>CM066314.1:6180764-8828009 GCA_033807775.1 Saussurea involucrata
GACCTTGTAGGAGGTCATGGGTTCAAGCCTCATCTAAAATGAGGAGAGTGTGTGAGTTTATTTGTTTCATTCGCCGTATATAAATATATATACTATATTATAAAGTATTTATGAAAAACTTTTGAAAAACAATTCCTAAAGCTTCATGTATAATGCTAATTAATTAAAATATCTTAAAAACAACCAATGAAGCTTTATGTACCGCTTTTAATGTTAATTACTTGATTAATACTTATCTCTAACAATCTTTAAATTCTTAAATAGTTGATTCTTATTAATTAATCTTAATCTCTAACCATTTTCAAATCCTCAAATCATGAACTTCTTAAAAAGCGTCATTCTTTAAACAAATTTATAAAAAAAAACATGACCATTTTCTCAAAACCACACATTAAAATAAATTAAAACATTAAAATAGAGATATATCGCACTGCATTGCACGAGTAGACTTCTACCAGATATTATATACTTCAAAAAATATAAATATAGATTCTTTATGTTTGTCCAACATTATATTTTTATATTGGGCTTCATTTTGGACTGGGTTTTCTGTGTCCTGAAACAGAAGGTCCAAAGGAGTGAGGGTTCCTTTCTCGGTATCATTCGCCGTAAAACTCAGTGCCTCCGGCGGTTTTTCGTGCTTTCAACGGTTCGTCACTTCGCAGGCTTCCGTCCGTCGCCATTGTTGCACATATAACCATCAATCTGAAGAGGTTTGAAGAAATGAAAATCAATTTTCCTTCCTTATTCGTCTTATGATCTTCATAACTTCATATCTTCTCATTGATCTTATTGTTTATTAATAGCAGTATTTGTATAATTGTATTGCTTAATTGCCGTTTTGATTTATGCTTTCATTGTTAATATCATGTTCGTGCGATCATAACTTTATGGTAGGGGGAATGAGACGGCGGTTAATTTATCACCTCTGCGTTTGCAACTTCACTTGATCACTTCGATAACTGTAGTCTAATATGTTAGCTTACGAATCATTAGGGGTGAACATGGTATGGTACCAACATTTTTTAGTTGGTACATGTTTGGTTTTGTACCAACATCTCAAAAAGTTGAAATTACAATTAAATGAATAATACAAATTGATGATACAAACCAGCTGACTGTCCAAATAACGTGTTGTTCAGCGTTACGTTTGTGAAGAGAGGAGATCTAGGGAGTTAAGGTTTTGTACAATCGTATTTGTGTAGTTGCATTGAGAAGAAAAGATAGAAAAATTAGGAGATTAGAGGCTTAGGAATAGGAAGTCAAGAGCCTGAGTTTAGTGAGTTGTAATTCAATATCCAACAATCAATATTTGAGATCCATTAAAAACAAATGAGATAAATATTTTCTCTATATTAAATCATTAATAAATATAAATATGTTATTTCATTTCCTGTTTAATAAATAATTAAAAATAATATCTATAAATATATAAAAGTCGGTACGGTACGGTATTACCATGGTACACGATTTTCAATACCACGTACCAAGTTTGTGAAGTTGGTACGGTTGGTACCATTTGAATTGGTTGGTTTGTCATGGTAGAAATTTGACACCCCTACGAATCATCTTAATTTCCTTAAAAAAATCTGGTAGTAGTAGCATGATTCGTGGTTTAAACTTAAGGCTAATTTGGAAGTTAAGATTATACAAAATTTTGGTTGTGACTCTGTTCTTTTGATTTTTATCAATCTTACAACATTGATGCTTTCATGTAAACTGAAGTATTATATTAGAGGTGAGATTTGTTTAGATCATAGTTGCAGAAGTTTAAAATCAGTATACTCAATTTGTTGAAGATTGTTGTTTGTTTGTCATTCAGAAAATTATATCGGTGAATATTGTTTTGAAAGCTTAACGAATGTCGTTGCCGGATGAGGAGATCACGAAACTGCATAGAGTCCGTAAAACATGTTTTGAGATGCTTAGAGACCGAGGTTATGAGGTTGAGGATTCAGAGATAGACATGACGAGAAAGGAATTCATCGATAAGCATGATGGAACCATTAGGAGAGAAGACCTTACTTTTCTCAAGTCCAAACCAGACAACAGCGATCAGGTGTGACTTGCCACCTTTTGAAATTGTTTAAAGATAATGAATGTTTATGTTATCTGTTAGGTTTCTTTGATCAATTCTTATGCTTATGGTGTATTTAAATACTTCTTTCTGAAATCCTATAAATGAACTTCCATAATGATGTAGTAATTCTTGAAGCTTCATAGTTTCCTGAGTCCTTTAAAGCATGAGATGTTTGATGCTTGAGATTATAAAAGTAATCTTGAAGCTTCATAGTTTTGTGTCTACAAGCTCAAGCTTTTGGACCAGTTAAAAAACAAACCAAATAAACCCGGTATATCTCACCTGGAGGTGGGGTATGGGCGTAATGGGCGAACCCGGGCCAGCGTATTATTCTTCCGTCGAAGGATAAAATTTTTAGGGCCGTGAAAGGTGCAACTGTATCAATTTGTTGAGTGCCACCATATATATTTTGAAACTACAATAAGGACACAAGTTTTCCTTGGTAGAGTTGATTTGCAAGGCTTTTCTTCCACTTCAGACCCGGGTTCGAGAGTCATTTTCCTAGTTTTTAGCTTTTAATTTCAGATTTATTAAGTTTAAAAAAAACTTGCAATAACAGGACTCGAACACGAGACCTCACATTTGAAAAGCAAGGAACTAACCACAAGACCAATATTGATTTTGTGAAAAATATCTCTATATTTATTTCTTATAAGCAAATGGTGCCACCGTTTGAATAGAATCATGGAATTCTCTCTGAGAGCTGCTGAACTAACGACCCTATTAGAAAGTAGCCTGTCGAGATGCTTCCTTGCAGAACCCGGCTGTAACTCAATAGAGTGAGTAGGAAACCACCTCTGCTTTTTTGGAGTACGGGATTACTCGGATGGGCAGATAAAACAAAAATTATGGGTCCGCCCCTGGCATAAAATGTAATGATATTCGCTGTCCGATTGAGTAATTCGATCGACGCACTTGACAGATGTCGCAAACATAATTTTGGTATATGTTTATCCTGTTTGCTTTTAATATGCATAGAGTTGGGTTTCGGTGAGAAGTTGAGGTTAACGTGAGAAGCGTGAGAAGTGGTTATCAATCGTTGGGTGAGAAATGAACGCACATTAGGATGAATTGCACCGAGATAAAATGCATTGGATATCCCTTCTAAGGCGCAATTCATGGGAGAGCATTTGATTAAAAGTGATCGGCGGTTCAGATCCACTTGTCATGCTCCTCGCGTTAAACTCAAACTTTTTTCACGATCATTCGCCAATAAGCATATTACGTTATAGTAACATTTGGTTTTGAAGTTATATGGCTGATTTCTAGCTATTGGGTGTACTAATTGTTTTCATTTGGGGGAATCAGATTTATGTTTTCTTTCCAGATGATCTGAAGATTGGAGTGAAAGTAATCAAGACATATGTAATTCGTATGGAACATGAGAACATACGAAGAGCAATCATAGTGGTTCGACATGGCTTGACTCCGAGTGCCAAGGCATGCCAGGCCGAGATAGCAGGAAGGTTCCAAGTGGAGGTGTTTCAGGTGATGCTTTTGCCAGCTTTTTTATATGCATATCGGAGTGCTTGTGTCCTGTATAGGGCCGTAAATGAACTGAACGAACCCACACAGTAAAAGAACGAGATTTTTTATGTTCATGTTCGTTCGTTGAGAAAATGTGCTTGTTCTTTAAGGTGCTAAACGAACATAAATGAACCAACACAAATGAACATAAAATAATCACCATTACTCATCGTTTCGTTCCTAAAGAACAACATAACAAAATGAAGGAAACAATGACATTATTTTGTCGCACCAAAATAGGTGGAACAGAAATTAAGGAAACAATGACATTTTTGCTAAAATACTAAACGACCAATGTCAAATTTAAACCTTAAAACCTTGCCCAATTTCTTGTGAAATTGACCAAAATAGCCAATCTTCGAGACCAACTTCACTTTTTAGCCACTTTTGAAACCAAATTCCCATTTTAGCCAGAGTTCACGCAAATGTCATACGCGTTTGCATAAAAGCTATTCTCAAATTAAAGACAAAGAAAAAAAATCATTACGCGAATTCTTTACGCAAATGGGGATCCTTCTGCAAATTTGATTTAAGATGTTTATTTTTCTTTTTTTTTTTGATCTAAAAATCGCAAATTAAACTTCGGCTAAAATGGGAATTCAATTGAAAAGGTGGCTAAAAAGTGAATTGTTTGTGGAAATTGGGTATTTTGTTAACGACATTGACTTGATTGTTTATATAGGAAGCAGAGCTGCTTGTAAACATCAGATATCATTATCTTGTTCCTGAGCATCTGCCACTTACAAAAGATGAAAAGAAAGCCTTGCTTGATAAATACACCGTCAAAGAAGCACAGGTCAGTGATCTTTTATAACACCCTTTTGTTTTCCATAAAGCTTTGGATTTCATGCTCAAATAGATAACTCTTAGGGTGCGTTTGGTACGCAGACAGGATAGAACAAAACAATTGTTCAGCGTTTGGTAGACAGGACTCGACAAAACAGATAAAATTAGATAAAATAAAATAAATAAAATAAATAAAATTTAAAGAATGAGTGAAATATAAAATAGAACGTGTATTTGATGTTTTAGGATAGAATTAGATTTTATTTTGAGGTTATATTGGTAAAACATAAGTCTGTTCCACCTTGTTCCAGCTTGTTCCATGGGGTAGGGGTGGAACAGGCCTGTTCCACTTTGTTCCACTCTGTTTCCTGTTCTGTTCTGTGTACCAAACGCACCCTTACAGATCCCACATTTAGAACAACTCCAATTGTACGCTAAAAATAGTGTCTTTACTGGTCTATAAACTCCAATCGGTCGGCTAAATTTTGCCAGTGATGGGAGAGAAACGGTAAATATGTCAGTCTCTTGTTCAAACGGCATAAATGCCGTGTGGCGGTTTTTGGTGTCCACGACCCCACGAATATGCAGATTTTGTGTGTGTTAGGGTTGGAATTGCTCTTAGAGCATCTACAAATTTGAGCTTTAAAAAAAGGGACAGACCCACAAGCTCAAATGGCCAAGTAAGACAGTTTGTGCAGTTAGAAACAAAAAGTGGCTTTTTTGATGTCGGGAACTCCAGAAAAGTCATCAAAAAAAGCTATTGTGGATCTCTTATATAGACTAAATCTTACACTAAACACTAAATTTGGTGTAAATGACACTATTCACATCTCCAATGGGGTCTCTATTTTTCACACTAAATTTAGTGTGATGAATAGTATTACACTATATTTGGTGTAACACTATTCATTTACACTACTTTTTATCACTTTTAAAAAATACTGTTACCCATTGGAGAAGATTTACTATTAACAATAAAATTTACACTACTTTTGAAATTTGGTGTAAAATATAGTGTGACCCATTGGAGAAGTCGCTCATATTTTTTGAGTAACTGTACAAGAACCTTGGTTTTTACTTTGAATTTTGTGTCAAATAACATTTTATTGTCTTATATATATATATATTGATCTTTATATCCATGTTATTAATGTTGAAATAATACATGGGACCGATAAAAGAAGGTTTTTATTAGTCACTACCATTGTGGAGTTTTAGAGCATCTTCAACAAGTTTTCTATAATTTCTTTAAAATAGAGAACGAAAAGTCAAGATCTCTAAACAAAATTACATTTCACTTCAACCGATTTTAATATTTTCTATTTGTAGTTTGTTTTTACTCCAACAAATTCTCTACAGCAGTGGATCTTAATTTGTCACACTTGATTTTCTATTTGTAGTTTTTGCCATAAAATTTATGGTAGGTATTTAAAGCTTTGTCAGTTGAAAATTAGACCTTACTCATATTGCATCTCTACAACCAGGGCGGGACCCACTCTATAGCAATGAGCCACCACTTTGTTCCTTTGTCGTAGAGTAAAAAATCTTAGGGTCGTTAAAGGTGTCATCGATAGGGTTGGATTTGTATGACTTTTCTCCTACCCCGAGCACGGGTTTTTGCGTCGTTTTCTTAGTTTCAAATTCATTATTCAAAAAGAATTTGCAATAAAAGACTCGAACACGTGACCTCACATACGTAAAACAAATAACTAACCAACAAACCAATGGTTTTTTTTTTGTGAAAAATATCCACATCCTCGTTTCTTGTAGTTAAAAGGTGTCACCATGGGGTAAGGGTTGCTTACATTTATAGGTTTTTTTCGCCCCGATATGATTTACTCATATTGGAGTAATGGTTTGATGTGTTGTCAATACAAGTTCGAATTGGTGTTGTTCATATAAATGTGTGGATGGTTTTTTGCAGCTACCTCGAATATTGCCTATGGATCCAATTGCTAGATATTATGGTTTACGGCGTGGACAAGTTGTGAAAATTCTTCGACCAATCGAGACGGGAACAAGTGAGAAAGACAAGGACGAGTTTGACTCCAACCAACGAGATCGTAAACAAGAGATTTGTTATGTCACCTACAGAATGGTGGGGTGAATCCTATATCTATACGATATTTAGGACATGTTTATTAATAACTTAATGGGGCTCACAACTTATTTTGTGGCTATACATGACTATCTGATAGTGACTTATTAGGTAAAGCTTCTAGGGGGCAAAACCAAGTTTTTCATAAACCCACCTCTCCCAATTAAAAAAACACTCATTTCGTCTATAAAAAAACCCTTCAAACAAAAACATTCCCGATCACAGACAATTTTATTTCAGACAACTTTATTCATACAGGATTTAGGGCATGTTTGTTAGCAGCTTAATGAGCTTAATGGGACACATAGCTTATTAAGTCAACTATACATGACTGTTTGGTAGTGGCTTAATGATATAGAAAGTGACTTACTTATTAAGCTTTTAGGAGGGAGCTTTATGCAGAAAGCCAAGTTTTGTCCAAACCAGTCTCTCCCAATTAAAAAACATGTTCCTTCCATTTATGAAAACACCCTTCCAAACAAAAAAATTTCCAATCTATACAGGCAGATTAATCCACACAGACAACTTTATTCATACATGACTTAATGAAAAACCAACCAATAGTGGAAAATCAACTAAGCACTTTTGAAAATGAGGAGAGAGAAAGAGGGTTGGGGGAGAATAAGAAACATGTAGTAGCAAGCATGTGGGATGATTGGAAATGGGAGACCTACATACCTTACTTGTGTGGTCCATGACTCATGGGTTGTGGGCCTTAAACTTGCCAATTACAATTACATGACGTTTTCTTCCCCATTCCTTCCGTTACCCACCTCTTTATCTATTTGGAGCAATCTACAAATTTGGCCCTTGTAGTTTGTAAAAGAATAACATTTTTTGAAATAAAATACGACTTCTTTATCCAAACAAGATTGATTTTGTGATTTTGGTAAACGGTAACTTTTTGACTAAAAGACCGAAAATGTATATTTCTAACGGAAATTTAACGGTTGTTAGAGAGTAAAGGATTAATTCGGGACATTTTTGCATACCATGATGGCCATCTTGTAGTTGTAAAACTTCAGTACTTCAGGGATGGAAAATGTTATATTTACCAAACCACAGGGACCAAATTTGAAGTTTACTAAATTTATCAAATGGTTCTGGTCGTTTTGTAATGGAAAGAGTTTTTTACAAAAAAAATGTTTAAGAAACGCAAGTCAAAGTTTAAGCAATAAAATATTTTCCAAAAATAGAGAACAATATTCCGGATATGACTGACAACGTGGGTCCAAGTTTCAATACTTCTCTTCTTCTAAGAGTATCCGAAACAAGGATTTCATAACAATTTCATACGAATTGCAAATATGACACGTATGATTGTAAAATTAGAAATTGTAGTGGTTGTGAGTATGATTGCAAAATTATAAATTGGTTTTGGAAATTTGCAAATGTCAAATTAGTATTTTTTTGATGATGTGGCAGTGAATAATATATCAATTAGAAATTGTTTTATGTCAAATCATGTTTTGTAGAGAGTATTTAAATGTAGTTTTGTAGATAGTATTTAATTATAGTTATTTAATTAATAAAATATTTCATATTAAATTATAGTAAAGAGTATTTAATTGTAGTGTTGTTGTTATTTGATTAAAATATAGTTTTTTATGATGATGTGTCATGCAAAGCTGATGTGGCGCTGATGTGGCCCATTTGCAATTGGGATGAAATTTCATTGTTGTGGATGCTCTAATAATAAATAATATTTGGTAAATTGACTCAAATAGCCAAACCACCAACCATTAGTGACCAAATACTCAAAATCTCTTCCGGGTTGTAAAAATAGCCAACGGGTTCGCACCCAGACCCGACTCGGTGAGTGTGGACCGCAATAGGATCACAAAAAAGTCTGGAAACGGGGGTCCACACTCGGACCCGACCCGACCCGGTGCGGACCGCAATTGCGACCCAAACCTGGAACCCTAATTAGGTTTTCACCCATTTTGCGACACGTGGCATAAAGTGTGGACCAACCATTTTTAACCTGGTTTTTTGTCCTTTTGTGATCCTATTGCGGTCCGCACTCACCGGGTCGGGTCTAAGTGCGGACCCATTAGCTATTTTTGCAACCCGAGAGAGAAAATGGCCATTTTGTCACTAATGGTTGATGCTTTGGCTCTTCGAGTCAATTTCCCAATATATTTGGTATTTGGGTACAAGTTTTTTTTAAGTGACTTTGCAAAAAACAAACATTTCGTTTCAAAACAAACAATCCAATTTTATATATCGAATAAATTAATCATAATTGTTTATGCAAAATATGAATTTAATAATTGCCTAACAATCTCAAAATACATAAAATAAATGGTTTATACAAACATTTATATGATCCATATTTGAAAATTTCTATACACAAGAGCATCTCCAACACCTTGTTTAAAATGGAGAAGCAAAATTCAAAATTTTAGAACATTAAAGTCGAGATATATAGTGCGGCATTGCGCGAGTAGCCTTATAGTATATATATAATACTTTTGTGGAAGATTTTGAACTATTAATGACATATATATTAAGTTCTAATAAACTTAGTGTTACACAATAAAGTGTTACCTCCAAATCAATTGATACCATGTAGGTTGTAAAACCACTAGAAAATATACAGAATTGAACATCTGTTACTCGAACCAAAATAATAATAACATATCATCCAAAAGTACGCAAATTTCATTACATTTTCATCAATAAATAAAAGTTTTTTTTTACATAATGGTTAAAATGGTATCATAAGAAGCAATCCAAAATCAAACAAAGTTAAATACCATACATATAGAGGAGGTTACTTCTTGATCCGCCATTGAAATTCAAATCAAGCCTCACAAACTTATATATATATATATATATATATATATATATATATTATACTATTAATGAATCCATCAGATTTCATACGATCTACGACACTTTAACAGATTCAGTTAAAAATCAGTACTAAAATAAAATCTATTGAAAGCTCGAACCTGGTGTGAATATGGAAAGATCAGGCCATCCAGTTCCATTTCCATTTTCCTTCTGATGATCATTCAATCTCAAAAAACTGCTTCGAAATTCATCCGCAACAGGATTTCGATTTCGGATCAACACATCATCATCGGATTTAATCACCAGATTGGAACTCAAACCATCCATTAACAAATTTCCAAATGCTCCCATAGGACTCGATCCCAACAGCGAACTGAAACTTCCACCATCACCTTCCATCTGATTATTACCAAATCCGTAAACAACAGACGACGGTTCCGGTTTCGGTTGTTGATCAGACGGAGTTTGAATCGGCGGTGGCGGCGGGATCACCGACGATGTGCGTTTGTTCGATCGTTTGGAGATTTTGCGAGTTCCGCCACCGACAGGGATGTTACGAAGTGTTCCGCCTTTTGTCCAGTAACGACGACAGTTTTTACAGAAATGGCGAGGTTGTGAGAGATTGTAGTTGTTGTAGTAACAGAATTTTGTGTTGTTAGATTCACATCTCGGACATTTGAGATGCTCGTGTTCAGGAAATTTAGGGCTCATATCCATGGGAGATGACGATGGAAACGTCGTCGATGTGTCTCGATGCATCGATCAATTTTCTGTTATGGATTTTGAAATCAAAATTGGTGATGTCGTTTGAAGTTGATGTGAAGCGGCGGCAAGATGAGAAAACGAAAATGGAGGAAGAATGATGGATGATGATATTTGAAGATGAAGATGAAGTGTGCGTGAAAATGACGAGCACCGCACGACACCACTCACTCTTTCTCTTCTATTCTCTTTGAGAGATAGAGAGAGATATGTGTTTTTTTTAACTTATTATCCAAGCACTTATTTCCAAATGGAATTTCAATAGGAGTGGGGCCAGGGGTTAGACCTCTGTACATCTGGAAGATCATACTTCTTTTTAAAGTTATATATTAGTTTTGTAATAACACTTTTCACACAAATGCAAGACCAAACTCCTTTCTAAACTAATAAATTATAATATAAATAATATAGATAATTATAATATAACTAATAAATTAATTATAAAACATAGATAACTAAAACTTTACTTTTGGTTTCTTTTACTATATTTTGGATGTTTATTATCTGTCAATTTTGTTTTCTTTTACTATTTATTATCTGTCAATTTTACTTATGTAATTTTTTTGATGTTTGTGCACGTTTATCTATTAATATTTGTATTTTCGTAATTTTTACATTAATGTACTTTTAATTTAGTAGTTTAAATAAAAATACATTTGTTTAATATATTGTAACGACCCGGTCTAAAATAAGCATGCAATTCGTACTAAAACGAAATATTCCAAAATCGGGTTCCAAAATTTCTTACATAAGTCTCAAGCTTGGGTTGGCGAAAACAACCTATACACAACTGAGAATAATACTAAACTGAATTATAGTGTCACTTCACTACTGAGCTTCCTCGCTAACCACCCTGCTCACTTGCCAGAGCCTTTCGTTACCTGATTTCCTGAAAAGATTTTAATTTGAAAATGTGAGGGTTAAACCATGAGGTCTAGTGAGTCCCTCTTAACCGTTCTCAAAACATTTAAAACTGTTTATAAATCTCAGTATAAAGACATCCACATATCTGTTCATATAAAATCATTCACAAATCTGTTCACATAAAATCATTCACAAATCTGTTCACATAAAATCATTCACGGAATAGGTCCGCCCCATAAATCATTCACGGAATAGGTCCGCCCCATAAATCATTCACGGAATAGGTCCGCCCCATAAATTAGCACCCTGAAGTCACCCTAGGGTGACCACGAGTCAGTCTCATGCTGCCTTACAGGGCCACACTACCCCTGGCATAAACGGGTCACACCCCCCGACACGAGCTGGCGGGCCACACCCCCCGACTTAGCCAATTTACATCTCACACTATGTATGCATACATCCCATGTAAAACTTTAAACAATTTACATGCAATTAAAAGCATAAGAATAAAACATGGCATTTCTCATCATGTATTCGCTTTAGAAAACATGTTACAAATCACGTATTTTAGTTAGAAAACTCACCTGATGCTCACACAGTCTTTTCTTACTTTACTTCTGGCTTACTGACGATCTACCTGAGAAATGGATAAGATACACACTGCTCAGATTCTACACACTTTCCGGATACTATCTTTCCGGACACAAAGGCTTACCGGATACCAAGGCTTTCCGGGCAATTCTCACTTACCGGACACTCCTTACCTTCCGGGTACTACATTCCGGACAACACACACATTCCGGACCACACTACTTTCCGGGTAATCCCTACTGTCCGGATAACCGAACTTTCCGAATGGCTCCACATTCGGATACCTTCTACTTACCGGGAACTTATGCTCCCCGGACACTTACCCGGACATCCACCCGGATACCTTCATAATCTGAAGCTTTCCGGACGAACGCTGTTTTAGAGGTCAGAATCTTGCTAAACGCTCCACAATTAGGATGATAATGCGATAAGTAACCCCCAAAGTGTTCTATAATCGTTTCCCACAAACTTTACTACTAAACATGAATTAATGACGTTCGAGTCTCACTTCTAGGCCTTAAATAGCTTTTACAAGGAAAAACCCTCAAATCTGCCAACAACATTAAAACAATCTGGATCAGTGTTATGGATTAGAGATTACCTGAGAGATTCCTTGCAGAAAATGAATTCCAATACTACTTCTTCTTCTGATTCCCAAGAATGATGTTTCTCTTCTCCAATTGCACAAAACCTCCAAAAACTCTTTTCTCCTTTCTCTCAACTAGTCCATCCACCAACAATAAGAATGCCTAGGGTTTTGTGTGCCCCAATCATTAGGTTATAACCCCTTTATTTCTCACTTACAAAGTACCCCCCCTCAACTTCCATTTTATTAATTTCTACCACAAGACTTGAAACCCCTTTCATTCGGTCACGGTTACTACAACACTCCCCCCTCAAAAGAATTCCGTCCCCGTAATTCCATTCTCGAAAAGGTGAGGGTATCTGGTCGTCATATCTGATTCTACTTCCCACGTCGGCTTTCCACCAAAGAGACACACCTCACACTTTGAATTCCTTTTCAAAATCTCATCGAGTACCTCAAGATCGCGCAACCTCTATTCAACTTTCATAACTTCGACGGATCTACAGACTTAGTCCACCTTAGCTTTCTCTCAAACTTCAAGGCTCAAAATCTTATGTTTTTCAATCCAACCAACTCAGTTCTACTCGGTCACCCCAAATCGTTCTGATGGAAGACCTAACCGTACGCCATACCTTGGAACTGCCCTCGGTGAGTCACCACTTTGTTATGACGTGCTATCTTGTACTATTTATTTGCAACCTCTCCGAAGGCTATACTTGCTTAAATACCACTAGAACATTCAAGGCCAACCGCGCTTCCATTTGCTCGCTTCCGTCCCCACGTCGGGACTCATGGTTTTACAACACGTCTACTTACGGTCTCTCTCTTACCCCTTTGCTTCCTTAAAAGAAGGAACTTGGCGGAAAATCCTCGCCACTACAACGAGAATCTAAAACCAGGAACCATCACTCTCCTGACCACTTGCACAAGGCCACCCTTGCACCTCTTGACGAACTCACACCTAAGAGCTCCCTCCTCGGATTACATGTAATTCTAGATCACTTCTTCCAACCGACGTACGTTTAGGCAGATCATATTCCCCTCCCGAATCACATCGGCTACCGCTCGACAACTAATTTGTACGCTCTCACCACATCATCTTTTCACACTTAACGTGACTAATAGTAGGAAACCTCTATAATTTCTTATTTGAGTACTCACCTATCCGAATTGAACTTATCCTGAAGGCTCATCAAATTCTCACTGCTTGCCACAAGCGTCCAGTCATAAAACATAACTTCGGTTACTCCCACTCAACTAGGAGGGGCAACCACGATCACACCCTACTGTTCTCAATAGCTTACACTGAGCGATCAGTTCGCACACTAATCAAGGACAGTCTACACAACACTGCACCTATCGGCATTACTGTCAAGTTTACTACTTCCGATTTTACTTACTTAATCCGACATACTGTCTTCACCTCCACACGTTAGCGTGGAGCACTGCCCACTAACATTACTCCCCCCTCTCTTCCGAAAATTCCCAAGCTGCAAATGCTTTCTCATCACTATACATAACCAAACGGTTGCACTAACATTCTAACTTAAGGCTTTCGACCAACTCACCTCGAACTGACACCAGAGTTTGATGTCCCTATACATTCTTTAAACTCCAACTTTTACTTTCTCAGACAATTCGTTCACACATAAGCAACAGCTCACATTGCTTAAGGATTTCACATCTATTCCACCACATTCTGACTAATACATCCATCATCTTCTTTAAACTTCCAATTATCTCAAAAATGCTTACTTAGCGACTCTTACAGCTAAAGACACTTGGTTTCTCCTTTGGGTATCTACCCACCACCACTCCGTGACGCTATCCCGAATATAATCATATCACAACGTCAAATCACACCCTACGTGCTCCAACAACCTGGTTAATAACTCGAACACTCCGCCCGAAACCTCCAAAAAGGCTTCTATCTGAAATTTCCTCTTTCTCTAATCTCACATTACTACGACGCTGACTGGCACATTTTGTAACAACCCGATTCCCATAACATACAACATACAACATACAACATAACATTCATACATATCATTGATTTACAACCAAAGTTACATAACAAACCAAGTACGGTCTCAATAGTCTTGACACTACAAAATATCTAAAAGCTTCTTAAACATCATCGATCAACGGAGGCAGCCTACGCCTTATTCTTTCCTTTGCCGCTATCAAATCCTCGACCTGGAAAACATATTTTTGAAAACAAAATGAGGGTTAGACCAAACGGGTCTAGTGAGTTAATCCTGGTCTTTTCCAAAATCAATATAAAACTCTTTTCACATAATACTTTGTATCAAAATAGTTTACATAAAACCTTTCGTATAAGCACGCATATACCACACGTATATAAATACCACATTAGGATTCGAGCACCGCGTATCTCTCCTCATCTCATCTTCTTTCCCCTGGCCATATTAGTCGGTAGCAAGCCAACTAATTATCGTCACTGTACAATACAGTCGACTCCACTGTAATTACATACAGCCCCACTGCAATTACCTACAGCTCCACTGCAATTACATGCAGCCCCGCTGTAGTTCCATACAGCCCCGCCGAATAATAATTCGGCTCACCTATATTCGTTTCGTGCAATATAAACACAATATATATCTCAATATATCATATTGTCATTTATAAACCTTTTTATCATTTTTTCCAACCATATATATATATATATATATAAATATACATATATCCTTTTAACATAAACATATAATCACACCTTGACACGTATCCGTCTTATATACATAAACATATATATATTTCACACATACTCACACATATATAAACACATATATGTATTCCAGTTAAAAACGTTTTAAAGTAAAACTCACCTTGAATGTTTATAAAATCCTTCCAAGCCTTTTTCCAAAGATTCGGTCTATTAATCCAAATCCAGAGAGTCTGCAAATAGATTAAATACAAATATCCCCTTACCAACTGATCACATAAAACATACTAGGAGACTAAGGACTCTAGATACATCTACATAACTCTTATCCTCAAAATTCTCTTACGGCGATTTAAAACGGGGGTTCCGCTACCCGGTTAGCGGATGGGGTCAAGGGGCAACGCCCTTGCGGGGTTTGGGGGCCGCCCCCTAGGAAATTTTCGGAGCAACTTAATCCAACAATACAATCAGAAACTATTTCCGGACACTGCCACAACTACCGGGACTCCTCAGTACCGGGACTTCCAGTACCGGGAGTTCACAATACCGGGAGTCTACACTACCGGGAGTTCACAAGAACACAGTAGGTCGCTTTTCCAATCCAGAACCCAAATCAAATCTATACAACTATGATTTAAACTTTCTAATCCGATAGAAACTGTCTATTGATGATTACAAACATAAAACCTAAAGGATGCATACCTTAAAATCGACTCAAACCCGTTCAATCGATGCTCAAACCGAGCTTTTCCACTTCTACTCCTTTTTCTCCTCACGAACACGCACACACACATTGTCTTTCTATTTTTAGGTTTATGAAGGGATACTGAAGTGTGAGAGATATTTATATCTCCATTTACACTTTTGGCTCAAACTACTCACTAATGACCAACCCACCCCAAATCTTATAACTTACCTCAAACTTCCCCTTAATATCAAAATCCCTTAGTTAAATATATTTAACGGACTTACCCGGAGTATTACACATTTAACTTGGCAATTATTTCCACTACATAACTGTACATTACTCACTTATAACATCGCACTGCAGACCAAAACTCTCATGGCCAACCATACACAACTCAAACTTATCTTCAAGACCTCACGCATAAATGACCGAGTCTATCTCGCTACATTGCCTCTCTCCCAGCTCCAGTTGAACCACAACACCCGAGTTTCTGATTAATTCTATCATACTCATTTCTTACTAGCTCTTTGCGATTCCAAACCATTACATAGACATGGCACAATCCCTTAAAGATCGACATAATCTATACCCCCACTTTGTTTGTGCTAAATACTTCATTCTTAACGAACTATCCACCTCGTAAGTAAAACGCTTATCTAAAACAACAGTCTTTCACTAACTTACCACCCTTACAAGGTGGTCCTTCAACTATCAACCTTCCGATTCAAGTCTTCGGTCTCATAAACTTTACATAGTTGTCGACTTCAACGTCAATAGTTGACCTGTTGACATTTCCTTAACTTATTCTTCAACAAGGGTCTCTTACTGAACCTAACCCTCCAACATATCCAAATCAGGTTCATACCCCGCCGTCCTCATCTCAAACTCACTCGTGCATCGTTAGTATCACAAGATCTCTTTAAAACTCTTATTCGACGTCGAAGATATTTCATTCCTACTTTACCACACCACTCATAACGAGTTGCTAGTACCGAAACCTTGATGACTTCTAGTCCCTCCCTGAACACAACCGTCCCTCGGCAACTGTATTTTCAGTCACCGCACAAGGGTACATACCCTCATACAACCGACACTAAAGTCCACCTCCGACTCTTCCACTGCTCACCTCTCCTCTTGAACACAAATACCAAAACTACAAACATTCTCCCCCGATTTGTCCAACACCTCTCCATTCTAGGAGTTTTCCTTAGCTTAAAACGTAGTACTCTACGACCTATCGAGTTCATAGCATTCATGCCTGACAACGCGATAAAAGGATCATTTCACACTTTTGATCATTTTAAAGAAACAACACTTGAAAACAACTTGGGTACATACGACCCCAACATTCTCATAACTCCAATGCCCTGCACAACGATCTTGAGGATCGTTTGCATGCAATCTTTCCGTAAAACTTAATATTACTCAACCAAAAATATGTTGTTACAACAGAAATAAATATTGGATTAAAATCTTTCCATACGACAAAATTTTGAAAGGACTTACCGACACGAAGTAAACCAGTCGGCCCTCACACTCATTTATATAACTTCAACATGTCAATACTCATTTTGGTTATAAAAGTTGTGCATTCAAACGTTTTCTTGACTTATCATGAAAAGAGTGGAATATTTTGCAAATCGTAAACCTCAAGACTTCATTGTACGATGTAAATGGATTTGGATTTTTCTTCAAACATACGCTTGCACACGCCGATTCATATTCGATCAAATTTGATACTTACACATTCACTTTAATTATGAAAAATCTCATGTACACATATAAGAACTCAATGCATGAAACTCTGCTTGCAATTGAAGGCTACTCACTCAAACAAGGTCGATCGCTTTACTCACGCAACTTATCATTGACACTCCACTTTCGACCAGTGGTCGCCCTCTCGGCCTTGCAACGACTTGCTATACATACCTTCAACGGTCCACTTACTCAACCATTCATACTAATTCACTTTGATCAACTATCTCACTTTCCACTTCTACAGGGTTTCATTTCACTACAGGTATCCTATTTCACTTACCCTTCTAATAGAAAACACGTCCAAGAAGCCAGGGTTTCATTGGTACCTTCAAGGTTCTGACATTGTCTTCCCTTACCAACCGAACTGATCTATCCCCCGATTTCTAGAACCGAGACACTCTAGAAACAGGAGTCTTACTAAAAAATTCAATCATTCCTCCTCCCCGAATCCACGAATAGCTACCTATAGACGACTCGTAACACTCTATACAACATTTCTTATCTACGATGTATATGTACATCACATCACCATGACTCCTCATGAAAATTCCCCAACAAGGGGTCTTACTGACATTCTAAAGTACTGGAACACGACATAAACACTAGCTTCTGACTACCACTTCGGAATAATAAGGCGGGTTAAGCATATACATGTACCTGTAAGTTCGCAATTACACTGGCCAAGTGGAATCTCAAACTTACCTTACATGACAGTCCTCAGTACCCTATTAGTCCTATCTCTATAATAGTGTCCTCCTAACGCATTTTCTGATTCTCAGTTGTGATTTCTACTCCCAAGTTTAAGTTTAGGCCCGTCCGGTCACCTAAATCCCTTAAACTATGGCTCTGATACCAATTATAACGACCCGGTCTAAAATAAGCATGCAATTCGTACTAAAACGAAATATCCCAAAATCGGGTTCCAAAATTTCTTACATAAGTCTCAAGATTAGGTTGGCGAAAACAACCTATACACAACTGAGAATAATACTAAACTGAATTATAGTGTCACTTCACTACTGAGCTTCCTCACTAACCACCCTGCTCACTTGCCAGAGCCTTTCGTTACCTGATTTCCTGAAAAGATTTTAATTTGAAAATGCGAGGGTTAGACCATGAGGTCTAGTGAGTCCCTCTTAACCGTTCTCAAAACATTTAAAACAGTTTATAAATCTCAGTATAAAGACATCCACATATCTGTTCATATAAAATCATTCACAAATCTGTTCACATAAAATCATTCACAAATCTGTTCACATAAAATCATTCACGGAATAGGTCCGCCCCATAAATCATTCATGGAATAGGTCCGCCCCATAAATTAGCACCCTGAAGTCACCCTAGGGTGACCACGAGTCAGTCTCATGCTGCCTTACAGGGCCACACTACCCCTGGCATAAACGGGTCACACCTCCCGACACGAGCTGGCGGGCCACACCCCCCGACTTAGCCAATTTACATCTCACACTATGTATGCATACATCCCATGTAAAACTTTAAACAACTTTCATGCAATTAAAAGCATAAGAATAAAACATGGCATTTTTCATCATGTATTCGCTTTAGAAAACATGTTACAAATCACGTATTTTAGTTAGAAAACTCACCTGCTCACACAGTATTTTCTTACTTTACTTCTGGCTTACTGACGATCTACGTGAGAAATGGATAAGATACACACTGCTTAGATTCTACACACTTTCCGGATACTATCTTACCGGACACAGACTTTCCGGACACAAAGGCTTACCGGATACCAAGGCTTTCCGGGCAATTCTCACTTACCGGACACTCCTTACCTTCCGGGTACTACATTCCGGACAACACACACATTCCAGACCACACTACTTTCCGGGTAATCCCTACTGTCCGGATAACCGAACTTTCCGAATGGCTCCACATCCGGATACCTTCTACTTACCGGGAACTTATGCTCCCGGGACACTTACCCGGATACCTTCATAATCTGAAGCTTTCCGAACGAACGCTGGACGAGTTTTAGAGGTCAGAATCTTGCTAAACGCTCCACAATTAGGATGATAATGCGATAAGTAACCCCCAAAGTGTTCTATAATCGTTTCCCACAAACTTTACTACTAAACATGAATTAAGACAAATTTATAAAAACATAATATGTTAATTAATACAACCAATATAATAAAGAAAAATTAAATAATATAACATGTTAATTAAAAAATATTAAAATTTATTATTACATATATACTATAAATTTTTGAATTTGTTAAAACAAGTTTTAGAAAAATATATATTAACTTATGATCGTTACATATAGGCATTGTCTGGCAAAAAAAACTAGCTTATGACCGTTATAAGCCAGGTTTTTTTGTACATGTTTGGATAACCATAAACTAGCTTATAAGCTAGCTTTTTGAAACGCTACTTGGAGTAGATTTTCAGTAGTTTTTTGGTAATATCCCAATATTGTCCTTTATTAATATTAATTATTATTTATTAACTATTATAATAAATAAATATTAATTTTTAAATTTAATTAGTATTAATTAATATTAACTAAAAATTATTAAACTAAATTTTATTGATACATGAATATTAATTTTTAATTATTTAGAGTTATTGTTAATCATATAAATTATTTTTATTTATTTTTTAATATTAATGAATATATTTTATTTATCAATTACTATTAATTTTTAATTATTATTGATTGTTTTTTTTCATATTGTATGTAACGGTTGTTTAAAATCATAAAACTAAATAAATATATATATATATATATATATATATATATATATATATATATATATATATATATATATATATATATATATATATATATATTTTCTAAAACTTGTTTTAACAAATTCAAAATTTATAGTATATATATGTAATAACAAATTTTAAATTCTTTTAATTAAAATGTTATATTATTTAATTTTTTTTATTACATCGGTTGTATTAATTAACATATTATATTGCTATAAATTTGTTTTAATTATATAATTAAATATTGTAATTGATAATTCTTTGAAGATGCTATTTTTGGTCATTTTACATGCGTATAAGCTAGTTTTGCCAAACGTGACTTTTTTATCAGCTACCAGCTAGCTTATCAGTCAACACATAGTTCATCAGTTTTTCAAACTTTATCTTGTATTCTTGTGCACAAATACTGCACAAGACCGACGCAAACTCCTACGAAAAGAAATGGGGGATACGAAGCTACTAGCTAGCTTATCAGCTAGTTTGCCAAACGTAGCCATAATATGAAAAAAATAATCAACTAATAATTAAAAGGATAATAGTAATCGAGCTCCAGCTTGATGCTCGTTTATGAGCTCGAATTCGATATCAATTATGGAGTTCGAATCGTTAGTTCGAATTCGATATGAATTCGTTTATTTTTTAGTATCGATAATTTTTATATTTCGAGTATGTAATTTGTAAGAATATATATTTGACTTGAAAAAGTGTATCCTCGAATGACTCTGCTCTGCTCGAACCGACTCATGAAGTTTAATCGAGTTTTCGAACGAGTCAAGTCGAACATTGGTGTTATGAAATTCGAATCGTTAGTTCGATATTGACTCAAGCTCAATAATAATTAAGCCCGAGCCAGGAAAACGAGTCCAAGTTCGAATACTTCGTTAAAAACTCGACTCGTTTACGCCCAAAATTTGTATATAATAAGATTTTTTAAACTATTAAAATAAAAATAAAATGAAATAATACAAAATCATTGGAGCAACTCCAATTAAAAAATATATATTAAGATTGTTTAAACCATCAACATTCTCATTTACCTTACCATGTAACATTCTAGTTTAAATGATATCTATGCAATAACTCATTCGGTAATCTGATAAGAATCATCACCTTAGTTATTCTTGATAATCACTCTTACCAAGTAAAATTCTTAATTTTTATCATGTTTATCTTGTAAGAAAAATGATACGATAAACACGGACTAGCTAGGTGTTTGATTAACGATCATTTATTCAAGCTTAATAACATTTTATTCGAAAAAAATCAGATTTTAATTTCTTTAATAGATTTTGTTTCCTTTTAAAAAACATCAAACACTATCTTAAACACGGGACTAAGAGCATCTCTAATGCATAAGTCTTTTATACCTTTTCACTATTACAAAAAGTTTTTTAAGAGGTTTTTTTGCATTGAAGTGGAAAGTTTTTTGGTAGAAGAGTTGGTATCTACCAACTTGTTATTGGAATAGCTTTTTGGTAAAAAGTGTTGAGGAAAAATCTTTTAAAAGGTTTTTTTGCATTAGAGAAGGTTTTTAAAATAGTTTTTTGTAAAATGAAATTAGTGGAATTCTTATATGGGTAAAAGAAAAGGTCACTCAATGGCTTAGAGCATGTCCAACAGATTTTCTATAATTTTCTCTAAAATAGATAATCAAAAGTCAAAATCTATAAATCAAATTATATTTCACTCCTACAGATTCTCTATTTTAGAGATTTCAACAATAATTATATTATTAAAATATTATAAACTTTATCATTCTAATGCACTTTTTTTAAACAAATTATATAAAATGATGATAGTATAATCTTATTGGTGAAAATCAATATAATAATAATTTCTCTCACCTTTCATCAAGTTTTAGAGAATTCTCTAAACTTGGAGTTTTACCTTATTTTCTCTATTTTAGAGAACAAGATAGAGAAGCTGTTGGAGACAAATAAAGAACAAAATCTCCATTTTAGAGAAGCTACCGGAGATGCTCTTATGCATCGTGGGCTCTAAGAGCATCTCCAACAGTTTCTTTAAAATAGAGAAAATTAGGTTTTTGTTCTTTAAATTGCTCCAACAGCTTCTCTATCTTGTTATTTAAAATAGAGAAAACAACAAAAAACTTCAAGTTTATAGAATTATATATAAAACTTGATGGGAGGTGAGAGAAAATCATTTTATATTTATTTCAACCAATAAAATTAAACTATCATTATTTTATAATTTAAAAAAAAGTGTATTGGGATAATGAATTTTGTATAATATTTTAATAATATAATTAATGCTTAACTCTCTAAAATAGAGAATTTGTTGGAGTGAAATGTAATTTTATTTAGAGATTTTAATTTTTGATTCTTCATTTTAGATAAATTATAGAAAATCTGTTGGAGATGCTCTAAGGCCATCCGCAGCGTCTTCGGGCTCGGCTGCGGGCATGGCTTCGGGCTTCAAGGGCTCCCTCGGGCAGCGGTGGGGGTCCTGCGGGCTTGGGGCGGGCTTAGGCCATCCGGGCTTGAAAACCCGCTGAACCCGAGTGTATTTTATTGTTTTTTTTAATCTTGAAATTAAATAAACTCCAACGGCTATTTATAAAAAAAAAAAAAAAAATTTTCCAATTTAATCACACTATATATATTAATCCAAACCTCTTATTTTTTCACACCAAAATCTTTCAAACTCTCTCAAACGAAATGAAAAAACTCGATCTCGAAAGAGAAAAGTTGGAACACGAACGAGAAATCGAACGAGAAAAACGATTTGAGAAAGACTTCGCGTTTTTCATGACCCCGCATGATCACCTTACGGGAGACGTTTTGAGGGTTACTTTAACGAGAAAAGAGCAAATTAAAAATTTTCATAATTGGTAGTGTTTTGTATTTTGTAATTTTTAATTTTTGAATGAATGATATGAATTTTTATTTTTATTATTTATCTTATTTTTATTTATTAAAAAATATATAAATATTTTTATTTTGTTAAATAATTAAATGTATAAATAAAAGAATTAAAAAAATAAGGTGGCAAGAGGGCTTGAGGGTAGCGTTGGGGGTCTTTAGGGCTTAGTTGATGTGGCGCTTGAAGACTTGAGGGCTTCTACGGAGCGCTGAGGATGGCCTAAGTAGATATATCGAAAAAAACACAGAAAATAAAAGTAAAAATAAAAATAAAAGAGAGATTAAGGTTGGAAAATGCAAACCCCCTGAATTCGGAGGCTGAAAAGCCATCAGCCGCCGTCTAGTGTTCACTAAGCTTTCGTAGATAGCGTCGGAACAAAGCTGTATAACAATTATGACCGGGGTCACGCGATCATCCTGACCGTCCATTTCTAACGTGAAGATGAAGTCATACCACAACCCCACGCCTTTCAGTGACTGACACCACTTCGCAACCCCATTCTGTATCTTTGGAAGGGCATTCTTTCAAATCATGTATTAGCAACACAAATATATACTTTTTATATTTTTAAGATTTGATATTGACATTAAGGGGCTGTTTGTTTACCCTTCACACACATACAAGACCTTATTCCTTTCACAAATGCTACATCAGTTTTGCAATAACACCTTTCACGCACGTGTAAGACCAAATTCTTTTCTAAACTAATAAATTATAATATAAATAATATAAATAATATAGATAATTATAATATAACTAATAAATTAATTATAAAATATAGATAACTAAAAGTTTACTTTTGTTTTCTTTTATTATATTTTGTGTAAATATAATTTAGTAGTTTAAATAAAAAAACATTGCATAAAAATATCATTTTTAAGTAAAGCATAGGTAAGAAATTTTAATTAAAATATTAAAAAAATAATGTTCAAATAAACTAATAAATGAATTAAATTTAATAAACATATTAATAATAATTAATGTTTAAACAAACAAACTAATTAAATTAAAAAATGTGTTTGTTTAATATATTTAATTACTTGAAAGGCCTTGCAAGTTTAGCAAGATGAGGGTGGTCTTGCAAGGCCTTGCAAGACATATGGCATGCCATGTCATCTTGCAAGACGTGTGTGGATGCTCTAATGGAACTCCATTAAGAGGCAATCTTTGAATCGCTAAGAGGTAAATTATGTTTGACAAAAAAAAATGTTTGCCTCTTAATGGTTCTAAAACCCTCTGAATGATTTAACATCTTGGGCCCTCCTTAACCATTCAGCACCATGATTTCATTCTAAGCAATTACCAAAGAACCATATTTCATTTTGCACTATATCATAAAAGTCTCTTAATCATTCTGCACTAAACCATTCTGCAACTGCCAAACAGCCCCTTAAGTGAATTGTAAATAACATTTTTCTTAAGGGTATCGTTAATAGTTTTTTTAAATGCATGTGACGTGTAACTCAGTTGATAAAAGGATGAGATAACTTTGTTTAAAGACATAACATGTCATGTTAGCCCTTTCAGCCTCAGTTGTTGAGTGAGTCAAAAAATACTCCTTACATTGGTGTGTTTGAGGACAGGTTTCCTGTGGGGTTGGTTAGGATTACCGGTAATCAACTTTTTTGTCCAAATAATTTTTTCAAAATAAAGAAAATATGGATTTTGATATAATATTTTCTTATAATGACTTCTCTAAATATATTTAAATTAGAGAAAGTAGAAAAAGAAAATGTTTTTTTAAGTATGGAGAATACTTTCAAAAATGACTACAAAACGAGAACATCAATAGGAAATTTTGAAGATAAATATTTAAAAGAAAAAAAATAATATTTTAATATTATAATCAATATGTATTCTAAAAAAATGAAATTTGATTTTTAGTTTCCTACTGTAAATATATTTTGGAAAATCTATTAGATATGCTCTTACCAAATAGAAAGCAACCCTTTAGTAACATTTTATTTTAATAATCATGACATCTATTAAGAGCATTTCTAGTAGTTATGGTACATACTTGAGATCGTGTGAGACCAGACTATTTTCGTGAGACCAAATAATTAACACTAAACCTTTACAGTAAAAGACTGTGAAGGTACTATGATGGTAAACCTTCACAGTGTTTTTGCTGTGAATGTTTGCTGTTTTTCTTACTTTCACAATGAATCACTGTGAAGATTTAGTGTTAATTTCTTGGTCTCACGGTCTCACGAAAACAGGTTTAGTGTTAATTACTTTTAATACATTGAAAAAAATAGGGAAATTAATTAAAATACCCCAAGTTTGACCAACTGTTACCGAAATACCCTAATTTTTTTCAATTTTGCAAAAATACCCAAAATACCCGCGATGGATCCCGCGATCGCGGGCTAGGGCTGACGTGGCACGTACTTTGGCCCCAAATGCCCCGCGAAGCCCCTCAACTTTGGCCGCGGTGCACTTTTGGTCCCTGCACGCGATCGCAGCCCGCGATGGACCAAAATTTACAGTTTTGGTCCCTGAAAATTTACACTTTTGGTCCATGTACTTAGACGAATCTTGCATGCTTTTACTGTTTTTTTCCATAATTATTGTACTTTGAAGACCGATTTGTGGTTGAAATTCATTTGCATTTTTGAGATTTCATCCATAAATACCAGTAAGATGCGATTCACAATTCACACTTCCTCTTGCTTTCTTTCTTGATTTCTCTCTTGCTTTCTTTCTTTGAATTGCTTTCTCTCTTGATTTCTCTTCTCTCATTTCATCCACAAATGGCATCGTCATCAAACCCTAAGTCTACTCCTGAAAAAATGCCACCTCAAATCGAGGTCGCCATAGCAAAAAAGGAAAAGGAGATAGATGAACTAACAGAAGAGTGGAAAAAAATTATGGACAGGAAGGCAGTCCATTTGAGAAAGATCGAAGAGGAAGACAGGGAGATCAAAAGGATGAAAGGGGATATAAAAGCTAGGGAGGCTCGTGTTCGTCGAGAACAAGAAGCAATTCACCATATTCTGCAAGACTTCGCAATTATTCAAGCGAAGGTAAACGAGAAGCAAGCTTGGATTGATGAAACTAAATCAATTTTTAAGTAGTTGGTGGTTGTTTTAGTTGTTTTGTATTTTTTTTCTTGTTTTGTATTTTTTTTTACTGTGTTGTTATTTTGTAGTTTTTGTTGTTGTTAATTTTATCTGAAAAGTAGTTTTTAAGCCGCTGAACCACGGTTAGGTTGGATACATCATGCAAGGTCAAGTCAGAGGTTACCTCATTCGTGGGCCTACTCCTCTTGTAGAATATATGACAACCCTCAACTCATTTGCTAAAGTGTGTGCGGGTTGTGGTACACAATGGCCATACGTGGTTGTAAAAGTAGAAGCCGTTGAAGAAGGGTCAGAAAGATTGAAGATGAAGAGCTTGTTGGATGGAATACAAACTAGTTGTGTTATCAATGTTCATTTAGAAGCATATGTATGTGTGTATATATATATAATATGAAATAGGGTTTTGACAAGTTGGTATCACTGGACTCATTTAAGAATTGTGAAAATGGGTATTTGACGAATGATGATTCATGTGTGTTTGGAGCTGAAGTGTTTTAAACACACATGAATCATCATTCGCCAAATACCCATTTTCACAATTCTTAAATGAGTCCAGTGATACCAACTTGTCAAAACCCCATTTAATATTCTTCTCGTGAAACCTTCTCCTATTGCCATTCATGATATCTATAAACACATTCAAATAATAATAATTTAAAACGATTTAATAAATTAGTTAATATATGATTATTATGTTAATGCGATAGGAGTGTAAAACAAAATTGAAAAAAAAAAGATATACCATAAATTAAATAATTAACTATAAGGTTATGAATTTTAATGTATAACTGTATATGATATATATTAAAATATATAAATCCAAAAAAATTCAAGATTGGGCTCATTTCGAACGTATCGAAGAGACGATTATAATGGTGTAATTTATTAAAATTAAAACGTATCTAATATGAATATATTTATCATTTACAAACTAGCTGTGTTATCAATGTTCATTTAGAAGCATTTGTATGTGTGTAAATATATCATTTACAAATCAGTGTTTAGATCAACAGTATCAAGCTGTGACGGGCCCGGGGTGTGACTGACAGAATGTCTCCTTGGCACGGTTGAAGGGGCGGCATTGGCACCGAGTACATCTTCGTTGTATCGAACTTTCACCACGTGATGGACGTCGGTCGTTCTTTCTCGGTCTCCCGGCCCTGTTCTTATCCATTAAAGGTGGATAGCATGGTGGAAGTGGGTCGGGTGGATACACCCATGCTGCAGGGGGTCCAGCTGGGTTTATTACCTCCACGTATGTTTTCCGGTAATATTCGGACGTGAAGAAAGGTACAGCCAAGTCGCTGCAATCTGTACGACCCATATATGTTGCTGCAGCGATGGCATGGCCGCACGGTAACCCAGATTTATCCCATTCGCGACACGAACAAAGGTGGTCTTCCATATTCACAATCGCGTTAATATAGTCATCATGCACCTCGTACTTCCCATACCCGATTGCTCTTACCGGCCATGTCGCCGCACGACGCGCCCTGTACTGAACGATATTCTCCGCCGTTGGTGTGAGTGCATTTTGTATCTTAGCTCCTTTTAGGCGTCGAATTTGGTACCACTCTTGTTGAAAGGCCCGAAAGTAGTCCATAAGATTAACAATCGGACATCTACGCGCAAAACGGGAGAGTGCATTCACAGACTCTGCACTATTCGAGGTCAGAATGTCATACCGTTGTCCAGGAAAATGGGCCGCGGACCACCTCTCCGGTCCAGCATCGTCAAAGAATTTGGCTGCTTCCTTGACACTGTATCGTAGCATATTCATGTACTTGTTAAACTCCTGATCCGTATATGCTCTGCATGCCGCCCAATAGACATCCTTGTAGGTGGTAATACGTTTGTCCTTGGATTTGGCGTTCATCTCCAAATGTCGACAGCATATGGCGTGAGGGGCGTTTGGGTACATGGCAGAGATTGCGGCGCTTATGGAAGGAGCCCTGTCAGACATAAACACCAACCCTTGCGGGTCTTCGATAGCTTGTCTCAACATGGACAGAAACCAAGTCCACTCGTCCCCGGTTTCGGACTTGCCTACGCCGAAAGCTACTGGAACGATGGAGTTATCCCCGTCCATGGCAACCGCCAGGAACATCATACCCAAGTAACGGCCCTTTAAATGGGTTGCGTCTATTATCAGGACACGACGTAGATTTTCCAGAAATGTGCGGATCTGCAAAAACATAGTTTATAATGTGTAAATGTTATAGTTTATAATGTGTAAACATATGACGTGTTAAAATACGTACCGCTGGTCCAAGGGCCACGAAGCACATCTCAAACCGTCCACGTGAATCGGTCCGTAGCTGCGTGACAGTACCAGGGTTCTGCAGCTGCAAATTATATAAATATGTCGGGAGTCGTTCATACGACTCCTCAAACGTGCCTCTCACCATAAACAGTGCATGGCAGCGCGCACGCCACGCTTGGTGGTAATCAATCGTGACGCCGAACTGCCGGTGAACGTCGTGGACGATGTCCTTTGGACGCAATGACCTGCTAACATCAAGAAATTTGTTTTTCAGGATCGCACCGAAAGTCTTTTTGCCGGCTTGTTTGTGGTGGGGATTAAGTTGCGTCCTCGTACAAGTGTGTACGTCGTGCAACTTTCTAATCATTATCGCCCCTCCTTTGGGACCCGTGTGAATCGCGTACAACCTCCACTCACACTTTTCTCTAGCACATTCAACTACGTATTTGCTTTTGTCAGATGCCCGCACGCGACTTTGGAAACCCTCTTCCAAGAACTTGAATCCGATCTGACTTGCTAAGAGATCCTTCGAATCGAATATCTGACCTGCTGTTAAACTTTCACTGCGAATATAAGGTGTAGGTTCGTAGCTTTGTGTCTGGGTATGGGAGTCTGGAAGAATAGGGGGCATATCAAAAAATTCATTTATCTGACTACATGATTTTCTACTAGGGGTATATTCTTCGTGATCATCATTATCGGTGTCTGATCTGTTTATTTCAGAATTACCCGTTCTGAAAACGTGGGTTTCGTCATCAGCAACTCCAGCAGTACGCCATTCGTGTGGTTGTGGTGGTTGTTGTTGTTGAGAAATCAGGCTGCTCTATTTGTTGAGAATCAGGATGCTCTATTTGTTGAGAATCACCCTCCTCGTCACCGTCGTCGTCACCGTCGGATACGCCGGGATACACAAAGAGTAATGGGGGTCTTTCTGAATCGACTGCAAGGTGCAGAAAAGTAGAGATATCCCCATCGTTGGATAAATCCACAAATGACCCATCGCCATTTTTAAATACTAACTTGCAAATATCAGAAGAGTTGATTCCACATTTTTGCATGGCGTATGCAACAAACTTCTGATAAGTGTAGTTTATTGACACTTTTACACCATGCTTAGATTTATAAGCAAAATTCCACTCATTGTTATCTTGCACCCATTCACCGTCAAAACAGAAATATAGCTTAGCTTTTGCAACAGATGAACTCATTTTTTCAGTAGTATCTCAAACACAAAATATTGCAGAAAGAAATATTGCAACAATGAAATCGTTGTGTGGGGATTATGGCTTGCATTTTACGTCTATTTATCAACGAAACAACCAACATATCAGAAAACCAATCTCTCATTTCATCCACAAACTGGTATTCCAAAAACATTGATTTAACATTGATTCAAACATGCAAATGAATTTCAACCACAAATTGGTCTTTAAAGTGCAATAATTGTGGAAAAAAACAGTAAAACAGGGGCTGAAAGTATAAATTTCCAGGGACCAAAAGTGTAAATTTTGGTCCATCGCGGGCAGGGACCAAAAGTGCACCGCGGCCAAAGTTGAGGGGTTTCGCGGGGCATTTAGGGCCAAAGTACGTGCCACGTCACCGTATCCCGCGATCGCAGGACCTCATCGCGGGTATTTTTGCAAAATTGAAAAAATTTAGGGTATTTTGGTAACTCAATGTTTGACTTAGGGTATTTTAATTAATTTCCCAAAAAAATACTATTTCCTTCACACAAGAGTTTTAAATTTGTCTCTTAATTTAAAGATTTTTCATATATATATTTTTTTTCTATTTTACCTTTACAATATAACATAGCTATTAGAGCAAAACACTCTGTAAAGCACCAAAAACTCATATCATAACATAGTTTTCAAAAGATACTCTAATGCCTTCAGTTGTATAAAGACTAAAAAGTATAAATTGCATAATGAATTTTGTAATACTTGCACTTGGATTTGTTTAACAATTTCAAATTTCATAGTCAAAAAATGTATATGATGGTAAATGTAATCGTAAACTGACATATATAAACATGAAGATGGCCAAATTGCAATTTATCATCTAAAACTACATCTTTTAACTTTAAAAACAAAGACCCTAAACATGCATATATATATATATATATATATATATATCCCTTTTCTTTTTTAAACTTTCAAGGTTGTAGGAGAGCAGCTACACTTTCAATCTTTCCTCCTCACTTCAACCCAACCCAACCCATAAAATAAAAAAAAACACTTCTTTTCCAACAAAAAAAAACAAAAATTAAAATTAAATAAAACGAATAGATGTTGTCCGAACCGAAGCAAAGGGACGAGAAACGGCTTGTTTTCGTGGATCCTTTCTGAGCTTGGAAGCTTGGCCAGCTGTTGAGTTGCTCTCCGAAAAGAAAGAAGCAACTAGTAATATTTTTGTTACAACTTCCCTTTTTTTCAGGCATAATACATGTACAAGCTGTTTGCAGCAGCACAAGCAATGGAGTTTTCGCTCGGGTGCCATGCCAGGTGGAGCAGCTTCGTAGTGAAATCAAATGAATTCCCGTTAGCATCGACCCCCCCTGAGCTGTCTCCTCCTACACGTACATCGTTTAGAATTAACCCGGCCCCACGTAAGTTTTGGAGGGAAGGTTCAAATGAGAGCCCTAAATCTTTTGAGAACGTGGGAACCAACTATTCATGCTTTATTCATGGTGAAGATACATGATTATTCATCATGAATAATGCACGAAGTAGTTGGCTCTCAGGTTTTCGTAATATTTAGAGTAAATTCCGTTTTTGTCCCTGTGGTTTGTTAAAAATGCATTTTTGTCCATACGGTTTAGAAATTATGCTTTTTTGTCCCTTTGGTTTATAATTCATTGTTATTTTTGTCCTTATGATTTACAATTTATTGGTGTTTTGGTCCCTGTGGTTTACAAATCTTTACTTTTTTGGTCTCTTGTACTTAAAAGGTAAGAATTAATCCAGTAATGAAAATAGCAATAAATTGCAAACCATAGGGACGAAAATCAAAATTATTAACAAACCACAGACACGAAAATAGCTATTAATTGCAAACCATAGGACGAAAATCATGAATTCTAAACCATAGGGACGAAAATCGTAATTTACTCTGCCGATTGTATAAGAACAGAAGAAGACGGATGACCAACCTCGTCTAACCGCGCGGGTTATGCTGCTTAAAGATCTGGAAGGCCTTGAAGGAGTCTGCACTTGTCTCCTACAATCGTCGTCACATGAAACGCAGCAAGATATGAGGATGGTTGGAGTTAGTGGAGATGTTAGACTAATGGGTTAAGTTGTCTGTCTGGATAAATATGTGTGTCTGAGGGATGGAAGACCAATGGGTTTGAGGGAGGCAAAGAGAGAGGGTTGGATTATTTCTGGCATTAATTTGTTTGTGGTGGCTTAATGGGGACAAGTGAAGGGTTCTGGCCTATTCCATATATCCACTTTAGCTTAATGGCTTAATGATTAAGCCATAAAGAAACACTCATGTATGGCTGAGCGAATAAGCCACCCAGACCATTAAGCTGGAGTAGAGGTCAGGTCTACATACATGATACATCTCCCCCACCCCCACCCAAAAAACCCACCTTTGGGTGGAATATAACGGGCTTGTTTGGTTTGGTTTATATAATAAAACAAGAAGAAAATCTTAGCATTGTTACCTCATCGGGTTTTTGCTAGCTTCGAGGGTAGTTGCTTCAGTATTGCCAGGACCACAGCCAAACACACGGAATAAATTGCTGAAATCATATCAACATGACAAGTGAGTGGCCACCCAAATAAACAACAACAACGATCTGATATAGATTTTACCTGTAAGAACCGGTTGCCACTCGTGTGCTATCACCACTCAAACAGCACTCAAATTTATCGAAGATTGAATCATTTTCATATAGATCGCATAGCTGAACATAAGCAATGGAGCAACATCAATGCTCTCAGAAAAAACAAGAAAACAAAAAAACAGGTAAAAGCTCGGTATAAAACTGGTGTGAAGGGAAGTATACCTTAGGTCTCAAATATTCATGCACTTGGAATGTTGAAACTGGACCAGAGTCCATGTTGATGTCCCATAGCTGCATAAAGCATAGAATTTCATAAATAACTACTCAAAACCAGAATTATAACGAGAACTTAAATATAGCTCAAAGGAGAAAAAAGAAGGTGCAAGGGGAAGGATGATCTAGTAATTCTAAATACCATCAAATGTATAATAACAAATGGGCAGTAAACAGAAGGGTTGGGTTCCGGTGAGAAGTTGAGGTTAATGTGAGAAGCATGAGAAGTAATTATCAACCGTTGGATGAGAAATGGATGCACATTAGGATGAGATGCACCGAATCAATTCCCTTCTAAGCCGCAATTCATGGAAGGGCATTTGATTAAAAGTGATCAGCGGTTCAGATCCACTTCTCACGCTTCTCACGTTAACCTCAACTTCTCACACGATCTTTCGCCGTAAACAGAAAAGAGGCTACTAACAAAAAGGAAATCACAAAGAACATACTGATTACTGAATTTAGTAATATGCTCGAATTTAAATAAAGCAACTGGACTTCTTTATAGCTTTTAGATGAATCTGTGACAACACAACGCCAGAACTGGGGTTCAAGAACTTCATTAGTCATTTGGTCTAAATTTTACCCTTGGCGGAGTCGGTGTGTCATCACCCGTGTTTGATACATAAGTTCCTCTAATTAAAATAATAATAAAGATAAATAGCTGTGCTGTGACTTCAAATACAGACTAAGCGGCTGTTTGGTTGGTTTTCTATTAAGTCTGTATGGATAAAGTTGTTTGTGTGGATTAATCTCTGTAAAGATTGGGAAGGCTTTTGTTTGGGAGGGTATTTTCATAGATGGAATGAGTGTTTTTTTAGTTGGGAGGGACAGATTTGAAAAAAAAAAATACTTGGCTTTATGCATAAAGCTCCCCCCTAAAAGCATACTGAATAAGCCATTTTCTATATCATTAAGCCACTACTAAACAGTCATGTATAGCTGACTGAATAAGCTGTGAATCCCATTAAGCTCATTAAGCTGCTAACATACAGGCCCTATTTCAGGGTGCATGCCATATTTACCTGAAGGGGACAGCTTACATCCTAACAGTATAATTCTCCAAGAACATCTTCAACTGACAGGATGACAATGCATAATGACTCGACATGTAATCTGCAAGCTAACGATGCAAAAAGTGTGAACTAGATTGAGGAGAGAAGAGAGGTTCCAACATATATCGAGAAGAAATGGTCCAAGTCTAGGTGATGTGGGACTCTAACACAAACAGATTCATTGCAATTAATTTAGACATCCCATCAAGGAAATAGATAAATGTTTTGGGAAGCAAGAAGTATGACAAGTCACCTTCTACATGGTAAAGTGGCATATATCATTATGTTTCATAAATCTGTCACATAGCCTCGGTAACTTTTCAGTGGGAGTAGAGATGTATAAAGCTATTAGTCTACTCCATATCGCTCCCACAACCTTCATACTCTCCTATCGTCTATTTAATACATGATTGATTTCACTTACAATACAGTATATTAAGTAATAGGACTATGAAAATCGGAACCCCTATTTTGTAATGGTTGCTATTAAACCAAACATAAGCAGTATATCCCTCTTTGAGTAGGGTATGGGGGAATGATGTGCTTAGACCTTTCCTCTACCCCAAGAGATGATGTTTTCATGACCCCCCCCCCCCCCCCCCCCCGCTTGTGAAGAATTTTTGAAGAAACAAATTTTATCCAAAAGTTTTTTTGTAAGTTACGAGGAAAAAATTACTAGCAAAAGAGTGCAGGCAACAAGGGCAGTAAACCGTAAACAGTAACAATAGAAAGAATAAAATCAAGAGTAAAATTAATAACTCCAAACCATGCAAAACCCAATCCTCTAACTCCAACCATGTCAACACAATATATATACACACACACACATATATTGATGTCTAGACTCAAAAGAGCAATAGATGAAAAGAAGAATCATCCAAAAGTGAAGACCTGATTACGTAGCATAAAGGGGAAAATCACAAACCTTAAGGGTCATGTAATCACGACTAAGTATGTATCTTCCATCCCTTCCAAACTTTATATCAGAAATAGAGGCTATTATCTCAGTGAAGAATGACCTCGAACCAGGTGCTTCCTGTTCCTCAAACCTATAACAAGAATATATTAGTGCTCCTTAGATAGGCCACAATGATGATGTCCCCTACAACTGTTTCAGAATTCACATTTAACAAAAGCAACAAAAAAGTAGAAATATAATTGAATTAGGGAAAAGTTTAAAATCCAACAAACCACTTACAATTTAGAGTGTTTATCACATAATGCAGATTGACGCAAATCAATGAGGCGAATAGATCCTTTTGAACTACTATATGCTAGTGTGCTACAATGAGTAGGATGAAACTCAGCAGCTGTAATCACCTCTGCAATAAAAGCAGATTCACAGACAAGGTTCACGAACATTAGTAGCATCAAACAAGCCAAATATAAAATAAACATTGTGAAAGCTAAAAAGTAGGAAATAGTAAGGAGAAACATTTTAAGTGGTTATGAGGGAAGTCCATAATCCATCTAATGCAAAAGTTAGAGGATTGTCGCAACTAAATAGCTTTGTGCAAACACATGCCTAGGGGTGTAAACGAGCCGAGTCGAGTAGCAGGTTATTCGAGCTCGGCTCGAAAAAATAATACCAGGCTCGAGCTTGGCTCGAGCTTGACTCAAGCTCGATGCTCGTTTATGAGCTGGAATTCAAGATCGATTAACTCATTTATGTACTCAAGCTCGATAATTTTATATTTTGATTATATAATTTGTAAACATATAAATATGTCTTGGCACGAAAAAGTGTATGCTCGAATGTGTCGGCTTGGCTCGACTAGTAAAGCTTAATCGAGCTTTCGAACGAGTCGAATCAAACATTGGTTTTATGGAAATCAACTCGTTAAGTTAACCGAGTTTTACTTTGTGTTCAAGTTCGACTCGAGCTCAACAACTATTAGGCTCGAACAAGAGATAAACGAGCTCAAGTAGCTCGTTAAAAAGCTTGACTCGTGTTAAAAATCAGTTCACTCAGTACTAAGCTGTGGAATCAGAAACTCTCCCAAAAAGAAAGCAGCTTGGAAGTAATTTACCAAAAAAACACACAACCTGCAGTACCAAGATCATACAGCAGTAAATAATGATATAATTATAATAACAAATTGTTTCGGATTCATGAGAAGATGAAGCTTTCTACTTAATTCAGCTTCTTGTAATTAAGAGACCAGCACCAGATCCAGGCAGATCGAATACTGATTGGCTAAATGGGAAATTTTGTCTACTACTAGAGCATATAACTCCGCCCCTGTGTTATTACATGGCCTGCCCCCAACAAAAAAAGGAGGGAGCATGCATCAAATTTAGTGCAAGTCAGATCACTGCTAAAAAATTGTACCAGTAAGGTCCTCCATATTTGCAGGCTTGACATCCACAATGTTGAAACTCTGATTGCTAATTTCCAAATTCCAAAGGTTTATCCGAAGATCATCAGCAGAGATGAATGTTTCGCCGTCACTGACGTGTAGGAAGGGGGCAGGAAGGCATCAGAACATAGTTAAAGAAACAAACACATACAAATGTAAAACACGAATACATAGCCACATAAGCTCGCATAAAACTAAGACCCCAGATATTATCAGCAACCAATGGAACCTGATCGTTTTGGTTATTGGTATAAGTTACTGACAACAACATTTTCTGGTGCAATAAGCATTGCATTCACATTAAAAAAAAAGCAAAAAAGCAAAGAAGATAATGACTGAATCCCAACTATTTAAGGGTAAACACGGAAAGCAGAGCTGTTCCATAACCTCTTAAATTAAGGAAGTGGCACCATTATGACTCCTGATGGAAAACTTAGTGCATTATAATGAGACGTGAATGACATGGAAAAAAACATAAAACCTAACCTACTAGTGAGTGAATAAAAGTGAAAATTTAGTAGACATTTTAGTTCCACGAAAGCATAAAAAAAACATTGCTCCTGAGCTTCTTGTTCACCAAATCAACTACCACGTCAAGCATGATCCAACTATATTCTAACTAGTGAAAGTGGACCAGAAATCTCATATCACCAGGGACAGAGCCAGAAATGTTCATGAGCAAGTAACATGGTAACACCAATGAATGACTGACAATTAATTCTAAATTAGATGTGTGATATATCGTACATCTGTTTCGTTAATAACCGAAAAGACAACCAAGGTTTTAAAAAGCGGAATCGAGCCTCTAGGTGTTTTTCCTCGGCGAGGTGAGACGTAAGCCTCAAGGAGGTCCGAGGTGGAAATATACGCACACACATATATATAATACAATATTTATACAAAAGATATATATATATATATATATATATATAGAGAGAGAGAGAGAGAGGGAGGATCAAATGAGAACAATACCTATTTAAAAGAACACGAGAACCAACAAAATCACATATGACTTTACATTAACGAGCGAAAAAAGCCATGCAGACCTGAAGTCACGGCCAAAGTCGCCTGCGTGGCTTTTATGGCCGTTAATGTAATATCATATGTGATTTTGATGGTTCTCGTGTTCTTTTAAATAGGTATTGTTCTCGTTTGAACCCAACTCTATATATATAGATATATCCTAAATATATATAATACGATACTTATACAAAATATATATATTCTAAATATATACAAAGCGGGAGACAGGTGAAGAAATAAAAAATATGAAGTAGGAAATAATATCCAAAGTATAAGATGATATTCAAAGCAGTGCAGAGCATTTATGTGCATATAAGCAAAGTTACTCTTAGAACTTTTAAAAACTGAACGTCCAAACCTGTTATTTGAGATCGAGTTGATATGGTAGTCATGTGCATGAGCATAGACTCGTCTACATCTGGCCACAAGGTTGGTCTCGTTACTAGTTACCTACAAAAATTTCACCTCTAAGTATCATAGCGTGAGAAAAGCGGCTAAACGAATAAATTGAGCAAAAAATAGCAGGGTCATAAAGAGAAAATAAGAGTAAGTACACAAAGACAATCAAACACACCACCAAACATGTCATTTCTTAAATAAAGAGAATGTGATTATGAGGATAAGATGTGCATTAAGTCATTAACTCGCATGACTTTTCTATAAAAAGCAATTGTGGTGAGTTGGTTTATTAAGATCATTGGTTTAAAATACAGAAACAGTGTTAAATGAGATAACTAAATAAATAAATAAAAACTCTACAAACATATACAGCATGGGTCAAGTAAAACTACCACAGGTAGACGCAGTGAGGGGATGCCTCCTGGAGGAAATTTGAAGTCATTGCTCAAATTAACGGAAGATTTATCATTGTATCCCCCATTTGCAAGTTGCAAATTAGTATTGGAAGCGACACTTGAACTGGCAACATTACTCTTTCCAACAACTTTGGAAGGATCCATGTTCATGTTTGCAATTTTCTTGACTTTCTTCTCTTGGACCTGTATAAAGCCCAAATCTTGAGATATTTCCAATACAGAAAGCTACATTCACATTAAATTGCCGAATAACAATAAATTTAATACAAAAAAAAACATGGCTATACTTATGTCACACATAAAAATAGGTGAAGGCTGCTAATTTGGGCCCAAAGCCCTTCAACTTGATAGTAACCTTCCCCTTAGGGCTTGTTTGTTAGCAGCTTAATGATCTTAATAGGACTCACACCTTATTCGGTCAGCTATACATGACTGTTTGGTAGTGGCTTAATGATATAGAAAAGAGCTTATTCAGTAAGCTTCTAGGGGGAGCTTTATGCAGAAAGCCAAGTTTTTTTCCCAAACATGTATCTCCCAATTAAAAAACACGCTCCTTCCATCTATGAAAAAACTCTCCCAAAAAAACCTTCCCAATCTATACAGACAGATTAATCCATACCAACAACTTTATCCTTACACGACTTAATGGAAAACAAACCAAACTGCCCCTTAATATTTAATCGGTATGTCGATAGTGATAATGACATAATGTTATCATATGCAACGAGGTAGAGTTACGCAACACAATGGTCTTCATACCACCCAAGAGAAATATTTTGCTTCCAGTAACGATAAGTGAGAGATAAACCCCAGCTTAGAAAAATGGAGTAACTACATATGTTTTTCGAGAATCCTCTAACTTGCCCTTAACCAAAAACATAAAACACTAGCCTTTATACCAAATGGTTTGTTGATGACTAGAATACTCGGTCAAAAGTCTCTCAATATAATATCTTTTAGAGTCTGACAATTATTGGTGCTAGAAACAAGTGAATGAACAAGGGAGACCTTGAACCTAATGGTGTATCAAATTCACATATTTATGTTATGCTGTTAAAGACTTAAAGCGGTCAAAATACAAAATAGTGGTCAGGACTGAGTATTTGAAATAGCGGTTATCGCGGTGTATAGCGGTTCATATAATATTTCTTAGAATTATAATATATATATATATGTATGCATACATAACTTAACATATTATACGCATTAACTAAAATAAAATAAGAGCCCAAATCAAATAGAAGCCCAAGTCAAAATAAAGTCCAAAAAAGGACAAAAAGTGTAAGCATTATATTCAAAAGAGGCTCAACTGAGAATATCGGTATTGTGGACCGTTATTTTACCCAAATATTGGTGAAATAACGCTCAATTGCACCGCTATTATCGAAACTGCAATTTCACTGCTATTTTGCTTATGGCTGATAACGGCTATTGCACCGCAACTAACAGCATAGAATTTATGTTATCCAAAGATATTGACCACTATCAGATAATTACTTGATGTAAACGTCACAATAGCGAAGAGCGATAACAAAAGAAAAATTCTTTTGGAATTAGACTCGAAAATACAAATGAATACCATTAATGCACATTTCATAAACAAGGTGTTTATTTGGACGAATAGCAAAAAGAGGAACCGTATGCATCAGCAGCCTTATGGTTATTCTGTAAAATCCATTATGCTAAGCTGTTAAGTGTCAAATGATCTCCTTAAAAGCTTAATATTTTCCCTTCAAATGAACCCCAAGGATTAAGATGAAACCTTATGTGAACTGTAAACATAAACACACTAGATACCCATTCGAAGACTGTAATTCAATGAAAACTGTATAAGATTTGATTTAGTCCAAACCATGGTGAATTCTGGAATTTATCACAACAGCTTGCACATATATGAAGAGAAGCTTACATAATTGTAAATAACATAAATTTTAGTGTACTCTTAAGCAAATGTCTACATACATCATACATGAACTTGTTACAAGGAATGCAACTAAATAGAAGACAATAAGAGTGGTTACCTTCCAGAACTTAATGGTTTTATCGTTAGTAGAGAGAAGAAAGACGGCACCATTGGCTGTTTGGCACCATCTAATTTTGTTAATTTTCTCCTCAATCTCCAAACTCTTTAAATAATCAAACTGAAAGAAAACAGCAGGATATGTAGTATGAATAAAATGTCCACCTAGTAAATAAACAAAATGATAAAAGGTCCTTTGGCAGGCAGGAAAGGAAGAGTTCAAACAAACCTCAGGCTCATGGCTCTGGAACTCAGTTTTATAGCGGAACTCCGGATGCCTGCTTATCGGGTAATCAGTCTTCTCTAAATCCCTTCTACTTCCACCATGCTACACCAATTTCAAATTTCAAAATGTGCAAGTAACAAGATACACTTGAGGCAATACAGAAACCACAAGTACAAAATGCAAACACTTGTAAAACGAAAATAAAATCTCAACAAAAGTTAGTAATGTATACACCGGCCGGCCGGCACAACTGACCTCCTTCATATCTGTTCTCTCAAATAACACCACCCTGCCCCCACGATCACCAGTTGCAAGATGATCACCACTTTTATCGAACTCGATTGCCGAGATGATATCAACTGCAAATGAAATCACAAATAGATCGATAAACTATCACAATGCACAAGTTCTTGGATAGCACACTGAGAGAATGTTAAAGTAATAGCTGTAAAATCAACAATTATATACAATATTTACTATAATATTCCAGAATCCTTTGCAGTTTTTCCTGGTTAACCACAGAGTAGACAGTGGGACTTGGAAATCGTGGAGATTTACAAAGACGGTGTAACTTGCTTGTTCATTCAAAAGATCCATATCCAATTAAATCAGAGACGAAGGATCATGTGAGAAGTTGAGGTTAACGTGAGATGCGTGAGAAGTGGATTTGAACTTTTAATCAAATGCCCTCCCATGAATTGCGGCTTAGAAGGAAATTGATCTGGTGCATCTTATCTCGGTGCATCTCATTCTAATGTGCGCCCATTTCTCATCCAACGGTTGATAACCACTTCTCACGTTAACCTCAACTTCTCACCGAAACCCAACCCTTAAATCAGATTGATCTTTTAAGTAAGTATATGCAAAGCACAAATCTAGTAACAGTCTCAGAGAATAAAATAAATGCTATAACACTTGCATGATTGTGTATCATAAGAATTTATATGATATTGTAAGCAAGAACAAACTTATTCACCAACAAGGCAAATAATTGATAGGAAGCCTCTACATTAACATTGATCACAAATCCATAACCAACACATCCACACCAATACGGCAATTATTCATCGGTGCTTTTGACCTGATAGGTTTTGACCACTGATATAAAATTATAGATCCTTAATCGCCAATAGCCATGCATAAGTTATCCATCAATGAAAGGTTATTTACATGCCATATACTAAGCAGAATATAGGACACTTTAACATAATCATCTAATATATCAAGAGAAAAGCCCTTTGATTTTGGAAATCCATCCCATTGCTCTATAAAAGCATAATCGATTAAAATTTTCATTGGTTTGGGGTTAGTTTAATAGAGATCTGTGATTATAACGAACCAACGTCATTGAAAGATATAAAGGCTGATAGGCTATATTTGATTCATGTACACTAGACATTTATCGATACTAGGCCAACAGTTTGTGTGGTTCATCAGAAAATGATTTGGCCTGCAACCTCTTCTTTATTCTGAGTGAGGATTGATATCTCTAAATAGACATTTATTACTCCCCTTCTAGATTTCATGTGAAGTCAAAATTGTGTGAACATTTACATGCCGCCTAGAGGCCTAATTTTTGTCCTCTAGAACCAATGAATATTTTCTTGGAAGATCAAGTAACTTTCAGCATCTACATGTGTTCACAACTTTTCAGAATCGACAGTTCTACATGTACATTAAAATTATAAATTTCTGCATATAACCATTTTTTGATTAACATGCCGCTTCCTAACATGATGTTTCCCTAAGAATGTGACACCTTTTGAAGAATTAAAGGTGACAATAATTCTGTTTTAGACATTTCCCAACTCCCAGCAACTTCTCGCAGCTCATAAAGAAGTGTAAATGTTGATTCTAAATTGAATTGAAAAACAAATAGATAGTTGTCTGCTATAAATAGATATGTGATCACTTACTTCCATGCAAATCAAAACATTGTTCTTTTCTGACAGAAGTATTTATACATGGTTGTCATCTATAAAAGTCATCATTTATATTTGCTAGTTGTCTATGACATAAGCTTTTCTGTTTGTCCACCCCCCCTCCCCTTTCATATGAAACACATTTAAAAAATCAAAATTGTACTTAATGGGTGTCAATACCAGCTAACCATAAATGTCATTGTTATATAAAAACAAAATTTGTGACGACACCACGGGATATATCCAAGTAACAGCATGCCCCGTATTATCTTAAACAAGTATATACCAGAGATTTTCTCTGGCATGAAAAGCAAGGCAGCTGGTGATTCTCGTGATATGACTTTCAGTCAGGTCAACTTTTCTTGATAAAGGTGCCAAAAAAAATTGAAAGATAAGCAGATTAGACAATGTTCTAAGTCAAAGCACGTGGAAAGTATGTAGGAGTTCAATGTCAACACTCAACACCAGCTGCTAGTTCAAGGATTTATACTTCAATAAATTGGAAAAAGAAGAGATAGATTACAGATGTCAACCCCCACAAATCCACAATGTCATTGGCAGCAAATGCAGCAACTATGTAATTGGATAAAAAAATACTTCTAACCCAAAATGAGTTTGCGGAACTATTTAAGTGGAGAAAATATTACAGCTATACACGAACCCATGAATCTAATTTGTCCTCCAAGTAAATTTACGTGGTACGACTATATAACTAGGCAACAACAATGTAATATAGAAAGTACAGTTAGGACTTAGGACCAAGAATAATACTGCCATAGTGAGTTGACATAGTCATGAATGGTAAGAAGGGTATAATGGTATATAATAAATATAACCACCTATCTAAATCGTAGTTTTGCTCATCTTCTCTTCATAATAGATTAAGACAGGTGGTCATGTATGCTTGTATTACGATTGTGTACATCAGTTACATTAGCACATTATGTTTAAGTACGTACAACTAGAGCAATAACTATAAGTGGTTTCTTAATAATTTCCACAAGCTCTACAGTGGCTTAAAGCATATGGGAATACATACAAAGATGTTGAGGCCTTCAAATACTTGCAAGTTACAAATATGCATTTTTATTTTTATTTAAATGTCAGAAAGGAAAAAAGAAGAATGGTTGATAACGGTAACTTGTAACTTGATCAGAGTAAAACTGCAGAAATTTCCGTTTAATTTATATTCTTTTGGATTAATAACTGAATCAAGTACAGTATATGACCTAGTGTCATTATTTCCATAAGCACCAACTATCCGGTAATGTGCCGATCCAAGAAACAAGATCAAAGACATGCTTTATTCAAACCCTAATATAAATCTGCGGATCCACGTAATAATAAAAATTAATAATAACCTTAATTGAAGCTAGTTTACCTTCTTGAACTTCTTCACCGGCGGTGCGTTCACCAAATACCTGAGAGAATTTCCAGTCAAGCGGCGGTGGTGGACCCGCCGGAGCTGCCGCGACATCTCCTCTATCACCACCGTTCATCTCCTCTTCTTTTTTCTTTATTAATTAACCAAACAACAACAAAAAACAACGAAATCTCTCCGAACTAAAATCAAATCACGACATCATCACCGGATCGCTATTTTTCCGATTAGCATTTGTCGTATACCAGTTTCCGGATCGTGAAACAAATCCATCAACGATAATGTGGCATTTTGAGGTTCAATTAACCATTAACAGGCATGAATCATCTTCGTCGTCAACACCACCGCATCGATTCATTCGTAGATTTGAGATTTGGTTTTTCTCTTTGCTCTTCGCGCACACACTTCGTCTTTTTTTCTTTGTAGTCGGGAAGGATAAAATTGGAAAAATGAAGTCACCAAACCCTTTTTCCCTATTTCTTTTCTTCTTTTTTTCTTTTCCAAAAAAAACAAATTAGGTTCTATTTTTTAAATAATAAATTATGTTTTATTTGTTGTTACCTTACTATTTTAGAGGTGTTTGACTATGGATATTCAGGGGTAAGGAATGATAATGATAATAAAAATAGTAAAATGCATGAAATAGCAACTTACGTTCACTTATTTTTTTATTATAGCATTGTACTTTCATTATTTTTATTACCGCAATGTAGTTTCAATTTATTTTTTTATTAGGGCATTGTACTTTAAAGTATTTATCCATTATAGTATTGTGCTTTAAATTTACCCACTATATTAGAGCATCTCCAACAGCTTCCCAAAATGGGGAAAATGGAGAAAATGAGGATTTTGGGCTAAAATTGAGCTCCAACAGCTTCCCAAAAATGGAGAAAGTTGGAGAGAGAAGGTTTTTTCTCCAAATATGGATATCACTCCAAAAATGATTACCAAGTGATAGAACCAATAGAAAACTTTGAAAATAAATATGTAGAGAGAGAAATAATATTTTAATAGATAAATGGAATATTTTAATATTTTAATTAATGTTTGATTCTCCAAAATGAGAAAACTGTTAGAGATGAATGTATATTTTTTTGGGTATTTTGGCTTTTGGTTCCCTATTTTGGAGAAATTATGGGGAAGCTATTGGAGATGCTCTTAGGTTTTCATGTCACTTTATTGTCCACATAGGCTGTCTACGTGTACAATAGTGCTGACGTGACATTTCTCATTACAACAGTGTACTTTCAACATTAACTTTTCTTAACATAATGAAACATTTTTACCAAAAATTATAATTTTAGAAATTTAACATGTTACAAAGATCGCTATTTACACGAATAAAAATGTTTACAAAAGATCATTAGTTCATCGAACGTGTTTAGAGTCGATATTTAACAGGTTAGAGTCGATCACGCTTGAGGGATAGGATGAGGGAGACGAACGTGGGAGACGATGAGGGTTTACAAATTAGAATTAGAACCGTCGGAGGGTCTATGTTTTTTAAAATCCTTTTTGAATTTTTTTATTTTTAATGCCATGTAGGCAGATCCATGTGTCAGTCATGTCATTTTCATATGACACATCAGCAAAAGAAACCGGTTCTAAAAGTAATAGGTTACCCAATGCTATAATGGGTAAATACTTTAAAGTACAATACCCTAATAAAAAACAAATTGAAACTACATTGTTGTAATAATAAAAAGTGAAAGTACAATGCTATAATAAAGAAATAAATGAAAGTAGGTTGCTATTTCGCGCATTTTACCCTAATAAAAACTGTTGTTTGATTTGATATAATATAATGGACTCATTACTCTAACCTCTTTAATTTTCATTCCTAACCAAATTGGGGAAATAAAAATTTTATTCCCACTCGGTCATTTTTTTCTCATGTCTCCCTTTATTTCTCAATGTTGAATGAACAATATTTTTTTGTTTCATGGTGGACATCACATATTGTATTAAAAATATTTATAAAACATTTTTTATTAATCATATTGGTTTAACCAAACAACATCAATTGAATATTCATTCATATTCTCATTCTCCCGCATTTTCATTTTCATTTTCATTTCTTAAAATGAACCAAACGTCCACAAAATATATATATATTTATATTAAAAATGAGGGTGTGTTTGGCTCAAACATAAAATGAAAATAACAAAGAATAAAAATGAATTTGGGTTTGTCGAATTGGTCGATTTGTTTAAAGCCCCTAACATAATGTATGAAAACTAAAATCGGTAATCGAGTGTCAAGTTCAAATTCGAACACTGTTTTGGAATTTTTATTCAAGCTCGAGTTGTATATTGTTTTCGAGTCGAACTATAATAACTTACTACTTAACTCGACTCATTAATATATCTATCAAATAAATTTGATTCTTTAAATATTATTTGAAACAATATTTTAGTAAGCTCGATAATTGCTTTCAGTTTTTTTTCCAATTATATTTATGATTATTATTTATTGTTATTATAAATTATAATCATTAGTCATATTAATCATTTGTGTTGTAAATGGAATTAGCCTACTATAGAGAGAAAACAAGAGAGCTCTTATATTGATTTGAGAAGTGTGTGTACAATGGTGAGGCCTCAACCCCTTTATATAGTGGAAGGGTTGAGCCAAGACATAATGGAAAAATGGGAGTTACATGGCCATTAACTCATACATAAAATCCTTCATAATGGTGTTAAATGAGACACTCAATACCCATAAATTATGAGTTACAACACTCCCCCTTTGGGTATCCTAATTTACACCAACTCACATCTATACTTCTATGTCGTGTATCTTCTGATAATCCATCAAACATTCGTCTCGTCAAAACCTTTGCCGGAGAAAAACCCTTTGGGACAAAACTCTGGTCGAAGGAAAAAATACGATATGGATGTCTTGAGCTCTTCATGCATTGGATAAATGTATGCGCCAAAACACTATACAAGTGTTTGAGTCATCTGACTAGGAAATATGTGCCTTATCAAAAACCTTGCCAAGAAAACCCGGTGGGAAAAAACTTGGTCGAAGGACAAAAGAGTACACAAAGTCAGTAGTAAAGAGGGAAATAACCATACACAGTGTGCCTCATTAAAACCTTGTTAGAGAAAACCCAGTGGGAAAAAAACTCTAAGCGAATGACAAAAGAGTGCACCATGGTTAGAAGTATGTTGCTGGATACTCCCCCTGATTTCGATAATACTTAGTGAGAATGGGACCAAGTTTGTGTCTCGTTAAAAAAACTTTGTCAAGGTAAACCCAATGGGACAAACCCTTGAACTAAAGATAAAAAGAGTACACTATCATTCAATCGGGATGCTCCCCCTCACATGTATCCAATATGAATTGAAAATTCACACAACATGGTGTTAAGCATTCATCAGGATGCAATCTTCACTTGCACACAATAAGGTATGTCATTTAGGGTAGCTCAGAGAACTTCCTAAGTCCAATTGCTTTGACATGTTTTTGGAATGAATACTTTGGCAGTGACTTGGTGAACAAGTCTGCATGATTCTTTTCTGATCCAATATGTTGTACTTCAATCTTTTGAAGTGCCTGTTGTTCATGTGTAAAAAACAACTTTGGCGAGATGTGTTTAGTGGTATCCCCTTTGATGTAACCGTGTTTCGCTTTATCAATAACAGCGGTGTTGTCCTCGTAGATGACAATTTGTTCATCGGGATCATGAGCTAAATCACACGTACTTCGAATATGGCCAATAACTGCTCGAAGCCATACACACTCTCTAGTCGCCTCATAGAGTGCGAGTAACTCAGAGTGATTCGTCGAAGTAGCAACTAGAGTCTGCTTACGAGATCTCCAGGATATCGCTGTGTTCCCAATGGTAAAGACATATCTTGATTAAGAATGCCCCTTATGCGGGTCTGATAAGTAACCTGCATCGGCGTAGCCGACAAGGGTCGCGTTGTTTGGAGTACCGATTGCGGTATCCTCACTCGATGACGCATAGGGATAGAACAAACCAATATCCGTAGTACCCTTAAGGTAACGGAAAATGTCTTTGATGCCATTCCAGTGACGGCGTGTTGGCGTGTTGCTATGTCGAGCAAGACAATTCACAGCAAATGAAATGTCCGGTCTAGTACATTGGGCCAAGTACAATAATGTGCCTATTGCACCCAGATATGAACACTCGGGGATCAATATCTCTTCATCGTCTTCTTTTGGACGGAATGGGTCCTTCTTAATATCTAGAGAACGGACGATCATGGGAGTAGATGACGATTTTGCATCATGATGACTAAACCGCCTCAACACCTTTTGAGTGTAGTTTTCTTGATGAACTAAAATCCCATCTCTACGGTGCTCGATCTGCAGGCTGAGGCAATACCGTGTCTTCCCAATATCCTTCATTTCGAATTCCTTCTTTAAGATTTCAGCAGTTTCCACCAACTCTTTCGAGGTTCCTATGAGATTCATATCATCTACATAGACTGCTATAATCGCGTATCCTGAAGTGAATTTCTTTATGAACACGCACGGGCATAGACCGTTATTCAAATATCCCAGGCCGATCAAGTATTCACTTAGACGGTTATACCACATCCGTCCAGACTGTTTCAATCCATATAGTGATCGTCTCAATTTAATCGAGAACGAGTTTCGTGGTTGGGAACTTCTTGATTCAGGCAACTTAAGTCCATCAGGGACTCTCATGTATACCTCTGTGTCCAGATCCCCATAGAGATAGGCTGTAACCACATCCATGAGCTGCATAAAAAAATACAAGGAATTAATTTTTTTTTAAAACAATTCGTTTCATTATAATCAATCCAAGAGTTAACGAATCACGTCACAATAATAATAAACATCGTTATTTAAAACCGTCAACCAAGATTAAGCAGCGGAAAAGTATATAAACCAATCCTCATTTATTAAAAATCAAATTAAACTATCTTCGCCTCGCGCCCGTGTGTACCGTCACGCCCGACTGCTACTCGCACCTGAAATCATAAGAATTTGGGAAGGGGTAAGCACGAAGCTTAGTGAATTCAATCCTTACATAGGATCGCAATTATATCGGCATCACCTTTAACATACCGGCACATACATTTCTTGGAACATCCATCAAGAAAACATATCACAAATAATAAGAAACATTATGCTCCTTGGAACCACCATCAAGAAGACATAATCACAAATAATAATAAACATTATGCTCCTTGGAACCACCATCAAGAAGACATAATCACAAATAATAATAAACATTATGCTCCTTGGAACCACCATCAAGAAGACATAATCACACCATGATAAACTAAAACACACACTCCTTGGAACCACCATCAAGGAGCGGCCTCAAGCTTCTTGGAACAACCCTCAAGAAGATATAAAATAAACATTATGCTACTTGGAACCACCGTCAAGAAGCACATCAAACACAGTCTAATATATACACACAAATACATAAGTATTCCATACCACAACAATATCATCAGACAGTCATAATCATCTCATACGAACCATAGCAACACAAATATAATCCCCATCCTATATAGTGAGAGAACTCACCTCGAACGCACAACTTATAGTCTTAACCGCAACGCGAACCGGCCAACACCCAATCACCTTTTTCCACCTAAACAAACGTTAACAATTATCAAAATGACGCCCCCAAACTAAGGCCTCGACTACTAGCTTTAAAACGCATATTTTCCAGTTTTTACTCTCAACACGCAGGTCTGTTCGGGACCTGTTTAACCCCTTAAAAACTGATTAAACCAGAAATATTTTTCCATAAACACAAAGTCCCATATCTTAGGGTTCCAGGGACATATCGCACGCGTTCTAACGATTTTTCTACAATTTATTATGGATTTTACAAAACCGGTTAACTGCACAGCGAAAAACAGCACCTTTCATTACAAAACAGCAGTTTGACACTAGCTACGGTCCGAACTGGTTTTTCCGCAAAACATAAGAAACTTACTAGACTCAGAATGGGAACTTTTGGCACTGGTTTCATCCCAATCCGATATTTCTAACAGAAGTTATGCTCGATACAAAACAGGGACAGAAACTAAGCAACTCACATGAAATGATAACAAATGATCATAATTCTATTAAGTCAAAGCTTAACCCAAACAGCCCCGGGAAGCCTAAAACCTACTGGAAACAGATCATACCAAGATGGACAACAGCCGTGCACCACCCCCTGTCGCCTCCGGCGGCGGTGGTGGTCGGCGGCGATCACACACACACACACGTACATAACCCCGATACCCTCTCGCACCACCGTCCTCCTCTCTCTCGATTGCTCTAACGCGAACCCACCCGCACACACAACCACAGTCGTCACAGCGGCGGCGTGCGGTGGTGGCCACACCGCCGGCGGCCATGGCTGCCGCGGCGGTGGTGGTGGTTTGCGATAACCTTGCGACGAACAAAAATCAAAGGAAAACAACGAAACGACACGGTTACCTCGAAGCAACGCTTTCTCGCCCTCTAAACCGACCGAACCCGCCGGCGATTGCCTCTTTCCTCCTCTCTCCTCGTCGCCGGCAACAGCCCCTCTCTCTCTCGGCTTCTCTCTCTTCGATCTCTCTCTCGGTTCCCACCTCCGGCCGACAATCACACCAAAACCAATAGATGCCGTAGGGTTTTTGTTGTTGTTGTTGTTTGTGGCTCACGACACCAACACACAAACAATATGGACCTGCGATTTATTTCCTGCATGGGCCGAAACCCATGGGGGGTTTTGGCCTTTGACACAAATGGCCGCTCCACTTACAACCCCCTCGCAACTAACCAAAAATTTCCGACACTTTAACGATTCGACCCAACTCGACTAACCCCGTTAACGGAAACCACAATAAATCAAACTTGAAAGAAAAGAATTAAAGAAAGAAATTACATACCGGAATACGGGCTTTACAATATTCAGTTTTTCGGAAACTACTAAACTGATTAAGTAGCGGAACGTTATTATGTCCATTATGGGAGAATACGTCTCCTCATAATCAATACCAGGGCGTTGAGAGAAACCTTGCGCCACAAGGCGAGCTTTGTATCTGACAATCTCATTATTCTCATTACGCTTCCTTACGAAAACCCATTTATTACCAATTGGTTTTACATTGGGTGGTGTGGGAGCGACAGGTCCAAACACTCTTCTTTTCGTCAAGGAATCCAACTTATCCTGGATTGCTTGTTTCCATTGAGGCCAGTCCGTTCTACGTTGATATTCAACAATAGTACGTGGTTCCATGTCATCATTGCTCATAATGTCAGTGGGCACTGCTTATATGAACACATCATCGATGACAGTCTCGTTTCGCTTCAAAATATCGTCTAAGCTAGCATACTCGACAGATATTTATAGGTTATCAGGATGATGAGAAATTGGTGTTTCTTCGGGAACACGCTCCTCTAATACATCTCCGTGACCCTTAATGATCTCGTGTGGCAAAACAGATGCAACAAGATTTCTCCTCTTTCGAGGCAGAACATCTTTGGAACCAACCGGTCTTCCTCTTTTCTTGGGAAGAGCGGCGGACTGGACGGCCGATGGTAGCATCCTTTGCACGGTTGGTACAACTGGTGCAACATGTTCAACAGGAACATGGCGTCTCACAGGGACGTCTATCCTTGCAGGCACATTTGCAGCAGGTATATGTGATCTCGTGACATTTGCTAAGTCATTAAATGCGTCTGGTAGCTGATTAGCAACATCTTGTAGACTTAGGATTCGCTGCACTTCCTTATCACTATGTGCAGTAGGGGGATCTTTATGAGACAAAGTGGGTGCATGCCACATTAATTCGCGTCATTCCACATCAACGTTAACGTGCAAATCTCCCCCTAACGACGGGAAGATTGTCTCATCAAAGTCACAATCCGCATGTCTAGCGGAGAAGAGATCGCCTGTCAAGGGCTCTAAATAGCGTATTATAGATGGGGATTCATAACCGACGTATATTCCCCGTCGTTTCTGAGGTCCAAATTTCGAACGCTTTGGTGGCTCTATTGGAACATTGACTAAGCACCCAAACACGCGTAAATGTGAGACATCAGGCTCATATCCAGTTACCAGTTGGTACGCAGAAAATGGTTGGGTGGCCATGGGCCTCAGACGGACCAATGTAGCAGCATGTAGTATTGCATAACCCCAAACAGAAATGGGAAGTTTGGTGCGCATGACCAAAGTTCTTGCAATTATCTGTAATCTCTTAATAAGAGCTTCTGCAAGACCATCTTGGGTATGAACATATGCTACAGGATGTTCAACATCAATTCCCAAAGTCATGCAATAATCATCGAAAGTTTTTGATGTGAACTCCGCGGCATTATCAAGTCTAATAGATTTTATTGGATAATCCGGATGACGAGCCCTCAACTTAATGATCTGGGCTAGGAGTTTAGGAAATGCTGCATTTCTTGTGGACAACAATGCTACGTGTGACCATCTTGTCGATGCATCAACCAAAACCATGAAATATTTAAATGGTCCGCATGTTGGTTGGACCGGTCCACAAATGTCTCCTTGGATTCTCTCAAGGAAACGGGAAACCACTTTTGTAGGTTTTACATGTAGTGGTTTGAGATGTGTCTTTCCAATTGAGCATGCTTGACATAGGCTTTTTGGATTAATAACAAAATTCTTTCCTCCAAGAGGATGCCTATGAGATGCGTTCATTGTTCGGAGCATCGTATTTTGACCCGGGTGTCACAGCCGGTCATGCCATAGCATATAAGTGCTTTCATCAATCGGCGGCCGACGAATTATTAGATTGCTTTCAATGTTTTGGATCGTGGTAACATACAAACCACTTGAAATACATCTCAACTTCTCCAATATACGCTTTTGGTCGTATTGATTGGAGGTAATGTACATGTATTCAATACCATTTTCTCTAGGAGTTTCAATGTGAAACTTGTTTTCTCGAATATCTTTAAAACTCAACAATGTGCGACTGGACCTTGGAGAATATAAGGCCTCTGAAATGGTTAAAATTGTACCATTTGACAACATGAACTGGCCTTTACCAAAGCCTTCAACAAGGGTCGACGGGCCCGAAATTGTTGTCAATGAGGTTACTTTAGGCGTAAAGTTGATAAAATAACTTTTATTTTTTAGGATAGTGTGGGTAGTACCACTATCAACCAGACAATCATCTGTCCCACAATGCATGTCTTACTCCGGGTTGAAATGATGATCTACACGAGAAAACAATATTGTATCCCTCCGTCTTTGAGCGAAAGTGCCGATAACGTGTTGTAAATGGAATTAGCCTACTATAGAGAGAAAACAAGAGAGCTCTTATATTGAAATGAGAAGTGTGTGTACAATGGTGAGGCCTCAACCCCTTTATATAGTGGAAGGGTTGAGCCAAGACATAATGAAAAAATGGGAGTTACATGGTCATTAACTCATACATAAAGTCCTTCATAATGGTGTTAAATGAGACACTCAATACCCATAAATTATGAGTTACAACAATTTGTATATTGTTGTTATTATTATTAATATAATTTAATAAATCTAGTCGGTTAAATATCAAATACAACAATTTAATATATTTGTAACTTACATGAATATTAAAGTGTTTTTAATTAAATAACTTGATATCAAATAAATAAATGGTATATTATTATAGTTTGGGTTTTGGTAATAGAGCCCACGTATCATGGACTTTGGCCCAATATCGATAGAGATCATTTGGCGTCTCTATTGGATCAATTGTTTTGGATGATAATAAACATGAATGATAATAAATAAAGTAATAAAGTATAAATTTGGTTGATGTGATTATATAAAAATTATAGATTAATGGTCGGTTTATTAAATGTTTATCGGGTAACTCCTCTTACTCATTGAGTATGGAAATGACACAGAATCTTGGAGCATCTTCAACAGCTATGTTAAAATAGAAAAAAGAGGTATTTTTTAGCAATTGTTTGCTTCAATAGCTATGATATCTTGTATGCTAAGATAGAGAAAAGATGAGAGAGAAGGTAAAAATCTCCAAATTTGGAGAATTTTTCTTGTATGATAAAACTAGAGAAAAGATAAATAATATTTTATTCTTTCCACTAATAAGAGACATTTGAATTAAAAAGTTAAGGAGAGAGAAACAATATTTATTAATGTACTGATTATTTTAATATTTTAATTAATACTACAATCTCTAAAATAGAATAGCTGTTGGAGTTGGAGTTGGAAGCAAATTTTTATAGAGATTTTGACTTTTGATACTCTATTTTAGAAAAAAGATAGCATAGCTGTTGGAGATGCTCTTACCCGTTAAAAGATATAGCAATTAGCAAAAACCGAAAAATACTCTTACCCGGTAAGTGAGTGAAAAGACTCATACCCGATAAGCACTTGCCGCATTTAAGACGTTTACCAACAATTCATTTTGATTGCCGAGAATGTTACACTATAAGGTAGGTGGGGGTGACGTTTCTTGCCAATAAGTACGTACACGCTAAATCCTCAAACGAAATAAATACAATTATAGTCATCGTGATTTCACTTTTGTTACAGATTGTTACAACCATAAGTTAGGGGTGCGTTTATGCTATAATTTTCATATAATCACATGGACGAAAATTTGTAATTTACTGTAAATAAATATATCATTATTTAGCATGGCTAATTGTTTGCTCAACTTTGGATGAACGAGATTATTACTATTTTCAAGAAACACAAGTTATATAGAAAAAATATATAATGGATATTATATAATATCTAAAAATAATTGAATAACTTAAAAAATAATGTTTTGCAAAATATCATAAAATTAAAAATTGGTGTTGGGTTAACAAATTATTTTTTTTAGCAGTAATCAGTTCAATATTTTAAAAATAACATAGTTGTTGAAGATGACCTAAAATGGAGGAGAATGATGTCAATCCAATTTAAAGAATAGGAAATTTTTGGATTTTTAAACATGTTCATTGTCGAAATAAGTGTGCCTCGGTTCAAATAAAATTTTAAAGTTTTTGTTTTGATTTTAGGGATTTTTAAGTTTTTTTTTATCGATTTCGATAGACTTTTTCGGTATTTTCGGTTGATTTTGGGAGATTTTTTCCGGTAATTTTGGTTGATTTCAAAAGTTTTCCGGTATTTTTGGTTGATTGCGAGGTACGCTTGCACTTTCAAAAGAATACGGGAGCACCTCCTAAAACGATACGGTTGCACCTATAACGAAACCAAATATTTTTACCCTTCGTCGGAGAAATACCACGATGGCACGTGCAACCGTGTGCCCTTAATTGGGTCCGTCCCTGACAAAAATATGCTTCTCCAACAACATTTATTATCAAATTTTGTAAAATAATCAAGTAATTTGTTTCTTATTTTTATGATTTGTGAATTTTGTAACTTTGAATTGATTTTTGGGCATTGAATGGATAGAAAAGGACTTACCTTATTCAGCTTAGCCATTGATTGGGCTTAATTGAACCCCAAAATTTGTGTGACACATAGACCAACAGACTGCACCCCAATTGAACCCTTTCATGTGGGGTTCACCACCCTGCTCTGTTAGGAAGGTTTGGAGGGAAAACAAAAAAAGTGGTCTGAATCAATGATAACAAGGAGACATAATAACTTGTGTTTTTTAGTGTTCATATGCCCTTTTCTACCCTTTTTTTACCGTTAAAATTGCATTTTATATTTTTTTCTTTAAAAATTAATTTTAAATATGACAAAATACGCAAAATAACAACTTACTTTAATTAAAAAAAAATTATTAGAGCATTGTACTTTCGATTTTTCTTATTACGTCAATGTACATTCAATTATTTTTTATTAAGACGATGTACTTTAGAAAATTTACCCATTCTAGCATTCGGTAACATGTCGTAGTAAGAAAATCTGAAAGTACAATACCGTAATAACGAAATTTATGAAAATAGGTTGTTAATTTGCACAGTTTACCCTTTTAAATATGGAAAACTTTTCAAGGTATTTATAACCATCCCACTTATAGACAGTGGCGGACACATGATTTTTTTTTCGAGCGGGTGCACCATGTGGTGGATCAAAGGGTCCGCAAAGCCATCGGATGTGTTTTAAGTGAATTCCACCTTTTCGAGGGATTTTTTCAAACTTTTTGTTTGATTTTTAGGGACATTTTCAAGTTCTTTTTTGTTATATGTTAAAGTTTTTTTTTGCTGATTTCAAGAGTTTTTCAGATTTTGATTAATTTCAAGGAACTTTTTCGGTTTTTCGGTTGATATCCTTTGTATTATCTACTATCTTGGAGCACCACTCAAAGTTTAGTGTGTACACACCAAAAAAATTATACTTTTGAAAATTGTTGAACAGGTCTGCGCCTGCTTACAGAACCTTCATAAGTCTGCGCCTGCTTACAGAATAAAAACAAACATTTTCTCTATCAAACGATTTACGAGAAAGAACCCTGATGAACAAATAGCCTATTTTTCAATTTTATTGTTTCCTTTTCCTGTTTACATAAAGAGAAAAGAAGAATTATTAGAGTAAAATTCCTTACATTTTTTTGGTTGTATTTTCATATAATTATTGTGTTCTTATTATTGTAAAATTTGAATATGGGACAAAAATTCTATATGGCAAATATGTCATTGCTTAAATTATTGCAAAAGGGTACATGAAAAAGGCAACCCTACCAACAAGTGACTAAAATAAACCCAAAATGCCAAAACCAGGCCTGCCACAGGCAGCCATGGACCATGCCCATCTTTAATTGTGTTTCAACAAACTTAACATATGTGGCAGCAGATTCAGAATTCTGTGACCTAAATATGTATTGTTAATGAAAAAAAATAGGGAATTTAATTAAAATACCCAAAGTTTGACTTTGACTTGCCAAAATACCCATTTTTCTTTCGAATTTACCAAAATATCCAAAAATCCCGCGATCGCGGGATAGGGCACACGTGTCCCGCTATTTTGGCCAAAACGTTCCGCGGCACCCCCAAGTCCCCAACTATGCCCGCGGTGACACTTTTGGTCCCTCCCCGCGACTGGTCCCGCGATCAGACAAAAAATTTACAATTTTGGTCCTTTTTGCACGAATCTTAGCACGTTTTTACTGTTTTTTTCACAATTATTGTACTTTGAAGACCAAATTGTGGTTGAAATTCACTGGCATGTTTCATCAATGTTGAATCACTGTACTTGGAAGACCAATTTTTGGTTGCAATTCATCTTCCTCAATGAGATTTCATCCATAAATATCAGTAGAATGCAATCTATAACTCACACCCATTCCATCCTTCTTTCTTGCTTTATTTCTTCAGTATTTTGTTTTTGAGATACCACTGAAAAAATGAGTTCATCTGTTGCAAAAGCTAGGCTATATTTCTGTTACGATGGTGAATGGGTGGAAGAAAACAATGAGTGGAATTTTGCTTATAAATCTAAGCATGGTGTAAAATTGCCAGTAAACTTTTCTTATCAGAAGTTTGTTGCATACGCCATGCAAAAATGTGAAATCGACCCTTCGGCTGTTTGCAAGTTAGTGTTCAAGAATGATGATGGGTCATTTGTGGAGTTATCCAACGATGGGGATATCTCTGGTTTTATGCACTTTGCAGCCGAATCAGAAAGACCTCCATTACTTTATGTGTATGCTGAATCCTCGGTGTGCAACGAAGACGATGACGAAGGTGATGACGACGGTGACGACGATGCTGATGACGAAGACCTCCAAATGGAGCAGCCTGATTCTCAATTTCAGCCGTCCTACGGCCCAATAGTTCATTTGGATCATGCATATGGTCTTAACGACTGTACTCCTGATTATGTTCCGGAGACGCAACAACAACAACCACAAGAAGGACGATGTGTTGGAGTTGCTGATGACGAAACCTATGTTTTCAAAATGGGTAATGCTGATATAGACAGATCAGATACCGATAGTGATGAGGACGAAGAATATACCCCTAGTAATAAATCATTTAGTCAGTTAAATGACTATTTTGATATGCCCCCTATTCTTCCAGACCAGAATACCCATACACAAACCTACGAACACGCACCTTATAATCGCAGTTTAAGGTTAGAAGTAGGTCAGATATTTAATTCGAAAAATCACTTGGCAAGTCATGTCAGACTTAAGTTCATGGAAGAGGGTTTCGAAAGTCACACGCCGAGATCCGACAAAGGCAGATACGTGGTTGAATGTGCGAGAGAAAACTGTAATTAGAGGATGTACGCGAGGCCCACGGGAGAGAAAGGAGGGGCGTTACTTATTAGAAAGTTGCACGACGTACACACTTGTTCGAGGACGCAACTGAATCCCAACCACAAACAAGCCACCAAAAGGACTTTGGGTGCGATACTAAAAGGCAAATTTCTTGATGCTAGCAGGTCATTGCGTCCAAAGGACATCATGGACGATGTACACCAGCAGTTCGGCGTCACGATTGGTTACCACCAAGCTTGGCGTGCGCGATGCAGGGCACTGCTATTGGTGAGAGGCACGTTCGAGGAGTCGTATGAACGACTCCCATCATATTTATATAATTTGCAGCTGCAGAATCCAGGTACTGTCACCCAGATAAGGACCGATTCACATGGACGGTTTGAGATGTGCTTCGCTGCCCTTGGACCCGCGATACGTACTTTAACACGTCATATTTTTACACATTATAAACTATAACATTTACAAAGGGAAACCACCTACGTTTTTGCAGATCCGCACATTTCTGGCAAATCTGCGTCGTGTCCTGGTAATAGACGTTGCCCATTTAAAGGGCCCTTACTTGGGTATGATGTTCTTGGCGGTTGCCATGGACGGGGATAACTCCATCGTTCCAGTAGCTTTAGGAGTAGGCAAGTCCGAAAGCGGGGACAAGTGGACTTGGTTTATGTCCATGTTGAGACAAGCTATCGGAGACCCGCAAGGGTTGGTGTTTATGTTCGACAGGGCTCCTTCCATAAGCGCTGTAATCTCTGCCATGTACCCTCACGCCCCTCACGCCTTATGTTGTCGACATTTGGAGATGAACGCCAAAACCCAGGACAAACGTATTACCACCTACAAGGATGTCTACTGGAAGGCATGCAGAACATATACGGCTCGGGAGTTTGACCGGTACATGAATCTTCTATGAGTTAGTGCCAATAAAGCAGCCAAAGTCATGGACGATGTTGGACCGAAGAGGTGGTCCGCGGCCCATTTTCTTGCACAACGGTATGACATTCTAACCTCCAATAGTGCAGAGTCGGTGAATGCACTCTCCCGTTTTGCGCGTAGATGTCCGATTGTTACTCTTATGGACTACTTTCGGAGCTTTCAACAAGAGTGGTACCAACTTCGACGCCGAAAAGAAGTTGAGCTGCAAAATAGACTCACACTAGGGGCGGAGGAGATAGTTCTCTTCAGGACGCGTCACACGTCGACATGGAGGGTACGTGAAATCGGGTATGGGAGGTACGAGGTTCGGGATAACCAGTTTCACGCGACTGTCAATATGATCGACCATGTTTGTTCATGTTTCCAATGGCAAAAATCTGGGTTACCGTGCGACCATGTCATCGCTGCGGCAAGATATATGGGTCGTAGAGATTGCAGCGACTTGGCTGTAAGTTTCTTCACGTCCGAAACTTACCGGAGAACATACGCAGAGGTAATAAATCCAGCTGGACCCCCTGAAGCATGGGTGTATTGGTGAGTGCTTGGAGTACACCTATAGACGTGTGCTAATAGAACCAATAAGCAAGTATACTTATACGGAACTATGTCGTCTATCAAGTAATAAAGTGGTAAAATACCGATTATCGTCCCACAGAGATTGGAGTTAAAATTACTATAAAAGTATGATGAAAGAAATGATTTCGGAAGATGATTTGGAAGAAAATATCTTTGATTGGTTGGTTGATGAGTATCACAGATTATAACAAACAGTAATAAAAGAGAAGCAAGGGTGTAAGCCTTGTGATGTTATGTTAAACCAACTTCCAGTAGGCTAATGCTGCAGCATCACAGTGACAAAAACTAGTTTTATTATCTATTTTAAGACACGTTTCTCTCGGACTCTCACCATCCCATGGTTCCAGTAGCAGTAAGCAATCTCATCTCTGAGCAGAACCTAAGGTAAAGGAACGATGGAGTGGAGTTCTTAAAATATATGGCGAAACAAATTCTCTTTGTTAAAAGTTACTCTCTCGATATTGAAAGGTTTTGTTAAACCGTACTACCACATGATATAGGCAACGGAAACATATTTAAAATTGAATCATCCATGGCAATACTAACAAACAACTTATAAATATGCATACTTTCTAAATGATTAACTACAATAGAAAGAATCAAGAACACTTACTTGTGATTGTGATTGTCGAAAACACAAAGATGAATTAAACCTTGTTCTTGCTTCTTGGATGTCAAGGATCAATAGTGTGAATCCCTCTAGTGGCTCACACTTAAGAACACCAAACCAACAATCAAGATTGAAGCTTTAAACCTAAACCCTTGGAAAGGTTTACGATTTTGGGAGGGAGGAGAGGGGAGGCTACGGCCTTGTGAGATGTAGTCCCTATAATTAATCTAATTAATTATATTGTAGCTTGTAATTAATTTATCATCAAATGACAAATTAATAACCTAACTACATTAATTACCTTTCATTCTTCTGATTGTTTATTTGGGTCTTAAGGGCAACCCAAAAGGACCCTGTTGTTATTAGAAATATTACCAATAGTTAATGACTTTGGACACTATATCCAACAGATATAACCCCCATACCTCCCAAGTTGATGTAATCCTAAGTAGCTTATCTCTAAGTCTACTCCATTTTAACCCTTTGAGAAAAAGATAACTTATCAAGAATGAATCATTTTAGAAAACAAAAGTAACAACTCTCGTTGCAGGTAACTCTCTCGATATTACCCCTTATGTCATCCAAATTGACGTGCTATTCAATGACCTATCTCTAGGTCCATGACACTTTAACACTATCAAAGTGATCAATTTTTCAAAGGATTGTATTATCTTGAATAAACTTGGGTTGGAATAATAAAACATCATTTTTGCCACAAAATGCCTACTTTCTTTTGGTCAACATAACACCCTTTGCCTCACACCCAAGCTAAATGCTTAGCTACTCATGACAATAAATAAAGTAAATAAAATGCAAGAGACTTGGAAAGTAAACATGATGCTAGAATGTAAATGATACTTGAAAAGTAAAAGACTATAATTAATGAATAACAAGAAAATAGAATTACGAGAAGGGAAATGGCAATATTAAAGGATGGAATGTAAGAACAATAATGTAAAATGCTTAAACTAAGTGCAATAAAATAAAGACGTAAAGTAAATAACAAGATTAAAGATGCAAGAAGGAATTAAATAAAGCAAAGTAAAACTTTCTGCCCAGTGCTACAGACGATGCTCCAAGCATTCATACGGGTGTATGAAGATTTGAAGATGTTAAGAACATTAAATGAAGAGCAATGATGAACTGAAAAGTTACTGGAAATTTAGAGAGAATTGGTGTTGATTAAGATCAACCCAAAAGTAGGAAGTGGGTTACAAAAAAAGATGATAATAAAGGCACCCAAGGCCTCCTATTTATAGCAAATAGGGAGGGGCCAAAGGTGTAAATAAGCAACTAAAGTTGTTGGAAGTAAACTACAAGTTACCTAAACCAAACTAGAAAAGTACATAAAGCTATTACATTGCAACTAAGGGTTCTAATCAGCTGAATATTGGCTTCGACCGCTGGACAAAAGAAATGCCACTTCCATTCCCTTTTAATCAGTTTCCAATTCTCCCTTCTTCAAAAGACCTTCTGAATCAATGCTGCAATGAAGCTGCAGCATGACCTGTTCATCAAAAAGTTTTTCCAAAAGAGGTAAAAATTAACCTAAACACCCCATGAAAACAAGTAAATCATCAACCTAAGCACCAAATCAAGAAAGTGTAAAATAATGAAATAAAAGACTCAAATTGGGATGTAAAAATGTAAAATCCTACCTAAAAGAGAAGAGAAATAAGTGCTTAAATACTCAAAATTTAGCACTTATCACCATCCCAAACTAAGAATATTGTTTGTCCCCAAGCAAGAAAAAGACAAAAGAAATGACTCAAATTTTTGAAAAGTATGCAAATGGATGGCATTAAGTGCACATCATGGTCTTTGAAACATTCGTACATGCATAGCATAGCCTTTCATAATTCTAAAATGACCAACACCTCATTCTATTTATGATTATAAACCATAAGCTAATCACATAGTCTTTTTGTTATGATTACACCATTCGTATCACAGATTACCAAAACTTTTGAAAGGAAATGGTTTCTCTCTTTTTAGCATATTCTTTTCTCACATTGCCTTTTCTCACAACATGTTCCAACACTTGCAAATTTTTTGAAATTTTGGCACTTCTTGTGCTCTTTTGATTGGAACATACACCTACCCCTATGGGGTATTTTTGGTGTTCTTTAAACCACATTTTCATGGCGTTTAAACAATGCTTTTGCTGCCATTTTTAGGCACCCCCACCCCAAACTAAGGAATTAACAATGTCCTCATTGTTGTGGAGAATGGATGTGTTTAGATGCTTTTAGTGGTTAAAAGTGAGCAAAAGCATGGATCATTTCTGAAATTTATGTTGAATGTGGACCAAATTGTGTCCCAAGCACAATTGTGGTTAGTTCTAGTATGAATTGATCTTTAAAATGACATGTGGATTTTGAAAATTATTCGGGCTATGCAAACATATTAAACTTATCAAACCATGATCCCAAATATATGAAAATCAACTTTTAAAACAGCAAAACTAATCCCATACTCAAATATAAGAAAATGAAATGAAAATGGAGCTAAAGAGTGTGATTTGAACCTGTCCCATTTAAGGGATGAAGTTAACTCCTTTCAACAGCATCACTGGATGATGCAGCAGCGGATGCTACAGTACCAGTCCTCACAGCAGCTTGTGCTCGCAGAAGCGCATTCTCATCGATCAACTTATCAATCTGCTCCCTCATCTTCGCAATCTTATCCTTCTTGTCCTGCACTTTGAACTCCATCCTCCTCACTTCTCTCACCACAGACAAGCTCTCATCAGCTTGCTTCTTCTTGCTCTCCACAGCGTTGAGCATTTCTTCCCTTAAAGCCTCAAACTTTACCTTGAAATCCTCTTTCTGCTTGCTTAAATCCACCATCAAACGGCTGTTTTGCGACAACAGATCCTATACCAAACCCATCAGGTCATTAGCCTCAACTCCCTTCTCCCTTCGGTTTCAAAGTCTGTTCACGACCTTCGTGTCAATTTCCCATTTTTCCCTCTGTTCTCGCACTATCAGATCATCTTTATATTGCGGGACTCCAGCAGCAACCAGCAATCGGGTGAGCATACCGGGGAAATACAGTTTGCCTCTTACGGGTAGCACATTCCCTGATGCTGTGTACCATTATCCGCCCCAAATTGGTGCTCCTTCCTGTCAGTAAACAATACAGCAAAAAACATCCGATCTACTGATATTGTGCTATCGTGGGTGGTAGGTGCGATGGAGTGTCGTATGAAATTAATCCACACATTGGATGTGGAAGAGATATTGAGGGCTTTAAAGGTGCTCAACATGAAGTTTGCATGAATGTCCTATTCAGATTTTGGCTTACCCAAAATGGTAGTTGCTTCTGCCAAATCAGAAGGCTTCCCCTTCTTCATCAGCTTGCCATATTCAGTTTTCTTGGTAGGAAAAAGGCTAAGGAAGTCATTGAATGTTTTGGCCCTTAACATAATGGTCACACCCCTTATTTGGATCTTAGGAGAAGAGGTAACGGAAACCTCACAGTATAATTCTGTCATCATGGTCAGGTTGTAAGAGGAGTACACTTCAGCCACTTTCTCTAATCCTTGAGTATCAACCACATCCCTAATGAAATGGAATTCTTTCAAGCTTTGTTCATCAAAACCCTTATCGGGTAAGCCCACCCTATTACTATGCTTGGACCAGACCTTAGCTGCTGCTTTGGAACTAAATCCCTTATGGGGAGCCTTAGATCTGTCCACAAACTCCTCAGGTTGTTTGGCCTTCTTACTCTTTTTTCTCTCAGACTGCTGATGCTGCAAGGGTGCTGCAGCATCACAGTCAACCTCTATATGTTTTGTACCAGATGGTTCACCCTCTTCCAAGGTTCTTCTAGCCTTCTTTCTAGGAGGCTGCTTGGTCACGGTTTTCTTAGCATGGACCTTTCCTAAGGCTTTTTTTTTCTTAGGTTGAAGGGTTTGCACAATGAGTTCATCCGAAGAGTAATATAGTCTCTCATTAAGATCAGGTATCTCAACCCCAACATTTTCTGCATTTAGAGTCCTCCCCACCCCTTCATCTATGGTCATTTCCTCAGCATGAATCACACCATCCCCAGCATTTTCAGTTTGAACTACCCCCCCCTCAGTATCTTTTTCTGTTTCAGTTTCAACCACCCCCTCCACTGTTTTTGCAGTTACGGTCTCAACACTGGGGTTGGTGGTGGTTTGCTCAGTTTCCACACAAAAGAAGGATTCAAATGGTTCATTTCTGGAAAAGATATTGGTGTTTATTTTGGTGGAGGTAATGGGTTCATCTTGTTTGGTGACAATGAGCTCATCTTATTCATCTTTTGAACAAGATGTGATTAAGCCCTCCTCTAAAGTCTGAATAATTTTGGTTACAAAAGTGGGTAGCATTTTTTCTTTCTCAAAGACTTTGCTCTTGGGGGTGGGTATTTTGTTTGATTTCTGGGTAGATGAGGGTTTAGAGATTACCTTTGTAGGATCAGAGTAGAGCACAATGGCCATGGATTGTGAAAGTGGTGTTGCTTTGGTGGCTTCAGTGGTTCCAGACGACCCACCCACGTCCGCATTCTTCTTCTTCTTCTTCAAGATTTCTTCATGGGTCAGTGGTGGTGTGGAGTCATCCCCCAAAATGATGGTCTGTGGTGGTTGATTGGTGGTGGTCGAAGGCCGGACCACCGCCTGGTTTCTGCCACTCCGGCGTACCGGGCGATTTTCCTCAGCATTAGGGTTTCTTGGTGCAATCCTTTTCACTCGTGCCATGGAATCGACAGAGAGAAAGGAAGATTTTTGGGTGTTTTGATGGTGGTTCTCGGTGGGTTTCAGGAAGAAGAGCAGAGAGAGTGAGAAAGAAGAGAGATGACGGTTGGGAGAGAGGGAAACAAGAAAAGGAGTTGAAAAGATGGGTTAGCTAAGAGTTGTCCTTATCTGATAAAATGAAATGAGTGTAGGTGTTTTACAGCTATAAAAAATGAGGTAATGTAAAAATCCAATGGGTAAGGTTTAAGGTTAGTACAAAGAAGCATCTTGGAGTGTACTTCTCAAAAGATTTTTCATCATTGCCCAAAAGGTATAGGATGGTATTATTTTTGAAAATTCAAATACTGATACTTGCTTTGTACACTCCTTAAATACCCTCTGAATTTATTCTTCCATATTTCCCTCATTAAATACTACTGATTTTGGTTTTTGAGAATTCTAGGGTTTGGATGCTGCAGCATTGGCTTGACATCACCTAGTTGTCCTTCTTCTCTTTTTCAGCTGCAAACTAACAAACACATTAAACATATCTATCCTAGAAAGCATAACATTAAGCATTAAAAAGATATTTACAAAGGCTTTTGGAACTTTGAGATAGTTCCCATCTATGATTGAAGCTTTTTAGCATAAAGAGATCACCTCCACAGGGTAATGTTGTGGAGATGTTGCAGCATCATGGTATAACTTCACTCTCTGACCATTTACTTTAAACACACTATCGTCTTCCGGATTGACTAAGTCTACAACCCCATATGGATAAACCTTGTGTATGACAAATGGGCCTGACCATCTAGACTTAAGTTTACCCAGAAACAATTTCAACCTTGAATTGAACAAAAGACATTTCTGACCCGCTTTCAACTCTCTGTGCCTGATTCTATTGTCATGCCATTTTTTGGTTTTCTCTTTATAGAGTTTGGCATTCTCATAGGACATGTTCCTATGTTCCTCTAGTTCACAGAGTTGTAACTTCCTCTTGTTACCGGCTTCATCTAAGTTCATGTTCAACTCCTTTATAGCCCAGTATGCTTTGTGTTCTAACTCTAAAGGGATGTGACATGCCTTTCCAAAGACTAACTTGTATGGAGACATACCTAATGGTGTTTTGAAGGCAGTCCTATATGCCCATAAAGCATCATCTAACTTGAAAGCCCAGTCTTTTCAATTTGGCTTGACGACCTTTTCTAGAATCCCTTTGATTTCCCTGTTTGAGAGTTCAGCTAAACCATTTGTTTGTGGGTGATAAGCAGTGGCAACTCTGTGTTTCACATTATATTTTTCAAGAACTTTACTCAACAAATTGTTTATAAAATGGGTACCCTCGTCACTGATTAGTGCACGGGGGGTACCAAACCTTGTAAAAAATTGTTTTTGTAAAAACTTGACAACAGTTTTTGCATCACTTGAAACACATGCCATTGCTTCTACCCATTTGGATACATAATCAACAGCAACAAGAATATATTGGCAATTGTTTGATGATGGGAATGGACCCATAAAATCAATTCCCCATACATCAAACAATTCAACCTCCAAGATACCATTCAAAGGCATTTCATTTTTCTGAGAAATGGAACCACTTCTCTGGCATTCATTACACCTTTGAGCAAAGTTATGGGCATCTTTGAAGAGAGTAGGCCAATAGAAACCAGATTGGAGAACTTTAGCTGTTGTTCTTTGGCCTCCGAAATGTCCTCCATAAGCTGACTGGTGGCAATGCTGCAGAATTGCTGCCACTTCAGAAGTTCAGATTCAGAAATGCATCTTCTCAATACTTGATTTGTACCAATTTTAAACAGAAAAGGGTCATCCCATATGTAGAATTTACAATCATGGAGAAATTTCTTCAGCATATGGTGAGTATAATCAGAAGGTTTGATGTCACAAGCCAAATAATTGGCTATGTCAGCAAACCATGGCAGTTGTGACTGCACCATAAGAATCTTTTCATCAGGGAAGGTCTCTATAATGTCTCCTCCTTCCCTACTTTCCACAAGCTTCTCTAACCTAGATAAATGATCAGCCACTTGGTTTTCCACACCTTTCCTATCAACAATTTCCAGGTCAAACTCTTGCAATAACAAAACCCATCTTATTAGCCTTGGTTTTGCATCTTTCTTTGAAATGAGATATTTGATGGCAACATGGTCAGTGTGAACAATGACTTTGGCTCCCATTAAATATGATCTAAAATTTTCAAATGCGAAAACCACTGCTAATAATTCTTTCTCAGTTGTTGTGTAATTAATTTGAGCTTCATTCAAGGTTTTGCTTGCATAGTAAATGGAATGATAAATCTTTTCTTTTCTTTGACCTAAAACTGCACCAACAGCCCAATCACTTGCATCACACATGATTTCAAAAGGCTTGTCCCATTCAGGAGCAACAATCCCTGGAGCAGTTACCAAAGCTTTCTTTAAAGTAAGGAATGCATTTCTACAATCCTTATTAAAATCAAAATTTTGGTCTTGCTGTAATAATAGACATAAAGGTTTTGAAATCTTTGAAATTTTTTTTATGAAACGTCTATAAAAACCAGCATGACCAAGAAAGCTTCTGATTCCTTTAACAGTGGTTGGTTCAGGTAGTTTTTCAATAACTTCAAGTTTAGCTTTATCTACCTCAACTCCTCTTTTTGAAATTAAATGACCAAGAACAATTCCTTCTGTAACCATGAAATGACATTTTTCCCAATTAAGGACCAAGTCAGTTTCTTCACACCTTTTAAGACTTTCTTTTAGATTTTCCAAACAATGATCAAAAGATGAACCATAAACAGAAAAATCATCCATAAATATTTCAATGGATTTTTCAAGCATATCAGAGAATATGGACATCATGCATCTTTGGAAAGTGGCAGGTGCATTGCAAAGTCCAAATGGCATTCTCCTAAATGCAAAAGTGCCAAAAGGACAAGTGAAAGTAGTATTCTCTTGGTTTTCCGGTGCTATGGATATCTGATTGTAACCTGAGTATCCATCCAAGAAGCAGTAAAACTCCTTTCCAGCCAACCTGTCCAACATTTGATCAACAAAAGGTAAAGGAAAATGATATTTTTGAGTAGCATTGTTTAATCTACAATAGTCCATACAAATTCTCCATCCGGAGACTACCCTAGTTGGGATAAGTTCATTCTTGTCATTGGGAATGACAGTGATCCCTCCCTTCTTAGGCACACATTGGACTGGACTAACCCAAGAACTACTGGCTATTGGGAAAATAATTCCTGCATCTAACCATTTTAAAATTTCCTTTTTCACTACCTCTTTCATGATAGGGTTCAGCCTTCTTTGAGGTTCTATGGACTTGAAGTTCTTTTCTTCTAAGATGATCTTATGTTGACAAGTGGAAGGACTAATCCCCCTAAGGTCAGCAATGGTCCACCCTATGGCTTTGGTGTGCAACTTCAACATGTCCACTAGCTTCTTTTCCTGATGCAATTCTAGGGTAGCTGAAATGATAACAGGTAATTTGTCTTCTTTTCCTAGAAAGGCATATTTCAGGTGAGATGGGAGTTTCTTCAACTCCAGGTCAGGTGGTGATACTATGGATGGAATGGCTGGCTTTTGCTCACTATTTTCCAACAGCTCAAATGCTGCAGCAACCAAAGGGACAGTCTCCTCTTTTATTGAAATTTCATCATTATCATCATATTCCTCAATTTCTTCCTCATTCTCCTCTTCTATCCTATAGGTCTGTTTGACTCCCTCCTCATGATACAATGACTCAATGGTACCTATGCTTGAACAGTCCTCTATGTCATTTGGGTATTTTAAAGAATTGAAGACATTAAATGTGACTTTTTGGTCTTGAAGTCTCATGGTCAATTCTCCTTTCTGGACATCTATCAAAGTTCTACCAGTGGCTAAGAAAGGTCTTCCCAAAAGAATAGGAATATCTTTATCAGCCTCGAAGTCTAAAATGATAAAATCAGCCGGAAAGATGAATTTGTCAACTTGGACCAACACATCTTCAATCTTACCCTTTGGATAGGCAATGGTCTTGTCGGCTAAGATGAGTGTGACTGTGGTAGGTCTGGCCTCTCCTATGCCTAAGCTTTTGAAAATTGACAAGGGCATGAGGTTTACACTGGCACCTAAATCACATAGGGCTTGTCTAACTTCTTTCCCACCTATTGAACAAGGAATGGTAAAACTCCCTGGATCTTTTTGCTTATGGGGTATTTTGTTGGAAAACAGAGCATTGCAACCTTCAGTGGGGGAAACAGTCTCATACTCAATCAACTTCTTTTTCTTACTCAAAATGTCCTTAAGGAATTTGGCATAATTGGGCATCTGCTCGATTGCTTCAACAAGAGGTATGTTGATGTGCAATTGTTTGAAAACATCCAAAAACTTTTTAAATTGCAGTTCCTCCTTCTCATTCCTCATCCTTTGGGGGTAAGGGATCTAAGGGGGAACTGGTTTGATAACAGCTTTGTTTGAAGGTTTTGAGCAAGATGGCTCCAATATGCTTGTGGTGTTGGTCACATTGGGTGGACTTGAACTTGTGATCTTAGGGTCTTGGTCTTCTTTTTGACTTGGTGGTTTTGGAACAACCTGAATCTATGGAGTAGGATTGGCTTTGGATAATTTTTCAAAATCCGTTTTGGTTAAAGGGCCAAATTCCTTTTCCACAATTTCAGGTAATTCTTTTCCACTCCTAAGAGTCACAGCCTTCACATGTTCTTTTCCTGTTGCCTTTGGGATTTCAGTATTACTAGGCAAAGTTCCTGAGGCCCTAGTACCTTGATTTAAAGCAAGTTGACTGACTTGAGTTTCAAGATTTCTGATTGAAGCCTGAGTTTGGGTCATAAACCCTTTCATGATTGCTTCTAAAGAAAGATGCGAGTCATCATGCGGAGGTGCATGATTGTGATTTTGAAAAGGTGGTTGATTGTTTTGAAAACCTTGGTTACGTTTATTCTGATGATGATTGCTTTGAAAATTTCCCTTGTAGTGGTTTTGAGAACTGCTTGCTTGATTTTGAAAATTAGAGTTCCCTTGTGGTTTTTGTGCAGGTGGATTCAAACATGGACTATTCCAAGAGAAGTTCGGGTGCTGCTTCCAACTAGCATTGTATGTGTTGGAGTGAGGACTAGGTCTATTTTGAACATAATTAACAGATTCAGAATTGTGAGGACAATGTTCATAAGAATGTTCCTCACCACAACATACACATTGCACAGAAAGGACATGTGCATGAGTTTTAGTGACAACCGGCTGTGCTCCTTGACCTGAAGTGATGTTTTTAAGCATATTAGTCATGGAAGCAAGCTGAGCTGTCAATGCAGTGTATGCATCAATTTCATGCAACCCAACAGTCTTCTTTTGAGTTGAAATTTGAGCTCTTGGATCAGCCCATTGTCCATTGTTTGCTGAAATCTTTTCAAGAATTTCATACTCGGTGTTGTAGGTGTTAAAGGTAAAGGCCCCTCCTGAAGTCGCATCGAGCATTTGTTTTGCATTGGAATTAAGTCCATTGTAAAACGTCTCGAGTTGAATACAGTAGGGAATGCCATGGTGAGGGCATTTCCTTAATAATTCTTTAAACCTTTCCCATGCATCGGGAATTGCTTCATCGACAATTTGTTTAAACATGCAAATTTCATTTCTGGACTTAGCATTCCGGGTAGGTGGAAAATATTTTCGTAAAAATTTCTCAGCCATATCACCCCAAGATGGTACTGAACCTGGTGTTAATGAATTGAACCATACTCTTGCCTTATCCCTTAGAGAAAATGGAAATAAAGTGAGCCTTAAGGCTTCGGGAGAAACTCCATGGATTAGAAAACCATCGGTGATCTCCATAAAAGATTTTAAATGGGAATGGGGATCCTCCGATGGTAATCCGGCAAATTGACAATTAGCTTGCAACATATGAAACATGATGGGTTTTGGTTCAAAATGTAATGTATCTAATTGTGGCCTAACAATCCCCGAATTTAATTGCTCAAAATTTGGGATTGCATAGTCCATAATTCTTCCATCTTTCGAGTTTGCAAGATCAATGATATTAAGTGGTTCAACATTACCAATAGATCCATTATCATCTTCTTCCTCATTGTTATGATTTTGAAATGGTGGATTTTGTTGAAAAGGTGGATTTTGTTGAAATGGGTGAAACAGTGGATTACCAAAAAGTGGTGGGTTTTGTTGAAAAGGTGGATTTTGACGATTATTTCCAAAGATTGGCGGAGGCTGAATTGGATTTTCTAAAGGTGGTCTCACGGGATTTTCCAAAGGCGGCTGAACGGGATTTTCTAAAAGTGGTGGATTTGGTGGTCTATTTTCAAAACCGGGTGGGGGTCCGTCCATATTGAGAGAGTTTGATGTTCTTTGAATTCTTCTTCTTTGATGAAAAGTTCTCTCAATATCCGGATCTAACTCGAAAAGTTCCCCACGTGGTATTCTTGGCATACACCATTTTTAAAAAAATCTATAAAATTCCCAAACGGTACTAGAAAAATCAAATCTTTGAAAATACTTATATAGACTTTTAGCTTACCAATCCCCGGCAACGGCGCCAAAAACTTGGTGAGTGCTTGGAGTACACCCATAGACGTGTGCTAATAGAACCAATAAGCAAGTATACTTATACGGAACTATGTCGTCTATCAAGTAATAAAGTGGTAAAATACCGATTATCGTCCCATAGAGATTGGAGTTAAAATTGCTATAAAAGTATGATGAAAGAAATGATTTCGGAAGATGATTTGGAAGAAAATATCTTTGATTGGTTGGTTGATGAGTATCACAGATTATAACAAACAGTAATAAAAGAGAAGCAAGGGTGTAAGACTTGTGATGTTATGTTAAACCAACTTCCAGTAGGGTAATGCTGCAGCATGATGCTGCAGTATCACAGTGACAAAAACTAGTTTTATTATCTATTTTAAGACACGTTCCTCTCGGACTCTCACCATCCCATGGTTCTAGTAGCAGTAAGCAATCTCATCTCTGAGCAGAACCTATGGTAAAGGAACGATGGAGTGGAGTTCTTAAAATATATGGCGAAACAAATTCTCTTTGTTAAAAGTTACTCTCTCGATATAACCCCCATACCTCCCAAGTTGATGTAATACTAAGTAGCTTATCTCTAAGTCTACTCCATTTTAACCATTTGAGAAAAAGATAACTTATCAAGAATGAATCATTTTAGAAAACAAAAGTAACAACTCTCGTTGCAAGTAACTCTCTCGATATTACCCTTATGTCATCCAAATTGACGTGCTATTCAATGGCCTATCTCTAGGTCCATGACACTTTAACACTATCAAAGTGATCAATTTGTCAAAGGATTGTATTATCTTGAATAAACTTGGGTTGGAATAATAAAACATCATTTTTGCCACAAAATGCCTACTTTCTTTTGGTCAACATAACACCCTTTGCCTCACACCCAAGCTAATATGCTTAGCTACTCATGACAATAAATAAAGTAAATAAAATGCAAGGGACTTGGAAAGTAAACATGATGCTAAAATGTAAATGATACTTGAAAAGTAAAAGACTATAATTAATGAATAACAAGAAAATAGAATTACGAGAAGGGAAATGGCAATATTAAAGGATGGAATGTAAGAACAATAATGTAAAATGCTTAAACTAAGTGCAATAAAATAAAGACGTAAAGTAAATAACAAGATTAAAGATGCAAGAAGGAATTAAATAAAGCAAAGTAAAACTTTCTGCCCAGTGCTACAGACGATGCTCCAAGCATTCATACGGGTGTATGAAGATTTGAAGATGTTAAGAACATTAAATGAAGAGCAATGATGAACTGAAAAGTTACTGGAAATTTAGAGAGAATTGGTGTTGATTAAGATCAACCCAAAAGTAGGAAGTGAGTTACAAAAAGGGATGATAATAAAGGCACCCAAGGCCTCCTATTTATAGCAAATAGGGAGGGGCCAAAGGTGTAAATAAGCAACTAAAGTTGTTGGAAATAAACTACAAGTTACCTAAACCAAACTAGAAAAGTACATAAAGCTATTACATTGCAACTAAGGGTTCTAATCAGGTGAATATTGGCTTCGACCTCTGGACAAAAGAAATGCCACTTCCATTCCCTTTTAATCAGTTTCCAATTCTCCCTTCTTCAAAAGACATGCTGAATCAATGCTGCAATGATGCTGCAGCATGACCTGTTCATCAAAAAGTTTTTCCAAAAGAGGTAAGAATTAACCTAAACACCCCATGAAAACAAGTAAACCATCAACCTAAGCTCCAAATCAAGAAAATGTAATATAATGAAATAAAAGACTCAAATTGGGATGTAAAAGTGTAAAATCCTACCTAAAAGAGAAGAGAAATAAGTGCTTAAATACTCAAAATTGAGCACTTATCATGTATCCACCCGACCCCCTTCCGCCATGCTATCCACCGTTAAACAATAAGAACAGAGCCGGGAGACCGAGAAAGAACGACCGACGTCCATCACGTGGTGAAGGTTCGATACAACGAAAATGTACTCGGTGCCAATGCGTAGGACATACTCGTAGAGAGTGTCCAAATCCCGCCCCTTCAACCGTGCCAAGGAGTAGACATTCAGTCAGCCAACTAAGTAACACGCAGGGACCATCGGAGCTTGAGCCACATGGAACTATATCATATGATACAGTTGATCTGAACATTGATTTCCCTTGATTGGGACGATAAATATTGTATGTTTAGTGCACTTGTTTTGATATATAACATGATTTTATCTACTTTATCGGCCCGTTGTAATTTATCAAACATAACTTATGTACGTTGATCTGAACATTGATTTCCCTTGATTGGGATGATGATCATAATGGTAGTATTCTAAAAGGAGAGAATAGTAATGGCTATATAGAACTATATCATATGATAGCGTTGACAAGGACCTAAGTTGTGTTAGAGCAAAGACAGGGACCAAAAATAGCCAACATGCAGTAAAAGCATCCACATTTGCCTATAAATAACCCACGCTAGATTAGTCGTAAAACACATATACGTTGAATCTTACATGGCATCACCAAACCTTCATGTTTGGTGCTTTAGGCGTTTATCTGAATCGCTTTCAGACACTGGCAAAGAGTTATATGGTTAGTGTGCATGTTTCATTGAGTTTTGCTTGTTACTACCGTTGTTCTACGAACTAACTATATTAATTAATGTTCATCAACAGATGCATATCCACAGTTGTTCACCATGAAAGTCCACCATGGTGGGTACTTCACGGAACCACCCAAAAGACATTATTTCCGTGGTCTAGAAATTTATGTTGACATGTTAGATGTGGAGGATCTTTCTATGCAACTGCTTGAACAGATCATGAAATAGATGGACTATGAAGAACCAAAATATAATAGGTTGTATTTTAAGAGGCCGAATGCAGACTTCTTGACTGGACTGGTAGAATTGAGTACCGACGAAGATGTAGACAACATACGCCAGTATGTTGACGGCCATACTGTGATTGAAGTGTACATCGAGAAAGTGGAGCTTAACACTTTGAGACTCGTCTCGCCGGAGCATGTAAGAAGTCGACCCGGATTGTCAAAAACCAAACCATCGTCTAGCCGTAGCCTCAAATTTGGATAATTTTGTAATGTATTGATTAGTATGTGTTTGTTATGAAATAATCTTGTATAACATCTATGAGTTGTATTTTTAATATGAACCACTTAAACACTACTTTTCAGACTACTTAAACACTATTTTTCAGACAAATTAAAGACCTTTATTCATGAGTACAAAACAATGTCGAACTGGAAAAGTACAAAACAACAACACATAAACAACAAAGTACTAAAGCAACACCCGTACCACCACCTACTGAAAAATTGCTTTAGTTTGATCAATCCAACTTTGCTTGTCGCTTACCTTCGCTTGAAGAATTGTGAAGTCTTGCATAATGCGGTAATGTCTTCTTTTTCTCGACGAATACGAGTCTCCCTATCTTTTATATCCCATTTCATCTTTTTGATCTCCTTTTCTTCCACTTCGATCCTTTTCAAGTGGGTTTCCTTCCTAGCCATCATCTGTTTCCACTCTTGTGTCAGTTGGTCTATCTCCTTTTCCCTTTCTGCTATCGCGGTCTGGAGTTTCACAGGCATTCTTTCAGGTGTAGGCGATGGGTTAGATGACGATGTCATTTGTTTATTGAAGAAAGAAAGCAAGAAAGAAAGCAAGAAAGAAAGAAGGATGGAATGGGTGTGAATTATGGATTGCATTTTACTGATATTTATGGATGAAATCTCAAACATGCCAGTGAATTTCAACCACAAATTGGTCTTCAAAGTACAATAATTGTGGAAAAAACAGTAAAAACATGCTAAGATTCGTGCAAAAAAGATCAAAATTGTAAATTTTTTGTCTGATCGCGGGATTGGTCGCGGGATCAGTCGCGGGGAGGGACCAAAAGTGTCACCGCGAGCATAGTTGGGGGGTACCGCGGGACGTTTTGGCCAAAATAGCGGGACACGTGTGCCCTATCCCGCTATCGCGGGATCCATCGCGGGATTTTTGGGTATTTTGGCAAATTCGAAAGAGAAATGGGTATTTTGGCAAGTCAAAGTCAAACTTTAGGTATTTTAATTAAATTTCCAAAAAAATAGACATCAAATATCAAATATATCTTTTTTAAAAAATGTGTTTATATTATTACTAACAGATAAAAAAAATGATATGATTCAACCTCAAACCCATTTGAATGTAGCAGATAACAGTGGGGCTCGAGAATTGATGTGTATTCGAATCATAGGAGCTAGCAATCGTCGATATGCTCATATTGGTGACGTTATTGTTGTTGTGATCAAAGACGCAGTCCCAAACATGCCTCTAGAAAGATCAGAAGTGGTCAGAGCTGTAATTGTCCGTACTTGTAAAAAACTTAAACGTGACAACGGTATGATAATACTATATGATGACAATGCTGCAGTTGTGATTGATCAAGAAGGAAATCCAAAAGGAACTCGAGTTTTTGGTGCGATTGCCCGAGAATCGAGACAGTTCAATTTTACTAAAATAGTTTCATTAGCTCCCGAGGTATTATAAAATGAGACCACGATATGGTTATAGTAGGGTATTTAAAAGAAATAAGATGATACATAACTTTAGATATATTTAATTATTATTATTTTTTGTTAACCAAATGAAAATTTTACCGTTATGGAATTTCTTCCTCTTTACAACTGTTAAATATTTATGCATTAATTAGGATAAATTTGAGAATTTAGTTATCAACTTTTGAAGATTGACATTTATCTTGGGACAAACATAAATAAAAATTTGGACATTTATTTTGGGACGGAGGAAGCATTATAATTTGTCACATAATAAGTGTCCACTTGCGAAAATGAATGTATACTTTCACATTCTACCATTTATTATGAGATTGGAAAATTTTCTTTATTTCTATAATTAAGGGCGAAATTGTCCTTTTATTAGTTAAAAACATGTAATAATTACACAATTCTAAAATTGTGTGTCTTTTTTATTATGAATATTTCTTTTTGGGATGGAGAGGGTAGTAGATAAAATAAAAATAAAATTGAAAAAGTAATGAAAGGCTTAGCAATTAATGTGTTGATTTTATATTAGAAATAGGGCGTGGTCTTCTAATTGAGAGAAAAGGTTTTCAAAAAGTTCATATATGTTGTTTATTTGGTTGATTCATCTTTATTTTGAGAAAGTAAGATATTTGGTGCATAAGGGTAGAGGTCATTTACTAAATGTTTACTTAGTAAGTGCTTATCGATTCACTTTACCTTATCGGATGAATATTACAATGGCTGAGAATCTTATCGAGTAAGAGCAGTAAGAAATTACCAAAAGTCTTACCCAGTAAGTAATAGTAACGACTCTTATCCAATAAGCACTTAGACCATCTTAACCTGTGTCACTAAATCTTACACTAAACACTAATAAGATCTCTATTTTTCACACGAAATTTAGTATAATAAATAGTATTACACTTTAAATTTTGGTGTAACACTATTCATTTACACTACTTTTTACATCACTTCTAACACTGCTTTTAACTTTGGTTTAAAAAATAGTGTTATCCATTGTGAAGATTTACTATTAACACTAAAATTTACACAACTTTTTACACTAATTTTGAAATTTGGTGTAAAATATAGTATGATCCATTGGAGATGCCCTTACCAGATAACAATATTATATACGGCATTGTTTTAATGAATTAATATCTTAATTTACAAGAGTATAAGGGGCTGTTGGGTTCGTTTGCTGTTAAGACCTGAATGGATATAGTTGTCTGAGTATTAACAAATATGTTGGTGTTCGAATGTTGTGCTGAATAAACAGTCAGAATGTCAGAAATGACCATTTTACCCCCAAATTTTTATTTTTGCTTATATAAATAAACTGTTTGATAAAAATCACAATAATCATCAAAGAACAGCAAAAATCACAACATATCATCAACACACATCAACATATCGAGAAAGAACAACAAAAATCACAACATATCATCAACACACAACAACACACATGAACTCATGGATAATCTCATAATCACATCAACATATCAAAATCACAGCAACATATCAGAGTATGGATAAACTCATGGATAATCTCAAAATCATATGATAGTTGAAAATCAGAGTATTATAGTCGAAAAAATCACATAAACTAACTCGAAAATCAAAGTATGATAGTCGAAAAAATCACAGCAAGAAACTCATGGATAATCGCAAAAAGTAGTAAAAAAGAGAGGAGATGGTGGCGAGAATGGGCGGCGAGCAGGCGAGAACGGCGGCGAGCAGGTGCCGACGGTGGCGAGATGGGGTGAGGTCGATGATTTTGCTGAAGTGAGAAGGAGGGAGGCGTGGATTATGTTTGTAGGGTTATTAAAGTGAGTAGTTGGAAGAGGGGTAAATGACTCTATTTTCCTAGCTGATTCGGTCAACCCATTTTTTTCCCATTAAACCGCTACCGAACGGATAGATATGGCTGTGTGAATCAGCCATATCTCTCACACAACCCATTAAGTCGTTACCGAACAACACCTAACTCTTAATGATAAATACTTGCCCGATAAGTTAATTAAACAATGCTGAAAAAACATAATTCTAAAGGCATGCAAGGTTGAATCTCATAACTATATATTATATAATATTATTTTAGAGATTTGTTTTTTATTTTATTATTGATTTTGTTTAGATTTCCTTTTGTATATTACCCAAAATTGGAAATTACAATTTTGACACCACCTCAATGATCTAAAAAGATCCACAAAAGGGGTGGGCTAGAACGATAAATATATTAATAGAAAAAAAATAGTCATCACCCGATCATTTATTTCATATTATTAACTAATCATGCGTTTAACAAATAATAATGATACCTTTTTTATTTAATCATTTAAAAATCGCATGATGTGGAAAGTTTTACAACGAATTAGGCCATCCGTACCCCATTCAGGATGGGGCTCGGGATGGCTGCGGGATGGGCTACGGCCCTTGCGGGTTCGGCGGGAAGGGATGAATTTCGGGATGGGATCCCGATTCATCCCGAAGCTTTATTAAAAAAAAATTTATTTATTTTTTAAAAATAATGCCGTTGAACGGCTCTTTTTAAACAAAAATAAATAAATTTTTTTCTCAATTTAATCCCACTATATATTTAACCCTCAACCTCTTATTTCTCACACCTCTCAACCTCTTATTTCTCACACCTCTCAAATTCTCTCAACCTCTTATTTTCACACCTCTCAAACTCTCTCAAATTCTCTCAACCTCTTATTTTTCACACCTCTCTCATCATTGGTAGTGTTTTGTATTTTGTAATTTTTATTTTTAATGAATGGTATGAATTTTTATTTTTATTATTTATCTTATTTTTATTTATTAAAAAATATATAAATATTTTTATTTTGTTAAATAATTAAAAGTATAAATAAAAGAATTAAAATAAATGAGGTGGCAAAAGGGTTTGAGGGAATGGGGTACGGGTGTTTAGGGATTGTTAGGGATGGAGTGAGGGATGAAAGAAAAGCTGATGTGGCGCTGATGTGGAGCTGGAATATTTGAAAGATTCCTCCATGGGGTACTGATGGCCTTATTTGTCTAAAAGTAACATTAAATATGAAAAATTACTAAAAATATAATATTTTCTTTAAAAAATATATATCAGAAAGAGAAATTAATTAAAGTAGTAATTTTTCTTTGATGGTTTAACCTCTTAACCACTTATCTCCGACTTTTACCAGAATAACATTAGGTCCGCAAAAATTGTGAACCTAAAAAATGCAAAAAGACTAATCCGATCGATTTTTCTGAAAAAAATTGTGCATTGCATATATGGGGTATACCATTATGTATCTGAATAATTTTTTTTAAAGAAAACTCAATCAGATTTGAATTTTTTTGGTGTTTTTGAGCTAGGTGTGCAATTGCAGACATGATATTATTTTATTAAACGCAAAAGAGATGTGACTAAGAGGTAAAACCATATATATATATATATATATAGAGAGAGAGAGAGAGAGAGAGATTTATGGGAAAACATCCAAAAAATGAAAAACTGAATAACACTTTGGTATCCATTCATTTGGATGGTATGCACTTGTGCATACAAGTAATTTATAACATGCACGTGTGCATATGCACAAGTGCATAATGCACACACGCATAAAAAACAAAAAAAATCAATAAAATTTATCTGTATGCACAAATGTATACTGTCCAGATAAAAGACTACCAGGAAGTTTCTCTAATTTTTCATTTTTCGAGATTTTCCAAGAACCTCCTCTCTCCCTCTCTCTCTCTCTCTCTCTATATATATATATGGGTGGTATCTTTTGCAAACCAGTGTATTTGTACAAACTCGTACAAACCATACCTAGCTTTATGATTTTGTAAATTTGGCTTCATGAATATATGTATATATATTTTGGCTTCATGAATATATATAATTTGGCTTCATGAATATATCATTTGGCATTTTTTACTAATTTTTTTACAAAAATAAGGGTATTTTAGGGCTCCATCGAAAAAAATTAGTTAAAAATGTCAAATGATATATTCATGAAGCCAAATTATATATTCATGAAGTCAAAATATATATACATATATTCATGAAGCCAAATTTACAAAATCATAAAGCTAGGTATGGTTTATACGAGTTTGTACAAATACATTGGTTTGCAAAAGATACCCAGCCTATATATATATATATATATATATATATATATATATATATATATATATATATATATATATATATATATATATATATGTGTGTGTGTGTGTGTGTGTTGTGAAGATAAGAAAAACAACAAACCTTCACAGCAAAAACACTGTGAAGGTTTACCATCACAGTACCTTCACAGTCTTTTGCTGTGAAAATTTAGTGTTAATTTTTTGATCTCATGAAAATAGTCTGGTCTCACATGATCTCAAGTATATATATATATATATATATATGACTATTTCAATTAATTTCGCTATAACTGTTGTAGGTTTAAAATAATCGTACAGATGGTTACATGGGGGAAGGGTGCTGTTGTTTTCAACAGCTATCAGCACATGGATGAATGATGACCTTTTTCTTTTTAGTAAAATGTCTAGATTTTTTTATTGGGAATTTAATTAAAATATCCAAAATTTGACTTTAACTTAACAAAATACTCATTTCTTTCCTGAATTTGTCAAAATATCAATTTTTTCCGAGATTAGGGTCCGCGATCGCGGATAAGGACCAATTTTGAAAATATGCATCATGCGATCGCGAAATAAATTCCCACTTTTGAATTGAAATGTTACACTTTCAACCCCTATACTTATTACTTACTTTACCTTATACCTTTTACTTTCATAAATTTAATTTTACATTTAACACATATAATCGTTTATTAACTAAAATACGTTAAAAAATAAGTTTTAATTTTAACAAGTTACACCATTATAATCGTCAATTCGATACGTTCGAAATGAGCCCAATATTGAATATTTTTAGATTTATTTATTTTATTATATATCATATATACTACATAAAAATATTTTTAATATTTACAATTCATAAATTAAATAATTAACTATAAGAATATGAATTTTAAATATAAAAAATATTTTTATGTAGTATATATGATATATAATAAAATAAATAAATCCAAAAATATTCAATATTGGGCTCATTTCGGACGTATCGAATTGACGATTATAATGGTGTAACTTGTTAAAATTAAAACGTATTTTTTTAACGTATTTTAGTTAATAAACGATTATATGTGTTAAATGTAAAATTAAATTTATAAAAGTAAAAGGTATAAAGTAAAGTAAGTAAATAAGTATATGGGTTGAAAGTGTAACATTTCAATTCAAAAGTCATCAAATCTCAAGAATTGGGTGTGTCGGGGGGGATTTCGCGGGATGCATATTTTCAAAATTGGTCCCTGTTTGCGATCGCGGAAAAAATGAGTATTTTGACAAATTCATGAGAGAAATGGGTATTTTGATAAGTCAAAGTCAAACTTTGGATATTTTAATTAAATTCCTTTTTTTATTTTTTTTTTTATCATAATATTTTTCACTTTAAAATTATATCTTTTTTTAATATGTAATTTTAAACTTTGAATTTTGCTTTAAAAAACAAAAAAAATGATTTTAATCAAATATATAAAATGTCTATTGACTATTGATGCAAAATAAGAGTTATGTTTCTGGTAAAAATAGTTGTTATCATTGAGAAGTGTAAGAAATGCCTCTACCATTTGATCAATTCTAACTGAAAATAAATTGATATTTTTTCTAAGCTAATTCTTGTATTATTGTTGGACCTAATCTGAATTTTTAGATCAACACTAATTAAAAATGATCAGTATGAATCCTTTTGTGATCCAGATAAGATGGGACATAGATCACAGTTGCAGAAAGATTACTTAACCTCGGGTTAAAAGGGAAACAACCCGGATCACCAGCTAAGGCCCCTAAATAACCGCTCATCGAAAGGATCTCGGAGACCCACCAAAGCACGAAAGCCAGGATCTTTCAGAAGGCAAATATGAGGATAGCAAGTTACAAATATGGTCCAAATCATTCTTAAATTTCTATTCTCGCATGATTTTTCGTCTACAAAATAATATAAACTTGTAAACTAGAACCCACGATACAACCAACATGCCATAATTTATTGTTTATATGACACGTCGAGAAAGTGCGAAATGATCGGTAAGCGTCTAAACCCTTTTGGATAACGAACGCACAAGCTTAGCACTCGAAAAATCAATACAAAACTCATAAAAACTGGAGGTAAAACTTTAAAAGATATAATTTATTAATCATGAATATTGATTAAAGCAATAAACCCTATTTATATAACTAGAGGTAACTATAAAATCTAAATTCAAACTCAATACTAATCTTAACCAACTATGAAAATATTTAAATAATAGTTAAAAAATGAAACAAAATAGTAACAACCCTATCTAAATATGATGCAACTATATACTAATCAAAACAAATAAACAATAATCCTAAATTAGTTAGAAAACAAAATAATCAAATAAACAAATAAAAGCAATGTGTATACGACTTGTTAGGACGAGGTTGCAACCCGACACACGTTCCAAACCATGGGAGAAGTCGCGTAAGCAAGTGTCTTCCAGTTTTCGATGTCTGATTCCAATCTTCTGTCGAGCTTATTTTCTTCTTTTTCAGTGATCTGCGAAAAAACACTTCAACTCTCTAATTTGTCCTACATAAACTAATAAATAATAAAATATATTTTAAAAAAAACTAACATTTTAAAATAGTTGGATTATAGTCTCTAACGTGTAGCTTAGTTGACAGAGGGGTGGGCAACTATGCTAAAATACAAGACAAGTACAATATTCGAACCCGAGCCCCATGTCAGCTTCATCTGCTTAATGAGGCAAAAAATGTTCTCTCACATTGATGTCCTTGAAGGTAGGTTCATGTGGGGACGGTAATCAACTTTTTTTGCCCAAAAATAGTTGGGATATACTTATTTTTCGTACAACACGTTAATATTTATTTTCGGACGTAATATTGTTGATTGTGGGATTAAAACTTGCAAATATAGACGTAAGTTGAGCTTGACAGTTGCACTGTGGGAAGCTACGAGTTACAATTCTTTTCGGATCGGCCTACTTGTAGACACTTGACTCTTAAGCAAACCACTTAGCAGACCAATGTATGGTAAATTTGTTACTTTACATGTCACATGATACATATGTAAGTCGAATGAAAAGTTGTTGGTTACATGCCATTTTATAAAAACTCATTATTATTTGCCTATTTAAATATATTTATTTTCATGATAGAAAAAGCTATAAATCACAAATCTCTTTTCCAACATTCAATAAACCCTTTAAGAGCATCCACAATGGGATGATCTTGCAAGTGAAAATTGAAATTCTTATAATTCATTAATAAGTAAATAAATGAATTTTGTATCAAGTCACCAACGATTTTTGGGGTTTTTGGTCTTGATTATTGCGTCAAATGTCATTTATATATCCATATCAAATTTAGCAAATAAGTTAACGGTGTTTTAGACTATGTCTACACTAATCTCAGCAAATTGTAAGTGTAAGAAATCAAACCTAATGGACTTGGTGCGCACAATTATTGTGTACGATTGTAATTGAACCTTAGGCATATGGCATATTCCATCACATCCCGTCATCTCTATGGCCTCAACCACTACCCGACAACCCTCAGGTGCGTTTGGTACACAGACAAGATAGGCCAGGACAAGGTGGGACAGAACAGAACAGGACATGACAGAACAGGTGTTTTACGTTTGGTAGGACAGAACTGGACAGAACATAATAGATAACATTGGCCAATTTATCCTTACTAAATTTAAAGAATGAATAAAATATGAAATAGAAGATTTATTTGATGTTTTAGAAGAGAATTATATTTTATTTTGAGGTTATATTGGTAAAACATAGGTCTGTTCCAGCTTGTTCCATGGGTGGGGGTGGAACAGGCATGTTCCACCTTGTTTCAGTCTGTTCCACATAAAAGTCCTGCCAAACGTGGGACAGTGGACCCTGTTCTGTTCTGTCATGTCCTGTCCAGTGTACCAAACGCACCCTTATGGTTAAGTTTATTGCAAGTTACTGTCATTCCAGAGTATAATGAGTTGAATAATAATATAAGAAGATTGACGATTTAAAATTGTTTCAAAATAGATCAAAATGAAAACCAACTTTTAAAAACATTAAAGATCAATAATTGAACCGAACAACAGATACTGAATCCCGATTCAGATGATCAGTTTCGACCCGTGTTCGAGTGGAAAAAAAGAGGTGAAACATTCAAGTGGTCCAGGGAAAGAGATACTAACGTGACATACCATATTTGAATCATATTTCGATAGGGAGAGGTCATGACTTTCATCCATTCAAAACCATCATCTCTCTTTCTCTTATCCTCTCATCATCCTTATTTATTTTATAGTAAACTATAATTTTCAAAATTTTGTTCCTATAATTTTTTAAAAGATTATATTTTTCACCCCTATAGTTTTAAAATTATATTTAAGGTTAGTTGTGGGTTTGGTTTTGTTCTTTGATGTTTTTCTAATAGTTTAAATAACCATAATATATAACAGTGGCGAATCCATGATTTTTGCATAGTGGGGTCACTTTTTAAGGTAGGTTAAAGGTCCGTAAAGTTGTTCGATGTGTTTTAGCCTAATTCTACGGTTTCAAGAGATTTTTGAAGTTTTTTGGTTGATTTCGAGAGATTTTAAAGTTTTTTTGTCATTTCGAGGGACTTTTTCGTTTTTTGGTTGATTTCAAAAGATTTATTTGTTTTTTGATTGATTTTGAAGTTCTTTCTTTGGGTTTTTAGCTAGTGGGGGGACATGCAAAAAATCACTGGGGGAAAACCATGTTATAACGCTAAAAAAGTAATTGTTTTTACACTAGAAAATGTTCCAATCCCCTCCTTTTTTTTGCAAGTGCATCCGCCAATGTAATATGAATAATAATAATAAAATAATTGAACTAAAATATATTGACTAATATTAAAAAAATAACATAAAAATGATTGATGTGATTAACAATAATCTTAATAATTAGAATTTACATCAATGTAAAATTAAAGTTCAATTAATAATTTTCAAATAATATTATTAATAATTAAAATGTATTTGTAATTAATAGTTAAGTATTAGTAATTATTATTATTAATAGAATAATCGAAAAAGTCACAAAAAGTTCTTTATAAGGTACTCTAATAATAAACTTATGTCCATCCAAACATGTACTCCAAAAAGAAATTAACTTATTTTTGTCAAACGATGTATTAGTCTTCTGAAGGTAAGATTAAAAATAAAACAAAAATAAACCTCAAAAGAAAAAGTATGATCAAAATTAGCTTTACTTTGATATGTTTTCCTGTTAAAACAACAAAATCTTGCATATTTATACCAAGTTATGATTGTAATACTTTAACACCAAATAAAAAATTAGATTCTTATGTTTTATTTGTTCTTTAGTAATTATATTATACACATATTTTATGTTTCATTCCTTTATTTAGTGGTTGTAGCTCAATTAGTAAAGGTGGGTGAATTTGCTAAAATACAAGACATGTTAAGGGTTTGAACTCAGACTCTTGTTAGCTTCAACACTGTCTAGGTTAAAAAAATATATCCTTATATAGGTGTCTTTGGAGCGAGTTTCGTGTGGGGTCAATTGGGGTTCCCGGTATTCAAATTTTTGCCCAAAGATCAAGGGGACGTTTGGTTCGTAAGATTTGAACAAAATTTGAAGGTATTGGTTTGCCTATGCCACACATTCCACCATTGATGGATTTGATCATTACATCACAGTTGAAAGGAATTCAATTCAGTTCCATATTGTTTTCTTAAAAAGACAAAACTATCCCCAACTTCCCTACTTAATTTACCAAAACCCATATGACCTCCACTCGCAACCTGTAGTAACCGTGTCCAAAATAATAAGAGTTACAAGTCTTGTGGTGGAAGTTTAATAAATGAAAGCTGAAGGGGGGTATTTTGTAAATGTGGGATAAGGTATAAAATGGGCACAAAACCCTAGGAGAGCCATTTTCTCCTGAAATTTGTGTGAATGTCGGCTGATTTGTGAGAGAAGGGAGAAAAGGAGCTCTTGAGGCTTTTGGTGCATTGGAGAAGAGGAGTAATCAAATCTTGGAAAGCAGAAGAAGGATTTGTGGTGGAATTCGTTCTTGCAAGCATTCAAGCAGGTAAACTCTCAATCCATTACTCCATTTAATCAGGTTATTGATTGTAGAGTATTGAGAAGTTTAGTTTGAGAAAAGTAATGCCAAAGCTCTTGTGGAAGGTTTAAACCCCTCTAGTATATGTTTAATAGATGCATATTGTGAGAGTTGGTTCTAGAACGTTTCTGGTAGTTGTTTATTGCTTAATCGTTGCTTTGGCGGAGCTCAGGACGGGATTTCGGGTGAAAACTCGAACAGCGCCCCGTCCGGAAACCTTCAGCAGAAGAAGGTGTCCGGGTAAGCACCCGGAGAGCAGGTTGTCCGGGTGGGTAGGTTGTCCGGATAGGAGTGTGGTCCGGATAGAAGTGTTATCCGGGTGGGTAGGTTGTCCGGATAGGCGTGTTGTCCGGATGGACCTGTTGTCTGGATGGATCTGTTGTCCGGATAGCTGTGTTGTCCGGATAGATGAGTTGTCCGGACAATTGCTGCGTCCGGATAAGTTGGATGACTTAGCTTATATTTTGCCTGTGCGTTCAGGGAAGTCGTTCGGGAGTCGGAACCAGCTTAGGGGAGAGAAGTAAGAGCATCAGGTGAGTTTTTCTAACTAAGCTTGGTGGTACTTGTTGTTTCTCGTACATGCATGCTTATCTAAGTTGCGTTACATATGAATTTATTATGCATGATGTGATATATATATATATATATATGGGGGTGCCCCATATGATGCGGTGGTTTATATATGTATATGGGGGTGTGTCCCATTACGATGGTGTGTGCTATACATGGGGGGGATCCCATATGCATGATGTGTTATACATGGGGGGTGTGTCCCATATGAGATGGTACGATGTACATGGGGGGCGTGTCCCATGCGGCGGAGTATGCTATATATGGGGGGGGGGGTGTGACCCATATGATATAGCACGATTTATATTTATGGGGGGTGTGTCCCATATGACGTGTTGAACGTGGACTATGTGGTGGAGGTTATTCGCCCAACTTCTTGTTGATTTATATATCTAACAACTCCTTTATATGAATGTTGTGGTGTGGTTGTAACTGAGGGACCTCACTAGACCTTATGGTCTAACCCTCGCATTTTCAAACTGAACATTTTTCAGGTAAGCAGGTTAGAGGCGGCTCCACTAGTGGGAAGGAGAAAGCGTGAACGGACGTGGATTAACTTAGTAGGCCTTTCCTTACTTTTCTTGTTTAGAAACTCTCAGTTGTAACTAGGGTTATTCCGCAAACCCATATTTTGAAATTTGTTGGTGTAAACCTTGGGCCAAGTTTTGGCGTTTTTCTTTTGTATTAAATGTCTTGTTTTGGCATTTTGGAGCGGGCTGTTACAGTTGGTATCAGATCCGTAGTTTAAGGGATTTAGGTGACCGGATGGGCCTAAACTTAAATTGTAGAAGTACAACTGAGAATGTAGGAAGGCCTAGGAAGACCTCACTGGGAAGCGTGGATAATGGGGTGGTGAAAACCATCATGTAAGGTAAGTTTGGGATTACACCTGGCCAGTGTAATTGTGAATTTACAGGTACATGACGGTGATCATTCTTGCCTTGTTATTTTAGGACGGTTGTTTTGGTGTCGTGTTCCAGTACTTGAGAACGTCAGCAAGGTCCCTGCGGAGGGGGGGGGGATTAAGACCCTTGTTGGGGAAAGTCTCGTGGGAAGTCATTTATGATGTAAGGTATGTGTACATCATAAAGAAGAAATGTTGTAACGAAGTGTTGTGTAGAGTGTTATGAGTCGTCTAGAGGTGGATCTTCGTGGATTCGAAGAGGATGAATGAATGATGTCCGGATAAGTCTCCTGTTGCCGGAGAATCCCAGTTTTAGAAATTGTGGGATAGACCAGTTCGAATGGTAAGGAAGGGCAGTGCCTAGATCTTGGAGTGCGTGGAGTCTAGTGGTGATCAGTGTGTGGGGAATATCGGTGGTGTGTAAAGTTTAACCTTGCCATGATGGCAACGGTTAGGTGTGTTGTGCAGACTATCCTCGGTGTGATTGGTGATCCTACCTAGAAGAAGCATTGTTGGAAGATTTGGTGTGAGAGTTTGTGTGAAGTAGAACCTTAGGGTTCTTAAGGAAGATAATTGACTGAAGGTGAGCTCCTAATCTCTAATGAGTGTTTATTCTAGGAGTCTCCGATGTCGGTGAGTTAAAATCTTGAGAGTTGCAACTCAAGGATCGGATAGTAGAGGTGTGCTTTCTTACTCTCTAGTTAGTGGAAGAGCGACAAGAGTGGTTGAGAAGTGATAGATGTGTGAATTGATATCACGGGTGTCAGTTACCTATTTTGGGACCGAGGTGAAGTCGTATGTTTTACAAATTATTAGTCAGGTGGTGACTGTGGGGGAAGTACCGGTACCGAAGGTTGTTTCGAATGTAAGAACCTGATGATGTAGGGAGAAGTAGGGTGTCGGCGTGGATTTGTTAACCCTGTTTGAGCGAGTAGCCTTCATGTAAAGTGAGTCATGCATTACGTTTTCAAAAAAAACCGATTACATAAGTCCTCCATGTCAAAATGTGTGAGTGTGTGCGTGTGCCTTGTAAACTTCTGATTTTTGAAAATGAGTTGGCGTGTGCAAGCGTGCTTGAAGAAAAAGATAAATTTGCTTACATAGTGTAATAAATTTCGAACTTGGAGAAATGGTGAGTTACTTCACTTCTTTTGCGAGTGAGTTAAACTTTGTTGTAAAAATCGTAATAATATTTGATCACATGATTTTATGAATGAAAGCGATATGAACACGTGGTTGACATATCAGCAAGTGTGGGAGTCGGTCGACTATCCCAGTATGAGTGATATTGCCGTATTTTTAAAATTTTTGCATAAAGGGAGTTTCAGTGAATGTATTTCCAAATGATGACTAGGTCACGAGTGAGCGACCCTTGTGACCTGCGTGTACGGTTGTTCTTTATAAATGTGTCGAGCCATGTCTATCAAACCCTGTTTGTGGAAGGTGTCGAGTGCGTAAAACGATTTAAATCGTTGGGTTGTCATGCATGAATGCTATGAACTCGTTAGGTGGTGAGAGTTATCGCGTTTAAGAAATGGACAGATTCTTTAAGGGTGTAAAATGTGGTTGAGGCGTCGATGGTCGATTCATGACCTTGGTATTACAGTTTAGGGAAGGAGACGTCTAATGATAGTCTCAGATTTTGACCTTAGAAAGACGTGTGTGATGGTAGTCTTTACTCTTGCTTAATAAGTTGAAGTGTGGTTGTCGGCGGGGGGTGTGCCCAGGGTGATTCGAAGTAGGCAAGATACTTCGAAAGGTAGCGTTGTAGTACGTGGATGAGTCGGTATCGGCGTAGAGCCGGAGTTGAGGAGAAATTTGTATTTAGGCTAATTGCCAAGATTTGGCGTTGAAGCCAACGACGGGTGTTGAGTCGTTGTCGGGGGGTGTGAAAGTTGAGAGGTTAGCCCTGGTGTGACCAGGTAGTCAATTGTGTGGTAGAATGCATGTTTAATGTGTGTGAACGTGCTCTGGCATTGTCAAGCTATGGGGGTGTGTCCCATATTAACTATATATATATATATATATATGAATTTGTTTCATATATAGCGAGTGTGGTCTTTGGCGCTGTCACGGTGTATGTGACTATAGCGTGTGCCAGTAGCAGGTGTCAAGAGGTGGTCGTCAGTTTAAAGTGTGTGTTGTTATGATTCATATGAACCCTCTCATAACTGGTTTATATTATGATGTTTATGGTGTGATACATGGGGGGTGTGTCCCATGTGGATTTTTGCGAACGAACTCAGTCTATTCTCAAGGGCGGGTGTGTGCTCTAGATCAGGTTACAAGTGGGTAGTGACCAGGCAGAAATCAGTTATGTGTGTATGGATGTTGATTTGCAAAATTAATTATTACTGGATGTTTTCGCAAACTCTTTCAAGTCTATGTTGCGTTGGCGTGGAGGAGGCTTGGTCTAGGGTGTGCACAAATGATCGTGAGGATTGAACCCCTAGTGTGTGAGGTTGTGTGGATAGGATGGCGATAACTTATAATTAGTAAGCATGCGAGGCATGGTGGCAATGAGTTGTTGTGAGGATAAGTGATGGACTGGTGTTGGTAGGGGGTGAGCGTAAATGGAGATCCTTGCTCGGGATTGGTTGATAAGTTGTTCAATGTGGCAAAAGTTGTGTGTGGTGCTGTTATCCGAGAATAAAAGAATGGGGTGGAAGTTAGTGGCTACCTATGAGGGAAATGGTGTGATCTTGAATTGGGTAGTTCATGGTGGTTCGTGGTGGATACAAAATCCTTAGGAATGCTGAGCTAATCCTTGTACATAAAGGAAATGTAAAGGAGTGAGTTAATATCGTTTGAGAATTGAGAAAGGTGGTCGCTTCGAACATCGAGTGTGATTTCGGATTGACTTGGTGGAATTTCTCGTATGAGATGTAGTGAAACTGTTGGTTGGGCATAGTAACCGTTGAAATTGCGTGTATGGAGCGGTAAATGTTGGATGAGAATGTCCGTGGGTAATTGGGACGGTAGGTTGGAATGAGTGTGTAGGCGTTTGGTTTACAAGGCAAGGAAAGCCAGCTTGTGCGGTTGATCAAGGGTGTGCATCTTTTAGTGAGCCGTTCTTTGGAAACGTGTTTTATGTTGAAAAGCAAGTGGCAGGAAGTAGTCGAAGGTAGTGTCGGGAGAAGGACCATTAGATTGGACTTGGTAGTAGTGTTATAAATATTCCAAGTAAACTTTGTCGTTCAGCGTTAAGCTAGTAGGAACAGTGTTGTGTGAGCATGGTTGCTCCTTTCTGTTGGTGGGTGAAACTTGAATTATTTCACATGTGGATGGACGACTGTTGGATGCAAGGAGAATTCAACGGTGTGTCTTCAAGATTGGTTCGGAATGGATTGATGGGTGCTTCAAATGTTAAAGTGTGGAGGTTTTCTACTTTTAGCTCTGTTTAGTGTGGGGGTGTTGTTGGGGTGGAAGCATGTGAATTAACTTTTATCGATGGATCGTGGGCAACACTATTCAGGTGAGAAAGTGTTATCTGCCTTAGACGTATATTGTGATGGGAAAGCGGTTGTAGAATTGTGTGTTATCTGTGGAAGAGGATCATATATGTGAGTTAAGGTGATACTCGAGGTTGATCTTGTGCTAGGTTGGTGAATTGAGAGTTCGTTAAGGAATTTATGTTGTTGTGACGTTAACCATTGTAAACTTGTTCTGTCACGGAAGAGAAGTTGTGGATGAAAATTCTAAATTCGTTGCAACCGTGCGTTTAGGTGTGTGGACGGTATCGTGTACCGTTGGCCTGAGACGTCATAGTTGTGGTACGCGAAATTACCTAGGATAGGAGTTTTAATTAATCGAGAGTGTGGAAAGTGTTGGTGTAAGCTTTGTTGTTGAAGGGTTATGCAAAGTGGAAGTAAGAGAGTCCTTAGAGAAGCAAGGAGGTTGGCATGTGCAATTATCTGCGAACCTTCCAGGAGTAAAGATGCATCGCGGGAAAGAAACGTTGTGAGACCGGAGGTCGCGAGGTCGGCCACTGTTAAGCCATCCAGGTTCGCAGGAAGTTAAGGGTGGCTCTAGACCACCAAAGGAGACGTTTGGCCGAGTCGGATGTGACTATTCCGTTAGAAAATGTCAGTGTCGGCGAGAAATTGATGTACAAAGAGGAACCAATATAGGTTGTGGACAGTAAAGTGGAAAATAGGGAATAGGGAGGTTCGTCTGGTTAAAGTCCAATGGAGATCATAAAGGGAGAGAGGCTACGTGGGAGGTGGAATCGGAAATGATGTCCAGGTACCCTCATCTTTTCGAGAATGGAATTTCGGGGACATAATTCTTTTGAGGGGGGAGTGTTGTAGTAACCGTGTCTAAAATAATAAGAGTTACAAGTCTTGTGGTGGAAGTTTAATAAATGAAAGCTGAAGGGGGGTATTTTGTAAATGTGGGATAAGGTATAAAATGGGCACAAAACCCTAGGAGAGCCATTTTCTCCTGAAATTTGTGTGAATGTCGGCTAATTTGTGAGAGAAGGGAGAAAAGGAGCTCTTGAGGGTTTTGGTGCATTGGAGAAGAGGAGTAATCAAATCTTGGAAAGCAGAAGAAGGATTTGTGGTGGAATTCGTTCTTGCAAGCATTCAAGCAGGTAAACTCTCAATCCATTACTCCATTTAATCAGGTTGTTGATTGTAGAGTATTGAGAAGTTTAGTTTGAGAAAAGTAATGCCAAAGCTCTTGTGGAAGGTTTAAACCCCTCTAGTATATGTTTAATTGATGCATATTGTGAGAGTTGGTTCTAGAACGTTTCTGGTAGTTGTTTAGTGCTTAATCGTTGCTTTGGCGGAGCTCAGGACGGGATTTCGGGTGAAAAACTCGAACAGCGCCCCGTCCGGAAACCTTCAGCAGAAGAAGGTGTCCGGGTAAGCACCCGGAGAGCAGGTTGTCCGGGTGGGTAGGTTGTCCGGATAGGAGTGTGGTCCGGATAGAAGTGTTATCCGGGTGGGTAGGTTGTCCGGATAGGCGTGTTGTCCGGATGGACCTGTTGTCCGGATGGATCTGTTGTCCGGATAGCTGTGTTGTCCGGATAGATGAGTTGTCCGGACAATCGCTGCGTCCGGTTAAGTTGGATGACTTAGCTTATATTTTGCCTGTGCGTTCAGGGAAGTCGTTCGGGAGTCGGAACCAGCTTAGGGGAGAGAAGTAAGAGCATCAGGTGAGTTTTTCTAACTAAGCTTGGTGGTACTTATTGTTTCTCGTACATGCATGCTTATCTAAGTTGCGTTACATATGAATTTATTATGCATGATGTGATATATATATATATATATGGGGGTGCCCCATATGATGCGATGGTTTATATATGTATATGGGGGGTGTGTCCCATTACGATGTTGTGTGCTATACATGGGGGGGGTGTCCCATATGCATGATGTGTTATACATGGGGGGTGTGTCCCATATGAGATGGTACGATGTACATGGGGGGCGTGTCCCATGCGGCGGAGTATGCTATATATGGGGGGGGGTGTGACCCATATGATATAGCACGATTTATATTTATGGGGGGTGTGTCCCATATGACGTGTTGAACGTGGACTATGTGGTGGAGGTTATTCGCCCAACTTCTTGTTGATTTATATATCTAACAACTCCTTTATATGAATGTTGTGGTGTGGTTGTAACTGAGGGACCTCACTAGACCTTATGGTCTAACCCTCGCATTTTCAAACTGAACATTTTTCAGGTAAGCAGGTTAGAGGCGGCTCCACTAGTGGGAAGGAGAAAGCGTGAACGGACGTGGATTAACTTAGTAGACCTTTCCTTACTTTTCTTGTTTAGAAACTCTCAGTTGTAACTAGGGTTATTCCGCAAACCCAGATTTTGAAATTTGTTGGTGTAAACCTTGGGCCAAGTTTTGGCGTTTTTCTTTTGTAATAAATGTCTTGTTTTGGCATTTTGGAGCGGGCTGTTACACCACCGCTCTGAACCATCGCCCGATCTGAACCACCGTCAACCACCACCGATCTGAACAACCACTGACCACAACCATTCTGAACCACCGTCGACTACCAATTTGAAGCACAACTGACCACCACTGTGCTAAACCACCACCAATTTGAACCACCGTCGACCACCACCGACCTGAACCACAATAGTTGGAATTTGGTTCAAATATTTTATTATTTACTAATATTGCATTCCAATTCCAAAACTACTTTATTTTGAACCAAACAAAACATATTCAAATTTCTTTAACAAATTCCGTTTCAATGTCTGACAACAAAACAAGTGGTCAAACTTGATAACATTCCATTTCAATTATTTCAAAATCAAATTTCTTTAACAAAATTTCATTTCATCCAAAAACATTTTGCGAACCAAACGTTTCTTAATGGGTTACTTGGTTGGTTTTCCATTAACTATTGTATTTAATAAAATTGCATGTGGGTTAATTTCTCTGAATATATTGTAATTTTTTTTGTTTAAATGAGTGTTTTTCATAGAGGAAAGAAACATGTTTTTTAACCGGAAGGGATAAGCTTTAAAAAACTTGACTTTCAACTACTCCAAAAAGATCATTGAATAAATCACTTTTTATATCATTAAACCACTACTAACAAATCATATATAACTGACCGAATACATAATATGATTCCATTAAATTCCTTGAGCTACGAAGAGCATCTCCAACAGCTTCTTCATTTTGGAGAAAATGAATAATATGGGGATTTTGGACTCTACTTTTGCTCCAACAGCTTTCCAAAACTATCTCTAAGATGGAGAAAGTAGGAGAGAGAATGAGTTTTTTTTCCAATCATGGAGATCACTCCAAAAATTATTATCAAGTGATAGGGCCAATAGGAAACCTTGAAAATAAATATATAAAGAGAGAAATAATATTTTAATAGATAAATGAAATATTTTAATATTATAATCAATGTTTTTTTTATCCAAAATGAAGAATCTGTTAGAGATGAATGTATTTTTTTTTTTGGAGATTTTAGCTTTTGATTCTATATTTTAGAGAAATTTTGGGGAAACTGTTGTAGATGTTTTAAGAATCCGACCCTAACTTTATTTTACATATTTTAAAATAAAGTTTAATTATTATATTTTCGATATTAATTTAATTCAAAGGAAAACATTGGAGACATTGGGCAGAGGGCAATAAGGCTTGGTGAGTGTGTAATTAATTACATTAAATTCAATGCCTTTCATGTACTAACAATAAAAGACATCTCGGACCACCAGCCATGGCCCATTGTTCCCGGGACAACATCCGCTTTTATTAGTATTAAGAGTAAATTACAAATTTGATCCCTATAGTTTGTCAAAAATAACATTTTTCATCCCTATAGTTTTAAAATTATGAGATGGGCATCGTGGTTTTACAAAACATCTTAATTTGATCTCTTCCTTTAATGGAAGTTAAAAAAATTATTTAAATGAGAGGATTTCCGTCCTGTTATCGATTTTTTGTTTTTTATCCAATCAAAAACCATTTTATGGTTTTCGTCTTCGTGGTTTTTGATTGAGTAAAAGACAAAAAAAAACTTGCAGTTTACTCTAATAGTAATAATAATTAGAGTAAATTACGGATTTGGTCTATGTGGTTTGGTGGTTTTTATGAAAATGGTCCCTAAAATCGTTTATTACAGATTAGGACTCGACATTTGGATTTTTGTAACGGATTGGTCCCTCAGACAAACGACCGTTTGTTTTCCTCTGTTAGAGCTACCCACGTAAATACCCTTGCGTGCAAAGCACGTGGGTGGCTCTAACGGAGGAAAACAAATGGTCGTTTGTCTAAGGGACCAATCGTTACAAAAATCCAAACGTCGAGTCCTAATCCGTAATAAACGATGTTTAGGGACATTTTTGTAAAAACCACCAAACCACATGGACCACATCCGTAGTTTACTCTAATAATTAAGTAATATTTAATATTATTAATATAAATAATAAAAAATATTACAACGTGTTTTTTGTTTTAAAATCTATACATATAATAAATAACTAACTAACATGCCACGTGTCGTCTTCTGGTGAGCCGACTTCATTATTTTCCCGCCTAAACATGTTGGTGATTTTAGTGAAATCATCGGTCCATTTTGTGTAGTTGGATTCACAAAGGTAATAATGGGGTTGTTAGCTAAGCTATAACATGAGTTAGGAGGTGTGGAGTGCACACTCGTGTAAGCTAACTAGAACCCGGGATTGTTGGACGGTTAAAATCGATAAGTTACAAAGTGGTTTCATGAGCTGGGCGTCGGGGCCACTTGTGGCGCTACTTATCTAGCGCGAGAAGTAGCGTCGGGCTCTGGAATGTTGCCCGCGCCCCTTTTGGCGCTACTTATCTAGCGCGGGAAGTAGCGCCGGGCTCTGGAATGTTTCCCGCGCCCCTTTTGGCGCTACTTATGTAGCGCGGGAAGTAGCGCCGGCGTCAGGGATTCTTTCTCTTTTGTAACTCTCATTTTGTAACCGACGTCATTATGTCCACAATCAAATCTCATTAATTGATATGATTATTTCCTGAAACAATACAGCGTAGGTTACATTTCTAAAGTGTATATATATGAATCGATTAGTGCCTTAATCGAGACACCGAAACAAAGAGATTATCCCCTAGAGAATTTCGTGATACCCAGGCATATAGGGTCGAAATATCTCTTACGGAAAGCGAGCTCTCATGCGATCTCTGCGTTTTATCCAAGTCATTCTACATATTTCTCTCTCAATTTTTGAATTCCTCCAACAATCGTAAGAGATATTTACTTATCACGAGAGAGATGGTGAATGATCAGTCCGTGAGAGACATGACTTCCAAGTTCACAAAACTTGAGAAGTTTGAAGGCGTGGATTTCCGTAGATGGCAGAAGAAGATGCATTTCTTGTTGACAACGTTGAAGGTGGTGTATGTGCTAAGCACCCCGATACCGGAGCTGATGGAGAACGAGACGCTGGAGGTTACCCGGCGTCGCGGCAAGTGGTAGAATGACGACTACATCTGTCGTGGCCACATCTTGAACAGTATGTGTGACTCCCTCTTCGATATTTATCAAAATGTGGAATCCTCCAAAGAGCTATGAGATTCTCTCGAGTCCAAATACATGGCCGAGGATGCTTCTAGTAAGAAGTTCCTCGTGAGTAATTTTAATAATTACAAAATGGTGGACTCAAGGCCGGTGATGGAGCAATACAATGAGCTCCTTCGCATTTTAGGCCAATATGCTCAACATAATATGAAGATGGACGAATCCATCTCCGTATCAAGCATTATTGATAAACTGCCCCCCTCTTGGAAAGACTTTAAACATATGTTGAAACACAAGAAGGAAGAGTTGTCTCTTGTACAACTCGGTAGTCACTTGCGCATAGAGGAATCTCTTCGGGCGCAAGAGGCTGAGAAACCTAAGATTAAAGAGGTTTCTGCACCTTCGGTGAACATGGTGGAAGAGGGGAAAACTAACAAGTTCAAAGGAAAACGGAAGTTCAATGATGCTAAGAAAGGGCCCAATAAAAAGGTTACTTTAACCTGTTGGACCTGTGGGATGACCGGCCATCTCAAGCGGGATTGTCGGGTTGTCAAGAATAAGGGTGGAGCAAGCACGAGTGGAAGTGGGAAAGGATCCAAGGATCAAAACCCACGGCAAGGTCAGTTTCTTGACTTTGGTTTTAATTCAAATTTGGATTATGTGCCACTGATATCCGAATCATTTTATGTGCAGGATGATGATGTTGCTTGGTGGATCGACTCGGGTGCTACAAGTCATGTGTGCAAAGATCGTCGTTGGTTCACTTCTTTGGAACCGGTTGAAGACGGATCAATGCTTCGCATGGGGAACGAGTCGATGGCTCCCATTCTTGGAAGAGGCTTAGTTAGGCTAGAATTTAATTCTGGCAAAGTAGTTGAACTTTTTAATGTTTTGTTTGTACCGCGAATTCGAAAGAATTTGGTTTCCGGTAGTATTTTGAATAAGTTAGGGTATAGGCAAGTTTATGAGTCGGACAAGTTTATCTTGTCAAAGGGTGGCTCTTTTGTAGGATTTGGTTATTTGCTTAATAATATGTTTATGTTGAATTTGAATAAAATGAATGTTGTTTCAAATTCTGTTTTTATTGCAAATAATGTTTGTGTTGATTCTAATTTATGGCATGCTAGACTTGGTCACGTTAATTTTAAACGGATGGTTGAAATGTCAAAAGACGGTCTTATTCCGGCTTTTGATATTAAGTCTGATAAGTGTAAAACTTGCATGTTAACAAAGATCACTAGACAACCTTTTTCTAACGTAAAAAGGGACTCTTCGGTACTTGAATTAATTCATAGTGATCTTTGTGATTTGCATTCAACTCCGTCTTTTGGTAATAAAAAGTATGTTGTCACTTTTATTGACGACGCTTCACGTTTTTGCTATGTTTATTTGTTACACTCAAAAGATGAAGCGTTGGTTAAATTTAAAGTTTTTAAAACGGAGGTTGAATTGCAAATGAATGGCTTAATTAAGTGTTTACGTACCGATCGTGGTGGGGAATATTACGACCCCATGTTTTTCCAATCCGTAGGAATCATTCATGAGACTACGGCGCCTTATACACCACAGCAAAATGGTGTGGCGGAACGGAAAAATAGAGTTCTCAAAGAAATGGTGAACTCTATGTTATCCTACTCGGGTTTGAGTGATGGATTTTGGGGTGAAGCCATGTTAACGGCTTGTTATTTGCTGAATCGAGTTCCTAATAAAAGGAACAAGATTACCCCATATGAACTTTGGTTCAAGAAAAGGCCGAACTTGAGTTATATTCGAGTTTGGGGCTGTCGAGCGGTCGTTCGACTACCCGAACCCAAAAGGAAGACTTTGGGTGAGAAAGGCATTGATTGCATCTTTGTTGGATATGCCGAGCATTCCAAGGCTTATAGGTTCTATGTTATTGAACCTAATGATTCTATAGCGATTCACACCGTTATAGAATCGAGAGATGCGATATTTGATGAGACTAGATTCTCTTCAATGCCGAGGCCTAAGGACATAGTTCCAAATACTAGTGAAACTAGTGAGGTTGAAGAACAAGCAATTGTTCCAACCGAATCTCCGATGCTTCGAAGGAGCAAAAGAGGAAGGATTGAAAAATCCTTTGGTCCCGATTTCCAAGTGTACTTGGTAGAGGGATCAAGAGATGAGATTGGATCCCAATTCCTTTACTGTTATAGTGTTGAGGAGGATCCAAAATCATTTGATGAGGCTATGAAGTCTCAAGATATTGCTTTCTGGAAAGAAGCAATACATGATGAAATGGATTCCATCATGGGGAATAATACTTGGGTATTATCGGACTTGCCACCGGGTTGTAAACCCTTGGGTTGCAAGTGGATCTTCAAAAGGAAGATGAAAGCGGATGGGTCAATCGACAAGTTCAAGGCTCGATTAGTGATCCAAGGCTTTAGGCAACGGGAAGGCATCGATTATTTTGATACATATGCCCCGGTTGCAAGAATCTCCACTATTAGATTGTTGATAGCCTTAGCCGCTATTCATAATTTGGTGATTCACCAAATGGATGTCAAAACGGCATTCTTGAATGGTGACTTGGAGGAGGAAGTTTACATGAAACAACCGGAAGGTTTTGTTATGCCCGGAATGGAGCATAAGGTGTGTAAACTTGTAAAATCATTGTATGGGCTGAAACAAGCACCCAAACAATGGCATCAGAAATTTGATGAGGTTATCTTGTCCAACGGTTTTATGATAAACCAAGCGGACAAGTGTGTATATAGCAAATTTGATTCTTCCGGTAACGGTGTAATCATTTGCTTATATGTTGACGACATGTTGATCTTTGGCACCGACCAAAATCAAGTTGGGAAAACCAAAGAGTTTTTGTCGTTGAGTTTCTCCATGAAAGATATGGGAGAGGCGGAAGTGATCCTTGGTATTAGGATCAAGCGTGAGAACAAAGGGATTGCCATTACGCAATCTCACTACATTGAGAAAGTATTAAAGAAATTTAATTGCTTTGATTGTTCTCCGGTGAGTACCCCATGGGATCCGAGTGTGAAGCTTATGCCCAATTCGGGTGAAGCGGTGTCACAACTCGAGTACTCAAAGGCTATAGGATGCTTGATGTATGCCATGACAAGCACTAGGCCGGATATCGCATTTGCCATAGGAAAGTTGAGTAGATATACTAGTAATCCTAGTATTCATCATTGGCAAGCGATAAGACGAGTATTCAAATACTTGAAGAAAACCATTGATTATGGTTTGTCATATGTCGGATTTCCTTCGGTTTTGGAGGGATATTCGGATGCAAGTTGGATTACCAATTTGGAAGATCACTCTTCCACGAGTGGTTGGGTGTACTTGCTTGGGGGAGGTGCCATTTCTTGGGCTTCCAAGAAGCAAACTTGCATCACGAGTTCGACTATGGAGTCGGAATTTGTGGCATTAGCCGCTGCCGGTAAAGAGGCAGAATGGCTAAGGAATTTGGTCCATGAAATTCCATTATGGCCGAAACCAATATCACCCATTTCTATCCGTTGTGATAGTGAGGCAACTTTGGATAAAGCTTATAGCCAAGTGTATAATGGCAAGTCTAGACACTTAGGTGTTAGACATAGCATGATTCGTGAGCTAATCACGAATGGGGTGATCTCGGTTGAGTTTGTTCGGTCGCAACAAAATCTAGCGGACCACTTGACGAAGGGGTTAGCTAGGGACTTGGTTCACAAGTCGGTGATTGGGATGGGATTAAAGTCCATCTAAATCTCTAACGGTGAGATACCCAATTCCCTTCTAGTACAACGTTAGAAGTTGAATTCAATGGGGAATCTCACTCTAAGAGATTGGAGCACAAGACGGTCATCCCAAGGTGTGTGCTCGGTACTGCAAGTGAAGGAGGTAATTGTTCTTTTGTAAAAATGCATGTGCAGGTGCATGAGGAAAAGAACTACCTATATGAGTGGGAAGTGTGGCCGCTTCAAGAAGCTTGGACTTGGCTTTGATGCACTCACGAATGGATAAGGACACATGGCCTGTATAGTGTCAAGTTTATGCTTTAGATAATTTTAAATTCATGTGTATGTTATCTTCTGGTACTCAAATGGGTTGACGGGTTCAATCCTTAGGACACCCGGATTCTCGAGTATTTGAAATGTGTAATGTACTAAGATGGAAATTCAATCTTTTAGATATTTTCATTTATGCATGAGTTTGTTTACCTGTATTGTAATTTTATTTTGTGAATCAAGGATTGCACTAAAATGGGGGAGGAATGTTGGTGATTTTAGTGAAATCATCGGTCCATTTTGTGTAGTTGGATTCACAAAGGTAATAATGGGGTTGTTAGCTAAGCTATAACATGAGTTAGGAGGTGTGGAGTGCACACTCGTGTAAGCTAACTAGAACCCGGGATTGTTGGACGGTTAAAATCGATAAGTTACAAAGTGGTTTCATGAGCTGGGCGTCGGGGCCACTTGTGGCGCTACTTATCTAGCGCGAGAAGTAGCGCCGGGCTCTGGAATGTTGCCCGCGCCCCTTTTGGCGCTACTTATCTAGCGCGGGAAGTAGCGCCGGGCTCTGGAATGTTTCCCGCGCCCCTTTTGGCGCTACTTATGTAGCGCGGGAAGTAGCGCCGGCGTCAGGGATTCTTTCTCTTTTGTAACTCTCATTTTGTAACCGACGTCATTATGTCCACAATCAAATCTCATTAATTGATATGATTATTTCCTGAAACAATACAGCGTAGGTTACATTTCTAAAGTGTATATATATGAATCGATTAGTGCCTTAATCGAGACACCGAAACAAAGAGATTATCCCCTAGAGAATTTCGTGATACCCAGGCATATAGGGTCGAAATATCTCTTACGGAAAGCGAGCTCTCACGCGATCTCTGCGTTTTATCCAAGTCATTCTACATCTTTCTCCCCCAATTTTCGAATTCCTCCAACAAAACATGTATCTGGACGCAATTTACATTATAAGTTCAATTAGCGTACCCACATTTACTCCTCCTTAAATCTCTCCTTAATTCAATTTTTTTAATTTATAAATTACGTTTAGTACCCTTATAATTATGTAGGTAGTTTACTTTTAATCTCTTACATTTTATTTTATTTTATACTCTTATCATATAAACATAAATAATGTATATGAACTAAAATGCATTAAAAAAACATTTCTATTTTTTATAAATTATACCATTGTAATCGCTTCGGCAATACCTTCGAAATGAGCCCAATATTGAATATTTTTGGATTTATTATATTATTAAATATCATAAATATATACAAATTAATGTGTATATGGGATTTAATTAATGTGTCATGATTAGTATGGAATTTGTTGAAATTAGTATGAGATTTGATACAAATAATCACTAAATTGTCGTGATTTTCTTTTTGCAATTTTATATCAATTTTTACTTCAAAGTCGAATTCATTTGACGAATTACGATTCTATCAAATTATATTCTGTCAACGAAACACCCTTAGAATTATCATAAGAGATTTAATTATTTGGAAAAAAGAAGATATCACTTATCAACTGACTTTTGGATTATGAGTTCGAACCTTTTAAAAAAATATAAATATGCAATTATTGTGTATTCGTTTGATAAATTCATTTATTAACAACATTTATAATAGGTGTCAAACTTAATAGACATATTTTTAACTTCAAGATAATATTCTCTATTTGTGAAATTTTCGTTTTCTTTTTATCAATTATTGTATGCGTCACAAAAATATTCAACAACTATTAAACATCAAATAATTAACTTAAAACACAAATTTAATCGTCACGCAACGGACGAGCCAAAGACTAGTAATTAATAAAATAAAAATATGTATATTTTAAGTTGAGAAGGTGATTTGTATTTTATAATAGTTGCAATCGAAATTATTTAAAAGGCTAAAAAACAAATGGAAACGAGGAATTTAGAATGACCATTCTAAAAATAAAATAAATTGTTTATATTATATATAAATATATAAACAAGCAATAAAAAGTGGTTCATTGTCTGGAGTTAATCCCGTAATTTGTTTGTGTTAAATGATGTCTTTGTTGATAAAAACAAAGTAAGTATAATTAAAATTATCTGTATAGAACCCGATTCTAATCAAATCATCAACAACTAGACAAGTAGCAAAAATCCAAATTCAAGGGAAGGAAATTACTTGCAAACCTAGAGAGAATATATATATATATATATAATCGAGTTCAGACGAGAATGCTAACTATTTAAGAAAAAACACGAGAATAACTGCTAATGTAAAAAATCATACATGATTCACATACAAAATTATATATGATTCACGCGACTTAGCCTCGCGACATAAATAGTTAACGCGACCAAAGTCGTTCGCATCCATTTTTTGTCATTAATGTAAAATCACATGTGATTTTGCACATGGTTTGATGTTCTTATGTTTTCTTAAATAGTTAGCGTTCTCTATGAACTTTCATCTCTCTCTCTCTCTCTCTCTCTATATATATATATATATATATATATATATATAGTTAGGGTTGGATTCCGATAGAGAGTTGAGGTTGAGAAGCGTGAGAAGTTGTTATCAACAGTTGGATGAGAAATTGATGTCCATTAGGATGAGATGCACCGAGATAAGATGCACCAAATCAATTTTCCTTCTAAGACGTAATTCATGGGAAGTCATTTGATTAAAAGTGATAAACGGTTTAGATATATTTTTCATGCTTGTCACGTTAACCTCAACTTATCACACGATTTTTGCTTATATATATAATTTCATTTACAAACTTAACCATTTATACAAATCATATAAACTAATTAATAGAGATATGATATGAATAATTGAATATTAATGGAAGATCATTAGAGTTAATTTATTACGGTCAATGTTTTGTATTAGAAAACAACCAAGATATTCATTAAGAATAGATATTCATTAGACTAGATAAACAATTGGGATTGATTTATATGGTTTGTATTAATGGTTAGATATATATATATATATATATAGAGAGAGAGAGAGAGAGAGAGAAAAAAGTTCAAATAAAAACTCATTTTCAATTGTGAACATGAGGACGAATCTTAGACCTTTCATCTCTATTGATTCAATGACCCATATTAAATAGAGGTTTAATTGAAATTATTAATTAAGGTAATTAGGGGTAAAATGGGAAGATAATTTAAACACACGTACCATGTTTGACTTTTTATTTTCTTTTTTAATTAAAAACTTTTACCCCTTAAAGTTTTAAATAAATTATCTTAAAAATTACTAATATTTTAATCAAACAAATTACATCAAAAAAACGAGAATTTCGTGATCTTCGATATGACATCCATCTCGATATAGTTTTTTTTGTTGTTGTTTTAACCGTGTTTACGTGAAATGTCATATATGTGTTATATTCATTATGAATATTTATGTACGTTCAAGTGTGTACAACATCTCGATGCCGTAAGTCCGTGACTCGACATCACCTTCTACAACAGTTTCTTCAACGTCCTAAGGCATCGTGTTCTTCATTACCTTAACCCAACACCCATCGAGATGAATCGGGAACCTATCGAGTTTTGATTGTGAACTGAAGAACAAAAGAAAGTGTGTCACATCTCCACACCTTCACGGCCACTCATGTATTATTCTTCATGAATAATGTATCATTTAGTATGAATAATACATCATTCAGGGTGAATAATACACGATTTATGGATTCGTTTATTATTCATCCTGAATGTTATATAATTCATCCTGAATACTGTATTATTCATCCTGAATATTGTATTATTCATCATGAATAGTGAATGAACGTTCACCTTTGTTATTCATACTGAATGTGGACACTTGGAGATGTGCATACATATTCATAAAGAATAAAACCAAGTTTCGATTGTGAATCGGAAAACAAAAGAGAGTGCGTCATGTGTTCACACCTTCACGGGTCATTCATATATTATTCATCATGAATAATGTATCATTCAGGATGAATAATACACGATTCATGTTTAATAATACATGAATCGGAAATTCGTGTATTATTCATCCTGAATGTTGTATTATTCATTTTGAATATTGTGTTATTCGTCATGAGTAGTGAATGAACGTTCCCCTTTGTTATTCATACTGAATATAGACACCAGAAAACGTGCATACATATTCATACTGAATATAACACATACATAGCATTTTACGTAAAAACAGTTAAAATGAAGAAAAAACTATATCGAGATGGATGTCATATCGAAGAGCACGAAATTCTCGTTTTTTAATGTAATTTGTTTGATTAAAATATTAGTAATTTTTAAGATAATTTATTTTAAACTTTAAGGGGTAAAAAATTTTAATTAAAAAAAAGTCAAAGATGGTAGACGCTAATTTATATTTCCAGATTTGTCCATAATCACTTCTCAATTGGTTTCATTAAGTTTTAACCATTGATTAATTTTCCAAATCTTGATCAATGGTTGTGACGTGTCATCGTGTTCACAATTGAAAATGAGTTATCATTTGAACCCACCCCTATATATATATGGGTCTTACAATAAATGTTTTTTTAACGAGAAATGAGAAGTATGAGAAATTGAACATAGAACATGAGTAACCAATATATGTGAACGTACCCTTATTCACAACTTATATCATGTGAATGAGTTTGAAGCATGTATGGTCACAAAAATTGGTGAAGGTACACCTTCATCATTTGTAACTTTCACGACCTTATAGGGTCCTTTCATCACTTCTCCTTTATCACACCATTTTTTTCTCACATGATTCCAAATATATACAAGCATGAGAAGTGGTTATCAATTGTTGGATGATAAATAGATGTATATTAGAATTTTTGGATGAGATACACCTGATCAATTTCTTATAAAGCACAATTCATGGGAGGGTATGAGATTAAAAATGATCAACGGTTCTGATCCACTTCTCACGGTAACCTCAAATTCTCACATGATCCGCCGTATATATATATATATATATATATATATATATATATATATATATATATATATATATAGAGAGAGAGAGAGAGAGAGAGAGAGAGAGAGATCTGGGTCGAATAAGAATAAACATTTAGTTTGAATTAGTTGACTTTTTGATTCAACTACATTTATCTTACTTACGACCACTTTTACATAGTTTTATATACATTTATCAATTTTTGGTCGTGATGATAAAAATAAAGGTAGTTCAAGGTATTAAAGTGGTGTGACGAAGGATGGTGTGAGAGTATGAATTAAGATGAGAAGTGTAAGAAGAAATTGGAACCACTAATCACTTTTAATTAGCGTTGATCTAACAATTCAAATTAAGTTTCAGAATAACCACCGATTTTGCTTATAAAAGTGTTTTCACTTGATCTTTAATTATAATTGATACAAGGATGAAGATTATTTCTTATACTTCTCATGATAATTACAATTCTTACCGGAAATCAACACTGAAGGTGGTATCCTAACGTTCTCAAAATAATTTTTTTTCTCATCGGGAATACAGAAACACACACCCACACCCACACCCACACGTGGAATCATGCGAGACCCGACTGTTTTCATGAGACCACATAAATAACACTAAACCTTCATGGGATAACACTGTGAAGGTAAATCTTCATACATTAAAATTTCACAATGTTTATGCCAGAAATGTTTTGATGTTTTCCGTACCTTCACAATGTTTTGTTGTAAAGTTTATGTATTATTTTGTGGCCTCACGGGTCCTAAAAAGGTGGGTTGGTCCCGCAAAAACCTGACAACCCTGTGTATTAAAGTCAAACCAACGTATTTAAACATTAAGAACTTTTCAAATATAATATAAAAAATATTTCATACTGAAAAATAGAAATTTATAAAGAGTAAATTACGTTTTTCGTCCCTGTGGTTTGCTAAAAGTTGTGTATTTCGTCCTTGTAGTTTTAAAATTTCGGTTTTAGTCCCTATGGTTAGCGATTCATTTATATTTTCGTCTCTGATGCCAAAACACTACTTTTTAAGTATGAAGGACTAAAATATAAATGAAATGTAAACCATCGGGAAAAAAAGCAATGAAACTTAAAACATAAGGACGAAAAAAGTAATAAATTATAAATCATAGGGATGAAAGTTGTTTAAAACCATAAGGACGAAAATAGAAGTTTTCAACAAACCACAAGGACTAAAAACGTAATTTACTCATTTATAAATGATTAAATTCGGAATAATGACAAAAACTATGTCCCGCCGTATCTTTATTAACTCCACAAGTTCACATGTATCAAATTCCCAAGGTTTAAACAGTAAAATAAAATACTGTACTAAACGGGTAACGTTTAGAATTTTGTTTCTAGTATTTTTTTTAAACATTTATATTTGTACTAATTTAATAAACTATAATATATAAAGAAATAATAAATAATAAATAATAAATTATTTCGAAGATTTGAAAGTTGCATGAAGCATGATCCGTCAAAAGGGGGGTGGGTGGAGCTACTCACCCGAAATCATCACCAAATTGTCGAGAATCTTCAACAGATTCTTTATAATTTCTCTAAAATAGAAAATCAAAAATTAAAATCTTTAAATTAAATTATATTTCACTCCAACAGATTCTTTATTTTAGAGATTTCAACATTAATTATATTATTAAAATATTATAAAGTTTATCATTCCAATGCACTTTTTTTAAATATATATATAAAATGATGATAGTTTAATTTTATTGGTAGAAATCAATAAAATAATATATTTTTTTTCCACCTCCCATCAAGTTTTAGAGAATTCTAACTTGGAGTTTTTTTGTTTTCTCTATTTTAAAAACAAGATGGAGAAGCTGTTGGAGGCAAATAGAGAACAAAACCTCAATTTTCTCTATTTTAGAGAAGTTGTTGGAGATGCTCTTAGGGGCTGTTTTGTTTATTTTCTCAATAGTTCTATTAAGAGGTATCTATTTGAATCGTTCAGAGGTGAACCTTGTTTGATTAAAAAAACCTGCCTCTTAACGGTTCTAAAACTCTGAATGATTTTGTATCTTAGGGGTTGTTTGTTTACCTCTTAATAGTTACATTAAGAGAAAACCTCTGAATCGTTCAAAGGTGAATCTTGTTTGGCAAAAGAAAAGTTTGCCTCTTAATGGTTCCAAAACCCTCTTAGGGGTTGTTTGTCAGTTGCTAAATGATTTAGTGCGGAATGATTTAGTGCAGAATGATTAAGAGGTCAGACTGGTTAAGAGGTTTTTGTGATACAGTGCAAAATGAAATATGGTTGTTAGGTATTTGTTTAGAATGAAATCAGGGTGCTGAATAGTTATGGGTGACCGAAGATGCTAAATCATTAAGAGGGTTTTTGAATCATTAAGAGGCAGACTTTTTTTTTGCCAAACAAGATTCACCTCTGAACGATTCAGAGGTTGCCTCTTAATGGAACTATTAAGAGGTAAACAAACAGCCCCTTAATGATTTAGCACTATGGGTCACCCTTAACCATTCAGCACCCTGATTTTATTATAAACAAATACCAAACAACCATATTTCATTTTGCAATATATCATAAAAGTCTCTTAGCCATTCTGACATCTTAATCATTTTGCACTAAACCATTCAGCAACTGCCAAAGAGCCACTTACGCATCCCTTAAACATTCAATACCCTAATTTCATTTTAAACAATTACCAAAAATCATATTTCATTTTGCAATATATCGTAAGAACCTCTTAATCATTCTGATCATTTAATCATTTTGCACCAAATCATTCAGTAATTACCAAACAGCCCTTGGGCTACTCCGTCTCATTATTTAATATTGGTATTGTATTTCATTTGATGAAATGACAATTAAAACGTCTTATTAAGACCATGAGTACCGGTCTCGGGTACCGGTGCGGGCTCGGCCGAGGTGGCAAGTGGGTAGGGAGCGGGTAAGTGGGTAGGGAGCGGGTAAGCGGGTAGGGGGTACGGGGGGAGCGGGGAGCGGGCGGGTACGGGGGAGCGGGTTCGTGAACCCAGTGGAACCCGGGGGTGTGTGTGAGGAGGGTCGGTGTGGGGGGTAGGTAGCGGGTAGTATTGGGTTCAGTGGGTAGGCGGTACTCCACTTTAAGGTAAGAAGGGTAGGAAAGAGAAAAGCTGATATGACGCTGAGGTGGCAAGTGGGTTCATTGGGTACCGATACTCATGGCGTAACAAAGAACTTACGTTTGTGGTGTAATAAATGTATGTGGTGGATTGGATACCTTTCGTTTGGTTAAACGACCAAGATAGGTAACGTTGGGGTGGGTCCCTTGAGAGGGGGGTAGTATGGGGAATTAAATGTGTGTTATGGACGTGGTCTTCGTTGCCACATTGATTGGATTTCAAATCTTGCAAATTGGAGTAGAAAGGGGGCTAACTTTGTATTTAAAAAGAATCATGTTACTGTTTATTTTTAAATTACATTTACACTCTCATATATTATAATACTAGATTGTATCGCACGCGATGCGGCGCGAAGTATCTTAAATCTAAAACCGAGAATTCGAAAAATAAGTTTGTTTCATGTTCATATTTATTCGATTTTAAATCGCATATTAAATGTCAATATGGTTAATTGGTAAAAAATATTGAAAAATATTCGTTCGATAGTGGGGTCTTCAAACCCATAACATTTGTGCTCGTTTTGAAGGTTTTGATGAACGGTTATAATGATATAATTTATAAAAAAGAAAAACATATTTTGTTTCATGTATTTTAGTTTATGTATGTTGATATGATAAGGATGTAAAATGAAAAATGAAAGGATAATGAATATAAAGTAAATTAAATAACTAATTATAATGATATAAAGTGTAATTTAAAAATAAAAAATAATTTTATTTTTAATTATCATATTGAACGTCGGAGGTTGTAAAACTTTTAAACTCGTATATGATGTATTGAAATTTGTACTTCTTAAAAATTCAAAAATAACCGTAACTGGAATTATTTTTAAAAAATATAATAGATGAATATAGATAAGAGCGTAAAATGTACAAGTTTAAAAAAAAATCTCGGTACGTCATTTTTGAAAAATCTTGATACGTATTTATGATATTTTTCACAATATTACTAAGTTAAAAAATATTCAATAATAAACTTATTTTGAAATTATTGACGAGAATATTGTAATAATATAATTTGTAAAAAAATGCATTTATTGATATGTTTTAGTTAAACTATGATTATGTATTTTTAATATTATAAGGGTGTAAAATAAAAATAAATAATGTAAGAAATATAAAACAAATTAATTCGTACATGTTAATGATATTTAATAATATGATTAAATCCAAAAATATTTAATATTGGGCTCATTTCGAAGGTATTGACGAGACGGTTACAATGGTGTAATTTGTAAAAAATATATGTATTTTTTTAATTCATTTTAGTTCATTTACATTATTTATGTTTATATGATAAGAGTCTTTTAAAATGAAAAATAAAAAAGTAAGGAATTAAAAGTAAACTACATACATAATTATAAGGGTAGTAAATGTAACGTATAAATTATAAAAAATGAATTAAGGAGATATTTAAGGAGGAGTGAATGTGGGTGTGCTAATTGAACTTATAATGTAAACTGCGTCCAGATACATGTTTAGGCGAGAAAAAAATACTGAAGTCGGCTCACCAGAAATCGACACGTGACATTCTAGTTACTTATTTATTATATGTATAGATTATAACATTTTATATAAAACAATTTTATATACTTTGGGCTTCCTATAAAAAAAAACCTATCTTGTTATCTAGTGAGAGATGCCTAAATTACTTTTAAGTTTTATCAAAGGAAGAAAACCTAAACTACAAAATCCTAAATCAAGTCATGGTCGACATTGGAAAATCAAATTAATGGAAAATCAGAAAACCATAAAAAAAAGATGAAAAAGTATATCAATATGAATGTCAAATTAACAAGAAAAATATAGTCGTTTATTTGGTGTAATTTATTTCGTCCAAATTTGTTTATTTTTCGTCTTTTTTCGAATAAAAAATAGAGGGGTGAGGTTTTTCTAATTTAATTAATATTGTTGTAACCGACTGTTTAATTACATCCATCAGATCATCTAATCTAACGATCGATAAGATGTTTTTTAGTTTTTCTTTTATTTGAGGTTTTCTCCCGAATATATATATATATATAGAGAGAGAGAGAGAGAGAGAGAGAGAGAGAGAGAGCCTCACTATTTTGTAAACTTTTTTCGTGTAAACTTTGGATTTCATAGGTATTCTTAACGATTTTTTTACGAAATTGTTTATTTTGATGAAATTGTTTCATATATTTGTGTTTTCTTTGTAGTTTCATATATTTTTTTTCATTCCTATGAAATTGTTTCATATATTTTTTTCAGTTTGATGAAACTTTTTCGTTTTTACATAAAAACACAAATATATGAAAAAAAAATAATCAAAAAATGAATGATATGAAACACTTTCATCAAGAAAATCTATGAAATCAAAAGTTTACAAAGTTTGCACACATTTAGAGGTTTACAAATTATTATCCCTATATATATATATATATATATATATATATATATGTACATGCACGTGATGCGGCGCGAAGTATCTCAAATCTAAAGGCGAGAACTCGAAAAAATAATTTTGTTTCATGTTCATATTTATACGCTTTTCAATCACATATCAGATGCATAAAATTAAAGGTCAATATGGTTAATTGGTCAAAAAAATAGAGTAAATAATATAATCATGATTAAGAAAGTATAAATAATTAAATATACTATACTAAAATTGTAACAACCCAAATTAAATAAAATGCAATTGACAACGTTACAACCAAAAACGGTCCCAAAGAATATAATCTACATCAGTTCTACTCTAAACTCGCAGCGGAAAACACATTCACAACCGAGATTCTACAGGAAGCCCGTCGGTAATCTACAAGTCTTCACTAGCCTCTAGCTATTCTACCACGACACGACCTTCCAACATCATCAGATGAAACTCCATACACGACTAACACCTGAAAATGGTTTTAGTTTTCGAAAAGCGAGGGTTAGACCATGTGGTCTAGTGAATTCCCTCTTTAAAACAGTTCCACACAACAGTAGTATAAAACATTCAACCGTTATAACAATAAACGGAAATTCCAATTCAAAAGCTCGACTCCACATAAGGGTATTGCACAGTGGTCTCAACTTTCATCACCTTATTAAGCCAGGTACGACATTCATCTTACAAAGCCAGGCACGACATTTGATAGGGTTAGTTTGTTAACCCTATTTTAGCCACTTTTTAGTAGGTTTTGAGTCTGTTTTATTTGCCCAAAGTCTGTAATTAAGTCCTTTTTAGTAGCTTTTTAGCATTTTATGTGTTTTAGGTATCAAGCATGATTTAATGGTATAATATCTGTTTTTGGATCTTATTGGGCCTGTTTTGATTTCAGATTTTGGCTGGACACTACTATGGCAATGCTATAGGAGTTGAGCGCAAAAGGAATGCTGTAGGAGTGCCGCAGGATCGAACAGCTGGGACATTTTTGGGTATCTTATGGAAGAAGCCTCTTTTGATGACAAGGCTGGAGTTAACTTTTTGGAAGAGACATAAAGCTTAATGGGACATCAATCTTAGTCTCCTTTTAGTTGCTTAATCCCCACTCTTCTCCCCTATATATAGAAGGCTTCTATGCTCTTGTAAACATATGCCACTTAGCTAAAAACACAAAAATCTCTCCAAGTGTTTTAGCTTTTGCTCTCTAGATTTATTTACCTCTTAATTTTTGTCTAGTTACCTCTTAATATTCAGATATGTAGTCACGATTTCAGTAGTTTGTAGTCAAGCTTTCGGTTTCAAGTATTAATCTAAGTGGTTCGAAGTTAAGTTCTTGTGTTTTACTTTCCGATTCTCGCAAGTCTCCAAGTTCTCGATATTTTCTTAGTTACTTACTTAAAATCTCAAGGTTCGTGATTTTTAGTTTGGAGTCCTTCCCTCTAAAACCGTAACCTTTGGTTGTTTAAGTGTAATAACCGGGTTTCTTTTATTTATATTTTGGTTCGATAAATAAAATTGTGATAAAATTCGAAGTTTAAGAAAGTTATGTGGTCCAAGTGGGAAGAATTGAAAGTTTTGTGTTTTTGAGGAAGGTATATAAAGAATCAGGAAAACCCTAATTGCTCATTAAGCATTGGTCTTGTGTGTGTTGTGTGTGTGGCTGGGAGAAGGAGCAAGGAAAGGGTTTTGGCATTTGAGGAAGAAAGGTGACGATTTTAGCTGAGTTTTGGGAAGGACTGTTGAATCAGCAATCATTCAGGTAAATCAACCCTATCCCTCTTCAAGTTAGTGTGTGTGTTTTATGAGTATTTGGAGAAGAAACATGGATTTTGTGGGTTTAGTGTGATTCCTAATTAAATATGTTTAAGAGGTGTTGTAGTTTGGGAAATGGGTATCTATCGACCCATTTTGCTAATCTGGAGGTGTTGAGGGAATTAGGACTTGAGATTATGCAATTTCTGCGTTTTTGGGTTTTTCTCGTAGCGTCCGGAAACCCTCATGTCAGGGTAGTGTCCGGACGATTGGTGGTGTCCGGATGAGAGATGTGTTCGGGTAGAATTTTGGCAGCAGTTTCCGGTAGTTAACCGGAAACCTTCGTGGGTCCGGATAATTTTGGTTGACCGGATAGTTGTCCGAATGGTCTTGGGTGTCCGGGTAGGTTTTCCGGATAATTCTGGTTGTCCGGATAGTTTCGACTATCCGGATACAGTGTCCGGAAAGTGTGGTATGATATGGTAGTGCAGACTGATAGACCGAGGGGCAATCTGTGTGAGTGTGTAATTCCATCAAATGGCTTATCGTGGTAGTATGTATCCTTATAGGTGCAGTTGAAGGGAGGATCCGTTTAGTAAGAGGACTAAGCAGGACGTCAGGTGAGTCTTTCTGAACCTAAATTTTATACAAGTGCGTGGTTGACTATTATTGTCTGATGGTGGGTTTTCCAAATACTTTTATTACAAACTGAAGGTTTAGTGTGTGGCATGGTTATTATTTAACTGTGTGCTTTTCAATTACTTTTATGGCAAAACGATGAAAAGTGTGTGGTGTGGATTTTATCTAACGGTGTGTTATACAACTGCTGTTGTTTCAAGCGATGATTAATTGTGTGACAGTATGTGTTTCAAATGAAGAAACAGTGTGCTTGAAGATTATTATGTAACAGTGTGTTTTTCAACTGCCTTTATTTCAAGGCAGGGTATGAATGTGCGATTCATAAGTGTGGTTTATATGTGTGATTTAAATGTGTGTGACCATGCTCTGGCTTTTGTGTGACATGGGCGGTATGTGCCCGATTACGCTGTCACGGTGTGTGTGACATGGGCGGTGTGTGCCCGATTACGCTGTCACGGTGTGTGTGACATGGGCGGTGTGTGCCCGATTACGCTGTCACGGTGTGTGTGACATGGGCGGTGTGTGCCCGATTGCGCTGTCACGGTGTGTGTGACTTTAGCGCGTGCCAGTAGCATGTGTCAATGTGTGCATATCAACTTTGTGTGCTAGTTATGATTTATACAATGCTTTCATAACTGATTTTATAAACTGAAATATTTTTGTGTGACTTGGTGTGGAGGGAACTCACTAGACCTCATGGTCTAACCCTCGCTTTTCAAAACTAAAACCTTTTTCAGGTAAGCAGTAGTCGAGGGCACGTTTAGAGTTTTGGCAAGACGTGGATCGGAGCTTGCGCTTGAAGGAATTAGAAGAATCTCCTTTGAAATGTTTAGTTAGATTTTCTCAGCTGTATTTAGGGTTATTTCCGCGAACCCTGTATTGTAAATCTTGTTAGTGGGACCATGTTGAGCCGTTTTTGGCGTTATGAACTAAAGAGGTAGCTTCTAGCTTGTATGTTCAAATTCTGGGTTGTTACAAATGGTATCAGAGCCCTAGTTTAAGGGATTTAGGTGACCGGATGGGCCTAAACTTAAACTGTGGAGTAGAAGGACACAACTGAGATATAGGAAGCCTTTAGTGAGGACCGTAATCATCGAGGATCTAGGATGATGGTGGTGAGGACTTTCATGTAAGGTAAATTCAAATCACATCTGGCCAATGTCATTTTGAATTTACAGGTGCATGGGTGTGCTTGCTCACTTTTGTTCTGATAGTGGATGGAGGTGTTAGTGTGTGGAGAGTAACAGTAGTGTACGGCGTGTAGTGGATAGTGTGTGGAGAGTAATGGTATGTGTGGAGTTCTAACCTTGTCATGATGACAACGGCTTAATGTGTAATGTGAAATTATTATTGGTGTGATTGTTGTTGCTACCTAGAAGAAGCATTTTTGGAATGCTCAGAGTGAGTGTCCGTGTGAAGTACAATCTTGAGGACTCTTAAAGAAAATAAGTGATTGGAGGTGAGTCCCTAGCCTTTGATGAGTCTTTACTCTAGGAGTACCCGATGTCGGTGGATTAAGATCTTGAGAGTTTCAACCCAGGTATAGAATGGTAGAGATGTGCTTGCTTGCTCTCTAGTATTGGGAGAGTGACAGGTGTGGTTGGGAAATGATAGGTGTATGGATTGGTATCACTAGTGTTGGTTAACCTATTTGGGGTCGAAGTGAAATGGTATATTTTGCAAATTAGTGGTCAAGTGGTAACTGTAAGGTTGGAGCAATCTAGTGTATGGGGGTTGTGTGGACAAGATAGTGGGAACTTATACTTAGTGAGCAGGCGAGGCCTGGTGGTCATGAGTGCTGTGAGGTCAAGCGGTGGATTATTGTCGATATGGAATGAGCATAAGTGGAAGTCGTTGCTCGGAATTCACTTATAGGTTGTTCAGATGTGATAAAATTATGTGTGGGGACGTAGGGATGATTATGTGACGTGTGGTATTGTTACCCGAGGGTAAAAGAATGGAGTGGCAGAGGGTGACTAGCTAAGGAGGAAATTGTATGTTCTCGGGTTGGTTAGTTTATGATGTTTCGTAGTAGATACGAAATCTTTGAGAATGTTGAGCAAATTCTTGGGTGTAAAGGAATGGATTATTATCGATTGAGAAATGAGGAGTGTGTGGACGTTTCGAGCATTGAGTGTTGTTTCGGATTGACTTAGTGGAACTTCTAGTTTGAAGCGTGGTGGAACTGTTGGTTAGGCATGGTAACCGTTGAAATTTCGTGTATAGAGTGGTCAATGTTGGACGGGGAACGTTCCATTCTAGCCGGATGTAATTGGGATGGTAGGTAGGATGGAGTGAGAAAATGGGAAGGAGAAAGTGTGGCATGTGTTATAGAAAGTGGGGAGCAATGTTTTTCAGAACATCATCGTTGGGTGCATGGACTTCTAGTGGGAGTATGAGAAAGAGGAGTGGTATGTATGTGACCGGCTTAAGAGTTGAGGAAAGCTAGTCGGTGTGTTTGGTCAAAAGTGTGTACTTTCTAGTGAGCCGTTCTTTGGAATTGTGTTTTATGTTCGAGAAGTAAGTGGAAGAAAGTAGCCGAACGTAGTGCTCAGGGTGAGTAACCGTGTGGCTCGTTTGGCGAGGATGGAATTCCGGGGACGGAATTCTTTTGAGGGGAGGATATTGTAATAACCGGGTTTCTTTTATTTATATTTTGGTTCGATAAATAAAATTGTGATAAAATTCGAAGTTTAAGAAAGTTATGTGGTCCAAGTGGGAAGAATTGAAAGTTTTGTGTTTTTGAGGAAGGTATATAAAGAATAAGGAAACCCCTAATTGCTCATTAAGCATTGGTCTTGTGTGTGTGGCTGGGAGAAGGAGCAAGGAAAGGGTTTTGGCATTTGAGGAAGAAAGGTGACGATTTCAGCTGAGTTTTGGGAAGGACTCTTGAATCAGCAATCATTCAGGTAAATCAACCCTATCCCTGTTCAAGTTAGTGTGTGTGTTTTATGAGTATTTGGAGAAGAAACATGGATTTTGTGGGTTTAGTGTGATTCCTAATTAAATCTGTTTAAGAGGTGCTGTAGTTTGGGAAATGGGTATCTATCGACCCATTTTGCTAATCTGGAGGTGTTGAGGGAATTAGGACTTGAGATTATGCAATTTCTGCGTTTTTGGGTTTTTCTCGTAGCGTCCGGAAACCCTCATGTCAGGGTAGTGTCCGGACGATTGGTGGTGTCCGGATGAGAGATGTGTCCGGGTAGAATTTTGGCAGCAGTTTCCGGTAGTTAACCGGAAACCTTCGTGGGTCCGGATAATTTTGGTTGACCGGATAGTTGTCCGAATGGTCTTGGGTGTCCGGGTAAGTTGTCCGGATAACTCTGGTTGTCCGGATAGTTTCGACTATCCGGATACAGTGTCCGGAAAGTGTGGTATGACATGGTAGTGCAGACTGATAGACCAAGGGGCAATCTGTGTGAGTGTGTAATTCCATCAAGTGGCTTATCGTGGTAGTATGTATCCTTATAGGTGCAGTTGAAGGGAGGATCCGTTTAGTAAGAGGACTAAGCAGGACGTCAGGTGAGTCTTTCTGAACCTAAATTTTATACAAGTGTGTGGTTGACTATTATTGTCTGATGGTGGGTTTTCCAAATACTTTTATTACAAACTGAAGGTTTAGTGTGTGGCATGGTTATTATTTAACTGTGTGCTTTTCAATTACTTTTATGGCAAAACGATGAAAAGTGTGTGGTGTGGATTTTATCTAACGGTGTGTTATACAACTGCTGCTGTTTCAAGCGATGATTAATTATGTGACAGTATGTGTTTCAAATGAAGAAACAGTATGCTTGAAGATTATTATGTAACAGTGTGTTTTTCAACTGCCTTTATTTCAAGGCAGGGTATGAATGTGCGATTCATAAGTGTGGTTTATATGTGTGATTTAAATGTGTGTGACCATGCTCTGGCTTTTGTGTGACATGGGCGGTGTGTGCCCGATTACGCTGTCACAGTGTGTATGACATGGGCGGTGTGTGCCCGATTACGCTGTCACGGTGTGTGTAACATGGGCGGTGTGTGCCCGATTACGCTGTCACGGTGTGTGTGACATGGGCGGTGTGTGCCCGATTGCGCTGTCACGGTGTGTGTGACTTTAGCGCGTGCCAGTAGCATGTGTCAATGTGTGCATATCAACTTTGTGTGCTAGTTATGATTTATACAATGCTTTCATAACTGATTTTATAAACTGAAATATTTTGGTGTGACTTGGTGTGGAGGGAACTCACTAGACCTCATGGTCTAACCCTCGCTTTTCAAAACTAAAACCTTTTTCAGGTAAGCAGTAGTCGAGGGCACGTTTAGAGTTTTGGCAAGACGTGGATCGGAGCTTGCGCTTGAAGGAATTAGAAGAATCTCCTTTGAAATGTTTAGTTAGATTTTCTCAGCTGTATTTAGGGTTATTTCCGCGAACCCTGTATTGTAAATCTTGTTAGTGGGACCATGTTGAGCCGTTTTTGGCGTTATGAACTAAAGAGGTAGCTTCTAGCTTGTATGTTCAAATTCTGGGTTGTTACATTAAGTTAGTGTTTCAAAGTTTTAACGGTTTCAAAGCAACAAGTAGTTTTGTGACGTAACTTGCACGACAAGTTTCCATAACTTGGCGAACAAGTTACCTTGGTAGTTTAGTAATTCCGTTTCCTTGCATTCTTAGTTCTTATTATTGTTTTTATTTTCTTGTTGTTAAAATTCCTGTATTTAATTTCTGTCTTTCCATTTCTGTCATTTACGTTTCTTGCAATTTCCTTTCAGTACTTTCCATTCATGTCATTTACATTTCTTACACCTTTCGAAAGAAGAAATCAAGCCATGAAGGGCTAATCGCCTGAGCTTGGGGTGTAAAGCAAAGTTTAGATGTAAAATATGTGTAAAAGTAAAGAGGTGTATTGAATATAACATTGTATCTAACTATTTATTTCAGGTGATTGATCTTACATTGAAGATTGCATTTAATTAATTGACAACTAATTTTATGTATGAAAATGCATTAACATTCAGTGTTAAGGTTAAGGTTAATTAACTGAAATAATAAAAGAAGACTATAAAGAGTTTTAGTGCCTGACAAGTACTATACTTTTACGGTGTAGGATGGTAACACTGTGTTGTGCTAGGATTCACAAAGTCTAACATAAATGATATTGTATCGATAACACGTTGACCAGTGTGTACTCTTGGGAGGCCGTTTGAACCGATAGTTGGTGCTGTGGCAGTCCTATAGCACTTGTGCTGGAGGACTGGCTGGATGTTATAATACCTTTTTACTCAATCACTTGTTTTCATCTTTATAGAGCTTTTCACCCTACGCTTCTTCTCTAGAATTGATTTTTAGCTGATAACTCAAACCAACCAATCAAACAACATGTTTTCGAAATCGCCATCTGAAATTAGTTTTTAAAGACTGGACTTTTGAAAGGCTTTCACAAGATTTCCCTGTGGATCGATATCTGGTATTTTACCATTATTACTTGTTACGAGACGATAGTAGTTCAAGGTGTATACTTGCACTGAGTCCTATTCTAAGTGAATCTCTAAGGTTGCATAAATCTTACAACAAGTTTTTGGCGCCGTTGCCGGGGATAACTTCGCTGAAAGAATTTCGTTTTAAAGTTTTTATGCTCTGATTTTTCTACCACCTTTTTGAAAAACAGTGCATGCCCAGAATATTGCACGTAGAACTTTTTCAAATTGATCCTGAGATTGAACGCACTTTTAGACAAAGAAGGAAAGCACAAAGAGCTGCTTTAGCTCGCAACTCTCCAATGATGTCTGAAAATGAGTACACCTCGGATGAAGGTGAAAATAACTTCGAATTTGGGCCGGATGGACAACCTATTAATAGACCACCCAATAATAATGGAATCCCTGACATAAATTGGGAAAATTTCGACGATCGTGAAAATCTTGAAAATCCCGGTAATGGAAATCTTGGCAATGGAAATCCTGGAAACGGACCAATTCCTAGAAATGAGCCTATTCCTAGGAAAATCCCTCGCTAAATTCCTCGTCGGATTCCTCAAGATAGGCCAATTCATAATCTTGAAGATGAGGAACAAAACATTTTTCGGCTTGCAAATTCTAAAGACGGAGGTATTATGGCCTATGTTGTTCCTGTTTTAAATCAATTACATTCAGGAATACTAAAGCCTACCCTCGAAACTCATCATTTTGAACCCAAGCCGATAATGTTTCAAATGCTCCAAATCAACGGCCAGTACGCTGGTTTGGCACATGAAGATCCTCATTCTCATCTCAGGTCTTTCATGGAGATTACAGATTCTTTCAAACTGCCAGGTGTACAGGATGATGCTTTAAAGCTAAAACTTTTTCCATACTCTCTAAGAGATAAAGCAAGATCCTGGTACAACTCGCTGCGACCAGATTCTATAATCACATGGAACCAAATGGTAGAAAAGTTTTTAAAAAAGTATTTTCCACCCACCAGGAACGCTAAGTCCAGAAACGAAATATGCACTTTTAAACAAATGGACAATGAAGCAGTTCCTGATGCATGGGACAGGTTTAAAGAGTTGTTGAGAAAATTCCCTCACCATGGCATTCCGTATTGCATTCAGCTAGAGACATTTTACAGTGGTCTAGATATCAATGCTAAACAAATGCTTGATGCTACTGCAAACGGATCTTTCACAGCTTGTACCTACAATGAAGGATACGAAATCCTTGAAAAGATTTCGGACAATAATGGACAATGGTCTGATCCACGTGCACTGCCACCTAAAAGAACAACATGGACGTCAGATTCTGATGCTTACTCAACATTAACTGCACAGTTGGCAAATATGGCTACTCTAATTCAAAATCTAGCCACACCTGTGCAGGCTAATGCTGCTACAGCTATCCCTAGTGTTTTGCAAGTACAATATACCTTTTGTGGAGATGGACATTCTTTTGAAAATTGTCCAAGCAATCCAGAGCAAGTAAACTATGTGCAAAACAACCAAAAAGGAGGACCTTTTTCTCAGACTTACAATTCTGAGTGGAAGAATCATCCAAATTTTTCATGGCATAGTCCTTCTCTCAATCAACCATCACAAAGACCACAAGGACAGTCCAATTTTCAAGGACAATCCAATTTTCAACAAAGAAGTCACAACAACCAACAACCCAATTTTCAAAACAGACCATCTTCTTTCCAAAACAACAAGCCCAATCAGCAGGCTGAGTCATCTACTTCCTTGGAAGCAATGATGAAAGGGTTTATGACCCAAACTCAAGCCTCAATTAAAAATCTTGAAACTCAAATGGGGCAAATGGCTTTGGAAATGAAGAAAAGATCAGTAGGAACTCTTCCTAGTGATACAGAGATTCCACGTAGAGATGGAAAAGAGAAGGTTAAGGTTGTGACTTTAAGAAGTGGAAGGCCTTTAGAAGAAAATCCCAGAAAAGAACCAACAAACAAAGCAGAGCCAGAAAAGAAAAAGGCAAAACCAGATTTTGCTGCTACAATACCTACATACTAGTCCTGTAGCACTAATGGGACTAAAGCTAGCAATAAGACTGTTAATATTCAAGTCATTCCTACTAAATCAGACTACCCCTCACTGTTCCCTGATGCACCTAAGAAAGTCCAGACTACCAAAGAAAGTGCAGTAGTGGATGTGTCACACTCTGGTGGCAGTCCTACGGCACTCCTTCAGCCCAGTCCTATAGTACCCTGCAGGACTGAAGAGATTCCAACTGTGAAACCCACACAAGCACCTCTCCTTCACAAGATTGACCCCTCAAGTTCAGTCACTCCTTACATTCCTTATCACCAAAGGATGAGGAATAATAAGGAAGAAGTTCAATTTAAAAAAATTCTTGATGTTTTTAAACAGTTGCATATAAACATACCTTTGGTTGAAGCTATTGAGCAGATGCCAAATTATGCAAAGTTTCTAAAAGACATTTTGAGCAAAAAGAAAAAGTTGACTGAATATGAGACAGTAGCTCTGACTGAAGGATGTAGTGCCTTGTTGTCCAGTAAAATCCCCCCTAAACTGAAAGATCCTGGATGTTTCACAATCCCATGTTCTATAGGAGGAAAGAAAGTAGGAAAAGCCCTTTGCGACTTAGGTGCTAGTGTAAACCTTATGCCTTTATCCATTTTCAATACCTTAGGCATAGGTGAAGCTAGACCTACCACTGTCTCCCTACAATTGGCTGATAAGACCATAGCCTGGCCTAAAGGAAAAATTGAGGATGTCCTAGTCCAAGTTGATAAGTTTATCTTTTCAGCTGACTTTATCATCCTAGACTTTGAAGCTGACAAAGATATCCCCATCCTTTTAGGTAGACCTTTCCTAGCCACCGGAAGAACCTTGATTGATGTTCAAAAGGGAGAGTTAACCATGAGAGTACATGATCAAGAAGTAACTTTTAATGTGTTTGATTCTCAGGTACCCTGAAGAAAGAGAGGAATGTTGTACTTTGAGCATGATAGAGAACTGGTGTCAAGACAAAAGCTTGGGAGAAATGTTGGGAATGGAGGACTCTGACAAGGAGGAAGATTTTGAAGACCTGGAACCACCACAGGAAGTTGCTGCTTTTGAGACCCTAGATCATAAGGATAGGAAAACTCTTGTCCCATCCTTAGAAGTTGCACCAGACTTAGAACTAAAACAACTTCCCTCTCATTTAAAATATGTCTTTTTAGAGGACCCTGGGAAGTTGCATGTCATTATTTCATCATCACTAGATCTAGAACAAGAGAAAAGATTGGTCAAAATGCTGAAACTTCACACAAAAGCCATAGGATGGACCATTGCTGATCTCAAGGGCATAAGCCCAACCATTTGTCAACACAAAATCATTTTGGAAGATAAAGACTACTCATCAGTTGAGCCTCAAAGAAGACTCAATCCTGTGATGAAGGAAGTTGTCAAAAAGGAGATTTTAAAATGGCTTGATGCAGGCATAATCTATCCTATTGCTAGTAGTACTTGTGTCAGTCCTGTGCAATGTGTACCCAAAAAGGGTGGGATAACTGTTGTACCAAATGAGAAAAATGAACTTATACCTACTAGGGTAGTGTCTGGTTGGAGGATACGTATGGACTATAGGAAGCTTAACAAGGCTACCCAAAAAGACCATTTTCCATTACCTTTTGTTGACCAAATGCTAGACAGACTGGCAGGAAAAGAGTTTTATTGTTTCTTAGATGGCTACTCTGGTTACAATCAAATTACCATTGCGCCTGAAGACCAAGAAAAGACCACTTTCACTTGTCCTTTTGGAACCTTTGCATTTAGAAGAATGCCTTTTGGACCGTGTAATGCTCCAGCCACTTTCCAAAGATGTATGATGTCTATTTTTTCTGACATGTTAGAAAACTCCATGAAAATTTTCATGGATGACTTTTCTGTTTATGGGACATCATATGACCTTTGTTTACAAAACCTGGAAAAGAGTCTTAAAAGATGTGAAGAAACAGACTTGGTTTTAAACTGGGAAAGGTGTCATTTTATGGTAAAAGAAGGCATTGTGTTGGGACATCTCATATCAACAAGAGGCATAGAAGTTGATAAGGCCAAATTAGAAGTCATTTCAAATTTTCCTGAACCAACAACAGTAAAAGGTATCAGAAGTTTTTTAGGACATGCTGGTTTTTACAGGAGGTTTATAAAAGATTTTTCAAAAATTTCAAAACCTCTTTATTTATTGCTACAGAATGACCAAGTGTTTAATTTTAATGAAGATTGCAGAAAAGCTTTTAACACTTTGAAAGAAGCATTGGTCACTGCTCCGGTAGTAATAGCACCAGATTGGTCCCAACCATTTGAAATCATGTGTGATGCCAGTGACTGGGCAGTTGGTGCAGTTTTTGGTCAAAAATAAAATAAAATATTCCATCCTGTTTACTATTCCAGTAAAACTCTCAATGATGCTCAAATCAATTACACCACTACTGAAAAGGAATTATTAGTTGTGGTTTTTGCTTTTGAAAAATTCAGATCATACTTGATTGGTACTAAAGTAATTGTTCACACAGATCATGCTGCAATCAAGTATTTGATTTCTAAAAAGGATGCAAAACCTAGGCTAATAAGGTGGATCTTGTTGTTACAAGAGTTTGATTTGGAAATCATTGATAGGAAGGGTGTGGATAATCAAGTGGCTGACCATTTGTCTAGATTGGAAAAACAAGACAAACCTGTTTTTAGTGGTGAGATTTGTGAGACATTCCCTGATGAAAAGAATTTTGGCTATACAGCATACCAATGCTCCTTGGTTTGCCGACATTGTAAATTATTTAGCATGTGGAGTCATTCCTAAAGAGTTTACTAAACACCACAAGAAAAAGCTCATCTATGATTCAAAAAAGTATCTGTGGGATGACCCATTTTTGTTTAAAATTTGTGCAGATCAGATGATCAGAAGATGCATACCACAAGAAGAAATGACATCAGTTTTACAACACTGCCATACAGGACCTTGTGGAGGACATTTTGGAGGAAGTAGGACAACAACAAAGGTTTTGCAATCTGGGTTGTTCTGGCCTACTTTGTACAATGATGCTCATAACTTTGTAAGAAGTTGTGATGAGTGTCAAAGAAGTGGGAATATTTCTCAAAGAAATGAAATGCCCCTAAATGGAATTCTAGAAGTAGAATTATTTGATGTTTGGGGCATAGACTTCATGGGACCTTTTCCAATCTCCAATAATTGTGCCTACATTTTACTTGCTGTAGACTACGTGTCCAAATGGGTGGAAGCTTTGGCTTGCCATTCCAATGATGCTCGGACAGTTGTCAAATTTTTTCAAAAACAGATTTTTACAAGATTTGGTACACCCAGAGCCTTGATAAGTGATGAAGGCACCCATTTCATAAACAAGTTGTTAGAGGACGTTCTTGAAAAATACAACATTCAGCATTCGGTGGCAACAGCTTACCACCCTCAAACCAATGGTTTGGCTGAGCTATCAAATAGGGAGATAAAATGAATTTTAGCAAAAGTGGTTAAACCACACCGGAAGGACTGGGCCTCCAAATTGGATGATGCCCTATGGGCCTATCGGACTGCTTTCAAAACCCCTATTGGAATGTCCCCTTACAAATCGGTTTATGGAAAAGCTTGTCATTTGCCAGTTGAGTTAGAACATAAAGCATATTGGGCCATAAAAGAACTCAACATGAATCTGGATGAGGCTGGTAAGAAAAGAACTTTTCAACTCTGTGAAATGGAAGAACATAGGAATTTTTCCTATGAAAATGCCAAGTTATATAAAGAAAACACCAAAAAGTGGCATGACAAAAAGATTCTTCCAAAAGAACTCTATGAGGGTCAAAAAGTCCTTCTGTTCAATTCAAGATTAAAACTTTTTCCTGAAAAACTGAACTCAAGATGGACTGGGCCTTATCAGATTTTCAAAGTATACCCTTACGGTACAATCGAACTCATCAATCCAGACAAGGGCACTACTTTCAAAGTCAATGGTCATAGAGTCAAACCGTTTTTTGACCCCACTGAAGCACCACAACAACCGTACACGGTTGTTGAGCCTAATGAGTAATAAATAATTTTGTCATATTTATGTCTGTATATATATGCATAAAATAATAAAAATACAAAAACATTCATATAAACATAAAATAAACAAAAATATTTTCTTTTTCATTGTATAATTCTTGTAAGATAATTTTCATTTTGGGCCTTGCCCTATTTTTGCTGATTTAACCAAACTCAGATTGAAACGATTTGGGCCCGTTTGTGTTGTAGCTTGCAGGTAACAAAAGAGAGAAGCAGACCCAAAGTCTTAAAAGCCCATCTCCATAACCCGAGTCGTTTAGATGACTCTTGCGGTCACTTCAAACGACTAGCAAAGAGCCGCGCTGTCAGTTTTCATCATCACCCTTTTTGTCAGACAACTCATCGGAAAACACCATAGCCACCGTTCACCTTCACCTTCGTCTCCAACAAGTACATTCGGGTACTAGGTTGCTGTTTCAAAACCTAGGAACGGTACAATAGCACCGCTGTTCACCATCTTCCTCGTACACCCCATTGTACTACCTGCTGCAAACCCATCTCACGCACGAGTAATACCACGTACTCCCCTACTCTCGGTTGTAACCCTCTTCTCCACGCTTCATCCTTTCTAAAATACTCCATCGATAAACCCTAAACCCACCATTTCTCTCTTAAGTTCCCATTCCCTCTGCTACCCCCTGTTTAACCATTTTCTATGGCGAAAACCAAATCCAAAGCCCGCAGACGAGAGTTCCCCTCTGAACGCCCCGATACACATGAAGAAAACCATGTTGATGCTATTCCTATTAGCCAAGCACCACCAACCAGGATTTTACCCCCTGTTCCACTGTTCAAACCCAAGCGCAGAGTAACTCGAAGCAGCGGGAAGATGAAAACGAAGCCAATGACAGAAGAAGAAGGGCCTGCGATTGACCTCTCCGATAGCTCCGATTCTGAGGAAGAAGCTCCACCAGCGCAGAAAACAAAGTTTGAGGTGGAAAGTTCAAACCCACTGGAAACTTTGGCAAATGCAGTCCAGGCCATGGTTCGCCCATTTTTTGAGACATCGCGCATCCACACCCATGGTATGAATCCTTTCTTAAAACCCTTATCTGTGAACCAAGTAACTACATTCCCAAAACACCCACAACCCTCTGTGGGTGTTGCATTAGAACAGAATTTGGGACCACACAGGGAAATTCATGCTTCCTCTTTTTTTTTCAGAGACATCTGATGTTAGTAACTCCATTTTCCAAACCAAGGTCTCTATCTAACTTGAGCCAAATCCCTGCTGGATTCATATCCATGTTGCACACTGGGAAGCCTAGGAATTTTCCTCCCTTGCCCAAATTACCTATTGTGTCATCCATTAAGATCCCTGAACTAACAGTCCTACCGAGCGAAAAAACCTTCACACCACCTCTTGTGCAATCTGATTCCATCACCCTTACGCAGTTAGATGCTTTTCTTGCCAGGTTTCACCAAACTTACCCACCTAGAATGCCATTACCCAACTCAATGATTGAACCATCTTGTATAGCGAGAGTATTTAATCAGGTCCCTAGGAAAGCCCCTGTTATTTTGGAAACTCAAATACAACCAACTCCAGTTTTTTTAATATGGAAACTGACTTTCCACAGAGCCTTGTAAATGCACGGCCAATTCTCATGTCTTTTGAGGACCATATGAGAACCAAAACTGAGAAGGAAATCCCAAAAGACACCTCTGTTATAGCGCCCAACCCATTTGAAACCTGGTAGAAAGAGAACCTATAACAAAGGTTGCCTTTGATAAGCCCCCTGTTTCTAAAGACACTTCAGGCAAGATCCCTTTGATTCGAGTTCCTTTTAGGGAGGCCACCAGTGATGTTCCATTCTCCAGGGAAACACTGGATCCTCTTGACAAACCTATGGAACAGCTCCATGTTGATTGGTCTGATGATGAGAATCCTCAAATGGACACCAGTAGTAATTGGGGAGAAGATGTTTTGGAAGAGGAGATAGTCATCACTCACACTAGTGATGCATCTCCTCCTCCTTCTAACCCTGAAATGCAGGAACAAACTCCCAAAGTGGCCTCACCAAAGAAGCAGATTAAAAGAAAGGCTGCAAAGACAATGCAGAAAAAACCAACCCCCACTTCGCTAAAAATCAGACTAAGGAGTATCTCCAAACCCGCACCTACAAAGAAAATACAGAAGGGGAAAGGAAAAGACTCCAAGGGCAAAGGAAAGCAAGTCGAGGTTGCTGCTAAAGTCACAGTTGAACAGAAAAAGGAGGTGGCTGAAAAGAAGCAAAAGAAAAGAAAAAGGGCAGAGGTGGAAGAACAAAGTGTGGGAGATACATCTAGCATTCCTCAAAGGATCACCAGACAAAGGGCCAGAAGTTTTCAACAGGACAACCCTAACACTGCAGTCCTACAGCACTCCTCCAGTAGTGCTGCAGGACCAAAAAGAACTAAGAAGGTATCACCTTCATCCTCTCCTACTGAGTTGTTTAGCACATCTACAACACTAAATAGATACCCAATGTTTGCACATAGAGTTGGCCAAACACCTAAAGGGTTTGCCCCTCACATAGTTTCGGCAAATCCTCACATTAGAACCATCATTGAGGAACTTGGGTGGGAAAGGTTGTGTGTTGTGCCTCCACATTTCAATGAGGACTGGGTAAGGGAGTTTTATACTGAGATGTCAGTGACCCATGGAGAAGAGCTATTGGTTAGACAGACCCCCGTTTCTTTCTCCGCTGAGGTTTTGAATGATCTGCTAGGATTGACACCACCCTTAGAATCTGAATTTGAGAGATTAAGGGGTGGGGTTACAGACGAGGAGTTAGAAGACATACTAACCACCCTAGCAAACCCTGGGGCCTCATGGACCTTGAAGGGTAAGTGTAGAACACTCAGGACATGTTTTCTGAAAGCCGAGGCTAACGTATGGTTCTACTTCATTCGACACACATTGAACCCAACTAGCCACGACACCAACTTGTGCATGGATAGGGTGATCCTGCTGTATTGTATAATGGAATGTTACCCTATTAATGTGGGTAAGCTAATCTGTGGGTGCATGAGAACTAGCCTGGAGAGATCCAATACCAGACTGCCTTATCCTTCCATCATACATTCACTCATGGCTAATGCAAAAGCCCCTGTTTTGGACACTGACACCTTTTCCAAGGAAAGAACAGTGATGGATAAGATAAATCTTCAGAGGCTAATGAGAAACAGTGAGGCTGCTGATACAGTAGTTGTTGATCTTATGGCTGCTGCACTAGAAAAGCTCAAGGAAGAATTGGTGAAAGAGATGGATAAACAGGCGAAGGCAATGAAGAAGTTGGTGAAAAAGAAGGTAAAAGAGTTAGCTGTGCAGGTTGAGAAGGTTGGAAAGGAGGTGGAGGAGATCAAGAAAGATAGACTGAAATGGGCTGAATACAAGCAGCACAAAGCTCAGGTGAAGGAGGCATATGCAAGAGGGAGTTCACAGCAAACATTGACAGTACCACCACCCCCGAAGTCCATGTTGCAGATCCATTCAGCTCCTACTCAGCCTGAGTAGGACAGGTTCTGCCATTCTTCCTTGTTACTTGTAAAATAATTTATGTTTTATATTTTGAGTTTTCAGTTTAGGAGTCCAGTTTGAGTATTTGTCTCTGTGAAGTCTTAATCTGTGGTCAGTGCTTAATACACTGACTTGTTTTGATAATTTGCTGATGTATGTGAAAATTTTGGTTAACATGTTGTGTCAAACCATTAAGTCATGTGCAGAAAACAAGTTTGAGGTGGGAATTTCCCATTCTCATCTTTGCTTTTCTGCTTCAATGTTTTTCTTGGGAACTGATTTTCATGACTCTGCTTGTTTTATAATCTGTATGCATGCACCTCTGTTTTCACCACTGCCTTAACATGATTGGTATGTACTTATAGCCACAGTAATCTGATGTCTTGTTTGTTTGGTTGTAAACTGCCATCATAGCCCACCTAACAGCTTTCCAACATGTTAAGACTAAATCATCAAGGGTATTTTTCCTCATAAAGCCAGAAATAAAAATCCCAAACAGACCCCCTCTGCTACTAATTTCCGTGACAATGGGGACATTGTCCATTTCAAGTTTGAGGTTGGGGTAAGATTTGCCTCACACATCTTGAGGAAAACCTCACAGATCTTTCAGAAGCAAAGTGCTCTTTTGTGTTTAAAGAGTGTCAAAGACACCAAAATATTAAAAGAGACCAATGAGTCCACTCTATTCCTCAATATGAGATGAATGGCAGTAAAATTGTGCCATTGAGTGAACAAAGTAAGGGAGTGGAAAAAGGCAAAGCATCAAAATCAAAGGAAAAGCCGAAGGCATACCCAAATTTCAAAGATTGTATGTCTTGATGATTTTTGTTAACACTAGGAAGGTTCTGGTTGGTTATGAGGGTGTGTTTTTGGGCTAAGATGAATAGATTCAGTTTATGAAGGGCTATTGGCTTCATGCTATGAATGTTGTGAGCAGGTTTGTGCTTAAATAGTGGTTCGCATTATGATTATGGATAAAACAGGGGCTAATTTTTTTTAGGTTCTTAGTCTTTTTAGATACTTGAGTCTTTATTTTGTCTATTTTTGTTGTTTGGGGACAAACAACGCTTTAAGTTTGAGGTTGTGATAGGGTTAGTTTGTTAACCCTATTTTAGCCACTTTTTAGTAGGTTTTGAGTCTGTTTTATTTGCCCAAAGTCTGTAATTAAGTCATTTTTAGTAGCTTTTTAGCATTTTCTGTGTTTTAGGTGTCAAGCATGATTTAATGGTGTAATCTCTGTTTTTGGATCTTATTGGGCCTGTTTTGATTTCAGATTTTGGCTGGACACTACTACGGCAATGCTATATGTAACACCCTAAAAGCAGGGCCAATTTAAACCTTAAAAATTACTACAAGTTATGATTATAAAACTTCAAACTTCTATAACCTGAGGATCAAATGTGAAGGTTTCATATACAACACAACTAATTCAAATAACCTATTAATCTAATCATACATCACAATCAGATTAAATAAGTTATCTAATCCTTTGTCCCAAAAAGCCTCAAAAGAACAGCTAGATCCTCCGTTATCTCTAAGTTTAAGTCTTTCCAAAAGATCCTCATCACACTTTCCCGCTTACTTCCCGGAGCTTGTACCTGGTAAGAGAATTCAACTTGAAACATTAGGCTTTCGCCTAGCGAGAATATTCAAATCAGATTAAAGTTAAACAATTAGAATCTCAACAGATAAAACAAACCTGTTCTCGCCTATCTTACCGTACAACAACTCCTTTCAATACTGGGAATCTACCCCACTCCCATACTTATGACTATTCCACATTTCACGTCCTCACCATCTCAGAATCACTGACCCCAATGGGATTAATATATCGCGATACACAACCGGGGCCCTCACGGTGATTCAAGATACGCTCATTTACTAGAAATTACATCCCTTGGTCAAATGGCAAGTATATCGGTTCCCATTAGACCGTACTCGGGTGCCCTACTATGACCGAACGCCTATTTCTAGCAATCGCCACACAATACATAAGTATTATTTCTCTTACTATTATATGTGCATAACATACAAGAAATTCGTCTCATAACATATTCTATATATATAAACATTTATAAAGAATATTAATAGTCTTGACACCTCGACTTCTTAACTATTCCCTCATTGCATTTTAGCACGGGGATCAACATATCATAACTTTTAGTCATCTATTTGGACTCATTACAAATTAAGACGAGTCCTTAATAACATGTTCAGACATACATATTATATATCTATTTCAATATTAATTGCTGAATTTTAAAGAGAGTTGAATAAACTCGCCTGGTATGAAGTCACACTTCTTTTATTTCTTTTAAAGACGTAGGAACTTCTGTCTTCACCGCCACAGTTTACTGTAATATCCAATATACACATATACTGATATTAAATTACGGAACAGGACTCTCTAAAACTAAGAATCCTTATCATCTAAAAATCTTCGTCTTAAGTCGCAACCAACTAAATATTAAAATCTCTTGTCGCAATGCACAGTGCAAGTCGCAATCAACTACTACGACATGGTCACCATGTCGCAACCTTCTATTGCGACTTCAACCCCAAGTCGCAACCTTCTATTGCGACTTCAACACCAAGTCGCAACCTTCTATTGCGACTTCAACACCAAGTCGCAACCTTCTATTGCGACTTCAACACCAAGTCGCAACCTTCTATTGCGACTTCACTACCAAGTCGCAACCTTCTATTGCGATATGCATGAATGTCGCAACTCAAGGTTGCGATATCCATGATGTTCATCCATATCTCAGTCCACTATGTTCATCCTAAAACCCAGATTTTGCAGTTTTTACACCGTGAATCTTTCTGATATTATGCAGATACGATTAAGGCTATGAACTGAACCTACTCATATACTCAGATTTCCCAAAACATCCATATTTCATAAAAACCAATCTCTAAACTTATCTAACAACTTATGAACATAAAAGTAAGGATAGTTTACCTTTGTTTCTTCAATTAATCTCAAAACCCAGCTGAAAATCCTTGCTTCACTTGCTCTTCTTCTTCTCGTTCTTTCTATCTCTATTTCTCGGCTCTCCCTCTTCTCCACCGAAACAACAAACACACACACACACAATTAGTCACTAATGACTAATTGTGTGACACCTCACCCATTAATAGGAAGAGTCAAACATAATTTCATAACAAACCTCAAACTTTAACTAAATGATACAATAAACCTTCAAGTTAATATTCCACTTCAACCAATAACTTTAAACAAATACAAATTTAACCCCCAAGTTAATACTTGCAATTTACAAAATAATACAACAAAATTTCGAGATGTTACACCATAGGAGTTAAGCGCAAAAGGATTGTTGTAGGATTGCCGCAGGATCGAACAACTGGGCCATTTTTGGGTATCTTATGGAAGAAGCCTCTTTTGATGACAAGGTTGGAGTTGACTTTTTGGAAGGGACATAAAGCTTAATGGGACATCAGTCTTAGTCTCCTTTTAGTTGCTTAATCCCCACTCTTCATGATTTTTAGTTTGGAGTCCTTCCCTCTAAAAACCGTAACCTTTGGTTGTTTAAGTTAGTGTTTCAAAGTTTTAACGGTTTCAAAGCAACGAGTAGTTTTGTGACGTAACTTGCACGACAAGTTTCCATAACTTGGCGAACAAGTTACCTTGGTAGTTTAGTAATTCTGTTTCCTTGCATTCTTAGTTCTTATTATTGTTTTTATTTTCTTGTTGTTAAAATTCCTGTATTTAATTTCTGTCTTTCCAGAGCATCTTGATCTTCTTGCCCAGTTGGTTTTCTACTTCGTTTTTGAATCCTTTGAACACTTCAAAGGTGTCCGATTTGTTTTTCATCAGATAGATAAATCCATATCTACTGAAATCGTTAGTAAAGGTAACAAAGTATCTTTCACCGTTTCTTGTGGCAGATCTGAATGGTCCACATACATCTGTGTGGATTAAGTCCAACAGATCCTTACCCCTTTCCATTTTTCGTTTGAAAGGTGCTTTCATTATTTTGCCAAGTAAACAAGACTCGCATTCTTCATCAGACTTTAAGTCAAATGGTTCCAAGACCCCGTCCGATTGGAGCTTGGCGATGAGTTTCTTGTTTATGTGGCCAAGACGATGATGCCATAACGATGATTTATCCAATTCACTATTGGAGGAACCAACATTTAGAGTTAAGTTATTATTATTTCTACCAAAACAAATCACGCTTTCATACACACCATTACAAGGAGAGGCTTTAAAATAAAAACAACCATGTTTATAAACCAAAATGCAACCATCATTATTATCAAATTGAAATTCAAAACCATCCTTGTACAATGCATGAAAAGAAATAATGTTTCGAGCCATTTCTGGCGAGTACCAACAATCTAATAACTTTATTGAAAAACCACTACTAAGCATGAGCTCAAAATCTCCAATCTTGGTAACAGCGGCAGTCATCCTGTTTCCCATGATCAGATTCAGCTCCCCATGCTTCAACGTTCTACTTCCCTTTAGTCCCTGGAAATTAGAGCAAGTGTGAGTACCACATCCCGTATCAAGGACCCAAGAGTTAGAAATCGAAGTACTATGGAGTTCAATTGTAAAAATACCTGAGGTGCCACACCCTTTGACCTTGTTCATTTTCAAGTCCTCCAGATATTTTGGGCAACTTCTCTTCCAATGGCCCTTTCCTTGACAGTAAAAGCATATGGCCTCTTTAGGGTCACTTATGGGTGGTATGTCAGAAGAATCAGCTTTTCTCTTAAGGCCTTGGTTGCGTGGAACAACTTTACCCTTTCCCTTCCCTTTGGGATGAGAAACTTTCTTCTTCTTATAGCCACCTTCCCTAATGGCCAGGACGGGAGCAGTTGAGTGACCACTTTGGGTCTTACCCATACTTGCTTCAGCAGATCTCAATATGCCATGGAGCTCCATCAAGTTCTTGTCCATATTGTTCATATTGAAGTTCACTATGAACTGTTTATATGCCCCACTAAGAGAGTTTAGCACCATGTCAATGGCAAGCTCTCTTGGGAAATCGACACCTAGATTGCCTAACCTGTCAATGTATGCTTTCATCTTTTGCACATGCGCACATACAGGGGCACCGTCCTGTTGCTTACATTCCATAAGAGATTTTACGACTTGGAACCTTTCTTGCCTCGCTTGCTATTGAAACATTTCACGAAGCTGCTCATTTAGTTCAAACGCCCCCATGTTCTCGAAACTCTTTTGAAGTTCCGGGGACATGGACGCCAACATGAGACACGCGACTTTTGTGGATTCCGCGAATTGCTTATTGTATTCAGTTACTGCTTCAGGGCTTGCATCATCATTAAGTATAGGAAGATCCTCGTCGAGCAAATACTCTTTGTCTTCGTACCTCAAGGCAATTCTCAAGGCACGAATCCAATCCAAGTAGTTTGGCCCAGTTAGCTTATTTTTACTTAGGATAGAGAGTAACGTAAGGTTGGATGTTGAGTGAGAAGGAGGAGGAAGAGGATTACTTTCAGCCATCTGTAGATATAGATTTTTCGTTAGTTTGATATTTAACCCTTAAAATAATTTTCCAAAAATATTTAACAAGGCTAGGATCCATATTTTATCTTATGATGTGAAAAGGGATGCCGTAATCACATCACAAGGTTATTTTAGGTAAACAAATTCTATTTGTTAATTTCATTCACTATGAAACTCCTAGGTATTTTGAGATTCATTGACTTATGTCAATGGCATGTTAATCTCGATTATGCTTATCTTCCTTTTGTGACTGGGATGCCGAGGATCACAAACAAGATAGTGAATCGACCATGGAAAAACACATGGACCCCTCGGCTCAAGTACGCTTGAGAATCACGAGCGCCACATCATTTTCAACTATAGTTTCACATTAACGTGCCGGCAAACCGCACACGCTCCGTTAACAAACTATAAGATTATGTGTGTTCTTCATCATGGGTAGCATACGACTTTCACATTTCTTAGTATATCTAAACGGGATTTTCATTTCATACTTCATAGTTAATACTTTTAACTTGTCACATTGACCTATCAAACCTTTTCGGTAATTCCACTAGTCCACACAAGAGGCGGTGAGTTTGGTAACGCATGGCGTTTTAAAAACCCTTGACTCATTCGGTAACCATATTATAGGTAACCTCCTTAAACCCCCTTAGAGTGTTTATAGTGAGTACGCCTAGTATCGGTTTGACTATCAATGTATTATTTAATCATATATATATAATTGAGGTCTAATATATATATATATATATATATATATATAATTGAATGGAATTTTAAACAATTTAAAATTATGATTATCCAATTAATTCTAATTAACCATGTGAGCACATATTTAACAATTAATATAATTGTTTCCATATTTGATTCTAATTAAACATGTGAGGACACATGCTAATAATTAATGTGAATATTTGACATATAAATTATATTCACTATATAAATAATGTCAATGTTTATCTTACAATATTTATTCAAACTTGAATATATTTGTTTATTGTAAGAAGGTATTTAAGATTATCTTATTCAATTCAAGATTATCCATTCGATATTTGCCATAGCTTATTATTAATGTGTTTTCTTAGGCAAGTTAGGAAACTAGCCATACATAATTAGGATTATCTATTCAATTTAAGATTATCCATTCAATATTTTCCAAAGCTTATTATTGATGTGTTTTTCCTTAGGCAAATTAGGAAACTAGCCATACATAATTATGGTGTAACATGCAAAAATAAAACGACTACTACGCCATACACAATTATGGTATAACATGCATAAAAAAACGACTACTACCCTATACCCTTTAGGGATACCAATAAAACTTTAATCGCTAAAAATAGAAACTTTTTCATGCAAGCAAGAATTTTTTTTCAGTTTCCAAAATTATAGCTTTTGAGGTTATGACCATGAAACCCTAACTTAGGGATTAAGCAATTCAATGGCTACAAACTTACTGCACTATGTTGAAAATAAAACAGGCGCCTTCTGGACCTCAAACGATTAATCCAACCGTCCAGAAGGTAAAACAGAATGTCGTGAAACTACTGTCCAAAAACCACGACAATCCGACGGTTCAAACTCCGGGAATAGGTAAAACGGCTCGTTGTGTTTTTCCAGAAAATTCAATACGAATTTTATGCTATTGAGCTAAAATCTAAGAACTTTGGCTCTGATACCACTGAAAGGTTTTGTTAAACCGTACTACCACATGATATAGGCAACAAAAGCATATTTGGAATTGAATCATCCATGGCAATACAAACAAACAACTTATAAAGATGCATACGTTCTAGATGATTAACTACAATTGAAAGAATCAAGAACACTTACTTGTTTCTCGTGATTGTCGAAAACACAAAGATGAATTAACCTTGTTCTTGCTTCTTGGATGTCAAGGATCAATAGTGTGAATCCCTCTAGTGGCTCACACTTAAGAACACCAAACCAACAATCAAGATTGAAGCTTTAAACCCTAAACCCTTATTTAGGGTTTACGATTTTGGGAGGGAGGAGAGGGGAGGTTACGACCTCAATAGAGAGAGAGATTGATAAAAAAACTCATTAGGGTTTGATCCCTAGTAGTTTATTTATAATCCCCTTATTTACACCTAGCCCCCTTGAAACGATAAGCTTGTTAAAAAACTCTTTTAACCAATTATCATTTAGTCCCTATAATTAATCCAATTAATTATATTGTAGCTTATAATTAATTTATCATCAAATGACAAATTAATAAACTAACTACTTTAACTCCCTTTCATTCTTCTGATTGTTATTTGGGTCTTAAGGGCAACCCAAAAGGACCCTGCTATTATTAGAAATATTACCAATAGTTAATGACTCTGGACACTATGTCCAACAGTCTCCCACTTGGACAAGTTATTAACTCTATTTGGTTTAACGCTTTCAAATAATCAGCAGAGAGCAAGCCATCCAATGCAGCTGCCGAACTCTGATAAAGATTCGGTCCTAAGATAAGTGATTTAATGTTCCTTTGTTCTACAAGATATCATATGAACCTGAGACATGGATAAATGTCTATCTCATGGATCAAGATTATGTTTCCCGATTTCCGATATGTGTTGAATTCATCAGACTACTCAATTGAACACATCAATTCTAGTCAGGGTTTGGCCAAACACTTAATGTCAACACCAAATCATCGAGGGGCCCATGGATATCGCTTCTCCTGTTAAGGCAGAAGGAACAAATAAACTTTGACTACACAGTTCATTTCTACTCATCATATTATACATGGACATACCCTGTATAGCTGCCAGTTACGGTCAGCGTTGGAGCACACCAAAGCATAACAGAATCATAGAGCAAAACTCTATGTATCTCCGTTTGAAGAACATAAAATATTATCATCTCAACATTACTCTGACTTAATCCATGAAGTAAACTTTTGAGTGCGGGTTGTTCCAATACCCAAATCACTATTAGGTACTCATGAATGTTAGTTGCATTCTCTATGCTTCTAACACTCCATGACAGTCTTGAATCACTACTTACTTCCAGGAGTATGACTGACTGTGGAGGTTTAAGTAAATTAATACTCAGGAAGTTGGTTCTAAACATGCAAAATGAAAACACGATAATAAATTAAATGTAAATGGACGCAATCCAGCATATATTATAATCTCCATATAATAATCTCCAAATCAAATACAATTTATTACGTTTTCAATACATCAAACTAACAACTAAAACATTCAAGGTATTTTGATAATTCTAACACCTATGGCTTCAGTATGATACTCCCCCACCGTGTCCTGCTTGGAACTTTTCCAAGTCACGGCCCCACCATTCAACAAGAACACCTATCCTGACTGCGAGCGGGAATCATCCCGATCTGTCTGGAAACTCGCATCAGTATAACCTGTTACTCGTAATTCATCTTTTCCACCATAGACTAAGAACACATCTTTAGTCCTCCGAAGATACTTAAGAATGCTCTTTACAGCCGTCCAATGACTTTCGCCTGGGTTCCCTTGATATCTACTCACCATGCTTAAAGCAAATGAGACATCAGGTCTAGTACATGTCATGGCATACATGATCGATCCTATAGCAGATACATATGGAATTCGACTCATTCTGTCCAGTTCTTTACTAGTGCTGGGACATTGATCTTTACTCAATCTTATGCCATGTTGCATGGGCAAATACCCTTTCTTGGATTCACTCATATTGAATTTCTTCAATATCTTATCCAGGTATGTACTTTGGCTAAGTCCAATTAAACGCTTAGTTCTATCTCGATAAATTCTTATTCCAAGTATGTATGCTGCATTTCCCAAATCTTTCATAGCGAAACATTTCCCGAGCCAGACCTTTACATCTTGCAACATCGGAATATTGTTTCCTATGAGTAGTATGTCATCAACATACAAGACTAGAAATACAACATTACTCCTACTAGCCTTAACATATACACATGACTCATCTTCGCTTCGAGAAAATCCAAATTCCTTGACCTTTTCATGAAAACAAAGATTCCAGCTACGAGACGCTTGTTTAAGTCCATAAATGGATCTTTCAAGCTTACACACTTTATCTGGATACTCGGTATGTACAAAACCTTCAGGTTGTGCCATATACACATCCTCATCAAGTTTCCCATCGAGGAAAGCGGTTTTTTACATCCATTTGCCATATTTCATAGTCATGAAATGCAGCTATGGCAAGCAATATCCTGATAGACTTAATCTTTGCCACTGGTGAGAAGGTTTCATCATAATCAATTCCTTGAGTTTGAGTGTAACCTTTTGCAACCAGTCTAGCCTTGAATGTGTGCACATTCCCATCCATGTCGGTCTTCTTTTTGAAGATCTACTTACACCCAACTGTCTTGCGACCTGGTGTGTGATCAACCAATTTCCAAACTTGGTTATCGTACATAGATTGAATCTCGCTTTCCATGGCCTCTTTCCATTTGGCAGCCTCAGGGCCTGCCATCGCTTCCTCGTAGTTGGATGGCTCATCCGCACTATCAAATGTTTTATCATTGACTAGTGTGTCTCCTTCCTTTGTAATATGAAAACCATAATAAAACTCAGGAGGTTGACTTACTCTACTAGTTCTGCGAAGAGGTGGTGCAGGTATGTTAGTTTCCTCAACAGGTGGTTCAACCTCATGTTGAGGGCTAGTGTCAACTATAGGTTCATCATTGGTTGTTTCTTGAATTTCTTCAAGATCAATGCTGCTCCCACTATCCCTTTTGGAAATGAGCTCCCTTTCTTGGAAGACTCCCCTTCTAGCTACAAACACTTTGTTCTCCGAAGGTTTGTAAAATATATATCCAAAGGATTTGTAGGGATAACCAATGAACCGACACTTCTCTGCTCTAGGTTCTAGCTTGTCGTTAGTTTCGCGCCGAACGAAGACTTCACAACCCCAGACCTGTATATGTGCCAACGAGGGACGAGTCCCAATCCACATTTCAGAGGGTGTCTTTGCAACCTTCTTAGTTTGAAGCGAGGTTTAAGATATGAGCTGCAGTTTCTAAGGCATAGCCCCAGAACGATATTGGAAGTGTAGCACGACTCATCATGGACCGAACCATATCAAGTAGCGTTCGATTTCTTCTCTCAGCAACACCATTGAGTTGTGGTGTTCTGGAAGGAGATAATTGCGAAACTATTCCACAATCCCTTAGATAGTCGTAGAATTCATGACTCAAGTATTCTCCACCCCTGTCGGATCAGAGCATCTTGATCTTCTTGCCCAGTTGGTTTTCTACTTCGTTTTTGAATCCTTTGAACACTTCAAAGGTGTCCGATTTGTTTTTCATCAGATAGATAAATCCATATCTACTGAAATCGTTAGTAAAGGTAACAAAGTATCTTTCACCGTTTCTTGTGGCAGATCTGAATGGTCCACATACATCTGTGTGGATTAAGTCCAACAGATCCTTACCCCTTTCCATTTTTCCTTTGAAAGGTGCTTTCGTTATTTTGCCAAGTAAACAAGACTCGCATTCTTCATCAGACTTTAAGTCAAATGGTTCCAACGTCCGATTGGAGCTTGGCGATGAGTTTCTTGTTTATGTGGCCAAGACGATGATGCCATAACGATGATTTATCCAATTCACTATTGGAGGAACCAACATTTAGAGTTAAGTTATTATTATTTCTACCAAAACAAATCACGCTTTCATACACACCATTACAAGGAGAGGCTTTAAAATAAAAACAACCATGTTTATAAACCAAAATGCAACCATCATTATTATCAAATTGAAATTCAAAACCATCCTTGTACAATGCATGAAAAGAAATAATGTTTCGAGCCATTTCTGGCGAGTACCAACAATCTAATAACTTTATTGAAAAACCACTACTAAGCATGAGCTCAAAATCTCCAATCTTGGTAACAGCGGCAGTCATCCTGTTTCCCATGATCAGATTCAGCTCCCCATGCTTCAACGTTCTACTTCCCTTTAGTCCCTGGAAATTAGAGCAAATGTGAGTACCACATCCCGTATCAAGGACCCAAGAGTTAGAAATCGAAGTACTATGGAGTTCAATTGTAAAAATACCTGAGGTGCCACACCCTTTGACCTTGTTCATTTTCAAGTCCTCCAGATATTTTGGGCAACTTCTCTTCCAATGGCCCTTTCCTTGACAGTAAAAGCATATGGCCTCTTTAGGGTCACTTATGGGTGGTATGTCAGAAGAATAAGCTTTTCTCTTAAGGCCTTGGTTGCGTGGAACAACTTTACCCTTTCCCTTCCCTTTGGGATGAGAAACTTTCTTCTTCTTATAGCCACCTTCCCTAATGGCCAGGACGGGAGCAGTTGAGTGACCACTTTGGGTCTTACCCATACTTGCTTCAGCAGATCTCAATATGCCATGGAGCTCCATCAAGTTCTTGTCCATATTGTTCATATTGAAGTTCACTATGAACTGTTTATATGCCCCACTAAGAGAGTTTAGCACCATGTCAATGGCAAGCTCTCTTGGGAAATCGACACCTAGATTGCCTAACCTGTCAATGTATGCTTTCATCTTTTGCACATGCGCACATACAGGGGCACCGTCCTGTTGCTTACATTCCATAAGAGATTTTACGACTTGGAACCTTTCTTGCCTCGCTTGCTATTGAAACATTTCACGAAGCTGCTCATTTAGTTCAAACGCCCCCATGTTCTCGAAACTCTTTTGAAGTTCCGGGGACATGGACGCCAACATGAGACACGCGACTTTTGTGGATTCCGCGAATTGCTTATTGTATTCAGTTACTGCTTCAGGGCTTGCATCATCATTAAGTATAGGAAGATCCTCGTCGAGCAAATACTCTTTGTCTTCGTACCTCAAGGCAATTCTCAAGGCACGAATCCAATCCAAGTAGTTTGGCCCAGTTAGCTTATTTTTACTTAGGATAGAGAGTAACGTAAGGTTGGATGTTGAGTGAGAAGGAGGAGGAAGAGGATTACTTTCAGCCATCTGTAGATATAGATTTTTCGTTAGTTTGATATTTAACCCTTAAAATAATTTTCCAAAAATATTTAACAAGGCTAGGATCCATATTTTATCTTATGATGTGAAAAGGGATGCCGTAATCACATCACAAGGTTATTTTAGGTAAACAAATTCTATTTGTTAATTTCATTCACTATGAAACTCCTAGGTATTTTGAGATTCATTGACTTATGTCAATGACATGTTAATCTCGATTATGCTTATCTTCCTTTTGTGACTGGGATGCCGAGGATCACAAACAAGATAGTGAATCGACCATGGAAAAACACATGGACCCCTCGGCTCAAGTACGCTTGAGAATCACGAGCGCCACGTCATTTTCAACTATAGTTTCACATTAACGTGCCGGCAAACCGCACACGCTCCGTTAACAAACTATAAGATTATGTGTGTTCTTCATCATGGGTAGCATACGACTTTCACATTTCTTAGTATATCTAAACGGGATTTTCATTTCATACTTCATAGTTAATACTTTTAACTTGTCACATTGACCTATCAAACCTTTTCGGTAATTCCACTAGTCCACACAAGAGGCGGTGAGTTTGGTAACGCATGGCGTTTTAAAAACCCTTGACTCATTCGGTAACCATATTATAGGTAACCTCCTTAAACCCCCTTAGAGTGTTTATAGTGAGTACGCCTAGTATCGGTTTGACTATCAATGTATTATTTAATCATATATATATAATTGAGGTCTAATATATATATATATAATTGAATGGAATTTTAAACAATTTAAAATTATGATTATCCAATTAATTCTAATTAACCATGTGAGCACATATTTAACAATTAATATAATTGTTTCCATATTTGATTCCAATTAAACATGTGAGGACACATGCTAATAATTAATGTGAATATTTGACATATAAATTATATTCACTATATAAATAATGTCAATGTTTATCTTACAATATTTATTCAAACTTGAATATATTTGTTTATTGTAAGAAGGTATTTAAGATTATCTTATTCAATTCAAGATTATCCATTCGATATTTGTCATAGCTTATTATTAATGTGTTTTCTTAGGCAAGTTAGGAAACTAGCCATACATAATTAGGATTATCTATTCAATTTAAGATTATTCATTCAATATTTTCCAAAGCTTATTATTGATGTGTTTTTCCTTAGGCAAATTAGGAAACTAGCCATACATAATTATGGTGTAACATGCAAAAATAAAACGACTACTACGCCATACACAATTATGGTATAACATGCATAAAAAAACGACTACTACCCTATACCCTTTAGGGATACCAATAAAACTTTAATCGCTAAAAATAGAAACTTTTTCATGCAAGCAAGAATTTTTTTTCAGTTTCCAAAATTATAGCTTTTGAGGTTATGACCATGAAACCCTAACTTAGGGATTAAGCAATTCAATGGCTACAAACTTACTGCACTATGTTGAAAATAAAACAGGTGCCTTCTGGACCTCAAACGATTAATCCAACCGTCCAGAAGGTAAAACAGAATGTCGTGAAACTACTGTCCAAAAACCACGACAATCCGACGGTTCAAACTCCGGGAATAGGTAAAACGGCTCGTTGTGTTTTTCCAGAAAATTCAATACGAATTTTATGCTATTGAGCTAAAATCTAAGAACTTTGGCTCTGATACCACTGAAAGGTTTTGTTAAACCGTACTACCACATGATATAGGCAACAGAAACATATTTAGAATTGAATCATCCATGGCAATACAAACAAACAACTTATAAAGATGCATACGTTCTAGATGATTAACTACAATTGAAAGAATCAAGAACACTTACTTGTTTCTCGTGATTGTCGAAAACACAAAGATGAATTAACCTTGTTCTTGCTTCTTGGATGTCAAGGATCAATAGTGTGAATCCCTCTAGTGGCTCACACTTAAGAACACCAAACCAACAATCAAGATTGAAGCTTTAAACCCTAAACCCGTATTTAGGGTTTACGATTTTGGGAGGGAGGAGAGGGGAGGTTACGGCCTCAATAGAGAGAGAGAGATTGATCAAAAAACTCATTAGGGTTTGATCCCTAGTAGTTTATTTATAATCCCCTTATTTACACCTAGCCCCCTTGAAACGATAAGCTTGTTAAAAAACTCTTTTAACCAATTATCATTAAGTCCCTATAATTAATCCAATTAATTATATTGTAGCTTATAATTAATTTATCATCAAATGACAAATTAATAAACTAACTACTTTAACTCCCTTTCATTCTTCTGATTGTTATTTGGGTCTTAAGGGCAACCCAAAAGGACCCTGCTATTATTAGAAATATTACCAATAGTTAATGACTCTGGACACTATGTCCAACATCAATAATAGTTCTCCACTGTGCAACCCGACTCCACACATAGCAACAACATCCCAACAGCATGCAATCAACATTTACGTAGAAATGAACGTATAAACAACTCGCATGCTTTAATAAACATTTTCACATCACGTAATATAAAACCTTTCAAATAGTTTAATCAGGTCAACATGCTCGTAACCATAATCAGTTATGAAAACTTTTCGTAAAACATTTCATTCACACAAAGAAGGTAAGGGAACTCACCTTAGCCTTAGCACCTCGACACACGCTTTGGGACACACTTTAGTTCAAACCGAACACCTGAATTAACATTATAAGAGTGGTGTTAAACCATCTAATTACATCCCAAAACATCCTTAACAAACCCCCAAAACATCCCTCCAATCGACGCCTCGATCCTAGACCCGAACGAACAACGAAACGGAAAGATGGTTTGGGGGCCAGAGCTTGGCGCCCATGGTGGCGCGCCTCCAAACGCGCAGCCAGGCGCGCAGAGCACTGGTATGCCCCCTTCACGAGCTTTCTTCCCAAAACCAAGGGTTTCTCATCCCCAAACTTTCCCAAACCAGTTCTAAGTCTCCCAAATCGATTTTTTAGATACCAAAGCATTAAAAATCGACAACCAACATTTAAAACATCATAAAACCCATCAAATCCATCTAGTGATTCATGAATTCAAACCTCAAAACTCCAAAAACTCAATCCATAGAAAAATGGAGATTACTAAGCAAACATGAAGAAGTTTCTTACTGAAATGATTAAAACTCATAGGGAATCAATCCCAAAATCATTTGCCTTCATTCTTATGGATTAAAACTCAACCAACAAATGGATTATTCAATCCCCAAATCATATGCTAGACTAGCCAAACATAGAGAAGAAGAAGAAGAAATCATACCTTGAAGTCATCCTTCTTCCACACTCCCAAATCAGGGTTTTGGCTCTCTAACTCCCCTCTCCCTATTTCTTCTCCCAAACGTATGAACCAACACTGAAATGAAGAACATAGGGTTTTTATCTTATCCAAACTCTTGATTTCACCCCTTGACCACTTAAGTTCTAAGTTTCACACTTTGGCCACCAAAATTCCCATTTTATTCTAAAAACACAAGAGTGGAAAATATGGGGTGTTACAAAAATATTTGCATATTTATATTTTTGAAAAAAGTTCGAACTCATAATCCAAAAGTCAGTTGATAAGTGATATCTTTTTTTCCAAGTAATTAAATCTCTTATGATAGTGATTATTTCTATCAAATCCCATAGTAATTTCAACAAATCTCATACTAATCACGACACATTAATTCGTATATATTTATGATATTTAATAATATAATTAAATCCAAAAATATTCAATATTAGTCTCATTTCGAAGGTATTGACGAAGCGATTACAATGGTATAATTTGTAAAAAATAGAAATGTTTTTAATGCATTTTAGTTCATATACATTATTTATGTTTATATGATAAAAGTCTAAAATGAAAAATAAAAAAGTAAGGGATTAAAAGTAAACTACATACCTAATTATAAAGGTAGTAAATGTAACGTATAAATTAAAAAAATTGAATTAAGGAGAGATTTAAGCAGTGAATGTAGGTGTGCTAATTGAACTTATAATATAAACTACGTCCAGATACATGTTTAGGCGGGAAAATACTGAAGTCGGCTCACCAGAAAACGACACGTGGCATGCTAGTTACTTATTTATTATATGTATAGATATATAGAGAGAGAGGGGAGGGATCAAACGAGAACAATATGTATTTAAAATAACACGAGAAAGAATAAAATCATTAGTGATTTTACGTTAACACGCAAAAAAGCCACGCTGACCTGAAACACGGGCAAAGTCCTTTTTCATGCGTTAATGTAAAATCATTAATGATTTTGTTCGTTCTCGCGTTATTTTAAATAAGTAATTTTCTCGTTTGAACTCGACTCTCTCTCTCTCTCTCTCTCTCTCTCTCCAAGCCACTGTGATACCTATTTTCCTACTCAAAAACTTTTGTGATGCCCAAAGTTATACCACTGTGATACCTACCGGTGATACCACCGTTGTTATCCAATTCATCATCAAATTCAACCGATTCATTTTTTAGGAGAATCATCGTGTTGCCTTCGGAACAAGCACTGTGATACATATTGAACTACCCATGAACTTCTGTGATACCCACTGTCACTACCACTATGATACATATTGAACTACCCATCTTCAAATACTCAGTCCTGTAAGCGGCTGCCACCATGAGATACTCCCCATGGGTCCCCTGCCCTCTCACGTACCTCGGATCTAAAAAACCGTTAATGACAGGAGTCTAAAAACTCAAACTTCTAATATGAATTCGAATTTTGAAGATCAAGGAAGAAAAGGAAACGAACATAAAGCAAAAACCGCAAGTGAGCAAATCCGTCAAGATGTCGTTTATAACATTAAGTACCACCAATCAAGCTTCTTGCCGGAGAAAACGAGGACGGTGGCGGTGCTGGTAATGGGAGATTTTGAAAATTGTGGAAGAGAGGTTGAAGGATTAAAAGTAGGAACTTCCATAAGGGATTAAAGTCAATCTTCACAATATTAGGTAACCGTGTATTTGAATCAATCAATTAATGATTTATTTAAATATAAAAAAACTAAATTACCTAATTACAAAATTACCCTTTTATGTATATTTAATAAACAAAATTAATATCAACAAATTAGTGGTTCATATTGGATCTCACGGTTACCACAAACTATTGAGTTCTCATATGATTAAGCCCACATATATATATATATATATATATATATATATATATATATATATATATATATACATACATATAATAAATAAGTAACTACATTGACACGTGTCGTCGTATGGTGAGCCGGCTTTATTGTTTTCCCGCCTAAATATGTATCTGGACGCCTTTACATTGTAGGTTCAATTAACACACCACATTCACTCCTCCTTAAATCTCTCCTTAATTAAATTTTTTATATTTATACCTTACATTTACTACCCTTATAATTACATATGTAGTTTACTTTTAATCCATTACTTTTTTTATTTTTTCATTTTAGACTATTATCATATAAACATAAATAATGTATATGAACTAAAATGCATTAAAAAACATTTCTATTTTTTACAAATTATACCATTGTAATCGTTTCGTCAATACATTCGAAATAAGCCCAATATTGAATATTTTTTGATACATACGTACATATCCATACTTATAATACATTCAAAAAAATCTCCATCGTGTATAGTAATCCCAAAAATCTATACATATAATAAATGAGTAACTAGCATGCCACGTGTCGTCTTCTGGTGAGCCGACTTCAGTATTTTCCCGCCTAAACATGTATCTGGACGCAGTTTACATTATAAGTTCAATTAGCACACCCACATTCACTCATCCTTAATTCAATTTTTTTTAATTTGTACGTTACATTTACTACCCTTATAATTAGGTATGTAGTTTACTTTTAATCCCTTATTGTTTTATTTTTCATTTTAGACTCTTATCATATAAACATAAATAGTGTATATGAACTAAAATGCATTAATTTTTTTTTTATTTTTTACAAATTATACAATTGTAATCGCTTTGTCAATACCTTCGAAATGAGCCCATTATTGAATATTTTTGGATTTAATTATATTATTAAATATCATAAATATATACGAATTAATGTGCCGTGATTAGTATGAGATTTGTTGAAATTAGTATGGGATTTGATACAAATAATCACTAAATTTTCGTGATTTTCTTTTTGCAATTTCATATCAATTTTTACTTCAAAGTCAAATTATTTCGACGAATTACAATTCTATCAAATTTCATTCTGTCAACGAAACACTCTTAGAATTATCATAAGAGATTTAATTACTTGGAAAAAAAAACATCACTTATCAACTGACTTTTGGATTATGAGTTCGAACATTTTTCAAAAATATAAATATGCAATTATTGTGTATTCGTTTGATAAATTCATTTAGTAACGACATTTATAATAGGTATCAAACTTAATAGACATATTTTTATCTTCAAGATAATATTTCCTATTTGTGGAATTTTTGTTTTCTTTTTATCAATTATTGTATGTGTCATAAAATTATTCAACAGCTATTAAACATCAAATAATTAACTTAAAACACAAATTTGATCGTCGCGCAACGGGCGAGCCAAAGACTAGTATATATATATATATATATATATATATATATATATATATATAGGGGTGGTATCGGGTACAAACCAACTAGTTTGTACAAACTCGTACAAACCATACCTAGCTTCATGATTTTGTAAATTTGGCTTCATGAATGTATATATGTATATTTTGGCTTCATGAATATATAATTTGGCTTCATGAATATATCATTTGGCATTTTTAACTAATTTTTTTACAAAAATAAGGGTATTTTAGGGTATTTTTGTAAAAAAATTAGTTAAAAATGCCAAATGATATATTCATGAAGCCAAATTATATATTCATGAAGCCAAATTATATATTCATGAAGCCAAAATATATATATATACATTCATGAAGCCAAATTTACAAAATCATGAAGCTATGTATGGTTTGTACGAGTTTGTACAAACTAGTTGGTTTGTATTTGATACCCAGCCTATATATATATATATATATATATATATATATATATATATATATATATATAGGGTCCCCTTCTTTTGCTAACCAGTCATTTAGTGTTAACTGTGTTAATTAATCATGACCATCAATCATCAAAATCAATGGCTAAGATTAAAATGGTTTTTAATTCCTAATTAAATAAAAAACCGGTTGAAGCATGTATGCTCAGGGGTATTCTTGTCAATTAATAATCCTATGTAACTATCAGATAAGGAATGTGGTAATCGTGTGCTACTTTTAAGGACCTGCTATCTAAACCTCATTTAGAAAAATAATCAAAAACCCTTCTTTCTCTAAACTATCGATTAAAACCAAAATCGATTCCAAATCCATACCAAAATCAGTCAAAAAGCAAATTGATTCAAAATCGATTCCAAACTTGTTCCAAAATCGTCCAAAACCATTCAACAGCAACACCATTCCCGCCGATTGCAAGAAGGCAAATCGACTCCAAGAAATACAAAACGATTCCAAATCGTTCAAAAGGAAACCGATTCCTGTCGATACCAAGAAGTTCGATTACAATCGATTTGCTTGTTTACTAATCGATTTGCTTGTAAACAAGCAGATTCCATACACACTATCACAACAAATCAGTGGTTTTCGGAGCAAAAATCAAAAGGGGTGAAGCTTAGAATCGATATCCTTGAAGTAAAGGTTGAAGTTAATGGCAGAAAGCACAGGTGTAAAATATGCATATATGCAATTCTCTGATATGCATGTTGTAGGTGTAAAATATGCATATATGCAATTTTGATATGTGCATATATGCTGCAGGTGTAAAGTGTAAATATATGCAATTGTGATATGTGCATATATGCAATTCTCTGATGTGCATATATGCAAGTCTCTGATGTGCATGTTGTAGGTGTAAAATATGCATATATGCAACTTTGATATGTGCATATATGCTTCAGATGTAAAGTGTAAATATATGCAATTGTAATATGTGCATATATGCAGTTCTCTGATGTGCATATATGCAATTATCTGATGTGATAGCAGTTGAATTATCGTGGAAGAATTGTTTGAAATCGATTGCCTAAATGATAAAACACTAAGATAATATGATGAAGATTAGGATGAATATTAAAAAATAATATATCAATAACTACCAAATTGGATAGGCGTGAAATTAGGAAACAATAATTACTGGAAATAAGTAAAATGTAAACTTCCTATACTACCCTTGCATCAACCGTGTAATCAATATTAAAACCAAACTTGAATCTTGCTTCCTATTGGTCCACACTAAGTTAACAAGGTTAACATTATTTGAGTGGTTAACAAAAGAAATGCCCTCTCTCTCTCTCTCTCTCTCTATATATATATATATATATATATATATATATATATATATATATATATATATATATATATATATATATATATATTCTTAGGGGCCGTTTACAAAACGTTTATCCGGGTAAGTGCTTACCAAGTCACATTAGCTTACCGGATGAATATGACAAGGATTAAGAATCTTACCCGGTAAGAGCGGAAGCAAGGACTGAGAGTCGAAAGCAAAGACCGAGAGTCTTATCCGGTAAGTGAGTGCGACGGCTCTTACCGGCTAAATTGCATACGATGCCATTTTGGTGGACTAAAATGTTACCCAGGAAGTTAGTGATAGTATTGAATTTTATCGTGAATAAGTGATTAGGTAAACAGTCCCTTAGTGAAAGTATCAATTTTTTAATACACTATTCTGTAATTTTTTTAATGAAAGTTTATTTTTCATGGAAGGTAAAAATATCATAATGACATCAGAGCACCCTTAACATGTTTTTAAAACAAAAATCAAAACTCAAAATCTTAAAAAAAATTAAATTTTAACAACTTCATTCTAAAAATTACAAGATTATTGTAGTATTAAAATATTAAAAAATTACTGTATATTTTGCATACATGGACACGCAAAAACGAGTCGTATATATATATATATATATGGATAATAAATTGTAAATCTCTAAATGCGTGTAAACTTTGTAAACTTTGGATTTCATAGGTTTTCTTGATGAAATTGTTTCATGAAATTGTCTATTTTGATGAAAGTGTTTCATATCATTTATTTTTTGATGAAATTGTTTCATATATTTGTATTTTTTAGATAAAAACGACAAAGTTTCATCAACTGAAAAAATATATGAAACAGTTTCATAGAAATGAAAAAAAATATATGAAACTACATAAAAAACACAAATATATGAAACAATTTCATCAAAATAAACAATTTCATGAAACAATTTCATCAAGAAAACCTATGAAATTCAAAGTTTACACGAAAAAAAGTTTACAAAATAGTGGGTCTCTCTCTCTCTCTCTATATATATATATATAGAGAGAGAGAGAGGTTAACGGAAAACCTCAAAAAAAATTAAGAAACACCCTAGTAGTCATTCATCTGGACGGTATGCTTTGTGCATACAGGTAAATTAAGTTGTTTTTTTTGTTTTTATGCACTTATGCATTTGTGGATATGCACGTATGCATGTTACCGATTACCTATACACACAAATGCATTTTTAATTTAAAATTTGAATAGATGTTGCATGAAACTTAACGATTTCACTTTTATTATTTTATTTGAAATAAAAAATTGGTAAAATATATTCTTATATTTTTATACCAAAAGAGACAAATAAAGAGAAGGCTCAAAGCCTAGACTTTTAACTTTTCCCTTCTCATATATCTACACACAGGAGCGCTGTATCATTTCAAATTCCAGCTATTTCAGTTTCACCCCTTCTGCTTTTATATTTCTCAGAAACGCCCCCTTTACTTTGTTGCAAAGGAGTTGTCAAAATGACAAAAAAATATAATCCTCTAAAGCACGGTCACATAGCAAAATTGGTACATGAAATTAAACGATATAAAGGGGTGTTTGGGAGTGCTTTTTAGTCCCAAAAGTGCTTTTGGCCAAAAGTGCTTATTGACTTATGGTGGTGGAAAAAAGAGTTTTTAAAAAAGTGTTTGAATTAGCTTTTGTGGTAGGAAAAACCAATAAGTCAATAAGTTATTTTTTTAAAAAGTGTTTGGCTTTTTTTAGTTAACAAAAATGGCTTTTTGAATCAAAAAGCGCTTTTGGGATCAAAAAGTCGGGATTTTGTAACTTTTGGAAAATGACTTTTTGTAGTTTATCAAAAAGCAGTTTGAAAAGTGCTTTTCAGTTACCCAAACACTATTTTTAACTTATTGGCTTCTTAAAAAGCCAATAAGTCAATAAGCAGTTTTATAACACACATCCAAACACCCTCTAAAACATGTAAATTATACCAACGACAAAAAAAAAACTCGCCCCAGATGCGTTGGAAATCACGATAAAGTCTTTTTCATATATAATTCACTGTTAGTCTCCTATCACCCACTACATGCGCCACCCCCTATATCGCAGTTCACCATTCCTTTGACTTGGAAAGATATGTGGTCATAAAAGGCGAAACGGTCCTTTTTGTTCCGTTTTGTAATAGAAGCTAAAAAGTAACTGAACAAACATTAAATAAACCAGTAGCCGAAGGTTCACAAGTGGGTATCTACTAATAGTGGATAAATTGGCGTATTACCAAATCATAGTCCGAATCTTCCCCTCTCGCCCCTCGTGCTTGTCTATCACATTCATAACAACGACCCAACCCCCTGCCCTCTTCGTCCCAAGTCGTTCTCTCTACTAGACACTACCATTTCTCTGCCCTCCGTCACACTCCTTATCCTACCACCGTGACCTTCCTGCTTTCTGCCACACCTATACCACTATGACCACTATTGCAACCCCTTTATCAAGAAAAAAAGAAACAAATGTTATGGTCATATAGCATTATTTTATTCAACGTCGAAAGCCATATTTTGTAAACGAAACAGATAAATTCCAAAAACTGTTAACCAAACACATGATAAAATTATATTTGATTCTTTCAAGTCCTAATTCATTTGACATATTCTATCACTTCAAAACACATATACTTTCCGGCTTCCATATTAACTTGAAAATCAAGTCTCATCAACTCATTTACTACAATGTTCAAATATTCAATACAAAAGGACTATTTCTGTTAAATAGTAAAAATAAAGGGGGTGTAAATGAAAATACTGACTTTTCGACAAGAACTTAATGAGGTGTGCATTTAATTAATCAACCCTTTTCATGTTTCTCGATAAGGGTAGTTTTTTACTGAAAACGAAGAAGGTCAGTCCCCAAAATCTGTCCAAAATCAAGTGTAATTCGTCAACTCAAATCTCTCCAGCAAAATCAGCAAAAACGTGAAGATCACACACTCAAACCACTCACATCCGGTTTTCATGATTTCAGTATCTCCATTTTCAGATTCTTCAATCTGAATCGTCGTTACAGGACGGTAAGATTCATATCCATATGTATTTATTGTTTGAAATTTTGATTTTGACCTAGTGATGTTGCTTTTGAGTTTTGTCGAATATTCGTGATTTTGTAGCATCGATATAAATGGAGATTTGAGAGTATTATTGTTTTTGGCAGAGAAATTTCCATTTTTGCTTGCTTGTACGGTTGTTACATTGAGTTATCTCTTCAAGTGTTTGCTGTATTTTGTTTTTATGTCTCAACTCGGTATGAAATTGAATCCGTGACGCATCCTGTTTGGTTTATTGTTTATGCGTGACTTATGAAGTAAATGTGTGTGTGATATGGTGAGAATTGTGATATATGATGGATGTTGAGGGATTGAGGTGATCGTGAGTGTACACTGTTGAGTCATATCTGCATTAAAGTGAAAGTTACGGACACAGAGGCAGTTCAACTCTGATTGCCACGTTATTGGAGTGATTTATTTGATACTGTGTTCACTAGTACTTAATTTTTTAGAACTTTATTCTTGATTGGATTTGGAATTTTGCATTCGATTTTTTTTTTCCTCTTTCTAATTGCTAATTTGTTGTAATAGGGTGCGAAAAGTAGGGTTCCGAATTCAGATCCGTTGCATTTTGGGGTGAAGAGCTCAAATCAGCTGAATTTGCCTCATTGACCACATTCAGCTTTTGAAGATTGTAAGAACATTGCTTCAATTGTTTGTGTCGTATATCATGTGCTTCAAGCAGTTCATTGACAATTTTGGTCAGGTCTCAGAGATTTTAGTTTTGGATTCATTTGCTTAAAACATTGCAGATTCGGAATATCCCTATAGCAAATAGGGTTAATACGAACTCCTCCACCTGGTTTGATTCCTTTCCACGGGTTCTTCATTTTTAGAAAAAAAAACTTTGCGAGATATATTGGTGAATTGTTGCCAGTCAAACGGGTCTTTTCCCTAATTTTTGGAGGTATTCAATTAAACCGCTGTTAGAGAACAGCTATCATTTTTCTACTTGTACGAACTGTGAGGAATCAAAAACTTGTGGTGGGGGCCGTGTGACACAAACACAATAATGCAATTTGGGTTTTCTTCTAGTTAAAGTTTAATGTGAAACACTTGTAACTTATGTCTCGGTGTTATCTTCTGAAGATATTATTATGGGAACTGGTGCGATATATTTGGTGGGTTGGATCTATTGAAGAAGGAATCTTCGAGAGTGCTGTTTCTTTTTATTTCTGGGCTTAATGAGTAGAGAACAGAACATGGAGAAGCTGGAAAAAGGGTCGGATGCTGCTGAGAAGGTGGTTGTTGCAGTGAAGGCGTCTAAGGAAATCCCCAAGACTGCTTTGGTTTGGGCTTTGACTCATGTGGTTCAACCAGGGCACTGCATCACATTGCTTGTGGTCATGCCTGTACAAAGTTCAGGTAACATATTTCTTGATTGTCACAACACTTCATGCTTTTATTACGATATTTTTTTGAACTTTTTATTCTACAATCTTAACCCATTTGTTATCATCTCTATCTTCTAAACCCTGATAATGATACAAGTCTTAATGGGTTACTTCTTATCATCAAGTTAATCACATTTTTTGTAGTTTTGGTCAACCAAGCAATTTGTTTCCTCTAATGCAGGTAGAAAATTATGGGGTTTTCCAAGATTTACTGGAGACTGTGCTAGTGGCCACCGGAGGTCACATACAGGAACAAGTTCAGACCAAAAAATTGATATTACGGATTCTTGTTCCCAGATGATCCTTCAGCTTCATGATGTATATGATCCTAATAAGGTTTTTTCGTCTTTCAATCCAAGGTGTTAGTCATTGCTTGTTGTTTAATTTCCCTTTTTGGCTAATAACTCATGATTCTTGGGTGCTGATATTATTATCACAGATAAATGTGAAGATAAAAATTGTTTCCGGATCGCCATGCGGGGCAGTAGCTGCAGAGGCCAAGAAAATTCAAGCTAGCTGGGTTGTATTGGACAAGTATGTTGAACTAAGTTCTAAAAGCATCTCCTACAGATTCTCCAAAATTTCCAAAATGGAGAACCAAAAGTCAAAATCTCTAAAAAAAATTACATTCATCTCGAACAGATTCCCCTTTTTTGGAGAATCCAACATTGATTATAATAATAAAATATTTCATTCATCTATTAAAATATTATTTCTCTCTCTAACTATTTACTTTCAAAGTTTTCTATTGGTGCTTTCATTTAGTAATATTTTTGGGGTTATCTCTGTATTTGGAGAAAATCTCTTCCTCTCTCCTACTTTCTCCATTTTGAAGATAGTTTTGGGGAAGCTGTTGGAGCAAAATTATAGCTCAAAATCCCCATTTTCTCCATTTTGGAGAAGTTGTTGGAGATGCTCTAAGGATTTTGACTTTACTTTCTTTTGGGGATTTCACTTACTTTTTGGGGTATACATATTGTGTAGAAAGCTCAAACACGAACAAAAGAGATGTATGGAAGACTTACAATGCAACATTGTGATAATGAAGAAATTGCAGCCAAAAGTTCTTCGCCTGAATTTAGTTGGATCGCCTAAGACGAGACCTGAAGCCGACTGTCCATTGCCTTCGACAGATCAATCAGTTGAAAAACAAACAAAAAACAAGAACTCTTTGCTTGATTCCATTCGAGGACCGGTCGTTACTCCAACAAGTAGTCCCGAGGTATTTACCGCAACCGACGCCGGAACCTCATCGGTCTCAAGTTCTGATCCGGGAACTTCACCATTTTTTTTACCTATAACTAATGGTTCCTTAAAGAAAGAGAAATCTTTAGCCGGAAAGGAGAATCAAGATCTCCTTGAGTCAAGTTCAGATTCTGAAAGTGAGCATCTTTCATCATCCTCTAGCTTAAGGTTTCAACCATGGATGGTGGAACTCATCACTTCAAGTTGTCAATCGTCTCAAAACAAGGCGGAAACTTCACAAAGATATAGTTCACAAGCTCAAACTTCCACAACTAATGACATGTTCAGGAGGTTATCTAAGCTTGATCGAGACTCTGAGCATGGAAGCCATAGAAGTGATGTAGAATTTAGTGGTAACGTTAGAGAAGCTATATCTTTGTCTCGAAATGTACCTTCGGGCCCACCTCCCTTATGCTCGATATGTCAGCACAAGGCACCGATATTTGGAAAGCCTCCAAGGTGGTTCAGTTATGCTGAGCTGGAGCTTGCTACTGGAGGTTTCTCTCAAGTTAATTTCTTGGCTGAAGGGGGATTTGGGTCAGTACACAGAGGGGTACTACCAGATGGCCAGGCAGTGGCTGTCAAGCAACACAAACTAGCAAGTTCTCAAGGGGATCAAGAATTTTGCTCGGAAGTTGAAGTGTTGAGCTGTGCTCAGCATCGTAATGTTGTTATGTTGATTGGATTCTGCATCGAGGATGGAAGGAGGCTGCTTGTCTATGAATATATATGCAATGGATCATTGGATACTCATCTTTATGGTAATTTCTAAACTACAAATATATATATATATATATATATATATATATATATATTAATATATAGCCGAAGGATTGTGTGAGAAGTTGAGTTAACGTGAGAAGTAGATCTGAACCGTTGGATCACTTTTAAAAATGCCCTCCTATGAATTGCAGCTTAGAAGGGAATTGATTCGGTTCATCTCATCCTAATGTGCGTCCATTTCTCATCCAACGGTTGATAAACACTTCTCATGCTTCTCACGTTAACCTCAACTTCTCACCGGAACCCAACCCTATATATATATATATATATATATATATAGAGTCAGGTTCAGGGGGAAACTGCAAAAAAAAATGAAAAACCGAGGAACACCCTGGTAACGGGTCATCTGACTTTATGCACATATGAGTACGAGTAATATGTAACATGCACACATGCATCATGCACAGGTGCATAAAAGCCCAAAAAAACTTCAATTGCTTGTATGCAGTATGCACATGTGTTCCAGGGTGTTCCTCAGTTTTTCATTTTTTTGGGGTTTTCCCTGAACCTCCGTCTCTCTCTCTCTCTCTCTCTCTCTATATATATATATATATATATATATATATATATATATATATATATTCCTTCTATTATTCTTTCCTGTATATGCCGTTATCTAAGTTTGCCTAACCAAAGGGTCTTTAGCCTAGCGGTATTAGAGCCCTTGGCCTTGTAGGAGGTCAAGGGTTCAAACCTCACCAAAGGTGAGGAGGGTGTGTGAGTTTATTTGTTTCAATTGCCGTATATAAATATTATATACTTCAAAAAAAAAGTTTGCCTAAGAAAATTTGATCTATATGTTACACTATGCTCTGTGAACTGCGATCTGTGTTTACTGACCTGCAGCATTAGAATTGTAACAGAAATCATAAATAATTTTCTTTTCCCTTAAAAAGAATCCTTAGGGAGTGTTTGGTTCGCGGAATGGAATTCGATGGAATTGGAATTCATCAAGGAATTTGACTTTGAAGGAATTGGAATGGAATTTGATGGAATTTGACCACGCATTTTAGTCGCGTTTGGTTGGATGAAATTTTTAAAGGAATTGGAATCTTTTTGTTTGGTTCACCGAATTCAATTTTGGAATTGGAATTGGAATTAAATATCAACAAATGTTATATTATGATTTTTCTATTATTATTTCTAAATTATAAATATGTTAAATTATTTAAATTACAGTTCATTTAAAAAAAGAAAAATTATCATTTAATTAAATTAATTAAATAAATGAAATGAAATAAAAAAAGAAAAATACGTTAAAGTATCATTGGATTAAGGCAAGATTCCATCGAGATGAAATGAAATCCATTGGTTTAGCTGTGGAATGGTGAATTCAATCAATTAAGGATTTTGTTGGAATCTGAAGGATTCCGTCACTTGCATTCTGTGAACCAAACAGTGTCATGGAATTTGGTCAATGGAATTGGTCATTCCAATTCCTTCAAATTCCTTTCAATTCCATGAACCAAACAGCCCCTTACTTTCATGTTCTGAAATCTTGGATTTAACATTGAAAATAGCATGATATCCCGAATCACCCTTCTTTTTTCCGAAACAAAAAAGTCATTTTATTAATGCATTTGATCAAATCTATATTGTCCAAAAAACAATCAGGATGGTGTATTTTTTTGTAGCAACTTTAACCCTAATCTCTGTCAAAACTTTGTGGTATACACAGGACGCCATCGAGATCCTTTAGCATGGGCAGCGCGCCAAAAAATTGCGGTGGGAGCTGCACGAGGACTGCGATATCTTCATGAAGAATGCAGGGTAGGTTGCATTGTGCATCGTGATATGCGACCAAACAACATCCTCATCACCCATGATTTTGAACCTCTGGTACATTCTTCTCTTAACTACTTTCTTAAATATTTTTAAGGGAAACTGCAATCATGATCCACAATTACATAGATTCTCTTCAATGGGGTTGGGTTCCGGTGAGAAGTTGAGTTTAACTGAGAAGCGTGAGAAATGGTTATCAACCGTTGGATGAGAAATGGATGCACATTAAGATGAGATGCACCGAGATAAGATGCACCGAATCAATTCCCTTCTAAGGCGCAATTCATGGGAGGAGGGCATTTGATTAAAAGTGATCAACGGTTCAGATCCACTTCTCACGTTAACCTCAACTTCTCACACGATCCTTTGCCCTCTTCAATATAGATGTTATCGCACCCAACAAGCCTGCAAAGGCTATGTTTGGCAAATTAGCGTTGTTTGCTAAAAAGTTAGTTGTTGGATAATAAGCTATTTGTTTAATTTGCTGTTAATTAGTTAGATGATCAACTAGTCATATTTGGTAAGAACTAACTGATAATGTAAAATGACCTAAAAGAACACGTTGAAAAATTAATTGGAAAAAAACATCTGGACCTTCTTGAAAAGCTCTACTTAATAGGAACTTTTCAAGAGGCTAGCTTATGGCTAACCAAAGGGGGATTTCTCAATAAGATCAAAAAAATAAGTCGCCAAAGATGATGTAACCGTGAAACTTTTTTTGCTCGGCTTTCAAAACTTGAAATATGTACTTTTAAGAGTTTAAAACTACAAAGAACCTAAAACATACCAATTAACTTCTTCTTCAAGGTAGGGGATTTCGGCCTAGCAAGGTGGCAACCTGATGGAGACACCGGAGAAGAAACAAGAGTTATCGGAACATTCGGGTTAGTCTTCAATATGAATCTCTTTCTTCTGGTGTGCATCATCTCCATATATATATATATATATATAAATATTGAATAGTGGTTTGTTCTTTGTTTTAGATACCTTGCTCCTGAGTATGCACAAAGTGGGCAGATCACTGAGAAAGCTGATGTATATTCCTTCGGAGTCGTATTGGTGGAGCTTGTTACGGGCCGAAAAGCGGTGGATCTTAACCGACCCAAAGGCCAACAATGCCTCACAGAATGGGTGAGTACCACTACTACCACCCACCCACCCATTAGACCATCTCCAACCTTAGATAAAACAACACCAAATTGGTGGGGACCATTAAGGGGCCGTTTACCAAACGCTTACCCGGGTGAATATGGCAAGGACCAAGAAGCTTACCTGGTAAGCGCTAAGGCAAGGACCGATAGTCTCACCCGTTAAGTGAGGGCGAAAAATCTTACCACGGTTAGCGTTTAGGGGGAAAATTGTTGCATATGATTCTGTTTTAGTCACTAAAATCTTCCCGGTAAGTAAGTGATAGTGTTAAGTTTTACTGGTAAGCGGTTACCCGGATAAACGTTTGGTAAACGGCCCAGATAGAAAGCCTGTGATCTAATGGTCCATGTGTGATTAGAGATATAAGTAATTAATAAAAAAGATTTTGTTGTTGATTTTTGTTTGTTTCCGTAATCTGCCGTAGGCACGGCCGTTGTTGGAAGAAGATGCGATCGATGAGTTAATTGACCCGCGACTACGGAACGCTTACTCAGAACCGGAGGTTTATTGCATGTTACAAGCTGCTTCTCTATGCATAAAAAGAGATCCACAGTTACGCCCCCGCATGTCACAGGTACTTCTTTCGTTCGGTGTTATTGCATTCCATCATATTTAAATAGAATCACCTCCATGGCCACAAGGGCACCTGGATTCGAATTCCAAACCCGGGGAAAATGAGATTTCCACTATCTCTCGAGACTTAGGGGCCGTTTACAAAACGCTTACCCGGGTAAGTGCTTACCAAGTCATATTAGCTTACCGGATGAATATGGCAAGGACCAAGAATCTTACCCGGTAAGAGCGGAAGCAAGGACCGAGAGTCGAAAGCAAGGACCGAGAGTCTTACCCGGTAAGTGAGTGCGACGACTCTTACCACGGTTAGCGCTTACCGGCTAAATTGTAGCATACGATGCCATTTTGGAGACTAAAATCTTACCCGGGAAGTAGGTGATAGCGTTGAATTTTACCGGTAAGCACTTACCCGGGTAAGTGATTAGGTAAATGGCCCCTTAGCCAGTGACACAACCCAAGTAGTTTTCTAGTATTGTTGTTGTTTATTCTTGGCTAATTTTTTTTCCTAACATATATGTTCTTTTCCCCTTTTCACACGATTTCCACTAAGGGTGCGTTTGGTATGCAGACTGGGAGGGACGGGACGGGACAAAAAAAATAGTCCCATGTTTGGTATGCCATGGGACAAAGATCAGATGGGACAAAAATAAGTTTTCATGGGACAAAACTTAAGATTTTTTGTTCCACCAAAATATGTGGAACAACATGGGACTAAAACATAAGATTACTAAAATACTTCTTTTTTCCAACATCAGATAGCTAAACCTAGATTAAAATCATCTCCTCTAGTCCTGTCATGTCCCGTCCCATCTAGTCTACGTACCAAACGCTATCTAACTGAGGGTTGTCATGAAAACAACAACTCCATTAATCATTTAGGGTAGAGGGTGGGTTTGTACTTTGTATATATCCCCCGGACCCCACCTCCGTCGTATTTGCCGTTGGTAAAGTCTATTGATCATCCCTATGCCTTTGTTTTCCTTTTTTCTATTGATCATCCCTATGCTTTATTTTTGAACTATAATGGGAATATGGGATGGACAAACTTTTGCTTTTCGGTAACCGATTTTAGAAGTTCTAGCACATTCTCTATTTTAGAAATTTACAATTAATTATATTATTAAAATATTTAATATAACTCGTAAAATATTATTTCTCTATCATGAACGTTTAATTTAAAGTAATTTTATTGGTAGAATGAATAATAATAATAGTTTTTTTCTGGAGAAATCTCCAAATTTGGAGATTTTTATCCCGTCTCTCATTTTTTCTCCATTTTGAGGAATGTTTTGGGAATCTGTTGGAGCAAAAATCTCCACATCTTCATTTTGGTGATTCTGTTGGAGATGCTCTTACAAAACAAAAACTTGTCCCATTTTCAGTACGACCGAGACAAAAATGTATTAAAAATAATAAAGGAAATGGTACAAGATTATTAAATTACTAAACCATTCTTGTCAAATTAGAACCCTAAGAGCATCTCCAACAGCTTTCCCAAAATGGGGAAAATGGAAAAAATAGGGATTTTAGGCTAATATTTTGCTCCAACAGCTTCCCTAAAACTATCCCCAAAATGGAGAAAGTTGGAGAGAAGATTTTTTTTCTCCAAATATGGAGATCACTCCAAAAATGATTACGACCAATAGGAAACTTTGAAAATAAATATGTAGAGAGAGAGATAATATTTTAATACATAAATGAAATTTTTTAATATTTTAATTAATGTTGGATTCTCCAAAATGGGGAATCTGTTGGAGATGAATGTACTTTTTTTTGGGGATTTTGGCTTTTCATTCTCCATTTTGGAGAAATTTCGGGGAAGCTGTTGGAGATGCTCTAAGACCCTGCACAACAACTACTCTCGCCTGTCCCGCCTTGTCCTCGAAACGTTGATGTAACCATAGAGGAGTTGATAGCACTTTGTGGGATTTAGTGCAACATTCTCTCTTTTCTTTCGGGTATTTATTCGACTGGTACTCTTCCATACAGGTGCTACGGATACTAGAAGGTGATATGATCATGGATTCAAGTCACGATGTGGGCAACCGGAGTGGTCGGTCATGTTGGACGAACGATCATCAACACCACAACGGCAGCAGTCCAATGAGCGAGACGTTTAACCAAGGGTTGAGTAGCAAGCTTTCGCTTGATTCAACACGGCCTTCTTATTGGCAGCAAAGAGATCAAAAACCGAGAAGAGGGACTACTACGAGTTGTTGTGAAGATGGAAGAAGGTGCTGAAACACAACTCCTTTTGTATGCAATTAAATGTCCTTGTAAATTAAAAAGGACATATGATTAGTTATTGTAGTTAGTGTTTTTTGTAATCCATCACGAATGAAGCAAAAAAAGGAAAAAGAAAAAAAAACTGCAGGCAGTGTTGGTTGGTTGGTTGGTTTTTTTCTTTTAATAGTATACGATATTCTATACGTCAAATGCAACAATTAAACTCACACGTCCTCCTTACCTTTGGTGAGGTTTGAACCACTGGCGGACCTAGCTTGAAGGATACGGTGGCACGTGCCACCGTATCGTTCTTCCGGCGAAGGGTCAAAAATTTTAGTGGTGTGAAGAGTGCAACCGTATAAAAAAAACTCTTAAAATCAACCAAAAATTCCAAAAAAACTCTTATAATCAACCAAAATTCCAAAAAAAACTCTTAAGATCAACCAAAAAAACCCGAAAAGTTCTCTCGAAATCGAGAAAAAAATTCTCTCAAAGCGGTGGAATTAGGCTAAAACAATATCAGGCGATGTGAAAATTTTTTAGGTTCGTCAAAGGTGCCACCGTAAGAATTTTTTTTGGGCCCGCATATGGTTTGAACCCCTGACCTCTTACAAGGGTAAAGACTCTCATACCGCTAGGCCAAAGGCCCTTTGGTGTTGGTTGGTTGGTTGATTTATATATTTTGTTCCATGAAATGAAGGAATCAAACAAAGCAATGGTGATGAAAACCGAACCATCTTCTAGAAATACAGGTAGAGATTGTGTCAAGGAAAGGAAGGTCATCATTTGTGTAGCAAACACTTACAATATCACTTGACTTACCGATCGAGTACGGAAAGAAATGAGAATCTTAACTGGGATGAGGCATACCAAGGACCGGGAGTCTTACCCTGTAAGTGCGAAAAAAGACTCTTACCCGGTACGCGATTATCGGGTTTAAGACGCTTACCAATAATCCATTTTGATGATCGAGAATGTTACACGATAAGGCAAGTGAGGGTCATGTTTTTTGCCGGGTAAACGACCCTAAGTGTCAACTTTCAAAGATAACTGTTTGCTTGCCCATTGTACCCTTTTTTGGAAAATTCTCTCTACAAGTAAGAGCAAAATTGTTCTTATTTAGTTAAACGGGTAATAATTATACAGTTCTAAAATTGTGTGTTTTTTTATTGTGGATATTTATTTTGGAAGGAAGTATTTAAAAAGCAATTATGTTCTAGTTTCTTATCATCACAGGTGTATAAAACTTAAAATGAGCATTTATGTTCTAGTTTGTAATAAATCGTGCTGTAAATCAACCATTTTTTTGGGAAGGTATCATAGGTTATGCCTAGACTAATCCCTTAACAAATTATGACTGTAATACATCAGTCCTGATTAAACCTCAGTGGCCACAGCTGTAAATCAACCTTGCAATGACCATAATATGTTGTTTTATAATGTACATATAAAATGAATCATACAATGAACACAATTTGTTTCCCATGCACATAAAGCACGATATGTGAGAACATCTTCAAGAGTTTATGATTTTATATACAATTCAAAATGAGAAAAAAAGGCAAAATCTCCAAACCTCCAAATGCTTATTCATTTTAAAGATTTTAACATTAATTATATTCTTAAAATAGACTACGGTTATTTTGCAACTCATTAAAACTAAGGTTACAACCCCTGCAAAATTCATCTAAACCGTCCATTGCATTTGAATTCTCATTGATTCTCTAAGTGAATTTACATAATTTCGTCGAATTTATGCAAAATATGTCGATGACATAACAGTTCATGCGATGTATCAGATGAATGTGGGAGTACTAGGGATGTTAACGAGCCGAGTCGAGTCGAGTAACAGGTTATTCGAGTCGAACTCAAAAAAATAATACCAGTCTCGAGCTCGAGCTCGAGCTCGATGCTCGTTTATGAGCTCGAATTTGGGATCGATTAACTCGTTTATATACTCAAGTTCGATAATTTTTATATTTTGATTATATAATTTGTAAACATTTAAATATGTCAGGCTCGAAAAAGTGTATGCTCGAATGGCTCGGCTCGGCTAGATTTATAAAGCTTACTCGAGCTTTCGAACGAGTCGAGTCGAACATTGGTGTTATGGAGCTCGACTCGTTAACTTAAACGAGCTTTATTTTGTGTTCGAGATCGACAACTATAAGGCTCGAGCTCGAGATAAACGAGCTCGAGCTCGAGCTCGAGTAGCTCGTTAAAAGCTCGACTCGTTAACACCCCTACGTGGGACTTTCATGAAACAATATGCATTCAATGACATTTAATGAAATAGTATGCATTACATGTAAGATTGTTGCATGAAACCATTAATCATTGATACAATCTAGCAATCAATCCAATGTTTACATAATAAATGAACTAAATGAATGATTTAGATAAGGGTTGCACGAGGTTTTACTCTTTTACTGGATTGCAAAATAAGCCACCCATACTAAAATATCCAATAAAATTAATGCTCTCTTTTCCTCCCATTTAATTTCATTGGTTGTTCTAAGAGAATTCTCCCAATGTAAAGAAAATTTCACTCTCATATTTTCTTTTTTTAGAGAAGCTCTTTTAGTATATAAAGAAAAGAACCTTAGAGCATCCGCAATGGTGCCTACATGGAAATCGTTTCATCCATTTTCACCCCCATTAAGGACCGGTCCTCGTCACGTGGAGGTGGAGAGGTTTATGAACATGAACCGGTTCATGTCTCCTTTTTACCTCCATAAACATTCAAATAATCAATAAAATATAAAACTTAAATTAAAGTATTTTTAATATATATTAATCATAAAATGAATTGATTTGATTACCATTAAATTTATGAACTTTTGATACATAAGGCCATCAGTACCACATGAGAGGATCTTTCAAAGATTTCAGCTCCACATCAGCGCCACATCAGCTTTTCTCCCATCCCTCACTCAATCTCTAACAATCCCTAAACATCCTTACCCCATTCCCTCAAACCCTTTTGCCACCTCATTTATTTTAATTCTTTTATTTATACATTTAATTATTTAACAAAATAAAAATATTTATATATTTTTTAATAAAAAAAAATAAGATAAATAATAAAAATAAAAATTCATACCATTCATTAAAAATAAAAATTACAAAATACAAAACACTACCAATTATGAAATTTTTGAATTTGCTCTTTTCTCGCTAAAGTAACCCTCAAAGCGTTTCCCGTAAGGTGATCATGCGGGGTCATGAAAAACTCGAAGTCTTTCTCAAATCGTTTTGAGCGTTCGATTTCGAGTTCTTGTTCCAACCTATGTCGTTCGAGTTTTGAGCGTTCGATTTCGAGATCGAGTTTTTTCATTTTGTATTCCACTGTATCATCAATCTTGTCGTTGAACGTCGTCAACAACTGAGTAACACTTTCGTCCGTATTCGTCCCGGACGTATTACTCGTTGATGTTTTTTTTGCCTTGTTTCTCCTGATGGGTCGTTGAATTTGCTCGTCATCGTCATCATCGGAAGGTTGGGTACGTTTTGAACCCCGCGATGAAGTTGTCGTCATCGTTGGAACGGCTCCCCATTTTGGACATTTTTTTAGGACGTCCCAAACTTGTTCGTGAGTGAAAGCAACTTTATGGCGTGCTAGATACCGTTCGTGTGCCGTTCGGGATATATCGGCCTCACTCATCCCGCTTGATCTATTATTGAGCAAGTTGTTGTAGATGCCGCCAAACGAATTAACTCTTTTATTGAGGTCGTTGAACTTGCTATTGAGTTGATGGGTTGATCTATAACCTGGTTGACGACCCAAGCGAGTAAAGAACACATGCCCGATTCGGCCCAAAAACTTCCTACATTTATGTAAAATTAAGTATAAGAATAATAATAATAATAATAATAATAATAATAAAAATAATAATAATAATAATAATAATAACAATAAAAATAATTACCACCGCTTTATGCATTACCGATAACGGGGTCCTCCGAAACGTCAACCCACGCCGACACTAACGCGAGTTCCTCGGCTTTACTCCACGTTTGTTTGGCGGCTTTTGTTGGTCTCGGATTTGATGGTTCCGGGTTAGATTGTTGTGTCGGGATAGATTGTGGTGTGTTCGGGGTAGAAGGTTGGGTTTCCGGAACAATGTCGTCGTCGAGATTGATTGCGGGTGAATGAAGATTGTAGTTGGCCGGAGTAAAACCTTGTTCAATCAAACCGGGACGTGTAAATTGGTAAGGAAATTGTTGGTGAAATTGTTGCGGATATTGTGGCGGATTTTGTTGCGACCATTGTGGCGGAATTTGTTGCGACCATTGTGGCGAAATTTGTTGCGACCATTGCGGATGATAACCTTGTTGTGTAAACGCTTGGAAACCAAGCTCTTGATCTTCTTGCGATTGTGGTGTATTCGGTCGGTTACGACGGGATGTAGGTGTTGTGTTTGGATTCATGATGAGAGAGGTGTGAAAAATAAGAGGTTGAGAGAATTTGAGAGAGTTTGAGAGGTGTGAAAAATAAGAGGTTGAGAGAATTTTAGAGAGTTTGAGAGGTGTGAGAAATAAGAGGTTGAGGGTTAAATATATAGTGGGATTAAATTGAGAATTTTTTTTTACAAAGAGCCGTTCAACGGCATTATTTTTAAAAATTAAATAATTTTTTTTAATAAACCTTCAGGATGAATCGGGATCCCGAACCCGGAATCCATCCCGCACCCCGCATCCCGCTGAGCCCGTAGCCCATTCCCGCTGAGCCCGAACCCATCCCGAGCCCCATCCCGCGCCGGCTACGGATGGCCTAATCTTTTTATTATAATTTTTTTTAGTTTTCAATTAATTGATTTTTAGTTATAATAAGTGTTTTTCAATGATTTTTTTCAATTATAATATCTCATCCCTAATAATTTTATTTTATTTTATTTGTTAATAAAATTATAAGCTTGTATTTTATTACAATCAAAAGTTAATTATTTTTATAAGTATATGTTAATTATTCTTTTAATTGTAATAGTAAATTTTATTATTATATATTTTTATTATATAAATTATGGACCGGTCCATGATTGAGAGTAAAAAGTTTATAAAATGTGCAGGAGAGAGAAAACTGATGTGGCAGATAGAGAAATTTGATGTGACTAAACTATGAACCTCTAAATAGGTCCATGAACCTCTTGGGAACCCAACGTCCTCACATGCACACTAGTCCGATTCCCGACTATGATATCATTTGTAACATCGCATAGCAACCGTATCAGATATTGACATATTGTCCACATCTGAACTCACGGTTTTGAAACACGTCTGATACTTATAAGAGTATAAGACAACATTAGTCCCACTCCAACCGATTTGAGATCTCACAACAGAAGAGGGGCATGAAATTTGGGAACAAAATTTTATCATAAGGAGAACCAAAACCGCTTCTTAGATGAACGTTTAGGACGCAATTCCTAGATTTTGACGGTGTTCAATCCTATGTGTGCATCATGCCTTTGACAACTTGTGCGTTAAAATTTCAAGTCCACAGTTTTCCTAAGATATATGTTTGTTAGAATATGGAACTCCCGTAAACCAACATAAGTGGTTTCATTTACAAACCAAACCATTAGTACAAACCATACAAACCAATCTCAACCGTCCTTCTAGTCTAATGAATATTTGATTCAACAAATACCTCGATTGTTTCTTGATCATAATACATAAAACACAATCTATAAATATCTCAATTAATGGTCAGGTTTGTAAAAGATCTCTCCTCAAACAAACAATCCCCAATTTGCAATTAAACTCAAACTAGGTCAAAGCTAATTTCACAATATCCCCAAGAAAAACAATTGAACATTGTTTTATCTTGAGATTCCAATGTGGAATAAGATTGAAACAGTCAATAATATCATCTCCTAATCACTTGCAATCAATGAATAAAACCTAATCACAAAAAAATAAAGCAACGAAGAGAACACACCCGAGGTTTTAACGTGGAAAACCCAGAAAGAGAAAAACCACAGCATGAGACTCACAGCTTATTCGGTCACTGGGTAGTGACTTATTGATATAGAAAGTGGCTTATTCAGTAAGCTTTTAGGAGATAGCGCTTTATGCAGAAGGCCAAGTTTTTCCCTCCCATCTATGAAAATCCCTCCCAAACAAAAAATCTTACCAATCTATACAGACAGATTAATCCACATAAACAGATTAATCCATACATGACTTAATAGAAAACCAACCAAACAACCCATAAGAAAACTGTGCTATTTTGACTTGGATTTAAGACACATCTCACAGGAACTCATTTGAATCTCTCTTTAAAAGAGTCGTTTCTCTAAAGAGCCATTTTAGAGAAAGAAAATATTGCTACACGTTTGATGGTTCGTGTCATCTTGTGGACATGGAACTCCAATATAGGGATGAGATCGGGACCGGACCGGTTGGTACCGAATTTTTTTGGGACTAAAAAATATGACCGAAAACCGAACCGTATGTACCGGTTCGGTACCTGTTCGGTTTCGGTATATTGGAGTCCAATATACTGAAAGATCAAAAAGAAAATAGAACAAACAGATTATTTCCCCTGAGATTCTTAAGGACCTTGTCTACTCCTGTGAGGTAGTAGGAATTGCGTGGAACGGATCGACAAGCGTCAAGCCTAAAGATGAATGAGTTTACAAACGTAAACCCAGAAAATTAGGAAAAATCTTGGATTCCAAGAAACTATTATTGAACTTGAATACTTCAAAATTGAATTTACTGATTAACAATTGAAACCTAATAGTCGTATTTATTTATACTTGACTAATTAAGATAACTATGGAAACCAAATTCAAACTCATCCTAATCCTAATCCTAATCCTAATCCTAATCCAACTTTAGAACTAATAATTAATAAATTAAACTAAATAATAATCCTAATAATAATAATTATCCTAAGGAAAATCAAGGAACGATCAGGCCCGCGGTTTCAAGTCGCGGGGCTAGCCGCGGAAGTCACTGCTGTATTTTCGCCCAGTGAGTTGCACGGGTTCATCCGCAGGTAATGGTCCAAAGATAGAAGAAACACTTTAATACCTCTTGAATTCTCCCTACACCATCCTCCCTCTGCATTCCAAGCTCTTAAACAAGCTCATTTACAAATACATCATTTTACATTATTAATGAATCAATCATAACAACTAATTGGAAACTAATTCAAGATCCTGAATATTTCAAAGCAGAGTTACTCGATCTAGACTCAGGGTTTTGTTGAAAATCTTCATTAATACTATAATCGCCAATCAATTGGAAACTTACCAAAATAACTACACGAAGCATACTGTTCGAATAAAACGGTGAAAGCAAATTTGTTCGATGAAACATGAAAGTGGATTTATAGTTTCGTGCACAAACTGAATCTCATGTAGAACACATAAGTACAGAAGTAATCACGGTTGAAATTTCGAAACAAACAGCAGCTCCTACTATCACGAATCACATTTCCTACTCAAGAATCAACACAGCTGAGCAGAAGCAGAAGTAAATCTGGAAATGAACAAGCATATAGTTGCAATTGATACTAAAGGAACTGAGAATTACTACCTTCTAGGAAGGAGAAGCAACCAAATAACCACCTGCCTCAGCGCCTTCTTCGTCTAAGGACAAGTCATCTGTCCTTCTCAAAACAGTGTGAATCACGACGACCACAAGCCCGACCAAAACCGAGATCAGTATGTTCGTTGTGGCGCCAGTCAACAGCAGCAAAACGAGCGTTAAAACAGATAAAACCGTAAGAACAACGCGATCATCGATCACTCGGTGGAAAATCACCAGAGGCTCGTCGCGGAGGAAGTAGAGGAACAACCAGACCGCCATCAACACCACGAATACGATCATCGAGATCGGATGCCATAACAGACTAAGGAACAAAATCACGAGCACAATTATCGCATAGTTCATGCGGAAGTAGCCGGTGTTGGTTTTAATCCGTGGATATGCTTCGGAGACGCCGTGAGGAAAGTTAATCGACCGTAGATTGAAAACCTCCTTCCACGGCCGTCGGGTGCCGAGTCCAGTTTTTATGCGTTCTTTTGCGCGGGATAGGTATTCGAGGTTCGCGCCTCCGCCGGATGACGTCGGAATCGTGCCGTAAGTCGTCATATCGCCGGCGATTGGCGGCGAGGGTTAGTATCGGGGGCGGTGCAAAAAGAGAGGAAGATGCAGCGTGGATGTAGAGGTGTGAGTGAAGGTGGCATGTGTCCAACTGATTTTAGGCGCGTCGCATATATATATATATATATATATATATATAATTTAATTAAAATAACCAAAGTTCGACTTTGATTTAGAGTATCTCCAACCACACGTCATTTCCCACTTTTTGGCGTTTGTTGCATTCCAATCTCACGCCAAAGGTAAATTTTTTTGCCGGCCGTTCAATTGATACGGCAAATATACAGTGTGAATTAATATGGTGGTTCCCACCACTTTTCCTTAAAAGTATTATTATTTAATTAATAAATATTATAACTTATATATATTAATAGCAAATAGTAAATGAAATAATGTTATTTTAATGTGTGGTCCATAAATTTGGTGTTTTTTTTTGTATGGTTGGAGTTGAAGGTTTTTTTTTTTGTGTTGGACCCACCATAATTGGTGTTTTTGGTGTTTTTTTGGTGTCAAGATTGGAGATGCTCTTACCAAAATACCCATTTCTCTCCTGAATTTGCCAAAATACCTATTTTTCCGCGATTGGGGTCCGCGATCGCGGAAAAGAATCATTATAATGGTGTAACTTGTTAAAATTAAAACGTATTTTTTTAACGTATTTTAGTTAATAAACGATTATATGTGTTAAATGTAAAATTAAAATTATGAAAGTAAAAAGTATAAAGTAAAGTAAGTAAATAAGTATAAGGGTTAAAAGTGTAAATATCCTATATCCCGCGAATAGTCCCGCTACACAAAGGGGGTTGCTAAGCATGTCGGCCCCCTTTTCCTCTCACAAACCAAAACTTAATTAAATATTTACAATTTACCCCCTATACTTACTTATTTAATTTACTTTATACCTTTTATTTTTCTAATTTTTATTTTACATCTTCATCATATTAACACGTATAATCGTATATTAGCTAAAATACGTTAAAAAATACGTTTTAATTTTAACAAATTACACCATTATAATCGTCTCTTCGATACGTTCGAAATGAGCCTAAGATTGAATTTTTTTGATTTAATTATTTAATTATATATCATATATACTACATAAAAATATTTTTTATATTTAAAATTCATACTCTTATAGTTAAATATTTAATTTATGGTACATATCTAACTTTTTCAATTTTCGTTTTACACTCTTATTACATTAAACATAATAATCATATGTTAACTCAAATATCTTAAAAAATACGTTTTAACATATCACATTAAAGGGTATTTGGGATTGCTTATTTAAAACAGCTTATGCTTATTTTTAAAAATGTTTATCAACTTATGTCGTGCTAATAACGAGTTGGGCGTAAAAATACGTTTTATCTTGTAAAGTATTTTCTCTCTAAAAAAATACGTTTTAACATATCACATTAACATACATAATTACGTTAAAATACGTTAAGGCCCGGCCCGGGACTGACTATATTTTTTATTTACAAATTTATTTTTTTAATGCATTTTGAAGTTTATTTTTAAATGTATTTGATTGAAGAGGGATGAGGTATTTGATTGAAGAGGAATCTTGGGGCATTTTTGCAAATCAGGAGAGGGATGAGGGATTTGTGTAAGTGAAAAATGAACTTGTGGCATTTAATTTAATTTTTGCAAAACTGTTGTAGATGCTGTGAGGACATAATGTGAGTGGTATGTATATGTGTTAGTCCCAAATGGCTATAACAAGTATTGTAGAAGGGGGGGGGGGGGGTTGAATACAATACTCAAAATTTTCACAATTTTAATTCTATTATTGATAATCTTTCAACAAGAATTACACATAGAAAACTTAAGGCTGTTGCGGAAAAGAACAGATAAACTATTCTAACAATCTTACACAAAGTATACTAACAAAACAACCAAGAACACTTAGAACAAAGCTATAAAGTTTTTAAACAATATGTAGATTTCTTGCACTGAGAGAGAAGTCCAGAAAGCGTAGTTTGCATGGAGCCTTCTACTTCCTATTATAGTGAAGATACAAGTATTGTGCATTAAATGCTCAAGACACTTGTCATAAGGAGATTGGATAGAAGGTGTAGTACTCTGAAAAGTTGATGTTTCCAAATCACCTTTTTCCTTGGAACCAGGAAGAATGCCCATGCTGATTTAGACGTTATCTAAAAGTGGAGAGTACTAAGTTGACATTTTTACCAACCACTGGATTATTGCCAAACCTGGAGGATCTTCTTGATGTGTTTTCCAAGACAATTTATCGATGATGTTCCACCGATATAACTGTCATTGGTCTTTTAAAAATCATCTACAAGAAAATCCATTTACAAGAAAATCCATTTACACGAAGATCCCACCGATTTGAGTATCCTCATCAGTGAGATGAAGTACACCGATTTGAGTATCCTTGTCGGTGGGATGATGTCCACCGACTCCTGAAGACAACATCGGTGGAATGAAATCCACCAATTTGAGTATCCTCATCGGTGAGATGAAGTCCACCGAATTGTTGAGAACACCATCGGTAGAGAGGAAGTCCACCGATGTGAGATCGATGGACAATAACTTGTATATATCTTGAGAAGAGTCTTCTTGATTCCGCACAGAGAATCTCTTCAAGCTTGGTTTCGGTTGATCTTCGACTTCACCGAACAGTTGCTATCTTGTACAAGTTATTTAAAGAACCCTGCTAAAATATTCTAAGTAAGATTTTAGGGGAAAACATCGGTGAGTCAATTTCAAATCTTTGGTGACCCAACAATCTCCCCCTATTTGAATTTGAGCTCCTTCCTTTGAATATTTAAGAGTAATGTTGGGTCACATAGATTTAAAATTGACTCACCAATGTTCTCCCTTATATCTTACTTAGAATATTTTAGCATGGTTCTTTTAAAGATGACTTGTACAAAATTTCAACTGTTCGGTGAAGTCGAAGATCAACCGGAACCAAGCTTGAAGACATTCTACTTGTGGAAAATAGAAGACTCTTCTCTACATACAACCAAGTCATCATCCACCGAATTTGTTCTTACAAATCGGTGGACAACACTCCACCGAATTTGTTCTTACAAATCGGTGGACAACCCTCCACCGAATTTGTTCTTACAAATCAGTGGACAAACCTTCACCGATCTTGTTCTCACAAATCGGTGGACAACCCCTCCACCGACATATCCTTTGTCGGTCAGCATCATCCCACTGATAAGGGTACTGAAATTGGTGGGATCTATATGTTATCATATAAATGATGTTCTCTCTGCAGATTGCTTCAAGTTCCAAAGTCAATTGTATCGGTGAAACTTCATCGGTGTGATTGTCTTAGAATACACATCAAGAAGATCCTTTATTATGGGACAATATCATTTGACAGATAGAAGTGACTGTTTGTCGTTTTATCCATTATCAGTTAAAGTCCCTTTCTTCAGCATGGGTTCTATTTCTAGTACCTAGTAAAAGGTGATAAGGACATCTCAGCTTTTCAGGAGTCAACATCCTCAGCAAATATGAAGATGACAAGTGTCCCAAGCATTTAATGCTTGTACACTCCTTGTCACTATAAAAGGAAGAAGATATCCCCATGAAAACTACGCTTTCTGGAATTCTCTCAGTGCAAGAAATCTCCATATTGCTTGATAACTTAATAGCTTTGCTCTCAGTGTTCTTGGTTGTTTTGTTTAGTATACTTTGTGAAAGATTGTTAGAATAGTTTATCTGTTCTTTTCCGCAACAGTCTTTAAGTTTCTTTGTGTAATTCTTGTTGAAAGATTTTCAATAAAAGAATTAAAATTGTGAATTTTTTTGAGTATTGTATTCAACCCCCCCCCTTCTACAATACCTGTTAAGCCATCTGGGGACTAACAAGTGGTATCAGAGCAGAAAGTTTAATTCCATAAACTTGATCTGTGATGGCTGCCTCTTCTTCTTCAACTATTGAAAACTCTGTTCAAAACAACTTTTCTGAGAATGGCTCCATATCAAAACCTCCTAAGTTTAATTCTAACAACTTTTCTTTGTGGAAAAGCCGCATGATGCTATTCATGGAAGGAGTGGATACTAGATATCCAACCATTCTCAAAGAGGGACCTATCATCCCCAGAGTTTGGGCTCGCTATGAAACGCAGAGGCCTGGTAAAGAAACCATGGAAAAAGAAATCTCTAGTGACTCTGATGAAGAAAAATCCAGTGCTACTGGTCGTTACATCCTCAAAAATCCTAAGAAATATACTGATGAGGAAAAACGGTTGGTTTCCCTTGACTCTAAGCTAAGAGCAATTATTGCTCTCTCTCTTCCGGATGAGGTCTATCACCCTCTTGTTAACTTTGAAATTGCTAAAGAGATGTGGACCACACTGTGTGTACTGTACGAAGGTACAGTGGAAGTAAAGAAAAGTAAAAAGATTGGTCTTATTAGAAAGTATGAACTCTTTGCTTTTGAAAAAGGAGAATCTCTTCCTAGCTACTATAACCGTTTCAACTCTCTTTTAAATGATCTGAAGTTATTGGGCAGAGTCTATGATAATGAGGAAGTCTTAAGTAAGTTCATGGATTGTCTTCCAGAATTTTGGGAGAATATATGTACTTGCATTAAAACTACCAAGGACCTTGAGTTCATGCCCTTAACTGTCCTGTATGGAACTCTCTTCAATTTTGAGCAAACCAAGTTACAAAGGAAATCTTTCATCAAAGAGATAAAGAACTCTTCTATAGCTCTTGTTAGTGAAAGCTCCAAGAAATCTCAAAATGTTCCTAGAATCACCTATCCTTCATCAGACTCTGACATTGACAGCCAAAATAACTCTACCCACCAAACGGAGGCATATCTTAGTGATGCTGATGATGAAGGTGAGGATATTACGGTTGAACAGTTGTCTGATGAAATGGCAATGATGGCTGGTTCTAAAAACAAGTTTCGTCCTTTCAACAAATCCATAAATTTTAGAAAATCCTCATCTTCCAAGACTTCATCTGATAAGTCAAATGAAGAATGTTATAACTGTGGCAAGAAATGACACTTTGCATCTGAGTGTAGGAGCAAGCATGTTACTAAGTCTAGGAACCCATCCTCTGACAAATATTCCTCAAAGAATGAGAAACCCAGAAATAATCCTTTCAAATCAACCTTTTCCAAAAAGGTTTCCCAATCCTCTTCCTTAGACCATCAGGAGCGTGCTGAGAAGTATAAAGCTAAGTACAAGAAAGAGAAAGAAAGGAGTGAGGGTCTTGAAAGAAAAGGAAAAGGTCTAATGGCAGAAACTCATGACTGGGATGAAGAAGACACCTCTGACAGTGATTCTCACAATATGTGCTTCATGGCCATTTCTGAAGAGATGGAAGATTCTGAAAAAGCTACCTCTCCAATGGCTCTTGTGGCAACTGGGTGCTCGACAACTTATGCTTAGGTACATCCTTTTAATGATATGACTGATAGTGAAAAGATTGATGCTTACGAATAATTAACTAAAGATTTTTATGCTGTCAAGGATAGCAAGAAAAGAAAATCCATTCAAGTTAAAACTCTCACCTCTCAACTTGAAGTCTGCATGGCTAAACTTGAAAAGTTTGAGGAAATCAAAGCTGAGCTTGAAAATGTGAAAACCATAAATCACGTGATTTCAAAAGAGAAAAATCACCTTTTTAAGAAACTAAAAAGGGAACAAGAGGTTGTTAGAAAATGGTCAAATTCTTCCAAAAATCTTGAACAAATCTTTCAAGGCCAAATCAGTGGTAATGATAAATTTGGTCTAGGATTTGGGAAAACTGTTGCTGATACCTCTTCTCTTGCACTCATCCCTTCCTCTAATGCATGGGATGATGCCTTAGAGTCAAGCTCTTGTGACTCTGTCTCTTTAAACTCTATGGATCTAGGTGAAGCCTTAAAGTATGGAATGTTTATAAAGGCAAAAGAATCTTCTTCAATTCAAAACATTGAGAAGCAAGATTCCAATGATGTTTCAAAACACATCCATGATTTCTTAAAAGATTCTGTCATGGATGAAGCCTCTTCCTCTAACTCCTCAAAAGCCAAACCTCTTCAAAGAGCAAACCCCACCGATTTCTCCACCGATGATCCTCCCATACCTCTTCATGAGCTGTTGAAATCTATTCACATAGATGAATACCCCTCTTCTGATCATAAACCCTCAAAGATCCCTAAGAGAGAACATCAACCTTCATCAAACAGATTCTCCTCTTCCGTCAAAGGGAAGTCTGTTGTTGATCTCCATCCCAAAAGTAATTCTCCAAAGATATTTTCTGGCAACTCATTTGTTCTTCCCATTCCCAGATCTGTGCTTTTGAAAAAGTCAAAACTCAAGGAATCATCATCTTTTAAATCCGACAAAGGAATTCTTGGACCCAAGCTCTTAGCATCTTCATCTTCAGCTAAGACCATAAGAATCAATGTGAAAAATCTCAACAAGGAAAGTGGTCATGTATCTAAAAAGATTTTTGTCTATAGAAAATGCTATAACTGTGGTGACACCTTTCACTTGGCTAAGGATTGTCCCAAGGAAAGAATAGATAGAACCAAACCTAAGGACTCTTCTTCTTCTAACCCTAAAGGACCCATCACCAAATGGATACCAAAGAACTAATCTGTTTTTGCATGCAGGCTTTTGAGCACCATCAAATTTGGTATCTGGATAGTGGGTGCTCACGCCACATGACGGGAAACAAATCTCTCCTTATAAACTATGTGCCTGGAAAAGGTCCATCTGTAACCTTTGGTGATAACTCTAAAGGTTATACCAAAGGATATGGAACTCTCACTAATGGATCTGTCACCTTCAATAAAGTGGCCTTTGTTGACGGCCTCATGCATAATCTTCTCAGCATTAGCCAACTGTGTGATCTTGGATATAAAGTTATCTTTGAACTTTGTGTCTGTACTGTGGTGGACAAGAACTTCAATGTGGTGTTATCTGGAAAAAGGATGGAAAATGTCTATATCATTGATATGGGACTAAATAACAATTCATCCAATGTCTGCTTTGTGTCAGATGACACATCCAAAAGGAACTGGTTGTGGCATAAGCGTCTCTCTCATCTAAATTTCAAAACCCTTCATAAAATCTCCAACAAAGAGCTGGTGACTGGTATGCCAAAGTTGAACTTTGTCAAAGAGAAGCTGTGTGATGCATGTGAAAAAGGGAAGCTCACCAAAACTTCCTTCAAGACCAAGCAATGCTCTTCCATCACTCTTCCTCTCCAGATGCTGCACATGGACCTATGTGGACCAGTCAGCACTCCAAGTCTAGGAGGAAAAAGGTACATTCTTGTAATTGTTGATGAATTTACTAGATATATTGGGTGTCTTTTCTCAGGTATAAAAGTGATGCAACTGAAGAAATCATCAATTTAGTCAAGAAAAATGAAGTTCTTAATGGTCAACTTGTTCGTTCGGTAAGAAGTGATAACGACACTGAATTCAGAAACAGTGCTCTTGAAGATTTCTTCACTGAGAAAGGAATTTCTCAAAACTTCTCTGCAGTCCGGACTCCTCAGCAAAATGGAGTGGTGGAAAGGAAAAACAGAACTCTATGTGAGGCTGCTAGATCAATGCTAAGTGAATCAAATCTTCCCATCTATTTTTGGGCTGAAGATGTAAATACTGCTTGCTTTACCCAAAATAGGTCAGTGATATCCAAAAGACATGATAAAACCCCATATGAAGTTTTCCATGGCAGAAAACCAAATATTGGTTTTCTTCATGTTTTTGGCTGTGTATGCTTTATTCTAAATGATCGTGATAATCTTGGGAAATTTGATCCCAAAGCTGATGAGGGAATCTTTGTTGGATACTCCCTATCCTCCAAAGCTTATCGTGTGTACAACCTCAGGAGAAAATGCATTGATGAGTCTATTCATGTCAAATTTGATGATCTTAGATCATCATCCCTGTCAAGTGATGATGATGATTTACACAGATGGATCTCTTCTTGCATCGGTGATGCTCCTTTATCAAACTCCACAGATACATCTTTTACTCCCTCCAATCCATCTCCATCAAATAACCAAGTCGGGCCATCCTCGATAATTCCCACCGAAATTGACCATGTTTCCACCGATATGCAACCCTCCACCGACGATCAGCCTTCCACCGATCCAATCTCTTCCACCGAAAATATTGCCTGCCACCGAACCTCTGATCCCACTCCATCTTCACCCCTAACACAAAATATTCCACCACCTTTACCTCCTGCAACAAAATGGACCAAAGATCATCCCATAGATCAAATCATCGGTGATCAACAAGCAGGTGTCCAAACACGTAGAGGAGTTGGAAACATTTGTCTCTATGTGAATTTTCTCTCTCTTTCTGAACCCAAGAAGATTGATGAAGCTCTTGTAGATCCCTGTTGGATCACTGCCATGCAAGAAGAGCTTTCTCAATTTACGAGAAACAAAGTTTGGAGATTGGTTCCCAGACCCCGAAAGAAAACAATCATTGGAACCAAATGGATCTTCAGAAATAAAATGGATGAAGATGGTACTGTTATCAGAAATAAAGCCAGACTGGTTGCTCAAGAATACCGACAGGAAGAATGCATTAATTATGATGAAACTTTTGCCCCTGTTGCAAGACTTGAAGCAATAAGAATCTTTCTGGCCCATGCTGCCTACCGAAATTTTAGAGCCTTTCAAATGGATGTCAAAAGTGTCTTTCTCAATGGGGAACTTGCAGAGGAAGTCTATGTGAAACAACCTCCTGGTTTTGAAGATCCAACTCATCCAGACTATGTGTACAGACTTGACAAGGCCCTTTATGGTCTCAAGCAAGCTCCTCGTGCTTGGTATGACACACTTGCCAACTTCCTTCTAAAGCATGGATATTCCAGAGGTAAAATTGACAATACTCTCTTCATCAAGGAGACCTCAGGTAATCTTATTCTTGTCCAAATCTATGTTGATGACATCATTTTTGGTGCCACTGATGAGTCACTATGTGATGAGTTTGCCTCTCTCATGATGAGTGAATATGAGATGAGCATGATGGGAGAGCTTACATTCTTCTTGGGCCTTCAGGTCAAACAATCTTCAGAAGGGATTTTTATAAACCAAAGTAAATATATTCGTGACCTTCTGAAGAAATTTAATTTCTTAGATAGCTCTCCCATGAAAACTCCCATGGCTCCTCCTTTGAAACTCAATGCTGATCTTAAAGGTGAATCTGTGGATGTTACCCTTTATCGAGGCATGATTGGTTCTCTTCTGTACTTAACTGCTAGCAGACCGAATATTATGTTTGCTACTTGTCTATGTGCCCGTTATCAGGCCAATCCAAAAGAATCACATTTAAAGGTTGTAAAGCGGATTTTTCGATATCTCAAGGGTACCTTGCACTTGGGTCTTTGGTATCCCAAAGACTCAGGTTTTGAACTAATTGGGTATTCAGATTCAGATTATGCAGGTTCCCAGATTGATAGAAAAAGTACTACAGGAAGCTGCCAGCTTCTTGGTGGCAAATTGGTTAGTTGGTCCAGCAAGAAACAAAACTCTGTGTCAACCTCTACTGCTGAGGCTGAATATGTAGCTGCTGGAAGCTGTTGTGCTCAGATCCTGTGGATGAGAAATCAACTCAGGGACTATGCTCAAATCTACTCCAAAGTCCCAATTCTGTGTGATAACTCAAGTGCAATAGCTATTGCAAGCAACCCAGTTCTTCATTCCAGATCAAAGCATATAGATATCAGATATCATTTCATCAGGGACCACATCTCCAAAGGTGACATTGAGTTACATTTCATTCCCACCGATCTACAGCTTGCTGATCTGTTCACCAAACCCCTAGATGAAGCCAAGCTCAACTTCCTAATAAGTGAACTTGGCATGTGTAATTTTCAATAACTGTGTGTCTTCACTTTCCACCGATCTCACATCGGTGGACACTCTTTTCGTCTCTCTTCTTCCACCGAAATCTCATCGGTGGATACTTTCTTCTTTCCTCTTTCTACACCGATCGCACACCATACTCACCACCGATATATACACCGATCACCGATGTCATTTTCTCACCGATCACCGACCATCGATATCTACTACCGATGTCATTTGTCGGTGTGTTATATTCCACCGACGATGACTTCTTCCACCGAAATCTCATCGGTGGATACTCTCTTCTTTCCTATTTCTACACCGATCGCACTCCTTACTCACCACCGATATCCATGTCCAATTCATCCCTGTCGGTGAGATCTGCACACCGAAATACATCACCAAATCCCTAATCTTATCCCATACGCTTCCCCATGCTCACATCACCCCTAAGACCCTAGATGTCAGTGACCTTGACCGTTCCTTTTCCATATAAAACCCGTTCAACCACATACCCCGAAACCCTCATCATTACCTTTTCCAACTTGTGTATTTTTTTTAATTTTTTAATCATAACCGTTCCCTCCTTGTTTCTTTTTAAAATACCTCTAAACCCTTCACCTTCCTCCTATTTATACGACCCTTCGCCCTTCACATTCCTCCTTCTTCATTTTCTCATTTCGAAACCTGCAACTCCCCCACCTTCTTCCTTCCCATCATTCCTATCATTCTCATTCTCAAAATGGCACCCACCAAGATACCTACGTGCTTTGAAGACCTCATCTTCAACCCTTGCAACCATGTAGCAAGGTTCGAATCCGATCCCGCACATCCCGAGTTCAACACCATTATCAAATTCTTAACCCGCTCACCTCTTCTCCATGCTTTCTCCTGCAACCCAAAGATGAGCAAAATGCTCATTGGAAAATTTTGGCTTTCCTGTGTGTATGATATTTCAAATGAAGCAATTCATGCCTCTATCTTTTCTGACAAAGAGGGTGATCACGATGTTACTTTTGGTGTGGATGATGTCCGCCGTGCTCTCCGGATCGAAGCCTTTTCAACATATGTTGACATGCATGTTGACAACTTTCTTGGGCAAGTCATCAGCACTCTTGGCTATGTTCAACATTCTGAGGATAAAGCTTCCAAGTCTTCTAAAGGACCAGGTACCCTTCTTCGCAAAAATATGGGTGGGGTTTGGAACTTCTTTTTTGCTCATGTGATCCATTGTCTATCTAGAAAGACAAGTGGTCAAGACCAATCCCCATCTTATATTACAAAGCTTTCTCATGCACTAATTTTTCAAAGAAAGGTGGACTTTGCTCAGTATTTCTTTACTGAGCTGACTGAAGTAATCAAACACCCGAAAAAGTGTTATGTCGCATATCCTCGGTTCATCTCTATGATCCTTCAACACAAACTCGGTGCGGCTTTGGATGCGGATCGTAAGTCTAAAACTCCTCGCTTCATCTACGATTGGTCATCACCCTTTGTTGGCCAAAAGACGCTCAATATTGTCCATCTCGCTACTGATCTCCCCCTACGCCAAGGTATGATTTCTTTCGCTTTATCTCCCGATCTTCACTGGGGTGATGCGGAAGCTCCTGGGTTTCAACACCCGGGAGTTCCCGAGGCACCCCAAGTTGTAGTGGCCCCTCTTCCCATTCTCGAGTAAAGTCGGGCGGCGCGAAAAAGAAACAACGTACGGCCCCCGACACCTCCGCACCCGCTTCTCGAACTATGCCACCGAGAGATCCCTCGGAGGCTTCCCCGGTTCAATCCCCATCTCGTAAGCGGAGGCACTCAACTTCCCCTTCGAGATCTCTTTCAAAGAGGTCTCGGAAACCATCGGCCCAACCGACTAATCCAACCGTCGATTCTCGAAAATCGCCAGTTGTTGAACTTCACCCCTCCGGGCCAAGGGAATCCGTCTTTATCCCCACCGACTCCTCTGCAGTTTCTCAAAAGACTACAATTGTAGAAAAGGAGAACCCATATGCTGCCTCTTCCCTCATCTCTTCGAGTGGCAGAGATGACTTCGGGGACTCTCCCCTCGAAGGAGTTGACTTGTCACTGCACGACCTCTCACCCGGTCATTTTATGATCGATGATGAAGCACAACTCGATCTGAGTTCCCCCCCCCCCCCAAATCCCCCCGAATGACTTCTTTGAATTTCTTCTGGAGGACACTGGTTCTCCTCGAACCATCCCGTCCACCGATGAAATTCTCACCGAGACTCCCTCAACGCAGCTTAACCCCACCGAAGGTATCTCCACCGAACCTCTCTCTTCTACACCGAAGCCGCCCTCTCCCCGACATCGGTTCCTTTACCCCGATCCTTCCTTGGCTCAACCAACTTCCTCTCACTTTTTTGAGGATCGTATACTACCTCATTCCCGTTTGGCACCAACAGAACCCCATCTCCGAGCTCAAAATACTCCCCCTACCGATGCTCTTCGTGAAACTCTAAGGTCTATGTCTGACAACTTGGCCTTATTATCCAACAAAGTGGATACTTTGACCACTTCCCACTCCCACATTGCAGATTCCTTTGATGCTTTCAAGGCTTCGTATATAGTCAAGGATACTGAACTTCAGCGACTCATTCAAGAGGTCAAAACTCATCAGGATCTTGACAAAAACATCGCCGATTCTCTTTGGTCTCTTCACACCAAAGCTGACAACATGCTGGAGAAAGCTCAGTGGGAAATGGACTTGGGTGATTTTTCGATGATCTCCGGTGACACCACTCAAAGTTTGGCTCATCTTCACACCAAGTTTGATAGTGTTTTTGTGCAGTTAGGTTTTAAGGTTCCAGCTGCTGCTGAGGGGGAGAAGACTCTTAGTCATCCAAAAATGCCTTCAATTAAGAGATCTATCATCAACAAGCCTTCACCCTCCACCGAAAAATCACCCTCCACCGAAAGATCACCTCAGGCCACCGAAAAATCACCTACCACCGAAACATCTTCATCCTCCACCAAAAGATCACCTCAGGCCACCGAAGCTAAACTTATAACCTCCCCAAAACTTGCAGCTACCACCGATCAAATCTCCATACCGACCAAATCTCCATCAGGGGTAAAAAGTAAGGCAACGTCTGAGGGGGGGGGCAAGTTTCTAAAACCCCCAAGGACAAAGGCAAGAAAACTCTCACTGCTGAACAGTTGGCCGAAGAAGAAAAGAAAAAGAGGGAACTGACAAAATATGGGATTCGACCTGCGGATGCCCAAACTTTGAAGTTAAAGCCTCCTCCTCTACATTCTCAGGAATCCAACCTCGGTCTGACTCCTCAGGAGATTGAGGAAGCCAGACTTGCTCAAAAAGATCTAGATGACTCCAGGGCTCTATCATTGAAAGCTGCACAAGAAGAGTCCATCAAAGCTAAGTCTACCGATCCACTCTTAATCCAAAAATCGGTGCTGAGTGCAATTGAAAAAGAAAAGAATGAAGAAATAAGTTGGTACAAAAGACCATGTAACACCGAATGTCCAAATCCCCGATCACAAATGTCAAAATTGCTACCTCCAGAGCCAACCCAAAGGATATCAGGATGATCATCGATAGAGAAGACGGCTCAATGAAAAGTGTGAGAGATGTTAACCTCCAACATTACGGTCTTCCCGAATGGTATGAGATCTCTCAAAACTTGGTCAGAAGTGCAAACCCAAAGAAAGACATTTTTATCAAATGCATTGAAGGACTGATGGAAAAGATGAAGGAGATTAAAAGAAAACACAACATCATCCTTTCCTCCGATGAAAGGGCGAAACTTCAATCAATGAAAGAAGAAATCCGTCTTCCCAAAGTCAAGAATCCTATCGACAAGGTGTTCAAAGAAATGGCAACTGAAGGGAAGATTCCAAATGTAAGCAACCTAAATCTGTCCCTCCCCACATCTGTGCCTTATCTTACCACAACTTTGAGCCTCTCACCGATACCTGGACTGTTCTTCAATGATGGTTTTGGTCATCGTGCCTTCTTCAGATTTGCACAAATTCCGATCGCCGACACCGTGTTCCTTCAAGGCATCTCCAACCTCTTTCCCAACATCCCCGAAGCTCAACCTTTCTACCGAAATTTGTTGGACGAAATCAAGCAACGACAAACTTCCAAGAAATAGGTTCTATCTCTCAATGGTACTTGTAAAAGTCTGTTTTTCTTCTTACGAATGTACGAGAAAACTTATCTAAATACAAGTACCTTTCTATTTGAATTAATTTTTGTTATATAAGCTCTACTTTCATTTACTTGTAAATACCGTATATAGTATACATACCCTTACAAAAGAAAAATAGATCAAAAGAACAAAAAGAATGGTCTATGTAAAAAGAACCCAAAAAGAGTAAAAAGGGTCAAAATGCATTTTACTTTTCTACTCTTAAATATTCTAAGGGAAGAGCTCAAATTCAAATAGGGGGAGATTGTTGGGTCACATAGATTTGAAATTGACTCACCAATGTTCTCCCTTATATCTTACTTAGAATATTTTAGCATTGTTCTTTTAAAGATGACTTGTAAAAAATTTCAACTGTTCGGTGAAGTCGAAGATCAACCGAAACCAAGCTTGAAGACATCCTACTTGTGGAAAATAGAAGACTCATCTCTACATACAACCAAGTCATCATCCACCGAATTTGTTCTTACAAATCGGTGAACAACACTCCACCGAATTTGTTCTTACAAATCGGTGGACAACACTCCACCAAATTTTTTCTTACAAATCGGTGGACAACCCTCCACCGAATTTGTTCTTACAAATCGGTGGACAAACCTTCACCGATCTTGTTCTCACAAATCGGTGGACAACCCCTCCACCGACATATCCTTTGTCGGTCAGCATCATCCCACCGATAAGGGTACTGAAATCGGTGGGATCTATGTGTTATCATATAAATGATGTTCTCTCTGCAGATTGCTTCAAGTTCCAAAGTCAATTGTATCGGTGAAACTTCATCGGTGTGATTGTCTTAGAATACACATCAAGAAGATCCTTTATTATGGGACAATATCCTTTGACAGATAAAATTGATTGTTTGTCGTTTTATCCATTATCAGTTAAAGTCCCTTTCTTCAGCATGGGTTCTATTTCTAGTACCTAGTAAAAGGTGATAAGGACATCTCAGCTTTTCAGGAGTCAACATCCTCAGCAAATATGAAGATGACAAGTGTCCCAAGCATTTAATGCTTGTACACTCATTGTCACTATAAAAGGAAGAAGATATCCCCATGCAAACTACGCTTTCTGGAATTCTCTCAGTGCAAGAAATCTCCATATTGCTTGATAACTTAATAGCTTTGCTCTCAGTGTTCTTGGTTGTTTTGTTTAGTATACTTTGTGAAAGATTGTTAGAATAGTTTATCTGTTCTTTTCCGCAACAGTCTTTAAGTTTCTTTGTGTAATTCTTGTTGAAAGATTTTCAATAAAAGAATTAAAATTGTGAATTTTTTTGAGTATTGTATTCAACCCCCCCCCCCCTTCTACAATACCTGTTAAGCCATCTGGGACTAACAAGTAATAAAAATTAAAATGCAATTTGACCCTTTTTACTCTTTTTGGGTTCTTTTCACATAGACCATTCTTTTTGTTCTTTTTGATCTAATTTTTCTTTTGTAAGAGTATGTATGCTATTTACAGTATTTACAAGTAAAAGTAAAGTGAAGTTATGTGCAGAAAGAAAATTCAAATAGACAAGTACTTGTATTTGGATAAGTTTTTCTCGTACATTTGACAAAAGGAGAAACAAACTTTTACAAGTACCACATAGAAAGATGAAGATCTATTTCTTGGAAGTTTGTCGGCGCTTGATCTCATCTAACACATTTCGGAAGAAAGGTTGAGCTTCGGGGATGTAGGGAAATAGATTGGAGATACCTTCAAGGAACAAAGTATCGGCGATGGGGATTTGTGCAAATCTGAAAAAGGCCCGATGACCAAAACCATCATTGAAGAATAACCCTAGAATCGGTGATAGGCTCAAAGTCGTAGTGGGATAAGACACAGATGTAGGGATGGACAAATTCAGGTTGCTTATGTTTGGAATTTTCCCTTCAGTTGCCATTTCCTTGAACACCTTGTCGGTAGGATTCTTGACTTTGGGAAGAATGATTTCTTCTTTCATCGATTGAAGTTTTGCCCTTTCATCTGTGGAAAGAGTGATGTTGTGTTTTCTTTTAATCTCTTTCATCTTTTCCATTAATCCATCAATGTATTTGACAAAGATGTCTTTCTTTGGGTTTGCACTTCTGACCAAGTATCGAGAGATCTCATACCATTCGGGGAGACCGTAATGTTTGAGATGAACATCTCTCACACTTTTCATTGAGCCATCTTCTCTATCGATGATCAGCCTGATATCCTTTGGGTTGGTTCTGGAGGTAGCAATTTTGACATTTGAGACCGGGGAGCTGTTGATTCGGTGGTGCATGGTCTTTTTGTACCAACTGATCTCTTCATTCCTTTCTTTTTCAATTTCACTCAGCACCGATTTTTGGGTGGAAAGTGCATCGGCAGACTTGACTTTGAGGGCCTCTTCTTTTGCAACTTCCAAAGAGATAGCCTTGGAATCATCTAAGGCTTTTTGAGCTAATCTAGCTTCCTCGATCTCTTGAGGAGTTAGACCGAGATTGGATTCTTGAGATTGCTGAGAAGGAGGCTTTAGTTTCAAGGATTGAGCATCGGTAGGTCGAGTCCCATATTTTGCCAACTCTTTGCTTTTCTTTTCCTCTTCGGCCAACTGTTCAGCCCATAGAGTTTTCTTACCTTTGTCTTTGGGAGTTTTGGATTTTTGCTCCCCCTCAGAAGATGCATGGATTTTCTCCCCCTCAACAGCTGCATGTGCGATTTCCACCGATGGTGATTTCGGTGGTGTGAAGATAAATTCGGTGGTACCTGTATGTTTCGGAGGAGAGGTTTTCGGTGAAGGCATTCCTGAAGCTTCGGTGGCTTGTGATGATTTTTCGGTAGAAGGTGGATGCATGTTGCTGGTAGTTCTTTTAATAGAGGGCAATTTTGGTTGACCTGCAGATTTCTCCCCCTCAGCAGCAGCCGGAATCTTAAAACCCAACTGAGTGAACACACTGTCAAACTTGGAGTGAAGATGAGCCATACTCTGAGTGGTGTCATCGGAGAGCAGTGTAAAATCACCCAAGTCCATTTACCATTGGGCTTTCTCCTGCATGTCGTCAGTTTTGGTGTGAAGAGTGTTGAGAGAATCGACTATGCTCTGTTTAAGATCTTGATGAGACTTGGCTTCTTGAATGAGTTTTTGGAGTTCAGTATCCTTGACGAGAGAGGATGCCTTGATGGCACCAAACGATATAGCAAGATCCCCATGAGATTTTGTCAAGGATTCCACCTTTGAAGATAAGGACACAATGGAATTATGGACAGACTGAAGAGCAGCTGCAAGTGCATCGGCGAGTATCTGCGGCAACTGAGACTCGATCACGGAGATTCTTGAGTTTACCTGTGTAGTCATGGAAATAGTTGATTCCTTGAAGGATTCAAGCTGAGTGCTGACGGCCGACATTGACGAGCACAATCCTGAATATCAGCATGGAATGCAGAGCGTAGCCTAGTACTTGAAGAGGTAACACCACCGAATTCCGGGAGACGGAATGGTAGTCGTAGTCGATCTTCTTCGGGAGTGATAGTGGGGAGAAAATTCGACAACACATCGGGATAGAGAATTTTCGGTGGAGGGGGGGTTCGGCGAGGAGAAGCCTCACGTTTCGGTGTGGGAGAACGTCAGGGTGAGGGTTGCTTATTTGGTGAGGGAGACGTTCGGGGTGAGGTTTGCATCCTCGGTGAGTGAGACTTTCGGGGTGAAGGTTGTTTCGGTGGAGATGGAGATCGTCGGGGTGTAAGTTGCTTTGGTGTAAAGCCCGTACCCCGGTATGTAATTTCTTTTATTAATTATTTTCTTTTAAGTTGTATTTAATGTGGTTTCCATTAGCAGGGTTAGTCGAACCGGACCAAAAAGTTAAATGAGTCAACCTTTTTGGGTTTTTGCAAAGAAAGGAAAGTTGAGGGGCTAATTGGGGCATTTCACCAAAGTTTGGCAAGGGATCAGCCAAGAGACCCTCCCTTCCTCTTCCCCTTCGGTTTCATGCTAGTAACTCCCCAAGAACCCTTTACTCATTCCCCCCTCCCCCTTTTGGTGGTGTTCGGCCGAGAGAGAGGGAAACCGGAGAGAGAGAGGGAAATCGAGAGGGAAAGGGAGTGTGGTCGCCGGCGAGAGGAGAGAGAGGGAGAGCGTTCGCCGGAGAGTGAGAGACGCCGGGATGGAGAGGAACGCCACTGCTTGCTACCGGAATCGAGAAGAAGGAGGAGTTGCAGCGAGGTAATCGTTCGTTTTCCTTTCCGTGTCTTTTCGTTTTGTTCGTCGCGAGAATACCACCAGCCACCACCACCGCCGGAGGCGGCAGTGGGTGGTGCATGGTTTTGTTCAGCCCATGTTAACCCTAATTCAGTAAGTCATGTTTCTTCGTGGGTCTGTTTGGATTAAGATAACTTATTGGGTTCAAGTTCAAAAGTTATCATTTTATGTAAATCGTGCAGTTTCTACCCTGTTTTGTATAAGCTATATCTTCTGTTAGGAATGTCGGATTGGGATGGAACTGGTGCCAAAAGTTCCCATTCTGAGTCTAGTAACTTTTATATGTTTTATGGAAAAACCAGTTCGGGCCATAGCTAGTGTCAAATTGCCATTTTATACGGACAGGTCCTGTTTTAGCTGCTCTGAGAGGTGTTTTTGTAAAATTCATATAGAGTGCTAGGAATATCGTTAGGACGCGTGCGATACGTCCCTGGAACCGTAAGACATTGAACTTCCTGAATGTGGAATTATATTTTTGGTTTGATCAGTTTAGCAGGGGTAAAATGGGTCCCGAACAGACCTGCGTTTTTAGTATAAAAGCTGGAATTTTAGTTTTGTTAAACTAGTAAAAGTGTCGTGAGTTGGGACCTTCCGTTGACGTTCTTAGTGCGTATTTAGGTGGGAAAAAGTGAGGAAGGTTGACGTGCTGGTGTTGCGGCTCGGGAGCGCGTCGCGTTGTTTTGAGGTGAGTTCTCTCACCGCGTAGTTAGGAATTTCATGCATATCGTTATTTTGTGTTACGTGTTATTATGTGTTATTACGTGTTTACGTGAATTTGTTGGGATGTGATATCTAGTTGTGATCTGTTGAATGTGTATGTGAATTATGTATGCTTGTGTACGCCTCGGTGGGACTGAGGGGCTCGGTGGGACCGAGGGCTCGGTGGGACTGAGCTAGTACAATTGTATTATCTTTACTCGGTGGGACCGAGGGCTCGGTGGGACTGAGCTTGTATCAATGTCTTTACTCGGTGGGACCGAGGGCTCGGTGGGACTGAGCTTGTATCGATATATTTTTGGTGTGCTCGGTGGGACCTAGGTTCGCATTTATACGTTAATTATTATGTGGATTTATATCCGTGGTGATGGTGATGTTGCCTACTGGCGAGTAGGGGCGATATACGTGGAGTTGCTACCTGCGTGTGTGATAGGATTCACTAAGCTTTTAGCTTACCCTTTTCCCAATATGTTGTGATTTCAGGTGCGAGCGGCAGTCTGGCTTGACGGTACACACACTAGGCGCGGAGTGTCAAGAATTGTTTAAGTTTTACTTTCAAACCTTTGGATTTTATTTTATGAAATTTCCGCTGCATAAACTTTATTGACTGTTCGAGTTAACGACGTTAACTTCATTTGAGTTACGAATTATTAAATTGTGATTGTTTTATAATGAAATGCATGTTTTTAAAATTTTAAATTCCTTGTAATTTTTGGGACGTTACAACTTGGTATCAGAGCACAGCTTGAGTGAATCAAACACATCTCGGTGTGTTTGGTCTCAAGTTGCGGCTATGAAGTTTTTTTAAAGTCTCTTATTAAAATCTTTGAAAATAAATGAACGGAGAAAGCCCGTTTGGGAAACGGTGATCATGGGCGCAGTGTGTACAGTCAGCCGATGCCAATTGGGAAGGTACATCACTTAGTGTATTTATTGCTTTCTAGGCATAGGGTATGCATGCTAGATTGCCTAGGTTGTTTACACTGTACTATACGATGACTGCTTGCTAGTAGGAATCAATGCTAGTTATAGTAGGTTGTTAAGTGAAGGCCCTATAGGTTGTATGCAGTAAGAATCATATAGCCTTAGAATATTTGATTTAGTTCTATTGCGCAGCTCTTGTTTGAGTCCAACCGTTCTAGGATAGAATCTTATATTCGAATGTCTATCTGGTTTCCACTGTATACGACTGTGCGTTCACGAGGCGACTCATCAGGGCTAGTGGGGGTTCCGTTCTAGCAAGGGTAGTGGGGTATTACGACTTTTCTAGGGAGCTAGGAAAAGTGTTTGCATATGCCGGAATGGGCATATGTGTTTGTTTGTGGTAAGCAACTACTTGGACGTCCCGGGACAGGACTCGAAACGAGTAAGGATAGGTGTGAAGGGTAGTAGCAGAGCTCCTACTATCTGAATCACAGGATCCGTGCTCGAGTCGGGGAAAGTCACGGAGAATCCGAAGAGTTGAGCGTGAGCGTAGTTAGCAGGTTTTAATGTGTGCTAGTAGCTCGTTAAGGAGGAACAACAAAGCTGATCCAGATGCTGATGCTGGAATTATTGCTGATCAGATTCGTGAGATGTTTGCGGGCGAGGTGACGCATATTTTGAGAAGGAGATCCCCGAGATTATTACCGCCATTCGTGATGAGGTAATAGTGTCGATGGAGGAGCGCATCGCGGCGACTCCACCCCCTGCGGGTGGGCAGCCCCGAACAAGAGAGTCGGGATCGGTTATGGAGTGCACATTCCTTACCGGTGGTTGTCCTGCGAACTAGAAGGTTCGCTTCGCGGTGAATCTGTTGCGAGACGGAGCGAAGGACTGGTGTGCTACTGCTCTAACGTTTAACGAGCGCACTACTCTGACCGTGGAGGAGTTCATCGTACGTTTTCGTGAAGAGTATGCGACTCTAGTGGAGATGGAGAGGATAACCAAGGAGTTCTTGGAGCTCTCTCAGACTACGGAGACTGTAAAAGAGGTGAACCGAAAGTTCACAAAAATGGCACTACTCTGTCCTCAGTATGCTGCCTCTGGGGAAACGAAGGTGATGCAGTACATGAACATGTTGCGTACCGAGATCAGGGAGTTCGTGAGTACTGCGCAACATGCTTCACTTGCTGCGGTGATGGAGGCGGCCTGAGGTAGAGTTCATCAATTGAGAGTAGAGGAGGCACGAGCTACGCATAAAGTGGTGACAGGTACGTTCTTAGTAAACTCGGTGCCTGCGGTGGTGAGGTTTGATAGCGGGGCTACTCATCCTTGTGTGTCTCACACTGTTAGTGAGTGTTTGGGCCGAGTTTTAGGACAGTTAAGCTGTTCACTTGTGGTCGAGGTTGCTGATGACAAGACCTTGACGGTTACCGACGTGTGTCGGGCGGTACTTTGGAAATCTATGGTGTGAGATTCCCTGTTGACTTGATTTCGATAGCTATGCGTGAGTTGTGCGTAATTGTGGGCACGGTTTGGGTGGATGCTTTCGATGCTGAGATTGTTTGTCGTCGCAAACAAGTGCAAGTTCGAACCCCAAGCGGGGGAGAAATGCTAGTTCAGGGCGACTCGCCCAGGCGGACCCCAGCGTTATGTTCGGGTGTAAGAGCTCGGAAATACTTGTAGCGCAGTGGCTAGGTGTAATTAGCGTATGTGATAGACACGCGTGGCGTCGGAGAGAAGAAGACTGCGGAGGATGTGCCGGTTGTACGAGAGTTTGCTGACGTATTTTCCGATGAGTTATCGGGGATACCTCCCGAGCGACAGGTGGGGTTCCGCATTGATGTGTTTCCGGGTGCTGCTCCGGTGGCCAAGGCACCTTACCGCCTGACTCCACCGGAAATGAAGGGGTTGTACACTCTATTGCAGGAACTTCTCGAAAAGGAGTTCATCAAGCCGAGTTGTCCACCGTGGGGAGCCCCGATTCTGTTTGTGAAAAAGAAAGACGGGTCCCAACGGATGTGTATAGACTACTGTGAGTTGAATAAGCTTACGGTGAAGAATCGTTATCCTCCGCCAAGGATCGATGACTTGTTCGATCAGCTTCAGGGAGCCTCGTGGTTCTCTAAGGTTGATTTGAGATCGGGGTATCATCGGATGCGGGTGAGGAGAGAGGATACGGAGTATACGGCCTTTCGTTCACGTTATGGCCATTTACAAGTTTGTGGTGATGCCTCTCAGGCTCACCAATGCACCCGCAGCGTTCATGGACCTCATGAACCGGGTATGTAGCCCTATGTGGGATCGATCGGTGATCGTGTTCATCGACGATATTCTTGTGTAATCGAAGTCGAAGGAAGAGCATGAGATGCATTTGCGAGAAGTTTTGGAAGTTTTGAGGCGGGATAAGCTGTATGCTAAGCTCTCCAAGTGTGAGTTCTGGTTACGAGAGGTCCACTTTCGAGGGCATGTCGTGAACCAGAATGATATTATGGTGGATCCGGCCAAGATTACGGCTGTGATGCGGTGGGAAGTGCCAAAGACTCTCACTGAAGTACGGAGTTTTCTTTGGTTAGCAGGGTACTTCCGGAGATCCATTCAGGATTTCTCCAAGATTGCTTTACCGATGACCCGATTGACGAAGAAATCTTCGGCTTTTAGTTGGGGTGAAGAGCAGCAGAGGGCTTTGAGGAGCTACGCATGCGTTATGCGAGGCTCCGATGTTGACTTTGCCGGAGGGTATGTAAGATTTGGTGGTGTTTGCTCTCAAGATTTGGAGGCACTATTTGTATGGCGTCAAGTGTATACACTAACCATAAAAGCCTCCAGTACTTGATGACCGGCAAAACCTCAACATGCATCAGAGGAGGTGTCTTGACGTGGTCAAGGATTATGATGGTGAGATACTTTACCACCCCGGTAAAGCGGATGTTGTTACAGATGCACTTAGTCGACATCTGGATGGTGAGCCACTGTGGGGCTTGTGTCAACGATTAACAGTGGTTGCACCTCTTCTCGAGTCGATAGGTAGTGCTCAGGAGGTGGCAGTTTTGGAGGAAAATGCCAAACGCGAGAGAGTTTCGGGGGAAATTCCGAATTTTGTCCGTGATAGTCATGGGTCAATTGCTCGGTCTTAATGGTCGGTTGGGTATCTCGGGGTGGGACTCCGGTATTCATGTGTTATGACCTTGACTTTCCAGTAGGCACTAAGAGGATACAGTCTTGGGCACTTACCTGAGAGGTAGCTCTGATGTGCCGGGACTTGAGACGTACCTGAGAGGTAGGCGTTGGGGTGTAACTAGGCTTCGTAGAGCGAGTGTGGAAGATACATCGATGGTGGAAGGTTGGGTATCCCACGCGTGTGGGTACTGTAGGCCGAATAGTATCGGTTAGAGAATGATGCCCTTTGTAATAAAGAGGATAAATGCGTAGAATTTTTTAGGTAAATAGTATACTTAGGTGTCGACTTTTGGGCTTGAGGCCAAATGCCTTAGTGTAATCCTGAGATGTTTGCTTGTGGTGAATGGTTATGGTGGAATGACCTTCTTGGATGATTATAAGTTTACTGGTTTGATGACCCGTGTGAAATAAATTTTGGGAGTCTATTAGAACTCGTGGAAGTTAATCGGCAGTAATGGTAGGAATGATCGGATTCGAGTATCCGGTAGGGTATATTGGTGAGCACCTTTAGAATGGTTAGAGCTTGAAAGTTGAATCGGGATGTGCGGAACATCTAAGGATGGAAGTCAACCGAAGTCGTTTGACTAGGAATGAATCCAGTTGTTGGAGTGTTCTTCCGATCATAATTTCGGTGTCCTTGAAGGAGTTTTGTTAGTAAGAAAAGTATTCGAGAACTATTCCGAGTTATTCGCCGGTCTAGACTTCGAGGACGAAGTCTAATCCAAGTGGGGGAGAGTTGTAAAGCCCGTACCCCGGTATGTAATTTCTTTTATTAATTATTTTCTTTTAAGTTGTATTTAATGTGGTTTCCATTAGCAGGGTTAGTCGAACCGGACCAAAAAGTTAAATGAGTCAACCTTTTTGGGTTTTTGCAAAGAAAGGAAAGTTGAGGGGCTAATTGGGGCATTTCACCAAAGTTTGGCAAGGGATCAGCCAAGAGACCCTCCCTTCCTCTTCCCCTTCGGTTTCATGCTAGTAACTCCCCAAGAACCCTTTACTCATTCCCCCCTCCCCCTTTTGGTGGTGTTCGGCCGAGAGAGAGGGAAACCGGAGAGAGAGAGGGAAATCGAGAGGGAAAGGGAGTGTGGTCGCCGGCGAGAGGAGAGAGAGGGAGAGTGTTCGCCGGAGAGTGAGAGACGCCGGGATGGAGAGGAACGCCGCTGCTTGCTACCGGAATCGAGAAGAAGGAGGAGTTGCAGCGAGGTAATCGTTCGTTTTCCTTTCCGTGTCTTTTCGTTTTGTTCGTCGCGAGAATACCGCCAGCCACCACCACCGCCGGAGGCGGCAGTGGGTGGTGCATGGTTTTGTTCAGCCCATGTTAACCCTAATTCAGTAAGTCATGTTTCTTCGTGGGTCTGTTTGGATTAAGATAACTTATTGGGTTCAAGTTCAAAAGTTATCATTTTATGTAAATCGTGCAGTTTCTACCCTGTTTTGTATAAGCTATATCTTCTGTTAGGAATGTCGGATTGGGATGGAACTGGTGCCAAAAGTTCCCATTCTGAGTCTAGTAACTTTTATATGTTTTATGGAAAAACCAGTTCGGGCCATAGCTAGTGTCAAGTTGCCATTTTATACGGACAGGTCCTGTTTTAGCTGCTCTGAGAGGTGTTTTTGTAAAATTCATATAGAGTGCTAGGAATATCGTTAGGACGCGTGCGATACGTCCCTGGAACCGTAAGACATTGAACTTCCTGAATGTGGAATTATATTTTTGGTTTGATCAGTTTAGCAGGGGTAAAATGGGTCCCGAACAGACCTGCGTTTTTAGTATAAAAGCTGGAATTTTAGTTTTGTTAAACTAGTAAAAGTGTCGTGAGTTGGGACCTTCCGTTGACGTTCTTAGTGCGTATTTAGGTGGGAAAAAGTGAGGAAGGTTGACGTGCTGGTGTTGCGGCTCGGGAGCGCGTCGCGTTGTTTTGAGGTGAGTTCTCTCACCGCGTAGTTAGGAATTTCATGCATATCGTTATTTTGTGTTACGTGTTATTATGTGTTATTACGTGTTTACGTGAATTTGTTGGGATGTGATATCTAGTTGTGATCTGTTGAATGTGTATGTGAATTATGTATGCTTGTGTACGCCTCGGTGGGACTGAGGGGCTCGGTGGGACCGAGGGCTCGGTGGGACTGAGCTTGTATCAATGTCTTTACTCGGTGGGACCGAGGGCTCGGTGGGACTGAGCTTGTATCGATATATTTTTGGTGTGCTCGGTGGGACCTAGGTTCGCATTTATACGTTAATTATTATGTGGATTTATATCCGTGATGATGGTGATGTTGCCTACTGGCGAGTAGGGGCGATATACGTGGAGTTGCTACCTGCGTGTGTGATAGGATTCACTAAGCTTTTAGCTTACCCTTTTCCCAATATGTTGTGATTTCAGGTGCGAGCGGCAGTCTGGCTTGACGGTACACACACTAGGCGTGGAGTGTCAAGAATTGTTTAAGTTTTACTTTCAAACCTTTGGATTTTATTTTATGAAATTTCCGCTGCATAAACTTTATTGACTGTTCGAGTTAACGACGTTAACTTCATTTGAGTTACGAATTATTAAATTGTGATTGTTTTATAATGAAATGCATGTTTTTAAAATTTTAAATTCCTTGTAATTTTTGGGACGTTACATTTGGAGACTCGGTGGGGTTTTCTTCGGTGGACGGGAAGGTTCGGGGAGAACCAGTGTCACCCAAAAGAAAATCAAAGAAGTCATGTGGGGGGGGGGATTCGATGGGGGGGGGGGGAACCCTGATCGGGTTGTGAGATGTCATCGATCATAAACTGATCGGGTGAAAGGCTGTGCAGTGAAAAATCGGAGCCTTCGAGGGGAGAGACCCCGAAGTCATCTCCTCCACCCAAAGAAGTGCGTGGGGAGGTAAAGTGTGGTTCCTCCAAATGTACAACCGAGGTCTGTAGAGAGACAACGGAGGAGTCGGTGGGGTTAATAACGGATTCCCTTGGCCCGGAGGGTTGAAGTTCAACAACTGGCGATTTTTGAGAATCGTCAGTTGGCTTAGTCGGTGGGGCCGAAAGCTTTCGAGACCTCTTCAAAGGAGATCTCAAAGGGGATGATGAGTGCCTCCGCTTTTGAGATGGGATTTGAACCGAGGAAGCCTCCGAGGGATCTCTCGATGGCGTGGTTCGAGAAGCGGGTGTGGAGGTGTTGGTGGCCTTGCGTTGTTTTTTTTTAGCGCCACCCGACGTCACTCAAGGACGGGGAAAAGGGACCACTACAACTTCGGGTTCCTCGGGAACTTCCGGGTGTTGAAACCCGGGGGCTTCCGCATCACCCCAGTGAAGATCGGGAGATATAGCAAAAGAGATCATACCTTGGCGTAAAGGGCGATCAGTAGCGAGACGACCAATATTGAGAGTCTTTTGGCCAACAAAAGGGGATAACCAGTCGTAAGAAAAACGAGGAGATTGAGACTTGCGATCCGAGTCCAAGGCCGAGCCAAGCTTGTGTTGTAGAATCATGGAGATGAAACGCGGATATGCTACATGGCATTGTTTTGGGTGTTTGATCACTTCAGTCAGCTCAGTAAAGAAATACTGAGCAAAATCCACCTTTCTTTGAAAAATTAGAGCATGGGCTAGTTTGGTAATATAAGAAGGGGACTGGTCATGACCACTTGTCTTTCTAGAGAGACAATGGATCACATGAGCAAAGAAGAAGTTCCAAACACCACCCATTTTGTTGCGAGTGAGAGTACCTGGGCCTTTTGAGGATTTGGAGACTTTGTCATCAGATTGGTGCACATAGCCAATGGTACTGATAACTTGTTCAAGAAAGTTATCGATGTGCATGTCTACATAAGAGGAGAAAGCATCAATCTTGAGGGCACGACGAACGTCATCAACACCAAATGTGAGATCGTGATCACCTTCCTCGTCAGTGAGAATGGATGCATGGATGGCTTCGTTAGATGGGTCGTACACACAGGTGATCCAAAATTTGCCAATGAGCATCTTGCTCATTTTTGGATTGCAAGAAAACGCATGGAGGAGAGGAGATCGAGTTAAGAAGTTGATGATGGTGTTGAACTCTGGATGTGCGGGATCGGATTCGAACCGTGCGACGTGGTTGCAAGGGTTGAATATGAGGTCTTCAAAGCATGTTGGTATCTTGGTGGGTGCCATTGTTGCAGGTGAGAAGAGAGAAGATGAATGAGGAAGGCGATGGGTTTTATTTATAGGAGAAAGGAATAGGGTTATGGATTCAAAAAGGAGAGGGAACGGTTATGAGGGAGTGAAAGGAGAGGGTTAAATAAAATAATTAAGAAAAAAAGTAATGATGAGGGTATGGAAACATGTGGTCAAAACGGCGTGGAATGGGAAGGGTCAGCCATCACACTGACACTTAGGGTTTCTTTTAGGCTCATGGTTGCATAGGGAAACGTACGAGATAAGCTTAAAACCATTCGGTATATATGTCGGTGGAACATAACTGTAACACCCTCAAATTTGGAACGAGCAACTAACTTTAAAATTCAATAATCAACCAAAATAGATAAATTCATTTCTACAAATTATTCCTCAAAATACCTTGGAATTAAAAACATTATAATTCCCCCCCAAAAAAAACAACCTAAACGGGCGTCACTTAACACAACACAAGTTGCTAGTCCAAACAAGTGTGGAAGACTTCACTAAACACTTCACCTCTCGTGCACACTACTAGCACCCGCCACTTCATAATGTAGCTAGAGTTACCCCAATCTGAGCCTGTTGCACATACCGACAAATAAAAAGGGTTAGGCTTACGCCTAGTGAGTTCAAGCATTTTATCATGGCTACTTAAGAATCATAAATCGGAAGGTTGTGGTTTTAGTCATGATTTAGATAAATCTTTCGTTGAAAGTTGCGACAAAGATTATTCTTTCCAAAGGGTTTCCCAAGCGGGCATAAATGACTCAATTTCCAACGTACACAAAATCTAGGAGAAAAGTTCCCAAAGTGTATAAAGCGTTTTCTAAAATGAATTCCAACTCCAACTCACTCAAAACATGTTTAGACGTAAATATCCCAAGAATTATAAACATGGACAAAATTCCAATATTTAAAACATCCAAATAAATGAGGCATAAAAACTCTGTCAATGAACCATGAAGACATTTCATATAAATAAAGTACGTCACCGAAAATATGGATAAAAGTAACTACCCAAATACAACACCTTTCGGTGACGGGGGAGACCCGATTCCATCGAAAGTGACGGGCACACAAAGTTAAGTCACTCGCGATGTTACTGGATTACACCTCAAGTCCCGACCTTAGTTCCCATGCCATAAAGACATCACAACCTCAAGCCCCAGTCATTACTTCCATGCCATAAAGACATCGTCAGACCAAAATAAATTGCCTTTATTGCATACCCTGTAGAGTTACACCTCAAGGACTTACATGGCACCTTAGTGCATATCCAGTCTAGACGAGTTACACCTCAAGGACTTCAATGTCCCTTATTGCCTACTCGCTAGTGGCCCCCACGGCCTACGCATATAACCATGCGTCCCCATAGTCCTCTCCTCGTGCACAAAGAGATAGACCATCAAATAAAGACTGACTCACTTGCCTATGGATCCAATGCAACATAGTCTACCAAAACATGCTCAACCCGGAATGACAAAACACCCAAGCATGCAAATATCAATAATGTGCAATAAAATGCATCTAAACCTCATTTAGGTAAACAAGTACCACAAAGCCGTTATTAACCCAAAACCTGACACGGTTAAGCAAAAAGGGTTTTCCCCAAAGGACTCACACCTTTACAATTCTCAAAATAACTCTTGACACTAAATCGGGTATTTCCCACATGGTTTATAAAATCAATTTACACTAACATGATTAAACCGTCAAATAAACCTCATTTTGAGCAATTTACCTTTTAAAGACAAAATATGATTTCTAACCATCCAAATATTCAAAAGCCCCAAATATGGGTGTTTTACACATTTATGAAGATAAACATTTCAAAAGAGTTAAATTATCCAAATAACTCAACCACGTATATTTTCAAGTAAAACACACAAATGTTTGGAAAATACTCATTTTGGCATGTACAAAGTTTTCGCAAAGTAACTTGAACTCACCTTGCTAGATTAGGCTAAATCTAGATTTTCCCAACGTAAGCTCCTTTGATGCAACTCGGATCCTCAAGCCAAATTTTCCAAAAACCTAAATTCATAAATTCCAACCATGAGTAACTACATTTAACCATTTAGAATTGTTCTCCAAACACCAACCATCAAAATCTCCATTTATACCCAAAACCTCAATTTGACCTAACTCCTCCAAAATCATCCAAACCGAAATTGGATAAGCAAAATACTAGAAGATCATCAATGGAACATTTCTAACTCATATGAAAGTATAGAAGCTAGTAGGATAAACTCACCACTTAGGTTTTGATGAAAACCTAGAAAACCCCAAACATCTCTAGTGTTGTGGATGAAACTTTCTCTTGCATCAATGAATGAAATCACTAGCATAAAGTGGATAAGAAACACATTAATCTCCGAGAAAAGCCCCAAAATCGGTTAGGGTTTGTGAGGAAGGAAGGAAAAACGATTTGGGAGAGAAAGGGAAGAGATTTGAGAGACTTACCACCACCAAACACCCTTGAATCTTCCTATGAACTTCAAAACTCTTTCTAGATCCTTGAAGAGCTCTCAAAATCGGAACCATAGCAACTTGAATGACCAAAATCGGAGTTGAAATAAGATAGATATGATGAAATGAAGTTTGAGGGGTGAAATTTGTGTTTTAAGCTGATCAGGTGCTCCGCGCGGGTCTTCGCGCTAGTGAACTAGCACCACAATGCGCGCCGGGCACTGGTCGACCGGTTTCCTCTTAAACACTGTTTTGGCCATAACTTCTTCGTTTTAGCTCCGTTTCGCTCCGGAAAGAACCGTTGGACTCATATTCAAATTCCTCATCCAACAAGACCATAAAATCTAGGATTTAATCCAAAATCCCATTTTTCATATTTTTCTTAAAAGATCGATTCCACACTGATTCGAAGTTGTGCTTATCCGAAAATTACGAGTGTTACAATCCTCCCAACCTTATAAGGATTTTGTCCTCGAAATCTATATCCTTTACAACCCAAGGTTAACCGACTCAATGTCGACCATACTTCATCAATTCTTAACTGAAGTCAAATTTCGCCCACACAGTCTAATAAGACCATTCTTCGAACGATTTCCTGCCAGCAAAACCCCTCTAAGTACATTGTACTTATGTCCGGAAGAACACCCTAACCACTGGAATAACTCCCAGTTAGACGACTTCGGTTGTCTCCCAACCTTAGAATGTTCCATACTTCTCGATTTCAGTTTCAGACTGTCAGGATCGATTCTTAACAAGAATTAAACTTCTTAGAAACATAATTTAGAGAATCTTGCGGAATAGAACTCTAAATCAATTAATGAACAATCAATAGAAATTCAATACACTGTATATATCAAACTGTATTACTCACAAGTTTTACACCAAACCTCAATCTTGTTGAACAGGCTCAACAAGACGATTTCTACTTCTCTAGAAATAGGATCTATGATCTTGAGGTTAATTCACTCTTGAATGAATATCAAATTCTATTTCACTCGTATATATTTCGTCTATCTTAATAGCTATCTATCAATACTATTTATACAAAAGTAATTACAAGATAACTATCAAAAGTAAATTGATCTTCTGAATCTTCGTTAAACATATCTTGATCAATTCCTTATTTGTCTCCAAAAGCATCGCATACCAAACTTATCAAGTCAGCAGTATTAACAATGATTTGGCTCAGCAGCATTAATGATGATTTGGCTCAGCAGCATTAATGATGATTTGGCTCAGCAGCATTAATGATGATTTGGCTCAGCAGCATTAACGACCTTCAGCAGTATTAACCTTCACAGTCTTCAAGCAGTAGTAACTCAGCTCAGCGGTACTAACCATGTCTAGCAGTAGTAATTTGGTCTAACAGCACTAACTTCGTCTAGCAGTAGTAACTTGGTCTAGCAGTACTAACTTCGTCTAGCAGTAGTAATCTTGCCCAGCAGTAGTAACGAAGAACTGGCAGTAGTAATGTAGACTTAGCAGTACTAACCATACTTAGCATATCTTCAGTTCCCAACAATCTCCCCCTAACTTGACTTTTAGGAAAAGAAGTCAAGTTCTTCAGATGATGCTTCCAAAACTTAGTCATCATATACGCACAGATTAGGACTTAAACCTAGACTCTGATTGAGAATCCTTTTTACCAAGAATCTACCCATTGCTGAATCCTTGTTGCAGGTCAGCTTAGTATGTAACATTCCTTGCAGCCTCTTCATGCTGTGATTGTATATTTCATCCACCAGATAGTATTCTTGAGTTGCAGAGTCAAGGGAGATGACATATACTCCACAGTTTTCATAGAGCATCCAGTTGGTAATGGCTTGAAACTGTGTGTTTATCCTATGCTGAACTGCTTCAGGTTTGAACATTTGGCACAAGAATTCAAGTACCATTTTAGAGATTGACATCCCTTGCTCAGTCAGCATGTTTTCATATATCTTCATCCCAACTTTGAACATCTCTTCTAAGTCTGATCTTGAGCAAGTTCTGACAATTTTTCCCCAAGTTGAAAAGACTTCAAATTTTCCATCTGCTCTTTTTATCCTAATGAACTCCTTTCTACCATCTTTCAAAGTGTCCCAAAAGATGATTTCAGGAGCCTTAGATGATATTGGTTCAGCCTGAAGTGGAATTGGGTTATAGTCAACACTAGTAATGTACAAATCACATTGGGCATCAGTTTGTGATTGTACATTGCTTGATTGCCCTGATGGAGTTGCCACTTCTTCTTCAGCAACTTTTGGATCAGATTTTTCTTTCACTGTTTCCTCCTGGGCCTCTTCTGCAGATGACTCCACCCTTGGCTTCTTTTCATTTTTCTTCTTTGAAGTTATGGGCTGGGTTCTTGGTCTTTTCTTTGACATCATCTTGGTTCTTTTAAGAGTTTTAACAGCTTCAGGAGTTGGTTCAGCAGTTTTAAGTTTCTCAGCAGCAATAACCATTTCTGCTGCTATGGCTGTTACTGCTTCTCTTAGAACATGTAATGATGCTGCTTCAACACTGTTCTTCACAATCCAGTATATTTCTTCATCTATTTCAGCTTGAGTTGTAGTTACTGCTTCCTGCTCAGTTTCTGCTGCTTTTTCTGTTTGGCCTTCAGCAGCATTAACTGTTTCTGCTGCTTGTTCAAACTCAGCAGCATTAACAGTTTCTGCTGCTGTGGTTTCTGCTGCTTTAGTTTCTGCTGCTGTTGTAGTTTCTACTGCTTTAACACGCTCTTCCCCCTTTTCTTTCTCACTGGACTCCCCCTTAAGCTGTGCATAATCCATTTCCATCTCAGTCTCCATGTGAACAGTCTCCCCCTCAATTTGTGGACCCTTCATTTTCAGTTCTGCTTCTGACTCTGATATTAACACGCTCTTCCCCCTTTTCTTTCTCACTGGACTCCCCCTTAAGCTGTGCATAATCCATTTCCATCTCAGTCTCCATGTGAACAGTCTCCCCCTCAATTTGTGGACCCTTCATTTTCAGTTCTGCTTCTGACTCTGACTCCCCCTTTTTGGGAGCATCATCAGCTGGAATTCTTTTTCTCAGCACAAATCTTGCCTTTTTCCTTCTGTGCAACAACCTGGTGACCATCTTCTTGAGCTTCTCAATTTGAGACTGTTGGTAGGTGACCACAGTCTTCAGTTGCTCAATCTCTTTCTTTTGTGCCATAACATCCAAGTTGATATTCCCTATGGTTTCCATCAATTCCTCATAGTTATATCTATCCTCACCTTGTTTAGAAGTGTTTACCTTCTTTAAAGGATCCTTGGAAGTTTTAGCATAAGCCTTCTGTCTAGCAGAAGCACTAACTGCCCCCTTGGTTTCTTGGCACCTGGGTCCTCCTAATGATTTCTCATTTAGAGTTGCCATGGGGAAGGTCTTATTTATGTTACCACTGTCCTTCTCTGTGCTAGCAGAAGTAGTGGCAGCCTTAGCACCCATATGGTCATCCTTCTCCTTAGAGACCACCTTCTTGGGGTTGGGAGACACCCCTGTGGTTTCCCTGTTGATATTCTCAATTGGAGAATGCTCCAACTGAGGGCTTAAAGGCTTAGGGCTCTGAGTAGGTACATCAAGGGAAGGAACCTTGTGCACCTTTCTTCTTTGAAACCTTTTGGTGATTGTGGGAGTGGGTTGTTCAAGAATGGACTGAGGGATGTCTTTTGAGATGGAAGGTTGGGATTGGTCATCAGTGGGTTGATCTAATGAGGGCCTTGATCCTGATGCCATACCTTCAGAGGGGTGGGACACAACCATCATTGTAGAGAACAATGGTGTGTCAACTCCTTCCGAGTCCCTAGGAAGTCTTTTCATATTTGAAAAAACCTTCCCTTTAGGGGATTTGGGTACATATACCTTAGTAAACTGAGGTAAGTCCATCAATTCCTTGTTAAGAACTTCTTGCACAAACCTTGGATACATGAAAAAGCTCTTTTTGGATTCCAAGTTTGATACAAGATCATTAAAGATCATTGCCGAAAAATTGTACTTTCTGGCAGTGGATAAGCAGACCAAGGCATATGCAATGGGACTGCTGAACTCACTCCATCCAGTAGTTTTCTTGGAAATACAGTGCATCAGGGTATGAACAAGAAATCTCCATTGGTTGAAAAATTTTGATTTGTAGAATTTAAAAACACCAATGGGACCTTCATATCCCATTCTTTGTAAAGTAGAAAAGAGTTCTTCATTAGGAATAGAAGATATACCTGAAGCATCATTCAACTGAAGAGAGATGCGAATAACCTCTTCTGTGACTTTCAAGGGTTTATCACAAACCCTTGTTCGAATGGTTTTCTGCCCTTCTTCGAAACTAACAGTGGCATTCTCCCAAAATTGTGTCTGATGTTCGATATAGATTGTTGGGCTCACCGTTAGGGCATAGGAGATGTGCGAGGATTTGAGAAACTCGACTATATCGTGGAATCCCGCAGCTTGTTTCGGCTTCTGAAGCATGGCTATTTCATTGTGCTCATCCACAAACTCCATGATTCCTGAGGATTCTTGAAAGAAAAACACAAAGATTCTGGGGAGACTAGGTTAGAACGAGAGAGAGGAAGTAAATGCGAAGAGTCGTTATGAACATTGGCGGGCAAACAGGGGTATTTATATGCCCTAGATTATCAAAAGCAGTATTAACGACATAAGCAGTATTAACTACTGAGCAGTATTAACTGCAAGGCAGTATTAACTACACAGCAGTATTAACTACCAAGCAGTATTAACTACCTAGCAGTATTAACTACCGAGCAGTATTAACTACCAAGCAATATTAACTACCTAGCAGTATTAACTACCTAGCAGTATTAACTGCACTAGCAGTATTAACTGCTGAGCAGTATTAACTGTGCACTAGCAGTATTAACTACCGAGCAGTATTAACTACCAAGCAGTATTAACTACCAAGCAGTATTAACTACCTAGCAGTATTAACTACCTAGCAGTATTAACTGCACTAGCAGTATTAACTGCACTAGCAGTATTAACTGCACTAGCAGTATTAACTACTGAGCAGTATTAACTGTGCACTAGCAGTATTAACTATAGAACACAGGCAGTAGTAACTTTGCACTATGCACCACTTGTCAAATCCTCAAATGTCATCTTACACATCACTTTTACCACTTCTCTTACCTTCTGCAGGATTATTTTCAAAAGTAGCATGTCCTCCATCAATTCATTTGAAATATTGAAGGCAGGCCATGTTACCTGTCATGTGCCTAGAGCAACCACTGTCAACATGCCAAATGCTTCTCCCCTTAAGCTGTTGGCTGCCCTGCACATCTGATAAATCAATTAGTTTTTGTTGGGAACCCAAGCCGAAGTGGTCTTGGGTCTCCCTTGCTCATCAAAATACTTGCACTTGGTTTTGATGAGATTTTCAAATTTAGGTACTGCAGTACTGGAGTACTTTGTTTTGATGATAGGTCTAGAAGCAGTACTAACTGATGCAGGAGTACTAACTTTGTTAGCAGCACTAACATTGCTTCCAGAAGTACTAGCCTTCTCAGCAATATTAACTAACTTAGCAGTACTAACACTAGAAGCAGTATTAATTGTTGAAGAGGTACTAACTGTGTTAGCAGTACTAACACTGCTAGCAACATTATTGCTTCCTGCAGTACTAACATTGTTAGCAGTACTAACTGAGTTGGCAGTATTATCATTAGTACCTTTGGGCATCCATACTCTAACACTTTCTGTTTCTGCTTTTTTCATGTGGCTGTTGGTTTTAACTTGTTTCTTTGCCACAACTTTCCTCACAGACTTTTTATATCCATCATTCTTTCTGTAACCACCAGGTTTTTGAAACGATCTTTGAGCATTAAACCTTTGGTTAACAGGATTGAAATAACAGTGTTTGGCTAAGTGATTTAGCTTACCACAGATGAAACAAGGTTTTGGCCTGTTGATTCTGTTCAGGTCAACTCCTTGTCTCATAGCCCACTGGTTATTCCAGTTCCTTTGATTTCCCCTCTGATTATCATGTTTTTGGGGCTTGAGCTCTTGAGATTTCTTACAAGAACAATGTTTACAGGTATTGGGAGCCACAACTGTGGTCTGTTTGTAATGGACTCCCTTTTCCTTTTCAGTCCTTTTGATCTCAGTGTCCTTATCACATGGACTCTCAGATTCCTCATCAGAGTCTACTTTGTCAGTCTCATTCTCAACCACTACTTCCTTTTCACAAGGATCTATATTAATCTTTAATTCAGGATCCTTCCTATCCTTGGTCTCTAACAAATCAGACTTAGGAGGTATGTAGTTGTTATTGTAGGGTGGAGGTGTGGCATTGTACCCTATCCCTACTTTCATCTTGTCATGGATTTGAGCCTTAATGATGGTATCCATGGTTTTAGAAGCACAGGTAAACTTTTCAACATCAAGTTTAACCTTCTTAAGCTCTTCTTTTAATTTCTCATTCTCCTCCCCAGACACTTTCAGCTTAATCTCATACTCATTCTTCTCCCACTTCCAATAGTTAGTATCATAGTGGTGTTGAAGTTCATTAGCTTGAAAAGCTCTAATCTGTTCCTCAAACCTTTCTACAATCCTAACATAGTCTTTCACATCTTTCTCTAGCCTCTTAAGGTCATCACACATACCCTGATTGTGATCCCTATATCTTTTAACAGCATCAATGCAAGCTTGAGAACAGAGTTTAGATTGTACCTCAGTGGGAATATCAGATACTTCTGCCATAAGAGCTTGATTCTGACAGGCTTCCTCAGCTTGATCACTCCAATCAAATCCCATTCCTTGTTGAGAAACAAGGGCTTGAGAGGAGCTTCTGTTTTGGTTTCCATTTGGAGCCTGTTGTTGTGATCCTCCACTTCTGCATTCTCTGGCAAAGTGTCCCATCTTGTGACACTTATAACACTCAACCTTGGACTGGTCAAAGCCTGCATCATCTTCTCCAATCTTTCCTTCATTACATGGGCCATTTTCTATGATGTCCCATATTGCATAATTAGTAAGAAGAATGTACTGCTTGATTCTCAGTTTCCACATGTCAAATTTATTGGGTTTGAGCATGGGAACCTTTGAAACAAGAGTACTGTGAGTATCCATTGAATTGTCCATAGCTTCTAAGATACCAACGCTCTGATACCACTTGTCAGGATCGATTCTTAACAAGAATTAAACTTCTTAGAAACAGAATTTAGAGAATCTTGCGGAATAGAACTCTAAATCAATTAATGAACAATCAATAGAAATTCAATACACTGTATATATCAAACTGTATTACTCACAAGTTTTACACCAAACCTCAATCTTGTTGAACAGGCTCAACAAGACGATTTCTACTTCTCTAGAAATAGGATCTATGATCTTGAGGTTAATTCACTCTTGAATGAATATCAAATTCTATTTCACTCGTATATATTTCGTCTATCTTAATAGCTATCTATCAATACTATTTATACAAAAGTAATTACAAGATAACTATCAAAAGTAAATTGATCTTCTGAATCTTCGTTAAACATATCTTGATCAATTCCTTATTTGTCTCCAAAAGCATCGCATACCAAACTTATCAAGTCAGCAGTATTAACAATGATTTGGCTCAGCAGCATTAATGATGATTTGGCTCAGCAGCATTAATGATGATTTGGCTCAGCAGCATTAACGACCTTCAGCAGTATTAACCTTCACAGTCTTCAAGCAGTAGTAACTCAGCTCAGCAGTACTAACCATGTCTAGCAGTAGTAATTTGGTCTAGCAGCACTAACTTCGTCTAGCAGTAGTAACTTGGTCTAGCAGTACTAACTTCGTCTAGCAGTAGTAATCTTGCCCAGCAGTAGTAACGAAGAACTGGCAGTAGTAATGTAGACTTAGCAGTACTAACCATACTTAGCATATCTTCAGTTCCCAACACAGACTCTAATTCACCCCAAGGTTTATTCACTAACGAATCCAACTGAATCATCAATTTCGATCATTCCTACCATTAACTGCCGATTAACTCCAACGAGTTCTAATAGACTCCCAAAGTTCATCTCACATGAATCATCAAACCGACGGGTTCATTAACCACACACGAAGGTCATTCCACTAAAACCACTCATCACAAAAGGGCATCTCATGGTTACTACTACCATCACTATCATTCTTTTAAAATCGGCTACAATTCCCCGATTACACTAAAGGTGTTTGGCCTTAAGCCCCAAAAGTTGACACATAAATATACCCCATACCTCAAATAGGTTACTGCGCATTTATTCTCTTAATTACAAAGGGCATCATCCCCTTAACTGATACCATTCGGCCTACAACACCAACACGCGTGGAATACCCAACCTTCCACCGTCGGCGTGTCACACGCACTCGTTCTTAACTGGGTTACTTAACCTTTCCAAGGTCCTAAAGAGTTCAAGGTTTTCAAGTGCGTTATTCAATAAATATGCCAATTAATCAGACTTTTCACAATATTTTCAATGCAAGGATTTTCATATCAAATACACCGTACGCAAATAAAACTACTATCGTCAAATTGGTAGTTACGTAAAAACGGACACGCTCGTCCCACATGTGAAAATCATGCTGAAAATTATTTCATTGCAGTTCAGGTTATTCACAAAACGCAAAAGCGTAATAAACAACTTCTTTAAAATTAACCGCCACGGTTCTAGTATGGATTGACTCATGACATGCACGTAAAGTAACTGTCCGACTTTAAACATGGTGTAACAAAAGGCGTGCACGTATTTCAAAAGAAGTCCAAACGACATTTGACTCCAAAATTTCTTTTCCAACCATAAGATGGCATGGAACAAGATTTACCAATCAAATTCGTGCGCGTCAGTTTATTATACAAAACAAGGAAACGATTCCTAATTACACCTCAGTCAAAACACAAAACGACCTGTGTAAGCTCCAAATTTAAAGACAAAACCGATCCGTTTCCATTAATTGAAAATATCGACTAGAACATCATGAGAAAATTTCAAATTGGGGTAGACATGCAAGCTTGTAACACTTCTTAGAAATTTCCTTGAAATGAAATAACATGCACCAATTAACTCACACCAAAATTTCAAAAGATGGGGTTCTTTAAATTAGTTTCCAAAATTTCCTCAAATTGTCACATAACGACACACGAGCAAAATGTATTTGACAAAAGTGCACAAAACAATGTATTTTCCAAAAACTAGGAGGAAACAAGTGCTATTAAATGGTGGACACCAAAAAGGGTCAAACCGACTTCAAATCTCGAATTTCACTAACGGTGCGCGTCAATGTTCAAAACATAAGAAATTACACGCACCATAGTTTTATACAAACAATTTTCTAAAATATGCATCACGAAGTATTTCCTCAAGGTTTCGTACTTGGAACATAAAATGTCAAAATGTCGGTGCTTAAAATGTATTTGTAAAAGATATACTCAAAATACACATTTCCTCCAAACCAAAAAGGTTTTCAATTTTCCAAAATATTCGGCAATTCAAAATGGACCAAAGTCAACGACTCGTGCTTTCGTGTATTTCAAATATCGCGTATCGTAAACCACCCGTGATCCCCAAACCATTAAAACATACTTTGACCAAATAGCCTTTCATTTAAACAAGGAATAAAGGAAACATTTTCATGCATGACTCGTTTATCAAAGTACCGAGAAACAATGGTTACCAAGCTATGCATACCCCTAAGTCGATGTAACGCCTTTACATAAAATGATAATAAAATATTTAACTGACCGAAAGCGCACCAAGCAAATTGTTGTGAAATGTCACTCAAAATGTTCTTTCATGCATCACTTAAGCCGCGCATAAATCAATCCATACACTGAACTATATGCAACGAAATACTTAGTAACACAAACTTTTTGCAAGAAAAGTTACGCAACACTAGAGTTCCCAACTCACCTCTTTTTAGGCCTTATGGCATAAAATTAATTTTTCTCAACAAAACTCGAGTGGGACCAAATGCCCAACTTAACTCATAAATTTTCACATAATTAAGTAGAGTATGCACATTATAAAATTGTACTCACGCGACCCAAAACGTCGTTCAACAAAACTCCATGAACTTCAATGGACTCAATGACTCCAAGTCAATAGAATAGCACCAACGTTGTGCTTCCAAAGCCAAATTGCTATAAGCAAGATCATGAATGAGACGCCAAAATTCCAAAAATCCCTTTCCATGGTAATACCATATAAACAACATTATTTAACAACTCACCTTAAACAAATTCCCAAAATAACTTTACATAGACATAATGGAAAATAACTTTCCGTCCAAACTCTAACATATGTGGAGGAGATCCAATGTTAAAGTCACAAGCCGTAGTTATTGCCCAACATCTTAAACATCATAAAATATGATTATCATTATATCCAAAACAAATGTTGAACAACAATGAAATAAGGCAAAACAAATCTCGGCGGAGTTTGCGACTCTCGCAATAAAGTGGTTTCGTGCACATTAAAACCATGATTCAAAATCTTGTGTGTGTGCCAAACATTTCCCAAAATTCATAACACAATCCATATAAGGATTTGAAACACAAGAAATAATTGATGCGGTTTATTTTCAAAATAAGATTTGTGCATGACTCAGTCGGCATTCAACGTCTCCACTCATACTCCTCCAAAATTCTCTGATCCACTATTGTCATCCGGATGCTTTAACCTCTTAAGGCAAGGTCGTAAATTACATCAATTATCCTTACGGTTTTTCCTCAAATCAAAGTCGGCTCAATAAGCCTATGGTTCTAGTCCAACCATCAATCTTGACCCGAAACGGTCTACTTAAAGCAAATATCATGCTTATCGTCACTTCAAGTGACTAATACTAGAATCGTCCATCTATTCAAACGACTACTAGCTTAGAATCTCCTTCGCTACCCCAACGATCATCACATTAAAGTAATTCAAGTATGCACATGTACTAGTAGGTTCACCATGGCACTGGCCAGGTGTCACTATGAACGCACCGTACATGATTATCCTTGTTACTCTCGACATGATTCTCGTTTCTAACAACACCCATTGACCTCGAAACATCCTATCTTAAAGTGCCTAAAGGTGAATTTCACTCTCATTTACTTAAACAAACGCTAGTTTAAGTCTAGGTATCCAAAATCAACACCTAAATCTCTCAAACTTATGCTCTGATACCAACTTGTAACACCCTCAAATTTGGAACGAGCAACTAACTTTAAAATTCAATAATCAACCAAAATAGATAAATTCATTTCTACAATTTATTCCTCAAAATACCTTGGAATTAAAAACATTATAATTCCCAAAAAAAACAACCTAAACGGGTGTCACTTAACACAACACAAGTTGCTAGTCCAAACAAGTGCGGAAGACTTCACTAAACACTTCACCTCTCGTGCACACTACTAGCACCCGCCACTTCATAATGTAGCTAGAGTTACCCCAACCTGAGCCTGTTGCACATACCGACAAATAAAAAGGGTTAGGCTTACGCCTAGTGAGTTCAAGAATTTTATCATGACTACTTAAGAATCATAAATCGGAAGGTTGTGGTTTTAGTCATGATTTAGATAAATCTTTCGTTGAAAGTTGCGACAAAGATTATTCTTTCCAAAGGGTTTCCCAAGCGGGCATAAATGACTCAATTTCCAACGTACACAAAATCTAGGAGAAAAGTTCCCAAAGTGTATAAAGCGTTTTCTAAAATGAATTCCAACTCCAACTCACTCAAAACATGTTTAGACGTAAATATCCCAAGAATTATAAACATGGACAAAATTCCAATATTTAAAACATCCAAATAAATGAGGCATAAAAACTCTGTCAATGAACCATGAAGACATTTCATATAAATAAAGTACGTCACCGAAAATATGGATAAAAGTAACTACCCAAATACAACACCTTTCGGTGACGGGGGAGACCCGATTCCATCGAAAGTGACGGGCACACAAAGTTAAGTCACTCGCGATGTTACTGGATTACACCTCAAGTCCCGACCTTAGTTCCCATGCCATAAAGACATCACAACCTCAAGCCCCAGTCATTACTTCCATGCCATAAAGACATCGTCAGACCAAAATAAATTGCCTTTATTGCATACCCTGTAGAGTTACACCTCAAGGACTTACAGGGCACCTTAGTGCATATCCAGTCTAGACGAGTTACACCTCAAGGACTTCAATGTCCCTTATTGCCTACTCGCTAGTGGCCCCCACGGCCTACGCATATAACCATGCGTCCCCATAGTCCTCTCCTCGTGCACAAAGAGATAGACCATCAAATAAAGACTGACTCACTTGCCTATGGATCCAATGCAACACAGTCTACCAAAACATGCTCAACCCGGAATGATAAAACACCCAAGCATGCAAATATCAATAATGTGCAATAAAATGCATCTAAACCTCAGTTAGGTAAACAAGTACCACAAAGCCGTTATTAACCCAAAACCTGACACGGTTAAGCAAAAAGGGTTTTCCCAAAAGGACTCACACCTTTACAATTCTCAAAATAACTCTTGACACTAAATCGGGTATTTCCCACATGGTTTATAAAATCAATTTACACTAACATGATTAAACCGTCAAATAAACCTCATTTTGAGCATTTTACCTTTTAAAGACAAAATATGATTTCTAACCATCCAAATATTCAAAAGCCCCAAATATGGGTGTTTTACACATTTATGAAGATACACATTTCAAAAGAGTTAAATTATCCAAATAACTCAACCACATATATTTTCAAGTAAAACACACAAATGTTTGGAAAATACTCATTTTGGCATGTACAAAGTTTTCGCAAAGTAACTTGAACTCACCTTGCTAGATTAGGCTAAATCTAGATTTTCCCAACGTAAGCTCCTTTGATGCAACTCGGATCCTCAAGCCAAATTTTCCAAAAACCTAAATTCATAAATTCCAACCATGAGTAACTACATTTAACCATTTAGAATTGTTCTCCAAACACCAACCATCAAAATCTCCATTTATACCCAAAACCTCAATTTGACCTAACTCCTCCAAAATCATCCAAACCGAAATTGGATAAGCAAAATACTAGAAGATCATCAATGGAACATTTCTAACTCATATGAAAGTATAGAAGCTAGTAGGATAAACTCACCACTTAGGTTTTGATGAAAACCTAGAAAACCCCAAACATCTCTAGTGTTGTGGATGAAACTTTCTCTTGCATCAATGAATGAAATCACTAGCATAAAGTGGATAAGAAACACATTAATCTCCGAGAAAAGCCCCAAAATCGGTTAGGGTTTGTGAGGAAGGAAGGAAAAACGATTTGGGAGAGAAAGGGAAGAGATTTGAGAGACTTACCACCACCAAACACCCTTGAATCTTCCTATGAACTTCAAAACTCTTTCTAGATCCTTGAAGATCTCTCAAAATCGGAATCATAGCAACTTGAATGACCAAAATCGGAGTTGAAATGAGAGAGATATGAAGAAATGAAGTTTGAGGGGTGAAATTCGTGTTTTAAGCTGATCAGGTGCTCCGCGCGGGTCTTCGCGCTAGTGAACTAGCGCCACAATGCGCGCCGGGCACTGGTCGCCCGGTTTCCTCTTAAACACTGTTTTGGCCATAACTTCTTCGTTTTAGCTCCGTTTCGCTCCGGAAAGAACCGTTGGACTCGTATTCAAATTCCTCATCCAACAAGACCATAAAATCTAGGATTTAATCCAAAATCCTATTTTTCATATTTTTCTTAAAAGATCGATTCCACACTGATTCGAAGTTGTGCTTATCCGAAAATTACGGGTATTACAATAACTCAACGACGATATATAACCAAGAGAAGTCGTTAGGTATGTTGTACCGATGGCCATGAAGCCACCGACGTTGGATAACCAAGAGACGTCGGTGGTAGAAATCTTACGGATGAATTTCAACGGAGATCGGTGTATATGTCGGTGGTGAGAAGAGGAATCAATCGTCGGTGGAGATTACCGAATAGGATTTCGGTGTTGAGCAAGGCCACCGATGAAGATATACCTAGAAGGTTGATTTTGGTGTAGAGAAAGATCACCGAAACCAATCACCATCGAATGGTAACTTCCATTGAGGAGATACAAAGACCACCGAAAGTGTTACCACCGAATTGATTTTGTGTGTTGGTGTGATCTCGAGAATCGGTGTAACACATAGCCACCGATGGGAAAATCCAAGAGGTGTCGGTGGTAGAAACCTCACCGATGAGAGAGAATTGCAACGGAGATTGATGACATCGGTGGAAAAGATTCAGGTTAATTTCGGTGAAGAGCAAGGTCACTGATGAGGATTGACCTAGAAGGTCGTTGTCGGTGAAGAGTTTGATTACCGAAAGCAATTAACACCGAAGGTCATTACCACCGAAAAGGCAAATCCCATTTTTTTATAGGTGGAGGATTCACCTACTAAAGGTTGCACATTCCAAGTTCACTTATCAGAAAATTGAACCTGGCTTCATCCAAGGGTTTGGTGAACAAGTCTGCAAGCTGAAGATCTGTAGGAATGAAGTGCAGCTCAATGTCACCTTTGGAAATGTGATCCCTGATGAAATGATATCTGATGTCTATGTGCTTTGATCTTGAGTGCAAGACAGGATTATTTGCAATGGCAATTGCACTAGAGTTATCACATAGGATGGGAACTTTGGAGTAGTTTTGATTGTAGTCCTTCAATTGGTTTTTCATCCACAGGATCTGAGCACAGCAGCTTCCAGCAGCTACATATTCAGCCTCAGCAGTAGAGGTTGACACAGAGTTTTGTTTCTTGCTGGACCAACTTACTAATTTGCCACCAAGTAGTTGGCAGCTACCTGTGGTACTTTTTCTATCAATCTTGGAACCTGCATAATCTGAATCTGAATACCCAATTAGTTCAAAGCCTGAGTCTTTGGGATACCAAAGACCCAGGTGCATGGTACCTTTTAGATACCTGAAAATTCGTTTAACAGCATCCAAATGAGATTTCTTTGGATTGGATTGATAACGGGCACAAAGACAGGTAGCAAACATAATATCCGGTCTGCTAGCAGTTAAGTAAAGGAGAGAACCAATCATACCCCGATAATGGGTAACATCCACAAATTCACCATTTAAATCAGCATCAAGTTTCAAAGGTGGTGCCATGGGAGTTTTCATAGGAGAGTTGTCTAAAAAGTTGAATTTCTTCAGAAGGTCACGAATATATTTACTTTAATTTATAAATATTCCTTCTGAAGATTGTTTGACCCGAAGGCCCAAAAAGAATGTAAGCTCTCCCATCATGCTCATCTCGTATTCACTCATCGTGATAGAAGCAAACTCATCGCATAGTGATTCATCAGTGGCACCAAAGATGATGTCATCAACATAAATTTGGACAAGAATGAGATTACCTGAGGTCTTCTTGATAAAGAGAGTGTTGTCAATTTGACCTCTAGAGTTTCCATTTTTCAGAAGAAAGACAACAAGAGTGTCATACCAGGCACGAGGAGCTTGTTTGAGACCATAGAGAGCCTTATCAAGTCTGTACACATAGTCTGGATGAGCTGGGTCTTCAAAACCAGGTGGTTGTTTCACATAGACTTCCTCTGCAAGTTCCCCATTGAGGAAGGCACTTTTGACATCCATCTGAAAGACCCTGAAATTTCGGTAGGCAGCATGGGCTAGAAAGATTCTTATGGCTTCAAGTCTTGCAACAGGAGCAAATGTTTCATCATAGTCAATGCCTTCTTCCTATCGGTATCCTTGAGCAACCAATCTGGCCTTATTTATGATAACAGTACCATCTTCATCCATCTTGTTCCTGAAGATCCATTTGGTTCCAATGATTGTCTTCTTTCGGGGTCTAGGAACCAATCTCCAAACTTTGTTTCTCTCAAATTGAGAAAGTTCTTCTTGCATGGCAGTGATCCAACAGGGATCTGTTAGAGCTTCATCAATCTTCTTGGGTTCAATGAGAGAAAGAAAGTTCACATAGAGACAAATATTTCCAACTCCTCTACGAGTTTGGACACCTACTTGTTGATCACCAATGATTTGATCTATGGGGTGATCTTTGGTCCATTTTGTGGCAGGAGGTAGAGGTAGTGGAACATTTTGTGTGGAAGAAATCGGTGGAGTGGGATCAGAGGATCGGTGGAAAGCAGTATTATCGGTGGAGGGCATAGGATCGGTGGAGGGTATGGGATCGGTGGAAAAGTGCATATTGGCAGTAGGATTTATGTCGGTGGGAGAATGAATATCGGTGGAAGGATGCACTATGGAAGATGACCCAACTTGGTTATTTGATGGGTTCAAAGGAATGAAAGATGCTTCGGTGGAGTTAACTATGGGAGCATCACCTATGCATGAGGAAATCCACCTGTGCAATTCATCATCATCATTTGAAAGAGATGATGATCTTAGGTCATAAAATTTGACATGGATAGACTCATCAATGCATTTTCTCCTGAGATTGTACACACTATATGCTTTGGAGGATAAAGAGTATCCAACAAAAATACCTTCATCAGCTTTGGGATCAAACTTCCCAAGATTGTCACGATCATTTAGAATAAAGCACACACAACCAAAAACATGAAGAAAGCCAATATTTGGTTTTCTGCCATGGAAAACTTCATATGGGGTCTTATCATGTCTTTTGGAAATCACAGACCTATTTTGGGTAAAGCAAGCAGTATTAACAGCTTCAGCCCAAAAATGGGTGGGAAGATATGATTCACTTAGCATAGATCTAGCAGCATCACATAGAGTTCTGTTTTTCCTTTCCACCACACCATTTTGCTTAGGAGTTCTGACAGCAGAGAAATTTTGAGAAATTCCGTTCTCATTAAAGAAGTCTTCAAGAGCACTGTTTCTGAATTCAGTACCATTGTCACTTCTCACCGATCTTACAAGCTGCCCATTTAGAACTTCATTTTTCTTGACAAAGTTGATGATATCTTTAGTTGCATCACTTTTATACCTGAGAAAAGATACCCAAGTATATCTAGTAAATTCATCAACAATAACAAGAATGTACCTTTTGCCACCAAGACTAGAAGTGCTGACTGGTCCACATAGATCCATGTGTAGCATCTGGAGAGGAAGAGTGATGGAGGAGCATTGCTTGGTCTTGAAGGATGTTTTGGTGAGCTTCCCTTTTTCACATGCATCACACAACTTTTCTTTGACAAAGTTCAACTTTGGCATGCCAGTCACCAGTTCTTTGTTTGAGATTTTATGGAGTGTTTTGAAGTTCAGATGAGATAGACGTTTATGCCACAGCCAGTTCCTTTTGGCTGTGTGATCTGACACAAAGCAGACATTTGATGAATTGTTACTTAGTCCCATATCAATGATATAGACATTTTCCATCCTTTTTCCAGATAACACCACATTGAAGTTCTTGTCCACAACAGTACAGATACAAAGTTCAAAGATAACTTTATATCCAAGATCACACAGTTGGCTAATGCTGAGAAGATTATGCATGAGACCTTCAACAAGTGCCACTTTGTTGAAAGTGACAGATCCATTAGTGAGAGTTCCATATCCTTTGGTGTAACCTTTAGAGTTGTCACCAAAAGTTACAGATGGACCTTTTCCAGACACATAGTTGATGAGAAGATATTTATTTCCCGTCATGTGGCGTGAGCACCCACTATCCAGATACCATATTTGATGGTGCTCAAAAGCCTGCATGCACACACAGATTAGTTCTTAGGTACCCATTTGGTGGTGGGTCCTTTTGGGTTAGAAGAGGAAGAGTCCTTAGGTTTGATTCTTTCAATTCTTTCCTTTGGGCAATCCTTGGCAAGATGAAAAGTGTCACCACAGTTATAACATTTTCTGTAAACAAAAATCTTTTTAGGTTTTTGTAGTTCTTCTTTTCCTTTCCTCATGACATTAACTTGAGAGTTTTTAGGACCAAAGGATGAGGAATGAGAAGGAAAACTTAAAGTACCATTACTTGAGGTGGAAACGAATTTGGAAAGATTTCTTGAAGTATTTTTGAAATGATCGTTTCCAAACTCCACCGATTTCCCTTTTGAGTTTGTGAGGCTCACAGAACGGGGAAGGAAATCGGTAGGAGAATTTATATCGGTGAGATGCTTAGCTTTTGAAGAGTTACACATAGGTGGAGAATTCAAAACGATGGAGTTAGATTTAACTCTTTTGATAGACTTTGATTTTGAAAGATCAGAAGGAGGGATATATTCATCAATCGCTAAATCTTTTAAAAGATCATGGATGGGTTTTGAAAAGTCATTGGAGTCCTCTTTTTCCATGTTTTGAACAGACGAGGATTCTTTAGCTTTTATGAACATTCCAAACTTTAAAGCTTCACCTAGATCTAAAGAGTCTAAGGAAATAGAGTCACAAGAACTTGAGTCTGAGACATCATCCCATACACTAGAGGTAGGCTCAAGCGTTTGAGAAGAGACGCCAGAGATGGTTTTTCCATAGCCCAAACCAAATTTGTTGTTAACAGAAATTTGATCTTTAAAGATTTGCTCAAGATTCTTTGAAGAACTTGTCCATTTCTTGACAGTCTCTTGTTCTCTTTTTAATTTTTTAAAAAGTTTATTTTTCTCTTTTGAGATCACATGATTTATGGATTTTAGATCCTCAAGCTCAGCTTTGATTTCCTCAAGCTTTTCAAGTTTAGACATACAAATTTCAAGTTTAGATGTGAGTTCTTTAACTTGAATAGATTTTCTTTTCTTACCATCCTTGACAGAATAAAAGTCTTTAGTTAAAGATTCATAAGCATCAATCTTTTCACTATCAGTCACATCATTAAAAGGATGTACCTGAGAGTATGATGTCGAGCACCCAGTTGACACCAAAGCCATTGGAGAGGTCGCTTTTTCAGAATCTTCCACATCTTCTGAGATGGCCATGAAACACTTGTTGGAAGAGTTGTTGTCACTGTCAGAAGTCTCTTCTTCCCAATCATGTATTTCGGCCATGAGACCCTTTCCTTTCTTAAGGAGACCCTCATTTCTTTCCTTTTCTTTCTTGTATTTGGCTTTGTACTTCTCAGCCCTTTCTTGATGATCTTTGGAAGATGATTGGTTATCTTTCTTGGCAAGATTTGATTTGAAAGAGTTACTTTTGGATTTTTCATACTTGGAAGAGAACTTGTCTGACGAAGAATTTCTAGAGTTCATCACACGCTTACTTCTACACTCAGCTGCAAAATGTCCTTTCTTTCCACAATTAAAACATTCCTCGTTTGTTTTATCAGACGAGGTAGTTTTTGTAGAAGAAAAGGGTTTCTTGAAAGATTTGGATTTGTTTGAAAAACGATATTTGTTTTTGAAACCAGCTAACATGGCTAATTCATCAGACAACTTTTTGACAGACATTTCTTCACCTTCATCATCGGCATCACTTAGATATGCCTCCGATTGGTGAGAATAGTTGTTTTGGCTTTCATTTTCAGAATCTGATGACGGATAGGTGATGCGTGGAACACTTTGAGATTTCTTGGAATCTTCACTAACAAGAGCAATAGAAGTGCCCTTTATCTCTTTGATGAAAGATTTCCTTTGTAACTTGGTTTGTTCAAAGTTGAAGAGAGTTCCATATAAAACAGTTAAAGGCATGTACTCAAGGTCCTTGGAAGTTTTGATACAAGTACACATGTTTTCCCAAAAGTCTGGGAGACAATCCATGAACTTGTTTAAAACTTCCTCATTATCATAGACTATGCCTAGTAACTTCAGATCATTCAGAAGAGAGTTAAAACGATTATAGTAGCTAGGAAGAGATTCACCTTTTTCATGAGTGAAAAGTTCATACTTTCTTATGAGGGAAATCTTTTTGCATTTCTTCACTTCCTCTGTACCTTCGTACATAACACATAGTGTGGTCCACGTCTCTTTAGCAGTTTCAAAGTTAACTAGAGAATGATAGACTTCATCAGGAAGTGAGAGGGCAATGATTGCTCTAAGCTTTGAATCAAGAGTAACAAGACGTTTTTCTTCATCAGTATATTTCTTAGGATTTTTGAGAATATAACGTCCAGTACCTTTGGCTCTCTCTTTGTTGGAAGGCTCAGAGTCATCGGAGTCACTAGAGTCCTTCTTATCAGCGGTTTCCTTACCATGCCTCTGCGTTTCATAGCGAGCCCACACTCTTGGGATAATAGGTCCCTCTTTGAGAATGGTTGGATATCTAGTATCCACTCCTTCCATGAATAGCATCATACGGCTTTTCCAAAGAGAAAATTTGTTAGGGTTAAACTTAGGAGGTTTGGTAATGGAACCATTTTCAGCAAAGTTGTTTTGAAAAGAGTTTTCAACAGTTGAAGATGATGAGGCAACCATCGCAGATCAAGTTTATGCGTTAAACTTTTCTGCTATGATACCACTTGTTAGTCCCAGATGGCTATAACAAGTATTGTAGAAGTGGGGGGGTGAATACAATACTCAAAATTTTCACAATTTTAATTCTATTATTGATAATCTTTCAACAAGAATTACACATAGAAAACTTAAGACTATTGCGGAAAACAACAGATAAACTATTCTAACAATCTTACACAAAGTATACTAACAAAACAACTAAGAACACTTAGAACAAAGCTATAAAGTTTTTAAGTAATATGGAGATTTCTTGCACTGAGAGAGAAGTCCAGAAAGCGTAGTTTGCATGGAGCCTTCTACTTCCTTTTATAGTGAAGATACAAGTATTGTGCATTAAATGCTCAGGACACTTGTCATAAGAAGATTGGATAGAAGGTGTAGTACTTTGAAAAGTTGATGTTTCCAAATCACCTTTTTCCTTGGAACCAGGAAGAATGCCCATGCTGATTTAGACGTTATCTAAAAGTGGAGAGTACTAAGTTGACATTTTTACCAACCACTGGATTATTGCCAAACCTGGAGGATCTTCTTGATGTGTTTTCCAAGACAATTTATCGATGATGTTCCATCGATATAACTGTCATTGGTCTTTTAAAAATCATCTACAAGAAAATCCATTTACACGAAGATCCCACCGATTTGAGTATCCTCATCAGTGAGATGAAGTCCACCGATTTGAGTATCCTTATCGGTGGGATGATGTCCACCGATTCCTGAAGACAACATCGGTGGAATGAAATCCACCAATTTGAGTATCCTCATCGATGAGATGAAGTCCACCGAATTGTTGAGAACACCATCGGTAGAGAGGAAGTCCACCGATGTGAGATCGATGGACAATAACTTGTATATATCTTGAGAAGAGTCTTCTTGATTCCGCACATAGAATCTCTTCAAGCTTGGTTTCGGTTGATCTTCGACTTCACCGAACAGTTGCTATCTTGTACAAGTTATTTAAATAACCCTGCTAAAATATTCTAAGTAAGATTTTAGGGAAAAACATCGGTGAGTCAATTTCAAATCTTTGGTGACCCAACAATATGTGTACAAAATAAGAAGGTATCGACGAATACCAATATAAAAAAATAACGTAAACGTATGACGTATAATAATAGAAGTAGTATATTAACACATATAATCGTATATTAGTTAAAATACGTTAAAAATATGTTTTAATTTTAACAAGTTACACCATTATAATCGTCTCTTCGATACGTTCGAAATGAGCCTAATATTGACGAGAATATTGTAATAATATAATTTGTAAAAAAAATGCATTTATTAATATGTTTTAGTTAAACTATTATTATTATTTTTAATATTATAAGGGTGTAAAATGAAAATGAAATAATGTAAGAGATATAAAAGAAATTAATTCGTACATGTTCATGATATTTAATAATATGATTAAATCCAAAAGGCCACTGATGTTTAATCAGGGCTGATGTCTTACGGTCACAATTTATCAATGGATTAAGACACCCTTTAAAAAAAAGAATTAAATCCAAAAATATTCAATATTAGGCTCATTTCGAAGGTATTGACGAGACGATTACAATGGTGTAGTTTGTAAAAAAAGAAATGTATATATGATATATATAATTATATAATTAAATCAAAAAATATTCAAAAATATTTTTTATGCAGTGTATATGATATATATTAAAATATATAAATCAAAAAAATTCAATATTTGGCTCATTTCGAACGTATCGAAGAGACGATTATATGGTGTAACTTGTTAAAATTAAAACGTATTTTTTAAACGTATTTTAGTTAATAAACGATTATATGTGTTAAATGTAAAATTAAAATTATGAAAGTAAAAGGTATAAAGTAAAGTAAGTAAATAAGTATAGGGGGTGAAAGTGTAAATTGCAATTGAAAAAGTCACCAAAATGAATGAATTGGGTGTGTCGCGGGACACTCCACCGCGATCGTGGGATAAATATTTTCAAAAATGGTCTCTTTCCGCGATCGCGGATCCCAATCGCGGAAAAAATGGGTATTTTGGCAAATTCAGGAGAGAAATGGGTATTTTTGTAAGTCAAAGTCAAACTTTGGGTATTTTAATTAAATTCCCATATATATATATATATATATATATATATATTGCAGACTTAGGGGGCGTTTGGTTCGCATAATGTTTTTTGATGGAATTGAATCTTGTCAAAGGAATTGGAATGGAATGTTGTCAGGTTTGATCAGCTGTTTGGTTGATAGAATTGGAATGAAATCTGTTAAAGGAATTGGAATCTGTCTGTTTGGTTCACCGACTTCAAAGAAGCTAACTTACCAGCTGCGATGGCGATGGAGAGGTCCAACTGCGATGGAGAAGAAACTGTATCAGCCGCGATGGAGAAGAAATCGTATCAGATGGGTTTGTCGGCTGAAAGTGATATAACTAGGGCAAGGGTAATTTTGGCATTATGAAAAGATTCAATTCCATTCCTTTAAAATCCTTTGTATTTAGGATGGAATGTTTAAATGGCTATTTGATGGAATTGGTTGGAATTTGAGATTCCATTCCTTTAAAAACCTTGAACCAAACAATGGAATTGAATCTGGTCAAAGGAATTTGAGATTCCAATTCCATCAAATTCCTTTAAAAACCTTGAACCAAACAGCCCCTTAAACTATTGCAAGGGCGGCTTCATTATTCTAACTAGTAATCATTTTTTATTTAGGGGATGTTTGGTATCGGTAGGAGTATCCACAACAAGGATATCATTTGGATTGGGAATTTAATTAAAATACCCAAAGTTTGACTTTGACTTACCAAAATACCTATTTTTTTCAACTTTTGCAAAAATACCCAAAAATCCCGCGATATGTCCTGCGATCGCGGGATAGGGTGTTTTTTGAAAATTGTGATCCCGCTATGGCGTCCCCGCAGCTGCCCCAAAATTTGTGATTTATAATTCAATGTTACACTTTCAACCCCTATACTTATTTACTTACTTTACTTTATACCTTTTACTTTTCTAATTTTAATTTTACACCTTCATCATATTAACACATATAATCGTATTATTAACTAAAATACGTTAAAAATATATTTTAATTTTAACAAGTTACACCATTGTACTCATCTCTTCGATACCTTCGAAATGAGCCCAATATTGAATATTTTTGGATTTATTTATTTTATTTATTTTACTACATAAAAATATGATATATAATAAAATAAATAAATCCAAAAATATTCAATATTAGGCTCATTTCGAAGGTATCGAAGAGACGAGTACAATTGTGTAACTTGTTAAAATTAAAACGTATTTTAGTTAATAATACGATTATATGTGTTAATATGATGAAGGTGTAAAATTAAAATTAGGAAAGTAAAAGTTATAAAGTAAAATAAGTAAATAAATATAGGAGTTGAAAGTGTAACATTGGATTATAAATCACAAATTTTGGTCCTCCCGCGATAGCGGGATCACAATTTTCAAAAAAACACCCTATCCCGCGATCGCTGGATTTTTGGGTATTTTTGCAAAAGTTGAAAAAATGGGTATTTTGGTAAGTCAAAGTCAAACTTTGGGTATTTTAATTAAATTCCCATTTGGATTTCATATGGATTGTAAATATGCCACGTAGGATTTCTATTTTAGAAATTATAGTGGTTATGAGTATGATTGATAAATTAGAAATTGGTTTTGGTAATTTGCAAATGTTAAATCATTACTTTTTGCTGATGTGGCAGTGAATAGTATAAGAAATTGTAGGAAATAATTTCTAAATTAGAAATTGTTTTATGTCAAATCATGTTTTGTGATGTTTTGTAGAGTATGTTTATGAAATTATGTATGAATAATTTTATTTGTTCGTTTAAAAGTTCTTCAAGTTGATGTTCGTACAATCTCCGTTGTGGTTCGCTCATTGTTGTGAATCCATTTCCATCAACTTCATGATCATTTTCCGATTTTCCCCTTTGTTCTTAAGTTTTTCTGTTTCCACAAATGATGTTTGGAATTCTCTCATCACCTGAATTTTTTCTTTTTTAATATTCAGGCGTTCTAACATTGTCACTTATTCGTTTTCGGTAGAACTCGTTGAAAATTACCTTTTTTACCTTTATCCTTTGAGGCTTTCTTTCCATTACCTCAATCCCCAAAACATCGACTATATGCAAAGAAACAAGCGGATGCTAGGAAAGATGTATAATCATGCACAACATGATCGTCGAAGATGAACGTCATATTTATATTCGTCAATTTGATGATGATAACCGATGGTGTTAATTTTACTATAACTACGCCTCAAATCTCTCGTAGCATACTTCCCGAGTACGAAAACTATCTCCACAATCACATACAAATACGTAATCGATCAATGAATCATTGTTTACAATCAAATTTGATTGACGAGATTTGGCAAAGATTTAGAGAATAAAAAAATGACGATTAATGTAATATTTTTACTTTGTATTTTAATTTAATGTTTTATTAATTAATTGATTTTATTATAATTATAATTATTTAATTAATAAAATATTTCGTATTAAATTGTAGTAAAGAATATTTAATTATAGTTTTGTTGTTATTTGATTAAAATACAGTTTTTTATGATGATGTGTCACTTTATAAAGTGGTTGAAATTTCATTGTTGTGGAGGATAATTTCAAGATAATTGCAAAGTTGGTGTGACGCTGATGTGGCACATTTGCAATTGTCCTGAAATTTCATTGTTGTGGATGCTTTAATAAGCAGTTTTTGGTGTTTGAATGATTAAAAAAGAAAATTGCTTATAGTGGTTTGACACCGGTGATAAGGAGTTTTTGATAAGTCATTCTATTCTAACTTATTGACTTATTATAAACAACTTATCAATTTTTTGGTTATTTTACATGTATAAGCAATTCCAAACACTCTCTAACTTATTAGCTTATTACGTTTTAGTACCACCATAAACTAATCCAAACATTTTTTATAAAACTCCGATTTGACAAATGACACCACATAAGTTAATAAGCACTTTTACATAAAAGCATAAGTTGTTTTAAATAAACAATCCCAAACACCCCCCTTAGATATGTTTAATTGAGTTTTCATTAAGTTTAACCGATAAAGTTATATCTAAACGATCGTATGAGAAGTTAAGTTAATGTGATAATTAGATCTGAACTCATAATTTTAATTTCAACATATTTGTAAATTGTACTTGATATGAGAATTGATCCGATGCATCTCATCCTAATTTGCATTTAACGATTGGTAACCACTTCTCACGTTAACTCAAATTCTCACCGGAACCCAACCCTAAAGTTGTATGTGTGGATTTATTTGCTGATAGAAATTGGGAAAATTTTAATTTGAGAGAGTTTTTCCGTAGATGGAAAACACTTATTTTTTTAATTAGGAGAGGTAGGTTTAGAAAAAAAAAACTTGTTTTTTTGCATAAAGCTCCTCCCTGGAAAATAACCGAATAAGTCATTTTTATATCATTAAATCACTACAAAACATGTATAGGTGACCAAATAAGCTGTTAGTCTCGTTAAACAACCTTATGTAATCTTGTTTTCTAACAATAATTACATATTCTTAGAAGTTTACTTTGTGATAAAAAAGTACATTTTTATTTAAAAAAGTTTATTAATATTTAAATTATTAATATTTTTAAAAAATTTGCTTATCAAACTCCTCACTCATATCACCAACATTTTATACTTATTCCTCACTCACACACCACTCATTTCAAATGAATCATCTATTGCTAAATAAACCTTTTATCAATTGTAACGTCCCAAAACATAACATGCATTCAACCAGAAATAAGCATTCAAATTACATAATTGAACTCGGTCATAAACATCGATTCTTCTATACTAAACAAAATTTGACAGCGGAAGTCTAAAATCCACAGCCGAGAGCTACATCTATAGTCAATAGAATCCAAAACTCTGGAGTCGCTCTAGTCTCCAAATCCTCCTTGCATCATTCCTAGTTCTTACTATAAGAACCCATAGCGCGCTTACCTGAAAATGGTTTAGGTTTTGAAAAGCGAGGGTTAGACCAAAAGGCCTAGTGAATTCCCTCCATAAACATTTATCACAATAAAGATCATTTCATAAAGAAAATACTTTCGCATCTTTCTCATAACATCATCCAAGGTTAAACACGGGGTTCAGGGAATTGCATAAGCTACTCCGATCGGGGCCTAACAGACACCCTCTCGTCTACGCCGGAATCCAAATGGACTCCCCGTTCCTTCATGTAGGAGAAAACAAATTCCAACCAAAAAGCTAACCTCCATATGCCCAAGGGATCAGAGATCCCAAGGTACCCCGTCCCCACCGTGCAACCGACTCCACATAGCAAACACATACATTGAAACCATATGCATGAAAACATAAAACATCTTTCGTTTGTGGGTAAACATGTAAATCATGGAAGCATGCATAATCTTTATAAATCAATTCATGCTCGATAAAGGAACCATATTCAGTAAAAATGGTACGTCATAAAAAGGAGTGAGAGAACTCACCTTTGATTATCGTAGAACACACTTCTTAAACTCTTCCCAGCTAAACCAGTCGAACACCTAAGGGCATTAGATTCGGATCAGATTAAACGGCTCAACCCACTGCCCAGCACAGATTTTCCGGATACACCTACTTGTCCGGATACTAACTCGTCCGGATGCCTGCTTGTCCGAAGACCAGCTTGTCCAGATACCTACTTGTCCGGAGACCAACTTGTCCGGATAACTACTTGTCCGGATATCTACCCGGAAAACACCCACCCGGAAACTACCATAAAGGTTCACCCGAAAAACAGCATCCGTATCCGGAAATCACCATATCATCAGGAACTGAAGGTATCCGGATACGACTGCTGTTCGAAAAATAATTTCTTAAAAGTGATTTCTAACCTGATTTTAGCCATTAGCTTGATTAGATAACCTCAAGGGTTCATCCACCAACCTCAAATACCCAAATAATCCCACCTTAATCTCTTAAAATCGATTCATTAAAACAAAACCCATAAAACCTACTTTTTAGGAAAAATGTTGAAAACTTAAGTAATCACTGATTTCAATCATAGAATCCAAACTACTGAAGAAGAGAATACTAAATCACACAGAATACGAATTTAAGAGGGATTACCTGATTGATTTCTCCTCTCTTATGCTTCCTTCTTCTTCTTCTTCCCTTTCTTTTCTTGCTTCACGCCACCAACACACACTCAAGACCAAAATACTGATTTTGCAAATGGAGGCTGCCCTAGAAGTTTGTGCATATATATATATCTTCACCAAAATACAGAAATGGCCCCTCAACTTAACTTTCGTTTATTCCACTTCGACCACTAACTCTAAAACTCACTAGAATTTGGGTTGTTACAATACTCCCCCCTTAAAAGAATTTCGTCCCCGGAATTCCTCATTGGAAAAGGTGCTGGTAATTAGCTTTTATCTCCGACTCCAACTCCCATGTCGCCTCCGGACCCTTGTGGTGCCGCCATTGCACCTTAACTAGCTTAGTCTCCTTGCTTCGCGACTTCCTTACCTTAACATCCGTGATTGCTTCAGGCTCCTCTACAAAGTTCAATTTCTCGTCCACTTTAATGTCATTCAACGGCACCGCTTTAGTCACGTCGGCTAGACATTTCCTTAGATTAGACACGTGAAACGCATTATGAATACTGCCCAATTCCTCCGGTAGGTCCAACCTATACGCCACCTCTCCAATTCGTTCAGTAATCTCAAACGGTCCGATGTAACGTGGGCTTAACTTCCCACGCCTTCCAAATCGTACCACACCCTTCCACGGAGACACCTTTAGCAGAACATGATCCCCGACTTGGAATTCAATGTCTTTATGCCTCTTATCTGCATAGCTTTTCTGTCGGTCGCGGGCGACCTTCAGTCTTTCACGCACTTGGACTATCTTGTCCGAAGTCAGTTGTACAATTTATGGCCCTGCTAACTGTCTCTCTCCGACTTCGTTCCAACACAACGGTGTCCGACACTTTCTACCGTAAAGTGCCTCGAATGGCGCTGCCTTGATGCTCGAGTGATAGTTGTTATTATAAGCAAACTCGATTAGTGGTAGGTGCTTTTCCCATGAGCCTTGGAAATCCAAAGCACACGCTCTTAGCATGTCTTCTAACGTTTGGATCGTTCGCTCGCTCTGACCGTCGGTCTGAGGATGATAAGCGGTACTCATCTTGATCTGCGAACCCATTTCTCTTTGAAAGATCCTCCAAAACGTAGAGGTAAATCTGCTATCGCGGTCTGATACAATTGACGAGGGTACCCCGTGGCGGGCTACGATCTCGTCGATGTACAACTTTGCTAACTGCTCCAAAGAGTAAGACTCTCGTATAGGTAAAAAGTGTGCCGACTTCGTTAGTCAATCTACGATCACCCAAATGGCGTCATAACCCTTTGGAGTTCTAGGCAAATGGGTCACGAAGTCCATCGTGATCTGGTCCCACTTCCACATCGGTATCTCTAGCGACTGGAGCTTCCCGTACGGTCTTTGATGTTTGATCTTTACACGCGAACACGTCATACATGTCTCTACAAGATGGGCCACGTCTTTCTTTAATCCGGGCCACCAGTAGTCTCGTCGTAGGTCTCCGTACATCTTGTTAGTTCCGGGGTGGATCGTGTACTTCGATTTGTGAGCTTCTTCAAGAATCAGCTTTCGGAGCTCCCCGAGTTTCGGAACCCAGATTCTCCTATTCAGACATTTCACCCCTCGACTATCTTCCACTAACATGGACGCTTGCCCTACCATTCTCTCCTTCTTAAGATTTTCGGTTTCGAGCGCCTCAACCTGGCATTTCTTTATTTCAGCTAACAGATTGAATGTGACCTCGGCCCTCATGGCCACAATCCTGGGGGTTTCACCTCGCTCCTTACGGCTCAAAGCGCCCGCCACCACGTTTGCCTTCCCCGGATGGTATTCGATCTTACAGTCGTAGTCGGTCAACAATTCAATCCATCTCCTTTGGCGCATATTCAGCTCTTTTTGATAAAAGAGATGACATAAACTCTTGTGGTCCGTGAAGATCTGGCACTTCGTCCCATACAGGTAATGTCGCCAAATCTTTAGGGCAAAAACCACTGCCGCCAATTCCAAATCATGCGTAGGATAACGAGCCTCGTGATCCTTTAACTGCCGGGAGGCATAAGCGATCACCTTACCTCGTTGCATGAGCACGCAACCCAAGCCGAGCTTCGATGCGTCACTGAAAACCACGAAATCGCCCGAACCGTCCGGTAACGACAAAATCGGAGCGCTACTCAGCATATCCTTCAATTTCTGAAATGCTTCTTCTTGTTTCTCTGACCAGACAAACTTGACATTCTTCTTCGTTAAAGAGGTCAGTGGCGTGGCAATACGCGAAAAGTCTTTGATGAACTTCCGATAGTACCCCGCCAGCCCGAGGAAACTTCGACCTTCTGACGGATTCCTAGGTTGCTCCCAGTCTCGAATGGCTTCAATCTTAGCCGGATCAACCATGATTCCCGTCTCAGACACCACGTGCCCGAGGAACTGCACTTCCCTCAGCCAAAACTCGCACTTGGAGAACTTCGTATACAACTTCTCTTGCTTCAATAGCTCGAGAATCGTACGAAGGTGGCTTTCGTGCTCCCCTTCCGATCTTGAAAATATCAGGATGTCATCTATGAACACTATCACGAACTGATCCAAATAAGGTTGGCATACCCTATTCATTAAGTCCATGAATGCTGCCAGGGCGTTAGTTAGCCCGAACGGCATCACCAGGAATTCGTAGTGTCCATACCTGGTCCGAAACGCAGTCTTCGGCACATCCTCCTCCCTCACCTTGAGTTGATGATATCCTGACCTCAGATCAATCTTGGAGAAGTAACTGTCTCCTTGTAACTGATCAAACAGGTCGTCGATTCTCGGGATCGGGTACTTATTCTTGATCGTGACCTTGTTGAGTTCTCGGTAGTCTATGCACATTCGCATAGTACCGTCTTTCTTCTTCACGAAGAGCACAAGTGCTCCCCACGGAGATGTACTCAGTCTAACGAACCCCTTGTCTAATAACTCCTGCAATTGAGTCATCATTTCCTTCATTTCGGACGGCGCCAATCTATACGGTGCGCGGGCAATCGGTGCAGATCCCGACATCAAATCAATTCTGAACTCGATCTGGCGATCCGGGGGTAAACTTTTCAAGTCATTCGGAAATACCTCCGGGTACTCATTTACCACTCGCACATCGCTCACCCCACGCTTCTCTTTCTTGGCGTCCAACACGTACGCCAAGAACCCTTGACACCCCTTCCTCAAACACTTAGTAGCCCTAATCATGGACATAAGGCTGGTCTTTCTATCACGGCGGTTTCCATAGATCACAACGGTATCCCCATCAGGTGACCGGATCCTGATCAGCTTTTTGTTGCAAACGATATTCGCATCGTTCGCGGCTAACCAATCCATACCCAACACTACGTCAAACTCTCCCATTGCCATGGGATATAGCTTCGTAGGCACCAACCTCCCTTCTATATCTATGACACAGTCTTCTACTACTTCCTTAACATAAACCCAACTATCATTTGCAGTTTCCACCTCTAGTGCTCTCTCCAAGCGTCTAGGCCTCACCCCCAAACATTTCATAAAAGCATGCGATACAAAGGAGCGATTTGCTCCTGAATCAAATAGTACCTTGGCACATAGAGAGTTCACTAGAAACGTACCTGCCACCACATCTGAAACTTCCTCTGCTTCTTCCGCAGTCATGCGGAATGCACGTCCTTTCGGACGCACTGGTTCTGCTCCCTTGTCATTTCCTTTTCCACCCGGACGTTCACCACACGGAACTGATCCCCCTTTCTTCAAGTGTGGGCAATCACTACGCATGTGGCCAGTAGCCCCACATTCGTAACAAGATTTTCCCCCACTGCGACAATCCTTTGACAGGTGACCGGGCAAGCCACACCGGTAGCATGAGTTTGAACCTGCCATGCACTCTCCCCGATGCACCCTGTTACATTTCGTACATGGTTTTCCAACGGTGTCCTTACTAACACGGTTGTCTGATCGAAACACTTTCCCTTTTCTGAAGTCCTTACCCGGTCCATCCCATTTGCGCTTTTCACCACCCTTCTCAGTCATCTGACGAACCTTCTCCTTTTCGATCATCTCGGCCGCATTAATGGCCGCCTGAAAGGTAGTGGGGTTCCTTGTCAGAACTAGCTCTCGGATACTGCCCTTCAGTCCATGAATGAAACGCTCCACTCGGCGCTCCTCCGTTGGCACATACAAATCTGCAAAGCGAGACTTCTCAATAAACTTTGTAGTATACTCTCGCACTGTCATACCTCTCTGATCCAATCCCAAGAACTCTTCTTCCAATCTTTTTACTGCCGCGAGCGGGCAGAACTGAGCTTTGAATCTGTCTACAAACGCTTCCCACAACATCCCCTTAGCCATTGCCGAGCCCTTTCCCCCAGTCTCAGCCTCCCACCAGTAAACTGCATCAGATTTCAACATGGACAAGGCAAACATTACTTTGTCCCCATCAGCACACTTGCAAGTATCAAAGACTAGTTCCATTTCCTTCACCCATTTCATTGCCAAGATAGGGTCATACTCGCCCTTAAAAGTAGGGGGCTTGCATGAGGCAAAGGCCTTGAAATTGCATCCCTTAGCTGCTAACTCATTCATCACTTGAGGGTTTGAATTCAAGTAACTCCCAGTACCGGTCGCTAGCGGACTAGACAGTTCCACGCTTTCTCGGTTCTCACTCGCTTCTTTGCTTCCCGATGCTGACTCATTCTGCTTAGTGAGGAGAGTCTACAAGGTCTCTTGAATCTTACCCAATTCAGCAGCTAGGTTCTCTCGAGTGACAAACGTAGATCCGCGGCCTCGACCCCGTCCCCTTGGCTGAGCTACCCTTCTTGTAGAAGCTGAACTCTCCTGAAGAGAGTCTTCTTGATGAACAGGGGCTTCCACACTCCTCGTTCTTCTAGTTGCACGAGTCGTTCTCAGGTTCGGGTTTCCTCCATCCCCGGCCACTTGGGTGGCGGCCCGACGGGGTGTTCTTCCCCGACCCCTTCCACGACCCCTACCTCTTCCCCTTCCACGGGTAACAGTTGCCCTCGCCGGTTCCACCGGTCCATTTTCTAGTACCACCTCATCTTGATTCCTTGGCACAGCAGGTGCCGACCTACTCCTCAAGGTTCTCCCAGCCATTTCACTAATGCTGAAAGAAAACAACAATTAACCTTTGACGGATATGACACAACAACATTGCTATATAAGGTAAGTTTAAGCACGCACGTGTACCTGTAAGTTCGTAATTACACTGGCCAGGTGTAGTCCCAAACTTACCTTACACGTTTGTCCTTGGCACCTCATTTCCTAACGCATTTATAGTGATCGTTCCTAGAGGCAATCCTATATCTCGGCTGTGTTCCTCATCTTACAGTTTAAGTTTAGGCCCTAAAGGTCACCTAAATCCCTTAAACTAAGGCTCTGATACCATTTGTAACGTCCCAAAACATAACATGCATTCAACCAGAAATAAGCATTCAGATTACATAATTGAACTCGGTCATAAACATCGATTCTTCCATACTAAACAAAATTTGACAGCGGAAGTCTAAAATCCACAACCGAGAGCTACATCTATAGTCAATAGAATCCAAAACTCTGGAGTCGCTCTAGTCTCCAAATCCTCCTTGCATCATTCCTAGTTCTTACTATAAGAACCCATAGCGCGCTTACCTGAAAATGGTTTAGTTTTTGAAAAGCGAGGGTTAGACCAAAAGGCCTAGTGAATTCCCTCCATAAACATTTATCACAATAAAGATCATTTCATAAAGAAAATACTTTCGTATCTTTCTCATAACATCATCCAAGGTTAAAACAGCCGTGTAGGATATACAACAAGAATATCATTTGAATTTCATATGGATTGCCAATTTGCCATGTAGGATTTATATTTTAAAAATTATAGTGGTTGTGAGTATGATTGCTAAATTAGAAATTGGTTTTGGAAATTTGCAAATGTCAAATCAGTATTTTTTGTTGATGTGACAGTGAATAGTATAAGAAATTGTAGGGAATAATTTCTAAATTAAAAATTGCTTTATATCAAATCATGTTTTGTGATGTTTTGTAGAGTATGTTTATGAAATTATGTATGAATAATTTTATTTGTTCGTTTAGAAGTTCTTCAAGTTGATGTTCGTACAATCTCAGTTGTGGTTCGTTCATTGTTGTGGATCCATTTCCATCAACTTCATAATCATTTTCCGATTTTCCCGTTTGTTCTTAAGTTTTTATGTTTCCACAAATGATGTATGGAATTCTCTCATCACCTGAATTTTTTCTTTTTCAATATTCAGGCGTTCTAACATTGTCACTTGTTCGTTTTCGGTAGAACTCGTTGAAACGGGACTTTTTTAGCTTTATCCTTCGAGGCTTTCTTTCCATTACCTCAATTCCCAAAACATCGACTATCTACAAAGAAACAAGCGGATGCTAGGAAAGATGTATAATCATGCACAACATGATCGTCGAAGATGAACGTCATATTTATATTCGTCAATTTGATGATATAACCGATGATGTTAATTTTACTATAACTACACCTCAAATCTCTCGTAGCATACTTCCCGAGTACGAAAACTATCTCCACAATCACATACAAGTATGTAATCGGTCAACGAATCATTGTTTACAATCAGATTTGATTGACGAGATTTGGCAAAGATTTAGAGAATAAGAAAATGACGATTAATGTAATATTTTTACTTTGTATTTTAATTTAATGTTTTATTAATTAATTAATTTTATTTTATTATAATTATTTAATTAATAAAACATTTCGTATTAAATTATAGTAAAGAATATTTAATTGTAGTTTTGTTGTTATTTGATTAAAATATAGTTTTTTATGATGAGGTGTCACTTTAGAAAGTGGTTGAAATTTCATTGTTGTGGAAGATAATTTTAAGATAATTGCAAAACTGATGTGGCGTTGATGTGACACATTTGCAATTGTCCTGAAATTTCATTGATGTGCATGCTCTAATAAGCAGTTTTTGGTGTTTGGATAATTAAAAAAGAAAATTGCTTATAGTGGTTTGACAGCGGTGATAAGGGGTTTTTGATAAGTCATTCTATTCTAACTTACTGACTTATTATAAACAACTTATCAATTTTTTGGTTATTTTACATGTATAAGCAATTCCAAACACTCTATAACTTATTAGCTTATTACGTTTTAGTACCACCGTAAGCTAATCCAAACATTTTTTATAAAACTCCGATTTGACAAATGACACCACATAAGTTAATAAGCACTTTTACATAAAAGCATAAGTTGTTTTAAATAAACAATCCCAAACACCCCCTTAGAGATGTTTAATTGAGTTTTCATTTAAGTTTAACCGATAAAATTATATCTAAACGATCGTGTGAGAAGTTAAGTTAATGTGATAATTAGATCTGAACTCATAATTTTAATTTCAACATATTTGTAAATTGTACTTGATATGGGAATTGATCCGATGCATCTCATCCTAATTTGCATTTAACGATTGGTAACCACTACTCACGTTTCTCACGTTAACTCAAATTCTCACCGGAACCCAACCCTAAAGTTGTATATGTGGATTTATTTGCCGATAGAAATTGGGAAAATTTTAATTTGAGAGAGTTTTTTCATAGATGGAAAACACGTCTTTTTTTAATTAGGAGAGGTAGGTTTGGCAAAAACAACTTGTTTTTTTGCATAAAGCTCCTCCCTGGAAAATAACCGAATAAGTCATTTCTATATCATTAAACCACTACAAAATAATCATGTATAAGTCACCAAATAAATTGTTAGTCTCATCAACCTCCTGTAATCTTGTTTTCTAACAATAATTACATATTCTTCAAACTTAATTGTGGACATTTACTTTAGAGTAAATTGCATTTTTGGTCCCTGTGGTTGTGCGATTTCTTTGAAAGGAGTATTTGAACTTCAAAAATTCAAATAATGGTCCCTGAGGTATGCGATTTTGCTCCAAGTCCGGTCCCTGGTCACTAACCCCGTTAAACAGCCGTTACTATTGAATATTTTAATATTTTCAAAGTTACACTTTACACCCCTGTACTTATTTAATTAATTTACTTTATACCTTTTAGTTTTCTAAATTTAATTTTACACCTTCATCGTATTAACACATATAATCGTATATTAACTAAAATACGTTAAAAAATACGTTTTAATTTTAACAAGTTACACCATTATACTCGTCTCTTCGATACCTTCGAAATTAGCCCAATATTGAATATTTTTGGATTTATTTATTTTATTATATTACGTTTTAAATTATTCGTTTTAAAAAATACATTTTAACATATCACATTAACATACATAATTACGTGACTTGTTACAACGATTTTCTAAAACGTGACTTGTTATGTCAAAACGATTTTTTTAAAACGTATATATATATATATATATATATATATATATATATATATATCGAACTCCTTAACATATTTTAACGTATATATATATATATATATATATATATATATATATCGAACTCCTTAACATATTTTAACGTAATTACATATGTTAATGTGATATGTTAAAACGTATTTTTTAAAACAATTTTTTTAAAACGAATAATAACAAGTTACATCATTGTACTCCTTAACATACATAAATACGTAATTACGTTTTAACTAAAAGGTATTTTATTATATATACGTTTTAAATTATTCGTTTTAAAAAATACGTTTTAACATATCACATTAACATACGTAATTACGTTAAAATATGTTAAGGAGTTCGATATATATATATATATACGTTTTAAAAAAATTGTTTTAAAAAATACGTTTTAACATATCACATTAACATACGTAATTACGTTAAAATATGTTAAGGAGTTCGATATATATATATATATATATATATATATATATATATATATATATATATATATATATATATATATATATATATATATATACGTTTTAAAAAAATCGTTTTAAAAAATACGTTTTAACATATCACATTAACATACGTAATTACGTTAAAATATGTTAAGGAGTTCGATATATATATATATATATATATATATATATACGTTTTAAAAAAAATCGTTTTAAAAAATACGTTTTAACATATGACATTAACATACGTAATTACGTTAAAATATGTTAAGGAGTTCGATATATATATATATATATATATATATATATATATATATATATATATACGTTTTAAAAAATACGTTTTAACATATCACATTAACATACGTAATTACGTTAAAATATGTTAAGGAGTTCGATATATATATATATATTTTAAAAAAATCATTTAAAAAATACGTTTTAACATATCACATTAACATACGTAATTACGTTAAAATATGTTAAGGAGTTCGATATATATATATATATATATATATATATATATATATATATATATATATATATACGTTTTAAAAAATACGTTTTAACATATCACATTAACATACATAATTACGTTAAAATATGTTAAGTTGTTCGATATATATATATATATACGTTTTAAAAAATACGTTTTAACATATCACATTTACATACGTAATTACGTTAAAATATGTTAAGGAGTTCGATATATATATATATATATATATATATATATATATATATATATATATATATATATATATACGTTTTAACATATCACATTAACATACGTAATTACGTTAAGATATGTTAAGGAGTTCGATATATATATATATATATATATATATATATACGTTTAAAAAAAAATCGTTTTGATGTAACAGGTCACGTTTTAGAAAATCGTTGTAACAAGTCACATAATTATGTATGTTAATGTGATATGTTAAAACGTATTTTTTAAAACGAATAATTTAAAACGTAATATAATAAAATAAATAAATCCAAAAATATTCAATATTGGGCTAATTTCGAAGGTATCGAAGAGACGAGTACAATGGTGTAACTTGTTAAAATTAAAACGTATTTTTTAACGTATTTTAGTTAATATACGATTATATGTGTTAATACGATGAAGGTGTAAAATTAAATTTAGAAAACTAAAAGATATAAAGTAAATTAACTAAATAAGTACAAGGATGTAAAGTGTAACTTTGAAAATATTAAAATATAGTGACGGACTTGGAGCAAAATCGCATACCTCAGGGACCATTATTCTTTCAAAGAAATCGCACAACCACAGGGACCAAAAATGCAATTTACTCTTTACTTTATGATAAAAAAAATACATTTCTAATTTTAAAAGGTTTATTAATATTTAAATTATTAATATTTTTAAAAAGATTGCTATTCATATTCCTCACTTATATCACCAACATTTTATACTTATTCATCACTCACACAACTCAGTTTAAATGAATCATCTATTGCTAAATAGACCTCTTATCAATTTCATAGTTATATATCAAAATGAAACCCTATTATTACATTTTAAATTTACCTTAAATTAATATTTAGAGGTAAACCTTAATTTTGGTCCATGTGGATTGTAAAAAATAACGAAAATCGTCTATAGAGTTCATTTATTATTACAAATTAGTCATTGATGTTTGCATTTTGGACTGGTTTTGGTCCTCCACGCTAACACCGTCAAATAGGCCTCCGTTAAGAAGCCCCACGTGACCTGCACACGAGGGTAATCCTGTCATTTTACCCTCTCTTCTCATTTTACACAAGGCTTGTACTTTTGCTATCCTCTTCATCAAATATTCCCTTATACTCGTGTGTGTTTAAAAGAGAAGAGAGGGTAAAATGACATGATTACCCTCGTGTGCAGGTCACGTGGGGCTTCTTAACGGAGGCCTATTTGACGGTGTTAGCGTGGAGGACCAAAACCAGTCCAAAATGCAAACAGCAGTGACTAATTTGTAATAATAAATGAACTCTAGAGACGATTTTCGTTATTTTTTACAAACCACATTGACCAAAATTAAGGTTTACTCTAATATTTATTAAGTAATCCAATGACTACTTAAAATTAATGCACTATATTTTTAAGAATGGGCCCACACCTATACACATATACACCTTACAGTTTTGGTATTAAGAATTTTGTTGATATAAACTTATAATGTACATAAATATTACTATAAGATAAATTACAAATTATATAGAAACCATCTAAAAATTAGAGGCTATGAAAACCAATTTTATGTATTGCTTTATAGATAAAAAAAAACATAATTAATCGTATGTCATGAAAAACGAGGAAAATGAGATCAACGGACATCTTTTAATTATCTTCTATTACATAGATGAAGAAAAACATAAAAACGTGAGAGGCATTCGACCGATGTGAATTAAAGGACATTAATTACGGGACCATAAAGACCAAAAAGGAAAAAGGAAAAACACTAGGATTTTACAATCTTATGTATATATTGTTGACTGATAAGCTAATTGATGAAGAAGTCATGTTTTTCAAAAACTAGCTTATGAACATGTAAAATGACCAAAAAGAACATCTCCAAAAGATTATCAATTATAATATTTAATTATATAATTAAAACAAATTTATAGCAATATAAAATGTTAATTAATACAACCAATATAGTAAAAATATATATAACATGTTAATTAAAAGAATTTAAAAACTATTTTTACATATATATTATAAATTTTGAATTTGTTAAACCAAGTTCTAGAAAAATATATATTAATTTATGATTTTAAATAACCGTTACATACAAAATAAAAAAATAATCAAATAATAATTGAAAAATAAATAGTAATTGATAATTAAAATATATTGATTAATATTAAAAAATAAATAAAAATAATTTATACGATTAACAATAATTCTAAATACTTAAAAATTAATATTAATGTATAATTAAAAATTAATTTAATAATTTTCAATTAATATTTATTAATTAATAATAATTAAATTTAAAAAATTAATATCTATTTTGGAGAATAAGATATCATTTTAGAAAGATATCTTAATAAGACTTATGTATAATTAAAAATTAATTTAATAATTTTCAGTTAATATTTATTAATTAATAATAATTAAATTTAAAAAATTAATATCTATTTATAATAATAGTAAATAAATAATAATTAATATTAATAAGGGTAATATTGAAATATTCACAAAAAGCTACTGAAAAGCTACTACAAGTAACGTTTCAAAAAGCTAGCTTATTGTCATCCAAACATGTATTCAGAAAAAAAAACTAGTTTATATAAGCTAGTTTTTTTTTTGCCAAACAATGCCTTAGAGATAGTTTTGAGAAAGTTGTTGGAGCAAAATTATAGCTCAAAATTCTCATATTTTTTAAATTTCTTCAAAATGGGAAAGTTGTTGGAGAGATGCTCTAAGGCCCACAAAAGATGTTTTTATAAGAACCTCTACCGGAAATGCTCTAATATAACTTCATATCTACGTTATCAACAACTATCGATTACCGATCAAAACTAGTATAAAATAAAAAGAATTTAACATACGTTATTACGCTAAATAAAAACTAAAACGAATTTCGTCGTATTTTTATCCATTTTGATTTATTTTCAAAATCAAACAAAGCCACGGGTCTAACTCCACATTTGGTGAATCAAATGATGTTTAGTAAGCTACGCAAGATGCATTAAATACTTATGGAGGTTGTTTTAGAACACACACAAATATTTATTCATAACAAGAAATAGGGGTGTAAACGAGGTCAACCGAGTCGAGTAGCATGCTATTGGAGTCGGGCTTAAAAAATAATATCAGGCTCGAGCTTCAATCGAGCTCGGTTAACTTTTTTTTTTCAGAGTCGGGCTTGAGCTCGAATATTTTTTCAATGTTAGAGCTCAAGCTCGATGCTCGTTTATGAGCTCGAATTCGAGATCAATTAACTCGTTTATTTACTCAAGTACGATAATTTTTATATTTTGATTATATAGTTTGTAAGCATATGAATATGTCTGGCTCGAAAAAGTGTAGGCTCGAATGGCTCGACTCGACTCGACTCGTATAGTTTAATTGGGCTTTCGAAAGAGTTGAGTCGAACAGTGGTGTTATGGAGCTCGACTCTTTAAGCTAAGCGAGTTTTATTTTGTGTTCGAGATCGACTCGTTAAGCTAAACGTGTTTTATTTTGTGTTCGAGATCGACTCGAACTCGATAATTATTAGGCTCAAGTTAACGAGCTCGAGCTTGAGTAGTTCGTTAAAAGATCGACTCGTTTACACCCCTAACAAGAAATACCTTCCCACCCAAAATCTCATAAACTAATTCAAGAATTTTTTTGGTCTAATATTAAACAAAAATGAATTACTACTTGTAAGATGTAACAAAATTGGTCCATCTTTTTTTAAGAGCTCTAAAAAGTTTTTAAAACCAGCAGACTAATTCATAAATTTTTACAGAAGTGGTACATGCTAATGTAGAAAGGGGAAAAAGTTTATAAACATAAACCAATTTTTCATCAAAATTTTAGTCTCAATCTAAAAAAAAATTACAATTTAAGTATTAGTTCACAATTGGATTTGGAAGCAGAAAATTTATAGAACGTAAGAAAGATAAATCATACGAAAGCAAAAAATGCCCTAACGATACTAAGGCTATGATTGGCAAACTAGCTGATGACTGATAAACTAGTTGGTAGCTGATAAGCTAGCTTATGAAAAAGTCACGTTTGGCAAAAAAGTAGCTTATAAAGCATTTAAATGATCAAAAATGTCAAATTAAAAAAATAGTTAATAAATAATAATTAATATTAATGAGGATATAATTGGAATATTTACAAAAAACTACTCATAAGCTACTTCAAATAGTTTTTCGAAAAGCTAGCTTATAAGTTAGATTATGGTCATCCAAACATGTACCCTAAAAATAAGCTAGCTTTTTTTTGACAAACAATACATAATTCTAGCATTTAAAAAAATATCAATGTATCCCTTCCTACCTATTATATTCACCTTTATTAATTTTCCTTTTATATATATCACTATCAAGTGTTTTTATTTTTAATCATAACTTAACACCATTTTAATTTATTTTTTAGAAAAAAATAAGTAACACCCTATTACTATTTGCATTAGATGAAGAGAGTTATCATCATAAATAAAAATAAAAGTTTTACTTTTTAGTTACCTCTTCTAACAGACCAAAGAGCCTGGCCTAGCAGTATGGGAGTTTTTGTCCTCGTAAGAGGTCAATGGTTCAAACCTCTCCAAAAGTGAAGAGGGTGTGTGAATTTAATTGTTGCATTTGCCGTACATGAATATCATATACTTCAAAAAAAACAATTATAACGGCATGTTTGGCAGTTGCTGAATGGTTTAGTGCAGAATGATTAAGAGGCTTATACGATATAGTGCAAAATGAAATATGATTTTTTGGTAATTCATTAGAATGAAATCAGAGTGCTGAATGGTTAAGGGAGACCCAAGATGCTAAATCATTCAGAGGGTTTTAGAACCATTAAGAGACAGACCTGGTTAAGTGCTTACCAAGTCACATTAGCTTACCTGATGAATATAGCAAGAACCAAGAGTCTTACCCGGTAAGAGCGGAAGCAAGGATCGAGAGTCAAAAGCAAGGACCGAGAGTCTTACCTGGTAAGTGAGTGCGACGACTCTTACCACGGCTAGCGCTTACCGGCTAAATTGTTGCATACGATGTCATTTTGGTGGACTAAAATCTTACCCGGGAAGTAAGCGATATTGTTGAATTATACCAGTAAACACTTACCCGGATAAGTGATTAGGTAAACGGCCCATAAGATTAAAACCAAACCTAAAACTGACCAGATAATTAATTTGTCCACCTCAAATCACCTACTGTTTAACTAATTGATAATATTATATTTATTTATAGAACTACATTATCTTGTTGTGGTCGGAATATTATTTTATTGTTTAGAATATGCCACCTCTAATATATAGATATAGATTAATTTAAAAGTAATCCAAACAGTCTGATGTTGCAAAACCTTATGGGGCAAGAAATGGGCAAAGCTCCAAGTTATTGATTGTGACCAAATGACATGTAGTTTCTTGTAGATTATGTGAGAACAAACCATTTCCATGAGACCAGAAAACTTACATTAAACCTTCACAACAAAAGACTATGAAGGTACTGCAAAGGTAAACCTTCACAATGTTTTTGCTGTGAAGGCTCGTTGTTTTCCGTATTTTCACAATGAATCACTGTGAAGTTTCAATGTTATTTTGTGGTCTCACGAAAACAGGTTGATCTCACGTGAACCCACCCCATCATATAATCATATATTTGATTTGTTTATTTTTTTCCAAACAATAGAGCATTAGTAAAAGGATGGAGAAGGCTACAAGTTATTGGTTTGACCTCTATGATGTTAAGATTACACCTATCAATACATTTATGGTTTTATTATGAAAGACGACTAACAAACGTTTTTAATAGGATAAAATAAAACAAAATTTAACTTGATTCGTTTTTAGAGTAACAAATAAGAGACTTTTTTTATAACAATGTAACAAAGTTTCAAATTTTTCTATATTTTACCTATTTTGACCGGTAACCTGGTGATTATATAATATTGATGATGTGGAAGCAATGTTTATGATTCATTTTGCTCTAACAATTTCGTAAATGAATAAGATCAACAGTTTACTGTTACCGGTCAAAATGGGTACAAAATAGAAAATTTTGAAACTGTTGCATCGATTAGAAAAAGAACCTAAACCATTTTGATGCATTCTGCTCACTTTTTTAACACGATATAATTCTTATGTTGGATATATAACTCGATTTAAACTGTAATTTATGGGCCACTTACCAACCACTACCGGGTGAACATGTCAAGGACCGGAAGTCTCTTATCCGGTAAAAGACATGGCAACTGAGGTTCTTACCTAATAAGTGAGAGAGAAACTCTTTACTCTTACCCGATTAGTGTTTACCAGGTAAGAGACGCTTACAAGCAATTCATTTTGATGACCGAGAATGTTACCCGACAAGGTAAATGATTCTTACTGGTAAGCTCTTACCATGTAACCATTTGGTAAACGGGCCCTTAAACTATATATAAAACCAGTTATAATAGTTTTCTTTATCTTATAATTTTATCTTGTTTTTATCTATCATAGAACCTGTACTTGAAGAAAAAGCTAACAACTTAAGGTTGCCTCTAAGATTTAAACTATAGACTTCTACAAGTTTTCTAAAGCTGCAGCTCCACTCAAAATGCATATGTGCTTCCAAAGTTTCTTTGGCAATAACCCTTTAATTTAGTTGCCATTTTTTCTATATAGATGGGTTTGATGGTATATATGATAGGCAAACAATTGATCACCAAGTTCAAAAAATGGAGGGAAAACCGAAGATTCTTCACGGGACACTTGAAGCTACCATCTTCGATGCTACGCCTTATTCACCACCATTTCTACTTAATGTACGCATAATTCTATCTCGTCCTAATAGAATGATTATGGTTTTTGTCTATCAAGAAACTAGATTCATGAGAACCTGCAAATGGGAATGTTTGGACCCTTTTCCCATATATATATATATATATATATAGAGAGAGAGAGGGGGGGTTGGATTTCGTGAAACCAACTTGTTTTCGTGAGACCTATGCGACCAGTTGTGAAGTCACAAAAACGCACCGAAATTCACATCAAAAACACCGTGAAGGTAAAAAAAACATTCCACGGTGTTTTTGGTGTAAAAGTTCAGTATCTTTTTGTACCTTCACAGTGTTTTGCTGTGAAGGTCCGGGTTATTTTATGGTCTCGTCTCACGAAAACAGGCTGGTTTCACATGATCCCAAGTCTCTCTCTATCTATATATATATATATATACATGAACATCTATTCACTTCTAAGGTTGTTTTGAAGAGTAATTCGATGGGGTTCCACATATTTCATGTGGTATCATAGCCAATGTCTATCACTTTACGGATTCGACACTTTGGGATTGGAACAATCTCAGCAATCTAGCTTTAGTTGGAGGGGGCGTGTTAGAGTCCCACATACGCTAAACTTGGACTTTCTCTCCCTTATATCGTCTAGGTAGCCCCCTCTAGTCACTTTGGGACGATATGTGCCCACCTAGCCTCAATTGGAGGGGACGTGTTAGAGTCTCACAATAGCTAATTGAACTCTTTCTCCTCTCTCTCTCTCTCTCTCTCTATATATATATATATATATATATGATGTAATAGGGTTCTATATATTCTCAAAGGAAACACACAAACTCATCTTTTTCCCTATTCATGTTTTATGTTTTTCTCTTAAACTTGGGATTTTTTAGAGGTATATAGATCTTATAATCACACAAAACATGAATGCATGTATAACATGAAGGAAATGAAAGCAAAGCAAAGCACATGATTCTAATGCAATGTAGATCAAAGTAACAATAGGGTCCGTTTGGTTTGTGGGAATGAAATGGATTGGATTGAATTTCATGTAGGGATTTGGATTGGGGAGGATTTGGAATCTTTGGTGTGTTTGGTTTGTAAAATTTGGAATGGAATTGAATTCCATTATTTATTTAAAAACATCATTAAAAATTTATAAAAATAATTAAATTACATTTTATTTGACTGATTATTAGAAAACAAATGTTTTAAACATATCTTTGAACATTTATTATATACAAACTACGAAATCCCTCAAAATCCTAGCCATCCCCCTTGGGACTTCAAAATCATATGTTTGAGGGATTTCAAATCCGGACAATCCTGCAAACCAAACATGGGATTGGAATGGATTTGAAATCCAAATCCTCCCAAATCCATTCTATTCCTGCAAACCGAACGGACCCTTAGGGCCGTTTACCAAACACTTACCCAGGTAAGCGTTTGCCAAGTCATATTACCATATGGCAAGGACCAAGAATCTTACCCGGTAAGAGAGAAGACAAGAACCGAGAGTCTTACTCGATAAGTGAAGTTCATCGTCTCTTACCATGGTTAGCGCTTACCGGGTAAATTATTGCATACGATACCGTTTTTTGTGGACTAAAGTCTTACCCGGTAAGTAATTGATAGTGTTGAATTTTACCGGTCACCATTTACCCGGGTAAGCATTCGGTAAACAGTCCCTTACTAATTGGTATGTACCTTTTGTAGTGCATAAATCCAACTGCAAAACCTGCATATGTTACCATCAAGATAGATCAAAAAACGATAGCATCGACTAGCCACGAAAGTAACAGAGTTTGGAACCAAACTTTACGTGTTCTTTGTGCTCATCCGATAAACGCAACAATAACGATCACCCTGAAGACAAAATGCTCCATCCTCGGAAAAATCAACATTCAGGCCCATCGGTTGCTAGAAGATGCAAGCCTGATCAACGGTTGGTTTCCGGTGTGCATGGAAAACGGGAAGCCACATCCAGAACTGAAACTTAGATTCATGTTATGGTTCAAACCGGCGGAACTTGAATTAAGTTGGCGAACAATAATTGACAATAATGAATTCAACGGGTTAAGAGATGCTACGTTTCCACAAAGGACCATCTGCGGTGTTACATTGTATCAAGACTCGCATCACCATCCTACGTTCCAACCACCGTTGGATACATGTGGCTCGCCTAGAAAACTTTGGGAGGACGTTTTTGTGGCCATTGAGGGTGCCAAGCATTTGATTTATATCGCGGGATGGTCTTTCAATCCTAACCTGATTCTGGTAAGTTAAATATAAATTGTTAGAGTCCAGCATCGCTAGACTTGGACCGTTTCTCCTCTATATACGTTGGAACCTCCCTTCTCTGAGAGAACGTTGTGTTCTCGAGTTTTGGAAGGAAAGAAAAGATAAGAAAGAGAAGAAAAAGAAAAGAAAAGAAACGAAAAGAAAGGGAAGGGAAGGGAAGAAATATTTGTATTTGTGTTCTTGAGATTGAAAGAAAAGACAGGAAAAGGAAGGAAAGAAAATAAATTTTCATGTTCTTCAGGAGAGAAAGGAAAGACAAAAAAATGTCACTTTTCCTTTCCTCCCACATTTGGGAGAAAAATCAGCAATATTTTCCTTCACTTTCCTTTCCTTTCCCTCCTAAAATAAACTCGAGAACACAACATTTTTTCTTTCCCTTTCTCTTTCTTTCCTCCACGAAAAAAACTCAAGAAACACAGTAAGGGGTCTTTTGGAGAGTAATGTAATGGGGTTCAACATATTCTCACATCTTGGAAAATATGTGTCCGCCTAGCCTCTGTTAAAAGAGGCGTGTTAGAGTCCCACATCGGCTAGACTTGGACCATTTCCCTTCTATATATATGTTGAAGCCCCCCTTCTATTCTTAAGGGTTGTTTTGGAGATAATCTAATGGAGTTCCGAATATTCTCACATGGTATCAGAGCCAAGGTCTACCCCTCTAGTAACTTTACACTCTCGGACAATCTATACTCGTCTAGCCCCCCCTCTAGACACTCCGAGACATTCTATGTTTGTTTAGCCGGGGGCGTGCTAGAGTCCCATTTATCATATATATATATATATATATATATATATATATATATATATATATATATATGTTGAAATGGAGTCCCGTATATTCTCATATGGTATCAGAGTCAAGGTCTACCATTCTAGTAACTTGACACTCTAGGACAATCTATACCCGTCTAGCCCCCTTCTCGACACTCCGGGACATCTGTCCCCGTCTAGCCTCCGTTGAAGGGGCGCCTAGAGTCCCACGTCAGCTAGACTTGGACCATTTCTCCTCTATATATGTTGGAACCTCCCTTCTCTACTTGGGCTCTTTTGGAGAGTAATCTAATGGGGTTACACATTGGGTTGTAAACGAGTAGAGCTTTTAACGAGCTACTCGAGCTCGAGTAGATCTCGAACACAAAATAAAGCTCGCTTAACTTAACGAGTCAAGCTCCATAACACCAATGTTTGACTCTACTGGTTCGAAAGCTCGATTAAACTTTACGAGTCCAGCATTCGAGCCTACACTTTTTCAAGCCAGACATATTCACATGTTTACAAACTATATAATCAAAATATAAAAGTTATCGAGCTTGAGTAAATAAACAAGTTAATCGATCTCGAATTCAAGCTCATAAACAAGCATCGAGCTCGAGCTTAAACATTGAAAAATTATTCGAGCTCGGGCCCAACTCTGAAAAAGTTAATCGAGCTCAAGCCTGATATTATTTTTTCAAGCCCGACTCGAATAGCCTGCTACACGACTCGACTCGGCTCGTTTACACCCCTAGTTACACATATTCTTACAAAAACATTCACTGAAAAACTATAACCATGCAGGTCAGGGATTCAGAAACAGAAATCCCACATGCAAAAGGAGTAAAGCTGGGTGAACTATTGAAGAGGAAAGCAGAGGAAGGTGTACCAGTAAGAATCATGATCTGGGATGACGAAACTTCGTTACCAATCATCAAGAACAAAGGAGTAATGGGAACCCACGATGAAGACGCCTTTGCCTACTTCAAAAACACGAAAGTGGTATGCAGATTATGCCCAAGATTAAGCCACAACTTCCCAACACTCTTCACCCACCATCAGAAAACCATCACAGTGGACACCCGTGGACTCTCGTCTTCAAGCAAACGAGAAATAAAAAGCTTTATCGGAGGCATAGATCTCTGCGATGGCCGATACGATACAGAAGAGCATTCTCTCTTTAGAACACTAAATACCGAATCACAAGCACAAGATTTCTACCAAACAAGTATATCTGGAGCAAGCCTACACAGAGGGGGACCAAGAGAGCCGTGGCACGATTCACACGCGTGCATAACCGGAGAAGCTGCATGGGATATTATGCGCAATTTTGAGCAACGTTGGGGAAAACAATCTGATCCCACTTTGCTAATCCCGATTAACACAATAGCAGATCTTGAAAACGAGCCAATTACTAGTATTACAGGTGATCAAACAGAAAGGAATTGGAAAGTTCAAGTCTTTAGATCAATTGACCATTTTTCGGTTAGTAACTTAACCGTTGAGCAAAGCATCCACGAAGCATACGTTGAAGCAATTAGGCGTGCCGAGAAGTTTATATACATAGAGAACCAATACTTCATTGGAGGGTGTCATTTATGGGAAAATAATCAAGATTCTGGCTGCAGAAATTTGATCCCAATTGAGATTGCACTTAAGGTAGCAAAGAAGATCAAAGCAAAAGAGAGATTTGCAGTATATATTTTGATACCAATGTGGCCGGAAGGCGTACCGGAGAGCGAACCCGTACAGGATATACTGCATTGGACACGGGAAACAATGAAGATGATGTACGGTTTGATAGGAGAAGCGATACGCGAGAGCGGTGAGGATAGGCATCCAAAAGATTATTTGAATTTCTTCTGCCTTGCCAACAGGGAAGAGAAAATAAACGGAGAGTATGTTCCTCCTTACTCGCCTCATTCTGCAACGCAATACTGGAATGCTCAAAAACATAGAAGATTCATGGTTTATGTGCATTCGAAACTCATGATAGGTAATATTCATGAATTATTATTTTCAGAACCTTGTTTAGATAATTCCAAGAGAATGGGAAACAGGTAGATCACAGGCAACCTTGAGGGCTAGCTTAACCGGCAAATAAATGCTAATAGGTCACCGGGGATTTTCCTACCTGTTATCATCACGGCCCCATGGGATTAGTCGAGGTGGGCGCAAGCTGGCTAGGACACCCTTGAGTTACTTTAAGTTCTTATCCATTTCTCCACTAATTGAGAGGCAAAATAGAAACCTTGAGTTACTTTAAGTTCTTATCCATTTCTCCACTAATTGAGAGATTACTCCAATTTCAGCCAAGAAAACATCTAGGGGCTGTTTCTTACAGCTTAATGCCCATACATGAGTGTTTCTTTACGGCTTAATTGTTAAGCCATTAAGCTAAAATGACTATATGAAATAAGCCATGACCCCTCACTTGTCCCAGTTAACCCACCCCAAACAAATTAATACCAGAAATGCCCAGAAATAATCCAACCCACTCTCTTTGCCTCCCTCAAAACCCATTGGCCTTCTGTCCCTCAGACAAACAGACAAACAAATTTATTCCGTCCCTCAAACAGACAGATTTATCCGGACAGACAACTTAATCCATACAGAGCTTAACATAAAAAAAGGGTAAACACCCCCTAGTCTTACATTGGAAAGGGCAAAACCTGTTAATCAGCTCTCCAAAACTAGGGTGCTTCTAAATCTCCACAAAAAGAACTACAGAAATCTCACGGAAGACTTGAGTAGCAGTCTAGGGGTGGGGATCTAGTCGGTAGGAAGGGAGTTAGGGAGGTAGAGGGCACGGGATATGTTAGTGAGTCGATAGTTAGGTTACCAGAACCCTAAGTTAGACTAGGTTCGTGTAGTTTCCACAACTTGGTTATGTTTTTCATTGTACTTGCTGCTATTTATATTGTTGTTGCTTACTGTATCTAGTATCTCAAATTTAGTTGTATTGCTACTGTTTACTCGTATCTAGCTTTTCAATCTTTAGCATAGATGCATTTCTACCTCACACCTTTTTCACTACCCGGGGGTCTTCACGTAGAGGTTAGGTCTACGTGCATCTCCTCCCCCCCCCCCTCCCCCCCGTGGAACCCCCACCAACCTCCGAGTGGGATATACTGGGATCGTTTGCTTTGGTTTAGAAATCTCAAGGGGAAGCTGAGTGCCCAAAAAAGCTAATTAATCTTCTCTTCATATCTTTCTATTTATTTTTCAGTCGACGATAGTTACATGTTGATAGGATCTGCAAACATAAACCAACGATCCATGGATGGGCAACGCGACACGGAAATCGCAATAGGATGCTACCAGTCTAGAGACGAAAGTAGACAAACACATAGAAGAGATATCCACGCTTATCGTATGTCGTTGTGGTATGAACATACTGGCCGAGCTGAAAAGCTTTTTCAAGATCCTGAGAGTTTGGAATGTGTAGTGATTATGCGTCTACTCGGGGAGCAGATGTGGGAGATATATTCAGGTGACGAGATCATAGACATGGAAGGTGTCCACTTAGCCAGTTATCCTGTGAGTGTAACACGCGAGGGTAACGTTGAAGACCATGTGAGTGGTGGCCACTTTCCCGACACAAAAGCACAAGTAAAGGGGAAACGATCTAAAGTTCTGCCACCGATATTTACGACATAGACAAAAGAGATATTGCAGTTGCTGACACCGCTTTTCAATGGGATATACTGAGTTTGTTTGGTTTGGTTTGGTTTGGTTTTTATGTTGTTTTTAATCAGGAAAGCACATATAGTAACAACTCAGAAACTGTAACAATTATTGTAACACGCACAAAAAAACTCTACATAATAACATAAATACAATTATTGTACCTTACTGACTTACTTCTATTATCAACTAAGAAGTGTATTGAGTAGTAAAAGGGGTCAGAAACAGGAGATATGATAATGTTCTAATATGACTGAATATTGATATGGAGAAGGATCATGTGAGAAGTTGAGGTTAACGTGCTAAGTGGATCCGAACCGGTGATCACTTTTTAACCAAATGCCCTCCATTGCGCCTTAAAAGGGAATTGATCCGATGCATCTTATCTCATCCTAATGTGCGCCAATTTCTCATCCAATTGTTAATAACCACTTCTCACATTAACCTCAACTTCTCACCGGAACAACCAATATTGATATACCTTTTCAAGAGCTTTCTTTCATCGGATCATTCCGTTTCCGTCACACCTGAAATCCCTAATTCTAGTGATCGCAATGGGATAAAGAAGTGCCTGCTAATAGTAACCATATATTCATACACAGAATCAGCTACAAACAAATTTGCAGATAAAGGTAGGTATAAAGTTCTATATAATAAACTCAGTAGTGAACGAATCGAAATTTTCAGAGCAGATCAATCTACAGTGAGTTTTGACTTACGAATTTTGCGAAATGCAGATGTAGACATTGGAATTGGTGATGCACGATGCGTAGAGCCTAAGAAACCAGCAGAATTATTTAGATCGATGATCCCAATCACATCCTGACAAACTCGAATATATCGGTTATCAGATTTCTGGATCATACATGAAGAACTGTCGATTGAAGGCCAGCTTGGGAAACGTTCATCATCTATATCCAATTTCTTCAATTAGCAACCTAATTTTATGGGAAAATTTCGAATTCGATGTGTAAACTATAGAGAGGAAATTCGACATACCAAACTTGGGTGTAAAACTTGAAGGTTGCTGCAAATATCTTTCCCGCGCACCATTCCGTTTGTAGATTGGATTGAATTTGAAAGAATTAAGAATTTACTCTAATTTGGTATTTTAGGAGATTTGTTAAGTATTGAATTTTGCAATATTAATTAATAAGAAGTTAATTTAATTATTCTTAAAATTATTGTTATTTTATTTTATATAAAATACTAGTGTTGCAATCGCGCGTTGCGCGGTATTGTGAATAACTTGGGTAGTAATATGAAAATTGTACGTATAATAAATGTTAATTGTTAAATATGATAATCAACAAACATTAATTACCAACAAAAGAAGATAATAAATCTCAACCTTAATAAAAGATTTGAGGAATACTCAAACATCGTAGTCCTAAGTCATTATCGTTGGTTTTTATTTTATTTTGCAGTATAATTTTAACCATTTTGGTGGTTTTGAATCCAACAATGGTTATAGATTTCAAACCATGCATCCCTCTTTTAATACCTATCATCTTCTTTTAAACTATCATATTCCCACATGCGGGATGATAAAAACGAGCCTTATTCAAGATTTAAAGAATAATCAAACTCCATGGTTCCAAATCATCATCATTGGTTTCACTTTTAATTTTGCACTTTAATTTTTTTTACCACTTGGTTGGCTATGATTCCAACCACGGTTATAGATTTCAAAATATTCCATCACCCTCTTATATACTAACTATCTTCGTCCATATTATAATCTTCCCACCAATGTGGGATGATGAAACTCAATCTTATTTCAAGATTTGAGAAATACTCAAACCTCATCTTGTCAAGTCATTATCGTTGGTTTCTCATTTAATATATATAGATATTGATCAATATTGAGATATTGAGTAATATAAAATGAGTCAACTTTATTAGTTATTACAAAAACATTATTAAAATGAATTGTTTTATATATAAATTTTTATAGAAAAAAATAGAGTAGGCTAAATTAAGTCAACCACGTGCGTTGACACAAAAACACTTGCCCCTTCTTTCTTATACTCAATTCATTTTTCAAAACTTGCATCTTCTCACCAATGTGGGATGATGCAAAAATAAGGTGAGCTAAATTGAGCCAACCACATGAATTGACACAAAATCATTTATCCCTTTTTTCTTATAGTCACTCCCTACTTCAAAACTTTCATTTTTTCATCAATGTGAGATGATGAGACTCAACCTCATTTCAAGTTTTGAAGAATACACAAAATCATGATGCTAAGTCATTATTCTTGGTTTAAAACATTGGGGGTTAAAATGGACATGAGTGGTCAAAAGACCCTTTAGTTTTCATCCTCGTCCTTTATATTATTGATATATCATTTTCTTATCAACGTGGGATACTTAATATTTAGGGAAATTAATTAAAATACCCTAAGTTTGACCCCTTCTTACCAAAATACCCTAAATCTCTACCGGTTTACCAAAATGCCCTAAATTTTTGCGGTGGGCTCCGCGATCGCAGGCCTAGCCCATGTGTCACCCAGGTTTGGGCAAAATGTCCCACGGAGCCCCTCAACTATGGTCGCGGTGACAAGTTTGGTCCCTGCCGCGGTGACGATTTTGGCCTATCGCGGGCCCATCGCGGGCCAGGCCGAAACTTTGTGACACGTGGATGTGGGCCCGCGATCGCAGGGCCCACCGCGGAAAATTAGGGTATTTTGGTAAACTCTCCGAGATTTAGGGTATTTTGGTAAGAAATGGTCAAACTTAGGGTATTTTAATTAATTTCCCTAATATTTAACTATAGTCCACCATTTCAACTTTCTTTGGTTGTTTACTTTAATATATAAGTTTTCGAAGGCTCATCATTGGTTGTTGGTTTAATATATTTAAAAATTTAAAGATATATAGAGATATATTGATCGATGATATATCAATGTTTCAACATTTAGACTAGAAATAACTATTTCTATTAAAAATTGTGGTTGAGATGACATGAGTAACCAAATGATCCTTTTTTTCAAAGGATGATCCTCATCCTTTATACATAACTCTTCTATTGATATATCACTTATCTTATCAATGTGGGATAGTCTAAATTTAACTACAATTCATCATTTGAGAATACTTTATTCTCGTGGTGCCGCCCCAACTCTTCTTGGTTATTGCTTTAATATATATATAAAGATAAAGATTTATACTAAAGGAAATCAATTCCATTCCAAATATTATAAACCAAACACACAAAAACTATAAATCTATATATATCTAAAAGCAAAATCTAGGGTTGCTTAGGTGGCATAATGAGAAGACCCTATTCACATTTTCCTAATTTCTCATAATTTTAATTTTTTTTAAATAAAAATCTTCTCATTAAATGAGTTTAACTTTTCATCTAACCTCTAATTTTTTATTATTATATAGTATTTTTATTTACACAAGACAAATACATTATCCAATATATAATTTATATTTCTCTTACATTTTTTAATTTAATAAATCCAACAACTTTATAATTAAATTTATAAGATTATAAATCATTATATATATATATATGTATATATATACTACATATATAAGCATTTAGACACAAAGTCTTAAATACAAATTTTAAAGCACAATGTACAAGCTTTTAAAACATAAATTTGAAAAAACTCTTAATTACAAATTTTAATGCATTAGGTACAATTCATTGATAGCAGTAAATTTGAAAAAACTCAAGCCCATGCTCCATGGCTCCATCCCTTGTACGTCCCATCCAGCCCATGCTTTCTATAGTACGTTTATTACCTTACCTCCATCAATACCGATAGTACCTTATGAGTTATGACCATGTTTCTTCTACCTGCTCCTTGGCTCAAAAAACGCAGCATATAAACAATCAAGCGGGTGGGTTTTACAAATCAATTTCCGTGTGTTCGCTGCTTCAAGAATCCCAGGTACTCCTTTGTCTCAATTTCACTCTCAGCTTTAGGGTTTCATCAATTTGTCTTCTATTTTGTGTGTTTTTCATCCTATATATCAATATAGTTTCATAGTGGAATTTGATATTTTTGTTGCTACAAGATGAACTCAGAGGTCGCTTTTTGGGTTATTCAAACTTTTTGATTTTTAGATTCTAGAAAAGATAAACCCACATGTTGTCAAACAGGATGAAAGTCTTTTTATCAAGCATAAACTGCAAGCTCTACCGGTGATCACATGTTGTCTTATCTTTCATAATGTTGTTGATTCAGTACGAAAACCCTAACTCTTTTATTTGATTTTGTTTTGTTTTTTATGTCGATGACAATTTTGCAGCTAAACATCACATTATGATCCCGATTCAGGTTTGCAACTTCATCTCCTAAGACATTCTTCAAAACAAAAAGTTGTGGGAAAAACTCGGTAGCATTCAGGTGAACTCCTTGTCATTTGATTTCTCTATGCTTTCCATGTAGTCCTTCCCTAATGTTGGATTTAGTTAAAATACCTTTTTAATTTCATTTTGGTCAAAGACATTCTTCATATTGTAGTTCCATCTTCATAATATGTTCATTTCAAGTGAACTTGGATATCTTTGGTTAGTTGCTCGATTAATATGAATTTCATAGTATTTTGGTTTTAGTTGTTCACAAATTTTACAGTAGATTAGGTTTTGGTTTTAGTGGTTAGTTACATCTGTTGCTGCTGGTATTCATTTGACAGTCGAGCAAGTAGAACCGATCATTGTTGCGGTGATGGATCATTCATTGGTGTTTGTCGTTTGGAAAAGACAGTTGCCATCAGTCATGATTTAAGTTTGATTTGGGTTGGTATTTTTGTAATATGGTAGAGTATGCTGGCTTCATTGAGTTATGTTATTAAGAGACGCACAATCAGAAGGTTTCATACAGAGAAACGAGCTAAATGTTCAACTACTTAGAGAGCATGTAATGGGTAGGTGCAATGAAGGTGGCGGAACAATCAGAAGGTAATTTAAGGTGCAATGTTGTTTTTTTAATGTTAGTTTCTTTTGAGTTTTTCCTCTTCCTTGTTGACATCGTTGAGTTTACATTTCAAGCTTTTACGTCGATGATGTGGTAAGTTTGAATAAGTCAGTGGAACGATAGTAGGTGGAGGCACATTTGGTGGTTTGGGATAGCTTTTAACAAAGTACAAGAGGTTAGCATAATAACAAAGTACAAGAGGCACATAAATACTTTAAGTCACCACAACTTCTTTTTTACAAAATTTTATTGTGTTTTTTGCTTCAGTTTTGATGATCTGTTGGAGTTGAGTCATCGGGAAGCAATACTGCAATAGAGTGATTGATATTTATTGGAAATATTTATTTACGGTGGCATAGACTACCCAAAGATACCTGTGTCAATTATATATGATGTCTTGTTCTACATTTTTTTTACTTACGAGAAATGAGAATAAAAGGTTGGGGTTGGAGTTTCTTGTATTTCTATTGCAGTATAAGAGAGCCTAGAAACAGAAATGCTCTATCAAACACCTAAATAATCATTTGGAGACCAATTATCTTTTTAATGTCTTCACAAGGAACACACTACCATGATCTCTCCTAATTCTTATAACCTAAGGGCTGTTTGTTTTGTAAAACAAGAGATTAACATATGATCAAGTTGTTGATGTTATATACTCTGTTGGGCCAATCTTTTATTATAATTATGGTTTATGTATTTTCCATAATAATTTTTAGGTTAGTTATTGCCAGTGGTTTTCTTGCAACCTGGGAACATATCGACCTTTCTTTAACAGCGATGCATCTATATTTGGCCTTCCATTAACTTCCTTTACCTGCACCCTTAATTGCATATGAGCTTCTATTTGTATTTGGTTCTATTTTAACTTTTATTAGTTGTACTCTTAATTTTGTGGAGTTTTTGTCCGTGTTTGGATTCTAAGTTGACATGTCGGTTTTCATTTTAGTTGATTAGTGGTGAAGCCTTTTGCACCTTAGGCTATCATATATGAATTGGAATTGTCTCTTCTAGCTGTAAAATTTTCATTTTGATTCATAAAATTGGTACGAACTGGTTTATGCTCAAAGTGTAGTATTTATCTGCCTTTTTCGTGAAGGGTGGTGCCCAATTGAAGGGTTTGTCGATAACAGGGCGTGAGACTTGTGTAATTATCCCTGCTCTTAACTTGGTTTTTGACAAGGGGATGCTGGAGTTTCTTACAGATGAAAAAGAGAGGACGAAAACAGCAGCAAAAATGAAACGATCTTGGGCCTCGATTTGGGCTGTTTTGACAGCAGCAAAACCATCAATTTCAGGGCTCGTTTGGGGTTGTTTACAACAGCAAAAATGTCGACAAGGCAGGTTGTTGCTGCTGATTTTTAATATCTCAAATCTAATATGCAGATTGGCCTTTGGGTTTATGCATCTCATGTGAACAAAGTTTTTAATATCTCAAATCTAATATATAATAGTGGCTAACAATGGATGTTAGATGGAAGTGTACCAGATGAAGTTTTGGTCATTATATATTGTGAACATATTAAAGCATCTGAAGAGTGAAGCTATCATTCAATATATGTAATAGGAAAACCTTAATAATAAGAACCCTATAACACGTCATTCCGTGGCATATACAATGAGGTATAAACTTCAATAGAAAGAAAATAAGTTTATTGACCTCACACATTGGCATCGTTCTTGAGGAAAAATTATATCATAAGTTAGTTGTTTTATACATTGTCATGTATTTATTGGTAAGATGAACCTCTTCTTCATATGAACACAATAAATTCAAGTTATTTAGTACGTTTGTTCATGAAGTTTTATACAATTGTTTGTTGTGATTTTTTTCCTCTACAGAGGATTACAACATTGTTGTCTGTTTGTATATGCCTTTCTGCTCAAGTGACTCAATGTGTTAAGCCGCTGACAAATTTAGTCAAATTTGATTAAATTATGGGCCGTTTACCAAACACTTACTCAGGTAAGCGCTTACCAAGTCACATTACTTTACCGGATGAATATGGCAAGGATCAAGAATCTTACCCGGTAAGAGGTAAGGTCAGGACCGAGAGTCTTACCCAGTAAGTGATGGCGAAGACTCTTACCACGGTTAGCGCTTTTCGGGAAAATTGTTGCATACAATATTGTTTTGGTGAACTAAAATCTTATCCGGTAAATAAGTGATAGTGTTACCGGTAAACGCTTGCCCACGTAAGCATTTGGTAAACGAGCCCTTAGTGTTCCCCTAAATTTTGTTATTCTTTAAAGAATAGTTCGTTGTTTTGGAGTTAAAAGAATTTTTCTTTGATGATAATCAATTTGCTTTTTAAAGGTTTGGAGTCAAGGATTAATGCATTTTTATTTACAACATGTTTTACTTTTATACTTCAAAGTTTTTACTTGATTCTTTGATAATATACCTTGTTGGCAGGATGATTTGGAGACCAGTGCAAAGCTTTTTGGCGGAAAAAGGGTCGTATAACGAAATTGTTGTTGTTCTGAAGAACAAAGCAACCATGCTGAAGGACAACATTTATTATTTAGTAAAAACCTGGCAAAATTTAAAAGTAGTTTGATCTCCTTATTAGTTATTACTTGTTAAGAGAAGACTTTGTGATGTGGTCATGCTACACTTATTTTGGTTTATTTTGTAGTTCACTTAAATGTTTTTCAACATTTGATGGAAAAAAAGTTTGCCAACATTAAAATTCTTTGATGCTTCAATGTCTACCATGTTATATAGATGCAATTGATTTTGTATGAAACTCACATGGCCTAAAATCCCTTGCTGCAACTATTTACTGTGTAAGTACATGAATATTTCATTGTTTTTTACATGTTATATTGTGTGAAGATACAATGGTGCAACAAGCACCAATACCTTGTTAGTTGGTATTGCTTATGTGTTACAGGATTGGCAAGAGCCATAATTTATTAAGCCAGGTAATGTGATCGAACATAAAATACTTGATGATAAGAATGGAGAGTCTTCCCCGGTAACTGAGGATGACGACTCTTGCGCAATAAACAATTACTGTGTAAATTGTTACATACAATATTGTTTTGACGAGCTATAAACTTACCCGATAAACCAAGGGGCCGTTTACCAAACAGTTAGATGGGTAAGCTTACCAAGTCACGTTACCTTACCAGATGAATATCGTAAGAACCAAGAATCTTATCCGAAAAGTGAGGGTGACAACTCTTACCATAGTTAACGTTTACCGGGTAAATCATTTACAATTACGGCTCCCGCCGCATTGCGCGGGTATACAACTAGTATATATATATATATATGTGTGTGTGTATTACTCAAACACACTCACGTGCCTTTCTTATAGTAGAATTGTTTATAAGTTTTTTTTCTTTCTAAAATTTCTAATTATTTTAATTGTTTAATTTAATAAAGGTTTTTTAGTCCTTATATAAAAAAATGTAAGTTTTATTATGAGTAGTATTTTTTTGGTAATTTTGTGATACTCCAACCTATTGATCTACTCTCTAATAATTGTTCTTTTAATCTCTCAATTATTTCTTTTTATTTAGTTCAACCTATTCATCTACTCTCTAATAATTGTTCTTTTAATCACTCAATTATTCCTCTCTATTTAGTTATAAATTTTTCATCTTCTCCTCATTATACACCTCTATAATAATCACTTTCTTAATCTCTCAATTCTATGTTTTTATTTGGTTATAACTTTGTGAGTCCATTCACAATTTTGTTGATTTGGGACATCATCTAGAAGACAAATCATTGTATGAGTTTTTGTTGATGTAAGTAAAGTATTTCGTGTTTTGTTTAATTTCTATACAACGTGTCCTCCTTGAAATTAAAATAAATTTTTAATTGGAGACATCGTATTAAAGTTAGAACAATGCATGCATATAAAACCTTTTTTAGATAAAGTTGCATATGAATTCTTAATGAAAATTATATATATATATATATAATGATTATAAATCATTTTTTTGTCAAGTTAGTCTAATGGAAGCCTCTACACACGAGAATCAATCCTTTTTTTCTCAGTTTATGGTATTTTCTTTTTATTATTTCCTTAGCTATTTGTCAATATTTATTTATAACCCAACATGTCCTTTCAAATGTCAACTTCCTCTGGGTTTACATTCTCTTTTACTCTTTTGGTAATAATGCAATTATATAAAGAGAAAATTTGAAGAAGTTCAAAGGTCTTGGGTAAAATTTCAAGGTATAATTTGAATGTTTCCTCTCTCCATCTTGCATAAAAAAGAAAGTCACGATTATTGACATCAATTGGAGCATGTTAATAATTCTTGAGATATAAGATGTTTGCAATTTTCATCCCACCAAGTTATTGTCCAGCTTTCTAAGATTATAGTCCAAGTATCTTTCGAGTTTTTTTTATTTGCTTGGTGTGTGTTAACACAATATATCTTAGTTTGTTTTTTTCAATTATTTTGGTAGTTTTTGTGTTTGTTTGTGTAGGGAATTTTATGAGTTATCTTAGGTTGCTCAATGGTTTCCTATTGATTTTATTGTCAGCTAAAGCGGCTCCTTAGATTCCTTTTTTCGATTCTTTTTCTTAAATCAATGTAAGTTGAAGTTTCTGGAGGAGACGATATCAAGACTGAAGTATTTTGATTCTTGAGTTTTGGTGATGTTTATTGTCTGGAACTTTTGGTTTTCAATTGTAATTTTAAGATGTGATGTTTCATAATTTATGTAAGCTAGAAAATTAAGTAAAGTATATTTTGTAACGATTGTTGAAAAGTTGATGTATGAAGAATTATATAACCTCTTTTATGTAATAAACGATCAACAAATTGTATTGTGTTGTGATATAAATAATCTTATTTTTTGTTTTCCAAATATTTTTTATTGAAATGAAGATAAAATATTCAACCAATAACTTTCAATAAATTCTAATATCATTTTAAAAAATGGAAGTATATATTGAATTTACATGAATGGAAAATCTATCTATTTGATGTTTCTAAAAAATAAGTAATTTTTATTGGATAGATGAATCTTATTTGAAAAAATGGCCGATACTAACATTATTAGGAGAATCAATTAAAAATTACGTTTTATTTATTTATTGGATCCACCTTTGAAAATATTATCAATTTCTTGACGTATATTTTGTAATAGGAAATGAATGCAAAAAATAAAGACAAGAAAATAAGTTTTGAACATTTCTTCAGACTAAGTATTATATATTAACCTTACATGAATTAGAAATATTTATCTATTGGATCTTTAAGAAAAACAAGTACGTTCTATTTTATAGACAAATCCTATTTGATTGGTGGATGGTAACATTTTTTATGAGGATGAATTAAAAAATTACGTTTTAAATTTAATTAGTTTACGTTTTAAATTCCATCACCGCGCAACGCGCGGTGCCATGCACTAGTTATTTCATTAAATCCAAATCCCTCAAAATCATTCAAACAAATCAACCGGATTCTTAATCGATAAAATGTGAGAGTCTAAAGAGCAGAAGAAAGATTTGTTTCCTTTACAGTAATAAAAAATTGTAATTCTAAAAACTTCAATAAGTAATTACAAAAAGAGATGTACAAAATAGCTCAAACACAAACTTCAATCCGAAAGCTTGGGTCTAGTAAGTTGGTGGCCGTTTACCTAATCACTTATCCGGGTAAGTGCTTACCGGTAAAATTCAACACTATCACTTACTTCTCGAGTAAGATTTTAGTCCACCAAAATGGCATCGTATGCAACAATTTAGCCGGTAAGCGCTAACCGTGGTAAGAGCCGTCGCACTCACTTACCGGGTAAGACTCTCGGTCCTTGCTTTCGACTCTCGGTCCTTGTTTTCGCTCTTACCGGGTAAGATTCTTAGTCCTTGCCATATTCATCAGGTAACCTAATGTGACTTGGTAAACACTTACCTGGGTAAGCGTTTTGTAAACGGCCCCAAAGCCAACCTTAAAAAAAAAAAACCGATCCTGAACCGAAATGTCCTGTCACAGAATATGGACTTGGATGCAGTGCCGGAACCACATTGTAATTAGAAGGGGCATTGGCTCCCCCTCGCTCTCACATGTTATCTCATTTATTTATGCTAAAAAATATTTTTTTTTGTTATTTGTCCCTTATAAATGTTTAATTGCTTTAGCATTGGCTCTCCCTTAACAAATAGCACTGCATTTTTCAACAATTATAATGGTTGTTAATTTGTTAAATGAATTAATCATTCATTTGTTCTTGGAATCCAACAAAATTTATATTTATTTATACTCGATACTCCCTTTAACTATAAATCCTAGCTCCACCTAGGGGTATAAACGAGACGAGCTCGAGCCTAATAGTTGGCGAGCTCGATTCGATCTCAAACACAAAATAAAACTCGCTTAACTTAACTTAACGAGTCAAGCTCCATAACACTAATGTTCGACTCGACTCGACTCGTTCGAAAGCTCAATTAAGCTTTACGAGTCGAGCCGAGCCATTCGAGTATACACTTTTTCGAGCCAAACATATTTATATGTTTACAAATTATATAATCAAAGTATAAAAATTATCGAGCTTGAGTACATAAACGAGTAATCGATCTCCAATTTGAGCTCATAGACGATCATCGAGCTCCAACATGGAAAAAATATTCGAGCTCAAGCTCAAGCCCGACTTTGAAAAATTAATCGAGCTCGAGCCTGGTATAATTTTTTCGAACTCGACTCAAATAACCTGCTACTCGACTCGACTCGTTTACACCCCTAACTCCACTACTGGACCTAGGGCCAAAAAAGCTCAACCATGTACATCCCCAATCACAAACTCGAGGACGATATGGTACGTGCATTTATATCTCCACAACCTCTTGGTTACTTCATTTTCTGCATTTCTTTTATCTGTTACATCATTGTTAACTGAATTTCCATAAAACCCCTTCATGGTGAGTGCTACAGTTTTAGGTAAATCTCATGCATTAAAAAAAATTGACTATACAAGTAACAGATGATAAGTAAGAGCATCCACACAAGTCTTGCAAGACCCCTTGCAAGATGACATGGCATGCCATGTGTCTTGCAAGACAACCCTCATCTTGCTAAATTAGAAAAACCTTTCACAAAATAGATATATCAAACAAAAGCATTTTTTAATTTAATTAAATTGTTTGTTTGTTTAAACATTATTTATTAATATTATTTATATTATAATTTATTAGTTTAGAAAGAAGTTTGGTCTTGCATGTGTATGATGTTATTGCAAAGCTGATGTGACACTTTAGAAAGGAGAATGGTTTTGCAGGTGTGTTGATGGTCTAAGAAACTCTTTTATTTAAATATTAAGCTGGTTTGACCTCAAATACGAAAACTAGGAAAAGCAATTTACGTACTTGTTAAAACGAAAACTTCTCGGAAACAAAAACGGTGTTTACACAACTGGTCAAGGTCCAGTTCCGGTTATAACCAAGGTCGAAAAATGTGCGACCATTCTTGGTTCTAGACCCGGTTAAAAGCTAACCCTAACCTGTTCCCTATTATTTGTTCTTCTGTGCATCTCTACATCACCAAAATGCACCAATTAAAGCTTATATGTATCATGTATGTAATATAATTATCCCTTTGTTTTTTTTTGTCTTTGATTATTCAAAGCAAGCATCCAAAACGGGGATTTTTGGAAAGTTCCGTTTGAGCTGAAATTTAACCATGGGTATCCGGGCCAGCTTACGCACTGAAACGAATGGCCACAAGCATTTTTTTTTGAAAGGCAATTGCATTTCGGGGGTATCCTGGACTTAGTCCAGACTAATCCCCCTTCGACCCGGCCACGATTCGGCCCACGACCCGGCCCACGATCCGCCCCTTGATTCGGAGATACCTCCGCGTGATCACCACGGGGTTCGAACCCAGGTAGTAAGGGCTTCCACCACTTACCCCCCAGGATGTTACCAAACCACTGGGCTACAACATCTTTGGTGGCCACAAGCACTTTGCCGGTGTCTGGATTCGAACCCAGGGAAGATGAAATTTCCCTCTCTGAGACTTAACCAGATCAGAAAGGCCGCTTTTAGACACATTTCCGCCTTATCAAACTCAGCATATAATCTTCGGACATATTCTGCTCACCCACCGTGTTTTCAAGATCATGATACCAGTCAGATTGCAACGTTTTCCAACGTTGTTTTCCTCGGCATAGTCTAAGATTGATTGCATTGTTTTTCGTACAGTCAGCCGTCATGGGCATCCGCTTGACAAACTTTTTTTCCACCTGGCAAAAGCTTTACGTTACTAAGAAACTTATAACGTGCATGACTAAGGGGCTGTTTACCAAATGCTTACCCGGGTAAGCACTTACCAAGTCACGTTATCTTGGCGGATGAATATGACAAGGATCAAAAATCTTACCCGGCAAGAGTGAATGCAAGGCTCTTACCACGGTTAGCGCTTACCGGGTGAATTGTTGCAAACGAAACCAATTTGGTGAACTAAAAACTTACCTGGTAAGTAAGTGATAGTGTTGAATTTACTGATAAGCGCTTACCCGAGTAAGTGTTTGGTAAACGGCTCCTAAAGGTCGAATTATATCACAAATCATAATTGCAAATGTTCCAGAAATGAACAAATACAAAACCTATATGAAAACTCATGTAGAAGCAGAGGAGAAAGAACATGAAACCATGAACTCACTTGACCAAAGTATAACCTCCATAAACTATAAATTCAATCACAATCATTTTAACAAACTCCATAACTCATATATTCGCTTAAACAATGAAAAAACCCAGCATTCCACTATGCAAACGTCGCCATGCAATAAACGGACACCAAGGGGTTTCTTTCAGGGTGCGTTTGATACCGGGACAGAACGGTACAGAACAAAAACTCGTCCAAATTTGGCACAGCATTAGACTCGGATAAAACATGACCGGGTGGGACAACCAAAATATGGGGAACTAGGAAGATGGGACAAAGATTGGTAAATTACTAAACTACCCATGTCAACTTAAAACCGTAAAACCTTCCACAACTTTTTCTCCCGTTCAGTCCTGTCTATACCAGTTATGTCCAATGCTGTTCGCATACCCAACGGCCAACGCACCCTCAATGGGTTTTGCCTCTGTACTTAGGCTTAAGACTAACGCTGTGTTCTCGAAACCTTTTCCACGAATAAAAGGAAAGGGAGCGATAGGGGAGGAAAAAAAAACTCGTGTTTTCAAAACTTTTTTAAAGAAAATAAGAGTAAATTACGTTTTGGTCCCTGTGGTTTGTTGAAAATTTCTATTTTCGTCCCTATGATTTTGAAATTACGATTTTCCTCCCCATGGTTTATAGAATCATTATTATTTTAGTCCTTATGATTTGGAATTGATTGCTAATTTCGTCCCTATAGTTTACAATTCATTTCTATTGTAGTCCCTCATACTTAAAAGTAGTAATTAGCCTCGGACGAAAATAGAAATGAATTGCAAACCATAAGGACGAAAGTTAAAATTTCAAAACTACATGGACGATATCTGCAATTTTTTAAAAATCATAGGGACAAAAACGTAATTTACTCGGAAAATAATGGTAAGTTTCCTCCCAAAACACTCCCTCAATATGTGGGAGAAAAAATGGAAAGGAAAGAAACTAAAACCATTTAAAAGATTATTAAAATTACAAAACTAACCAACCTTTCATTAAAGGATATATTTTGATCCTATTTCTTGTTCAAAAACGTGAAAATTTATTTTGTTTCTTTTACTTTCCTTCCTTTTCCTTCACTTTCGAGAACACAAATAAAAAAATTATTTTCCTTCGAGAACACATCATAAGAGAATACAAAGGCTTTGGACCAGAAAATAAAAGATCGACATGGACTCGTATTTCCAGCTTTCCTAAGACCTCTTTATTACAATTCTACTTAAAATTGACAAATTGTGAAGGAAGCCTGGGAGGGAAAGCAAAAGACATCATGGTTAAAGTTATGCCCGATTCTGGGAGATCAAAGAAAAACAATGACATCGCCGAAAAGGGCAAAAATGGAAAGTGGTGATTTTCGGAATATATGCCCAAGCAATGATGCGACAGATGAAGTAAAAAAAATTAGAATTTTCGGTAGAAAACTGTATCTTAAATCCCTTGGTAATAACAGAAAACCTTCCAAGTATAAGGACAAAGGTTAGGATTTGAATTATCTCAAGGGGGAACTAAAATTTAATCATTCCCTTCAAAAGCGAGGGAACTTAAAGACACGTTGATCTGAACAAAAAACATCTTTTCACATGAATTTTTACGAATTCTGTTAATTTTAAATGAGATTTAACGCTTTTTTAAAACGAGATGTAACGATATTGAAGACCACATTCAGATGCATTTAATGATTTAACTTTTCCTAAAGGTTTCTTTGGTTGATTGTAATAGCTGGTTTAGGATCGTACCTATTTTGCTGCTTCAAATATAAATCCGTACTCGCTCTTCCCAAACCATTAGGAAATGCCAGAATCACGTTCATCTGCAAAAAAAAAAATATTACGAGGGAACATAGTTTTGAACAAAATACTTATAATTGTTAACAACATCTTGCAATATATGAAAACTGTTCGAAAATCTCTAATGTCTCACCAACTTATAAATACAAATAAAATTTGAAAAAAAGAAAAAAAAAACTGGATTGCGAGCGTGGTGCAGAGTTCATCAATAGTGGATCACAAAGTAATATACACACTTAAGTTCTTCGGTGGCTGTTTGAATCATGGTCTGAATGAGAAGAAAAGTTTCATGACTCGTGCTGTTCAATCCCTTAATAGTCACGCTTACAATTTCTACGAAAACTTCCAAATTATGACATAACTGTTTCCATTGTGAAACACTGATCTATACTTGAAGAAGCGAGTCCTTCCCAAATATGTTTCCAGATGCACACGAAGTAATCTAAACCCTAAACCCTAAACAGATAACGGGTGGCTGAAACTCGACAAACTACCTATGGCCATACGAAAATCAATAGCCCCTCTTTCTTGCTGAAAGGACTATCAAAAGTAGCCCTAGTCCTATCTAGGCTAAGGATCGTGTGAGAAGTTGAGGTTAACGTGAGAAGAGAAGTGGATCTGAACCGTTGATCACTTTTAATCAAATGCCCTCACATGAATTGCGCCTTAGAAGGGAATTGATCCGGTGCCTCGGTGCATCTCATCCTCTTGTGCATCCATTTCTCATCCAACGGTTGATAACCACTTCTTGCGTTAACCTCAACTTCTCATGTGAACCCAACCCGTCCTATCTAATCCAGCTTTGTTTACCATCTTCGATGAAGATAAAACAGAACAAGAACCTAAAGATGCCATGTGCTTCATAACCTGTTTCATGTAACATAGATGAAAACCATATCCATAAGCCCGATATATACTAATTTTTATCCAAGGAGAAATGTGGGAATAAATACGATATATAACTCGGGTCCAATCCAAAGCAATGAACCTACTGCCGAACGATCCATGAAGAAGCATAGTCGTTCTTTCGTGCTATCAGAAAAACTAGAATTTCTGTCCTACCAAAATAGGTGGAACAAAAATCGGGGAGATGGAACAAGATTGGTAAATTACTAAACTACCCATGTCAACTTAAAACTTAAAACCCTAAAACCTTGCACAATTCTTTTACCCTAAACCTACTGCAGAATGATCCAAGAAGCATTGTCATGCTATCAGAAAAACTAGGAATTTTGTCCTACCAAAATAATTGGAACAAAAATCAGGGAGGATGGGACAAGATTAGTAAATTACTAAACTACCCATGTCAACTTAAAACCTTAAAACCTTGCACAATTCTTTTACCCTAAACCTACTTCAGAATGATCCAAGAAGCATTGTCGTGCTATCAGAAATACTAGGAATTTTGTCCTACCAAAATAATTGGAACAAAAATCAGAAGATGACAAAACTGGTAAATTACTAAACTAAATGTCAAATTAAAACCCTAAAACCTTGCACAATTCTTTTACCCAGCTACCTCAATCTCGCCCGTCCCGTCCAGTCTGCGTACCAAACGCACCGTAATAAGCTCCTTTCGTATCCTAGTGTCCGTATATCCAATAGTAAAATAAAATAAAAATAAACCAAAATAAAATAAAAATAAAACAGTTCTATTAATATGCAAGAAAAAATAAGTATATAACACACCGAACCTCAAATCTACCCCAAGAAGTACAAAATAACTTTCCAGAAAGACACGTAGAGCTATAGGTTTGGGTTCTAAAATGACGAAATACCTATTATCAGTGTTAATCTATGTATATCAAGTAAATATGTATCTATAGCTCAATATATATTTACACATAATCAAGAACCAATTTTACCCACAAAACTGAGACAGAAAACTTGCCTATCATAAAGTACATACGAGAACTCAGCCCCACGTCAAACAGCAAGTCAAGCTTCCTTCGAGCTAGCCAGACGATGCAAAATGAGCAACTTGTCTTGGATCGGATGGTGGCAAATATGTCTGACTACTGAGCTATATTACAGCATTATTAGATGAAATAAGAAGCAGATCGCAGTAAAACAAGATACGCGAAGAGACTGCACAACCGTTGTCTGAATGGATGCAGACAGATGTCAAACTCTTCATGAACGATCGTCACTCTTCATATACTTGAGACACTCTTGCAAAACTCTCCATCTGAACTGATTAATAGTTTCTCCACTACAAACCGTGAATGGTGTACCGATACACAAACAACAACGGTTTGTAGGAGAAAGCAACAAAGCTCATCAAGCCAATAAATAAGCCAGCTAAGGGCATGTTTGTTTACCTCTTAATAGTTCCATTAAGAGGAAACCTCTGAATAGCTAAGAGGTAAATCTTGTTCAGGAAAAGAAAGCCTCTTAATGATTCTAAAACCCTCTGAATGATTTTGTATCTTGGGTCTCCCTTAACCATTCAGCGCCCCAATTTCATTTCTGAACAATTACCAAACAACCATTTCATTTTACACTATATCATAAGAACCTCTTAATCATTCTGCACCAAACCATTCAGCAACTGCCAAACAGCCCCTAAGATATGCAAAACAGAGACTTATTGGCAAAGAATTGTTCTACTTCCACGAACGCCAACAAGATCAACGTTGGTAATGGACTTAACGCCTCATCTGACTTCAGGTCATTTCTGACAATTATGTTATGTTGACGATAATTGTCACGAGTCTCCCACTCATGATCCTAGTGTTCTAAAAGAGGAGCTAACAAAATGTAGATATATACTCAAGCTTTAGTAGACCAATGCCTACAAGACTATAAACCCCTTGTGACCAGGCTCATCAGCCATCCTAGATAGCACCATATCTGTCAAAAAGACCGATTTCTCCCCATATCTTTGAAAGAAGTATCTCATAAGAATAACAAAAAGTGAATCCATCACTAAATTTAAAAGATACATCAGCGATAATCTCCGAGAACTCCAAGTCATCCTTGTCCTTGGGAACCAATGCATGCCAAATGCTTCTGTATAATTGATTACATCTTCTCTCTAGACCAGTACCCTAAATAGCTTTTAGAAAAATGTACATTATCTTTTTAGAGATTAAAAAAGGGTATATGAATACCTCTGGTCTGCAAGCTGCTATGACCATATTATATCGAGAACTAGGCATCTAAATTCTACCACCTATGATACTACACTCTCCAACTTAAGGGGTTGTTTGTTTACCTCTTAGTAGTTCCATTAAGAGGCAACCTCTGAATCGCTAAGAGGTGAATCTTGTTTGTCAAAAAAAGTCCGTCTCTTAATGGTTCTAAAGCCCTCTGAACGATTTTGTATCTTGGGCCTCCTTAACCATTCAGCACCCTATTTCATAAATGGAAGAATTACCAAACAACCATATTTTTGCACTATATCATAAGAGCCTCTTAATCATTCTGAACACTTAATCATCCTGCACCAAACCATTCAGCAACCGCCAAACAGACCCTCATAATGAACCTTTTCTTTCGGAGCCTGCAACTGGAAAAGCTCGGTACTAAAACACATCCTGGTTTACATAGCGGTCTTGGGTCAATAGAACTGTCCAATAGATTTTCAACCCCAACCCACCAACTGGTACAGTGGTACTTCCAATTTTCATTCTCCAGTTAGGGAAGAAATAGTAGATTCGATATGTAGTAATGAAGCATCGGAACCACAAGGGCTTAGCTCGGTGACAATCTCCTTTGTCGGTAAAATGAACAGTTCCCGTTAAGCCGTTACTCCTAAGTTCGATTCCCATTGGGTGCAAACCCTTGTGGCCATGCCAACTTCCCGCAAGAAGAGCTTTGTCCATTCTAGGACTGTGTGGCGGTGGGCTCCGATACCCCTTTCAAAAAAGCATACTGTTCCAATAAGCTTTAAGGATGTGGTCATATAAGTTAAAGCATATGCTGGTCAAAATAAATAATTAAAAAAAAAGAGAACATATGCTGAAAATACAATAAAGCCTCCAAATCTAAGTCATGGTAATTTAACACTGGATTATAATCATGACACATAAGAAGATCGTCATCTCCATAAGTTGAGTAAAGCAACCCAATACTCCTAACGCACTTGGTTAAAATAGCAAATGAGTTCAAATAAAGGGATTACTTATTCGAATGCAAATGTAGGAGAACCATACACTTCTTCTACCCTCTCAACCATGGATTTCCAAGATAATTTAGAAGATATGCCTTCTGCAAAGCCGGACACAAGTCATTCGCATTTCAACGACGAGTCATACGAGATTTCTCGAGCCCAGCCCTGGCAGCAGAACTTGAACCATATGGTGAACCTTTGTCAGCAGCACCCTGAGGAACAATGGAGACACTTCAATCCAGCAATTGCAAGTAAAAACCAAGACCATGATCAAGGCGAAGGATCGTATAAGAAGTTGAGTTAACGTCAGAAGTGGATCTGAACCGTTGATCACTTTTAATCTCAAGTCCACCCATGAACCGCGCTTGACACGGGGATTGATCCGGTGCATCTCATCCTAATGTGCATCCAACGGTTGATAACCACTTCTCACGTTAACTCAACTTCTCACCGGAACCCAACCCGCATGATCAAATGGCTAAGTATATATTTGAGTGATATAGCAAGCAATACCCGGTGAACGCCATATCCATCGCCATAAGGAGAAGGAAAACGACCATCTGAATTGCGATATTTCATCCCATATGACCCACCTTAATAACCAGGTATCAAATATTTGTGAGAAAATATCAGTGTTCCCAAGTACTATATATATTATCAGCTTTAATTCTCTATGCCATGATAGCTGGTGATATTAAACTCAAACAAGTGAAAACAGATACAATAACAAAATTAAAAATCAATAAGCTTGAAAAAGTCAGAGATGGAGTAAATGTATCCCCAATAGCACAAACGACGACATCTACAGAAGAATCAGTTTATTAAAGAAAGATAATAAGATCAGTCGCATGATATCCAGATCTTTATATCACATACACAGATAAAGGAGAGGGTCTTCTCATAACAAAGTTGGAAGCTCTTATCATCAAAAATCCAAAGACTATTCTATTAGGCACGTAGGAAGATATTTTCCCACTCTGTACTTGTTCATGTGATGGAATGTAGACTCAAGGTTATATAATATATATATATATATATATATATATATATATATTATTAGAAAACAATTGAGATATTTATGAAAGATGATAGGGTTCATTCATTATGATCATTGCTTTAGATTAGAAAACAATCGAGATATTTATGAAACCAGATATTCATCAGGCTAGATGGATGGTTAAGATTGGCTTGTATGGTTTGTAAGATTTAGATGGTTTGTATTTGAAACTCTCTCTCCCTCTCTCTCTCTTTCTATATATATATATATATATATATATATATATATATATGTGTGTGTGTGTGTGTGTGTGTTCTGTACTATGTCCGACTTATATTAAATTTGAAAATATGAAGTTGTAGAACCAATCAAATGGATTGATTTTGTTCCATCATTTCTAAATATAAAAAGTAAAAAAAGGATGTGTAAAATGGGTATTCATTAAGGTTTAAGGCAGGCTGCCAAAAGATCAGCAAAAGAAGCAAGTAGCTTTTGTAAATATAAACATAACTAAGACGATATAATGGTACATACCAGCACCCCAAGGTCCGACATCAGTATTTGTAAGTTCAGCACGGAGCTTTTCAACTTCACGAGCCATAGAAACCAAGTTCTTCTCCATTGCCTGTCTTTGTTCCATCAGCTCTATACCTCCTTTCCTCTCATAATCAATAGCAGCTCTAAAAAGTACGGCAATGTTAGTTCAAAAAATTCTATTAGTTAAAACGTTAGGCATTTAGCATTTAGGCGAAGGATCTTGTGAGAAGTTGAGGTTAACGGGAGAAGCGTGAAAACTGTGAGAAGTGGATCTGAACCGTTGATCACTTTTAATCAAATGTCCTCCCATGAATTGCGGCTTAGAAGAGAATTGATCCGTTACATCTCGGTGCATCTTATCTCGGTGCATCTCATCCTAATGTGTGTCCATTTCTCATCGAACCGTTGATAACCACTTCTCACATTAACCTCAACTTCTCACCGAAACCCAACCCTTAGCATTTTAAATTTCCAAGATAGATGAGATATAAAAACCTAGCATGCATAAGCTCCTGGTGAAGCCCCTCATGCTCTGCTCTTAAAGCCGGAAGTTGCTTGTTTTCAGCTTGCAGTTTTGCAAGGTCTTTCTTGAGAATCTGAACCTGCCCAGATAGATCATGCCTTATAGAATTTAGCCTCTCGACTTCAGCATGGAGTTGTGCAGCCTCATTTTTCAAAGGTTCAGTGGCACGAAGATCAGCTTCCAGTTTCAAACCATTTTCGATAAGCTGCCTTGAATGTATTTCCTTTTCTGCTTTTATATCAGCAATTGCAATATTCATTCGCCTAAGTTCCTCTCTGGCAGCACCCATCTCTTGCTGCAGAGCAATTCGATCTTCAACTAACCTCCTATTTTCACCCAAAAGTCTGCGTATTTCATGATGTTGCATTTCAAGTTCTTCCTCCAACATAGCAGGATGGGGTGGCATAGGTCGAGGCATTGGAGGCCCTCCTGGGTGATACCCACGCCGGTTGTCATATGCCTCACGAGGATGACGGTGCCTCCCTGCCATTTAATAGGACCCTAAAGGAAGAGAAAAAACCATATCATCAAGCAGAACCACGAGCGTACGTAACGTGTCATTCAGTAAAACTACAAGTGTAGATGATGATGATAATAGTTGAGGCGAAGGATCGTGTGAGAAGTTGAGGTTAACATGAGAGGCGTAAGAAGTGGATCTAAACCATTGATCACTTTTAATCAAATGCCCTCCCATGATCCGATGCATCTTATCTAGGTGCATCTCATCCAACTGTTTATAACCACTTCTCCCGCTTCTCATGTTTACCTCAACTTCTCACCGGAACCCAACCCCCTATGGTTATGTCACTTAAACAGTAAGAAACCTACTAAGAGATAGCATGTCAACAAAGGCAAAACAATCCGATCATTCGTTTAACAACATCCAAGGCAAAAATACAATCGATTCATCTCCAAGCAAGTTCCATGAACTGCATATGGATACAAATGTCCTCAAACTTATGATCAACAAAACGTTCAAAAGAATAGAAATTTTGTAAGAACAAATCGAATGCAAAACCCTAGGATTAACTAAAACAGCACATACTTGCATAATAACAACGAAAACAATACATGCGAATGAAATCAATAAGATTATCCAATTCAAACCTTTGATGCTATGAAGGAAACAGATTAAACTCTGCGATTATTGTTTATGTTGTTCGCCTGTTCAGAAGAAACCGCGACACCTGAGGGTGTGGTTCGTGAAAAACAAGCACAGGGTGAAAGGAATTTCTTTTGCGGTTCCATACGGTGTCGTTTGGATGGTTATTGAGGTGGTCGGTGTTTTATTAATGGGCCAGATTAACGAGTAGATAAGAATAAGATGAGCCCATTATAATCTTGTAAGCCACTTCTCATATTGGGCTTGCCAGTTCTCAAATTGGGCTTAGCCCATTCCATCAACTATTAAATCCTAATCTTATGCATAAAAAAGACCAATTTCGAAGTCGGGTCTAAGTCCAACTTAAAAAAATTGGGCCTATTGAGCCTGAGGTTCGTCTGGGGCTAGGTTGGTCAGACTGAAATTTTATGGGCAGATCTTTTAAACCAGAGTTGAAAAAGTCTGAAGAAGTCTGATTGAGCCTTTTCAACCAAAAATACGGGCCTACAGGTCTGTTTTGTTCACTGAAAACGGACTTGAAAAGTCCCAACCTAGGGCCAAAAAAATCCTAACTCTCATGCATCTCCAAATAGAGATGGTCGAAAATCGGTCAAGGGTCGGGTCGGGCCTAAATCGGCCCTACTCCCAAATAATAATCTCGGTCTCAGGCCGGTCACAGGCTCGAGTCGGGTCAGGGCTATTTGGCCATCTTTATCTCCAACCACATATTCACACCCAGGAAACCACTACTTTATAATATAAATAATTCTTTTCTAAAAATTCCATTTATGTTTTTCAAATGATTATTCACTTCAGAGATAGAGTGATAAAATAATCTATTATTAAAATCTAGAGTAAATTACGTTTCTCATCACTATGGTTTGCTAAAAATTACGGATTTCGTCCTTGTGGTTTCGAAATTTCGGTTTTCATCCCTATGGTTTGCAATTCATTTCTATTTTCGTCCCTGAGCCAAAAACACTGCTTTTAAGTATGAATGACTAAAATAGAAATAAATTGTAAACCATAGGGATGAAAATAGAAATAAAACTTAAATCATAAGGATGAAAAATGTTATCATAGGGATGAAAATCGCAATTTCAAAGCCATAAGGATGAAATAGAAATTTTCAACAAACCATAAGGGCTAAAAATGTAATTTACTCTAAAATCTAAATAGGCAATAAATATAATTATCTCAATGGCTTTTTACATCAACTCTTATTAAATTATTCTTTTATTTGTTTAATTAATTTAATCTTTAATAATTAATACATTATTATAATAAATTAATAACCAGTTTACCTTACAATTAAAATTGATGATAACAATTAAAATACCTCTCTAAAAACATTCTTCGTATTTTATTGAATTTTATTGTATAACCTTTGAATTACCATAAAAAAAATCTCATATTAGTATTGGTTTTTATCTTATAAAATAAATAAAGTTATAGTTTTGTATCGCCGCGTATTCAAATTCGTTTTGTATCGACGGTTAATAAAATTAAGAGTAAATTATGGATTTGGTCCATGTGGTTTGTTAAAAATTATGGATTTCGTCCCTAAACTTCATTTATTATGGAAATGGTCTCAGAGGTTTGCATTTTTCATTGGAGTTGGTCCCTCGACCTAACGTCCGTCCAACTACTCCGTTAAGCTCGAGGGTATTTTTGTCTTTTCACTATTTAACCATTTTTTCTTTTCTTTTTTATTTTTTTCTTGAATCTTCATCTTCTATATGAAGAACATGAACCCTAAATTGAAGAACATGAAGAACACCAATGTCTTTTAAATCCATTGGAAACCGCCAAAAATCCATATTTTCACAATTTTACTTTATTTTTGGTATACTTAAAACTCGTAATAAAACCCATCAAATTTTCAAATTTTTAAAAACTATATAACTATCAAAAACAAGTTAAAAGTATAAACAAATAAACAATAAGCTTTCGAATAAATTTGACTTTATAAAACTGTTAGTCCCAGATGGCTTAACAAGTATTGTAGAAGGGGGGGTTGAATACAATACTCAAAATTTTCACAATTTTAATTCTTTATATTGAAAATCTTTCAACTAGAATTACACAAAGAAACTTAAAGACTGTTGCGGAAAAGAACAGATAAACTATTCTAACAATCTTTCACAAAGTAAACTAAACAATACAGCAGAGAACACTAAGAGCAAGGCTATAAGGTTATCAAGCAATATGAAAATCTAGCACTGAGAGAAATCCAGAAAGCGTGATTTGCATGGAGAAGTCTTCTTCCTTTTATAGTGAAGGTAAGGTACTGAGCATTAAATGCTTAGTACGAATATCCTTCAGTTACTTGTAATATACCAAAGGACTTCTGAAAAGTACCAGTGGACTTAAAAGTTGACAAGTCACCATCACCTTTTTCTTGAAACAAGGAATAGAAGCCATGCTGAAGGGACATCTTTCAAAAAGATAATAAGACAAAAGGTTGCTTTTGCCTGTAAGAAGATTTTGTCCCGAAGTAAATAATCTTCTTGATGTGGATTCCAAGACAATCATACCGATGATGTTTCACCGATACAATTGTCATTGGTCTTTGAAAAACATCTGCAAGGAAGCCAATTTCACAAAGATCCCACCGATTTAAGTATCCTCATCAGTGGGAAGAGTTCCACCGATTTCTGAAGACCACATCGGTGGAAGATGTCCACCGAATAATGCAAGCATTATCGGTGGAGATGTTGACCACCGATTTGTGAGAACGAAATCGGTGGACATGTTGTTCACCGAATTGTGAGGACAACTTCGGTGAATGTTGACTTGTTTGTTTGTTGAGACTAGTCTTCTATTTTCCACAAGTAGAGAGTCTTCAAGCTTGATTTCGGTTGATCTTCGACTTCACCGAACAGTTGCTATAATGTACAAGTCATATGAAGAACCAAACTCAAATATTCTAAGTAGGATTTTAGGGAAAACATCGGTGAGTCAATTTCAAATCTTTGGTGACCCAACAATCCCCCCCTATTTGAATTTGAGCTCCTTTCTTAGAATATTTAGGAGTATGAAAGATTAAAATGCATTTTGACCCTTTTTACTCTTTTTGGGTTCTTTTCACATAGACCATTCTTTTTGTTCTTTTTGATCTTTTTCTTTTGTATGAGTATGTATACTATTTACAGTATATATAAGTAAATGAAAGTTAAGTTATGTACCAAAAAATTCAAATAGAAAGGTACTTGTATTTAGATAAGTTTTCTCGTACAAATGTAAGAAGAGAAACAGACTATTACAAGCACCATTGAGAGAGTTGAACCTACTTCTTGGAAATTTGTCTGCGCTTGATTTCTTCCAACACATTTCTGAAGAAAGGTTGAGCTTCGGGAATGTTTGGAAATAGGTTGGTGATGCCTTGAAGAAACAGGGTGTCGGCTATGGCAATTTGAGCAAATCTGAAGAAAGCACGACGACCGTAACCATCATTGAAGAACAGCCCGGGAATCGGTGAGAGGCTCAATGTCGTAGTAGGATATGGCACCGAAGTAGGGAGGGAAAGATTTAAGTTGCTTACATTTGGGATCTTTCCTTCCGTTGCCATTTCTTTGAACACTTTGTCGGTAGGATTCTTGACTACGGGAAGACGGATTTCTTCTTTCATCGATTGAAGTTTCGCCCTTTCATCGGAGGAAAGGATGATGTTGTGTTTTCTTTTGATCTCCTTCATCCTTTCCATCAAACCTTCAATGCATTTGATAAAAGTGTCTTTCTTCGGGTTTGCACTTTTGACTAGATGTTTAGAGATCTCATACCATTAGGTGAGGCCGAGATTTTTGAGATGAGCATCTGTTAAACTTTTCAGCCAACCATCATCTCTGTTGACGATCAGCCTGATATCCTTCGGGTTGACTTTGGAAGTAGCAATTTTAACATTTGATATTTGGGCTCTGCTACTTCGGTGGTGCATGGTCTTCTTATACCAACTTATTTCGTCATTCTTTTCTTCTTCAATGGCACTTAGTACCGATTTCTGGATTTCGATGGCATCGGTGGATTTTGCTTTAGCGGCTTCTTCTTCGGCAGCTTTCATAGAGAGGGCTTTAGATTTATCTAAAGAAATTTGAGCAAGTTTAGCTTCCTCAAGTTCCTGAGGAGAAAGACCGAGATCGGTGGTGGTTTCTTGGGATGAAGGCTTGAGTTTAAGAGTTTCAGCACCTTCAGGTCGAGCCCCATACTTAGCCAAATCCTTTTTCTTCTTTTCTTCTTTTGCTAAGTCTTCGGCCGAAATAACTTTCTTCCCTTTGTCTTTGGGAGCTTTGCTAGATTGCTCCCCCTCAGTTGATGCATCAATTTCCACGGCCGATGGGGACTTGATCGGTGAAGCGACTGATTCGGTGGTCCCTGTATGAGTCGGTGAAGAATTAGGTGATTTCGGTGATGGCGGAGAGGTTTTCGGTGGAGACTTGTTGCTGGTAAATCTCTTGATGTATGGCAGTTTCGGTCGAGCAGTGGTTTTCTCCCCCTCAGCAACAGCCGGAAGCTTAAAACCCAATTCATGAAACACTTTGTCAAACTTTGAGTGCAGAGAAGCCAAGCTTTTAGAGGTGGTATCGGGAACCAAGGAGAAATCCCCCAAGTCCATCTCCCATAGGGATTGCTCGGTGTGGGTAGTGTCGGTGGAGGTTTTTGAGAAGGACTCCACTTTTGAAGATAGGGAAGAGACTGTATCATTTATCGGTCGCAGGGCATCGGTAATGGCATCGAGAAGAATTCGTGGCAACTGAGACTCGAGCATGGTTATTCTGTAGTTTGTTTGGGAGAGCAACGAAATGGTGGATTGAAGAAAAGCAGAGGGTCGGCCAATGTTTGAAGAGGTCTGACCACCGATTTCTGGGAAAGAAAATCGGAGGCGTTGGGGATCGTCTTCGGTGATGAGATTTGGGAGGGAACGTGACATGTCATCGGTATAGAGGATTCTCGGTGGAGGAGGATTTTGGTGAGGAGAATCCTGACGGGGTGTAGGTGATCGGTGTGGGGTGGGCGAACGGTGTGGTGTGGGCGATCGGTGTGGGGATACGATCGGTGGTGTGGATTGGTTTTTCGGCGAGGGAGACTCGGTAGGATTCTCTTCGGTGGACGGGATGGTTCGGGGAGAACTAGTGTCCGCTAAAAGAAAATCAAAGAAATCATGTGGGGTGGAGGTAATGGGGGGGAACTCAAGGCGAGTTGTGCTTCATCATCGATCTCATAGAGATCGGGTGGAAAGTCGTGAAGTGAAAAAGCAGTACCCTCGAGGGGAGAGACCTCGAGGTCATCTCCACCACCCAAAGAATCGAGTGGGGAGGTAGGTTGAGGTTCCTCCAATTGTACAACTGAAACCTTTTGAGAGGCAACAGAGGAGTCGGTGGGGTTAATGGCGAATTCCCTTGGCCTGGAGGGTTGAAGTTCAACAACTGGCGATTTTCGAGAATCGACAGTTGGATTAGATGGTGTGGCCGATGGTTTCCGAGACATCTTTGAAAGAGATCTCGAAGGGGAAGACGAGTGCCTCCGCTTATGAGAAGGGGATTGAACCGGGGAAGCCTCCGAGGGATCTCTCGTGGCATAGTTCTAGAAGCGGGTGCGGAGGTGTCGGGGGCCGTACGTTGTTTCTTTTTCGCGCCGCCCGACTTTACTCGAGTAAGGGAGGATGGGGCCACTACATCATGGGGTGCTTCGGGAACTTCCGGGTGTTTAAATCCGGGAATTTCCGCATGGCCCCAATGTAGATCGGGAGAGAGAGCGAGAGAAATCATACCTTGTCTCAACGGGTTGTCGGTGGCGAGAGGTCCCACATTTAGTGTTTTGAGACCGACAACTGGGGAAGACCAATCATACTTGAATCGGGGCGCTTGAGATTTTCGATCCGTCTCTAATACCTTATTGAGCTTAAGCTGAATGATCATCGAGATGAATCGCGGATAGGCAACGTAACACTTCTTGGGATGCTTGATTACCTCGACAAGTTCAGAAAAGAAGTATTGGGCGAAGTCGACTTTTCTTTGAAAGATGAGGGCATGGGCGAGCTTTGTGATGTATGACGGTGATTGATCATGCCCACTAGTTTTGCGAGAGAGGCAGTGAATAACATGGGCAAAGAAGAAGTTCCATATGCCTCCCATTTTGCTACGGAGAAGAGTACCGGGGCCTTTAGAACTTTTGGAGGAATCGTCGATCACATAGCCGGTTGTTTGAATAACATCTTCATGTATGGTTTCCACATACATGTCTTTGTAGGTTGGAAAAGCGTCAATTTTTAGGGCGAGGCGAACATCGTCGACCCCAAACGTAAGGTCGTGATCACCTTCTTCATTGGTAAGAATGGAGGCGTGAATGGCTTTGTTTGAGGGATCGTACACACAGGTTAACCAAAAGTTCCCAATGAGCATTTTGCTCATCTTGGGGTTGCAAGAAAAAGCATGAAGAAGAGGGGAGCGAGTGAGAAACTTAGCTATCGTGGAGAACTCGGGATGAGATGGATCTGATTCGAAACGAGTGACATGATTGCATGGGTTGAACTTGAGGTCTTCAAACCGTGTGGGAGTTGCATTTCTGGAAGATGCCATTGAGTGAGATGAGGTCGAGAGAGAGAGAGATCAAGTGTGGGAAGTAAGATAATGGAGAAGAAGGGTTGAGGGAAGAGAGGGGTTCGAGAGATTTGCAGGTTTGAGAGAATCGGAGGTGTTGAGGAAGATGGGTTTTTATAATGGTGAGAGGTAACAGTTTTTTTTAAAATAATTATGAAAAGTCATGATGAGGTTTTGGGATGCGTGAAAGAATACGGCTTGGAATGGGAAGGGTCACATCTCATCCTGACACTTAGGGTTTTTTCGGCTTATGGAAGCATGGGGAAGCGTATTCGAAAAGATTTGGGAATTGGTTGAAACACGTCGGTGTTATACTTTTCTACCGAAGTTCAAGAAAGATGTCGGTGTAGCTGTTTTTGAACACCGAAAAGACTTCGGTGTTAAGGCTTGAGAGGTGTCGGTGGATTTGAGGGTATTAACAAGAGATTGAGTCCACCGATAAGAGATTTCGGTGGAGGCTTCGGAGTTGAAGCGGGGGTGAGTTTCGGTGTAGGAAGCACACAGATTTGAACACTCAGAATTGGAACCACCGAAATGTTATTTCGGTGAAGGAAAGTGTCCACGGTGGTGAGATCGGTGAAGAGAAAGTGTCCACCGATGTGAGATCGGTGGAAAAGGAGAAACTGAGAGAGTGTCCACCGATTATTGAAATTTACACATACCAAGTTCACTTATTAGGAAGTTGAACCTGGCTTCATCTAGAGGTTTGGTGAACAGATCAGCAAGCTGTAGATCGGTGGAAATGAAATGTAACTCAACGTCTCCTTTGATTGTAGAAAAGAATTGATTGTAGTCCCTTAGTTGGTTTCTCATCCATAGGATCTGAGCACAACAGCTTCCAGCAGCTACACATTCAGCCTCAGCAGTAGAGGTTGACACAGAGTTTTGTTTCTTGCTGTACCAACTTACTAATTTACCACCAAGAAGTTGGCAACTTCCTGTAGTACTCTTTCTATCAATTTGGGAACCTGCAAAATCAGAATCTGAATACCCAATCAGTTCAAAACCTGAGTCTTTGGGATACCAAAGACCCAGGTGCAAAGTACCCTTGAGATACTGAAAAATCCGTTTTACAGCCTGTGAATGTGATTTTTTAGGATTGGCCTGATAACGGGCACATAGACAAGTAGCAAACATAATATCTGGTCTGCTAGCAGTTAAGTAGAGAAGAGAACCAATCATTCCTCGATAAAGAGTAATGTCCACAGATTCACCTTTAAGATCAGCATTGAGTTTCAAATGTGGTGCCATGGGAGTTTTCATAGGAGAGCTATCTAAAAAGTTGAATTTCTTCAGAAGGTCACGAATATATTTACTTTGGTTTATAAAAATTCCTTCTGAAGTTTGTTTGACCTGAAGGCCCAAAAAGAATGTAAGCTCTCCCATCATGCTCATCTCATATTCACTCATCATGAGAGAAGCAAACTCATCACAAAGTGATTCATCAGTGGCACCAAAGATGATGTCATCAACGTAGATTTGGACAAGAATGAGATTACCTGAGGTTTCCTTGATGAAGAGAGTGTTGTCGATTTTACCTCTGGAATAGCCATGCTTTAGAAGGAAGTTGGCAAGAGTGTCATACCAAGCACGAGGAGCTTGCTTGAGACCATAAAGAGCCTTGTCCAGTCTGTACACATAGTCCAGATGAGTTGGGTCTTCAAAGCCAGGAGGTTGTTTCACATAGACTTCCTCTGCAAGTTCCCCATTGAGAAAGGCACTTTTAACATCCATTTGAAAGACCCTAAAATTTCTGTAGGCAGCATGAGCCAGAAAGATTCTTATAGCTTCAAGTCTTGCAACAGGGGCAAATGTTTCATCATAGTCAATGCCCTCTTCCTGTCTATATCCTTGAGCTACTAGTCTGGCCTTGTTTCTGATAACTGTACCATCTTGTTTATGAATATCCATTTGGTTCCAATGATTGTCTTCTTTCGGGGTCTGGGAACCAATCTCCAAACTTTGTTTCTCTCAAACTGAGAAAGTTCTTCTTGCATGGCAGTGATCCAACAAGGATCTGAGAGAGCTTCATCAATCTTTTTGGGTTCAATAAGAGAGAGAAAATTCACATAGAGACAAATATTTCCAACTCCTCTACGAGTTTGGACACCTGCTTGCTGATCACCAATGATTTGGTCTATGGGGTGATCTTTGGTCCATTTGGTTGCAGGAGGTAAAGGTGGTGGAATGTTTTGTGTTTGGGGTGAAGAAGTAGTGGGATCAGAGGTTCGGTGTGAGGCAATGGGATTGGTGGATGATATGGGATCGGTGGAGGGATGAGCGTCGGTGGGAAAAGGTACATCGGTGGTGACATGGTCAATTTCGGTGGGAAAATAAGGTGACCCAACTTGATTATTTTCGGTAGAAGGAATTGGTGGGTTCAATGGAATGGGAGAAGCATCGGTGGAGTTGGTTTGGGGAGCATTACCGATGCATGAGGAGATCCATCTGTGTAGTTCATCATCATCATCATTTGGAAGAGATGAGGATCTCAAATCATCAAACTTAACATGAATAGATTCATCAATGCATTTTCTCCTTAGGTTGAACACACGATATGCTTTGGAGGAAAGAGAGTATCCAACAAAGATTCCTTCATCAGCTTTGGGATCAAACTTCCCAAGGTTGTCACGATTATTTAGAATAAAACACACACAGCCGAACACATGAAGAAAGCCAATATTTGGTTTTCTGCCATGGAAAACTTCATATGGGGTTTTATCATGCCTTTTAGAGATTACCGACCTGTTTTGGGTAAAACAAGCCGTATTAACAACTTCAGCCAAAAAATAGGTAGGTAGATTTGATTCACTTAGCATGGATCTGGCAGCCTCACACAGGGTTCTATTTTTCCTTTCCACCACTCCATTTTGCTGTGGAGTTCGTACTGCAGAAAATTTCTGAGAAATTCCTTTCTCAGTAAAGAAGTTTTCAAGAGAATTGTTTCTGAATTCAGTGCCATTATCACTTATTACTGACCGAACAAGTTGGCCATTCAGAACTTCATTTTTCTTGACAAAATTGATGATTTCTTCGGTAGCATCACTTTTGTACCTGAGAAAAGAGACCCAAGTATATCTGGTAAATTCATCAACAATTACAAGAATGTACCTTTTTCCTCCTAGACTAGGAATGCTGACAGGTCCACATAGGTCCATGTGCAGCATCTGCAGTGGAAGGGTGATGGAAGAGCATTGCTTTGTCTTTAAGGATGTTTTGGTGAGATTCCCTTTTTCACATGCATCACACAACTTTTCTTTGACAAAATTCAGCTTTGGCATACCAGTCACCAACTCTTTATTTGAAATTTTATGGAGAGTTTTGAAATTGAGATGAGAGAGACGTTTATGCCACAACCAGTTCCTTTTGGATGTGTCATCTGACACAAAGCAGACATTGGATGAATTGTTGCTCAGTCCCATGTCAATGACATAGACATTTTCCATCCTTTCTCCAGATAACACCACGTTGAAGTTCTTGTCCACAACAGTACAGATACAAAGTTCAAAGATAACTTTATATCCAAGATCACACAGTTGGCTAATGCTGAGAAGATTATGCATGAGACCTTCAACAAATCCCACTTTATAGAAAGTGACAGATCCATTTGAGAGAGTTCCATAACCTTTGGTGTAGCCTTTAGAGTTGTCACCAAAAGTGACAGATGGACCCTTTCCAGACACATAGTTGATGAGAAGAGATTTGTTTCCGGTCATGTGGCGTGAGCACCCACTATCCAGATACCATATTTGATGGTGCTCAGAAACCTGAGCATAAGCTGTCGAGCACCCAGTCGACACAAGAGCCTTTGGAGAAATAGCTTTGTCAGAATCCTCCATTTCTTCAGAGATGGCCATGAAGCACCTATTGTGAGAATCACTGTCAGTGGTGTCTTCTTCATCCCAGTCATGAGTTTCTGCCATTAGACCTTTTCCTTTTCTTTCAAGACCCTCACTCCTTTCCTTTTCTTTCTTGTACTTGGCTTTATACTTCTCAGCACGCTCCTGATGGTCTAAGGAAGAGGATTGGGAGTCCTTTTTGGAAAAGGTTGATTTGAAATGATTATTTCTGGGTTTCTCATTCTTTGAAGAATATTTGTCAGAGGATGGGTTCCTAGACTTAGTAATACTCTTACTCCTACACTCAGATGCAAAGTGTCCTTTCTTGCCACAGTTATAGCACTCTTCATTTGACTTATCAGAAGAAGTCTTGGAAGATGAAGATTTTCTAAAATTTCTGGATTTGTTGAAAGGACGAAATTTGTTCTTAGAGCCAGCCATCATTGCCATTTCTTCAGACAATTGTTCAACCATAATTTCCTCACCTTCATCATCAGCATCACTAAGATATGCCTCCGTTTGGTGGGAAGAGTTATTTTGGCTGTCATTGTCAGAGTCTGATGACGGATAGGTGATTCTAGGAACATTTTGAGATTTCTTGGAGCTTTCACTGACAAGAGCTATAGACGAGCCCTTTATCTCTTTGATGAAAGATTTCCTTTGTAACTTAGTTTGCTCAAAATTGAAGAGAGTTCCATAAAGGACAGTTAAGGGCATGAACTCAAGAGTCAAGATCCTTGGTAGTTTTAATGCAAGTACATATATTCTCCCAAAATTCTGGAAGACAATCCATGAACTTGCTTAAGACTTCCTCATTGTCATAGACTCTGCCCAATAACTTCATATCATTTAAGAGAGAGTTGAAACGATTATAGTAGCTAGGAAGAGATTCTCCTTTTTCAAAAGCAAAGAGTTCATATTTTCTAATGAGACCAATCTTTTTACATTTCTTTACTTCCACAGTACCTTCGTACAGTACACACAGTGTGATCCACATCTCTTTGGCAGTTTCAAAGTTAACCAGAGAGTGATAGACCTCATCAGGAAGAGAGAGTGCAATAATTGCTCTTAGCTTAGAGTCGAGAGAAACCAAACGTTTTTCCTCATAAGTATATTTCTTAGGGTTTTTGAGGATGTAACGACCAGTAGCACTGGATTTTTCTTCATCAGAATCACTAGAGATTTCTTTTTCTATGGTTTCTTTTCCAGGCCTCTGCGTTTCATAGCTAGCCCAAACTCTGGGGATGATAGGTCCCTCTTTGAGAATGGTTGGATATCTAGTATCCACTCCTTCCATGAATAGCATCATGCGGCTTTTCCACAAAGAGAAGTTGTTAGCATTAAACTTAGGAGGTTTGGTTATGGAGCCATTCTCAGAAAAGTTGTTTTGAAAAGAGTTTTCAATTGTAGAAGAAGAAGAGGCAGCCATCGCAGATCAAGTTTATGGGATTAAACTTTCTGCTCTGATACCACTTGTTAGCCCCAGATGGCTTAACAAGTATTGTAGAAGGGGGGGGGGGTGAATACAATACTCAAAATTTTCACAATTTTAATTCTTTATATTGAAAATCTTTCAACTAGAATTACACAAAGAAACTTAAAGACTGTTGCGGAAAAGAACAGATAAACTATTCTAACAATCTTTCACAAAGTAAACTAAACAATACAGCAGAGAACACTAAGAGCAAGGTTATAAGGTTATCAAGCAATATGAAAATCTAGCACTGAGAGAAATCCAGAAAGCGTGATTTGCATGGAGAAGTCTTCTTCCTTTTATAGTGAAGGTAAGGTACTGAGCATTAAATGCTTAGTACGAATATCCTTCAGTTACTTGTAATATACCAAAGGACTTCTGAAAAGTACCAGTGGACTTCTAAAAAGTTGACAAGTCACCATCACCTTTTTCTTGAAACAAGGAATAGAAGCCAGAGGTTGCTTTTGCCTGTAAGAAGATTTTGTCCCGAAGTAAATAATCTTCTTGATGTGGATTCCAAGACAATCATACCGATGATGTTTTACCGATACAATTGTCATTGGTCTTTGAAAAACATCTGCAAGGAAGCCAATTTCACAAAGATCCCACCGATTTAAGTATCCTCATCAGTGGGAAGAGTTCCACCGATTTCTGAAGACCACATCGGTGGAAGATGTCCACCGAATAATGCAAGCATTATCGGTGGAGATGTTGACCACCGATTTGTGAGAACAAAATCAGTGGACATGTTGTTCACCGAATTGTGAGGACAACTTCGGTGAATGATGACTTGTTTGTTTGTTGAGAAGAGTCTTCTATTTTCCACAAGTAGAGAGTCTTCAAGCTTGATTTCGGTTGATCTTCGACTTCACTGAACAGTTGCTATAATGTACAAGTCATATGAAGAACCAAACTCAAATATTCTAAGTAGGATTTTAGGGAAACATCGGTGAGTCAATTTCAAATCTTTGGTGACCCAACAAAAACACCTGTAACGTCTAAACGTTCTAATAAAATATTATATAAAGCTTAATTTTATAGTATTTAAAGTGTTACAGTAAGTGTATAAGATATTTTTAGACATTTGAACAAGTTTTAAAATATTTTAAAAATAATGTTTCGTATTAGCTATTTTATAAGACACTTTTGATAAATGTCTTATAAATTCAACTTGTTATATGACACTTGTATTTATAGTGCGCTTCTTTTAAATAGTGTCGTATGTATAGCTAATACAGTACTTCGGGATTGCTTATTTAAAACAACTTATGTTTTTTTATAAAAGTGATTATCAAAAGTGTTGTTTGTCCCCAAACAACGAAAAGACTAAAAAGAATTAGACTCAATTTTGAAATTTTCTTGCAAAATCTTGGCATTAAGTGCACATACAATGTAGAACATACCCCATGGAATTCATAGTTTTTCATAAATCTTTTATCATTCATTTAAAGCCTAAGTGTGTGTGTGGATCATAAGCTAGCACCAATCTTCCTTTTGTTAGACTCAACACATCCTATATTTAGAATCAATAGGGCTTTTGGAGTCACTCTTTGGCATATCTTTTCTCACCAAGCTTTTTCTCTCAACAAAAATTTTCAAATTTTGGCACTTTGTGCTCTTTTCTTGTTGACTTTTTATACCTTGCCCCTATGGGACATTTTTGGTATATTTTTGCATCATCTATATCATATTAGAGCTTTGCTCTTTTGAGTGATCTTTAAATGCTTAAGGTGTAACCTTTCCACCCTCAAATTTATCTTTTACAATGTCCTCATTGTAACATTGACGTTCATAGGTGTATAAAGGCTACAAGTGGCTATTGGAAATTGAAAAGATGGCCTAGATCATTCTCTAAATGTATATAGGGTATGTAAGTCAAGTTGTGTCCCAAGAAGAATTTTGCTAGTTCTAACAAGAACACATAACTTAGGTAAATTAGTGATAAAAAATTATTTGAACTATGAACAAAAAATAAGGTATGACTTTATGTGTAATCTTGCAAAAGAAAAGTAACCTAAAATTTGTAAAACTATCCCGGACACAAAATAAAATAAAACATGGAGACTAAGATAAATGATTTGAACCTGCCCTACTCCATAGGAGTAGGTTGTGAACCAAGTGGTTGGAATGAATGTTTCGACACAAGAATCCACATTTTCTTCTTTTAACAAGGTGTTCTTCTTTTTCAACAACCGGATCTCTTGTTGACAACTTATTGTGGCATGGTGGAATTTGCTGGAGCACCTCAGTATGCTCCTCAGCCCAAACGGTTCTCACCAACTTAAATTGGTGTTTCTCTTTCCACTTATGTTTGTACACGTTTCTCATCACGTGTTTCTCTCTTTGATCATGGCACAAGATTTTAATGGAACAAATGGGGGAACAGGTCATCCCCCAAAGATTTTTCCACACCACCACACCAACAATCGAACTTGATTTTATGAAGTTTCCTGAGTCCATGGATTGATCATCACGTCCCTTTTCAAAAACAACTTGAAAATTTTCTGCGCAACTTTGCTGCACGAATGCTGCAGCATCCGCAACAATATGTTTTTCCTGCGCAGATTCAAAGTAGGGGTTAATGAAAATCTTGGCATTTTGTTGCACCTCTTCACTATTTTGAAGTGAAGAGGGATTGCTTAAATGCTCAGGTTCTTCCTCATAACTTTTCATCTCTTGACTATTTTCCAAAGTATCGACCTCAACCTCATCCTTACCAATACATTCAAAATTTTCAATTTCACTTGGTATAGGAATTTGGTTTTGTCTATTGATCTCTTCAACACGAGTTGATATGAGGGCAACAGATGTCAATATACTTTGTGCGCACTCATTTAGATTTTTTGTGAAATCATTCATCATAGCTTTAAGAGATTCGAAGTTTTCAACTTGTTCAAAAGAGGTTGTAGGGGGTAAAAATGAGTTATTAAAGTCATCCCCTTGAAAACTCCCAGAAAAAGCAACTTGTTCCTCCCAAGATTGGTCAAAATTATTTGCGTAAGTGTTACTCCAATCTTGGTAGGGAGGTGTTGGTGATGTGAAAGTGCCATGATCTTGACCATTTAAAAACAAATTAGGATGATCCTCCCATGATTGAGTATAACCATTGAAGTGTGAGGTATCCCAATTACTATCTCCCATGAAATAATTGGAATCAGGGTTCGAAGGACAATAATATGTGAAATGATTTCCGCCACAGAAGTCACAGAAAACAGTTTCATATGACCCAAACGAATATCCCATTGAATCCATATTCACAAAAAGATAAACTCAAAAATTTATTACTTGTGCACACATGGAGACATATGACAAGCAACAAAGGTGGTAGAAAAATCAAATCTTTTAAAATACTTTTATAGACTTTTAGCGTGCCAATCCCCGGCAGCGGCGCCAAAAACTTGATGGTGCTTTGAATACACCGATAGACGTGTGATAATTAAACCTCAACGCAAGTATACATCGAGATCTAATGTCGTCTTTTCAAGTAATAAAGTGGTAAAATACCAGATATCGTTCCCACAGAGATTGGAGTAAAAGCGCAATAAAAGTCTAATAAAAGAAATGATTTCCAAGGATCAATTCGAAGATAATATTTTTAGTTGGTTTTGGATTATCGCAGATTATATAAAACAGATAAATAAAGAAAGCAAGCAAGGGTGTAAGACGTTGGGGTGAAGCTTAATTATAAATTCCAGCAGACCAATGCTATGTCAATGCTACAACATTGGTTCCTCAATACTTAAATTCACCATCTATTTGATAGGATGCCCTTCCGGATCTTCAACATTATATTATTAATCTAGCTTTCAACAACCCATTCCTGGTGATGTATCAGGACTATTAATAATAAAATGATGCCTTTCAAATATATGGATAAACAAATTACTTTGTTAAAAATCACTCTTCCAAGTTGATCCCATATCTGTTAAGTTGACGTGTCTGAGTGGTCCATTCCTGATACGCACTCTACACTTTTACCATCATCACGATGACCAACTTATCGGGCAAAATCAACGTAGAAAAGACAGAGACGACAAATTCCTTTGTCAGTAGCACTTCCAAGTCTTACTTTCTTTGTCATTCGGATTGACGTGCATATCAATGGCTCATTCCTGATGCCTTGGCACTTTAACACTTTCAAAGTGATCAAAACGTCACGAAGTAAACTTATCTTTATAAAACTTAACATGAAATGGTGAACATCATTATTGAGAAATAATGTCCACTATTCTTTATAATTAAAACTCCACCCTTTAATCTCACACCCAAGCTTATAAAAGTTAGCTACTCATACTTGTATTTAAATTGCAATAAATGTAAATTACTGAAATTAAATACATAATGTAAATGACGTGAAAGTAAATGACAATAATGTAAAGAACAATAATTAAAAACAATGAAGAAGTGCAGCAATGTTGCTGTCGATGCTGCAGCAACTCATGTAGATGGCTAAGAACAACAAGAAAAAGATGAACAAGATGAAGATAACTTGCATATATTTAAAGAAAGCAATTAAAGATGGTTTCCAAATCAGTTTCTAAGCTGATTGAACACACTTACAACAACATAGGACACCTCCTATTTATACACAAAGAGTCATGGCCTAAGCCATACCAACACACAACAACTAACACTATTTATGTACCATGCATACTATTCCTAGGAGATGTCTTGTGTACTACTACCATTACAACACATAAACTATTTTATGAAGAACCCAAAGCATTGAACTTCATCTTGCATGTTGTTGTCTTCCCAAAAATTCCGCATTTCTAGCCTTGTTCTTCATCTCGTCGCCATCAGTCTTGGATGCTGCAGCATTGAAGTAGCATTGGCTGCAATTTTCTTATTTTTAGCCATTCTACTTAGTAAAACAAGTAAAATCCATCACTTAGCTCCATGATTAATAAAGATACAAATAAGAGAATAAAATGACACAAAAGTTGGGATAAAACAAAATATTATATATAAAAATATAAGAAAAAGACACAATATGCATTAAATAAATAATGCATATCAACCACCGATTTGTGAGAACAAAATCAGTGGACATGTTGTTCACCGAATTGTGAGGACAACTTCGGTGAATGATGACTTGTTTGTTTGTTGAGAAGAGTCTTCTATTTTCCACAAGTAGAGAGTCTTCAAGCTTGATTTCGGTTGATCTTCGACTTCACTGAACAGTTGCTATAATGTACAAGTCATATGAAGAACCAAACTCAAATATTCTAAGTAGGATTTTAGGGAAACATCGGTGAGTCAATTTCAAATCTTTGGTGACCCAACAAAAACACCTGTAACGTCTAAACGTTCTAATAAAATATTATATAAAGCTTAATTTTATAGTATTTAAAGTGTTACAGTAAGTGTATAAGATATTTTTAGACATTTGAACAAGTTTTAAAATATTTTAAAAATAATGTTTCGTATTAGCTATTTTATAAGACACTTTTGATAAATGTCTTATAAATTCAACTTGTTATATGACACTTGTATTTATAGTGCGCTTCTTTTAAATAGTGTCGTATGTATAGCTAATACAGTACTTCGGGATTGCTTATTTAAAACAACTTATGTTTTTTTATAAAAGTGATTATCAAAAGTGTTGTTTGTCCCCAAACAACGAAAAGACTAAAAAGAATTAGACTCAATTTTGAAATTTTCTTGCAAAATCTTGGCATTAAGTGCACATACAATGTAGAACATACCCCATGGAATTCATAGTTTTTCATAAATCTTTTATCATTCATTTAAAGCCTAAGTGTGTGTGTGGATCATAAGCTAGCACCAATCTTCCTTTTGTTAGACTCAACACATCCTATATTTAGAATCAATAGGGCTTTTGGAGTCACTCTTTGGCATATCTTTTCTCACCAAGCTTTTTCTCTCAACAAAAATTTTCAAATTTTGGCACTTTGTGCTCTTTTCTTGTTGACTTTTTATACCTTGCCCCTATGGGACATTTTTGGTATATTTTTGCATCATCTATATCATATTAGAGCTTTGCTCTTTTGAGTGATCTTTAAATGCTTAAGGTGTAACCTTTCCACCCTCAAATTTATCTTTTACAATGTCCTCATTGTAACATTGACGTTCATAGGTGTATAAAGGCTACAAGTGGCTATTGGAAATTGAAAAGATGGCCTAGATCATTCTCTAAATGTATATAGGGTATGTAAGTCAAGTTGTGTCCCAAGAAGAATTTTGCTAGTTCTAACAAGAACACATAACTTAGGTAAATTAGTGATAAAAAATTATTTGAACTATGAACAAAAAATAAGGTATGACTTTATGTGTAATCTTGCAAAAGAAAAGTAACCTAAAATTTGTAAAACTATCCCGGACACAAAATAAAATAAAACATGGAGACTAAGATAAATGATTTGAACCTGCCCTACTCCATAGGAGTAGGTTGTGAACCAAGTGGTTGGAATGAATGTTTCGACACAAGAATCCACATTTTCTTCTTTTAACAAGGTGTTCTTCTTTTTCAACAACCGGATCTCTTGTTGACAACTTATTGTGGCATGGTGGAATTTGCTGGAGCACCTCAGTATGCTCCTCAGCCCAAACGGTTCTCACCAACTTAAATTGGTGTTTCTCTTTCCACTTATGTTTGTACACGTTTCTCATCACGTGTTTCTCTCTTTGATCATGGCACAAGATTTTAATGGAACAAATGGGGGAACAGGTCATCCCCCAAAGATTTTTCCACACCACCACACCAACAATCGAACTTGATTTTATGAAGTTTCCTGAGTCCATGGATTGATCATCACGTCCCTTTTCAAAAACAACTTGAAAATTTTCTGCGCAACTTTGCTGCACGAATGCTGCAGCATCCGCAACAATATGTTTTTCCTGCGCAGATTCAAAGTAGGGGTTAATGAAAATCTTGGCATTTTGTTGCACCTCTTCACTATTTTGAAGTGAAGAGGGATTGCTTAAATGCTCAGGTTCTTCCTCATAACTTTTCATCTCTTGACTATTTTCCAAAGTATCGACCTCAACCTCATCCTTACCAATACATTCAAAATTTTCAATTTCACTTGGTATAGGAATTTGGTTTTGTCTATTGATCTCTTCAACACGAGTTGATATGAGGGCAACAGATGTCAATATACTTTGTGCGCACTCATTTAGATTTTTTGTGAAATCATTCATCATAGCTTTAAGAGATTCGAAGTTTTCAACTTGTTCAAAAGAGGTTGTAGGGGGTAAAAATGAGTTATTAAAGTCATCCCCTTGAAAACTCCCAGAAAAAGCAACTTGTTCCTCCCAAGATTGGTCAAAATTATTTGCGTAAGTGTTACTCCAATCTTGGTAGGGAGGTGTTGGTGATGTGAAAGTGCCATGATCTTGACCATTTAAAAACAAATTAGGATGATCCTCCCATGATTGAGTATAACCATTGAAGTGTGAGGTATCCCAATTACTATCTCCCATGAAATAATTGGAATCAGGGTTCGAAGGACAATAATATGTGAAATGATTTCCGCCACAGAAGTCACAGAAAACAGTTTCATATGACCCAAACGAATATCCCATTGAATCCATATTCACAAAAAGATAAACTCAAAAATTTATTACTTGTGCACACATGGAGACATATGACAAGCAACAAAGGTGGTAGAAAAATCAAATCTTTTAAAATACTTTTATAGACTTTTAGCGTGCCAATCCCCGGCAGCGGCGCCAAAAACTTGATGGTGCTTTGAATACACCGATAGACGTGTGATAATTAAACCTCAACGCAAGTATACATCGAGATCTAATGTCGTCTTTTCAAGTAATAAAGTGGTAAAATACCAGATATCGTTCCCACAGAGATTGGAGTAAAAGCGCAATAAAAGTCTAATAAAAGAAATGATTTCCAAGGATCAATTCGAAGATAATATTTTTAGTTGGTTTTGGATTATCGCAGATTATATAAAACAGATAAATAAAGAAAGCAAGCAAGGGTGTAAGACGTTGGGGTGAAGCTTAATTATAAATTCCAGCAGACCAATGCTATGTCAATGCTACAACATTGGTTCCTCAATACTTAAATTCACCATCTATTTGATAGGATGCCCTTCCGGATCTTCAACATTATATTATTAATCTAGCTTTCAACAACCCATTCCTGGTGATGTATCAGGACTATTAATAATAAAATGATGCCTTTCAAATATATGGATAAACAAATTACTTTGTTAAAAATCACTCTTCCAAGTTGATCCCATATCTGTTAAGTTGACGTGTCTGAGTGGTCCATTCCTGATACGCACTCTACACTTTTACCATCATCACGATGACCAACTTATCGGGCAAAATCAACGTAGAAAAGACAGAGACGACAAATTCCTTTGTCAGTAGCACTTCCAAGTCTTACTTTCTTTGTCATTCGGATTGACGTGCATATCAATGGCTCATTCCTGATGCCTTGGCACTTTAACACTTTCAAAGTGATCAAAACGTCACGAAGTAAACTTATCTTTATAAAACTTAACATGAAATGGTGAACATCATTATTGAGAAATAATGTCCACTATTCTTTATAATTAAAACTCCACCCTTTAATCTCACACCCAAGCTTATAAAAGTTAGCTACTCATACTTGTATTTAAATTGCAATAAATGTAAATTACTGAAATTAAATACATAATGTAAATGACGTGAAAGTAAATGACAATAATGTAAAGAACAATAATTAAAAACAATGAAGAAGTGCAGCAATGTTGCTGTCGATGCTGCAGCAACTCATGTAGATGGCTAAGAACAACAAGAAAAAGATGAACAAGATGAAGATAACTTGCATATATTTAAAGAAAGCAATTAAAGATGGTTTCCAAATCAGTTTCTAAGCTGATTGAACACACTTACAACAACATAGGACACCTCCTATTTATACACAAAGAGTCATGGCCTAAGCCATACCAACACACAACAACTAACACTATTTATGTACCATGCATACTATTCCTAGGAGATGTCTTGTGTACTACTACCATTACAACACATAAACTATTTTATGAAGAACCCAAAGCATTGAACTTCATCTTGCATGTTGTTGTCTTCCCAAAAATTCCGCATTTCTAGCCTTGTTCTTCATCTCGTCGCCATCAGTCTTGGATGCTGCAGCATTGAAGTAGCATTGGCTGCAATTTTCTTATTTTTAGCCATTCTACTTAGTAAAACAAGTAAAATCCATCACTTAGCTCCATGATTAATAAAGATACAAATAAGAGAATAAAATGACACAAAAGTTGGGATAAAACAAAATATTATATATAAAAATATAAGAAAAAGACACAATATGCATTAAATAAATAATGCATATCAACCACCGATTTGTGAGAACAAAATCAGTGGACATGTTGTTCACCGAATTGTGAGGACAACTTCGGTGAATGATGACTTGTTTGTTTGTTGAGAAGAGTCTTCTATTTTCCACAAGTAGAGAGTCTTCAAGCTTGATTTCGGTTGATCTTCGACTTCACCGAACATTTGCTATAATGTACAAGTCATATGAAGAACCAAACTCAAATATTCTAAGTAGGATTTTAGGGAAAACATCGGTGAGTCAATTTCAAATCTTTGGTGACCCAACAAAAACACCTGTAACGTCTAAACGTTCTAATAAAATATTATATAAAGCTTAATTTTATAGTATTTAAAGTGTTACAGTAAGTGTATAAGATATTTTTAGACATTTGAACAAGTTTTAAAATATTTTAAAAATAATGTTTCGTATTAGCTATTTTATAAGACACTTTTGATAAATGTCTTATAAATTCAACTTGTTATATGACACTTGTATTTATAGTGCACTTCTTTTAAATAGTGTCGTATGTATAGCTAATACAGTACTTCGGGATTGCTTATTTAAAACAACTTATGTTTTTTTATAAAAGTGATTATCAACTTATCACATGTCAAATTAGAGTTTAATATAAAAAGTAAATTAGGTTTCATGGCTAATAAGTTGTTTTCAATAAATTAGAATCATTTGCCTTATCAAAAAGTGTAAGTACTTTTTTCCCTCATCCAAACACTCAAAAGTGCTTATCACCGGGTTGGCACTTGAATAACTCAAAAAGCCATTAAAATAAGCAATCCCAAACACCCCCTTCATTTTAGAAATCCATAAATATTGTTAAAACGTTTAAAATTTCCTTATAAACCTGTTAATCCAAGATCTAATCAAGATAGAGAAGATAGAGAATTTGTCATCCAATTACATCAAGAACATGTTACAAGATATGAGTTCAGCATTGTTCTCTCTCTCTACAATGTTAGTGTAAGTGTTCTATGTTACAAGATTAAACTAACCAAAGCCTATTTATACCTAGACACAAAAGGTATAAACCACACACTAACAACACAATAACATTGACTTTGACATTTGACTTTCTACATTAAACCTTGAAGACATATTAGCACTAACAATCTCCCCCTTGGATTCAAGGTTTAAACAAAAAGAAAACAGCAGTCTTTAGCTTTCTTGAATCTTCAAAACTTTAAAACTTTAGTTCTTTAATCTTTAAAATGGCTTGTCAAAGTCAACATGTCACACAGTCTTCAAACAAGAATTAACGGACAATCTTTCTTCGAACAGGAGAATATGAATCTTCACACAAAGCATTTTAGAACCTTAAGCACAAGTTCAAGAAAAAGAGATCACAAAATGATCAATCGATTTTTCTCAAACTCTTGAAGAATTCTCCCCTTTTTCTTTGACTTGAGAAATTCAAACTTCAGTATCGATATCTTCATAAAAGCACGAGTTCAAAAGAAAGAGATCACTAAATGATCAATCGATTTCTTATAAACTCTTGAAGAAGAAATTCTCCCCCTATCCTTTCTTGAAACGAAGACTTATTTCAACATTTCTCCCCTTTGACGTTAAAAAACAAATCTTTGACATGAAACGCTCTTTGACATGAAATTGATGTAGACATTTCTCCCCCTTTTTCGATGAAAATGAGCATCATGAGCATCGAAAATTCTTGTCAATTTCAGTCAAGTCCTTGTAAAACACAATCAATCTCCACATTAACGAAAGATCTTGCTCCCCCTAAAAATAAGAATTGTAGAGCAAATTGATTTTCTCCCCCTGAAAATTTGCATAAAATTTCATTAGCGCACATTTTAACAAATTTGTACAAGGAAAAAAATTTCATTGAACTACATTTTATAACTACTAACAATTAATCATTTGAACACCAAACAAAAGAAATTCAACTTAATGAAATTTAACAGATTGTTCAATCAAATGAAATCAAATGCATGTGTTTGGATTCAAATACAAGACATCATTGCATATCAAGTTTCAAATGTTCAGTTTCAACCCTTTTATAAAATCTATTTGGTGTGCTAGCATGCGAAATATGATTAGCTACAAGCATATGCAACTCTAAAACATATAAGAATACTTTGCTCGACTCACACTATTTGTCCAAAATCAGGATTTTCACAAATTTACAGGTTTATCGCGACTTTGTATTTTCCCAAGTTTCAAGAGATGTGTGCTCATTGACATCTTCTGATTTTGTGCACATTGGCATCTTTTGATTTTGTGCTCATTGGCATCTTTTGATTTTGTGCTCATTGACATCTTTTACTTTTGTGCACATTGGCATCTTTTAATCAAAAAGTTTAGTGAGAATAAGATACACCGTTAAACATGACTTTCTAACTGGTTCTATAGCAGGATTTGGGTCAGCGATCCCAGACCAGTTGGCCTTAGGTGCTAGGTGACGAGCACCCCTTAGAACTTACTTTCCCAAACCAGAAATACCACATCGATATATCTTAAACCCATTTGTACCAGTAGAACATGGCTTTCTATCTGGTTCTATAGAAGGATTTGGGTCAGCCAATCCCAAATCAGTTGATCTTAGGGACTAGGTGTCGAGCACCCCTTAGGACTTAATCTCCCAAACCAGAAAGCCCACATGCACAAACTTTCAAACTAAATGATTTTTATTTATTTATTTGATCATCTCAATCACTTGGTTCTAAAACATAGTGCTTCTCCTATATTTTCGTTTCCATCCATCATTCTGACAAAAAGGCTTTTTGAGCATTATATTCTATATAAGTCTAGAACTACATAATTTTGAGCATTCAGCATAATTTCATTCATGTTTTGCTGACCTTTCGATTTATTTCAGAAGTGAAAGATGAAACAAATGTAACTCAGATAATACAAAAACGCTTGTAAAATCACCCTTGACACACATTTCATTCATTGAATGAAAGTTGAAATTTTTTCACTTCATTGAATTAAATTTGTAAAGATTCAAACATTCAAAGCAGTAGAAATAAAACATAATGCAATGTTACCTTTTACCACTTGTTCCTTGAATTGAAAGATGTGACAGTTAAGGATATCACCTGATAAGTATGAGTTCTAAACTGATTTGTTTAGAAGTCTTAGTCTTTGAAGTACGGGTCCTGAACTGATTTGTCCAGAAGCCATAGTCGTTGAAGCACGGGTCCTGAACTGAATTGTTCAGAAGCCATAGTCGTTGAAGCACGGGTCCTGAACTGATGTATTCAGAAACCAAAAACATTGAAGCACGGGTCCTGAACTGATGTATTCAGAAACCAATAATTGTGAAATCCGGGTTCTAAACTGATGTGTTTAGAAACCATTTTCTCTTTACTCCCCCTTAATGGCACAAATAATCTTCTTCCTAGAGTTCAACGCTTTGCTTCTAAATCTGCAAAAACAGATTAAGTAGATTTTGGTACCCAACGTGTCTTGGGTCCTGGCTTGTTAAGCGGAGCTCTATAAGAAGGAAAATGATAAGTGCCATACCAATATTGAACATTATTATTTGTAACAAAATCATTAGTTCCACAAAAAGAACAACAAATATTCTTTTGTGCAAACCTGATTAAATTATTTGCGGAATATACTGAATCAGGTTTAGCAAAAGATTTACCTTTCAGTTTAGTGTTCTTGTTAGAAACCGATGATTTTGGTACATCTTTTTCAGGAATTGTACATTTGACTCTCCATTGCATGTTGACTTTCTTGTATGAAGGAAGATCAGCATATTTATACTTGGAAGAATTATCCACTGATGATCATAGAAAAGATTAGACGGTCGAATCGGACTTTCTGAATAGCTTTTGGATTTGTTGAGTGACTTCACTTTGTAAGATAAGTCATTCCGTTCCTTGGTCACCAAATCAAGCTTTTTCTGAATGTCAGACTTAACCCTCTTCTCTTTCATGATATCAGTAGATAACACGGCCAAATTCTTTGTGAGCTTTCGTATTTCTTGCTGAAATATCTTCCTTTCAACAGAAAAATCATCTTTGACGCTCCTGGCCTGAAAGTCAGCTTTCTTTCTCTTTTCCAGCTCTTGTCTTTCTTCATCTAATTCTTTTTGAAGCTCAGATATCTTCTTTGGCAATTTCACATTCTTTGCTTCAAAGTCTTTCCTTTTATCAAATTCAAGCCTTTCCTTCTCCAATTTCTATTTTTCAAGAAATAAAACTTTCTCAAAATCTGAATTTTGTTTGGAAAGTTTTCTGCATTTGAGTTCAAGAGCTTTCTTTACTTCATTTTCTTTCTTCTCATTCCTCTCATTCTTTTCAAGTTCAGAAACTTTCTGAGAGAGAGAAACTCTTTCTTTTTTGAGGTTTTCTCTTTCCTCTTTTAGTAACTTTTCTGTGTCAGAAAGTCTCTTTGTAAGCTCTATAACCTTTTCCTTGAGTTCTTCATTTTCAGCATCTGATGATTTCTGTTCCACATCCTCCTTTTTAGCTTTCTTTTCTTCTTCCTTTCTCTTAAAAACAACTTCAGATCCAAGCATTTGCTTTGTTAACTCGTTCCACATCTGCATTGGGTTGTTTTTGAAACATTCAACGCGTTTGAAGATGTGTTGCGGAAGTTTGTAAAGTGCGAAGATCAAGTTGGATGAAGCTTCTTTGTCGGCATTCATTCTTTTAATCTCTTCTTGAGTAAGGTCATTCTCCATTTTATATCTGATCATTGGACCTTCGGAGAAAGATTTTATCATATTTTCACCATTTTCTCTACTTTCAATAAAATCGATGAACGAGACTCTCCATATTTCAAAATCAGATTCTTTGAACAACACTGGAAGCCGCTTCATGTTTGAAGAATTAATCTGAAAAAAAATTATATAAAACTTTTTCTTGAAAAACTCTTAAAGTGTATGAAATACACTATAGAAAAAATTTCAGTATAATTTTTTTTTTCTTTCAAAATACTTTTTTTATTTAAGATTCTAAAAATAACTAAGTCAGAAACTCGCAAGACAAAGAAGCGAGAAGTAAGAAACTCGCAAGCCAAGGTTGCGAAAAGTAGAGAAACTCGCAAGCAACAGTTGCGCAAAGTGGAGAAACTCGCAAGCAACGGTTGCAAAAAGTAGCCTTGAACAATGAAAGAAATCTGACAGATCACTTTTCGCAAGAGAAGCTTGCGAAAAGTTTCAAAATGCGGGTCAGAGGGTTGCGAAAAGCTGAAAATTTGGGTCTGAGGCTTGCGAAAAGCTGTAAAACTCGGGCCTTTGTGATGCGAAAAGATCTGCGAGAAGAAGACTTGTACGAAGAACAATGCTCAAATCGATGAATCTTGCGAAAAGCTTGATGAATGTTGCGAAAAGTTTAGATCTAGCGAGATATTCCAAATACGTCTAAAAAACCTCTGAAATCCAAAATTTCTGAGACAATCTTGTGCAAACAGATTCGAAATCCAAATCCTAACACTTTTTCTTCAATAATGAACCTCTGAAAACCTCTGAATTTGATTCTGAACAGATCGAGCAGAGAACAAAAACGCACAGACCAAAATTCTTGAAAATCTCAAAATTGAACTCCAAATCCTTCGAATTAGTTCTCGATTCTTGAAGAAGAAATGATCTACTACTGAAACCGAATCCAAAGAACCAAAATGCAGAACAATTCGATCAAAAATCAGAAAATTTTGATCAAGTTTCAAGAAAATTAGATTTTCTTGATAAATCCATAAAATCAATCGAATTTTCTTGCAGAATTCCTCAAAATCTTCGTGATTGATCACTGAAAAACTCCTCTAAATCTCGAATCCTGCTCTGATACCAATTGTTAATCCAAGATCTAATCAAGATAGAGAAGATAGAGAATTTGTCATCCAATTACATCAAGAACATGTTACAAGATATGAGTTCAGCACTGTTCTCTCTCTCTCTACAATGTTAGTGTAAATGTTCTATCTTTTAAGATTAAACTAACCAAAGCCTATTTATACCTAGACACACAAGGTATAAACCACACACTAACAACACAATAACATTGACTTTGACATTTGACTTTCTACATTAAACCTTGAAGACATATTAGCACTAACAATCTCTCCCTTGGATTCAAGGTTTAAACAAAAAGAAAACAACAGTCTTTAGCTTTCTTGAATCTTCAAAACTTTAAAACTTCAGATCTTTAATCTTTAAAATAGCTTGTCAAAGTCAACATGTCACACAGTCTTCAAACAAGAATTAACGGACAATCTTTCTTCGAACAGGAGAATATGAATCTTCACACAAAGCATTTTAGAACCTTAAGCACAAGTTCAAGAAAAAGAGATCACAAAATGATCAATCGATTTTTCTCAAACTCTTGAAGAATTCTCCCCTTTTTCTTTGACTTGAGAAATTCAAACTTCAGTATCGATATCTTCATAAAAGCACGAGTTCAAAAGAAAGAGATCACTAAATGATCAATCGATTTCTTATAAACTCTTGAAGAAGAAATTCCCCCCTATCCTTTCTTGAAACGAAGACTTATTTCAACATTTCTCCCCTTTGACGTTAAAAAACAAATCTTTGACATGAAACGCTCTTTGACATGAAATTGATGTAGACATTTCATACGTCATATAAAAACTGTATTATGACGTTTGAACATTTTATACGTCATATAAAACCAATTTTGTTGTAATAAACTAAGAGTGTAAGACATATTATTATTTCTTTTAATTTATCATAAAATAACATTGATATACCTATTTTTAAGACAATGTAAAATAAAATTTATTACTTAGAATTTAGAAATGAGATGAGTACAATACAATAAGATTTTGTTCTAGAAAACCAATCAAACTATATATATATATATATATATATATATATATATATATCAATGGGCCCACTTAACTATTTCTCAAACAAAGCTTAAATATGTCTAAATTGGAAAAGACATAAATTGTTCTATGAATTGGGGGGGACATATGTAGGTTTATGACACATAAGCGCATCAATCCATATCAAAGTCTTGATCAAGCATTAATTCTAATAGTGATTTACCTTTAAATGGGCCAATTAGTGTCCCAAAAACATAATCATTTCAGTTTACATTAAAAACATAAACTAAAATAAAAACCACACTTTATTTTCCACCATTATTCATCTTTTGTTTGAAAATAGTTGCTTTTTTTAATAAATACGACAATATTTAACAATTGTCGGTGTTTGTGTTTGTGTTTGTAACCGGCAACCCTCCAAGTCGACCCACACTATGGACCTGTTTGTGAGTTGTTTAATGTGACTCACAACTTATTTCGTGAACTATGCATATTTGTTTCATAGTGCTTAATAATATAGAAAATGGTTTATCCAATAAGGCTTTTAAGAGGAGCTTGATGCAGAAAGCCAATTAAAAAAAATTCAAACCTACCCCTTCCAATTAAAAAACATGTTTTTTCCATTTATAAAAAAAAGTGTCTCAGGCAAATTTTTTTCTCAATCAGACTATTTAGTTCACGTAGACAACTTTATATCCATATAAGACTTAATAAAAAATTAAGTATATATAAACCAGCTCGAGGGTTGCTGGTTACACACCTTTTCAACAAACTTCGCATATCCAACAAACGACAATATCTTTCCAAATACTAATTAAATCCTTACAAAAAAAATCATCTACATTCTTTATATATACATGTAAAATACTATGATAATTAATTAACCAAAAAAAACATAATAATACATTACCTAGCTACTAGCTAGCTCTGATCTCTAGCTAAACTTTGAAAACCCCTAATTAATTACTATGCAAGATTAACCCTAATTAATTAACTAAGTTTACATAAAGGGTTCATATATATATATATATATATATATATATTAATTAGATCCTCTTTCATACATGCATGCATGTGTCCTATTTATTATTTAACATGCATGCATGCATGTACATGTGAGTGTAAATAAGTTGGATGATGGGACAAATTATATTTGAGCATCATCTGATGATGATGACCATGCACATGCGTACGTGTGGTTCTTCATCTGATGATGGATGGATGGATGGATGTATGTATGTTAGTCAATCATAACATCATTAATTCATCTCTCTTTTCACCCAAATTGGCATCTTCTTCTTCATTCTTACTGTTGGGAAGTTTATTATGGTATCCTCCTCAGCTACCCATCTGAACCATATTCATATATCCCCACATCAATTCAATGGTACACAGTACACACACATATGTGTGTATATATATATATAGAGAGAGAGAGAGATATATATAGATATGTATGTATGTATGTATGTGTGTATGTATGTGCATGGCAAGTGTTGTATCAGTATATGGTATCTGTCAAGGGTAATATAGTCATTGCACACCGAATTAGGTTAAGAAATTAAAGCAGTCAAGAGTATACATTCTTCCCTCATCGTCTGGAGAAAGGGTTTTCAGTTTTATCTATATAGGTAGTGAAATTACCATTGTACCCTCTGGTGTGTGTGTGTGTATCAATATGTTTTAAATATTATTAATTACCTGAAGTTGGTAACAAAGTGGTGGAGGAATATGGAAGCTTCAAGTCTGGCCAAATCAAGCCCAGGACACAGCCTCAGCCCTCCACCAAAAGGAGTGAAGCAACTACTGCTACCACTGCTCATGTCCCTATCCTGTTAATTTACCACAAAACATCCAAAACTTAATGTTTTATAAAAGATTGATGATATATATATATATATATATAGAGAGAGAGAGAGATAATAAATTGTAACCGCTAAATGTGTGTAACCCGTGTAACCCGTCGATTTCATAGGTTTTTTTGATGAATTTTTTTTATGAAATTGTTTATTTTGATGAAAGTAGTTCATATCATTCATTTCTTGATGAATTTTTTTATGAAATTTGTAGTTTCATAGGTGAAAACGAAAATATATGAAAAGTTTCATAAAAATGAAAAAAAACTATGAAACTACAAATTTCATAAAAAAATTCATCAAGAAATGAATGATATGAACTACTTTCATCAAAATAAACAATTTCATAAAAAAAATTCATCAAAAAAACCTATGAAATCGACGGGTTACACACATTTAGCGGTTACAATTTAGGGGGTGTTTGGGAGTGCTTATATTTTTGACTTATTTGCTTATAGCTTCTCCCCACCGCAAATAAGCAGTTTGGAGTGTTTGGATAGAAAAAATCAAAAGTGCTTATTTGCTTCTCCTCACCACAAATAAGTTGTTTTTGATAAGTCAATCCATACCTACTTATTTACTTCTCCTTATTTCCTTATCTATCCAAATTACCTTTTTACCCTCAATTTTTAAAAATTGTTTTTTCTCAACGCATAAGCAAATAAGCATAAGTTAAAAATATAAGCACGTAGGACTCTATATATATATATATATATAGAGAGAGAGAGAGAGAGAGAGAGTGTCATTCTTTTAAAAACCAATTAATTTCGTACAAATCAATAAACCAGTTTTCATGTGTTGTTTCATATATGAAATAGTATGTCTGAAAATGTAGTGTTTATACATTGTTTCGCGTATGAAACGTTCATGCATGATTGTTTTCTTCTACACACTTGAACTGGTTTATAAGTTTATATATAAACACAGTTTGTAATAATTATGCTCCTATATATACACACACAGAATGTACTACTACACCAACTACTATATATATATATATATATATATAATGTACTACTACAGCAACTACTATATATATACTTACTTGCCACCTCCAAGGGTTGAACTGGTGAGGAGACTTATGGTGATTTTCATCAAGATGAACTGATCTGAAATGAGTCAACACACACCATCCTTTTGGTATAAGGTACCCTTTGATCTCAACATCTTTCATGGCCTTTCTAATCACCCCCATTATTATATTCCCCATTCTTAGGGTTTCTGTAATCACCTGTACATTTAATTTTAATCAATTATCATCTCAGATTTTTTTTAACAAAAAAACATTTTTCGTTAGCGTAAAGAAACTTAGACACCCCGGCCAGCTTGGGTAATTGTTATATACGGGCGGTGTTTTCGGGTTGATATTAATTAATGGTTAACTTGTTAGTTTAAACTTACGCTTTGTGTAAATGGCATCGATAGGTAATCATCCCAACACAATGGCTCTCCGAGGCATTCTTTACGCGTCTTCAACTCCAAATTTTCCTCCTAATAATCATGATCAATAAGTGGTGAAGTGGGTAAGCAAATGATTATGAGATAAATAATCATCACAACCCCTAAAAGTGGATTAAATACCGAATGCAACTAAATGATTATGAGAAATGGTCCAAGTCTATCCAATTTGGGACTCTAACACGCCCCCTCTAATAGAGGCTAGATATGCACAGATGTCTTAAAGTGTTCAAAGGGAGATAGACGAGTATAGACTGCTTCAGAGTGTTAAATGTTGGCTCTGATATCATGTTAGAATATGTGGAAACTCCAAATTAGAGGTTTCAATATATAGAGGAGAAAGTCTGGCTGATGTGTGACTCTAACCGCCACAATTGTAATTATAAATTTAAAGATGTAAGTAAGTACCTTAAGTTGACCAAGAGCTTTGGGACAATCCGATAAGTATTTGATAGCCAAAGTTATAAGTAACGGCACCGAATCCTCTCCAGGAATCATCAAATCAATCATATTATCAGATATTAATTCATCTGTTAGCTTTTCGCTCTTATCATTGAGCAACACATCAGCCACATCCTTAGAATCCGGTGAAACATTCCTCCTTTTATCCCGAATAATTTTATACACCAATTTCACCATCTTCTTCTTGGCTTGTAACGATCGATGAAGTTGAGTTCCAGGTAACTTTAACGGTAACGACATAAGACCCGCGATAAATTTCTGAAATTGGATCTTCAAATAATCCATTTCTTCACCCGGATCTAAACCGATGAGGGTTTTGGCCAGTACTTGAAATGCAATCTGATCATAATCAACAAATTTTGATAACAATTAAACATTAATCACTCACTATTTCTAAATAATTCCAATTTAAATCCATGAATTAATTAATTTTGTAAGAAATTAACAGTGGTAGAAAGTGGGAAACTGTAATAGCGACATGTAAAAGAGGGAGGGAACATCTGATTAATAACATGGACCATATGGTGGTGAAATTTGTAGACAAAATAATTAATTTATAATGATTATGTAACCAATAATAAGGGTTTCTAATTGCTTTATACCATAAAATTAAAGTGTTGAGAAAAATCAAAAGTTACATTTACTTTTTGTTACTTGCTCTTTGCTTATATCGCTTTTCCCCACCCAAACAAATTACTTTTGTTTGTTTCTTCCCACAAATTGCCAAAATACTCAACAATCCACACCTTTTGTTAATTAGAACGATGTGTAATCTATATCATTTCATTTAAGTTATGTAAGGAAAAAAAAAGGTTTACATGTTTAAAATGTAACAGGTTATACATTACTATACTGGACATGACAGGGATCATTGTTCCACATTTGCCAGGACTTTTATGTGAAACAGACAAGAAAAGAGTGGAACAAAATGGAACACGCTTGTTCCACCCCCACCCCATGGAACAAGGTGGAACAAACTTATGTTTTACTAATATAACCTTAAAATAAAATATAATTATCTTCTAAAACATCAAATACACGTTCTATTTTATATTTTATTCATTCTTTAATTTTATTTATTGTATTTTATTTAATGTTATCTGTTCTGTTCTGTCCAGTTCTATCTACCAAACGTTGAACAACTGTTCTGTCATGTTATGTTCTGTCCACGTACCAAACGCACCCTAATGAGATAATATATAAATTAGGTTTTATTATTTCGTGCATTTAGTCTTATACATAATAATTATCAATTGTAACCTTTTAATTTAACGAAAATTTACAAACCAAAAACAAAATTTAAATTTTACGAGTGTCTTTATATGTATATTGATTTACAAAATCTTATTTTGTTCAATATAATCCTTTTTAAATGTGGACATGAAAACAATTAACATGGTCAAATGAATCAAAGCAACGTACATATTTCAAGTTTTGTATGATGAATCATAAGAAAATATGGACAGAAGTTTGGCAAAATTTATATAATAATAACAATAAAGAAATAACTAAATGGAGGGTGAACAAGGTGTTCGTTTACCGAAATTTCGATCTATTATTAAGTTATGTACAGATAAATTTGTGTTATTGTTTACTTTTTATCTGAATCAACAATTTAAATAAGAAAATGACCCATTTATCCATGTGTATGAATTATAAACTGTTTGAAAAATTGTTGTTTACTTAAGGAAATGGGAAAAATGGTCGAATCACATATTGGTTTTACATGTAATTACGGAACACAGTCAAAGTAAGTGTATATCAATGATTTTACACGTGATTTTAGTGTAAACTCACAGGCAATTCAACTATTTCTATGTTCTTTTATTTTTTTTGGAAGGCATAGCGGCATCGACCCTTTCGATCAACTACCACGCACACACGCACGCACGCCTCCCCGGCGGTATCGGACATCCGAGGGCAGTCTACTAATCCGCCGCTGTCCCGGCCCTGCAGCTTACGCTGGACCTAAGGCCCAACCACAGGCTGGGGGTAAGCCCAGTCAAAGACTGGACCACCCAATGACTGGTTACTCCTCATGCCCTCAATTGCCTCCCCTTGGAATCGAACCCGGGTAGACTAGGATACCATCCACAGCCCCCCAGGATGTTACCGTCCTTAGGTAGACCAACGGAGCTAGACATGATTTGTTCTATGTTCTTTTATTTAGTTACAGTTCTCGTAAGTTTATGAACCTGACCATATATATGTGTGAAAGATCGTGTGAGAAGTTAAAATTATCATGAGAATCGTGAGAAGTGGATCTTAACCGTTGATCACTTTTAATCTCATGTTCTTCCATGAATTGCAAGATAATTGAGAATTGGTAGGGAGATAGAAAGAACATACATGTTTGGATTCATCTTGAATGTAAATAGGACGATCTTCTTTCCAAGTAGCCATGGATTGAAGAAGCAGTTTTCGCATGTCAGAAGTCACCTGAGCTTTCAGATACGGAGATTTGAAGAAAGCACCAATGAGGCCATGAATTCTCCGGTGTAAGCTTCCATTGATTCTCAAAATCGACGATTCTCCCATCAACTCCGTCAACGACTTCGGATACGACGGCACAAAATTGTTGGCATCGCTTTGTAATACGAATCTACTCACTTCTGCATCAGTCGACACTATCGTCGGACTACCAAATAAGTGCGATTTGAACACCTTCCCGTACCTACCGAACAATTTGAACACAGATTCAAAGTTTTTAGTTTCAATTTTGCGAGCGAAACTCAGATTTTCAGATTTCAAATTTGAAATTCGTTTTGATCCGCGCAAAACGAGTTCGATCGATGAACAGAAAATCAGTAAACAAATCGGAGTAAAAAACTGACAATGGCGGCAAAAACGCAACGAGAAATCGATCGAAAGTTACAGAAAATTAAATCAACAAACAAATCGAAGTAAAAATGAAACGAGATCGCATTGATCGGAAACTTACAGACAATCAATAAACAAATCTGAGTAAAAACCTGATAATGGCGGCAATAACGCAACGAGAGATTGATCGAAACTTACAGAAAATCAACAAATAAATCGAAGTAAAAATATCACATTGATCGGAAACTTACAGGAGACTACGTTTATCCATAAACGATTGAGGATGATCGGTGTACCCGCAGGAGATGAAATCTAAAGTTTCGCCGATGATCGGCCATCCCATGGTTCCTAAGAGCGTACTCCTTACCGGCGACGACGATGATATTCGTGTCCGGCGGTTGTTGATGAAGATGAAGATGAAGGTGAAGAAACCGAGTACGGCGGCGGAGAGGATGAAGGAGGTGTTGATGAAGTCCATGGAGGCGGAGACGGTGGTTTTTGGTGTTTTCCGGTGAGTGTGTAGGTGTTTATATATCATTGGTTAATGACAAATATGGTTGCAACAAAGTGAAATGAAGACGTACGTGCGGGTGCACGCGTGTACCTTAATTGATGACTCATCACATATTACCTTGATTTAAAGGGCTGTTAAGCAAAAGCAAACATTTGGAGTTACTTTTTCTAAGTCAAAATTTTTATTTATTTTTGATGAAAATATTTGTTATAATCAAAATCTTTAGTGAAATTATTAAATTATTTAAATAAAATATAAAATCAAAAAATTATTGGTTTTAGTTTTTAGAAAAATGATAAACAATTTAGGGCTTGTTTGTTAGCAGCTTAATGAGCTTAATGGGACACGTAGCTTATTCGGTCAGCTATATATGAATGTTTGATAGTGGCTTGATGATATATAGAAAATGGCTTATTTAGTAAGCTTTTAGGAGGGAGCTTTATGTAGAAAGTCAAGTTTTGTCCAAACCCATCTCTCCCATTTAAAAAACATGCTCCTTCCATCTATGAAAAAACTCTCCCAAATAAAAATCTTTCCAATCTATACAGACAAATTAATCCACACGGATAACTTTATTCATACAGGACTTAATGAAAAATTAACCAAACAACCCTTAAACTCGTTGTCTTTAGCTATCAATTGATCATATTTTGTAGTATTCCAATGGTTTCTTTAAAATAAAAAATAAAGAATTTTTGTATATGTTTTGTATTGTATTGTGTTTTTAACAAGGAATTAAATTGTGTGAGCCGTGACGTGGCGGTGAGCCCAAATCTCAAGTCTTAGGAGACACGGTGAAGTCATGGCGTTTTTAAGCCATGACTTGTGACGTTAAATTTCTAATTTATATATAATAGTTATATATTAAAACATATGTTTTGTAGTGTTACTCAATAAGTCAATAGTATAAAAGCAAGTTAAATTAGGTTATATATCAAAAACTTGTAAATAAGACATTAATAACGTAAAGAAAAATCAAAAATATCATTACGATAATTGCGCATTAGGTCATGACGTGTCATGGACTTAACGTGGCTTGACACACAGACCTTGGTGTCATGGCGCGCCATGCCGACTGTACAGCAAGTTTTTTAGAACAATAATTTTTAATAACGTGTTATGTTTATAACAAATGAAAATTTTCAGTGATTTGTGTAAGAACCTTTTTTTTACTTTCTCACGATATTTATATTTTTTATGGGAAGAATCTCTTTATACCGATTCAATGTTTTCTACAATCTATATAATAAACGAATAAATAAACTTTTTGGTTGTATCTTAATGATGTTTATTTCAATTATTTATTTACTTATCTTTATATATATTTATATGAAAACGTTTTTCTTAGATTTAATTACTTGAAGAACCCCACGTCGCCATGATTATATGTGGATTTGATTTATTGAAATATAAGTTCTTGTTACTAAATTAATAAAAAATTATAGCCACGTGGATTTTATATATATATATTGGAGGGTGTTTTAGGTTTTGCCTAGACTAATCCCTTGGTAAATTATGACTGTAAGAAATCAGATTAAACCTCAGTGGCCACAAGTTGTGGACGCCTGGATTCGAACCCTGGACTGATGGGATATTCCACCACATCCCCCAAGGCCTTAATCAGTACGCCACAACCTTGTGGTTTGGATTTTATATATTATCGCAAAAAATAAATGTTTTTTTTTATTTTCACAAATATGTACGATTATTTTAAACTACTTTAGCTACCTTTTTCATAATTTATACTTATTTTTGTTATAAATATATTCTTTTATATTAAAATAGATACGTATAGTTTGTACATTACAACAAAATTAGTTTTATCAGAAAATTAGAATGTTTTATCGTTATAATATTTTGTAAAACGTAAATTTATATCATGACCAAACTAAAAAGTGTCATTTTTAAAAGCGTTACAAAAAGTTTATATGACGTTTTAATAAGCTATTTAAAACGCTTTTAAAATAAAATAATTCGTCTTTTTATAGGACACATGTGTTTATAAAATACAATTTCAAGTAGTGTCGTATAATATAGTTAATTCGACACTTTATTCCAAAAACATCCTTAAAAACTTGTTAAGAGAAAAGAGGAATTCATCAACGTAGGAAGGCCAACCGAGCGAAGCTCCTTTGGCACACTTGAAATTATGTATCTACTTATCATATTTTTGCCCCTGCCTTTTTTCATTTTTCTAAAGGGGGATGGAGAAAGCTCTTATTCTCCGATTTTGTTAACGCCGTCAACGTGAACTGCCGATGCGGCTTCTGACTATGCTTTCTGCGGTCTTCGTGGGTGATGGCATTGAGTGCTCAATAATCCATGCAAAATCTCCAGGTATTGTCCCCTTTTTTTCACCAACACACACGGGAGAGGCATAAGAACTCACACCTGAATTCCAAAGTTCATCTCTTCATCTTCCCAGCATACTAAAATAAACCAAAATGGAATTGGCTATTGAACAGCCAAACATATTTCGGCTGACCCCAGCGTCAAAGTGAAGTTCCTTGTCTCAGCGTCCTCCTTCCTATTGGAAGGGCCTCATTACTTTGGCAAAGAAGGCCCTACCCCAGACATTCAATCAACCGGTTTAGACAAAAAGTAGGGCAAGTCATCAGGTATCGAACTAGGGCATCGTCTCTTGGGCATTTGAATGGCTACCACCTAGAGGCCAAATCGATAGACTAAACAACTTTCCGTAGAGTGCTATAAAACATGGCTTCTTTCCATCTAATTCGGGGAACCTCCACAGTGCCGGGGGACCAAGCAGGGCATAGCTAGCGGCATAGGAGCCGACTCGGCATCAGCGAAACCTATTGTAAATTTGTAACACATTAGATAAGACGATTTTTAGTTTGATCGGTTTATCCTATAAACTTATGTCTTATCAAATATAATATTTAAACACTTAAAATAATAGTTTGCATTTTATAAAATTATTTATGTTGTAGTGATAAATCAAACCAAAATGAATGATCTCAATATGTTTCATTGGAAAATAGAATATTAATAGACTTGATCTTTACCTAAAAACTAATTATATATATATATATAGAGAGAGAGAGAGAGAGAGAGAGACTTGGGATCATGTAAGACCAGACTATTTCCGTGAGACCGTGAAACCAAAAATTTAAGACTAAACCTTCACAGCAAAAGATTGTGATGGTAAACCTTCACAGTGTTTTTGTTGTGAATGTTCGCTGTTTTTCTTACCTTCACAATGAATCACCGTGAAGGTTTAGTGTTAATTTTGTGGTTTCACGGTCTCACGAAAACATGTTGGTCTCACGTGAACCCAATCCTATATATATATATATATAGAGGAAAGTTCAAATAAAAACTCAAATTCAATTGTAAACATGAGGACAAATCTCGTCCATTGATCGCAGCCATATTTAAGCCATTCCTAAAATTCAGCTTTAGGGGTATTTTCGTCAAATTAGAATGAGCGCATCCTTTATAGACTTTTTATTTTCTTTTTTAATTAAAAAACTTTTACCCCCTTAAATTTTAAAATAAATTATCTCAAAAATTACTAACATTTTAATCAAACAAATTACATCAAAAAAACGAGAATTTCGTGCTCTTCGATATGACATCCATCATGATATAGTTTTTTTTTTTCGTTTTAACCGTTTTACGTGAAATCGTGTATATGTGTTATATTCAGAGTGAATAAAGGTACATTTATTCAGTTTTGAATATTTACCTTTATTCAGTCTGAATATATAGAGTTATTCAGACTGAATAAAGGTACAAAATTTAAACATTTATTCGTTTTGAATATCTACCTTTATTCAGTCTGAATATAACACATATTCAGACTGAATATAACACATATTCAGTCTGAATATAACACATATTCAGACTGAATATAACACATATTCAGTCTGAATATAACACATATTCAGACTGAATATAACACATATTCAGACTGAATATAACACATATTCAGTCTGAATATAACACATATTCAGTCTGAATATAACACATATTCAGACTGAATATAACACATATTCAGACTGATGTATTTATATGTATATATACCAACATGCAGTTTGTGCAACCACAATATATAGTGTAGCTACCAACTTTTACAACTCAAACAAACAAAGAGTTTTGTCTTTGTAACTGCACACAAATTATAACTTTCATTTAACATACACGTGTTTGCATCATAATGTTTATTGACACATATGATGATATGATAGATGTGGTAACAATGGCGATCATTATATGAAAACAAAGAGCTTGTACGTACGTTCTGAATCTAGTTGCATGTTTTAATTAAGCATACAACTCAGCAATACCAAATACCAGTTCGTAAGTTAAAAATAATCTACTAGCTTTTTCCTTTCTTATGTTAGGTTGGTTCTCTACTTAGGAGTTAGGGCCATCCCAACTATAAGAAGATTTTTTTTATATATATTCAGTCTGAATATAACACATATTCAGTCTGAATATAACACATATTCAGTTTGAATATGTGTTATATTCAGTCTGAATATAACATATATACACGATTTCACTTAAAAAACGGTTAAATCGAAAAAAACTATATCATGATGGATGTCATATCGAAGAGCACGAAATTCTCGTTTTTTTGATGTAATTTGTTTGATTAAAATGTTAGTAGTTTTTGAGATAATTTATTTTAAAATTTAAGGGGGTAAAAGTTTTTTAATTAAAAAAGAAAATAAAAAGTCAACAAAAGAGGGCTGATTCCAATTTTACCCCTGCGCGCTAAAAATTCACTAAGCCATGGACATAGTTTTCAAGTTATTTACAAAATTGTCACCGTGTTTTTTATTCATTGATCTGATCTCCGATTTTTTAATCAAGGGCTGTGGTTTGTCCTCACGTTTACAACTGAAATTTGGTTTTTATTTGAACCCACCCCTATATATATATATATATATATATATATATATTAATTTAAAATCCTATTAGACTTATGGGCTTTTATTGGTCGTTGATGCAAATGGATATTCCGAATCTCCATTCTTATTCGGATTAGGCTTCTTGGATTGATTCAATTTGGTTGAAGATGAGGTTTTTCGGTGCTTTGAAAGTGTCATGCTTACCACTTTGTGGTCTATACGTGTGTTTCAGACTGATATTCTCTTTGGCAACCTGAAGTCAAAGAGGACGGTGATTTTATAAAACATTATAAATCGTGCTTACTTTTAGTAAAATCATAGAAGTAGCATTTTGTCTATTATTTAGATTGGTTGACTTACAAATCTTTTTCTTGCCATTATTTTTATATAACTATATATTTTTCTAGTTTGTTACTTTAAATTTCTATTAAAAATTAACAAATTACAAAAACAGTCCCTCAATTGTTGTATAGGGGCGTACACCCTTTGCTTTCTATTTACAAACATGAGTTGATCTCGATATGTTGTATATCGCAACGAAACAACTTAGAATACGCCGTTGTAGATACAAATAGCAATACTTTAAATTTTGAGAATTACTAACAACATATCGTGACAGTATGTCGGAAATTAAATAGTGGAAAATTATGTTGTGCGGATAGGTTTTTTCGATAACATAACAACGATACCTTTAATAAAAGTTTTTCTTTATTAAAAAGTTGACTTTTCTGAAGATCTTTTTTTTTTGATGACCTATAGTGACGATTTGCCATCAAAGTTTTCTTAATATAAACCGTAGAAACCATACAGTAACAACAATTCGTCGCAATTGGTCAGAAGTATTGCGAGAGCCATTATGTTGTTGAAATGGATACATATAGACATGATATAGTAGTGACTAGTGACTAACCTTATTGTGATTGACCGTCGTCGCTGTAGGTCTATTGTGTCAATATTAAAATCTCTAGTATCACTGTAAGATTCTTCTGTTATACTAAGATATGTCTCGGGAATGAACGTATAGGTTATATTACATTAGTCAATCAGGTTGTAGCGCAGTGGTTGATCGCCCTGGGTGATGTGGTGAAGTATCCCATCTACCCAGGGTTCGATTCCAGGCGTCCTCAACATTGATAAGACATCTTTAAGTTTCAAAATTGTCAGGGATTAGTCCAGGTTGTGCCTAGGATACCCTTTCCAAAAAAAATATAATACATTTTTTTTTCTTTTTTTTCATATTGAAATTTCAAGAAGTCGGTCATTTAAATGGATAAGTAAACATGCTTGGAAAGGTTTCAATTCCAAAAACTAAGTCCTCTTTTAAGGGTTTTGGATTTTTAAACTATGGTGGTCCATTCACAAATGAAAATAAGGTTGCTTCATGGTTGAGAATATGCGAGTGTTTTATCTATTTTAAAGTGTTAAAACTTTTTAAAAAAGAACATACCCACGAGCCGAGTCTAGCGACACCAAACTTTTTTTTGGAAAGGATATCTCAGACACAGCCCGAACTAATCCCTGACAATTTTGAAACTTAAAGATGTTTTATCAATGTTGATGACGCCTGGAATCGAACCCTGGGTAGATGGTATATTCCACCACATCACCCAGAGCGATCAACTACTGCGCTACAACCTGATTGACAGTGACACCCAACTTATTAAAGCGTACTCTAGAAATCATCCCAAAACAAGCAAAAAGATGAAGGCAAATGGGCAACTTCACAATTTTTTGTGGTTCTTCGTTAAGTAAAATACTCATTGACATAAAATCGCATGCTTTTTTCCCATTGTCTTATTTGAATGGGGTCATGTATGAAAGATGACATGTGTCTTTTAGTGGTGGATCCAATAATTCTAACCTAGGGGTGCATTTTTAGGAATTTCAACTAGAGGCGAAAGGCGTAGGCATTGTTTGTAAAAAAAACTAGCTTATAAGCTAACTTATTTTTGAGGTACATGTTTGGATGACCATAAGCTACCTTATAAGTTAGCTTTTTGAAAAGCTACTTGTAGTAGCTTATAAGTAGCTTTTTGTAAATATTCCAATTATGCTCTCATTAATATTAATTATTATTTATTAACTATTTTTTAATATGTCCTTTTTTGTTATTTAACTGCTTATAAGCAACTTTTTGCCAAACGTGACTTTTTCATCAGCTAGCTTTTCAGCTACCAGCTAGCTTATCAGTCAACAGCTAGTTTATCAGCTATTAGCTAGCTTATAAGTCATAAGCTAGCTTATCAGCTAGTTTGCCAAACATAGCCTTAGAAAGAGATTATTTAAGTCAAAGTAACGTTTGTAGTATTTTCAGTATGCACAATTTATAATAAAATAATTTTCCCACGTCTTTGGTGGCAATATCTATCTACCACTCTAATCAGATGTAAACCGAATTAAGGACAACTACATAAATAACAAGAGCATACATGACGAATCTAAGGAAAATAAACACAAAGTAAAGATTATGCACGATAGCTCTTATCTGCCTGTCAAGAAATTACGTGGGTAACATATGATATCTATAAACCATGATCTTGTTAAAAATACTATTGTAGCATAGTCAAACCCACTCTCAATATTCTTTTATAATAACTTAGAAAAAAATTGCAACTTTATATTTATATATTACAAATTTACATTTAAGAGGACCATCTTGAATATAAATTATTGTTCCCTCCTGGGTGTGGATACAAAAATTTGATTGAAAGTAGTAAAGAGATAAAGTGTAAAAGTGAAAGGATGAAAAGTGTAAGTTTTGGAATAGTGAAGGGACCATTTTGTATAATAATTGTAAGAAAAGGAGAAGTTATAGGATGAAATAAGTCCCCATGTAGGTATGATGGGGTGGTGGGGCTTGAGAATGTGCTTTCATGTGACCATCTCATTATAATTTTTCATAAATTTAAAAATATAATATATAAATAATTAAAACATATATAAAAATAATTAAAAAAATCTATAAAATACTTTAAAAAAAAATACATTCTACTCATCATCACACACGAAAATTAATCATTCATCATCCAACACATATTTAATCGATTCGGCGGACCTTTTCATGCTTCTCTAAATTATTACAATATTTTTGATAAGTTTTAATTATGATTTACAAGTTTTATTTATTAAAAAGTATATTTTAGACTTTTTATTTATTAATCAAGAAATCTCAATACACTACACTTTAATTTGACATTTACGAGGTAGAGATGCATCAAAAGAAGGCCAAAGACTGGTCGAAGAGCGGTCTGTCTGGTCCGAAAAAGCCCGAATCTAGTGAGCCGAAGCTCGATCCGGCTAAAAAATTTAGGGAAAGATTGGCTTGAAAAAACCCGAATAGAAGAAGTCCAATTAAGCTCGAAAAAGACTAGCTCAAAAAAAGTCCGACCAGACCGTTTTTCAACCACAAAGCCCGACAAGGCGACAAGGGCATAAGAAAGCTTGAGAATTTATGTTCTCACTGAACGGGTTCGGATGTTCTTCGGGCCTTGTGCATATCTACTCTGAGGCTTGTCCTGGAATAAAAAATGAAAAAATAACATAACTATAAACCATCTAATTTGGTTATAACTTGTTTTAAATTACAATATTCATTCAATTATGCTTGTTATACAACTTTATTAGATCATCCGCATCCATCTCATTCTAACCCATACTTTTTCACTGTCACATCAGCGCCACATCATTTTTCCCTTCCAACCCATTCTAACCCACAAACCCCACATCTATCCCACACCACCATCCCATCTTTTATTTATTTTTATTTTTATTTTTGTTACCATTAATTTAAATAATTAATATTTTATAAGTAAATTGTAATAATATATAATATTATAATTTATAAATCAAACTAATATTTTAAGCTTACATAATAATAAAAAAAAAATACATAAATTTCAAATAAAAAATGATAACTACTCGTTGTGTCTTGGAAGCCGTGAAATGTGTTCGATTAAATCCGTCCGAAGGTTATGATGCGTTTCTCAGTTTCGGACTTCTAACACGTTAGCGTCATATTGTTGGTCGCTAATCTCTTCGTCGTCCTCCTCATCAACTTGATTAGCGTTTTCATCGAAACGACAAATCGCGTTACCTTCGTCTTCCAATATCATATTGTGTAATATGATGCAAGCGTACATTACTTTTTGTATTTTATTCGGGTGCCACGATCTTGCTGGGTGTTGTATTATGTGCCAGCGTTGTTTTAGCACACCAAAACAACGTTCCACATCCTTCCTTGCCACTTCTTGCGCGGCTTTAAACCTTAATCGTCTTTGATCCGGAGGGCATTTGAATGATTTCACAAAGGTAGCCCATTCGGGGTATATCTCATCTGCAAGATAGTAGCCGTGTTTGTATTGTACTCCGTTTACTTGAAACGGGCACTGCGGTGCCTTCCCGTTGTGTACATCGTTAAATAACGGCGACTGGTTTAGCACATTGAGGTCGTTGTTGGACCCGGCAACCCCGAAGTATGCATGCCAAATCCAAAGATCCTGTGATGCCACTGCCTCTAGCATAATAGTCGGCCGACCATGATCACCTCTGACGTACTGCCCGCGCCATGCAGTTGGGCAGTTGTCCCAATCCCAATGCATACAATCTAAGCTTCCTAACATGCCGGGAAACCCGTGCCTAGTTTCATGTGTGGCGTATAAACGTTGAATATCATCATAAGAAGGTTTACGTAAGTATCGCTTACCGTAAAGATTGACGATACCTTTGCTGAACTTTTGTATGCATAAACGTGCAGTTGACTCCGCCATCTTCAAGTACTCATCAAAGCCGTCAGCGGATATCCCATACGCCATTTGCCGAATTGCCGATGTACACTTTTGCAAAGGAGATAACCCTTTTCTGCCTCTAGCATCCCAGCCCTGTTGAAAATATTTATACTCTCGCTCAAGATCCTCCACTATTCGTAGGAATAGTCGTCTGCTCATGCGGAACCGTCTCCTAAAGCACTCGTCACTGTAATTACAGTTTTCCGCAAAATAATCTGCAACAAGTCAGTCGTGTGCAGCTTCACGATCTCTAATTTGATCCGGTCCCCTCCGTCTCCGTCTTGGAGGCGAACTTGGTTCTTCATCTTGATCGAAAAGCCTTTCTACAACATTGGTTATTAATCCACGAAAAATATCGTAATCCATTTGACGATACGCGGGTAGATTAATTTCCCCGTCCGACGATGACGAAGACGACTCATAAAATTCCGACGAGTTCACTGATGAAGAAGACATTTTGTAGTAGAGAAAAGTTTGAGAGATTGAGAGAAAATTTAGTGGTGTGAAAAAATAAGTGGGGAAGATGGGGGAGATTGAGAGTAAATTTGTTTTTGTGAAAAAATAAGTGGGGAAGATGGGAGAGATTGAGAGTAAATTTGTAGAGAGATTGAGAGTAAAATGAAGTGTGTGAAAAAATAAGTAGGAAGTATATAGTATTTATAGGATAAAAAATTAAAAATTAAAAATTAAAAATTAAATTTTACAACGGATAGAATTCAAAAAAAAAAATTAAATTTTTTGGTTTAATCTCAACCCAGCCCGGGTTCACCAACCCGGGAGGCCTCCAACCCAGGAGAACCCAAGCAGGGGCGACGGTGTTCCAGGCCATCCCAGGCCAACCCGGGCCAACCCAGCCCGCCGATGCGGTTGGTCTTACTATGAGGTTTGTCTTAAATTAAGACCGAAAAGTAACTTAATTATTAAATAACTAGTTGGTAATAACTTCTTTTCAAAATTATCTCGTACATTATTCTAGTGTCAATCATTTGTGCATTTTTTATAGTACGTCGGATAGGATATAATCTAAAGGGAAATTAATTAAAATACCCTAAGTTTGACCAACTGTTACCAAAGTACCCCAAAAAATTATTTTCTTACCGAAATGCCCTCTTTTCCGCGATAGGATCCTGCGATCGCGGTCAGGGACCAATTGTAAAAATTTTTGCAAGAAATATTTACAATTTCAGTCCCTGGCCCCCGCGATCGAGGCCCGCGATGGGGACTGAAAGTGTAAATAATCTTGCAAAATTTTACACTTTCAGTCCCTGCCCGCGATCGCGGGATTTTATTGCGGAAAAAGAGGCCATTTCGGTAAGAAAATAATTTTTTGGGGTACTTTGGTAACAGTTGATTTGACTTAGGGTATTTTAATTAATTTCCCTAATCTAAATGAAGTCCTGATCATCTGTCTGAGAAAAAAGAACGAGTGGATCTTGTAAGATTCACAAAAAATCTTTGATTTCTTTTGAAAGCAGGTGATTATTATTTTAAGATCATCAATCGCCATTCAATGTTTATCAAATTTCATATGATAGTTTTTACCAAAATCGTTATCTGTTAACTAAGTTTCTACCAAAATTTATATAATATAATATTGATAAATATAATAGAAGCCAAAAAATTAGAAATTTGGACAAAAAGTTGATACCGGCAACCCTAACTGGTCCCACACGGAATCTGCCTCCAATGTGAGAGGTCATTTTTTGGCTCACTCAGCGGCTGAGGCTACTGGAGGGGCATGGGATCGAATCCAGAACCTGTTATGTATTTGGGCAAAGTCACTCCAACTCTTTGCCAACTGAGCTATTAGAAACTGCATTCAAGTCACGAAAATTTTGCCATTGGGTGATTGAAGCATTTCTAGCATTCTATCGAATATATTAACTTCGGGAGTTATTTTTCATGATCTTTTTTTTAATTAAAATAATTTAATTTTTTATGATATTTTTATGATTATAAAATTGAATAGCAATAATTAAAATTTTATTATTATTTATCTTTAATGTATTTGAATATTTGATATTTTAAACACAAGAAAACCAGTTCCTTTGTTTTTACTTCTTTTTTTAAATAAAAAATTGAGTAAACTTGAAAATAACATTTTTCAAAAATTTGAAATTACAAGATGGCCATCGTGATTGTAAAAACGTCTGGATTTGGTCCCTTTCTCTAATGACCATAAAAAAATTCGTTAAATGATGGTCTTCTCGTTCTTTTATCAATCCTTTTTTCTTTTATCCAATCAAAATCGATTTTATGATTTTGATCATTGTGGTTTTTGTTTGGCTAAAAGGCAAAAAATTTGATAAAAGCACATAAATTCTGCTAATTTAATGGAATATTTTAACGAGCATTAGAGGGAAGGACCAAATTTATACGTTTTTGCAAACTATGATTGCCATCTTATAATTTCAAAACTACATGAATGAATAATGTAAATAATGATAACACCATTTATATTAAAAAATTAAAGCATAAAATCATGTATTTGGTCAACACAAGAAGACGTTTTTTCTTTTTAATTTATGCAATTGATTGCTTTATAATTTATTTAATTATATATTAATAAAGTTGTTTAGTGACCACACGAAAGCTTAAAAGCTAGATACTAATTTCAAGGGTATCTAGCTAAAGGTATCTACAAGTATTTATGTATATGATTTTTTAAATATAAAAGGTATCTAAGGACGGTATCACAAATCATGTCTAGCTCAGTTGGTCTACCTAAGGATGGTAACATCCGGGGGGGGGGGGGGGGGCTGTGGATGGTATCCCAGTTTACTCGGGTTCGATTTCAAGGGAAGGCAATTGAGGGCATGAGGAGTAACCAGTCCTTGGGTGGTCCAGTCTTCGACTGGGCTTACCCCCCAGCCTGTGGTTGGGCCTTAGGTCCAGCGTAAGCTGAGCCGGGACATCAGCGGATTAGTGGACTGCCCTCGGATGTCCGATACCGCCGGGGAGGCGTGCGTGCGTGTGTGCGTTGTGTTCGTGGTAGTTGATCGAAAGGGTCGATGCCGCTATGCCTTCCAAAAAAATATATAAAAGGTATCTACAAGTATTTATGTATATGATTTACATGATTGAAACGAGAAAAGATCCTCTCTGTAGTAGTAAGCTACGGTTTTCTAAGTATATATGTTTATATACAACAAACGCAACAGATAAACCACACACTGTTTTCATCTTTGATGAGGTTTGAATCGTGACCTTCGAAAAGGCCAACGGCGCATATACTGCTATGTCAAACCGCCAAAGTAGATTTTTTGTCAAAACAAGTTTTTGTGGCGAAAAAACTCTTCGAAAGCCTCCATTGTTGATGCTCTTAATATGTCTAATCCATAATTAGAGTATTGGGAATGAGATGTATCAAGACCCGATAGCTACTATAAAGAGTAAAGCGGTTTAAATTCCATAAAAAAACATATTACGCATCGTCGAACCATTTTTTATAGAAGAATATGACCAATCTACCCTTGTGAAAGGGGACTTGGCCTTTGAATAAGGTGGACAAAATGGTCAAATTGCATAGGATTATATAAACATGTGAACAAGGGAAATCAAAGTACAACTTCTAAGAGCATCTCCGATAGATTCTCCAAAATTTCTTCAAAATGGAGATCCAAAAGTTAAAATCCCCAAAATAATTTACATTCATCTCCAACAGATTCCTCATTTTGGAGAAAAAAATGATTATAATATTAAAATAATTTTCTTTTATCTATTAAAATATTATTTCTCTCTCCAAATAATTGTTTTTCAAAGATTTCTATTGGTCCTCTTATGTAGTAATCATTTTTGAAGTTATCCCCATATTTGAAGAAAAACTCTTTCTTTCTCCTATTTTCTCTATTTTGAGAATAGTTTTGAGGAAGCTGTTGGAGCAAAAATTCAGCCCAAAATCCCCCATATTCTCCAAAATGGAGAAGTTGTTGGAGATGCTCTAACTTGTTAGACAACCCATGGCAATGAATGATGTTTATTATATCTTTGAAAGTTGATTTTTTTAAACAAATTCTAGTCTTGGGTTTGACTACCTTTTTTGCATAAGCCTCTATCTTTTTGTTGGGTGGATATACCATACTCAATAGTCAATATTATTATATATGATAATCTTGGAGATTTCATTTATCAAACATTACATTAAAATCCATTCTTTTTTAATTCACAAAACAACCATATCCACATCACATTGGCTAGCAACTTGCTTTAATACAATAATTTCATATATTTTATTCAAAAAAATAATGGTTTGTGCCCTATCATGCATAAAACCAACTAAATCTTGCCAAACACACACATACAAAAACCCAACCCAATCAAACCGATATTGTATATATCAATCAACGGTAGGATTTAAAAATAAGATGTATGTAAACTTTATATTTGTCCACAGATGCATGTCAATCAAAGGTATGATTTAAAGACTTGTAACATCCCAGGTCAACCGTATTAGATATAGTCCGCTTTGTCCACACACCCGGACTCACGATTTTAAAACGCGTCTGATAGAGGAGGTATCAAGTCCCTTATAAGGCAACCTTTGTTCCCCTCCCCAACAAATGTGAGATCTTACAAGACTAGAGGTAAAATGTATGTAGAACTTATTTTTGTCTCGAACGATAGAAATGTTGTTATTGAGCATTGGCGGATGCACTTAGGAAGCTATGGGGGGATGAGACCCCATTAAAAAGGGAACAAATGAAAAATTTTAGGGTAAAAGTTTGAATTTTTTGCGTTTCTACCTTGATGTCCCCCCAGTAATTTTCGGCATGGGTCCCCATCAATCAAAAAAAGTGTCTTGAAATCAACCAAAAACCCAAAATTAACTCTCAAAATCGACTAAAAGACTAAAAAAGTCCATCGAAATCGACAAAAAACGTAAAAATCCCTTAAAATCAACCAAAAAGCTTTTAAAAGCCCTCAAAACGTTGGATTTAAGCTAAAAATAAATCGGACAACTTTACGGGCATTTAAGCTACCTTAAAGGTGCCCCCCACCATGGAAAAATCCTGGATCCGCCACTGTTATTGAGAAACCTCAGTTTGCGAAATAGAACAAAAGAACAAACATACGTATACCTGACTTTATATACATATAGCAATGGTTTAAATTTTTTGTGATTTTCTTACGACATATACCCTATGAACCACTCTAGGGATGAGCATCGAGGACCGTTTTCCCGAACCGAACCGGTACCGGACCGAACCTGAACCCGAACCGGTACCATATATTCGGTCCGGTATTCGGTTCCAAACATTCCTCAAAATCGGTATTCGGTATTTCGGTATTCGGTACCGGGATTTTCCCGAAAAAACCGAAACCGAACCGAAATTTTTAAAAGCAAAGTTTTTTTTTAATTTTTAATTATGCATATCATCTCCTAAATAAAGTTTATCTTGATTGTTGTTAACATTAATTATTATTGTTTCTAGTTGTATATATAGAGATTGAAGAGTTGATAACGAACAAAATGGAAAAACGAAAATCGTAAAAAAATACCGAAGATTGTTGAACTTTTGTTTGGTTTTGAACTTTTTGATTGTTTGTGATTGGTTTTGAAACACATTTGAAACATTATGAAGGCATTTTGGTTTGCGATTGGTTTTGATACACATTTGATACATTTTAAAATTTTCGGTCCTAGTACCGATTTTCCCGTCCCGAAACCGATACATACGGTTCGGTTTTTGGTACCAATTTTTAGTGCCAACAAAATTCGGTACCAACCGGTTCGGCCCCGGTCCGGTCCCGATCTCATCCCTAAACCACTCCCAAGTTCACCTGTCTTCATAGAAGAGGTAAATTGTGAATATGAAGAGCAGGTAGGTGGTGTCAAGAATCAAATCCATCCCCGACTTTCACTAAGATAAAGGCGCCATACAGACTGATATTTCACATATACATTACACTTTTAAGTTAACTAAAAAAATGTTATGTATTTAATTATAATCGTAAATTATGATTTTCGTCCTTGCGATCTGTTAATTATTTCAAAACTTGTCCCTATGATTTAAAAATTATGATTTTCGTCCCTACGGTTTGCAATTTATTACTTTTTTCGTCCGTGAACTATTTCCTACTCTTAAGTATAAGATACTAAAACAATAAAGAATTGTAAACCACAAAGATCGATAACAATAAAGTGTAAACCTTAAGGACAAAAATAGCAATTAATTACAAACCATATGGACGGAAACTTGTACTTTTTAAACCACATAAACAAATATCACATTTTTTAACAAATAGTAGGGACAAAAAAACATATTTACCCTAATTATAATAATAAAATAAGTCAAACTTCCCACATTAATCCTAATGTCTATAAGACCTTAGTACCCGTACCCAATGAACCCACTTGCCACCTCAGCGTCACATCAGCTTTTTTTCTTTCCTACCCTTCTTACCCAATCCTTACCCAAAAGTGGAGTACCCGTACCCAATGAACCCACTTGTCACCTTATCTTTTTTAATTCTTTTATTTATACATTTAATTATTTAACAAAATAAAAATATTTATATATTTTTAATAAATAAAAATAAGATAAATAATAAAAATTAAAATTCATATCATTCATTAAAAAATTAAAAATTACAAAATACAAAACACTAAAAATTATGATATTTTCTAATTTTCTCTTTTCTCGCTAAAGTAGCCCTCAAAACGTCTCCCGAAAGGTGATCATGCGGGGATATGAAAAACTCGAAGTCTTGTTGAAATAGTCGTTACCAACGGAATTGTTTCAAAAAAATTAAAAAAAAAAAATACAAAGGCAACGGGTTGATCGGGTTGGTGAACCCGGTACCCGAGCCCGCTCCCTTACCCGATCACCCCCTTACCCGTGCCCGATGAAACCCGATCACCACCTCACCTTACCCGCTCCCGTACCGGCTACCGGTACGGGTGGCCTAAGGCCAACTAGGGTCAATAGAGACCTACAAAATAGGAGCCCAATACAAGGCAAAGCAATCCAAAAAATTCATCATATCTCATTGGATCGGGACATATGCAGATCTATAAGAGCATCCACAGAAAGACCCCTTGCAAAATGACATGACATGCCATGCCATGTAGCTTGCAAGGCCTTGCAAAACAACTCTCATCTTTCTAAATTAAAAAGGTCTTTCACAAAATAGATGTTTTAAACAAAAGCATTTTTTTAATTTAATTAATTTGTTTGTTTAAACATTAATTATTAATATTATAATTTATTAGTTTAGAAATGAGTTTGGTCTTACATGTGTATGGAAGGTGTTATTGCAAAGCTGATTTGGCACTTTAGAAAGGAGTATGGTCTTGCAAGTGTGTGACACTTAAAATTCGATGAACCCCAAGAAGAACATGCTCGAATCACATCCATTAATCTGAATAAAAATCTCATGTCGCAAGTTCCACGTAAAAACACATTATCAAAAAGAGAATGAAAACACAAATTAAATAAATTTGTTAGATGAAGTAATCATGTGTCTTCATGTGATCGTGGGATCGGGAGAAAAAAAATGAGATTTGACGGAGATCCTTATTCCACTATTCTGTACTCATATAAGAAAAAAGACCCATGTAGGGGTATAAACGAGCTGAGTCGAGTAGCAGGTTATTCGAGTTCAAGTTGGAAAACTAATTTCAAGCTCAAGCTCAAATATTTTTCAATGTTTGAGCTCAAGTTTGATGCTTGTTTATGAGTTCGAACTGAAATCGATTAACTCGTTTATTTACTCTAGCTCCTGACGTTTATATTTTGATTATACAATCTGTAAACATATAAATATATTTGACTCAAAAAAGTACATGCTCGAATGACTCGACTCGACTGGTAAAGTTTAATCGAGCTTTCGAAAGAGTAGGTCGAACATTGGTGTTATGGTGCTCAACTCGTTAAGTTAAACGAGCTTTATTATGTGTTAGTGATTGGCTCGAAATTAACGAGTAGCTCAAGCTCGTTTATCTCGACTCATTAAGTTAAACGAGCTTGAACTCGAGTAGCTCGTTAAAAGCACAACTAGTTTACACCCTTAGATCCATGTTCAACAAGTGCAAAAGCTGGAAACCCCGAAAAGGTAAGGCAAGCAAACACTAATCGATATTCCATAAAAGCAAATATACCCGAATCCCAACATTTAAAAACAACAACATTTAGGGGCAATCTAGTCATTTTAACGGTTTTATTACCAAACGCAAAACAGACAATTAGGGGCTGTTTGGTTGGTTTTCCATTAAGTACTGTATGAATAAAGTTGTCTGTGTGGATTAATCTGTCTGTATAGATTGGAAAAGTTTTTGTTTGGGAGGGTGTTTTCATAGATGGAAGGACCATGTTTTTAATTGGGAGACTGGTTTGGACAAAACTTGGCTTTCTGGATAAAGCTCTCTCCTAAAAGCTTAATAAATAAGTCACTTTCTATATCAATAAGCCACTACCAAACAGTCATGTATAGCTGACTGAATAAGCTATGAGTCTCATTAAGCTCATTAAGCTGCTAACAACAGTCATGTCCTGTTCTAGTCGTACCAAATTCAGGACAGACAATAAGTCCAGTCATGTCAATCATGTCCGGTTCAGTTTGGTCTGCACACCAAACGCTACCTAAATGTACAATTCGAGAATGAACGAGAACCAATTACCAACCTATGGTCACAAAGACGGGATGGACTTTGCTCGGATGAATCGTTTCAGAATGGCCTTTTCTTCATCGATGCTCTTTTTCTCCTCGGGATCCTTTGGCTTCAATTTCCTTTTCTCCTCCAACATCCATTTGTAAAGCTCGCGCTGCTGATCCAACGGTATTGGTTCGAGTAATTTCACCGGTTCAACAACAGCAGGCGTGGACGTTGATGTATTGCCAACTGCGGCGGTTGAAGCGGCGGTCGGAGAAGTATAAGTGGCGGCTGCCACCTCTTCCTCTATGGTCTCCTTCTTCTTTGTTCTCATAAAAAGGTAAGCTACAGAAGATAACAAAATGACTATGTAACATGGCAACTAGTCACTAGATACCGAATATATATGAGTATCAGAGAGGGGATCCGGAAACATTTCCAAGCGGGGGCACGAAATAATTAGCAAAATATAAAATACAACAAAATATAATTTTATAAAAAATATGGTTTTCGTTAATAAACTACCAAAGGGATTCGAACTTGCAACCTATAATGCCACAGGTAACAATACTGCTAGTAGGTTGAAGCGACTTTAGTTAACTAACGGCAGCACAGATCAAATTAAAGCGGATACACCTTTAAGACTCCGTAAAAAATTCCACTATGTCAGGATAATAGAGTGGGGGCACGGGACCCCCTCGGATACAAATGAAGCGACCCCTGTAATATAACTTAAAGATATTCAACCACAAGGGTTGTGGCGTACTGGTTAAGGCCCTGGGGGATGTGGTGGAATATCCCATCTGCCCAGGGTTCTAATCCAGGCGTACACAACAATTGTGGCCACTGAGGTTTAATCAGGGTTGATGTCTTACAGTTACAGTCATAGTTTGCCAAGGGATTAGTCTAGCGTTAGCCTAGGACACCCTTCCCAAAAAAAAAAACTTAAAGATATTCCATTCACAGGAGAAAATGGGAAACTTAAACATTTAGTTTGCGTAATTATACCTCCTTAATAAGTGTCAAGTCACAGGAGAAAAACTAATTCAGATGGATGAAGGATCTTTTGCATTTGGAAAATCTTTCTGTGAACACCTATCAACTCACATAGCATTAAGAGCAACCTATGGCAAGGAGAATAGTTCTATCTATATCAGCCGATATACTTGGATGTGTGTAGACACAGTCATAAACTAGTCTGAATGCCCTCTGCTAGGCTCTACGCTTTGTAGGTGAACAAATATACATAGAGGCTCAAACATGGCTATATATTTGTGCCACAAAAGGTGTATTTGGCCTGACAACCTCCAATGAGCTGTCACCACAGAAATGAACAAAATATCGATCATATAAGCATCAACCGATGGTTAATCATGAATTTCTCATCAATGTCACTTCTGTCAAAGTTGATTTGAATTTGTTAACAGAGTTTGATTTGACTATGCTTGTAAACAGTGGCGATAAATCCATAACCATCACTCATTCCGCGTTGTCAGTTCACTACGTAAATATCACAACTTATAAATTATTTTCTTAGGCAAACTTGTGCAGTGAAATGAACCTGGAATAGCATGCTCAAGTCAGTTTCCTAAATTATTAACCCTTCTTTGCCTGAATCCTAGAGGTATCAAGTAAACAAGTGCTTCAAACAGGATGTGATAACTCTGAAATGGATTGCATCCGGATGAAATTTAGCTATCTATGTTCTATATGGCGGGATAACACATTTCAATAATGCTAACAACAACCTCAGATCTAAATCTGGAGTGTTCAGCAAATTCAACACAGGAATACTTAATCCCTCAGTCTTAGCAAACGAAATAAATCCAAATCTCATTCCAATCCTAAACTTGGCTTAGGCATGCAAGCTCAAAAATAGTCCAGGACTGTTGAAAATTGAAACTACATATAACCTGCAATTCACACAATAACACAAGAATTGCAAAGGATTATGGCTTCAAATATCTGGTAGCTATAAATCTCTAACTTGAGCCACATAAAAGTTACAAACATCAAACATGTTACAAGAAATCCTTGAGATCTCCATGTATGCAGAGATCTGTTCTAGCTCAGACAAAATACATTTCAGAAGACATTAATCAACCTAATTCATGATCAGTAGACAAAAACAGACACAAATAAGGTAGAGTAACACAAATTGAAATCGACAAAACCTAGGCATGTTCTCTTTTTGTTTTTCATTTAACACAAAATGGCAAAAGAGCATTTAACTATGATCCTAACAACCTCAAATAATTTAAGCAATATACATACCTCCGACGGAAAAATTGACGGCAAGGAGAAGAGGCCAAAGGAACCTATAACGGCGTGCAAATGACTCCTTCGGTGGCGCCGGCAGTACGCTCGAAGACGAAGAAGCCACAGTAGTAGATTGACTAGCCATTGACGATGAGGATGACACCGGTGACGGAGAAGGACGCGATTGTTGTTGTTGTTGTAGATGTTTCCTCAGTTGAGCTAAATCATCACAATCAAATCAGCCATTTAAGTGCAAAAAAAATCCACGAATCAAAATTTACAACTACCTGCTTCAATTTCTAACATTCAAAAACGAAAATCAAATGAAAATTTCACATAAAATTGTTCGTGAAAGCTGAATTTAACAATAATAATAATCGATACCTTTCTTAGGTTTGTGAACGTAGAGCTTGGGAGCTTCGTTACTCATCCTGTGCTTTCTTCCTTGTCTTGATGTCTTCGATCTCGCCTGTTGCCCTTTCTTCAAACCATATGCCAGCTGAACGAAACGACGCCGTTAAACTGGATCCAGTGACATGAAATTGGGTATCCATGCGAACTGGGCTTGGCCACCCTCCAGGCCTCCACAGACGGTGTTCACAATATTTATCAAAAATATATTTTTCATTTAAATTTCAACGAGGGTAAAATGGTAATTTTATCAATCAAATTATTTATACAGGAAAAATAAAACAAACAATGATTGATTAAAAATTCGAATTGGTTCCTTATCCGGGTCAGAGTCCACTGTTTTCATTTACATTAGATGATATTTTAGGTGGCACGGTCGTGTCTTTCCTTAAAAAATGTCAATATTCTAAAAAACTCGCCACGTAGCCGTCATGATGCGTCATGACACTAAGGTTTGTGTCTCTATCACCACCGTTCTGAACCACCGTCGACCACCACCGTCGGCTATCACCGACCTGAACCACTGCCGACCACCACCGTCGGCCACCACTTCTGAACCACCGTCGGCCACATCGTTCTAAGCCACCGTTCTGAACCGCCATCGGCCACCACCGATCTAAGCCACCGTTCTGATCCACCACCGCCGACCATCACCGATGGTTCAAATTTTCAAAATGGGTATTTTGGTCATTTACTAATACTTAATTCCAATTCTAAAGCTACATTACGTGAATCAAACAGACAAAATCCAATTTATTTAGCATATTCTATTCCAATGTATGTCAACCAGGTGGTCAAACTTGATAACATTCCATTCCAATTCCTTCAAAGTCAATTTTTTTTGACAAATTCCATTCCATCAAAAAACATTCTACGAACTAAAAACACCTTTAGGTGGCGTTTGGTTCACTGGAAAGCGATGGAATCGGGTGGAATTGGAATGTGACATTCCATTGACCAGATTCCATTACAGTGTTTGGTTCAATCTTTTGTAGCATGGAATCTTAAAACTTTCCATTGAATTCCTTATTTTATGTATTTGACATTCCATCATATTATGTAGGAATTTAAAGGAATGAAATGTGTTATTGTTTTTATTCCAAAAATACCCCTTGCCAAATCGAACAACCCAACAAGAAATCGATTCAACAACCAATCGTCTATCTTCTCCATCGAACAACCAGCAAGAAATCGACCCCCAAATTGTGGTTCTTCTCCAGCGAGCCCAATCGAACAACCCAGCAAGAAATCGATTCAGCAACCAATCGTCTATCTTCTCCATCGAACAACCAGCAAGAAATCGTCTATCTTCTCCATCGAGCCCCAAGAAAATCGAACCTGTCGGTCGTTTTCTTCTCCATCGACAGCAACATCGAACCTGTGGTTCGTTCTCTCCTCCTTTTCTTCTCGTCTTCTTCTCCAATATATGTCATTTTCATTTTGCTTTCGATTTTGATTATGGAGTGACCTTGCTTTTTGATTTTGCTTATAATTTTGATTTTGAATTTTGATGAGTATATGTGATTTTGACAGCAAGAATACTTGTGTTCTCTATATATTCATTTGTAATTAATATCTTGTGGTTTATTATCAAAAGGGTATTTTGATCATTTACCAAAATTTCATTCCAATTCCAAAGCTACATTCTGTGAACCAAACAGACAAATTTCAATTCCTTTAACATATTTCATTTCAATTCTGTCAACCAAACAGCTGGTCAAACCTGACAACATTTCATTCCAATTTCTTCAAAATCAAATTATTTGACAGATTTCATTTCATCCAAAAACATTCTGCGAACCAAACCCGATTATAGTTAAAATATTGACCGTCACTTGTAAGACCACCCACATCGGGAGGATGGGGTTGAATGGGGTTGGATGAAACACCATCACACCCCTTGGGGTTGGATGGGGATGGGGTTGGATGGGGTTGGGCAACCCTGATGGTTGGAATGGATGTGGGCCACAATGAAAAATAAACCAATCATAATTCATCATATTTTTCTTTTTTGTTATTTTATTGTTTTTTAGATTAAATAAAAATAAATAAAATGGGATGGTGGTGTGGGATGGATGTGGGGGTTTGTGGGTTAGAATGAGTTGGAAGGGAAAAATGATGTGGCGGTGGCAGTGAAAAACGTGGGTAAGATGAGGTTGGATGCTGATAGTCTAAGTGTTATCCATTTTGCTAGCGGGTAATCCTAGCAAAATCATGGCCGTTATCAGTAAAGTTTAAACAAGGGGAGGTCACCGGCCAAATCTATCAACCAAGCAAAACTATCGTCCCCAATACACTTCGAAGCTAAATCCATGGCTGCTGCGGTTACAGTTCTTCATACTTTTTCATCCAAGGTTAGAGCTTCATGGGATACACACGATAGACTCCCTTACAATCCCCATCGTACTTACCCCAAAAATCCTAACAGTCTTACTCCCGCCAATTCAAACACCGAACAAACCCTAAAATCTAACTCACCGGAGCGCAATTCGATATCTGTTTCGGCCCTTCTCACTCGCAAATCTCCAACTCCAAGTCAAGGTATCATTCTGTTACTTGTTTTACAGTGTGGAGTTTCATCGAACACCTGCTGTGCACGAAATCAGTAGAGTTGTGTTTTATCCGTTACAGATTAACGAATATTTTCATACTGAGATTTAGGAAGAGTCGTAATTGTACCTTTTTCATGTGTTTGTTTTGATTGAAACTGCGAATTTCAACAGTTCGTTTGGAAGAAACGTATCTGGGCTACGATACATGGTTGCCGAGCGCGCCGAAAGTGGAAAAACCTCGCTCGACGTTCAATGCTGCCTCGCTAGCATACATCGGAGATTGCATATACGAGGTTTGTGTTGAATCATGTCGCAAAATGGGTGCATAAATTGCAAATGGTGATTTTATTTGTTCATTAACATCTATCTTACACGAGTTGGCCTGTATTTTTAAGGCACCTCACTTTGTTCCAGAACTAAAACCCACTGTCTAAAGCCTGCAAAAATCATGTTTGGATGCAATGTTTGCAACCTATACTATACCATCAACCAGATAAAATCATGTCATTTTACTGTAAACAGGATTCCTAATTTTTGGGGGAAAGGTATACATTACTTGTGAAACTGAGGCAATTTAACATGGATTCTAGCCAAGTGGCTATGCTTACTTGCATAAAGGAAGGGTTGATATGGAGGAAAAACCCTTTGTTGGCTATGACACTTTTATCCAATATTTGATACCATATCATTCTTCTGTTACAGGTGACTTCAGCTTCAACTTTCCCAGGATGCATGTTTGTAATTTTTTGAAGGGGCCGTTTTGGTTCGCGGAATTCGAAGGAATTTGATGGAATTGGAATGACAAATTCCTTTGACCAAATTCCAATTCCTTTGTTTGGTTGAATTCTTGAAATGGATTGAATCCTTTGAATTTCATTGAATTCCACAAATCAATGAATTCATCGTTCTTTGACCTAATGGAAGGAATTGAATTCCATCATTTTGCATTCAATTTAACCAACACCGACCACCCCTTTCCCCACCACGACCATGCAACTATTGTCACTGTCACACCCCCATCCCCACCCTGCCCTACCCACCTTCCTTCCCTGCCCACCGACCACCGTCACCCCACCCATGCCAACCCCCTCCTGCCGCCACCCCCACCTAGCCGTGCCCCTTACCCCACCCCTATCCCAACGTGCCCCTGCCTTCCCCACCTTGACCACCCACCCCACCCACCCTCACCCTGCCTACCCCGCCCCCATCCTTGCCACACCCCATCTCTTCTGCCACCACCCTCCCCCCAAACAAAGATTCCAATTATTTTTAGAGATTCCATTCCAATTCCATCCAACCAAATGCAATCAAAGTGTGTGGTCAAATTCCATTCCAATTCATTCGAAGTCAAATTCCTTTGATGGATTCCAGTTCCACCATATTCCATTCTGCAAACCAAACACCCCCTTATTTTCTATGAAAATCCTGCTAAACTTTTGACGAACTAAGTAGAGTTTACATGCACCAAACTTCGAGTGTAGTGGGGCTGTGATAAAAAGAAAGCATTCAGTCGATAAATAATGCCAATAACGGAATGATAAAATTACGTCAATTTAGAGGCATGCACTTATTATAAAGATCACTGTCTTTCGTGTAATAGAATGACAATTCATATTTGCAGCATAGAAGGATGTCTTGTATTAACATTGAGTAAATATTGGCCCACATCATTGGAGCTGGCATCAGTTTTTAGTATATACTTTGCTCTGGTGGTTGAACTTATATGCAACCTAACCCTAACACCGTTGTTTCTCGAGTTTTGGAGGGAAAGAAAAGAAAAGAAAAGAAAGAAAAAGAAAAGAAAAGAAAAAAAAGGGAAGTAAAAGAAAGAAATATTTGTATTTGTGTTCTTGAGATTGAAGGAAAAGAAAGGAAAGGGGAAGAAAGAAAATAAATTTTCATGTTCTTGAGTAGGAGATAAAGCAAAGGAAAAATGCCACTTTTATCAACATACCCTTATTATGGAATGTAATTAATGGGTATATGTGTAATTTTTCTTAATATTTTTAATTCTTTTTAATTCCTTTCTTTCCTTTCCTTTCCTTTCCTTTCCTCCCACATTTGGGAGGGAAGTTTTGGGAGGAAAATCAGCAATTCCTTCTCTTTCTTTCCTTTCCCTCCTTAAAAAAACTCGAGAACACAACATTTTTTCTTTCCCTCCTACTTTCCTTCCCTTTCCCTTCATTTCCTTCGTAAAAAAACTTGAGAACACAACATAAACCCTAAACCCTAGGTGGACAATGCTGAATTACACGTGTGCAACATCTGGCAGAAACATTACCATGTTGTAGATACGGTAGCAAACTTTCGCAAACTTGATTATGAGATACTCAACAAGGGCAGCCAACAACCTCTTTGCACAAGGCTGATACCATTCTTGGTTGCAGAAGACCTTAAGCATGCATTCCCACTCCTAGTGGACATTCTATTTACAGAAACTGTAAATTTTAGGTGATTATGGGTGAAATTGATTATACATTGAATAAGGCGAAAGAAGAAAAGAGAGGAGCACAAATCTTGTGTTCGAACTTTGCTATTTTTCATGTAAAATACTGAAAGCTTATTTAGACTACCTTGGATGGCCGTTTAATTGTTGAATTTCCACTCTTTATTTCTTCTTTGCTATCTTTTTGAACCAACTTCATGGACTCTTACCGTGTTTGCCTATTCGCATGTGTACAGCTGTATGCGCGCAGGCATTTTCTGTTTCCACCATTAAGTATTGAAGAATATAATGATCGTGTGATGGCTGTAGTACGATGTGAAGCCCAGGTATATATGCAACCACTCATCTTGTACAACACTTATAATGCTTAAAGTGGCCCATCTTGAGAAAAGTTGATGATGTTTCTTTGCACACCTTATGTACATATCATAAATATTTATATGATTGCTTTTCACCAACTACACATCCCCTGCACTTTTTCTGTTAGTCTTATTTTCTAGCGTTCACCAACACGTGTCATTAAGCTCTTGCATGCTTGTACATGTGCGAAGAGTGTTGGTGCATTTAGGTCGTATCAACTGTTTTATACATTTAGCCCAAAGAGTCTCCCCCAGCTTCTTATCGGGTCTATTGTTTTTATTGGCTCATCCCACTGTTGAACCACCGTCGGCCATCACCAATCTGAACCACCTCTAACCACCGCCGTCCATCACCAATGTGAACCACCGTCGACCATCACCGATGTGAACCATCGCCGATGTAAACCACCGTCGACCACCACGGATCTGAACCACCGCCAGCCACCACCGATCTGAACCACCGCCGACCACCACTGATCTAAACCACCGCAGACCACCATCGATCTGAACCACCGCCAACCACCACTGATTTAAACCACCGTAGACCACCATCAATCTGAACCACCGCCGACCACCCCCAATCTGAACCACCCTTGTGAACCACCGATCTGAACCACCCTTGTCTTTTTTTCTTGATCGGAGGGGCCGCCCCCCCCCCCCCCCCCCCTATATCAAAAAAATAGTTGGATTTCGGTTTCACAATTTTGAAAAAAGGTATTTAGGTCATTTACCAATATTTCATTCCAACTCCAAATCTACATAATGTGAACCAAACAGACATATTTCAATTCTTTTAATTGATTCCATTCCAATGTTCGTCAACCAAACAAGTGGTCAAACCTGATAACATTCCATTTCAATTCCCTCAAAGTCAAATTCGTTTGACAGATTCCATTCCATCCAAAAACATCATGTGAACCAAACGCCTCTAAGTTGCTTAACTTGCCAGCAACATGACTTGTCAGATTTTGTTTTACCGTTTGTTTTCTACCATTCTTTTGCTGATTGAATTCTAAATTGCAGCATTACTTTCATTTTCGGCATTTTATTGAAATTTATGTTTGATTATCATCAGGATGCGATGCTCAAGAAACTACTGAATGATAAAGTATTATCTGATGAAGAAAGGTCAGTCTTACCATGCTTTGTTTAGTTATGCAATATGTTGAGTCTGAGTCACCTTAGTTATAGCAAAAGACATTTTTTGGATGGCGGGCAAAGAAAAAGGAGATATTCTGGAAGGAGTATAGTCCGCTCATAAATCAATAGTCATATTTGTTTATTATAACCGTAAAGAAAAATTATCCACAATAATTTTCTTCATCTTTGAATAAAAACCAGAAACTAGTATAAATTCTTGCCTTGTATTTGTCCTCTGAGGTGTTTTCAAGTACTCCTTAAGTCCTTGGGTATAATGATTTTAGCAAGTACATTATATCATAGGCGGATTTGATGAGTAAAATGCTCATTATGGACCTCATAGAGAACAATCTCTTTATCTAGAAGGTGACAGGTGGTGATATTCATTGAAAACTGAAGATTCAATTTTTTTGGTTTGTATCTGATGAAGCCTCTAATATAGGGACGTTCTTCGGTGGGGAAAGAACATTTCTTCCTCCAAAACACGGACCAAAAAACGTGCTGGTGTAGCTGTTTACAACAGAGCATCATCTTTGGAAACACTGGTCAGTTCTTATATGCCCAGTTGTTTAATCAAGATTCCGGTTTTTACACTCTTAATGGGAACACATCTGTCACACAACCACTTTAACTATATTATATCACCATCTCTGCTTTCTTTTTAACAAAAGTCTGCATTTTCTTTTCATTCCTAAACGCTTTTTTACATAGTAATATGCATGGGCTTTTAGCATTCCCTTGCACATTACTCCTTGGCGAAGGATTGTGTGAGAAGTTGAGGTTAAAATGAGAAGCGTGAGAAGTGGATTTGAACCGTTGATCACTTTTAATCAAATGCCCTCCAATGAATTGTGGCTTAGAAGGGAATTGATCCGGTGCATCTCATCCTAATGTGCGTCCATTTCTCATCCATCGGTTTTTTTGGGAAGGGTGTCCTAGGCTATGCCTAGACTAATCCCTTGGCAAATTATGACCGTAAGACATCAGCCCTGATTAAACCTCAGTGGCCACAATTGTTGTGTACGCCTGGATTAGAACCCTAGGCAGATGAGATATTCCACCACATCCCCCAGGACCTTAACCAATACGCCACAACCCTTGTGGTTAATTTCTCATCCATCGGTTGATAACCACTTCTCACGTTAACCTCAATTTCTCACCGGAACCCAACCCATTACTCCTTTCGTCTCAAAATAAGTGTCTACATTACTATTTTAGTTTGTCCCAAAACGAGTGTCCATTTTCAAAAGTAAATGTCTACTTTCGGTAAAAGTCTTAAACTAAGCATTAGGTATTGCTTAGTAATCCATAATCCCTTTATGAAGTTTACAAGTAATTACTGCATACACACAATTTATTAAAGCTCTTTTGAGAGTACAAATATGCCAAAAGAAGAATTATTCTTTATTTTTTTGCGCAAATATTAAAGAAAACAAAGAGCCTACTAATTGGAGATTGTAATAGAAGTTTAGGGTCTTCAAAATTTTATCATTAATTACCTAATTGTTATCAACCTGTTATGTAGGTTGGTTATCTATACCTTACAAACATGAAACGTCTAGAAGAGATCATGCTAAAACTAGGCTTCTCATCGGGTGTTTCCACGCAAATGATCCTGGAAGAAGCAAGCAGTAAGTTCAGTTATTAACTATAATATAGCATTCTCACGTTTCCATTTTCGTCTACACTTCCAATATAATAATCTATTCATAATTTTCCATCTGCTTCAATATGAACTTTGCAACTTGAGGGTATTGAACTATTCGTTGTTGTAGCCAATTACAAACCTTCTCTCTAGCCCTAAATTACGAGTTCTTTCCTTTATATATATATATATATATATATATAGAGAGAGAGAGAGAGAGAGAGGTGAGTTCAAACGAGAACGCTAACTATTTACGAGAACACGAGAACGGTCGCCCATGTACAAAATCACATGTGATTCACGTACAAAATCACATGTGATTTTACACTACCTGGAAATCTGGACGTGAATCACATGTGATTTTGTACAAAATCCAGGTAGTGTAAAATCACATGTGATTTTGTACAAATCACGTACAAAATCCAGGTAGTGTAAAATCACATGTGATTTTGTACGTGAATCACATGTGATTTTGTACATGGGCGGCCGTTCTCGTGTTCTAGTTAGCGTTCTCGTTTGAACCTTTCTCTATATAATATATATATATATATATATGGTAACCTTGGGTTTCCTATTATATTTGTCTCTCTTTTGGTCACACTTTTCACAAGCTGGGGTCTTTTGGAAACAGTTGTTATACCCTTTCGGGTAGAGGTCAGATTTGTGTACTTTCTTATCCTCCCCACACCCCACCTCCAGTTGGGATATACTGGGTCCGTTTTGTTTGGTTTGGATCTTTGGGGTAGAGGTCAGGTCTGCCTACTTCTTACCCTTCGCAGACCCTACCTCCAAGTGGGATATACTGGGTTCGTTTGGTTTGTTTTTACTTATGTCGATTGTGTGTGCATGCAGCTGATCAAAATAGTTGATGAGGTGATGGTAGAGGAGCTATAGTCGACCTGGATGATGTGGCGACACGCTGTCGGTTGTTATTAGTTGCGTGATTGAGGAGCCATATATTATAAAAAGAAAATTTTGGGAGGAATTTTGAAAAGGTGGTGTGATTAGTTACAAAAGGTCTGTAGTTCATGTATTTAGTTAGAGTTTTGGATGGAATTATAGAAATTGTATTCATTTTGGTCATAAAATTGCATCCCCCATGTCCTTCTAAGTTCCAAGTTGCAAGTTCCAACCCTCCCATTTTCATCTTTCAATTGGAAAGATGTTAATTGCAATTTGATTCTTGAGTTTGGTGGTTGCAACTTGCAAGGTAAGGTAAGGTTTGTATAATTCCTTATTTTTGAGTGGAATATACTTGATCTATTTGGTTTGATTTATAAGGCCATGAGTACCCGTACCCAATGAACCCACTTGCCACCTCAGCGCCACATCAGCTTTTCTCTTTCCTACCCTCTTTACCCAATCCTTACCCTAAAGTGGAGTACCGCCTACCCACTGAACCCAATACTACCCGCTACCTACCCCCCACACCCACCCTCCTCACACACACCCCCGGGTTCCATCGGGTCCACGAACCCGCTCCCCCGTACCCGCCCGCTACCCGCTCCCTACCCACTTGCCACCTCGGCCGAGCCCGCACCCCTACCCGAGGCCGGTACGGGTCGCCTAACGGGCAATATTGAACAACTGTTTCTATGAAAATTCCTGGCTTATATAAAAGTAAAAGAGGGTTTTTATAATTATTTATAATTAATAGTGATAAATATAAAACTTTGTAGATTAATGTTGAGTGGTATGTCATCCTCTTGGATCATATTACAACATTAAAAGTTTAAATGTTGCCGTTTGGATAAAGTGTGAAGTGTGATTAATATTCAGTAAACTAAGGGGGCGTTTGGTTCATTTTAAGGAATGAGAATAAAAATGAAAATGGAAGTGCGGGAGAATGGGAATAGGAAATTACCATTCCATTGATGTTGTTTGGTTAAACCAATATAACTAATAAAAAAATATTTTATTTAATATTTTTAATACAAATATGTGACGTCCAACATGAAAGTAAAAGATATTTTTCATTCAACATCGAGAAATGAAGGGACACATGAGAAAAAGTGACTGAGCGGGAATAAAATTTCCATTCCCTCTAATTTTGTCAGGAATGGAAATTAATGGGTTTGGGGTAACGAGCCCATTATATTATATCAAACCAAACAACAGTTTTCATTATCATTTCATTCCTTACCCTCGATACCTCAAACCAAACACCCCTAAATATATTAAGAACAAGTAAGTGGTGATGGAGGATTATGTGAAAATAAAAGCTAAGGTGAGAAGTATAAAAAGATATTTTTTTATTATGTTTAATTAGTGTAGATTAAATGGTTTAGAATAAGGGTGTTTGGTTAGAGGTATTAAGCAAATGATAATAAAATAAAGAGTAAACTACGATTATCCTGTGGTTTGATATTTATAACGATTTTGGTCCTTGATATTTGAAAACTGCTTTTTTCGTCCATGTGGTTTCCATTTTGCTTCCATTTTCGTCCCTCCATTCAACTTTGTTAAATAAAGTGTTAACTCATACAAAAAATTACATATTTGGTCCTTGTGGTATATCAATTCTTACATTTTCATCTTTTAATTACATAGTTTACACTTTTTACATTTATTTGTTCCTTCTTATCATATTCTATTAAAGACATTTATTTTTCAATTAATTATATTATATATTTTCAAAATTATTATAGGTTTAATTATAAAAATAATCAAATAATTTCATTAAATTTTTTGATAAGTACATGATATTTTTTTCAAAGTTTTAGGTTAAATTTTTTAAAATTAATATTTTTTATTTATTGTTTTATTAAAGCTTTTTGTTTATTTTAAATTACCATCGGAAGAAGTTTAATAAAATTCGAGAAAAAAATTAGTTATATTTTATAAGAACTGGTTGTTGTTTTTATTAAATGCACTTTACTCACACTATTTCATATTTTTATTTAAACTTTATCTTTTATTAATTAATCAAAATTGCTTAATATTTAAATTGAACAAACACACACACAAACACACACAACCGCTATTTTAATCAAATGTGTGTGTGTCAAGACATTTGTTTTTAACTAATTAAACGAAAAGTGTGTAAACTATGTAATTAAGCGCCCTTTTTGTTTAATATTTGAAATCAACAAATTTTGATTAATTAATAATAGATAATAATGGTTGTGTGTGTTTGTGTTTAATTTAAAAATTAAACAAATTTGATTAATTAGCAAAAGATAAAGTTCTAAAAAAATATGGAATGGTGGGAGTAAAGTGCATTAATAAAATATCATGTCTTATAAATAATTTTAATGAAATTATTTGAAATATACAATATAATTAATTGAAAAATAAATATCTTTGATAAAGTATAATAAAGAAAGAAAAAGTAAAATGTAAAAAATGTAAACTATATAATTTTAAGATAAAATGTAAGAATTGATATATCACAAGGACCAAATATATAATGTTTTGGATGAGTTAACACTTTATTTTAACAAAGTTGGATGAAAGGACGAAAATGGAAGGAAAATATAAATCAGAGGGACGAAAAAAGCAATTTTTAAAGATCAGGGACGGAAATCGTTATAAGCATCAAATCACAGGGATGAAAATCGTAGTTTACTCTAAAATAAATTGTTTGGATTTATATAATATAATGCGTTCATTCCTGCATAAGCCAAATTTTCATTCTAGTTTAAACTGGGATGGAATGAAATTTTCATCCCGTTTCGGTTTCATGTTATTTTCATTTTCATTTCCATTATTCCCACCTTGAACCAAACATATCCCAAGTCCCAAAATAACCAATGAATTAAGTTATAAGAGGATTTTCAATTAACCTCAATTAGGATTGATTCAAGGGTAGAGATCTCTTCTTACCCTTCTCATGATAACTACTATTCTTACCGGAAATCAACTCTCCAACCCTATATCTCTCATATATATGTATGAAGATATATTTACACATACACCAAGGGGTGTATCGAGTCGAGTAAAATAATAGGCTATTCGAGTTTGGCTCGAAAAAATTGTACTACGCTCGAGCTTGAATAACTTTTCTAAAGTAAGGTTCGAGCTCGAGATCAAATATTTTTTGATTTATTAAGCTTGAGCTCAAAATATTTATGAACATATGAACACATTAAGTTTGACTCGAAAAAGTTTATGCTCGAATGATTCGAATCGACTATATAAATTCAATCGAGCTTCTGAATGAGTTAAGTTGAATATTGGTATTATAAAGCTTGGAGGGTTAAGTTAAACGATTTTTATTTTGTATTTAAGATAAACTTAAACAGTTGAACTCGAGATAAACGAGCTTGAACTTACATAACTCGTTAAAAGATGGAATCATTTACAACCCTACACACTTCATATCCATTCCATTATTACCAAATAAAAGAAGAAAAGAGGATGGAATGGAATGGAATAAATTAAGATAGGAAGATAAGGGAAGTTATTTTAGGAAATCCACATAAAAATTAAGGTTGGAGCCATGACTAAATGGATGAAGTAGGCCCTCATCACATCATCACCCTCACCCTACACATTCTATTTCATGGATAAGCACACAAATTTATGATACGTACGCTACCAAAACAAAAAAGTTATCATGACAACTTATATATATAAATATTATATAAATAAATAAATAAAGAGACAGTCGAGTTCATACGAGAACAGTAACTAAATAAGAGAATAAAAAACGATCGAATCACATATGGTTTTACACTAAAATTATGTGTAAAGTCACATGTGATGCAAACTTAGAAGCAGATTTTTTAATAAAAAAAAGATTTCAGTTGCTACAACAATAGGCCACAACCTGAGATTGTGGCCACGTCGCTCGTGCACCCTTACGTTGACGGTTTAGTGTAAAATCACATGTGAATTTGTACGTAATTTGGTTGTTTTCGTGTTCTCTTATTTGATTACTATTCTTGTTTGAACCCTACAAACCAATTTCAACCATTCATCCGGTTTAATGAATATCTCGATTAATTTTTAATATAGAACATTGATTATAATAAATGAACTCCAATAATCTTTCATGAATATCCGGATGATAATATACAAATCTCATCATTTTTATAAATACCATTCTCAATTAATTAGTTTGTACTACTATAAATGAAACTATAACTACACACACACACATATATATATATATATATAGGGGTTAAATCAAATGAGAACCACAAATATGTTATAAACCGTGAGAACCGATATAAAAAATACTTTTTACTTGATATTTTTTCATCAAATGTTAGGATTTATTATATTTTTTGCTTCACATATGTGTTTCATAATATAATAGTTTCACATGGATTTGTTTCACCGTGTGAATATTTTTTACGGGTATTTTTCATTTCACTAGGTGAAACAAAAATCACTTTTCACATTTAATCTTTCACAAGGTGAACACGAACATGTATGTAACAATATCTTAAATCCTAGGTTTTGATGAAAAAAACCATGTAAACAAATATTTTTATATTGGTTCTCACAGGTTTGTAATATATTTGTGGTTCTCATTTGATTATCATTATACATATATATATATATATATATATATATATATATATAGAGAGAGAGAGAGAGAGAGAAAAAAAAAAGTTCAAATGAAAACTCAAATTCAATTGTGAACGTGAGGACGAATCTTGATTCTTCCATTCTATTGATCCAATGACTCATATTAAATAGATTTTTTAATTGAAATTATTAATTAAGGTAATTAGGGGTAAAAATGAAAGATAATTTAAACTCACGCCTATCATATTTGACTTTTTATTTTCTTTTGTAATTAAAAACTTTTACCCCCCTTAAAGTGTAAAATAAATTATCTTAAAAATTACTAATATTTTAATCAAACAAATTACATCAAAAAAACGAGAATTCCGTGCTCTTCGATATGACATCCATCTCGATATAGTTTTTTTTGTTGTTTTAACCGTTTTTACGTGAAATGTCATATATGTGTTATATTCATTATGAATATTTATGTATTCAAGTGTTTATAACATCTCGACACCGTAAGTCCGTAACTCGACATCACATTCTACAACACTTTCTTCAACGTCCTAAGGCATTGTGTTCTTCATTACCGTAACCCAACACCTATCGAGATGAATCGGGAACCTATCGAGTTTCGATTGTGAACCGAGGAACGAAAGAGAGTGCGTCACGTCTCCACGCCTTCACTGGTCACTCATGTATTATTCTTCATGAATAATGTATTATTCATCCTGAATAATGTATTATTCATCCTGAATATTGTATTATTCATCATGAATAGTGAATGAACGTTCATCCTTGTTATTCATACTGAATGTGGACACCTGGAGACGTGCATACATATTCATAAAGAATAAAACCAAGTCGCGGTTGTGAATCGGAAAACAAAAGAGAGTGCGTCATGTGTTTACACCTTCACGGGTCATTCATATATTATTCATTTTGAATACTGTGTTATTCATCATGAATAGTGAATGAACGTTCCCCTTTGTTATTCATACTGAATATGGACACCATGAAACGTGTATACATATTCATACTGGATATAACACATACATAACATTTCACGTAAAAACGGTTAAAATGAAGAAAAAACTATATCGAGATGGATGTCATATCGAAGAGCACGAAATTCTCGTTTTTTTAATGTAATTTGTTTGATTAAAATACTAGTAATTTTTAAAATAATTTATTTTAAACTTTAAGGGGGTAAAAGTTTTTTAATTAAAAAAGAAAATAAAAAGTCAAAGATGGTAGTCGCTGATTCAAATTTCCATATTTGTCCCTAATCACTTCTCAATTGGTTTCATTAAGTTCTAACCATTGATTAGTTTTCCAAATCTTGATCAATGGTTGTGATTTGTCCTCATGTTCACAATTGAAAATGAGTTTTCATTTGAACCCACCCCTATATATATATATATATGTGTGTGTGTGTGTGTGTGTGTGTGTGTGTAAGACGGTAATCAAATGAGAACCGTAAAAAGGTTGAGAACCATGAAAATCGATCTAAACCATTAATTGATTTAATCTATTACGGCTTAGATGAGTTCTCACGGTTCTCAATCTTTTAATTATAACCATATGATCAAAAGTTTAATTATAACCATAGGATCAAAACCAAATTATGGCTTAGATCGGTTCTCATGGTCCTCAAACTTTTTTTGGTTCTCACATGATTTAACCCCTATGTGTATATCTATATATATATATATATAGGGGTTAAATCTAGTGAGAACCAAATAAAGATTGAGAACCTTGGGGACTAATCTAGTCCATAGATTAGTATAAATCAAGGGTCATTGAAAAACAAAGCATATTTGTAATTAAAGTAAAAAATAAGGGTACTTTGGTCAATTTGCAAGGGCATTGAATGGGTATTTTGGATATTATTTATTAAATCAAATAAACACTACCTCTCCCCCAATTACTGCTAGGGTTCGTCATAGTCAAAATCAAGAACCAATGTATTCTTTCATATGTTTTGATTCATCCATGGCGACACTCGATAAATTCTCCACATCTGAGCTCGTCTGGCAACAATCCCTCCTCTTCCTCTAGATGCATTCTCAAATATTGAATATAAATGGTTGTTGGGGTCGATCTCTCTTTCTCCCCTTTTGATTTCTCTCTATATATAAAATCAATTGAATTCCTATCCTTCTCTAAAAATCCCAATTTCTAGGGCTTTAATTTCCAGTTTTCCATCGGTTGCATTACGTTATCTTGATTTTAATCGCTACTAATCGGCAAGTTTATTGCTTTATTCAATCCTGAATCGAGAGCTCCAAAAAGAAACGGTCGAGAAAGATGAAGGAACGTGACGAGGAAGGACGGTACAAAGGTGTCCGGAGAAGGTTGTGGGGAAAGTATTCGACGAAGATCCGAGATCCAAAGTGTTGTGGATGTAGGTTGTGGTTAGGTACGTTTGATTCCGCCATTGAAGCCACAAAGGCTTACGATAGATGCGTTTAATATGCGTCTAGAAAAAACGATTATGAACTTCCCACCGAAGATTGAGAAAACCCTTGATTTATACAAAAGTTCCCTTATTTTTTGCTTTAATTCAACAAGTGTTTCATATGGTGAATTTGTGTGTTTCATGTGATGAATCTATGTGTTTCATGTGATGAATCTATGTGTTTCATTTGGTGAATCAGTGTATTTCATATGATGAATCGATGTATTTCATATGATGAATTAGTGTGTTTCATGTGATGAATCTATGTGTTTCATTTGGTGAATCGATGTATTTCATATGATGAATCGATGTATTTCATATGATGAATTTGTGTGTTTCATGTGATGAATCTGTGTGTTTCATGTGATGAATCTGTGTGTTTCATTTGGTGAATCGGTGTATTTCATATGATGAATCGATGTATTTCATATGATGAATTTGTATGTTTCTTCTGGAAAATGTTTCATCTGGTGAATCTGTGGGTTTTATCGGGTGAATTCGTATGTTTCACCTGATGAATATGTGTTACAAAAATGACAATTATGCCATTTTCATGTAGTGAAACAAGTTTCAAGCAAAATCACAAGATCAAAACCAAATTAAGGCTTAGATAGGTTGTTACGGTTTTCAACCTTTTTGTGGTTCTCATTTGATTACCGTCATATATATATATATATATAAGAGTACGATTTACAAACCGCTATATTAGTAGAAACTTTGCAAACCAATTTTAACCGTTTTATTCTAATGAGCATCTAGTTCAATAAAATTTATCGATTGTTTTTAAAACAAAGTGTTGATCATAATAAATAAACTCTGATAATCTTCTATAAATATCAAAACTATAATAAATAAATCCTCATAATTTTCAAAAATATATCAGTCAATTGATTTATATAATTTATAATATTATTATATTCGTAAATATCTCAATTAATTGATTTATAATTTTATATAAATATATAAAGATGTGTTCTCTATCTATAAATAGAGTTATAGAGATGTGTTGGTACTTGGTAGTCATTTGACACTTGATGATAGGCAGCTGTATTTTCTAACAATATCCAAAGTTTACAACGTTTGAAATTTGTGATTGGATAGTGAACAATTAATCAATTATTGTTACTTGTTGACTGTATATATAATAATGTACATCCCATAATGTAAGATGTGGATCAACCTCCATAATGTAATAGAAGAGTCACAGCCCAGTCTTCTTGGTATCCGATTGAAGCATAGAAATAGATTTACGTCGCCTACTTGCTGAAAGCACAAATGGAATGGCCGATCATGAATTCTATGAAGTTTTTAAGACCTTCACTTTTGAGTTCATAATGAATTTGAGCAAAGTGTTTCTTTACATGTTAAATTACCTCGGTGTACAAAAACCCAACCAATCCGAGCAACTCAGTCTACCCAACCTAAAATAACTTAATCCAATGCCTAATCGAATTGTAAAATCTTCAAACTGGTATTGGGTTAGGTTATTTGAACCCAACCCAATGAACCTGATATCATTCTATGTCTTGGATTTAGGGGGTGTTAGAAATTGCATTTGTAAAGTGCTTATTAACTTATTTCAGTGTGGTACTGGTTAGTGTTTGGATGGGAAAAAATGTTTATACTCCGGTTGTGCACCAGTAATAATGAGTTTTCGATAAGTTACTCATTTCAAACTTATTAACTTATTCTAGTGTGGTACCGCCATAAGTTACTCCCTTCTAACTTGTTATCTTATTTGTCAAACACTAAAGTAACTTATCAACTTATTACGTTTTGGTATCACTATAAGCTAATCTGATTTTTTATTTATAAAACTCCGGTTTGACACCACATAATGTAACACCCCAAAATTTTGGGCTAATTTGAACCTCAAATTTCCACAAGCTATGATAACATAAACTTCAAACTTACATAAATAGCAAGTGAATTAATCATCAAGAGTACATTTATAGATACAGGATCCTACAAATAACTTATTAATCTAATTATGTCACTATAATCAGATTAACTAAGTTATCTAAGCAATCCCTCAAAAACTCCTTCTGTAAATTGACTTCCTTGATATTCCAAAACGCTCGTCCCACAACCCTTATTTTCCCGAGCCGGTACCTGGTAAGAAAACATCATTTGAAACGATTAGGCCAACGCCTAGTGAGAACATTCGTTTCCATAATAATATTTGCAAAATCAATGTAAACAAGTTATATCAAACCTGATTACCCTTTTTCTTACCATACGTGTAACTCTATTCCGTTAACACGATTTTCATCCAATCCCATGAATATGACTGACACACATTCCATCATCATATCATGTCTTAGAGCCACACTACGAATCTTCACTGATTCTAGATTAATACTCTTATTCCAGAAATCGCAATATACACATGCCCATTTCCATTCATATCCTATTCCAGAGCCATACTACGAATCTTTCTCAGATTCTAGATTAATGCTCCCACCTAAGAAATCGCAATATACACATGCCCATTTCTTAGAAAAGGAAGTAGAGATTACAATTACATATGTCAATCCCTCTTCTTCCTTAGAAACCGGGAATTACGTTTATTCCAGGGTTTCTCACACACATCAGAATAATGACTAACTTCATCTATTCCACGTGCACATAACCATTAGTACTACACACATCAGAATAATGACTAACTTCATCTATTCCACGTGCACATAACCATTAGTACTACACACATCAGAATAATGAATAACTTCATCTATTCCACGTGCACATAACCATTAGTACTACACACATCAGAATAATGAATAACTTCATCTATTCCACGTGCACATAACCATTAGTACTACACACATCAGAATAATGACTAACTTCATCTATTCCCCGTGCACATAACCATTATTACCACACGCCTATTCCATGTGATTACCAAACACTAGTGCCTATGGATCCATTACACTTTACTAACGTATATGTTTAACAACATATTACAGCTCATATCATATTCTCAAATCTAAGAATACTAGATAACCTATCGTATCTTCATCCTCAAATGCCCCCCCTTTGGCGACTTAGCACGGGGGTTCCGCTACCCGGTTAGCGGATGGGGTCAAGGGGCAACGCCCTTGCGGGGTCTGGGGGCAGCGCCCCTAGAAATGTTTTTAGAAACTTAACCAAACAAAACATTCAGAAACTGCATCCAGCCATCAGAACCTAACATTCTCAATTTCTCCAAAGTGTCCGGATAACAGGGGTTTCCGGATACCTTAGACTATCCGGACAACAGGGGTTTCCGGATAACTACAACTTACCGGTTAAATCATACTTTCCGGATACCGTCTAATCCGGACAACACCCGGAAACTAAAGCAACCCGGATACTATCCGGTAACTATTTTATCCGGAAACTACAATAAAAACTAAACTTACCGGATACTTAATCGCGTCCGGAGACCTTCATCACCACGGTTTCCGGATACATGGTTTTATCCGGAAACCTTCGACCTGCAGCCCAAAAATCAATCCAGATTCGTTTCTGTTCTATTAAGCTCATTCTAAACCATCCCATACAGTTCATAACCAATTTATACAGCTATTTCAAGGTTTAATTTAACATGAAACACTGATTTAAGCAAAGAACAAATGAACTCACCTTTTTGATGTAAAACCCACTTTGCTGCACAAATTCAATCCCAATCTGATGTAAACGATTTGAAAACCTATTCACAATCATAGACTCGTTTACAACTCTATAGCTACAACAATTTTCATCAAAACACATGATAAATTCCTTACCAAATTGAGCCAAAACCTTGCTTTTCTTCCTTTCTCCCTTTTCTCCTTTTTCTCTCTTTCTCTCTTGACCGACCCAAAGAACAAAAATAAGAAAATATCTGATTTTCAGATATTTTATCCAAACATACTTTCCAAAATGACCAATTACACCTCCAAGTTTCATTATTTCCACAATTGACACCAAACCTTAATCTTGTATTTTAACCTTATTGAATTATAAAATTACAACATAATTCAAGGTTTAATCCAAAATACAATTAGATCCCAATTCTCATCAAAATATTATTATTGAAAATTCAGGATGTTACACATAAGCTGATAAACACTTTTACAAAAAAGCATAAGCTGTCATAAATAAGCAATCTCAAACACCCCCTTCATATGATTACTAAGTCCCTAATTAATATGTACATTAGATAATTACGGCATCACCACTCTTCATATACGTATACTTTAAATTTCTTCACCACTTCTATATAACTCTTTCGTATATATGTCCAGTAAATGATTATATATATATATATAAATTAAGAAAGTAGTTGAATGTGATCTACTTAAGAAGGAGTATCGATAAGTTATACCAATTGACTGGCGAGAATAAAGGAATCATGAGTAAGAAAAACAACATATTCAAGGTAACCAACATACGAGAATATTTTGATATACCAAAGTATCAACTAGGCGTCCGAGACAACCAGACTAACCCAACGTGTACGTTTGGGTTGGGTTGGATTGGCATTTTTCAAGCCACAAACATAATGTTGAGTTGTTTAAATGTCTTCACACCGATCAACTCAACTCGTATGCACCCTTACCAATAACGTTGGAATGCATATGCCCATTTGATTCAATGGGGAATATTGAAATATCATAATTACATAAGAACGTTGCCATATTGTGAGATGGGTGACTCAACGCTCATTACAAGGTGAAGTTTGGTTCAAATTAGGTTTGATTATAATTTCATAGGTCTCATTTGTTCATAGATTATGCCATTCTTCGTATTCCATTATTTAATTTCCATCTTCATATCTTCATACATCAAGTAAATAAGGTAATGTTTAACAATATAAAAGAGAAAAATTATGCTATGATCGTATTGAAAAACCCACAAACATGATGAACTCAGTAAAGAATTTTTGGGGAAAAAATCAATGTTTGTAATCAAGATCAAGGTTATAAACAAAAAATTTGAGTTTACAAACAATATTTCTTTCATTCCTTCAGAAAAATATTTTTTTCAAGATGACGTTCAGAAGATTCATCCCTCATGAAATCCCCTTTGCTTCTGCTTTCATCTACCCCTATGCTTCTGCTTTCTTCGTCTATGCCTATGCCTCCAGGGATGGATCCAATTTTCTGTCCTTTTTTGGAATCGTTGATACATATGTTATGTTACGATGGCTTCAGATGAGAGAGGGTGGTCGTAGATCATAGTTCTGTAGCGAAGCTAGGCTGTTGAGTTTGAGCTATGAGTTCTGACCTGAACTAGTCTTTCAGATTAGGCAGGGAACATGAGGGACAGTTCCTCACTACCGAAATTCCCTTACAGTTCTAGAAGGTAAGAGAAACTAGGGCTTTTAAGTACCAGTAATCAAGCCAAACTGGAGTTCTGGAGAGAAGGCAGTGAACGGAGTTGGCGGTTCGAGTTCTTGGCAGGACGGATGGGGCCCAAAGTTAACAAGTAGCTTGGCTCAACCTTTGCTTTCCTTTGACAAGGCAGCTAAGGCTCCAGCTTCGCTTTCTACTTCGCTAATCCAACAATTAAACCATAATTCAAATTCAAATTAAGACAAGATAATAAGACTCTGATAAACTTAAATTTATAAGACACGTGACACCAAAAGATATGCACATGCATATTGTTAAGATGTGAAAGAAGGAGATGGATGATGAGATATCTTACCTTAGAATCATGATTAATTAAATACATGTTACATTAATTAAGAAAAAAAAATCAATCTCTACATTAAAATTGTTTTTGTTTCATGTTATTCATTGGTGTCTTAAAAAATTATCATTACATCAAGTCTATGGTGGTGGGTTTGTTGGTTGAGGTTGAGGTGGAGATATGGATTATGACCCTTTGACATGCACACCCCAAAGAACATGGCTTTTGTCCCTCTTTCTAACCAACTGATTTAATGCCCCTACAACATTCCTATCAATTTCACAACCCACTTTTTTATTTATTAAAAAATATTTATTATTAAAATAAAAATAAATACTTTTCAAACCCACATGTCCTAATTTTTAGTCTAATTTATATTTACCAATTAAATGAATACAGGTATTAGTAAAATAAAATAGGAGCTTAATTAAATAATAAAAATATAGGGGGTGTTTGGAGTGCTTATATTTTTAACTTATCTCCTTATTGCGTTCCAGGGAAGGAGATGAGTGTTTGGATTTAAAAAAAAAACTCCTTATCGTGTTCCAGGGAAGGAGATAAGCAGTTTTTTGAGAAGTAACATGAAACTGACTTTTCTGGAACGGATATAAGTTATAAGCAAATAAACATAAGTTAAAAATATAAGCACTCCCAAACACCCCCATAACGTCTTAATTTTATTGGTGGGATAAAATTGAGACGTTCAATTTCAGAACAGGTGATTATTATCCTCAAAAATTCACAAATTTTCAGTACATATTTTTCTGATTACCTTATGTTAATTCACCAGTCTAAAAATATAATATTTTTAATTATTAACAAAAATATTTTTTTCAATTATATTTATGATAAATCAATGTTCTGTAAATAATATTTATTATTGAAAAATAATTAGTTTAGTATTGGATTTATATTAGAATAACTATATAACTTTATTTAATTTAAGAATATTTAAGAAATATTATTAGTTTATATTTATATATATGTTTTATTTTTGTATTATTTAAAATTATATTAGATTTTGTATTTGTAATATTGTTATTAAAAGTTAATGAAATAACTAAATACTACAAATAAGTTATAAGAAAAACAAAATTGATAAAGTTAAAAAAATGGGTTTTTTAATTGCGAATATTTTTGGTGGTGTTTCTTTTTCATTTTTCCAAAATACTTTAAAAAAAGATGATTTTAGATATTCTTTTTTCATGCAGAAACATGTAAATTTGAAATATGGCCCACAATGTCACATTAGTGCATGGATAACTAAAGGCCCAATTGGAGGGCCCATGGAATCACATTACAAGATGTTGACCCCAATTCCTATCCAAACTTCAAAAAAACAAGTGTGGCATACTCATCCACAATAACATTTACTATTATTTTTATTTTTGAAGGGTGTCTTAAACTATGCATAAACTAATCTCTTGGTAAATTATGGCCGTAAGACATCAGCCCTGATAAACCTCAGTGGCCACAATTGTTGTGTACGTCTGAATTAAAACCCTGGACAGATGGGATATTCCACCACATCCCCAGGGTCTTAACCAGTACGCCACAACTCTTGTGGTTTTACTATTAAAATTTAAACCTTTAATTTTTAAGAATATTGGATGCTACTAATAACCCTGATATTATTAAACCATTTGATATAGAAGGTTGGACTCTTTTGTTAGGGTCTTAATAGTTTTATTAAGAGGCAACCCCTGAATCGCTAAGAGATAAATCTTGTTTGGTAAAAAAAAATATGTCTCTTAATGGTTCTAAAATCCTCTGAATGACTTTGTATCCTGGATCTCCCTTAACAATTCAGTGTTCTAATTTCATTCCAAAAAATTATCAAACAACTATATTTCATTTTGCACTCTATCATAATAGCCTATGCACCTAACCATTCATCAATTGCCAAACAACCCCTTAATCTTTTTAAAGACTCTATTATACATGTATTAAGAATTTAAGATTATAGATTAACGAGACGTGTAATAAATAAAACAAAATATAACAACTCGATGTCATATTATATTAAAAATTCTATAAGTCAAGACAACATAATTATTTAAAAAAGACCAAATAATACAAAACCCTACTTAAAGTATAACATTATTCTACATAATATATATGGGTAAATGTTAAACTATGTATATTTGGACCCAAAAAAATTGGGGTTCCTGTTTCATATGACACATTTGAACATCATGTGGCTTAGCCCTATCTTTGGTAACATGAATGTTTTTTCTTTGCTTCAATTACTCCCTATAAATACATGCATGAATGCATGCATATATACATATATGTTTGGTATGTTAGAGCATCTACAACATATATGCTATATTTAATATTTTTCATTTCTTCTTTCAGGTTTAGAGATTTCTCCTTTCTTCAAATTTTCTCTATTTTACAAGAGATTTTAGAATAGATGTTGGAACGAACTGATGGAGATGCTCTTAAGACATCTAACGCTTGACATCCATTAGGGTTTGAAATTGCATTATTTAGAAGAAATAAACTAACGATGATAATCCTACTCGTAATCGTGTTTGAGGAGGAGCTTCATGTAGAAATTCAACATTGATAAAATTCAACATTCAATGAATAACAAAATTCATTTTATGTCAACGACTAAGAGTTCATTTACCAAAACACTTACTGGTAAAAGTCATCACTCTCACCAACAATACTAGATAAATTTGTCGCATACGGTGTCATTTTGATAGCCAAGAATCTTACCCACAAATCGGCATCGTATGCTGCAATCTTACTTGGTTAAGCGTTTATCTGTAAAAGTCGTTACACTTGCTTTCTTAGGGGCGGACCTAATGTATGTTGGAGCGAGCTCCCGTGCACCCGCTTAACTTATTTTCGCAAGTAGGATTTTGTTGTTGAGGTATGAAAGCGCCCCTTAAGTTTTAAGGGGTGCTTTGGTATATTAGAAAATATAACAGAGTATTAACAAAAAAAAACTCAAAATCAACAAAAAAGCGAAAAGTCTCTCGAAATCAACAAAAAGGCCGAAAAAGTCTCCTGAAATCAACGGAAAACCAGAAGTCTCTCGAAAATCAACGAAAAACTTAATATTTATCGAAATCAACCAAAACACTAAAAGAATCCATCGAAACGGTGAAAGTCGGATAAAAACATTTTGGAAGATTTTGCAAACCTTTGATCCATCTTAAAGGTGCTTGGATCCACCACTCCTCGTTTCTTATCTTGTTTTTCACCAGATAAGATTCTACACACTTGTCATATTAATCCTGTTCGGTAAACTGCCCTTAAGTTTCTTAATACGTGTATTTTATATAAAATATCTTTTTTAGTTACTTCTAGTTTCTTGTTTTTTGTTTTTTGCTCTTCTAGGTTCTTTCTCTTTGTTTTAGTGGGTTGGTGTACCTTGCAGTAGGCTCCCTTTTTTCGTATCTTTGTTGGTCTTTTATAAAAGTTGCTACCTTTCTAAGGTTGGATTCCGGTGAGAAGTTAAGGTTAACGTGAGAAAACATGAGAAGTGGTTGTTAACCGTTGGATGAGAAATGGACGCACATTAGGATGAGATGCACCGAGAATAGATGCATCGGGTCAACTCTTTTCTAAGCCGCAATTCATGGGAGGACAATTTGATTAAAATTTAAACGGTTCAGATCCACTTTTCATGTTTCTCACGTTAATCTCAACTTCTCACGCGACACTTCGCACCCTATATATATATATATATATATTTATTTATAGCAACCATATAAAATTATATTTCAAATGACAAAATCATCAATCGCTGTTTTGGTACCATCCGTCAATTGGTGACGTAGCTACGGGCGGCTGGTTGCATGGGGACGATATTATAAAATTTGGTTTTTTTTTTCTAAATTATTTAAATATATATGGGGATATTTTAAAGGGAATTTAATTAAAATGCCCCAAATTTGACTTTCCTTTACCAAAATACCCCAAATTTTGAAAAATTTACCAAAATACCTTATTTTTCCGCAAAGGGAACCCTCTATCGCAGGCAGGGACCAATTGTGAATTTTTTGCAAGATATATTTACACTTTCAGTCCCCATCGCGGGCCAAAGACTGAAAGTGTAAATATGAAGCACATAAAATTTAAAAAATGGTCCATGCCCGCGATAAAGGGCTTCCTTCGCGAAAAAAATAGGGTATTTTGGTAAACTTTTCAAAATTTAGGGTATTTTGATAAAGGAAAGTCAAACTTGGGGCATTTTAATTAAATTCCCTATTTTAAAGGGGAATTAAAGTAAATAGTCTTTATCTTGGCTCAATTCATTTACTATCTCCGCAAATGCAAAAACTGCAACTTGAGGAGGGGCTATTTTTAAAATAAAATTTTGATTTTTTTGAAAATGGAATTAATGTGATACGTGAGGAGAAATAGTGGACGTAGATGGAAATTTTACCCGTTGAAGAGGACATCTGTGTGTATCTTACCCTAATGGGATCATGGGCGGACTCAGTGTTGCGCATACGGTGGCACGTGCCACCGTATCGTTTGCCCGGCGAAGGGTAAAATTTTGTAGCGGTATGAAGAGTGTAACCGTATTATTTTGGAGGGTGCAACCGTATCGTTTTAAATGGTGCAATCGTATCAAAAAAACTCTTAAAATCAACCAAAAATCCCAAAAAAAACTCTTAAAGTCAACCAAAAAACCCCGAAAAGTTCTCTCGAAACTGATTTTTTTTAAAAGTTCCTCGAAATCGAGAAAAAAAATTAAAAAAAAATCTCAAAGAAATGGAATTAGGCTAAAACAACATCGGGCGATGTGGAAAATTTTTAGGTTCGTCAAAGGTGTCACCGTAAGAAAAAAATTATGGGTCCGCCTATGAATGGGATGGGGATTTCCTAGGTCGATGGGCAATGGGGCTAGCAGTGGCGGATCCAGAAAGAATTATAGTAGGGGGTCCAATATAAAATAAAATAATAGTTAACCAAAATATACGAATTCATTAAAAATGATAAAATGTTACCTTTTACAATTGTGTTCTGCGACTCTTCATCTTTTGGAATTGGTCGATTACATCATCACTTGTAACATTGAGAAGTGCCTCTTTTTCAATGGTACAAATTAATGCAGCATTCAAAAACTCATCACCGATTTTGTTACGTAAATCAGTCTTCCCGATCTTCATGGCAGAAAAACATCTTTCGACTGTTGCGGTAGCGACGGGCAAAACCAAAGTTAGCTTCAATAACCGATATACTAGAGGATAAGTTTTATATTTTTTTGTATCCACCATCAATCTAACAAGCTCAGCAATACCACTCAAGTCGGCAAATCTTTCATCTTGACGCACGATCACAAGGTCCTCTAATTATATATTTTCTTCTTATTTCATCTCTTTGGTTAGGATGATAGTCCGAAATTCTTTTCCTCTCGGCGGGATCCCAAGGAAGATTACTCAAATCAATTTCACAAGACATTGAAGGATTGGAATTAACAATGACAATAGTAATATAATTATATAAAAATCAATAACAAATTAAATCAAAAATTCCAATCCAAATTAACAGTTAATTTCTTAAAATCAATAACAAAAATATCAATTCAAATTAACATCTAATTGGCTAATTCCTTAAAAATTAACATCAATAACAAAAATACCAATCCAAACAATTGTAAGTTACGACAAACAAATAACAATTAACTTATTAACACTTAATGACTTAATAAATTAGCAATTGTAATTTTTTTCAAAATTTTACCGAAAGCACAGGCGCACAGGAACTAGGGCGGGAATCTTTTTTCATACCCGAAGCAAGGTAGGGAATGACGTTACTTACCCCTATCCAACCAGATTAATTTTTTATTTTATTTAATATATGTATACAATACACATGTAAGGGGTTGTTTACAAAACGCTTATCCGGGTAAGTGCTTACCAAGTCACATTAGCTTACCGGATTAATATGGCAAGGACTAAGAATCTTACCTGGTAAGAGCGGAAGCAAGGACCGAGAGTCGAAAAAAGGACCGAGAGTCTTATCCGGTAAGTGAGTGCGACGGCTCTTACCACGGTTAGCGCTTACCGGCTAAATTGTTGCATACGATGTCATTTTGGTGGACTAAAATCTTACCCGAAAAGTAAGTGATAGTGTTGAATTTTACCGAGAAACACTTACCCGGGTAAGTTATTAGGTAAACGCCCCCTAAGTTAATATATATATATATATATATATATATATATATATATATATATATATATATATATATATATATATATATATATATATATATATATATATATATATATATATATATATATATGTATGTATATATATGTAGGGGAAATATCAATTGCAAACCAATCAGTTTGTGCAAACCCCGTACAAACCAATCTACAATCATGAATCTGCAATTTTTTTGTTGATGCTTCATGAATCTATATTTTGGCTTCATGAATATAAAATTTGGCTTCATGAATATATAATTTGGCTTCATGAATCTATATTTTCCGATAGAGCCCTAAAATACCCTTATGGATATAAAAAAGAAGTTATGGATATAAAAAAATAAGTTACGTGATTGGTGGAGATGAAACAATATGCTAAAAGCCCTAAAATACCCTTATGGATAAAAAAAACAAAGTTACGTGATTGGTAGATTGGTTTGTACGGGGTTTGCACAAACTGACTGGTTTGCAACGGATACCTCCCCATATATATATGTATGTATATATATATATATGTATATATATACATATTTATGAGTATGGGTTAGGTTCACGTGAGGCTAGTCTGTTTTCGTGAGACCAAAAAATAACACTGAAACTTCACAGTGATTCATTGTGAAGGTACGGAAAACAACGGACCTTCACAGCAAAAACATTGTGAATGTCTACCTTCACAGTCTTTTGCTGCGAAGGTTTAGTGTTATTTTTGTGATCTCCCAGGTCTCACGAAAATAGTCTAGTCTCACGTCTTATGAGTATATGTTTATATTTATTATCAAGTTATAAATATATTTTATATTTCAATATTGGTAATTAATTTAGTGACGGTTCATTATAATTTTAATGTAAAATACGTTGTTGTTTTTTTTATTAAACGGGTACCCAGTCCAACATGTTCACCAAACCCATCGGGAATTCTTTTCCCTTGATTCTGGTCGCGGATTAGTCGGGACAGGGTCAGGGAAAGGGGCTTAAACAGGGGTCGGGGATGGAGGATGCATTACCAATCCAATGTCCGTCTCGTTTCCATTCCTAAGTAGATGTTGCTTGTCGTGAAGCATATTTTCTGAAAATGGAGACTTGAGAGGAGTGGCACATTTGCAAGTTTGAAACTTGACCTTTCACCCCTTCTCCTAGTGATATGCCCCCTCCACAAGTTTCGGCAAGGGCATCTTGAGGAGGTATTGATTTTTTGGTGGATGTGAGAGAGAGTTGGGTAGGAGGTGAATTGGATCACATGCAATTATTTAAATGAAAATTAATTAAAATACCCAAAGTTTGACTTTGAATTGCAAAAATACCCAAAATCTCTTTCAAGTTGCAAATATACTCAATTTTTCCGCGAAGATTACTTGTGATCGCGGACCCACCACTTGAAAAAATAAGAGATGTACCATAAATTAAATAATTAACTATAAGGGTATGAATTATAAATATTAATGATATTTTTATGCAGTATATATATGATATATAATAAAATAATTAAATCAAAAAATATTCAATATTTGGCTCATTTCGAAGGTATCGAATAGACGAGTACAATGGTGTAACTTGTTAAAATTAAAACGTATTTGAGTTAATAAACGATTATATGTGTTAATATGATGAATATGTAAAATTAAAATTAGGAAAGTAAAAGATATAAAGTAAACTAAGTAAATAATTATAGGGGTATAAAATGTAAATTTCAAATCAAAATCACCAATTTAAGTGTAAATGTGGTGGGTCCGCGATTTCGCAGGTAATCTTCGCAGAAAAATTGGGTATATTTGCAAATCGGAAGAGATTTTGGGTATTTTTGCAAGTCAAAGTCAAACTTTAGGTATTTTAATTAATTTCTCTTATTTAAATGGTTTTTTGAACTATTTAACCAAAATCAACAAAAAGATATGCTCAAAAATATAATTTAGAAAGTTATTAGGTGCGATATGAGAAACTAAAAATGAAGATTGATGGAATATAAAAATCCATTTGAAGATGTATATATGAATAATATGTAACATTCGTTTTCATATGCATTTTTAAACAAAAAATTTTATTTTTAAATTATCCACATATAAATATTATGTTAACATTAATTTCTTACATTCTAACGATATTCAAAATTTTTGTTTGAACCGGTCTGTAGAGTGTAGCTATTAATCAAAGTTTACGATACAACTCACAACCTTTAAAATAAAGATTGATTCATTGAAATGGACCAAGTTGGAGTCTTCACTTACAAAATACCCAAACTCTCCCCCATTTAACCAAAATACCCAAAAAAATCCGTGATGATACCCCGCGATCGAAGACTCCTTAAAAAAGTTGTGATTTGTGGTCCAAATCATATCAATTTCATGAAAAACCCTACCATCGAGGACCAAAATCACTTGATCGCGAACCCTATTCCCTCGATCGCGGACATATATCCACTCGATCGCGGCATGTATTCCCTCTATTGCGGACAAGGATGGGGTTCACGGGGGAAATCATGGAGTCTTCGATCGTGGGGTATCATCACGGATTTTTTTTGGGTGTTTTGGTTAAATTAGGGAGAGTTTGGGCATTTTGGTAAGTCAAAATCAAACTTGGGGCATTTCGAGTAATTTCTCTAAAATGAATGTCATAAAGGGGTTTTGATGTAAGTTTTTTTTTCATATTCATAATTAATTATATAAGAAAGTAGAAAGAAAATAAAAATGAAGAAGATTATAAGAGATAATGATGTTGCTAAATGACATGTAGTTGTAACTTGTAAGCTACCCTTTGAAATTGTTTGGTGTTGGTATCTTTTTCAAACCAATACTTTCTTTATTACTTGATATATAACAATATTTCTAATTAATGCAATTTATTAAATTAAATAAAGTGTAATTTTTATTTTTATTTTTATTTTAATATGTATCACTTATTTGTGCCGTACAAGTCCAAATCCGAGTTCCTTTTGAAGAACAAAAAAAGATGGCCGTCATTGGTGAAATAATATTTCTATTTTAAAATTGGGAATAAAACAAGGTTTTCTATTTTTCTAAAAGATAAAAAAAAAAGTTTTGAAAGTTAACTCTCTACATTTGAGGTGTTGAAATCTTGTTTTGAAAGTCGGAGATTCAAATAAAAAGTTTAATATCATGATATTTTCATTGGTATGTTTTAGGATAGATAGAGATAAAATGAAATCCATTCTAAGGTTCTCATTAGACACTGGAATTCTGTCTGCTATATTTATATTCGTGAGAATGTAAATTCATATGTGAATCATTAAAATTTTATATTTGAGGATGTATATGTGAAACCAGGGCTGGGTTTATGTGAGACCAATTTGTTTTCGTAAACCTGTGAGACTACAAAATAACACTGAAACTTCACAACAAAACATTATGAATGTACAAAAAATACAGAATGTTTACAGCAAAAGCACTGTGACGGTTTACCTTCATAATGTTTTGATGTGAAGGTTCAATGTTATTTATGTGGTCTTAATGATCTCATGAAAATAGTATGGTTTTACATGATCCCATGTGATAATCTTAAACCTTTAATTGTGAAGTTTTTAGAGAGTTTAGGGTAAAAAGTGGGATTCTGTCTATTTTGAGGGACTTAAGTGTAAACAAGGAATGGAGAGGGTAAAACCCTTACACCCTTTTTCATTGCTCATTCTCACGTCTTGGAGGTTAGAGAGAAGCATTAGAAGGGTTTTGGTGTTTCTTCATTGAAGGCTTGAGAGAGAGACAAATTCAGAGGGAAAACTTCATCTTCTTCAAGGTAAACATCACCATTCTTTGCCTTCCATGGATTCTAGTGGGTTTATGGTATAGAATTTTGGACGTTTTCATTTTTGAAATGTTTTGGATTAAAACCCTTCTAGAGCCTTTGTTTTGATTGAGAAATCGTTGGTTTTCTTTAAAGTTAGACAAAACCACCATTGTTAGTGATTGCTTCAAGGGTTCTTGAATTTCTAAGTTTTCGGTAGATGAATCACGAACAATGGATGTATTTCAATGGATATATTGTTGTTATGATGTTTGGTTATTGGATAAAAAGGCTTAGGACAACGATTACCTCGATTTAGGGGCTTAAAATCGATTTAGGAAGGTTTGGACATAAGAGATAGTGAGGGTTTTTGGCTGAAAGTTCGTGCAGGCATGGGGTCTGATTCCAGCAACTTGTGCGGGCTATGGCATGGCTTAGAGTCGCGGGCCAAACCGTGCAAGGGGTTGTTTGGTCGTTGTTCATGTTTGATTCGTTTCTTATGTAAGGCTAGGATCAAGGCGTCGAATAGGGTTTGTCTTGGGGTTTGCAATTGATGGTTTTGGGGAGTAATTGGGTGGCTAAACAACCACGTATGTTTGTGGAATTTAGGTGTTTGGTTTGGGCATTCGCAACTTCAAATATGAGTTTAAACGTGGACGACAGGTGAGTTTTTCTTACTTAACCCTTTTGCAAGTGAGCTTTGAATGTGCATGGTAATATTTGAATTGATCATTTTACTTTGCTCATAACATGATTTGTTTCTACGTTGACATTCAAGTATGCATTCATTTGGGTGGGGCATGTGATGGCTCGGTAGGGGGCATATGGAATACATGAATTCATTTCATGTGATTCGTCTTAGGACATGTGTGAGTCCGAACACGTTGTTACAGGTGTGAGTGACTCTAAAGTGTGTCATCCACATGTGTTTATATGTGCATGAAGGCTTTTTTTAAAAGCGTGAATTGTTAATTTGTTATAAATGTGTTGTAACTCTTTCTAAATGGGTACTTATGGTGTGATGATGTCGTTTGAGGGGAACTCACTAGGCCTCCGGTCTAACCATCTCTTTTATTAAAACTGAAAAACCATTTTCATGCAAGAACGGTAGTGCAAGCTCGAGCAAGGACAAGGGAAAGATGTGAGAGCTTGGAGATAATAATGCACTATAGTTTCTTGTTTATATTTCCTAACTTAGACGCTTGATTATAATCTCGGTTGTGGAGGTGTTTACTCGCAGTAAAATTATGGGATGTAATACAGTTATGACTAGATGTTTTGGTTGTTTTAGCATCTATTTATATTATGCTTTGTTTTAAATGTTTGGGTTATTACATCCCAAGTCAATGAAACTATATAAATGACCAGTAACATCAGTTTACATATTCATATTTAATAATAAAAAAATCAATAATTCATATATAAACCTTCTTTTTTATCTTCTGAATTTTTTTATTAAACTGACCATTGTGAACTCTGTAAAGTTGATTTTATTTTGATATAATAATTTATCTGTAGGATAATAATACGACTTATCCAATGGATGTTCTTACAAGAACCTCATTTTTGCACTTTTTGGCGTCACTTCATTACCAACTCATGAAATTGAAAGTTTATATAAAAATCCACAATGGTAATTATTATAAGAACCTCATTTTTGTGGGTCCCGTATATTTATCAACATCAAAAACTATTATATATTTATAAATAAATATCAAGTATTTAAATTAAATACCAATAGAAATGAGGAATATGTCACTTCACACCAAAAATCAAGGTAAAAATCAAGGTTCTTGTTTAAGAACCTAGAGGGGGTTGGGTTCTTATAAGAACTCTCCACAATGGTAGTTTTTACAAGCCACTACACTTTTTGCTTGTAAGAACATTGCATTGAAGATGCTATAAGAAAACCCTACTTAGTTACTAAACTATTAAACTTATTAAATGTATTAAATAAAAAAATTTATAAAACTAAATATTAATAACACCTTTAAAGAAAAAGAAATCATCAAACACATAATTTTTTAATATTTTTTTAGAAAAATTTGTCAATCAAACTTTAAAAAAGGAATAGTTTAGGGATTGCTTGCCGGTTGGACAAAGAGACCCTTCACACCAAATCGCTTTTTAATACCTAACCCCATTATTCAAAAAAAAAAAAAAAAACTAACCCATTAAATAAAGAAATTTTCTTTTATTAAATAAGATGTTTTTAAGGGGTTGTTTTTTTTACCTCTTAATAGTTACATTAAGAGGCAGCCTCTGAATCGCTAAGAGATGAATCTGGTTTGACAAAAACAAAGTTTGTCTCTTAATGGTTCTAAAAACCTCTGAATGATTTTGTATCCTGGACTTTCCTTAACCATTCAGTGTCCTAATTTCATTCTGCACAATTATCAAACAATCATATTTCATTTTGCACTAAATCATAAGAACTTTTTAATTATTTTGACCACTTAATTATTCTACACCAAACCATTCAGCAACCGCCAAATAGTTAGTCATGGAAGGCATATATTAATATTATTATTATTATACAATAATGATTAATATTAGTTATTTTGATGTAAAGTAGCTTGCATGCACCGTCTAACATAGTCTTCCAATGAAAACATAATAATGATTGTAGTTCTACCGAACTTGTGGGCCTCCTTCCTTCCTCTTTGGCTTATCAAAATAACAATATCATAGATTTTAATTTGTTGTCATAAGAGCATCTTCAACACCTTCCCTAAAAATTTTCCAAAATAGGGAAGCAAAAGTCAAAATCCCCCAAAAAAATTAAATCAATCTCCAACAGATTTTCCATTTTTGAGAATTCTAGTTTTGGGGTATTCTCCATATTTGGAGAAAATTTTAGGGAATCTCCTACTTTCCCCATTTTGGGAAAAGTTTTGAGGAAACTGTTGGAGATGATTTTACACCCAAAATCCCCATATTTCCCATTTTCTCCAAAATAGGGAAGCTGTTGGAGATGCTCTAATATCCTTAAAAAACATCATTATATCATTATCCAAAAGCATCTCCCAAATTTCTCAAGAAATAATGTAACTACAAAATATTTAAAAGGTATTTGCTTTGATAGAATTGTTTTGAATTCTATAGATTTAAAATCTTTATAAATAATTTATAAAAATAAATTATAAAAGTAATTAAATCAATTTTTTATTAATTAATAAATATTTTAATATATTTTTACATATAAATCATACTAAATCTCGTGGAATACCAAAACCCTCAAGATAAAAAACGCTCGATCGAAAAGCATGTCAGTTTCTACAGTTCTTTTTTTTAATAACAAAACCAGACCAAATAAGATATGGTCTTGTTTTTATTGATCCAAAAACATAACACGATTGTTACACACGGAAGATATGAAAACGTTTGATTGTTTCGTGAGGATAACAATAAACCCAAATTTGTGCAAACATAACTTACGTTAAGTCATAAATAACTTGTTTCTAAAAGCTTGTATGCAAGTATATATATAGAGAGAGAGAGAGAGAGACCCCTTCAAATGTAAACTTTTTTCATGTAAACTTTGTAGTTTCATAGGTTTTTTTGATGGAATTTTTTTATAGAATTGTTTATTTTGATGAAATTGTTTCATATCATTCATTTCTTGACGAATTTTTTTATTTGAAATTTGTAGTTTCATAGGGTTTTTTTTTCATTTTTATGAACTGTTTCATACATTTTTCGTTTTCAACTATGAAACTTTTCGTTTTCACCTATGAAACTACAAATTTCGCAAAAAAAATTCATCAAAAAATGAATGATATGAAACAATTTCATCAAAATAAACAATTCCATAAAAAAAAATCATCAAAAAAACCTATGAAATCAAGAGTTTACACGGTTTACACGAAAAAAAATTACATTTGAAGCTCCCTATATATATATATATATATATATATATATATATATATATATATTATAGAAACATACTACTTATGCTAAAAAAAACTGCAGTGTATACATGTATATGTACTGTGGACCAAGTAGACCGGCAAGTAAGTAATTAATGTTCAAATATCACGTGTGAAAAATTAACTATTAATAGTAGATTTTGCAATTTTACGAATTAAGTAAAAACACCGAAATAAGTAAAGTTTATTGCTTGCTTTTTAAAAAGGAAATCAATAAAAGTTTTCAACGTTCATTAGATGTTCGATGAGATCTGTGTTGTTGTGGCTGAATCTGTTTGTATCTGTAGACAGACTTCGAACGAGCTTTTATTGTCTAGTTGTATTTGTTTCGGTTTATGGGTTATTTACCAAACACTTAGAGCATCTCCAACAGCTTCCCCAAAAAAATTCCAAAATGAGGAAGCAAAATTCAAAATCCTCAAAAAAAATTACATCCATCTCCAACAGATTCCCCATTTTAGAGAATTCAACATTAAATATATTATTAAAATAATCAAAACATTATTACCTCCAACAAATTTTTAAAAGGAAAATAATAAAATATTATTTCTCTCACTATAATGATTTTTGGGGTAATCTCCATATTTGGAGAAAATGACATTCTCTCTCCAACTTTCTCCAAAACGGGGATGGTTTTGGGGAAGCTGTTGGAGCTGATTTTAGGACCAAAATCCCCATATTCTCTATTTTCTCCAAAATTGGGAATCTGTTGGAGATGCTCTTACCCGATAAGTGTTTACCACTAAAATTTTATATTATCATGTACTTACCAGACAAGATTTTAGTTCACTAAAATAACATCGTATGCAACAATCTAACCGATAAACACTAACCGTGGCAAGGGCCGCCGTCTTCACTTACCAGATAAGACTCTTGGATCTCTCATCGCTTTTACCTGATAAGACCATCCACACACCTGCAATTCATTTACACTTTCAATTGTGCCACGTCAGCTTTTGCAATTACCATCCACATCCCTGCAATTCATTTACACTTTCAATTGGTCCCCACTACAACATTTATTAATTACTTTATAAATTATTATATATATTTTAATTATTTTTTGTTAATAAATATATGATATAATAATATAAAGTGAAATTTTGACCCCACATGGGACCCACGTTGGATTGCAATTGGACTTGCAATATATGCAAGTGTTTACTGACGTGACTTGCAAAAATGGGACCCACATGGCTTTGCAATTCAATATGAAAGCCGTGCGTGGATGTCTAAGATTCATGGTCCTTGTCATATTCATTAAGTAAGATAATATGACTTGGTAAACGCTTATTCAGATAAATATTTGCTAAACGGCCCCTTAGTTAATACTTTGGAAAAAATCAACAAAAGTGGGTTGAAGTCGCAATCTAATAATCATAAGTAAATGAATTTTTAATTATTAAAAAGAAAAGAGAGATTAGATTGTTTTATTATAGTCCATTGATAAGTATTTTGAATTTAAAGCCATTTATCATGATGCTGTCTTTTGAAGGAAATTTGTATCTTGATGACGAGGGTATAAATGGAATAATTGTACGGAATTCATGAGGCAGCTGTAGTTTACTTATTATGGACCACAAACCCTCGTTTATTGGTCTTATTAGTAATTTACTTATCTACCCTTTTGTATTAGTATTTTTTATAAATATATTTTACATGATTAAATGAATAATAGTAATTTTATTATTTAAAATAAAAAAAAAATACGTGTTCGATTCCCATTCAAAAAACAACAACAGTCTAAAAAACAAAAATTCAAGTTCTCAAAAGGATTATTTTAAACAATAATTTTTTAATTATTTTATTTTCCGGACCAATCACCAAATTCACATTTCGAAAATTCAAACCATTTCTGTTAGTTTATTTTTCCCAATAAAGTTGATTTTTATTTATTTTAAATGATGTTTATTTCAAATGACAAATATACAAAAAAACAACGGAAATTAATTAAAATACCCAAAGTTTGACCAACTGTTACCAAAATATCAAAAAAAAAATTCATTTTGCAAAAATACCCAAAATACCTGCGATGGATCCCGCGATCGCGGGCTAGGGCTGACGTGGCACGTATTTTGGCCCCAAATGCCCCGCGAAGCCCCTCAACTTTGGCCGCGGTGCACTTTTGGTCCCTGCCCGCGATCGCAGCCCGCGATGGACCAAAGTTTTCACTTTTGGTCCCTGAAAATTTACACTTTTGGTCCCTGAAAATTTACACTTTCAGCCCCTGTACTTAGACGAATCTTGCATTCTTTTACTGTTTTTTTCCACAATTATTGTACTTTGAAGACCGATTTGTGGTTGAAATTCATTTGCATGTTTGAGATTTCATCCATTAATATCAGTGGTATGCAATTCACAATTCACACTTCCTCTTGCTTTCTTTCTTGATTTCTCTCTTGCTTTCTTTCTTTGAATTGATTTCTCTCTTCTCTCATTTCATCCACAAATGGCATCGTCATCAAACCCTAAGTCTACTCCTAAAAAAATGCCACCTCAAATCGAGGTCGCCATAGCAAAAAAGGAAAAGAAGATAGACGAACTAACAGAAGAGTGGAAAAAAATGATGGACAGGAAGGCAGTCCATTTGAGAAAGATCGAAGAGGAAGACAGGGAGATCAAAATGATGAAAGGGGATATAAAAGCTCGGGAGGCCCGTGTTCGTCGAGAACAAGAAGCAATTCACCATATTCTGCAAGACTTCGCAATTATTCAAGCGAAGGTAAACGAGAAGCAAGCTTGGATTGATGAAACTAAATCAATTTTTAAGTAGGTGGTGGTTATATTTTTTTTTGTTTTGTATTTTTTTTACTGTGTTGTTATTTGTATTTTTTTTTACTGTGTTGTTGTTTTGCATTTTTTGTTGTTGTTAATTTCTCTGAAAAGTAGTTTTTAAGCCGCTGAACCACGGTTAGGTTGGATACATCATGCAAGGTCAAGTCAGAGGTTACCTCATTCGTGGGCCTACTCCTCTTGTAGAATATATGACAACCCTCAACTCATTTGCTAAAGTGTGTGCGGGTTGTGGTACACAATGGCCATACGTGGTTGCAAAAGCAGAAGCCGTTGAAGAAGGGTCAGAAAGATTGAAGATGAAGAGCTTGTTGGATGGAATACAAACTAGCTGTGTTATCAATGTTCATTTAGAAGCATATGTATGTGTGTGTATATATATAATATGAAATGGGGTTTTGACAAGTTGGTATCACTGGACTCATTTAAGAATTGTGAAAATGGGTATTTGACGAATGATGATTCATGTGTGTTTGGAGCTGAAGTGTTTTAAACACACATGAATCATCATTCGCCAAATACCCATTTTCACAATTCTTAAATGAGTCCAGTGATACCAACTTGTCAAAACCCCATTTATAAACAATTCTACCTTCTCCTATTGCCATTCACGATATCTATAAACACATTCAAATAATAATAATTTAAAACGATTTAATGAATTAGTTAATATATGATTATTATGTTAATGCGATAGGAGTGTAAAACAAAATTGAAAAAAAATATGAGATGTACCATAAATTAAATAATTAACTATAATGGTGTAATTTGTTAAAATTAAAACGTATCTAATATGAATATATAATCAGACATGTGTACTCAGAGTTAACATTCACTGCCATGGATGCAAGAACAAGGTCAAGAAAATACTAAGAAAAATTGAAGGTCTCCTATTTTCTTTATGTGTGTAAATATATAATACGAATATATATATATATATATATATATATATCATTTACAAACTAGCTGTGTTATCAATGTTCATTTAGAAGCATATGTATGTGTGTATATATATCATTTACAAATCAGTGTTTAGATCAACAGTATCATAAGGGTTTGTTCCATATGGTTCAAGCTGTGACGGGCCCGCGGTGTGACTGACAGAATGTCTCCTTGGCACGGTTGAAGGGGCGGGATTTGGACACTCTCCACGAGTGTGTCCTACGCATTGGCACCGAGTACATCTTCGTTGTATCGAACTTTCACCACGTGATGGACGTCGGTCGTTCTTTCTCGGTCTCCCGGCCCTGTTCTTATCCATTAAAGGTGGATAGCATGGTGGAAGCGGGTCGGGTGGATACACCCATGCTACAGGGGGTCCAGCTGGGTTTATTACCTCCACGTATGTTTTTCGGTAATATTCGGACGTGAAGAAAGGTACAGCCAAGTCGCTGCAATCTATACGACCCATATATGTTGCTGCAGCGATGGCATGGCCGCACGGTAACCCAGATTTATCCCATTCGCGACACGAACAAAGGTGGTCTTCCATATTCACAATCGCGTGAATATAGTCATCATGCACCTCGTACTTCCCATACCCGATTGCTCTTACCGGCCATGTCTCCGCACGACGCGCCCTGTACTGAACGATATTCTCCGCCGTTGGTGCGAGTGCATTTTGTATCTTAGCTCCTTTTAGGCGTCGAATTTGGTACCACTCTTGTTGAAAGGCCCGAAAGTAGTCCATAAGATTAACAATCGGACATCTACGCGCAAAACGGGAGAGTGCATTCACAGACTCTGCACTATTCGAGGTCAGAATGTCATACCGTTGTCCAGGAAAATGGGCCGCGGACCACCTCTCCGGTCCAGCATCGTCAAAGACTTTGGCTGCTTCCTTGACACTGTATCGTAGCATATTCATGTACTTGTTAAACTCCCGATCCGTATATGCTCTGCATGCCGCCCAATAGACATCCTTGTAGGTGGTAATACGTTTGTCCTTGGATTTGGCGTTCATCTCCAAATGTCGACAACATATGGCGTGAGGGGCGTTTGGGTACATGGCAGAGATTGCGGCGCTTATGGAAGGAGCCCTGTCAGACATAAACACCAACCCTTGCGGGTCTCCGATAGCTTGTCTCAACATGGACAGAAACCAAGTCCACTCGTCCCCGGTTTCGGACTTGCCTACGCCGAAAGCTACTGGAACGATGGAGTTATCCCCGTCCATGGCAACCGCCATGAACATCATACCCAAGTAACGGCCCTTTAAATGGGATGCGTCTATTATCAGGACACAACGTAGATTTTCCAGAAATGTGCGGATCTGCAAAAACATAGGTTAAAATGTTATAGTTTATAATGTGTAAATGTTATAGTTTATAATGTGTAAACATATGACGTGTTAAAATACGTACCGCGGGTCCAAGGGCCACGAAGCACATCTCAAACCGTCCACGTGAATCGGTCCGTAGCTGCATGACAGTACCAGGGTTCTGCATCTGCAAATTATATAAATATGTCGGGAGTCGTTCATACGACTCCTCGAACGTGCCTCTCACCATAAACAGTGCATGGCAGCGCGCACGCCACGCTTGGTGGTAATCAATCGTGACGCCGAACTGCCGGTGAACGTCGTGGACGATGTCCTTTGGACGCAATGACCTGCTAACATCAAGAAATTTGTTTTTCAGGATCGCACCCAAAGTCTTTTTGCCGGCTTGTTTGTGGTGGGGATTAAGTTGCGTCCTCTTACAAGTGTGTACGTCGTGCAACTTTCTAATCATTATCGCCCCTCCTTTGGGACCCGTGTGAATCGCGTACAACCTCCACTCACACTTTTCTCTAGCACATTCAACTACGTATTTGATTTTGTCAGATGCCCGCACGCGACTTTGGAAACCCTCTTCCAAGAACTTGAGTCCGATCTGACTTGCTAAGAGATCCTTCGAATAGAATATCTGACCTGCTGTTAAACTTTCGCTACGAATATAAGGTGTAGGTTCGTAGCTTTGTGTCTGGGTATGGGAGTCTGGAAGAATAGGGGGCATATCAAAAAAGTCATTTATCTGACTACATGATTTTCTACTAGGGGTATATTCTTCGTGATCATCATTATCGGTGTCTGATCTGTCTATTTCAGAATTACCCGTTCTGAAAACGTGGGTTTCGTCATCAGCAACTCCAGCAGTACGTCATTCGTGTGGTTGTGGCGATGGTGGTGGTGGTTGTTGTTGTTGTTGAGAATCAGGCTGCTCTATTTGGAGGTCTTCGTCGTCGTCACCCTCCTCGTCACCGTCGTCGTCGTCACCGTCGTCGTCACCGTCGGATACGCCGGGATACACAAAGACTAATGGGGGTCTTTCTGAATCGACTGCAAGGTGCAGAAAAGTAGAGATATCCCCATCGTTGGATAAATCCACAAATGACCCATCGCCATTTTTAAACACTAACTTGCAAATATCAGAAGAGTTGATTCCACATTTTTGCATGGCGTATGCAACAAACTTCTGATAAGTATAGTTTACTGACACTTTAACACCATGCTTAGATTTATAAGCAAAATTCCACTCATTGTTATCTTGCACCCATTCACCATCAAAACAGAAATATAGCTTAGCTTTTGCAACAGATGAACTCATTTTTTCAGTAGTATCTCAAACACAAAATATTGCAGAAAGAAATATTGCAACAATGAAATCGTTGTGTGAGAATTATGGCTTGAATTTTACGTCTATTTATGAATGAAACAACCAACATATCAGAAAACCAATCTCTCATTTCATCCACAAACTGATATTCCAAAAACATTGATTTAACATTGATTGAAACATGCAATTGAATTTCAACCACAAATCGGTCTTTAAATTGCAATAATTGTGGAAAAAAACAGTAAAAGCATCAAGATTCGTCTAAGTATAGGGGCTGAAAGTGTAAATTTTCAGGGACCAAAAGTTGAAATTTTCAGGGACCAAAACTGTAAATTTTGGTCCATCGCGGGCTGCGATCGCGGGCAGGGACCAAAAGTGCACCGCGGCCAAAGTTTAGGGGCTTCGCGGGGCATTTGTGCCCAAAATACGTGTCACGTCAGCGTATCCCGCGATCGCGGGACCCCATCGCGGGTATTTTGGGTATTTTTGCAAAATTGAAATTTTTTTGGGTATTTTGGTAACAGTTGGTTTGACTTTGGGTATTTTAATTAATTTCCCAAAAAACAAACAAACAGAAAGCATGTCTCTACTGTTTGAAACAAATTATAAAAGTATTTATGATTTTTATAATAAAATAAATTATATGACTACGCGTATTATACAAGTATTTTTTAGTTACACTCTCACTCACGAAAAAGAAATATGCATTATATATTAAAAAAATTACATTTGATTGAGCAAGTAATAACCCATCTCGCATAAAAAATACGAGTTCATTACGGGTGCGTTTGGCATGCAGACAAGATAGAACATGACAAGGTGGGATATGACAGAACATGACATGACAGAACAGGTGTTCCACGTTTGGTAAGTCAGAACTGGACAGAACAGAATAGATAACATTGACCAATTTATCCTTACTAAATTTAAAAAATGAATAAAATATGAAATAGAAGATTTATTTGATGTTTTAGAAGAGAATTATATTTTATTTTGAGGTTATATTGGTAAAACATAAGTCTGTTTCATCTTGTTCCAGCTTGTTCCATGAGGTAAGGGTGCAACATGCATGTTCCAGTTTGTTTCTGTTCCACATAAAAGTTCTGTCAAACGTGGGACAGTAGACCCTGATCTGTTCTGTCATATCATGTTCAGTGTACCAAACGCACCCTACAAGTTTAAGATTTCGAATTATTAATAATTTTTATCTTGGTTTTAAAATGAAAGTAGATTACTATATTTAATCCAGAGTCCGAACTATTGGATGTTCCAAAATGGTATCATGGTTGATAAATGATTCATCGATTCATTGTATGGTCACACAAAACATCATCGAACATGATAAGTTTTTGAAAAAGAGAACATCATAAATTTAAATTGGGGGATTTGTAATGGATAGAAAATTAAATTTATAAACTGAAAATTGTGGTTACTAATAAGTTTTATGTAATTCTAAATTGATTTAAAGATGTGTTAGAACAATTGAGATTTATGATGGTGAACATGGTATGTACCATAGTATTTTCTTTTTCATATACCATGTCTCAACCAATTATAATTAGAGAAATTCTCGTAAATAACCAATGTCAGACAATCATTTATCCTTTTACCCACTTCATACACATATTTCTATCAATACCCATTTCTTACGCACAAAACTTATGCGAAGAGTTTTTTCCACGTAAGTTTTTATTTTCTTCCAAAAAATAAAGAAAAATATTGTTTAATAAGTTTACTCCCGTAAAAAAAATACTTACGTGGAAAGAAAAAAAATACTTACGCAAAGATAGTGTATGCATAAGTTTCAAAAAAATTATTTTAATATATTTATATATAAATACATATTTTTATTTAATTTTTTTAAAGAATCTTTGTACTTTTGATTTGACAAACCCTTTAATCTGATTTTTTTTATTTTCTAGATTTTTATTGTTTTTAAAAATAAAAAAAATAAAAAACAGATTAAAGAGTGTTGTCAAATCAATTGTACAAAATTTCTTTTTATAAAAATTAAATAAAAATATGTATTTATATATAAATATTTTAAATAAAAAAAACTTGAAACTTACGCAAAAACTATCTTTGCGTAAGTTTTTTTTCTTTCCGCAAAAGTTTTTTTCCGTTTAAATCCAAGGTGGAATATACATGACACACACGTGAAATTTACGAGGACACATGGGAGAGGAAAAGTTATGCAGAGAAAACTCTCCGTGTAAACTTATTAAACAAGTAATTTTTCTTTATTTTTTGAGAGAAAATAAAAACTTACGCAGAGAAAAAACTATATGCGAAAGTTTTTGTGCGTAAGAAATGGGTATTGATTGCAATAGGTGTATGAAGTGAGTGAAAGGAAAAATGATTGTCTAACATTGGTTATTTATGGGAATTTCCCTTATAATTGGTATCGCAAAATATTATATTATGTACAACTAACTATATTCGGTACCAACTTTTTTCGATTGGTACATGATGATACAGTTTTGTACCAATATCGTAAAAACTGAAGATGCAAATTTATTTAAATTGACATCTTTACCAATAAGATCTAAACAATCAAGCGTTCAAAATTTAAAATCAAAAGCTATTGTATTATTGATTAAATTTAATTAATAAATAAATAAAATCGGTACGATATTACGGTGATATATGACTTTTAATACCATACCAAACAAGCTTGGATAGTTGGTCATGTACTACCAATCAATAAGATTATTATCAATTAGATTGGTACCAATTAAATTAATATGAGTGGTATTCGAGAATTAGTTGATTTGTCATTGTACAAAATTTTCACCTCTAGTGATTAATGTTAATAGACAACACTTGTAAGCCATCATTTTATTTTAATCACAATTTTAAAAGAATTGAGAGAGTATAAAAAATATGAATTAAACATTTATTCTTTTTAGGAATATCAAAAACAAGTAGACATAAAATGGAAGATACTAATATAAGATAGCAGAAAATTGTTGATAAATACTAATTTATTCTAATTATTTTTACTATAAAATAAATAATTTAAAACACATAAATATTCTCGTATTTTCGTAAAACGAGAGTGTTCTTATTTAACTTCAACCCAACTCTACATTTTATTTCCATATTCGTATTTTCAGTAAAATATAAGTTTTAATCCGTTAATAATTTTAAATATTGCATTTCTAAAATTTAATTTTCGTAGTTTTTTAAATTTAATAATTTTTTGGATTTAATATTCTATAGAGTAAGACCCAAAACCTATGCCGTGGCAGGGGAAAGCAAAGCAACACCATATCAACTTATGTCTCACGCGCAAATTTAATTATTCGAACCGAACCGGATTATTTATTTGAATAATTGATGATTAGGGTTAGGACGCCATGAACCCACCCACTTTATACGCTTTAACTCATTTCGAATCATGTTATGTTACCATATTTTAAGTAAGAACCGAATCAAACGGAACAAACACTCCGGTTCATCATTGAAACTATATATATATATATATATATATATATATATATATATATATATATATATATATATATATATATATATAGAGAGAGAGAGAGAGAGGGGGGTTGAAGGGAAAACCTCAAAAAACGAAAAACTGAAGAACACCCTAGAAGTCTTTCATCTGGACGGTATGCACTTGTGCATACAGGTAAATAGTTGACTTTTTAGTTTTATGCACAAGTGCATTATGCATTTGTGCATATATGCACAAATGCATGTTACAAATAACATGTATGCACAAGTGCATACCGTCCAGATGAAGGGCTCCTAGGGTGTTCTTCAGTTTTCCATTTTTTTAGGTTTTCCCTTAAATCTGACCCTATATATATATATATAGAGAGAGAGAGAGAGAGAGGTTCAAGGAAAAACCTCAAAAAACGAAAAACTGAAGAACACCTTAGGGGCTCTTCATCTGGACGGTATGCATTTGTGCATACAAGTAAATTAAGTTGACTTTTTGGTTTTTATGCATATGCATGTATGCATGTTACAAATTATTTGTATGCACAAGTGCATATCGTCCAGATTAAGGGCCCCTAGGGTGTTCTTCTGTTTTCTGTTTTTTTAGGCTTTTCCTTGAACCTGACCCTATATATATTATACGATTAGGTTCAGAGAAAAATCTCAAAATAAACTTTTTTGATGAACATCCTAATAACCGTTAATCTGAACGGTATACACACGCGTATACAAGTAATTTGTAATATGCATACGTGCAAAAATACCATAAAACAACTTCAACTTCTTCTATGGACATGTGCATACAGTTCAGATGGACGATTATCAGGGTGTTCATCAATTTTTTATTTTTTACAGTTTGCCCCTTGAACCTCTCTCCCTCTCTCTCTCTCTCTCTCTCTCTATATATATATATATATATATATATGTGTGTGTGTGTGTGTGTGTGTGTGTGTGTGGGGTGGGGGGGTGAAAATTTGAGTTAACATGAGAGGCGTGAGAAATGAAACTGAAGCTCACCCATGAATCGTTCTTTATATGGGGATTGATCCGATGTATCTCAGTGCATCTTATCTATGTGCGTCTAATCCTAATTTGTATCAAACGGTTGATAACCACTTCTTACTCTTCTCACATTAACTCAACTTTTTATCGAAACTCAACCATATCATATGTATATATATGTGGGTGTGGGTGTGGCTGGGTGTATGAGTTTTGGATGTTGGAACTTAGTATAGATGTGAGAAACCTTGTCCCACATAGGAGTCAAGGCAAAGGTTAGAACACTTAATAAACTCAAACCAGTGAGCATTAAATGAATCATTTAATTGCTTGGGCTTGGAGTGTGGTGTTCTTGGTGGGCTCTCTTTGACATGAATATACATATTTAATGTCAAAGATTGGGCCTTGGGCTTTGGGGTCTCGATGGGGTCGAGATACAACGTTTGAAGAACGAGTGTGGTTGGGTGTGCAGTGGCTGGCGCGGATGATGGCGCGACCCGAGCCGCGCGAGAAGTAGCGCAGAACACTGGAGGATTCGAGGAACAGTGCCCGGTGCGTATTGCCTGGTGGTTTCTGGCGGTTAGCGACGAAAAACTATATAAACCACGCTTTTTCCTCTTCGTTGGATATGCGAAATCAGACGAAATATTCATAATTTCTGGGTTCTCTCTCATCTACTTCCATCTTCAAACATAAGATGATTCGCTAGGTTCAAGTACGAGACTTGAATACGATTGTTGTATCCTCGGGACAAACGCCAATACCACCGGGAATTTTTGTCTTAGGACACTGCTTTCGTGCAGGCCTCAATCGGTGTAATTTCAAGAACGGTATACGAGATCAAGTAAGGTTTACGTTTATTTGTTGTTTTCATACATCAATTTGATTGTAAAAGATTTGTTCTATACAAATTTCTACCCGTTTCTTTGTTATTGATATACAAAATCATTTATATGATTGATTACTCCTAACAATCTAAGACAAAAATCTTGTTAAGGAGCGATGGATCAATCATTGTTAAAGAATCATGTGACGAAACCCGAAAAGTTCAAGGGTTCGGACTTCCGTCATTGGCAACAAAAGATGTTGTTCTACTTGACAACTTTGCGGGTTGCCAACGTACTCACGGAAGAAGAACCACCGGAAAATCCACCGGTAGGAGCGGACGGGGCTGCGTCAACACAGATACAAGTCTCCGTGCATCAGAAATCTGTCGAGAATTGGAGGTCTAACGAATATAGTTGTCGAAACTATATTCTTAACGCTCTCGACGATTCCCTATATGACATATACTCCTCGTTCCGAATGGCAAGGGGGATATGGGATTTCTTGGACGCAAAATATAAAACGAAAGTGGCGTGTTCCAAGAGGTTTGTGATAGGGAAATTTCTGAATTGCCGGATGACTGATAATAGATCTGTGTTGAAACAGGTTGAGGAATTGCAAGTGCTTGTCCATGAACTTGACATGGAAGGCATGGGCTTGAATATCAAGCCGGGACATAAAGCCAAGGTTTGTCGATACAAAAGAGACCACGGTGGTGCCGGGGATAGTGGAGCATCTTTTAGCCACGCCAACCTCACTCACTCTCCTAACCAATTTGTTGGTGTGATTGAGACTCACGTGGTCTCAAATACTATTGATTGGTAGGTCGACACCGGGGCTACAAGGCACATATGCAATTCGAGGAGCCTGTTTGCAAGCTATCAAAAGATGGATGATGGAGAACCGATATTCATGGGAAACGCTTCGATTGCCAAGATTGAAGGTAAAGGGAAAGTCATATTAAAGCTGACTTCCGGGAAGGATTTGATGTTGACGGATGTGTTACATGTACCCTCATTAACTAAAAACTTGATTTCTGGCCCTATTCTTGGTAAGAAAGGGTTCAAAGTTGTATTTGAATCGGACAAGTTTGTCATCACCAAGGGTGGTGTGTATGTGGGTAAGGGTTACCTCAATGAGGGGATCTTTAAATTAAGTGTTGTAACTGACATCGATGCCGCCATTGTAAATAATAATAAGGCGAGCACTAGCTCCGCTAGTTCTGTGTATATTGTAGATCCTTCTTACCTTTGGCATTCGAGATTGGGACATGTCAACTTTTGGTCATTACAAAGAATGATAAAACTTGACATGTTGCCCAAGTGTTCCTTTGATAATTTATCTAAGTGTGAGGTATGTGTAGAAGCAAAATACACAAACCATCCACATAAATCAGTTGAAAAATCAAATGAAGTTCTTGGATTGATTCACAGTGATTTGTGTGATTTCAAGGCAACTCCTACAAGAGGAGGAAAGAACTATTATATTTCTTTCATTGACGATTGCAGTAAGTATTGCTATGTGTATCTAATCCATACAAAGGATGAGGCCTTAAATGTAACGCCCCAAAATTCTGGGCCAATTTAAACCTCAAGTTATAACAGGTTATGACAATAAATACTTCAACTTATAAAAACAGGCAGTGGATTAACCATCAAGAGTATATTCACTTTACAAGATCTTTCAAATAACTTATCAATCTAATTATGTCACTACAACCAGATTAATCAAGTTATCTATCAATCCATCAAAATCTCTTCTTGTTAAATTCATCCACATCTGCTATATCAAAACGCTCGTCCCACAACCCTTTACCTCCCCGAGCTGGTACCAGGTAAGAAAACATCATTTGAAACGATTAGGCCAACGCCTAGTGAGAACATTCGTTTCCAAGATAATATTTGTAAAAATCAATGTAAACAAGTTACAACAAACCTGATTATTCCTTTTCTTACCGTACAACAACTCCTTTCACTACTGGGAATCTACCCCACCTCCATAATTATGACTAATTCACCTAGTCATATTATCATATACCAGAGCCTTCTACGAATCAATCCCATATTCTAGATCAATGCTCTCATCTAATAAATCGCAACTACATATGCCTATTTATTATAAAGGAAGTAGAGATTACAATTACTCATGTCAATCTCTATTCCTCCTAAGAAATCAGGAATTACGATTACTCACATCAATCCCATGATTTCTCAATAATGCAAATAGGAATTACGATTACTCACGTCAATTCCTTAATTCACATACACACAGGAATTATGATTACTCACATCAATTCCTTATTTCACATACACACATGAATTATGATTACTCACATCAATTCCTTATTTCACATACACACAGGAATTATGATTACTCACATCAATTCCATGTGTTTATATCAAGCTAGTGCCTATGGATCCATTACACTTAACACATTCCTGCCTAGCATCATACTAGCGCAGTCTATAAACCTAACATACTACTATTTAAAAGTACATATGTTCAAGTAACATAAGATATATGTCAATTCTTAAATCACACATTTCCACGATTACATAAATGCACATTTCATTACATCCGAAAAGATACATAAAATACAAGGCCTCTAGATACTTAACTTATCAGATCCTTGAGCCATATCAAAACTTGATACCATTTAGATTTACTGGTTTCTTTACTCAACTCCCGATATGCTGTACCGGGACCCACCTGTACCGGGACTCACCTGTACCGGGACTTGCCTCTATACCGGGACTTGTTTCTACCGGGACTTCCAACTACCGGGACTTGCTACTACCGGGACTTGCCACTACCGGGATTTCCAACTACCGGAACTTGCTACTACCGGGATTTCCAACTATCGGGACTTGCTACTACCGGGACATTCAAGTACCGGGACTTTCAAGGTTTTGCGTACTGTCTGTTCAACAAGTCCTCAAATCGATTTAAAACATGAAATCAGTTCAATCTACTCATTCTAATCAATCCTCAGTCAGTTCATACAAATATACCAAGGTTACTATAACTTAAAAACACTGATTTGTACAAAGAATCGAATGAACTCACCTCTTTGAAGAAAACCTACTTTAATCTCGATCGGTTGCTCCAATCTGCTGTGAATGATTCTGGAAATCAACCGAATACACAGATTCGTTTATAAACATACATCTACAACAAGTTTTATCAGAAATCATAACCAATTTCTTACCAATTGAAGACAAAATCTAGCTTTTCTTTCTTTTCTTCCTCTTTTCTTCTTTTTCTTTCTTTCTCTCTCTTGATTCTCCAACCGACCTAACATATGAAATCAGATAACAATCTGATTTCATCTACTTTATCCAAACACACTTTTCACAAATGACCACTTACACCTCCAAGTTTCCATTATTTCTCAAAACAACACCAAACTTTAAACCCTTGTATTTTAACCCTATTGAATTATAAATTACAACATAATTCAAGGTTTTAAACCAAAATACAATTAGATCCCAATTCTCATTAAATTACTATTATTGAAAATTCAGGATGTTACATTAAATATGTTTAAACTTATAAGGTGGAAGTCGAGAATCAACTCGACAAGAAAATCAAAATTCTAAGGTCGGATCGGGGAGGAGAATACGAATCCCGTGACTTTGCAGAATTTTGTGCTACACATGGCATTGTACATCAAACAACCGCCCCATACACTCTTCAACAAAATGGAGTGGCCGAGCGGAAGAATAGAACATTGAAAACATGATGAATTCAATGTTGATCACGTCCGGAGCTCCACATCATTTATGGGGTGAGGCGTGTCTTACTGCAAATATGATCCTAAATCGGATTCCCCACAAGAAAAGTGATAAGTCTCCTTATGAACTTTGGAAAGGGAGATTACCGTCCTACAAAAGGATGAAAGTGTGGGGTTGCCTTGCCAAGGTTCAAGTCCCTTTACCTAAAAGGACTAAACTTGGACCTAAAACAATTGATTGTGTATATATTGGACATGCCCTTAATAGTGTAGCATATAGATTTTTAGTCTATAAATCGAATGTGGATGACATAAGCAACAATACAATTATAGAATCTGCTCAGGCGGAGTTCTTTGAGACGATCTTCCCATACACAGAAAAAGAGGGAAATGCCTCTAATAGAGGTAAACGACCGATTGATGATACACACTCTCATGTGAACATTGATTCAACTAAGAGTGATCAATCGGGGAATGATGAAACCTCTAAGGTTCAAGAAGATATGAAACCTAGAAGAAGCAAAAGGGGAAGAATCGCCAAAGACTTTGGACCGGACTTTATGGCTTTTAATGTTGAAGGAGAACCTCTCTCTTATAAGGCCGCCATGGAATCATCCGAGGCACCTTATTGGGAAGAGGCCATCCACATCGAAATTGATTCCATTGTGCAAAACAACACATGGAAATTGGTTGATTTGCCTCCAGGTCATAAAGTGATTGGCCACAAATGGATCTTCAAACGGAAATTGAGACCTGATGGCACTATAGAGAAGTACAAAGCTCGACTAGTCGCCAAGGGGTACCGTCAAAAGGAAGGTCAAGACTTCTTCGATACATATTCACCGATTACTAGGATCACGTCTATAAGGATGTTGATTGCAATAGCGGCTATACATAACTTGGAAATACATCAAATGGATGTGAAAACCGCGTTCTTGAATGGTGAATTAGAAGAAGAGATATATATGCAACAACCAGAAGGTTTTGTTGTTAAAGGCCAAGAGAACAAAGTCTGTAAGTTGATTAAGTCTCTTTATGGACTTAAACAAGCGCCAAAGCAGTGGCATGAAAAGTCTGATAACACTATGTTGTCAAACGGTTTTCACATAAATGGATGTGATAAGTGTGTTTATGTGAAACAATACAAAGATGCTTATGTTATCATATGTCTGTATATTGATGATATGCTCATCATGGGATCAAACTTGGATGTAATAAACCAAACCAAGAAGATGTTAAACTTTGCATTTGATATGAAAGATATGGGAGTTGTTGATGTAATCCTTGGTATAAAGATTCAAAGGAATCCAAACGGTTACATCCTTACCCAATCTCACTATGTTGAGAAGGTGTTGCGAAAGTTTGGTCACTTTGATGATAAACCGGTTGTGACTCTATTTGATCCTTCAAGTCAATTGAAGAAGAATCAAGGAGAAAGCGTGGCTCAGTTGGAATACACTCAAGTTCTTGGAAGCTTGATGTATATCATGAACTGTACACGACCGGATATAGCGTATAGTGTGAGTAGACTTAGTCGGTACTCACATAACCCGGGAAAAGACCATTGGTATGCACTAGTAAGGGTGCTTCGATACTTGAAATACACAATGGGTTATGGGTTACATTATACGAAATACCCTCCCGTTCTAGAAGGGTATTGTGATGCCAATTGGATTTCCAACCATTCGGAGATTAAGTCCACAAGTGGAAATGTATTCACACTCGGTGGTGCTGCGATTTTTTGGAAATCTTCTAAACAAACGGTGAATACCAGATCGACTATGGAAGCAGAATTTGTCGCATTAGACAAAGCCGCTGAAGAAGCCGAATGGCTAAAAAGCTTCCTAGAGGGTATTCCGTTGTGGCCAAAACCGGTGACGGCTATTGGTATCCATTGTGATAGTATAGCCGCTCTCACTAGAGCGAAGAATCAAATCTACAATGGGAAGTCCCGACACATACGAAGGCGCCACAACACTATAAAGGACTTGCTGAAAAATGGAATTATTTCCGTTGACTACGTAAAGTCAAAGGAGAATATTGTCGATCCTTTGACAAAGGGCCTAAGTAGAGAGCAAGTATCCTTCACATCGAGGGGATGGGCTTAAAGCCAACACAATGAGTTTCCTCGGCGGCAACCTAACCTAGCGAAATTGGAGATCCCATGGTCTAGGTTCAATAGGCAAACTAGGCGGGGACAACTCAAGAAGCAATTAAACAAAGGTTTGCCTATTCCTATGATGTTTTTCCTTTGTGTTATTCCGTTGATGATATCGGGATGAATATCATATTCTTAATAATGCTGATAGCTATTATGGTAGAATATAACGGAATATTCTTGATCGGCATTACCTATGTGAGACTGATGTGTGGTCGCATCTTTGAGGACGGAGATGTCTACGTCTTCTAAAACTCTCAGGAAGAAATGATATGTTCACGACCGGAATGAACACAACAGTAAGAATTAAATTATGTATAACTATAATATGTGTGATGCCTATTGTCTCGATTTACTACAAAAAGTGGCTAGTTCAAGACTTTAGTTCACTATCCACGAAGTAGATCCGATGGGTATTCACTAGGAACGGTTCAAGTCCAAAAGACACATTTTTTGACGCATATTATAACTAGCTTGGAGATAGAAACATAAGTTCCAAGATATTGCTTATTTTCTATTCAAATGTGGGGTATTATTTGGGTTTGAATAGAAAATGTGGGGTATTGTTGGAACTTAGTATAGATGTGAGAAACCTTGTCCCACATAGGAGTCAAGGCAAATGTTAGAACACTTTATAAACTCAAACCAGTGAGCATTAAATGAATCATTTAATTGCTTGGGCTTGGAGTGTGGTGTTCTTGATGGGCTCTCTTTGACATGAATATACATATTTAATGTCAAAGATTGGGCCTTAGGCCTTGGGGTCTCGATGGGGTCGAGATACAACGTTTGAAGAACGAGTGTGGTTGTGTGTGCAGTGGCTGGAGCGGATGACGGCACGACCCGAGCCGCGCGAGAAGTCGCGCAGAACACTGGAGGATTCGAGTAACAGTGCCCGACGCGTATTGCGGGGTGACTTGAGCCGCGCCAAGAGGCGCGCAGGCCTCTGTTGGGTTCGGCATATAGTCCTTGGCGCGAGTCTCCGCCCGGCGGACGCGCGGCTGCCTGATGGTTTCTGGCGGTTAGCGACGAAAAACTATATAAACCACGCTTTTTCCTCTTCGTTGGATATGCAAAATCAGACGAAATATTCATAATTTATGGGTTCTCTCTCATCTCCTTCCATCTTCAAACATAAGATGATTCGCTAGGTTCAAGTATGAGACTTGAATACGATTGTTGTATCCTCGGGACAAACGCCAATACCACCGACGAATTTTTGTCTTAGGACACTGCTTCCGTGCAGGCCTCAATCGGTGTAATTTCAAGAACGGTATACGAGATCAAGTAAGGTTTACGTTTATTTGTTGTTTTCATACATCAATTTGATTGTAAAAGATTTGTTCTATACAAATTTCTACCCGTTTCTTTGTTATTGATATACAAAATCATTTATATGATTGATTACTCCTAAACGAAAAAACCTCAAAAAACAAAAAACTGAAGAACACCTTAGGGACCCTTCATCTGGACGGTATGTATTTGTGCATACAAGTAAATTAAGTTGACTTTTTGGTTTTTATGCACAAGTGCATTATGCATATGCATGTTACAAATTATTTGTATGCACAAGTGCATATCGTCCAGATTAAGGACCCCTAAGGTGTTCTTCAGTTTTCTGTTTTTTTTTAGGTTTTCCTTTGAACCTAACCCTATATATATTATATGATTAGGTTCAGGAAAAAATCTCAAAACAAAAAAAATTAAGGAACATCCTAATAACCGTTAATCTGAACGGTATACACACGCGTATACAAGTAATTTGTAATATGCATACGTGCAAAAATACCATAAAACAACTTCAACTTCTTCTATGGACATGTGCATACAGTTCAGATGGACGATTATCAGGGTGTTCATCAATTTTTTATTTTTTATGGTTTGCCCCTTGAACCCCTCTCTCTCTCTATATATATATATATGTATATATATATATATATATATATATATATATATGTGTGTGTGTGTGGGGGGGGGTGAAAATTTGAGTTAACATGAGAAGCGTGAGAAATGAAACTGAATCCTTGACCACCTTTAATCTCAAGCTCACCCATGAATCGTTTTTATATGGGGATTGGTCCGATGTATCTCAGTACATCTTATCTAGGTGCGTCTAATCCTAATTCACATCAAACGATTGATAACCACTTCTTGCTCTTCTCACATTAACTCAACTTTTTATCGAAACTCAACCATATCATATGTATATATATATATATATATATATATATATATATATATATATATATATATATATATATATATATGTGGGTGGGTGGGTGGGTGTATGAGTTTTGGATCGAACAGGCTTTTGGTTCAATTATAATCTATCTAATTTAAAATTCAAATAAAAATTTATTAGATCTGAAAAAAGTATTTGATTTAGGTCGAATATGACCAACTAGTCATGCTCAAACTCAATTATTTATATATATGTATCCAAAGACGGGTTCAAATGAGAAAACATATATTTTGTGAGAATATGAGAACATTTTTGGGCTTCCAAATTATTTGACCCGTAATAAAAATCAGAATAGATAAAATAAATAAATTTGTAGTAATCAACAATTTTTTGTTATTTGGAGTTGCCATTACCCCTAAATGTTGTTGGTATCATCGAATACCTATGAAATTGATGTCTCCATTGTCGCTAATGATGTGATTTTGCTGTGATAATAATGTGATAATGCTTGATAAATCAAAAAAATTCTTATGATGTTTTTTTATGTGATAATAATGTGATTTTGTTGTGATAATGATGTGGTAATAATGTGATTTTGATTTTGTTGTGATAATAATGTGGTAATAATGTGATTTTGCTGAGATAATGATGTGAGAACGTCGTGGTATATCGAGAACTAATGATGACCACGTCACAATCTATCTGTTTGTTATGTGCTTTGTATTTCCCATTTTAACTCTATATTTTTTCAGTATTCCTAAAATAGTAAACTTTTATTTAATATTTTATTGGTTCCTCGATCCTTATAAAACAACGACTTAAAATAAAAATGATGGACTTACAAGTGTTCTCACGTTTGTGTAAATCACATGTGTTTTCATTTGAACCTTTCCCTGCATATGTATACTTATAAATCTACCCAGAAATCATTTTCGCCTTTTCAATCCCTAATCACAATACGATTTTTTTTACTCAATCACTGATACATGTTTGCATTTTCCGTCCTGTTCCCATCCTTAATTTGGTTTTTTAGTTAACCACCGAATCAATCTTGCTTTCCCGTCCCGTTACCAATTTACCATCCCTAATCTGATTTCTATAATGCGATTTTTTTAGTCGGCCACTAAGTCGTGGTATAACGTAAAAGGTCCTAAGGGGTTGTTTGTTTACCTCTTAATGGTTCCATTAAGAGGCAACCTCTGAATCACTAAGAGGTTAATCTTGTTTGGCAAAAAAATAGTCTGCCTCTTAATAGTTCTAAAACCCTCAGAATGATTTTGTATCATGGACCTCCCTTAACCATTAAGCGTCATAATTTCATTCTGAACAATTACAAAACAACTATATTTCATTTTGAACTATATCATAAGAGTCTTTTAATCATTCTGCACCAAACCATTAAGCAACCGCCAAACAACCCCTAAATTTGATTTGATTAATGCAAGTGTTATTAATTATATTCACATGTGAATTTGGTCAACTCGTGCAACATGTTAACAAGAAATAAATGGAGGGAGAGAATCTTGTGTTGTGGGTTTAAAAAAGCGGCTGTAAAAAAACGTACTTTACTCACAGCTTTATTCTCTTGTACGGTAATACTATGACTACTATCATCAATTTATAATCAATAAATCAATTATTTTGTTTTATTTATTATATTATATTGATAATAAAGTTACTTTTGTTTATTATTACCCCACATAAATTATTAACTTGCAATTATATTTTAGATGTAACGATGACATAAAGTTGATGTTATTAAGTACGGAAAAGGATTGTTGAAGCTATCGTGAAAAAACGTGAGAAATTGATCTGAACCGTTGATAACTTTTAATCAAATATATCCTCCAATTAATTACAGCTTAGAAGAGAATTGATATGATGCGTTACGGTGCATCTTATCTTGATGCATTCACTTCATACCGGACCCAACCCTATTACGTACTTACGTCAATCAATTTGTATAGTATTATTTATATAATAAAAAACATACAATAAAACTTCTTCTAAAAGTTTTATATATCATGAGATCTAATTTAGGAATGAAAAAGTTAATTAAAAATCAAATATAATATAATTTAAAACACAGAAATTAATTAAAATGACTTGATTTCTCAATTACTAAAATGCCAAAACTCTCCCCAATTTAACCAAAATACCCAAAAAATCCGTGAAAACACCCTGTGATCACGAACTCCTTAACAAAGTTGGATTCCCACCCTTGAAGTTGTCCGTGAACCACCTCTTTTTGTCCGCGAAGGAGATGAATTTCTCCGCAAAGGAGATGAATTCCTCCGCGAAGGAGATGAATGTCTCTGCGATGCACATGAAATGGGGTCCGTGATTCACATGAATTGGGTCCGCGATGCACACTGAATTGGTTCGCGAAGCACAACAATTTAAAGGACTCCGTGATCACGGGGTATTTCACGTTTTTTTGGTATTTTGGTTAAATTTGAGAGAGTTTGGGCATTTTAGTAAGTGAGGAGTCAAACTTGAGGCATTTTAATAAATTACTCTTTAAAAAAAACTATCTCTCGTCTCTTAAGTGTTATCGCCTATCTTCCCTCTTGACAACATACGCACATAAAACTACATATTGTGAGCATATTTTTTAAAATGTTATTATAATTTGTTAACACAGTCTAAATCTATTAGATCTGATATAATGAACATATTGTGAACATAAGCTAAATCTAAAACTATCACTTGTAAACATCTAGTACGAAATTTCTAATTAAGGTTGTTTTCATCGTGTTCATCTATTATACATATTTAATTGTAATGTGTGCGAGTGTATGTTACATAAGAGTTATATATAATACATAAGGAATGCGATTTTTTTTCTAAAAGATACATTAATTATCTCGTTAATTATCTTAAGTTAGTTGTTTAGAATGAATTTCACGGATCTTACAAATTGTGAAGTTCTTAAGTGATTAGGCCTGTATATAGACACATGTCTTTCTTACTATTATTCAACAAGTTAATGACAGTAAACAATTTAAATTAGGCTATATTTACTAAAAAGTAAAAAGTAAGACATGAATAGGTAAGAAAAATCATATATCACGTTACCAAAACTGTACATTAAATCATGACGTGTCACGTGTTTAATATGACGTGAAACACGAGTGTTAAATGATCAAAACAATCGGGCCTCTAACCCGGAAGGTAAAATGTTTTAATTAATAAACGGATTTAAAAATTAGCAATTATAAGAATACTATATAGTTAATATACCATTTATCTTGAATTATAACAAAAATTGAAAGGGTAAAGATGGAATTAAGATGAGAAAGATGAGTTGTCTTCTAATAAACATTTTGTGTAACATTTCAAGACCAATAAATGAGTGAATGATATACATTATTTTATTTTATTATATTTATTGTAATATTATAAATAATGTTAAAACACATGCTACATATTAATTTATATATTACTTTAAATATTACTGTAACATAAACTAAAAAGTAAATTATTGTTATTTTGTGATTCTCTTTAATACATAATTGTCATATATTTTACAATCTAATACGCAAATTATTATCTCTTAATTTAAAAACCAAATATAAGTTAAATCATATTTTAAAGAGAAATCAATTAAAATGCACCAAGTTCAAAGTTCACTCACTGAAATGGTCAAACTCTCCTCAATTTAACCAAAATGCACAATATTCCCGTGAAAGGGTCTGTGATCACGGATTTCTTTATGAATCTGAGTTTTGGTCCGTGAAATGGATGTGTCATCCGTGAAAAGGAAATGCGCCATCCGTGAAATTGAGAGTGGTGGGTGAACCATAATTTTATAATTGAGTTTTGACTTTGTTTGAATAAAAAATTGAGTTTTATAAAAGGGAAATTGAGTTTTGTTCAATTTTGAACTTCACGACTTCCTTTATAAAACAGCACGGATTTCTTTATCAATTTTGAACCATGTCCGTGAAGTTTTGACTTTGTTCACGGACCAATATTGAGTTTTGTAATTGAGTTTGAATAAAAAATCAATGGTTCACGGACCAATTGCTTCCTCACGGACAAAAAATCAATTCCCAAAAGTAGTCCGTGATTACGCACCATTTCACTAATTTTTTGAGTATTTTGGTTAAATTAGAGAGATTTTGGGTATATCAGTAAGTCAAAGTCAAACTTGAGACATTTTAATTAATTTCCCTGTTTTAAACAAGAAATATCTCCTTATAGTATCTTAAATATTAAAAAATGTATAGACAAGAAATCAATATTATAATATTTATCCTGATAAGTTTAACAATAACTTTAATCATCATAATATAATACGGATATTAATGTAGATCTATACCTATCTTGATTTTAATTTATAAAAGAAGATATACATTAAATTATTTTTTATATTTACTGTAAAATTGTATAATCTTAAAATACATGTTATATATTAATTAAAAGCGTACTTGCGCAATGTGACATACTCGTGCAGATTGTGACGTACTCGCGCAATGCAGCGCGATTCATCACGGTTTTTGTAAATTTAATATTTATTACAATTATAGTTTGCCTATGTTTGACAAACTAGCTGATAAGCTAGCTGGTAGCTGATAAGCTAGCTGATGAAAAAGTCATGTTTGGCAAAACTAGCTTATAAACGTGTAAAATGACAAAAAAATGACATCTTCAAATAATTATCAATTACAATATTTAATTATGTAATTAAAACAAATTTATAACAATATAATATGTTAATTAATACAACCAATGTAATAAAGAAAAATTAAATAATATAACATGTTAATTAAAATATATTTAAAATTTATTATTACATATATACTATAAATTTTGAATTTATTAAAACAAGTTTTAGGAAAAAATATATATATTGGCTTATGATTTTAAATAACCGTACATACAATATGAAAAAATAATCAAAAAATAATTAAAAAAATAATATTAAGTTATAGTTAAAATATATTCATTAGTATTAAAAAATAAATAAAGATAATTTATATGATTAACAATAACTCTAAATAATTAAAATTTAATATCAATGTATAATTAAAATTTAATTAAATAATTTTTAGTTAATATTAATTAATTAATTAAAATTAAATTTAAAAAATTAATATTTATTAATAATAATAATTAGAAAATAATTAATAAGGAGCAATATTGGAATATTCACAAAAAGCTACTGAAACGTTACTCCTAGTTTATAAGCTAGCTTTTTTTTTGCCAAACAATGCATTTATTTTTAATAACGATGTAAGTCATTTTAAGTTTAATAAATGTAACATGTTTATATAAAATAATAATTAAGTATTCTTAATTTGATGATTATTCTAATTATATTTTATAGATATTCTTTATATTTAAAATAAAATGTTTATCATGTATTTGATTATAGAGTAAATTACACAAGACGTCCTTGTGGTTAGGTCCAAATCTGGATTTGGTCCCTATTTTGAAATAATTACACCAGATATCCCTGTGGTTTGCATTTGTTATGGAAGAAGTCCCTGGCTCTAACTCCGTCTCTTTCTCCTCCGTTAGTGTGACCCCGTGCACGACATGTGAGGTGTATTTTAGACATTTTAGTCTTTCCCTCTCTTTTGTATATCTAAGCCGACCTCATCATTCATTTATTTACCTTTCTTCTCACGTCCCTCTAACTTCTCATCTTCTTCATCTTTATCTATACACAAATCTTGTCTGAGTAAATTAGCATCATCAAGAAAGAACTGGATCATCAACAAACGATTTCATCAAAGCATTGCACGTTTAAGTTTAGGAAGATGGTTGGTGCACAGTGGCAAGTACGCACCAACAATGATACCATCGACTATCTTGAAATTTATGGTAAGTGAATCATATTTGAAAAACTCAAGAGGCATGATCTGTGTATATTTTCTCCATTGTATTACTAAAACCAATTTTTTCTCCATTGCAGATATTTATAAAACCCTAGTTACATTGAAGGTATATCATGGAGGGTTTTTCACAAAGGCACCTGGTAGGGAGTATGTGCAAGGTAAGATGCACTACGTGGACTTGGTTGATACAGATGAGTTCTTAGTTCATGAGTTGGAATACATGGTGGAAACATTAGGGTATTCAACATGCATCCCTACATTTTACCATTATAATGTTCCTGGTTTAAGCATAGATTATGGGTTACAAGCTCTAGGTAGTGATGATGATGTTAGACGTCTGTTGAAATATGTTGGTACGACCAAAGTGTTTGACATATATGTTGAACATTGGAAACCAAATGTGGGAACTTACTTAAGGTGGTGATAGAAGAACTAAAGGTTGACAACTCACCAGAGTACAACAGGGGTAAAAAGGTCCTTAAATCCCAACACATTAAGTCAAAAAAGAAACTTGAACTAGAATGGATACCTCAAATTGAACAAGAAGGTGAGGGGATTGATGTGAACACTAGTGATGCCATATTAATGGGGATTGATCTGAACAAAAGTGATCATGATCATGACATGGCCACTAATGACATTGTTGAGGGGATTGATCTGAACAAAAGTGGTCAGGATCATGACAACGCCACTGATGACGTGGGTGAGGGGATTGAGGTGAACATTGCAGAGTACTTTGAACATTTAGAAGGTTTTGATCCTTTGGAGGTCATGTTTGGGGATGATAATGCAGGACAACCTAGTGAGACCATAGTTGATGAAGGCAACATACATCCTGATGAAGGCAAAGGAGTTGATGAGGATGATACCATAGTTGATGAAGGCAACTGTTGATCCAAACCCTCAGTGATTTGATAATGACCCTCTCTTATATACTTAGTGAAAATTGCAGGTAAACAATATGTATCAGAGTTTCACTATCGCTGATAAGTACTAAGATCTTACAGTACCGCTGATAGGAACTCTCGCTCTTTTAAATTAAACATTCAGCGAACACTGTTCTTCATTAATACTCTGAGTCTGTTCAGTCATTATGATAATCGCTGATAAGTTAGTTGTTTACTTATGATCCATGAAGACAAGTTTCACGTCAACAAAGGTTCTACGCTGAAGTCGAAGATCAAGCTCAAGAACCAGCGACAAGTCTCCTAATGAACTGATGCGGATCAGCGAAGACTCAGATTTGTCCACTCAACGTGAAGTATCAAGTACAAGACTTCAGCTATCGCTGAACTTTATCATTCGCTGAATAGTAAATGATAATCGTTGAATCAACGGAAGCTGATCATGAAGTCTTCCGTACAAAGTACTTTTGTCTTAACCTCCCTTGCACGACTCCATACGAAATGTCAGAAAAGAACCTCCGACTGTCTGAAATCGTACAACCATTCTGATACTACACTGTTCATCCATGCAGCTACTAAGGTTGTCAACAAAGGTCAATGACATGCAACCAACCAGCTGATGACACGTGTAAAGTGTATACTGACTTGCATTAAATGCATGCAGTATATAAAGAGATGAACCCACTTCATTTGAAGTAACTTGCTAACTCTGGACAAGTTCAATCTCTTATCTCAAGATAGGTTATTATTAGTAATTTCCTTATCTCTCTTAGTGCAAGAAACCTTAGTGTTCCAACTTGTTTAGATTTAGGTTTATCCTTAATCTTGTTTCCGCAACAAGCTGTAAATTGTTAATGATTTATCAATAAACAATTTAGAAAAGTAAAATCTATGTGTTTGTATTCAACCCCCCCCCCCCCCTTCTACAAACTTGTATAGGCCTTCGGGACCAACAAGTGGTATCAGAGCGGATTTGTTTAATCTCATAAACAAGATCTAATCTAAGATATTTCTCTTCCTTGCTATTATCTGAAAATGGCCACCAACACAAACACAAATTATATAGACAATGGTTCTCTTGCTAAACCCCCTAGATTTTCCAAAGATAACTTCAACTTATGGAAAAATAGGATGACACTCTTCTTAGAAGGTGTAGACCCTACTATGCCTTACTATCTAGAAAATGGTCCATTCATCCCTGTAAGAATTGATGCTACTGTTCCAGCCGCTGAGAATAGACCTGCTATTCCAGAAAGGCTGGTACCAAAGGAAATCTTTCAATGGACTGACGAAGATAAGAAGAAAGTGGCTATAGATACAAAAGCCAGATCCATACTATCCATGGCCCTTCCTGACGAAGTCTACCATTCCGTCATGAACCTGAAAACATCAAAGGCCATGTGGGACACAATATGTGTTCAGTATGAAGGAACGTCTGAAGTCCAGGATTCAATAAAGATTAACCTGGTAAGACAATACGAAAGCTTCATTTCTGGTAAGAATGAATCTCTCTCTGAAGTTCACCAACGTTTTAATTGTTTAATTATAGATCTGAAAACTGTTGGTAAGGAATATTCTAACTTTGAAGTGCTGACAAAGTTTCTAGAATGTTTACCTGAAAGCTGGGACAATTATTCTATGTGTCTCAAGCTATCAAAGGATCTAAAATCAATGACCCTTTCAACCTTATATGGCACGTTGCTGAATCATGAGCAATCGAGCCATCTTAAGAAGAATCTTGTAAAAGATTCCAAAAGCACCCATGTTGCTTTAATCTCAGAGGAACCTTCTACTCAGCGACCCTCGGTCACTATCACTGAGTTAGAAAGCAACTCTGAAAGGTCATCAGATTCTGATTATTCAGATAATGATGAATCTTTGGCTCTCCTAACTAAGAAGTTCAGGAGATTTGCCAAAAAGAAAATGTTTAGAAAGAACAAACCTCTTTCCATAACTGACAAGCCTAGATCATCAGCGTTTGTTGATAAGGCTACTGCTACTTGTTTTAACTACGAAAAGACAGGACATTTCGCTAACGAGTGCAGGTCAAAGAAAGTTTCTAGACCCTCAGCTTTTACAAAGAAACCCTTTGCTCCAAGAAATAAAGATGACAAATACTCAAAGCTGAAAGAAAAATATGCAAAGCTGAAAAGCTTTAAGAAGAAGAATAAAGGCCTGATGGCTGACTATGATTGGGATGCTTCTGATGAAGAAGCATCATCATCTGACTCTGAAGATGATGAAGCAAATCTATGTCTTATGGCCAAGATTGAAGAAGAGGAAGAAAGTTCAGACATTCCCTCCACTTCAACATCTGCTATTCAGGTATCACCTTCTTTCTTTACCAATATTGCAAATATTGATGAAGCTGATAGTCTCCGTAAGATCGATCTCTTGACTAGAAGTTTATACGAAGCCATGAACGGCAAAACTGTGGTTGAAAACCAAAATCTTGATCTCGCTGAAAAGCTTAAAAACTTCCACCTTCAAATAGAAAAGCTTTCTAAAATTGAAGAAGATTTTAAAGATCAAGTATATTTAAATCAGCTAGTCAAAATCGAACGAGCAGAAGCTATCGCTGCATTAAAGGCTGAAAAAGCTACTGTTGAAGGATGGTGTAATTCTTCAACAAAGATCACTGAGATAATAAAGTCTCAGATTCCCCTGAGTGATAAACGTGGTTTGGGTTACAAATATGACACTCCAAAACCAACCACTGAGCGTTCAATGCTTAAATTTGGAACGTTCGTATCCTCAGTCGCTGATACTTCATCTTCTCAGTGCTCCTCGTCCGTTACACCAATCCCTGAGGAAACTCCTACCTCCTCAAAAGGCAAGGAGAAAATGGTTTATTCAAAACCTACCTCTGTCTCTTCAGACAAAGGTAAAGGAATTGTTATTTACCAGAATCCTCAGAAGGGTACCTTAGTACCAAAGCTGAAAGCTTCTAAAGCTTCAGTGGCTCATCCCTCTGAATCAAGGAAGCAGATATCTGGATTTATTCAGCGATCTACTCCTAGACTCAGATTGGATGTCCTTGGTAAGAAATCTGAAGAACTGAATGTTCGTCCCATTTCTAAAGCCAATAGTTTACTTGGTGCTGGCACTTCTAATTTGAAATTAAAAGCTCAGCATTCAAATGGTCCTAGAACTACTTTTAGTTATAGGAAATGTTATCACTGTGGACTTACCGATCATATTGCTAGTAAGTGCCCCACAGCCACCAAAGCTGAAAATATATCTAAGGTGAAGATTGCCCCCAAGGCAAAGAAGACCAACCCTGGTGCAAATCAGGTCAAGGTGAATTCTACCACTGAGGTTAAGAAATTAACCAAAGTGAAGAAAGACAAAGCTGAATCTTCAAATGCTGCGAAGACTGCTGAACCTTCCATTCCAACTACTTCCACTGACAAACGTGTATACATGGTTAAGTGGGTACCCAACAAAAACTAATCTTCCTTTGTATTGCAGGTTAAGAAGGGTATCTGGTATCTTGATAGCGGATGCTCTAGACACATGACTGGAAAGAAAAGTCTGCTCTCTGAATACAAAGAAGAGAAGGGTCCCTCTGTGACTTTCGGTGGAAATGGAAAAGGACATACCCGAGGGTATTGTAAGAACCAGGTATTTTTATCTAATTTAATTTGAGAAATTTTATAAGTCTTTATTAAAAGTGTTTTATGGAGTTAGAAGTTAAGGGGTAAGTTTTAATTTTTATTTGGAAGTTTGGGGTTAAATCTTGCCAAATAGAATAAGTTGGAGGTTTGTTTGGTACTTTTGCCAAACCTCTTATCCACCACCGCCACACTCTCCTTGAGATACAAGGAGGTGTCACCCTTAGACTTGATTAGGAAAAATACAAAGTGTGTATGTGTGTGAGGTATTCGGTTTAGAGAGAGAGAGAGTAAGAAATCGAGAGAAATCAAAGGAAAGAAGGAAAAGAAGGGATTCAAGAAGTTGCTGCAGTAATTTAAAGTGTTAAACTGAAGTAATCCAGGTATCAAATCCATCCTTGTGTATGTTTTAATTCTTAAAAGTGTTCTTGAGTTTGCAAGATGAGTTTTAGGTGGCTTTTTTTTATTAAAAATGGATGTTTTGAGGAATCTGAATTTATGGTTAGGTTATGTTATCAGTCTTAAACATATCTGCAAGTTATCAGTAACATACATAGTATAAAACTGCAAAAATCTGGGTTTTAGGATGAACAGTGGACTGAGACATTCATCGAAGTCGCAATGGACGACTGCGACATTCATCGAAGTCGCAATGGTTGGTTGCGACTTGGTTATGAAGTCGCAATGGTCGTTTGCGACTTGGCTTGGAATCGCAGTGGTTGATTGCGATTTGGGTTTGGAATCGCAGTAGTTGATTGCGACTTAGGGGTGAAGTCACAATAGTGGGTTGCGACTTCGGGGTGAAGTCGCAGTAGGAGGTTGCGACTTGGTACTGTTCATTGCGATCTTAATTTACTTTTTGAGGGGTTGCGACTTGAGTTGGGGATTTCGTAAGTTTAGTTTTAAAAGAGATATTTGGTATTTTGTGTGATTTCAGATTCTGTGAAGGGTGGTCATACGTGATTTATCTTGGAAAAGCTTTTGTGATAAACATACCAAGTGAGTTTTACTTTAAAAAGTATTTTCTGGAATGCTTTATGTGAATAACGAAAGTATGATAAAGTGTATGAATATGTCATACGTGGGTGATTGTAATATATTGAGATATTATAATTACGTGAGTATTATATGAAAATATAATACGTGGCCGGGCTTTGGACCGGTGTGATAAATTGGCTCGCAACCAATTGATATTGGCCATTGGTGGAGGGATAAGGTGGAATGAGACAGGTATGATACATAAATGTTAGCTGGTATTAACTTACGTGTGATGTATGTGTATTTATATAAAGAGTGTTTTATATAAATGAATTTTTAATGAATTACAAATGTCAGGGATTTACTCACTAGACCCTTAGGTCTAACCCTCATTTTCTGTTTCAAAAATTTTGTATTCCAGGTGGTGGCTCCAGTAAGAACAAGTAGATTGAGTACTTGTTGGCTAGCTTTTGAGAAGATAATCATCATGTTATTATGGATGCTTTTGTACTTATAATTTTATTGTTATTGCTATGTAACTTAAAGTGGATCAAGTTTGTACTGAATTTTTATATTAGTCGGACTTTGGGGACCGAACGTGAACTATGAAGTAAATTGTTGTAAAGCTTTTATGGATTATATGTTATATGTATATTTTGTTATCGGGTTGTTACAGATGGTATCATAGCCCTAGTTTAAGGGATTTAGGTATTAGTATCTGTACCTAGACTTAAACTGCATGTGAAGTAGGATGTTCCTAATATTTTAGAACCTGGGGATGCTAAGTATAAAAGGTAGAAGGAACATCATGTAAGGTAATTTAGAATTACACCAGGCCAGTGTAATTACGATCTTACAGGTACATGTTTGAACTGGAATACGTTGTTATATGGGGTACGTGCTTATGTGTATATTAACTTTGTTTGAATCTACAGAATGGCAAGTGGCACTAGACAAAGGAATCAAAGAGGAGGAAGGAATTCGGGTGGAGAGAATCCACCAATAGGAACAGGGGGAAGAGGAGGAGATCGTGGTAGAGGCAGAATCGGAAGGGGAACTGGGGGCCGAACTGGAGGTAGAACACAACAGCATGGTACAGAGTTTGTTACACGGGATGATTTGACTGCTGAAATGGGGAGATTACAGGATAGCATACAAGCTATGTTCGAACATAATCGTCATAATGAAACTGAAAGACCAAGTCCGGAACACGAAGTTGAAATACCACTTACCTCTACGGTCTTACCGATGATGAAAATGTGTGACTACAAAATGTTTCTTAGTTGCAAGCCCCCTACATATTCAGGAGATCGGGATCCGGTAAAAGCTATGAGATGGCTAAAAGAAATCGAGGCTATTTTCAAAACGTGTAAATGTGCTGAAGAAGATAAAGTACTTTATGGAGTTGTGATGCTGAAAGGTGATGCTTTGTATTGGTGGGAGGCTCATATAGAATCGAGAGGAGCGGATATATATACTACTTTTTCATGGGAGGAATTCGTGTTAGCTTTCACAACACACTTCTGTCCACAAGCTGCTGTCAGACAATTGGAAGAAGAATTTATGAATCTACAGCAAGGGAATTTGTCAGTCAGAGATTATACTGCTCGATTTTTAGAAAAATCTCGTTTTGCGGGATATTATGTTGCTACAGAAAAGATGAAAATGGAGAGATTTATCTATGGGTTGAATTCAGAAGTTCGAAGACTAGTGACTGCAACAAGGCCAGATACGTTTACAGCTGCAGTGGATGCTGCAGAAAATGTCGAACGAGACAATAAAAGGGATGCCGGTGATAAGAGCTTGGGGAAAAGGAAATGGGAAGGACCACCACAGGATCCAAAGAAGTCTAGATTCCCGAGGTTTGATAACCGTCCGTCGTTCCGACCAGCGGAAAGACCACGTCCGAGATGTAATCGCTACCATCAGGGAAATTGTCAAGTGGAATCTCGGGTTTGTTTTAAGTGTGGGAAAACCGGTCATGTTGTTAAAGATTGTCGATCAACGCGGTTTTGCTTTTTGTGTAATTCTCCGGATCACCTCCAATCAGACTGTCCACGAGGTAGAATGCAACAAGGGGGTACATCCGGGAAACCAGCCATTACTAGACCAGTAGTCCCAAGAATAGAACCGCCAAAAACGAGGGCCCGTACATTCCAAATGACAGCTAAAGAGGCGGAGGAAACTCCAGATGTGGTCACAGGTACATTTTTCATAAACTCCACGCGTGCTAAGGTGTTATTTGATTCCGGTGCAAACCGATCTTTTGTGTCTCCCTCTTTTGCTGCTCACATGCATTTAGAGCCTAAAATGTTAAAACATGCTTTACTAGTAGACACGACAAATGATAACCAAGTGGCAATTAAAGAGGTTTTTGATTGTTGCATGATAAATATAGAGGGGTGTGGAGTACCGATACAACTATTCCCAATAGAATTGATCGAATTTGATGTGGTAGTAGGAATGGATTGGTTAGCTGAAAATCGGGCTAACATAGTTTGCGATAAGAAAATAATCAACGTTGTTTTACCTGATAAGAGGGCAGTAGTGATCTATGGTGATCGTAAGAATCATCAGTCCAATCTTATATCTATGATAAAAGCCCGTAAATGTGTTAGTAAGGGTTGCTCGAGTTATTTAGCCTATGTGATAGATAGTAGGCCTGAAAAGATTAAGCTGGAAGATATTTCCATTGTTAGTGAATACCCAAAAGTTTTTCCCGAAGACTTGAATAGTCTTCCTCCTGTTAGGCAAGTAGAATTTGGTATAGACCTGGTACCTGGAGCCACCCCAATTGCTCGTGCGCCGTACAGACTAGCACCTCCAGAAATGAAAGAAATGATGGCACAGCTTCAAGATTTATCTGATAAGGGCTTCATCAGACCCAGCTCTTCGCCGTGGGGTGCACCAGTTTTATTTGTGAAGAAGAAAGACGGCTCGATGAGAATGTGTATCGATTACCGGGAGCTGAACAAGCGTACGATCAAGAACAAGTATCCACTTCCAAGAATTGATGATCTTTTCGAGCAATTAGTTGGAGCTTGTTACTTCTCCAAGATTGATCTCAGATCTGGCTACCATCAGTTGAAGGTTAAGGAAGAGGATGTTTTAAAGACTGCTTTTCTCACAAGATACGGCCACTACGAATTTTTGGTAATGCCTTTCGGATTGACGAACGCTCCAGCCGCTTTTATGGATCTAATGAATCGGGTATGTAAGCCTTATCTCGATAAATTTGTCATAGTATTTATCGATGATATACTTATTTATTCCCGATCCAAAGAGGATCATGCGCAACATCTTCGTTTGATTTTGGAGTTATTGAAGAAGGAAAAGTTGTACGCTAAGTTCTCTAAATGTGAATTCTGGTTGCGGGAAGTTCAGTTTTTGGGTCATATAGTTTCAGAGAAGGGTATACAAGTTGATCCAGAGAAAGTGGAAGCAATTGAAAGATTGGAACCGCCGAAAACGGCAACCGAAGTACGTAGCTTTCTGGGTCTAGCTGGATACTATCGGAAGTTTATAAAAGATTTTTCTCGAATTGCAACGCCATTGACTAAGCTGACTCGGAAGAATCTGAAGTTTGAATGGAAAGCAGAACAGGATGAGGCATTCAGAATATTGAAGGAGAAACTTTGCAGCGCACCGATATTAGCATTGCCAGAAGGTTCCGATGATTTTGTGGTCTACAGTGATGCTTCTAAATTGGGATTGGGATGCGTACTTATGCAACGTGGAAAGGTGATTGCATATGCTTCCCGTCAACTGAAGGATCATGAAAGACAATATCCTACTCATGATATGGAGCTTGCAGCAGTGGTCTTTGCATTGAAGATTTGGAGACATTATCTTTATGGTTCTAAATGTCAAATTTTCACTGACCATAAAAGTCTCCAACATCTATTCGATCAGAAGGAACTGAATATGAGGCAAAGAAGATGGTTAGAATTAGTAAGTGATTATGATTGTGAAATTCTTTATCACCCTGGGAAGGCGAACGTGGTAGCAGATGCACTGAGTCGTCAAGAAAGAAGTGGAACAATAAAAGCTATATCGTTACGAGCTGAACTCCTTCCTAATATCTTTGACGAATTGCTAAAATGCCAAATAGATGCTTATCAGGAAGAAAGTTTGAAGTCAGAACGGTTGGTGGGAATGTCAGCATTGCTCGGGAAAGATGACCGTGGGTTATTGTGTATGGGAAACAGAATTTGGGTACCTCGTTTGGGTGGATTACGTGATCGTGTACTACAAGAAGCTCATCAGTCTCGATTTTCTATTCATCCAGGTACAAATAAAATGTATAGAGATTTGAAACAGTTCTATTGGTGGCCGGGAATGAAGAGAAGTGTTGCTAAGTATGTGGAAGATTGTACTACTTGCAAGAAAGTAAAGATTGAACATCAGAAGCCGTTTGGACAGTTACAACGACTGGATATACTAATGTGGAAATGGGATCAGATCACTACTGATTTTATTACCAAGTTGCCTAGAACTTCAAAGGGATTCGATTCTATTTGGGTGATTGTGGATAGATTGACGAAGTCTGCTCATTTCTTGCCGATAAAAGAAACTGATTCCTTGGAACGTTTAGCTAAATTGTACATTAATGAAATAGTAACTCGACATGGAATTCCAATCTCGATTATTTCTGATCGAGATAGTCGTTTTACTTCCAGATTCTGGAGAAGCTTTCAAAAAGAGATGGGAACGCAGATAAAGTTGAGTACAGCATATCATCCTCAGACTGACGGGCAGAGTGAAAGAACAATCCAGACTTTAGAAGATATGCTTCGGGCTTGTATAGTTGATTTTGGGGGATCGTGGGATAAACATTTGCCTCTGATAGAATTTGCCTACAACAACAGTTATCATTCCAGCATTCAAGCGGCACCGTTTGAAGTATTGTATGGTAGAAAATGCCGAACGCCTTTGTGTTGGAATGAAGTGGGGGAGAAACAATTAGCAGGGCCAGAAAGTACAGTTAACAGCGGATAAGATTACTCAGATTCGGGATAGATTGAAAACAGCTCAAGACAGACAGAAAAGCTATGCTGATTGACGTCGGAAACCGTTAGAGTTTCAGGTTGGGGATTTTGTAATGTTGAAAGTATCGCCCTGGAAAGGAGTAATACGTTTTGGGAAGCAAGGTAAACTTAGTCCGCGGTATATTGGGCCATTTGAAATTACTGAAAGGATCGGTGAAGTAGCGTACAGATTGGATCTTCCGTCGGAATTGAGCAGGATTCACAACGCGTTTCATGTATCGAATTTTCGGAAATGTTTAGTTACACCAGACCAGGCAGTCTCTCTACCAGATATTCAGGTTGATGAAAAGTTAAACTATGTGGAGGAACCGGAAGCCATAGTTGATCACAAGGTCAAAGTATTGAGGAATAAAGAGATCAGACAGGTAAAGGTTTAGTGGAAACATCATAGAGGTCAGGATGCGACGTGGGAATCAGAGTCGGAGATGAGAACCAAATACCCTCATCTGTTCTCTTAACTGAATTCCGGGACGAAATTCTTCTAAGGGGGAGATGTTGTAAGAACCATGTATTTTTATCTAATTTAATTTGAGAAATTTTGTAAGTCTTTATTAAAAGTGTTTTATGGAGTTAGAAGTTAAGGGGTAAGTTTTAATTTTTATTTGGAAGTTTGGGGTTAAATCTTGCCAAATAGAATAAGTTGGAGGTTTGTTTGGTACTTTTGCCAAACCTCTTATCCACCACCGCCACACTCTCCTTGAGATACAAGGAGGTGTCACCCTTAGACTTGATTAGGAAAAATACAAAGTGTGTATGTGTGTGAGGTATTCGGTTTAGAGAGAGAGAGAGAGTAAGAAATCGAGAGAAATCAAAGGAAAGAAGGAAAAGAAGGGATTCAAGAAGTTACTGCAGTAATTTAAAGTGTTAAACTGAAGTAATCCAGGTATCAAATCCATCCTTGTGTATGTTTTAATTCTTAAAAGTGTTCTTGAGTTTGCAAGATGAGTTTTAGGTGAGTTTTTGATTAAAAATGGATGTTTTGAGGAATCTGAATTTATGGTTAGGTTATGTTATTAGTCTTAAACATATCTGCAAGTTATCAGTAACATACATAGTATAAAACTGCAAAAATCTGGGTTTTAGGATGAACAGTGGACTGAGACATTCATCGAAGTCGCAATGGACGACTGCGACATTCATCGAAGTCGCAATGGACGACTGCGACATTCATCGAAGTCGCAATGGTTGGTTGCGACTTGGTTATGAAGTCGCAATGGTCGTTTGCGACTTGGCTTGGAATCGCAGTGGTTGATTGCGATTTGGGTTTGGAATCGCAGTAGTTGATTGCGACTTAGGGGTGAAGTCGCAATAGTGGGTTGCGACTTCGGGGTGAAGTCGCAGTAGGAGGTTGCGACTTGGTACTGTTCATTGCGATCTTAATTTACTTTTTGAGGGGTTGCGACTTTAGTTGAGGATTTCGTTAGTTTAGTTTTAAAAGAGATATTTGGTATTTTGTGTGATTTCAGATTCTGTGAAGGGTGGTCATACGTGATTTATCTTGGAAAAGCTTTTGTGATAAACATACCAGGTGAGTTTTACTTTAAAAAGTATTTTCTGGAATGCTTTATGTGAATAACGAAAGTATGATAAAGTGTATGAATATGTTATACGTGGGTGATTGTAATATATTGAGATATTATAATTACGTGAGTATTATATGAAAATATAATACATGGCCGGGCTTTGGACCGGTGTGATAAATTGGCTCGCAGCCAATTGATATTGGCCATTGGTGGAGGGATAAGGTGGAATGAGACAGGTATGATACATAAATGTTAGTTGGTATTAACTTACGTGTGATGTATGTGTATTTATATAAAGAGTGTTTTATATAAATGAATTTTTAATGAATTACAAATGTCAGGGATTTACTCACTAGACCCTTAGGTCTAACCCTCATTTTCTGTTTCAAAAATTTTGTATTCCAGGTGGTGGCTCCAGTAAGAACAAGTAGATTGAGTACTTGTTGGCTAGCTTTTGAGAAGATAATCATCATGTTATTATGGATGCTTTTGTACTTATAATTTTATTGTTATTGCTATGTAACTTAAAGTGGATCAAGTTTGTACTGAATTTTTATATTAGTCAGACTTTGGGGACCGAACGTGAACTATGAAGTAAATTGTTGTAAAGCTTTTATGGATTATATGTTATATGTATATTTTGTTATCGGGTTGTTACAGGTATGGTGTACTTTCAAATGGTACAACCTCCTTCAGAAGAGTCGCATATGTTGAAGGGCTGAAACATAATCTTCTAAGCATCAGTCAGCTTTGCGACATGGATAACAAAGTAATCTTTACTAAGGAATCCTGCTTTGTCTCTGACAAAAAGGAGAAGATAGCTCTCAGCGGTTATCGTTTGGAAAATGTTTATGTAGTAAACATGGACTCAACAACCACTGAGAACTCCTGTTTCTTCTCAAAGGCCTCATCTGATGTCAACTGGCTATGGCATAAGAGGCTATCTCATCTAAATTTCAAGACACTGAACACTCTTTCTTCAAAAGAGTTAGTCACTGGTCTACCTCAACATTCATACGCCAAAGAGTCGTTATGTTCAGCGTGTGAAAAAGGGAAGCAGACCAAAGCAAGCTTTAAGTCAAAGCAAGTTTCTTCAGTGTCATCTCCTCTACAACTACTCCATATGGATTTGTTTGGCCCTGTTAACAAACAATCCATCGCTGGAAAGAAATATACGCTGGTCATAGTTGATGAATTCTCTCGCTTCACTTGGGTAATGTTTCTCCGTTCTAAGAGTGACACCCCTGAAGAACTCATCAATTTTGTTCGGAAGATGGAAACCCTGAACAATCTGACCGTTCGCTCAATAAGGAGTGATCATGGGACTGAATTTAAAAACAGTTCTCTTGATTCCTTCCTTGAGAGTAAGGGTATTTCTCACAACTTTTCTTCAGTGAGAACACCGCAACAAAATGGAGTCGCTGAAAGAAGAAATAGAACAATTATTGAAGCTGCACGTTCAATGCTCCGCGATTCTCACCTGCCTACTCAGTTTTGGGCAGAAGCCGTCAACACTGCTTGTTTTACGCAAAACAGGTCGCTGATAGTTAAAAGATTCAAAAAGACAGCCTATGAACTTTTTCATGGGAGAAAGCCTTCAATCAGCTTTCTTCACATCTTTGGATGTCAGTGTTTTATACTGAACAACAGAGATGCTCTTGGAAAGTTTGATCCTAAGGCTGATGATGGAATCTTTCTTGGATACTCCTCAGTTTCCAAAGCCTTCAGAGTCTTCAATCGAAGAAGACAAACTGTAGAAGAAACTATTCACGTCACGTTTGACGAATCCCGTTCAGCGAACTCTAAACCGTCCGCTGATACTGAAGAACTGAATCAATGGATGTTTTCTCATCTTGGTGATTCAGAAGATATTCCCACTAATGCTCATCCAGTAGAAGATGATAGTCCTATCATTCCAAATATGCAGAACCGTGAAGCTGAAACTTCTTGGGTCTCAGTTGTTCCTATAAACACTATACCTAACACTGAACCAAATGTCTCAGACATTCCATCTACTTCTCAGCAATCAGTGAATATAATGACAACTGCCTCCATTCCTCTCTTGGCTGATACTCCTGACGTCGCTGAAGCTTCATCTTCAGCTCCTCCAGTTCAAGTTGAGTCAGTGTCTCACGCTCCGGCTCAGCGATGGACTATAAATCATCCAATTAATCAAATTCTTGGTGATCCAAACGCTGGGATTCAGACTCGACGAAGTGCAGGTAATATTTGTTTATTTGTAAATTTTATTTCACTAACTGAACCAAAGAAAGTAGATGATGCCCTCAAAGATCCAAACTGGGTCAGCGCCATGCAAGAAGAGCTGACTGAATTCGAAAGAAACAAAGTTTGGAAACTTGTTCAGAGACCAACTGATAAAACAGTAATAGGCACTAAATGGGTCTATCGAAATAAGTTGGACGAACATGGTACTGTAACCCGCAACAAAGCTCGACTTGTTGCTCAGGGATACAGACAAGAGGAAGGTATAGATTATGACGAAACATTTGCTCCAGTAGCAAGACTTGAATCTATTCGTCTATTCTTAGCATATGCTATACATAAAAACTTCAAAGTACATCAGATGGATGTCAAGTCAGCGTTTCTAAATGGAAAGCTGAATGAAGAAGTGTATGTGGAACAACCTCCAGGATTCTCAGATTCTAAGCGTCCAGGTTATGTTTATAAACTGGATAAGGCACTTTATGGCTTGAAGCAAGCTCCTCGTGCATGGTATGACACTCTTTCTACTTATCTCCATATTGAAAAATTTGAGCGAGGTAAGATTGACAAAACTCTATTTTTTAGAAAAGTAAAAGGTTATATCATTTTAGTTCAAATATATGTTGATGACATTATATTTGGTTCTACTAACCCTGAGCTTTGTACTCGTTTCGCTGATAGAATGAAAGATGAGTATAAAATGAGCATGATGGGTGAACTAACATATTTCCTTGGTCTTCAGATTAAGCAAACTGAGAAAGGAACTTTCATAAATAAGGGAAAATATGTTAAAGATATGTTGATGAAATTCGACTTAACTGAAAGTTCAGCTATGAAAACCCCTATGGCACCACCGCTGACACTTGATAAGGACACTAAGGGTGTTCCTGTCAATGTCACGCTGTACCGTGGGATGATCGGCTCTCTATTGTATCTAACAGCTAGCCGACCCGATATTATGTTTGCAACATGCTTGTGTGCACGATATCAAGCTGAACCTAAGATATCTCATATGAAAGCTGTAAAGCGAATCTTTCGATATCTTAAGGGTACATCGAATCTAGGTCTTTGGTATCCCAAAGATTCAGGATTCGATCTAACCGCCTATTCAGATAGTGATTTTGCAGGTTGCAAAATGGATAGGAAAAGCACCACAGGAGGATGTCAGCTCCTGGGTGGAAAGCTGGTAAGTTGGACAAGTAAAAAGCAAAATTCAGTGTCCACTTCCATAGCTGAAGCTGAATATGTAGCTGCTGGAAGCTGTTGTTCTCAAGTCTTGTGGATGAGAAATCAGCTACTAGACTATGATCTTCAGCTCTCCAAAATTCCAATCTATTGCGACAGCACAAGTGCCATCGCTATAGCAAACAATCAAGTGCTACATTCAAAGACCAAACATATAGAAATCAGATATCATTTTATCAGAGATCATGTGATGAATGGTGATATAGAACTTCATTTTATCCCAACTGATTATCAGTTAGCTGACTTATTTACCAAACCTCTTGATGAGACAAGATTCAACTTTCTCATCAGCGAGCTTGGAATGCTGAACTTTGAAGGATAAAATCTTCAGCGATTCACATTGATCAGCGAAAGGATAAAATCAACTTATATAACCCATTCTATCATCTTCTCTCTGAATAAACTTGATTCACTGATATCAAGGTATGTTCTCTCTCTGACAATCGCATGAAAATGCAAGATTTCAAAACAAAATACATCGCTGAATATCTTTTCATTCAGTGCTTCATGTTTTCAAAAGTATCTCTGAGTTTTTCAAAACCTCAGAGACAACCAAGAATATGAAAGGACAGTTGTGACGTCATTGCAACGGATAAAACCCCGGCACGTTTTCTCTTCCTGACACACGTTTGCACGTCTCGTTCAAACTTCCAATCAAATGCAAACACGTGTCCGTGTCATGATGAAAATATTTTCCCGCTCAAGATTTTCTCTTTCTAAAATCTCTATATAAACAAATTCCTTGTTTATATTTTTCTTTTACGCGATCAATCTTCCTCCGCAAGAAAGAATTCACTGTTGCATTTGTGATTTCAAAAACTTCAAAGAACTGTTCATCATCTTCTTCATCAAACATCAAGGTTAATATGTTCTTATTTATTACCAAATGCGTATAACTTGTTTCCGATCTTCTCATTGTTTTAACAAGATCAAACAAAAGAACTTCGTAAAATGAAATCATTTTCTTTCGTGGTTTTATGAACACAACCATTTCATGGTTGTTTTTCAAGTTTAAATGCAAAATCTTAAACTTGTTCTTCATTCGTTTCCAGAATCTATTTCTTCATAGAAAACTGGAAAACAAGAAAATGGGTTTTACATTTCGTTTCAAAAACATGAAAAACCCTAATCTTCATTATAACATTTGTGTCTGAATGAAATGGATAAAATTCGAAACATCTTATTGGAAATTCTTTCCACATTAAGATTATTCTTATTTGTTAACATCTTTGGTTGAACTATTAATACAGAGAAATGGCCTCGTTTGACATTCCTGCTACCGCTGAGAACATCTCCGCTGACTCTGAGGAAGTGGAAATCATCAAGGCTCCTCAGGTTAAGTTCAATCTTGATCAACTAGACTGGACTAAGATAAACAACCTTTCTGCGCTTCTCGAGTTTCCTCCTCGAAAGCAAGTCACACATCTGACGGATGCTGTGAATTTCCTGAAGAATTGCTGCATTTCAACAGCCCTGACCATTTCACCCCCTGCAAGTCAGCTGCTACTATCTCAGTTCTGGTACTCTGCCAGACACTCTCAGCTACCATCCGCCAAAGATCCCTCCAAAACAGTTGATTGTATCCTCTGCGATACTGACTATGGCACGATAAAGATCACACCTGCCATCATTTGCAAAACTCTGAACTTTCCCATCGCTACAAAGGAAAAACCTTTTGTTCCTTTCCCTGGCCATAAGAAGATCGCTGACAAAGAAGATCTTATTGCATTTTTTGATGCAATGGGCTATGTATGGGAAATGGGCAGAGACAAGAAGCCTGAGAAGAAGCTAACACTGCTGAAGAAATCGAAAATGCCCAGCGAGATGAACTTCATCTTCGCTCACCTTATCAGCTGCATGACTGCCAAGACCGGCTCTCCTGATCAAGCCGCTCAACCTTAGCAAGCTATGGGATACGCTCTGCTGAAAGGTCTACACATTGACTGGGCATCTCTCATCTATGATGACTTGCTGCAAAGAGTAGACTCTGCCGCTGACAGGCCTACTCCCTACCCCCATTTCATCAGCGTTATCTTTCAATATGGCCTGAAGGACAGATACCCGCAAGAGGGCGATCTAAAACTCTCACAGATTGGCCCTAAGGTACTCGACTTCAAACCTGTTGAAAATGAGGTACGTCTTTCTACCCTCTTAACTCTTCTCAACCCTTCTTCTTCTACTTCTGTGGCTCCTTCAGCGACAATACCCATCGTTGATACCCTGGCTACAAAATCCTCTCCTTCTAAGAAAAGGAAACATTCATCTACCCCACTTGATTCTAAAAGGATCAAGAAAACAAAGGAGCAACCCCAGCAATCTCATGCTGAAGACTCCTCAGCTCTTTCTGCAGAGCTGAAGGAACGTTCAGTGGTACGCTCTGCCACACCTGAACAAGCCATCCCTTTTATCCAAACTTCGGCGTCTCTAAACGCTGAGGTTACAAACTTGGAACCTACCCAACCTCCTTCAGTCTCTCAAAAGACTGATGAAGTGATTGTCAGCGAATCCAACGCTGAACTCATAACCCAACCCCCACTCTTATCCTTCGCTCCTCCCTCCATTCATTTGGTCTCTACTCCAGATCTAACTGGAGCTGCCATCATTCCCTCGGAACATAAAGCTGATTCTCCAGGAATGATGAAGACAGGACCTGCAGAAAAATCCATGGGCACTTTTGAAGATGACATGGAACTTTACTCAGGAACCCGTGACTTCGATGAATTCACCAATCCTCCTGCAGGTAAACAACAACCCATAAACACTGTGACTAAACCCCAAACTTCTGAGCTTTCCTCTGTTCACAAGTTTTTATATGTTACAGGTCCTAATTTGGGAGATATCAACGCCTCTCTGAAGTCCGTGGAGACAAAGCTGACAGGTCTCACCACTACTCTCTCCAATAACTCTACAGCTGTAACAAACGCTGGAGAGAATCTGTACAAGCTGACAACAGTGGTGGAGAAGAAGGCTTCCACAGATGACATGAAGCAACTTGATAAGACTCTCAGCGACTTCGCCAAGGTGCTCGCTGATATCTACACAGACTACACCTCTCTCAAAAATTCAGTTTCATCCATGTCCAGCGAGGTAACAACGCTGAAGACATCGGTTGGAACACTAGAGGGAGATATGTCTGCTGTGAAGACAAATGTCAACACTCTGACGACTGACTTAAGCTCTGTAAAGACTGACGTTGGTTCGATGAAGACTATGATCGAACAGCTGCTGCACAAGGCGAATACTCCTGCTCCTGCCCCTGTCCCTGAATCTGAACATTTTACAGCGGCGGATCGCATTGAGCTCGGGAAGATCAATCCTGCTATTTCTGGCCTTGAAGACAGATTAGCAAATATTGAAGTTTGTGTAGGTCTCTCTGGCCAAGAAGACAGAGAACCTACCAACGCTGAATCTAGCCATTCCTCCCTCAGTCATCATGAAAAAGAGGGGGAGAAGAGCGCTGAAGACCTCGCCAAGAGCGCTGAAGACCTTTCCCATGATGAATCTATCAGGAGAGAGAAGACGAATACTGAAGAAACCACCGCTGGACCTCAGGGAGATGAAAACCCTGAGGAAACCGAGAAACTCGCCTCTATATCTGAGGGGGAGCAACTCGAAGAAGAAGCTGAGAAAACTGAATCCGAAGCAGAAGATGATGAAGCCATCGACATCCCTGATGATGAACCATCTTCTTCTCCAAAGAATGATGATGATGATGACGAAGATGACGATGACTTCTTTATCGTCAAACCTGCTCCAAAGATCAAAGCTCTTAAGGGAATCTCGATAAATGAACCTTCAGGGGAGCGGACAAAGACAAAGCCCTCAGCCTCTGGAGCTGAGAAAGGCAAAGGCAAAAGCGTCGCTGAAGATGACAATCTGATGATCTTGCTTGAAAAGCCGGTTTGTCAGGTACACTAATCATGTCTCACTCCATCCCTCCTCTATCATACACTATCAGTTCTACTACCCAAGCCTATACACTTGAACCAATTCTCTATCTGATTCTACCCAAGTTCTTACTTGTAAGATCGTTGTGTTTCAGCTAGTCCTCTCCCCTGTTTGAGGATATCGCTGAAGGCTCCACAACTGCGACTTCACCAATAATACCAGCTGCTGCTGAAGAAATAATCCCAGTCTTAGATTTAATCTCTGAGACTGATGAACCAGAAGAACAGCTACTCTCGCACAGAGGCAGACCTTCCTTAGCTCCTCAAAAGCTAAGTGAAGAGGATCAGAAAAGAAGAGAGGAAATAATAAAGCGATTCGAGGATCAACGAATCATTCTAAGGCGTGATCAACTTCCTTCAGTTCCTCCAAAGTTCAGAATTTCCAAAGCTAAATACCAGAAACACCTCAGAGCTGAACGCCTACTCGCTGAAAGAAATGAAGCTGAAGAAAAAGACAGAGAATACGCCATCAAACTTACTCAACGATCAATAAAAGACCCCAAGCTGAAAAGAGTTCCCATTGATGTTCAACGTCAGCTATGGGATGATGCTCAAGAGATCGTTAGAGAAAAGACTAAGGTCTCTGATACGACTTTGGAATGGGCTAAACAAATGCTGACCTATCGATCTAGACCATCCAAAATCGTCAAGGCAAACATCAGAGGAAGACTGTACGCTGAAGTTCCTGTTGTTGAAGTGGACGTCTACAGAGATGACGAAACCAAGCAAACTTTCTATGCTACCACCTTAGAAAAGTTTGGTCTCTCTGAATGGTTAGAAACAAAATTAGCCATTCAGGGATCGCGCTCAAAGTTCAAAAGCCATGTCGAGAAGATCTTAAACAAACAGATCGACATGCTTTCATCTGCTGTGGATATTCCTCCTACTCTTCCTCAACCAAGAAAAGTCCCTGATAAGAAAAAGAAAGCCTCTAGTTCAGGTCCTCATATTCGGAATGAAACGGGCATTGGTTTCTCTCGTGCTGAAATTGTTGGCCCTGATGCCGATCTCTCAATGCTTGACACCTCTCTACCACCTGGAGAAACATTCATTCCTGGCACAGTTGTAAGTGATCCCTATGATATATTCTTTTTAGACTACTATGGAAATCATCACTTTCAACGTATCTCTGAGCTAGACATCGCTCCCATCGAACAACTCAGAGATCTCGTATACTGGTGTGAAGTCAGACGCAACATCAAAGCTAGACACCTGAAGCCCTTGATTTTTGAAGCAGCTCTGAAGAAAAAGAATCAAGGAGAAGATGTCCCTGACTGGATGATCCCCACATCAAAGACCCTTGATGAACTTCTCATCAAGGAAGAACCTTTATAAGCTGATATGATCACCTTTTTTCTCTATTGTATCAGTTATTCTTTTGTGCTTGTAATTTATTTTGCTCGTACTTGTAATCTTTCCACTTCTCTTTGTAACCTGATTCAAAGTTTTAAAGAAAGATTTCAGTGAATGTACTTTACTCCACCAGTACTGAAAAGATCCCAGAAAACAGTAAAAGGGACAAATATTTTATGAGTTCTTTTCATCCTTATGTTTTCATTAAATAGCAATTTTCTTTGTTGCTATGTCATAATCAAATAGGGGGAGATTGTTGATCCAAACCCTCAGTGATTTGATAATGACCCTCTCTTATATACTTAGTGAAAATTGTAAGTAAACAATATGTATCAGAGTTTCACTATCGCTGATAAGTACTAAGATCTTACAGTACCGCTGATAGGAACTCTCGCTCTTTTAAATTAAACATTCAGCGAACATTGTTCTTCATTAATACTCTGAGTCTGTTCAGTCATTATGATAATCGCTGATAAGTTAGTTGTTTACTTATGATCCCTGAAGACAAGTTTCACGTCAACAAAGGTTCTACGCTGAAGTCGAAGATCAAGCTCAAGAACCAGCGACAAGTCTCCTAATGAACTGATGCGGATCAGCGAAGACTCAAATTTGTCCACTCAACGTGAAGTATCAAGTACAAGACTTCAGCTATCGCTGAACTTTATCATTCGCTGAATAGTAAATGATAATCGCTGAATCAACGAAAGCTGATCATGAAGTCCTCCGTACAAAGTACTTTTGTCTTAACCTCCCTTGCACGACTCCGTACGAAATGTCAGAAAAGAACCTCCGACTGTCTGAAATCGTACAACCATTCTGATACTACACTGTTCATCCATGCGGCTACTAAGGTTGTCAACAAAGGTCAATGACATGCACCCAACCAGCTGATGACACGTGTAAAGTGTATACTGACTTGCATTAAATGCATGCAGTATATAAAGAGATGAACCCACTTCATTTGAAGTAACTTGCTAACTTTGGACAAGTTCAATCTCTTATCTCAAGATAGGTTATTATTAGTAATTTCCTTATCTCTCTTAGTGCAAGAAACCTTAGTGTTCCAACTTGTTTAGATTTAGGTTTATCCTTAATCTTGTTTCCGCAACAAGCTGTAAATTGTTAATGATTTATCAATAAACAATTTAGAAAAGTAAAATCTGTGTGTTTGTATTCAACCCCCCCCCCCCCCTTCTACAAACTTGTATAGGCCTTCGGGACCAACAGCAACATACATCATGAGGTTGAGGTAGACATGGAAGGCATGGGTTTGAATACTGACCTTAATGCAGACATTGTTGTTGAGGCATTTGACATGGAGGACTTTGAAAGCAATACAGATGACTCAGACTTAGAGAAGGAAAGGAACAAAGCATTGAGGAATGTGAGAAGAGACATTGGTAATGAGAATGTTCCACAGTTTTATGTTGGGAAAATGTTTGGGACTAAAGAAGGTATTAAGCAAATGATAGATACCCATTCAATTATGACTAGGAGACAATTGGTGGTTGTAAAAAAAGATAAGGTTAGAATTAGAGCTGTATGCAAAGGATCAATGCCAGAATTGAGTCAAGATGTTGGTGATAGTAGTAAAGGCAAGACCTCATGTCCTTGGGTTGTACATATATCCAAAGGAAAACATGATGAATCCTGGATGGTAAAAACTTATGTGGATACACACACATGCATGCAATCTAGAGAAATCGAGGCTTGTACAGCAGGATTCTTGTCCCAACAGATTTCAGAGACATTGGTGCATAATCCAGATGTCCTTGTTAGATCTATTCAGATGGACATGCAGAGGAAGTATGAGGTGAAGGTGTCAAAGATGAAATCTTTCAGGGCAAAAGCATTGGCAATGGCGTGGAGATTTTGCAGATCGGTACAACCATTTGAGAGATTACATAGGTGAGGTACAAAGGACTAATCCAGGCACCACTGTGAAGTTAGATGTTGAGTGTGAAAGTGACCCTGCAAGTGATACAAGGAATTTCAAGCGTATTGTTAGTCCCAGATGGCTTAACAAGTATTGTAGAAGGGGGGTTGAATACAATACTCAAAATTTTCACAATTTTAATTCTTTATATTGAAAAACTTTCAACTAGAATTACACAAAGAAACTTAAAGACTGTTGCGGAAAAGAACAGATAAACTATTCTAACAATCTTTCACAAAGTAAACTAAACAATACAACAGAGAACACTAAGAGCAAGGCTATAAGGTTATCAAGCAATATGAAAATCTTGCACTGAGAGAAATCCTGAAAGCGTGATTTGTATGGAGTCTTCATCTTCCTTTTATAGCGAGGATAAGGTACTGAGCATTAAATGCATGGTACTATTATCCTCAAGTCACTTGCAACGAACCAATGGTCTTTGGAAAAGTACCAGTGGACTTCTAAAAAGCTGATAAGTCACTATCACCTTTTTCTTGAAACAAGGAATAGAAGCCATGCTGAAGGGACATCTTCCAAAAGGATAATAAGACAAAAGGTTGCTTTTGCCTGTAAGAAGATTTTGTCCCGAAGTAAATGATCTTCTTGATGTGGATTCCAAGACAATCATACCGATGATGTTTCACCGATACAATTGTCATTGGTCTTTGAAAACATCTGCAAGGAAACCAATTTCACATAGATCCCACCGATTTAAGTATCCTCATCAGTGGGAAGTGTTCCACCGATTTCTGAAGACCACATCGGTGGAAGATGTCCACCGATTTCTGAAGACCACATCGGTGGAAGATGTCTACCGAATAATGCAAGCATTATCGGTGGAGATGTTGACCACCGATTTGTGAGAACAAAATCGGTGGACATGTTGTTCACCAAATTGTGAGGACAACTTCGGTGAATGATGACTTGTTTGTTTGTTGAGAAGAGTCTTCTATTTTCCACAAGTAGAGAGTCTTCAAGCTTGGTTTCGGTTGATCTTCGACTTCACCGAACAGTTGCTATAATGTACAAGTCATATGAAGAACCAAACTGAAATATTCTAAGTAGGATTTTAGGGAAAACATCGGTGAGTCAATTTCAAATCTTTGGTGACCCAACAATCTCCCCCTATTTGAATTTGAGCTCCTTTCTTAGAATATTTAGGAGTATGAAAGATTAAAATGCATTTTGACCCTTTTTACTCTTTTTGGGTTCTTTTCACATAGACCATTCTTTTTGTTCTTTTTGATCTTTTTCTTTTGTATGAGTATGTATACTATGTACAATATATATAAGTAAATGAAAGTAAAGTTATGTACCAAAAAAAATTCAAATAGAAAGGTATTTGTATTTAGATAAGTTTTCTCGTACAAATGTAAGAAGAGAAACAGACTATTACAAGCACCATTGAAAGAGAGAACCTACTTCTTGGAAAATTGCCTGCGTTTGATTTCTTCCAACACATTTCTGAAGAAAGGTTGAGCTTCGGGAATGTTTGGAAATAGGTTGGTGATGCCTTGAAGAAACAGGGTGTCGGCTATGGCAATTTGAGCAAATCTGAAGAAAGCACGACAACCGTAACCATCATTGAAGAACAGTCCGGGAATCGGTGAGAGGCTCAATGTCGTAGTAGGATATGGCACCGAAGTAGGGAGGGAAAGATTTAAGTTGCTTACATTTGGGATCTTTCCTTCCGTTTCCATTTCTTTGAACACTTTGTCGGTAGGATTCTTGACTAAGGGAAGACGGATTTCTTCTTTCATCGATTAAAGTTTTGCCCTTTCATCGGAGGAAAGGATGATGTTGTGTTTTCTTTTGATCTCCTTCATCCTTTCCATCAAACCTTCAATGCATTTGATAAAAGTGTCTTTCTTCGGGTTTGCACTTTTGACTAGATGTTTAGAGATCTCATACCATTCGGTGAGGCCGAGATTTTTGAGATGAGCATCTGTTAAACTTTTCAGCGAACCATCATCTCTGTTGACGATCAGCCTGATATCCTTCGGGTTGACTTTGGAAGTAGCAATTTTAACATTTGAGATTTGGGCTCTGCTACTTCGGTGGTGCATGGTCTTCTTATACCAACTTATTTCGTCATTCTTTTCTTCTTCATTGGCACTTAGTACCGATTTCTGGATTTCGATGGCATCGGTGGATTTTGCTTTAGCGGCTTCTTCTTCGGCAGCTTTCATAGAAAGGGCTTTAGATTTATCTAAAGCAATTTGAGCAAGTTTAGCTTCCTCAAGTTTCTGAGGAGAAAGACCGAGATCGGTGGTGGTTTCTTGGGATTGAGGCTTGAGTTTAAGAGTTTCAGCACCTTCAGGTCGAGCCCCATACTTAGCCAAATCCTTTTTCTTCTTTTCTTCTTTTGCCAAGTCTTCGTCCGAAATAACTTTCTTCCCTTTGTCTTTGGGAGCTTTGCTGGATTGCTCCCCCTCAGTTGATGCATCAATTTCCACGGCCGATGGGGACTTGATCGGTGAAGCGACTGATTCGGTGGTCCCTGTATGAGTCGGTGAAGAATTAGGTGATTTCGGTGATGGCGGAGAGGTTTTCGGTGGAGACTTGTTGCTGGTAAATCTCTTGATGTAAGGCAATTTCGGTCGAGCAGTGGTTTTCTCCCCCTCAACAACAGCCGGAAGCTTAAAACCCAATTCATGAAACACTTTGTCAAACTTTGAGTGCAGAGAAGCCAAGCTTTTAGTGGTGGTATCGGGAACCAAGGAGAAATCCCCCAAGTCCATCTCCCATTGGGATTGCTCGGTGTTGGTAGTGTCGGTGGAGGTTTTTGAGAAGGACTACACTTTTGAAGATAGGGAAGAGACTGTATCATTTATCGGTTGCAGGGCATCGGTAATGGCATCGAGAAGAATTCGAGGCAACTGAGACTCGAGCATGGTTATTCTGGAGTTTTCTTGGGAGAGCAACGAAATGGTGGATTGAAGAAAAGCAGAGGGGCGGCCAATATTGGAAGAGGTCTGACCACCGATTTCTGGGAAAGAAAATCGGAGGCGTTGGGGATCTGCTTCGGTGATGAGATTTGGGAGGTAAGTTGACATGTCATCGGTATAGAGGATTCTCGGTGGTGGAGGTGATCGGGGTGGGTGATCGGTGTGGGGTGGGTGATCGGTGTGGGGAAACGATCGGTGGTGTGGATTGGTTCTTCGGCGAGGGAGACTCGGTGGGATTCTCTTCGGTGGACGGGATGGTTCGGGGAGAACCAGTGTCCGCTAAAAGAAAATCAAAGAAATCATGTGGGGGTGGAGGTAATGGGGGGGAACTCAAGGCGAGTTGTGCTTCATCATCGATCTCATAGAGATCGGGTGGAAAGTCGTGAAGTGAAAAATCAGTACCCTCGAGGGGAGAGACCTCGAGGTCATCTCCACCACCCAAAGAATCGAGTGGGGAGGTAGGTTGAGGTTCCTCCAATTGTACAACTGAAACCTTTTGAGAGGCAACAGGGGAGTCGGTGGGGTTAATGGCGGAATCCCTTGGCCTGGAGGGTTGAAGTTCAACAACTGGCGATTTTCGAGAATCGACAGTTGGATTAGACGGTAGGGCCGATGGTTTCCGAGACCTCTTTGAAAGAGATCTCGAAGGGGAAGACGAGTGCCTCCGCTTATGAGAAGGGGATTGAACCGGGGAAGCCTCCGAGGGATCTCTCGGTGGCATAGTTCTAGAAGCGGGTGCGGAGGTGTCGGGGGCCGTACGTTGTTTCTTTTTCGCGCCGCCCGACTTTACTCGAGTAAGGGAGGATGGGGCCACTACATCATGGGGTGCTTCGGGAACTTTCGGGTGTTTAAATCCGGGAATTTTCGCATCGCCCCAATGTAGATCGGGAGAGAGAGCGAGAGAAATCATACCTTGTCTTAACGGGTTGTCGGTGGCGAGAGGTCCTACATTTAGTGTTTTGAGACCGACAACTGGGGAAGACCAATCATACTTGAATCGGGGCGCTTGAGATTTTCGATCCGTCTCTAATACCTTGTTGAGCTTGTGCTGAATGATCATCGAGATGAATCGCGGATAGGCAACGTAACACTTCTTGGGATGCTTGATTACCTCGACAAGTTCAGAAAAGAAGTATTGGGCGAAGTCGACTTTTCTTTGAAAGATGAGGGCATGGGCGAGCTTTGTGATGTATGACGGTGATTGATCATGCCCACTAGTTTTGCGAGAGAGGCAGTGAATAACATGGGCAAAGAAGAAGTTCCATATACCTCCCATTTTGCTACGGAGAAGAGTACCGGGGCCTTTAGAACTTTTGGAGGAATCGTCGATCACATAGCCGGTTGTTTGAATAACATCTTCATGTATGGTTTCCACAAACATGTCTTCGTAGGTTGGAAAAGCGTCAATTTTTAGGGCGAGGCGAACATCGTCGACCCCAAACGTAAGGTCGTGATCACCTTCTTCATTGGTAAGAATGGAGGCGTGAATGGCTTCGTTTGAGGGATCGTACACACAGGTTAACCAAAAGTTCCCAATGAGCATTTTGCTCATCTTGGGGTTGCAAGAAAAAGCATGAAGAAGAGGGGAGCGAGTGAGAAACTTAGCTATCGTGGAGAACTCGGGATGAGATGGATCTGATTCGAAACGAGCGACATGATTGCATGGGTTGAACTTGAGGTCTTCAAACCGTGTGGGAGTTGCATTTCTGGAAGATGCCATTGAGTGAGATGAGGTCGAGAGAGAGATCAAGTGTGGGAAGTAAGATAATGGAGAAGAAGGGTTGAGAGATGAGAGGGGTTCGAGAGATTTGCAGGTTTGAGAGAATCGGAGGTGTTGAGGAAGATGGATTTTTATAAGGGTGAGAGGGAACGGTTTTTAAAAGAAATTATGAAAAGTCATGATGAGGTTTTGGGATGCGTGAAAGAATACGGCTTGGAATGGGAATGGTCACATCTCATCCTGACACTTAGGTTTTTTTTTCGGCTTATGGAAGCATGGGGAAGTGTATTCGATAAGATTTGGGAATTGGTTGATTTCGGTGTACAGAGATTTGTATTTCGGTGTAAACACGTCGGTGTTATACTTTTCTACCGAAGTTCAAGAAAGATGTCGGTGTAGCTGTTTTTGAACACCGAAAAGACTTCGGTGTTAAGGCTTGAGAGGCGTCGGTGGACTTTAGGATATTAACAAGAGATTGAGTCCACCGATATGTGATTTCGGTGGAGGCTTCGGAGTTGAATCGGGGGTGGGTTTCAGTGTAGAAAGCACACAGATTTGAACACTCAGAATTGGAACCACCGAAATGTTATTTCGGTGAAGGAAAGAGAATTGGTGAAGAGAAAGTGTCCACCGATGTGAGATCGGTGGAGGAAGCACACAGATTTGAACACTTAGAATTGGAACCACCGAAATGTTATTTCGGGTGAAGAGAAAGTGTCCACCGATGTGAGATCGATGGAAAAGGAGAAACTGAGAGATTGTCCACCGATTATTGAAAGTTACACATACCAAGTTCACTTATTAGGAAGTTGAACCTGACTTCATCTAGAGGTTTGGTGAACAGATCAGCAAGCTGTAGATCGGTGGGAATGAAATGTAACTCAACGTCTCCTTTGGATATGTGATCCCTAATGAAATGATATCTGATATCTATGTGCTTGGATCTGGAATGAAGAACAGGGTTGTTTGCAATAGCTATTGCACTTGAATTATCACACAAAATTGGGACTTTGGAGAAGATTTGAGCATAGTCCCTTAGTTGGTTTCTCATCCACAAGATCTGAGCACAACAGCTTCCAGCAGCTACATATTCAGCCTCAGCAGTAGAGGTTGACACAGAGTTTTGTTTCTTGCTGGACCAACTTACCAATTTACCACCAAGAAGTTGGCAGCTTCCTGTAGTACTCTTTCTATCAATCTGGGAACCTGCAAAGTCTGAATCTGAATACCCAATTAGTTCAAAACCTGAGTCTTTGGGATACCAAAGACTCAAGTGCAGGGTACCCTTGAGATACCGAAAAATCCGTTTTACAGCCTTTAAATGTGATTCTTTAGGATTGGCCTGATAACGGGCACATAGACAAGTAGCAAACATAATATCCGGTCTGCTAGCAGTTAAGTACAGAAGAGAACCAATCATTCCTCGATAAAGGGTAATGTCCACAGATTCACCTTTAAGATCAGCATTGAGTTTCAAAGGTGGTGCCATGGGAGTTTTCATAGGAGAGCTATCTAGAAAGTTGAATTTCTTCAGAAGGTCACAAATATATTTACTTTGGTTTATAAATATTCCTTCTGAAGTTTGTTTGACCTGAAGGCCCAAAAAGAATGTAAGCTCTCCCATCATGCTCATCTCATATTCACTCATCATGAGAGAAGCAAACTCATCACAAAGTGATTCATCAGTGGCACCAAAGATGATGTCATCAACATAGATTTGGACAAGAATGAGATTACCTGAGGTTTCCTTGATGAAGAGAGTGTTGTCGATTTTACCTCTGGAATATCCATGCTTTAGAAGGAAGTTGGCAAGAGTGTCATACCAAGCACGAGGAGCTTGCTTGAGACCATACAGAGCCTTGTCAAGTCTGTACACATAGTCTGGATGAGCTGAGTCTTCAAAGCCAGGAGGTTGTTTCACATAGACTTCCTCTGCAAGTTCCCCATTGAGGAAGGCACTTTTAACATCCATTTGAAAGACCCTAAAATTTCTGTAGGCAGCATGAGCCAGAAAGATTCTTATAGCTTCAAGTCTTGCAACAGGGGCAAATGTTTCATCATAGTCAATGCCCTCTTCCTGTCTGTATCCTTGAGCTACTAGTCTGGCCTTGTTTCTGATAACTGTACCATCTTCATCCATCTTGTTTCTGAATATCCATTTGGTTCCAATGATTGTCTTCTTTCGGGGTCTGGGAACCAATCTCCAAACTTTGTTTCTCTTAAACTGAGAAAGTTCTTCTTGCATGGCAGTGATCCAACAAGGATCTGAGAGAGCTTCATCAATCTTTTTGGGTTCAATAAGAGAGAGAAAATTCACATAGAGACAAATATTTCCAACTCCTCTACGAGTTTGGACACCTACTTGCTGATCACCTATGATTTGGTCTATGGGGTATCGTTGGTCCATTTGGTTGTAGGAGGTAAATGTGGTGGAATGTTTTGTGTTTGGGGTGAAGAAGTAGTGGGATCAGAGGTTCGGTGTGAGGCAATGGGATCGGTGGAGGGATGAGCGTCGGTGGGAAAAGGTACATCGGTGGTGACATGGTCAATTTCGGTGGGAGATATAGAAGGTGACCCAACTTGATTATTTTCGGTAGAATGAATTGGTGGGTTCAATGTAATGGGAGAAGCATCGGTGGAGTTGGTTTGGGGAGCATTACCGATGCATGAGGAGATCCATCTGTGTAGTTCATCATCATCATCATTTGGAAGAGATGAGGATCTCAAATCATCAAACTTGACATGAATAGATTCATCAATGCATTTTCTCCTTAGGTTGAACACACGATATGCTTTGGAGGAAAGAGAGTATCCAACAAAAATTCCTTCATCAGCTTTGGGATCAAACTTCCCAAGGTTGTCACGATCATTTAGAATAAAACACACACAGCCGAACACATGAAGAAAGCCAATATTTGGTTTTCTGCCATGGAAAATTTCATATGGGGTTTTATCATGCCTTTTAGAGATTACCGACCTGTTTTGGGTAAAACAAGCAGTATTAACCGCTTCAGCCCAAAAATAGGTAGGTAGATTTGATTCACTTAGCATGGATCTGGCAGCCTCACACAGAGTTCTATTTTTCCTTTCCACCACTCCATTTTGCTGTGGAGTTCGTACTGCAGAAAAGTTCTGAGAAATTCCTTTCTCAGTAAAGAAGTTTTCAAGAGCACTGTTTCTGAATTCAGTGCCATTATCACTTCTTACTGATCGAACAAGTTGGCCATTCAGAACTTCATTTTTCTTGACAAAATTGATGATTTCTTCAGTAGCATCACTTTTGTACCTGAGAAAAAATACCCAAGTATATCTGGTAAATTCATCAACAATTACAAGAATGTACCTTTTTCCTCCTAGACTAAGAGTGCTGACAGGTCCACATAGGTCCATGTGCAGCATCTGCAGTGGAAGGGTGATGGAAGAGCATTGCTTTGTCTTGAAGGATGTTTTGGTGAGCTTCCCTTTTTCACATGCATCACACAGCTTTTCTTTGACAAAATTCAGCTTTGGCATACCAGTCACCAACTCTTTATTTGAAATTTTATGGAGAGTTTTGAAATTAAGATGAGAGAGACATTTATGCCACAACCAGTTCCTTTTGGATGAGTCATCTGACACAAAGCAGACATTGGATGAATTGTTGCTCAGTCCCATGTCAATGACATAGACATTTTCCATCCTTTTTCCAGATAACACCACCTTGAAGTTTTTGTCCACAACAGTACATATACAAAGTTCAAAGATAACTTTATATCCCAAGATCACACAATTGGCTAATGCTGAGAAGATTATGCATGAGACCTTCAACAAATGCCACTTTATTGAAAGTGACAGATCCATTTGTGAGAGTTCCATAACCTTTGGTGTAGCCTTTAGAGTTGTCACCAAAAGTGACAGATGGACCCTTTCCAGACACATAGTTGATGAGAAGAGATTTGTTTCCGGTCATGTGGCGTGAGCACCCACTATCCAGATACCATATTTGATGGTGCTCAGAAACCTGCATGCACACACAGATTAGTTCTTTGGTACCCATTTTGTAATGGGTCCTTTGGGGTTAGAAGAAACTGAGTCCTTTGAATTGGTTCTATCTATTCTTTCCTTGGGACAATCCTTAGCCAAGTGAAACGTGTCACCACAGTTATAGCATTTTCTATAGATAAAAATCTTTTTAACACTATGACCACTTTTCCTGTTTAGGTTTTTAACATTAGGTTTTATTACCGTGTTAGAAGAGAACAAAGCAAAAGGTTTGGACCCAGGAATTCCTTTGTCAGAGTTGTGGATTTGAGAGTTGGATGATTCTTTGGGGTTTGACTTTTTCAAAAGAACAGATCTTGGAATAGGAAGACTATAAGTGTTACCAGAAAAATTCTTTGGGGTGAATCTTTTGGGATGGGAAATGGCCACTGATTCGACCACCGATTTCCCTTTGTCAGAAGATGAAAAACCTTTTGTGGGAACTTGAGGTTCTCTTTTGGGAATCTTTGAGGGCTTAGGTTCAGAGTATTCATCTATGTGAATAGACTTTAATAACTCATGGAGAGGTATGGGAGGATCATCGGTGTTGACATCGGTGTGGTTTGATTTTTTCAGCAAGGAGACTTTTGAGGAGTTTGAGGATGAGGCTTCATCAAAGGTTGATCTTTCTGAGAGATCAGGGATGAGTTTTGAAATTTCATCAGAGTCAAGTTCCTCAATGAATTGAATTGAGGAAGCCTCTTTTGCTTTTATAAATATTCCATATTTTCGAGCTTCACCCAGATCTAAAGAATTTAAGGAGATGGAATCACAAGAACTTGAATCAGATGCATCATCCCACACACTGGAGATAGGAATAGGTGCATGGGAAGAAACTTCAGGATAGACTTTGCCGAATCCTAGACCCAATTTGCTCTTTCCACTGATTTGACTTTGAAAGAGCTGTTCAAGATTTTTTGAAGAATCTGTCCATTTTCTTACAACCTCTTGCTCCTTTTTAAGTTCCTTAAAAAGCGAGTTCTTTTCTTTTGAAATCACATGATTTATAGTTTTCAAGTCCTCAAGCTCAGCTTTGGTTTCCTCAAACTTTTTAAGCTTAGACATGCAAATTTCAAGTTCAGATTTGAGTTCTTTCACTTGAGCAAATTTTCTATTCTTGCTATCTTTGACAGAATAAAAGTCTTTAGTTAAATATTCATACGCATCTATCTTTTCACTATCACTCATATCATTAAAAGGATGTACCTGAGCATAAGCTGTTGAGCACCCAGTCGACACAAGAGCCATTGGAGAGATAGCTTTGTCAGAATCCTCCATCTCTTCAGAAATGGCCATGAAGCACATATTGTTAGAATCACTGTCAGAGGTGTCTTCTTCATCCCAGTTATGAGTTTCTGCCATTAGACCTTTTCCTTTTCTTTCAAGACCCTCACTCCTTTCTTTCTCTTTTTTGTACTTGGCTTTATACTTCTCAGCGCGCTCCTGATGGTCTAAGGAAGAGGATTGGGAATCCTTTTTAGAAAAGGTTGATTTGAAAGGATTATTTCTGGGTGTCTCATTCTTTGAAGCATATTTGTCAGAGGATGGGTTCCTAGACTTAGTAACACGCTTACTCCTACACTCAGATGCAAAGTGTCCTTTCTTGCCACAGTTAAAGCACTCTTCATTTGACTTATCAGATGAAGTCTTGGAAGCAGAAGATTTTCTAAAGTTTCTGGATTTGATGAAAGGACGAAATTTGTTCTTAGAGCCAGCCATCATTGCCATTTCTTCAGACAAATGTTCAACCATAATTTCCTCACCTTCATCATCAGCATCACTAAGATATGCCTCCGTTTGGTGGGTAGAGTTATTTTGGCTGTCATTTTCAGAGTCTGATGACGGATAGGTGATTTTAGGAACATTTTGAGATTTCTTGGAGCTTTCACTGACAAGAGCTATAGAAGATCTCTTTATCTCTTTGATGAAAGATTTCCTTTGTAACTTTGTTTGCTCAAAATTGAAGAGAGTTCCATAAAGGATAGTTAAGGGCATGAACTCAAGGTCCTTGGTAGTTTTAATGCAAGTACATATATTCTCCCAAAAATCTGGAAGACAATCCATGAACTTGCTTAAGACTTCCTCATTATCATAGACTCTGCCCAATAACTTCAGATCATTTAAGAGAGAGTTGAAACGATTATAGTAGCTAGGAAGAGATTCTCCTTTTTCAAAAGCAAAGAGTTCATATTTTCTAATGAGACCAATCTTTTTACATTTCTTTACTTCCACAGTACCTTCGTACAGTACACACAGTGTGGTCCACATCTCTTTGGCAGTTTCAAAGTTAACCAGAGAGTGATAGACCTCATCAGGAAGAGAGAGTGCAATAATTGCTCTTAGCTTAGAGTCGAGAGAGACCAAACGTTTTTCCTCATCAGTAAATTTCTTAGGATTTTTGAGGATGTAACGACCAGTAGCACTGGATTTTTCTTCATCAGAATCACTAGATATTTCTTTTTCCAAAATTTCTTTACCAGGCCTCTGCGTTTCATAGCGAGCCCAAACTCTGGGGATGATAGGTCCCTCTTTGAGAATGGTTGGATATATAATATCCACTCCCTTCATGAATAGCATCATGCGGCTCTTCCACAAAGAGAAGTTGTTAGCATTAAACATAGGAGGTTTGGTTATGGAGCCATTCTCAGAAAAGTTGTTTTGAAAAGAGTTTTCAATTGTAGAAGAAGAAGAGGCAGCCATCGCAGATCAAGTTTATGGGATTAAACTTTCTGCTCTGATACCACTTGTTAGTCCCAGATGGCTTAACAAGTATTGTAGAAGGGGGGGTTGAATACAATACTCAAAATTTTCACAATTTTAATTCTTTATATTGAAAAACTTTCAACTAGAATTACACAAAGAAACTTAAAGACTGTTGCGGAAAAGAACAGATAAACTATTCTAACAATCTTTCACAAACTAAACTAAACAATACAGCAGAGAACACTAAGAGCAAGGCTATAAGGTTATCAAGCAATATGAAAATCTTGCACTGAGAGAAATCCAGAAAGCGTGATTTGTATGGAGTCTTCATCTTCCTTTTATAGTGAGGATAAGGTACTGAGCATTAAATGCATGGTACTATTATCCTCAAGTCACTTGCAACGAACCAATGGTCTTTGGAAAAGTACCAGTGGACTTCTAAAAAGCTGATAAGTCACTATCACATTTTTCTTGAAACAAGGAATAGAAGCCATGCTGAAGGGACATCTTCCAAAAGGATAATAAGACAAAAGGTTGCTTTTGCCTGTAAGAAGATTTTGTCCCGAAGTAAATGATCTTCTTGATGTGGATTCCAAGACAATCATACCGATGATGTTTCACCGATACAATTGTCATTGGTCTTTGAAAACATCTGCAAGGAAACCAATTTCACATAGATCCCACCGATTTAAGTATCCTCATCAGTGGGAAGTGTTCCACCGATTTTTGAAGACCACATCGGTGGAAGATGTCCACCGATTTCTGAAGACCACATCGGTGGAGATGTTTACCACCGATTTGTGAGAACAAAATCGGTGGACATGTTGTTCACCAAATTGTGAGGACAACTTTGGTGAATGATGACTTGTTTGTTTGTTGAGAAGAGTCTTGTATTTTCCACAAGTAGAGAGTCTTCAAGCTTGGTTTCGGTTGATCTTCAACTTCACCGAACAGTTGCTATAATGTACAAGTCATATGAAGAACCAAACTGAAATATTCTAAGTAGGATTTTAGGGAAAACATCGGTGAGTCAATTTCAAATCTTTGGTGACCCAACACGTATGTATATCTGTTTAGGGTAATTGAAACAGGGATTTAGAGCTGACAATAGAGAATTCCTTGGTCTTGATGGTGCTTTTATGAATAGACCTTATCCAGGTCAAATCCTATCTGCTGTTGGGATTGATCCCAACAATGGGATATACCATGTGGCTTATGCAGTGGTTGATGCTGAGACAACATCTTCATGGACCTGGTTTCTATAGTGTTTGGGAGATGAATTTGATTTGGATGCAAGGTCAAACTTCACCTTTATAACTGACAGACAAAAGGGTGTAATTCCTGCCATATCAAAGGTGTTTCCTTCTGCAGAGCATAGGTACTGTTTGAGACATGTTCATGAAAACATGAAACTTAGATGGAGGGGAACACAATACAAAGATCTTCTTTGGAAGTGTGCAACTGCAGGTACAACACAACAACTGAAGAGGACAATGGATCAACTTAAGGCATTGAATGAGGATGCCTTTGATTGTCTAAATAAGATTCCACCACAACACTGGTCAAGGGCACATTTCACAGGTATGATCCATGTTGTTTAAGAACTTAATTAACTGTGGTTTACATGATCCCTGTGGTTTAAGCAATTAATGATCCATGTTGTTTAACAACTTAATTAACTGTAGTTTACATGATCCCTGTGGTTTAAGCACTTAATGATCCATGTTGTTTAAGAACTTAATTAACTGTGGTTTACATGATCCCTGTGGTTTAAGCACTTAATGATCCTATTGGTTTAAGCACTTAATGATCCTATTGGTTTAAGCACTTAATTAACCGTGGTTTACATTATTCCAGGAAGAAGCCATACAGATGTCCTATTGAACAATATATGTGAGGTGTTCAATAGGCAACTTGTGGAAGGAAGGGACAAACCAATAGTCACTGCATTGGAGTTTGTACGTGCATACCTGATGAAGAGGATTGTTACTGTTCAGAAGGCCATTGATGAAGTTGTAGGACCTCTTACACCTACTGCAACTAAAGTGTTTGAAGCCATCAAGCAAGAAGCTGTGAATTACACTGTGGCTTGGGATGGAGAGAACAAGTACCAGGTTAGTGGACCATGGTCAGACCAGTGTATTGTTGACATGCAAGAGAGGGTGTGTTCTTGTAGGTATTGGGAATTGACAGGCATTCCATGCAAGCATGCTGTAGCAGCCATATGGGATATGCAAACCAATGGCATGGCTGTGGACATCCCTGAAAGATTGGTACACCAATGCTATTGGCTGCAAACTTGGAGACAAATGTATGCCTTCAAGATTCATCCCATTAATGGAAGGAAATTGTGGAATGTTGTTGACTACCCAACAAAACTTACACCACCTGATCATCATGCACCAGTTGGTAGGCCAAGGAAAGTGAGAAGGAAGATTGTAGATGAGGTGACTCAAGGTGGAAAGAAGATGAGAAGGATGGGCAAGACAGTGAGGTGTCTAAGTTGTGGTAAAGAAGGTCACAATAAGCGTACTTGCAAAGGACAGGAGAAGTAACTCAGCTTAGTGCACCCATGGTTTCTTTTGGTTGAAGTTAATATTTTGTGTTTAATCTAAACTCAGTGCACCCATGGTTTCTTTTGTTTATATTTAATCTGTTGTGTTTGGATGACAATTGTAATGATGGATAATATGGTGCTTTAAAAGTATCCTTTTGTGTATTGAACAATTTACCCACTAATGAATGATATGGTGCTCTATACGTACCCTTTTGTGTATTGCACTAGTTTTGTGTTTTGTTTAAGCACAAAATAAGAGATTACATTAAGCACTTTATTTAAGCACAAAATAACAGATTACATTCCATTAATGGAGGACAAAATAGCAGATTACATTAAATTTACCACTTCCATTAATCAAGCATAACATATGGTAACACATTACTTACATAAATTTCCCAACTAAACATACTTTAATTAAGCATAACACTAAGAGATTACACCACCATAACCATGACCTAAATTATAAACTAGAGTAAAAAATAGACTACAATTGACAACCAAGTCATCCACAACAAAGTTTTCAATCTGTGGATGCGTTTTCCATCTTCTTCAATAATTGTTTCAAGTTCGTTCTTTGTCTTCAGTAAATCAGAAATCGTGTAGCTCAATCCATCACTACTTGGTAGGTCAACCCAGCAAATGAATCCACATTTTGATCCCTAGTGTAAGAAATAGATGAAGATGATTTAGGGCAAAAACCACAAAAAATCAATTTTTACAGAAAACCTACCATTTTTGAGCAAGCATAGTATCTTCGTCCTGGATTATTACGAGTCCATGAAGTGCGAACAATTGCAGGTGCGCCACACCCACAAAACACCATCTTCAAAAAACGAACAGAGGAACGGGGATTAACAGAGGGAATGGGATGAAGAAGACGATGTTAGCCGTTGGGAATGGAATAGGATCGATTAAAAGGAGAAGAGAGGGAAATACTAAAATGTCTAAAATACCCCTCACGTGCCGTGCACGGGGTCACACTAACGGAGGAGAAAGAGACGGAGTTAGAGCCAGGGACTTCTTCCATAACAAAATGCAAACCACATGGATATCTGGTGTAATTATTTCAAAATAGGGACCAAATCCAGATTTGGACCTAACCACAGGGACGTCTGGTGTAATTTTTTATCACTTATCAATTAGTTATGAATTAAAACACTCAACTTTAAAAAATTGTATTCATCGTTTCAATGTAATCTTGAATTTTAAATAATATTTGTATTTAAGAGTTTAGTCTAACTATTGTGCAATATAGTATAGATGGTTTATAAATGGTTTTAAATGTTAGGTAACATAAAAACCAATAATTTAAATCATATTTTAAAATAGAAATATAATATCTTAAAAATCAATATTAGAATATTTATCCTGATAATTATCATCTTCATAAAATAATACGTATATTAATGTAGATCTCTGTTTATCCTGATTTTAATTTATAAAAAAAATTTAAATAATCATGATACTTGGTGTACCTTGCAATTTATTCAAATTTCAAAACTCATAATATGTTTCTGATTTAATTTCAAGATTTAAAATGCAATTCAAATCTCTTACTTCTCCTTATTTGAATCAGGGACGCATCCATGAACTTTTTTACACGGTGACATCATATTTTTTTTCATACGTTTTTATCGACACGTGTTCATCTTTTTATCAACGTTCAATATCGTCCGATGTGTTTAACCAAATTTTGGCGTATTTTAAAGTTTTTGCTTGATTTCAGAGATTTTTAAGTTTTTTTTATGTATTTATCGGTATTTTTGGTTGATTTCAGAAGATTTTTTCGGTATTTTTGGTTGATTTCAATAGTTTTTTTGGTTGATTACAAGGTACAGTTGCACTTCCAAAGTAATATGATAACATCTTTCAAAACGATATGGTTGCACCTTTTACGAAACTAAAACTTTTTAACGTTCACCGGATAAATAATACAGTGACACGTGCCACCGTGGGTACAAAAGCAGGTCAGGCCATCAGTACCCCATGGAGGGAATCTTTCAAATATTCCACTCCACATCAGCGCCACATCAGCTTTTCTTCCATCCCTCACTCGATCCCTAACGATCTCTAAACACCCGTACCACATTCCCTCAAACCCTTTTGCCACCTCATTTATTTTAATTCTTATTTCATTTATCTAATCCACGTGTTGACTTCTTATTGGACCAAACTTTTTTTTTAAAAATGCTTCGGGGTGAAACGGGGTGGGGATCCCGCATTCCATCCCTTCCCGCTGATACCGCATGAGGCGTACCCCATCCCGCACCATACCGCCCTCCATCCCGAGCCCATCCCCGCTGGGTTACGGATGGCCTCAGTCCCTGACTGTATCGCACTATGTATCATTTGATAACCCCCAAAATCCTCTACCTTTCATTTAAATAGAATTTAAAATGGAGAAATTCCAAAGCTATTTAGGGCTAGATAGATCTCAACAACACTACTTCTTATATCCACTTATCTTTCACAAGGGGTAGTACAGGAATATTCACCTGTTGTCCATCGACTACGCCTTTCGGCCTGATCTTAGGCTCTGACTCACCCTCCGTGGACGAACCTTGCGGAGGAACCCTTAGGTTTTCGGGGCATTGGATTCTCACCAATGTTTGCGTTAATTCATGATTTCTAAATCGAATAGATTTTTGATTCGATTTAGAAAGTAGGAAACTAGAAATATATATATATAAAAAAGAGGGCAAAGTAATACAAAAAGAACTCTGTTCTGTTTTTTAGTCTATCTATACGAGGAGATATGAATTAAATATAAAATACTAATATAATAGAAAAGAACTGTCTTTTCTGTATACTTTCCCCGGTTCCGCTGCTACCGCGGGCTTTGTCTCTAAAGCCTCAATTCTATTTATAAATTCATTATTTAAGTTGTTATTTTTTTGTTTGTTCGTATAAAGCCACTCGGTGTATAGTCCTGATTTTAATTTAATAAAAAAAATATTAAATATTTAAACATTACAAAAAGAAAAAAAAAACAAACATGATACTTCGTGTAGCTCGCAATTTATTTAAAAATTCAGAGAATAATTTTCTTGATTAAATTTCAAGATTTATAAAATATATATAAATAATGAGTCCGCGTTGCTACGACAGAAAAGTAGGACCCAGTTTTCGTTGCTTAAATGCTGCTCCATAACACTCGTTTTTTTTTCAACATTCACACACACCCTTCTCTCACCACTCACACACTGCTCTTGTTTTTACTCAAAAAATCAATGATTCACAAACCAAAAGGTTTTCAAGAACCATAATCTTTTCTTTACTTCATATAAACACAGATTTCACAAGGTGTTAAGTGTGTTTCTTGAAATCTTTCTTTAATTTAAGAAAAAAGTGGATAAAAGTGAAATTATAGGGGAAAACAGAGGTTTTTTTTGATGGATTTTGGGTTCAAAAAAATAGAAATGCAGAAGTTTAATTTAGTGTTGGTGGTGTTATTGGGTTCATGGGTTTGTTTGTGTAGTGGGTCTGTTTCATATGACCACAAAGCTATCTCCATTAATGGTCAAAGAAGGATTCTTATTTCTGGATCCATTCATTATCCAAGAAGCACTCCTGAGGTACAGCTTATGAATGTGCTTAATGGGTTTTTCTTATTGTTTTGTTTTTACCTTTTTTTTTCCTTGGGTTTTTTGATTTAATCCCTTTTTTGGTGAGAATGAGCTTATGGGGTTTGATTTTTGGTGAATGTTTGGTGCAGATGTGGCCAGATCTTATTAAAAAGGCAAAAGAAGGAGGGTTGGATGTGATTCAAACTTATGTTTTCTGGAATGGGCATGAACCCCAACCTGGTCAAGTAAGGGCTGTTTGGTTTGTTTTCCATTAAGTCTATTATTTGTGTAGTTTAATCCATATAAATTAAGAAGATTTTTATTTGGGAAAGTTTTTCATAAATGGAAGAGCTTTTTTTTTAATTTGTAGGGGAGGTTAACAGATTCCCAAAATTTCTGAATAATAAAGATCCAAAAGTCAAAATCTTGAATAAAAAGATTATATGACTCTCTAATAGATTCTCAAATTTGGAGATAAATGATTGATTATATTATTAAAATATTCTATATATTTAACAAAATATTATTTATTTCACCTAAACATTTCATTTCAAAATTTCTATGGATATAAAAAGAACATTTCATTTCAAAATTTCTCAGGATATAAAAAAACATTTCATAGTAATCATTTTGTGGGATATCTTCTGTTTTATCAGTTTTGGAGAAAGTTTTGAAGAAATTGGCTTTTTGCATAAAGCTAGAATGTTAATAAGTCACTTTTTATATCATTAAGTCGCAACAAATAGTCATGTATAGTTGTCTCAATAAGTTGCTAACAAACATTAAGCATACTCTTCTACTACTGTGTTTCTTTAAATGATAATTATCTATTTGCTTAATAAATTGTTTTCTTAATTTCAAGAATTTTTTTTGCAGTATTATTTTGAGGACAGGTATGATTTGGTGAAGTTCATTAAGCTAATTAAGCAAGCTGGAATGTATGCTCATCTCAGAATTGGTCCATATGCTTGTGCTGAATGGAACTTTGGGTAAATATTTTCAAAATTATTTAAAATAATTAGTAATATGTAACAAATAATTTGACAAGATTAGAAATAAATTAACCTTCTTTTGTGATTATATTTTCAGGGGGTTTCCTGTTTGGTTAAAATATGTTCCAGGAATTAGTTTCAGAACAAATAATGGTCCTTTTAAGGTCTGCCTCTCAATCTTTCATATAAAATTATTATTTTTTTTCCAATTTTAAAAAAATTATTTTCTGGGTATTTTGTAATTACTATATAATGATTGATTATATATTACTGTAGGCTGCTATGGAAAAATTCACAAGGCACATAGTGAATATGATGAAAGCAGAAAGACTGTATGAGACTCAAGGTGGTCCAATTATTTTATCTCAGGTAGACAAAGTTACCCTTTAAAACAACTTCACTTTAACTTGTACAAGAAGAGAATGAAAAGAACCAAAGGGTAATTCTGTCATTTGCCCAATGGTACCCAGGTCAAGGGTTATGGTGACAAGTGTGTGAGTTTTGTCGTATATTAAACTTGAGGAAGGATCATGCTAGAAGTTAATCAATTCGCGAGAATGCGAGAAGTTTCGATATTCATATATGATTACACTCCTTTGGGTGTGTTTATTCATATATGAATATGAATGTGATTAAGCGTGAGTATCATGCCTGTAATAATATATGATATTGAAACTTCTCGCCTTCCGGCACCTTCTCGTTTGAACCCGACCCTTATAAACTTTCAAAAACGGGAATGGAAGAATCTTGTGATCTTAGCAAAAGTTCATGTGACAGATTGAGAATGAATATGGACCACTGGAGTACGAACTTGGACCACCGGCTCGAGCCTATGCACAGTGGGCAGCTCAAATGGCTGTGGGTCTAGGGACCGGGGTTCCGTGGGTCATGTGCAAGCAAGATGATGCCCCTGACCCTGTTGTAAGTTAACCATTTTGACTTTTTTTGTTGCCCCCATGTGTCTATTTATGTAGTTTGACCTTTTGGAATTCTAATAACAATTTTGGATCTTGTTTTTGTTATATTGACAGATCAACACTTGTAATGGTTTTTACTGTGACTATTTCTCTCCCAATAAAAACTACAAACCCAAAATGTGGACTGAAGCTTGGACTGGATGGTAATTTCACACTTTTCATCCTTAAAATGATACTTTTTTGCCATTTTTTGGAATTTTTTTGGTTGATTTATTCTTTACAAAATGGAAAATGCAGGTTTACTGAGTTTGGAGGCGCGGTTCCTTACAGACCAGCCGAAGATTTGGCTTATTCGGTTGCTAAGTTTATTCAGGGTGGTGGATCTTTTGTTAATTACTATATGGTAAGTTTAATCTTTATGTTGTAATTTTATTTCCTTTTTTGCCATTTGCTCGATAAAATATCGTATAAAATTTGTTCTTTTATTGTATTTTGACAGTATCACGGAGGAACCAATTTTGGTCGGACGGCAGGTGGCCCGTTTATTGCCACAAGCTATGACTATGATGCCCCTCTTGATGAATTTGGTATGACCATTATGCCCCTCTTGATGATTTTGGTATAGCATATTAGCATGCATGCTTATGGTGTTTCCTAGTTGAAATTTAAATGTAAAGTTGGCAGGGTGTCTAATTGTGGTCAAATATGGTACTACCTCCCTCTCAAAAAGACTTACATTTTTAGAAATGTGTAATTATTACACTTTTAATACGCCAAATGACAATTTAACCCTTGATAATAGAGGGAGTAATGCATATATCCAACTCTTGATTAATGGTAGAATTGGAAAGTAGACGGAGGGAGTAAAGCGTGTTTTTTGGGTCAAAATTTGTCATATCGTGGATGTATGGTTACGTATATCACTTCGCTTTTTGGTTCACTAAATGACAATTTTACCCTTATAAATAGAGGGAGTAATGCATATATCCATCTCTTAATTAATGGTAGAATTGGAAAGTAGACGGAGGGAATTTAAAGTGTTTTTTTGGGTCAAAATTTGTCATATCGTGGATGAATGGTTACATGTCACTTCGCTAAAAGGAAAGATTGGGAAAAGAACTCGCTATCGTTCACATATGCATCATATCGCCTTTTACACACATTGTGGTTAGTGGTTAAGGTGCAAGTTGATCATGCATACAACTTTTAAGACAAGAAAAATTCGAATTCCTACTACCATGTCCCACGAAAACGACATTAATTTGTTTCTTGGAAAGTTTTAAAGTTAAAAGTGCGCATTTTTCCGATTATCATGTCATTTCAAGTCAACATAAGGTATCGGATTTCACCTTCAAGATTCTTTTATTTTGTCGTTAACTCGTTATCAACAAATATCATCATTACAAAAATGTTAGTTACTAAATTTGGAATTTTGGTCTTTGTGACGTGTTTTCCTACGTAACGTTAGTTTACTAAATTTGGAAACTTTTATAGGACTAAAACGGGAAGCGAAGTGGGGACATCTTAAAGATCTGCATAGAGCGATAAAGTTATGCGAGCCTGCGTTAGTAAATGGCGATCCCGCTGTAGTCACACTTGGAAACTATCAAAAGGTTGGATCTTTTTTCGTTCTAATGATTCACAATCACTTCGGTGGTGTTTGTTTTATAAGAGGTCTGAAGTCTTATTTCACGTCTGACTAATAAGTGTTGGCGTTTTAAGAGGTTATAAGACATTAGCGGGCTGTTTGTTTTTCTAAAAAAACCTCTTAATACCTCTGAAGTCTGAATCGTTCAGACGTTTTTACGTTCAGACCGTTTGTTTTTTTTCAGACTTCAGAGGCTCTTAAGTCTGAAATACGTCTGAAATTAGATGAGGTAACCTAATGTCTATAACCTCTTAAAGCACCACCTCTTATTAATCAGAAGCGAAATAAGACTTCAGACTTCATACCTCTTAAAAAACAAACGCCACCTAGGTTACCTCTTCTAATTTCAGACGTACTTCAGACTTAAGAGCCTCTGAAGTCTGAAAAAAAACCGGTCTGAACGTATAAACGTCTGAACGATTCAGACTTCAGAGGTATTAAGAGGATTTTAAAGAAAAACAAACAGACCCATAGGTTACCTCTTCTAATTTCAGACGTATTTCAGACTTATTTCAGACTTAAGAGCCTCTGAAGTCTGAAAAAAACAAACGGTCTGAACGTATAAACGTCTGAACGATTCAGACTTCAGAGGTATTAAGAGGATTTTAAAGAAAAACACACAGCCCCTTCATCTTGTATCAGCACCGGACCCCACCTCTTAAATCCGTGTTTTTCTGCATAGGCATATGTTTACAAATACAAAGCCGGAGGCTGCGCTGCTTTCCTTACAAATAACGACCGATCTGCTTACGCGACAGTGAACTTCAGGAACCGACGTTACAATTTGCCGCCTTGGTCTATCAGCATCCTCCCGGATTGCAAGAACACCGTTTATAATACCGCAAGGGTGAGAAAAATTATAAAAATGTTAATTATTTTCGTTTAAAAATTTTATTCATACTAGTATCGTGATCTAATGATGTGTCAAAGTTAAATGTTTGCATTTATTTTGGGATGGAGAGGTCGGGTTTATTTAGGAGAATGACCTTCTGACGGGTTCTGTTTTATTGCATGATCCTCTGACAGATTTTGAACACGCATTCTTGTGTTAGGTATAGGCGTTTTAAAAGGTGTTTGCTATATGCACACCCCTAGGCTCACCTTATGGGGAAAACTGCAAAAATTGAAAAACTGAAAAACACACGGGTAACCGTTTATCAGGACAGTATGCACATTTGCATACAAGTAACTTGTAACATGGACACGTGCATAAAAACCCAAAAATAGTTTCAATTACTTGAATGCACGTGTGCATACAATTAACTTGTAACATGCACATGTGCATATTCAATTACTTAAAAGCACATGTGCATACTTTTAAGTTTTTCATTTATTTGAGGGGTTTTCCCCTGAACCTCCCTTTGCATCCCTATTTATGTTAGAATCAGGTCAAAAGTCTTGATGTTGATGTGTGTGAGGAGGAGTGCGGGTGCATTTAGCAATATATAGGGGTGCATTTAGTCTACCCTGTTTTTAAATTCTCTAGAAGGTCATGCATTAAAAAGGAATCTTTTAGAAGGTGAATATGATTAACATCATGTTTTTGTACCATTTTACAAAAAAAGGTGAAAAAATTACAAGTTTTTACACCGTTTTTCGAAACAACCGTGAAAAATAGATCATATTTTCACACCATTATGATTTATAGGTAGGTGCACAAACCGCATTGATGAAGATGACCCCCGAGGGCAACGGATTTGCATGGCAGTCATACAACGATCAAACCGAATCATATGATGACAACGCATTTACAACAGTCGGGTTATTGGAGCAACTTAACGTCACTAGAGATTCTTCGGATTATTTGTGGTACATGACAGAGTAAGTTGCAACATTCCCCCTTTCTTGCATACCAGTTTATATCCACGGAAACAGTCACGGGGGCGACATAAAGTCATCCTAACCCGCCCCCAAAGACTCTACCTCTGTGTGGGATATACTGGGTTTGTTTTAGTTTTGTTTGATAAAACAGTTAAAGTTAGCTATGGACTTATTGTTGCACTTAATCTATTCAGTGTCAAGATTGGATTGAACGAGGGGTTTGTGAGAAGTGGGAAGTGGCCTACGCTTACAATCCAATCCGCTGGTCATGCTTTGCATGTTTTCATCAACGGCCAACTATCGGGTGAGAACTTTTGAAAGAAGAACAAGATCGTTTTTTAGGTTATTACTTTACGGAAATAGGCGGTCTACGCTTTGGGGTAGAGCGTATATCTTAACCTCCACGGACCCCACCTCTGGGTGGGATATACTATGTTCGTTCATTGTATGACACTATTTGTTTTTTTTTCACAGGAACTGTCTATGGAAGTCAAGCAAATCCAAAAGTAACTTTCAACAAGCCGGTGAATCTAAGACCTGGTTTGAACAAGATTTCGCTACTAAGCGCTGCTGTTGGTCTCCCGGTGTGCTCTCTCTCTCTCTCTCTCTCTTATATATTTATTTATATATGTGTGTGTGTATACATACACACACATACAGAAAGGTTAGGGGAAAACCGCAAAAAAATTAGGAACACCTTACTAACCATTCAGTTGTACGGTATGCACATGTGCATACAAGTAATTTGTCATGTATGCACATGTGCATAACATGCATAGAAACCAGTAAACATCTTCAATTATTTGTATGCACGTGTACATATTGTACATGTCATTGGCCCGCATACAAGTAATTGAAGATGTTACCTGGTTTCTATGCATGGTATGCACATGTGCATACAGGACAAATTACTTGTATGCACATGTGCATACCATACAAATGAATGGTTATTAGGGTGTTACTCAAGTCTTTTTTTTTTCCTGGGGGTTTTCCCTTGAACCTCACTCTATACATACATGCAAATGTATGTGAATGTTGTGGGTGCTGGTGACTTATTTTTTTGTGCTGGTGACTTATGGTTCTCTTATTTGCTTTGGTAGAATATCGGTAAGCATTTTGAGACATGGAATGCTGGTGTTCTTGGTCCAGTCACACTCTATGGTCTTAATGAAGGGAAGAGAGACTTGACATGGCAAAAATGGTCTTATAAGGTTTGTTCTTAATAACTTTCCATTCTATGAGCCTCATCCATATCCTACCCCCCCCCCCCCCCCCCCCACCTCCGGGTGTAACGTACTGGGTTTGTTTGGTTTGGTACTAAATAAACGGGATCTATGATCACGTCTTCATTTTCAAGTCAAATAATGTAATCCAAAATGGAAATGTTGTATGCTAAATGACGTTTGTGACGTAATTGTTACTTCTTGAACTTTGAATGTCACACAGGTCGGCCTTAAAGGCGAAATTCTAAGTCTTCACTCGCTCACCGGTAGTTCATCTGTCGAGTGGATTCAAGGTTCGTTTGTGGCTCAAAGACAACCGTTAACATGGTACAAGGTAAATCTCCATTTCATGCTCCAAGATTTCTTGAAATCGTGTTAATGGTACACCAAACATTTGCTTTATACTTCCTCCGTCCCATAAAAATTCCAACATCCGACTTTTTGTTAAATGACGTTTGAGTGGGGTAGCTCAACCAGTAACACATTGTGTTTGTTGCCCATAGATCACTGGTTCAAGTCCCATCAGGGTCGTTGGAGGGTTTGCTTGACGGTTAAATTCAGAGAAAATTGGCCGAAATAGCCATTCCTCTCTCCACAATTGGTCTCCTAGCCATTCTTCTCCCCATTTTACCAAAAAGTCCCTACATTCGCAAGTGGCAACTCTTCAATTTGCGGAGAGGTCAAAAAGTAAAAAAAAATAAAAGTTTCTGAACATGGTCCGCAAATACAGGGTCCAAATCTGTATTTTTTGTCTACGTCCGCAAGTTGCGGACATGTTTAAATTATTTTACAGATTTGGCCCCTGCACTTGGGAGCATGTTCAGAAACTTTTTTTTATTACTTTTTGACCTATCTGCAAATCGAGGAGTTGCCACTTGCGGAGGTAGTGACTTTTTGGTCAAATGGGGAGAGGAATGACCAGGAGACCAATTTATGAATATGAATTCCTATTTCCGCCAATTTTCCTAAATTCAGGACCCCGTGGGATTAGTTGAGGTGCGCTCAGCTGCACCTGACACCCACGGTCGGTTACCAAAAGAAATATCTTATATGAATCTTTTGGTAACTTCCCTTGAAATCTTTCCCAAAAAGGAAATGTTGTAATTTTTAAGGGACATCCCAAAAAGGAAAGTGTTTACACTTTTTAATACTCCTTCCGTCCCAAAATAAGTGTCCACATTTCTATTTATGTTTGTCCCAAAATAAGTGTCACTTTTATAAAGTAGATAACTAAATTCTCATATTTACCCTTAATTATTGCGCAAATATATAAGAGTTGTGAAAAGAGAGAGAAATTAAATAAGGGTAAAGATGTCATTTGGTAGCAAAAGGTGTAATAATCATGCATGTCTAAAACTATGTGCCAAGTCAATTGTGGACACTTATTTTGGGACGGAGGGAGTAATATAGTAAAATGTTACTTGAAATATTGATATATGTTGTTTATGTCCCCAGACTATCTTCAGTGCTCCGAGCGGGAACGAACCTTTGGCTTTAGACATGAGTAGTATGGGCAAAGGTCAAATATGGATAAACGGGCAAAGCATTGGACGTCATTGGCCCGCATACAAGGCGTCGGGTTCTTGTAGCACTTGTAGTTATGCTGGCTATTTTAGCGAGAAAAAATGCCTAAGTAAATGCGGTGAAGCTTCGCAAAAATGGTAAGAAACGAATCTTTTTTGTTGAATCTTGGAAGTTTCTTGTACGATGATTACAATCGTTACTCCCTCTGTCCCAAAATAAGTGTCCACTTTCTAATATAAGTGCCCAAATTCCAATTTTACCCTTAATTACGAGATAGAGAAATTCATTATGCTCTCTATTATTTAGGGTAAAATTGTCATTTAGTTAATTAAAAAGTGTAATAATTACACGTTTAAGGTCCCTAAGATGATTACTTACTCCCATCCCAAAATAAGGGTCTTTTTTCAAAAATAAGTGTGCACATTCCAAATTTACTCTTAATTACGAGATAGAGAAATTCATTACAAACTCTGTTATTAAGGGTAAAATTGTCATTACTTAATTAAAAAGTGTAATAATTACATATTTACAAAACCGTGTGCCTTTTTCATTCTGGATATTTATTTTGGGATTGTGGACTACCCGTCGTCCGAAAGGGACATTTTGGACTGGGATTTCTAAAACCGTGCGTCTTTTTCATCGTGGGCATTTCTAAAATTTGTTTCAGGTATCACGTACCTCGGTCGTGGCTTAAACCTAGAGGAAACTTGTTGGTCGTTTTTGAAGAATTGGGTGGAATCCCGTATGGGATATCATTGGTGAAAAGAGCGGTTTATAGTGTGTGTGCGGATATATACGAATGGCAACCTTCATTAATGAACTATGAAATGCAAGCCTCGGGTAAAGTCACTAAACCCCTAAGGCCGAAAGCGCACCTTTCGTGTAGCCCGGGCCAAAAGATATCGTCCATCAAATTTGCTAGCTTTGGCACGCCGCTCGGGGGTTGTGGGAGCTACCGCGAGGGTAGCTGTCATGCCCATAACTCGTATGATGCCTTCAATAAGGTACCTTGCTCCCTTTTCCGCTTCATCGTTTCATAATGGTGTGTGCGTTTATGGAAACAGTCGTTTTACTCTTTAGGGTAGAGGTCAGGTCTTCCTACATTTTACCCTTTCTCTAGGTGGGATATACTGAGCTCGTTTGGTTTGGTTTGGTTTGGTTTGGTTTGGTTTAGTGATATAAAAGCATCTCCTACAGATTATCTAATGATTTATCCAAAACGGAGAAGCAAAATTTAAAATCTTCAAAAAGATTACATTCAACTTCAATATTTCTCCATTTTAGAGATTTTAACATTAGTTATATTATTAAAATATTAAGATATTTAATAGATTTAATACCCCAAGAAACTTGTAAATAAATTTTATATGAAAATGATAATACATGGGAACTATAAAAAACCTTTTCTCTCCCGTAAACATTTAATTTCAATGTTTCTTATTGGTTGAGAATATAATAAAAAATAATTCTCGCTCATGGTAATCATTTATGGGGAGTTTACAGATTTGGTTAGCTGCGGAGCCAGACTAATTTACAAGATTTGATCCGTGTACTTTTTTTTTGGAAGGGTGTCCTAGGGGTGCTCAAATTTCCGACCAACCCGGCCAACCCAACCCAACCCAAGGCAAAAAAACTCAAACCGAGCCAACCCGATGTATAACAATACTATTTTTGACCAACCCACATATATTGGGTTGATAACGGGTTAGGCCCAAAACAAACCGACCCAACCCGACAACCTGTGAAAAACATTTAAATCTAATTTTGAACTCATGTTATTGTCATTTTTGTTACTATTGAACATTTATAAACACCCAATTGTTGGCCACTTGTTACTTTAGTAATCTTGTTATTGATTCTTGATGTCGCATTTATAAACAGAACATTTATAAGCAATCTTTTATTAGACAATTTAGTAATCTGTTGAACATTTAAATATCTAGAAACATTTAGTAATTTGTTTAGACACGAACTTAGTTAAATGATGAAATGATCGATAAAAGTTTCAACCCAACCCAACCCGAACGGTTGGGTTGCACCTTCGATTGGGTTGGGTTGGGTTGGGTTGAGATCTTTCAAACCGCAATGATTGGGTTGGGTTGTTAAATTGCCTTCAACCCGACCAACCCAACCCGTGAGCTCCCTAGTACGCTATGCCTATACTAATCCCTTGGCAAATTATGACTGTAAGACATCAGCCCTGATTAAACCTCAGTGGCCACAATTGTTGTGTACGTCTGGATTAGAACCCTGGGCAGATGGGATATTCCACCACATCCGCCAGAGCCTTACGCCACAACCCTTGTGGTTTTGATCTCTGTACTTACGGACCATGTTCAAATTTTTCCTTTTTTTACTTTTGACTCCTCCCTAAGTTGAGGAATGGTTAGTTGCGAAGGTAGTGACTTTTTTGAAAACTTGGGAGAGAAATGGACTAGAGGTGAATTTGGTCCGTTGGAATGGTTATTTCTTTCAATTTCCCATTTTTTACGAATTCGGAGAATTTCACTCTCTCTCTCTCTCTCTCTCCTACCGTCTCCGTTTTAGAATTTTTTTGGTGAATCTGTTGGAACAAAAAAAACTCGTCCAAAATATCAATTAATTTTTCCATTTTGAAGAATTTGTTGAAGATGTATGTTACAAGTAGATGAAAATATAATCTTTTTTGGTGTTGGAATATTTGCAGTTATGCATTGGACAACAATCATGCACAGTACCTGTAACACCTGAGATATTTGGAGGTGATCCATGCCCAAAAATAATGAAGAAACTTTCAGTTGAGGCCATTTGCAGCTGATGGGTGATCTAAAAAACACAAGAAAATTGGGTTTGAATTTATTTTGAAATTTTTATTTAAAATTTTACGAAAATCGCCATGACCAAATGACGGGTTTTTGCCAAAGGTGAAGTTGTACAGATATGCAACACACCGTTGTGGTTCAAAAGCATCGTTACGTATACAAACATTACAGATTGGTGTATATATGTAAAGTTCGTCTGCTTGTGAACGTTTTGTTATTCTGAAAGCGGGTCGAGACTCAGAAATCGAGTCCACGAGCTTAATATTAATGTAAAAGCTTCTGGCTTTCATGTCTTTTGTCAATGTAAAAAACTCTTGAAGAAGGTAATATTTGTAATGACCCAGACCTTTTTCGAAGTGTTTTGCGTTTGGTGTGGAGTTTTTTTTTAATAAAAGCAGAAGTTGAGGGGCTAGTTGGTAAATAAGAGTTGGGGTATAAAAGGGCACAAAACCCTAGACAACATTCCAAAATCCCTGAATTCATTATGTGTGGCGGCTGTTTTGTTTAGAGAGAAAGAGAAAAGTGATTTGGAGGTTTAAGGTGCAAAGAAGAAGAGACTCATCAATCAGCAAAGAACCAGAAAGGGTTGTTAGGATTCATTTGCTGCAAGGAATCCTCCAGGTAATTCCTATTCTACATCCCCATCTAAGAATTTGATGATTGTTAGAGTGGTAGTGAGTTTCTTGCTAAAAGTCATTCAAGACTCCTAAAGAAGGTTTAAGGATCATTAAAACAAGTTTAATCAGTAAAGTTTGTGGAGAAATGGTTATAGATGCTTAAGTAAGTGATTCGTCGCATTATATTACTGATTTCAGAGTGTTTAGTAAGATTTCGAACCAATTAGTTCACCCAGCAGTCGTCCGGAAACCTTCAAGTATGAAGGTGTCCGGGTGAGTGTCCGGGAAGTTCTTGACCGTAGTGTAGAAGGTGTCCGGACATAGAGTTGTCCGGAAAATCTATGTCGTCCGGATAAGAGTCGTTGTCCGGGTACTATTCGGTATCCGGAAAAGTGTGGTTGTCCGGAAAAGTAGTGATGTCCGGAATTGAGTAGAGTGGCAAGTGAGAAGTGTCCGGATAGTTCTAGTCAGCTTATAAATTTGTCCCTTCGTTCATGTAGGCAATTTGGGAGTAAAGAGCAGAGTAGGAAAAAGCAAGCAAACGTATCAGGTGAGTTTTCTAAACTAAAAACGTGTGGATTTTAACATGTTTTCTAAAGCAAGTACATGATGAGAAATGCCATGTTTTATTCTTATGCTTTAAATTGCATGAAAGTTGTTTACAGTTTTAAATAAGATTTGTGTATGATTTATGGGGCGGACCTATTCCGTGAATGCTTTTATGTGAAAGTTTTATGTGAGATGTATGCATACATTGTGTAGACGTAAATTGGCTAAGTCGGGGGGAGGTTCCGCCAGTACTCACGTCGGGGGGAGGTTCCGCCAGTACTCACGTCGGGGGGAGGTTCCGTTTATGCCATGGGAATGAGTCCCAGTAAGGCAGCGTGATACTGACTCGTTGTCACCCTCGGGTGACTTCAGGGTGCCATTTACGGGAGCGGATTTATCCGTGAAAGTTTATTATTGAAAGTCTTGTATACATTTGAAAGTTATGAGAAAGTTTTATGCAAAGATATTTGAAAGTTAGAAACTGTTTTTAAAAGTTTTGAGGACTGTCAGGAGGGACTCACTAGACCTCATGGTCTAACCCTCGCATTTTCCAAACTAAACCTTTTCAGGCAAGCAGATTGCATGAGGCTCAGGTAGTCGAGCAAGAGCAGGATAGAGCACAGATGCAGATAGAGATATCGTCACTCGTATTCTAGTAATAGTTATTCTCAGTTGTGTATAGGTTGTTTCCGCCAACCTAAGTTATTTAGTCAGATGTAAAGAAATTTTATGGATCCAGTTTTGTAATTGTTTAATATTAATGCTAGTTATGCTTAATTTAGACTGGGTTGTTACAATTGGTATCAGAGCATTAGTTTAAGGGATTTAGGTGACCGGACGGGCCTAAACTTAAACTTGGGAGTATAAATCACAACTGAGAATCAGGAAATGCGTTAGGAGGACACTATTATAGAGATAGGACTAATAGGGTACTGAGAACTGTCATGTAAGGTAAGTTTGAGATTCCACCTGGCCAGTGTAATTGCGAACTTACAGGTACATGTATGTGTTTAACCTGCCTTATTATTCCGAAGTGGTAGTCAGAAGCTAGTGTTTATGTCGTGTTCCAGTACTTTAGAATGTCAGCAGGATCCCTGAGGGGTAGACTGAGACCCTTGTTGGGGAAGTTTCATGAGAAGTCATGGTGATGTGATGTACGTATACATCGTAAGAGAAGAAATGTTGTATAGAGTATTACGAGTCGTCTAGAGGTAGCTCTTCGTGGATTCGGGGAGGAAGAATGCTTGGGTTTGAGTAAGACTCCTGTTTCGGGAGAGTCCCATTTCTAGAAATCATGGGATAGATCAGTCAGGATGGTAAGGAAGGTCAGTGTCAAAACCTTGAAGGTATCAATGGAGCCCTGGGTTCTTGGTCGAGCTTTCCATTAGCTGGATAAATGAAATAAGATGCCTATAGTGAAATGAAACCATGTAGAAATGGAAAGTGAGATAGTTGGTCAAAACGAAATAGTATGAAATGGTTGAGTAAGTGGACCGTTGGATGTACGTATAGCAAATCGTTGCAAGACCGAGAGGGCGACCCCTGTTCGAAAGTAGAGTGTCTATGATAAGTTGCGTGAGTAAAGCGATTGACCTTGTTTGAGTGAGTAGCCTTCAAATGCAAGTAGAGTTTCATGCGTTGAGTTCGTATACGTGTACATGAGATTTTTCATAATCGTGTAAATATCAAATTTGATCGGATATGAGTCGGCGTGTGCAAGTGTATGTTTAAAGAAAAAAAAAATATACAAATCCATTTACATCGTACAATGAAGTCTTGAGGTTTACGATTTGCAAAAATATCCCACTCTTTTCATGATAAGCCAAGAAAACGTTTGAATGCACAACTTTTATAACCAAAATGAGTATTGACATTTCGAAGTTATATAAATGAGTGTGAGGACCGACTGGTCTACTTCGTGTCGGTAAATTTCTTTCAAATTTTGTCGTATGGGAAGATTTTCATCCAATATTTATTTCTGTCGTAACAACACATTTTTGGTTGAGTAAGATTAAGTTTTACAGAAAGATTGCATGCAAACGATCCTCAAAATCGTTGTGCAGGGCATTAGAGTTATGAGAATGTTGGGGTCGGGTGTACCCAAGTTGTTTTCAAGTGTTGTTTCTTTAAAATGATCAAAAGTGTGAAATGATTCATTTATCGCGTTGTCAGGCATGAAGGCTATGAACTCAATAGGTCGTGGAGTATTACATTTTAAGCTAAGGAAGAACTCCTAGAGTGGAGAGGTGTTGGACAAATCAGGAAAGAATGTTTGTAGCTTTGGTAGATGCGTTCTAGAGGAGAGGTGAGCAGTGGAAGAGTCAGAAGTGGACTTTAATGTCAGTTGTATGAGGGTCTGTACCCTCGTGCGGTGACTGGAAATACAGTTGCCGAGGGACGGTTGTGTTCAGAGGAAGGACTAGAAGTCATCAAAGTGTTGGTATTAGCAACTCGTTATGAGTAGTGTGGTGAAGTAGAGATGAAATATCCGCGACGTTGAATAAGAGTTTAAGGTGATCCTGTAATATTGACATTACGTGAGTCAGTTTGAAATGAGGACGACGGGATGTGAAGTTGATTAAGAGGTTGGTGTTGGAAAGATTAGGTCCTGTAGGAGACCCTTGTTGAAGAATAGGTTAAGGAAGTATCAACGAAGTATCAACAGGTCAACTATTGACGTCAGAGTCGGCAGTTGTGTAAACTGTATGAGGTCAAAGACTTGAATTAGAAGGTTGAAAGTTGAAGGACCCCTTTGTAGGGTGTTAAGATAGTGAGAGGCTGCTGTTTAGATAAGCGTTTTACTTATGAGATGGATGGTTCGTAAAGAATGAAGTATTTAGCACAAACGAAGTGAGGGTATAGATTATGTCGATCTGTGAGGAAATGCGCCATGTCGATGTAATGGTTTGGTATTGCAAGGAGCTAGCAAGAATCGAGTATGTTAGAATCAATCAGAAACTCGGGCGTTGTGGTTCAACTAGAGCTGGGGAGAGACAATGTAGCGAGATAGACTCGTTATTTATGCGTGAGGTCTTGAAGATAAGTTTGAGTTGTGTATGAATGGCTATGAGAGTCTTGGTCTGCAGTGTGATGTTATGAGTGAGGAATGTACAGTTATGTATAGGGCTGTAAACGAACCGAACGTTCAATGAACCGTTCGTGAACCGTTCGGCGGGAAGTTCGTTTATGTTCGTTCATTTAGTTAAACGAACGAACATGAACAAGTTTTTTCGTTCGTTTAGTTAAACGAACGAACATGAACATAGGTCTTGTTCGTTCATTTATGTTCGTGAACGTTCGTTTATTTATGTTCGTTAATGTTCGTTTATGTTCGCTAATTCGTTCGTTTACAAATAAAAATAACTTAATAATAATAGACATAATTAATAAGATAACTAAAAAATAACAATAATTTCTGAAAGATAAAAAAATAACAAAAAAAAGACATAAATGCCTTTCACACCATCTTTTCCATATATACACACATGATACTTTATTTTTTCACTCCAATTTCGATGTGGGATTTGGGCATATCCCTGATAAGTGATAACCCTTGCCTTACCACCACTCCATCAAAGGAAAATGGGATTTTCTTCATCCCACATCGCTAGTGACAACATCTTTTGCTCCCATCCTCTACTATAAATAGAATCTCACCTCTTTGGTTTTATTGTGATTCACCTATTCAGCCTAACTTGGTGGCTCAAGCTTATTCTTGAGCCTAGCCGAGTGGCTTGATTCCTTTTGCTGGAGTTCAATTTTTTTGAGTTTAAAGTTTGTTTGCTGTAAGTTTGTTTGTGTAGAACTGTTCGTTTAAGTTTGTTTATGGTTGTTCGTTTAAGTTCGTTTAGTTTCTTAACAAACGAACATAAACGAACACGAACATGCCTAATTCTTAAACGAACGAACACGGACATAAAATTTTTTGTTCGTTTATTGTTCGTGTTCGTTCGTTTGTTTGGTTAAGCTAAACGAACGAACATGAACAAGCCTTTGTTCGTGTTCGTTCGGTTCGTTTACAGCCCTAGTTATGTAGTGGCAATAATTGCCAGGTTAAATGTGCCAGCTAGCGTCGTAGTGATGTGATGTTAGGGAAAGAGGAAACATCAGATAGAACTTTTTGGGAGTTTCGGATGAGGTGTTCGAGTGTTAACCAGGTTGTTGGAGCACGTAGGGTGTAAGTTGACGTAGTGATATGTTTATGTTCGAGATAGCATCACGGAGTGGTGGTGGGTAGTTACCCAAAGGAGAAACCAAGTGTTTTTAGTTGTAAGAGTCGCTAAGTAAGCATATTTTGGGATCATTGGAAGTTTAAAGAAGAGAATGGATGTATTAGTCAAAATGTGGTGGAATAGATGTGAAATCCTTAAAGAATGTGAGTTGTTGCTTATGTGTGAACGAATTGTCTGAGAAAGTAAAAGTTGGAGTTTAAAGAATGTGTAGTGACGTCGAACTCTGGTGTCAGTTCGAGGTGATTTAGTCGAAAGCCTTAAGTTAGAATTTTAGTGCAACCGTTTGGTTATGTATAGTAATGAGACAGCATTTTGCAGCTTGAGAATTGTCGGAAGAGAGGGACGAGTAATGTTGGTGGGCAGTGCTCCACGCTAACGTGGGGAGGTGAAGACAGTATGTTGGAATAAGTAAGTAAATCGGAAGTAGTAAACTTGACAGTAATGCCGATAGGCGTAGTGTTGTGTAGATTGTCCTTGATAAGTGTGCGAACTTATGGAAAGAGTATTGAGGAAGGAAATTGTGTATGATTTCGTGTAGGAAAGAAGTGGATAAGACAACTGAATGAGTTAAGTTAGTGACTTCGTGAGAAACGTTCAAAACGAACTGATCGATCAGTGTAAGCTATTGAGAATAGTAGGGTGTGATCGTGGTCACCCCTCCTAGTCGAGAGGGAGTAACCGAAGTTATGTTATATGACTGGACGCTTGTGGCAAGCAGCGAGAAATTTATGAGCCTTCAGGATAAGTGCAATTCGGATAGGTGAGTACCCCAATAAGGAATTATAGAGATCTCCTACTATTAGACACGTTAAGTGTGAAATGATGAAGTGGTGAGAACGTACGAATTAGTTGTCGAGTTGTAGCCGATGTGATTCGGGAAAGGAGTATGATCTGCATAAGACGAACGTAGGTTGGAAGAAGTAACCTAGAAATTTCAGGCATACCGAGGAGAGGACTCCTAGGAGTGAGCTTGTCGGGATGTACAAGGTTGGCCTTGTGCCAAGTTGCCAGTGAGGGAGTTCTCCTGGTGGAAGATTCTCGTTGTTGTGGCGGGAATTCCCGCCAAGTTCTTTCTCTTAAGGAGGTATAATTGTATGAGAGACCTTATTTAGACGTGATTAAAACCGTGAGTCCCGATGTGTGGACGGAGGCGAGCAAATGGAGGCGCGGTTGGCCTTGGTTTTATCAGGTAGTTTTAAGCGAGTATAGTGGTCGAAGAGGGTGCAAGTAGGTAGTGCAAGATGGCACGTTTTAGCAAGTGGTGTCTCGCCGAGGGCGGCTTCAAGTATGGGGTGTGGTTATGTTTCCTGTTAGACAACCTAGGGGGGGTAAGGTTGTATATAAATCTTTTACTTTCAAAAATCCTTTTAAAAAAAATATAGTACAGAAACAGTATAAATAAATCAGAGTATACAAATAATAAATATACAACAATTATATAAACAGATATAATTAAAAATGCACAGCGGAATAAATAAAGAGATAAAGGTTAGAGATACTTGACACGGAGATTTACTGATTTACCACCAACTGTGATAAACCAGCAGCCGAGACACTTCTCGACACGATCCAATAAATGTATTCTTTACGGTAGAACACAAACCAAATACAAAGGAATTTGTAATAGTTTCTCAAGCCTCTGCTATGAGATAAACAGGATCACACACCCGTTATTCAAATACTTACAAGAGGAGTATAACTCACAATGGGTAATCACTCTTGTATAATAATCACACTTGGATATTTTATAAAAAAGTTTTATAAAATATATATATTAAAAATGAGAGAGATCAGATGAGCAGTGATGGTGTTGGTTGTGTCTGTATTGTCTGGTCTGTCTTCTTCATCACCAGCATGCTTCTTTATATATTAGCATCTCCAACGGATATATGAGGCGCGGTATACCGCCAAATGCACGCGGTATACCGTGCAGTAAAAAGGACACTGACACACAACGGCTCTCATGCAAAGTTGACTTCTGGAAAACGTACCCGCGGTATACCGGCTAGGACTCGCGGTATACCGCCGTCAGAAAAAGTACTTTCAACCAATCAGAGATGCACACCGAGCCTGCCGCGGTATACCGGCTGAACACCCGCGGTATACCGGCCAATATGTACCCGCGGTATACCGGCTCTATCTTCGCGGTATACCTGCGTCAGAAAGTGGTTGCAGAAACAGTACGCATGGCAGATACTTCTAGAACCAAAATTTCTTTTAAAATATTATTTAAAAGGTTTTTAGAAATATCCAAGTGGTATATTATTTTAGGGTGTTTATCATTATTAGTTATAAACAATGATGACGACGTAAACACTTCCGTCTTGAACCCTTCAGATTAAATCTTCGTGTTCTTCAACAACTGCACACTTGGATTAAATTGTTAGATAAACAATAATGCGGTGTGTTTGTAATCATCAAAATAAATATAAATAAATATATAGAGATGTGGTACACTTGCACCAACAATCTCCCTCTTTTTGATGATGACAAACACAACCGCTAAGCAAGAGCATATGCGGTTTCTCTCCCCCGTTTGTCGAAACAAAAAGGGTCAAGAAAGACGGTATGCTTCCCCTCGAGAGATGCTCCCCCTCAAAATATGCATATATTTGAGAGAGCATAATCTCATGGGTAAAAGATAAAAAGCTCCCCCTCAAATTAATAACGATATTAAATTGAAGATTTTATAAAATTTGAGGGATAAAATAAGCATAATAAATGACATGAAACAAAATAACCAAAAAGAAACACTTGCACCAAAAAGGATCTTAAGGCTTCGATTTTCGGTTAATTTTATGTGAAAAAAAAATCACCACGTATTATGACCTCGTCAGGGAACACGTATTATATCCTCGTCAGGAAACACGTATTGTATCCTCGTCAGGAAACACGTATTGTATCCTCGTCAGGAAACACCTACAAAAGGCAAAGAAAATTTTTCGTGGTACCCTTTTCTTATGGGTCCTTTTAACAGTTAGTATAAAACATAAACTGCAAAAAAAAAAATTAAAATATGTTGTTGACATAAAATAAAACATGACAACATGCAAAACCATGTAAATGGTTTAAAACCACAAACGCATCCCACCGGGATTATCAACATTAAACATTCCTTTCGGAATCCATTTTCTAACCATTTTAATTTTACGATCGTATTCATCATAGACGTAAAAAGAAGTATGCGGATTAACAGTTTTCTTAGGATTCGCAAACTTATTATTATACATAAACGCATGTGATTTTCTCGACATATAATTCACATAATTCATTTTAGGAACATACGGAGGTTTTTGTGTTTTATTTTTAACAACAAATTTAGGTTTTTCAAAAACCTTTTTAATTTGCATACAATCATATTTTTCAATACACGTATTTGAACCAATGCCTTTTCGGCAATTTATACGATTTGATATATTAAGCATTTTAAGCACTTTATCATTGCTATTTTGAAAAGCATTTGCTAATAAGTCATTTTTCTCATGCGATTTACATTTAGCATTTAAACATGCAATTTCATTTTCAAGAGACTCGCATTTTGTACATGTAATATCTTCATGTGTCTTTTTATTTAAGCATGCAATTTTATCATTTAAAATAACACAAGATTTACAAATATCTTTTTCACTTAATTTATTTTCTAATTTAGTGATAACATCTAAATCATAAGCAGATTTTTGTTTACCGTCATCTATTTCTTTTTTATATGCGGATACGGTTTCTTTTAAATTAGAGATTTCATCTTTATACCTATTTGCAAGAGCGGCCATATCATGAAATGATTTATATAATTCGTCAAGATTATTTTCATCGTCACTATAATAATTATCACAATTATTTTTAGAAGAATATGATGAAGATACCTCATTATCATGGTCGGCCATGAAACAAAAATTTTTGGCCTCATTTATGCTTGCGCTCATCGCGCCTCCAACTAAAGCTTTTGGTGTGTTGATTTGTTTTGCTCGATTCGGACACACACTTGCATAGTGATCCTTGTCACCACACACATAGCAAAAGCCTTTCTTTTTATTGGCTTTTTCATCGTCGCTAGATTCGTCATATTTGTCTTCACTTTTATGGACGTTGCGACTTTGGTTTTTACCACCACGACGGTAGTCTCCATTTTCTTGAAACCTATCATTTTTGGCAAACTTTCTGTTAGATAAAAGTTTAGAAAGTTTTCTTACCAACTTGACTAAATCGTCAAGATTTTCGGGTTCGTCATCGGATGAGCTAGCTTCTTCCTCCTCTTCCTTTTCCTCTTCTTTTGAGGCAATGACTTTTAAAGCTATGGATTTCTTTTTGACTTGCTCCCGGACTTGATTTCTTCTTAGTGCAATTTCGTGCACTTTAAGATTGCCGATGAGATCATCGAGCTTCATAGTTGCGAGATCTCGGGAGTCTTCCAAGGATGTGATTTTTGCCATCCACTCCGAAGGAAGTGCTCGAAGAATTTTCCTTACATAATCCTCATTAGGATAAGTACGACCTAATCCCTTCAAAGTAGTCATAATGAGGTTAAAACGTTTAAACATTGAGTCGATTGACTCATCTTTTGACATTTCAAATAATTCATAATCATGAACAAGAATATTTATTTTAGAGCTTTTAACTTGAGTATTTCCACGATGAGTGTCGCTCAAGCTTTGTCAGATTTGATTAGCAGTTTTATAAGTATAAACTCTTTCTATTTCATCGGAAGTTAAAGCAGCATATAATATATTTTTAGCCTCAAAATTTAAACAAAAATGAGATTCTTCAGCGGGAGTCCATTCTTTTAAAGGTTTATCAATAATAAGATCATCTTTTACAATAGTAGGATTAAAATTCCCATTTTCTATAATATCCCAAATCTTTTGATTTTTGCCACGCACGTGACATTCAAATAGCTCGGCCCAAATGCCAAACTTTTCAGTATCTATCAAAGGGGGTTTTGAAAACACAAAATTAGTTTGTTGAGCCATTTAAAAGAATTAAAGAAATAACTTTAAAAATTTAAACAGATAATTTTTGAAAGCCCCGCTCTGATACCAAATGTTAGACAACCTAGGGGGGGTAAGGTTGTATATAAATCTTTTACTTTCAAAAATCCTTTTAAAAAAATATAGTACAGAAACAGTATAAATAAATCAGAGTATACAAATAATAAATATACAACAATTATATAAACAGATATAATTAAAAATGCACAGCGGAATAAATAAAGAGATAAAGGTTAGAGATACTTGACACGGAGATTTACTGATTTACCACCAACTGTGATAAACCAGCAGCCGAGACACTTCTCGACACGATCCAATAAATGTATTCTTTACGGTAGAACACAAACCAAATACAAAGGAATTTGTAATAGTTTCTCAAGCCTCTGCTATGAGATAAACAGGATCACACACCCGTTATTCAAATACTTACAAGAGGAGTATAACTCACAATGGGTAATCACTCTTGTATAATAATCACACTTGGATATTTTATAAAAAAGTTTTATAAAATATATATATTAAAAATGAGAGAGATCAGATGAGCAGTGATGGTGTTGGTTGTGTCTGTATTGTCTGGTCTGTCTTCTTCATCACCAGCATGCTTCTTTATATATTAGCATCTCCAACGGATATATGAGGCGCGGTATACCGCCAAATGCACGCGGTATACCGTGCAGTAAAAAGGACACTGACACACAACGGCTCTCATGCAAAGTTGACTTCTGGAAAACGTACCCGCGGTATACCGGCTAGGACTCGCGGTATACCGCCGTCAGAAAAAGTACTTTCAACCAATCAGAGATGCACACCGAGCCTGCCGCGGTATACCGGCTGAACACCCGCGGTATACCGGCCAATATGTACCCGCGGTATACCGGCTCTATCTTCGCGGTATACCTGCGTCAGAAAGTGGTTGCAGAAACAGTACGCATGGCAGATACTTCTAGAACCAAAATTTCTTTTAAAATATTATTTAAAAGGTTTTTAGAAATATCCAAGTGGTATATTATTTTAGGGTGTTTATCATTATTAGTTATAAACAATGATGACGACGTAAACACTTCCGTCTTGAACCCTTCAGATTAAATCTTCGTGTTCTTCAACAACTGCACACTTGGATTAAATTGTTAGATAAACAATAATGCGGTGTGTTTGTAATCATCAAAATAAATATAAATAAATATATAGAGATGTGGTACACTTGCACCAACATTTCCCATCTGAGTGGTCTGAGGCAATCGGGTAGAAAAGAGTGGATGGGTTGAAAAATATAAGGCTTTGAGCTTTGAAGTTTGAGAGAGAGGTAAGGTGGACTAAGTCTGCGGATTCGTCGAAGCATGAAAGTTGAATAGATAGTGCGCGATCTTGAGGTACTCGATGTGAATTTGAGAAGAAATTCATAGTGTGATGCACGTCTCTTTTGTGGAGAGCCGATGTGAGAAGTGAGATGATGGCGACCTTGCAAGAGATGCAGGCCATAAGAAGTTGACCTTGTCATTAGTGAGCGAGTTAGAATAGCAGCATACAAGTTAGACTGGTCAGAAGAATTAAAGAGTGTTCATCCGACATTTCATGTCTTAAAGAAGTGTTTGTCAGGGGTCGTTGTGACTGTTCCGTTGAGGGGACATCAGTATAGATGGGAGGTTGACTTACGTAGAAGACCCGATATAAATCGTGAGCGGTAAGGTTTGCTAAACTAGGAACATAGAAGTTTGTCTAGTAAAAGTTCAGTGGAGATATCATAAGGGACGAGAGACAACGTGGGAAGTAGAATCAGATATGATGTCCAGTTACCCACACCTTTTCGAAAACGGAATTCCGGGGACGGAATTCTTTTGAGGGGGAAGTGTTGTAATGACCCAGACCTTTTTCGAAGTGTTTTGCGTTTGGTGTGGAGTTTTTTTTAATAAAAGCAGAAGTTGAGGGGCTAGTTGGTAAATAAGAGCTGGGGTATAAAAGGGCACAAAACCCTAGACAACATTCCAAAATCCCTGAATTCATTATGTGTGGCGGCTGTTTTGTTTAGAGAGAAAGAGAAAAGTGATTTGGAGGTTTAAGGTGCAAAGAAGAAGAGACTCATCAATCAGCAAAGAACCAGAAAGGGTTGTTAGGATTCATTTGCTGCAAGGAATCCTCCAGGTAATTCCTATTCTACATCCCCATCTAAGAATTTGATGATTGTTAGAGTGGTAGTGAGTTTCTTGCTAAAAGTCATTCAAGACTCCTAAAGAAGGTTTAAGGATCATTAAAACAAGTTTAATCAGTAAAGTTTGTGGAGAAATGGTTATAGATGCTTAAGTAAGTGATTCGTCGCATTATATTACTGATTTCAGAGTGTTTAGTAAGATTTCGAACCAATTAGTTCACCCAGCAGTCGTCCGGAAACCTTCAAGTATGAAGGTGTCCGGGTGAGTGTCCGGGAAGTTCTTGACCGTAGTGTAGAAGGTGTCAGGACATAGAGTTGTCCGGAAAATCTATGTCGTCCGGATAAGAGTCGTTGTCCGGGTACTATTCGGTATCCGGAAAAGTGTGGTTGTCCGAAAAAGTGTGGTTGTCCGGAAAAGTGTGGTTTTCCGGAAAAGTAGTGATGTCCGGAATTGAGTAGAGTGGCAAGTGAGAAGTGTCCGGATAGTTCTAGTCAGCTTATAAATCTGTCCCTTCGTTCATGTAGGCAATTTGGGAGTAAAGAGCAGAGTAGGAAAAAGCAAGCAAACGTATCAGGTGAGTTTTCTAAACTAAAACGTGTGGATTTTAACATGTTTTCTAAAGCAAGTACATGATGAGAAATACCATGTTTTATTCTTATGCTTTAAATTGCATGAAAGTTGTTTACAGTTTTAAATAAGATTTGTGTATGATTTATGGGGCGGACCTATTCCGTGAATGCTTTTATGTGAAAGTTTTATGTGAGATGTATGCATACATTGTGTAGACGTAAATTGGCTAAGTCGGGGGGAGGTTCCGCCAGTACTCACGTCGGGGGGAGGTTCCGTTTATGCCATGGGAATGAGTCCCAGTAAGGCAGCGTGATACTGACTCGTTGTCACCCTCGGGTGACTTCAGGGTGCCATTTACGGGAGCGGATTTATCCGTGAAAGATTTTTACTGTTCAGCTATGTGAAAGTTTATTATTGAAAGTCTTGTATACATTTGAAAGTTATGAGAAAGTTTTATGCAAAGATATTTGAAAGTTAGAAACTGTTTTTAAAAGTTTTGAGGACTGTCAGGAGGGACTCACTAGACCTCATGGTCTAACCCTCGCATTTTCCAAACTAAACCTTTTCAGGCAAGCAGATTGCATGAGGCTCAGGTAGTCGAGCAAGAGCAGGATAGAGCACAGATGCAGATAGAGATATCGTCACTCGTATTCTAGTAATAGTTATTCTCAGTTGTGTATAGGTTGTTTCCGCCAACCTAAGTTATTTAGTCAGATGTAAAGAAATTTTATGGATCCAGTTTTGTAATTGTTTAATATTATATGCTTAATTTAGACTGGGTTGTTACAATATTTCATCAAATTTATGCCATTGCTGTTGTGTTCTCAAATTTTGGATGAAAAGAAATGAAAAAAGAAAGATGAAAAAACATAATATATATATATATATATTATTTGTGTGAGGGAAGAGATGGGTCAGGATTAAAGGAAAACCTTCGAAAAACGAAAAAATGAGGAACATCCTCGTAACCATTCATCTGAAGGGTATGTACTTGTGCATACAAGTAATTTGTAGCATGCACATGTGTATAATGCACACGTGCATAAAAAATAAAAAACAACTTAATTTTGCTTGTATGCACAAGTGCATACCGTTCAAATGAAAGACTACCAAGGTGTTCCTCAAATTTCTCTATTTTTTGAGGTTTTCCCTTTAACATCCATCGGGAAGAGAAATAGATAAATGTCCGTGTTCTTGAGCAGAAGAGAGAAAAAAATATATCATTTTTAACCCTAACTTTCACTAGTGATTCATCGTCAATGATAACCAATTAATATATATATATATATATATACAAATTCCTTTAGCGTGTTGCTCGGTTGACAAAGGGGTAGGCTGATTTTGTTCAAATATAGGATAAGTTCTGGGTTCGATCTGGGCCTTCTGTTAGCCTCAACTGTTGAGTGAGTCAAATAACTGTCCCTCAACTTTGATGTCCTTAGAGACGGATTCAATATGGGACCGGTTAATTGTCGATAATCAACTTTTATCATCCAAATATCAATAAAACCAACCTTAGGTGAATATTTACTTTCAAAGTCACAACAATGAACAATTGCATATAAATACCATCTATAAAATCATCTAAATGCACAGAATTTGCCCAAGCAAAACACAAACTAATTATACCAAAATAAACCAAAATAAACAAGATTTCCCAAAAGTTCGCTAAAAAGAAACAAAAGTCAAAATCTGCAAAAAAAATATTACATTAATCTCCAACATATTCCTCATTTTAGAGAATCCAACATTGAGTATAATATTAAAATATTTCATTTATTTTTTTAAATATTACTTCTCTCTCTACATATTTATTTTAAAAACTTCCCAATTGATGCTCTCACTTGGGTAATCATTTTTTTAGGTGATCTCCGTATTTGAAGAAAAAAAATATTATTTTCTCTTCTAGTTTCTCCATTTTTAAAGATAACTGTTGAAACAAAATATTAACTCAAACTCCTCATTTTCTCCATTTTGTTGTTGGAGATGCTCTAAGCACCCTTATCAACCAAAACCATGACAGCAAAGAGATGACATAAATGATGCATTTGTTGCTTGAGACATGACATTACATCACATAATGATAGAACAAAAAAAAAACCACAATAAGTGGAACATAAATCAACAAATTACTAAACTATCCATGTTAATGTAAAAACTTTCTATAATTCTTTCAACCATTGTTTATTTGTCTAGTTCTGTCCACATACAAAAGGCACCCTGAAGCTACTAGACCCAACTACCCAAGTAAACGGGAAATTGACTCAAATAGCTAAACCCAACATCAGTATTGAGAAAATAGCCATTTTCTCTCCGACTTTACCAAAATAGCCATGGGTCCGCACTCTGACCCGACCCGGTCCAGTGCGGACCGCAATGGGACCACTAAAAGACAAAAAAATACCTTGAAAACGGGTTGTCTGCACTCGTACCCGGCCTGACCCGGTGCGCACCACACTTGATTAAACGCATCTGGGCCGTTCATCTGACCGCTCCGCATCCGCAATTGCGAGTGAGGACCCATGGCTATTTTGATAAAGTCGGAGAGAAAATGGCTATTTTCTCAATACTGATGTTGAGTTTGGCCATTTGAGTCAATTTCCCCAAGTAAACTCCTGCAAAACACATCAAGACTTGACCACAATCACAAATGATTTGGTTGCTCATTAGATTTGCAAAGTTGAACTCAGAAATCTATAACAACAATAACAATAAATTCTTACAATTGCCTCTAAATAGGATTCAAATTTAACCAACACCACAACATATAAATGCTATTCAATCCATATAAAGATACAAAAAATCAAAATAAACCCAAAAAGAACAGCTACCCACAAGTCCTTTTATGGGCTCTGAAAATTTTCTAACACAAATTCTTTTTCGTCGTGTAACAAACTGGACAATACATAACAGAACCGAGCTCAATTCTACACCGTTGCCTTCTATTTCTCGCATTCATTTCTATTTCCAATTTGGAGCTTCGTTTTTCTTGTTTACATCAATCTATCTTCACAGATGAATAGATCTTACGGACAAACCACAAGCAAGCGTAGAAACCAATTGTGCCCGTTAACACAAAGAACGCAAACGAAGCAATCAACATGTACCCAACGTACAGAATTCCCGAAACCAGCTTCGTGATTTCCAATTTGGTGAAGTAGTAAAAGATCGAGTAGAGGAAAAGGTACAACGCCGATGAACCAGCGGTGAGGTAAGCGCGCCACCACCAATGGTAGTCTTCGCTACATAACTGAAAGTAGCAAAGCACCACCGTTATCTCCGCACATGTGATGATTAAAATCACAAACACAATGAAAAGAAACCCGAATATGTAGTAAAACTGGTTCAGCCAAATGGAAGTCAAGATGAAGAATAGCTCAATGAAAACCGCCCCAAATGGAAGAATGCCCCCGATGAGAATAGAGAATACGGGCTTCATGTACCAAGCTTGTTCGGGTACTTGTCTTGGGATTTTGTTAGTTTTGACCGGATCTTCAGGGGCGGGTTTCTTGAAACCCAAGTAACTTCCCACAAAGACTAAGGGGACTGAAATGCCGAACCATAAGCAAACGAGGGCGATCATGGTGCCGAATGGTACCGCCCCCGATGATTTCTCCCCCCAAATTAATGCGTTTAGAACGAAGAAAATTGAGAATAAGATACCGGGGAACATGAAAGATGTTTTCAAAGTGTTTTTTTTCCATTCGGTGCCTTTGAACATTTTGTATAAGCGTGCGGAGGAATAACCCGCGAATAAACCCATGAATACCCATAAAAGAACCATGGCGGTCATAAGGCCGCCGCGGTTGGAGGGTGACAAGAACCCGAGTGAAGCAAAGATCATGGTTACGAGTGTCATTCCAAAGATTTGTACGCCAGTGCCGACGTAGACGGTGAGTAATCCGGAATGTTCCGGAGCGCGGAAAACGTCTCCGTGGACGAGTTTCCATCCGGTTTCTTCTTGAGCTTCGTCTTGTGTGTCCAGTTGATTATAGTTTGCGATATCGCGGTAAAGTGTTCTCATCATGATCATGGCTACCATCCCAGAAAGGAAGAGGACGATCATCAGGGAGTTAACGATTGAAAACCAGTGGATTTGATCGTCGTTCATAAGGAGGTAGGTGTCCCAACGTGACGCCCACTTGATATCGCTCTCCTGAAAAGATCGAAATGGATCGGAAATAGGGTCATGGGTACTTTAACCGCATAGTGTACGGAAAGAGTTCGGATCATGTGAGACCAGGTTGTTTTCGTGAACCAGTGGGACCACAAAATAACACTGAACGTTCACAAGAGAACACTGGGAAGATCTGTTTTTGTACCTTCACGGTGTTTTTGCAGTGAAGTTTCAGTGTGTTTATGCGCCTTCAAAGTTCTGATGGGTCTCACGAAAATGTTGCTGGTCTCACGAGAACTCAACCCGTAAGGGTGCGTTTGGTATCCAGATAGGATATTCAGCGTTTGGTAAGTAGAACTGGACATGACAGAATAGATAAAATGACCAATTTACCTCTAATGAGTTGTTTATATATTTTGATCAATTTATGTAAGTTATAATAAAACAAATAATTTTTATAACAAAATTATTAGGAAGTTTTCGTCAAGACGATTAAGATGACACCAAAATAAAAAGTTTATGTAGTTTCCAATTTTTATTTTATACCTTTTCTATATTATTAATATTTAATAAATTACATATATTAATCAAAATATATAAACCGTAAGATAATATTTTGAGGAAAATAAAGTGAAAGTTTAAATAGCATAAAATACAATAAATAAAATTTAAAGAATGAATAAAATGTGAAGATGGGGGCGTATTTGATTTTTTTAAAAGATAACTAGGTTTAATATTTTGGTTATATTAGTAAAATATAAGCCTGTTCCACCTTGTTCCATTGGGTGGGAGGGTGGAACACGCTTCTTCCACTTTGTTCCTGTGTGTTCCACAGAAAAGTCATGCCAAAAGTGGAACAATGATCTTTGCTCTGTCCTATCTAGTGTACCAAACGCACCCTAAGGGAACTGCTAGGGATATATAGTAGATGGTACCTTGAAAGTAACATCATATGTGAATACGACCTCCTTATCTGTATCAACTTCTTGAGGTACGGTGCTTCCTTGAATTATATTTTTGGTATTTTGGTTGCATGTCACCAATTGAGGGTTCTTATCGTCCCACTCTTTATACTCGTGACTGATACTATAAGCATGAGTCGAAAAATACATTCATACCAATAAAAAAAGAATCAATTTAATGAGACAAGGATTTTTTTTAATAATGCATCTCCTATTTGACCAAAGAAAGGCAGGAATGGGAAGCGAATAGCCGAATACCTGTTTGGAGTAACTTCGAACCCAACAATTCGAGCAGAATCAGTCTCGAGATCCTTGTGATACATGACTCTAAAGCTCAGATGATTATTGATGAAATACCTTTCCTCTTTGCTCTAAAACGTAAATGAGAGATTAAATTCATGGCATTATGGATCGAATAAGTGATCAAGTAAAAAGAAAGTTTTTTTTATCAACTTACCCCGGCATAGTTTCCCTTAAAACCAACGCGAAAACCGTGTTCGTAAGTCGTCAATTGACTACCATCCCGTCTCTGTCTAAGAACAGCAACCGGGAGGTTGTCTAAAATCCTGCATTACATAACAAAAATATTTATAAAGTTAATTAAATTACCTTTTTTATTGATTGATTATTACAAAACAAGTGTTTTTAACATATTTTAAAGGGAAATCGACTCAAATAGCCATTCTACACGCCTGAATTGATCTCCTAGCCATTCCTCTCCTGAATTGACCCAAAAATCACTACATCTCCAATATCCAGGTCTGTAGCTTACGGACCTAGCTAAACGACTAAAAAAACAAATCTGGTCAATTTTTACTTAAAAAAATGCGGACCCAGGTAAAAAAAATGTTTTTTAGGAAAATTTACCATTAATTTTTTTTTGTCATTTAGCCAGGTCCGCAATTGCGAAAGTAGTGACATTTGTGTAAAACCGAGAGAGGAAGGGCTAAGAGACCAATTTGAATTGGCAAAATGGCTATTTGAGTCAAATTTCCTATTTTACAACATTATTACAAACAAATCCTATAGAATCCTGCGAAATACCAACTACCCCCATGGGATTTTTCTAAATCCCATGTATGTGGGAATTCAGTTCCGGACTTTCCTTTAAACCAAATGCGGATTGGAATGGAATCCGATTCCAAATCCCACCAAATCCTGCAAACCAAATGGGCACTAAATGAACATTCCAAACAAGTAGGGAGTGTGGCACATACATGTTTACTCGGTACTCATCGTCAATTTTTTCTTTGAATTTCTTTGAAGTTTGAGCATCAAGCTTTACTCGACAACCGACTTTACATGGTTGTTCCTCTCTCATAAGAAACTGAAATGGAGATTAGAAGCTTAGATCATAATACACAACGGGAAAGAGCAATCTCGAGAGGTCAACTTTAACCTTGACCAAAAATTGGGTCGGAAGGTCCTTACCATGTAGACTGAATTCTCAATGCGGTCACCTCTCAGCACCTCCCCCAAATTTTCGGCACTGTTTTTAACGTGCGTAGGCTTACAATAGTTCAAGTAATAGTACTCATAAGGAAGTTGAGTTTTCGTAGAAGAAAGCTTGTTGACTTTAACTTGAAGAGAATCACCCTGATAAGACGATTAGCAATCGGTTTAACAATTAACCAAAGATCAACAAATATAAGATCGTTTTCGAGTTAAGGATATCAATCTTATATAAGGACCACATCGAAACGAATTCAGAAATTCTAGAACAAATATAAATCAAACACCTAGGTGGGAAAAAAATAGATCTGGCAACAGTCTTCTATCTAATTAGTTTATAGTTTATGATATGTATAAATCAAGCTTATGTTTAGGGATGTGGGTTTGAGGTTAAATTTCACTTAACCTTACACTGTAAGCATTTGGTAAACGGCACTTACTTATGATTTGACTTGATTCTTACGTTAATAAACGGTTAATAAAGGGTTGCATATTGCTAATACCCATCTACAAATCCTAACACCGTCAAATTCAAATCAGATCTGGAAATGAGATGGTCAACGAGAACTACGTTGACTAAACCACCATTCCCCACTTACACCGATTTGTTCTTTACGAATTTTAACCACCATTTGCCACTTCACAATGAGCAACCATCACTTACCATTACAGATGCATACACCCCGAAACCCCCAAATAACATAATTATTATTCCAGTTATGCCACAATTACGTTAACCGCATCGACGACTTGCCTTGTCAATACCATTCTTCACCATCAAGCAACCAACACTCAACTAAAAGTAGATCTGCCAACAGCAAATCTGTCTAACTCCAAACAAAAACTCGAAATCGTATAGGAAGTTCTACTCTAACCGCAAACCAAAACCCTAGACGTAGGCTCGATGTTATGCACATCATAAGCTATAAACTGAGACTCTAAAGTAAAATCGGATCTCAGGAGACGAATCATTTCGTTTTAAACACATTCAAAAATTCAGATTTGAGTAAATTACATCAGATGAAAACGCTACTACTAGATCCAACGGATATCGAGAACGTACCCTAAGGAAATCACGAGGAGCAACGCCGGGGAGATAGAATGATTCAGATGATGAGATGAAGAAGACGATTGATATGAAGATAGTAGACAAGAAGCCACTGGAGCTCCGTTCCATCTTCGAGATCTCGATCGAGTAGCAGCTGCAGCAGGTTGTGTGTGAACTGTGATGAGGAGGTACAAAGGGTAGAACGAAATCCGTGTTTTCTGTGTTGTGAATATAGACGAGCTCATAAATCTAATTCCACTCCCTATTTTGCTATTTTCAGATAGACGGAATTTTAATTATTAACCCCCGAAGTATTTGAGATTCTGCAATTTTAGTTCAAAAAGGTTATTTTACTACTTTGGTGCATAGTTGATGGATTTTTTTTTCTTTTAGGGCATCCGTTTGCAAATGATCATCTTAGGGGCCGTTTACCTAATCACTTACCGGTAAAATCCAACACTATCACTTACTTCCCGAGTAAAATTTTAGTCCACCAAAATGGCATCGTATGCAATAATTTAGCCGGTAAGCGCTAACCGTGGTAAGAGTCGTCACACTCACTTACCTGGTTAGACACTCGGTTCTTGCTTCCGCTCTTACCGGGTAAGATTCTTAGTCCTTTCCATATTCATCCGGTAAGCTAATGTGACTTGATAAGCATTTATCCAGATAAGCGTTTTGTAAACGGCCCCTTAGTGAAGTCTTGTCTAACATTTGTAAATTTTATAGTTGTTGTTGTGATGGTTGACATATACAATTGTTTATTTGAAGACACTGCAAATAAGATTTTAATTATCTTTCTCTGTTTTCTTAAGTGTGCTTATGGCCATCATTTGTTTTACTTAATCGTGGACATAAACCCCAGAGAAAAATAATATGTTTTACCTTGGATCGTTGCCATGATCTTCAACCCGTAAATATCAACCATACAAGCATATGAAGACAAATTCCACATTTATGTTGGTAGTTAGTTTACCATTCTAAACGCACTCACGATTGAATTTTTAATCTGATTTGTAAATAAATGTATCATTATGCTCCATTCTTGTTACAATATATTAATATGTAATAAAAGTGTAAAAATCATAAAATACGAAGAATAGAAAAGGTGACACTTTTATTGTTTATCATGGTCATGTGGTGGAAAAAAAGTTATAATAAGTTTTTAACCCAAAAGTACAATTAAAAACTCTGGACCAATATTGAAGGTTATTAAATAGTTGAAGGACCATTTTTGTAGTTTAATCATCTACTACCGGTGAGTCTTTAACTCCTTGCCATTTGAAAGTTAAACGCCGACACGAAGTTACCACCAAAGTCATAACAACACCGTCCACACTCTTGCAACACCATACTCTTTTTTAAAGTGTCACATTATCTTTGCAATAACACATTTCAGGACACACATAGAATACCAAACTTTTTTCTAAACTAATAAATTATAATATAAATAATATAGATAATTATAATATAACTAATAAATTAATTATAAAATATAGATAACTAAAATTTTACTTTTGTTTTCTTTTACTATATTTTGTGTAATTTTTTTATGTTTGTGTGCATTTATCTATTAGTATTTGTATTTTCGTAATTTTTATATTAATGTACTTTTAATTTAATAGTTTAAATAAAAAAAAACATTGTATAAAAATATCATTTTTTAAAATAAAGCATGGGTAATAAATTTTAATAAAAATATTAAAATAAATAATGTTCAAATAAACTAATAAATATATTAATAATTAATGTTTAAACAAATTAATTAATTAAATTAAATTAAATTAAACACAAATACATTTGTTTAATATATAGTATTTGTGAAAGACCTTTTTTCTAATTGTGAAAGAAGTGAGTTGTCTTGCAAGACCTTGCAAACCACATGACATGCCACATGACATGTCATGTTATCTTGCGATGAGCGTGTGTGGATGCTCTAAACAAGAATACTTTAATTTTTACAATTTTTTTATTTGTTAAATATGAATTATCGAATAATTATATATTTTTAGGGTTTTAATGTATAAAAAAGAGTGATTCATTAAAATGTACCAAGTTGGAGTCTTCACTTACAAAAATACCCAAACTCTCCCTCATTTAACCAAAATAACCAAAAATCCGTGATGAAACCCCGCGATCGAAGACCTCTTAAAAAAGTTGGATTCACACACCAATTCATATTGATTCCCTGAAAAAGACCCCTCCCTCGATTGCTGTCCATTCATACTCGCTCGCGGACCATGCCTTCTTGATCGCAGACATGCCTTCTCGATCGCAAACACACATTGGGACGATTTTGGTTAAATCAAGGGGGAATCCAACTTTTTCAGGAGTCTTCGATCGCGGGGTACCATCACATATTTTTGGGGTATTTTGGTTAAATTAGGAAGAGTTTGAGCATTTTGGTAAGTCCAAGTCAAACTTGGGGCATTTCGAGTAATTTCTCTATAAAAAATTCATGGACATTTAAATTTGTTTGTCTTCTAAAAACAAAAACAAAAAAGACAGTTTTATTTCTTGATAACTTATTTGATTTGTAGTCAAAACCATAACTTGCAGTATTGTTTCGTTCTGATAATTATGTATCCCAGATTATGTAATTATAAAAATAAGCAAGATTTTACATAAAATAAAAACTATGAAAGTAAAAAATAACACATATCATGTAGTGTGGTCAATGATTGATCTATATAAGTGTCCACAACAAGTATTGCTTAGAGCATCTCCAACAGCTTCCCCATTTTGGAGAAAATGGGGAATATGGTCCTAAAATGAGCTCCAACGGCTTCCCCAAACTCATCCCTATTTTGGAGAAAGTTGGAGATTCCCTAAAATTTTCTCCAAATATGGAGAATACCCCAAAACTAGAATTCTCCAAAATGGGGAATCTGTTGGAGATGGAAGCAAATTTTTTGGGGGATTTTGACTTTTGCTTTCCCATTTTGGAAAAAATTTAGGGAAGCTGTTGGAGATGCTCTTACTAATTTCGGTGTAAGGGTCTGTTTATTAGCGGCATAATAAACTTAACGGGACTTAGAAATTATTAGGAAAATTATATTGATACATGATTGTTTGGTAGTGGTTTGATAATATTGAATGTAGTTTATTGAGTAAGCCCTTAAAGAAGAGTTTGATTTAGAAAGTCAAGTTTTTTTCCAAGCCTGTTACTCCCATTAAAAAACTCTATAAAAAACTCCTCATATTAAAAAATTATAATGGTCATCTTGTAATTTCAAAACTATAAGGATGAAATATGTTACTTTTAGCAAACCACAAGGACCAAATTTGTAGTTTATTCTAAAATAAAAAAGTTGGGCTGCAACCTAAGCCCAACCCAGTTTGAACCGGGCCAAAATACAATTGGGCCGAAAATCCTATTGCCTTAATTTATGTCTTATTGTTATTTCTTTTTCTGATGTTCATGGTTTTATTAAGTATTTTATTAGTTTTTTTTGGAAGGGTGTCATAGTCTATGCCTAGACTAATCTCTTGGCAAATTATGACTGTAAGACATCAGTGCTGATTAAACCTCAGTGGCCACAATTGTTGTGTACGTCTGGATTCGAACCCTTGGCAGATGTGATATTCCACCACATCCCCAGAGCTTTAACCAGTACGCCACAACCCTTGTGGTTAACTATTTTATTAGTTGTTGTATTCATTTTATTTATTTGATTTTAGTCATTTTGTGCTTCTGCAGTTGATGTTGCATCCATTTCTGTTTTAACATATATGTGGTTTTTTAAAAACACAACAAAAATTCCAGTAAACTCCAACATAACATGATTGGGGAACATATTTTAGCATTCGTTTTTTTAAGTATATAATATTTATATACGACAAATGAAACAAATAAACTCACACACCTTTCCCATCTTTGGTGAGGTTTGAACCCCTGACCTCCTAGCAGTTGAGAGGCTTCGATACCGATAGGCCAAAGGCCCTTTGGTATATTTTAGTATTCGTTGGTGGTGGTATATAATCAATTTGCGAGCTAACAAAGATCTTAATACTGGAGCTCTTTTCCGATTATTTGTTTATGTTGTATCTTAAATAACGGACTGGTTACACATATAACCAAAATGGAAACCTAAGGGGCTGTTTGGCAGTTATTGAATGGTTTGGTGAAGAATGATTAAGAGGCATTTATGATATAGTGCAAAATGAAATATGGTTGTTTGGTATTTGTTTAGAATGAAACCAGGGTGCTGAACGGTTAAAGGTGGCCCAGAATGCTAAACCATTCAGAGGATTTTAGAACCATTAAGAGTCATATTTTTTTTTGCCAAACAAGATTTACCTCTGAATGATTCAGAGGTCGCCTCATAATGGAACTATTAAGAGGTAGACAAACAGCCCCTAAGTCTTTTGTGATTGAAAATGCATATGCTCGTCTCAATCATATTAGGACTTTGGTAATTCAAAATAGATGCTCATCTATCACCATTTATTTGGACTTTTTGGCATTTTGATGTTGATTATGATAAATAACATCAAAATGGTGTTGAGTTGGAGTTGTTGTTACAATATATTAAGGATACGAGACACGTAATAAAATGAGTTGAAGTCTACGTGCACCTAAGCACCAATTATAGTTGTAAACTAGAATAATAAAAGACCCGACAAAATCAAAAGAATGATAATCATTTCCCTTGAAAAAAATAGGTGGTTGATCGGGACAGAGCCGTTCCTATGGGAGGGAGAGTCGGGCGTATGCCCAGGGCCCAAAAGAAATAGGGCCCAAAAGTTAAGTATATACTATCAAAACGATATCATATGCAACAATTTCCCGGTAAACTTTTACCCGGTAAGATTCTTGGTGTTTGTCAAATTTAATCTGTAAGGTAATATGGCTTGGTAAGTGTTTACCCGGGTAAACGTTTAGTAAACCGCACCTTAGCCTTATTTTTCTTTCCTTTTGCTAATAAAAAAACTCGAGAACATGAAATTTTCCGTTCCATCCTCCTCTTTCCTTCGTAAGATAGACTCGAGAATACAACATAATTGTCCATGTATTTTGGTATAAAAACGAGTACTTATTTAGTATACAAATAAGTAGTTTGAATGGATTATGAAGACTATGAATATTGCATTGTCTTTTTAGGCACATTATATTAAACTAGAAGGGTACTCGCGCAATGCAGCGCGATATGTCTTGATTTTAATGTTTTGTTTTACTTTTTATCATTGTCGATTTTATAAAACGGTTTTGTGTAGTTTTGAGAAAATTATAATTTTTTTTGTAAATTTGTACAAAGAATGACGCTTTTTGAGGGGCTCATGAGGATTTGAAAGGGGTTAAGAGATACGGATTAATTAGGTAACTAATAAGGATTAAAGATTGATGTTTTTTAGGGGTTTACCATTTGAGAATTTGTAGCATGTAGGGAGTTAGAGATAAAGACTAAAAGGTATGAGTTAGAGATAAGGACAATTTAATTATTAGAATTAACAGTGATACATAAAGCTTCGTTAGTTGTTTTTAAAAGATTTTAAACAATCAACATTAAATAGCAGTACATAAGGCTTTATGAATTGTTTTTAAGAGTTTTTCATAAATGCTTTATAATATGGTATAGATAGGCACGATCAATATTATAATACTTTACAATATATTTTTTTAAAACGACAAGCAATTGTTTTTAAAAAGCGCAAACAACGGGGATACAACGAAAGGGAAAAGACTTGCGAGATGCAAGACTAAAGGGCAAAAAGGCCAAACCACAACCAAATACCCCAAAGAACATAAGCCAAACCCAACAAAAAGCCACCAAAGGCAAAAGGGAATAAGAGCTAGGGGTGTGCATCGGTCGGATCAGGCCCAAAAAACCCTAACCCGATCCGGTTTCGGGTGGAAGGAGGAGGCCCCGAAACCCATCCAAAGTGTAGCTCAGGTTTCGGGTTTCGGGCCATTTCGGGTGACGGGTTGTTCGGGTCGGGTCGGGTTGTGTAAACTACATTAAACAAACAGAGTCATATCTGTTACATACTTACATTCAACTTCTTTTGATTAAAAACACTGCAATTCTGTAATAACCAGGTATGTTATTGGTTTATTTATAAGGGTTACTTTAATTTAATTTTATGGAGTTAGAAGTTAAGGGGTAAGATTTAATTTTAATATGGAAGTGTAGGGGTGTATTTTGCCATATAGAGTAAGTTAAGGGTTTGTTTGGTATTTTTACCAAACTCCACACCACCACCGCCATATTTCCTCACTAGGAGGAGGTGTCCTCCTAATTGAGTATCTAAACAAATATCCTAAGTATTGTGTGTGTGAATTCGGTTTAGAGAGAGAGAGAGAGAGAAGAAAATGAAGAATGAAAGCTTAGATTTCTGCTGGAATTGCTAAAAACATCTGAAGGAATCAAGGTAATAATTCTGTACAATCCATACTTTTATTTGTTTAGTTTCTAAAAGTTTTGCTATGAGTTTTAGAAGTGGGTTTTGATGATTTAGGGAGGTTTTGAGAAATCTGAGCATATGGTTAGGTTATGTTAATGGTCTTAAACATATCTGCATAATTTCAGCAACATGCATAGTTAAAAGATTAAATTCTGGGTTTAAGATGAACACTGTGGACTGAGACATTCAAGCAAGTCGCAATGGTGGGTTGCGACATGCTTGAATATGGCAATCTTCATGAATGTCGCAACGGTGAGTTGCGACTTGCTCATGAAGTCGCAATGGTGGGTTGCGACTTGGATGGGAAGTCGCAGTAGTTGATTGCGACTTGAGTGGGAAGTCGCAGTAGTTGATTGCGACTTGAGTGAGAAGTCGCAATAGTTGATTGCGACTTGGTATAGTGTATTGCGACTTGAGTCGAGGATTTCAGTACTTAGAGATTTCTAGCCTTAAAAAGAAATGTTTGTATTCATGTGGTACAGATTCCGTGAAACGGGACTGAAGGAATTGGAGTGCTCGGTAATAGCGCGGAAAGATTTTTGGAAATAAGCTAATCAAATGAGTTTTTCTTTAAAATGTTTTCAAATGGAATACATATATGTGATTAAATGTAATATTGTGCATATAGTGTTTATATGAGTATTACATTGTATGGGTACTAGTTGGTCGGGCTTAGGACCGGTGAAAGTTGGCTGTACAAAGGGACAGTGGTGTTGGCTGTATTTAGTACAGCGGTGTAAATTAATTAATTGGCTTGCTACCAATTAATATGGCCAAGAAAAAGAAAAGAGAAAGAGATGGAAAGATACGTGATGCATGAGTCATAGTTGGTATTCTTATGTGAATTATGTATATGATGTTGTGCAAATGTTTTCTTTAACTATCGGGGATTTTCTCACTAGACCTTAAGGTCTAACCCTCATTTTTGTTTTAAAATATGTATTCCAGGTCAAGGAGCAAATAAGAGACAATGATAAGATTTATCATGTTTAGCTTTTGTGGAAGATGAATGATTATGAAGATTCAAGTTGTGTTTTGTATCTATTATGTATTTTACTTTATTCGAAAAAGTTTGTACTAAAAGACCTAATTGTAGAATCTAAGGGACCGTATTTGAATTATGATATGTTATTTTGTGGTGAAATATATGTTATTTGTGTGTTGGGATTAAGGGATGTTACAGATGGTATCAGAGCCCTAGTTTAAGAGATTTAGGTATTAGTATCTGTACCTAGACTTAAACTGCATGCGAAGTAGGATGTCCTTATTATTTATAGAACCTTGGGATGTTAAATATAAAAAGGTAGAAGGAACATCATGTAAGGTAATTTTAGATTACACCTGGACAGTGTAATTGTGATCTTACAGGTACATGTTTGAACCAGAATACTTTGTTATATGGGGGTATGTGCTTACGTGTATATTAACCTTGTTTGAATCAACAGAATGGCAAGTGGGACGAGACAAACGAACCGGGAAAGGGAAGGAAATCCGAATAGATCTAATCCAACAGCCGGAGGAAGGGGAAGAGGGGGAGAAAGAGGCAGAGGTAGGACTGGGGGCAGAGTACATGGGCGAGGCACAGAGTTTGTTACGAGAGACGACCTAGCAACTGAAATGGGAAGACTTCAGGAAAATATCCAAGCTATGTTTAACCAGACTCACCATACGGAAACGGAAAGACCAGATCCTAACTTTGAAAATGAGATGCCTATCACACCTACTGTCACATCAGTACCAAGAAAGTGTGACTATAAAATGTTTTTAAGCTGTAAACCACCCACTTATGGAGGGGACAGAGATCCAGTAAAGGCGATGCGGTGGCTGAAGGAAGTTGAAGCTGTATTTAAAACCAGTAAATGTGCGGAAGAAGATAAGGTGTTATATGGAACTGCAATGTTGAAAGCAGATGCCTTATATTGGTGGGAGGCCCTTATTGACTCTAAAGGACCTGATGTATATTCAACCTTTACTTGGGGCGAATTCTCGAGAGCATATAAGGAACAGTTTTGTCCGCAAGCCGCAGTTAGACAGTTGGAAGAGGAATTCCTGAGCCTACAACAAGGGAATTTATCAGTAAGAGACTACACTGCCGTTTCTTAGAGAAGTCGCGTTTTGGGGAGTATTATGTTGCCACAGAGAAAATGAAGATGGAAAGGTATGTATTTGGATTGAACTCGGAAATTAGAAAGTTAGTGACTGCAACGAGACCTGATACCTTTTCAGAAGCAGTAAATGCCGCGGAAAATGTGGAGCGGGACAATAAGAGGGATTCTGGGGATAAGAGTGCGGGAAAGAGAAAATGGGAAGGACCACCACACGATATGAAGAAGTCCGGGTTTCATCGATTTGATAGTCGTCCACCTTTCCGATCAGTTGAAAGACCTTTCCCAAGGTGCCACCGTTTTCATCAAGGAAGCTGTCAAGTTGATCCTAGAAACTGTTATAAGTGCGGGAAGATTGGTCACATTGCCAAAGACTGTCGGGTGGTTAGATTTTTTTATTCGTGCAATTCTCCAGATCATCTTCAGTCAGATTGCCCACTGGGAAGAATACAATCGGGTGGCACGTCAACAAGAGCAACGGGTGTTAGACCAGCAATACCGAGGTTAGAACCAGCAAGAGCAAAAGGTCGTTCATTTCAGATGACAGCAAAGGAAGCGGAGGAAACTCCGGACGTGGTTACAGGTACATTCTTAATAAATTCTACACGTGCTAAGGTTTATTTGATTCCGGTGCAAACCGATCGTTTGTGTCTCCTTCATTTGCTGCTTATATGCATTTAAAGCCGAAAGTGTTAGATCATGCTTTAATGGTAGATACGGCAAATGATAATCAAGTGTCGGTTAAAGAAGTATTTGATAGCTGTGTGATAGATATAGAAGGGTGCGGAGTACCGATTCAGTTATTTCCAATAGCCCTGGTTGAGTTTGATGTGGTAGTGGAAATGGATTGGTTAGCTGAGAACCAAGCTAACATAGTCTGTGATAAAAAGTTAATAAATGTGGTGTTACCTGAAAAAGGGCCGGTAGTGATTTATGGTGATCGTAGGAATCATCAGTATAATCTTATATATATGATAAAAGCCCGTAAGTGTGTTAATAAAGGTTGCCTGAGTTACTTAGCTTATGTGATTGATACTAAGCTAGAGAATAGTAAGTTAGAAGATATTCCAATTGTTAGTGAATTTCCAGAAGTTTTCCCCGAAGACTTGAATAGCCTTCCGCCCATTAGACAGGTAGAATTTGGTATAGATCTGATTCTCGGAGCCACCCCTGTAGCCCGTGCACCGTATCGTTTGGCACCTCCGGAAATGAAAGAAATGATGGCACAACTGCAAGATCTATCCGATAAGGGTTTCATCAGACCGAGTTCTTCACCGTGGGGAGCACCAGTTTTGTTTGTGAAAAAGAAGGATGGTTCGATGAGAATGTGTATCGACTATAGAGAATTGAATAAGCGTACGATCAGAAACAAGTATCCTCTACCGAGAATTGATGACCTCTTCGATCAATTAGTCGGAGCTTGTTGTTTCTCCAAGATTGATTTAAGATCCGGTTATCACCAGTTGAAGGTCAAAGAAGAAGACGTTTTGAAAACTGCTTTTCGCACCAGGTACGGTCACTATGAGTTTCTAGTAACGCCATTTGGATTGACGAACGCTCCAGCTGCTTTTATGGATTTAATGAATCGGGTATGTAAGCAGTATCTTGATAAATTCGTTATTGTGTTTATTGATGATATACTTATCTATTCCCGATCCAAGGAAGAGCACGCGCAACACCTTCGTTTGATTCTAGAACTACTGAAGGAAGAAAAGTTGTATGCTAAATTTTCAAAATATGAATTCTGGTTACGGGAAGTACAGTTTCTGGGGCATGTAGTTTCCGAAAAAGGTATACAAGTTGATCCGATGAAAGTGGACGCAGTTGAAAAGTGGGAACCGCCGAAAACAGCAACAGAAGTACGGAGTTTTCTGGGTTTGGCCGGCTATTATCGAAAGTTTATAAAAGATTTCTCTCGTATTGCCACACCTCTGACTAAGCTGACTCGAAAGAATCTGAAGTTTGAATGGAAGACAGAACAGGATGAAGCATTTCGGATATTGAAAGAAAAACTGTGCAGCGCGCCGATACTAGCATTACCCGAAGGTTCGGAAGATTTTGTGGTCTATAGTGATGCTTCTAAGTTGGGATTGGGTTGTGTATTGATGCAGCGGGGAAAGGTTATTGCTTATGCTTCCCGTCAATTAAAAGATCATGAGAGACAGTATCCTACGCACGACATGGAACTTGCAGCGGTTGTCTTTGCATTGAAGATTTGGAGACATTATCTGTATGGTTCTAAATGTCAAATTTATACCGATCATAAGAGTCTCCAACATCTTTTTGATCAGAAGGAATTATATGAGGCAAAGGAGATGGCTAGAACTGGTAAATGATTACGACTGTGAAATTCTTTATCATCCGGGAAAGGCGAATGTGGTAGCTGATGCACTGAGTCGTCAAGAAAGGAGTGGAACAATAAAAGCTATTTCACTAAGAGCTGAACTCTTACCCAACATCTTTGACGAACTGTTGAAGTGTCAGATAGAAGCTTGTCAGGAAGAACATTTGAAGTCAGAACGGTTAGTGGGGATATCAGCATTGCTTGTGAAAGATGACCGTGGGCTGTTATGTCTGGAGAACAGAATTTGGGTGCCTCGTTTGGGTGGATTACGTGATCGCGTGTTACAAGAAGCTCATCAATCTCGTTTCTCTATCCATCCAGGTACGAATAAGATGTATAGAGATCTGAAACAATTTTACTGGTGGCCGGGAATAAAAAGAAGCATTGCAAAGCATGTGGAAGAATGTACTACTTGCAAAAAGGTGAAGATTGAACATCAAAAGTCGTTTGGTCAGTTACAGCGATTAGAAATACCGATGTGGAAATGGGATCAGATTACTACCGATTTCATCACAAAGCTACCAAGGACTCCAAAAGGGTTTGATTCTATTTGGGTGATAGTCGACAGGTTGACGAAGTCTGCACACTTCTTACCGATAAAGGAAACTGATTCAATGGAACGATTAGCCAAGTTGTATATAGACGAAATAGTAACTCGACATGGAGTTCCAATCTCAATAATTTCAGATCGGGATAGTCGTTTTACTTCAAGGTTCTGGAGAAGTTTTCAAAAGGAGATGGGAACGCAGATAAAGTTAAGTACAACTTATCATCCTCAAACTGATGGTCAGAGTGAAAGAACAATCCAGACTTTAGAAGATATGCTTCGGGCTTGCATCGTTGATTTTGGGGGATCGTGGGATAAGCATTTGCCTTTGATAGAATTTGCCTACAACAACAGTTATTATTCCAGCATTCAAGCGGCACCGTTTGAAGTATTATATGGTAGAAAATGTCGAACGCCTCTATGTTGGAATGAAGTGGGAGAGAAACGGTTAGCAGGGCCAGATATAGTACAGTTAACAGCAGATAAGATTACTCAGATTCGGGAAAGATTGAAAGTGGCTCAAGATAGACAGAAAAGCTATGCCGACCGACGCCGGAAACCGTTAGAGTTCCAAGTTGGAGATTTTGTAATGTTAAAAGTCTCACCTTGGAAAGGAGTCATTCGATTTGGGAAGCAAGGTAAACTTAGCCCGAGGTATATTGGACCGTTTGCAATTACTGAAAGAATTGGGGAAGTAGCTTACCGATTAGATTTACCGCCAGAATTAAGCAGGATTCACAACGCCTTTCATGTGTCGAATTTTCGGACGTGTTTGATTTCACCAGACCAGGCAGTCTCTCTACCAGATATACAGGTTGATGAAAAGTTGAATTATGTGGAGGAACCGGAAGCTATTGTTGACCGAAAAGTTAGAGTTTTGCGGAATAAAGAAATCAGACAAGTGAAAGTTCAGTGGCGACATCATAGAGGTCAGGATGCTACTTGGGAATCAGAGTCAGAAATGAGAGCCAAATACCCTCATTTGTTCGCTTAACAGAATTCCGGGACGGAATTCTTTTAAGGGGGAGATGTTGTAATAACCAGGTATGTTATTGGTTTATTTATAAGGGTTACTTTAATTTAATTTTATGGAGTTAGAAGTTAAGGGGTAAGATTTAATTTTAATATGGAAGTGTAGGGGTGTATTTTGCCATATAGAGTAAGTTAAGGGTTTGTTTGGTATTTTTACCAAACTCCACACCACCACCGCCATATTTCCTCACTAGGAGGAGGTGTCCTCCTAATTGAGTATCTAAACAAATATCCTAAGTATTGTGTGTGTGAATTCGGTTTAGAGAGAGAGAGAAGAAATCGAAGAAAAGGAAGAAGGAAAGCTTAGATTTCTGCTGGAATTGCTAAAAACATCTGAAGGAATCAAGGTAATAATTCTGTACAATCCATACTTTTATTTGTTTAGTTTCTAAAAGTTTTGCTATGAGTTTTAGAAGTGGGTTTTGATGATTTAGGGAGGTTTTGAGAAATCTGAGCATATGGTTGGGTTATGTTAATGGTCTTAAACATATCTGCATAATTTCAGCAACATGCATAGTTAAAAGATTAAATTCTGGGTTTAAGATGAACACTGTGGACTGAGACATTCAAGCAAGTCGCAATGGTGGGTTGCGACATGCTTGAATATGGCAATCTTCATGAGTAGTTGATTGCGACTTGAGTGGGAAGTCGCAGTAGTTGATTGCGACTTGGATGGGAAGTCGCAGTAGTTGATTGCGACTTGGTATAGTGTATTGCGACTTGAGTCGAGGATTTCAGTACTTAGAGATTTCTAGACTTAAAAAGAAATGTTTGTATTCATGTGGTACAGATTCCGTGAAACGAGACTGAAGGAATTGGAGTGCTCGGTAATAGCGCGGAAGGATTTTTGGAAATAAGCTAATCAAGTGAGTTTTTCTTTAAAATGTTTTCAAATGGAATACATATATGTGATTAAATGTAATATTGTGCATATAGTGTTTATATGAGTATTACATTGTATGGGTACTAGTTGGCCGGGCTTAGGACCGGTGAAAGTTGGTTGTACAAAGGGACAGTGGTGTTGTCTGTATTTAGTACAGCGGTGTAAATTAATTAATTGGCTTGCTACCAATTAATATGGCCAAGAAAAAGAAAAGAGAAAGAGATGGAAAGATACGTGATGCATGAGTCATAGTTGGTATTCTTATGTGAATTATGTGTATGATGTTGTGCAAATGTTTTCTTTAACTAACGGGGATTTTCTCACTAGACCTTAAGGTCTAACCCTCATTTTTGTTTTAAAATATGTATTCCAGGTCAAGGAGCAAATAAGAGACAATGATAAGATTTATCATGTTTAGCTTTTGTGGAAGATGAATGATTATGAAGATTCAAGTTGTGTTTTGTATCTATTATGTATTTTACTTTATTCGAAAAAGTTTGTACTAAAAGACCTAATTGTAGAATCTAAGGGACCGTATTTGAATTATGATATGTTATTTTGTGGTGAAATATATGTTATTTGTGTGTTGGGATTAAGGGATGTTACAAATCCCTAATTTCCTATTGAGTTTCTTCAAATTCCAACAATCAAAATTAAGATTTATACCAACCCCAAATCTTTCTACATAGCAATGTTGAAACTTGTGCAAATATCCAGGAGATACCTTGGCTTCGACAATCGACATAGATGAGAATCGAGAATCGTGGGTATGGCTTGGGTTCGACAGAGACGAGAATCGATGGATGGGTATGGCTTGGCTTCGACAGAGACGAGAATCGATCGACAGAGACGAGAATCGATCGACAATCGAGAATCATGGGTATGGCTTGGCTTCGAGCCTTCGACAGAGACGAGAATCGATGGATGGCTTCGAGTCTTCGACAAATCGACAGAGATGAGAATCGCGGTGAATGACTGAATGAGTGGATGTAATTGAAATTTGAATCCCTAAATCCCTAATTCAATTTACCAATAATATTTAAGAAAATATATATATATATATATATAGGCTGGGTATCAAATACAAACCAACTAGTTTGTACAAACTCAATCTACCTTCATGAATTTGCAATTTTTTTAATTTGGCTTCATGAATCTATATTTTGGCTTCATGAATATATAATTTGGCTTGTATTTCATGAATTTTCAATTTTTTTAATTTGGCTTCATGAATCTATATTTGACTGAAAGTGTAAATATGAAGCACAAAATTTTTCACAATTGGTCCTTGCCCGCGATCGCGGGCTCCCTTGGCGGAAAATTAGGGTATTTTGGTAAAATTTTCAAGAAATGGGGTATTTTGGTAAGTCAATGTCAAACTTAGGGTATTTTAATTAAATTCTCATATATATATAAGTAAATTAATTTAGTAAATCCCATATAAAATAGTAGTAATTTAGTAAATCTCGCATAAAGTAGTAGTCTGTTTGATAACATGTAATTCATAAGCATATCGTCGTGTTGCTATTAATGATGAGGAGAGAAAATGGAAGAAGGTGGTAGTTTGGATGCTAGAGACAAAGGGGCTAGAGAACTTCACGAAGATGGTGTTGAGTAGGATGAAGACCCACAAGTTGAAGGTGCGGAAAATTTTGAATTCAACTCCGATGATGAAGGACTTTTTGATATAAATGATGAAGATTACATGGAAGTATAGTTATTTTAGATGATATATCCACTCTAACACAACGTGTTTTTTGTATGCGGTATTGGAGTCTTAGAATATTAGAGATATATGGAACCACGTGTAGATCGTTCAATTAATTGTTATGAGGCCATCAGTACCGCTGCCCTCAAGCGCCACATCAGCGCCACATCAGCTTTTCTCCTAACCCTCTCCTTACCCTAAAGTGGTGTACCGGGTACCCGATACTCTAAGAAGCCCGCAACCCCACCCCACCCTCACCCTCCTCTCACACAACCCTCGGGTTTATCGGGTTTTGGAACCCGCAGAGGAAGCCCGCAGCCCCCCTACCACTACCCGATGGAGCCCGCAGGAGCCCGATCCCGAGCCGAGCCCGCTGGCGGTACCGATGGCCTGATCTCTTGATATCATTTTTTGTAAGTTTGTATATTCGATATCAAATTATCAATGCATGATTCTTCTTTTGTTTATAGTTTTATATGAATTTAAATTGTTAAGAACACACATATATAATTATATGTATATATACATACTATACATAATATTATATATTAAGTCACCTCTAGAAAAATAAAATTAGATATTTCTTGAGTAATGAGATAAAACACATATGTTGACTCATTATCCAAGTATTTTTCTGACTCAAAATTTTAAGGTTGAGCAGGATTAACTGAATATACAACCTACCCTAGACATGTGCATTAAACTTGGTACTATAATTGAGGTTTGACTTGGTTTTGAAGCCAACCAAATTATTCAAAATTAGTTTTGGCTATTAAATTTTTCTACCAAATTAATTAATAATTTTTTAAACAATATGTAAAATCTTTTACCCAGTCATGATGGTTGTGTCGTAGTGGTTGAGACTTAAGACGGATATGGTGGAATATCTCATCTGCATAAGTTTTAATTACAGACGCCCATAACAACCGTGGCTACAATCACTTGAGTAGTGGCGTATGTTGGTGCAAGTGTACCACATCTCTATATATTTTATATATTTATTTTGATGATTACAAACACACCGTATTATTGTTTTTCTAACAATTTTATCCAAGTGTGCAGTTAATTGGACAACATGAAGATTTTATCTGAAGAGTCCAAGACTGGTGTTTACGTCATCATATATCTCATAATAATAAACACCCTAAAATAATATACCACTTGGATATTTCAAAAACCTAACCCAACACTATTTTTAAATTAAACTAAATCTTTGATTTAAATTAATTTAGAAATGTTTTGAATTTAAAATTGAATTATTCAAATCTTAGCCAAAAATGTTGCTGTTGACTCTTTTTGGAATAGGGAAAAAGAAATCAGGTCCCTTTTTAAGCTATGGTCGTTCAATCAAAGGAGCTGAATTTTCTGACGCTGAGATGCCTTTTTCAGGCGGTATACCGCGTGGTGTATGGCGGTATACCGCGGCTCTGCTACACGTGTTGCAGGTTGCTTTTGCAGGTTGACCTCTTTATGTCAGCTACTTTTTCTGGGCGGTATACCGCGCCCATATAGGCGGTATACCGCAGCACCCTTCGACCGTTGCTGCTCCAAGTATATATATCATGCAGCATTCTCAACTCCTAGCAAGAATTGGAATACCTATTTTTTGGAGAAACTCTCAGCTACATCACTTATTCAATATATTTTTTGAGTGATCAAACCCTCAAAAATCCAAGTGTTATACTTATACAAGAGTGATTAATATTGTGAGATATATTCTCTTGTAAGTATTTGAATAGTGTGAGTGATTCACGTTCTCGAGCAAAAGCAAGAGATTTTATTATCATTGTATCAAGGTTTGTGTTCTACCATAAAGAACACTTATAGTGAATCAGTGTGTCGAGAAGTGTCTCGGCAAGTGGACTAGCCAGCCAGTTGGTGGTGAACCACTTTAAATCTCGGTGTCGGTATCAATATTCTCTACCCTTATCTCTTTATATTCCCGTTGTGCACTTAATTTTATTTATATATTTGTTGTGCATGCAATATTTGTTGTTGATTTTGATAAGAGAATTTTTATTTGTGAAATATTTTTAAATACAACCTTTACCCCCCCTAAGGTTGTCCTAACAATTGGTATCAGAGCGGGTTGCAAGTTTCTTTAAAAATATTTGTGCTTTTTAAAAACTTGTTCTTATATTTTAAATGGCAACCTCTGAGGGAATTATTTCTACAAAGATTCCGCAAATTGACACCGAAAATTTTGGTCTTTGGGCAAATCTTTTTGAATGCTACGTTCGTGGCAAAAGTCGAAAAATTTGGGACATTATTAAAAATGGAGATTATAAACCCACCAAAACCAAAGATGGAGTAATTAGTGAAAAACCAGTAGCGGAATGGTCCGCCGCTGAGGATGCTTGGGTTTGCTTAAATTTTGAAGCTAAAAATATTCTTTTTTCGGCACTTACTAAAGATGAGATTGAACGTGTTTATTCTTGTGAAACTGCTCACGATATTTGGGAAAATCTAAATAATACTCATAGAGGAAATTCTCAAGTCAAAAGCTCAAAAATAAATATTCTTGTACATGATTATGAAATGTTTGAGATGTTAAAAGATGAGTCAATCGACTCAATGTTTAAACGTTTTAACCTTATCATGGTGAGCTTGAAAGGTCTTGGTAGAACATATCCTAACGAAGATTACGTGCGAAAAATTCTTCGAGCGCTTCCTCCGGAGTGGATGCCGAAAATCACATCCTTGGAAGACTCCCGTGACCTCTCAATGATGAAATTAGATGATCTCGTTGGAAATCTCAAAGTGCATGAAATTGCACTAAAAAGGAACAAAGATCGGGAGCATGATAAAAAGAAATCTTTGGCGCTTAAAGCTTCAACTTCAAGTGACGAGAAGGAGAAGAAGAAAAAGAAGGAGAAAGCTAGCTCCTCAAAGGATCAACCCGAACATCTTGACGATGTAGCCATGTTGGTAAGAAATTTTTCTAAACTTTTAGCTAACAAAAAGTTTTCAAGAAATGATAGGTTTCAAAGAAAAGGAGATTATCGCCGTGGTGGAGAAAACCGAAGCCGAAAGTTCCATAAACGGAACGACAAAATAAATAAAAATGGCGAATCAAGTGATGATGAAGAAGCCAAGAAAAAGAAGGGCTTTTGCTACTCATGTGGAGACAAGGATCACTATGCCAACGAGTGTCCAAAAAGAAATAAACCTAAAATCAAGAAGGAGAAAGCCTTCGTTGGAGGCGCGTGGAGCGCAAGTGAAGATGAAAATGAGTATGAAGCCATTTGTCTCATGGCGGAAAGCGACGATGAGGTAAGCTCGTGTTACTCAAATTACTCTAGCGATGATGAATGTAATGATGATGATGATCTTGATATGTTAAATGATGCCTTTCAAAAAATGGTTATGCTTACAAATAATTATAAAGATGAGAACGCAAAATTAAAGGAAGAATTATTATTAAGTAAAAAAGAAATTCATGATAGCAAACAAAAAATTGCATGCCTTGAGAAAAGAATAGTTGAAAATGATTTATGTGCTAATTGTGATGTGCTTAAAAAGGAAGAAAGAGACTCATATATCGCTAGGCCAAAGACCCTTTGGTGATTTAGACAACTTTTTACCCAAATAGTTATGCTAGATCATATGCTAAAATAGATATAACAAAAAAGATAAGGAGGAAATCCCGAAATATGAAAAAAAAAACTTTAAAACTCTATATAAGAACAGAGATAGCATTATAATTATGGGAAATTCTATCCCTACCCTCTGCCATTTTTTGTATACCATCTCCCTCACACACTTTTTTTTAATTTAAATTTACATTTTACCTCCTTAGACTTATTTATTTAATTTATTTTATACCTTATAGTTTTATATTTATCATTTTATACTTTCATTATATTAACACATATACCCGTATATTAACTAAAATACGTTAAAAAATATTTTTAAATTTTAACAAGTTACACCATTATAATCGTCTCGTCGATACCTTCGAAATGAGCCCAATATTGAATTTTTTTGATTTAATTATATTATAATATGTCATACGTTTACGTTATTTTTTTATATTGTTATTCGTCGATAGCTTCTTATTTTTTTATTTAATTATATTATTTCGAAATGAGCTCAATATTAACTAAAATACGTAAAAAAACATTTTTTATTCCAACAAATTCCAACTTTGATTACTCATTTAAATCAATATATTCACGAGTACGAGTACGTTCTATATATTCTTTATACATATCTAATCTACGTCTGTATGGGTCGATCCATGTACTTGCAACTTGAAATCGACAACGTGCCCAATGGGTTGTGAGTGTGGGCATTGGGTATTCTCCGTTTAATACCACTTTTATGTAATGATTACCATTAACACGCACTATTGCAATTGACACGTGTTGGGATGGTGACGGTGGTGGTGTCCTGAATGGTAAGTATGTCATATTACCTGCCATATTGAGATCATGTAGTATGACATTGAACCTTGAAGCAGCTAGAATTCCCATTTCAGGCATAACGATCCAATGCATAGGTGGTGCAAAGACGTCCTTCTGGAAAAAATTCAACGCTTCGTTAATTCTTTGACACTCGTCGCTGCCAATCACAAAAGAGTAATATGGTTGATACTCAGTTAGTTCAGCAATTAACTCTCTGCGGATATCGTCCCATTGGTCTTCATGACCACCCAACCCGCATATATTGGGTTGATAACGGGTTAACCCCAAGCCAAACCGACCCAATCCGATGTATAATCGATACTATTTTTCACCAACCCGCATATATTGGGTTGATAACGGGTTAACCCCAAGCCAAACCGACCCAACCCGCCAACCCATGATGTCGCATTTATAAACAAAAATACTTTTTATTCCAAAAAATTCAATATTAGGCTCATTTCGAACGTATCGAAGAGACGATTATCATGGTGTAATTTGTTAAAATTAATACGTATTTTTTTAACGTATTTTAGCTAATATACGATTTTATGTGTTAATATGATTAAGGTGTAAAATGAAAATTAAAAAAGTAAAGGTATAAAGTAAATTTATTAAATAAGTATAGGGGGGTAAAATGTAAATATTAAATTTATATTCGGTTTGTGAGAGGAATTCGATTGGGGGACAAAAGTTGCAGGGGGTATGAATTGTGCAGGGTAGGAATAGTATCACCCATTTTTATTTCAAATCAATAACTTTTCTTTATTTCAAATCAATAACTTTTCTTTATTTCAAATTAAATTATTTATCGTTCGATATATATATATATATATATATATATATAAAGAGTTTTTTTAAAAACTGATTTTTTTTATATATAACAATTGTACACAATATTCAAAACACTTAAGATAAAAACTGATTTTTTTGTATATATAATAATTGTACACTCTAACATTTTTAGAGAGAAAATACTTAAAAGATAAATATTTTACTTATAAAACAATATAACAATTTTATTTTCATGCTAAAAAATATTAAGATTTCGTTCTAAATATTTATGTAGTATATATGATATATAATAAAATAATTAAATCAGAAAATATTCAATCTTGGACTCATTTCGAACGTATCGAAGAGACGATTATAATTGTGTAATTTGTTAAAATTAAAACGTATTTTTAACGTATTTTAGCTAATATACGATTTTATGTGTTAATATAATAAAGGTATAAAATGAAAATTAGAAATGTAAAAGGTATAAAATAAATTAATCATATAACTTCAGGGGTATAAACTGTAAATATGTAATTTGAATTGGGTTTGTGAGAGGAGGGGGTGGCCGAAAAATTTGGCAGAGGGGTATGAAATATGGCAGGTGTATGCATAGTAACACCCTATAATTATTTCTCCCACTCATTGAAATTAAATGTATATGATAAATAAATAATAGTTTATTAAAATCATTAAATATTTTATTAATTTATTTAATGTTATAATTGTAGCAATAAAGTAGTTTTTAAGGTTGGATGTAATTTTATTTCAAGATTTATTAGGCCTTTCGTACTCGAGCGGGTAAGGGCTCGGGTTGGGCTGAGGTGGCACCAGCGAGTTGGCGGGTAAGGGGTACACAATCAGCGGGTTCAACGGGTGTTTGGTGCGGGTTCAGGCAATCGGGTTCTAGAACCCGTTGGAAGCAAAGTGAAGCCGCATGAAAAGTGTTGGTGCAAGTGTACCACATCTCTATATATTTATATATATTTATTTTGATGATTACAAACACAACGCATTATTGTTTATCTAACAATTTAATCCAAGTGTGCAGTTGTTGAAGAACACGAAGATTAATCTGAAGGGTTCAAGACGGAAGTGTTTACGTCGTCATTATTGTTTATAACTAATAATGATAAACACCCTAAAATAATATACCACTTGGATATTTCTAAAAACCCAACAATTAATTTTAATATTGTTTTGAGAAGATCCAGCAAGTTTTGGTTGCGTCCTGGAAAGTTTTCATTCCTGACGCCGGTATACCGTGGAGAATACCCGGTATACCGCGGGTACACTTTTGCCGGTATACCGCGGGTGTCCAGCCGGTATACCGCGGCAGTCCGTGTGCAATTCCTATTGGCTGAAAGTGTTTTTCCTGACGGCGGTATACCGCGGCGGTACATCCGGTATACCGCGGGTACGTTTTTCCAGAAGTCAACTTTGCATGTAGCCGTTGTGTACCAGTGTACTTTCTGACCGCGGTATACCGCGGTGTGCAAGGCGGTATACCGCCAGGTCATGTGACCGTTGGAAGTCTTCATGCTATATAATGATGCATGCTGGAGAAGAGACATCAGAACTCAGAATACAAGAACAGTAACAACAAGCTGCTACCACCTCTCAGCTCTCTCAACTATTTATAATATATATTTTATAAAATATTTTTTATAAAATATCCAAGTGTGAGATATTATACAAGAGTGATTACCCATTGTGAGTTATACTCCTCTTGTAAGTATTTGAATAACGGGTGTGTGATCCTGTACATCTCATAGCAGAAGCTTGAGAATCAATTACGTTACCTTTGTACTTGGTTTGTATTTCTACCGTAAAGAATACATTTATTGGATCGTGTCGGGAAGTGTCTCGGCTGCTGGTTTATCACAGTTGGTGGTAAATCAGTAAATCTCTGTGTCAAGTATCTCTATCCCTTATCTCTTTATTTATTCCGCTGTGCTATATTATATTTATTTATATAAACTGCTTTGCATTTATATTTATTTATATAATCTCTGTGTATTTAAATTATATCTGTTTATATAATTGTTGTATACTTATTTATTTATACTCTGCTTTATTTATTCTGTATTTATTTGTAAAAAGAATTTTTGAAAGTAAAAGTTTTAAAATACAACCTTACCCCCCCCTTAGGTTGTCTAACATTTGGTATCAGAGCAGGGCTTTCAAAAATCGTCTATTTAATTTTTTAAAATCCGTTTTTGTTATGGCTCAACAAAATGCTTGGTTTTCTAAATCTCTTCTTATTGATTTCGAAAATTTTGATCTTTGGGCAAATTCTTTTGAACGTTATGTTCGTGGGATAAATCAAAAAATTTGGGATATTATTATTAAAGGAAATTTCAAACCCACAAAATTTCAAAACAACAAAGTTGTTGAAAAACCTAGCTCAGAATGGTCCGACGAAGATGAGGCTAATTATTGTTTAAATTATGAAGCCAAAAATTTTCTCTTTTCGGTTCTTACTAACAATGATATTGAGCGTGTTTATCTCTTTGAAACTGCTCGTGATATTTGGGAGAACTTGAACATCACCTATGGTGAAAACTCAAAAGAAAAGAGAGACGAAACCCGAGATCAAAGAAATGAAGAAACGTGTCTCATGGCCGACCATGATAATGAGGTATCTTCATCATATTCTTCTAAAAATAATTGTGATAGTAATTATAGTGATAATTATTATAGTGACAATGAAAATAATCTTGACGAATTATATAAATCATTTCATGATATGGCTGCTCTCGCAAATAAATATAAAGATGAAATTTCTAATTTAAAAGAAACCGTATCTATATATAAAAAGGAAATAGATGACGGTAAACAAAAATCTGCTCATGATTTAGATGTTATCACTAAATTAGAAAATAAATTAAGTGAAAAAGATATTTGTAAATCTTGTGTTATTTTAAATGATAAAATTGCATGTTTAGAGAAAAGAACATGTGAAAATATTTTATGTACAAAATGCGATATACTTGAAAATGAAATTGCATGTTTAAATGCTAAATGTAAATCGCATGAGAAAAATGACTTATTAGCAAATGCTTTTAATAGTAGCAATGATAAAGTGCTTAAAATGCTAAATATATCAAATCGTATAAATTGCCGAAAAGGCATTGGTTCAAATACGTGTATTGAAAAATGTGATTGTATGCCAATTAAAAAGGTTTTTGAAAAACCTAAATTTGTTGTTAAAAATAAAACGCAAAAACCCCCATATATGTCAAAAATGAAAAATGTGAATTATGGGAGGAAACCGTATGCTCGTATGTATAATAGTAATTTTTCTAGACCTAAAAATAATGCGAATATAAATGCTTCATTTTATGTGTATGATAAATACAATCGCAAAATTAGAATGGTTAGAAAATGGATTCCGAAAGGAATGTTTAATGTTGACAATCCCGGTGGGATGCGTTTGTGGTTTTAAACCATTTATATGGCTTTGTATGTTTGTCGTGTTTGTTTTATGTCGACAACATATTTTTTTTGCAGTTTATGTTTTATACTAACTGTTAAAAGGACCCATAAGAAAAGGGTACCACGAAATATTTTCTTTGCCTTTTGTAGGTGTTTCCTGGCGAGGATATAATACGTGGTTACCTGCCGAGGTTATAATACGTGGTTACCTGCCGAGGTTATAATACGTGGTTACCTGACGAGGTCATAATACGTGGTGATTTTTTTTTCACATAAAATTAACCGAAAATTGAAGCCTTAAGATCCGTTTTGGTGCAAGTGTTTCGTATTGGTTTGTATATCTTTGTCTCTATTGCTTTTTGCATTTTATTTTATCCCTCAAATTTTATAAAATCAAATTGATATCGTTATTAATTTGAGGGGGAGCGTTTTAGCTCTTTTACCCATGAGTTTATGCTACCTCAATTATATGCATATTTTGAGGGGGAGCATCTCTCGAGGGGAAGCATACCGTCTTTCTTGACCCTTTTTGTTTCGACAAACGGGGGAGAGAAACCGCATATGCTCTTGCTTAGCGGTTGTGTTTGTCATCATCAAAAAGGGGGAGATTGTTGGTGCAAGTGTACCACATCTCTATATATTTATATATATTTATTTTGATGATTACAAACACAACGCATTATTGTTTATCTAACAATTTAATCCAAGTGTGCAGTTGTTGAAGAACACGAAGATTAATCTGAAGGGTTCAAGACGGAAGTGTTTACGTCGTCATTATTGTTTATAACTAATAATGATAAACACCCTAAAATAATATACCACTTGGATATTTCTAAAAACCCAACAATTAATTTTAATATTGTTTTGAGAAGATCCAGCAAGTTTTGGTTGCGTCCTGGAAAGTTTTCATTCCTGACGCCGGTATACCGTGGAGAATACCCGGTATACCGCGGGTACACTTTTGCCGGTATACCGCGGGTGTCCAGCCGGTATACCGCGGCAGTCCGTGTGCAATTCCTATTGGCTGAAAGTGTTTTTCCTGACGGCGGTATACCGCGGCGGTACATCCGGTATACCGCGGGTACGTTTTTCCAGAAGTCAACTTTGCATGTAGCCGTTGTGTACCAGTGTACTTTCTGACCGCGGTATACCGCGGTGTGCAAGGCGGTATACCGCCAGGTCATGTGACCGTTGGAAGTCTTCATGCTATATAATGATGCATGCTGGAGAAGAGACATCAGAACTCAGAATACAAGAACAGTAACAACAAGCTGCTACCACCTCTCAGCTCTCTCAACTATTTATAATATATATTTTATAAAATATTTTTTATAAAATATCCAAGTGTGAGATATTATACAAGAGTGATTACCCATTGTGAGTTATACTCCTCTTGTAAGTATTTGAATAACGGGTGTGTGATCCTGTACATCTCATAGCAGAAGCTTGAGAATCAATTACGTTACCTTTGTACTTGGTTTGTATTTCTACCGTAAAGAATACATTTATTGGATCGTGTCGGGAAGTGTCTCGGCTGCTGGTTTATCACAGTTGGTGGTAAATCAGTAAATCTCTGTGTCAAGTATCTCTATCCCTTATCTCTTTATTTATTCCGCTGTGCTATATTATATTTATTTATATAAACTGCTTTGCATTTATATTTATTTATATAATCTCTGTGTATTTAAATTATATCTGTTTATATAATTGTTGTATACTTATTTATTTATACTCTGCTTTATTTATTCTGTATTTATTTGTAAAAAGAATTTTTGAAAGTAAAAGTTTTAAAATACAACCTTACCCCCCCTTAGGTTGTCTAACAAAAAGTTACAAAATTTAATGATTTTTAATTCAAATTTACACTTTCAACCCCTATACTTATTTACTAAATTTACTTTATACCTTTTAGTTTCATTATTTTAATTTTACATTTAACACATATAATCGTTTATTAACTAAAATACGTTAAAAAAATACGTTTTAATTTTAACAAATTACACCATTATAATCGTCTCTTCGATACGTTCGAAATGAGCCCAATCTTGAATTTTTTTGGATTTATATATTTAATATATATCATATACAATTATACACAAATAAAAAATATTTTTTATATTTAAAATTCATACCCTTATAGTTAATTATTTAATTTATGGTACATCTCTTATTTTTTATTTTGTAATTTTTAATTTTATTTTGTAATTTTTATTTTTATGAATGTTATGATTTTTTATTAAAAAATTAGATGAGGTGGCATGTGGGTTCAAGAGGTTCAAAAGGTTGGGGTACGGGATTTGTGGGTTCAAAAAGGTTCAAGAGGGTTCAAAGTGGAAAGCTGATGTGACGCTGATGTGGCGCAGAGGGTTCAACAGGTTGTGAACCTGGGGTACGGATGGCCTTAGAAATTACTACTTCCGTCCCAAAATAAGTGTCTACAATACTATTTTTGTTTGTCCAAAATAAGTGTCAATTTTCAAAAGTAAATTTTCACTTTTCCATTCTACTCTTAATTATGTGATTGATAGATTTTCTCTCTCTATAACTAAAGGTAAAATTGTACTTTGATTAATTAAAAAATGTAATAACTGCACACTCTTAAAATTGTATGCATTTTTTATTGTGGACATTTATTTTGGGACGAAGGGAGTATAACATATTTATTAGATATGCATATGCATTTTTAGAATAAACAATCAAAAATAAAATGGGAAAATATGTATACACATTTTTAAAATCATACATTTGTTTAATAATAAACTAAAATTTTAATATGAGCTATTTAATTATTTAGTTTAAAGCGAAATTAATAAATAACTCCGAAAATTGGTAGGATTTAATTTAATAATGTGAAACGGGTAATTATGCACCGAGTGAAGGGGCATGGCACACAATTGAAGAGAATGGAGGTGTCCGTACGATGGACGGATGGGAGTTAATCGAACGGCCATGAATTCATCCACCTACCTCCTCCATTCCAACTCTATATCCAACTGTCACCATTTATTACGCTTTCTCTTGCATTTATTGTATCTCCATCTCTGTCTCTTTTATTTATTTACCGTAACTGCCACCCTGCAAAATCAAACTCCTTTTTAAAGTGTTACATCAGTTTTGTAATAAAATCTTTTATATTTATGCAAGATCAAACTCATTTATAAAGTAATAAATTATAACATAAATAATATAGATAATTATAATATAACTAATAAATTAATTATAAAATATAGATAACTAAAGTTTTACTTTTGTTTTCTTTTACTATATTTTGTGTAAATAAAATTTAATTAACAAATAAAATACTTGATATATTAAATAAAAAACATTGCATAAAAATATCATTTTTAAAATAAAGCGTGGGTAAATTTTTTTAATAAACATAATAAAAAAATGTTCAATAAAACTAATAAATGAATTAAATTTAATAAACATATTAATAATTAAGGTTTAAACAAACAAATTAATTAATTAAATTAAACAAAAATAAATTTGTTTAATATATATTTGTTTGTGAAAGGTCTTTCTAATTGTGATAGGAGTTGCTACACTTGAAAGATCTTGCAAGCCACATGACATGCCATGTCATCTTGCAAGACATTGTGCAAGACGTGTGTGGATGCTCTCAGAATCTCCAATAAGTTTTTTTACAATTTCTTTTTTCACATTAATAAAATTCACGATTATATATAAGGAAAGTAATTTTTTAAGATTCTAAAACTAATTGCTGTAGTTAAAATATATATATTTGTTTCTTTCTAAAAATAAGTATTTATACGGAGCATATCTAATGCAATGTTCTTAAAAGCAAAAAGTGTAATGTCTTGTAAGAACTATCATAAACTACCATATAGGAGAGTTCTTATAAGAACCTAAACTTCTTTAGGTTCTTAAATAAGAATTTTGGTTCTTACCATTAAGTTTGTGAGAAGTGACATTTTCCTTATTTTTTATTTTATTTTATTCACTTTATAACTATTAATATAACCTATTTAATTATTATTGATGTTGAAAAATTAATGGGGCCCATAAAAAAAGAGGTTCTTATAAAAACAATCATTATGAACATTTAAGAGAGTTCTTAATTTGATAAGTCGGAGATGAGTTGACAATAAAAAGAGTAAAAGAAAGTTCTTATAAGAAGCTTCATTGAAGACGCTCTTACTAACTTAATCTGTCTTGAAATAAATATTCAGTTTCAAAACTAAATCTCTACCTTTTCATCTTATTTTAGTTTGTGTGATAATTTTTTCCCTCTACATACTTAAAAATAAATTTATTCTCTTATTTTTCAGAATGGTGGAAAAAATTATTCTTTATTACTTAAAAAGTATAGTAATTATAATTTAAAATTGTATCACTTTTTTAATATAAATTTTTATTTTGAGATTAAATAAGTATAAATTGTTGTATATTTCAACATTTTTTATATCATTTCAAATCCAAAATTATAAATATTTTCATATATATATATATATATACATATATATACACACAATAGAAACATAAATTAAGTTCCAATAATGATATATAATATATATTTAAATGATTAAGTTATTATGTATATCAATTGGTTATTGTTATGTTTAATAGAAGGCAAAGAAGTTTTATAAACTTAAATGTAATAACTAATGTTTAAAAAGTATCTAAAATTTATATTTTCTATATTATAAAGAAGTTGTTGAAGATATTGTTACGCGTTAATATACGTGGTAAAATAAAGCGATAAAAACCGGTAATATTTAAATGTGAGTCAAAATGGATTATGTTGGATTTAATTAATGTATATAATTTAGATATGATTTAGTCAACGTCCTTTAAATTGAACGACTTAAGAACATCTCCAACAACTTCCCCATTTTGGAGAAAATAGGGAAAATGAGGATTTTGGAACAGAAATAAGCTCCAACAGCTTCCTCAAAAATTTCCTCAAAATGGGGATAATAGGATTTTCACCAAAATTTTCTCCAAATTTGGAGAATACTCCAAATATGATTACCAAGTGTTTTTCCAAATATGGGAAATCTGTTGGAGATGAGTGTAATTTTTTTTGGGGATTTTGACTTTTGCTTCCTCATTTTGGAATTTTTTTGGGAAAGCTGTTGGAGATGCTCTAAAATCAGTAAACACACTTTTAAACGATTTTGACCCATATGTTTTTTTAAAGTGTTATCTATTTGACCAAATAAATGTAAACAATAACAGCATCTCCAACAGATTTCATAAAATTTCTCTAAAATGGAGAACAAAAAGTCAAAATCTCTATAAAAATTTATATTCATCTTCAACAGATTCCCTATTTTGAAGAAACAAACGTGAATTATAATATTAAAATATTTAATTCATCTATTAAAAGATTATTTCTCTCTTCAAATATTTATTTTCAAAGATATCTACCGGTGTTTTCATTTTGGGGATAGTTTTGGCCTTTTGGGAAAACTGTTAAAGCAAAAATTTAGCTTAAAATCCTCATATTCTCAATTTTCTCAAAAAGGAGGAAGCTGTTAGCCGTCTAAAATTGTGCCATTACTCATAAGTTTGTTCATAAATTGAAATACCTAAAGGTTGTTTGACACATTACATGCAAACAAGTTTTCATTTTCTCTCACAAACCCCAAACAATACCAAGATCTAAACAAATGTGTATATTTTTTTTTACTGAACTTTAGCTACACATTCAATCAACAATGTTACTTTTTGGTGTTGAAATAGGAAAAAAGACAGTAATTTTTAGTTGTTAACTATGGATTATGAAACATGGTATCCACTATAATGGCATTAAAAAAACTTACATTTGTACATAACAGTATAAGTCAATATATTTTTCTCAAAATACAATCATGTATACTTGTGTTTAGATACAAGTTGGTCTGTAAAAATATCATCAGACAAAACAAATATATTATCGATGAAAGTGGGATGTTGATATGAACCAACTAAAATTATGGAATAAATCAAATCAAACAAATCAAGTATATCAACGATACATAGAAGTAGGATTTAGAGGTATTACTTTACTTCTATTCCACAAGATGTAGAAAATTTGGTTTGGTTTTTGTCGCTTCCCATTTTCTACGGCTTGTAGAAGCTGGGTGCGTTTTTTGGTTGTTCGGCTTGTATTTCTGATGTACTCTGTTGTTTCTGGTTAGTTTTATTGCAGACCGCCTTAAAAAACAAAAGATGTAGAAATTTTGTTTATATCAAAATGATGAAATATGATAAATGATTTCAAAATTTTAGAGTTTTGATCTTGACATTGTTTCTTATAACTAGAGTGATTGTGACATATTTAATTAATTTAAATTTTAAAATTACTAGAAGTTGATTATCAATAAATTTTATTGATTTTTTGAAAGTTATACATAGAAATATGATAAATTGTAATCTTAAAATTTAGGATATTTACATTAATTAATATTTGATAATTAATAAATTGTTTTTAAATATCTTTTTAAGTATTTAAAAAAAATTAAATTGATATTTCAGGATTAAACATGTACTACTTCTGGAGATGTTAATAAGAAAACAGATAAAATTCTAGGGAAATTAATTAAAATGCCACAAGTTTGAAAGGGACTTACCAAAATACCCCAAAAAATTAATTTCTTACCAAAATGCTCCTTTTTCCCGTGATAAGAGCCTGCGATCGCGGGCAGGGACCAATTGTGAAATTTTTTGCAAAATATATTTACACTTTCAGTCCCTGGCTCCTGCGATCGAGGCCCGCGATGGCTCTATCGAGGCCCGCGATGGCCCGCTATGGGGACTGAAAGTGTAAATAATCTTGCAAAATGTTACACTTTCAGTCCCTGCCCTCTATAGAGGGCTCCCTCCGCGGAAAAAGGGGCATTTTGATAAGAAATTAATTTTTTGGGGTATTTTGATAACTCAATTTCAAACTTGTGACATTTTAATTAATTTCCCAAAATTCTATCAAAAGAAAACAGATAAAATTATTGTTGAAAAATAAAAGTTCTCTAGATTAAATTTTGTAACATTAATGACGTCATAATTGCTCTTCTTTAACAAGTGTGGTTATATATAGCATAGTATTATATACTCCAAAGGCAAATGTGGACATCATGATTCAAGTGTAAGGATAAATGAAGATGGTTAGCAGAACAACACCAACCAGAATTGGCCACAGAAGTGAAAAGAGTTGAAAGTCTAAAAACTGTTATTTTTCTGATAACTTTGTCTCCATCTTCCCCAACCTTGATCTCTTTCTCCAATGGCACTCTCCATCAACCTCTCTCTCCCCATTTTTCTTCTCTTTTCTTGTATTGCCACCCTCATCACCTCCTCTCAAGGTTCTTTCTCTCTCTCTACATCTCTCTCTCTCTCTCTCTCTCTATATATATATATATATACACGTATTCATATATGAATATATACATATTCATATATTCATATATATGCATATGTTTCTCTTTTGAGATTCTAGGAGGGGTTTTCCAGCAAATGGTGGTTTGAGGGGCTGTTTGGTAACCTTTGAATTGCAAAGAGGTGAATCTTGTTCGGCAAAAAAAGTTCTGCATTTTAATGGTTCTAAAACTCTCCAAATGATTTTGTATCTTGGGCCTCCCTTAACCATTCAACCCCTTATTTGCACTATAGCATAAGAACCTCTTAATCATCCTACCCCAAACCATTCACCAAATGTCAAACAACCCCAGAGTAGTTGTTTCTCTCTCTCTCTCTCTATATATATATATATGTGTGTGTGTGTGTATGTATACGTATATGTATATGTGTATATATATACATGTGTTCCTATTGTGAGATTCTAGGAGGGTTTTTCAAGCAAATGATGATCTGGACTGTGGTTATTTTGTAGTTTAATTTGTGGGTTTTTGTTTTTACCTTGTTTGGTTTCTGGGTTTGTGAACAATTCATGTTTTTGGCACAAAAGGAGGTAGCTTTCATTTGGAAAAAGATTCATAAATGTTGTTAAAATGGCAACAAATTTCTGGGCTTGTTTTCCATGACTCAAAAGATTCAGGGGTTTGACACAAAAGTTGGTCACTTTGAGAAAAGATTAAGAAATCAAAGATTCAGGGTTTTCCTAGGGTTCTCAAAACAAAATTCCAAGAAAAAAATGGTCAATATTGAAAAAGGATTACAAGAACAATTTCACACAATACACAAATTCATTTCTGGGTTTTAGTTTATTCCTCATTTTACTTTCGGAAATTGACTCAAATAGCCAAAGGAAAATTGAAAATTGGTCTCCTGATCATTTCTCTTCAGGTTTTGCACAAATAGTTAATGAGTCTGCACTGCACACTCCTAGGTTTATAGTGCGGACCTAGGTCGATTTTTTTCCCAAAAAAAATCGACTTTCTAGGGGTAACAAAGGATTGACAAGTGTTTTATTACGGTCCGCACTCTTCGGGTCGGGTTAGAGTATGAACCCGTTATTATTTTGATAAACTAGAAGAGTGTATGGCTAAGAGCATCTCCAACCTTGACACAAAAAAAAAACACAAAAAACACCAATTATGGTGGGCCCAACACCAAAAAAAAACCTTCAACTCCAATCATACTAAAAAAAACACCAAATTTATGGATCCCACATTAAAATAACATATTTTATTTACTATTAACTATTTTTAATAACAATAATTATAATTTGTAAATATAATAATAAATAATCAGTAATTATGTATTTTTATTTATGTTATGTATGTTTATTTATGTCTTAGTTTTTAAATTTTATGCTATGAGATTATGCTTATCCAGTGTTATGTATGTTTAATTATGTTATAAATTTGTATTTTATGACTTTTATATTAATCTTAAATTTGTAATTTATTCTTAATATTAATATAACATGATATTCTATAATTTTTTATAATTTATTCTATATATATTATTTATATTATATTTAATTTATATTATAATTAAATTTAATTGTATATATATGTTAATTAAATATTATTAAAACCTATATATAGTGGGGGAACCCACCTTTTGCCGTTCAACATATACACGGCAAATTTGTCGGTTGAAATCAATGGCCGGCAAAAAAAATTGACGTTTGGAGTGCGATTGGAGGGCTCCGCAACCGTGCGGTTGGAGATGCTCTAAGAGCCAATTTTCAAGTTTAGTTAGGCTATTTAAGCCAATTTCCCTTTTATTTTTGGGTTTGAATAGATCCCTTGAATCTCGTGCCAAGGGCAATTTCGTAATTGGTCTTCTGCGATGCAGGTGATTACAGGTTGTGGCAAGATGATTACCCATTCATCAGACGGGCGAGCTCCTTCTTATCATCTTCATCATCGCAAAAGTCAACGACATCCAACGGTGGAGGAAAGGTGTATGATTATATCGTAGTGGGTGGTGGCACCGCCGGATGTCCGTTGGCTGCCACGCTGTCACAAAATTACAGCGTGTTATTGCTGGAAAGAGGTGGGGTCCCTTTTGCAAACAGAAATGTGTCCTTGTTGGCAAATTTCCATCTTACCCTTGCGGATGTCTCCCCTTTTTCGGCTTCACAATTCTTTGCATCCACCGATGGAGTTTTCAATGCTAGGGCGAGGGTGTTGGGTGGTGGTACATCTATCAATGCAGGATTTTACACACGAGCAAGCACAAGGTACAACTCTCAACCTCTGTTCTGAATCGTTAAGAGGTAAATCTTGTTTGACAAAAAGAAAATGTGTCTCGTAATGGTTCTAAAATCCTCTGAATGATTTTGTATCTTGGGATTCCCTTAACCATTCATCACACTGCTTTCATTCTAAACAATTAGAGCATCTCGAACAGCTTCTCTAAATAGAGAAAAATGCATTTTTTGTTCTCTATATTGCTCCAACAGCTTCTCTATATTGTTCTCTAAAATAGAGAAAAACTATAGAAAACTCTAAGTTTAAAAAATTCTCTTAAACTTGTTAGATGGAGAGAGAAATTGTTTTTTTTTTCAATCCCACCAATATGGTTGAGTTATTATTATACATAAATTAATCGAAATGTCCGAAGTTCATTTCGTTTTCATTCAATTGCCCTATCTCCCTCCCAATTTGCCAAAATACCCTGAAAATCCGTGGGTTAATCCGTGGCCCACGGATTTGTCTTGCCCACGGATGTTTTGTGAGTGACCCACGGATTTTTGGTCCGTGGCCCACGGATTTTTTGTCCGTGGCCCACGGATTTTCTGCATTCCCACGGAATTTTTTCCTTGTCCACGGATGCCCACGGATTTTCAGGGTATTTTGGTAAATTGGGAGAGAGAGAGGGCAAATGGATGAAAGGGTTGGTGAACTTGGGGCATTTTAATGAATCACTCGTTATTATATTATTTAAATTTTATTTAAAAATGTATTAAGATGATAAATTTAAACAATATTTTAATAATATAATGGATGTTGAAGTCTCTAAAATAGAGAATCTGGTTGAGTTAAATGTAATTCATTTTAGAGAGTTTGACTTTTAAATCTCTATTTTAGAAAAAATATAGAGAAACTGTTGGAGATGCTCTTACCAAACAACCATAGTTCATTTTGCACTATATCATAGGAGCCTCTTAATGATTCTGATCACTTAATCATTCTGCACCAAAACCATTCAGTGATAGTTGATAAATTGATAAAAAAAAATTGGTTGATCAAAATTTTTAAAAAAATATTTTATTCAACTCTCACGACTACTTTGTTCTTAAATATGGAGTTTTAGAGATTTAACATAATTGGAGATTTCCGTATTTTTTTTTTCTTGTTTTAGCATGCATTATAACATACTTTTAGAGATTGAAAAATAAAAGTCAAAATCTCAACAAAAAAATGTACATTCATCTACAACATTATTTTCATTAGTGTATTTCAATTATTAAAATATTCAATTATATATTTTAATAGATTTAAATATTAATTATATTATTAAAATATTATATATTATTAGTAGAGGAAGAATAAAAAATATCGCTCTTCCCGTTTTATTTAATTCTAGAGAATTCTCAAAATTTAAAGAAATCTGCTGCTCTTTTCCCATTTGATAGTAGTATAATAAAAAAAATATTTTACTCGTAATAAAAAGTAATTAATGGTTCATTCATTCATTTAATGTTATATTTTATTTTGTAATAACTTAAAAATTGAAGAAAATTAAAAATAACAACTAATATTTCAAATTTTCTCAAAATATCACATCATCTTTTGATGATTCCCTTTATATAGATATGGATATAAGTATAGATTATAATTCTAAAAATTCAATTAAAAGATGGTGGATTCATTTAATCAAATGTTTGATTAAATTAAAAAAGTTTAAGATAAACAAATATTATATTTGTTGATGTCTTTACGATGTGCAAATAAAAATAATTATAAAATATTAAAGAAAATTAGATGTTAAATAAAAAAATGAAAGGTAGATAAAATTATATTTATTAATGTAATTAGGTACAAATAAAAATAATTATAAAATAATAAATAAAATATGTTAAATGAAATATTAAAGTCATTATTTAATAAGAAGATAGTTTTTTATTTTTTAAAAATCAAAATTAGGAAAAAATAAAAAATAGTGAACGGAAGTTTCTCGTTATGCCACAATCATTATGCACCAAAACCATTCAGTGATAGTTTAAGAGATTTTACATAATTGGAGATTTCCTTATTTTTTCTTTTTTTCTTATTTTAGCATGCATTATAACATACTTTTAGAGATTGAAAAATTAGAATTAACAAAGACCCAAATTGTTTTTTTATTTTTTGGGTAATGAGGTCATTTTGGTGTTATTGTGATTTGAATTTTGAACCAAAATTCCGTATCATCGCAGTTATATTAAAAGGGTAGGATGGGATGCAAAATTGGTGAACGAATCGTACCCATGGGTTGAAAAGCGAATCGTTCATGAGCCCGTTTTCGAACCATGGCAAAGAGCGGTTCGTGACGGTCTTTTGGAAGTCGGAGTTTCACCCAACAATGGGTTCACCTATGACCACTTGTACGGTACAAAGATCGGGGGAACGACTTTCGATAGGTTCGGTCGTCGACACACGGCCGCAGAGTTACTAGCCTACGGAAACGAGCAAAACCTTGATGTTTTGATCCACGCCAGAGTTCAAAAGATCATTTTTGACACCGCAGGTACGTTATTCGCATTTAAAACCATTGTGTTTTACACTTTATTTATAAATTACTCAAATCAAACGAATTAAGTATATTCCACTCAAAAGTAAGGTAGTAAGGTAACCACAAGCGATGTGGCGTACTGGTTAAGGCCTTGGGGGATGTGGCGGAATATCCCATCTGTCCAGGGTTCGAATCCAGACTACACAACTTGTGACCACTGAGGTTTAATCGGGGCTGACGTATTACAGTCATAATTTGCCAAGGGATTAGTATAGGCAAAGCCTAGGACACCCTCCAAAAAAAAGTTATATGGTATAACACTTCAAAGTGTAGATCTTCTGTTATTGTGAAGAAACCTCAATTAATGAAAAACACTTCATTCTTAAATAACCAACATGTTTCATTAAACTTCCATAAATAAAAAATAGAGTAAACTACAAGTTTGGTCTATGTGGTTTGTCAAAATAACACTTTTTGACCCTATAGTTTTGAAATTACAAGATGACAATCGTGGTTTGTAAAACGCCCAGCTTTGGTCCCTCCCTCTAATGACATTCTTTTATTCTATATTTTTGTCTTTAATAAAATAAAAATGTATTTTATGTTATGGTTTTTGATTGTGTTTTGACAAAAAAAAATCGATAAAAAGAATGAAATTACCTCTCATGTAACGGAATCTTTTAACGACCATTAAAGAGAGAGACCAAATATGAACACTTTTACAAACCACGATGGTGATCTTGTAATTTTGAAATTGCAACGACGAAAAAGTGTTGTTTTTGGCAAACTACCGCGTCCGAATTTGTAGTTTACTCGAAAAATAAAGTAAAAAACCACTGTATTTGGACTAAGATGTCATCTTTTCCCGACTACACTGATTGTTTTGTGTACTTTTTATTAATACGTTTATTGTAATCAATAAACTCTAAACAAAAGTAATTTGAAGAATGCAGGGAAAAAACCGAGGGCGGTTGGCGTACTTTTCAAAGACGAAAACGGGGCTGAACACGAGGCCTACATATCGAGGAGGCGAAAGAGCGAGATCATTGTAACGTGTGGTGCAATAGGGAGCCCGCAACTGCTATTGCTTAGCGGAATAGGACCAAAAGCCGATCTTGAGAAGTTGAACATTTCAGTGGTGCACGATAACAAGTTTGTCGGGAAACACATGTCCGATAACCCCATGAACTCGATTTACGTCCCGTTCAATAGGCCCGTCAAGCAGTCGCTGATTGAAACCGTTGGGATCACGAAAATGGGCGTGTACGTTGAAGCAAGCAGCGGTTATGGTCAGTCTTCCGATAGCATTCATTGTCACCATGGAGTCGCGTCGGCTGAGGTCAGTCACAAAATCTAGCAATTTCAATACTAGGGACAGGTTCATTTGAGAATCGTGAGAACCAAATATTCATTATGAATATTCATGATGAAGGTAATGAATATCATTATATTCATTATGAATATTTGTGTATTTCCATTATGAATATTTGGTTACTCGATTTTTAAAATATTTACAATTCCTAAATGAGTATTCCACTTTAGTATTTATTACGATTCTTTCTAGTAAACAGGTTGCCTTCCTAAGGGCCTTTTACCTAATCACTTACCCGGGTAAGTGCTTACCGGTAAAATTCAACACTATCATTTACTTTCCAGGTAAGATTTTAGTCCACCAAAATGGCATCGTATACAACAATTTAGCCGGTAAGCGCTAACCATGGTAAGAGTCGTCGCATTCACTTACCGGGTAAGACTCTCGGTTCTTGTTTTCGCTCTTACCGGGTAAGACTCTTGGTCTTTGCCATATTCATCCAGTAAACTAATGTGACTTGGTAAGCACTTACCCGGATAAGCGTTTTGTAAACGACCCCTAAGTCTCAACTGATAAACACGTTTACGGTTTTGATGAATAGATCGGGCAACTTTCGACGATTCCTCCCAAAAGACGAACACAAGAAGCCATTGAAGCTTTCAAACGAAACAAGAAAGATCTCCCACACGAAGCGTTTCATGGCGGTTTCGTCTTAGAAAAGATCGCTTTCCCTAAATCGAAAGGGCTTTTGAGGTTGATCAACACGAATGCCGACGATAATCCTTCCGTCACGTTTAACTACTTTAAACATCCGGAAGACCTCCGGCGATGTGTGAAAGGGATCCGACTCGTGGAGAAACTCGTGAGATCCAAACCGTTCGATAACTTCACCAAATGCGACAAAGGAACCTTTGACAAACTCCTCAACATGAGCGTCACCGCGAATGTAAACATGATACCGCGACACACGAACGACACGAAATCGCTCAAACAGTTCTGTAAAGACACGGTGATCACCATCTGGCACTACCATGGCGGGTGCCATGTCGGCCGGGTGGTGACCAAAGATTATGTGGTCCATGGGGTCCACAGGCTTCGAGTCGTTGACGGCTCCACTTTTCGCGAATCCCCAGGCACCAATCCGCAAGCCACCGTAATGATGTTGGGCAGGTAATTTAAAATTTTAGCGATATAAATCTGGATTGGGTTCCAGTGCGAAAGTAAGAGTAGATCTGAACCTTTGATTCAAAATCTTAATCGCAACACTAATGAGTTGCACCAGATCAATTCCCCTCCCCTGAAGAAACGTAATTCATTGGTGGGATGAGATTAAAAGTGATTAAATGTCCAGATCTCTTATTACGCTTGTCAGCTTAACTCCTTTTCTCACACGATCATTCGTGCATAAATATTGCATAAAATAGTTGTACCTTACGTATAGACGGTTGTATTCGGTTATTATCCGGTGCAATGCAGGTACATGGGAGTTAAGATTTTAAGGGACAGATTGGGAAGATCGGCCGGATTATGAAGTGGTTGTACAAGATTTCAGATGTAAAAGATGCAGAAGATTGTTCCCCGTATGTATCATTATGTGATTTTTGTTGATTTAATTAAAGCATTATAGATAGAAAGCTTAGAAGAATACAAAAGTCAAAATTTTGACTTTTTGTATTATTATTTTTTTGTTTATTTATTACTAATTTCGTGTATTTCTGATGTTCGAACTTTGAAGTTGATGCAATTTTTTGAAGTTTTGTTACTGAAATTTCGTAATATTTGTAAACATCACAACAAAAGTGTGTTCGTTTTGCCTATGACGTGTAGCTCAGTTGGTAATGGGGTGGGGAGACTTGCCCAATAACTAACAGGTTCTGGGTTCGAGCCTAGGCTCCCCCGCTAGCCACAACCGCTGAGTGAGCCTCAAAATGCCCCCTCATACGAATGCCCGAGTAGGCAGGGTCAGGTATGTGGACGGTCAGGGTTGCCGGTATCAACCTTTTTTGCCCAAAAAAAATGTGTTCATTTCTCATGTAAAATCTTAAGATGATCATTTACAGGTTTGGTTTGGATCATCGTTTCGGTCGAGTCTAACACAATGTCTTTTATCCAAAAAGGTTACTTTAGCAAATCGTCATGAATTGGGGTTGTTGATCAAACGTTTGTTGGGTACTACCTATTAACAAGAGTTATCATTCTCACTTATTTCGTAAGGTGACATTCCCGATTATTAAAACAGATTGTGGTAGGCATTTTTATCTGGTAAGTACTTATCAGGTAAGAATCTTCTCTTTTATTTTCCGGGTAAGATTCTTGGTCCATGTTATACCTATTATTGGGTAAGATTTTTTATCCTTGTCATGTTTGCTAACAATGTAAGTGACACCTGATAAGCACTTACCCTGTAAAAGTTTGGTAAACGACCCCATAGACTTCAATGTAGGAATCTTATCCAACCTAGGAAACGGAATAAAAGAATGAACATTTTATAGATCATAGTCTATTTGGGGTGGTATCTTTTGCAAACAAGTTAATTCCAACAAAGTTTGCAAAATAAAATCCACCAATCATATAATTTCTTTTTTATTTTTATTTTTATTTTCTTTATTCATTTAATTCATAGAGGGCAGTTTAGGTATTTTAACATATTTTTTATTTTCACCTTTTTAGATATATTATTCTTTTTGTAGCTGATTATGGAAAATCTATATATATATATATATATATATATATATATATATATATATATATATATAAGCAAAATGTGGAGTTGCTTTTGTGGCATCATGACAAGCCTTCATTCACCTTTCTCTATTTTCTCATAATTTTGATTTTTTTAAATAAAAAACTTCTTATAAATGACCATTCTACCCCTAAATTAAAATTGTGTATTTCATTATACAAAGGTTTATTTGGTAACTTCACTTGCAACTTAATTACCTTTAATTTTCAAACTATCTAACTTCTTAAACACATTAATTTTGTTCTCTTCATCTTTCCATTTATTAATTAGAGAAAAACCTACAACAAAATTATATATAAATACATCCTAATGCTTCATCAACATTGAACTAACAAATTTTATGTTCTATACTTTGTTCTATTATGTTTGTTTAAAGTTTTTTCTTTGTAGAATTTATTTTCCATCGATATTGTTACCATCCTACGTAAAATTTTCAGGTAATGATTTATGTGAGTTATATATTGTTGGTATGTGTATATGTGTGTGTCTTCCCAATCAATATCATTGTGTTTTTATATAAAATATTACATATACTTTTTCTAATGTTTTGTGCGATTTACATATTGTTGTTAAATAAGTTTTTGATTTTTTCATTCAATTTATTTATTTACAATTGTTATCTTCGTTTTTGTTGTAGATTTTTCTTCTCCTTCTTTTATGTCTACATAGTTTTTTAATTTTTAATTTGTAATTTTATAAGAAAAACCACATGAGACGACATTTTCTAGGCATCTCAATCCCAAATTTCTTCATTTTTTCCTCAACTTTTGCATTTTTTTATCGTAGTTATTAGCAAAATGTTTAATTATTTAAACTATTTTGTTCTTTGTTTACACCTAAATTTGTTTATTTAATTTATTTCACCTTATTTTTTTTCACATAACTTTCTAGGATTACAAATAGTCAACATATTTAAAAACTCATTATATAAACGAAATTACGATCAACATGTATACTTCTATTTAGATTATAATTGAATGTCATAACATGTACAATTTAATAATAAAATTATTATAATTAATATAAAGATGACTATTATTCACATCAATATAATATCATAACATGTGCATTTTAACAAATGCATGCAATTTACCAAGATGCCCCACAATTAAACAAAGTAGGTAGCAATATTATGGTCGCATTATGAATATAATTATTTTATGGGATAATCGATATATTACGAGTTATGACAAAACAATACTAATTGTACATCTAATTATTATAACCAATAGTCTCACTCATTTCTTTTATCATTTTGAGGATCAATTACAAAGTTTAATGATGTGGAACTTCTAAAATATTATTTAATTATATATATCAAAAGAAACAACTAAAGATTATGAACAACTTCATATCAACTGTAATATTGATTCTTATTATTTTGATATATGATATATGATTACCGGGCCTTTTAACTTCAATATATTCTAAAGAATTTATCACTACTGCGCAACGCGCGGTACCATACCCTAGTTCTTAGGAGATGAAACCAAAATCATGCCTGGATCCAAAATCATGGTCAACTTCTTGGGAAAAAAAGGCAAACATGAAACCAAAATCATGAATCTTTAACATGAAACCCAGAAAAAGAAACATGAAGATGAAGGAAAAAAATTCAGGTAACCCTAAATACATGAAACCCAGATCACCGCCGATTCACCGATTCACGGAATCACCACCGACTCACAGAATCACCGCGATTCACGAAACAGAAACATAGATCTGAACGGAGCCACCGCTGGAAAGTTGGAAATTGTTTGTTGTGCTTATCCATTCATATACATCGCCACCTTCGCCAACCGATTCGGACTACAAATCACCATTGCTTCAGACCTGCAGAAACAAAAACCAGAAACCAGGTCTGGGAAAAAACATAAAATAGATCTGAAGAATGCATACCCGATCTGCATGAAAAAAACAACGATGGTGGTGTCGCCTCTACGTGCGGTGGTTTTCCGGAAAGAAACAAGATTGAGAGGTACCGATCTGCAGAAAGAAAAACGACGACGCTGCCTCTCTATATGCGGTGGTTTTCCGGGAAGAAACAAGATTAAGAGGTACCTGATCTGCAGAAAAAAGAAACACCGACGGTGGCGCCGCCTCTACGAAACGGTGGTTTTCCAGGAAGAAACAAGATTGAGAGGAGGAAGAAGAGGTAGGAGAGGCATACGAGAGGAAGAGAGAGGGAGCTTTCCGGACTTTTTGAATACCAAATTTACCCTCAACATGCCTCTCAACCCTATTAAAAAGAACAAAAAGGTCTAATTATTTACATTAATGCCACCACTCTTTTCTGAACCGTAGATCAAATAAATTAACGGTGGAGATTGAGTTTGTAGAGTTTCCAAGAATGAAGTGGTTTGCAAAAGATACGCACCCCTAGTCTATTTTATCTAATAAGTAATAATGGGTTTATAGAGTTTTGGGTTGGATTCCTACTTGGAATGGGCTTGCGTAATGTATATTTAAGGGTCAAAAGATAGCACAAACAATTGCAATCTCCATCAAATAAGAGTGTTTTCATTTTTCCAATATAGCGAGTGTCACGACTTCTCACATGCTAAAGTTCACGATTTCTTCACCTTAACTAACACTTTATGTTATTAGTTGATGTTGACTTAGATTTGGATAACAATCAAATGACAATTTTTATAGTTCAAAACTCTCTACTCAAGCTTATAAAGACTAACATATTATTGATGCAATTGATATCCATCTTTTCTTCTCTCTTTTCTTTTTTGTAGATCAATGTTCATGGAGATACTAGGCTTTGTTGTGTCTTCTATCTAAGATTAGGCATCTTAAGGTAAATTAGCATTGACCCAACTACACATTATTGGGCTAACTTTATTCTAACGTTGTGTTCTCGAAACTCATTTTACGAAGGAAAGGAAAGGGAGGGAAAGAGGAGGAAAGTAAAAAAAAAACTCGTGTTCTCGAAACTTTTTTAGGAGAGAAAGGAAAGGAAACGGAAGAAAAATAATGATAAGTTTCCTTCCAAAACTTTCCTCCCAAATGTGGGAGGAAAGGGAAGGAAAAGAAAGGAAAACAATTAAAAAAATTTAAAAAAATTTACTAAAATTATTAAAATTACAAAAACTATCCGATCTTTCATTATAAAAGATATATTTTTAAGGGTATTTTAGTAAAAATAACGTTTTCCTTTCCTTTCTCTCCTATTTCAAGAACACGAAAAAATATTTTCTTTCCTTTCCTTCCTTTTCCTTTGCTTTCAAGAACACAAATAAAAAAATTATTTTCCCTTTCTTTCTTTTCTCTCCCTTTTTTTCTTTTCTTTTCTCTCCTGATTAGAGAACACAGCGTAAGAGCATCTCCAACAGTTTCCACATAATTTCTCCAAAATAGAGAATCAAAAGCTAAAATCTCCAAAAAATACGTTCATCTCCAACAGATTCCCATTTTGGAAAAAAAAACATTGATTATAATATTTCATTTTCTATTAAAATATTATCTCTCTCTACTGTTAGTCCCAGATGGCTATAACAAGTATTGTAGAAGGGGGGGGGGGGGGGGTTGAATACAATACTCAAAATTTTCACAATTTTAATTCTATTATTGAAAATCTTTCAACAAGAATTACACATAGAAAACTTAAGACTGTTGCGGAAAAGAACAGATAAACTATTCTAACAATCTTACACAAAGTATACTAACAAAATAACTAAGAACACTTAGAACAAAGCTATAAAGTTTTTCAAGCAAACTGGAAATTCTTGCACTTAGAGAAATCTTCCAGTTTGCGTAGAATATCAAGAGCACACAGTAATCTTCAAGTCTCTCAAGATGTGTGTCTTTTCTGCATGGAGAGGTCTTCCTTTTATAGTGACAAGGAGTGTGCAAGCATTGAATGCTTGGGACACATGTCATCTTCACACTTGCTGAGGATGTTGACTTCTGGAGAGTTGTGAAGTCCTTGTCACCTTTCACAAGGTACAGTCAGAAGAGCCCATGCATGAGAAAAGAGCTTTGCATGGAAATGGATAATAAGACAAAATGTCACTTTATCCATGTAGAAAATCTCTTCTCAATTTGTCTTCTAAAGATTGCACCACCGAAGGAAGCTTGGGATATGTGACACATCTTTGGAGAAAGCATCTTTGAAACTTCTTTGAGATCCCACCGATGATAGCCTTGTGATATGTGACACATCTTTGAGATATGTGACATCATCTTTGGAGGAAAAACATCTTTGAGACTTCTTTGAGATCCCACCGAAATTGGACTTCCATCGGTGGGATTCTTTGGCCGAAACAGAGAGTAATTTCGGTGGAGATGTGTCCACCGATGTGTGAGAACACCATCGGTGGACAATGACTTGTATGTGTTGAGAAAAGATCTTTCACTTCCACAATGAGAGAATCTTTAATCTTGACTTTGGTTGATCTTTGACTTCACCAAACATTTGCTATCTTGTACAAGCCATTACAAAGAACCATGCATCCAAAATTTCTCTAAGTATAAAATGTTTTTCAAAGTATAAAAGGAGATCATGAGGTCATCTTCAAATCTTGATGACCCAACAATCTCCCCTATTTGATGATGACATCCATACTTAGAAAAACATGAGTAAGACAGTGAATAATGCATGTTGACCCTTCTTTACTCTTTTGGGTTCTTTTTCACACAGTCCATTTTTTGTGTGTGTGTATGTATATATGATATTTACATATAAGATAAAATAAAAAGGTATAGCTGTACAAATGAATGAAAAAATGGAAAGAAGTATAAACAATATGAACAAAGCAGATGTTACTTGTATCATTGGAGAGGAGAGTTGAAACTTATGTCTGACTTGAGGATTCTTCATTTTGATCAACAGCCTGTTGATTTGTTGGAGAACTTTATCTTTCAGGCACTTTTGCTTTTCTTCAGATGTTTCAAATCTTCAAGCCATTCACTTGCTCCAAAAGATTTCAGCCAAATGAGTCTGTGGTTTCTGGAAAGAGACAAACCCATTATGGTGAGAATCTTTGAGGGAGGTTTGAGATTAAGTGAACAAGCCTCAGGATGCTTCTGCCAATCTGTAGCATTTTCTATCTTTTTCTTGGCATCTTTGGCATCATTATCATGTGTCTTTGATTTGCTCCCCCTCAGTTGGATCAGCCGGTCTTTGTGTTTCTCCCCCTCAGTTTGATCCGTCTGGACTGATATGCTCCCCCTTGACCGGTCCGCCCGATTTCCTCATTTTTTTTAAGTTGGTCGCTGTATATGAGTACTGAGGGTTTATGTTGCTCCCCCTCAGCGGCCGACGTAGGAAAAACACCAAGAGAAAATGAAAAGATCGGCCAGAACCAAAACAATTTTTTTTTTTTGCTTTCCCACCGAAAAAGAAGGAAATTCCACCGAAAATTGGTTATTTTCGGTAGAAAATCGGTGAGAATTTTTTTTTTTTTTGAAAAAAAACATGCCCACCGAAAATTTGCAAGAATTAGACAAAAATTCGGTGGAAATTCTTGAAGAGGTTGAGGGAAATCTTCTAAGATATCTTCAGCAGAGAGTGGAGAAAGTCTTCTAAGGCATTATGTATAAAATCTTCAAAATGGAGGAGAGATTGGAATTTCATCTTCCAATTTTTGATGACCCAAAGAGATTGAGATTTAGGATTTGGTGTGACATCTGCAGAAGAGTTTGTAGTGGGTGGATTTTGTGAAAGGAGAGATGGGTTGCAAACCAAGAGTGAAAAAGATGGAAAAAGGGATGGGATGAGGAGATGACACATAGGAAGTTGGGTTAGGTGAGAGGAAGAGTATATGAGAAGCTAGATAAAATTGGTGGGGAGAGAATCGGTAGAGGAAATGGTAGAGGTCTACAACTTTGGTGAGATGAGATCATGGTGATGACATCATTAAAAGAAAAAGGTGTCTACCATGCATGGGATGACATCATTTGGAGGGGTTCTTTCCTATGTTTCTAGATAGGAGAGGAGATTTGTGAGAGAAGAATAGTGTCCACCGATGAGAATTCGGTGGAAACTTAGGACACATAGTAATTGAAGATTACACATGCCAAGTTCATTTATGAGGAAATTAAACCTGGTTTCATCTAGAGGTTTGGTGAACAAGTCGGCAAACTGAAGATCTGTAGGAATGAAGTGTAGCTCAATGTCACCTTTGGAGATGTAGTCCCTGATGAAATGATATCTGATAATGATATCTGATATCTATGTGCTTTGATCTGGAATGAAGAACTGGATTGTTTGCAATAGCTATTGCACTGGAATTATCACACAGAATTGGGATTTTAGAAAAGAATTGATTGTAGTCCTTGAGTTGGTTTCTCATCCATAGGATCTGAGCACAACAGCCGCCAACAGCTACATATTCAGCCTCAGCAGTAGAGGTTGACACAGAGTTTTGTTTCTTGCTGGACCAACTTACCAATTTGCCACCAAGAAGTTGGCAGCTTCCTGTAGTACTTTTTCTGTCACAAACTGGGAACCTGCATAAACTGAATCTGAATACCCAATTAGTTCAAAACCTGAGTCTTTGGTAAAAAATTTGAAAAGATGGAATCGGTGGGAAGGTTTGGTGCATGGCAAGATGGAAAGGTTTGGAATCGGTGGGAAGGTTTGGTGCATGGCAAGATGGAAAGGTTTGGAATCGGTGGAATCGGTGGTGTGTCTGTGAAGGGTTCCACCGAATTTGAAGGGTTCCACCGAATTAGAGGGGTTCCACCGAATTTAAATTTCGGTGGAAGGTTAGAAGAATGGGATGGTGTCCTTGGGAATTAGTTGCTACAAGTTGCAATTTCGGTGGAAGAGCATGCAGGTTCGGTGGAATGGGGTTCTGAAGATGGAGATGAGTGGTTTCTTGAAAGTGAAAGAAAAGGAGGTGATAAAGATGATCAAGAAAAGAAGAGAAATGCATGCAATGTTTAAGGATGCATACGTGTCATCACAAAAAGATGGATTGTTATTGTCTTGGAGTTGATTGATGGAGGAGAGAGAAAAGGTGGTGAAAAAGAATATTTGGTGGAAGATGATGAATTTTTGGTTCAGTGGTTAAGGAAAATTTCGGTGGTGAGGTTTAGAAAAGAAATGGAATTTTAAGAGATTGGAGATGGTGATGTCATGAGAATGACATCATTATGCTTATGATGTCATGAGAGTAAAGAATTCTAAGGTTTTGTCAACTTTCTCACTTGTTCACATAGATCCATTTGCCCAGCTCAAAATCTGTAATCACAAAGAATTTATTTTCTAGGTACCCATTTGGAAGGTGGGTCCTTTTGGGTTAGACGGAAAAGAATTGGACAGTCTTTGGCAACAAGAGAAGTATCACCACAGAAATAACATTTTCTATAAAGAATGATCTTTTTAGAATTGTGATATTTTTCTTTATTTTTGCTTTTAAAAAATGTCCTCAGGAATTTGATGAGGACACAAAGATTTGGGGTGCAGCACCTAAAATACATTTTTCAAATTTTGGGAGGACCAAAAACTTTTCCTTTGAAAAGGACATTTTGAGATACACAGAACTGTGAATAAAATCGGTAGAAGAAGACACATAGGTATTTTTAGAAAAAGTGAAGGATTTCTTTTTAAAAAAATTTGGCACCCAGATACTTTCCTTTTTCAGAGATAGAAAATATTTTGCATGAGTTGGAAGAGAAGGATGCATCATCTAAAGACAGGAGATAAGGAATTAAATGCTTCAATCTTTTCAGCATCAGAGAGAGATAGAAATGGATGTACCTATGATGAGGTGGGGAGACACTTAGCTGATACACGAGCAGTTGAGGAGGTGTGGCCTTCTGAATCATCCATGTTATTTTTCTTGGCCATGAAACAGACATTTGAGGTGTCATTCGCTTTCAGATGTGGGTTCATCTACCAAATCATGAGTTTTAGCAGGCAGACCCTTTGCATTTCTGACAAGTCTGTCATTTCTTTCCTTTTCTCTCTTGTATTTTTCCTTGTACCTTTCAGCCCGGTCAGAATGAGCAGAAGAGGAGAGATTGGAGGAATCATGTTTGGATCTTTCCGATTTTGAGGAAAATCGGCCCGAGGAAGAAGTTTTGGGTCCTTCAAGAAGTTTACTTCTGCACTCAGAAGCAAAATGACCCTTTTTACCACAGTTAAAACATTCCTCATTAGATTTGTCCAAGGAAGAATGTTTGGAGAGAGAAGAGGAGGATTTTCTACCAAACTTAGATTTTACAGAACGGAGATGAGATTTGGATTTAGAGTACCCATCCAACATGGCCATTTCATCAGATAATTTATCAGCTGAAGTTTCCTCACATTCATCCTTAGCATCACTAAGATATGCTTCTGAATGATCATTGGGATCTTCTTGACTATTATGGTCAGAGTCAGATGGGTAGGTGATTTTTGGAAAACACTTAGTCTTTTTGGAAGAGTCACTTAGGAGAGCTAGAGAAGAGTTCTTTATAAACTTATGCAGTTTCGTCTGCTCATAGTTGAAAAGAGTTCCATAAAGAACAGTCAAGGGCATGAACTCAAGGTCCTTGGTAGTTTTGATGCAAGTACATATATTTTCCCAAAAAACTGGAAGACAATCCATGAACTTGCACAAGACTTCCTCATTATCATAGACTCTGCCCAACAACTTAAGATCATTTAAAAGAGAGTTGAAGCGATTATAGAAGCTAGGAAGAGATTCTCCTTTTTCAAAAGCAAAGAGTTCATAATTTCTAACAAGAGCAATCTTTCTGCTCTTTTTAACTTCATTTGTACCTTCGTACAAAACACACAGAGTGGACCACATCTCTTTGGCAGTAGAGAGATTTACCAGAGAGTGGTACACTTCATCAGGAAGAGAGAGAGCAATGATAGTTCTAACTTTAGAATCAAGAGACACAAGCCGTTTTTCCTCATCAGTGTATTTCTTAGGATTTTTAAGAATGTAACGACCAGTAGCAGCAGATTTTTCTTCATCAGACGAATCATCAGAATTATCTTTTTCCATGGTTTCTTTACCAGGCCTCTGCGTTTCATAGCGAGCCCAAACTCTGGGGATAAAGGGTCCCTCTTGGAGAATGGTTGGATATCTAGTATCCACTCCTTCCATGAACAGCATCATGCGGCTTTTCCACAAAGAGAAGTTGTTAGCATTGAACTTAGGAGGTTTTGAAATGGAGCCATTTTCAGAAAAGTTATTTTGAAAAGAGTTTTCAACAGTAGAGGAAGAGGAGGCAGCCATCGCAGATCAAGTTTATGGAATTAAACTTTCTGCTCTGATACCACTTGTTAGTCCCAGATGGCTATAACAAGTATTGTAGAAGGGGGGGGGGGGGGGGTTGAATACAATACTCAAAATTTTCACAATTTTAATTCTATTATTGAAAATCTTTCAACAAGAATTACACATAGAAAACTTAAGACTGTTGCGGAAAAGAACAGATAAACTATTCTAACAATCTTACACAAAGTATACTAACAAAATAACTAAGAACACTTAGAACAAAGCTATAAAGTTTTTCAAGCAAACTGGAAATTCTTGCACTTAGAGAAATCTTCCAGTTTGCGTAGAATATCAAGAGCACACAGTAATCTTCAAGTCTCTCAAGATGTGTGTCTTTTCTGCATGGAGAGGTCTTCCTTTTATAGTGACAAGGAGTGTGCAAGCATTGAATGCTTGGGACACATGTCATCTTCACACTTGCTGAGGATGTTGACTTCTGGAGAGTTGTGAAGTCCTTGTCACCTTTCACAAGGTACAGTCAGAAGAGCCCATGCATGAGAAAAGAGCTTTGCATGGAAATGGATAATAAGACAAAATGTCACTTTATCCATGTAGAAAATCTCTTCTCAATTTGTCTTCTAAAGATTGCACCACCGAAGGAAGCTTGGGATATGTGACACATCTTTGGAGAAAACATCTTTGAAACTTCTTTGAGATCCCACCGATGATAGCCTTGTGATATGTGACACATCTTTGAGATATGTGACATCATCTTTGGGATATGTGACATCATCTTTGGAGGAAAAACATCTTTGAGACTTCTTTGAGATCCCACCGAAATTGGACTTCCATCGGTGGGATTCTTTGGCCGAAACAGAGAGTAATTTCGGTGGAGATGTGTCCACCGATGTGTGAGAACACCATCGGTGGACAATGACTTGTATGTGTTGAGAAAAGATCTTTCACTTCCACAATGAGAGAATCTTTAATCTTGACTTTGGTTGATCTTTGACTTCACCAAACATTTGCTATCTTGTACAAGCCATTACAAAGAACCATGCATCCAAAATTTCTCTAAGTATAAAATGTTTTTCAAAGTATAAAAGGAGATCATGAGGTCATCTTCAAATCTTGATGACCCAACATCTACATATTTATTTTCAAACTTTCTTATTGGTTCTCTCACTTGGTAATCATGTTTGGAGTGTTCTCCGTATTTGAAAAAAAAAACCTTCTCTCCCCAACTTTCGCCATTTTAGGGATACTTTTGGGAAAGCTGTTGGAGCAAAACATTAGCCCAAAATCCCTATTTTCTCAATTTTCCCCATTTTGAGGAAACTTTTGGAGACTTGGAGATGCTCTAAGGATAATGATTATTAATCACATCCATATCTGATTTTCCATTTTTCCGCATTAATTAATTTCTAACAAATCCAAGTCATTTTTGGATGCTTTAAATTTATCCTTATCTACCTTATAAACGGGTCGGATTTACCCACAAACTAACAGGTAGATTTTTAAGAATATAAAGTTATATATAAAATTATAAATCTTGTAAAATAATTTTAAAAAATAGTAATATTTCCGTAAAAATATTGTTATATATATATATATATATTTTATAACCGTGGGCTTTCAGGCCAGCTTACATGCATCGACTAATTCCCGAGCGACCACGAATGGCCTGAAGTCATCACAGATGAACCTCCATGGCCACAAGAACTTTGACAGTGTCTGAATTTGAACTTGAGTGTTATATTTTGATGGGAATCATGAGTCGCATCCCACCTATTATTGCGCCAGGTGAGTACGGTGTGTTAATAATACAAGTCATGTGGGATTCTCAGGGTCCAAATCAAGGAAGTCAACTTTGTGCTCCAACGGGGGCTTTTATGTAATTTCAACACATGCTATTTTGTGTTTGTGTCCCCAATCATATTCCAACAATAAATTTGGAAAAATAAGTATTTAATTTTGTAAATTAGAAGTGCCAATATGTATTTATTTCGTTTTTCTTGAATTAAATTTTATCAATTTACATGATTTTGAAAGAATGAAAGAGATTTTTTTGTTATTTAAATTTAAAAATATTTTAATATATTAATATGACTTAATATTTATCTTATATTTAAAAATGTTTATCAATGATTATAAGTTAGTTTTATCTAACCAATTTTAAGTATATATATTCTTCAACCCCACTTGTGGGCCATACACACAATTGTGGACATGAAATATAAAAAAGTTAATACATATTATTTTGTATAAAATATTAAGGGTTTGTTTAGTTGGTTATCCATTAGGAGGTTGCTTATGAAACGCTTACTCGGGTAAGTATTTACCAAGTCACATTAGCTTATCAGATGAGTATGACAAGGACTAAGAATCTTTTTCGGTAAGAGCAGAAGCAAGGATCGAGAGTCTTACCCGGTAAGTGAGTGCAACGACTTTTACCACGGATAGCGCTTACCGGCTAAATTGTTGCATACAATGCCATTTTGGTGGACTAAAATCTTACCCGGGAAGTAAATGATCGTTTTGAATTTTACCGATAAACACCTACCCGGATAAGTTATTAGGTAAACGACCCCTAAGTCTTGTATATATAAAGTTGTATATGTAGATTAATTGGAATAATTTTTGTTTGGGATAATTTTTGCCATATATGAAAAAGAAGTTTTTTACATGACATGGACAAATTTGAAAGAAAAAACTTGACTATATGCATAAAACTTCCCTAGAAGCATAATGCATGATGAATAAACAATTTTATATATCATCAAATAACTATCAAGCAATAATATATAGCTGATCGAATAAGTTGAGTCTCGTTAAATATTTGTTTGGTAACAACTTAATGTGATGTATAACAGATATGGTTTATTCGTACAACCATACCTAGCTCTTTGATGGTAGCTTATTCGCTCAACTACAAAAATCATGTTTTTTATTTAAAATGTTACTTATTTATTTTAGATATATTATAGCATACCCATTGAAGATACCAGTATATTAAAATCTCCAATAAAAAATAAAGATTTTGAATTTTTTTTATTTCAACAAATTCCCTCAAACCTTTTCCAAAATTGAAAAAGTACGGGCACAAATTAAAATCTACAAATTCCTTAAAATGATTATTTATGAGAGAAAAAAATATTTTTTATTCATTCTACCAACCATATCGTTTAAAATAAATATAAAATAATATAATTAATTGTGTAATTATTAAAATAAAAAACTTATTAATGTAAAGATAATTCTTTTTTCTAAGTGCATCTCTAACGGAGGTTCTTCTAATAACTTCTTTTGTACTCTTTGGTCTCACTCATTTCCACCTCATTAATTTAAAAATTCACAACGGTAGTTCTTATTATAAAAACCTCATTTTTGTGGTCATATGTATATATATTTGTCTACATCAATAATTATTTTATATTTATAAATAAATATCAAATATTAAATTTAAGTACCAATAGAAATGAGGACATTGACATTTTACACAAATTTCATGGTAAGAACCAAGGTTAAGAACCCAAAGGGGGTGAGGTTCTTATAAGAACTCTCCACAATGGTTAGGGGTGAGCATAACCGGGTACCCGGCTAAATTTCATGGAACCGGAACCGGCGGTTCCTAGAATGAAGGAACCGGAACCGCTTACATCGGTTCTCTATATTTTGGAACCAGTCCCGGAACCGGCGGTTCCGGTTCCGGGTACCCGCTATCAAATTTTTTTTTTAACATTTCATACAATAAAAATGTAATTTTAAGTCTATTGCAAACTACAAAGTACCAACTTAAAGAAATAAACACAACAAATGGTGAAAAATAATCATATAAAATTAATGGAACCAGTGAGGAGGAAACCAAATGAGACTTCGTTTATGTTTTACAATTTTCCGGCGACCTGGGAAGTTCCTCATTTGTGGCGGACATTCAAGATGTACGGTGATATTTCGGACATTTACATGGCAAAGAAGAGACTAAAGAACGGGGAAAAGTTTGGATTTGTCCGATTCAAATTTGTACAAAATGAACTCCTCTTGGAAAGAAGATTGCAAAGCATCTGGATAGGGTCATTTAGATTACGAGTACACCTTGCAAACAGAGAGGAAGGTAAGAAGTACGGACAAGGACATTATGGGGTAAGGGCGCATAAACAGATCAGAGAAATTAACACAGGAAAGAAGAGAACAAATACAGCCCCCTCGTTTGCAGAAGTGGTGAGAAGAGGACTAAAGGAGGATGAAGTAAAAGGAGATAGAGACCGACAAGTACTTGGGCGCTGGGAAGCAGAAAACTCAGGTTTGGATTTCCTGCAACAATGTGCGGTTGGGGACGTGGTAGCGATGGAAAATATTGAAGCGACCCAAGCTCTTTTTAATGCATCCATGATAGAAGGAGGGGGGCTTAAACTATTAGGAGGTAGGAGTATCCTGATCAAATTTGGGTCAGTAGAAGAGATGGAGAATGTGATAAAAAATAAAGAACACGGTATTCATCAATGGGTAAAAAACTTAAGAAAATGGACGATTGGATTTAGACCTTCGGACAGACTGATTTGGCTTGGGATTGAAGGAGTTCCATTGTATGCTTGGAGGGAGGAGGTCTTTAAAAAAATCGCAAGTAATTGGGGGAAGGTATTGACAACAAAAAACTGCCAAATGAAGGAGAATACAGATTTAATGTGGGGGAAAGTTTTGATTAGTTCGGGTCTGGTTGCAAGAGTTAATGAAATTAAAAGCATCATGGTGGGAAATTTGTGCTACATAATCAAAATAGAAGAGGAGGATAGCAGTTTCCTTGAGGTCCAAGTAGTAGAGGAATCACGAAACACCGTGGGGGAAGACGATGATGACGACGGAGAATCAACAGTTCCGTCTGAATGGTCGGAAGGGAAGAGGAGAGTGGCGAGGAATGGATGGTACAGGAAAGCATTTTTGAAGGGAGAAAGGAAGGGAATGCAAACAACAAAGAAAAAGAGGTGGAAGAGAAAACCGATCAGAAAAACGATGGGGTGGAAGACGACGACAAGGAAGAATCAGCTTCGGTCGCCGCTGCCGGAAATCAACCGGAGCAAGGGATACCGGGCGAAGGAGCTGAAGGGACGGACATCATGGGTGACATCATAATTTATCCAATTCTCGAGGTATAGACTGACCATACCAAAGGGATTGAGGACCAGAATGCGGCTGAATGGCAACAAGGATCTGGGAGGGTTGAGGAGACCGATTCTTCTAATGGTCCTTTAAACGATGAGCCACTTTTGGACGATATGTTGGAAGGATCTGGGCCTACCAAGAGTATTAAAACGGGGCTGGACCACCATAGGGTGTTGGGAGATAAGGAAACCATCTCTCAGGCCCAAAATCTTGGTTTTAATTCACAGCCCAACAGAAATAAAAGTAACAGTAATAATAAAACTCAAAGGAACTGCTCGGTAGAAGAAGTGCAACCAGAGTTGAAGTTCTCGGAAACAACAGCAAAAAAGAAAAGTCAAAATTCATGGATTAACAAACCAGAGAACTGCGTCTTCGGACGTGGAAGAGTGAGTTTTCACTACCTCAAACAAATGGCGCGAAACAGCCAAAAAAACCGCCTAGGTCAGTTGATAGCCTCAAATCGAATCACAGGAAAGCAACGGGTGGATGCGGATCAACATCGAACAAAATTTCGATCTCGAGCGAGCTAAAAGGAGCGGATAAGACAGAGGGGTTGGAGGAGTTCGGGAACATGATCGACGTCAGATGGGGAAAAGGAGCAGAAGAACAAAATGGGCAAGGAAATTGCGGCAAGTGGGGAGGAAAATCCGGTAAGAATCGAATTTAAAATATGTACTCGATGAAGATAATATCTATCAACGTAAGAGGGTTAGGATCTATTAATAAAAAAGAATGGCTGAAAGAAATTTGTAAAAGAGAGAGCCCGTGCATGATTGCCGTCTAGGAAACCAAACTGCAAAAAATATCAGATCATCTCGTATCAAATGTGTGGGGAACAAACGATTGGGATTATGTTCAGGTTGAGGCGTCGGGAAGATCAGGGGGGGGGTTGCTGCAAATCTAGAATAGGAAAACATTCCAATGCGAATTTGTCATAAAAGAAGATAGCTTTGTGGCCACGGTGGGGAAGTGGGAAAGGGTTGATGGTTTGGTAGGCCTGGTAAACGTGTACGGGCCACGTGATCAGAAAGAAAGGGCGGAGGTTTGGACGAAACTTGACCAATTGTGTAGTAAGGAAGATGTCAAGTGGGTATTATTCGGGGATTTTAATAAGGTAAGGGGTACACACGAAAAATTGAATTCGATTACTTGCATCAAGGGGACGGATGATTTTAATGATTTCATTCTTAGAAACAAGCTAATAGACATTCGGTTAGGAGGAAGCAAGTTCACAAGAATAAGCGATGACAGGAAGAAATTTAGCAAGCTTGATAGGTTCTTGGTGACGAATTCATTTGAAGCCCTTTGGAAAAATTTAGGAGCGAAAACATTGGAAAGAAAATGGTCGAATCACACTTCGATTATGCTATGTGACAACCGGTGTGATTTTGGACCACTTCCGTTCAAGTTCTTTGACGCGTGGCTAATGGAGGAAAGTGATAACTCTATTTTTAGAGTAATTATTTCCTTTTATTTTTAGTTTCTTTTGTCAAAATTTTAGCCATTTTGCTTTTTAAATCACCCATTCTTGGTCTTATTCCCAAAATTGAGCAAAAAGAATGAACTACAGTTTTTATAAACCATTTAGTAGGTTTTTGCTGCACTTTCACGTATATTCTGCAGTGACTTCGGGAGTGCCCACTCCGGATCCCACTGCCAAGAAGAAGACAAATGAAAATCAAATCTTAGATTGAAAATCAGTCCTGGAAAAATAAAAGAGTTGGTGGAAGCAGAAGCATGGAGGAAAAAGAAAACAAGCATGTCCCCTTGAAGATGGCAATTAGAATTGTTTATTGAAACCAATGGTACTTAAAGTTGACTTTTTGGAAAAGATGAAGAGACCTTGGGGTAATAGGCTACCAACTTGTGGAGAGAAGCTTTGCTCATGGGAAATGGATTTTGTGTCTTCCACTTTATTCTTTTAGCCTCTAGACAATTACCCATTTTTGTTTGGTCCAACTTTTCCTCTAAGTATATAAAGAGGTGTTAGGTTTCATTGAAGAGATAATCCATCTACCACACATTTAGTGCAATTTAGTTCTTAGTTTAGCTCTAGAATTTACTGAGTTAGTCTTTAATTTTCTGCAAGTTAATTCTTAGTGTAGCCATTAATTTCAAGCAATTTACGTTTCTGTAGCAGTGTTGTTCCTGCAGTGCCCACTGCGGGTTTTAATCGAAGTCACTTTCAATATGTTTATTTGCAATTTCTCATCTTTTGCTTTCTTTACTTCTTTAATTATGAGCTAAACATCCCTTGGGATGTAGGAAGGAAAAGTACCTAGATTTTATGAAAAATGCTTGATTAATCTTCATACTTTGAATATTTATTGTTTTGGTAATTCACTCTCGATTATTGCCCAATGATGCGAATAAGCCGATCACTTGTAAGGATCTAAAGTCTAGTTCTCAACTCATAAATGAGTAGAACGCAGTGACACGAGCTTGGATGATGCTAGGGAATTCGAAAGAATTCTTACGACACTTGCGAAAGTGAGGTCTGCACAGTGAGCTAATCTCAACCCACTGGAGTAGTAGGCAAGCTAGTTTGTGTACTTAAAAACACTTAGAGTATTTGTCTCTACACATTCCATCGAGGCCTGAAAAAGTCCATTTTGAGATTACCATTGACAAAACAGTAAAGACTAAGAGTATGGGATTTTTATTAGGAGGTGTGAATATTTATGTAACCGGGCTTCTCTAACGGGATTATCCACTTTGCACACGTATAGTGATCACTCTTTTGGATCAAGTATTTAATATAAAATCTAGGGAAAATCTAACCTACATTCCTCCTTTTAAATCTTAAGTAACTCGTTAAAATAGCACTTCACCAAACAAACCAACTTATTGCTTCTTCTGTAATTGAAACTTGTAAAAGGAAGCTCATGAGAACCATATTGACTTGATTGCCCAGTCCCTGTGGATACGATTCTGGTATTTTACCAACTATTACTTGCTGTGACGATCATAGTGGCCAGTATACACTTGCGCTTCCCACTGTGGATAGTTTGCATCCCACTGCGATTAAATCACATATTTCACACGTACCAGAAAGCTTAGAAGATTTGGTAAAAGAAACGTGGGAGAAGGAGGTAACGTCTATAAGACCGGATTGTAGATTTCAGGACAAACTCAAAAATGTAAAAAACGAATTGAAGGTATGGCGCAACACAAAGTGGGGGGAGGTAAACAAAGAATTGGCGTACACAAAAGAAGAGGTGAAGAAATGGGAACTCAAAAACGAAGCTAATGCGTTAGGGGACGACGAAAGAAAGAAGTGGATCGAGGTAAGAAAGAAGTGGCTAATGTTGGAAGAAAAAAATTTGGCAATGGCCAAGCAAAAAAGCGAAGTTAAAATGGAGCATGGATGGGGACGAGAACACAAAACTTTTCCACATGGCAATCAAAAGTCGGGAGAGAAAGAACTCCATCCGTGGTCTAACCATCGACTCGGTGTGGACGGAGGATCCGCAAAGTATAAAGAATTATGTGGGTGATTTCTTCAAAAAGAAATACGCGAAGCAAAAGGAACGGAGACCAAAGTTGAGGTTGGACCGGATGAAGAAGCTTACGGAAGAGGAGGCTAGGTGGTTAGAAAGAAAGGTGACGAAAGAGGATCTTTGGGCGGCGGTGAAAGATAGTGGGAATAACAAATCACCGGGCCCGGACGGATTCACGATCGGGTTGATAAAAAAAAATTTGGGGGGTTTTAAAGGGAGATTTATTGGAGGTACTTGATTGGTTTTGGGAAAAGGAGGAGATAAGCGGCGGTTGCAACTCATCGTTCTTGACGTTGATCCCAAAAAACCCGAACCCAATTGGTTTAAATGATTTTAGACCAATAAGCCTCATCGGGATTGTATACAAATTGGTGGCAAAAAATTTGGCCGAGAGGGTGAAAATGGTGATGGGAAAGCTAATAAGCAAGGAACAAAGTACGTTTATCCGGGGAAGATCCATTCTAGATGGAGTGCTTATAGCTAACGAGACGGTGGATTACCTAAAACGATTAAAGAGGAAGGGGTTAATCTTCAAAGTGGACTTCGAGAAGGCGTACGATACGGTGGAATGGTCGTTTCTTTTGGATGGTTTGGAAAGTATGGGATTTGGTCAAAAATGGAGGAATTGGATTGAGGCATGCTTAAAATCGTCTAGGATATCCGTGCTTGTTAATGGCTCGCCAACAAAAGAATTTTCGATGGAGAGAGGCTTAAGGCAAGGGGACCCCCTTGCCCCCTTCCTCTTTTTGGTGGTCGCCGAAAGCCTCCACTCAATGATGGCGGAGGCCATTGATAAATGTTATTCCAAAGGGATTAGTGTGGGAGAAGATGCAATAAAGATCTCACATCTCCAATACGCGGACGACGTGGTCTTTTTGGGGAATGGGAGACGGCTAACATGTAAATTATAGATTTGGTCCCTGTGGTTTCAAAAGTATAACGAAAATGGTCCCTACAATTTTTTTATTCCAAATTAGGCCATGTAGTTCGTGTTTTCATAACGATTTGGTCCCTAGCACTAACGAGCATTAACTTCCAGCCGTTAAGTGAAGGCCATTTTAGTCCTTTCGTTATGTTCACCTTTTTTCTGTTAAATTATAAAACCACAGGGGCCCCACTTGTAATTAACTTTATTGTTATACAATTAATTATATTTCCTTTTTCTTGAACATTCATCTTCTACCAAGAAGACGCCCATATTTTACTTGAATCTTCATCTTTTTAACTTAATCAATCAAGAACAATCATGCGTATCTCCAAATCAAAAATCAAACCAAGCAAAACACATACATGAAGTAGATCTGCAAAAAATCACGCATACACAAAACATACCTAAACAAACATTTAACAACTAATTGTACAAACTCAAACCAAAATAGAAAAACCCTCATTATGGGTTTTATTTCACAGCCCAAAATAAGAAAACCCCCAAAGAAGAAGAAGAAGAACTCGATATGTGTTACGGAGCAGATCAACATGGCCAAAGAAAAAGGAGCGTCCGTTGGTCGACGTTGACGGTGGTCGGTGGTTGGTCGGCGTTGGAGGCGGCCGGAGCAGATGATCAAAGAAGAAGAAGAAGAAGAAGAAGAAGAAGGAGTGTCGTCGACGTTGACGGTGGTCGGTGGTTGGTCGGTGGTTGGTCGGCGTTTGTAACACCCTAAAATTCAGGGCTAATTTAAACCTTAATTTATAATAAGATTTAAACTTAAACTTTCAATCTTTATAGCTGAGCAAAGAAATATCTATGAGGTCATATTCACAAATACTGAATTCTTCAAATAACCTATTAATCTAATCATGTCACTATAATCAAATTAACTAGATTATCTAAACAATCCATCAAAACCTCAATAATCATTATCTTCTCCGCTAATCCAAAAGCTCTCATCCCACATCCCTTTTACTTTCCCGAGCTAGCACCTGGTAAGAAAACATCATTTGAAACGATTAGGCTAACGCCTAGTGAGAACATTCGGTTTCAAAATAATATTTGTACAAATCAATGTAAACAAGGCATAACAAACTTGGTTTACCCTTTTTCTTACCACACACATAACCATCCTTTAATAATAGGTTAAACATAGTTCCATGACTACAACCTGACAATAAGCCAGTCAATTCTCATGTTATAGAGCTTCACTACGAATCTTCACAGATTCTAGATTAATGCTCTTATCTAAGAAATCGCAATATCCACATGCCCATTTCTAGATTAATACTCATATCCAAGAAATCGCAATATCCACATGCCCATTTCTAGATTAATACTCATATCCAAGAAATCGCAATATCCACATGCCCATTTCTAGAAAGGAAATAGAGATTACAATATACACATGCCAATCCCTTCTTTTCCTTAGAAATCGGGAATTCCGAATAAATCTACGTCTATTCCTTGATTTCCCAAACACTAGGCCTATGGATCCATACCACCTATTTGTACTCGTACATGTATTTATTTAATATAGATTCCTCATAACAACCTGTATGAGCAAATCATATTTATACCACATAGATTCCTCATAGCAACTGTATGAGCGAATATATTTACATCACCTAGATTCCTCATAGCAACGGTATGAGCGAATATATTTATACCACAAGAATTCCTCATAGCAACGGTATGAGCGAATCTCCTTTATAAATACTTCATATCATTTATTCAGTATAAGCAAATCACATTAATATGTCAATTTCTTATAACATAAATCTAACCCTCAATATGATCACTCATGGTCCTTGATACAAATATTATCGTAACCCAATTGCCCATTTAATCCAATAATTACAACTCGTACTGGTTATTGCTATAAATCATTTTCCAATATCATTAATGAACTTAAGCACGACCATCAATTTAAGATAATAGATTTTACTTCATAAAATCATTCTTCCAAAATCCATCCAAAACAGTTCATTTATAAAATACACCTTACCACAATTTAAAAACATTATAAAAAGGTAAGGTAAGAATGAATTCACCTGATTGTAGTCGTGCTACTCTTACTTTCTCAATGTTGTAAGGAACTTCAGTCACCAACTTCTCAGAAATCTGAAATACCCAAATACATATTGTATTGGTATTAATCTACTGTTTAGGACCTTTAAAGATTAAAAATCCTAAAATTCTCATCTCTTATCGCAACCAACTAGCTGCAATAATCCTCATCGCAACCAACAGTACTTGTCGCAATCAACTACTGCGACACAGCGTCTTATCGCAACACACTATTGCGATATCTAACCTTATCGCAACTCACTGTTGCGATACCCCTCATATCGCAACTAACTGTTGCGACACTAGGGACTTGTCGCAAGCCAAGGTTGCGACACTTATGAATGTTGCAAATCATCATAACTCTCGCAACCCACTAAGTTCGTACTTAACCCAAAAATTATCAGTTTTAAGCCATGATTAATTCTGTAAATTTGCAGATATGTTCAATACTACTTATAGAACATAAACATCAGCCCAGATTTCTCATAACATCCAAAAATATCAAAAACCCATTTCTAAACCCATAGAAACTTAATATATATTAGAAGAGAAATTTATGTGAAATCATACCTTTAGCTTCCACAGATTTCTTCTTAATTTCTGTAACACCCTCAAAATTGAAACGAGCAACTAAGGGTAATTTCAATAAAATAACTAAAAGATGATAAAACATTTCTACAAAACATCCTTGAAAATACCTCACAGTTTAAACATCACAAACTTCACAACTAATAACTCAAGGCGGGTGTTACTTAACCCAATTGCAAGTTGCTAATTCCAAATAAGTGCGGAAGACTTCGCTAAGCATCTCACTTCTCGTGCACTCTACTAGCACTCACCACTTCACAGTGTAGCTAAAGTTATTCCCAACCAGAACCTGTTGCACATGCCGACAAATAAAAAGGTTAGACTAACGTCTAGTGAGTTCAAGAGTTTACATCACGAGCAAATCATTTGATAAACCAAAATATTCAACTTAATAAATGATTTTCCAAAAGGGTTTGTATAAAAGACATCGACAACCCAATTTCCAACGCACACAATTCATGTGAGGAAAGCTTCCAATGAAAACCATTTCTCTGCAAGGGACTCAAATCCAAAACTCACATCAAGAGTTAAAATAATAATTTCTCAAATAATCGTCAATGCGGATAATACTCAAATAGTTAAAACATCCAACAAGGATGAAAACACAAAATCCGTCCATTAATCATGGAAAACAATTCATACGCATATAATATAACCTCGAACGCGGATAAACAAAATACCCAAAATCAACACCCTTCGGTGACGGGGGAGACCCGATCTCATCGAATGTGGCGAACACATAAATTAAACCACAATTTATAAATACAAGTAAGTTTCTTGGATGTGGAAAACAGATGACATCAACCATACTAGGTCTTTAGTCCATCTCCGGCATCAACCAAAACTAGGTCTTTAGCCCATTTTAGACATCAACCAAAACTAGGTCTTTAGTCCATCTCCGGCATCAACCAAAACTAGGTCTTTAGCCCATTTTAGACATCAACCAAAACTAGGTCTTTAGTCCATCTCCGGCATCAACCAAAACTAGGTCTTTAGCCCATTTTAGACATCAACCAAAACTAGGTCTTTAGTCCATCTCCGGCATCAACCAAAACTAGGTCTTTAGCCCAAACCACCAAGTTCAATCCTTCTGGAACTTTACCTTGGGAACCCACCATCCGAAACAAGCTTACTTAACTTAATTATATATACATGACCTCAAAAGAATAACCAATGCATTCAAATTATGTAAACATCAAATACAATGCAATTCATGCAATTCCAACCCCAAGCCCACGTCGAGCTTATTAAAACCGGGCGAATGCCCTCGAGACTCAACAGAGTCCAAAACCGAGCCCTCTGCTCAAAAGATCTAATGATCATCTATCAACATCAATTCATGCAAATTAAATGCATCTAACTCACATCATGCAACATACGCTCCGAGGCATGATAATCTCACAACCCCTTCATTGCCACCTTCCCAATGAAGTCAAATCATATATGCATCTACATATACACGTATATGTAACTCTTTCATAACTCAACAATGCATATAACTCACTAAGGTTCATTAGTCCCAAAGGTAATAAGCATATAAAATCATCAAACGGTCTTCACACATAAGACCAACACTTAAACCGGCACATATTCAAATAAAATGCAATTAAGCATATAGCACCTCCAAGACTCCATCTCGAGTCACTAAAACCGACAAGCACTCAAAAGACTCATTTGAGTATAAATCAAGCCTTTAAGGCCAAAATAAACGTTTGGTTAAATACGTGTCACTCACACGGTTACGTAAACCAAAATACATCGTTACTCAAACTCTTTACTCTTTTAATTCCTCAATTGGCCATCGGCCCCAAAAATGAAAGGTTTATAACTCTCAAAACATTCATATGGTCGGATTGACCAAAATCCCCAACCTACACGTTCACACTTTAAAAATGTAACACATCATAGTTATCGCATAATCACCAAATCCTCTTCACTTATGCAATAATTTAACAAAACCTCTTTTACTCGTGATTTATTCCTCAATCACTCAAAATCCCCAAATGTGGGTGTTTTACAAGATATGTAAAGTTCAACACTTTGATTAAATCAAAACCCACCAAATAACTCAACAGTAGATAATTTCACATAAAGCACACAAATACTTTAAAATACACATTTTGGCATGTACAACGTTTTCACAAATCAACTTGAACTCACCTTGCTAGATTTAGGCTAAATCTAGATTTTCCCCAAACGTAAGCTCCTTTGATGCAACCCGAATCCTTAGGTCAAATCTTCCAAAACCTAGACCCACAAGTTTCCAACCATAAATAATCATTCCCAAACACTTATATACACTTCCCCCAACATAGATCATCCAAAACCACCACAAATACCAAAACCCTAACTTCTTAGATGAAGAAAAATGAGAAGCTTACCTCAACCACCACCAAATACTCTTGTATCATTCATCATACTTCAAAAATCTTTCTAGATCCTTGAATAGCTCTCAAAAACGAAACCGTAGCAACTTGAATCATCAAAATCGGAGTTGGGATGCAAAAGTTATGAATGTTTGAAGTTTGAGCTGAAAATTCGCAACTTAATACGGACTCTGTGCGTTACGCGGCTTGGGCCGCGGCCTACAAGTCGCGCACCAAACCGCGCGGTCCCGCGGCCCCATTTTAGGTCGGATACTGTTTCGACCGTAACTTCTTCGTTATAGCTCCGTTTTTGCCCCGGAAAGAACTGTTGGACTCGTATTCGAATTCCGCATCCAACAAGACCATAAAATCTATGATTTAATCCCAAATCCTAATTTTCATAATTATCTTAAAAGATCGATTTTACACTGATTCAGAATTATACTTATCCGAAAATTACGGGTGTTACAATCCTCCCAACCTTAAGATGATTTCGTCCTCGAAATCTAGCTCCCAAACACCCAACGGTTACTGAGCTCAACATTTTTCACAATCCCTCAGTCCTTGCTGAAATCCAAATTCATTATGCAGAACTGCCATGATCACTTCATGCGATCTCTAACCAACAATGTCCGCTCAGGTACGTTATACTTATATCTAGGTGAAAAGCCAATTTACTAGAGTAACTTCCAACCAGATGACTTCGGTTGTCTCCCAACCTTAGATGTTCCATACTTCCCCAATGTCAGATTCAAACTCCCAACTAATCCACACCCACATGCTCTTAAACTTTCTTTCTAAATCCGTCCAAGGTTTAATCACTACCAAAATAAATCAAAACCTCTGAATCCCAAATGTTCCCGCTATTGAACCAACATTTACCTTTAACGAATTCCATTAAACTCCCACACCGACGGTCATCATTGACCCATCAATTACACAATCTCCAAAAGTTACGCCTAATCACCAATCATCTGATCGACAGATTCTTCTACCACACAAGGAGAGTCATCACGCTAAATTTATTTACCACAATCGAACTTCTTAGGATCATCATAGCCGATACCACAATTTATAGGAATTGGTCACACCTTCCAATTACACTACTGGTTATTGACCTCGAACCTCAAAGGTTGACGCCTAGTTACACCACTAAACTCGACCCATCACAGGGCTCCACACACGAGTTTCATCCCTCGAACCTCCCCACTAATCCATGGTCATCCCCACTGTCTAAAAGATCCTACATGACCCTCACACAACACCGACAACCCAAGACAAGGTTGTCAAAGTGAACGGTTACCAAAGCACTAGCAAGAGACACCGCAAGTCCCACCTTTTAGTTGTCCACAAGAGATAATTCGACCCCGCAAACGAAATCATACGACTCATGACAATAACACGCGCTAGAAACCCAATCTTTCATCAAAAGGTTCTACACGCCCTCACCCCTAACTGGGGTTGCTCAACCTCACCAAGCCTAAAGAGTTCAAGGTTTTCAAGTGACAGACTCAATAAATATGCCAATAAAGTTTTCACTGGATTTTTCAATACAAAGGTTTTTGTTGGTCCCAACTATGGATTAGCAATGGTAAACAAGTATTGTAGAAGGGGGGGTTGAATACAATACACAAAAATTTTCACTTAATTTAATTCTTTTATTGAAAAACTTCAAATAAGAATTACACACAAAAACTATTGATTGTTGCGGAACAGAACAGATAAAATCTACTCAAACAATCTAACACACAGTCACACAGAGAATGAAGAACAATTGTAACACACTAAAGTGTATGGAAATGTGAGAGAGGTATGAGAAATAGAAAAAGTAGGAAAGAGAGTGTGGATGAAAAAAATAGAAAATTTTTTTTTTGGGGGGGGGGGGGGGTCGGTGGGGGGTGGGAGTCGGTGGGTAGAGGTATCGGTGGGGGGTGGGGGTCGGTGGGTAGGAGGTATCGGTGGGGGGTGGGGTTCGGTGGGTGGAGGGTGTCGGCGGGAGGGAGGGTGTCGGCGGTTGGGGAGGTCGGCGAGAGGGAGGTGGGTGTCGGCGGGAGCGATGGAAGGGAGGGGGGTGTTCGGGAAGGGGGGGGTAGAGGGAAGGGGGGGTTCGGGAAGGGGGGGGGTTCGGGAAGGGGGGGGGGGTAGCGGGAAGGGTGGGGGGTTCGGGAAGGGGGGGTTCGGGAAGGGGGGGTTTCGGGAAGGGGGGGGGGTAGCGGGAAGGGGGGGCAAGGGTTTGGCGGTGGTGTGGGATGTTTGGAGTGGTTGTCTTAGTTGGTTAAGAGGGTTAGGATACCACTTGTTGGTTAAGAGGGTTAGGATAGTTTGTGAGGTGAGTTGTATGATATGGGTCTTAGGAAAATTTATAGGAGAAAAGAGATGGTAAGGAGAATGTAGGAAAAATGTTGAAGGTAAGGTAGAAGAAGGTTGTTTTTGTTGGGATGAGGTGTAGGCTTTCTTGAGTTTGGTTCAAAGGAAAGAACCAACCAAGATCTTTAGGCAAAGAGACAGATAAAAATATCTGCAAAAGATATAACTGCTATAAAACTAACATTTTTTTTAATTTTTTTTTTGAAATGATGGAAACGATTTATCTTCTGAAGATTGTGGGAGAAATCTTGAAGTCATCTTCGATCTTCAAGTGTAGTCTTCAAATATAGATCTTCAAGCCATTTTCAAGTAGATCTTCAAGCATCTTCAAGAGTGATCTTCAAGACCAGGAGGTTGTTTCACATAGACCTCTTTCAAATTGAGAGAGTTCTTCTTTCATTACAGTGACCCAACATGGATTGGCCAAGCCTTCTTCAAATTTCTTTGGGTTTTATAAAAGACAAAAGATTCACATAGAAGGGAGAGAAGGGAATATTTGGTGAGCGTGAATATTTAGTGGGATGGAGGAGGGAGGTAGGGTGGAAGGTATGATGGGAAGTTGGTAAAAGGTATGGGAAAAGAGAAGAATATGAGAGAAAAGTATGTGGGCAAGAATTGGTAGACAAAGAGATAGGTAGGAAAGAAGTTAGGATGAGGAAGATACCTGAAAGATGTAGGAGGGGATGATGGCAGTATGTTAATGATAGGATCTCCAGAAGGTGGTAGACTTGAAGAGGAGTCATCATCAGAGGAGCTTTGATGTTAAGTATGGACTTGTGGAGATGTAAGATATATGAAGAAAATATAGACTTAGGAAATGATAGTGAGAGGTCAGGTAGAAAGGTGAGAGGGTTAGAGTGTATAGTTAAGAAGGGTAGTGATAAGGGTTGAGAGAAGGTGAGGGAGATTGAACTAGCAGGTAATAATGGGAAGGGTGTTTTTAAGAAAATGGAGGTAGAGTGTTTGAATGGAACAAGAAGGGTGAGGATTAGAAGTAAAGACATCTTTAGTAGATTACCTGTCAATTCTGTGAAGAAGATGAGAAGCACTTAGCTGGTACTAGAGCAGTTGAGAGGGGGTGACCTTCAGAATCATCCATGTCATTTATCTGGGCCATGAAGCACAAATTTGAGATGTCCTTCTCGCTTTCAGATGTGGGTTCATCTGCCAGATCATGAGTTTTAGCAGGCAGACCCTTTCCCTTTCTGACTAGTCTTTCGTTTCTTTCCTTTTCTCTCTTGTATTTTTCTTTGTATCTTTCAGCCCAGTCAGAATCATATTTGGATCTTCCCGGTTTTGAAGAAAATCGGCCTGAGGAAGAAGTTCTAGGTTTTTCAAAACGTTTACTTCTACACTCAGAAGAAAAATGGCCCCTTTTACCACAGTTAAAGCATTCCTCATTAGATTTGTCTGAGGAGGAGTGTTTGGATAGAGAAGAGGAGGGTTTTCGACTAAACTTAGATTTTTCAGAAGAAAAGTGAGATTTGGATTTAGAATACCCATCCATCCTGGCCATTCCATCTGATAATTTGTCAACTGAAGTTTCCTCACATTCATCATCAGCATCACTAAGATATGCTTCTGAATGCTCATTGGGATCTCCTTGACTATCATGTTCAGAGTCAGATGGATAGGTGATTCTTGGAGTACACATAGTTCTTTTGGAAGAGTCACTTATGAGAGCTATAGAAGAGCCCCTTATATCTGTGATGATAGACTTCCTTTGCAGCTTAGTCTGCTCATAGTTGAAGAGAGTTCCATAAAGAGCAGTGAGAGGCATGTGATCAAGATCCTTGGTTGTCTTTATACAAGTACATATGTTTTCCCAAAAATCAGGAAGACAATCCATAAACTTGCACAGGACTTCCTCATTATCATACATGCGACCCAACATTTTAAGATCATTGAGAAGACTGTTAAAGCGATTATAGTAGACTGAAAGAGATTCTCCTTTCTCATAAGAGAAAAGTTCATATTTTCTAACAAGAGCACTTTTTCTGCTCTTTTTCACTTCAGACGTACCTTCATAGAGAACACACAGAGTGGACCACATTTTCTTAGCAGTAGAAAAGTTTACAAGAGAATGATAAACCTCATCAGGCAAAGAGAGGGCAATGATGGCTCTGACTTTAGTGTCAAGAGCTACAAGACGCTTATCTTTATCATTGTACTTACTGGGATCCTTTACAATGTATCTCCCAGTAGCAGGTGTTCGTTCTTCCTCATCAGAAGAAGACTCATCACCATCCTCAAGTTTATTTTTAGCATTAAAACTATCCCAAACTTTAGGGACAAGAGGTCCTTCATGGAGTATGGTGGGATATCTGCTGTCAACTCCTTCTAAGAAGAGCATCATACGACTTTTCCACAGAGAGAAGTTATTAGGGTTAAACTTTGGTGGTTTGGCTATGGAGCCGTTGTCGTATGATCCAGCATTTGAGTTTTGAGAAGAAATATTGTTTAAGGAAGAAGATGAAGCCATTGCAGATCGAGTTTATTAGATTAAACTGACCTGCTCTGATACCACTTGTTGGTCCCAGCTATGGATTAGCAATGGTAAACAAGTATTGTAGAAGGGGGGGTTGAATACAATACACAAAAAATTTCACTTAATTTAATTCTTTTATTGAAAAACTTCAAATAAGAATTACACACAGAAACTATTGATTGTTGCGGAACAGAACAGATAAAATCTACTCAAACAATCTAACACACAGTCACACAGAGAATGAAGAACAATTGTAACACACTAAGAAAACAAATGAACTTCTTGAGAGAGAAAGGCCAGCACTTGAAAGCTTGAGAGTCTGTAAAACTGGTTAAGTTGCAAGGTTGAAGAACATCTCTTTATATAGTGCCTCATGCATTGAATGCATGGACACTTGTCAAGCAACACTTGGATGGTAGGATGGAAGCAGCTCTTCTGAAAAATACTGGGACGTACTTTTGTCTTTGTATGTTTTGTCTTGAAGCGTTGACCTCTTGTTGAATCTGAACTTTCTTGAAAGAGATAACAAATCCAAAGACCTCTTTTTCTGATCCTTGGATTATGTCTCTGTCATTGCAAGATATCTCAAATATTTTGCAGATAGAGCAGAATATACCTGTTGTAAACTGTTGGCCTAGGATGTCTTCAAGGATATCCTGCCGATCATGACTTCAACATATCCTTCCGATCATATCTTCAAGAGATTCTTCAGATCAAGTCTAGGAGATCCTGGAGATCAAGTCTTGGAGATCCTGGAGATCAAGTCTAGGAGATCCTGGAGATCAAGTCTTTAACATCTTCAGGAGATCCTGCATATTATGTCTTCAACATCTTCAAGAGATCCTACCGATCAAGTCTTCAAGATTTTCCTTGCTCTTCAAGTGTACTGGCCTGAAACCTTAGGACCTTGTACTGGCCTGAAACCTTAGGACCTTGTACTGGCCTGAAACCTTAGGACCTTGTACTGGCCTAAAACCTTAGGACGTCCCAAGTAGCAGCTTAATCTTTGGTTGAGAAATCTATCTTCAATCCGCCTTGAAGATATACTTCTACTTTGTTTCTTCGGTTGATCTTCGACTTCACCGAACATTTTTATACAATTAAACTGCTTGTAAAGAACCTAAAATTATTCTAAGTATGAACTGTGTAAAAGTGAGAGACTGAGGTCATCTTCAAATCTTAAGTGACCCAACAGTTTTTATACTAACATCACATACGTACAAAAACTTACCACTACCCAGCTGGTGGATGCACAAACATGGACATACTCGTCCCACGTATGAAAAATCATTTTTTTGAAAACTTTTTCATCGCAAATCAGTTTACTACCGAAATGTAAAAACGTACTCGACAACTTTTAAAATGACCCGTCAAGGTCCCATCACAGATTTACTTATGCCAAACGCGCAAGGTAAACATCCGACATTAAAATAGTGTTCAACAGTCTATTTATACGAACTTCAAAAGAAGGATTTACACGACATCAATTTCCAAAATTCTCTTTTTAACCATAAAATGACATGAATTGTAATTCATTAATAACTTCGCATGTGTCAGTTTTGTTCACAGAGAAACGAAGTACATTCTCTACACACTTTGGTTAAAACACGACATGGTCTGGGCCATCTCCCAGTTTTTGAACCGAATAACAGGATATTTTCATCATTTGTAAATATCGGTTTAAACATCGAAAAGAAATCTCGAATCAAAATTTTGCATGCCAATCTGCAGCACTTTCTTAGTAGTCACTCTGAAATGGTATAACACATACCGGATAGTCATTACTAATTTTCAAAGTAGAAATTCATTAACTCATATTTCAAAACTTCTCATTCAGTCGTATAGTGACAAGTAAATTAAAATCTTTTGACCAGGCTCGCACACCTCAATGTGTTTTTCTCAAAACCTCAGAAAACAATACGTGCACATAATTTGATTAACACATAACACAACTCAAGTCATCTTCAAGCCTTAAACCGCACAAACGATGCACACTAACGTCTCAAAATAGTGGCTACAAAACTATTCATGTCAATGAATTAATACAATGCATGCGTGAGAAAGAATATCAATAATATCAACGAATGAGAGTGCATGAAACAGGACATTAGAGATGTACTATCATGATGCTCTTATATGCATTACCCACACCACGTATAAATCAATTTGCACATCTAGCAAGTTGCGACAAATATGCTACCACAATCCTCAAAGGAGAAGCCATGCGGCATCAAAACTCCAAAACCACTCTCTTTGATGCAAAACGTCATGAAGCATATTTTCAACAAAATTCACATGAGACGCGATACAAACTCAACCCTTATATTAACGCGTGCAATCATTCAAGTATACACTCAACAAAGTGTCACCCATGCACCGCAAAACGTCGTAAAAGAAACTCGGTCATATTTCACAAAACTTCCATAAAACTCAATGGAACTCAACCGCATCAAACCAATTAAATGGCGTCCAAGTTTTCGTTTTTAATAAACAACTCGCATAAAACAATGCTATGATTAAATCATCCCAATCATAAAACCTCCCTTTTTGTTGCAACACCAAAAATAAAACGACACTCTTTCGTCAAGACTCGCAAAATCGAAATTCCCATTAACGATCAATACTAAAACAAGGGAATGTAACTCCCTGTCCAAACCTTAACACATGTGGAGGAGATCCAATGTTAAGGTCGCTAGTCGCGGTTACTTATCCAAAATCATAAACGACATTAAAACATGGACATCACAATATTCGAAAGTAGTAGTGGACGACTTCAAGGAATAAAATAAACCCCGACCAGGTTCACAACCGCATGTCGTAAAATAATTTCATGTATTTTCCAAAATCATGGTTCAAAAATCCTGCGTATGTCAAACTTTTCCAAGATTTAGCAGTACCGTCCATCCGACGATTTGACACACAAGAAACATTCAATGCAATTTATTTTAAAAGCAAAATAAATTTCGTGCATGCATTTTGTCGGCACTCAACGTCCGGGTCACATTCCTCCAAATTCTCCGATCACACTATTGTCATCCGGACACTCACACATCTTAATGCAAAATGGGAAGTCACATCGACCAACCCCACATTTCTCCTCGAATCAAGTCAATTCAATAAGCCTACGGCTCCCATCCAACTATCAAGTCCGACCAAAACGGTCTACTTAATACAACCAATCATGCTTACCGCCACTCTCAATGGCAAATGCTAAAGTCGTCAACCTCTTCTAACGACTACTCACTTAGAACTCCTTTACCACCCCAACGGTCATCACGCTAGAGTCGTCCAAGTACTCTCATGTAACCGGTAGGTTCACTATCACACTGGCCAGGTGCAATTCTGAACATACCGTACATGATCACCCTTGCTACTCTTGATGTGACTTCTCGCTTCTAGTGACCCCAACAACTTTCGAATATCTTATCTTAGAGTGCCTAATGGTGCAATCTCGTTCTCATTTACTTAAAACAACGCTAGTTTGAGTCTAGGTATCCAAAAATCAACACCTAATTCTCTCAAACTTATGCTCTGATACCAACTTGTAACACCCTCAAAATTGAAACGAGCAACTAACGGTAATTTCAATAAAATAACTAAAAGATGATAAAACATTTCTACAAAACATCCTTGAAAATACCTCACAGTTTAAACATCACAAACTTCACAACTAATAACTCAAGGCGGGTGTTACTTAATCCAATTGCAAGTTGCTAATCCCAAATAAGTGTGGAAGACTTCGCTAAGCATCTCACTTCTCGTACACTCTACTAGCACTCATCACTTCACAGTGTAGCTAAAGCTATTCCCAACCTGAACCTGTTGCACATGCCGACAAATAAAAAGGTTAGGCTAACGCCTAGTGAGTTCAAGAGTTTACATCACGAGCAAATCATTTGATAAACCAAAATATTCAACTTAATAAATGATTTTCCAAAAGGGTTTGTATAAAAGACATCGACAACCCAATTTCCAACGCACAAAATTCCTGTGAGGAAAGCTTCCAATGAAAACCATTTCTCTGCAAGGGACTCAAATCCAAAACTCACATCAAGAGTTAAAATAATAATTTCTCAAATAATCGTCAATGCGGATAATACTCAAATAGTTAAAACATCCAACAAGGATGAAAACACAAAATCCGTCCATTAATCATGGAAAACAATTCATACACATATAATATAACCTCGACGACGCGGATAAACAAAATACCCAAAATCAACACCCTTCGGTGACGGGGGAGACCCGATCTCATCGAATGTGGCGAACACATAAATTAAACCACAATTTATAAATACAAGTAAGTTTCTTGGATGTGGAAAACAGATGACATCAACCATACTAGGTCTTTAGTCCATCTCCGGCATCAACCAAAACTAGGTCTTTAGCCCATCTCCGGCATCAACCAAAACTAGGTCTTTAGCCCATTTTAGACATCAACCAAAACTAGGTCTTTAGTCCATCTACGGCATCAACCAAAACTAGGTCTTTAGCCCATTTTAGACATCAACCAAAACTAGGTCTTTAGCCCAAACCACCAAGTTCAATCCTTCTGGATCTTTACCTTGGGAACCCACCATCCGAAACAAGCTTACTTAACTTAATTATATATACATGACCTCAAAAGAATAACCAATGCATTCAAATTATGTAAACATCAAATATAATGCAATTCATGCAATTCCAACCCCAAGCCCACCTCGAGCTTATTAAAACCGGGCGAATGCCCACATATTGAATTTCCGTTGTATTTATATAAATTATAATTATAAACTTTGAGGTTAAGTTTGTAATTTTGTTAAAGTTAAAGTTTTTAAGAAATTTCAACTTGAAGGGTTGATTTTGTCTTTTGTTCAAAGTTGGAGTATTAATTGTTAAATTGGGTGATGACTCATCTAATTTAACTGAGGTGTCTTACTTAGAATAAGTAAGATTACTTTGCTTTTGGGTTTTGTTGTCTGGGATCAAAAGAATCGAGAAACAGAGAGAGATAGAAACCGAGATAGAGAAAGAGAAAAAGAAGAAGAAGAAGAAATCAGAATTTGGTGAAATTGAGGTAAGAAATTAAGTTGTGGTACTGATTTCTTGAATGGGAAGCATTTGATTTTAAGTTTTATGGTCCAGCTGATTGATTAAGCTGCTGGTTTGAAGAGTCTGTGTTCAAGAAGTGTTCAGATTTTAGTAAGGTGAGTTTATTCATTCATGTTAAAACTTTGCAATTAAGATGATAATAGACATGTTTTACTTGTTTAGAATCATATGATACATGCTTAAAACTGAAAAATGAAGTCTGGCTTAATAAAGGTAGAAGATGATGAACAGTAGTCTAAATCTCGCAACCTTGGCCTGCGAATTTAGAGAATCTCGCAACCTTGACCTGCGAATTTAGAGAATCTCGCAACCTTGGCCTGCGAATTTAGAGAATCTCGCAACCTTGGCCTGCGAATTTTAGAGAAACTCGCAAGAGAGGCTTGCGAATTTTATGAAACTCGCAAGCTTGACTTGCGAATTTTGGAGGAAAACGCAAGCAATGGCTTGCGACTTTTGTGGACCTTCAGTAGCAGTTTTGAGGCTTTTATGTGAAATGCAATCTGATATTTATATGCTATTTGTTATATGATTATAATTCAGGTTTTGATACGAAAGTCATGTTATAAATAATTGTAAAGGACTTATTTATGAGTCCGATCTTATAGTTAACATTTGAGATGTTGATCCCCGTTGCTAATTGGCAAGAATGGGGATAATTGTGGTAATTAATATTCTGTATATAGACATATAGAATATATGATATGTCGTACAAATATAGTATACGATAGAAAGAGTGATGATACACAGTTACTGTGTTGCGTTGGCTAGAAATAGGCATCCGGTCATCAGGGGGCTACTTTGTACGGTTTAATGGGAACCAATTTTCAGCCATTGACTGAAGGGATGTTATTTCTAGTTGTTGGAGTGAATCTTGAATCATCTGGGAGGGCCCTTGTTGTTAAGCGCTATATAAATTAAATCCCATTTGGGGGCCAGTGATTCAAGATGGTGAGATAGTGAAATGTGGAATAGGCAGACATAGAGTTTGTAATTCCCATTTCAGGCGGAAGATTTGATATCTTCATTTTAAATTTGGAGATAAACAAATATTGAAATTTGTAATCTCTACTTTCGGACTAAGAAATAAGCAGGTATAGAAACTGTAATTTCTTGGGGTTGAAGATTACTTATAATCAAGTGGGATTTAAAGTAATTGTTGGTTGATAGTGATACGACTAGATGAATTAGTCATAAGAATGGGAATTGGGTGGATTCCTGTTGTTGAAAAGAGCTTTGGTACGGTAAGATGGTTGATAACAAGTTTGATATATTTGTTAATATTTTAGTTGTTAAATTTTAATTTGATTTGAATATTCTCACTAGGCGAAAGCCTAATGTTTCATATTAAATTTTCTTACGGGATACAAGCTCTGGGAAGTAGTTTGGGAGAGTGAGATGCAGATGTTGGAAGAAATCAGACTTATATAGATGTCAAAGGATCAAGATTCTCTTTTGATGATTTTTGGGACAAAGCGTAGATAATCTAGTAATCTGATTATGTTGGTATAATTAGATTAATAGGATTATTCAAGTTAGATGTTTATGTACATAAAACTTCACTTTTGATCCTCTGGTTATAAAAGTATGATATTTTGGTGATCATAACTTGTTTATTTTGAGGTTTTAATTGGCCCTGTTTTTAGGGTGTTACAGTATGGTATCAGAGCACTAGTTTAAGCGAACTAAGTATGATGATGAGATACTTAGACTTAAGCTGAGATGTAGTAGGTTATGATATGTGAGATATGGGTAGAAGTGTTAAGACGGGATAGTCTTAGAGTTAACGGAAATACGTGAAATTAGTGTTGTGACAATGATAACGGGGATTCTCCTGTATGATATGTTCACAATTTCAATTAGCTACTGTTATTATGAATATATTGTTACACGGGCATGTCTATTTCTGAATTGTTACAGTGACTAACGATCGGTAAAGTACGTTTTGTATGTCTGTAAGTGCATAACCATTTCTCGTGGTTATCCCTGTAAGTTATAGTAGAGTGATGGTGAATACGCCACCAAGGTCGTTTAGAGGACAGAGCAGTAAATGATTGGGGTTGAAAGGACAACCTGGAATTGGCGGGACTCATGAAAGTCCGCCAAGGCAACCTTTAATAGGTGATTTGATATGTGCAGAGATAGAGTATGAGATGATTGATTAAGACGGAATTAGTATGACATGGTTGAGTATGGGGGCCATGGAATGCATGTATAGCAATTATTATAAGGCCGAGAGGGCGACCTCTGGTCGGAAGTAGAGTGTCAATGATAAGTTACGTAAGTAAAACGATTAACCTTGTTTGAGTAAGTAGCCTTCATTGCGAGTAAGTTTTATGCATGGTGTTTTAGTGTGTGTTACATGAGTTTTCTTGATTTCAAACCAAATGCATAAATAACAGTTTTATTCAAGGATGAATTAGTATGTGCAAGTATGTATTTAAAGAAAAATGGCAATTTCAATTACGCTGCCTAACGAAATTTTGGAGCTTAGCAACTTGCAAAATACTTCATACTTTACATAAAAAGTTGTATGATAGCAAATAGGTCAAGAAAGTGTTGATCAGTAAACTTTTTATAACCAACAAAGGTATTGATTTGATGATATCATATAAACGAGTGTGAGAAACGACTAGTTTACTTTGTGTCAGTAAATTTTAAACTTTTGTCGTATGAAAAGATCTTCATTTAAGATATTACTGTTGTAACAACATCTTTTGGTTGAGAAAGATTGAGTTTTACAAAAATTTATATACAAACGATTTTTGAGATCGTTGTGTAGTACATGGGAGTTATGAAAATGATTGGGGTCGTGTGTGCCCACGTTGTTCCGAATGTTGTTTATTTAAATGAGAAAAGTGTGGATTGAGTTATTTATTATATTGTCATGCATGAAGGCTATGAACTCGCTAGGTTATAGAGTATTACGCTATAAGCTAAGAAAGAACTCCAAGAGTGGAGAGGTGTTGGATAAACCTTGGGAGAAAGTTTGTGGTTTTGGTAATTGTATTCAAATGAGAGATGAACAGTGGGAGAGTCGAAAGTGGACTTTAGTAACAATAATATGAGGGTCTGTACCCTTGTTCGGTGACTAGTAATACAGTTGCCGAGGGTCGGTCGTGTCTGGAGGAAGGATTAGGTTCAGGGTTAAGGAAGTATTGACATGTCAAGTTTTGACTTTGAAGGCGATAGTTGTGTAAGGTGTATGAGGCCTTTTGTCTGTCACTGGGTACGGTCTGGATGCGTCCCGCGTATGCCTGTACGGGTAGGAACAAAACCGTGAGCGATACCGATATGCTGTTATGCAGAGGGTATGCGTAAAGTGGTTATTAGTGTGTGCGACACAATTGGGGGATTTTGAATGATTGACGAATAAATCATTAATGAAAAAAAAAGTTTTGATTAATATTGGCATACATAAGTGAAAGTTATGTGGTCGAAGCACGCTTTTAGTGTTTTTTTTGTGGTTGTGCAATAATTTTGACGTGTTACATTTTGAAAATGTGAACGTGAGAGTTGGGGGATTTTTGTAAATCCGACCATGTGAATGTTTTGAGAGTGATAAACTTTTATTTTGGGGCCGATGGCCAATTAAGGGATTAATAAGGTAAAGATTTTGAGTAAAGAGGCATTTTGGTTTACGTAACCGTGTGAGTGACACGTGTTTAACCAAACGTTTGTTTTGGCCTTAAAGGCCTGATTTATATTCAAATGAGTCTTTTGAATGTTTGTCAGTTTTAGTGACTCGAGATGGAGTATTGGATGTGTTATATGCTTAACTGCATTGTATTTGAACCAGTGACGGTTTAAGTGTTGGTCTTAGGTGTGAAGACTGTTTGATATTTTACTTGTTCTTAGTATCTTTGGAACTAATGAACCTGGGCGTATTATATACATTGTGGAGTATGAAAAGAGTTGCATTTACGTGTACTTGCAAATGAATTGACTTCATTGGGAAAGTAGCAATGAAGGGGTCGTAAGATTATCACGCCTCGGAGCGTATGTTGCATAATGTGAGTTAGATGTATTTAAATTGCGTGAGTTGATATTGATAAATAATCTTTAGATCCTTTGAGTAGATGACTCGGTTTTGGACTCAGTTAAGTCTTAAGAACTTTGACCCGATTTGATAAGCTTGACGTAGGCTTGGGGTTGAACTTGCATGAACGGTATTGTAAATTGAAGTTTATATGACGTGAATGCATTGGTTATCCTTTTGGAATCATGTATGAATGTTAAGTTTAAATCAGAAGCTTAAAAGTTGAAGGATCACTTTGTGGGATTGTTAGAACAGTGAAGGACTGTTGCTTTTAGATAAGTGTTTACTTACGATGTGGAAGATTTATAAAAGATGAAATACTAGAGATGAACAAAGGGGGTGTATAGATTGTGTTGATCTGTGAGGAATTGTACCCTGTCTATGCAACGTATTGGAATCACAAAGAGCTAGTAAGAACGAATAAGTTCAAGATAAATAGAAAATCGTGAGTGGTAGTTCAACTAAAGTTGGGGAGGAGATATTTAGTGATATAGACTCGGGTATTTGGGCGAGAAAATAGGATTATAAAATTAATTATGTACTCATGACTATGAGAGACATGGTCTGTGGTAAATGTTATGGGTGGAGAATGTACGAACGAGTAGTGGCATTAATTGCCAAGATACATGTGTCATCTAGTATGAGACGTGATGTTAGAAAGAGGAAGTATCCGAATGGAAGTTTCGGGAATTCCGGTTGGAAAGTACTATTTGTCAATAAAGTTGATGGAGCATGTGGTTTGTAAGATAACTTGGTAATATGGCTTATATCGGAATAGAATGTCGAAGCAGTGGTGAGTGTTTATCCAAAGAAATTTTGATGGTATGAGTTGCCAATTAAGTTGTATTTTGAATCACTGGAAGTTTAATAAAGATGAGGAGTATGTCGGTCAATGTGGTGTAGCGGAGGCAAGGTCGTTAAGGAATATAAGTTGCTCCTTATGTGTGAAAGAAATGTACGAGAAATTATTAGTTGAAGATCTAAGAATGGTAGTAACTTCGAACGGTAATGTCGTTTCAAGATAACTTGGTTGAATGTTTTAAGTTAGAAATCTTGGTGAAACTGTTTAGTTATGTTTCGTAAGGAGAAAATACTATCAGTATGTGGAAAGTTGGGAGAAAGAGACAAGTAATACGTGAAAATAGTATTCCATACTAACGTGGGGAAGCAAGGATAGAAAGATTGGACTTAAGAATGTAGTCATACTACAAGTTCAATGGAGTTATCACCTTTGATATACAACCCCTTAGTGCTTGGTTGCAGCGGGTTTGTGTGGTGCGATAGTAATGTGAGAAGGTGATAGGATTTTGTATCAAAGAAACGTGTAAGTCTTGGATGCAATGATGGATTGTCATAGTTATTGAAGCATAATTAGAGAAATAATTTGATAAATTACAATCTAAGAGATTGATTATAAGTATAATGGTATTATATCTTTGAGTTGTTAATGTGGCTTTAGAGTCGAAAGAAAGTATGAGGGATAGGTACCTTCAATTATTTATGCTTTTGATTTCGGGGACGAAATCAATTTCAAGTTGGGGAGTATTGTAACATCTTGAATTTCCGTTGTATTTATATAAATTATAATTATAAACTTTGAGGTTAAGTTTGTAATTTTGTTAAAGTTAAAGTTTTTAAGAAATTTCAACTTGAAGGGTTGATTTTGTCTTTTGTTCAAAGTTGGAGTATTAATTGTTAAATTGGGTGATGACTCGTCTAATTTAACTGAGGTGTCTTACTTAGAATAAGTAAGATTACTTTGCTTTTGGGTTTTGTTGTCTGGGATCAAAAGAATCGAGAAACAGAGAGAGATAGAAACCGAGATAGAGAAAGAGAAAAAGAAGAAGAAGAAGAAATCAGAATTTGGTGAAATTGAGGTAAGAAATTAAGTTGTCGTACTGATTTCTTGAATGGGAAGCATTTGATTTTAAGTTTTATGGTCCAGCTGATTGATTAAGCTGCTGGTTTGAAGAGTCTGTGTTCAAGAAGTGTTCAGATTTTAGTAAGGTGAGTTTATTCATTCATGTTAAAACTTTGCAATTAAGATGATAATAGACATGTTTTACTTGTTTAGAATCATCTGATACATGCTTAAAACTGAAAAATGAAGTCTGGCTTAATAAAGGTAGAAGATGATGAACAGTAGTCTAAATCTCGCAACCTTGGCCTGCGAATTTAAAGAATCTCGCAACCTTGGCCTGCGAATTTAGAGAATCTCGCAACCTTAGCCTGCGAATTTAGAGAATCTCGCAACCTTGGCCTGCGAATTTTAGAGAAACTCGCAAGAGAGGCTTGCGAATTTTATGAAACTCGCAAACTTGACTTGCGAATTTTGGAGGAAAACGCAAGCAATGGCTTGCGACTTTTGTGGACCTTCAGTAGCAGTTTTGAGGCTTTTATGTGAAATGCAATCTGATATTTATATGCTATTTGTTATATGATTATAATTCAAATTTGATACGAAATCCATGTTATAAATAATTGTAAAGGACTTATTTATGAGTCCGATCTTATAGTTAACATTTGAGATGTTGATCCCCGTTGCTAATTGGCAAGAATGGGGATAATTGTGGTAATTAATATTCTGTATATAGACATATAGAATATATGATATATCGTACAAATATAGTATACGATAGAAAGAGTGATGATACACAGTTACTGTGTTGCGTTGGCTAGAAATAGGCATCCGGTCATCAGGGGGCTACTTTGTACGGTTTAATGGGAACCAATTTTCAGCCATTGACTGAAGGGATGTTATTTCTAGTTGTTGGAGTGAATCTTGAATCATCTGGGAGGGCCCTTGTTGTTAAGCGCTATATAAATTAAATCCCATTTGGGGGCAGTGATTCAAGATGGTGAGATAGTGAAATGTGGAATAGGCAGACATAGAGTTTGTAATTCCCATTTCAGGCGGAAGATTTGATATCTTCATTTTAAATTTGGAGATAAACAAATATTGAAATTTGTAATCTCTACTTTCGGACTAAGAAATAAGCAGGTATAGAAACTGTAATTTCTTGGGGTTGAAGATTACTTATAATCAAGTGGGATTTAAAGTAATTGTTGGTTGATAGTGATACGACTAGATGAATTAGTCATAAGAATGGGAATTGGGTGGATTCCTGTTGTTGAAAAGAGCTTTGGTACGGTAAGATGGTTGATAACAAGTTTGATATATTTGTTAATATTTTAGTTGTTAAATTTTAATTTGATTTGAATATTCTCACTAGGCGAAAGCCTAATGTTTCATATTAAATTTTCTTACGGGATACAAGCTCTGGGAAGTAGTTTGGGAGAGTGAGATGCAGATGTTGGAAGAAATCAGACTTATATAGATGTCAAAGGATCAAGATTCTCTTTTGATGATTTTTGGGACAAAGCGTAGATAATCTAGTAATCTGATTATGTTGGTATAATTAGATTAATAGGATTATTCAAGTTAGATGTTTATGTACATAAAACTTCACTTTTGATCCTCTGGTTATAAAAGTCTGATATTTTGGTGATCATAACTTGTTTATTTTGAGGTTTTAATTGGCCCTGTTTTTAGGGTGTTACATATTCAAATAAAATGCAATTAAGCATATAGCACCTCCAAGACTCCATCTCGAGTCACTAAAACCGACAAGCACTCAAAAGACTTATTTGAGTATAAATCAAGCCTTTAAGGCCAAAATAAACGTTTGGTTAAATACGTGTCACTCACACGGTTACGTAAACCAAAATACATCGTTACTGAAACTCTTTACTCTTTTAATTCCTCAATTGGCCATCGGCCCCAAAAATGAAAGGTTTATAACTCTCAAAACATTCATATGGTCGGATTGACTAAAATCCCCAACCTACACGTTCACACTTTAAAAATGTAACACATCATAGTTATCGCATAATCACCAAATCCTCTTCCATTATGCAATAATTTAACAAAACCTCTTTTACTCGTGATTTATTCCTCAATCACTCAAAATCCCAAAATGTGGGTGTTTTACAAGATATGTAAAGTTCAACACTTTGATTAAATCAAAACCCACCAAATAACTCAACAATAGATAATTTCACATAAAGCACACAAATACTTTAAAATACACATTTTGGCATGTACAACGTTTTCACAAATCAACTTGAACTCACCTTGCTAGATTTAGGCTAAATCTAGATTTTCCCCAAACGTAAGCTCCTTTGATGCAACCCGAATCCTTAGGTCAAATCTTCCAAAACCTAGATCCACAAGTTTCCAACCATAAATAATCATTCCCAAACACTTATATACACTTCCCCCAACATAGATCACCCAAAACCACCACAAATACCAAAACCCTAACTTCTTAGATGAAGAAAAGTGAGAAGCTTACCTCAACCACCACCAAATACTCTTGGATCATTCATCATACTTCAAAACTCTTTCTAGATCCTTGAATAGCTCTCCAAAACGAAACCGTAGCAACTTGAATCATCAAAATCGGAGTTGGGATGCAAAAGTTATGAATGTTTGAAGTTTGAGCTGAAAATTCGCAACTTAATACGGACTCAGTGCGTTACGCGGCTTGGGCCGCGGCCTACAAGTCGCGCACCAAACCGCGCGGTCCCGCGGCCCCATTTTAGGTCGGATACTGTTTCGACCGTAACTTCTTCGTTATAGCTCCGTTTTTGCCCCGGAAAGAACCATTGGACTCGTATTCGAATTCCGCATCCAACAAGACCATAAAATCTAGGATTTAATCCCAAATCCTATTTTTCATAATTATCTTAAAAGATCGATTTTACACTGATTCGGAATTATACTTATCCGAAAATTACGGGTGTTACAATTTCCAACTGCAATTTCAACTTCTTCTTACTTCTTCTCTTCTTTCGGTTCTCTCTCCCTCTTTCTCTCTTCACCGAAAACAAACACACCCACACACACATAAACTTAAGATATCACAATTAGTGATATGAAGACACCTCACCAATTCTTAAACCCATGTGGCGGTGGTGGTAATTAAGTTTCACCAAACTCACCAAATAAACCCCAAACTTCCATTAAATGGCAAAACATACCCTCCAACTTCTAAATTAAAATTAAAGTTTACCCCTTAACTTATAACTTCATAAAATAAATAACGTAACTTACTCGGGGTTAAACTCTAAAATTAATCTATCACATCATAACTCATAACTTATCAATTAATTATACTCAATTAATTAATAAACTCAAACATCATCATTTATAAAAATTGAGATGTTACAATACTCCCCAACTTGAAAATGATTTCGTCCTCGAAATCACAACTAGGTAAACAACTGAGGATATCTAGTCTTCATATCCTCTTCCGACTCTAAAGTCACATTTGCACCTCGATGATGTTTTCATTGAACCTGTAATATGACTACTTTCTTATGTCCGATCTTTCTAACATTGTTTCCCCTCGTTAACGTGGAGCACCATCCTCCAAACACTACTTGCTTCTTTCTCCCGACCTTTCCACATGCTGATAACATTTTCTCATTACTATACATAACCAAACAGTTGCACCAAAATTCTAACTTAAAACATTCGACCAAATCATCTTGAATCGACACCAGTATTCGAAGTTACTACACATTTTGGGATCTTCAACTATTACTTTCTCGGACAATTCGTTCACATATAAGAAGCAACTCTCATTCCTTAAGGATTTTGCATCTACTACCCCATATTTTGACTAACACATCCATCATCCTCTTTAAAATTCCAATGATTCCAAAATATACTTACTTAGCGACTCACATAACCAAAAACACTTGGTTCCTCATTTGGGTACACATCCGCTACCACTCCGACATTCTATCCCTATATTAGCCATATCACAATGCTATCTTACAAATCACATGCTCCCACAACTTTATTGACAAATCGTACACTTCCTCCGAAATCTCCAAAAAGACTTTCATTTGATGCTTCCTCTTTCTAACATCACACTACACACTGGTTGACACATTTATCTTGGCAATTGATGCTGTTACTCGTCCGTACATTCTCCACCCATAACATCTCACAGTAGACCCGGTCTCTCATGGTCATTCATACACAACTCAAACTTACCTTCACGTTCTCCTGCATAATTAACTAAGTCTATTTCGCTACTTTATCCCTCTCCAACTCTAGTTGAACCACAACTCACGAGTTTCTAATTAACTCAAACCTACTCTTTTCTTGCTGGCTTTTTGTGATTTCCATCCATTATATACTTAATCATAGATAAAAGTTTAGGAAGAACAAGGACTTAACTTTCCACATTTTCTGGATCTTACATCCTTCAACATTTCCCGCTCCCCAACTTTAAATTCGCAAGCCTCCTTAAAGAAACTGTTATCATCAAATCTTTATCCAACTATAGCTTGATCTTCTTTACTTATTTCAATCATTAAAGCATCTATCAATAATGACAACTGATATAGCTAACTTTTGATACGGACCAAAAATATAACAGATAAGTTAGCACAAAGAAATAACCATAAGAAATGGTTACACATAATCAGATACACAAAACGTACTTTACCGCTCATTAGTCACTGTAACAATTTAGAAACAAGTATGCTTATGTAACAATATATCCATAATGACAGTAGCTAATTGTGAACATACCATACATGAGAATTCTCGTTACCATCGTTACAGTACTAATTTACGTAATTCCGTCGACTCTAAGACTATCCCGTCTTAGTACTTCTACCTATTTCTCACATATCATATCATAATTCATCACAGCTTAAGTCTAGGTATCTCACTTAGCATACCTAGTTCACTTAAACTAAAGCTCTGATACCATATTGTAACACCCTAAAATTTAGGGCTAATTTAAACCTTAATTTATAATAAGATTTAAACTTAAACTTTCAATCTTTATAACTGAGCAAAGAAATATCTATGAGGTCATATTCACAAATACTGAATTCTTCAAATAACATATTAATCTAATCATGTCACTATAATCAGATTAACTAGATTATCTAAACAATCCATCAAAACCTCAATAATCATTATCTTCTCCGCTAATCCAAAAGCTCTCATCCCACATCCCTTTTACTTTCCCGAGCTAGCACCTGGTAAGAAAACATCATTTGAAACGATTAGGCTAACGCCTAGTGAGAACATTCGGTTTCAAAATAATATTTGTACAAATCAATGTAAACAAGGCATAACAAACTTGGTTTACCCTTTTTCTTACCACACACATAACCATCCTTTAATAATAGGTTAAACCTAGTTCCATGACTACGACCTGACAATAAGCCAGTCAATTCTCATGTTCTAGAGCTGCACTACGAATCTTCACAGATTCTAGATTAATGCTCTTATCTAAAAATCGCAATATCCACATGCCCATTTCTAGATTAATACTCATATCCAAGAAATCGCAATATCCACATGCCCATTTCTAGAAAGGAAATAGAGATTACAATATACACATGCCAATCCCTTCTTTTCCTTAGAAATCGGGAATTCCGAATAAATCTACGTCTATTCCTTGATTTCCCAAACACTAGGCCTATGGATCCATACCACCTATTTGTACTCGTACAGGTATTTATTTAATATAGATTCCTCATAACAACCTGTATGAGCAAATCATATTTATACCACATAGATTCCTCATAGCAACTGTATGAGCGAATATATTTACATCACCTAGATTCCTCATAGCAACGGTATGAGCGAATATATTTATACCACAAGAATTCCTCATAGCAACGGTATGAGCGAATCTCCTTTATAAATACTTCATATCATTTATTCAGTATAAGCAAATCACATTAATATGTCAATTTCTTATAACATAAATCTAACCCTCAATATGATCACTCATGGTCCTTGATACAAATATTATCGTAACCCAATTGCCCATTTAATCCAATAATTACAACTCGTACTGGTTATTGCTATAAATCATTTTCCAATATCATTAATGAACTTAAGCACGACCATCAATTTAAGATAATAGATTTTACTTCATAAAATCATTCTTCCAAAATCCATCCAAAACAGTTCATTTATAAAATACACCTTACCACAATTTAAAAACATTATAAAAAGGTAAGGTAAGAATGAATTCACCTGATTGTAGTCGTGCTACTCTTACTTTCTCAATGTTGTAAGGAACTTCAGTCACCAACTTCTCAGAAATCTGAAATACCCAAATACATATTGTATTGGTATTAATCTACTGTTTAGGACCTTTAAAGATTGAAAATCCTAAAATTCTCATCTCTTATCGCAACCAACTAGCTGCAATAATCCTCATCGCAACCAACAGTACTTGTCGCAATCAACTACTGCGACATAGTGTCTTATCGCAACACACTATTGCGATGTCTAACCTTATCGCAACTCACTGTTGCGATACCCCTCATATCGCAACTAACTGTTGCGACACTAGGGACTTGTCGCAAGCCAAGGTTGCGGCACTTATGAATGTTGCAAATCATCATAACTCTCGCAACCCACTAAGTTCGTACTTAACCCAGAAATTATCAGTTTTAAGCCATGATTAATTATGTAAATTTGCAGATATGTTCAATACTACTTATAGAACATAAACATCAGCCCAGATTTCTCATAACATCCAAAAATTCCAAAAACCCATTTCTAAACCCATAGAAACTTAATATATATCTAAGAAGAGAAATTTATGTGAAATCATACATTTAGCTTCCACAGATTTCTTCTTAATTTCCAACTGCAATTTCAACTTCTTCTTACTTCTTCTCTTCTTTCGGCTCTCTCTCCCTCTTTCTCTCTTCACCGAAAACAAACACACACACACACACATAAACTTAAGATATCACAATTAGTGATATGAAGACACCTCACCAATTCTTAAACCCATGTGGCGGTGGTGGTAATTAAGTTTCACCAAACTCACCAAACAACCCCCAAACTTCCATTAAATGGCAAAACATACCCTCCAACTTCTAAATTAAAATTAAAGTTTACCCCTTAACTTATAACTTCATAAAATAAATAACGTAACTTACTCGAGGTAAACTCTAAAATTAATCTATCACATCATAACTCATAACTTATCAATTAATTATACTCAATTAATTAATAAACCCAAACATCATCATTTATAAAAATCGAGATGTTACAGCGTTGGAGGCGGCCGGAGCAAATCGATCTCTATCTCTCTCTCTCTCTCTCTCAATCTCTTAGATCTCTTCTCATCTCATCTGCTCTCGATGTCTATTTCTCTCTCTCTTCTCTCTCTTCAGATCGATCTCTATTTCTCTCAATCTCTCAGATCTCTTCTCATCTGCTCTCAATCTATATCTCTCTCTATCTCTCAATCTCCCAGATCTCTTCTCATCCGCTCTCTCTCTCTCTCTCTCTCTCTCTCTCTCTCTTTTTCTCATCTGCTTCTTCTAATACTAAATAGGTTAGGTTTTTAAGTTTGTGTATGATTTAATGTAAAACAAAAGTCTGATACACTTTGATTGTTCTTGGTTGCTTAAGTTAACAAGATGAAGATTCAAGTAGAATATGAGTTTGTTCTTGGTAGAAGATGAATGTTCAAGAAAAAAGAAATATAATTAATTATATAAAAATAAAGTAAATTACAAGTTGGACCCCTATGGTTTTATAATTTAACTGAAAAAAAGTGAACATATCGAAATTACTAAAATATCCTTCACTTAACGGCTGGGAGTTAACACCCGTTAGCACCAGGGACCAAATCGTTACGAAAACATGAACCACAGGGCCTAATTTGAAATAAACAAATTGTAGGGACCATTTTCGTTATACTTTTGAAACCACAGGGACCAAATCCGTAATTTACTCTTAAGAATATTGTGAAATTATTGAGGTGCTTCTATGAGGTTTCGGGTTTGAAAATAAATAAGAGTAAAAGTAAGATATTCGGAGTAGGGGTCTCGAATGAAGAAGTACAATCTTGGGCAACAAATTTGAGGTGCGGGAGTGGTACCTTGCCATTTATTTACCTCGGCCTTCCGGTAGGAACGTCAATGGCAAGAACATCTCATTGGAAACCGGTGATTGACAAGTTGAAGAAGATACTCGCGGATTGGAAAGCAAAAACGGTATCATTTGGTGGACGATGGACATTGGTACGTTCGGTTCTTGGTAGTGTTCCATTATACTATTTGTCTTTGTTTCGTACCCCGGTGAGTGTGTTGAAAGAGTTGGAGCGAGTGAGATTCAACTTTTTTGGGTGGGGGGAGGCGGTGAGGGAGAGATCGTGAGGAAAGCTCATTCTTGGGTAAAATGGGAAAAGGTGTTGGGGTCCTTTGGGAGGGGTGGGTTAAATGTGGGGGGACTTAAAGAACTTAATTGGGGCTTAATTGGAAAATGGTGGTGGAGATGTCATAACGAAATTGGGTCGCTTTGGTCGAAGGTAATAAGAAGTATATACGGGTGGGATGGGGGTATTTTGGAAGGGATTCCTACGAGGAGGGGGAATTCGGTTTGGGCATAAATCATCAAGGTGGGGAAAGATATAGACAAAGAGGGTATTAGGTTCACGGAATCCTTTGGAAAGCATCTTGGGGATGGGTTGAACACCAAATTTTGGGATGACATATGGACGGAAAGTGGAAGATTAAAAGATAGGTTTAATAGGCTTTACCAACTCGAGATATCTAAAGGGGCAACGGTCGCCGAAAGAGGAGAATACCAAGGGGGAGTGAGTTTGGAAATAGGGATGGAGGAGGGAGCCGAGGGGTAGGGAGATTGGAGAGATGGAGGAATTAAAAAAAGTAATAGAGAACCATTGGCCAAAAGGGGGGAGCGCGGATCGGGCAACATGGAGATTAGAACCTCAAAGCGGGTTCATGGTGAAGACTCTAAAGGAACTAATAGAGGAGAAGCGAACAAGTGCAGATAGGAATGTGGCTGCTACTGTTTGGTTAAAATCAGTCCCAAAGAAGGTTTGTATCTTTGTGTGGAGAGCGAAATTAGGGAGGATACCATCTAGGTCGGTCTTGGACAAGATGGTAGTCGACCTTGACTCTTCTCTCTGTCCAAGGTGCGAAAAAGAGGTAGAAACAATCGAACATGCATTGGTAAATTGTGAACATGTGCAGACTTTATGGAGATCGATTGGAAGATGGTGGAGTATCGACATGGCTACGGTATCAAGCTTGAACGAGGTGCTCGAGGTAGGAAACCAACTCGGTGATAACGGTAAAGGGTGGAGACGTTGGACATCGGTTGTATGGTGCGTACTGTATCTAATCTGGGCTAATAGGAACAAGCTCATCTTTACCAAAGCAATTGGTCCCATATCTGAGCTCCTATTCGAATTCCAACTAAAAACATTTGAGTGGGTGACTCGTAGAGATCGGGACCTAGCGGTGGATTGGACGTCTTGGTTATCGAATCCAATTAGTTCGTGAACTTCAGATGTGTCGGGTATTAACAGAAGGGCTGTCTGGTTAAGCTGTGCAGAGGTCGACTGTATGTATTAAGCCCTCTGCATGGGCTGCCCAGCCCTGCAGATCTGCACGTTCTCGGACTGCTGACTTCAGGATTTGCCTCTCGCAAACCTGATGTGTCGTTGGGTTAACTCCGTTGTCGTAAATTCACTTGGTTAATCAGTTAAGCCTGTTTTTGGTACCTGGTAAGAGGGTCGTTTGTTTGAGGCTATGGCTGCCAAATTTGTTGTAACTGCACTTTTGGGTTTTAATAAAAAAAATTGCTGTAAAAAAAACATATATAAATTAGAAACTCCGGCGTATTGAGTCTTGACATCAACAAAACGACTTACATAATATATAACGTCCTTACGTCAAGCCCTAACAAATAAAATATTTGGATCAAAGCGAATAAAACACCTAACAAAACCAATAACACATCATTAAATATTTAAATACAACAAATATATAAATAATTTTTATTAAAAAATAGCGGGTACCCGTCGGTTCCGGTTCTGGGTACCCAGCGGGTCTGGGTACCCGGTCCCGGAACCGGTCCCGGCGGGTACCTAGCGGGTAACGGTTCCAAAAAAATTAGAACCAGAACCGAAACCAGTCCTAATCGGTTTCGTATTTTAGGAACCGGAACCGGAACCAATCACATCGGTTCCGGTTCTGGAACCGGCAGTTCCGGTTCCAAAGACGGGGTACCTAGTTCCGATGCTCACCCCTAACAATGGTAGTTGCTACAAGCCACATCATTTTTTGCTTATAAGAGCATCTCCAACAACTATGCTAAAATAGAAAAAAGTGAGATTTTAGCATTTTTGTTGCTCCAACAGCTATGTTATCCTCTATGCTAAAATAGAAAAGAGAGGTGAGAGATTGTAAAAATCTCTAAATTTAGAGAAATCTCTATTTATATGGTTTTTCTCCAAAACTAATCATTACCCCCAAAAAAGCAAACTTTTTTCCTCTCAACTTTCCATATATTGAATATTTTAATAATATAATTAAATAAATTGAATATTTTAATAAGATAATTAATAGTAAAGTTATTAAAATAGCATAGTTGTTGGAGTTCGATACAAATCTTTTTTAGAGATTTTGAACCTTTTTACTCTATTGTAGAAAAAAATTAGTATAACTGTTGGAGATGCTCTAAAATTTTAAGTTTTTAATTCTATATTTTAGAAAATCGGTTACAAATACTCGCGTAGCGGGACATTTATTAGAGCATCTCCAATGCAAGGTTCTTATAAGCAAAAGGTGATGTGGCTTGTAGTAACTACCATTGTGGAGAGTTCTTAAAAGAATCTTATCCCCTTTGGGTTCTTATTTAAAAACATTGGTTCTTACCATGAAGTTTGTGTAAAATGTCAATGTCCTCATTTCTATTGATACTTGAATTTAATATTTGATATTTATTTATAAATATAAAATAATTATTGATGTAGACAAATACATGGAACCCACATTATAGTATTTTATGTGAATTTTTAAATTAGTGAGATGAAAATGAGATGACACCAAAAAATACAAAAAGAAAGATTGTTATAAGAAACTCCATATGCTCTTAGAGCATTTCCAATGGACGGTACAAGAACCTTTTTTTTGCACTTTTTGGTGACACGTCATTTTCAACTCATTAAATTGAAATTTTATATAAAAATCCACCATGATAATTCTTATAAGAACCTCATTTTTGTGGGTCTCATATATTTATCAACATCAAAAACTATTATATATTTATAAATAAATATCAAGTATTTAAATTAAATACCAATAGAAATGAGGAATATGTCACTTCACACCAAAAATCAAGATAAAAACCAAAGTTTTTGTTTAAGAACCTAGAGAAGGTTGGGTTCTTATAAGAACTCTCAAGAATGGTAGTTCTTAGGTCGTGCATACCGTTCTCGGGTACCACGGCGGGTTCGGTTATTGGGTAGCAGCAGGTAAGCGGGTAGGGCGGTACACGGGAATCGGGTAGAGGGTATCGGGTAGGGTAGGGTTCGGGAACCCGGGGGAAATTTGTTTTTTTTTAAATTTTTTTTTTTAATTTTTTAAATATAATCGTTGTTAAACGGCTAGTTTTTTTTTATTTTTTTTAATTTTTTTTTCAAATTATACACACTATATATATTAACCTCTACCACCTTCATTTTTTCTTCAATTTTAGACAATATGGATTCGCCACAACCCACTTCATCGACCGCATCATCATCATCCATAGACACCGACGAGTACTTTGAGCATCAAAGGGAAATTTTTGTATGGTTGGTTCGAGAAGCTACAAAATTAATTTATTGTAGCACCGTCTCATCGTCAATACGAGAACCAAGGGCCGGGAACATAGAAAGAGGTCGGGTAGCTGCAAACGAGCGGCTTTTGCGGGACTACTTTGGCAACAACCCGGTTTATACACCGTATATGTTTAGACGGTGGTTCAGGATGAGCAACAACCCGGTTTATACACCGGATATATTTTTAAATTTATTTTGTAATTTTTAAATTTTTAATGAATGTTATGAATTTTTATTTTTATTATTCATCTTATTTTTATTTATTAAAAAATATATGAATATTTTTATTTTGTTAAATAATTAAATGTATAAATAAAAGAATTAAAAAAGTTGAGGTGACATCAGGGTTCAGTGGGTTCGTGGATAGGCGGTACTCCACTTTAAGGTAATTTAGGGTAAAGAGAGTAAAAAAGAGAAAAGATGATGTGACGCTGAGATGGCATCAGGGTTCAGTGGGCAGGCGGTACTCATGATCTTACAAACAACGACACTTTTGCTTGTAAGAACCTTGCATGGAAGATGCTCTTAAGTAGAGTAGAAAATAAACTAAACAGGAAACCGTGACGACGACTTTTACGCTTCCTTCTCTCTGTCTCTCTCTCTACGCCATCATCAACCACCATTCACGTACATATTTCATCCTCCATTTCCAACCTCCACAACCATTCCAATGGCGGACAAAATCCACCCTGCTTCAAAGCCACCACCCGCCGCCACCGCCACCGCCACCACCGCTGCTTTTCCACCAAACAAAGCTCAACTCTACAACTCCACTCGTCCAGTCTACCGTCATCAACCTCGTCGCAGCCGTCGTAGCTGCTGTTGCTCATGTTGCCTCTGGATCACTTTCACTATCCTACTTCTTCTCATCATCGCCGCCGTAGCCGGCGGTGTGTTCTACGTCCTCTACCGTCCTCACCGTCCTTCATTCTCCGTTTCATCGCTCCAAATCTCACAATTCAATCTCACCTCATCGAATCAACTCAATACGAAATTCAATTTCACTGTTAACGCTCGTAATCCTAATAAGAAGATCGTGTTTTACTACGATCCGGTTTCTGTTAAGATCAATTCGAAAGGAATCGATGTCGGTGACGGAACTATACCGGCGTTCGTGATGGAGAAGAAGAACACGACGAAGTTGAAGTCGATTGTGTCGACGAGTGGTCAAAGTGTTGATGATAATAACGATTTGAAATCAGATCTGAAGAATAAAAGGAGGTTTCCATTGACGATCCAGCTGGATACGAAAGTGAAGGTGAAGATCGGAAGTATCAAGACTAAAAAAGTTCCGATTCGAGTTGTTTGTAAAGGAATTAAGGCGGCGGCACCTGCCGGAAAATCGGCAACGACGGCAACAACTTCCGATGTGAAATGTAAGGTGGATCTTCGAATCAAGATCTGGAAGTGGACAATTTGAGATGAAGAAAAAAGGTGTCATCATTTTCGATTTTTTTATTATTATAATAATTCCAATTTTATTTAGTGGACAGGATTATCACAGAGAAATTAATTGAAATCCCCCGGTCGGTTGGACTCCTCACTTATAAAAATGTCCAAACTCTTCCCAATTTAATCAAAATACCTAAAAAAAAATCCGCAAAAATACCCCGTGATCACGGACTCCTTAAAAAACTTGCATTCCCACCCTTGAAATGTCCACAATTGACGATGTAGATGGCCAACTTTTGTAGATCACCCTTGAAATCACAACTTTTTTAATGAGTCCGCGATTATGGGGTATTTTTGCAGATTTCTTAGGTATTTTGATTAAATTGGGTAGAGTTTGGGCATTTTTATAAGTGAGGAGTCCAACTTAGGGCATTTCAAATTACTCTTATATGTATTTTATATTGTTTTTTTACAACAACAAACACAACGAGGCTTTGAATATGTTTTCAATTTATTGAAACAAACAAGTTGAGAAAAGATTTATTCGTGAATAGTTATAGAAGATGTGAAGGAAAAAACCTTTATTTGAAGATATAAATGTGAATCGATTTACAGATTATTCGTATGAATTTACGTATGTATTTTTAAATAATTTTTTTTTTAATTTTACCTTTTTATCTTCACATGATATCAATATATCTGTTGTTCGTTGAGATTCATGTTAACTATGTCGGCATGTAAATGTTTCACGAACTAGTGTAGAAACTGCGCGTTCCGTGGTAGTATGGTTAAGTTGGGTATTGATATGTGGATTGTCTAAATAAATAAAGGTTAGTTGTTAATATAATCAACAAATCATATTCGAGTGATTTCTAAAAGGTAGTATAATTTAATTAGTCTAATTTTAATATGTGTGTATATATATATATATACATAAAATGTAACATTAGTAAGGATCAATTCTCGTATCAAACAAATTGGGGGTGTGGAAGCTTGAACGCAAGTGTAATAATTGGGTGTTTAGTGGATCTGCATCATCTTAGGGTTTTGATTTAGTTTAGATTGAAACTTTTGTCGATTGAGGGTTTTGATTTAGTTCAGACGTGTTTGGTGTTCGTTTTTGTTCCGATTAACAGTTATGTTTGGTGTTTGGTGTTCATCGAGAGAGAGAGAGAAATTCAGATATATATTTATTGAGTACTCATGTTTATTTTTTGATTTCATGTATTTAGGGTTTTGATTTCATGTACAGTGTGACGGGGATGATGATGATATGTATATATATATATATATATATATATATGTATATATAATATTTGTTTCATTTTTTGTTTTTAGTGAAAAACAGAAAAATAAAGTAAAATGATCAAATTGCCCTCATGTGCAAGTCACATGGGGGGTTTTAACAGAGTGAAGCTAACGGTGTTACACCCAATGGATTAAAACCGAGCACTTCTGCGTATTAGACGGTCATTCTTGCAATAAAAATTTTCTGGGGACCAAAAGTGCGAAAATCAACATACCACATGAACCAAAAATGCAATTTACTCTTTATTTTTTTATTTTTTTTATGTCACATCAGTTATAACTTATCAAATTAATTACTTAAATAAAAGTCCATCCAAGGTAAAAATTAAGGTTCTTATACAAGAACACATATGAGATGAGATCTTTATGAGAACTATTTCCGATAATAAATCTTCTAAGAACCTATACTTTTTACTTATAAAAATCTTTTATAAGAGATGCTCTAAACAATCTATGTTGACGAAAATGTAACTCAGAAAACACAATTAAGATAGTGACGGGATCTCGGCCCTACGGGGATTTTTTTACTGGTGAGACGCATCTCTTTTAATTTAATTAAAGTATAAAGTAAATGCCTCTTTACGCGGTGTTCTCGAGTTTTTTTTTACGAAGGAAAGGGAGGAAAGTAAGAGGAAAATAAAAAAAATATTGTGTTCTCGAGTTTTTTTAAAGAGGGAAAGAAAGGGAATGGATAGGAAAATATTGCTGATTTTCCTCCCAAAACTTTCCGTCCAAATGTGGGAGGAAACGGAAGGAAAAAAAAGAAATGAAATAAAAAGAATTAAAAATATTTATAAAATTACACATATACCTATTAATTACATTTCATTATGAAATAAATGAGGGTATATTGGTAAAAATAACATACTTCATTTCCTTTCCTTTCCTTTCTCTTCTACTCAAGAACATGAAATTTTATTTTCTTTCCATCTCCTTCCTTTCTTTTCCTTCAATCTCAAGAACACAAATACAAATATTTATTTCTTCCCCATTCCTTTCGTTTCTTTTCTTTCTCTTCCCTTTCTCTTCTTTTCTTTCCTTCTAAAACTCGAAAACGCAGCGTTAATGATCGGTCTCAAAATGCGTGCTCTTAATTGGGGCCGCTTATTTTATTTTATTTGGTCTCAAAACATCTTCCTCTTTAACAAGGATTTTCTTTTTGTAATCATATCTTAGAAGTCATACTCGGGCGATTTTATTTGAATGCCTTTCAACACGATTATTTGGAATTCGACGTCACAAAAGGTAGATATTGAGGAACCCTTAGGTTTTATATCTGAATCGGGAAATGTTTTTGTAATGAGGGATTGCATCGAATTCGTGTGATTTAGTTTATTGTCATTTTGCTGACTGAGATTTCAAGATAAATATTTTGTAACACCCGTAATATTCGGGTAAGTATAATTCCAAGTCAGTGTAGAAATGGATCTTTTAAGAAAAATTGAAGAAAAATGATTGTGGATTGAATCCTAGATTTTATAGTCTTGTTGAATGGAGAAATCAAATACGAATCCAACGGACTTTCCGGAGCTAAAACGAAGAAGTTATGGTCAAAGCAACTTTCGATACAACTTTGGCTAAAGTGACCAGCGAAAGTGACATGTGTCACAATCGCATGTCATTCTCGCCGGTTTTGTACCAAGAGTCATGGGACCACGGCGAGAGTGCCCAGCGAAAGTGACAATTGTCACGCTTGCGCGCCACTTTAGTCGACGGGCACCTGGTGTATAAAAACGCGATTTTCACCCATCTTCATTTCCCCACTTCTTCCCTTCATCCCTTTCTCTCCCTATCCGAAACCCTAAGTCCTCAAAGTCGATTTTAAGCCATTTAGCCACAAGATTCGAGATTTGCAAGTGATTTCTTCATCTACCATGGTTTTGGGGAAAAATCTTGAAACCCTTTCACTTCATCTTTTTCACCCAAAGCTTTCTAGGGTTTCATCCAATCTTTTTTCCATTTTGAAGAGTTGGAGTTTGTGGTGTTTTGTTGGTAGATTCTTGTTGTGATTGAGGTAATCATCTCTTTTCTTCATCTATGAAAATTAGTGTTTTATGTATAAGTTGAGATTATTGATAAAAATGCTTGGGGAACAATTTTATATGGTTGAATATGATTATTGATGGTTGAAAAGTTATGGATTTAGGTTTTTGGAAGATTTGGCTTGAGGATTCAAGTTTCTTCAAAGAAGCTCAAATTGGGGAAAATCTAGATTTAGCCTAAATCTAGCAAGGCGAGTTCAAGTTGATTTGTAAAAACGTTGTACATGCCAAAATATTTATTTTAAAGTGTTTATGTGTTTTACATAAAATTATCAATTGTTGGGTTATTTAGTGGATTTTGATTATTTGAAGTGTTGAGATTTACAAATCTTGTAAAACACACACAATTGAGAATTTTGGGTAATTGACAAATAAATCACGAATAAAAGTGTTTTGTTAATTTATTGCATAAGCGGAGTTTGTTTGGTCAAAATACACTTTTAGTGTTTGGTGAGATTATGCAAAGTTTATGATATGGTATGTTTTGAAAATGTGAACGTGTGAGTTGTGGATTTTGGTCATTCTCGACCTTATGAACATATTGGGAATTGTAAACCTTTTTGATTTTGGGCCGAATGCCAATTGAGAGTTAAGAGACAAAGATTTTGGGTAACGATGTATTTTGGTTTATGTAACCGTGTTGGCATCACGTAATTAGCCAAATGTTTATTTTGCCAGTTTTGGTAGCTCGAGATGGAGCTTTGGATGTGTTATGCACTTAACTGCGTTTTATTTGAGAATATGCCCTTTTGAGTGTTTTGCCTCATAAGTGAATACCATTTGACATTTATGCACTCTTGGTAGTTTTTGGGTTTTATAAACCATTGCGAGTTATAAATATGGTTTGACTTCATTTGGAAAGTGGCAATGAAGGGGTTTCTAGTTAGTCATGCCTTGGAGCATGTATTTGCATAATGTGGGTTAGATACACTTATTTTGCATATGTTGACTTTTAACAAATGGTCATTTGATCTTTTGAGCTTATGGCTCAGTTTTTTACTCTGTTGGGTCTTGAGGACATTTGTCCGATTTTGATAGCTCGATGTAGAGTTTTGGTTATGATTTGCATGTATTGCATCTTATTTGGGAATTACATGATTTGAATGCGTCGGTTATTCTTTTAGAGTCATGTGTAAATTTCCAAATTAAACAAGCTTGTTTTGGATGGTGAGATCCCAAGGTAAATATCTGGTTTGGGTTGAACTTGGTGGTTTTAGGCTAAAGATCCGGTTTGGGTTGATGCCTCAATAGACTAAAGATCCGGTTTAGGTTGATGTCTTTGTGGACTAAAGATCTGGTTTGGGTTGATGTCTCACTAGGCTAGAGATCCGGTTAGGGTTGATGTCTCACTTAACTAAAGATCCGGTTTGGGTTGATGTCACAATAGACTAAAGATCCGGTTTGGATTGATGTCTCCTTGGACTAAAGACTCGGTTTGAGTTGATGTCTAAGATTGACTAAAGACTTGGATAAGGTTGATGTTATATGTTTTTCCATCCATGAAACATGTTTGTAACTTATAATTGTAGACTTGTGGTTTAACTTTTGTATCCGCCACATTCGATGAAATCGGGTCTCCCCCGTCACCGAAAGGTACTGTTTCGGGTATTTCTTTTATCCATGTTGTCGATGACGTATTATATTTATATGGATTGTTTTCCATGCCTTATGGGCGGTATATTATGTCTTATCCTTGTTTGGATGTTTCGATTATTGGAGTTTTATTCGCGTTGATATTATTTGGAAATTTAATATTTATTCACATCTTGAGTGAGTTTTGGAATTGAGTTCATTGTTGGGAAATAATTTTCATTGGAGTTTTCATTACGAAATTTGTGTGTGTTTCGAAAATGGGTTGTTGGTATATTTAATACAAATACCCTTTTGGAAATCATGTTATAAGTTGCATCTTTTTCGTCTAACGAATTATTTAATCAAGATGTAAACTCTTGAACTCACTAGACGTTAGCCTAACCTTTTTATTTGTCGGCATGTACAACATGTTCAGGTTGGGAATAGTTCTAGTGACACTGTGAAGAGATGAGTGCTAGTAGTGTGCTCGAGAGTGAATTGCTTAGTGAAGTCCTACACATTTATTTTGGGAATAACAACTTGTATTTGGGTTAAGTAACACCCAACTTTATTTGGTCATTATTATGACTTGAGTTATTAATTGTAGGAGTTGTTACGTTTTAAATTTTGAGGTGTTTCCAATGATGGTTTGTAGAAAGGATTTTTATCCTCATTTGGTTATTTTATCGAAGTTTATAGTAGTTGCTCTTTCCAATTTTGAAGGTGTTACATATTTAATGTTGCAATGCAAACTTGGGCAAGTAGGCGTGCAACGCTAAGTGTTTGATTAAATGGTTGTTAGAAGCTATATGTTGCAAAGTGTCCTACAAAGCTTACAAGGATGCATCAATTTATTGTAACATGTACATATGATGTATAATTATTTGGTTATATAAACTTAAGTGCTATAAACCAGTCTATTAGAAAATTTAGACATATTTACGTTCTAGTGTTCTAAAAAACTGATTATACTTGAGTGATATATCTTGAATCACATTCATTGGTATGTTTTAGTTGATCAATGGCGCAATCTATGATCTCTCGATCATAAAAATGGAATGTTGGTAAACATATCTCACACTGTAAAATTTAACCAGATAAAAGTCTTATCTCTCACTTCTTGAGAAGATTTTAGGTCTTTGCTATGCCTCTTATAGGGTAAGATTTTCGATCATTATCATGTTCAACAGTAAAGTAAGTGACACCCAGTAAGCACTTACCTTATAAATATTTACACAGTAAATGTTTGATAAACAACCCTTTATGTTTTTCTTTGCAAGTTGTAAATGGAGTCTTTGTCTTCAAATTGGCAAATGGGTTAATCTCCAACTTTAATCATAATGATGGACTTATAAATATTTTCACATTTACATAAATATTCTCCTAAAACCTTTCAATATGCTAAAGAAATCTATTAAATGCAAAAAAATAAAGAACCTGGTTCTCAAATGGGCTGCAGCTTTATTCCCCCTCAATCTGAGTTGCTTTATAATCTTGGATGGTGGTTAAAGTAGCATCCTTTTGCTCATGCTCTTCAATCTCTTCTTTTATTATAACTTTGTGGTTTTCTTCAATGCATAAACTCTCCTCACTGAAATCAAATCAAATCAAAACAATAATTATCTGATTATACATTAATTAGGATTAATAATCACTACAATATATTAGTTTTATATGACGTGAAATATATCTAAATATTATAATAAAGTGTTTATAGGACCAAAATCCAGACATACACAACAATTGTGATCACTGAATGGCTGATGTCTTGCTGTCATAATTTGTCAAAGGATTAGTCTAGGCATAGCCTATGACACATTTCCTAAACAAAACAAAAAATGGTATGTCTTGTATAAAGATGTTACAATAAGTTGATAAGACGTTTTTGAAATTGCAACAAGTTTTTCAAGACACTTTTTAAATAAAACATACTATCTTTTTATACTAACATTGTATGAAATGTGTCTTATAAGAACATTACTTCCTTTGAGTTATTGTACAAGAACGTTAGTTCTTACTTTAAATTTGGTGTGAACTGACATTTTATTAGTTTTTTTAAGTTAAAAATATGATATTTATTATGAAACTATAATAATTATATGTTGAAAAAATATATACATGAAACCCACAAAAAAAAAGTTCTTATAACAAAATTCAGTGAGTTGTAGGTGATATGCTAAAATAAAAATAATAAAAAAAAGATTCTAACAATTTTTTGCTCCAACACCTATGTTATCTTGTATGTTAAAATAGAGAATAGATGAAAGAGATGATAAAAATCTCCAAATTTAGAGAAAATTTATTGTATGCTAAAATGAGAGAAAAGAGAAAAGAGAAGTAATATTTTAATCTTTTCACCAATAAAAGGAATTGAAATAACCAAAGGGTCTTTGACCTAGCGGTATGTGAGTCTCTTTCCTCCTAAGAGGTCAGGGGTTCAAATCTCACCAAAGGTGAGAAGGGTGTGTGAGTTTAGTTGTTGCATTTGCCGTATATAAATATTATATACTTCCAAAAAAAAAGGAATTGAAATAAATGTGTAGGAGAGATAAACAATATTTTATTAAATGTATTGAATATTTTATTAATATAATTAATGTTTGGATTGATAAAATAGAATAGCTGTTGGAGATGGATGCAATTTTTTTTTAAAGATTTTGAGTTTTCATACTCTATTATAGAAAAATTATAGCATAGCGGTTGGAGATGCTCTTTATTAGCCATTATTAGTGATACCCTAATAAAACAGTATATTTATAACATTAAGACACATACATATTTGACATTCTATTAACTTATTATAACACTTCTATATAAGGCCATGAGTATCGCCTTCGGGCTCGCATGCGGGCTTTGAGGGCTCCAGCGGGTAGCGGTAGGGGGGTTGCGGGCTTGAGGCTCGGGCTTGGCAATCGGGTTTGAAAACCCGAGAAACCCGAATGGTTTTTCCTTTTTTTTTAATTTTTTGTTAATAATTTAAAAATAAAGCCGTTGCAACGGCTACTTTTAAAAAAATCCAATTTAATCACACTATATATATAATCCTAAAACCCATTTTATTTTTCACACAAAACAACTCTCTCATTCTCTTCCATTCTCTATATTTTAAACAATATGGATTCGCCACAACCCGGTTCACCGACCGCATCATCATCATCCGTAGACACCGACGAGTTGTTGAATCTACAAAGGAAAGTTTTTCGACAGGCTGCACAATGGATTTATGGTAGCACCGCCTCATCGTCAACAAGAGAGAGGGCCGCGAACATAGAAAGAGGTCGAGTAGCTGCAAACGAGCGGCTTATGCGGGACTACTTTGGCAACAACCCGGTTTATACACCGGATATGTTTAGGCGGCGGTTCAGGATGAGCAGACAACTATTCGAACGAATAGTTGAAGATTTAGAAGGAGAGTATCCGTATTTTACACTTCGGTTGGACGGCAGACGCAAACAAGGTTTTTCTCCGATACAAAAGTGTACTTCCGCTATTCGGCAATTGGCGTATGGAGTAGCTGCTGACGCACTTGACGAGTACATCCGTATGGGAGAGAAAACGTCACGAGATTGTCTGTACAAATTCTGCACAGGTATTATTGAACTGTATGGTCAAAAATATTTACGCAAGCCTACTTTTATTGATATTCAGAAGTTGTACGCCGCGCATGAAGCTAAACACGGATTTCCCGGCATGCTCGGAAGCATAGACTGTACTCACTGGGCGTGGGCAAATTGTCCGGTAGCATGGCGAGGTCAATTCATGAGAGGTGATCATGAGCACCCGACAATAATGCTAGAAGCAGTGGCCTCTCAAGATCTATGGATCTGGCACGCATACTTTGGTGTTGCCGGTTCCAACAACGACATCAATGTTCTCAATCAGTCGTCCGTCTTGAACGATGTATATGATGGAAAAGCACCCAACTGCCCTTTTGAGGTGAATGGAGCCACCTACGAGCACGGATATTATCTAGCGGATGGGATATATCCGGAATGGGCTACTTTCGTAAAATCATTTACGTGCCCACAGGACCCTAAACGACAAAAGTTCAAGTCCGCGCAAGAATCGGCACGTAAAGATGTTGAACGAGCTTTTGGCGTGCTTAAACAACGTTGGCATATACTTCATAACCCGGCACGCGAATGGGAACCGACAAGATTGGCAAACATTATGTACGCTTGTGTCATATTACACAATATGATACTCGAAGACGAATACCATGCTATTTGTGGTGGCGATGAAAACGACATTTTCACGGATGATATCGAAACCCAAATCACTGAGGAACAACGCGCGACAAATGTTCGAGAAGTCAAAAACCGGGGCACTCATAATAACCTTCGGTCGGGTTTGGTCGAACATATTTGGCGTATCCAAGTTCCCAACAATGACGACGAGTAGATTTTTAAATTTATTTTGTAATTTTTAAATTTATTTTGTAATTTTTATTTTTAATTTTATTATTTATCTTATTTTTATTTATTAAAAAATATATAAATATTTTTATGTTGTTAAATAATTAAATGTATAAATAAATGAATTAAAAAAAATGAGGTGGCAAGAGGGCTTGAGGGTAGCGCTACGGGTCTTTAGGGCTTGAGGGCTTGAGGAGAGGGTTAGGAGAAAAGCTGATGTGGCGCTTGAGGGCTTGAGGGCTTCTACGGAGCGGTACTGATGGCCTAAAGACATAGATATATATGTTTGATCTTATAAATTTAGGGGTCATTTACCCAAATGCTTACCCGGTAAACGCTTACTGGCAAAAGTCAACACTCTAACTAACTTTAGCAGATAAATCGTAGTCCATCAAAACGGTATCATATGCAACAATTTATCCGGTAAGCGTTTACCGAATAACAGTCATAGAACATAACCCTCATTTACCGGGTAAAACTCTCCATCGTCGCTCTTATTGGGTAAGATTCTCGACTTTGCTATCAGTAAACATGTAAACGCTTACTCGATAAGCGTCCAGTAAACGACCACTTCATCATATAAAACAAGTTCATTATAAAAATGAGAGAATTTCTTGATGGTTATTGGAAAAAGGATTTGATTCAAACCTGGTTTTGAATTCGCTTTTATCTCCCGGTGTAATATCATTGAGCAGAAGCGATTTGAACTCATCACATACTGAAGCATGTAATGTTTGAGGTTTAACCTCAAAACAATCGGTGGACGACGGCGGCGATGAATCATTCACGGCGGCCCATGACTGAACCGGCACCGCCGCACGATCGTCTTCCCAGCCACAATCCCGCTGCTTCAAATCCTGCTTTCCGATAATAAATCGATCATGATCTTCACGTTCTTGTTGCAGAGACATGTTGCGTAGATCAAGATCAACACTACGACGATGCTGTTGATCAGCGGCGTCGACGGCGGCGGCATGATCATCATACAGATGTAGGTCGTCGGAATTGTTAACGAGTTGGATATCGCAATTAACCTCATCGATAACGATTCGATCGTGATTTAGATTTGGATGATTTTGTGTGTGGTTTTGCACAGCAAGTGTTCGACATAACGCCAGCTGCTGTAAAACGATTTCGAGATCGGCACGAGAAGCGTCGATTTGACGCTGGAGTTCTCGGATGATCCGGTAGCATCCTCCGACGGGATCTAGGGCACGTATGTCCGATTGGTAGATGATTGTGCGCATGGCTTCGTCTTTCTGTGGCGGATCAAGGTGGCGTATGATTTTGGTGATGTTGCTAACGCCAAAGAGTTTATGTGCGTTTTGGAACTGGCGTTGGCGGTCGTGAGGGAAGTAAGGGGCGAGAATACAATCAGGGGCGCATTTCCGGCGTTGGTAGCGGCAGGCGGCGCAGGCTTGGATGGTGGAGTTGGAACGGGTGGTGGTGTGTGGTGGGAGGAGGTGGTGGTTGTGGATGATTTTGTGGTGGTGGTTATGGTTGGTCATAATGGGGGAAAATGGAGGTGGAGAATGAGAAGAGATGTGGGTGGGGGCGGTGGGGGAGGGTATTTGTGGTTGCGGTGGCGGTTTGTGGTGGTTAGAGGTTTGTAAATGGGGTTGAGAGAGTGAGAGTGAGGTGGTAGATGGCGGTTGTCCACGTGGCTTAAATTCTTTTTATGGAAAATACGTGTGTGGTTAAAAGAAAGTGTTAAATTAAGTTAACGTCAGATGCGTAAGAATTGCGTTTTATACGAGGATTGATCTGGTGCATCTCATCTTAATATGCATCCACTGATTGATAACCAATTTTCACGTTAACTCAACTTCCTACTGGAACCCAATTCTTCGATAGTGCCACCAAATCTTATATCAAATACTAAATTCGATACTAGATGGTCTTAATTAGGACACCAAATGGTTGGGTAAGCGTTTACTCACAAGAGCCACTATTCTTACTTATAATATCGGGGAACATTCTCGAACATTGAAATGAATTATTAATAAACATTTACCGGGTAAAAGTCTTCTTATTTACTTATATGGAAAGATTTTAAATCCTTGCTAGTTGCTATGCTTTTTTCAAGTAAGACTTTGAGGGTCTGTTTGTTAGCAGCTTAATGAGCTTAACGGAACACATAACTTATTCAGTCAGTTATACATGACTGTTTGTTAGTGGCTTAATGATATAGAAAGTGACTTATTTATTAAGCTTTTAGGAGGGAGCTTTATGCAGAAAGTCAAGTTTTGTCCAAATCAGTCTCTCCCAATTAAAAAACATGGTCCTTCCATCTATAAAAACACCCTCCCAAACAAAATCATTTCCAATCTATACAGACAAATTAATCCATATAGACAACTTTATTCATAAGAGACTTAATGGAAAACCAACCAAACAGCCCTTAGCCTTTGCCATGCTCAGTTGATAAGCATGTACACAATAAGCTATCAAATGATCCCCAAATCTTATACTACTAACTAGTAAATACTAAATTTTACACCAGATCATACCAACAGCCAATAGGGACACCAAAGCTTAATAGTAACACACCAAATTTTGGACGTAAAAGGATAAAATATATATATTTGAAATTTACATTTTAGTATAAGATTGATAATGTATAACAAATTTTACACTCAGTTTTTATAGATTTGATGTTACTATGTTTTTTTTTTAATGGCGGACATTTTATAAAAACTAGCAAGACGCTAGGGAAAGAAATTACATAACAGAAAAGGCGAGCAGGGGGTTTTGTAAGTTGTAACCACCCCACCCAATTAATCTTAACCTTACTACTTATACTAGTAACCACATAGTACGAATTAGTCACAATATTATCCCACAACACCGCCTTCCTAGGCTTAGGGGTTCTAAACAACGTTCCATTCCTGTGAGACCAAATACACCAGAGAGCCGTAAGAATGACTGCTTCTAGACAAGCTCACTCCACCTTCTTCAACCTCAACAAGCTCAACCTGACTGTCCAATCCAAATTAGATTTGAGAGCCGGGATATCTAAACTCCACCATCGACCAATTTTCTTCCAAATATCACGAGACATATGACAGCCGAAAAACAGATGGTCAGCAGATTCGATTTCCATGTCACATATCGGGCATAGGATGGAAGGCACATCAATACCTCTTTTAGTAAGATTATCCCTGGTTGGGATCTTATTCAGACCCAAACGCCATTAAGGATATTGACCTTTATGGGCACAAGATGTTACTAATTAAAGATGTCCCACTGATTTTTACTTTTTATTTCCATGATTCAGAACAAACGACATTCATTTTCATACAATTTGCCCTTATATAAACCACAATCAATCAATCTTATAGGTATTGTTAACAAGTACGCACAGAGTACAATTTACGTTCCAAAATAAATGTCTACATCTCAATTTATACCAAAATAAGTGTCTACTATTCAATTTTACCCTTAACTATGAGATGAAAAATCCATTACTCCAATTTGGCTGGTTTTCCATCCTGTATAGATAAATTTGTCTGTATTTGTTTGGAGGAGTTTTTTCATAGGTAGAAGGAGCATGCTTTTTTAATTGGGAGAAACAATTTTAGGAGAAAAAAACTTAACTTTCTGCATAAAGCACACCCTTGAAAACTTACCGAATAAGTCATTTTCTATATCATGAAGCCGCTACCAAATTTAGCATGCGAGTCTCATTCAATGTTCTAAAAAACTCGCCGCACAGCCGCCATGGCACCGTAGCTTGTGTCTCACGCCACGTTAAGTCCGTGGCACGCCATGGCCTAATGCGCAGTTTTCGTAATGCGATATTTGATTTTTCTGTACGATTTTAATGTCTTATTTGCAAGTTTTTTAATATATAACTTAATTTAACTTGCTTACTACAATTGGCTCGTTGAGTATCACTACAAAACACATGTTTTTATATATAATATTATATATAAATTAGAAATCTGACGCCATAAGTCACGCCTTGAAAACGTCATAGCTTCTTAGTGGCTCCTAAGGCTTGAGGCTTGGCCTCGACGTCACGCCACGCCTCACGCCATTTAGAACCTTGGTCTCATTAAGCTCATAGGCAGCTAACAAACAAGCCCTAAAATTATGGGACTTTTTCATTTTGAAGATTTATTTTAGAACCTTGCTTATAACATTAACATATACTAAAAAAACATGTACTCAAAACATAACCACATCACACACAGTAGCAATAGCATTCAACATAAAACATAAAACATAAAACACAAAACAAGGTATTCAGAAGGTACAAAGGTGAAACCTATTCAATGAAGAATACATGACACCAGTTTTATCGGTTTCGATAATACGACATGGTTCGGGGTTTTAGTAACGGTACTTGGTGGAATAGTCTTTAGGTGCAATGACCAAACCACGACCCTTCCGGGCCCCACGGTACACAGTCTCAACTATGTCTATGAATTCCTGTTTGTCCTTCATCGCCCAGTTGATCTTATTGTTGTTACCCGTACCAAGATCGATCATGATGTGTTTGTTCCTGAAGAAGAACATTATGGTTGACGGGTCGTAAAGCTCGTACATCGTGTTGAAGTCCGGCACTTCGGTGATATCAACCAAGTATATCACCGCAAAGTTCTTTAGCGTCTCGGCAACTGAAGCAAGTACTTCATCCATCTAGTAACGTTAAAACGAGTAGATTAACCAACTTTATTTTTCAAGTATATATATAATATTTATATACGACAAATACTGCACGCTCCTCAACTTTGGTGAGGTTTGAACCCTTGACCTTCAGTGAGGTCGGGTTGGGTTCTACTGGTGACCCGGGTAACGCTAGGCCAATGACCCTTTGGTCAGATTAACCAAACTTCTAGAAATGGAAGGTAAGTTGATAGAGAATTTAAGGTCAGCCTTTATGCTTTTGGTACACGAGGACAGAAGAGAACACTGTTCCACGTTTGGCAGGACTTTTATGCCCACCCCATGAAACAGAGTGGAACAAGGTAAATAGACTCATATTTTACTAATATAACCTCAAAATAAAACCTAATTCTCTTCTAGAGCATCAAATACGCCTTCCTCCTTACATTTTATTCATTCTTTAAATTTTATTTATTGTATTTTATGTTCTTTAAACTTTCACTTATTTTATTTATTGTATTTTATTCATACGGTTTTTATGTTTTGGTTAATTTATGTAATTTGGTAAATATTAGTAATAAAGGAATACAGAAAAAGGTATAAAATAAAAATTGGAAACTAAATAAACTTTTTATTTTGATGTCATTTTAATAGTCTTGACAAAAATTTCCTAATGATATATTGTTATAAAAAAATATTTATTTTATTATAATTTGATGAATTACACAAATTAATCAAAATATATAAAAGATGTAAACAACTCAATAGGGGTAAATTGATCATTTTATATGCCAGTTTTCTCTTGCCAAACCCAAGTTTTCTCTTGCCAAACGTTAAACAATTGTTTTGTCCTGTCTGGATACCAAATGCACCCTTAGAGGTTAGAATCACAAATAAACAGTTTACACTGTAGAGCTTGTTTCCTAAAACTAGAGTTATCAAAAGAGGTAAAAATCAAACACAAAAAAATAAATTAATAAAAAGTCAAATACAATGTAGGTAAAAGTTAAAACAATGAAAAGGCAATCTGTAGTTGTGATTATTGTTGTTTAGCAATTTGATCCATCACTTTGGTAGAACACTTTTAGTGTTGTATATGAACACTTCTAGGAGCATTTTAAGCATACAAACCAAATGTATCCGACATATCCCACTCGAAAGTAGGATGTATGCAGACCGTTTCTTTACCATAAGAGGTAGAGGAAGACGAAGGGTGGGGTGTTTGAGGTCATTGATGAGACGCAAACATAAAAGAAGCGCAACTGCGATAAAAGGCAGGGAGAGGGTTTTAGGCCGTTGGTAAAGAGGGCGGAGAAACGCAAGGAGGGGCGAGGCGGAGGGAGAAGGGGAAGTGGGGGTTCATGGTCATGAGGTAAAGAAGGTAGAAGGGAAAGAGAGAGAGCAGCGCAACGCAGAGCGAGGTGGTTGACTCTGCACAGTGATGGGGACTGTCCCTGCATACAAAGAAAACCAGGGGAGGGGCAGGGGATTCCGTCGATGGAGAGTCGCCAGAGAAAGGAGAGAGTGGGAAGATAACAGTCGGCTAAAGGGAGAGGTAAAAGTTTTGGGCTTTTTAAGCAAACCAAGAAACGTTGGATGCTAAATTTTAGTTGCATTTTAGGGGTTTTATCACACATCAATACTTCATATTTTCTAATACCAAGTATTCATTCAATTATACGTGTTTTTAAAATTTCAAGCCATACCAACAACTGAGACTCGTGCTCTAATGTTGGCGCGTTCCTATTTGTGACTTGATGTTTGTATGCATTGCATAAGTTCATGCCATTTGATCTAAAGAAGTTGGATGGAAATTCAATGCAAGCCCAAGTTTATCACCAAACGAATCTTCTATTACACAGCACACAAAGCTTTTATCTTCTATTATAGTTGAAACCCAGTTAGAAAATGTTCCCCACTTCTGCAATTTCGATTACTAGAGTTCTAGAGCATACTTCATGGTAGCAAAATACTCATTTCAATAAACATATACATAATATCATATGCTAGATCGGTTTTTCATTTTCTACCCGATGCAAGTACTAACCATAATTTAATCATAACTCATGACTCAAAAGGAACCATTAATATCTAAAACAGATCAGTAGCAATCATCAACAAGAAATAGAAACAATAACCTAGAAAAAGTCCTATAATTCAACCATCCATTTCAATTAAGAAAAGAATATCCAAAATTACCTACAACTATAGACATCACAACCCTAAACCTCAATATCCAACTGAATTAGGGGTCGGATCGAATCAGATATGGTGTATGGTGACGTAATAACGAAACAGATAAAGATGATCGATTAACAAGAAAGATTGAATATAAAAGTGAAGTGATAGAGAAAAGCTAGGGTTTTGCGTACCTGCATACAAGTTTCATCCCAATCGTGGCCGAATCGGATGACAACGAGACGTTCCTCCTCGGCGAGGATGGCCTGATCGACGGCCCAGCCTGAGTGCAAGTGCGGTAGCAAGTACGACATCGCTCTTCCCCTTTCGCTCCACAAAAAAACGCTGTGCTCCCTCTTGATTTATAAGAAAAGCAGTCGTGACCTATATATGCACACACACTCAACCTCCAAAATTCTATAAACCTCAAATGACTATAATGGAAAACAAGGAAAGTAGTAATCTTTTCTTTCCTTCGTAAAATGTGTTTTGAGAATATATCGTTAGCGTTGTGTTGCTCGAAATTTCGAGAGAATAAAAAATATAACAAAAGAAAATAATCTATACTATCTTATAAAGCATATAGACTAAAAGTCTTAAAGTCTTAAAGTCTTAAATCTTTTTTTATTTAAAAAATTAACTAAAGTCCTTTTCTTTTATTAAATCCATTCTTATCTCTAAGCTAAACTCACAAAATAATTTTTAATTTTAACATCAATATAATAATTTTAAATTCCCAAATTCTTCTAGAAATTCACGGTTCCTAATATACACTGTTGAATTTGTTATTGAGTTTTTTAGGATTAATCCACCATTGATTAAAATAAAATTTTAAATCTATACTACCTTATAAAGCATGTATCTAAAAAGTCTTAAAGACAATTTTTGTTGCATCATGTTCAACTGATTTCAGCTTTTTAACTCTCTGACACCCAACGTGACCTTAGATGTTCCCTAGAAGGCTCTGCATTTATTTTCAAACGAATTCAAATTTAAGACCCATTACTACCTTCAAACATCTATTTCATCTATGCGAGGGACAAAGGGAGAGAGCCAGAGATTTAGAGCTCTTTCTACACAAAAATGATGACGCAGATAGATCAGATGTTGGCAGAAGCTTCTGTTTGCTGTTGAAGACCTGGTTCACAAAGAATTTGGAGTGCAGTGAATAAATACCTGAAGTCTCGGAACGTGGGTGTTTTCTTTTTATTTGATTTAGTCTTTCTGTTGCAATCTCTTATCCCTTTAGAATAGGATAGTTTGTTTTCAACTTTTGTTCTTGTAAGCCTATAAAAGGCATCTCTGATTATTCAATAAATCCATGAGTTCAGCTCTCAATTTCTAATCTTCAAATTTCTTTCGTAAGGTTCAACATTAGAGACATGTTTGAAAAACTCCAAGGTCAGTTTTTAACATTTGTCCTACACGATTAATTTTCACGATTCATCGCTCAAAATTTAGGTTTTCGATACTCATCTCAGACACTGGAATCGATACAATGATACAAACTTTTGTTATAATTATTTTCTTCTTGCTCCTCCTTCCATCCACTAGAATTGATACAACGATACATTGGTTCTGTACTGAGATCGACACATGGAGGTAATTAGTTTTTCGAGTGGATTTTGGTGACTTTCTCAATAATTTCCTGAGAATAGATTTTGTGGGTTTCGATAATTTCTAAATAATTTATTTGGAATTGATTTTGTGGATTTTGCTCTTATGTAAATTTCTAACATTTTTTGATGGTGTATAAAGCTCAGCTCCAAGAAAAAAGGGGGTTGGGATGCGTGTATAAAAGTCTCTCTCTGCCATCAAATAATTCCAGGTTACTTTCAATCCCGTTAACGTGTTTCTCAATCTTTAAGCTTAGTTCTTGAGAATTTGTGATTCAGGTTTAACTGAAATAGTTCATGAGTTGTCAAACGTTTTAACTGAGTAAATCAATGGCAATTGTGTGTTCAGTCGGCTACAAAAGCTGTAGATGTTCTTATAACTTTAGAATTAGACATTCCTTTTCCCATGTACAAGCGGTAAAATGTCTTTTGGCCACTCTACTTGGTAAATGCATTTTTTTTCATTGATTCTCAAGGTATCACAACCAGCTGCCACCATTAACGGAACTTGAAGCTTCGACTTCTCTGTTGTTTACAACTACCAACATAATTTGAAGTTGTGGTCGTTTGTAATTTAAGTTATGGTCGTTTGTTGTGCTTCTGATTTTCTACCGTTATGTAATTAAGGTTGAGAAGGCTTCCTATTGTTCGTGGTTTAAAGGTTGGAGTTCCTAAAGTTGAGCAAGGTGGCATGATATGTTGTTTAAAGCTATTGGCACTAACGTATTTTTTTCTTCTGAAATCTTTGAGGTGACTACTGATGAGTTAGGATTACTTTCAAATAATAGAATTGCTTATTTTTACCATTGAAGCCAATTATGTTTTTATGCAAAATGGTGTTAATTTTTGCTGTTTCCTCAAAAATTGGATAAGATTGTATGAGTCAAGTGTTGGAGCAAAAGCTAGAGTCAAGTGTTGGAGCAAAAGCTAACATGCTGATGTTGTTTCCATAAAATGCATGGTTAGTATCTCTTGGCATTGTTGTTGTCTAAAAGAAAAGGAATTTGTGGGTCTTTTTAAATTTATTTAGATTTATACCAACTGTTGCTGCTATATGTGTGGGTTTTTTAAGTTTGTTTGGATATAATTGTAAAGGGTTGGGTTCCGGTGATAAGTGACAAATTTGGTGAGAAGTGGTCATCAACCGGATGAGAAATGGACGAACATTAGGATAAGATGCACGGAGATAAGACGTACCTAGATGCATCAGATCAATTTCCTATTAAACCGAGCAGCTCGCCAGAAGCCCTTATAGAGTTTGGAAGGATGACGAAGGTGTTGAGTATGTTGAGGTTAGTATTTTCAATTCTTTTTATAGATCATTGTCTATTTATGGCTCCCTAACACAATCTGCTATTCGTCAAGACAAATTAGAGAGTAAAAAATTTTCTCCCAGTAATTATGTTTATTGAAATGCATCTGCCTATAAAATCTAAAAGAATGTTTTTTAGAAATCTTAGTTAGTTGGATAATCTAAAAGACTGAAATGATGAAATTTTTTCTTTGGTTTTTCCTATTATTGTTATCATCTCCCTTATAGATTATGTTGGAAGCATTTATGATGGCCCTCTTCGTGCATGGACACAAACTGGTATAATGTTATTGAATTTTGTAAAAATTCCCCCGAGTAATCATAAATAATACGTAAGGAGTAAGGAGTTTGTGAAAGGAATGATAAGTTATCTCACTATCTTCAATGACTGTATGTGTGTTCTCTGTTTATGAATCAAGAAATCTACAAGTTTTTAACAATTAATACAAACTTATATTAGGGGCATCCATGTACTTCTACATATATCATTTATGCTTCTATGATGATATTGGGTACTCATCTAACATCTTACTTCCAATGGTTAATTTTTACATCCAAGGGCCACATGGAGCTGTAAAGGTTTTCAGTGAGATGTTTAATGTTTAAGAGGACATGCAATGGAAGTCTTATGTATTTGCATCTTGAGATCCACTCGCCATCCCCATCAATTTCGAAACATAAGATATGAAATAAGACTTGGTGATTGTTCTCAATTTTAGAGTTTTAGGTCATCAAATAATCTTATTGTTTACTTTTGTATTTCGACAAACTTGTTTCATGACGATGTTGATTTTGATGAGTCGTGAAAACAATACGTTAAGATACGTCGTTAAATATAAAAGGGTGTCGGATTAAGGGGTTTTGTCAATTAAAACATCGCATGTAACATTTTTATTTGGCAAGTGTTATCGATTAAGAGTCGTCCATCTCACTTACGGAGTGAGACTCGGTCTTTGTCATCAATCTTACCAGGTAAGATTGGCAATTGTTGTCTTTCGATAAGATAACATGACCCGGTAAGCACTTATCGGGATTAGCTGTTAGTAAATTGCCCCTAAGTCTACTTTTGAGTTGGGTTTCGAAAAATGTATAAGGGTGTCGAATTAAGTCTTATTTGAAAGAGTACTCTTATGTGAAAATAGGTTATGTATAGTTATGTAATTTTTAATCATTTTGAATAAAAAATACTAAAAGTAAAATTGGCCAAAAATTTCATTTAACATCTTCAATGGGATTTATCTATACTATCTTATAAATGAGATTTGATAAAAGTCTTAAATGTTGATTGATATTCTTTTAAATGATTTCAGAAAACAACAAAGACATAGTTTTTATATGTACATGAGCTACTGTTTTTTCTCAAGTTTACAAGACTTGTTGCACTTGACATGCCTTTTTTGATGCGAGTTATGATTCTTTAAACTTGAATGCTGAGTTTTTATTTTGTTTTTGGTTGAGAGCATTGCATCACTCTCTACCAAAAGTTATAAACAATTAGTAGTCTGATAGGAGATGTATATAAATAAATAAGAAAATGGATTGGATGTTAGTACCTGAACTCTCTGAAGTTGGCTTGTTAGTATTTAAGTGTGCAACTTTTGTGTTGAGCTTGGGTGATTGGACATATATAGAGATAATTATGATTTACGTCACTGATACAAACATCCAAAGAAAAAAACATCCAACTTAACTTTGAGTTCTGTTTTTACAACCTGTGAACCACCAAATATTTTTAAGATATTTTGTAAAAATTTGATGTTTATAACTTATATGTATCTTGATAGAATTTTAACATCCCGCCGCATTGCACGGGTACTCAGCTAGTAATAAAAAATGTGTTTTGAGACTTTTTTTCAAGAGTGAAAGAAAATAATGATAAATTTTCTTCAAACCGTAAGAAAAAAAAGGGAAAAAAATTACTAAAATTATTAAATTTATTAAACTATAGAGCCTTTTATTATAAATGATATATATTTTTAAAGGGTATAGTTGTAAAAATTATATTTTTTCTTTCCTTTCTTTCATATTTAAAAACATGAAAAATTATCTTCTTTTATTCCTTTTCAATAACACAAATAAATTATTATGTTCGTTTCTTTTTCTCCCTTTTTTTCCATCAATTTCTTTTCTCTCCTGATTAGAGAACACAACATTATGGTGTTTAATAAAACGTTAGACAGTTCAAAACAGCCAAGCCAAGTCAAATCAGACCATTTAAACCGGTCAAATTGGACCGCTTTTTGGCGGTTTAAGCGGTTTGACCATCGGGTTTGATTTGAAAAGCAGTCACTCAAAACATCACCTATAATTTTCTTAAGTATTTAGTATATTAATATACTGAATACTTAAAAAATTATAGATAATGTTCTGAGTACTTTCTGGTCCGGTATTCGATTTGAACGTTTTTTAAAAGGTCTAGACTGAGGCGTCCACCAAAAAATATATATACATTAATTATATTTAATTTTTCTATCTTATAAAGTATAAACTCGTTCTTATGGCCCAATTAGAAAAATAGGTTTGAGACATTACATTTTTATTTTTAAATATTCATTTCCCAATTAATCTTGTTTTCTAAATTGACAAAAAAAATCAGTCAAAAATTAAATCTAAAATTCCAAAATCATCCTTCGAACTTGTTCATGTGTTGTCCAAAATTTCAACTAGTTTGTGGGTTTGTTTAACTTTTTTTCAACTTGCAAATTTTCTAATTAATCTTAGCGATAGATATTTTTTTATAACTCAATATACTATTTTTAAATAATGTTATATTCGTAAACAATTTGTTTGGAGCCAAAGGGTATCTGGCCTAGCGGTATCGGAGTCTTTGACCTTCTAAGAGGTCAGGGGTTCAAACCTCACCAAATGTGAACAGAGTGTGTGAGATTATTTGTTGTATTTGCCGTAAATAAATATTATATATTCCAAAAATAATGTAGGGATATAGATGTCATATTTTGTAAGCTTAAAGCCACAAGAGTCCAAACCGTCTGTAACGCCCCAATTTCCATATTTGAATGACGTTATTTTATTTAACCAAACCAAATCTTACAATTTATTTCATACTTCAATTATTACATCAAGAGACAAACATAGTGGAAACGTAATTAATAACATGACTTGTAATACAATAAAGTAAAATATTCTTTATTGAACTTTCTAGAATTATTTCATAACCTCCTTCTTTACTCCATACCTGAGATGCATACATGAAGTATATAAGCTTTAAGCTTAGTAAGTAGTCATGGTTTCATGAATAAACAACTTTTATTTACAAAATCTTATCAATTTATGGATAGTATTTCATAAAAACACTTGTCATGCATAAAACATCATTTTGAGATCTCACTTGTCACATGTAGTATGATATACTTGTCTTGAGGTTTAATAACCTCGGGGTCCATAAAAGGCTGCCCCATAAGGTCCGTTTGCAAGACGTCCCTTTTTGTCATATATCCCGTACGTTGGATATTATGGTCATACATAACATGTATAAAAACTTTTCATGCCTTGAATGCAAAAATGTATATACCTGTATCATAACATGCCATCATATGTCTTTGATAAAAATTGTATCATAATCTCATGCACAATAATAATAACAAATATTTTATCAAAACTTATCATAGTGCATAACATAGTTTCATATAGCATGTATGTATCTCATTAAATCTCATAACATACTTACATTGATTAAGCTTAACTTCTTATTTGATCCTTTACTTCAAGCTTTGTAGTATTAAGAGAGAAAGAGATTGGTATGAATTAAAATTAGTTATTGCTACCTCTATTTATAGATAAATCTAAGGCATTACTAACTTGTTCTCTTTGCTTTCAAGATTGTAATCTTGTAATGTGTTGACACCTCATGCTCATTTAGATAAGAGAATAATACACCTCATGCTTCTAGGTTGTACTTGCTAAGCTTTGTAGATTGCTTTGTCAAGCTTTTAGGTTGTACTTGGTAGTATGTAGCATTGTCACCACTCATCCTTAGAGTGCTTAATCATGTAATGTAGGATTGCTTTGTCACTCAAGTAGCTTTGCTTCTTCATGCATAGGCTAGTTACCACTTGTAAGTTTCTTATTAGTGGAAAAATGTACATTCTAATAAGGCTATAACTGCTAGAATTTAATTAATGTTTTTAATAAAATTATAACTTTTATAATTAAAACTTAATCCAACAAATTTTAACAAGATTAAAAAGTAGGGTGTTACAATTCTCCCCTTCTTACAAGAATTTCGTCCTCGAAATTTACTCAAAAAGATGTGGATATTTATTTCTCATTTCTGATTCGACTTCCCATGTTGCTTCTGACCCATGATGACAGTCCCAATGAACTAATACCAAGGATACCTCCTTGTTCCGAAGTTTCTTAACTTTATGTTCAGTGATTGCTATGGGTTCTTCAACGAAGTTGAGTTTGTTGTCAACTGAGATTTCTTCAATTGGAACTACAACATCTTCTCTCGCAAGACACTTCTTCAAATTTGACACGTGGAAGGTATTGTGTATTCCCATTAGCTCTTTTGGCAATTCGAGTTGATAAGCCACTGCTCCAATCTTCTTTTCTATCTTGTAAGGTCCGATATATCGTGGTCGTAATTTACCCTTTTTGCGAAAACGTAGCACTCCTTTCCATGGAGATACCTTCAATAAGACTTTGTCTCCTACCTGAAACTCAATAGGCTTCCTGTTGGACAACCTAGGGGGGGGTAAGGTTGTATTTTAAATCTTTTACTTTCAAAAAAAATTCTTTTACAAAAAATACAGTACAAACAATACAGTAAAAATAAAGCAGAGAATAAACAAATAAATATACAACAATTATATAAACAGATATAATTTAAATGCACAGCGGAAATGTAAATAGATAAGGGAAAGAGAATACTTGACAACGAAATTTTTAAAGTGGTTCACCAAACACAAAGTTGGCTAGTCCACCTCGAGAAAACAACACTTCTCGGAGATCCAATACGAAACGTGTTCTTTACGGTAGAAACACAAACCTTAATACAATAAACGCGAATCACTCTACTTTGAGAGATTAATGTGGATCACTCACTCTTATTCAAACACTTACAAGAGGGTATAATTTTAATATGAATAATCACTCTTGAATAAGGTTTATCACTTGGATATTTTTAGAGAGTTTGATCACTTGAGTTGTGTTGCTGATTCAACTAATCGAGAGATTTTAATCTGCTATCAACTCAAGATTTCTTACTCAAAAAATTAATTTTATCAGTTTAAGTGATTTAGTGTGAGTAAGAAGGCAGCAGAATAATAATCAAATGCTGAGGGAGAATTTATTGCTGAAGTTGGTGTAGCATTGAAGGCTGGTGGTTGCATGATATTTATACTGGATGAGCAACAGGGCAGAAGCTTTCGCGGTATACCGGCAATCCATCGCGGTATACCTGCGTCAGAAAAAAGTACACTGCAAGGAGAAGGTCAACCCTGCAAAAAACAAACGGTACTTGTACCCGCGGTATACCGCGTTGCACACGGCGGTATACCGCCTGAAAAAGTTCCTGACAAGAGAAGCTTCATATGCAGAAGAAATGATGGGTGAACAGTATCGCGGTATACCGCGTGGACCTTGGCGGTATACCGCCTGACAGTCGTACAAAGGGCAGTTGCGCTGGAAGGCTTCTTTCGGCTGAACACTCTTCTTCATTAAATGATGAACAGTAAAATGCTTTGGAAAAAGATTTTTTTGAGTTGACAAAATAGTTTAAAGATTATTTTAATAAAAATTAATAAAACTTTAGTTTTAAATAATTTTAAATATCTTTAATTAAAAAACAGTTTAGGGTTTTATAAATATCCAAGTGGTATATTATTTTAGGGTGTTTATCATTTTAAAATAAAATGACGAAACTCTTCAGACTTGGATTCTTCAGATAAAAATTTATCGAGATCATTTAAATATCTGCACACTCAGATAAAATATTAGATAACAAATAATGCGGTGTGTTTTGTAATCATCAAAATAAATATGGAGATGTGATTTTATGTGTACCAAAAATATATCACAATATTTAAAGCTGGGTACACTTGCACCAACAATCTCCCCCTTTTTGATGATGACAAACACAACGCTAAACACGAGAGCATACTCGGTTTCTCTCCCCCTTTTGTCGAAGCAAAAAGGGGTTTTAAGAAAGACGCTTATGCTCCCCCTCAAAAAAATGCTCCCCCTCAAAATATGAAATATTTGAGAGTTAGTATTTATCAAGGGTTATACTCAAGCATGCCTAAACCAAGTCTTAATTTAAAGAACGCCTTCTTGTTTAGAGCTTTAGTGAAAATATCGGCCAAATTATCTTCCGAATCAACCTTTTCCAGCACGATTTTGCCTTTTTGAACATTATCTCGTAAAAAATGATGTCTCAATTCAATATGTTTTGTACGAGAGTGTAAAACAGGATTTTTACTTAGATTTATGGCACTTGAGTTATCACACATAATTGGAATTTTGGTTAGGTGTACCTCAAAATCGGTAAGTGTGTGTTTCATCCAAAGGACTTGAGCACACGCTCTTGCGGCGGCTACATATTCCGCTTCGGTGGTAGACAAAGCTACGGATTGTTGTTTCTTAGAGAACCAAGATACAAGTGAGAGACCTATAAAGGCACATACCCCACTAGTACTTTTTCGGTCAACAATAGATCCACCAAGATCGGAATCGGCGAAACACGTTACTTCTAACTCGGGTTTCTTTGCGTACCATAAGCCAAGATTAGTAGTACCTCGTAAATATCGAAAAATACGCTTGACAGCTTCATAGTGAGTTTGTTTAGGTGAAGATTGAAAGCGAGCACATAAACATACACTAAACATAATATCAGGTCTACTAGCAGTTAAATATAACAAGCTACCAATCATACCACGATAAATCTTTTCATTAAAATCGTTTCCCTCCTCGTCACGAGATAATTGCAAATTTGTGGTCATTGGAGTTTCAACGGGTTTGACATTTTCAAAGTTAAACTTTTTCAACATATCTTTACAATATTTAGATTGACTAATAAAAATACCAGTTTCACATTGTTTTATTTGCAATCCTAAGAAGTATTTTAACTCTCCCATCATGCTCATTTCAAATTCGCTAGTCATTTTCGCAGAAAATTCATTACACAATTTTTCATTAGTGGAACCAAAAATAATATCATCAACATATACTTGCACAACCACAATATCATTTTGAACATATTTCACAAATAAAGTATTATCAATTTTACCCATAATATAGCCACTAGAAATTAAAAAGGTTTTTAATCTATCATACCAAGCACGCGGAGCCTGCTTTAAACCATAAAGCGCCTTTTTTAATTTATAAACATGTGTCGGGTTTTCAAAACTTTCAAAACCGGGAGGTTGAGAAACGTATACCTCCTCATTTATAATACCATTTAAGAAAGCACTTTTAACATCCATTTGAAATAACTTAAAATCTTTAGCATTTGCAAAAGCGAGAAGCATTCGAATAGACTCCAACCTTGCAACCGGTGCAAAGGTTTCGTCATAATCTATACCTTCTTGTTGACTGTACCCCTTGGCAACTAAACGTGCCTTGTTTCGTGTGACTCCACCGTTCTCGTCTACCTTATTTCGGAAGACCCATCTTGTGCCAATAATGGTTTGACTACTAGGGCTAGGCACTAAGTCCCACACATCATTCCTAGAAAATTGGTTTAACTCTTCTTGCATGGCCATAATCCAATCCTCATCACCTAAAGCTTCATCTATGGTTTTAGGTTCTATGGTTGAGATAAAGGCATGGAAAGCACAATGGGTATGGATTTGTGATCTAGTTGTCCTTTGGTTTAGGTCACCTATAATTTGATCTACGGGATGGCCTCGAGCGGTTCTAAGGTTAGGATCATCTATACCTTGTGGAATAAAGCACGGAGGGGCATCACTAGATTCAATATTATTTGTGGAAGGTTGGGTACTTAAATCCAAGTTGCTAAGTTGTTGTGCTAAGACGTCTCCTTCACGGATATTGTCATTTGCTAAGGGTGCACTAGGTTTGGGAGGACTCTCGTCAAAGCTAACATTTAAGGATTCTTCTACTACCATGGTCTCCTTATTTAGGATTCTATAGGCTTTGCTATTCCAAGAGTAACCTAGGAACACTCCTTCATAGGCTTTAGGGTCAAATTTGGTTAAGTAGGATTTGGTGTTTAAAATGAAACATTTACAACCAAAAACTTTTAGGTGAGCTAGGGAAGGTTTTCTACCTCGGTAAAGTTCATAGGGTGTCTTATTTAGGATACCTCTAATTAGGACACGGTTAAGCACATAGGTCGCGGTAGCAACGGCATCACACCAAAACTTTTGGGGAACTTGATGTTCGTTTAGCATAGTTCTACTCATTTCTTGCAACGTTCGATTTTTCCTTTCAACAACCCCGTTTGACTGAGGAGTTCGAGGAGCCGAAAAGTTATGAGTTATACCATGTTTATCACAAAAGGCACCAAATTGTACATCATTATCGAATTCTCGTCCATGGTCCGTACGTATGGAAACAATCGTACAACCTTGTTGGTTTTGAATTCGTTTTCCCAAAATTTTAAACTTTTCAAAAGCCTCATTTTTATGTCTCAAAAATAAAGTCCAAGTATAACGGGAATAATCATCCACAATAACCAAAGTATAAAAATTTCCTCCAAAACTTTGAATAGCCATCGGGCCAAAAAGATCCATATGTAAAAGTTCTAAAACTCTTTGAGTAGAAATAACATTTTTTGATTTATGAGAAACGTGATGTTGTTTGCCGACACGACAAGCATCACAAAAATGATTATCAAACTTTAATTTTGGCAGGTCACTCACAAGCTCCTTATTTTTTAAGTTTTGCATTAATCTTAGATTAGCGTGACCTAAACGCCTATGCCATAAAGTAGAAACATCATTAATAGAAGATAAGCATACATTTTCAGATACAACAGTTTTACAAATATATAAATTTCCTTTTACAAAACCATTTAAAAGAACTTTGCCATTTTTTATGATTTTACAAGAATCTTCTTCGAAGACAACAGTTGTATTATTTTTACACAATTGGCGAACACTTAACAAATTAAAATGTAAATTATCAACATGATTAACATTAAGAAATTGAACATTATTGCAAGAGACTGTACCTCTACCAATTATATTTCCTTTGGAGTTTCCTCCAAAAATTACCTGTCCACCATCACATGACTTATATGATGAAAAGAGATTATTGTTTCCGGTCATGTGACGTGTGCAACCACTATCGAGTATCCAGTCCATATCAAGGTCAATCTACAATAATGAAGATGTAACTTTTATGGTCCCCATTTCTCGTGGGTCCTTGATAATTAGTTCCAAGACAACCAACATGCATATATATAAAGTCAAACAGAATATATATATATATAATACATTACACAATATATAATACATCAAACCATATTAATATATATATATAACACATATCAAGTAAGACAAAAAAAAATATAATATATTAAACAACTTTAATATATAATACATTAAACACAAATATATATATAACATATTAAACAAACACCATAAATATATATATATGTAATGCGTATATATATATATCAACAAACAGTACATAGTAATATATATTACTTATATATATAATATATACAACAAATTATATTTAAACTATATATATATATAACATATATACATAACACATTTAAAACCATAAACGCATACCACCGGGATTATCATTACTAAACATTCCTTTTGGAATCCATTTATTTACCATTTTAATTTTGCGATTATATTTATCATACACATAAAAACAAGCATTTACATTCGCATTATTATTAGGTTTAGAATATTTGTCATGGTACATGCGAGCATACGGTTTTCTCGTATTATAATTTACATTATTTATTTTATGCACATACGGAGGTTTTTGCACATATTGATTTCTTGTATTTACTTTAGGTGATTCATAAAATCTTTTGATGGGTTTACATGAACATTTATCAACACAAGTATTGGAACCAATGCCTTTTCTACATTTTATACGGTTAGGCATATTAAGCATGTTAAGTACCTTTTTATTACTACTTTCAAAGGCTTTAGCTAACATGTTATCTTTTTCATATGAAGCACATTTAGCCTTTAAACATGTAATCTCATTCTCAAGAATATCACATTTTGTACAAATAATATTTTCATGTGATTTTTTATTTAAGCATGCAATTTCTTTATTTAAAGCATCACAAGATTTACAAAAATCTTTTTCTCCTAATTTAGTTTCTAATTTAGCAATTATATCCATATCATTTTCAGATTTTTGTTTAACATTTTTTATTTCCTTTTTACATGCATTTACAGTTTCTTTTAACATAGCATTCTCATCTTGGTAACGATTTGCAAGAGCGGCCATTTTATGAAAAGATTCATATAATTCTTCAAGATTATTTTCATTATCACTTTCATAATCACTATCGTAATCCGAGTAAGAAGATTTTACCTCGTCGTCGCTTTCGGCCATAAGACAAATGGCTTGATAGTCATCTTCTTCTTCACTCTCGCTCCACGCGCCTCCAATGAAGGCTTTCTCCTTCTTCTTTTGGAACTTGTTCTTTTTCGGACATTCATTGGCGTAGTGGTCTTTGTCACCACATGAGTAGCAAAAGCCTCTCTTTGGCTTAGCTTTATCGTCTTCACTCGAGTCGCCATTTTTCTTAACTTTTTCGTCTCGTTTATGGAACTTACGACTTCGATTTTCACCACCACGACGGTAGTTACCGTTTCTTTGAAATCTGCCATTGTTAGAAAATTTATTATTATTATTAAGAAATTTGGAAAAGTTTCTTACCAACATGGCGACTTCATCGAGAGTTTCGGATGGATCTTTCGAGGAGCTAGCTTTCTCCTTTTTCTTCTCAACTTTTGGTGTTGAGACATTGAGAGCGATTGACTTCTTTTTAACTTGTAATACAATAAAGTAAAATATTCTTTATTGAACTTTCTAGAATTATTTCATAACCTCCTTCTTTACTCCATACCTGAGATGCATACATGAAGTATATAAGCTTTAAGCTTAGTAAGTAGTCATGGTTTCATGAATAAACAACTTTTATTTACAAAATCTTATCAATTTATGGATAGTATTTCATAAAAACACTTGTCATGCATAAAACATCATTTTGAGATCTCACTTGTCACATGTAGTATGATATACTTGTCTTGAGGTTTAATAACCTCGGGGTCCATAAAAGGCTGCCCCATAAGGTCCGTTTGCAAGACGTCCCTTTTTGTCATATATCCCGTACGTTGGATATTATGGTCATACATAACATGTATAAAAACTTTTCATGCCTTGAATGCAAAAATGTATATACCTGTATCATAACATGCCATCATATGTCTTTGATAAAAATTGTATCATAATCTCATGCACAATAATAATAACAAATATTTTATCAAAACTTATCATAGTGCATAACATAGTTTCATATAGCATGTATGTATCTCATTAAATCTCATAACATACTTACATTGATTAAGCTTAACTTCTTATTTGATCCTTTACTTCAAGCTTTGTAGTATTAAGAGAGAAAGAGATTGGTATGAATTAAAATTAGTTATTGCTACCTCTATTTATAGATAAATCTAAGGCATTACTAACTTGTTCTCTTTGCTTTCAAGATTGTAATCTTGTAATGTGTTGACACCTCATGCTCATTTAGATAAGAGAATAATACACCTCATGCTTCTAGGTTGTACTTGCTAAGCTTTGTAGATTGCTTTGTCAAGCTTTTAGGTTGTACTTGGTAGTATGTAGCATTGTCACCACTCATCCTTAGAGTGCTTAATCATGTAATGTAGGATTGCTTTGTCACTCAAGTAGCTTTGCTTCTTCATGCATAGGCTAGTTACCACTTGTAAGTTTCTTATTAGTGGAAAAATGTACATTCTAATAAGGCTATAACTGCTAGAATTTAATTAATGTTTTTAATAAAATTATAACTTTTATAATTAAAACTTAATCCAACAAATTTTAACAAGATTAAAAAGTAGGGTGTTACAATTCTCCCCTTCTTACAAGAATTTCGTCCTCGAAATTTACTCAAAAAGATGTGGATATTTATTTCTCATTTCTGATTCGACTTCCCATGTTGCTTCTGACCCATGATGACAGTCCCAATGAACTAATACCAAGGATACCTCCTTGTTCCGAAGTTTCTTAACTTTATGTTCAGTGATTGCTATGGGTTCTTCAACGAAGTTGAGTTTGTTGTCAACTGAGATTTCTTCAATTGGAACTACAACATCTTCTCTCGCAAGACACTTCTTCAAATTTGACACGTGGAAGGTATTGTGTATTCCCATTAGCTCTTTTGGCAATTCGAGTTGATAAGCCACTGCTCCAATCTTCTTTTCTATCTTGTAAGGTCCGATATATCGTGGTCGTAATTTACCCTTTTTGCGAAAACGTAGCACTCCTTTCCATGGAGATACCTTCAATAAGACTTTGTCTCCTACCTGAAACTCAATAGGCTTCCTGTTGGACAACCTAGGGGGGGGTAAGGTTGTATTTTAAATCTTTTACTTTCAAAAAAAATTCTTTTACAAAAAATACAGTACAAACAATACAGTAAAAATAAAGCAGAGAATAAACAAATAAATATACAACAATTATATAAACAGATATAATTTAAATGCACAGCGGAAATGTAAATAGATAAGGGAAAGAGAATACTTGACAACGAAATTTTTAAAGTGGTTCACCAAACACAAAGTTGGCTAGTCCACCTCGAGAAAATAACACTTCTCGGAGATCCAATACGAAACGTGTTCTTTACGGTAGAAACACAAACCTTAATACAATAAACGCGAATCACTCTACTTTGAGAGATTAATGTGGATCACTCACTCTTATTCAAACACTTACAAGAGGGTATAATTTTAATATGAATAATCACTCTTGAATAAGGTTTATCACTTGGATATTTTTAGAGAGTTTGATCACTTGAGTTGTGTTGCTGATTCAACTAATCGAGAGATTTTAATCTGCTATCAACTCAAGATTTCTTACTCAAAAAATTAATTTTATCAGTTTAAGTGATTTAGTGTGAGTAAGAAGGCAGCAGAATAATAATCAAATGCTGAGGGAGAATTTATTGCTGAAGTTGGTGTAGCATTGAAGGCTGGTGGTTGCATGATATTTATACTGGATGAGCAACAGGGCAGAAGCTTTCGCGGTATACCGGCAATCCATCGCGGTATACCTGCGTCAGAAAAAAGTACACTGCAAGGAGAAGGTCAACCCTGCAAAAAACAAACGGTACTTGTACCCGCGGTATACCGCGTTGCACACGGCGGTATACCGCCTGAAAAAGTTCCTGACAAGAGAAGCTTCATATGCAGAAGAAATGATGGGTGAACAGTATCGCGGTATACCGCGTGGACCTTGGCGGTATACCGCCTGACAGTCGTACAAAGGGCAGTTGCGCTGGAAGGCTTCTTTCGGCTGAACACTCTTCTTCATTAAATGATGAACAGTAAAATGCTTTGGAAAAAGATTTTTTTGAGTTGACAAAATAGTTTAAAGATTATTTTAATAAAAATTAATAAAACTTTAGTTTTAAATAATTTTAAATATCTTTAATTAAAAAACAGTTTAGGGTTTTATAAATATCCAAGTGGTATATTATTTTAGGGTGTTTATCATTTTAAAATAAAATGACGAAACTCTTCAGACTTGGATTCTTCAGATAAAAATTTATCGAGATCATTTAAATATCTGCACACTCAGATAAAATATTAGATAACAAATAATGCGGTGTGTTTTGTAATCATCAAAATAAATATGGAGATGTGATTTTATGTGTACCAAAAATATATCACAATATTTAAAGCTGGGTACACTTGCACCATCTTGAGCGGCTTTAAGTCTTTCCCTTATTTGAACTACTTTATCTGCTGTTTGTTGGATAATTTCCGGCCCGGCTAACTGTTTACAGCCGACTTCCATCCACCATACTGGTGTCCTGCATTTTCTCCCATACAAAACCTCAAATGGTGCAGCTTGAATACTACTATGGTAGCTGTTATTGTAGGCAAATTCAATAATAGGTAGGTGACTATCCCAATTCCCTTTTAAATCAATTGCACATGCCCGCAACATATCTTCTAGGGTTTGGATCGTCCTTTCACTTTGGCTATCGGTTTGAGGATGGTATGTTGTGCTCATTTTAATTTGTGATCCTAACTCCTTTTGAAAACTTCTCCAAAAGTTTGAAGTAAAACGACTATCTCGATCAGAGACAATTGATAGAGGTACCCCATGCCTTGAAACTACTTCATTTATATAGATCTTGGCCAATTTCTTTAGTGCAAATGTCTCCTTTATTGGCAGGAAATGTGTTGTTTTCGTTAATCGATCAACAATTACCCATATGGCATCAGAACCTTTCAAAGTCGTTGGTAATTTTGTCACAAAATCCATAGTAATATTTTCCCACTTCCAAATCGGAATATCTAATGGTTGTAGTTGTCTGTATGGTCTTTGGTGTTCAATTTTAACCTTTGAACATGTAAGACATTTCTCAACATAATTTGCTACAGACTTTTTCATTCCCGGCCACCAATACAAAGCTTTTAAGTCTTTGTACATCTTGTTGCTTCCAGGATGGATAGAATACTTGGACTTGTGTGTTTCGTCAAGAATTATTTTTCTACATTCACCGACCTTTGGGATCCACATTCGCCCACAAAATCTTTTGATTCCCTGATTGTCAGCTTCTAGTAGTTTGACTTGTCCAGTAATTCTTTCCCCCATTTGGTTGTCTTCTTTTAAGGCTTCTTGTTGTTCTTGACCAATTTGTTCCAATATGCTAGTAGTAGCTATCATATTTAGTACACATATCTTAATAGCTTTAGTGGGTTCCTTCCGACTTAAAGCATCTGCTACCACATTGGCTTTCCCTGGATGGTATTTGATTTCACAATCATAATCTTTCAACAATTCCATCCAACGTCTTTGTCTCATATTTAATTCTTTCTGGTCGAATAAATACTTGAGACTTTTATGATTTGTATATAGTATACACTTGGTACCATACAAATAATGCCTCCAGATTTTTAGGGCAAAAACTATTGCTGCTAGTTCTAGATCATGCGTCGGGTAATGTGTCTCATGATCTTTTAATTGTCTTGATGCAAAGGCAATTACTTTATTTCTTTGCATGAGTATGCATCCTAAGCCCTGTTTGGATGCATCGCTGTATACTACAAAGTCTTCGACTCCTTCTGGCAAACTCAAAATCGGTGCACTACTTAACTTGTTTTTCAATGTCTGAAAGGCTTTCTCTTGAGAAGATCCCCATTCAAACTTATTGCTTTCTTTGTCAATGTTGTAAGGGGAATTGCAATTTTAGAGAAATCTTGAATAAATTTTCGGTAGTAGCCGGCCAATCCAAGAAAACTCCGGATTTCAGTTGCTGATTGCGGGGTCATTGTAACACCCTGCTTACCACGACACAATATTGTCCGCTTTGCCCCACTGGCTCACGGCTTTGTTCTTGGCGACCTGGCAAGGACTTCGCAAGGACTTCCCAGGAGGTCACCCATCCTGGTACTACTCCCACCCAAGCACGCTTAACCACAGAGTTCCCAAGGAACCCGCATGCTTGTGGCCCCAAAACGCGTTGTGTCTGGTAAGACCAAGGTTTACTAATATACCCAGCATCTCTCCTGTCCACGGCCGATGTGGGATATGCCTAAGGTGTTACACACACCCCCCCTTTAGGGACTCATCGTCCTCGATGAGGTTTGCCCTACCATCCCGAACGGCACAGGAGTGGCTCTGATACCATTTGTAACACCCTGCTTACCACGACACAATATTGTCCGCTTTGCCCCACTGGCTCACGGATTTGTTCTTGGCGACCTGGCAAGGACTTCGCAAGGACTTCCCAGGAGGTCACCCATCCTGGTACTACTCCCACCCAAGCACGCTTAACCACAGAGTTCCCAAGGAACCCGCATGCTTGTGGCCCCAAAACGCGTTGTGTCTGGTAAGACCAAGGTTTACTAATATACCCAGCATCTCTCCTGTCCACGGCCGATGTGGGATATGCCTAAGGTAAGGGGTGTGTGTGTAACACCTTAGGCATATCCCACATCGGTCGTGGACAGGAGAGATGCTGGGTATATTAGTAAACCTTGGCCTTACCAGACACAACGCGTTTTGGGGCCACAAGCATGCGGGTTCCTTGGGAACTCTGTGGTTAAGCGTGCTTGGGTGGGAGTAGTACCAGGATGGGTGACCTCCTGGGAAGTCCTTGCGAAGTCCTTGCCAGGTCGCCAAGAACAAAGCCGTGAGCCAGTGGGGCAAAGCGGACAATATTGTGTCGTGGTAAGCGGGGTGTTACAAATGGTATCAGAGCCACTCCTGTGCCGTTCGAGATGTGGGGCAAACCTCATCGAGGACGATGAGTCCCTGAGGGGGGGTGTGTGTAACACCTTAGGCATATCCCACATCGGTCGTGGACAGGAGAGATGCTGGGTATATTAGTAAACCTTGGCCTTACCAGACACAACGCGTTTTGGGGCCACAAGCATGCGGGTTCCTTGGGAACTCTGTGGTTAAGCGTGCTTGGGTGGGAGTAGTACCAGGATGGGTGACCTCCTGGGAAGTCCTTGCGAAGTCCTTGCCAGGTCGCCAAGAACAAAGCCGTGAGCCAGTGGGGCAAAGCGGACAATATTGTGTCGTGGTAAGCGGGGTGTTACAGTCTTCCACTTTGTTATGCATTCTATCTTACTTGGGTCTACCATGATACCCCTCTTATTGATTACATGACCTAAGAATTGAACTTCTTGAATCCAGAATTCACACTTTGAGAATTTTGCATAAAGCTTTTCTTGTTTTAGTAGTTCTAACGTCATTCTCAAGTGTTGCCTATGTTCTTCTTGACTTTTGGAGTATATGAGGATATCGTCTATGAATACAATGATGAATTTATCCAGGTAGGGCTTACATATCCGATTCATGAGATCCATAAACACAGCTGGGGCATTAGTTAAACCAAAAGGCATAACTAGAAATTCATAATGCCCATATCGTGTTCGGAATGCTGTCTTTGGGATATCTTCCTTTTGTACTTTTAACTGATGATATCCTAAGCGCAGATCTATTTTCGAGAAATAGCTTGCTCCTTGCAATTGTTCAAATAAATCATCTATTCTGGGTAAGGGATATCTATTATTGATTGTAACTTTATTCAATTCTCTATAGTCAATGCACATTCTCATCGTTCCATCTTTCTTTTTAACGAACAATACTGGTGCTCCCCATGGTGATGAGCTTGGGCGAATGAATCCTTTATCAAGCAATTCTTGCAGTTGACTCATAAGTTCTTGCATCTCAGATGGTGCAAGTCTGTATGGTGTTCGTGCTATGGGCACTGCTCCGGGTACTAAATCGATATGGAATTCTACTTGTCTATCTGGTGGTAATCCAGGTAAATCATCTGGAAAAACTTTCGGATATTCACATACCACTGGTACCTCTTCTACCAGTTTCTTTTCCTTTTTAGCATCCACTACATAAGCCAAATAGGTTTCACATCCTTTACGAATGCATTTTCTTGCTTTTAAAACTGAGATAAGGTTGAAAGGATGTTCCTTATGACTACCGTAAATAGTTAATACCTTTCCATCCTTATTCTTGACTCTTACCATCTTTTTGTTACAGACTATATGGGCTTGGTTTTCAGATAACCAATCCATACCTATAACAATATCAAAAGTACTAAGGAGCATTGGTAGAAGCTTAATGGTGAAATAGTTTTCATCTATATCCATTGAGCAATCTTCATATATTTTATCTATCTTTGTAATCCTACCCTCTGCGGTTTGTACTTCAATTGCTTGATCTAATTTCTTAGATGGACAATTTAGATTCAAGCAGAATTTTGTAGATACCATGGATTTATTTGCTCCTGAATCAAATAATACTTTAGCAGACTGTTTATTGATCAGAAAAGTACCTGTCACCACGTCAGGTATCCCTTTTGTTTCTTCAGCAGTGAGTTGGAATATTCTTCCCTTAGCTTTTCCAGTTTCTGACCTGATTCCGCTACTTCCTAGTATTGGTCTTCTTGGTTGAACATCTTTGGGTTTTGGGCAGTTGTTTGCAAGATGCCCCGTCGATCCACAATTGTAGCAATTTGTTTCAGGACAGTTCATAATCAAGTGGCCATATTGACCACATCGATAGCATACATTTTTGTCGATTCTACATTCTCCAAGATGATGTTTTTTGCATTTAGGACAAACAGGTCTATCAAATGTCCTTATACCATCATTCTTGGGTTTCTTAAATTGATGGCTAAAATCTCTACCCTCAAATTTTCTTTTCTCATAGGTCTTGTTATTGGTTGGTACATAACAATCCTTTTCAGCTAGAATTGCTAGTTCCACAACCTCCTGGAAAGTTCTTGGTTGAGACATATTTACGAATCTACGTAAATCTTTTCTAAGGCCAAGTAGAAAACGGTTAACCTTTCGAGTTTCTGTAGCGACTAAGTAGGTAGCAAATCGAGATTTTTCTATGAAAGTTTCCACATAGTCTTCTACAGATTTGTTTCCTTGTTCCAGCCTTACAAACTCTTCCTCCATCATTTTCAATCTAGTATCTGAGCAATACCTTTTATAGACTAAATCCTTAAACTCATCCCATGTCATTGTGGCCGCTTCAGCGATGCCTCTTGTGGATTGAATAGTTTTCCACCAATGAAGGGCATTCAATTTAAACTTAGTTGAAGCAAACCTTACTCGTTGAGTAGGAGCACATTGACATGTTTGAAAACAATTCTCCATGTCATCCAACCAGTTCATGGCAGCTACAGGTCCTCCTTTTCCTTCAAACATGGATGGACTAGTATTTGTGAATGCTTTATAGTCGCATTCGTGGGTTTGACCATTCTCTTGTTCATGCCTTGTAAAATTTTCGTGTTCTGAGTTATGGTTCATAGCATTCTGAATTTGAGCTATAATACTTGGTAGCCTTTCTTGAATGCCTCGAGATATTTCCGTGGCTATGTCAATTCCTCCGGTAGATTCTTGTGGATTTGCCCTCATTCTATTTCCTTGTCTTGTTGGTATATTATTTTTTGATTCATCTCTAGTTATCCTTTGAGTATTCATCCTACGAAATACAATAAACACATAAGTATAATATATATTATATAAATCTTAGGGATACATTCTACAAAAGTTAGGGAATTAATTTCCCTTTTTATCCCGATACATCATAATTATGCTACTAACGTTAAACTGAAATTTAATGTTATTACTGATGAGGGTAACGCCCCCTCGACCTTCTACGAGATGTGAAACCTCTCATGTAAGGATCTCCCAAAAGTTCACTAGTTAGGCAAAAAAATTCTTGGTAGCTTCTGGCCAATTCCTCTTGGGTGTAGTTAAGTTGGACTTGAGTTTGATCAAGCATTCGATTGGCTCTTTCAGTGTCTCTGTTTGCTAGTCTTAACTCGTTTTCCAATTGCATAATATACACGCGTTGGGCGTGCACTTCTTCTTGAGCTATTGTAGCTTGATGATTACTTTCTGTAACGCCCTAAAAACAGGGCTAATTTAAAACTTAAAAAGGCCACAAGTTATGATCATAAAAACTTCAAACTTTTATAACCTGAGGATCAAACGTAAAGGTTTTATATACAATGCATCTAATTCAAATAACCTATTAATCTAATCATACATCATAATCAGATTAATTAAGTCATATAATCCTTTGTCCCAAAAGTATCAAAAGAACAGCTAGATCCTCCGTTATCTCTAAGTTTAAGTCTTTCCAAAAATCCTCATCACACTTTCCCGCTTACTTCCCGGAGCTTGTACCTGGTAAGAAAATTCAACTTGAAACATTAGGCTTTCGCCTAGTGAGAATATTCAAATCAAATTAAAGTTAAACAATTAAAATCTCAACAGATAAAACAAACCTATTCTCGTCCATCTTACCGTACAACAACTCCTTTCAATACTGGGAATCTATCCCACTCTCATACTATTCGTCTAGCCATAATATCACTATCAAGAGTTTACTATAAATCATCCCAGATTCAAAGTCATTACTCTTATCTAAGAAATTACAAGTCAAAACCTGCCTATTTCTTAATCCGGAAGTAGAGATTACAAATTACTTTATGCATATCTCTAATCTTCCTTTCACAACGGGAAATCTCCGATCTTCCCTATAAAATGGAAATCTCCGATCTTCCATTCGAAATGGGAATTACAAATCAAAATCTGCCTATTCCACATTTCACGTCCTCACCATCTCAGAATCATTGACCCCAGTGGGATTAATATATCGCGATACACAACCGGGGCCCTCACGATGATTCAAGATACGCGCATTCACTAGAAATTACATCCCTTGGTCAAATGGCAAGTATTTCGGTTCCCATTAGACCGTACCCAGGTGCCCTACTATGACCGGATGCCTATTTCTAGCAATCGCCACACAATACATAAGTATTATTACCCTTACTATTATATGTGCATAACATACAATATATTCATCTCCAAAATGTTAGGATCCAAGCGCTTACCACTACGCCAAAAGCAATTGCTTGTGGAGAAGGCGCAACTTATTTCCATATAGCGTAGCAGCCAGCGCCACGTTTCGATTTAGGAAGATGCTGGTCAATGACCCAACAATCCCCCCCCCCCCCCCCCCCCCGCATATGCCAGCACTAACGAGAGCTTCGCTAGAAGTCAATGGTTGCGCAGCATGCCTTTGGCATTTTTAAATGCACTCCATGGGATTCGAACCCGTGACCTGCTCTGATACCACATGTTAGGATCCAAGCGCTTATCACTACGCTAAAAGCAATTGCTTGTGGAGAAGGCGCAACTTATTTCCATATAGTGTAGCAGTCAGCGCCACGTTTCGATTTAGGAAGATGCTGGTCAATGACCCAACACAAAACATATTCTATATATATATAAACATTTATAAAGAATATTAATAGTCTTGACACCTCGACTTCTTAACTATCCCCTCATTGCATTTTAGCACGAGGATCAACATATCATAACTTTTAGTCATCTATTTGGACTCATTACTAATTAAGACGAGTCCTTAATAACATGTTTAGACATACATATTATATATATCTATTTCAATATTAATTGCTGAATTTTAAAGAGGGTTGAATAAACTCACCTGGTATGAAGTCACACTTCTTTTATTTCTTTTAAAGACGTAGGAACTTCTGTCTTCACCACCACAGTTTACTGTAATATCCAATATACACATATACTGATATTAAATTACAGAACAGAACTCTCTAAAACTAAGAATCCTTATCATCTAAAAATCTTCGTCTTAAGTCGCAACCAACTAAATATTAAAATCTCTTGTCGCAATGCACAGTGCAAGTCGCAATCAACTACTGCGACATGGTCACCATGTCGCAACCTTCTATTGCGATTTCAACCCCAAGTCGCAACCTTCTATTGCGACTTCAATACCAAGTCGCAACCTTCTATTGCGACTTCAACACCAAGTCGCAACCTTCTATTGCGACTTCAACACCAAGTCGCAACCTTCTATTGCGACTTCACTTCCTTGTCGTTCTTAAGGCTGCGACATTCATGAATGTCGCAATGCACTGTTGCGACATGCTTGAATGTCTCAACCCACTGAAAATATCTAAAACCCAGATTTTATACTTTTAAGCTATGTTTGATTCTGTGAACATGCAGATATGTTTAATACCCCTAACATAACATATCTATAAATTCAGATTCTCATAATCACCCAAAAATCACCAAAACCCATTTTCTAAACTCATAGAAATAACAATAAACTTAATAACACCAATAATTGTGAAGAACATACCTTGATTTAACACAGATTTTCCAGCTGAAATCTTGCTCTTCTTCTTGTTCTTGCTATCTCTAACTCTAGGTTCTATCTCTCTCTCTCTCGTTACCGAAATAGCCACACACACACACACACACACAATTAGTCACTTAAGACTAATTGTGTGACACCTCTTACTAAAACATGGTGAGTCATAGGTCAATTTACCAAATACACCCCTAACTTTAAAGGAATGACACAACAAACCCTCAAATTGAAAATCCACTTCAACCAATAACTTTAAACAAATATAAACTTAACCCCAAGTTAAAACTTGTAATTTACAAAAATAATACAACGAAAATTCGAGATGTTACACTTTCAGCTATATTATTTAAAAGGATGTTGATATCTGCTTGACTCTGTCCTGATGGGATTATGACTTCATTTGCAATAGAAATTCCTGAACTAGCATCTTCAGGAGTATCCCAAGGAAATGGAGGTTGAAACATGAATTGATTTTCATCTGAATCTTCTATGAGAATGACATCATTTTGGTTTTCCTCTGGTATCATCTGAGCATCAGGATTTGGAATTTCAGGAATTGGAACTTCTAGTTGAGAAGCTTGATCCAGATAATCTATTGGTTTATAAGTAGGGGTGTCTAACAGTGAAATAATGTAAAGAAAACTCCTCGGGCCATTCATCCTCGCCTCTTTCATTCATCTGAAATATATATAATTGTGAATAATTCTTTTATATATATGCATCATACAAAATTTTGGGAAAATATATTTTACAAAATTTCCCACCCACATCTAATAGTGCTTATATTCCGAATCTAGCTTTCTTAAATATCAAAAATTTCACACGGATATCTATGTTTTAGCCATGCTTTATAGGATAGGGACTTGATCTTGTATTCTTTATTATGCACTAACCCGGTTTCATCTCATTCTAAGTCAACTTGAGTAGCCCTACATCCCATAAAGATTTCTTTAACTTGTGCAATTAGAAAAAGGCATCTATCCTTTATCTTAGTAGTGAAAGTTCGGGTCTTGAACTTTAGCTCCTGGTTTAGGCGCGCATTTCTTTGTTGTAGGCTATTAATTGTTATCCAATTCGCCCATTCCCTATTTAAATCTTCTTCCTCTTCAGCTTCTCCCTCTTCAGCTTCTTCCTCGTTTCCTTCGTTGATTTCCAAAGGTATAATATTATTTTCTTCGTATTCTATTTCGATTTCGGATGGGTCGAAATCCGAGTCCGAACCTGCCATCTAAATAAGATATAAATTTTAAGAACTAAAGAGTTGTAAACATAATCGAATAATTTCTATATATATGCGTTAGTACAAAATTAGGGGAAATAAGAAAATTTTCCCCTTTTTCCTGATTTTATCTATCCGTAATACATATAACTTTTAGTGTTGCTTTACTTAGGGAAAAAGGAGCATGAGCGGGAGTTTAGTGAAGTTTAAGCAAACGGTGGAGATAACTTATTTCTTCTTGCAGATGATTGATTTGGGTTTGGCTTTGGTTTAGAAGTTGAGTGGTTTCTTCTAATCTTTTTCTTGTTGCCTCCATTTCTTCTTCTAGGACTAGAATAAAACTACTTTGTTGTCGTACTTCCGTTTGTGCAAGGCTGCATTGGTAGTTACTTTCCGTCATCATGTTCATCAATTCATTTAGATTTTCCCAGGTCAGACCGGCAGGAGTTGGACGATTTTCTCCAACTATGCATGATGTAACATCTTCCGGTGGTGGAGGTGCTACTCGTGGTGGAGGCACAAATTCTTCTTGGAAATTTATATCTCTCCATGGGTTTTCAAGTAGGAAATTATTGTTGGCATCGGAAATTTCATCATTACAAGGATTGATGATTGGGTTGATATAGGGACTTATTTGATTAAGTGGGGTTGGGCATACGAGAGCTTGGTGGTGATTCGGGTTCCTATCAGGTGATTCTTGTAGCCATCCGCATCCATAACCCGACGGACCTTCTCCGAAGTTTATATACATCTGAAACATATAATCGTGACACACATATATATATATATATATATAATTTTTAAGTTTAAGTCTAAGTTCACCTAAACTAAGGCAACTCTTAGTTCACTTAAACTAATGCTCTGGTACCAACTTGTAACTCCCCAATTTCCATATTTGAATGACGTTACTTTATTTAATCAAACCAAATCTTACAATTTATTTCATACTTCAATTATTACATCAAGAGACAAACATAGCGGAAACGTAATTAATAACATGACTTGTAATACAATAAAGTAAAATATTTTTTATTGAACTTTCTAAAATTATTTGATAACCTCCTTCTTTACTCCATACCTGAGATGCATACATTAAGTATATAAGCTTTAAGCTTAGTAAGTAGTCATGGTTTCATGAATAAACAACTTTTATTTACAAAATCTTATCAATTTATGGAGATAGTATTTCATAAAAACATTTGTCATGCATAAAACATCATTTTGAGATCTCACTTGTCACATGTAGTATGTCATACTTGTCTTGGGGTTTAATAACCCCGGGGTCCATAAAAGGCTGCCCCATAAGGTCCGTTTGCAAGACGTCCCTTCTTGTCATATATCCCGTACGTTGGATATTATGGTCATACATAACATGTATAAAAACTTTTCATGCCTTGAATGCAAAAATGTATATACTTGTATCATAACATGCCATCATATGTCTTTGATAAAAATTGTATCATAATCTCATGCACAATAATCATAACAAATATTTTATCAAAACTTATCATAGTGCATAACATAGTTTCATATAGCATGTGTGTATCTCATTAAATCTCATAACATACTTACATTGATTAAGCTTAACTTCTTCCTTGATCATTTACTTCAAGCTTTGTAGTATTAAGAGAGAAAGAGATTGGTATGAATTAAAATGAGTTATTGCTACCTCTATTTATAGATAAATCTAAGGCATTACTAACTTGTTCTCTTTGCTTTCAAGATTGTAATCTTGTAATGTGTTGACACCTCATGCTCATTTAGATAAGAGAATAATACACCTCATGCTTCTAGGTTGTACTTGCTAAGCTTTGTAGATTGTTTTGTCAAGCTTTTAGGTTGTACTTGGTAGTAAGTAGCATTGTCACCACTCATCCTTAGAGTGCTTAATCATGTAATGTAGGATTGTTTTGTCACTCAAGTAGCTTTGCTTTTTCATGCATAGGCTAGTTACCACTTGTAAGTTTTCTTATTAGTGGAAAAATATACATTCTAATAAGGCTATAGATGCTGGAATTTAATTAATGTTTTTAATAAAATTATAACTTTTATAATTAAAACTTAATCCAACAAATTTTAATAAGATTAAAAAGTAGGGTGTTACATCGTCTTAACCGGTTAGACCAGACAGCCTTTTGTGGTTCGACTTGATCGGTTTGGTTACTTGCTACTAAATTGTTCGGTTTGCTAAATTTTCTAAACCGCTATTGAGGTTTGGTTTGTGGTTTGGGGGTTAAACCGTTCAAACATACCGCAAACACCCCTACTAAAATTATATTCTTTTATAATGCGGGGTAATATACCTTGATTTTAAATTTAAATGCTATATTTGATTTTTTTTTTATAATTTGTCTGATTTAATTTTTTAGTATAATTAAATTTAGATTTAATAACAATCTAATTATGTAATGTTTTTTTTAATAAACATAATAATTAAACATGTTCTTAAAAGTCATTCTTTTAATTTTTTTTTTAGGTTATTTATATTTAAATGAGATATTTATCTTGTTTTCTATTATATTTATTAATTAGACATAAAAACTTAAACATGCAAGTTTAAAAAACTAGTCAAGTACCATTTAGTTGTAATCTTAATTTTAAAATCTATAAACAATACTTTACTTAAAACAACTTTAATATTATAAAAGGATCGAATTTTTGAAGATGTTCACTTCAATTTTGTTGTACTCCCCCAATTTCTGATTTAGAAATAAAAGGTAAATAGTTTTATTTTATTTTTTTAAAGTGATTATAACCGTCATTTTAATCAGAGCCTCTAAATCATCTTAGGTGCTTTTTGGCAACTGCTGAATGGTTTGTGCATAATGATTAAGTGATCAGAATCATTAAGAGTCTCTTATGATATAATGCAAAATGAACTATAGTTGTTTGGTTATTGTTTAGAATGAAAATTAGGATGCTGAATGGTTAAAAAAGGCCCAGGATACAAAATGTTTCAGAGTTTTAGAACCATTAAGAGCCAGATTTTTTTTTGCCAAACAAGATTCACCTTTTATTAAGAGGTAAACAAACAGCCCCTTAATCTAACAGCTTAACAGCCTTCATAGAAACCAATATACATTCAGATCTTCTAATCTTTTACAACCTTCACAAAATACAACGTTTAACCAAACTTATAAAAAAAACCCACCCGACGACAATCAAAGCTCGTAAAAGACCATCAGCCATCTCGATTCTCGACTACAAACAACGCTCACTAACTTCGGAAAAAAACTTGCATGAAGACAAACTCCAAAACCATGCCCGACAAAACGGGTGAAAACATACACATTTCAATTGTTTCTTCTTCACAAATCAAGATTGTAACCTAAACATATATTAAAACAAAAAACTGGACATTTTGACAGATAAATATAACTCCGACACACAAACAGAAAAAAAAAACACAAAGAATCCAACGCAAAAATAGGCCAAAATTCCAAAACCAAGACTTCAAAAACCCTCAGCAATGAGCACGAAAGCACACTTTTTGCAGCCTTAAAAGCTATTGTTGCTTGCACTCGGGAGGTCGCTCACCCTGTTCCCCAGTACCACCGGCATGCGGGACGCTACCCTTCTGCAGTTCACACGGTACCAACTCGTAAATTTACAATCTATCTCGACAATTAGATATCCAAATTTCAACAACCAAATTGGATACGTTGATGGTAATCCAAAATCCAATAAAACCGAACCAATCCAATACCATCTAATTAGTATATGTGCTCTATAAGAAATTCAGAATATATTTAAATCGTTTGTTCAAATAGTGAATTCACTGCTTGAAAATTGGATCAAAATATTAGATAGATCCACAATCTGATACAATGGATAACCAATAGTAATATCCAATGGATGGAACCGATCAGATCCAATTACACGGTGGATTGGATCAGATGACAAATGCAACACCCAATGGATAGTTGGATCGGATCAGATCCACAGTATATCCATTGGATTTCAACCAATGAACATCCATACTTTAAATGAATGCAATATATACTGTCCCAAAATAAGAGATGGAGAAATTCATTACTCCCTCTATTATTAAGGACAGAATTGTCATTTAGTTGATTAAAAGATGTAATAATTACACAATTCCAAAACTGAACTATGTAGTTTTATTGTAGACATTTATTTTGGGACAGAGAGTAGTAGCATTAATAAGAACATAACATGCTAATATTCATACCTTCCGTGCAGAAGGCTGCAAGGGTACATGAAACAAAATATAAAGAACAAAGGCATTAGTATGTTCAAGGATGCAAAATACCGGCGGTTTGACCAAAAATCTGAAAATCGTCTGTGCTTTAATAAGTCCAGAAATGGGCATTTTCGTCTTTTTCAAAGCAAAATGCATAAGGTGACTCTTTTGGGACTTACTGAAGCATAGAATCAATTTTCAGATATTTGGGCAAACGGCAAGGACCAAAAAGTAGAGTTTACTGTAAAAAGTAAAAAAGAAGGATATGTCACCTTTGTTTTCTTCTTGCTCTTACTCTCCTCCTCCTCTTCATCTTCATCATCCTCATCGTCATCCTCATCATCTTCTTCATCTTCATCTTCATCAATTTCTTCATCATCATCGTCATCATCATCATCATCCTCTTCTATACCATCAAACTCATCCTCCTGGACAGCCTCGCCCGTAAACCATGAAACAGCATGCGGGATAATCTTGTCTCTTATGGTTGACCTATGTAGCAAGTACAGAAACATATGAGGTTGAGACTTCAGATACAGATTTACGCTGTTTTCTCAAGTTTTTTAACGAATGGACGAGAAAAGGAAGTAGGAGGGAAAGAAAAAATGTTGTGTTCTAGGTTTTTAAGGAGAGAATGGGAAGGAAAGTGAAGGAAAATATTGTTGATTTTCTTCCCAAATGGAAGGGAAATGAAACAGAGTTTATAAAAAATTTATAAAATTACGCATATACCCATCAAATACATTCCACTCTATGTGACATCTTTCATTTCCTTTCTCTCCTACTCAAGAACATGAAAATTATTTTATTTCCTTCCCTTTACTTATTTTCCTTCACTCTCAGGAACATAAATAAAAAAATGCTTTCTTTTCCTTCACTTTCTTTTCTTTCCTTCCAAAATTCGAGAACACAGACTTAAAGTTATATCGGTAAAAACAATATTATATCACTCACCCAACGTCATAATCTTGTTCCATCTGATTCTGAAGTTCTTCAGCCTGCAATTGACAAGTATACCTTCATAAGTCCTAATGGTTGCAATCATTTGAGCTTAAATATGTCAATCAATAGCCTCAATATGTGCGTTAAAATACGATCTCACCTCCTCTTCATCGATATCATCCTCATCTTCGGGCACCTGTGGAGGGTTAAAGAAGTTGAAGAAACTTTCACAGTTCTCGGTCTTTGTAATGGGTTTAGCATTCTTTGAACCCTTCTTTGGCTTCTTCTTTAAGATCTTTTGTGTCAAACATTTCCCTGGTAACCATTCAATGGTTGTCCTGCAAAGTGCCAATCATATCACGGGATTCAGAAAGAAAAAAAGTATGCTAAAACTTATGCAATTGAATACGGATATTTAGTTATTTACCCTATTGCCTTCTCTAAAATAGGCTCATCATCGTCGATCATATGATACACTTTGGTCAAAACTGAGTTTTTAAAATAAGGATTGGTATCAAAAAAGAACTCGAGCTTAAAACCCTTGGGGTCATCAATCCGACACCATTTGATATCCTTCAAATACTTGAGAGCATCTTCATCTCGCTCAGAGATCTGATGATAGCCAGGATCGAATTCAGCAAATTAAAAAACTGAAAACCATAATTATGACAAATAGTACAACAAAAATACAGATTATTAAAAGGGTTCCTACCTCCTCTGCCAAAATTTCATGGGTCTTCATTGCAGTTAGCCAAAAATCAGGCACGCCCTTTTCTGAAGGAAAAAAAACAAAGTAAGTTCTTATACACAGAAAAGAGGTGGGAATAGGGATGGTAAAAAAAACCGAAACAGAAACTTTCGAGCCGAGTTCGAGAACTTCTCATCGGGGACATTTTCGGGAATTTTATCAGGGACGGAGATCACCAGCCCGGCCCGGCCCGATATGTGTGTAGTGTGTGTGTGTGTATATATATTAATATATCTATATATATTAATTTATATATATAATATCATTAAGAAAAATACTAACATTAAAATTTAAAATATTTTATCCATTTTACCTCATCACCCATCGTAAGTCTCACGAAAAAGTCTAGTTTATTTGTCTAACCATGAAATCGTAATGTTAGTTGGATGATATTTCAACTTCTATTTACTTTTATATTTTAATTAAGGACATTGTTTGAGACATTTAGGGGGTGTTTGGGATTCCTTATTTAAAACAACTTATGCTTATTTTTAAAAGTGCTTATCAACTTATGTGGTGATAAAAATGAGCTAGGGGTAAAAATGTAATTTGGACAAATAAGTTATAAGCACTTTCAAATAAGTTAAAATGAATTGACTTATCAAAAACAACTTATTTGTGGTGGGGAAAAGTCATAAGCACTTTTCTTTTTTTGAATCCAAACACTAAAAATAACTTATTTGCGGTGAGGAAAAGCAATAAGCAAATAAGTCAAAAAATAAGCAAAATCCCAAACACCCCCTTAGACTTGCATGTTTAAAAAAAAAAGTAATTTACTTTTACTTGTGAAGATCAACATTTTGTTATTGAAAAAAGGGGCCAGTTTTGGGTTAGGGTATAACCAACGATGAACGGGGGGAAATCGGGGAAAGAGGATTTTTACTCTTAATGGGTTCCCCAACGGGGATCGGGGAAACCGCAGGACCCGATGGGGATCCACGATAAGATCCCCGACGGGATCGAGCGGTTTCAGGGACGGTTTTGGTTATCGGTTTCAGGGATACCAATAACCGGCCCCAGGAAGCATATACGAAAAGTGGTGTCAAATCATATAGGAAATTAGGAAGTATGATACCTTCTTTGGCATCACCATCTGTCTGGTTTGTTGCAGCTTCATCCTTCACTCCAACTTCAACAACACCATTCACTATATCATATCTCTGTAGTTCCAAAGCATAATGGTTCAGTATACACAATAGTATTTAGATTAGAGCATAATGGTTCACTCGTATACCTTTGAATATAGTGGCTCGTACAGTTTCTGATATTTCAATTCCAATGCTGCTCTCTCTTCAAAAAACTTTGCCTCCAGTTCATCATGCTCGCTCTGCAATTAATAAAATATCAGAAGCAATTAGCATTGAGCAAAAGAATTACAAAGTATATTTTATGATGAATGTATATGCACAAAAATAAGCATGTTGTAACAATAGTCGATGTTTGTGCAAGTGAATGCAACCCATAACCAGAAAAACTAAAAGCTTATCAACTTTGTCAGCTTGAATCTTGACTGTTGTTTCTAGGAGACCCATTACTTGGACCGATGGACATAATTTGTTAACCAAAAATTACATCCACAAATAGCATGCAAGAAGAAGTAGCATTCAAACACAACTTGATTCGTCCTGCTGGTTCCACCTTTGAAGGAAAACTTATATTACAGCATGTTCCTAATAAATTTCATGCCAATGTGTATTCTGCATATGGCCTGCTAGTCAACCATTCCCCTGCCTAAATTTCAGAGTCTTGACTTATAAATATACCCAAAGTAAGATTTAATCATAAAGTACACTACAGCAACATAACAAAAACAACCAATGGAAACAAGAAAACCAATTAACGAAATATACAATGATATGAGAACTAATAGATCAATAAATCACATCTATTTAATCACATTGTGAGATAATAACAGTAATCAACACCTGCAATTAACAATCCGTTAATCTCCTTTACCTGAATCTCTCTCAAAACTTCAACTCTCTTCCTAACCGGTGGAGTCAAACTCTCGAGAACATCCGAGTGTTGCCCCGCCAGGTTTTGAAGCTTGTTCTGTAAAAAAAACAACCACAAAAAAACGATTTATTACCGATCCATGTAATCACAACGAAGAACAGTATCTAACCGATGAATAAAACATGAAAACCACTATCAAATTCTCAAACCTTCAGAGCGTTCACAAGTCCAGCACGATCCTCGGCGCTAAGAGCTGCATGATTAGCCAAACATAACAGTGAATTCCTAGTTAACCTTACAAGTTAACAATAGAGGGAAGCGATTGTTTTATGACAAAAAGTGAACATACCGGCGGCGGCGGCCGGTAAGGAGGCGCCGAGATCGGACATATTTAGCTGTTCTTTCTTGTTGTTGCCCATGAGTGGAGATGGTGTGACAGAAACCCTAGTGAAACCCTAGAAAAGAGAAGCGAAGTTGAAGAGGGGGATACACTTCGTTGAGGATGTGAAAAAGGGTTCTTGCCTTATGACGTGAAGTGACTATATATACACATTTAATTTTTCTTTTTTGGAAATTTTAATGTTTGATTTATATTTTGAAGGTAAATTACATGTTTAGTCCTTATGGTTATATTTTTTAACTTTTTTTATATTTATTTTTCTAACTAGGTTCGAACCGTAGATTACACGGGGTAATTTAAAAAAAATTAAATTATGCCAGAAAACTTATCAACTATTATGAAAGATTAATTTAAAATGAATTGACAGGAAGCGTAACAATTTGACTTTGAAAATATCATTAATTAACCATCTGTTGATAACTGATATTATGTAGTTCAATTAAAATTAGAGAAAATAATATAATCATGATTAAGAAAGTATAAATAATTAAATATACTATACTAAAATATTTGCATATTTATATTTTTGTAAAAAGTTCGAACTTATAATCCAAAAGTCAGTTGATAAATGATATTTTTTTTCAAGTAATTAAATCTCTTATGATAATTCTAAGGATGTTTCGTTGACAGAATAGAATTTGATAGAATTGTAATTCGTCGAAAGAATTCGACTTTGAAGTAAAAATTGATATGAAATTGCAAAATGAAAATCACGCCAATTTCGTGATTATTTGTATCAAATCTCATACTAATTTCAACGAATCTCATACTAATCACAACACATTAATTCGTATATATATATATGATATTTAACAATATAATTAAATCAAAAAATATTCAATATTAGGCTCATTTCGAAGGTATTGACGAAGCAATTACAATTGTATAATTTGTAAAAAAATAGAAATGTTTTTTTATGCATTTTAGTTCATATACATTATTTATGTTTATATGATAAGAGTCTAAAATGAAAAATAAAAAAGTAAGTGATTAAAAGTTTACTACATGCCTAATTATAAGGGTAGTAAATGTAACGTATAAATTAAAAAAATTGAATTAATGAGAGATTTAAGGAGTAGTGAATGTGAGTGTGCTAATTGAACTTATAATGTAAACTGCGTCCAGATACATGTTTAGGCGGAAAAATACTGAAGTCGGCTCACCAGAAGACGACACGTGGCATGCTAGTTACTTATTTATTATATGTATAAATTTAAAAGGTCGAGTTTTGTGGTTGCATTGTTCTAACGAGTCACCAATAGGGATCCAGGTTGTTGATTAATTTAGTTATCAAACTCATTAAAAAAAATGTAACTATGGAGACCCGATTCATTAGAAGAATGAAAAAATAGAGATGTAACTTGTTAAAAAATGCAACCACAAAAACACGTTCTGTTGAATCTATACTATATTGCAAAACATTTATGAAAAACTCTTAAAAATAACCCCTAAAGCTTCATGCACCGTTATTTAATGTTAATACTTAAAATCTCTTAAAAACAACTAATGAAGCTTTATGTACCGCTTTTAATACTAATTACTTGATTAATATTTATCTCTAACAACCTTCAAATCCTTAAATCATGTACTCTTATTAATTAATCATTAATTCAAACCACTTTCAAATCCTCAAATCATGAGCTCCTTAAAAAACGTCATTCTTTAAACAAATTTATAAAAAAACATGGTCATTTTCTCAAAACCATACATTAAAATAAATTAGAACATTAAAATCGAGATATATCACGTTGCATTGCGCGAGTAGACTTCTAGTTTTCAAAAGGGTTAATGACTATTAAAAACACTTAATCACGGGATGAACATATAATTTACTCTATTTTGGATAAATTTTAAAATTTATATATAAAAGCAAAACATAGAGTTGCTTATGTGGCATCATGAGAAGCCTTCATTCATCTTTTTCTATTTTATCATAATTTTGAATTTTTTTTAGTTAAAAAACTTATCATTACTTTCAAATAACCTCTTGGCTTTCTCTTCTCTTACTCTCAAGGTCCCTAACAATTAATTATCATTTACTCCTCAATAAATACATTTCTTAGGAGACATTCTCCATATAATATTTTTCTACCATGGAATTTGAGAGCTACATCATAAATACATATTCTTCTACACAGCTCGAATTGGAGAGTCAACAAAGGAGATAGTCATGGAGAGGAAGAGTTGTATCATAGAGGCGTTCGATTTAGAGGTAGAATCGAAATCATGACTGAAACATTGAGAGACATGTTTTTGGTTTGATAGGACCGTTTTTTTATTCTTATGTCTTCTCCTTTTTTTCCTTCCATGTTCCCTTTTTCTTATATAATCGTTTTTTTCCTTCTGTAAGTTGATATTGGAATGGTGGTTAATGGAAATTCTTTCGAAGTCACTCCCAAGACTAACAAATCTCTTTGTGAGCGATTGTTGGACTAAACACATCCGATTCCAAAGTGTCTCAGACTCACTCCTCGCAGTTAACTGATTTTTGGTTTGTTCACACATTCTTTTTCACCGTGTGCAATAATTTTTGTGGGTAAAAGTTCATTCCAGGAGGAGAAACTTGAGGTAATGTTCCTTAAAAATAAGTAGTTATAATATATTTTTTATTTTTATTTTTTGTAAAATAGTTATAATCTATAAAATAACTTTCATGTGGCGGTTTGTGATAATTAAACTTTTGTTTATCGTTAAAATATTTAATGTTTTGTCGCTTTTTTACACTTATTTTTTTAGATATGACACAATTAAAATAAAAAAAAAATTGTCTAAACAAACTGTGGAAATCTCGAAATACGTCCAAGAACATGAAAGCTAATCATCAAATAAACCTAAACATGTTATATAATTCTCCTATCTCAATATAACATTATGACTTTTTTGCAATAATTTCTTTCACACAATTCATGTACAACCTAACATAACATTTGGGTATTGTTTTTTATAATATATCATTGTAACTCGCGTAGTCATCCACATTTATTTGTTTTATTCTTGATTTGCTATTTACTAAATAAATATTTTTAGTGTTTCATTAGAAATCAAGGTTTTAAGTAAATGTACCCATGATTTGGAATTATGTGTAAAACTATATTGGTTCGAACAACTTGTGGTCAGTCCTTCAAATATGTTAAAAGATGATTTTTTCAAAGTACTTAGGTATGATATGTATTATTATGCATATATGTTCACGTATTTATAAAAAATAAATCTATATATCAAATGTTACATGTAACTTTGCAAGACATATGATAGTATACATTATATACTAATTAACTGTAACACCCCGAATTCCATGTTATTTTAATTAATATAAATAGGATCGAACTGTACTTTAGTCTAAATTGGGGACTATTTGTAAATATAAACTCCAGGGTTGAAATGGTATTTTGACCAAAGTTTATCTGTTAATGTGAAAATAGAACTTGAGGGGCTAATTGGTCTTTTATTGAAAATTGAGATTTCTTATAGTTAAGGAAATCTCATTTGAGATTTGATCTAAAAAAGGAGTTCTGGAGTCCGTCCAGAGAAACAGTAGGGGAAAGAAAGAAGTAAAGAGAAGAAGAGAAAAGGGGGAGCTAAAATTCGTGTGGTAAGAGTTTGAATCTCCTTCTTTAATTCTTAATCAGTGAATAACATCAGTTTAAATCACTCTCCAGTGGATTGTTGAATCATAGAGAATGAAGGGTTGGAGTTCTGGGTCAAAACTTCGTACAGGTGAGTTCATCATTTCACTTTGAAAGTTAATAGTTGAAATTAAATACAGTATAGTACATAAACTGTCTGAATAAAATGGTATGTCTGTTTGGAAAAGAATCGATCTTTAAATCGTATTTAGATGGGTTTCTTTGGAGTTAGTTTGATGTGATTTGAAGAAGTCACAGTATGTGAGAAATTCCGGAACTGGGGTTGGGTTCCGGAAATAGACCGATTCCGGTATTGGATTGAGTTCCGGAACAAATGAGTTCCGGTACATGAGTTCCGGAATATAGGCTTTATATGGGATCCGGTAATTGGACCGGAGTGTGTAAATACCGGAACATGGGTCGAAGCCCAGATTGTTTAAATTACTGGAACTTGGGCCGAAATAATCGGATCCGAAAATTGAAAACAGGTTCCGGAATTGGACCATGTAATCATATCCGGAAATTGAAAACAGGTCCCGGAATTGGGCCTTGAAAAACAGGTTCCGGAATGGGCCTTGCCTTTTTGGACCGGTAATTGACTTCCGGTAGTGGGTTGGATTTTGAATCCGGTATCAAAGTGAAGGTCCGGTATTTGGATTTAATTTCTAGAATTAGAAATGGGCCCAGATATGGAATGGGCTTCAAGATCTGGATTTGGTTTTTGAAGTCCGGTATGTAATTAATTTCGTTATTGGGTTTATTTCGGTACGTAACTAATTCCGTTATTTGGGATTGATTCAGTATAAATTAAATTCCGGAAGTTGGGTTTAGGATCCAATATGGTTTTAATTTAGGATACATTTCTATTGAAACTATTATCTAATTTTGGAATCGAGGTTTCAGAACATTTTCTAAATATAATTTTAGAAGGAGAACAATTGAGGGTACAATAGGTTATCCGGTGTTTCTAGTATTGGAAGTGTTATGGAATGCAGTGTGATATGTTTAAATACATATACATTATTAAGTGTAATGGATCCATAGGCACTGTTAGATAAATGTGGAATAGACCAGGCTCGTAATGGTAATTTCTGTTTGCCTATAATGTGGATTGTAATCCCATTTCGGGAGGCGATAGTCTATAATGTGGATTGTAATCCCATTTCGGGAGGCGATAGCCTATAATGTGGATTGTAATCCCATTTCGGGAGACGATAGCCTATAATGTGGATTGTTAATCCCATTTCGGGAGGCTATAAGAAATGATTGAATAGGAAAAGTAGAATTGCTATTCATAGCCTATAATGTGGATTGTTAATCCCATTTCGGGAGGCTATAAGAAATGATTGAATAGACAAAGTAGAATTGCTATTCATAGCCTATAATGTGGATTGTTAATCCCATTTTGGGAGGCTATAAGAAATTATTGAATATGCAAGGTAAAACTGCTATTCAAATTGAAATAGTGTAATAGGCAAAATATAGTTGCTATTCGTGATTGAGACGTGGAAACGTGAATTAGATGAAGTGTAAGTGTTGTTTTCACTTACTTTCAGTGAATTAGAAATAGGCAATATATAAATGTTATTTCTGCTTCCATTTAAAGAAAAGGTATGGCGATTGATTGTAAGTCGTTAGGCTTGATCGATAAACTATAATCCTTAATGATTCGTAGTAGGCTCACGAATTTGATGATATGACTTTCTGAATGTTAGTCATATTCATGGGATCGTGTATGTTCCCGTCAGTATGATACGAGTACGAGTACGATAAGAATGGTGGTGAACATGTCTGTTTATATGCTTGAATGTCTGAGTTTTCAAGTTGTTAATGTTTTAATTTGAATTGGATGTTCTCACTAGGCGTAAGCCTAATTGTTCAAATTCAATGTTCTTACCATGTACGAGTTCAGATGAAGTAATGGGATGTGAGACGAGTGCTTTTGGTATTCAATCGTTGATGATAAGCGGAGAACTTAGACGACGCGAGGAAGCTTTTGATGAATTGCTTAGATAACTAAGTTAATCTATTTATAGTTGACATGATTAGATTAATAGTTATTTGGAGAATTCAATTTGTGTTTAAAGGAACCCTCACAGTTGACTCTCTGCTTATTTGTATGAAAGTTTGGAAGTTTTTCTGGTATACCTTGTGAAAATTTAAGGTTCAAATTGGCCATGTTTTTAGGGTGTTACATTAACCGACATATTACGGAACATGAATGAATCCAAATGAGAGGCATAAAGGTTGCTCCCATCCTTTCACGAAAAAATCAAATAAGATGTATTGCTTGGAACGTCATATCCAACATATTTCATAATCATATTAATAAATAGTCTTCAGGCCAATCTTTAAAAACTGAATTGAATAAAAAATTATACCCGATTAGTTATCAATAATACATTTTAAATTAAATTCTAATCATCGCGCAACGCGCGATGACAAACACTAGTTCTTTTAATGCTCTAAAAATGACTTGTCACACTTAATTATATTTTGTTAATTAAAAAAAATAGAAAACTTCAAAAAAGTCTAACGAACTATCTCATTTTGAATGATTAAGTGTCTAAACTAATTTTTTGAACGTAAAAACCATTAAGCTTCTCATTTTGAATGATTAAGTTCGTAATTTTTTTTTTGAATAAAAAACCATTAAACCTCTCACTTTTAATAAAAACCATTAAACTTTCTCATTTTAAATAATCAAGTCCTTGAACATTTTGTAATAAATAAATCATCGAACTTTCAAATACGTGCATCATTTTAGCAAAAAAAATACATGTAACCGACTAGGAAAATTTTAAAATAAAATAAAATCTAAATTAGTTTTACCGTTCCCAAGCCCTACGCCATTCAAACTTCTCGTAAACAACGGTATTGTTTCCCGTCGCCCCATCGTTGTCCGCTGAAACACCCTAAAAACAGGGTCAATTTAAACCTTAAAATTTACCACAAGTTATGATCAAAAACTTTCAAACTTATATAACCTGAGGATCAAATGTAAGGTTTATATATACAAACGTCAGTACTTAAATAACTTATTAATCTAATCATGACATAACAATCAGATTAAGTTTATGGAATAAGGTTTGATATACAATACTTGTTTTTGAAATGGAGCCATTTTCAGAAAAGTTATTTTGAAAAGAGTTTTCAATAGTTGAAGAAGAGGAGGCAGCCATCGCAGATCAAGTTTATGGAATTAAACTTTCTGCTCTGATACCACTTGTTAGTCCCAGATGGCTATAACAAGTATTGTAGAAGGGGGGGGTTGAATACAATACTCAAAATTTTCACAATTTTAATTCTTTTTATTGAAAATCTTTCAACAAGAATTACACATAGAAAACTTAAGACTGTTGCGGAAAAGAACAGATAAACTATTCTAACAATCTTACACAAAGTATACAACAAAATAACTAAGAACACTTAGAACAAAGCTATAAAGTTTTTCAAGCAAACTGGAAATTCTTGCACTTAGAGAATTCTTCCAGTTTGCGTAGAATATCAAGAGCTCACAGTAATCTTCAAGGTCTCTCAAGATGTGTGTGTTTCTGTATGGAGAGCTCTTCCTTTTATAGTGACAAGGAGTGTGCAAGCATTGAATGCTTGGGACACTTGTCATCTTCACACTTGCTGAGGATGTTGACTTCTGGAAAGTTGTGAAGTCCTTGTCACCTTTTACAAGGTACAGTCAGAAGAGCTCATGCATGAGAAAAGAGCTTTGCATGGAAATGGATAATAAGACAGAAGGTCACTTTATCCATGTAGAAAATATCTTCTCAATTTGTCTTCTTATGTCTCTCATTTTTTTCTTCTTTTGCTTCTCAAAATCTCTTTCAACAAATGCACCACCGAAGAAAGGTTGTAAGATTTCTTCCAAGACAAAATGAATTTACTTCTCATTTTGTCTTATTATGTCTCTCACTTTTGTCTCCTTTTGCTTCTCAGATTTTCTTTCAAGAAAAGCACCACCGATGGAAACTTGGGATATGTGACACATCTTTGGAGAAAACATCTTTGAAGCTTCTTTGAGGTCCCACCGAAATGTCATTTGGGATATGTGACACATCTTTGAGATATGTGACATCATCTTTGAGATATATGACATCATCTTTGGGAAAAGCTTCTTTGAGACTTGGCCGAAATAGAGAGAAGTTTCGGTGGAGATACCACCGAAATTGTGAGAACAATTTCGGTGAACAATGACTTGTATGTTTGAGAAAAGATCTTTCACTTCCACAATGAGAGAATCTTTAATCTTGACTTTGGTTAATCTTTGACTTCACCAAACATTTGATATCTTGTACAAGCCATTACAAAGAACCATGCATCCAAAATTTCTCTAAGTATAAAATGTTTTTCAAAGTATAAAAAGAGATCATGAGGTCATCTTCAAATCTTGATGACCCAACACTTATTAATCTAATCATGACATAACAATCAGATTAATCCAGTTATCTAAACAACCGTCCCAAAAGCATCAAAAATCTCTAGATCCTCCAGTATCTCTAAGTCTGAATCTTTCCAAAAGTTCTCGTCTCTCATTCCCGCTATTTCCCGGAGCTTGTACCTGGTAAGAAGATTCAACTTGAAACATTAGGCTTTCGCCTAGTGAGGATACTCAAATCAAAATAAAATTTAATAATTAAAACATGAACAGATAACTCAACCTTGTTCTCACCCATCTTACCGTACGACAACTCCTTTTCAAATCGGGGAATCTACCCCAATCCCAATTTCCTACGACTAACTCCTTTAATCGCAACAACAATATAAGAGTTAACTCTGAATCGTTCCAGATTCATAATCAATAATCACACACAATAAATTACAAGTCAAAACCTGCCTATTTCTTAATCAGGAAGTAGAGATTACAAATTACTTTATGCCTATCTCTAGTCTTCCTCTCATCACAGGGAAATCTCCGATCTTCCCAAATCGAAATGGGAATTATTAAGCAAACTCTGCTTATTCCGCATTCCACCTCATAATCAATGGCCCCCATGAGATTATAATATCGCGATACTCAAATCGAGACTCATGATTCAAGGTTCACCCAATTACTAAAATTACATCCCTTTGGTCTATGGCGAGTAATCGGTTCCCATCATACCGTACCCAAGTGCCCTCGGTGACCGGATGCCTATTTTAGTAAAAGCACATAATCACATAATATAATATATGTAATAATCGATACTACTATATGCGTCCAGCATACAGTATATCATTTCTCCGAACATATTCTATATATATATAATATCAAGAATATTAATATCTCCTCATCTAAATCTCTTAATTATCTCCTCTTTAACTTAGCATGGAAGTTAATAACTCAATCAAGCTTCAAATCATAATTAGAGTTCATAACCACATAGTAATTTCATGTAGTAGATAATCAAACTTAACATGCAAGTTTAATAATAAATACTAGTTCATCAATTTCATATATAACTCATCTTGGAAACTTTAACATGGTAACCAACATAACACAACTTTTAATCGCCCTCTTGGCTTATCTCTAATTTAATCAAATCCACATAAGACATATTCATGCATACATATAAAGCATCTAATTCAAGATTAATTACTGAATTTTAAAGAGAGTTGAATAAACTCACCTGATGCGTTAATTACTCATTTTAATCCTTTTTAACACGTAAAGGGCTCCTTTCTTCACTACCACAGCTTACTGTATTATTCAATTACACATACTGATATTAATTATCAAAACAGAACCCTCTATAACTGAAAATCCTTAATCTCTCAAAATCACATCTCAAGTCGCAATGAACTGAAATCGCAATCACCTATTGCGATTTCACTTCCAAATCGCAGTGAACTGGAGTCGCAGTCCTCTATTGCGATTCCAATTCCAGGTCACAGTGAACTGTTGCGACTACAGTACCAAGTCGCAACTGCCCATTGCGATTTCACCCCAAGTCGCAACTAACTGTTGCGATTCCAAAGCCAAGTCGCAATGGTCTGCTGCGACTCCAACTCTAAGTCGCAATAGCCTATTGCGACAATCATGAATGTCGCAACCCAAGGTTGCGACTTCGATGATATTCATCCAAGTCTCAGTCCACTAAAAACATCTAAGACCCAGATTTTTTTATACTTTTAATCCATGTTTGTTTATGCCAATTTGCAGATATGTTTTATACCCTTACCATAACACATCCAAAAACTCAGATTCTCATTATCATCGTAATTTACCCAAAACCCATCAAATTCTTCTAACAATGCTATTACTACTAAGATGAAGAATTGAAATGGAATGCTTACCTTATGATTCTTCAAACTCACAACTGATTGTAGAATTCCCAGCAACTCTTTTCTTCCTTCTCTTTCTCGATTTCTCTCTCTCAATCTCTCTATCGGTTTCTCTTCTCAAAACCGAACACACACACAATGCACATAACCCACACATTTAGCTAACATGGCTAATTTAATGACACCTTACTAAAAACACATGAGTCATTAACCATATTACCAAATAAACCTCCAACTTTCAAAGAATTGCACAACAAACCCTCAACATGAAAATCTATTTCAACAACACTTTTAAACAATTACAAACTTAACCCCAAGTTAATTTGTAATTCACAAAATAATATAACTGAAAATTTGGGATGTTACTTCCGCTCTCCATACCATCTATCAAGTTGTTGACCCTAGTGTTTGCGTGGGGTTTGAATTACTTAAGTTGTTAGTAATCATGCTTGTCCAAATATTATAAATTTCTAAGTAAATTATATGTTTTGTCTTTTTTTTAATTAAGGTTATGTTTGGCAAACTAGCTGATAGTTGATAAATTAGCTGTTGACTCATAAATTAGCTGATAGCTGATAAGCTAGTTGATGAAGAAGTCATGTTTGACAAAACTAACTTATAAACATGTAAAATGACTAAAAAGGACATCTTTAAAAAATTATCAATTATAATTAAAACAAATTTATAGTAATATAATATGTTAATTAATACAACCAATGTAGTAAAGAAAAATTAAATAATATAACATGTTAATTAAAAGAATTTAAAATTTATTATTACGTATACACTATAAATTTTGAATTTGTTAAAACAAGTTTTAGAAGAAATATATATGTTTTTTTATTTTAAATAAATGTTACATATAATATGAAAAAATTAAATAATAATTAATAAAATAATAGTAATTAATAATTAAAATATATTGATTAATATTAAAAATATATAAAAATAATTTATATGATCAATAATAACTCTATATAATTAAACATTAATATCATTGTGTTATTAAAGTTAATTTAATAATTTTCAGTTAATGTTAATTAATATTTATTAATTAATAATAACTAAATTTAAAAAATTAATATTTATTTATAATAATAATAATTAATTAATAATAATAAGAACAATATTGGAATATTCACAAAAAGTTACTACAAGTAGCTTTTTAAAAAGCTAGCTTATAAGCTAGTTTTTTTTGCCAAACGGTGCATAAACGTAACCAGTGGCGGACCCAGGATTTTAGGTGAGCGGGTGCACAAACGAAAAGTTTAAGAAATTGTTGTCGATGTGTTTTTCGTCGAATTCTGTCCTTGGGGGACTTTTTAAGCTTTTAGTTGATTTCGAGATATTTTTCCAGTCTTTTGGTAGATTTCGAGGGGGTTTTAAGTTTTTTTGTTGATTTCGATTAAATTTTTTGGTTTATCGTGTCTATTCGAGATATTTTTTGGGGTTTTTTATTTTTTGGTTGATTTCAAGAACAAATTTTGGATGTTTTGCAAATCAAAATTAACTATGCATATACGTAATAACTAAAAACGAATTAGAAATACAAAGATAAAAATTTAATAATTTTGGAAAAGGTTTATGATAAAATAACATCATATTAAATCAATAGAGTGTTTAATGTCTTATTAAATGTAATTTATGAAGAGGAGTTATTGATTTTCTCTAGTTATTAGTACACAGTTGCTAAGAGAGGGATTCGAACCACAGACCTCCTAAACTGCAAATGCTAACAAAATCCAAACAAACCATCCCGCTGAACCTTATTTTGGTTACAAGTTCTGTTTAAAAATACTTAAGAACACTCTCAACACTAAGCGGGTGCACCTTCAAGCGATCTACATTTTTTACTCTTACGATAATCAAGTAAGCGGGTGCATGGGACCCCCCCGGATGAAGGTAGGTCCGCCCCTAAACGTAACCATAACAACACGTTTGGTTGATTTTTTTGAGAAAAAAAAATCAATAATTGTGAAAAACATCTAACCACGTAAATAAGATATATAATTTATTCTATTTTAAACAAATCTTAAAATTCTTTTGATGCTCTAAAATTGAACATAATCTCTTGCTACTTCTTATGATAGGAGGAAATAAATTAAATATATCTTGTTAATTCTAAAAATCATTGAAATATATTTATCAGTAAGTGTTTGAAATTATATATTATAAAATTGTGGCTTGTTGCTACTAGTAGAGATAGTCAAATTACCGGATCGGACAGGGTCTCACCAAAACCGAACCTAAATACTATTCACATAAATTGGGCTTTCAATCAAAAGATCAGGACAAAAATGTAGTAAAATTGCTCTAGTTCATATATAGCGTGACAAATAATTTTTTTCTTAAATAATGTAACACGTTTTTATATTTATTCTGAACTAAAAAAATCCTTTTGCCTATTTTAACCGATAACATGTTGATCTTGTAATATTTGATGACGTGTATATGAAGGTTGTCATCAACTTTAACCTTTTTTTACAGACCTTTCATAAACGAGTATTCACCTTATCATAATGTTACAAGGTCAATAGACGTCGGTTAAAATAAATACAAAATATAATATTTTGGGACATTGGTACATTGATTTAATATTTATATGTTTGCAAATATTAAAATGTAAAATAAAAATGGATTTTACATGGTTTTGGAATTTCTCGTGTGCAAAAAGAAAAAAATAATGACTGACTTAAATTTGAGTTTTTATTTTCATTGTGTTGTTTTATTGACAGCAAGTCTAGGCCCAAATCACAACCCTATTGGCAAACCCACGTCCCAAGCAGCTCTTATTCAGAAAGAAGAGAAAAGAAATCAGCAGCCCAGCAAGAAAAGAGTCGCATTCCAGCAGCTTCGTTCAGGGGTCAGCGTCTTCTTCTTAGGCGAACAACAGCAGCAAAATCGCAAAAGTAACACCGGCGCGAGTGCTTGCGCGACCGCATTTGCGCCATACAACGCGCGAGGCTCTGTTTGACCCTCGGCGTCGCTCCTCACACCCGCGCCACAACTCGCGGCGGTTGCATGCATGGCCGATTTTTGCGGGGTTTTAGTGATGGAGCAGTTTTCAGATTTTTCTTGTATAAAAACGAGTTGGAACATCTTTTTGGGGGGAATCCGGCCAGAAATCACGGAGAAGAACAAGGAGACGATTGAGGGAAGCAATTGTTGGTATTTTCTTTCATTAATTAGGTATTTTAGATTAGGTTTAACATTTGTTCTTCTTAGTTAATATTTCTTCTCACGCAATGAGTTTGTAACCATTTGATTGGGATTGTGTTGAGACTTGTTGATGTTTAAAATCATTTGCTTTCTATTTATGCAATTCTTGTTTTAAAGGTTTCATCATTGTTAGGTTGTTGATTTAAGTCGGATCCCTTATATCGATTAACCTAATCGTGAATTGCTAGACGAGACGTGGAATCCGTAATTGTTCCGTGTTTTGTGAAGTGGTAAGACAACACATCAATTGACCACCAAATTAATTGTTTAGTGTTGTAGAATTGCCTAATCTAGCTTAAATGGTTCGGCTTCTAATCATTAGCTAGGATTGGTGCTTATCTAAACTCTAATGCAATTGGTAGGTTTATTTCTATGTTCGTAACTAGAAATTAGCTTAACCAATTAGAAACTAATTCGTCGGGCGTCCGATGCTAGTTTAACTATACGGATAAGCGGAGTGTTTGGCTCGTGTCGACACTTACGGCCAATCTGGAATAAAATGAGAAAATGCTTTTGTGAACAAGTCCATGATACACAGTCCAATCAACGGTTTACACTCATTGCCGGTTTTATTTTTATTATTGTTTTCAGTTTTTATTTTTATTTATTTCAAGTGTGTTTAGTTTAAATATCTTAATCCACCCCCCAATTACATAAAGCGTAGGAACTTGACATCGTTCACATCCAATCCCTGTGGAATCGACCCTACTTGCCGCTATTACAATCTAGGTTGTAAATTTGAGGTATTAGGACTTTATTATTTGTCGGGCTCGACACCCGTCAGAAACATGTACAAATCCTATTTGATTCGTATCAGCATGGGGGCACCCAAGGTTCAAAAAGGCGTAAGGCGTGGCGTGGCGGCGAGGTCAAGCCTCAAGCCTTACAAGATATTGCGAGGACGCGACGTTTTTTAAGGCGTGAACTAAGGCGGCAAATTAATATATCTTATATATTATTATATATGTATAAATAGATGTTATATGTTTTTATTCAATGAATACAATTATATCCAACAATTTAATCTATACATATAATAAATAAGTAACTAGCATGCCACGTCTCGTCTTCTGGTGAGTCAACTTCAGCATTTTTCCCCCTAAACATGTATCTGGACGCAGTTTACATTTTAAGTTCATTTAGCACACCCAAATGCACTCATCCTTAAATCTCTCTTTAATTCAATTTTTTTAATTTATACGTTACATTTACTATCCTTATAATTAGGTATGTAGTTTACTTTTAATCCCTTACTTTTTTATTTTTTATTTTAGACTCTTATCATATAAACATAAATAATGTATATGAACTAAAATGCATTAAAAAAATATTTCTATCTTTTACAAATTATATCATTGAAATTGTTTCGTCAGTACATTCGAAATGAGCCCAATATTGAATATTTTTGGATTAGTTATATTATTAAATATCATAAATATATACGAATTAATGTGTCGTGATTAGTATGAGATTTGTTGAAATTAATATGGGATTTGATACAAACAATCACTAAATTGTCATGATTTTCTTTTTGCAATTCCATATCAGTTTTTACTTCAAACTCGAATTCCTTCGACGAATTACAATTCTATCAAATTCAATTCTGTCAACAAAACATTTTTAGAATTATCATAAGAGATTTAATTACTTTGAAAAAAAAAATATCACTTATCAATTGACTTTTGGATTATGAGTTCGAACCTTTTTCAAAAATATAAATATGCAATTATTGTGTATCCGTGTGATAAATTCATTTAGTAACGACATTTATAATAAGTATCAAACTTAATAGACATATTTTTATCTTCAAGATAATATTCCCTATTTGTGGAGTTTTTGTTTTCTTTTTATCAATTATTGTATGTGTCATAAAATTATTCAACAACTATTAAACATCAAATAATTAACTTAAAACACAAATTTAATCGTCGCGCAACGGGCGAGTCAAAGACTAGTATATATATATGTGTAATTGTGTAATCGCCGGAAGAGACGATCTGCCGCTGCTCGTGTAATCGCCTAATTGTGTAATCGTGATTTCAATTTGAAAAACATTGACTGAACCTCGATTCTAAATAAGTCAACAAATTTAAGTTTTAACTTTTTAGTTTTTACCCTCTTACTTTTAACTTTTCAGTTTTAACCTTTAACAAAATTTAAGTTTTTAAAAAAGACAAAAAAGTACAAATTGTAAAAAAATACAAGTGACGCCTTACAAAAAACTGACACTATGGCGCGCGATATCGCGCCTTAAGCCGCCATATCGCGAGTCACGCCTTACAGAAACGTTTAGAGTGACATTTTCTTGCCATGATATATAGGTTAATTACCCTTGCATGTAGACAACCAATAATTAACAGTCATATAGTTGGCGTGTGTTATTTATAAAAATTGATAGTTAAATCGTACAACATTTTATAAAACCGAGTTTAGAGGATGTTTGATTGGTTTTCCATCAATTATTGTACGTATAAAACTATCTTTATGGATTAACCAGTTTGTATAGATGGGGAACATTTTTGTTTGGGAGCACTTTTTCTTTCTAGATGATGTTGCAAGCATCGTCCCTTGATCATTGATGCCCACCTAAGACACTTGCAAATTGCCTTAGTTACATCATTTTCATGTTCAAGACTTCGATGACATGTATACAAAAATGCAATATCAACACATTAAGGTCGCATTAATATTGGATAAATTGCACGATTTATGTACACAAGTCACAATGTTTTACAAAGTTATCAGATGGAAATACATTTTTTTAAATTGGGAGGGACATGTGTGGAGAAAACTTAGATTTTCTACATAAAACTCCCCCTCTAGAAGCTAACTGAATAAGCCAATATTTATATCATTAAACCAATACCGAACAATCATGTATAATTGACCGAATTAAGTTTAAGTTCAATTAAACTCGTTAAACTACCAACAAACATGCCCTTAATTTTGAAACACAGACAGTTGTTGGATAACATTTCGTAAACCAAAACTAAGAGTTGCGTAAACAACACCAACGGTTCACCCGACCCCGGTACTACAACAGAGTTTGGACTAAAGTGATATAAAATCCGACTACTTGGATCATAAACAAAGAAAAAAGTAATCATTTGGGTTAAACATGTAAGTTAGAAAATAGTTCAGGGTCAATTTATATAACTTACTCAAACATAGATAAACAGGAAGAACAAAAACCATACAAGGCGGCGTCTATCTCCCTTCAACCACGACGAGCTAGGGTTTTTATCAAAAGCTCTATCCAACGCTCACTATCAAAATCAACGATTTCGCTGTTCATTTTCCCCAATTTTTTCCTAATCATACAAATTCTTATTCAGGTTGTCATCGACGCTGCATTTGATTCCCTGTATTAAGGGCTTCTTCGTGCTATCTCCTTCCGCCATTAGTGTTTATCAAGGTCTCGACAGCCGATAGCCTAATGAATAAGGTTTAGAGCTTAGATTAAACAATTACTTATATCGTTTGCAGGTATTTTTCTTTGATAGGTAGGAGATTAGAAAGAGATTAAGAGAGGTATCAAATTTAGCAAGAAATGGATCATGATGATGATTATGTTGGAGTCGCCCCTTTCGTTAATGGAGGTGGTGAACATCTAGAGTTTGACAACAACGAGCGAAATCATGAAGATGTTGATAACGTAGATGATAGTGGAGGCAATGAGATAAAGCATTCAATCAATGACAGTAATCGTGATTCTTCAGCAGGGTTAGTTTGTTGTATAGTTTGTGTAAATTTGGGTCATAGGATTTAGAAATTTGTGTTATGTTTTAGTCTTCTAGTTTGAGTGTAGTTACTCATGAAATTGATTTGATGTGTTAAGTTGGGGAGAGAGGTAGTTGTATGTTTCAATTACACTATCCTTCCTGTGTTCATCCAGGATAAGAAAAGAAAAAAAAGTTGGGCATTGTGGAATGAGCTTGAAAGTAACTGTTGTTTTTGTTGTGTGATAGCAAACTCTTTGTTGGAGGCATTGCTTGGGAGACATCAGAAGGTATGTTCAAGACGCTCTTTTTTTCAAGTATATGCTGTTTATGTAGAAAATGGGGCCATAAAAAGGGCCATACATGGGTGTGTTTGTTACTCGGACCTAGGGGTGTTTGTGGTGCCGCATATACCTCAAACCGCAAAAAACCGCACCGTGAAATGCGATGCGATTTGTACCTAACGCACTTTACATCTACAATCCAATAATTACAAGATTAAAACTTCATTATAAAATCAACTATAACGTGGCCGTAGTCCAAAAAAATAAAAAGTTTCAACATGTTCGAAATACATATTACATAAATATTGTAATTATTTTATGTATATATATGTGTTTGTGTGTGTAATATATAATTTTTTTAATACATATGCATTATATATATACAATGTGCGGTGTGATGCGGTTTGAACCGTGGTTTGATAATTCAAAACCACAAACCGCACCACATAGTATAGAATATTAGAAACACCTGTGATGTATTTACTATGGAGGGGTAAAAGTGAAGAAACCCCAGAAGACAATATAAGCAGAAAGTAATATAAACTCATAGTATGAAACTATGAATCGTAACATAAGATCAAGCCGTGGATGCAAGCTGATATCTCCTGCCGTGGGGGTGGGGTGATAATGCTGGCAACTATAAGCATGTATTCATGACTGTATTCCAAGGGGCTGTGAATGAAAATTTTGGCTTATGGAGGAATGAATTCATTATATTATATAAAACCAAACAGTTTCTTTTATTATCATTCTCAATTATATTATATAAAAACCAAACAATTTTTTTATCATCATTCTCATTGATTACTGCTTAATACCTCTAACCAAAGACCCCCTAAGTCGGTGCATGACTTTTGATGCCTGTTGTGATTCACAATTGTGTTACATATTTATGTAACAAGGTTTGTTTTGCTCATTTCTTTCCCAGTGATAAATGTAGAAGTATAGACTGTATAGTATTGCACGTCTTGGTGTATGAGCCAATCACGTGAAGTCGTGAACTGGCTTTGCAAACCATGGGATGCATCTTTTAAACATTTTTGTTATACATCAAATTTGCACGTGAACAGCATAAGCGATGCGTTTCTGTATGTCTCTAAACTTTCTAATTTGGTGGGTTGTGTTTTTATTCCATAGAGTCCTTTGGCAATTACTTCAGCAACTACGGAGAATTAACGGATTCCGTGATAATGATGGATAAAATTACTGGACGACCACGTGGTTTTGGATTTGTAACATTTGCTGACCCAGCAGACGCTGACAAGGTCCTACAGCAAGATCATATCATAGATGGCAGACCGGTAAGGACATGCGCTTTCGGGGAATGAAACCCGAGAATCAACCATTGAGAACCGTAAAAATAGATATTCATGATGAAAATACATCATATTCAATTATTCACGATAAGGCGAAGGATTGTGTGAGAAGTTGATGTTAACGTGAGAAGCGTGAGAAGTGGATCTGAACCGTTGGATCACTTTTATTCAAATGCCCTCCCATGAATTTTGGCTTAGAAGGGAATCGCTTCGGTGCATCTCGGTGCATCTCATCCTAATGTGCGTCCATTTCTCATCCAACGGTTGATAACCACTTCTCACGCTTCTCACGTTAACCTCAACTTCTCACCAGAACCCAACCCTTCACGATAAAATGCATGATATCATGAATAATGGAAATGCATGATATTCATGGTTTATTCATTGTGGTGAAATAGTTGGTTCATTCTCAAAATATTTATGGTTCTTATTTAAACTTTTCTCTATGGCTTTAATTGTATAAAAGCGGCATATAAATCTTATATCTGGATTTGAATGTTTTCTCGACTCAGGTGGAAGTTAAGAGGACAGTTCCTCGGGAGGATATGCAGGTGAGAGGGATATCCAGAACAAAGAAAATATTTGTTGGTGGTATACCTTTAACTTTAACAGAAGGTAACATTCCGGTGCTTGCTTGATAGTATAGTCTATGAGGTTGCGTTTGGTACACGGGTCCCACGTTTGGCCCGGCGTTAGACTGGGATCAAAAATACAATTCTTTTTTCTGTTCCACAAAATAGGCGGAACAAAAATCTAGGAGATGAGACAAGATTGGTAAATTACTAAACTACCCATTTTAAATTAAAACCCTAAAACCTTCCACCCGCCTACATCACTGTTGCCCGTGCAGTCCTGTTCACTCCCGTTCCCGTACCAAATGCATTCTGATTGGAAAAGTTTGTGAAGATCGATAAATTTATATGATGTGCAGATGAGATGAGGGAGTATTTCTCCTCTTACGGTGATATTATCGAGCATCAGATTATGTTGGATCGTACCACAGGAAGATCAAGAGGATTCGGTTTTGTAACATTTGATAGTGAGGATGCCGTAGAAAAGATATTTGCTGATGGTCAACTACATGAACTTGGAGGCAAACAAGTAAGTATATGTTTTTGCGCTAAATTAGGTTATTAGGTTGTTTTTAAAACTATATGTTTCTTTGGTGAATCTTTCCTTTTATTCTACGCACTTCTCACAAACCGCCCGGGGGGGGGGGGGGGTACACCCGCTCTACTCAGTGGTGGATCCAGGATTTTTGCCTAGTGGGGGCACCTTTAAGGTAGATTAAAAGGCCCACAAAGTCGTCGTTCAATATGTTTCTAGCCTAATTTCATCATTTCGAGGATTTTTAAAGTTTTTTGGTTGATTTCGAGGGATTTTTTAAGTTTTTTTTTGTCGATTTCGAGGGACTCCATTCCCCCACCTTTTACATACCAAGTCCGCCCCTGGTCCTACTTGCCGCTCCACTCCTTGATAGTAGAGGTTAGGTCTGTGTAAATCCCACCCCGACCCCACCTTGGGGGCAAACAAGTAAGTATATGTTTTTGAGCTAGACTAATTTATTCGGTTGTTTTTTAGTAGTAAACGTTTCTTTGGGGAAACTTTATTTTATTCCACACTTCTCACAAGCCGGGGTTCTTGAGGGAAACAACCGACATACTCTTTGGGAGTAGAGGTCAGGTTTGGTTGATTTGGAGGGATTTTAAAGTTTTTTTTTGCTGACTTTTTTCGGCTTTTTAGGTTGGTTTCGAGAGACATTTTTGTTTGATTTCGAGGTACTTTGTTTTTTTGGTTGGGGGTACATGGCGGAAAATTACTTGGGGAAAACTATGATTGAAAGTTAAAAAGTTTTTTAACCTAGGTAAAAATATTTATTAATGGGGGGCCATCCCCCACCTTTTTACATACTACATCTGCCCCTACTCCGACCCCACCTTAGGGTTAGGACATAATGGACTCATTTTGTTTGGTTTGGTTGTTTTTAGAAGTAGATGAGTTGACTGTATGTAATTTGTATTAGGTGGAGATAAAGAGGGCAGAACCAAAAAGGGCTGGCGGAGATTACTCGTACGACAGCCGGTCCCAGCATGGTGACGGTGGTTCAAAGTGGTATGGTGGTGGAATTGGCCGGAGTTCAGGTGGATATGGAGGTGGGTACGGTGGAAAAGCAGGGAGAGGATACGGTGATTATGGGGGTGGCTATCCTGGTTATGACAGTTATGGTGGAGGCTATGGTGGTGGCTCTGCTGGTTTCTATGGTGGTTATGGCGGATATGGATATGCGTTTGGTTTTGGTGGCCCCATGTATGGTGGCGGATATGCAGGCGGTGGGTACGGTGGTTATGGTGGCGCTGCTGGATACGGTGGAGGTAGGGGTTATGGAAGTGGTGGTTCTGGTTTTGGTAGGGGAGGAGGAGGTTCGGTTGGTGATGAGTATGGATATGATGGTAGCAATGGCTATGGCGGCGGCAGTGGCGGCGGTGGTGGTGGTAGCAGTAGTGGTGGTGGTAGTGGTAGTGGTAGTGGTAGTGGTAGTGGTAGGTTCCATCCGTATAGGAAGTGATTTGGGATTCAATATTGTTAGGTGGTAATTGTAAAATTGTTGTTTTGAAGTTTAGATTGGATTTCCCATTGCTCTCTGTTGTTTTTTTGGGTGAATTTATGGAACTTAGAAGCTGAGTTTAATTGTATCATATACAACTGTAAAAGCAAACTGTTTTGTGGGGTCGGTTTGATCATATTTTCAGATTTCTTTTTTTAAATGTTAATATTTTAACCGATTATAATTGGATATCCAACTGTAAGCGGATCGAAAGGGTTGCAAAATTCAAACATCCAAATTGGATTGGTCTGGTTGGTTCTTGTGTTATGGTTTGTTATCTAATAACATTGAACCAACCAACTACCATCCAATTAATAAATGTATATATTTAAGAGTAAATTACATAAATGGTCCTTGTGGTACAGTGGTTTTACCACTCTGAGTCCCTAAATTGAAATAATTACACTGAGCATCCTCGTGGTTTACACTTTATATCGTGTTGAGTCCCTAATCTCTAACTCCGTTAATTTTTTTGTTAAACAGGTTAAGTACAAAGGTATTTTAGTCATTTTAGTCATTTAATTAATTTTTATTTTTTATTAAAAACTATATGACCAAAAAAAGTCAAACCTTCACCAAGATCTTCAATTTCAGCTTTCTTTTCCAGAAAAATTGTGGCCAATCAAAGCCTGGAGATTGATAATCATGTTTTTTAACAACAATTTCTTCAACAATTTCTTCCCTTATCTATCATTCCACAAATCAAACAAGTGTTAACAATCATTGGAGGCAACGTATTATAACTGATCACACTTAACCTAAATCCATTTTCACCCAAACAGAAACAAGCATCGATAGCTTCATCAATCAATCGTAACTTCGAACAAATTTGTCGATAAATCAAACACAAAAAATGTAACATACAAAAAGATTAAGAAGAATAACAGATTGAGAAAAGTTTGTGTAATTCAAATTTGTATTACAAACCATAAATTGAGGATCTTCAATAAAAAAAAAGATCAAAACCCTAAATTGATGGTAAGAATCAAAAAAAAAGAAAAAAAACCCTAAATATCAAATGTCGATTGTCCCTGTGTTTTTCTAGATTATGCCGCCCATGGCCCTGTTCTTGTGTGTGTTTGTTTATGGTTCACCGAGAAGAGGGAGAAGAAGCGGGCAAAGACAAAGAAGACGAGGGACGAGAAGGGGGCTCGATCTATGGTTGCAGAGGGGAAAAGAAGAAGACGAGGGGCGAGAAGGGGGGGGGCTTGATCGATTTGAAGGGTTTTCCATAAAACCAGAAGACGATTTCCTCTCCTCCTTCGATTTCTTCAATTTCCTCTGAAATTCTTTGTGGGGGACGATGGAGGAAACCGTCTGGATCTGATCTGGTGCATCTGAAATGGTGAGGGGCCAGTTCTTGTCGGAGCTAAAATGGTGAGGAATTGGGTTTTAGGGAAGAAGGGATGAAGAGGGAAATGATGAAGAGGGCCACGCGGCAGGATGCTATTGGTGTTGTTTTTATTTTTAATGTAAAATAGAGGAAAATATATAAAATGACCAAATTACCCATCATGTGCCTTGCACATGGGTACTTTAACAGGGAGATTTCAAACGAAGTTAGTTTTAGGGACTCATCACGATATAAAGTGTAAACCACGAGGATGTTCAGTGTAATTATTTCATTTTAGGGACTCAGAGTGGTAAAACCACTATACCACAAGGACCATTTATGTAATTTACTCTATATTTAATAAAGTTTTACATTATTTATTTTATTTGATATTTGTAGATAAGCGTTTTTAGGGTGCGTTTGGTACATTGGACAAGACATGACATAACAGGGTTCACTGTCCCACGTTTGGTAGAACCTTTATGTGGAACAGACTGGAACAAGGCGGAACAAACTGGAACATACCTGATCCACCCCCACCTATGGAACAAGTTGGAACAAGGTGTAACAGACTTATGTTCTACCAATATAATCTCAAAATAAAATCTAATTTTCATCAAATAAATCTTCTATTTCATATTTTATTTATTCTTTAAATTTATCAAGGATAAATTGGTCAATGTTATCTGTTCTGTTCTATCCAGTTCTGTCTTACCAAACGTGAAACATTTGTTCTGTTCTGTCCTGTCCCACGTTGTCTTGTCCTATCCTGTCTGCACACCAAACGCACCCTTAAAGAACTTTAAAACATACGAGTAAAGAATGAAATGATAGACTACTTGATTTAAAATTGGATCAAAATATTGGATGAATTTAATTAGGGATAACTAATAGTAATACCTAATTAATGGAATTGGTTCAATCCAATCATATAATTGGATCAACTGGATTAGATGACAAAATCCAACATCCAATAGATGATTGGATCCCATGGAATCGAATTCACCTAAATCCATTAAATTTTAATTGAACATCCTTATCTCAAAATAGAACTTTTATACTACTTCTTGCTTTCGTCCCTAAATAAATGTTCACATTTTATTTACGTTTCTTCTAAAATAAGTGTCTAATTTAAAAAAGAGAACTAAATTTCTAAATCTACCTTTAATTGATGCATAAATATTTAAAAGTTAACAGGATTGTTTACTTACAAATTAATGGTTTGGGCGGCTTATTCGCTTCTTTATGGCTTAATCGTTAAGCCGTTAAGCTAAATTGATTATATGAAATAAGCCAAGAACCCTCACTTGTCCCCGTTAAACCACTCTAAACAAATTAATACCATAAATGCCTATAAATAATCCAATCATTTTTTCTTAACTCCCTGAAACCCATTATTGGATAGAGAAACAACTTAATTCATTAAGAGTTTAATGTGAAATAAGAAGTAAAACCATCTTCAATGGAGTCACTAAATCTTACACTAAACACTAAATTTGGTGTAAATGACACTATTCACATATCCAATGAGGGTATCTCCAATGGGTCACACTATATTTTACACTAAAAATCAAAAGTAGTGTAAAATTTAGTGTTAATAGTAAATCTTCTCCAATGGGTAACACTATTTTTACACCAAATCATTTTTATATTAATTTATTAAACTTTCAATAATATCCTTATATTTATTAACTTTACAATTTATACCCATATTTTTTATTTAGACCATAACTTATTATTTTTTATTTTTTATGAACTAAATTATTTTAATGCATAAAACAAAATTTTTTATTAAACAATAAAAGTTACATTAAAACAAATAAAGAAAAGAATACATATGCATTTAATTATTTTCATTATTATATTTTTCCCACAAATGATCGATTAACGCATTCCGAAGCTCGAAGTGTGCCACTTTGTCTTTGATTTGTCTATAACGAGCGAGAAATTGTTGAAATTGTCTATTATAATTCATCACCGTTTCAACATCTATCGGTGACACTTCTCTTGCAACTTCAATTGGTGCATCAAATATTTTATCATGTTGTATATTATTTATTTAATTAAAACATAAATAAAATTAATATAAAGAATATATATATATATATATATATATATATATATATATAAAATAAACCTATTTAAACTTTAACACTTTAAAAGACAAAAATAATAAATCTCAAAATTGATGGACCAAAAATATAATTGAAAAAGTGGTATAAAAAGTAGTGTAAATGAATAGTGTTGCACCAAATATAGTGTAATACTATTCATCACACTAAATTTAGTGTGGAAAATAGTGACCCCATTGGAGATGTGAATAGTGGGATTTACACCAAATTTAATGTTTAGTATAAGATTTAGTGACCTCATTGGAGATGGTCTGATGTCTCTATTTTGCACACTAAATTTAGTGTAATGAATAGTATTACACTATATTTTGTGTAACACTAGTCATTTACACTATTTTTTATATCACTTTAGAAATTAATGTTATCCATTGGAAAAGATTTACTATCCACACTAAAAATTTATACTATTTTTTAAATTTAATATAACATACAGTGTGACCCATTAAAAATGTCTTAAAAGAGTCTCTAGGCACTATTTTCCAAAACGTGCTTTAACTTGAAGCGTTTTAACAAAGCTTCCCTTCATCTTTCAAAAATACCATTTACCTTCCTCTGTTTTACAAAAACATGCGTTTTTAGCCCTCCATCTTTAGATCCCCTAATTACCGTTAATGTTATCCGCAACTCCGGAAGTAGATAGAAAATGCATTGAAATGTGTGAGCATATTGGCGCCACAAAGCTATGGTGGTGAGCTTGGCCAGAGGGTCCAATTACAGTCACCATTGGACGGCCATGGCAGCAAGCTTTTGTCCTTCACTCCCCCAACACTTTAAATCAGCATCCATTTCCAAATTCCCCAAAACTTCTTTCTCTTTCAAAGTATTTTTTTCTCAAACATCCGCCCCCAAAGCAGCAGGTACTTCTTTCTGTATCTCAATTTTTAATTCGGTTTACGTTTCTCTGTAGATTACGATTTCTCAGTCGACGTGTGTATTTTAGCTATGATTATAAGTAGGGCTTTGATGATTGATTAGGGTTCAGTTAATACATCTCGTTCCGAATGAATTCTGCTTCTGAGAATTCGAACTCGAATTCGGAATTGATGCGAATGTTCAACTACAGTTGTATATGATAGTGTTGATTTTTATCAATTTTAATCAAATTAACTAATATAATAATCAATTTGGGGCTAGAAGATGAGGGGAGCTACAATTCGCCTGAAAGAATGTTAATTAATTCGACTTTTTTAGATAATTTGATTAAAACTAGATGGGAATGTTATCTTAATACAGCTCTAGCAAACTCTGCCATAATCACCGGATTTCCGGTAAGTGAAATGTTCACTTAACGAGCCACTCGAACTCAAGCCTAATAATCCTCGAACTTGAGTCGATCTCGGACACAAAATAAATCTCGTTTAACTCATCAAGTCGAGCTCCATAACACCAATGTTAGACTCAACTCGTTCTAAAGCTCGATTAAACTTTAACTTTACGAGTCGAGTCGAGCCATTCGAGCATACACTTTTTCGAGCCAGAGATATTTATATATCTACAAATTATATAATCAAAATATACAAATCATCGAGCTAGAGCTCAGACATTGAAAATATATTCGAGCTCAGACAGTGTTGGTTTGCTGGTTACAATGTCTGGATTGAATTTTCATTTAAAAAAGGGGTGTTTGTTTACCTCTTAATAGTTCCATTAAGAGGCAACCTCTGAATCGCTAAGAGGTGAATCTTGTTTGGCAAAAGAAAAGTCTGCTTCTTAATGGTTCTAAAACCCTTTGAATGATTTTGTATCTTGGGCCTCCCTTAACCATTCAACGCCCTAATTTCATTATGAAAAGTTACCAAACAGCAATATTTCATTTTACACTACTCCCTCTGTCCCAAAATAAATGTCCACAATGAAAAATGTACATAGTTTTAGGAGTATGTAATTATTACTATTTTAATTAACCAAAGTACAATTTCACCTTTTATTATAGATAGAGAAATTTTCTCCATCACATAATTAAGGGTATAATGGGAAAGTAGACAATTACTTTGAAAGTGGACACTTATTTTGGGACGAAGGCAATATATCATAAGAGCCTCTTAATCATTCTGACCACTTAATCATCCTGCACCAAATCATTCTGACCACTTAATCATCCTGCACCAAATCATTCAGCAACTGCCAAACAGCCCCTAACTTTGTTGACTCAATTCAAAATGCAGCTCTTTTTCTCTGTTGCTAGAACATAAGTAGATGAGGATTTTGCATTTGGTTACTAGCTTAACCGTTTTGAGGTGTTTTCTTGTGGGATTATGTCGTGAATATTCCACCCATGTTTTTTTTTGTGGCAGATGAAATTCCTGCACGCTTGGGATTTCTTGGTCTTGGAATTATGGGTTCCCCAATGGCACACAACCTGATAAAAGCCGGGTAAGAGTCAAGTTTTCTACATAAACTTGCTTGCAAATTCTATTTAACTCGTTTTCATTGCGTTAATCATTTTTCCAAAAAAAGCAAAAAAAACAGCACATAATTTGCTAATGATTTTTTGATTGGCTTGTTGTAGATGTGATGTGACTGTTTGGAATAGGACCAAGAGCAAATGTGATCCTCTCATTGATCTGGGTGCAAAGTAAGGATTCACAAGCTATTTCTAAAAGCTTTGTAGCACAAATTTTAACTAAACCACAGTTTTCTAGTCTTAACGGAAATATGTATTTGGTTTCATATATATCATGCTCTACATAATTTAACTTTAATTATTTGCATCCTATATAAAATGATACATTAACAGGAAGTAGTAATACGTCAAGCATGCCTGCATTCAATGACTATGTTCTCTTAAAAGAAATAAACAAGGAATATTGTTGTATATGCAAGGAATTAATGAGATAATATGGTTTGAGTAGGAATCAGAGGATCAGTATATGTGACCTTAATATAGGAGTGTTGTTTGCACTTTGCAGGGCCGTTCCAATCTTTTTGGAGGCCTTGTTGAACCTGTACCAAGACTATAGATCGACTGAACGTGTAATAAATAAAATAAAATATAAGAAGTTTACACCATGTATTATATTAAAGTCTTTCACATTAAAACAACAAAAACGTCTTAAAGTAACAAAGTAACATATGAAATTGACATAAAATAGAATCATTCCTTATAACATTCTTTGAAAGAGAATCAAAAATCGCCAAATTGGCTAAAAGAATAAAAGCCTAAAACATGTATAATTAGGCCAGAGGTTAAAACATATATAAGTGAGTAAATCCAGCTCTATGATTTGTTTTTTTTTTTTATTATTTTCTTTATCAATGACATAAACTTCTGTTCTATATGTGCAGATATAAGCCATCTCCTGCAGAAGTTGCAGCATCTTGTGATATCACATTTGCCATGCTTGCTGACCCTGAAAGTGCAGTGAGTATGTCTTATTACAGTGTTGTTCTTTTTTAATGGTCTAAGGACGGTGGCTTATTGTGATAGCTTTATCAATCAGATGGTTGTTGCTTGTGGAGAAGATGGTGCTGCAAGTGGGATGAGTAAAGGAAAAGGGTATATATTCCTTTTGCAATAAAAGCATAAACTAATTTCGTTCTTTAGGTGAATATTGAATATCCTAGAAATAGCAGGAATCTAATTTTGATTATAACAAAAGTTTTCTTCTTAAAATACGCGTTTGTTTATCGGTTAGAGGCTTGCCTTCAAGAACTTGTATTATCTATGCCCTATGTAAACTGCAACACATAATATGAACGACTTAGGTGCTGTTTACTTTATTGTACACTAAGCTCTGTATGGGTTAAGTTGTCTGTCTGGGGGACGAGGGACCAATGGGTACGAGGGTTGGATTATTTTTAGTCATTTCTGGTATTGATTTGTCTAGGGTGGCTTAATGGGGACAAGTGAGGGGTCCTGACTTATTACATATAGCTATTTTAACTTAATGGCTTAACGATTAAGCAATAAAGAAACACTCATGTAAGCTGCCCAGACCATTAAGCTCATTAAGCTGTGAGTAAACAACCCTAATTAGTTTCAAAAAATTGTTTGACTATTTGTCAAATATCTGAAATGCTCTCCAATGAAGACAAAATAGAAAAATCTCGTGGACCAAAGTCAATGCCACTAATATCTGCTAGTGATTACATAAAAGCAAAAAACCAATAGTAGAATGAAACCTTGCCAACAGGAAAATGTTGCATTTCTTTTGAGACACCCAAAATGGAAATTGTTTCATTTATAGTTCTTTGTGAAGATTGATTATTCAATATATTTGTGAAGATTAATTATTCATTTATAGGTACGTAGATATCTCAACGGTTGATGGACCCACATCCAAGTTGATAAATGGACAAATAAAAGAAACCGGAGCACTGTTTTTGGAGGTGACTAATTATCTTTCAGTTTAGCGAATTAAAAAACAACACAAAAAGAAAATAGAAGGCAGTGTTGTTCTATCTCTTTTCATTTAAAGAAAAATTGTATATATTATATTTCTTGTTTCGTTATATAAATTAAAGGGTTTTGTTCCATTGCTTCAGGCTCCGGTTTCAGGGTCTAAGAAGCCCGCAGAGGATGGACAGTTAATATTTCTCACAGCAGGTAAAAAGTGATGGCCTAAATCGGCCCCTTTAGCCATAGTTTTGACATTTGAATCATGTACATGTGCTTATTTCAGGCGACAAATCTTTATACGAAAAAGTTGCGTTTTACTTGGACATAATGGGGAAGGTACTCCATTTTCTTATTTTAGTTTTTTTTTTCAAGTATATAATATTTAGAGTAAATTACGTTTTTTGTCCCTAAGGTTTGTTAAAAATTGCAGATTTCGTCCTTATGGTTTCGAAATATCATTTTTTCCCTATGGTTTGCAATTCATTTATATTTTCGTCCTTGATGCTAATTGCTACTTTTAAGTATGTGGAACTAAAATAGAAACGAATTATAAACTATGGGGACGAAGAAAGCAATCGGATTTAAAGCATAAGGACTAAATAATAATGAATTATAAACCACGGGTATGACAATCGTAATTTCAAAATCACAAGGACGAAATAATAATGATTTATAAACCATGGGTATGACGATCGTAATTTCAAAATCACAAGGACGTAAATAGAAATTTTCTACAAACCACAAGGACTAAAAACATAATTTACTCTAATATTTATATACAACAAAACTCTCACACACTCCTCACTTTAAGGAACCTGTTGGGTACCCGTTTAGTAGTAATAATAATAATAATAATAATAGTAATAATAATGGATTTTAAAATTAAAACTTAAAATAAATTGTCACTACATTAATTACCAATATTGAAAATAACATATATTTATCATTTAATAATAAATGTACACATATTTATTTATACACACACTATATACACATATTTTTTAGCATAATTTGAACCCCATCCCTCCACATCATATTTTCGCTGTTTTTTCTCTTCAAACTAACTGCTGTTTATCACTCCAGTCAAGATTTTATCTAGGAGACGTTGGAAATGGAGCCGCAATGAAACTTGTTGTAAACATGATCATGGGAAGGTTGTGCAATTTTTTTTTAAACTTTTCTTGCTCTTTAATTTATTTATTTGTGTATTATGCTTAATTGTTTTTATATTTAATGCCATTTTGCAGTATGATGACTTCTTTTGCTGAAGGATTGCTTCTTGGTGAGAAAGTAGGACTCGATCCAAGTGTGGTTGTGGAGGTACTTCGAAATTAACTCAATTTTGACTAGCAATTCAATTAAAGAGCTCAGACAACAATACCCTTTTTATTTATTTATTTATCCAAGTTGCTTTTGCAGAATCTGTTATCTTACGTTCCTCGTTCTTATTGTGTGTCTCCAATAAATACACTCTTAGAGCATCTCCAACAGATTCTTTAAAAATAGAGAAAATGTAGATTTTGTTCTCTGTTTTGCTCCAAACGATTCTAAAATAGAGAAAACTCCAACTTTAGAGAATACTCTAAAACTTGGTGTGAGGAGAGAGAAATGATCTTTTATTCATTCCCACCAATGAGATTAAATTTATATTATTATTTTAAATAAAGTTTTTCTGAAAAGTGTATGGGATGATAAAACTATAGAATATTATAATAATATAATTAATGTTAAAATCTCTAAAATAGAGTCTTTGTTGAAGTCTAATGTATTCTTTCTTAGAGATTTTAACTTTTGATTCTTTATTTTAGAGAAATTATAGAGAATCTGTTGTAGATGCTCTTTATGTTACTATGCACTTTTCTCCCATATCTCGCTTTTTGCGTTTCTTTCATAAGCCAGGGGTCTTCGGTCTTCACGGAAACAACCTCTCTACCCTTTGGGATAGAGGCAAGGTCAGCGTACATCCTACCCCCAACTCCTACCTCTTTGTAGGATATACTGGGTTCGTTTGATTTTTTGGCTTATGTAGAATCTGTAATGCCAACAAGATTTAAGTCTTCGTGTTATTTTGTTACTCGATAAACAATCTTTTGACCAAATCTTTAAACTTAGAAGTGCATTTGGGGTCTTTTTGCAGGTAATCTCACAGGGTGCCATTAGTGCACCAATGTTCTCAATGAAAGGCCCTTCAATGGTGCAATCCAAATACCCTACTGCTTTTCCTTTGAAGCATCAGCAGAAGGTATGGCTTCCCATGAGTTGCAAAATTTATAGATATCGAATGTTTGTGATATTGTTAGAGATATATAAACGACAACACATAACAGGACGGGACAAAACAGAACAAAAACTTGTTGCAGGGCAATGGGACCTACTAAGTAGGCCCCGCTCTACCGGCTCGACGCAATGGAATTTTTTTAGGGGTCTTAAAGGTGTACCTACTTTAAGTTGATGTATGCTCCACTAAGTTAACAAAAAGTGGCTGCAGTCTACTAGTGTAGTGTTGTTACATGCTAACATAGGTTGCAAGCTCAAATCCTTTTGCCTCTTTTTTTAGTTTTTTGGTAAACAACATAAGAACAACTAGAAAAAATCTACTTAGGTGTTACAAACTTACAATAAATCATTGTATGTCATTTTTTAATGAAACCATATTTTTTATAATTAACATTTGTTTTATTTTATATTCTGTTAATTATTTTGTGCATCTACTTGATAAATTTTTTGGGTCAGCCTCTGACTTTTTGTCTCACGTATGGTGTGACATTAGACTTGGACAGGACATGACTTAGTGGGACAAAAATGTATTTTTTCTGTCCCACCAATCCCACCAAGATAAGTGGGACAAAAGTTAGAGAGATGGGACAAGAATGGTAAATTACTAAACTATCCATCTCAAATTAAGGGGTTGGTTGGTTGGTTTGCCATTAAGTCCTATATGGATAAAGCTGTATGGATTTTTATGTGTGTAGATTAGGAACATTTTTGTTAGGGAGGGTTTTTTCATAGATGGAAGTAGCTTGCTTTTTAATTGGGAGGGACACGTTTGGAAATTTTTTTGGCTTTCTGCATAAATCTCCCTCCTAGAAGCTTACTGAATAAGCCACTTTCTATATCATTAAGCCACTATCAAACAGTAATGTTTAGCTAACCGAATAAGCTGAGAGTTCCATTAAGCTCCCGTCTAGTCCTATTGGCATACCAAATGTACCTTTGATATAGTGGTTGGCTTATATGATGCGGGTTTTCTGTTTGTAGGATATGCGGCTTGCTCTGGGTTTAGCCGAATCTGTTTCTCAATCAACACCGATTGCAGCTGCTGCAAATGAGCTATACAAGGTGGCTAAGTCTCATGGCTTAAGCGACCACGACTTTTCCGCAGTTATCGAAGCACTTAAAGTGAAACTAAAAGATTAAGAAAACATTTTTTTGGCTTCTTTTATGTAGTGATCTCCCTTCGGCCCTCAGGTTCGGTATGCCATATTCTTGTAAGTTTTATGTATTGATTTTGGTTGAACCCATAAGATCCTGAGATGTATTGTGCCTCATTAAAATTCAAATTTGTTGTATTATCACCTTTTATAGTATTAACCACGTGCGTTATAGTGCACTGGTAAAGCAAGTCGTTGTGGCCATGGAGGTTCATCTGCGATGGCATCGCACCACGCCATTCGTGGTTGCGTGGGGGGTTAGTCGGTGTGCGTAAACTTGCCCAGAAACCCACGGTTACCCAAAAGAAAAATAGAAAAAAGAAAAACTTTTATGGTATGATACTTTATAAGGCCTTCCGTACCCCAAGCGGGGAAGGGGCTCGGGATGGGGAGGTGGCAGCGGGGTGAGGGCGGGGTTGGGCTACGGCCCGGGGTGGTCATGCGGGAAGGGATGGTTTTCGGGGTTGGGTTCCCGATCCATCCCGAGGGTTTTTTTTAAAAAAAAAATTTAATTAAATTTTTTAAAAAATAACCGTTGAACGGCTCTTTCTTAAAAAAAATAAAAAATTTTCTCAATTTAATCCCACTATATATTTAACCCTCAACCTCTTATTTCTCACACCTCTCAACCTCTTATTTCTCACACCTCTCAACCTCTTATTCTCTCAACCTCTTATTTCTCACACCTCTCAAACTCTCTCAAATTTTCTCAACCTCTATATATTAAACAATATGGATTCGCCACAACCCGGTTCACCAACCGCATCATCATCATCCGTAGACACCGACGAGTTGTTGAATCTACAAATGATATGAATTTTTATTTTTATTATTTATCTTATTTTTATTTATTAAAAATATATATAAATATTTTTATTTTGTTAAATAATTAAATGTATAAATAAAAGAATTAAAATAAATGAGGTGGCAAAGGGGTTTGAGGGAATGGGGTACGGATGTTTAGGGATCGTGAGGGATGGAGTGAGGGATGGAAGAAAAGCTGATGTGGCGCTGACGTGGAGAGGAATCTTTGAAAGATAGGAGGGATGGGGTACTGATGGCCTAACTAAAAAGCAATATGATGACATTTAATACATTTGAAAATTTGTACTTTATGATAATTTTGAAAATATAAGAATATAATTATATTTTCTGAGATTGAACATTATCTACATGTATATTTTAACTTTGAAAACACAGGGGAAAAAGGACGACTTTGCACGACTTGTATGATTGTTTAGAGTATCTCCAACGGCTTCTCTAAATGAGGAAAATGGAGAAAGTAGAGATTTTGGACTAATATTTTGCTTCAACAGCTTTTCCAAAACTATACACAAAATGGAGAAAGTTGGAGAGAGAATGTTTTTTTCTTCAAATATGGAGATCACTTCAAAAATGATTACAAAGTGAGAGGGCCAATAGAAAATTTTAAAAATAAAAATTTAGAAAGAAATAATATTTAATAGATGAATTGAATATTTTAATATTACAATCAATGTTTGTTTCTCCAAAATGGAGAATCTGTTGGAAATGAATGTATTTTTTTGTAGATTTTGCCTTTTGGTTCTCCATTTTTTTTTTTTTTAAATCTGTTGGAGATGCTCTTAGAGCATCTCCAACAGCTTCCCCATAATTTCTCTAAAATGGAGAACCAAAAACCAAAATCCGTAAAAAAATGCATTCATCTCCAACAGCTTCCTCATTTTGGAGAATCCAACATTAATTAAAATAATAAAATATTTCATTCATCTATTAAAATATTATTTCTCTCTCTACATGTTTATTTTCAAAGTTTCCTATGGTCTCTCACTTGGTAATCATTTTTTGGAGTGATCTCCATATTTGGAGAAAAAAACCTTCTCTCTCCAACTTTCTCCATTTTGAGGATAGTTTTGGGGAAGCTGTTGGAGCAAAATGTTAGCCCAAAATTCTCATTTTCTCCATTTCCCCATTTTGGGGAAGCTGTTGGAGATAGGGGTGAGCATCGGAAGTTCGGAACTGGGTACCCGCCTTTGGAACCGGACCCGCTCTGGAACTGCCGGTTCCAAAACCGGAACCGATGTGATTGGTTTCGGTTCCGGTTCCGGTTCCTAAAATACGGAACCGATTAAGACTGGTTCCGGTTCTCATTTTTTTGGAACCGTTACCCGCTGGGTACCCGGTCTCGCTATTTTTTTAGTATAAATTATTTATATATTTATTATAATTAAATATTTAATGAAGTGGCATTAGTTTTGTACATTTGTTAGGTGTTTTATTCGTTTTCATCCAAGTGTTTTATTTGAGGTCTTGACGTAAAGACATGAATTGTTGTGGAAGCCGTTTTGTTGATGTCAAGACTCAAAGACTCAATACTCGAGAGTTTCTAATTTATTTATGTAATAATTAGTTTTTATCGGATTAGTTTTCACCATTTGTTGTATTTATTAATTTATGTTGGTACTTTATAGTTTGCAATAGACTTAAAATTACAAGTTTTATTGTATGAATTGTTAAAAAAATCTTTAAAAAATTTTGACATTGGGTACCCGAAACCGGAACCGAAACCGCCGGTTCCGGGTCCGGTTCCAAAATATAGAGAACCGATGTAAGCGGTTCCGGTTCCGGTTCCTTCATTCTAGGAACCGCCGGTTCCATAAAATTTAGCCGGGTACTCGGTTATACCCACCTCGTTGGAGATGCTCTTGTAGGACAAGTTAAATATCTATCCATTTATAAAAGATAATTAATGCTATTGCCGGCTTGTCTAATCCTCTTGTAATGTGGGTGTCATCCAACCCAATGGGTCCACCCTAATAACATCTTAAATAGCTAGGATTATGATAGAAATTTTGATGATTTAATATAGTTTTGTACACTATCTTATAATGTACTAGCGTGTGGCACCGCGTCCGCACGGTGGCGAGTGTTCTATTAGCACTTAACTTTTATAATATGAAATATTGAAAAACCATGTATTGGAATACCAGAATAATCATCAACCTTCTTCAATCTTATTATAAAAGTGAACAAAATCTTCAACTTGGAATTAGTAACTTTAAAGTCTTATGAATTTGAAACCACCTTGGAATTTTGGAGTATATTCATGCCACCTTATTTCAGCAAATTATCAAACCTAACAACAAATTTTTCGTCACTGTTGCTCGCATTAAAGTTTGCTATATGGTGGAAAAAACATATTAATTACCAATATGCAAACATAAATAATTTTAAAGAATATAAGACATGTGAAAAGAAGAAACATACATTTTTGTCAAGTAAGCTTATTAATTTAATAATTGCATTATTTCACTAACTACAACTTATTAATAAAAAAAACCACATACTAATTGACCATTTATTGCATAGTAAGTTAAATATACGAAATGTGTGTCTTAAAACCAATTAAAAGGTCATTAATTTTCTCAAATCATTAATGGTACAAAAAGTGGTTATGATTAACCAAAAACCACACACTTTGTATTCATGTCCTGTCAAATATCATAAGCAAAAATTAATATTATTAATTATCAATGGTCATATTTAATATTTGCAGCTAAAATCAAACATGTATGTTATTCATATTGCTAAATGCATATTACAATTAAGCATTATGAAATAAGAAAAATCTATTATTTGTCTAACAAAATATAATTTACATGATTGATATCTAGAGGTTGATTGGTTCTTTTCAATTGTAAATGAAAATATAAAATAATTAGTCGACCGATTGTTATAAACGTAGACACTAAATATTTAAGCAATATTACATTGAGTCGGATAACACCATAAGAAACCTAAACAATGAATTGGACATTAACAAAAAAGCACAGAAATTAATCATTTGATTAATACTTCCAGAAGCATAACGGGAATCAAAATATCAATTTATCAATCTAGGTAAGAGTTGAATTCTGATCAAAACAAAACCATTCAATGTAAACAAAACAGAAAATCAATTCAATGTGAAAATTGAATACAAAATGAAAAAAAAACAACAAATTTTCATTTCGCCAAGAAATCGTGATACAAGGTTTGGTTCGTTGAAGAATGTGGGTTGGACTGTCGGTTTTCATTGAAATATTCCGTTAATGAAAAAAAGTAGTTATGTGGCCCAAAATCTTGTCATATTCAGGATGTTTCGTGTTGATCCAAACCCTCAGTGATTTGATAATGACCCTCTCTTATATACTTAGTGAAAATTGTAAGTAAACAATATGTATCAGAGTTTCACTATCGCTGATAAGTACTAAGATCTTACAGTACCGCTGATAGGAACTCTCGCTCTTTAAATTAAACATTCAGCGAACACTGTTCATCATTAATGCTCTGAGTCTGTTCAGTCATTGTGATGATCGCTGATAAGTTAGTTGTTTACTTATGATCCCTGAAGACAAGTTTCACGTCAACAAAAGTTCTACGCTGAAGTCGAAGATCAAGCTCAAGAACCAGCGACAAGTCTCCTAATGAACTGATGCGGATCAGCGAAGACTCAGATTTGTCCACTCAACGTGAAGTATCAAGTACAAGACTTCAGCTATCGCTGAACTTTATCATTCGCTGAATAGAAAATGATAATCGCTGAATCAACGAAAGCTGATCATGAAGTCCTCCGTACAAAGTACTTTTGTCTTAACCACCCTTGCACGACTCCGTACGAAATGTCAGAAAAGAACCTCCGAAAATTTGAAATCGTACAACCACTCTGATACTACACTGTTCATCCTTACAGCTACTAAGGTTGTCATCAAAAGTCAATGACATGCAACCAACCAGCTGATGACACGTGTAAAGTATATACTGACTTGCATTAAATGCATGCAGTATATAAAGAGATGAACTCACTTCATTTGAAGTAACTTGCTAACTCTGGACAAGTTCAAATCTCTTATCTTAGATAGGTTATTATTAGTAATTTCCTTATCTCTCTTAGTGCAAGAAACCTTAGTGTTCCAACTTGTTTAGATTTAGGTGTATCCTTAATCTTGTTTCCGCAACAAGCTGTAAATTGTTAATGATTTATCAATAAACAATTTAGAAAAGTAAAATATGTGTGTTTGTATTCAACCCCCCCCCCCCCCCCCTTCTACAAACTTGTATAAGCCTTCGGGACCAACAAGTGGTATCAGAGCAGATTTGTTTAATCTCATAAACAAGATCTAATCTAAGATATTTCTCTTCCTTGCTATTATCTGAAAATGGCCACCAATACAAACACAAATTATATAGACAATGGTTCTCTTGCAAAACCCCCTAGATTTTCCAGAGATAACTTCAACTTATGGAAAAATAGGATGACACTCTTCTTAGAAGGTGTAGACCCTACTATGCCTTACTATATTGAGAATGGTCCATTCATCCCTGTAAGATTTGATGCTGCAGTTCCAGGCACTGAGAATAGACCTGCTATTCCAGAAAGGTTGGTACCTAAAGAAATCCATCAATGGACTGACGAAGATAAGAAGAAAGTGGCTATAGATACAAAAGCCAGATCCATACTATCCATGGCTCTTCCTGACGAAGTCTACCATTCCGTCATGAATCTGAAATCATCAAAAGCCATGTGGGACACAATATGTGTTCAGTATGAAGGAACGTCTGAAGTCCAGGACTCAAGAAAGATCAACCTGGTAAGACAATACGAAAGCTTCATTTCTAGTAAGAATGAAACTCTCTCTGAAGTTCACCAACGTTTTAATTGTTTAATTATAGATCTGAAAACTGTTGGTAAGGAATATTCTAACTTTGAAGTGCTGACAAAGTTTCTAGAATGTTTACCTGAAAGCTGGGACAATTATTCCATGTGTCTCAAGCTGTCAAAGGATCTAAGATCAATGACCCTTGCTACCTTATATGGCACGTTGCTGAATCATGAGCAATCAAGCCATCTTAAGAAGAATCTTGTAAAAGATTCCAAAAGCACCCCTGTTGCTTTAATCTCAGAGGAACCTTCTACTCAGCGACCCTCGGTCACTATCACTGAGTTAGAGAGTAACTCTGAAAGTTCATCAGATTCTGATTTTTCAGATGATGAATCCTTGGCTCTCCTAACCAAAAAGTTCAAGAGATTTGCCAAGAAGAAAATGTTTAGAAAGAACAAACCTCTTTCCATAGCTGACAAGCCTAAATCATCAATTTTTGTTGATAAGGCTACTGCTACTTGTTTTAACTGCGAAAAGATAGGACATTTTGCTAACGAGTGCAGGTCTAAGAAAGTTTCTAGACCCTCAGCTTTTACAAAGAAATCCTTTGTTCCAAGGAATAAAGATGACAAATACTCAAAGCTGAAAGACAAATATGCGAAGCTGAAAAGCTTTAAGAAGAAAGGAAAAGGCCTGATGGCTGACTATGATTGGGCTGCTTCTGATGAAGAAGCATCATCATCTGATTCTGAAGATGATGAAGCAAATCAATGTCTCATGGCCAAGATTGAAGAAGAGGAAGAAAGCTCAGACATTCCCTCCACTTCAACCTCTGCTATTCAGGTATCACCTTCTTTCTTTACCAATATTGCAAATATTGATGAAGCTGATAGTCTCCGAAAGATCGATCTCTTGACTAGAAGTTTATACGAAGCCATGAACGGCAAAACTGTGGTTGAAAACCAAAACCTTGATCTCGCTGAAAAGCTTAAAAACTGCCACCTTCAAATAGAAAAGCTTTCTAAAGTTGAAGAAGATTTTAAAGATCAAGTATATTTAAATCAGCTAGTCAAAATCGAACGAGCAGAAGCTATCGCTGCATTAGAGGCTGAAAAAGCTACTGTTGAAGGATGGTGTAATTCTTCAACAAAGATCACTGAGATAATTAAGGCTCATATTCCGCTGAGTGATAAACGTGGTCTGGGTTATAAATATGATACTCCAAAACCAACCACTGAACGTTCAATGCTTAAATTTGGAACGTTCGTATCCTCAGTCGCTGACACTTCATCATCTCAGTGCTCCTCGTCCTTTACACCAATCCCTGAGGAAACTACTACCTCCTCAAAAGGTAAGGAGAAAATGGTTTATTCAAAATCTACCTCTGTCTCTAAAGACAAAGGTAAAGGAATTGTTATTTATCAAAATCCTCAGAAGGGTACTTTAGTACCAAAGCTGAATGCTTCTAAAGCTTCAGTGACCTACCCCTCTGGATCTAGAAATCAGATCTCTGGATTTATTCAGCGTGGATCTATTCAGCGATCTACTCCTAGACTCATAGTGGATGTCCTTGGTAAGAAATCTGAAGAACTGAATGTTCGTTCCATTTCTAAAGCCAATAGTTTACTTGGTGCTGGCACTTCTAATTCAAAATTAAAAGCTCAACATTCAAATGGTCCTAGAACTACTTTTAGCTATAGGAAATGTTATCACTGTGGACTCACTGATCATATTGCTAGTAAGTGCCCCACAACCACCAAAGCTGAAAAGATAGCTAAGGTGAAGATTGCCCCCAAGGCAAAGAAGACCAACCCTGGTGCAAATCAGGTCAAGGTGAATTCTACCACTGAGGTTAAGAAATTAACCAAAGTGAAGAAAGACAAAGCTGAATCTTCAAATGCTGCGAAGACCGCTGAACCTTCCATTCCAACTACTTCCACTGACAAACGTGTTTACATGGTTAAGTGGGTACCCAAGAAAAACTAATCTTCCTTTGTAAATGCAGGTTAAGAAGGGTATCTGGTATCTCGATAGCGGATGCTCTAGACACATGACTGGAAAGAAAAACCTGCTCGCTGAATACAAGGAAGAGAAGGGTCCCTCTGTGACTTTCGGTGGAAATGGAAAAGGACATACCCGAGGGTATGGTGTACTTTCAAATGGTACAACCTCCTTCAGAAGAGTCGCATATGTTGAAGGGCTGAAGCATAATCTTCTAAGCATCAGTCAGCTTTGCGACATGGATAACAAAGTAATTTTTACTAAGGAATCCTGCTTTGTCTCTGACAAAAAGGAGAAGATAGCTCTCAGCGGTTATCGTTTGGAAAATGTTTATGTAATAAACATGGACTCAACAACCACTGAGAACTCCTGTTTCTTCTCAAAGGCATCTTCTGATGTTAACTGGCTATGGCACAAGAGGCTCTCTCATCTAAATTTCAAGACACTGAATACTCTTTCCTCCAAATAGTTAGTCACTGGTCTACCTCAGCATTCATACGCCAAAGAGTCATTATGTTCAGCGTGTGAAAAAGGGAAGCAGACCAAGGCAAGCTTCAAGTCAAAGCAAGTCTCTTCAGTGTCATCTCCTCTACAACTACTCCATATGGATTTGTTTGGCCCTGTTAACAAACAATCCATCGCTGGAAAGAAATATACGCTGGTCATAGTTGATGAATTCTCTCGCTTCACTTGGGTAATGTTTCTCCGTTCTAAGAGTGACACCCCTGAAGAACTCATCACCTTTATTCGGAAGATGGAAACTCTGAACAATATGACTGTTCGCTCAATAAGGAGTGATCATGGAACTGAATTCAAAAACAGTTCTCTTGATTCCTTCCTTAAGAGTAAGGGTATTTCTCACAACTTTTCGTCAGTGAGAACACCGCAACAAAATGGAGTCGCTGAAAGAAGAAATAGAACAATTATTGAAGCCGCACGTTCAATGCTCAGCGATTCTCACCTGCCTACTCAGTTTTGGGCAGAAGCTGTCAACACTGCTTGTTTTACGCAAAACAGGTCGCTGATAGTTAAAAGATTCAAAAAGACAGCCTATGAACTCTTTCATGGGAGAAAGCCTTCAATCAGCTTTCTTCACATCTTTGGATGTCAGTGTTTCATACTGAACAACAGAGATGCCCTTGGAAAGTTTGATCCTAAGGCTGATGATGGAATCTTTCTTGGATACTCCTCAATTTCCAAAGCCTTCAGAGTCTTCAATCGAAGAAGACAAACTGTAGAAGAAACTATTCACGTCACGTTTGACGAATCCCGTTCAGCGAACTCTAAACCGAACGCTGATACAGAAGAATTGAATCAATGGATGTTTTCTCATCTTGGTGATTCAGTAGAAGATGATAGTCCCACTATCATTCCAAACATGCAGAATAGTGAAGCTGAAACATCATGGGTCTCAGCTGTTCCTATAAACACTATACCTGCAGTTGATCCAAATGTCTCAGACATTCCATCTATTTCTCAGCAATCAGTGAATGAAGTGACAAATGCAAACATTCCTCTCTTAGCTGATAATCCAGAACTAGCTGAAGCCTCATCTTCAGTTTCTCCAGTTCAGACTGAGTCAGCGACGTATGCTCCGGCTCAGTGATGGACTGTAAATCACCCAATCGATCAAATTCTTGGTGATCCAAACGCTGGTATTCAGACTCGTAGAAGTGCAGGTAATATTTGTTTATTTGTTAACTTTATTTCTCTAACTGAACCAAAGAAAATAGATGATGCCCTCAGAGATCCAAACTAGGTCAGCGCTATGCAAGAAGAGCTGACTGAATTCGAAAGAAACAAAGTTTGGAAACTCGTTCGTAGACCAACTGACAAAACGGTGATAGGCACTAAATGGGTCTATCGAAACAAGTTGGACGAACATGGTACTGTAACTCGCAACAAAGCTCGTCTTGTTGCTCAGGGATACAGACAAGAGGAAGGCATAGATTATGACGAAACATTTGCTCCAGTAGCAAGACTTGAATCTATTCGTCTTTTCTTAGCATATGTTGTACACAAAAACTTCACTGTACATCAGATGGATGTTAAGTCAGCGTTTCTGAATGGAAAGCTGAATGAAGAAGTTTATGTGGAACAACCTCCAGGATTCTCAGATCCTAAGCGTCCAGGTTATGTTTATAAACTGGACAAGGCACTTTATGGCTTAAAGCAAGCTCCACGTGCATGGTATGACACTCTTTCCACTTATCTCCATATTGAAAAATTTGAGCGAGGTAAGATTGACAAAACTCTATTTTTTAGAAAAGTGAAAGGTCATATCATTCTAGTTCAAATATATGTTGATGACATTATATTTGGTTCTACTAACCCTGAGCTTTGTACTCGTTTCGCTGATAGAATGAAAGATGAGTATAAAATGAGCATGATGGGTGAACTAACATATTTCCTTGGTCTTCAGATTAAGCAAACTGAAAAAGGAACTTTCATTAATTAGGGAAAATATGTTAAAGATATGCTGAAGAAATTCGACTTAACTGAAAGTTCAGCTATGAAAACCCCTATGGCACCACCGCTGACACTTGATAAGGACACAAAGGGTGTTCCTGTCAATGTTACGTTGTACCGTGGGATGATCGGCTCACTATTGTATCTTACAGCTAGCCGACCCGATATTATGTTTGCAACATGTCTGTGTGCACGATATCAAGCTGAACCTAAGATATCTCATATGAAAGCTGTAAAGCGAATCTTTCGATATCTTAAGGGTACAGCGAATCTAGGCCTTTGGTATCCCAAAGACTCAGGATTCGATCTAACCGCCTATTCAGACAGTGATTTTGCAGGTTGCAAAATGGATAGGAAAAGCACCACGGGAGGATGTCAGCTCCTGGGTGGAAAGCTGGTAAGTTGGATAAGTAAGAAGCAAAACTCAGTGTCCACTTCCACAGCTGAAGCTGAGTATGTAGCCGCTGGAAGCTGCTGTTCTCAGGTCTTGTGAATGAGAAATCATCTACTAGACTATGATCTTCAGCTCTCCAAAATTCCAATCTATTGCGACAGCACTAGTGCCATCGCTATAGCCAACAACCCAGTGCTACACTCAAAGACAAAACACATCGAAATCAGATATCATTTTATCAGAGATCATGTGATGAATGGTGATATAGAACTTCATTTTATTCCAACTGATTATCAGTTAGCTGATCTATTTACCAAACCTCTTGATGAGACAAGATTCAACTTTCTCATCAGCGAGCTTGGAATGCTGAACTTTGAAGGATAAAACCTTCAGCGGTTCACATTGATCAGCGATAGGATAAAATCAACTTGTATAACACATTCTATCATTCTCTCTCTGAATAAACTTGATTCGCTGATATCAAGGTATGTTTACTCTCTCTGACATATCGCATGTAAATGCAAGATTTCAAAATAAAATACATCGCTGAATATCTCTTCCTTAACAGCGACTTTTTGAAATTTCTTAAAACCTTCACTGATATTTCTATTCAGTGCTTCATGTTTTCAAAGAGTCCCTGAGTTTTTCAAAACCTCAGAGACAACCAAGAATATGAAAGGACAGTTGTGACGTCATTGCAACGGATAAACCCCGGCACGTTCTTCTTTCTGACACACGTTTGCACGTTTCGTTCAAACTTATAATCAAATGCAAACACGTGTCCGTGTCATGATGAAAACCTTTTCCCGCTCAAGGTTTTCTCTCTCTAAAATCTCTATATAAACAACTCTTGGTTTATATTTTATCTTTTACGCGATCAAATCTTCCTCCGCAAGAAAATAATTACTGTTGCATTTGTGCTCTCAAATCTTCAAAGAACTGTTCATCATCTTCTTCATCAAACATCAAGGTTAATATGTTCTTATTTATTACCAAATGCTTAACTTGTTTCTGATCTTATCATTGTTTTAAACAAGATCAAACAAAAGAACTTCTTAAAAATAAAATCATTTCTTTCATGGTTTTATGAACACAACCATTTCATGGTTGTTCTTCAAATTTTAAATCTTAATCTTAAACTTGTTCTTCATTCGTATCCAGTTTTTTTTAGAAACTGGAATACAAGACTTTATGGGTTTTACATTTCATTTCAAATCATGAAAAACCCTAATCTTCATTAAGACATTTATGCCTGAATGAAATGGACAAAATTCGAACCATCTTAATGGAAATTCTTTCCATATCAAGACAATTCTTATTTGTTAACATCTTTGGTTGAACTGATAATACAGAGAAATGACAACTTCAAAGATCAATATTACCGCTGAGAACATCTCCGCTGACTCTGAGGAAGTGGAAATCATCAAAGCCCCTCAGGTTAAGTTCAAGCTGGATCAACTAGATTGGACCAAGGTCAACAACCTCTCTGCGCTTCTCGAGTTTCCTCCTCGAAAGCAAGTCACACATCTGGATGATGCTGTGAATTTCCTGAAAAACTGCTGCATTTCAACAGCCCTGACCATCACACCTCCTGCAAGTCAGCTGCTACTATCCCAGTTCTGGTACTCTGCCAGACACTCTCAGCTACCATCCGCCAAAGATCCCTCCAAAACTATTGATTGCATACTCAGCGATACTGAGTATGGCACAATAAATATAACCCCCGCAATCATTCGAAAAACCCTGAACCTTCCCAATGCTACCAAAGAAAAACTGTTTGTTCCATTCCCTGATCATAAGAAGCATGCTGACAGAGAAGAAATCATTGCTTTCCTCGACGCAATGGGTTACATCTGGGAAACTGGAAGGGACAAGAAGCCCGAGAAGAAGCTGACGCTGATAAAGAAGTTCAAAATGCCCAACGAGATGAATTTCATCTTCGCACACCTGATCAGCTGCATGACAGCGAATACCGGCTCCTCTGATCAAGCCGCTCAACCTCAGCAGGCTATGGGATACGCACTGCTGAAAGGTCTACATATTGACTGGGCATCTATCATTTATGATGACCTAGTACAAAGAGTAGATTCTGATGCTGACAGACCTGCATGGGTTCCCTACCCCCATTTCATCAGCGCCATCTTTCAATATGGCCTGAAGGACAGCTATCCTCAAGAGGGTGACCTGAAACTTTCTCAGGTTGGCCCTAAGGTGCTCGATTTCAAACCTGTCGACAATGAGGTACGTCTCTCTACCCTTCTCTCTCTTCTTAACCCTAATTCTTCGACTTCTGTGGCTCCTTCAGCGACAATACCCATCGCTGATTCCCCGTCCACACAATCCTCTCCTTCTAAGAAAAGGAAACACTCTACAACCCAACTTGGTTCCAAAAGGATCAAGAAAACCAAGGAGCAGCCCCAGCAATCCCATGCTGAAGACTCCTCAGCTCATTTTGAAGAGCTGAAGGAAAGTTATGTGGTACGCTCTGCCACACCCGTGCAAGCCATCCCTCCAGTCCAGACTTCAGCGTCTCCAAACGTTGAGGTTAGAAACTTGGAACCTACCCAACCTCCCTCAGTCTCTCAAAAGACTGATGAAGTGATTCTCAGCGATTCCAACGCTGAACTCAGAACCCGGACCCCATTCTTATCCTTCGCTTCTCCCTCCACTCACTTGGACACTCCTCCAAAGTTCACTGGAGATGCCATCATTCCAGAACCCACAGCTGAAGCTTCTCAAAGAATGATGAAGAAAGGACCTGCAGAGATCACCATACCTCACCGTACTTTCGAAGAGGATATGGAACATTTTTCAGGAACTTGCAACTTTGACGAGTTCATCAATCCTCCTGCAGGTACAAATAAAATCCTATACACTGTAACTAAACCTGAAACTTCTGAGCTTTCCTTTGTTCACAAGTACTTATCTGTTACAGGTCCTAATTTGGGAGACATCAACGCCTCTCTGAAGTCCGTGGAAACCAAGCTGACAGATCTCACCACTACTCTTTCCAACAACTCTTCAGCTGTAACAAACGCTGGAGAGAATTTGACAAAGCTGACAACGGTGGTGGAAAAGAAAGCTTCCACAGACGACATCAAGATTGTTGATAAGACTCTCAGCGATTTCGCCAAAGTGCTCGCTGACATCTACACTGACTACACCTCACTCAAAAACTCCGTTTCCTCCATGTCTGGCGAAGTCACAACGCTGAAGACATCGGTTGGAGCCTTAGAGGGTGATATGTCAGCTGTAAAGACTGACTTAGGCTCTGTAAAGACCGACGTTGGTGAGATGAAAACGATGATCCAGCAGCTACTCAACAAGGCAAATACTCCAGCTCCTGAACCGACCCCTGCCCCTGCATTGGAAACTTTCACAGCGACGGATCGCAAAGAGCTGGAAAAGATCAATCCTGCTATAACTGGCCTAGAAGTCAGATTAGCAAAGATTGAAAGCTGTGTGGGTATCTCTGGCCAAGAAGACAGAGAGCCTCCCACAGTTGTGGAGTCTACCCATTCCTCCCCCAGTCATCATGAGAAAGAGGGGGAGAAGAGCGCTGAACATCCCGAGGAAAAGAGCGCTGAACATACCGATGAGAAGAGCGCTGAGGATCTTGAAAAGAGCGCTGAAGACCTTTCCCATGATGAATCTATCAGGGGAGAGAAGAATGAAGATCTTATCGCTGGACCTCAGGGAGATGAAAACCCTGAGGGAACCGAGAAGCTCGCCTATGTATCTGAGGGGGAGCAACTCGAAGAAGACGCTGAAGAATCCGAAGCAGAAGATGATGAAGACATCGACATCCTGATAATGAACCATCCTCCTCTCCAAGGAATGATGATGATGATGATGACGAAGATGACGATGATTTCTTTATCGTCAAACCTGCCCCAAGGATTAAAGCTCTTAAGGGAATTTCAATAAATGAACCAACATGGGAGCGGACAAAGACAAAGCCCTCAGCCTCTGGCGCTGAGAAAGGCAAAGGCAAAGGCAAAAGCGTCGCTGAAAATGACAATCTGACGATCTTGCTTGAAAAGCCGGTTTGTCAGGTACACTAATCATATCTCACTCCATCCCTCCTCTATAAGTTCTACTACCCTAGCCTACACCTGAACATATTTCTCCTTCTCTTTCTACCCAAGTTTTTCTACCCATGTTCTTATTTGTAAGATCGCTGTGTTTCAGCTAGTCCTCTCCCCTGTTTGAGGATGTCGCTGAAGGTTCTACTACTGCGACTTCACAAATAAAGCCAGCTGCTGATGAAATAATCCCAGTCTTAGATTTGATCTCTGAGACTGATGAACCAGAAGAACAACCTCTCTCTCACAGAAACATACCTTCCTCAGTTCCTCAAAAGCTGAGTGAAGAGGATCAAAAGAGAAGAGAGGAAATAATAAAGCGATTCGAGGATCAGCGAATCATTCTGAGGCGTGATCAACTTCCTTCAGTTCCTCCTAAGTTCAGAATCTCAAAAGCTGAATACAAGGAACACCTCAGAGATGAACGCCTAATCGCTGAAAGGAAGGAAGCTGAAGAGAAAGACAGAGAATACGCCATCAAGCTTACTCAACGATCAATCAAAGACCCCAAGCTGAAAAGAGTTCCCATTGATGTTCAACGTCAGCTCTGGGATGATGCTCAAGAAATCGTTAGAGAAAAGACAAAGGTCTCTGATACAACTTTGGAATGGGCTAAACAAATGCTGACCTATCGATCAAGACCATCCAAAATAATCAAAGCCAACATCAGAGGAAAAATGTACGCTGATGTTCCTGTTGTTGAAGTGGATGTCTACAGAGATGACAAAACCAAGCAAACCTTCTATGCTGCTTCATTAGAAAAGTTTGGTCTCTCTGAATGGTTAGAAACGAAATTAGCCATTCAGGGATCACGCTCAAAATTCAAAAGCCATGTTAAGATGATATTAAACAAACAGATCGACTTGCTTTCATCTGCTGTGGATATTCCTCCTACTCTTCCTCAACCGAAGAATGCCTCTGCTAAGAAGAAGAAAGTTTCTGATTCAGGTCCAATCATTCGAAATGAAACAGGTATTGGTTTCTCTCGTGCTGAAGTTCTTGGCCCTGATGCTGATCTTTCAATGCTTGACACCTCCCTACCACCTGGAGAAACCTTCATCCCTGGCACAATGGTAAGTGATCCATATGGTATATTCTTCTTAGACTATGATGGAAATCCTCACTTTCAACGTGTCTCTGAGCTCCACATCGCTCCCATCGAACAACTCAGAGATCTCGTACACTGGTGTGAAGTCAGACGCGAAATCAAAGCTAGACACCTGAAGCCCTTGATTTTTGAAGCTGCTCTGAAGTTAAAGAATCAAGGAGTAAATGTCCCTGACTGGATGATCCCCACTGAAAAGACGACCCTTGATGAACTTCTCATTAAGGAAGAACCCTTTGAAAACTGATATAATCTCCTTTTTTCTCTATTGTATCAGTTATCCTTCTGTACTTGTAATTTATTTTCGCTTGTACTTGTAATCTTTCTGTTCTTCATTGTAACCTGATTCAAAGTTTTAAAGAAAGATTTCAGCGAACGTACTTTACTCCATAAGTACTGAAAAGATCCCAGAAAACAGTAAAAGGGACAAATATTTTATGAGTTCTTTTTATCCTTATGTTTTCATTAAATAGCAATTTTCTTTGTTGCTATGTCATAATCAAATAGGGGGAGATTGTTGATCCAAACCCTCAGTGATTTGATAATGACCCTCTCTTATATACTTAGTGAAAATTATAAGTAAACAATATGTATCAGAGTTTCACTATCGCTGATAAGTACTAAGATCTTACAGTACCGCTGATAGGAACTCTCGCTCTTTAAATTAAACATTCAGCGAACACTGTTCATCATTAATGCTCTGAGCCTGTTCAGTCATTGTGATGATCGCTGATAAGTTAGTTGTTTACTTATGATCCCTGAAGACAAGTTTCACGTCAACAAAAGTTCTACGCTGAAGTCGAAGATCAAGCTCAAGAACCAACGACAAGTCTCCTAATGAACTGATGCGGATCAGCGAAGACTCAGATTTGTCCACTCAACGTGAAGTATCAAGTACAAGACTTCAGCTATCGCGAAAATTCAAGCAATATTACATTGAGTCGGATAACACCATAAGAAACCTAAACAATGAATTGGACATTAACAAAAAAGCACAGAAATTAATCATTTGATTAATACTTCCAGAAGCATAACGGGAATCAAAATATCAATTTATCAATCTAGGTAAGAGTTGAATTCTGAGCAAAACATAATCAAAAATTCAAGATAAAATACTAACTCGACTTTCTTGATCACGAAGTTGAAGAAGAACGTTTGTTGGATTGAGGTCTGCAAAGCAGTGTCCTTAGACAGAAATTCGTCCCTCGTACCGTATCGATTGGACGTCTATCTAGAGGATACAACAACCCGTTCAAGAATCGAACTCTCGAACCCGACGAATCAAACTATGCTTCCATGATGAAGAACAATGAAGAACTTTGAGAGAATTTAAGAGAATATGTGTTTTTCCGTCTGTCATAATCTGTTACATATGCTTCCTATTTATACTAGATCAACCGGTGCCAATGAACCATTGTAACTGTTCGGTTATGGCGGTTGGAGGATGAAAAGTCACACATTTTCATATGAAAAGTCACACCTTTTCATCTTTGCCCTATTTACATATCTAGTACTTGAGGTATGATTGATATTATCCCAACAATACCCCACATTTTCTATTCAAACTCTAACAATACCCCACATTTGAATAGAAAATAAGATATTCTCAAAGTATTTATTGTTCTTATTCAGGAAATAAACATGAAATGCATCAGAAAAAGGTGTCTAGGTGACTTGAACCATTCTTAGTGGGTATTCATCGGACCTACTTTGTGGGTAGTGACGAAGAGTCTTGAACTAACCACGTTTTGTAGTAAGTCAAGGCAATGAATATCACACATATCATGTTTATGCATAGTTGACTCTTACCGTTGTGTTCATTTCGGTCGTGAACAATCCTTTCTTCATGAGAATTTTAGAAGACGTAGCCATATCCGTCCTCAAAGATGTGACCCCACATCAATCTCACATAGGTAATACTGATCAAGAATACTCCGTTGTATTCCACCATAATAGCTATCAGCATTATTAAGAATGTAACATTCAACCCTATATCATCAACGGAAAACAAAGGAAAACATTATAGGAATAGGCATACCTTTGTTTAATTGCTTCTTGAGTTGTCCCCGACTAGTTTGCCTATTGAACCTAGACCATGGGATCTCCAATTTTGCTAGGTTAGGTTGCCGCCGAGGAAACTCATTGTGTTGGCTTTAAGCCCATTCCCCTCGATGTGAAGTATACTTGCTCTCTACTTGGGCCCTTTGTCAAAGGATCGGCAATGTTCTCCTTTGACTTTACATAGTCAATGGAAATGATTCCATTTTTCAGCAAGTCCTTTATAGTGTTGTGGCGCCTTCGTATGTGTCGAGACTTTCCATTGTAGATCTGATTCTTCGCTCTTGTGAGAGCGGCCATACTATCACAATGGATACCAATAGCATTCACCGGTTTTGGCCACAACGGAATACCCTCTAGGAAGCTTTTTAGCCATTCGGCTTCTTCAGCGGCTTTGTCTAATGCGACAAATTCTGCTTCCATAGTTGATCTGGTATTCACAGTTTGTTTGGAAGATTTCCAAGATATCGCTGCTCCACCAAGTGTGAATACATATCCACTTGTGGACTTACTCTCCGAATGGTTGGAAATCCAATTAGCATCACAATACCCTTCTAGAACGGGAGGGTATTTTGTATAATGTAACCCATAACCCATTGTGTATTTCAAATATCGAAGCACCCTTACTAGTGCATACCAATGGTCTTTTCCCGGGTTATGTGAGTACCGATTAAGTCTACTCACACAATACGCTATATCCGGTCGTGTATAGTTCATGATATACATCAAGCTTCCAAGAACTTGAGTGTATTCCAACTGAGCAACACTATCTCCTAGATTCTTCTTCAATTGACTTGAAGGATCGAATGGAGTCACAACCGGTTTGTCATCATAATGACCAAACTTTCGCAACACCTTCTCAACATAGTGAGATTAGGTAAGGATGTAACCATTTGGATCCTTTTTAATCTTTATACCAAGGATAACATCAACAACTCCCATATCTTTCATATCAAATGCGGAGTTTAACATCTTCTTGGTTTGGTTTATTACATCCAAGTTTGATCCCATGATGAGCATATCATCAACATACAAACATATGCATCTTTGTATTGTTTCACATCAACACACTTATCACATTCATTTATGTGATAACCATTTGACAACATAGTGTTATCAAACTTCTCATGTCACTGCTTTGGCGCTTGTTTAAGTCCATAAAGAGACTTAATCAACTTACAGACTTTGTTCTCTTGGCCTTTTACAACAAAACCTTCCGGTTGTTTCATATATATCTCTTCTTCTAATTCACCATTCAAGAACGCGGTTTTCACATCCATTTGATGTATCTCTAAGTTATGTATAGCCGCTATCGCAATCAACGTCCATATAGACGTGATCCTAGTAACCGATGAATAGGTGTCGAATAAGTCTTGACCTTCCTTTTGTCGGTACCCCTTGGCAACTAGTCGAGCTTTGTACTTCTCTATAGTGCCATCGGGTCTCAATTTCCGCTTGAAGATCCATTTATGACCAATTACCTTGTGACCCGGTGGTAAATCTACCAATCTCCATGTGTTATTTTGAACAATGGAGTCTATCTCACCTTGAATAACCTCTTTCCAATAAGGTGCCTCCGATGAATCCATGGCGGCTTTATAGGATTGAGGTTCTTCATCGACAACAAATGTCATGAAGTCGGGTCCAAAGTCTTTAGCAATCTTTCCCCTTTTACTTCTTCTAGGCTCTAGGTTTTCTTCTTGAGCCTTTGATGTACCTTTTTCATTTGGTTTCTCAACACTATCGGTGTTCTCTACTTCACATACTCTCTTCCTTGGATTAGAGATTTCTTTCCCTTTATCCTTGTAAGGAAATATGTGTTCAAAGAATTCAGCCTCAATTGATTCCATAATTGTGTTGTTGTGGATATCTTCATTGTTTGACTTATAGACCAGAAATCTATAAGCAGCACTATTACTTGCCGGACCAAGATATACACAATCAATGGTCTTCGGTCCAAGTTTTGTTCTTTTGGGTAAAGGTACTTGAACCTTTGCAATGCAACCCCACACTTTCATCATTTTGTAGGAAGGAAGTTTTCCTTTCCATAGTTCATAAGGTGATTTATCGCTCCTTTTATGAGGAATTCTATTAACTATCATATTTGCAGTTAAGCATGCTTCACCCCACAAACTATGTGGTGCTCCCGAAGTAATCAACATTGAATTAATCATGTTTTTCAATGTTCTATTTTTCCTTTCGGCTACTCCATTTTGTTGTGGAGTATAGGGAGCCGTGGTTTGGTGAACTATGCCATGATGAGAACAAAATTCTACAAAGTCCTTAGACTCATATTCTCCTCCTCTATCGGATCTCAGAATTTTTATTCTTTTATCAAGTTGGTTTTCAACTTCAGCCTTGTATGTCTTAAACATATTCAAAGCTTCATCTTTGGTATGTATTAGGTATACATAACAATATTTACTGCAATCATCAATAAATGATACATAATAGTTCTTTCCTCCACGTGTGGGTGTGGCTTTGTAATCACATAAATCGATGTGGATAAGTCCAAGTACTTGGTTAGACTTTTCAACAAATTTGTGTGGATGGCTTGAATATTTAGATTCAACACATACCTCACATTTTGTCTTGTTATCCATGGAACACTTGGGTAATAACCCAAGTCTTGTCATCCTTTGTAAGGATCAGAAGTTTACATGTCCTAGACGGGAATGCCATAAGGAATAAGAGTCAAACATGTACATAGAAGCAGAGCTAGAGCCTGCGGTTTTATTGCTATTTACAACATTTACAATATTTACATCATCATTGTTCATCACACTAAGTTTGAAGAGCCCCTCATTTAGGTAGTCATTTCCAACATACATCCCACCCTTAGTAATCACAAATTTATCAGATTCAAACACCATCTTGAATCCTTTGTTACTAAGTGTGGGTCCAGAAATCAAGTTCTTTGTAATAGCCGGTACATGCAAGACATTGGTGAGCACAAGTTCCTTTCCCGATGTAAGCTTGAGAATCACCTTCCCCTTCCCTTCAACTTTTGCGGTTGTGGCATTACCCATATACATGGGTTCTTCATCATCAACTTTTTGGTATGTAGCAAACATGCTCTTGGAGTTACAAATATGTCTGGTGGCACCGGTATCAACCCACCAATCGGTCACGTTTGTAACCATAAAAGCCTCAATTACTCCAACGAATTGATTTGGAGCATTGACCACATTGGCTTGATGGGGGTTTCCACCGGCACCTCCTCCTCCGGGACCACCATGGTTTCTCCTATGGCGACAATCCTTCGCTCGATGCCCCGGCTTGCCGCATACCCAGCAACTCATCACAGGCTTCTTGAAAGGCCTTCGTTGTACGGATAGTGGGTTTGAAGCATTGAGATTTTGCTTGAAACCCATCGCCTTTCCCTTTCCTTTTTGGAACTTTGACTTTGATGAGTTTCCGGCAACCATGTTTGCATTTGGTTCCAACGAGATTGCATCCGCCTTCTCGTTCATCCGGTTGTCCTCCTCCACCCGCAATTTGAGTATCAATTGCTCAAAACTCATATCCTCGGACAAATGTTTAAGATAGAGTTTAAAATTTTTCCAGGATGAAGGTAACTTATCAATTATTGAACCAATAACAAAGTTAGAGTTGATGCCCATACCTTCGACTTCCAATTCATGGACCAAGATTTGCATTTCTTCTACTTGTTTCACGACCGGTTTGGAATCCGTCATCTTATAGTTTAGGAATTTGCCCACGATAAATCGTTTGGAACAAGCGACTTCCGTCTTGTACTTTGATTCCAACGACTCCCAAATTTCTCTTGCCGTGGTGAAGGATGAATATATGTCATAAAGACCATCATCCAAACCATTAAGAATAAAATTCCGACAATTATATTCGTTGGCGTTCCAAATATCCAAGGATCGTTGGAACATAGCCAATTCAATTTGGGATAGGGCGTTTTCTCCTTCTCCAACCGGCGGTGTCGGTGATTGATCGGTAAGCACGTTGGACACTTTCAAAGTTGTCAAGTAGAAGAGCATCTTTTGTTGCCATCTTCTAAAATCGGAACCCTTAAATTTTTCGGGTTTCTCCACATTCGATTTCAACAAAGAAGAGTTTTCCATCATCAATGGAATTTATGTCTAAGATTGTTAGACCTTAGATACACGAATTGAAATTCGTAACACACAATATTGAATCAAATGGAAATACTGAATTATTTATATGTATATATATATATCCGAAATTTACATATCAATGAAAATACATAATCAAAAATTCAAGATAAAATACTAACTCGACTTTCTTGATCACGAAGTTGAAGAAGAACGTTTGTTGGTTTGAGGTCTGCAAAGCAGTGTCCTTAGACAGAAATTCGTCCCTCGTACCGTATCGATTGGACGTCTATCTAGAGGATACAACAACCCGTTCAAGAATCGAACTCTCGAACCCGACGAATCAAACTATGCTTCCATGATGAAGAACAATGAAGAACTTTGAGAGAATTTAAGAGAATATGTGTTTTTCCGTCTGTCATAATCTGTTACATATGCTTCCTATTTATACTAGATCAACCGGTGCCAATGAACCATTGTAACTGTTCGGTTATGGTGGTTGGAGGATGAAAAGTCACACCTTTTCATCTTTGCCCTATTTACATATCTAGTACTTGAGGTATGATTGAGATTATCCCAACAGCTACAACCCAAATGCTCTTAATGCAATGCAGCTACAAATGTAGATCAAGACATCGAGATGCTCTTCATCGAAGGAATAAGGGAAGGCTTGAAAACGGACAGAAAGGCGGGTTAATTAGGAGGCCTAGTAGAGGGATAGTGGGGGTAGTGGTTGGGGAAGGAAGGGAAGGAGGTGAAAAGTGTGGAAGATGAAATAGTAGAGGGATAGTGGGGGTAGTGGTTGGGGAAGGAAGGGAAAGAGGTGAAGAGTGTGGAAGATGAAAGGGTGGTGGTAAAATTACTAAAATAACCGGCTCACAATAGAAGACACAATCTTAATATAGGGATAGAAAGGTCTTTTAGAAATAAAGAATTAAAAAAATGGAAAATTCAAGAAAATTTGTAGAGAGATTTCTAACACACCATTGTGCCACGTCATTGGTGAAGGTTCTTGTTTTTATATATATAAAAGATTTGTATATAGCAAAATAAGAAAAAACAGGAAATAATATGAAAGTCTTTAAATTTAAAGAAATTTCCAAAGTTTTATATAAGAGGGAGAAATAATGATTTTGATTATTTCTCACCAATAAGACGTATTAATTTTTTAGGACTTTCTGTTGTAAATGAATTCTACTTTGCGAAGCTGAAGTTTCAGTCGGCAACACTTCCAAATGCTACTTCTTTGGATCCTACGAACGACCTCTCTAGGCTTCGCTATCGTACATGGCAATATATGTTTAGGAGAGATAAATAATGATTTATTAAATATATTGAATATTTTAATAAGTGATATATATGTAGTTAATGTTATAATTGCTAAATAGAGTAACGGTTGGATTTTGATGTAATTTTTTTAGAGATTATAAGTTTTGATATTCTATTTTAGATAAATTGTAGTATAATTGACCCAGATGCTCTAATGTTGCAGTCATTCCTTCCCATTCCCTCTTCGTAAAAAAATATTACATGAACACAATGTTAGAGTTGATGTAGGTTTGCCTAGATGTTTACTTCATAACCTATAAATTTAATCGAGACAATTTGTATAGACTTACAAAACATTTCTATAATCTTATGTGTAGTTTCGTATAATACGTATGAAATGCAATGTGTATACATTATATATTTTCATATGTGAAACATTTAAGACTACTTTTTACATACACAAGTAATTTTGAATGTTTCACATACTATATAAAGCTAGGGACGTGCAAGACATGAACGGTTCAAAAATCCGAACTAAACCCGAACCAAAACGAGGTGTTTTGCAGAACCTGAATGCCACAAAATCCAATAACCCAACTTCTGGAGGAGTTTTGGTTTCGAATTAGGTTCGATTTTTGGCGACTGGACCCGTCCGAAACCAAATATAATATTATATAAATATATTTATTCATCTAATTATTTTTCGAAAATCCTAAATCTTGATCGGTCATACCATAATATAATTTCTATATCGATTTCATCAATCATCTCAACAAATTGAATTTATTCTCAACATTGATTTGCATATAACCATATCTGAACCGGATCGACCCTTCCTGACCCAAACAAGACCAATCCGAACCCAAAACAATCTGAAATTCAAAACCCAAAATTCAAGGTTTAATTTCGTTATCCGAAATCCAATCAAAATTTTAATTTGTCCATCTAAGCCCGTCCAACCCCAATCCACCCTACACACACCCATAATATACACTGTATTTTCACACATATTATTTAGGCTATGTTTGGCAACCAAGTTGACAAGCTAGCTGGTAGCTGAGCTAGCTGATGAAGAAGTCACATTTGACAAAAACTAGCTTTTAAACACATAAAATGACCAAAAAGAATATTTTCAAAAAATTATCAATTACAATATTTAATTATATAATAGAAATAAATTTATATCAGTATAATATGTTAATTAATACAACTAATGTAATAAAAAATTAAATAATATAACATGTTAATAAAAAGAATTTAAAGTTTATTATTACACATATACTATAAATTTTGAATTTGTTAAAACAAGTTTTAGAAAAAAAAATATTTAATTTATAATTTTAAATAACCGTCACATATCATATGAAAAAATAATAATAAAATTGAAAAGATAAATAGTAATTGATAATTAAAATATTAAAAAATAAATAAAAATAAGTTATATGATCAACAATAACCTCTAAATAATTAAAAATTAATATCAATATATAATTAAAATTTAATTTAATAATTTTCAGTTAATATTAATTAATATTTATTAATTAATAATAATTAAAATAAAAAATTAATATTTATTTATAATAATAGTTAATAAATAATAATTAATATTAATAAATGTAATATTAGAATATTTACAAAAAGCTAGCTTATAAACTATCTTATAGTTATCCAAACATGTATATAAGCTAGTTTTTTTTGGCAAACAATGCCTTGGGACATCCACAATGGTCAAAGACTTGAAAAAAATAAAAAAATAAAAAAAAATATGTTGGTCCCACCAATATATATACTTTCTCTCTCTTTTGACTCTCACATTAATTTTTTCAAAGACTCGAGGAACATCAAGTCTTTGATGAGTAAAATCATTTTCAAGCCTTCCTCTCCAATGGTCAAGTCATGTTCAAGTCTTCTTCAAATACCATTGGTGATGCTCTTAGGGCATCTCCAATGAGTCACACTATATTTTACACCAAATATAAAAAATAATGTAAAAAGTAGTGTAAATTTTACTGTTAATAGTAAATCTTCTTCAATGGATAATACTGTTTTTTAAAAGTGATATAAAGTAGTGTAAATGAATAGTGTTACACCAAATATAGTGTAATACTATTCATTACAATAAATTTAGTGTGGAAAATAAAGACCCTATTGAAAATGTAAATAGTGTTATTTACATCAAATTTAGTGTTTAGTATTTAGGGGGTGTTTGGGATTGCGTTTCACAGGCGCTTATCTTCTTATTGCGTTAGCTCGCCGGAGTAAGTGTTTGGATTGGAGATTGAAAACTCCTTATTGCGTTAGCTCGCCGGAGAAACGCGATTTTTTGAGAAGTAGGTTGAGACCTACTTTTCCAGGCCGTAATTTTTGAGAAGCAGATAAGCAGACGCAATCCCAAACACCCCCTTAGTGTTTGGTTTAGTGACCCAATTAGAGATGTTGTTGATGTCTGAAACAAGATCCAAAAAGTAGTATTTGTTGAATTGAAACACACGTCCTTGTTGATGAGAGTGGTGGTGGTATTAATAGAAACTACAAATAACTCCCCCAAAGAGAAGGAGTCAAGGAGGAGAGATGTATCATTATTTTAGTGGTACCCCATTCAAGAATCACTCTCCTCCATCACATTCACAATCGCCATTTTTATATATGCAACACGCCGTTTGAATCGCTCTATCCATTCCTTCCTTCAAATCAAATACCCTTTTTCCCCTCTATCTATCCATCTTTTTCCCCCTTTTTCTCTCTCTATCTCCATCTCTAGGGTTTGATTGATTTCCCCCTAATTCCACCTTCCTGTTTTCTTTTTCTAAATAAAAGCAATGACGACCAAGAATAACTTCTTGCCTCCAGGTTTTGTTTCGAATCTGCAGGATGTGCTTAAGAAGAAAGGGAATAATGAAGATGATGATGATAAAAAGGAGGATGATCAATCTGAATCTGCTGCCGCCGTACAATCTTCTTCGACTCCTGATGAATATGATCCTTCGAAGCCTGTGATTTTTGTTACCAATAGCGATGGGATCGATTCGCCTGGTCTTACTTGTCTTGTTGAAACTCTTGTTGCTCAAGGTCTCTATAATGTCAGTGTCTGCGCTCCTCGAGTGTAATTTTCTCTTCACCCCCCTTTCCATTTTCTCTCATTCTATCATCCGGTTCCACAGATTATATATATATATATATATATATATATATATATATATATGTATATGAAACAAACACATGTTAATCGATATTCTAAATCATCTAAGGCTATCATTTAATGTATTGATTAACATATATTTGCTTTACAATGTGTTTTAGGTGTAATTTTTGTTTCACAAGCATGCTAAAAAGTTTCACACTGCGTAACAAGTTTATGTTAATCTATATTTTAAATCCTAGTCTTAGATGAAAAAAATCATATGAAATATCACAAGGTTCTCAAGGTTATCACAATTTCATGGGTTCTCAAAGAAGATCCCCTGTATATGTATGTATGTAAGTATATATCCCATTTTTTGATTTGTTTTGATTCCTTTCTTCTATATGTTTCCTTGGTATAATTTCAATCGTTTTATGAAGAAAAAACTGGGTTCTGCTTGTTTTATTTGTTTATGGCTTATTGGGGTTCTACCATTTTTCAAACCAAAGAGTTTATCCATGGGGGAAATTGTTGATATTTAGATATGTTTTTTTTTTGCAGGGATAAATCATTGACTGGCCACTCATTTTCATACCAAGAATCAATTGCAGTGAGCACAGCAGAAATCAAAGGTGCCACTGCTTATGAGGTTTCTGGTATGTATCATATCTTTCTTTTTATCATTAATCAATGCACACATTTTGTTGTTTTTCTTAATTTGAATGTAATTTAATAAGTTTTCCAATGATTTTGAAGAATTTTTCTTTGATTCATTATTGGTTTCTAAACTGAATTTTTGTTTTGAATCTTTTTCATGTAGGTACCCCTGTGGACTGTGTTTCTTTAGCATTATCGGGGGCATTGTTTGCTTGGTCAAAGCCACTTCTGGTATGTTTTCATATGGTGCCAGCATATGATTTTAGGGCCTGTTTGGTTGGACAGAATGGTTTTGAAGGGATTTGGATTTAGTGTTAGGATTTGGATTTAGTGTTAGGATTTGGAATTGGAATGATTTCGAGTCTTTGGTGTGTATGATTTGTAGGATTTGGAATGCCATTCTTTATAAATAGTTTTTATAAACAAATATTATAAACTTATAAAGGTAATTAAATTAACCTTTTATTAATTGATTATTACGAAACAAGTGTTTTTAACATATTTTAAAACATTATTATAAACAAATCCTATGAATCCCGCAAAATACCAACTACCCCCTTTGTGGGATTTCATTGAAATCAGGGGGTTTCAATTCCGGACTTTTCTTTAAACCAAACGCGGGTTTGGAATGGAATTTAATTCCAAAACCCGCAAACCAAACGTGCCTTTAGTAAAATTTGACTTGTTCTCGTTGCTTGCATTTTGGCAATATGGTTTGTAGGATTTGGAATGGAATTCAATTCCTTTCTTTGTAAATAATTTATAAAAACAAATTATAAAAAAATTATAAAAATAACTAAATTTCCTTTTTATTAATTTATTATTACAAAACAAATGTTTTAAACATATTTTAAAACATTTACGAACAAATCCTTTGAAATCTCGTGAAATACTAAGTTACCAACTACCCCATGTGTTTTTCAAATCCCATGTTTGTGGGATTTCAATTCCGGACTTCCCTTTAAGCGACACACGTGGGATTGGAATGAAATTCAATTCCAAATCCCACCAAATCCCGCAAACCAAACATGCCTTTAAAATTTTCGTTCTCATTGCTTGCGTTTTGGGTATGATCAGGTGATCGTTGGAATTAACAAAGGTCCAAGCTGTGGCCATGATATGTAAGTAGTTTTTCTATGTTTCTACTTTCTATCTCTAATGGCCTTTCTCTTTTCAGTAATTATATTTAATCCTTTCAAGATTATTAATTAACAATCAAACTATTACACGGTTTTCATGTAAAGCTATCAATAATTCCATATCCATTATTTATGATCATACAGGTTTTACTCAAGTGGTGTAGCTGGTGCTAGAGAGGCCTTAATTAGTGGTGTGGCATCTTTATCCGTATCCCTTAGCTGGTAAATACTAAAAAAATCTTGTTTTTGTGCTTTGTTGTTGTTCTTTCTTTACTTTTATCATCAGTTTTTATGCATTATGCATGTTTAATAGATCGAACCGACTGTTTATGTGTTGTAGGAAAAAGGGCGAAAGTCAAGAAAGTCATTTCAAGGATGCGGTTTCTGTGTGTTTGCCATTAATAAAGGCGACCATAAGAGATTTAGAGAAAGGGGTTTTCCCCAAAAGTTCTTCGTTACATATAACCCTTCCTACATCCCCTTCAGAGAACAAGGTCCGTCTCAAAGTGTTTGTTAACTTCACGATTTTATGTCTTGTACGTTTGATAAATCTGCTTTGCATTTTACATACATGATTTTGGTACGATTAGAACCGGATAGGATAGGACTGGTCAAGTTGCCCTTAAAAGGTTGTTTGATGATTATATATATAGAGGAATGTTCAAACGAGAACGCCAACTATATAAGAAAATACGAGAACGGCCGTCCATGTACAAAATCAATGATATTTTACACTAACAACAAAAAACTGGACGCGGGCGACTTTGGCCGCAACTTGAAAGTCGCGGGGCAAGTCGCGTGAATTATGTATGATTTTGTACATGGGCGGCCGTTCTCGTGTTTTCTTAAATAGTTAGCGTTCTCGTTTGAACTCACCTCTCTCTCTCTCTATATATATATATAGAGAGAGAGAGAGGGAGGATTAACGAGAACAATACCTATCTAAACGAACACGAGAACGAACAAAATCATATATGATTTTACATTAACGCGTGAAAAAAGGACTTTGGCCGCGGCTTCAGGTCCGTGTGGCTTTTTCGCGCGTTAATATAAAATCGTATATGATTTTGTTGGTTCTTGTGTTCTTTTAAATAAGTTTTGTTCTCGTTTGATCCTCTCTCTCTTATATATGTGTGTGTGTGTGTATATATATATATATATATATATATATATATAAAAGGTAAGAAGGGATTTGGACCGTTGATCACTTTTAAACTCAAACCCACCCATGAACCGCGCTTGATATAGGAATTGATCTGGCGCATCTTGGTGCATCTCATCTCGGTGGAATAACTCCGATGAGAAGAAAAAAGGCGTTAAGATATATACATATATATATATATATATATATATATATATTTTAATAGTTATTAATGACACAGATCAAGTAAATATGTAAATAATATAATTTATAAGCATTTGTTATACAATTTTCATATGCATAAATACATACATATATAATTGTACCAAATTTGAATGAAGAATTTGATGTAATTTCTGGAATTGCAAATCACGATAAAATGGTTTTTGATGTGCCTTTGGAATTCTATTGCGACCCCAACTATTTCGTTAAAGAATTGCGATCACTCGTCGTTTGCAGGGATTCAAGTTAACGAAGCAGAGTTTATGGAGATCAAAACCAATTTGGCAAGCTATTGCAGCCAACAGGAATCCTTCGGCTTCACGTTTTATGGCCAATCAACCGGGCATGGGTTTGCAGCTTGCACAGCTTGGTCGAGATGCATCTGCAGCAGTATGGAGCTCATAAATTTCTATAAATTGGGTTGGGTTTGTTTTTTTGCATCTTTCTTTTTTTAAATTGCTTTGGTGTGTTGTATGAATAAGGGTGCAGCACGGCGGTTAAACTCACAGAAGAAGAATTTGGAGATTATTGAATCAGTTGGGGTATCGGGAAAAGTCGACCCCAATAGGGTCGTGAAGTATTTCAGGCTAGAGGTTGGTTATATTGAGCTATTGAGTCTTTATATATATATATATTTGATAATTGGTCGTTTGGCTTCATTGTACGTCTATAATTGGCGATGCAGTTGCAAGACACCAACCAAGAAGACACGGATGAGAATCTTGATTTCAGAGCCCTTCAGAATGGATTCGTAAGTACTTATGAATCAAATACCCTTGTTGACTTATGAACGAAATAGATGACTTCCTATATTCAAAATTGATACGAATACGTTAAGCTTTTGACAAATGTGAAGAAGTGCTAAAAATTGAAAACATTGTTAGATATGTATCATGCTGTCTTGAATTTGGAAAATATTTGGATTTTTGATAATTAAACCAAAGATTTTTTGTGGGGGACGATTTTAATATCCCCTGCTTTACTTTTGAGGTAGAGATTAGGTCTGCATACATCTTATCTCTGTCAGACTTAGACCCAACCAAAGATTTTGTGGGGGACTATTTTGATATCCCCTGCTTTACTTTTGAGGTAGAGATTAGGTCTGCTTACATCTTATCCTTGTCAGACTCAGACCCAACCAAAGATTTTGTTGGGGACTATTTTGAATATCCGCATGGAAAACAATAGCTCTACTTTTGAGATAGAGGTCAAGTCTGCCTACATGTTACCCCTCCCGGACCCCACCAAAGATTTTTGTGGGGGACTATTTTCAATATTCTTACGGAAACAACCAATCTACTTTTAAGCTAGAGGTCAGGCCTGCATACAATCTTATCCCTCTTTGATCCTACTAGAGATTTTTGTCGGGAACTATTTTCAATATTCTCACATAAACAACCGCTCTACTTTTGAGCTAGTGGTTAGGTCTTCATACATCTTACCCCTCCCAGACCCCAAATCCGGGTGAGATATACCATATTCATTTGGTTTTGACTATTTTCAATATCCAATGATTGTGAAAAACAATCTCGATGTTGAACTGTCATGGTTTTCAATGTCTATTGCTTTTTATTGGTATCAAAGAACTCAATATGAACCACAAGGGTTGTGGCCTACTGGTTAAGGCCCTGGGGGATGTGGTGGAATATCCCATCTGCCCAGGGTTCTAATCCAGGCGTACACAACAATTGTGGCCACTGAGGTTTAATCAGGGCTGATGTCTTACAATCATAATTTGCCAAGGGATTAATCTAGGCATAGCCTAAGACACTCTTCCCAAAAAAAAAGAACTCAATATGCCCTTACACACCATTTGTAATGTAAGTGCGAAAGAATCATTTTTTTCTTGTTTTTTTTTCTTGAAATAGGTCTCTGTTACTCCAATCTCTGTTTCTTCGATGATTGAGCCAGAAATTGAAACAGCCGCGTCCAAATGGGTTTCTGACGCACTTCAATCCGATAACTGAAGTGCATTAGTCGACGTCGTCTATGTACATTCGAGGGCGGAAGTCGGGTATTTTCAGGTTTTAGTAATTATTTGAAGAAATTGACATCATTGTTGAGTTTGTGTTGTTGAGGTAGATTTTTGAACTTCACTGGGCAAGAAAAACCTTACCCACAAGATTGTGTGACATGTTGTAAAAAAGGACCTTTTTGGCCTTTTGGTTATTTATTGCTGACAAAGTTGTCACCAATTTGTTTTTATTTTATTTTATTTTATTTAAATGTAATTTTGATTTGGAATTGTAATTTTTTGTAGTTGTTTGTTGTTTAAATTCATGTATTTAATGCTATATTTTAAGGTTATTGATTCTTTGTTTTATAGAAATTGTTTTTTTATGTATATAGAAAGTATGAGTCTGTTTATTAACAGTTTAACAAGCTTAACGAGACACAACTTATTCGGTTAACTATAGATGGCTGTTTGGTAGTGGTTTAATGATATAGAAAGTGGTTTCTTCCGTAACCTACAAAATCATCTTTATTTATGATGACTTAATGGAAAAATATCTAAACAGCCCTATTGACAAGTGCATATTGAGTTGTGACATTTTATAGTCAAATTTACGGGAAATTGACATAAATAACCATTTTTTAAATAAATCTTTAACTTTTAACCATTCAAATTATTTTTTTACAAAAATAGCCGGAATCCCGCAAGCCTAACACCGCAAGGCTTGCGGTGTCAGCTTTTTCTGACAAACGAAAAAAATATTATTTTTTTTAAAAAACGTCGATCCCGCAAGCCACCGCAAGCGCACCGCAAGCCTTGCGTTTTGTCAGAAATAATTTTTTTTTCGTTTTGTCAGAAAAAGCTGACACCGCAAGTCTTGCGGTGTCAGACTTGCGGGATTCCGGTCATTTTTGTAAAAAAATATTTTGCATGGTTAAAAAGTAAAAACCATTTCATGAAATGGCTATTTCCGTCAATTTCCCTCAAATTTACCCTTTATGGAGGGGAAATGACTTTACAAGTTCTGTTAAGGTGGTTGGAGGGTGATTAATAGGTGGTTGGAATGGCTGTTTTTTCTTCTTCTTAATTCATGATTGTTTAACTTTATAATGATTTGGCCAAGTGTGGAAAAAGAATTCAAAATGATTGCTCCTGTTTAGTGAAATGGTCAAAGTTCTATAAAAAGAAAACTATCTACTAGTAAAGTTTGTCTAATAATTATGGGGAGGCTAATCGCACCCCTAACCATAACTAATGGCACCCCTAAAAACATCTTCAACAACTTCCTCATAATTTCTTCAAAATGGAGAATCAAAGACAAAATCCCTAAAAAAAATACATGCATCTCCAACACTTCCCCATTTTTAAAGAATCCAACCTTAATTAAAATATTTCATTCATCTATTAAAATATTATTTTTCTCTCTACATATTTATTTTCAAAATTTCCTATTGGTCATCTCACTTGGTAATCATTTTTGGTGTGATCTCCTTATTTGGAGAAAAAAACTCTCTCCAACTTTCTCCATTTTGGGGATAATTTTGGGAAAGCTGTTGAAGCAAAATATTAGCCCAAAATCCTCATTTTCTCCATTTTGAGGAAGCTGTTGGAGATGCTCTAAGACTAGTGATGTGATCTTTTTTTTTATCTTTTTGTTACTTCTTATTTTTGTTTTATTTATCTTTGAGTTAATTGCATTTTTGGTCCCTGTGGTATGTTGATTTTCGAACTTTTGGTCCCCAAAAATTTTTTATTGCAAGAATAACCCTGTAATATGCAGAAGTGCTCGCTTTTGGCCCCTCCGAGCTAACACCGTTAGGTTGCATCTGTTAAATGCTCCATGTGCCTTGCACATGAGGGTAAATTATTCATTTTACTCACTTTTTTACTTTTCACTAAAACAATAAACTATAGGGACCAAAATTGTAATTTACTCTTAATTATAATATATATATCTATACTATCTTATAAAGCATATAGACTAAAAGTCTTAAAGTCTTAAATATTTTTTTATTTAAAAATTAATTATATTTCTTTTCTTTCTATATTATGCTGATTCTGTTTTTTCTATTATTATTTTTAATAAAACTGAAAATTAATTGTTGTAGTTATCTTTTTCTATCTCTCTAACAGCTTAAACTCAAATTTTTTTTTATTTAAAAAATTAATTAAATTCCTTTTCTTCCTTTATTTAAGCCTGAAAAATATATAATTATTTTGAAAAAAAATATGATTATTCATGTTAGAGAAAAATATATTAAAATTAAAAATCCAACAAACAGATTATTAAATCATTTATGAAACTTGAAAATTTCGAAAAACGATTTATGAAACATAAAAATCTTGAAGTTTTTGAAAAAATAATTTATAAAACTCAAACAAACAGTTTATGAACATGAAAAAATCGAAAAAACGGTTTATAGAAGATAAAAAAATTCATATAATACACTATAATTTAATAAAAACAATTAATGTGATTACATGAATATAAAACTTTCCGTCTCATTTAACGTTAAATGTCACTTTTTATGGGTTTCAAACTTTCTTGAATGGTATTTGGTATGCTTGTAAACGGTCTAAATGATCTATGTATGCCTTTAAATGTCACTTACCCGAGTAATAGGACTTCCCTTCTCTCTGACAGATTCTTCTGTCGCTCCTTTTACTCTTCAAGAATTAAAAGAAGGAACCATCAAGAAGCAGTAGTGGAAAATGCAATAACAATAAGAAAACGTGGCTTCTTAGAGATTGTTGATCTCATGCTAAAGCTTCAATCAAATGATCAATCTTCCTCTTCCACTGATTTGAACGACAAGAAGTTGCAGAACTCATCCAAGAACAACAAAGATGTGATCAAGCCATCAGCCAATTTTATGTTTCTCACCTTTTTCAATTTAAACAACATATACATGCATGCGTTACATACATTATATATGTGTTTGTGTGTGTCAATTTAAAAGATTGATATTCACATGTATATACAATTACTCGGCAAAAGCCCTTTTGTACTTTTTTAATAGATTGAAGGAAGCCCTTTGTTCACTTTTTCTTCTTTACCTTCACATGATTAAACAGACTGTTGGTTTGAGTAAGCAACACATCAATCAGGATGTCAATAAGGGTGCTGCAGGTTTAACCTTTAAGAGCGATCAACGAGCAGAAAGGAGAAAAGATGCAAGACTTACATTAATTATGAGTTTTAGGATACTTCATTTTGTGCTTTTTTTCTTTTCTTGAAATTCCCTTCTTTACTATGGTTGGGTACATTAAACATGAATTATATATATGTAAATATATATATATTGGTTATGTGACATCTAAAAATTTCAGGTTATATGGGCTAGCAAGACACCAAACCAAACAGACCATGAACCCCTTCTATGGCTACACGTACCAACATATTATCATTATATGTGTTTAAATATAGTTTCATGAATTTTTTGAGAGCCAGATTTATTATTATTGCACCAAAAGTTAGTGAGTTTGATGATTAGTTTTGTGCAATTTGCCAACTATACTGGCTTCAAAATAGTTGTGGTAAATACCGTTTGAAAAGGTTTGGTCAGTAAATCGAAGTATCGCTAAAATGTTATGTGTTGTTTGGATGGATTGCGCATACCTTTTTTCTTACATATAGACAAATTTTGCATCCCGCCGCATTGCACGGGTACACTGCTAGTATATATATATATATATATATATATATGTGTGTGTGTGTGTGTGTGTGTGTGTCTGTATATAACTCTCAAAAACTCCGACGACAACCCCGACGAAAAACCACCGATCCCGACCAAAAACCCCGACGATGTGAGGAGGATGAGTAGTCCACCACCGTACTGCCCAAAATCCACCACCGTACTCCGTTTCCGCCCATCCCTCTTCTCCTCTGATTTTCGACCACCACACCACAGACCATCGACTGGGGCTGGAAATCGATCAAGAACCGATTGGGGCTGCTGGGTTGAAATCGACGAGAGAAGAGAGAAAGCGTTGTTGCTGCTGTTGTGTAGAAGAAATCGAGAGGAGGGAGTGGGATCTGCGGTGGTCGGCGCTGGTGGTCTGTGGTTCTTGCTGCCGTGAAATCGAGAGGGGGAAAGAGAAATTGGGAGGTGAGGAAGGAGGGAAGAAATCGCAGGTATGGTGGAGAAATCGAGTGAGGATGGTTGCAGATCCCGTAATCGAGAGAAAACAAGAAGGGGGCGGTCGCCGGCTGGAGGTGGCTGGCCGGAGTTGAGCGAGAAAGAGGGATGGTGGCTGAAATCGTGAAAAGAGGTGTGTGGGGGGGGGGGGGGGGGTTTCTTGTTTCCAGCGAGAGAAGTAAATGAAACTTGCAATTTTGGTCCCTGTGTTTTTTTGTCTTTAGTGTAAAACAAATAAAATAAAGTAAAATAACTAAAATGTCCTCACGTGACTTGCACATGAAGGGTTTTGACAGAGGCAACCTAACGGTGTTAGTTCCGAGGGACCAAAACCGAGCACTTCTGCATATTACAAGGTTATTCTTGCAATAAAAATTTCCTGGGGACCAAAAGTGTGAAAATCAACATACCACGAGGACCAAAAATGCAATTAACTCTTTATCTTTTTTATTTATAATTAATATGGCATTTTATTTATTCTTTTGTTTTTATTTATTTATACAAAATTTTAATTATATAAACATTAATTTTTCTGATATAAATTTTTGTAAATATAATTTTTTTTCTCAACGTTGGATTCTTTTAACATTATTAGTATGAGTTATTATTTTTTTCTTTTGGTTTTCTTTTTGCTTTTATTTTTTAAAATTTTACAGGTTAATTTTATTTAATAATAACTTTTTAACTAATAATATAAAAAAGTAAACATTAATTTGTTTAATATATATTAGTATCCATATAAATATTGCAGAGTGTTTTTTTGCAATGTTTGCAATTTTTTATTCAATGACGATGTTTTGCATCATCTTCAATGAACTCTCTATTTTACTCTCTGAAACTTCTCTAATAAACCCTCTATTTTACTATTTGAAATAAAAAAATGAATAGTAACTCTCTAAATATAGAGAGACACTATTTATACTCTCTTTCTTTTTGTAGAGTAGAAAAGAGAATATATTTGAAATATTCTCCTTTAGAGTAAAAAATAGAGTAATACATTGGAGAAGACATAACATGTTTTTTTATTTTTTACTCTATAATAAAGGGTAAAATAGAGAATTACATTGGAGATGCCTTAAATACTTGTTTTAATTTATGTACCTTATGACTATGAGTTGATTTATCTTGCTCATAAGTGTCGGTAGACTTCAATGCATCAATGATTATTGGTTTCCTGTAATAATCTTACATGCAATGCATGATATTTTGTTAAATGTCATGGAATGCATATTGTTTCATGAAAGTACCACCTTCATCCGATACATCGCATAAACCGTTATGTACATCGACATATTTTGTAGAAATTCAACGAAATTCGACGAAATGAAGTAAATTAATGTAAAGAATCAATGAGAATCCAAATGCAATTGACGATTTAGATGAAGGTTGCACGAGTTGTAACATTTTACTGGGTTGCAAAACAACCGTGACCTATATATGTATTATGTATATATAGGGTCCGGTTATTTTACAAACCATTGAAATCTAACAAACCGTACAAACCTCATTCAGCCAATCACAATTTTTCATTTTTTTCATAACTATGAGGGTTGATTAGTCAGATTATATGAAACAATTTCATCAAGAATATACGAGGATTGATTAATCAAAAATATATGAAACAAATTTAATCAAAATGAGAAATACATGAAACAATTTCATTTTTACATGGAAACAAAAATATATGAAACAATTTTATCAGGAAAATAATCATATGAAACAATTTCATCGTATAAAACACTTTCATGAAACAAATTCATTCAATTTTGCAATGAAAACGAATGTTTATACGGTTTATTAGATTTCACTAGTTTATAAGATATGTATAGCAATATAAATGTAACAATCTTAATAAATATCTAAAGTAATATGTAAATAAATATGTATATATATATATATACTAATATAAATATGAGAATATAAACAAATATGTATAATAATATATGTTAGTCCCAGATGGCTTAACAAGTATTGTAGAAGGGGGGGGGGGGGGGGGGGTTGAATACAATACACAAAAATTTCACAATTTTAATTCTTATATTTGAAAAACTTTCAAAAGAATTACACACAGAAAACTTAAGATTGTTGCGGAAAAGAACAGATAAACTATTCTAACAATCTTACACAAAGTATACAACAAAACAACTAAGAACACTAAGAGCAAAGCTATTGAGTTTTAAGGCTTAAAAGAAGGTTTCTTGCACTGAGAGAATTTCTTGAAAGCGTGAGAATTGCATGAAAAGCACTTCTCCTTTTATAGTGCCAAGGAGTGCCCAAGCATTAAATGCTTGGGACACTTGTCATCTTCACATATGCTGATAATGTTGACTTCAGGAGAACTATGAAGTCCTTGTCACTTTTCACTAGGTGCAGACAGAGTAGCTTGAGCAGATAAAAGGGACCTTAACTGAAAGTGGATAAAGAGACAAACTGTCACTTTTCTCTGCTGGAGGATATTGTCCCATAATAAATGATCTTCTGTCTTGAGCTTTTAGCACCGAAGTGGTTTCCACCGAGATTGAGAAATCTTCGGTGGAAAGAAGGCTAATCCACCGAAATTGCAAGCATGTTTCGGTGGTGAGAGGACCACCGAAATAGTCATCGGTGGTGGATGGGGCCACCGAATTTGTCCAAGCACTTCGGTGGAAGAAGGCCACCGAAATTGTCCTATAAATTCGGTGGAGAGAAGGCCACCGAAATGTCAAGGAATTTCGGTGGTGATGACTTGTTTGAATGTTGCCGAGAGTCTTCTATTTTCCACAAGTAGAGAGTCTTCAAGCTTGGTTTCGGTTGATCTTCGACTTCACCGAGGTTGAATACAATACACAAAAATTTCACAATTTTAATTCTTATATTTGAAAAACTTTCAAAAGAATTACACACAGAAAACTTAAGATTGTTGCGGAAAAGAACAGATAAACTATTCTAACAATCTTACACAAAGTATACAACAAAACAACTAAGAACACTAAGAGCAAAGCTATTGAGTTTTAAGGCTTAAAAGAAGGTTTCTTGCACTGAGAGAATTTCTTGAAAGCGTGAGAATTGCATGAAAAGCACTTCTCCTTTTATAGTGCCAAGGAGTGCCCAAGCATTAAATGCTTGGGACACTTGTCATCTTCACATATGCTGATAATGTTGACTTCAGGAGAACTATGAAGTCCTTGTCACTTTTCACTAGGTGCAGACAGAGTAGCTTGAGCAGATAAAAGGGACCTTAACTGAAAGTGGATAAAGAGACAAACTGTCACTTTTCTCTGCTGGAGGATATTGTCCCATAATAAATGATCTTCTGTCTTGAGCTTTTAGCACCGAAGTGGTTTCCACCGAGATTGAGAAATCTTCGGTGGAAAGAAGGCTAATCCACCGAAATTGCAAGCATGTTTCGGTGGTGAGAGGACCACCGAAATAGTCATCGGTGGTGGATGGGGCCACCGAATTTGTCCAAGCACTTCGGTGGAAGAAGGCCACCGAAATTGTCCTATAAATTCGGTGGAGAGAAGGCCACCGAAATGTCAAGGAATTTCGGTGGTGATGACTTGTTTGAATGTTGCCGAGAGTCTTCTATTTTCCACAAGTAGAGAGTCTTCAAGCTTGGTTTCGGTTGATCTTCGACTTCACCGAACATTTGATATCTTGTACAAGTCATTCAAAGAACTGAACTAAAATATTCTAAGTAGGAGTTTTAGGGAAAACATCGGTGAGTCAATTTCAAATCCTTGGTGACCCAACAATCTCCCCCTATTTGAATTTGAGCTCCTTATCTTAGAATATTCAAGAGTAAATAAAAGTAAGTGCGTTTTTGACCCTTTTTACTCTTTTGGGTTCTTTTCACATAGACCATTCTTTTTGTTCTTTTTGATCTTTTTCTTTTGTATGCGTGTGTATACTATGTACAGTATTTACAGGTAACGAAAGATAAAGTATGTACAGAAATAAAATTCAAATAGAGATACTTGTATTAAGATAAGTTCTCGTACAATTTACAAAATGAGAAACTAACTTTTACAAGTATCAAATGGATAGAACTTACTTCTTTGAGGTTTTGCGGCGCTTGATTTCATCCAGTAAGTTTCTATAGAACGGTTGAGCTTCGGGAATGTTCGGAAAGAGGTTGTGAATGCCTTCCAGAAATATAGTATCGGCGATGGATATCTGGGCAAATCTGAAGAATGCCCGACGACCGAGACCGTCGTTAAAGAACAATCCTGGTATTGGTGAGAGGCTTAAGGTTGTGGTAGGATAGGGAACAGAAGTGGGAATGGTAAGGTTAAGATTGTTTACATTCGGGATTTTACCTTCTCTTGCCATTTCCTTGAAGACTGAGTCAGGAGGATTTTTGACTTTGGGGAGGATGATCTTCTCTTTCAGAGATAGCAGTTTGGCTCTTTCTTCGGTGGAGAGGGTGATGTTATGTTTTCTTTTGATCTCCTTCATCTTATTCATTAGACCATCAATGTATTTGACAAAGATGTCTTTCTTTGGATTTGGACTCCTGACAAGGTGTTGAGTGATTTCATACCATTCCGAGAGACCGAAGAGTTGGAGATGGCTTTCTTTCATACTCTTCATAGAACCATCTTCCCAGTTAATAATCAATCTGATGTCTTGAGGGTTTGCCTTGGAGGTGGCAATCTTTACTGAAGAAATTTGTGACCTATAGCATCGGTGGTGCATGGTCTTTTTGTACCAACTAATTTCTTCATTCTTTTGTTGTTCCAAGGCACTGAGCACTGATTTCTGTGTTTGGATGGCATCGGTGGACTTGACTTTTGTAGCTTCTTCTGCGGCAGCTTTGAGAGACAGATCTCTGGATTTGTCTAAGTCGATTTGAGCTATTCTTGCTTCCTCAATTTCTTGAGCAGAGAGGCCAAGTTCGGTGGTGATAGGTTGAGAAGCAGGCTTGAGTTTGAGAGTTTCAGCGTCCTTCGGTCGAGCCCCATATCTTGCCAGATCCTTTTTCTTCTTTGCTTCTCTGGCTAGTTCTTCGGCCGAAAGAGTTCTTTTTCCTTTGTCTTCAGGAGCTTTGCTGGACTGCTCCCCCTCAGCTGATGCATTAAGGTCAAAAGCTTCGGTGGAGCCAGTATGGGTCGGTGAGAGTGAGACATGTTTCGGTGGAGAAGAGGGTTTCGGTGAAGAGGTAGAGAGTTTCGGCGGTGAGGATTTCGGTGGAGAGGAGGATTTCGGTGGAGAGGAGGATTTCGGTGGAGAGGAGGGTTTCAGTGAAGAGGGTTTCGGTGAAGGCTGGTTACTGGAAAGTTTCTTGATGGATGGAAGTTTCGGTGGAGCCGTGGTTTTCTCCCCCTCAGGAACAGCCGGTAACTTGAAACCCAACTCATAGAAGGCCTTATCAAACTTGGAGTGTAGGAAGGCCAGACTCGTTTCGGTGGTATGGGGAACCAAGGCAAAGTCACCGAGATCCATCTCCCACTGGGAACGTTCAGGACTGGGTGAGTCGGTGGAAGGTTTGGAGAGGGACTCCACTGTGGTAGAAAGGGTAGATAATTTTTCTTGAATGGGGCGTAGGGCTTCAGTGATGGCATCAAGAAGAAGATGCGGTAGCTGAGACTCGAGGTTAGAGATGCGGGAATTGGCTTGGGAGATTAAGGTGATGGTAGATTTAAGAAAGGTAGAGGTGCGGTCGATGTGCGGGGAAGTTTGGCCACCGATTTCGGGGAACGAACAGTGCCATCGAAGGGGATCCGCTTCGGGAAGAGGATGTCGTAAGTGAGGCCCGAGTGCGTCGGTGTAGAGGGTTCGGGGAGGTCGGGGAGGTGAGGGTGTATGTTGTGGAGAGTGTTGCCTCGGCGAGGGAGGCTAGATGGGATGTTCTTCGGGGGACGGGATGGTTCGGGGAGAACCAGTGTCCGCTAAAAAAATGCAAAGAAATCATGTGGGGGTGAAGATTGTGGGGGGGAACCCTGATTGGGTTGTGCAATCTCATCGATCACAAACTGATCGGGTGAAAGGCTGTGAAGTGAAAAGTCAGAACCCTCGAGAGGAGAGACCTCGAGGTCATCTCCACCACCCAAAGAATCGAGTGGGGAGGTTTGTATAGGGTTCTCCAAGTGTACAACTGAGGCCTTTTGAGAGGCAACAAAGGAGATGGTGGGGTTCGAAACGGATACCCTTGGCCCGGAGGGATGAAGTTCAACAACCGTCGATTTTTGAGAATCGACAGTTGGATTTGTTGGTGGGGCCGATGGTTTCCGGGACCTCTTTGGAAGAGATCCCGAAGGGGAAGATGAGTGCCTCCGCTTATGAGAAGGGGTGTGAACCGGGGAAGTCTCCGAGGGATCTCTCGGTGACGTGGTTCGAGAAGCGGGAGCGGAGGTGTCGGTGGCCTTTTGTCGTTTCTTTTGAGTGCCACCCGACGTCACTCGGGAACGGGGAGAAGGGACCACAACATTTGGAGTGACCTCGGGAATTTCCAGGTGGCGAAACCCGGGAATTTCCGCATCACCCCAATGAAGTTCGGGAGATAGAGCGAAGGAAATCATACCTGGGCGTAATGGGCGATCGGTGGCGAGCGGCTTGACGTTGAGGGTTTTGGTGCCCACAACGGGAGATGACCATTCATAAGAGAACCGGGGCGAGGACGAGCGGCGATCGGTTTCCAAAGCTTTGGAAAGCTTGTGTGGTAAGATCATGGAGATGAAGCGGGGAAAAGCAACGTAACACTTCTTGGGAGTTTTGATGACCTCGACAAGCTCTGAGAAGAAATATTGGGCGAAGTCAACTTTCCTTTGGAAGATGAGGGCATGAGCGAGTTTGTTGACGTGTGAAGGCGATTGATCATGCCCACTTGTTTTGCGTGAGAGGCAATGGATAACGTGGGCAAAGAAGAAATTCCAAATGCCTCCCATTTTGCTGCGAAGAAGAGTACCAGGGCCTTTGGAGCTTTTGGAGGAGTCGTCGAGCACATAACCGGTGGTAAGAACAATGTCTTCATGTATGGTGTCCAAATACATGTCTTCATAGTCGGAAAAGGCGTCGATCTTGAGAGCGAGACGAACATCATCGACCCCAAACGTGAGGTCGTGATCACCTTCGGCATTGGTGAAGATGGAGGCGTGAATGGCCTCATTGGAGGGATCGTACACGGAGGTGAGCCAGAACTGTCCAATGAGCATTTTGCTCATCTTGGGGTTGCATGTGAAGGCATGAAGAAGAGGAGAGCGAGACAGAAATTTAGCAATAGTAGAGAACTCGGGATGAGCGGGATCGGATTCGAGGCGGGCAACGTGATTGCACTGGTTGAAGCGGAGGTCTTCAAAACGTGTAGGAATTGGATATCGTGAGGATGCCATGAGAGAGATATGTTTGAAAGAGAAGAGAGAGTTGCAGGTTTGAATTGTGAGAAAGGAGTGGGGAGGAAGTAAAGGGAGGTATGTATATATAGGGAAAGGATAAGGTACCGTGATGATGATTTTGTATTGGGAGAGGGGACATGCGGCTCATGAGGTGAAAAGGTTATTGGGAATCGGGACTCGGAACGGCGGATAGGCGAAGGGTCTGACACAAATGCAATTGAGTGGTCACAAGTTGGCTTTGGGAGCCGTGTGGATCGGTGTAGGCTCGGTGATGCTTCGGTGGAGGATTCGATGTTCGTTCGGGAGACGATTAGTGGAAGTTCGGTGGAAATGGGACTTCGGTGATAGAATGATTTCACCGATTTGGATGAGGTCCACCGAAATGGGACTTCGGTGGTAGAATGGATTCATCGAATTTGGAAAGTACCACCGAAATGGGACTTCGGTGGTGGAAAGTTTTCACTGATTTGAGATGACCACCGAAATGAGACTTCGGTGGTGGATAGTTTTCACCGATTGGAGATGACCACCAAAATGAGACTTCGGTGGTGGACAAGTTTCACCGATTTTGAAAATTTCCACCGAAATGGGCTTCGGTGGTAGACACGCTTCACCGATACTGGAGATTATCACCGAAATTGGACTTCGGTGTTGGAAAAGAGAGATAGAAATGATTTAACACATAGATTTGTCCACCGATGAGAGATCAGTGGAGAGAGAGAGAAGTAGATAAGAAGGTGTCCACCGATGTGAGATCGGTGGAGCATGAACACATGTTTATTCTTGGAGATTGCACATCCCAAGTTCACTGATGAGAAAGTTGAACCTGGTTTCATCAAGAGGTTTGGTGAAAAGATCAGCAAGCTGCAAATCGGTGGGAATGAAGTGCAGTTCAATGTCACCTTTGGAAATGTGGTCCCTGATGAAATGATACCTGATATCGATGTGTTTAGATCTAGAGTGAAGAACAGGATTATTTGCTATAGCTATAGCACTGGAATTATCACACAGAATTGGGACTTTAGAAAAGAATTGATTATAGTCCCTTAGTTGGTTTCTCATCCATAGAATCTGAGCACAGCAGCTCCCAGCAGCTACATATTCAGCCTCAGCAGTAGAGGTTGATACAGAGTTTTGTTTCTTGCTGGACCAACTTACCAATTTTCCCCCAAGGAGCTGACAGCTTCCTGTAGTACTCTTTTTATCAATCTGGGAACCTGCATAGTCTGAATCTGAATAACCAATTAGTTCAAAACCCGAGTCTTTGGGATACCAAAGACCCAAGTGCAGTGTGCCCTTAAGATACCGAAAAATTCGTTTTACAGCCTTTAAATGTGATACTTTAGGATTGGCCTGATAACGAGCACATAGACAGGTAGCAAACATTATATCTGGTCTGCTAGCAGTTAGGTAAAGAAGAGAGCCTATCATACCTCGGTAAAGAGTAACATCCACAGATTCACCTTTTAGATCGGCACACAGTTTCAAGGGAGGTGCCATGGGAGTTTTCATAGGAGAGCTATCTAGAAAGTTAAATTTCTTCAGAAGGTCACGAATATATTTGCTTTGATTTATAAAAATCCCTTCTGAAGATTGTTTGACTTGAAGGCCCAAGAAAAATGTAAGCTCTCCCATCATGCTCATCTCATATTCACTCATCATGAGAGAAGCAAACTCATCACATAGGCATTCATCAGTGGCACCAAAGATGATGTCATCAACATAGATTTGAACAAGAATGATATTACCTGAGGTTTCTTTGATGAAGAGAGTATTGTCAATTTTACCTCTGGAATATCCATGCTTGAGAAGAAAGTTGGCAAGAGTGTCATACCAAGCACGTGGAGCTTGCTTGAGACCATACAATGCTTTGTCAAGTCTGTACACATAGTCTGGATGAGCTGGGTCTTCAAAGCCAGGAGGTTGTTTCACATAGACTTCCTCTGCAAGTTCCCCATTGAGAAAGGCACTTTTAACATCCATTTGAAAGACCCTAAAATTTCGGTAGGCAGCATGAGCCAGAAAGATCCTTATAGCTTCAAGTCTTGCAACAGGGGCAAATGTTTCATCATAGTCAATGCCTTCTTCCTGTCTGTATCCTTGAGCTACTAATCGGGCCTTGTTTCTGATAACAGTACCATCTTCATCCATTTTGTTCCTGAAAACCCACTTGGTTCCAATGATTGTCTTGTTTCTGGGTTTGGGAACCAATCTCCAAACTTTATTCCTCTGGAACTGAGAAAGTTCTTCTTGCATGGCAGTGATCCAACAAGGATCTGATAGAGCTTCATCCACTTTCTTAGGTTCAGAGAGAGAGAGGAAATTCACATAGAGACAAATATTTCCAACTCCTCTGCGAGTTTGGACACCTGCTTGTTGGTCACCAATAATTTGATCTATGGGGTGATCTTTGGTCCATTTTAGAGCAGGGGGTAAAGGTGATGGGTTATGAGAAGTAGAGTGAACTGGAGTAGTGGGATCAGAGATTTGGTGTAAGATGGGATTTTCGGTAGTAGATGCCATGTGATTTTCGGTGGGATTAAGGATGGAAGAAGGGCTTCGGTGTGGAGTTTCGGTGGGAATAGGAAAATCGGTGTGAGAGATGGGTTGATCAATTTCGGTGGGAGAGAGTGATCCAGCTGGGTTTTTTGAGGTAGATGGATTTGAGGGAATTGAGGAGATATCGGTGGAAGTGACTAAGGGGGTATCACCAATACATGATGAGATCCATCTGTGTAAATCAGCTTCATCACTTGAAAGTGATGAACATCTGAGATCATCAAACTTGACATGAATGGACTCATCAATGCATTTTCTTCTGAGATTGTACACCCTATAAGCTTTGGAGGATAAGGAGTACCCAACAAATATTCCCTCATCTGCCTTGGGATCAAACTTCCCAAGATTTTCACGATCATTAAGAATAAAGCAGATACACCCAAAGACATGAAGAAAGCCAATATTTGGTTTTCTGCCATGAAAGACTTCATACGGGGTTTTATCATGTCTTTTGGATATTACTGACCTGTTTTGAGTGAAGCAGGCAGTATTCACAGCTTCGGCCCAAAAATAGGTGGGGAGATTTGATTCACTCAGCATGGATCTAGCGGCCTCACACAGTGTTCTGTTTTTCCTTTCCACCACTCCATTTTGCTGAGGAGTACGAACAGCAGAGAAGTTCTGAGAGATCCCTTTCTCGGTGAAGAAGTCTTCAAGAGCACTATTTCGGAATTCAGTGCCATTGTCACTCCTTACCGAGCGGACAAGCTGGCCATTGAGAACTTCATTTTTCTTGACAAAGTTGATGATTTCTTCAGTGGCATCACTTTTGTACCTGAGAAAAAACACCCAAGTATATCTGGTAAATTCATCAACAATAACAAGAATATACCTTTTGCCTCCAAGACTTGGAGTGCTGACTGGTCCACATAGATCCATGTGCAGCAATTGAAGAGGAAGAGTGATGGAAGAGCATTGCTTCGTCTTGAAGGATGTTTTGGTGAGCTTTCCCTTTTCACATGCATCACACAGCTTCTCTTTGACAAAGTTCAACTTTGGCATGCCCGTCACCAGCTCTTTGTTGGAGATTTTATGCAAGGTCTTGAAGTTTAGATGAGAGAGACGTTTGTGCCACAACCAGTTCCTTTTGGATGCATCATTTGACACAAAGCATACATTTGATGAAGAATTGGATTGTCCCATATCTATGACGTAGACATTTTCCATCCGTCTTCCCGATAACACCACATTGAATTGTTTGTCTACCACGGTGCAGACACAAAGTTCAAAGATAACTTTGTATCCAAGATCACACAGTTGGCTAATGCTGAGGAGGTTATGCATGAGGCCGTCCACAAAAGCCACTTTATTGAAGGTTACAGATCCATTAGAGAGAGTTCCGTATCCTTTGGTGTAACCCTTAGAATTATCACCAAAAGTTACAGATGGACCTTTTCCCGGCACATAGTTGATGAGAAGAGACTTGTTTCCCGTCATGTGGCGTGAGCACCCGCTGTCTAAATACCAAATTTGATGGTGCTCAAAAGCCTGAGCGTAGGCTGTGGAGCACCCAGTTGCCACTAGAGCCATAGGTGAAGTGGCCTTTTCGGAAACTTCCATTTCTTCTGAGATGGCCACGAAGCATCTATTCTGAGAATCACTGTCGGAGGTGTCTTCGTCGTCCCAATCGTGGGTTTCTGCCATGAGACCCTTCCCTTTTCTCTCTAGACCCTCACTCCTTTCCTTCTCTTTCTTGTACTTGGCCTTGTATTTCTCAGCACGCTCCTGATGATTTAAGAAGGATGGTGGGGACTCCTTTTTGGGAAAGGTTGATTTGAAAGGCATGTGTTTGGATTTTTCCCTTTTTGAAGAGGGATTGTCAGAAGAAGTAAATCTGGACTTGGAGATACGCTTGCTTCTACACTCAGATGCAAAATGTCCTTTCTTGCCACAGTTGTAGCATTCCTCATTAGACTTGTCAGAAGAAGTTTTGAAAGATGAAGTTTTTCTAAGACTTCGAGATTTGTTGAAGGGACGAAACTTGTGTTTAGAACCGGCCATCATTGCCATCTCATCCGACAACTGTTCAACCATGATATCCTCACCTTCATCATCAGCATCACTAAGATATGCTTCCGTTTGGTGGGTTACATTTGTTTGGCTGTCATTGTCAGAGTCAGATGAGGGATAGGTGATTCTAGGAAGATTTTGAGAATTCTTGGAACTTTCACTAACAAGAGCTATAGAGGAGCTCTTTATTTCTTTGATGAAAGATTTCCGTTGAAGCTTGGTTTGCTCAAAATTGAAAAGAGTACAATATAAAACAGTTAAGGGCATGAACTCAAGGTCCTTGGTAGTTTTGATGCAAGTACATATATTTTCCCAAAAATCTGGGAGACAATCCATGAACTTGCACAAGACTTCCTCATTATCATAGACTCTGCCCAACAACTTAAGATCATTTAAAAGAGAGTTGAAGCGGTTATAGAAGCTAGGAAGAGATTCTCCTTTTTCAAAAGAAAATAGTTCATACTTTCTGATAAGACCAATCTTTTTACATTTCTTGACTTCCTCTGTACCTTCGTACAGAACACATAGAGTGGTCCACATTTCTTTGGCAGTTTCAAAGTTCACCAAAGAGTGGTAGACCTCATCAGGAAGAGAGAGAGCAATACTAGCTCTTACCTTGGAGTCAAGAGTAACTAAACGTTTTTCCTCATCAGTATACTTTTTAGGATTTTTAAGAATATACCGACCAGTAGCACTGGATTTTTCCTCATCAGAATCACTAGAGATTTCCTTTTCAAAGGTCTCTTTACCTGGCCTCTGCGTGTCATAGCGAGCCCAAACTCTGGGGATAATGGGTCCCTCTTTGAGAATGGTTGGATATCTAGTATCCACTCCTTCCATGAATAGCATCATGCGGCTTTTCCACAAGGAGAAGTTGTTGGCATTAAACTTAGGAGGTTTTGAAATAGACCCATTTTCTGAAAAGTTGTTTTGAAGAGAGTTTTCAACAGTAGAAGAAGAAGAGGCAGCCATCGCAGATCAAGTTTATGGGATTAAACTTTCTGCTCTGATACCACTTGTTAGTCCCAGATGGCTTAACAAGTATTGTAGAAGGGGGGGGGGGGGGGGGTTGAATACAATACACAAAAATTTCACAATTTTAATTCTTATATTTGAAAAACTTTCAAAAGAATTACACACAGAAAACTTAAGATTGTTGCGGAAAAGAACAGATAAACTATTCTAACAATCTTACACAAAGTATACAACAAAACAACTAAGAACACTAAGAGCAAAGCTATTGAGTTTTAAGGCTTAAAAGAAGGTTTCTTGCACTGAGAGAATTTCTTGAAAGCGTGAGAATTGCATGAAGAGCACTTCTCCTTTTATAGTGCCAAGGAGTGCCCAAGCATTAAATGCTTGGGACACTTGTCATCTTCACATATGCTGATAATGTTGACTTCAGGAGAACTGTGAAGTCCTTGTCACTTTTCACTAGGTGCAGACAGAGTAGCTTGAGCAGATAAAAGGGACCTTAACTGAAAGTGGATAAAGAGACAAACTGTCACTTTTCTCTGCTGGAGGATATTGTCCCATAATAAATGATCTTCTGTCTTGAGCTTTTAGCACCGAAGTGGTTTCCACCGAGATTGAGAAATCTTCGGTGGAAAGAAGGCTAATCCACCGAAATTGCAAGCATGTTTCGGTGGTGAGAGGACCACCGAAATAGTCATCGGTGGTGGATGGGGCCACCGAATTTGTCCAAGCACTTCGGTGGAAGAAGGCCACCGAAATTGTCCTATAAATTCGGTGGAGAGAAGGCCACCGAAATGTCAAGGAATTTCGGTGGTGATGACTTGTTTGAATGTTGCCGAGAGTCTTCTATTTTCCACAAGTAGAGAGTCTTCAAGCTTGGTTTCGGTTGATCTTCGACTTCACCGAACATTTGATATCTTGTACAAGTCATTCAAAGAACTGAACTAAAATATTCTAAGTAGGAGTTTTAGGGAAAACATCGGTGAGTCAATTTCAAATCCTTGGTGACCCAACAATATATATGAATATTAATATAATAATATATAAATTGTAATATATAGATATATAAAAGCAAAAGTTAAAAAATTATAAAACAAAAATAATAATCGAATATATATATATATATAGGGGCTTAATCAAATAAGAACTATTTAGTTTGTGGTAACCGTTAGAACCAATGTAAGCCAATCATTTAAGATAATTAATATTGTTTACTAAAATAAAGTTAAAAGGGTGAATTAGTAATTTGAATTGAATATTTAATTTATTTTAATATTTTAATTTTTCATTTCCCTCTCTTCTCTAAATACATGCGTCTCTCTCCTCTTGTTAACCCTAAAAATGATTTTTCTTATGAACATTTCTCATGGCCGTCGCTTCTCCCTATTCTCTTCTGGTGCCTTCTTCTCCCTCAACTCCGGCAACCACGACATGGGTACATGGCCACCACCATGAGGCTTCGAATGCATCGAACCTAGTGAAGAAAACAACGTGAAGTTGTATTCAATCAGTCTAGAGATGGGAAACGGCCAGACGAACAGGGCTGCCCAGTAACGCAAGTGACAGAAACAACCCAGTTCAGAGGTTGCTCGGTTTGGGACTGAAGTGCAGCAGCGATTGTATTCGTTTTATCAGGATCGTCTCGGTCGTGCAGCAGAATTTAGTGGGTTTGTTGTGACAGCAGTCTCGAAGGCGGTTTCGGTTTGGCCTTCGCAAACCGGATCAATTTTCTCTCGTTCGTCATGGTTCTTGTGGCTTTGATTCTGTTTTTGATTCGGTTTGGTGCTATTATTTGCTGCTACTATTTCTGCTTCATTTTGTTTGGTTGGTGCTGTAAAGTTTTGGTAAACTGGGTGTTGTGGTTTAATAAAATTTGATGATTCAAAAAAAAAGACCATAACGTGAAGTTGTTGTATTCAATCCATGACTACGAGAATGGGGTCGTCCCATAAAATTACCAGGAAACCATAATTGTGGTTCTAGTTGTTATGGCTGTTGTTTTTTTGTATTTATTTTCTTCAAATCTTAATGGTGTGTCACAATGGTTATGTGTTGTTTAGAACCCAGATTAGATCTGGTCTTAACCCAAATTCAGAAAGGTATCACATTATGTATCATGGTGGGTATTACAGTGGTATCACATTGGGTATTAAGGTGGGTATTACAGTGGTATCACAGTGTGATTCGTGGTTGGTATGCCTTACAGATGGGAGTTCTTGGGTATCACTGATTTACGATGGTTAACGTCGGAGGAGAGAGGAGAGAGGAGAGATATATTTATAAAAGACTAATTTACCCTTAAATATTATCCATTAATTGAATTTTTTTGAATGTTAATGGATAATTACCAAAATTAATATTTTTAATGATAACCATTGATTGTTAATAATGTATGGCTCACATTGGTTCTTACAGTTACCATAAAATAACTAGTTATTCCTTGAATGACCCCCTATATATATATAGTTGATGGGTTATGAATTAATTTGATGGGTTCAAGTTTCAAAGCATTCAACACGTTGTTACGAGGTGCCAATAGCAATGTCCATAATTATTTATATAATGCATGTTGATCATAAAAATTAGTTTTATATCAATCTAAATACCCTTTTTAATTCATATAAATTTAAATTAGAAAATGAAATGAAATTGCAATAACTAAAGGTTGTTTATTAAACATTTTTTATAATTTAAAAAAAAGGTTTATCTAGACCATTTATTATTTCTTATCAGGTAATAAACATTATCCGGTCAGAGATGGTCTTTATTAATAATTTTATCATGTTATTTTGTTAATTGAAGAATATTAGTCAGTAAGTGAAAGTGATGACGGTTAGTGTTTATCGGGTAAGAGACCCTTAAACTATGTTATTTTTACAACTAAAATCTTACCTGATAAGATAAATAAGAGTGATGAGTATTACTTGATACGCTTATCTAGTATGTGTTGGTTGCACAACACTAAGGGGTCGTCTGCTAAGCGTTTACCAGGTAAACGTCTATCAAGTCATTTATTTTATTGGATGAATATGGCAAGACCGAAAATCTTACCTGGTAAGAGCAATGATAAGGATGAAAAGTCTTACCCAATAAGTGAGGGTGGCGACTCTTCTCGATAAATATTTGTCGGGTAAATTATTGTATATGATACTGTTTTGATATACTACAATCTCACCTAGTGAAACTTACCAAATAAGTGTTTGGGTAAACGACACCGGAATGAGTTTGAAAATGTTTTAATTCAATTATGGATGCAATTGGGATAATACGTAGGCCTGCACATGGGTTGGGTTGGCCAGATTGAAAACATTTAAATAACCCAATCAAACGTTTACAGTTTGAAAAGTCTCAAACCACCCAACCCAAACTGTGCGGTCAGTCGAGTTGATCGGGCTGATACTTTGGTACATCAATTTACAATCTAGCTTAACATTTGTGTTTAAACGAAGTAAAATTAAAATAAGAACTTACAAAAAAGGCTAACAAACTAAAAAAAAGTTGACAGATGATGCAAATAAGAAATAAAAGTACGATGAAATTGTAATATAATTTGAATATAGCTAGTTTCGGGTTGATCTAATGTGCATATGTTAATCAAGGACTTAACAATCATATTAAATTCACACTATGGAAAGATATCGAAATTCATCGGGTTGGGTTGGGTTGGGTTTAAATTATCCCAACTCAATTCCAACCCAGTAGATGTGGTTTGACCTAATTTTCTATTAACTATGCGAGTCACGTCAAGTTGAGTTTTTTTTTGGGTTTTTTCGGGTTGGATTGATCGGTTCTTTGACCAACCTTGGTAATACTAAAGTATGGGGACTAAATAGCAAATCATCTTATACTTCAGGGTCTAGTCTGAAACTTTCTAATTTCTACAAAGCTGACATCACCGTCGAAACATCCCTCAATCTCCAGAATCCCGGCCGGAAAAATGTCGTCTAAAACCCTAATTCGCACCGGAGTTTCAATGATGACACGTATTATGACTCCGGCGGCTGTTCATCAAGATCCGTCTCATAAGCTCGTTCCCCAGATCTTTCAAATCACATCGAAGCTTTCCACCCCACCGCCATTCCCATCTCTTCTGAAGCTACAGAATCCGCTGAACTTGATCCAAAACGATGAAGAAGCCCTAAAACGAGTTTCTTCTGAAGGATTCTTATATCCCTGCGGAGTTCCTTCTCTCCGATTCTTCCTCCCTGACGGTAATTACCTGTTTTTCGATCTGATTTATTCAATATATGTTTTAATCGAGCATGAACGCTAAATAAAATCAGGAAATTATCTGTAGAAAGCTATTGCAATTTGATCAAATGTACTGAAGAAAGTCTTGGTTACGAATTTGATGATCATAATCGCTTCCAAATATACTTAATTGTGTACAAAAGTATTAAGTAGGCTGTCACTGAAGAAGTAGTTCAATCTGTGACTTTGAAATCGGAAAATGCTTAGTGAGATAAACGGTGACGGTGAGTCAGTGACACTTCTAACATGGAATTGTACTGAAACTTGATAAGGCAGAGCTTGAAATATGTTTTGATTATTGTGAATAAGATTATGCTTATTGGGTTGTGGGTGTCTGATTATGCTAAGGGGCTCTTTGTTTGGTTTTCCATTAATAGATAAAGACATAAAGTTGTCTGGATTAATCTGTCTGAATAGAATGAGAAGGTTTTTGTGTGGGAGGGGCAAGTTTGGAAAAATCTTGACTTTCTGGATAGAGCTCCCCCTAAAAGCGTACCGAATAAGCCACTTTCTATATCATTATATAGTTGACTGAATAAGTTGTGATTCGTGAGTCCCATTAAGCTCGATAGCTTATTATGCTACTACCAAACATGCCCTTGGTCTCAACCTCCAAGCTACTTCCTAACATACATAATTCACTAGTGAATAAGCACCAAGCGAAAAGAGTATGTGTTAAGTAGGTAAAGTGTTACACAAGTCTTTTATGAGCTATGGTTGATTCAAATTTATAGATTCCCCTAAAATGTTGTTGCTCTTGATATATTGAAGACCCTTAGTTCGGAGTCTTTTGGAACAGTTCCGTTTGTTATGGAGAAGTTGTGATACCCGTGTGGATTAGTTTCTCCACTATGTTTCGGGTTTGCTCCTCTCTCTATGGTTTGAACCGATAGTTTGATGTCATACCATCATAATATCCAATTGATTTTCGATACACTACAAGGGGAAGAATAGCTATCTTTCAAGAAAAGAAACATAAACGAAACCAAACCAAACAAGCCCAGTGGGGTCTTTGGAGGGGACGGGGGTTTGATGTATGCAAATCTGACCTCCGGTCCAAAAGGTAGAGCGGTTGTTTCTTTGAAGACCCCCAACTTGTGTATAGTGTGGAAAAAGAACAAATTAAGAACACTTGCAAAATAAGAACTTTAATATTCAAGGTTGATGTGTTATAGTTGTCAAAGAAATGGAGTCCTAAAAAAGAGTTAATCATATGATTTGCTTTCTTGTTTTATGTTTCTGCTTCAGGAGACGATTCGTCATCAAGTGAGCCATTGTTGTGCATCAAGAGAACTTACCAGCCTAGCACTCTCAAGCGTAAAAGGACTCACGGTTACTTGGCTCGGTAGATCTATTTCTTGTTTGCATTGCACTCTACGGGTGTGTTTGGTATGCGGGCATCGTCAGATCAAAAACTTGTAGTCCCATGTTTCCACATTAGACTGACACATGACCGAATACCAAAATAAGTGGAATAAAAGTAAGGGGAATGAGAACCACTTGGGTTGTGGCGCCCTGGTTAAGGCTCGGGGGATGTGGAAATCATAGCTACCCTTGGTTCGACTCCAGGCGCCACCAAAGCCCTTGTGGCTAGGGGTGGCAAAAAGTGACCCAGCTCGCCGACCCAACCCAAAATTAGCAGGTTGAGTCGAGATTTTCGATACATTTAAGTAAATGGGTCAACCCGCCTAACCCATTTATTTAAATGGGTTGGGTTGAAATTTCTGACCGGTTTACAACCTGTTCTCAACCCATTTAAAATATTATATAGTTTTATTTTGTTTTTAATTAAATATCATTATTTAATTATAATATATATTTAAAATATTATATAATTTTATTTTATTCAAATACGAAGTGAAACCCTTATTATGTTGTTGTGTTTTATTCAAACTTTGAACAATTTATTTGTATTTGTCATAAAATTAAATAGTCTAATTCTATTTGTTTTATTTAGAATTTTAAAATTAAATGGGTCAACCTAGGTTCAACCCGTTTATTGAATAGGTTGGGTTGAGAAAATCATAAACATGTCAACCCGTTGTCAACCCATTTAGGTAACTGGTTGGGTTGGGTTTCTCAACGTGTTTAATAAATGGGTTGAACCCGAACCCAACCCAACCTGACCCATTGCTTACCCTAGTTGTGTCCATGGAGGTTCACCTGCAATGACTGACTCCCTGCCATTGGTTTGCTCGGGTGATTAATCGCTGTGCATAAGCTTGCCTGGATACCCAGGTTTACCAAAAAAAGGGAAAAGGGGAAATGACACAAGATTGGTAATTACTAAACTACCCATGTTAAATTAAAACTTTAAAACCTTCCGCAACTCTTTCACCCGACTACCTCACCCTCGCCAGTCCGGTCTAGTCTACGTACCAAACGCACCCGCCACATGCACACACCTGATTGAAAACCTGCTGTTCTATGTGGTTTTGTTCGTTTCTAACAACATTTTCTGGAAATTTATGCAGTAAAGCAACCAAGGGAGGTAGACGAGTGATTGCTAGGAGGATAGCGAAGGGTCGGTCCAGAATCACAGCTTAAACGAAACATGATTCCGGTCCAGGTTTGAGCAAATTATGTTATTTTGTAGAACTTGGAAGTCCAAGTTTAGCCTGAAATTTAAACCTTTTGATCATCTTTTATGACTAAGAATCAAAGATATTGTAGAAGTGATTAGATGCCTTTGCAACTAATTATTAGGGAGGGATCTAACTCACCTATCTTGATTTTTGAAAAATAATTTGTGTTGTTAGGGGTGTTTGGTTAGAGGTATTAAGCGGTAATTAACAGGATTAATTTTCATGCCAACCGGGGGATTGAATTCTCATTTTAATTCCCTATCTTTTTCATCATTCCCATTTTCGTTCCTCCGCATGAACCAAACCACCCCAAAGGTGGTTATCAAATCAATTAAAAAATTCGGTTAAGAGTAAATTTAGGAGTTGATTTAATCCACACCGTGGATAATATACATGGACGGACGAACGATATTGGTTTGTAGGGTTTGTAACAATGAAATGGTTTGTATTTGAAACTCTCGTTATAAAACTAATCCATAACCAACTCATAAACATGTTTAAATAGAAGACAAGTGTTGAGTTGTACCACTGTTCTAAAAGGCTTACCGCGACAGCCGCCATGGCGCGCCATGGCTTAAGGCTTGTGTCTCACGCCACGCTATGTTTGTGGCACGCCATGGCTTAATGTGCGATCTTTTATAACACGATATTTGATTTTTCTTTACATTTTTAATATCTTATTTGCTAGTTTTTAACATACAACCTAATTTAACTTGTTTATTGTCGTTGACTCATCGATTAATAGTACAAAACATATGTTTTTATACATAATATTATATAAAATATAGAGATTTGCCGCCATAAGTCACGCCTTGATAAACGCCATGGCTCCTAAGGCTTGAGGTTTGGCCTCGCCGCCACGCCACGCCTCACGCCATTTAGAAGTTGTACTAATATGAAGAAAAAAATACCCCATAAATGATAATCAACATAAAACTTTCTTGCTCTCTTAAAACTAAACAAATTTGTTATTGTCAAAACAGTTATCGTTGTTGCTTCGCAATCGCATCCACAAAAATATTTGATATGTGGACAACGTCATTGTGGTAAAGGTCGTAATGCACAGTATCGTAGGTCATAGAGGTCATAAGCGTTTATATCAGAAAATAGATTTTTGACGTATATGGTAGAATGGTAACCATAGAATATTAGAATACGACTGGAATCGAAATGCATACATTTTTTTGATATGGGAAAGAACAATACACATCCTTGTGCATTGATTCCCGCGGGTTTTTTCAATACCCAACTAAAGTGTGAGATCCGACATTGGTTGTGAGGAGAACGCCTATTGCCTTATTATCTCCTCTATTAGATGTGTTTTTTTTACCATGAGTTCATGTGTTGAAAAAGCGGACATATCTAGTAGAGATGGCCAAATGGGTCCGGCGGAGGACCGGGAATGACTTGGGACCGGCACCGCACCGTTTGGGTCCGCTTTGAGACCGCCAGTTAAGGATACAAATTTCCACCGAAAACAAGGCTCGGCCCGGGCCGATTTTTTACTTAAAATTTATTTGTAAATTTATTTCAAGTGTATTTGATTGAAGACAAAATGTATTTTATCAAGTGTATTATTATAAAAAAAACGTATTTTTTTGCGTATTTGGTTGATCCAGTTAAATATTCTATAACAAAAACGTGTTTTTTTTGTGTGTTTGATTGATCCACTTATAATAAAAACGTATTTGTTAGTGTATTTGATTGACCAAATTTTGCAAAAAACATTTTATTAATTTAAAAAAAAATACGTGGTACCGATTTGGGCCTGGCCTGGGACTGAGACTCATACACCTTAACCGGACCTTCATATTTGGATCCGGATCGATGCGGTTTTGAAATCACTATTTGGGACCGAGACCGATTTAGGGGCAGTCCAGACCAATTTTTGGCACCTCTAATATCAAAGTACAGTTTGTTTGGGATGTTGTAAATGGTATCAGAGCCGGTGCCAACGATGACACAATCTTCGTAGACAGTGGAGGTTCCTAGTGCGGTCATAACTATCGTAATTGTTAGCTTCAATCTTCCTAATCATAGAAGTATTTAGAAGTAGTGAAAAATAGGCTAAGTGAAGAAAGCCTCTTACAGAGGCTCTGCCGACATTACCGAGAAATCAAGGTCAAGAAGCTACAGAAGCAGCAGAGGCTTCCTACAGAAGCTCTGTCATACGCACAAAGAAGACCAAAGACTCAGAATCCGGCGAAGACTGCTCCACAGAGGACCAGACCGCAGAACCTCTGTAACTCATTACAGAGCCTCTGTGGTCCTCACTGAGACTTGAAGATATTTATAATATCTTGCTACTGTTACAGGACTCGTACATCAACTTGCATGGTAGCATGCCCTGTCCAACATCGACGTGTCAAACTCTGATTGGACTCAGTAGGGCTTAGTACATATTAGACGTCTGCTGCATTAAATGCAATACATCACGTCTGACTGTTCATGCCATCCTTGCAACTGTTCACGACATCCTCTCAACTATTCATACGTACCTTTTGAATAGTAGCATATGCTTTATGGTCCCCTTTAGAGTAGTATATAAGGAAGACTCATGTTGAGTTCTTCCTTACACACACACAATACACAACACTTCAATCGAACATCAAGAACACAAAAGCTTATTCACCTTAAGAGTCATATCTGTTTTAAAGCTTTTTCTTACTCACGGTTCATAAACCTGTTCTTGATATATATATTCAGTAAACTTTGAGATATAATATTCTGTTCACTGTTTATTTATAGTTTGTTCTAAATCTATCAAACTTGTCTGTTAGTTCTTTAAATACGCTTCCGCATCAAACCTTAAACCTGAACTAATAGATCTGATAATCTCGTTTAAAGCAAAACGGGAACCAACAATTGGTATCAGAGCCTTCCTTGATTTTCAATATCAAGTGATCCACTTATCAAGATTCGTGATAGATATTATTGAGATTTAAAATTGTGTCTGGAAACTGCTTAAACCCAGAAAATCTTCAAGTTCATCGAAGTAACTCTTTAGTCATACTTTCTTTCTAAAATCTTCAAAAATGACAAATACAAATAATTTCTTTACTACTGGTTCTCTCACTAAACCTCCTACTCTCCTTCGAGATGAGTATCCTCAGTGGAAAATAAGAATGGTCCATTTTTTCGAGGGCACAGAAAGAAATCTAGTACAATATCTGTACAATCCTCCTCCTATTCCCATGACAGTAGTACCTCGTGTACCTGCTACTGCTGAATCTGCCGAAATCCCCGAACATCAAAAACCAAAGCCAAAAGGGGAGTGGTCAACCGAAGATAAAGCAGAAGATGAAGTTGCTCAGAAAACCAAGAGGACATTAATTATGGCAATACCCAACGAACTCTTTCAATCCTTGGATTCATGTGAAACAGCGCATGATCTGTGGAAAGAACTGGAAAGACAGTTGGAAGGAGGTGCTAAAACACAAAAAAACCGAAGAGCACAATACATCAATGAATATCATGCATTCAGAGCCTCTGCAACAGAATCTCTGCAAACAACATACGACAGATTCAACTCTCTAATCAACAAGTGCAGAAAATCAGGCATTGACAGAACTTCTGAAGAAAACAATGTCATGTTTTTAAAAAGTCTAAATGAAGAATGGCTCCAGCTGTCTATGTCCCTACAGACAAATCAGGATCTAGACACCTGGACTCTCTCTGATCTTTACGGAACATTAGCCGCACAAGAACCTCAGATAGCACAGGCTAAAACACTAACCATTGCACCATATGCATTGGTTAGTAAAACTAAAGAGGATGCACAGAGACCAAGAAATGATAAAGGCACAGAGGAGAAGAAGAAGGAGAAGAAGAAGATGGTGATAATTGACAGTGAAGAAGAAGAGCAAGCAGAAAAGGAAATAACTCTTGCGTCACTAGCTAAATCTTTAGCTCTATTGACAAAAGAGTTCAGAGGAAACATAAGAGGTTCCGGAAATGAAAGATATGATAGAGACAACCAGGATGACAGAAGAGACAACAGAAGAGATGACAGAAGAGGAGAAGAATCAAGTGGCCGACAGAGGTCAAGCGATAGAAATTACAGAGGGAATGACCGACAGAGGTCAGATGACTCGGTAAGCCACACGCAGCAAGAATGCTACAAGTGCGGCAAACCTGGTCACTATGCAAATGAATGTAGATCAGAGAAAGGCGGAGACCTACAGAAGTCCAATGATCGAACAGGAAACACTCCTCAAGGGTGTTTTAACTGCGGAAAACCAGGCCATTTTGCGAATGAATGCAGAAGCAGATCAAATCGCCCACAGAGGGACTCTGCTTTCTACAAAAAGAAAGCCGAATATTATGCTCAAAAATCCTTAATGGCAAAAGGACATTCTGAGGAGAACACAGAAGACTTCCAATCAGACTCTACTTCTGACGATGAACATACCGCCAATGCCCTCTTCTGTGGCATGGCAGAAGTCGACTCCTGCACTGACTCTGAGGTATCTACTTCAAATTCCAACTCTTGTATTACCTCTGTAGATGATAATACACTTAGAATTAACATTGAATTAATTGAACTGAAAGAGATAAATCAAAGTATTCAGAAAAGACTCACTTTCAATGAGAGAGAAGTACGGCTTCTCACTCAAGAAAAAGCAAAGATTTTTGAGGAAAAAGAGAGAATAGAAAAGAAATGGAACAAAACTCTAGATCCTTTAAAAAAACAAATTTCTGAATTAACCAATAATTTAAAAGATAAAACAAAAGAACTTTCAGTTTCAAGGAGCGAAACTACTGACATAAGAGCTCTTAAAGAATACTTTCAAAGAGAAAGAGAGGTATTATGGCAAGATTTACTCAGAAGAGAAGTTTTGCTTAAAAACTATAAAGATGCACAGAAAGTTTATGAAAAAATAAACTCACAAATAGGGAGACGAGGTATAGGGTATGATGATATCACCCTAGGTGTTGAAGGCAAAAGAAACAAACCTCTGTCCTCGTTATTTGTGATTGGAAAAACAAACAAACCAGATTTTTCAAATCTAATCTCTGTAAGCAAACGGGCGAAAATCTCTGTGGATCCTTACTTGAAGAAACATAAGAAGATGATTAACGTGTGGTTTGAAAACACAGACTCATCATCTTCAACCTCTGTCAATAGAGGTATCAAAACAAAGAAATATCTGAAAACACAAGATCAGATAGGTATCTTCAAGTTTGGTAAACCAGAGACCCAAACACAGGTTGCTTTTGTCTGTTTGATAAACGTTGAAAAGAAGTTATCAGCAGAAGCTCCTGAGTTTAAACCCATTTTTTCAGAAGAAAACTTTAAAAACTTAATTGAAAAAGAAATTTTGGAAATATGGAAATCAAGCGTTTTAGAAAAATTATGTACATCTTCTATAGATAAATCTCTCACTGAAGAAATCTTATTAGAAACCTCTGCAATCTATGAAAACTATTCTACAGAGGAAGAAAGCTTGTATGATGCATGTTCGGAAAATTCAACCTCTATTGAAAGAATTGACTCAACCTCTGTATACGAGGACGACTCATCTCCTGACGATTCAGAGACAGATGTTACATCTGGGATAACTCTCTATGACACAGAGGATGTTAAATACTCCTCTGAAGTTCCTCACAAAACTATTTCTCCAAAAGAGAAACTCACATAGATTCCAATCTGCCAAGATTTTCTAAATTTGAATCTACATGTCAAAACCTCTGCTGAGCTTAAAATGTTACAGAAGACCTCTATTGATCCTATAAGTTCTAGATTTTCAAAACCCAAGGTTAATAAATCTTTTTCTTCTGTGACAGTGATAAAGGAAGCTCACCACAGAAGCAACCCACAGAAGGCAGGTCCTAAACAGAGCTTTTGCAAACAACATTCGAGTATTCATAGATCTTCTAGTAATAGGAAATCTAATGTAAAGAAAGAATGTAATGCCTCTGTGGCTGAGTTTAAAAAGTTCAATGAAAAGTTCAAACAAACTACATCTCATATTCAATACTGTCATTGCTTTGATCTTATGTCTAAACTTAATAATCATTTTTCAAATCAAGATTGTCTACTCTCTACGCCAATTCAAAAGTCAAATCCCACAAAGAAACAATCTGACTTTTCTGCAGAAAACAAAATGTATTTCAAGAATGCCAAAGCAAACTTGAAAAACTCTAACAATATTGGACCCATATGGATATGGGTACCTAAATCTCTGTGATTGTCCTGCAGAAGAAGTATGTGCCAATCTGGTATCTAGACTCCGGATGCTCAAGGCACATGACTGGTGACAGAAGTGCACTATCCACGTACAAAGAAACACAAGATGGTGGATCTGTGACTTTTGGAGACAACAAGAAAGGACACATAAAAGGCTATGGAGTCATAAGGAAAGAAGACGTTTCTGTATACAAAGTTGCATATGTGGATGGCCTTAAGCACAACCTACTCAGTGTAAGTCAACTTTGTGATACATGATTCAATGTGTTGTTCAAAAGAACTTTCTGCTCTCTACAAAGTGAAGAAACAAGTATGGAACTTCTGCGAGCTGAAAGAATAGGTGATCTATATCTAATGAACTTCAACTCAAAGAACAAGGACAAAGTTTGCCTTGTTGCCTGCAAAAGTGAAGAAGCCTGGTTATGGCACAACAGGTTCTGTCACTTGAATTTTCACACATTGGAAAAACTGGTCAAACTTGATCTAGTTAAAGGTTTGCCAAATGTTAAATTCAATAAGGATCATTTATGTTCTGCCTGTGAGATGGGAAAACTCAAAAGAGCTTCCCACAAAGGCAAAACAGATGTGTCTTGCACCAGGCCTCTGTACATGCTTCATGTCGACCTCTGCGGTCCCATTGCAATACAGAGCCTAGGTGGCAAGAAATATACACTTGTCTTAGTTGATGAGTATTCACGTTTCACATGGGTTGAATTTATCAGAAAGAAATCAGATGTTCCAATTATATTGATAAATCTAATGAAAAGAATCCAAGTTCTTTATGACTGCAAAATACAGAAGTTAAGAAGTGACAACGGCACAGAATTCAAAAACTGTGTCATTGAAACTTATCTTTCAACAGAAGGAATTTCACAGAACTTCTCTGCAGCTCGCACTCCACAACAGAACGGTGTTGTCGAAAGAAAGAATCGAACACTTGTGGAAGCCGCAAGAACTATGATGTCAGCATGCGGATTATCAATGAACTTTTGGGCAGAAGCAATTTCTACTGCGTGTTATACTCAAAATCGATCAACCATTGTGAAAAGACACCTCAAGACGCCTTACGAATTGCTTAACAAACGGCGGCCAAACATCAAATTTTTCCATGTATTCGGATGCAAATGCTTCGTCTTAAACGACAGAGATTCAAGAGGAAAGTTTGATGTAAAAGCAGATGAAGGCAAATTCATTGGATACTTTGCCACTTCCAAAGCCTACAGAACATTCCTTACAAAGTCTCACAAGATTGTAGAAAGCATCAATGTTTCTTTTGATGATTCATTCCAAATGACTTCTGAGCAAATAAGTTCAGAACTCGGAATTAAAGGGAAATTCTCTGACATCTCAAGAACAAAAGAAGATTTGAATCTTCTATTTTTGGAGATGTTCCACAATGACATTGATCCTTCTGTCGGAACCATCAGAGTTTCTGAAGAACCATCCTCTGTCGGACAAAATCCTACAGGTATGACTCTAACTGGTCCAAATAATGCTTCATCTTCTTCTATAAATACTACAGATGCAATTGCCGAAGCAGAAGAAAGTGCAGAAGATGAAACATCAAGAAAAACGACCACAGAAGCTGCACAAACCACAGAAGAACCAATTACAGAGGAGATCGAGAACAAACTCCACCACCACTCGTACCAATCATTCCACAAACGGTAGAATCAACTACCAAGGCACGAAGAACATCAGAGGCTGCACAAGAAGAAACACAAGAAGCCTCTGAAGAAAGTTTTGATGACATTGATGATCATCTTCCACGCACAACTCAGTGGACAAAAAGCCATCCTCCAAGCCAAATAATTGGAGAACCTTCTGACTCAGTAAAAACAAGGTCTGCCACTGCTAATTTTTGTTTCTTTACAAATTTTATTAGTGTTATAGAACCAAAGAAGATTTATGAAGCCCTAGATGACCCAAACTGGGTAGACGCCATGCAAGAAGAACTTCTGCAATTTGAGCGTAACAGAGTATGAACTTTAGTACCTCTGCCAAGAGGGAAACAGGCCATTGGGACTAAATGGGTCTACAGAAACAAGAAGGATGAAGATGGAGTGGTCGTCAGAAACAAAGCAAGATTAGTAGCAAAAGGATATAGACAAGAAGAAGACATAGACTACGATGAGACTTTTGCCCCTGTCGCACGTCTCGAAGCAATAAGAATATTCTTAGCCTTCGCAACCCACAGAGGTTTTAAAGTCTATCAGATGGACGTAAAATCAGCTTTTCTAAACGGTGAAATCCAAGAAGAGGTTTACGTAAATCAGCCACCAGGTTTTGAAAGCTCAAAGTTTCCAAGGCATGTATACTACCTTGAAAAGGCTCTATACGGACTGAAACAGGCTCCAAGAGCATGGTACGAACGACTTTCTACCTTCCTTCTAGTCAATGGCTACAACAGAGGTACAACAGATACTACCTTATTCTATAAACGCAAAAATAGTGGGATAATGCTTGTACAAATATACGTAGATGACATAATTTTTGGGTCTACTAATTCAGAAGAGTGCAAAATTTTTGAAAAACTCATGCAGAGTGAGTTTGAAATGAGTATGATGGGAGAATTAACATTCTTCCTCGGACTTCAAGTCAAACAATCTTCAGAGGGAATTTTTATAAATCAAGCCAAATATGTCTCTGACATACTTTTAAAATATAATCTCTCTGATACCTCTGCAATGAAGACTCCAATGGCCACTGGAAATAAGTTATTCTTAGATCCAAATGGTATTTCTGTAGAATGTACTCTCTACAGAGGCATGATTGGATCTCTGTTATACTTAACAGCAAGCAGACCTGACATTATGCATGCCACATGTCTTTGTGCACGTTATCAAGCTAATCCAAAGAAATCACATTATGATGCTGTAAAAAGAATCTTTAGATACCTGAAGGGGACCAACAATCTTGGTCTCTGGTATCCACAGAACTCTGGTTTTAGTCTTAAAGCTTATACAGATTCAGACTATGGAGGATGCATGCTCGACAGAAAGAGTACATCTGGGAGTTGTCAATTCCTAGGTGGTAAACTAGTCAGTTGGACCTCAAGAAGCAGAATTGTGTCTCCACATCCACTGCAGAAGCTGAATACGTTGCTGCCGCTAGCTGTTGTTCTCAGGTTCTATGGATGAAGACTCGGCTAAAAGACTACGGCCACATTCTGTTCAAAATACCCATCTTCTGTGATTCCAAAAGTGCTATTGCTATCTCTGCCAACCCTGTGCAACACTCAAAAACCAAGCATATCGATATAAGGTATCATTTCTTGAAACATCATGTTGAATACGGTACAATCGAAATGCATTTCGTCCCCACAGAATATCAACTCGCTGACTTATTCACCAAAGCATTAGACGAGAAAAGATTCAACTTCTTGGTGGGTAAGTTAGGAATGATTAACATGGTGTGAAAATCCTCTGTAAGTATAGCTTTATCTTCTGTAAACAAGTATAAATATCTATTATTACTAAGTTATTGCGTTGATAAATTTATTTCAGTTTATATTTTTTTTATATATATAAAATAAATTGTTTACAGAGCCTCTGTGGGTCCGCTCAGATCTTCTGATAACCCTTACAGAACCTCTGGTAAACATAATCTATGCTCAATACAAATCTTACCATTCTTTGAACCAAGCATAGATCAAGGGGGAGAAAAAAGAAAATTCTTGATCTACAGAAGCGATTAGATCAAGGGGGAGCAAAAGGGACCCTGAAATGATCTACAGAGGTAAATCCTTCAAAGGAAAGCCAAAGAAGAATGTCGATAATTCTCCATCGACAGAAGAAAGACAAAACTGCCGAGAACAGAAGAACCAAAAGGTATGTCTCTCGCACGAAAGGTTTTTAGAAAACAGTTTTCTAGGACAAGAATTGTCAAATATGTCCTAAATATACTATGAATAACATTTCAAAAATCAAAAGTTCAAAAGGTTTAACAAAATTCGAAATAGGAGAAATTTAAGGTCATAGAGCTTCTGCTGAGCTCAACAGAGCTTCTGCAGGAAATATGCTCTGTGATCACAAATTAACCTTCTGTCGATCTTTTGGAATGTTATCTCGGAAACCGACAACACACACCATGACCTTCTCGAACAAAACGTTTATCAAAATAGTTTTCTCGGACACCAACCTTCAAAAATGTGCGAAAAACATCTCTTAACACAGATCAAAAATTGGATGATCAGAAAGTTAATAGAATTCAAGTTATAAGATTTTTTCTCTCATAGAGCTTCTGCTGGCTCTCGCAGAGCTTCTGCAAGTTCCATCAGAGCTACAAAACCTCTGTGAGTAAAATTTCTTGACAAAATCCTATTGATCCTCTCCAATGTCTTTACAAACGTTTTCGTTCAAAGAAGAACCTTCAGAGTCATGACAACAATGAGATATATGAGAAAAGGTTAAAACTCAAGATTTTCAAAATCACAAGAGCTTCTGTAAAACACAAAAGTTCTGCCATTTTGTTATCTGTGGTAATAACGGTTACTGTTACTGCGAGTGAAACTCATATGGCTAAAATCAACCTCACGCGCCTAGCATTAATGGGCCGCGCACGACGTCCTGTCATATTCTGACAAGGCCTACGTGTCCCATTTTCATTGGGCGTACATGGAACGTTTTTATTTGGAAAGTTGAACCCGCCGCTCAAACTCGAGTGCGGATTCCAAACTTTAATCCATTGCCATATATTTTACTCTTTCGAATTCTACCGTTTTACCATCCTATAAAAACAAAGCTTACTCTCTCATAAAACATTTTACAAACTCTCATCTTCTTCTCCGGCGAAACCCTGCACAAAGCTTATTCTTAAAATCAAATGGCTTCATCTTCTCGAGCTACATCCTCTGAACTCTCTCCGGCGAACTCACCGGAACACTCCCCTGCACATTCAGAACATTCTGAAAACCCCAGCCTTGCAAGAAATATTGAACAACAAGATTTCGGGGACTCAGCAGACTTTGCTCCGACGACACACTTGCAAAACTTTATAGCAAAGGATCATTTCGAAGCCATTCTTCCTATCAAATCCAACAACTGCTATTTGGTCCCCTCACCCACTACTTTCGGCGAAGCCCATGCCATACTTCTGAACATCATGGAGAATCATGTCCTCTTCCCTCTACTATCAAGAACCCCGAACAAAATTCCAGTCTGTTACTTGAACCAATTTTGGCAAAGCTGCCGATTTGATAAAGACGATTCTCTTATCAAAGGGTACATTTCAAGACCTGATAAATCTGAGCATCTTGAAATCAAGTTCAACAGAACAATGTTCTCACTTGAATTCAACCTACCAACAAAGGGTCTTCTGGGATTGAAGAGTTATGCAGAGCAACCAACAGACGAAGAGCTCTGTCGATTCGTGGAAATGCTTGGGTACAACACCCAACTACGGAAGAGAAATGACTTCCGCAGAGGCCGATTACCACCTCTGTGGAACACTTTGTTCTCTATTCTTAACAGATGTCTGACAGGAAAGATAGGCAGTATTGACCAGAGCTCACATCAAATCTTGAGCATCATGTATGGGGTTTACTATGATCTTCCACTAGATTATGCGACCATAATGATGCAAGAGATCATAAACACCATCGACAGAAAGAACAACTCGAAAAGGGTCAAAGAGAACGATCCCAACTTTCTACCACCTCTGCAATTCCAAAGAATATTAGGAGTACCGTTCGAACCTCTGCTGCTAATCTAAAATTGGCCAATGGAAGGGCCAACTCCCAAACAGTTCCCGATGAACAAGAATACCCCCACTGATCATGCTGATGGCTACTCACACTGCAGACCTCTGTCAAAGAAGCTTCTGCAATACGCATCGAATAAATCCCTTAAGAAAGAGTATATACGCGATCATAGAACTCCTAAACCGAGTCCTATGACACCCCCGCGTTTAGGTGTCCCCCTAGGAACAATGATAACAAAACCTCTTTCCACTCAAGAAGAAAAGGATCAGAAGTTAGCAAAGCACATGGCTATTCAACTCAGCTTTATAGCCAAACGTGCAGAACTAATGGGAAAGAAGTCTTCATCAAGAACCTCTGCATCTACTCCAAAAGCTAAGAAGAGGAAAACTGCAGAAGGCACCTCAACAAGCGCTGCAGAAGATCAACCCTCACCTCCTCATGCCACAGAAATTGGCTCCTCTGCTCCTCCCTCCTCCCCAAAAATGAAGAAGAAAAGATCAAAATCAACAGAAGAAGGGGCACCAAATCCTAAGAGGAGGAAAACCAAAAAGAGGCATGGTAAATCACTTGCAAAGTTGGTAACCATTGCAGAAGAGGAAACTGCTGAAGAAGAAGTTGCAGAAGAAGAAATGGCTACAGAAAGGTATCAATCACCCTATCAATCTCCAGATAGATTTGCTCACCAAGGAGACCTGAACGACTTCTTACAGAACCCTTAAATTGCCAACACCCTAAATACAGCAGGGTGGACGGCACAACCTCTCGACCACCACTCTCCAGAAGAACAAGATTTCTTCATTTCTGGCATTGACACACATCTGCAAGAAGATGACACAACACCCAGAAATCAACCAACCGAAACCCCTGTTATTTTACAAAACCCTTTCATTCAAGGATTGGATGTCCACAGAAGAAGTCCAAACCCAGCTTCAGAAGAAATAGAACAAACTGAAGCTGAATGGAACAGAGGTGAAATTACAGAGGCTTCTGAGAACATGATGGAAGAAGAGAAAGAAAAAGGGGCCGAAGTTGTACAAAAAGAGGGATTAGCAACAACGGAGACAGAAATAGAGATCTTAGAGACAGATTCAGATGAAGAAGAAGCTGTCTGGATACGTAAGGGTCTTTATCATCCACATGTCATGAGATTATTTGGATCTCATCAAATGTATGACTTCTTACGACCAGAGCAAGGAACTTCCACAGAACTTAGGGAAGAAGCACCAAGCCATAGAATAGTTACAGAGGATGATATGATAGAAAATGAAGTAGTGCTTGGATGCTTAACAGAGGAAGAAGCAAGAAAAGATGCCTGGATAAATAGAGGCACACAACCAAAACCAACTCCCAGTGCAACCCACATTTCTAACTCCGCAGGTCTAGCTGCAGAAGGAGTTATTGAAAAAGAGCAGCACAGCTCGATCCTAACCCAACCCATCCAGCCAGAGGTTACTCTTTCAACCTCTGTGCCCACAGAAACCGGGGAATCCATTCCTAGGGAGTCTCCTCAAAGAGACTCAACTATTGTTCGTGATCAGTCGCCCCAGATCACCCTACAGAGGAATTCGTTTCCTCTGCCACGCACACATTAGGACCAAAACTTCTTTCAGAGAGAAGTAGTGAGCACAGAGACGAAGAGACTCTAGACAAGTCTCCCAGTCAACAGAAGGACATTCCAATAACCACCTCTGGAGTGGATTTGGACACTGTTCTTCACAGAACTTCTGTAGAGATCGAAACTCAGGTTTCTTCTCGAGGATCAGAAGGAAATCCTTCCACCCCCATCGTACAAACAAGGGTGAACGAAGGTGTCCCAGGAACAGGGACTCACTCTGGAAACGAATGTGTTCCTCCAGAGGTTACACAAGGAACACAAGTATCAAGGGATGAGTTTCAAACCCTTGTCACCTCTGTGAACCAAACATTGAAAGAGTTGCAAAGCTCTTTCAAATCCTTTACAGAGACAACATCTACGGCTATCCTAAAACTGAACACCAAAATGGACAATCTGTCCACAGAGGTAAAAACCGCCATCTCAGAGATGAAGTCTTCTGCCAAAACTACTGCCAAAGCAACAGCCACTTCTGCAGCTCAGGAATTCGGAACAACTGCAACTTCTGCTTTCAGGGACTCTGTCAAAGATTTCCTTGAACAAATGAATACGCAATCCCACAGAGCAGAGGGCATCACTCCTGCAGACTTACAGAATGCCCTATCACAAGTACAAGCAGAGGCAATACGCAACTCGACAATAATGCAACCAAAAGACTATATGACCAGAGCACAGCTTACAGAGCTCGGACATAACGTCATTAACCAGGTCACAGAAGTCATTGTCTCCTTCACAACTGCAAATGCCAACTATGTCAAGGATTTCAGAAAGAGTGTCGGCAGAATGCGTTTCAAAACAGAAGCAGAGCTTGCGACATTGATTGGCCTCTGCGATGATGTCTGTGAAAAGTTGATGGCAGCAAGAGCTGAATTACCGAAGAAGCCCAACACTTCTTGCAGAGCAGAGGGTACTTCTGATAAAAGTCAGGATGATTCTGATGATGACCAACCTGGTCCATCAGATAATCCTGAGGGGGAGAATCTAAGAGAGAAAGCTACGAGCAGAGGAATACAAAGTCCACCAATCGCAGCAGAACCAATCAACCAAGCCCCTCCAGAAGAAACCCAACAACAAACCCAAAAGACCACAGAGACAACACCCATCTCTGTGGAATCATCTCCTGACGAAACCAAAACTCCAGAAGCAGATCAGCAAGCCACAGAGGCAACAACCGCCCCTAAGGTAATCATTTTGGAAGAAACAAATGAACAAACCACAGAGAAAACACCCACCTCTGTGGAAACACCCCAAACCATACCCAGAAGAAAGTCGATTGCCACCAAACCAAAAAGAGCAACGACCTCTGCTTCTGATGTTCTGAAAAGAATGCACACAACAATGAGTGATCGAATGGCACAGAGAGAAGAAGAAAGGAACGGGTTCACTTTAGCTTTCTGTTGATGAAGTATTGACATTTGAAGTAGATGTTTTGTATTTAGACGTTATGGAAGAGATCATGTCTTTGATGAATTCAATGGAACGGTTGGGTAAATCGAACTGTAAAATGAACCGACATATTATTTGAACGTCTACGAACATAAATAAATAAATGAGATCATTGTTTATTTTTGTTCGTTAAACTAAACAAACAAAAAATATTGCTCGTGTTCGTTGCCCAACGGTTCACAAGTGTTCGAATCGTTTACAATCATATAAAACCATATAATCCCTTTTCACAACCTCGTATCGTCAGTCCCACAATATTGAAACACAGTTTTCAGAATGTGTAGCTATTATACTTTTTAAATAACTAAAATGACATTTTTTATTTTTGATAATAAACAGAGAATTTTTTATCCGTCTCATAATTAAGGGTAGAATGAAAAAGTGAAAATTTACTTTTGCTAGTATATATTTAACTAGATAACAACACCGCACCTTGCGCGGTGAATACAAATATTATTATAAAGATTAATATACTTTACTAACAAAAATTGATTTAAAAGCAGTTGTTATCTTACTTAAAAAACATAATTTATTAAAATAAGTATTGTTAGCTTACTAAAATAAAAAAAATACAAATATTGGTATAATTCTTATTAAAAAATAAAATAATTTAAATTTTTTGATTTATAATCATTGTTAACTTATTAAGAAAAACAAAAATTAAATAAGTAAAAAAATAAATTTTATTAAATAAATTTTGATTTATAAGTATTGTTAGGTTATCCATAAAAATGTAAATAAATAAAAGCATACAATATTAAAAATATTTTTGATTTATAAGCATTGTTAGCCTACTAAAACATAAAAATAAATATAAACAAAAAAAATACAAAAGAGAATGAAAGGTTTTAAACAATTAATGCAACATTTTCTTTTTAAAAAAATCAAAACTCTAACAAAATTCTAAGGCCTCAATGGAGACTTCTCCTTAACTCTTTCTACCACATTCTCCTATATATATATATAAAATTTAGAAGACAGTTACACATCAAATATATAAATTTAATAAATGACACACATTTTAAAAAATGTGTAACTATTACACTTTTTAAATAACTAAAACGACAATTTTATACTTAGAGGGTGTTTGGAATTGCTTATTTAAATGGCTTATTAACTTATTTTGTTTTGTCACCGTTGATAAACAATTTTTAGTGTTTGGATGGGAGAAATATCACCGCTGATAATCATTTTTTAATAAGTCATTTCATTCTAACTTATCGACTTATTTGAAACAACTTATGAGTTTTTTTGGTTATTTTACATGTATAAGCAATCCCAAACACCCTCTAAATAATAACTTATTAACTTATTACGTTTGATACCACTATAAGTTAATCCAAGCACTTTTTATAAAACTTCGTTATCACATCACATAAAAACATAAGTTGTTTAAATAAGCAATCCCAAACACCCCCTTTAACAATAAAGAGATCTCCATCTCATATATAAGGGTAAAATGGAAAATTAAAAAATTCTTTTGAAAGTAGACATTTTTAGTAAAACTAGAAGTCTACTCACGCAATGCAACGCGATATATCTTGATTTTAATGTTCTAATTTATTTTAATGTGTAGTTTTGAGGAGTTTATGATTTAAGGATTTGAAAGTGATTAGTATTTAAATATTAATTAATAATAGTCCACGATTTAAGAATTTGAAGGTTATTAGAGATAAGTATTAATTAAGTAATTAGCATTAAAAACAGTACATAAAGCTTCATTAGTTGTTTTTAAAAGATTTTAAGTAATTTACATTAAATAGCAGTACATGAAGCTTTAGAGGTTGTTTTTAAGAGTTTTTCAATGTTTTATAATATAGTATAGATACATAAATTTTAGAGTAAATTACACTTTTGGTCTCTGTGGTTTATACCCACTATCAAGTATAGTCCCTGTTTTAAACTAATTACAATTTTGGTCATTGTGGTTGCCATTATTTTTCAATGTTGGTCCCTCAAACTAGCTTTTGTTAAATAGGAACATAACTCAGGGGTATTTTTGTCTTTTTGTATTTTTATTTCATTTTTCTTTAAAAATTAAAAAAATTAAGAATTTAAATATTAAAGAATATATTATATATGAACACATGGTCTCCCATCCGGCAATTCCTCTCACTTTCCGGCGAGTCCACCACCCCTCCCACTTTTCCGACACCTTCTCTTCTCCGACATCCCACCTCCCGTTCCCGCCGCGGCGCCGCCTCATTTCCTTCTCCGACATATCTCTAGCGATAACCCCCATCCCTTGAATCCTCCGTCTTCTTGCAGCACCAACGGTCATCGCAAGCCTCCGCCTGCAACCTGCAAAACATCACCACCGTAAAAGCACCGAAATCTTTCTTCTGGTTTTTATTTTTCTTCGGTAAATATCTCTAGAGGTAACCCCCATCCCTTAAATCCTCTTAGTTTGTTCCTTTTCACCCCTACAGCCATATGCAACCACCACTTTCCTCGATTAGGGTTAAGTACAAGTTAGGGTTTCACTGAATCAGATCTGAAGCTTCATATGTGTGTGTGTGTGTGTGAGAGTGTGTTGCGGGGGTCATCGTGATCGAAGACGATGAAGGGTACGAAGTCCCCTGTTGTGTATTGTGACTGTATCATGGAGAGGGAGATGGGCTATGTTCCTGGTTACCATTGAAGAAACATAATATACATTATATATAAATATCATTGCTCGATTAAGAGAAAGGGGAGGGACGAAGAGAAACATCGGATGGTTTGTCGGAGATTGTGGGTTGGTTGTATTTCAAGATGTCTAAGGGCATCTCCAACCTTCACACCACAAAAACACACCAAAACACCAAATTTGGTGGGCCCAACACCAACCATACTTCAAAAAAAAACACCAAATTTGTGGACCCCACATTAAAATAACATATTTTATTTACTATTAACTATTTTTATTAATAACAATAATTATAATTTGTAAATATAATAATAAATAATCAGTAATTAATTTATTTAATGAAAACCGATAAAAATAAAAACGATAATTTTTTAATTAATAATACATTTAAATAAAATTACATCAATTGAAATAACACAAATTAAAAGCATAATTAAATAATATTAATGCTCCGAGTTAGTATACTCGTCCCACAAATGATCAATTAATGCATCTCGAAGTTCAAAGTGAGCGGTTTTATCTTTGATCTTTTTATGTTGAGCAAGAAATTGTTCAAGTCCACCATTGTTATCGTTCACCATCTCAACTCTCACATTTGTCCCTACAATTGGCTCCTCGTGTCGTTCTTCAATTGGTGCATTAATATCACGTTGATCTTCAATGACCATATTATGCATAATGATACATGAAGTCATTATATCATGCAATATTTCCTTTCTCCATAACCGTGCAGGTCCTGCTACTATTGCAAATCTTGATTGCAATACGCCAAATGCACGTTCCACGTCTTTTCTACATGCTTCTTGTTTCATTGTCAAATTTATTTAATGGTATATTTTATTTATAAATTAATTTTAAATAAAAAAACGAATTAACAAAAACATATAAAATGTTAGATTAATATTTATTAAAACTAATATCATAAATAATAATTAGATTATTTAAAACATAAAAATAAATTAAATAAATTACTATTTGGTGGGTTCTCTCATTTTGAAGTGTCTACAGTTACACACCAAATTTGGTGTGTTTTTTTTTTTTGAAGAAATCCACACTGCAAAAAAAATGGTGTTATGGTGTGTGGTTGGACTCCTCCATACTGCATATTTGATGATATGCAGTATGGTTGGAGATGGTCATAGGAACACCATAGAAGGGGAGGAGAGGAGGAAGGCTTCTACCGGAGAAGATGAAATTTAAAGAAACAAGGACATCTTTTTTTATATTTAATTGAAAATTAAAGAAAATGCTAAAGTGTAATTTCATATTTAAGGTTAAATTGGACCATTTTGCCCCAGGATGAGGTTAGCATTTATAAATGGATTAAAGTCAATAAGGACTAACATTGAAATGGAATGGATAATTAGTTTGAAATAGAGACTATTTTTGATAGTAGGTGGTAACTACAGGGACCGAAAGTGTAATTTACTCTAAATTTTAATTAGGAAAAGTAAAAATAAACAACGCTAGAAGGAGGGGTTGAACCTCCGACCTTGTGGTTAACAGCCACACGCTCTAACCAACTGAGCTATTCCAGCAGTTTGTTAGGCTGGTCTCTTATAAGTTTATATACAGTACTTGTTTGGTTGTTTATTTCTTCCATAAAATAAACAATTTTTTTAAGTCGGATATTGTTTTCAGGCCTTTTTCCTGTTTATGTTTTGAACCAAATATTTTAAATTCTATAATAATAATTATATATATAAATAATTTTTTTAACAAAAAATAGGATATTGTTTTCAGGCCTTTTTTTTGTTTATGTTTTGAACAAAAGATATTTAGTTTTATAATAACTAGTTGAATACCCGCGCAATGCGGCGGGGATGTAAAAGTTTTATCAAGATATATTTAAGTTTTAAAGATCAAATTTTGCAAAATATTTGGTGGTTCACATGTTGTATGAAGAGTTTTTCACAATGCAACGGGATATATCATAAATTAAAAAATGAAAACTTAATGCAATTTCTTATCCACAAAGTCTAAAAGTTATGTTTAAACAAAATAGAAATTACAATCATGCTTTAATCATATACAATCATCACTCAAAACTTCTCGATAAACCACATTTGATGTATAAACGCCGCCCGATTTGAACTTTTTGGTAGGTTTCACTAATACCTTTGTAGTGCCACGTGATATACCTCTAGACAATGCCACATAAAGTTGCCCATGCGAGAATACCGGTTCTGGTAGATAAACACCTACCACCGGAATTGTTTGTCCTTGAGCTTTATTAATTGTCATTGCAAAACAAAGTCGAATTAGGAATTGTTTTCTCTTCAGTTTGAATGGAAACATGTCATCTTCAGACGGGCATAGAGGAATTCTTGGTAAAAATACCCTCTTACCAGTATGTTGACCAACAGCTATTTCCGCATCAATGACGTTCGATTGAAAACCTCTGCATATCAACCTTGTGCCGTTACACAATCCATTCGAAGGGTCAATATTCCGCAATAGTATTATTGGGCATCCAATTTTAAGCCGGAGGTAATGAGGGGGCAAACCTTGTGTTTCTACCGATCAAAATTTCACACTCGGCACGAAGAAAACTATATTTTTCATACCTTGGATACTCATAATTGGTTCCTGAACTTGAAAATGCTCCAAAAAGAAAACACCTCCCACCAAATTTCTTTGTCTATAGACATCCAATAATCTACCTGGAACAATTGCAGCCATTTTGTCCTTCTAACGTATATAAATATATATATACATATACACAATATGTAATTTTAACATTGTTAGTATCTTTAAAAAATATATTTTCGACAAAACTAAAATTTGATTAACTTCACTTACATTTTGGTCAAGTAAGATGATGTATAGTTTTTCTTGATTTACATCTTCCCAAACAAATTCTACTTGGACAGATGCAAAGTTCCACCAAACATGAAGACTTTGTAGTGATGAAAAATGTTCAGCATACCACCCTAAATCCATTTTCTATATATGAACAACACAATTTCAGAATGCCAATTGCAACATTTATACAATGGATATAGCAAAGAAACCAAAAATCAAGCAGTGGAGAAACCTTTAAATCAACAACCTTACATTCCAATTACATTCCACTTTGAAACAGGTGATGTTATATTGCTCACAAGAATTCAACTACTGTAATAACTATTAGGGCTGGTTGCAATCAAATAAAAGCATATAACCTTCCCATTTCGTATTTCCCAATTCAGTTATTTTAAACTATGTTAGTGAAATATTGCAATTTTTATTGGGATGATATCATGGAAAGAGTAGTATTTAGGAGTCTGACCTCTTAATTGCAAATTTTTAGCCTCTTAATTGCAGTTTTTAGGAGTCTGACCTCTTAATTGCAAATTTTTAACCTCTTAATTTCAGTTTTTAGGAGTCTGACCTCTTAATTGCAAATATTTAGCCTCTTAATTTCAGTTTTTAGAAGTCTGACCTCTTAATTTCATTTTGCACTATATCATAAGAGCCTCTTAATCATTATAACCACTTAATCATCCAGCACCAAACCATTCAGCAAGTAAGGTGATAGATAGATGCTTATTCTTTTCAATTTGGGGCTGTTTGTTTACCGAATTAACCATCTTTTAAGAGTTAACCTCTGAATCGTTAAGAGGTGAAACTTGTTTGGAAAAAAAAGTTTGCCTCTTAATGGTTAAAAAACCCTCTGATTGATTTTGTATCTTGGGTCTCCCTTAACCATTCAGACCACTAATTTCATTCTTAACAATTACCAAACAACCATATTTCATTTTGCAATATACCATGAGAACCTGTTAAGCATTCTGACCACTTAACCATGCATCACCAAACCATTCAGCCAAACAGCCCCAAAGTCTTAAATGGTTTTTTACAAAGGTTTTTTTTACAATATTAAAGCTTCCTGTATTTTATCAATAGGGGTTGTTTGTTTACCTCTTAATAATTGCATTAAGAGGCAACCTCTGAGTCGTTAAGAGGTGAATCTTGTTTGGCAAAAAAAAAGTCTACCTTTTAATAGTGTTCTAAAACCCTCTGAATGATTTTGTATCTTGGGTCTCCCTTAACAATTACCAAACAACCATATTTCATTTTGCAATATACCATAAGAACCTGTTAACCATTCTGACCACTTAAATGGTTTTTTACAATATTAAAGCTTCCTGGATTTTACCAATAAAGTTATAAATCAAACTGTTCTATCCTTCATGGAGCATTTTCTGTTATTTAACCAAACAATCAAAGAAACTGTGAAGTTGAAATTTAAGAGTATACCTGAGATTGTAAAACCCCTTGAAGAAACTGTGAAGTTGAAATGTATGTGAAACCGCAAAACAATGAGATAATGTAAACTACTTCAAATTGACTCGTTGATATAACAGAATTCTAATAAAGTAAACTGGGATTTCAATCTACTACCAAATAGCATTCCATACCACAAAAATTATCACAAACCCACAACTCAAAAAAATAAAAACCATTTAAAAGATCAAAACCCGATCAAACTGTTCATAAAGACGATTAATTTATAGCCTAATGACGGTTCATTTCTAGCCTCTATTCAATAACTTTTTGCTAGAACAGCGGTTGATTTATGAGGTAGAGCAGCAGAAGAAGTCATATGACAATTTTGGTGCAGCAGGGATTTGCAACGGATCACCTAAATAGCATATGAACTCAACATTCGAATCAAAATGTAAGAGTTAGGGTTTTTACCTCAAATGAAGGAGAAATGTTGATGAAATGTTGATGAAATGTTGAAATCAGAAGGCGTCGATGGCAACAATTTAAAAGATGAAATGTTGAAGCAGAGAAGGCGTTGATGAAGAAGGCGTCCATGGTCTTGATTTATATGTTGATGAAATGTTGAAATCAGAAGGCCTCTGTACTTGGGTATGGTGATCTTGAAGGTATGGCCTGTGTACTTGGGTATGGTTATGAAGAAGGTTGTAGTTGGGTATGGTTGATATCTTGGGGAAGATATTGGGTATGGTTGATATCTTGGGGAAGAGAGAGGGTAGTTGTAGGTGGTAGAGAGGTCTTATCTTGCAGTAGATAAATTGTAAAAAAAAATGTTTTAAGACTTTAAGATTAAGACTTTTAAGACAATGGGTTTAAATGGTTTATAAGGGAGGATAGATAACGGAGTATAGATTATATATAAATAACTCTTATAAAATAGAAACATCAGATGATGACCACTCGTGACAGCGATGAAGACTTATTGCTTATTGGATGGTTCGGCGGCAAGGCATCCCGGATGTAAAGGAATGTGAGTCGATCGCCTTGCTTGAGGCACTGTTGTGGATTCGAGACATGAGACTCGAGAATGTCATCTTCAAAACCGATTCCCATATCGTTGTCAATGCTTTAACGCACGATAAGGAGGACTGCATGGATTCATGCTTGTAAAACGGTCTTAGAGGTTTCACCGTCTTTTAAAGTTAACTTTGATAGGAGGAATAGAAATGAGGTTGCTCACTAGTTAGCTAGGCGATCTCAATTCTTTGTCGAACCTGTCTCGGGGGTTGACTCTCCTGGTTGGTTGGATGAGGACTTGTTGTCCTTTTGTAATGTTCTCAATCATTAATCTATCGTTGCGTTTTTCTTGGTAAAAAAAAGTATTGTTCCACCATGTTATACTTTTCTCTTTTTTTGGCTCTCACAACAATTTCTTCAAACACTTGAGGAACCTCAAGTTGTTGATAAAAAAACTCAAGTCAAGTCATCTTCTCCAAAACCACAAGGCTTGTGGCGTACCGGTTAAGGCCTTGGGGGGATGTGGCTCAGAAACCCATCTACCCCGGGTTCGAATCCAGACGTTGGCAACTTGTGGCCATTGAGGAATTATCTCAGGGCTGCATGCTTAGCAGTCAATCAGTGACAGGGATTAGTCTAGGCAAAGCCTAGGATACCCTTTTAAAAAAAAGTCATCTTCTCCAATGGTTCAAGTCATTTTTCAAGCTTTATTGAAACTACCATTGGAGATGCTCTTAAGTTATATAATCATCTTTATTTTTTCTATATATTTTTATTAGATAAATGTTAATGTATACATGATTAAGGTTATGTTTGGCAAATTAATTGATGAAAAATAAAATCAAGATATATCACGCTACATTACGTGAGTACATTTTTAGTAATATATAAAAGTACAAGGTGGAATGGAATTTTTCTTTTTTTAGTAATGCAGGAAATTTTGTTTTTTAATCATATAATTAAAGAAACAATAATACTTACCTGGGTTACAGGGTAAGCGTTCGATAAACGGCCTCTTAGTTATATAAATCAAAACATGAAACTTTAAAAATTTGTACCAATGCACCATTACTTGTAATCTTGAATTTTAAGTGATAAAATTAAAATAAAAAATTTGAGGAAATAATTACGGCTTTTGCCATACATTGAACAGATTTGGGAGAACCTTTGACAACAAAAGAACCTTCGAACAGTTTAGTTAGGGATGTTGTTAGTCCACAAAGTTCGTACGATCGCATGGTAGCCACAAATGCAAATCACCATTGAAGAACACCTTTGATCTACTTCGTTTGACAAATTGGAGGGAAATGAGACCAATACACGACAAGAAATTTAGAAGCAACTTATAAAAAAAGTGGCCAGGGTCTAAAAGGCTAAAAAGACTATTTTACCCTTGTGTGGAAGTCACGTGGTGTGCCTTAACGGCTCTAAATGGACGAACGTTTGATCCAGGGACCAAATTCGGATGGATTTGCATACCTTAGTGTTTAAACTGTAATTTTTAAATTATAGGAACCAAATGTGTTATAAACACCAAACTCTAAATATAATTAATATTAATGAGGGTATAATTGGAAAAATCACAAAAAAACTCCTTATAAGCTACTCCAAATAGCTTATAAAAAAAACTAGCTTATTTCATCCAAACATGTACCTCGAAAATAATTTAGTTCATTTTTCCAAACGATGCCTAAAACACAATGGTGAACCTAGGATTTTTACAAGTGAATACACCTTTAGGGTAGACTAAAAGTCCACATAGTCGTCCGATATTTTTTTTCGCTGAATTTCATTGTATCGAGAGATTTTTAAAGTCTTTGGTTGATTATGAGATACCTTTAAGTTTTTTGATCGATTTTCAAGGGACTTGTCGGTTTTTTTGTTTGATTTAAGAGAGTTTTTCAGTTTCTTGGTTGAAATTTTGTTGGAACTCAAAATGCTTAATCGCTTACAGACCATCGGTTGAAACCACTTATGTTATCATCGGACCTATTTTAGTCGGCTACGACCAACCCATTTGACTTGCCCTAGGTGATGATATGAGATAATAACAAGAGTCATGACTTAAAATGTTACCGTTTTACAGAAAAACCAGTGTCTCACACCATACCTTATACAATAATCAAACGTGTGAAATTTATTTTCATGGTGCCCCGTAAAAAACCCTAACATCTTTATTTTATGTAGCCAATGACGTGTAGCTCAGTTGGTTAAGGGGCGAGGAGATGTTTGCTCCAATCTTTATTTTATGTAATTTTTTTGTATATCCACATCTCTCTTCTAATCTATAATCTTCTCGTCACTCAGTATCAAAGAATACTAGAATTTTATTGTTGAGTATCATTGTTTCTGTTTGTTCCCTTTATAATATAAATAATAAATTATTTTTTAAACCATTAAGAGACAAGGGTTGGGTTCTAGTGAAAAGTTGAGTTAATGTGACATACGTGTGAGATGGTTATTAACCGTTGGATGCACATTCGTATGAGATGCACCGAGATAATATAATGGATTCATTCCGTAGAAGCCCCAAATTTTCATTCGATGTTATACTCGAGGGAATGAAATTCATTTTCATTTTCATTTTTATACTTGTTTTAATTTCTCTAGCCGAACCAAACAATCCCTTATTGTTGCTTTTGTGCCAGTGGTCTATAATTATTTACTGTTTTCGTCCCTCATGCCTAGGTAGGAGTTAGGGGCCGTTTACCAAACGCTTACCAAGTCACATTACCTACCGGATCAATATGATAAAGACCAAAAATTCTACCCGGTAAGAGCGAATGCAATAATCGAGACTCTTACCACGGTTAGCGCTTACCGGGTGAATTGTTGCATACGACACCAATTTGGTGGACTAAAATCTTACCCGGTAAGAAAATGATAGTGTTAAATTTACTGGTAAGCGCTTACAAAGTTTCTCATTAGGCAATAGATACCCGGGTTCAACTGACATAGTTGTTCACGAAATGTGGCATGAGACATCTGTCGGCGGCGGGTTAATTCCGAGCGAGAGGTCAAACCAATCCATTAATGTCGTCTTGTCTGCTTTGGGCTCAGTTGAACCCGGGTATCTCTTGCCTAATGAGAAACTTTGTAATTTGGTAAACGGTTCCTTAGTCTCATGGACGAAAAAAGCAATGAATTACAAACCATAGGAATAAAACTGTAATTTCTTAACCACATGGACAAATTTCGCAAATGTTAACAAACCACGGGGACTAAAAAGGTAATTTACTCTTTATGAAGCTACTCTCATTGAAAACGAAATGTCTATTGGTTTCGCAATCCATTGCTGAAAGTTAAGCGATTTCTCTCCATCAATGGCGTATTCAGCTCGTCGAGTATGTCCGCTCTCCATCTCTCGTAATTGTATGCCATCTCTATTTACAACTAATTGTTGTTTCGATCCTTACGATTTACAATTTATTGGTGTTTATTTCTATATGATTGATTGATTAATCGTTTATATGCGTTTTTCTATCTCCAACGATGAATTGTTAATGTTTTTGGTTTATGTTAGATCCGTGATTTTGATCGTAATCAGATCCTACTTGTTTTTTCTCACGTTAATCGACGTTTGTGACTCATATTCATGCTGTGTCTGTATTTGTATTGATTGATCAGATTTTAGATTTTCATGAAGTGTTGAATTCATGGTTGGAGGCGGAGAATGCTCCAAGTGTGAATGTAAATGTGAGTTTTACTTGGAAATATTTGGAATTCCTGGTGTAGCATTTGATTTGTTTGGATTTGAATGTTCATGGTGAAAGGTAATTCATCAACTCTGCATAAGCCCTAAATGTTCCTAGAGGAAGTGAATAACCTTTTAGGGTGCATTTTGATACATTGTACAAGACAAGACTGAACAACCAACTTTTACGTGAAACAAACAAGGAACTGGTTGGAATGTGGAACAAACCTATATTTTACAGATATACCATCAAAATAAAATCTAATTCGCTTCCAAAACATCGTATCCTTCTTTACATTTTATCCATTTTTTAAATTTTATTTATTGTTTTTAATTTCTTTAAACTTTCAGTTTACTGTCCTAAAATATTATTTTTATACTGTTTTTATATTTTGGTTAATTTATGTAATTTATTAAATATTAATAATAAAAATAATCTAGAAAAGGTATAAAATAAAATTTTGAAACTACATAAATTTTTGGTGTCATTTTAATCGTCTAGATGAAAACTTTTTAATGATATATTTTTATTATAATTTAATAAATCATATAAATTAATCAAAATCTATAAAAGATATAAACAACTCATTAGGGGTAAATTGGTCATTTAACATATTATGTCCTGACCAATTTTGTCGTACTAAACGCTGAACAACTGTTATGTCTGTCGGATACCTAACGCACCTTTAGGGACTTATGCAGAGTCAATCACCTTTCACCATGAACACTAGAAACGAAACAAATCAAATGCTTCATGAAGAACTCCAACTGTTTCCAAGTAAGACGTTCATACTTGGAGCACTCCCCACCTCCAACCACGAAATCAACACTTCATAATAAATTTAATTTATCATCCAAATTATATCACTTGGATCCAACCATGAAATCAACTCCTTTTCACAGCTTTCCAGATAGTAGAAACCAGTAACATTTTTCTTCTTTCTGACCGGGTGTTTACAGGACGCCTCGCCTATCATAAAAAACATTCTCCTTTTGGATTCCGAAGGACGGCGTGTAGCAGTCAAGTATTTCTCCGATGAATGGCCGGCTAATAGCGCAAAACTAGCCTTTGAAAAGCTTGTGTTTACCAAAACTCAAAAGACAAATGCTAGAACTGAAGGTTTGGTTTCTAATATCATTAGTGGCTCTTGGAAAGCCACAATTTTTTATGACCATAATTGCGAGATCCAATGTTAGCTGGGGAGGGGAACGAAGGTTGCCTTATAAGGGATTGGATACCTCCTCTATAAGACACGTTTAGGTGTCTACAAAACGGACGATATCCGGTACGGTTAGCCTGGGATGTTACATTAGGGTTGGAGAATAAAAGTTATGGTGAGGAGGGTGAGAGGGATCTACACCGTTGAATCAATACTAATTGAAAGGTCAACACTAATGAGATGCACCCAGATGCACCGGATCAATTCCCTTCTAAATTGTAATTCATGGGTTGTTTTGAGATTAAAAGTGATCAAAGGTCCAAATCTCTTCTTACACTTCTCACCTTAACTCTTCTTCTCACACGATTCTTCGTCTGTTACACTAATGGTAACTGAGTGCTTTGTCTATTTGTTGATATGTGTATTTGCAGTGGAGATATCAATGTTTGAGAATAACGTCGTGGTATATAGATTTGTACAAGATTTGCACTTCTTTGTAACCGGAGGCCATGATGAAAACGAATTAGCTCTAGCAACGGTTTTGCAGGGTTTTTTTGATGCAGTTACCCTTCTTCTCAGGTTGTTAGAAAACTTTTGTTTGTTCCACTATATAGTTGTCACCGTCAGTATACGTGGAACCTCATTAGATTACTCTCCAAAAGAGCCTTGAGGAGAGAAGGGAGGTTCCAACATATATGGAGGAGAAGGGTTGGGTTCCGGTGAGAAGTTGAGGTTAACATGAGAAGCGTGAGAAGTGGTTATCAACCGTTGGATGAGAAATGGACGCACATTAGGATGAGATGCACCAAGATAAGATGCACCGGATCCATTCTCTTCTAAGCCGCAATTCATGGGAGGGCATTTGATTAAAAGTGTTCAATGGTTCAGATCCACTTCTCACGTTAACCTCAGCTTCTCACACGATCCTCCGCCTGGAGGAGAAATGGTCCAAGTCTAGCCGATGTGAGACTCCAACACACCTCCTCTACCGGAGGCTAGACGGGCACATAACATCCCAGAGTGTTGAATTTCTAGAGTGGCATGCCTTGGCTCTTATACCACGTGAGAATATGTGGAACCTCATTAGATTACTCTCCATAGGAGCCATTGGGGGCGATTCCACACACTGCTTAGCAGAAGTTATCTGAAGTTGAGAGAAGGGAGGTCCCGACATATATGGAGGAGAAATGAGCCAAGTCTAGCAGATGTGAGGCTCCAACGCACCCCCTCCAACGGCGGCTGGATGGGCACATAGTATCCCAGAGTGTTGAATTCCTAGGGTGGCAGACATTGGCTCTTACTACGTGAGAATATGTGGAACCTCATTAGATTATTTTTTCCAGTTTCGATATAGGACTCCAACAAACACAAATGTTCAATTTTTCCATTTTACTGCCTAACCTTTGTCAAGTTCTTGATGCAGGGGTAATGTTGACCAAAGGGAGGCACTTGAAAACTTGGATTTGATCTTTTTATGCCTTGATGAGATTGTTGATGGAGGGTAGGAACATATATTTTTCGTTTTATATTATTCACCCTAATTTTTGCATGTTTCCTCCGTGTTGTGAGAATATGTGGAACCCGACTCTCCAAAAGAGCCATTGAGGAGAGAAAATAGGTTCCAACATATATGGAGGGGAAATGGTCTAAGTCTAGTGTTGAGAGTAGGGGTGTAAACGAGTCGAGCTTTTAACGAGCTACTCGAGCTCGAGCTCGTTTATCTAGAGCTCGAGCCTAATAGTTATCGAGCTCGAGTCCATCTCGAACACAAAATAAAGCTCGCTTAACTTAACGAGTCGAGCTCTATAACACCCAATGTTCGACTCGAGTCGTGCGAACGAGTCGAGTTGAGCAATTCGAGCATACACTTTTTCGAGCAAGACATGTTTATATGTTTACAAATTATATAATCAAAATATAAAAATCATCGAGCTTGAGTACATAAACGAGTTAATCGATCTCGAATTCGAGCTCACAAACGAGCATCAAGCTACAGCTCAAACATCGATCCCGTCTTTGTATAATTAATCGAGCTCGAGCATGGTATTACTTTTTCGAGCCAAGCTCGAATAACCTGCTACTTGACTCGGCTCGTTTACACCCCTAGTTGAAAGAGGGCCAAACAGGTACAAATTGGCCTGGAGTGTTAGAATCCTGGAATAGTAGACATTGACTCTGATACCATTTGAGGATATGTGGAACTCTAGTTGATTACTCTTCGAAAGAGCCATTAACGTTGTGTTCTCGAATTTTGGAAGGAAAGTAAAATAAAAGAAATGAACTTTGTATTTGTTTTCTTGAGAGTGGAAGGAAAGGGAAGGGAAAAGAAATTCATATTCTTGGGAAGAGAAAAGAAAGGAAATATGTCATTTTTACAAATAGACCCTTATTTATTTTATATTGTAATCCAATTGATAGGTAGATATGTAATTTTATAAATGTTTTTAATTGTTACTAGAAGTCTACCCGCGCAATGCAGCGCGATATATCTCAATTTTAATGTTCTAATTTATTTTAATGTGTGGTTTTGAGAAAACGGTCATGTTTTTTTATAAATTTGTTTAAAAATGACGCTTTTTAAGGAGTTCATGATTTGAGGATTTGAAAGTGGTTAGAGATAAGGATTAATTAATAAGAGTCTATGATTTAAAAATTTGAAGGTTGTTAGAGATAAGTATTAATCAAGTAATTAGTATTAAAAGCGGTACATAAAGCTTCATTAGTTGTTTTTAAGAGATTTTAAGTAATTAGCATTAAATAGCGGTACATGAAGCTTTAAGAGTTGTTTTTAAGAGTTTTTGATAAATGCTTTATAATATAGTATAGATATATTCTTTCGTTTCCTTCCCTTTCCTCCCACATTTGGGAGAAAAGTTTGGGAATGAAAATCAACATTATTTTCCGTCATTTTTCTTTCCTTTCCTTCCTTAAAAAAACTCGAGAACACAGTATTTTTTCTTTCTCCCCTACTTTCATTCCTTTTTCTTCGTAAAAAAAAAAACTCGAGAACACAACCTAAGCAGAGAAAGGAGGTTCCAACATATATGGTGGAGAAATGGTCTGTCTAGCAGATATGATACTCCAAAACACGTGTTTAGATTTCTCAATAAACTCCGGTCTTTTTTTAATACATATGAATAAAACATATATTTTATTTAGAATTCAAACATTTGTGATGATAAAAAAATGTTCACCGGGAAAGAATTATATGTGGGCAGGATGATTCTTGAGACAGATGGGAATATGATTGCTGGAAAAGTAGCTACACACAGCATTGATGAGGGGTCTCCCCTATCAGAACAGGTAAATGCAATTCCTACTCCTTTTAACTTGCTTTGAACTAATGGAACTAATGCTAAGATCTGTTTGGTTGGTTTTTCATCAAGTCCTGTATGGATAAAGCTGTCTATGTGAATTAATCTGTCTATATAGATTAATCTATCTATATTGATCGGGAAGGTGTTGTTTATTAGGGTTTTTTCATAGATGGAAGGAGCGTGTTTATTAATCGGGAGTCGTAGTTTGGGAAAAACTTTGCTTTCTGCATGAAGCTTAAGCCACTTTCTATATCATTAAGCCACTAACAATCAGTCATGTATAGCTAACCGAATAAGCTATGAGATCTATTAAGCTCATTAAGATGCTAACACAGAGGTCCTCTAAGTCCCTAAAACCCCATGAAATTGCAACAATGTTAAGTTAAGATATATGTAACATTTTTCTTGTCGATAAGATTAATCAAATCAAACGAGCCCATAATATCCGGCAGCGGACACAAATTTTTGCGTGAATGGGTGCCTTTAAGGTGGATGAATGGCCCCGCAAAGTTGCAAGATGTGTTTTTAGCTGAATTCAACCGTTTCGAGAGATGTTTTAAGATTCTTTTGGTTGATTTCTAAGGACTTTTTCCATTTTTTGGTGACGTCCCTTGTATTTTTCTAATACCTCAGCACTCCACAAAGTTTAGTGTGTGCACATTTCATATCAAAATAAAATTCTATTTGCAAAAATTGATTGAGAGGCTGCACGGGACCCGCAGGGGCCGTCATAGGTCCACCCCTAATAATATCCACTAGAATAGAGCAATTATTTCTGTAAAGACCTCCTCTTAGCCAATTTTCATGTCTTATGTATGTGAAAATACAATGTTGTTTCAGTGTTTGATTTCAACATTTTGTGTTTCACATTGTGTAAACAAATTGCACATTCACATGCATCATTCCACATGTTAGTAGTTCTCAGGGGCTGTTTGGTTAGTTTTCCATTAAGTCCTGTATGAATAAAGTTGTCTGTATAGATTGGAAAGGTTTTTGTTTAAGAGGGTGTTTTCATAGATGTAAGGACCATGTTTTTTAATTGAGAGAGACGGGTATGGACAAAATTTGGCTTTCTGCATAAAACTCTCTCCTAAAAGCTTAATAAATAAGTCATTTTCTATATCACTACCAACAGTCATGTATAGCTGACTGAATAAACTATGAGTCTCATTAAGCTCATTAAGCTGCTAACAACCAGGCCCTCAGTCTTTTATCTGATTATGCCCCATGGGTAATATCTTTTTTTTTGTAGACTATTACGCAAGCTTTGGCTGCAGCTCGTGAACATCTGACAAGATCGCTTCTTAGATAATTCATTTTATGCATTTGTTTAATTTTCTTTATTTTATTTGGTTTCGAATTTATATGATCAATTTCATAATTTAATAAAGTTGGTTATTCTTTTTTTTTGGGAAGAGTGTCTTAGGCTATGCTAGACTAATCTCTTGGCAAATTATGACTGTAAGACAAAATCTCAGTGGCCACAATTGTTGTGTACACCTGGATTAGAACCCTGAGCAGATGAGATATTCCACCACATCCCCCAAGGCTTTAACCAGTACGCCACAACCTTTGTGGTTAAGTTGGTTATTCTTTGATATTACAATTTCTTTGGGCTCCAAAAATTTATCTGGATGATGGTACAATTTAACTATAAACACAGACATGTTTAAACATTTTACAATATCAATATAAGGGGGTGTTTGGGATTGCTTATTTAAAACAACTTATGCTTTTTTACAAAAGTGCTCGTCACATGTCAAATTGAAGTTTTATATAAAAAGTAAATTAGGTTTCAAGGCTAATAAGTTGTTTTCAACAAGTTAGAATCATTTGACTTATCAAAAAGTGTTTATCACCGGTTTGGCACCGCTATAAGCACTTTTCTTTTTCCTCATCCAAACACTCAAAAGTGCTTATCACCGGTCTGGCACCGAAATAAGTCAAAAAAACCCTTAAAATAAGCAATCCCAAACAACCCCTAAATTGGTTGGTTGGTTCCATACCCTTGCATAGATGGAATCAAGGGATCCATGTTCAAGTCCAGACTATAATTTTTTTTATTTTTTATTTTGTCTTCTAAAACATATGCAAAACACTAAAATTTAAATTGAAAACTAAAGAACTAACATAGGTGGGACTTGAATACCTGGTTTTATATAAAGGGAGCAACATTTATCAACTCTACTGTTAGAGACTTATGTTAAAGCTTAAGGGGGTGTTTGGTTCATTTCAAGGAATGAAAATAGGAATGATAATGAATATAGACTAGAATGGAAATGATTATTTTAATTATATTATATTATTGTAGATTCTTTTGCATTATTAGAGTATCTCCAACAACTATGCTAATTTTTTTTTTAAAATAGAGTAAAAAAATTCAAAATCTCTAAAAAAATTGCATCCAACACCAACAACTATGTCATTTTAGCAATTCTAATATTAATTATCTTAGAGTAAATTACCTGTTTGGTCCCTCTGGTTTACACTTTCCACCTATAGTGGTCCCAAAATCAAAATAATTACGCGAATGGGACCTCTGGTACGCATTTTCGCTACTTTTTGGTCCCTCCCTCTAACAGACTCAGTTAACCTTGTTAACTCAAAAGGGTATTTTGGTCATTTTATCATTATTTTGTCTTTTTCTCACTTTATCTTCCCAAACCCTTTTCTCTTTCTCTTTTGAACCACACCTACAACTTATATATATATATATATGAATGGGATCGGGAGAGAACCAGGAAAAATGAAAGAACTGAAGAACCCATCCAAACCATTAGATTAAGATGATCCAATGGTTACGATTTAAAAGGTGGTTATAACCATTTTTTTAAAAAATAAAATTATTTACCCTCTATTTTTTAAATACAAAATTGGCGAAATATAACAAAAATTGAAGCGAAACAAATTACACCAAAAAATCCATCATTTTATTATCTTTATATTGACATCCATTTTCATATATTTTTTCATCCGTTTTATTGTGGTTCTTCGGTTCTTTTTTTTCAAGGTTCTCCCTTGATCTTTACCCTATATATATATATATATATATATATGGTGTGTTTCATTTACAAACCAAATAGATTGTACAAATCCTGCAAACCACTATATTAGGAAACAACAGATATATTTATGGTAATTATTATGATTCGTTAATAATGATTGTGATATATATGGAAGATGTTAACGTTCATTAATTATGATCATGACTTTAGATTAGGAAACATAATAAAATCAGATATTGATTAGAGTTGATGAACAGCTAAGATTGATTTGCATGGTTTATACAATATATTTGGTTTGTAACGGAAACGGACCCCCATATATATGACCAAATCGATCTCCACTCCAAATCAATCACCAAATGGATGACCAAATCGATCTCCAGACCAAATCAACCAAAATGGGATCAAAACCTTCAACCAATTACAACGAAAACAAGAGAAATTCATCATTTTACAGGAATCTAAAAGCAAATTTGATACCCCAAAAAGATTGTGATCATATGTGGATCCTTCTTAGAAATCAACCAAAAGGGGATCAAAACCTTTAAGAAACTCATAATTTTCAAGAATCTCAGAGCAAATTGGATACCTAAAAAGAGCATTTTAATCTTGAACCATTAGAATCAAAAATGAAAATAAAGAAAAATCTAGGCAAATCCATCATCTTTATCAATAAACTAAAACAGACCAAATTGGGAACCACATAAAGAATCTCATCTGTCATCATCCATCATACAATGATCATCATTTCCCAATAAAATCATGAACAAGAACAAGGGAATCATAATTTTATTAAAAACTATTCAAAAATGAGGAAATTGAGATTATGACGGTTGGAAAGGTGTTGCTGGTGTAGGATATCAGACGACGGAAAATCGAAGGATGCCGGAGAAGACGCTTGAAAACGATTTGCATCTCTCTCTCTCTCTCTCTCTCTCTCTCTCTGATCTCTTCTCTCTCTCTCTTTCTCTCTTACTCTAAAAGTTTTTGCATTCAACTCCAACAGCTATGCTATTTTAACAACTATAATATTAATTATTTTATTAAAATATTCAATTTGTTTTATCATATTGTTAAAATATCCAATATATGGAAAATTGAAAGTTTTTTTTTAAGGTAATGATTAGTTTTGGGGAGAAACTATCTATTTAGGCATTGTTTGGCAAAAATAAGCTAGCTTATAAGTTAGTTTTTGTTGGTGTACATGTTTGGATGATCATAAACTAGTTTTTTGAAACGCTACTTGGAGTAGCGTTTCAGTAGTTTTTTGTGAATATTCCAATATTGCCCCTTATTATTATTTACTAACTATTATTATTATAAATATTAATTTTTAAATTTAATTATTATTAATTAATAAAAATTAATTAATATTAACTGAAAATTATTAAATTAAATTTTAATTATATATTGATATTAATTTTTAATTATATATTGATATTAATTTTTAATTATTTAGAGTTATTGCTAATCATATAAATTATTTTTATATATTAATTAATATATTTTAATTACCAACTACTATTATCTTTTAAGTATTATTTGATTATTTTTTTATATTATATGTAACGGTTATTTAAAATCATAAGTTAATATATATTTTTTTCTAAAACTTGTTTTAACAAATTAAAAATTTATGGTGTTAATGTAATAATAAATTTTAAATTCTTTTAATTAACATGTTGTATTATTTAATTTTTCTTTACTACATTGGTTGTATTAATTAACATATTATATTTTTATAAATTTGTTTTAATTATATAATTAAATATCGTAATTGATAATTTTTTAAAGATGTCATTTTTGGTCATTTTACATCTTTATAAGCTAGTTTTGCCAAACGTGACTTTTTCATCAGCTACCAGCTAGTTTATGAGTCAATAGCTAGCTTATCAGCTACCAGCTAGCTTATCAGCTAGTTTGCCAAACATAGCCTTAAGAGTTTTCTTTAAATTTAGAGATTTTTACAATCTCTCTTATCTTTTTTCTATTTTAAAAATGCTAAAATCCTTTTTTTTCATTTTAATATAGCTGTTGGAGATGCTATTAGTGTTTTTAAATTAAAAAAGAAAAAAAGGAAGATGGAGAGAGCACGTGATAATTGTGTCCTGGGGAGGTGAAAAGCCAATAAAATGAAGAGTAAATTACATTTTAGTCCCTATGGTTTGTTGAAAATTTCTATTTTTGTCTTTATGCTTTTAAAATTGTGATTTTCATCCTATGGTTTATAATTCATCATTTTGTTTGTCCTTATGGTTTAAATTCTATTGCTATTTTCATCCCTATGGTTTGTAATAATTTTCTATTTTAGTCCTTCATATATAAAAGTAGTATTTTGAACTTAGAGACCAAAATAGAAATGAATTGCAAACCATAGGAACAAAAAGCAAAATTTTGAAATCATAGGTATGAAATCCGCAATTTTTAGCAAACCACAGGGACGAAAAACATAATTTACTCTAAAATGAAAAATGATGATTTAGAGATAGAATACCCGGTTAACGCGGGATAAAAATGAAAATGAGAATGCATGGGAATAGAAATGAGTATTTTATTGATGTTGTTTGGTTAAACCAATATAATTAATAAAAAAATTGTTTTATACAATATTTTAAATACAAATATGTGACGTCCAACATGAAAATAAAAAATATTTTTCATTCAACATCGATAAATGAAATGATCCATGAGAAAAAATGATTGAGCGGGAATAAAATTTTCATTCCCCCCAATTTGGCCAGAAATGAAAATTAATGAATTTGGGATAATGAGTCCATTATAACATATCAAACCAAACAACAGTTTTCATTATTATTCCAAGTCCTTACCCCTCAATACCCCCAATAAAACACATCCTGAGTTTTTAGGCCTTAAAAGGTAATGAGTCCATTATAGCATATCATACCAAACAACATCAATCATTTCCTTTTCATTCATTCTTTGGACCAAACAACATCAACCATTATCATTTTCATTCCCAACCTCTTATTACCCCAACTAGACCGGGCAAAAACTGACACGACATGCTAACTTGACACGAACTCGACACGAAATAAGCGGGTTTGGGTAATATATTTCAACCCGTTTAAGTAAACGAGTTGACACAACACGACACGGAAATTAAACGGGTAAGGTTAGGGTCAAAAATTTCAACTCGAAAATGACCCGAATAACCCGTTTATATATAATTTATAAAATTAAACTATAAAATTTAGATTTATAATGTTTTTATTTGAATTTGTATTTTTTGTGAATTTTCGATATTTAATTTTTAGTTTTATAAATGTTAAACGGGTTAGGCGGGTCGGGTTAGAGTTGAGATTTTCTGACCCGTTTATTAAACGGGTTGGGCTAGGATTAGACATTGTCAACCCGTTTAACTTTGAATCCAACACGACACGACACGTTTGTCAGATCTACCCCCAACCAAACACCCCTTAAGTTTAAAATCTTCTATGGTGACACCTAGTGGTGGCCAAATTGACCCGACCCGACAGGCCAACCCGAACCGAAACCGACCAAGAACCGGTTCCGGCCCGACCCGGTCAAGAACCGGTTCCGGCCCGACCCGGTCAAGAACCGGTTCCGGCCCGACCCGGTCAAGAACCGGTTTCCAGCCCGAAAGCCGGGACCGGTTTGGGGTTTTAGAAAATTCTTCGGCCCGACCCGAAACCGGTTCGAGGCCCGGTTCTTGGCCCGACCCGGCCCGACCTGATTGTTTTAATAAAAAAAAGAGTCGTCAGGTGACCGTTAGAGAGCCGTTGGGATGTGTTTGTGACCGTTTTTTTGCTCAAAATACACCCTCCAACCCCATATAAATACTAGGGGTGTTATGGTTCATATCACCACCTTACATTGCTTACAAAACGCAAAAAACGCATACAATTCTCATTTCTCGGCTCTCGCTATATTCGTTTCTCGCAAAAAACGCATACAATTCTCTAGTCTCAACTCTCAAAAAATGGCCGAACAAAATTACACCGTTCTTGCCGACCATGAACGAAAAGCACCGGTTTGGGAGCATTTCAACTTGGTGATGTTTTCCGACGGTACAAAAAAAGCGCAATGCAAACGGTGTGGAGATTTCCGACGTATTTTAAAAGTGTATTTTAATGATCCAATCCAATTTTTTACTTTTTAAAGTTTACTAATTAATTAAGTATACAAAGAAAGTAAAAAAAAATCGAAGGCCCGGTCAAGAACCGGTTTTGGGCCCGACCCGACCCGGTTTTATATACAATTAAATGGGTAAGGGGTTTTCGGGTTAAACTCGGCCCGACCCGACCCGGTTTTCGGCAAAACCGGTTTTTGCATTCACTGTTTGGGGCCGATTTTTCCCCCGGCCCGAAACCGAAATTTGGCCACCTCTAGTGACACCCAACAAAATATACGGTAACATTCTTGAAAAAAAAAAAGTAAACTTTTTTTTGTTACAAAGAAACCATCAAGCAATGCAATTTAGTTAATTATTTTGTCAATTATGATAAGAAAAAATCCAATATTTATATGTATATAAAATTAAAAAAATACTTATTTTTTATATAATTCATTTAATTAACAAATTAATTATATTTAAAATAATTTCAATTTAAAATATGTATTTATTCTATACTGATTATATTTATAAAAAATGAAACGTATTTATCTTGTATTTTATAATGTTTATAATTTAGTTATATTAGCTTAAATATGAAAATTTACAAAGGTATACAAATATACCATTAATTTTGAATAATATTGATATCATTAACATGTAATTTTTCAATTTTTAATAATGTTTTGATTAAGGATATTTAATGAATAAATAGTGTTTTTTTTATTATCGTAAATGGGTTTTATTAAAATTAAACTTCTTTTGATATATACATATATATATATATATATATATATATATATATATATATATATATATATATATATATATATATATATATAGAGAGAGAGAGAGAGAGAGAGAGAGGAGGTTCAAGAGAAAACCTAAAAAAAAAAAAAAACTGAAGAACACCCTGGTGGCCCTTCCTCTGGACGGTATGCACTTGTGCATACAGGTAAATAGTTGACTTTTTGGTTTTATGCACAAGTGCATTATGCATTTGTGTATATATGCACAAATGCATGTTAGAAATAACATGTATTTACAAGTGCATACTGCCCAGATGAAGGGCTACCAGAGTGTTCCTTAGTTTTCTGTTTATTTGAGGTTTTTCTTTGAACCAGACCATATATATATATATATATATATATATATATATATATATATATATATATATATATATATATATATATATATATATATATATGTGTGTGTGTGTGTGTGTGTGAGTATAGGGTGTGTTTCATTTGCAAAACACACTATTCGTATAAACCATACAAATCAATCTTAACCGTTCATCAAGTCTAATAAATATATGATTTTATTATGTTTCTTAATTTAAAGTCATGATCATAATTAATGAACGTTATCAACTTTCATATATATATATATATATATAGAGAGAGAGAGAGAGAGAGGCAGGTTCATACGAGAAGCGTACCTATTTAAGAAAACGTGAGGAGCACCGTCCATGTACAAAATCATATGTGATTCACAACACAAACCGCGGGACAAGCCGCGCTTTCGCAAGCCGCGTAACAAACCGCGCGTGTAATCACATATGATTTTAGTCCTTGTGTTGTGAATCACATGTGATTTTGTACATGGGAGGTGCTCCTCACGTTTTCTTAAATTGTTACGCTCCTCGTTTGAATCTTTCTCTATATATATATCAATTGGAAATGAAAACCCACCCTACGTTATCTCTTTGTATTGGTTTTAGACTTTTAGGCCATCCGTACCCGGCGAAAGATGGGGCTCGGGATGCCTTCGGGCTCAGCGGGGGTGGGCTACGGGGATGGCGGGGCGGGATGGATTCCGGGGATGGGATCCCGATTCATCCCGAAGGTTTATTAAAAAAAATTTAATTTTTAAAAATAATGCCGTTGAACGGATTTTTTTAAACAAAAATAAATATAAAATTTTCTCAATTTAATCCCACTATATATTTAACCCTCAACCTCTTATTTCTCACACCTCTCAAACTCTCTCAAATTCTCTCAACCTCTTATTTTTCACACCTCTCAAACTCTCTCAAATTCTCTCAACCTCTTATTTTTCACACCTCTCAAACTCTCTCAAATTCTCTCAACCTCTTATTTTTTTCACACCTCTCTCATCATGAATCCAAACAGAACACCTACATCCCGTCGTAACCGACCGAATACACCACAATCGCAAGAAGATCAAGAGCTTGGTTTCCAAGCGTTTACACAACAAGGTTATCGTCCGCAATGGTCGCAACAAATTCCGCCACAATGGTCGCAACAAAATCCGCCACAATATCCGCAACAATTTCCCCAACAATTTCACCAACAATTTCACCAACAATTTCCTTACCAATTTACACGTCCCGGTTTGATTGAACAAGGTTTTACTCCGGCCAACTACAATCTTCCTTCACCCGCAATCAATCTCGACGACGACATTGTTCCGGAAACCCAACCTTCTACCCCGAACACACCACAATCTATCCCGACACAACAATCTAACCCGGAACCATCAAATCCGAGACCAACGAAAGCCGCCAAACAAACGTGGAGTAAAGCCGAGGAACTTGCGTTAGTGTCGGCGTGGGTTGACGTTTCGGAGGACCCCGTTATCGGTAACGCACAAAGCGGTGGTAATTATTTTTATTGTTATTATTATTATTATTATTATTATTCTTATACTTAATTTTACATAAATGTAGGAAGTTTTTGGGCCCGAATCGGGCATGTGTTCTTTACTCGCTTGGGTCGTGAACCAGGTTATAGATCAACCCATCAACTCAATAGCAAGTTCAACGACCTCAATAAAAGAATTAATTGGTTTGGCGGCATCTACAACAACTTGCTCAATAATAGATCAAGCGGGATGAGTGAGGCCGATATATCCCGAACGGCACACGAACGGTATCTAGCACGCCATAAAGTTGATTTCACTCACGAACAAGCTTGGGACGTCCTAAAAAAATGTCCAAAATGGGGAGCCGTTTCAACGATGACGACAACTTCATCGCGGGGTTCAAAACGTACCCAACCTTCCGATGATGACGATAACGAGCAAATTCAACAACCCATCGGGAGAAACAAGGCAAAAAAAACATCAACGAGTAATACGTCCGGGACGAATACGGACGAAAGTGTTACTCAGTTGTTGACGACGTTCAACGACAAGATTGATGATACAATGGAATACAAAATGAAAAAACTCGATCTCGAAATCGAACGCTCAAAACTCGAACGACATAGGTTGGAACAAGAACTCGAAATCGAACGCTCAAACCGATTTGAGAAAGACTTCGAGTTTTTCATGACCCCGCATGATCACCTTACGGGAAACGCTTTGAGGGTTACTTTAGCGAGAAAAGAGCAAATTCAAAAATTTCATAATTGGTAGTGTTTTGTATTTTGTAATTTTTATTTTTAATGAATGGTATGAATTTTTATTTTTATTATTTATCTTATTTTTATTTATTAAAAAATATATAAATATTTTTATTTTGTTAAATAATTAAATGTATAAATAAAAGAATTAAAATAAATAAGGTGGCAAAAGGGTTTGAGGAAATGGGGTAAGACCATCCGCATCCATCCCATTCTAACCTGTTAGACAACCTAAGGGGGGGGAAAGGTTGTATTTAAAATCTTTTACTTTCAAAAATTCTTTTACAAATAAATACAGTACAGAAACAGTATAAATAAATCAGAGTATACAAAAAATAACGAAGAGTGTAAATATAAACAAATACACAGAGATTATATAAATAAATATAAATGCAAAGCAGTTTATATAAACAAATATAATAAAGCACAGCGGAATAAATAAAGAGATAAAGGTAAGAGATACTTGACACGGAGATTTACTGATTTACCACCAACTGTGATAAACCAGCAGCCGAGACACTTCCCGACACGATCCAATAAATGTATTCTTTACGGTAGAAATACAAACCAAGTACAAAGGTATTTGTAATAGTTTCTCAAGCCTCTGCTATGAGATAAACAGGATCACACACCCGTTATTCAAATACTTACAAGAGGAGTATAACTCACAATGGGTAATCACTCTTGTATAATATCTCACACTTGGATATTTTATAAAAAATGTTTTATAAAATATATATATATATAAAATAAGTGAGAGTGAGAGAGCTGAGAGTTTGCTGCTTGTTGTTACTGTTGTTGTGGTCTGAGGTCTGCTATTCTTCATCACCAACAGCTTCTTTATATATCAGCATCTCCAACGGCATTGTGCATCCGCGGTATACCGCCAAAAGCATGCGGTATACCGCCGTCAGAAAAGGTGACTGACACACCAACGGCTACATGCAAAGTTGGCAGGAATTATGTACCCGCGGTATACCGGCTGTACCGCCGCGGTATACCGCCGTCAGGAAAAGGTAACTTCAACCAATCAGAGATGCACACGGCCTGCCGCGGTATACCGGCTGAACACCCGCGGTATACCGGCAAAAGTGTACCCGCGGTATACCGGCTGTACCGCCGCGGTATACCGCCGTCAGGAAAAGTCAGCTTCCAGGACAGCACCCAAATCTTGCTGAATCTTCTCAAAACCTTATTAAAATTAATTGTTGGGTTTTTAGAAATATCCAAGTGGTATATTATTTTAGGGTGTTTATCATTATTAGTTATAAACAATAATGACGACGAAAACACTTCCGTCTTGAACCCTTCAGATTAAATCTTCGTGTTCTTCAACAACTGCACACTTGGATTAAATTGTTAGATAAACAATAATACGGTGTGTTTGTAATCATCAAAATAAATATATATAAATATATAGAGATGTGGTACACTTGCACCAACAATCTCCCCCTTTTTGATGATGACAAACACAACCGCTAAGCAAGAGCATATGCGGTTTCTCTCCCCCGTTTGTCGAAGCAAAAAGGGTTAAGAAAGACGGTATGCTTCCCCTCGAGAGATGCTCCCCCTCAAAATATGCATATAATTGAGGTAGCATAAACTCATGGGTAAAAGAGCTAAAACGCTCCCCCTCAAATTAATAACGATATCAATTTGATTTTATAAAATTTGAGGGATAAAATAAAATGCAGAAAGCAATAGAGACAAAGATATACAAACCAATACGAAACACTTGCACCAAAACGGATCTTAAGGCTTCAATATTCGGTTAATTTTATGTGATAAAAAAATCACCACGTATTATGACCTCGTCAGGTAACCACGTATTATAACCTCGGCAGGTAACCACGTATTATAACCTCGGCAGGTAACCACGTATTATAACCTCGGCAGGTAACCACGTATTATAACCTCGGCAGGTAACCACGTATTATAACCTCGGCAGGTAACCACGTATTATAACCTCGCCAGGAAACCACGTATTATAACCTCGGCAGGTAACCACGTATTATAACCTCGGCAGGTAACCACGTATTATAACCTCGGCAGGTAACCACGTATTATAACCTCGCCAGGAAACACCTACAAAAGGCAAAGAAAATTTTTCGTGGTACCCTTTTCATATGGGTCCTTTTAACAGTTAGTATAAAACATAAACTGCAAAAATAAATAAAGAACATGTTGTCGACATAAAATAAAATACGACAACATATAAAACCATATAAATGGTTTAAAACCACAAACGCATCCCACCGGGATTGTCAACATTAAACATTCCTTTCGGAATCCATTTTCTAACCATTTTTATTTTACGATCGTATTCATCATAGACGTAAAAAGAAGTATGCGGATTAACATTTTTCTTAGGATTCGCAAACTTATTATTATACATAAACGCATGTGATTTTCTCGACATATAATTCACATAATTCATTTTAGGAACATACGGAGGTTTTTGCGTTTTATTTTTAACAACAAATTTAGGTTTTTCAAAAACCTTTTTAATTGGCATACAATCACATTTTTCAATACACGTATTTGAACCAATGCCTTTTCGGCAATTTATACGATTTGATATATTAAGCATTTTAAGCACTTTATCATTGCTACTATTAAAAGCATTAGCTAACAGATTATTTTTCTCATGCGATTTACATTTAGCATTTAAATATGCAACTTCATTTTCAAGAGACTCGCATTTTGTACATGCAACACTTTCTTTTTTATTTTCACTTAAGCATGCAATTTTATCATTTAAAACAATGCAAGATTTGCAAATATCTTTTTCACTTAATTTATTTTCTAATTTAGTGATAACATCTAAATCATGAGCAGATTTTTGTTTACCGTCATCTATTTCCTTTTTATATGTGGATACGGTTTCTTTTAAATTAGAGATTTCATCTTTATACCTATTTGCAAGAGCGGCCATATCATGAAATGATTTATATAATTCGTCAAGATTATTTTCATCGTCACTATAATAATTATCACAATTATTTTTAGAGGAATATGATGAAGATACCTCATTATCATGGTCGGCCATGAAACAAAAATTTTTGGTCTCATTTATGCTTGCGCTCAACGCGCCTCCAACCAAAGCTTTTGGTGTGTTGATTTGTTTTGCTCGATTCGGACACATACTTGCATAGTGATCCTTGTCACCACACACATAGCAAAAGCCTTTCTTTTTATTGGCTTTTTCATCGTCGCTAGATTCGTCATAATTGTCTTCACTTTTGTGGACGTTGCGACTTTGGTTTTTACCACCACGACGGTAGTCTTCATTTTCTTGAAACCTATCAATATTAGTAAACTTTTTGTTAGATAAAAGTTTAGAAAGTTTTCTTACCAACTTGACTAAATCGTCAAGATTTTCGGGTTCATCATCGGATGAACTTGCATCTTCCTCCTCTTCCTTTTCTTTTGAGGCAACGACCTTGAGAGCGATGGATTTCTTTTTGACTTGCTCCCGGACTTGATTTCTTTTTAGTGCAATTTCGTGCACTTTAAGATTGCCGATGAGATCATCGAGCTTCATAGTTGCGAGATCTCGGGAGTCTTCCAAGGATGTGATTTTTGCCATCCACTCCGAAGGAAGTGCTCGAAGAATTTTCCTTACATAGTCTTCGTTTGGATAAGTGCGACCTAATCCCTTCAAAGTAGTCATGATGAGGTTAAAACGTTTAAACATTGAGTCGATTGACTCATCTTTTGACATTTCAAATAATTCATAATCATGAACTAAAATGTTTATTTTAGAACTTTTAACTTGAGTATTTCCACGATGAGTGTCACTCAAGCTTTGCCAGATTTGATTAGCAGTTTTACAGGTATATACTCTTTCTATTTCATCGGAAGTTAAAGCAGCATATAATATATTTTTAGCCTCAAAATTTAAACAAAAAAGAGATTCTTCAGCGGGAGTCCAGTCCTTAACAGGTTTATCAACAATAACATTATTTTTTATAATAGTAGGGTTAAAATTCCCATTTTCTATAATATCCCAAATTTTTTGACTTTTGCCACGAACGTGACATTCAAATAGCTCGGCCCAAATGCCAAACTTTTCAGTATCTATCAAAGGAGTTTTAGAGAACACAAAATTAGTTTGTTGAGCCATTTAAAAAAAAATTAAAGAAATGACTTTAAAAATTTAAACAGAAAATTTTTGAAAGCCCTGCTCTGATACCAAATGTTAGACAACCTAAGGGGGGGGGAAAGGTTGTATTTAAAATCTTTTACTTTCAAAAATTCTTTTACAAATAAATACAGTACAGAAACAGTATAAATAAATCAGAGTATACAAAAAATAACGAAGAGTGTAAATATAAACAAATACACAGAGATTATATAAATAAATATAAATGCAAAGCAGTTTATATAAACAAATATAATAAAGCACAGCGGAATAAATAAAGAGATAAAGGTAAGAGATACTTGACACGGAGATTTACTGATTTACCACCAACTGTGATAAACCAGCAGCCGAGACACTTCCCGACACGATCCAATAAATGTATTCTTTACGGTAGAAATACAAACCAAGTACAAAGGTATTTGTAATAGTTTCTCAAGCCTCTGCTATGAGATAAACAGGATCACACACCCGTTATTCAAATACTTACAAGAGGAGTATAACTCACAATGGGTAATCACTCTTGTATAATATCTCACACTTGGATATTTTATAAAAAATGTTTTATAAAATATATATATATATAAAATAAGTGAGAGTGAGAGAGCTGAGAGTTTGCTGCTTGTTGTTACTGTTGTTGTGGTCTGAGGTCTGCTATTCTTCATCACCAACAGCTTCTTTATATATCAGCATCTCCAACGGCATTGTGCATCCGCGGTATACCGCCAAAAGCATGCGGTATACCGCCGTCAGAAAAGGTGACTGACACACCAACGGCTACATGCAAAGTTGGCAGGAATTATGTACCCGCGGTATACCGGCTGTACCGCCGCGGTATACCGCCGTCAGGAAAAGGTAACTTCAACCAATCAGAGATGCACACGGCCTGCCGCGGTATACCGGCTGAACACCCGCGGTATACCGGCAAAAGTGTACCCGCGGTATACCGGCTGTACCGCCGCGGTATACCGCCGTCAGGAAAAGTCAGCTTCCAGGACAGCACCCAAATCTTGCTGAATCTTCTCAAAACCTTATTAAAATTAATTGTTGGGTTTTTAGAAATATCCAAGTGGTATATTATTTTAGGGTGTTTATCATTATTAGTTATAAACAATAATGACGACGAAAACACTTCCGTCTTGAACCCTTCAGATTAAATCTTCGTGTTCTTCAACAACTGCACACTTGGATTAAATTGTTAGATAAACAATAATACGGTGTGTTTGTAATCATCAAAATAAATATATATAAATATATAGAGATGTGGTACACTTGCACCAACAATCTCCCCCTTTTTGATGATGACAAACACAACCGCTAAGCAAGAGCATATGCGGTTTCTCTCCCCCGTTTGTCGAAGCAAAAAGGGTTAAGAAAGACGGTATGCTTCCCCTCGAGAGATGCTCCCCCTCAAAATATGCATATAATTGAGGTAGCATAAACTCATGGGTAAAAGAGCTAAAACGCTCCCCCTCAAATTAATAACGATATCAATTTGATTTTATAAAATTTGAGGGATAAAATAAAATGCAGAAAGCAATAGAGACAAAGATATACAAACCAATACGAAACACTTGCACCAAAACGGATCTTAAGGCTTCAATATTCGGTTAATTTTATGTGATAAAAAAAATCACCACGTATTATGACCTCGTCAGGTAACCACGTATTATAACCTCGGCAGGTAACCACGTATTATAACCTCGGCAGGTAACCACGTATTATAACCTCGGCAGGTAACCACGTATTATAACCTCGGCAGGTAACCACGTATTATAACCTCGCCAGGAAACCACGTATTATAACCTCGGCAGGTAACCACGTATTATAACCTCGGCAGGTAACCACGTATTATAACCTCGGCAGGTAACCACGTATTATAACCTCGCCAGGAAACACCTACAAAAGGCAAAGAAAATTTTTCGTGGTACCCTTTTCATATGGGTCCTTTTAACAGTTAGTATAAAACATAAACTGCAAAAATAAATAAAGAACATGTTGTCGACATAAAATAAAATACGACAACATATAAAACCATATAAATGGTTTAAAACCACAAACGCATCCCACCGGGATTGTCAACATTAAACATTCCTTTCGGAATCCATTTTCTAACCATTTTTATTTTACGATCGTATTCATCATAGACGTAAAAAGAAGTATGCGGATTAACATTTTTCTTAGGATTCGCAAACTTATTATTATACATAAACGCATGTGATTTTCTCGACATATAATTCACATAATTCATTTTAGGAACATACGGAGGTTTTTGCGTTTTATTTTTAACAACAAATTTAGGTTTTTCAAAAACCTTTTTAATTGGCATACAATCACATTTTTCAATACACGTATTTGAACCAATGCCTTTTCGGCAATTTATACGATTTGATATATTAAGCATTTTAAGCACTTTATCATTGCTACTATTAAAAGCATTAGCTAACAGATTATTTTTCTCATGCGATTTACATTTAGCATTTAAATATGCAACTTCATTTTCAAGAGACTCGCATTTTGTACATGCAACACTTTCTTTTTTATTTTCACTTAAGCATGCAATTTTATCATTTAAAACAATGCAAGATTTGCAAATATCTTTTTCACTTAATTTATTTTCTAATTTAGTGATAACATCTAAATCATGAGCAGATTTTTGTTTACCGTCATCTATTTCCTTTTTATATGTGGATACGGTTTCTTTTAAATTAGAGATTTCATCTTTATACCTATTTGCAAGAGCGGCCATATCATGAAATGATTTATATAATTCGTCAAGATTATTTTCATCGTCACTATAATAATTATCACAATTATTTTTAGAGGAATATGATGAAGATACCTCATTATCATGGTCGGCCATGAAACAAAAATTTTTGGTCTCATTTATGCTTGCGCTCAACGCGCCTCCAACCAAAGCTTTTGGTGTGTTGATTTGTTTTGCTCGATTCGGACACATACTTGCATAGTGATCCTTGTCACCACACACATAGCAAAAGCCTTTCTTTTTATTGGCTTTTTCATCGTCGCTAGATTCGTCATAATTGTCTTCACTTTTGTGGACGTTGCGACTTTGGTTTTTACCACCACGACGGTAGTCTTCATTTTCTTGAAACCTATCAATATTAGTAAACTTTTTGTTAGATAAAAGTTTAGAAAGTTTTCTTACCAACTTGACTAAATCGTCAAGATTTTCGGGTTCATCATCGGATGAACTTGCATCTTCCTCCTCTTCCTTTTCTTTTGAGGCAACGACCTTGAGAGCGATGGATTTCTTTTTGACTTGCTCCCGGACTTGATTTCTTTTTAGTGCAATTTCGTGCACTTTAAGATTGCCGATGAGATCATCGAGCTTCATAGTTGCGAGATCTCGGGAGTCTTCCAAGGATGTGATTTTTGCCATCCACTCCGAAGGAAGTGCTCGAAGAATTTTCCTTACATAGTCTTCGTTTGGATAAGTGCGACCTAATCCCTTCAAAGTAGTCATGATGAGGTTAAAACGTTTAAACATTGAGTCGATTGACTCATCTTTTGACATTTCAAATAATTCATAATCATGAACTAAAATGTTTATTTTAGAACTTTTAACTTGAGTATTTCCACGATGAGTGTCACTCAAGCTTTGCCAGATTTGATTAGCAGTTTTACAGGTATATACTCTTTCTATTTCATCGGAAGTTAAAGCAGCATATAATATATTTTTAGCCTCAAAATTTAAACAAAAAAGAGATTCTTCAGCGGGAGTCCAGTCCTTAACAGGTTTATCAACAATAACATTATTTTTTATAATAGTAGGGTTAAAATTCCCATTTTCTATAATATCCCAAATTTTTTGACTTTTGCCACGAACGTGACATTCAAATAGCTCGGCCCAAATGCCAAACTTTTCAGTATCTATCAAAGGAGTTTTAGAGAACACAAAATTAGTTTGTTGAGCCATTTAAAAAAAAATTAAAGAAATGACTTTAAAAATTTAAACAGAAAATTTTTGAAAGCCCTGCTCTGATACCAAATGTTAGACAACCTAAGGGGGGGGGGGAAAGGTTGTATTTAAAATCTTTTACTTTCAAAAATTCTTTTACAAATAAATACAGTACAGAAACAGTATAAATAAATCAGAGTATACAAAAAATAACGAAGAGTGTAAATATAAACAAATACACAGAGATTATATAAATAAATATAAATGCAAAGCAGTTTATATAAACAAATATAATAAAGCACAGCGGAATAAATAAAGAGATAAAGGTAAGAGATACTTGACACGGAGATTTACTGATTTACCACCAACTGTGATAAACCAGCAGCCGAGACACTTCCCGACACGATCCAATAAATGTATTCTTTACGGTAGAAATACAAACCAAGTACAAAGGTATTTGTAATAGTTTCTCAAGCCTCTGCTATGAGATAAACAGGATCACACACCCGTTATTCAAATACTTACAAGAGGAGTATAACTCACAATGGGTAATCACTCTTGTATAATATCTCACACTTGGATATTTTATAAAAAATGTTTTATAAAATATATATATATATAAAATAAGTGAGAGTGAGAGAGCTGAGAGTTTGCTGCTTGTTGTTACTGTTGTTGTGGTCTGAGGTCTGCTATTCTTCATCACCAACAGCTTCTTTATATATCAGCATCTCCAACGGCATTGTGCATCCGCGGTATACCGCCAAAAGCATGCGGTATACCGCCGTCAGAAAAGGTGACTGACACACCAACGGCTACATGCAAAGTTGGCAGGAATTATGTACCCGCGGTATACCGGCTGTACCGCCGCGGTATACCGCCGTCAGGAAAAGGTAACTTCAACCAATCAGAGATGCACACGGCCTGCCGCGGTATACCGGCTGAACACCCGCGGTATACCGGCAAAAGTGTACCCGCGGTATACCGGCTGTACCGCCGCGGTATACCGCCGTCAGGAAAAGTCAGCTTCCAGGACAGCACCCAAATCTTGCTGAATCTTCTCAAAACCTTATTAAAATTAATTGTTGGGTTTTTAGAAATATCCAAGTGGTATATTATTTTAGGGTGTTTATCATTATTAGTTATAAACAATAATGACGACGAAAACACTTCCGTCTTGAACCCTTCAGATTAAATCTTCGTGTTCTTCAACAACTGCACACTTGGATTAAATTGTTAGATAAACAATAATACGGTGTGTTTGTAATCATCAAAATAAATATATATAAATATATAGAGATGTGGTACACTTGCACCAACATAACCCATACTTTTTCACTGCCACATCAGCGCCACATCATTTTTCCCTTCCAACCCATTCTAACCCACAAACCCCCACATCCATCCCACACCACCATCCCATCTTTTATTTATTTTTATTTTTATTTTTGTTACCATTAATTTAAATAATTAATATTTTATAAGTAAATTGTAATAATATATAATATTATAATTTATAAATCAAACTAATATTTTAAGCTTACATAATAATAAAAAAAATACATAAATTTCAAATAAAAAATGATAACTACTCGTTGTGTCTTGGAAGCTGTGAAATGTGTTCGATTAAATCCGCCCGAAGGTTATGATGCGTTTCTCGGTTTCGGACTTCTAACACGTTAGCGTCATATTGTTGGTCGCTAATCTCTTCGTCGTCCTCCTCATCAACTTGATTAGCGTTTTCATCGAAACGACAAATCGCGTTACCTTCGTCTTCCAATATCATATTGTGTAATATGATGCAAGCGTACATTACTTTTTGTATTTTATTCGGGTGCCACGATCTTGCTGGGTGTTGTATTATGTGCCAGCGTTGTTTTAGCACACCAAAACAACGTTCCACATCCTTCCTTGCCGCTTCTTGCGCGGCTTTAAACCTTAATCGTCTTGATCCGAAGGGCATTTGAATGATTTCACAAAGGTAGCCCATTCGGGGTATATCCCATCTGCAAGATAGTAGCCGTGTTTGTATTGTACTCCGTTTACTTGAAACGGGCACTGCGGTGCTTTCCCGTTGTGTACATCGTTAAATAACGGCGACTGGTTTAGCACATTGAGGTCGTTGTTGGACCCGGCAACCCCGAAGTATGCATGCCAAATCCAAAGATCTTGTGATGCCACTGCCTCTAGCATAATAGTCGGCTGGCCATGATCACCTCTGACGTACTGCCCGCGCCATGCAGTTGGGCAGTTGTCCCAATCCCAATGCATACAATCTAAGCTTCCTAACATGCCGGGAAACCCGTGCCTAGTTTCATGTGTGGCGTATAAACGTTGAATATCATCATAAGAAGGTTTACGTAAGTATCGCTTACCGTAAAGATTGACGATACCTTTGCTGAACTTTTGTATGCATAAACGTGCAGTTGACTCCGCCATCTTCAAGTACTCATCAAAGCCGTCAGCGGATATCCCATACGCCATTTTCCGAATTGCCGATGTACACTTTTGCAAAGGAGATAACCCTTTTCTGCCTCTAGCATCCCAGCCCTGTTGAAAATATTTATACTCTCGCTCAAGATCCTCCACTATTCGTAGGAATAGTCGTCTGCTCATGCGGAACCGTCTCCTAAAGCACTCGTCACTGTAATTACAGTTTTCCGCAAAATAATCTGCAACAAGTCGGTCGTGTGCAGCTTCACGATCTCTAATTTGATCCGGTCCCCTCCGTCTCCGTCTTGGAGGCGAACTTGGTTCTTCATCTTGATCGAAAAGCCTTTCTACAACATTGGTTATTAATCCACGAAAAATATCGTAATCCATTTGACGATACGCGGGTAGATTAATTTCCCCGTCCGACGATGACGAAGACGACTCATAAAATTCCGACGAGTTCACTGATGAAGAAGACATTTTGTAGTAGAGAAAAGTTTGAGAGATTGAGAGAAAATTTAGTGGTGTGAAAAAATAAGTGGGGAAGATGGGAGAGATTGAGAGTAAATTTGTTTTAGTGAAAAAATAAGTGGGGAAGATGGGAGAGATTGAGAGTAAATTTGTAGAGAGATTGAGAGTAAAATGAAGTGTGTGAAAAAATAAGTAGGAAGTATATAGTATTTATAGGATAAAAAATTAAAAATTAAAAATTAAAAATTAAATTTTACAACGGATAGAATTCAAAAAAAAAATTAAATTTTTTGGTTTAATCTCAACCCAGCCCGGGTTCACCAACCCGGGAGGCCTCCAACCCAGGAGAACCCAAGCAGGGGCGATGGTGTTCCAGGCCATCCCAGGCCAACCCGGGCCAACCCAGCCCGCCGATGCGGTTGGTCTAAGGGTGTTTAGGGATTGAGTGAGGGATTGAGAAAAGCTGATGTGGCGCTGACGTGAAGCTGTAATCTTTGAAAGATAGAGGGATGGGGTACTAATGGCCTTAGGTAGGGAGTTGGGCGGAGATCCACACCAAACTTGAAGCGGGGTTTGGGTCAAAAAGGCTACTTCGATTCAATCAACAAGAGGGGTTCCGAAGAGAGTGTGTGTGTTGTGTGTAGGGGGTGCTATCACGATGCCTCCTCTCTCTTCCCCAAATCCCATTATTATTATTGTTCATTCCAACCTAAACCTCCATTGAAATTTTGCAGAAAAATTAATTCTTTATCCTTTTCCCCCAAATGAGAATCATCTCAATTCAAATACCTTCCAATTGATCTCTTTGTTTCATCAATAACCCCTCTTTGAGTTTGAATTTCACTCTTCATGGCGGTCGCTGGTGGCTGACGTCGACTTCCGTTTCATCTCGATTGGCCGATTCGCCGTTTCCTGAATGAGGCGATAATCGGACCCCTACTGTTTGTGAATTAGGGTTTATAATTTTGTACACCCGAAGTTTTCGAATTGTTATATGATGGAGCCACGTGTGGGGAATAAGTTTCGGTTAGGGCGCAAGATCGGCAGCGGCTCATTTGGAGAGATCTACCTTGGTTCGTATATTAATGCTGATTATCATCATCTCTTTTAGTTTTATGAACTTGTATTGCTAACTATTGCGATTTTGTTTAATTTACAGGTACAAATGTTCAGACGAATGAAGAAGTTGCTATTAAGCTTGTGAGTAAATGATTAGCAATTTTTTTTTATAATTTTGTATACTAAATTGTGGCATAATTTGTATTGTTTGATAATAAGAACTGTAAACTGTAAAACCACCATGCGTTAGAACCACGTAGGATTCTCTCACTAATTCTTAATAGATTTGTTTGGATGTGCATAACAAATTAACCATTAGGATCTATAAATATAAACACACACACATTATGGTAATATTAGGAATACAAGATTTGTATGCCGTACATGCCTGATTTGAATTTTATTATACTTGGTGAAGAGTGAAGACTGACAGCATTTTACAGCTGAAAACGGATAAAACATGATAACTGGCTTATCTGTTATTTGTTAATGTGTTCTAATAATGACGGCTTCCGACAATAGCAACATCACTGAATGTATAACTCATTCAGAGCTCAGAAAATCGCACTTCGCACCTATTAGATACTTCCATTATCCTCCATTTGTGTATGCTAACTGTTTCATCGATGCAATTAAATCAAATCTCCAACTGGATAAATGTTATACTCCTAATATTAGCTGTACTAGTAAGGTGTGTGTAGTAGAGGATCATTCTAGAAGGTTCCCGAGGTAGTAAAAGGGAAGGCGGGAGGTTCTGTTAGCTTATGTGAAGGGGGTATAAATAAGTGCGGTGATGAGTGTGAAGGGGTATTCCGTTTTTGTGTCAATTTGTACGTGAGTTCTTAGGAGAGCTTCTGAGCTCTCGAAAGCCAGGAAAACACCTTCTGTAATCATTTGGCTGTGAGTAGTTAACATCAATAAATGATGGATCTTATGCAAAACATACAATTTTAAATGGATCAATTTTTGTTTTAATCTGCTTATTTATAGCTTAATCACTTGAGGCATTTAGATGTTTTTTTTAGAACTTCACGGTGAAGATAAAAACTTAAGTGACCCTGATCCACCTGGAAATTTTTAATTATCCAAGATGGTCGAAAACTTATCTTGATGGCATTTGAAGGCGAGGCGAAGGATCGTGTGAGAAGTTGAGTTAACGGTGAGAAGCGTGAGAAGTGGATCTGAACCCTTGATCTCTTTTAATCTCATGCCCTCCCATGAATTGCGGCTTAGAAGGGGATTGATCTGGTGCATCTCGGTGCATCTCATCCTAATGTGCGTCCATTTCTCATCCAATAGTTGATAACCACTTGTCACGCTTCTCACGTTAACCTCCACTTCTCACCGGAACCCCACCCTTGAAGGCGATATGAGATCATTAGTCTAGGTTATCTTTGTGTGCCATGTGGGGTTTTGTGGTGTTGCACATCCTCTTTAATTTATGAACTTGATTGATTACAATATTAATTTAGGCTTGTGATTTTTTGTAACCTGGCTATATTGTTTCATCCCTTTTTTTCAGGAAAATATTAAAACAAAGCACCCACAATTGCTATATGAATCGAAATTGTACAAGATACTACAGGGAGGAAGTAATGAGCATTTCCATAATTTCGTTTCGCATTTTTTCAGTTATCATTATTTAGGCGTAGGATCGTGTGAGAAGTTGAGGTTAACGTGGGAAGTGGATCTGAATCGTTGATCACTTTTAATCTCATGCCCTCCCATGAATTGCGCTTTAGAAGGGAATTGATGCGGTGCATCTCGGTGCATCTTATCTCGGTGCATCTCATCATAATGTGCATCCATTTCTCATCCAACGGTTGATAGCCACTTCTCACGTTAACCTCAACTTCTCACCGGAACTCAACCCTCATAATTTATTGGTTATTCTTACTGCATCTCTTGTCTTCCAATTTGTTAGCTGGAATTCCAAATGTAAGATGGTTTGGCATCGAAGGAGACTACAATGTTCTTGTGTTGGATTTATTGGGACCCAGTCTTGAGGATTTGTTTAACTTCTGTAGTAGGAAGCTGTCTTTGAAAACCGTTCTTATGCTTGCTGATCAGATGGTATGTTTTTTTAGTTGCATGTGCAATTTCATTGACAATTGCATGTTTTCTCATTCACTGTTTTCGTCTGATTATATTCAGGTCAATCGTGTTGAGTTTATTCACTGTAAATCATTTTTGCATCGGGATATTAAGCCGGACAACTTTCTTATGGGTTTAGGAAGGCGTGCTAATCAGGTTTCAGTCCATAATTGGTTTCTTTGTTACATTTCTGATTTTTGTAAATTGCTTTTAACATATTTATATCTACACATTACAGGTCTATGCCATTGATTTTGGGCTAGCGAAGAAATATAGGGACTCTTCAACTCATCGGCACATTCCTTATAGGTGAGTGGGGTTTGTTTAATTTTTAGTGTAACATCTCGGGCCAACCGTACCGGATATCGTTTGCTTTGTCCACAATCCACATACCTGGATTCACGGTTTTTAAACGTTATTGATGGAGGAGGTATCAAGTCCCTTATAAGACAACCTTCATTCGCCTTCCGAACCAATGTGGGATCTTATAATCCATCCCTTTGGGAGCCCAGTGTTCTCGCTGGCACACGAGTCCAGTTCCCGACCCTGATACCATCCATAATATTCGAGGCCAACCGTATCAGATATCGTTTGCTTTGTCCACACACTTGGACTCACTTGGACTCACGGTTTTAAAATGCGATTCATGGAGGAGGTATAAAGTCCCTCATAAGACAACCTTCGTTCCCCTCCCCGACCAATGTAGGTATAAAGTCCCTCATAAGACAACCTTCGTTCCCCTCCCCGACCAATGTAGGATCTTACAATCCACCCCCCCCTTCTTGCACATGAGTCCGGTTCCCGGATCTAATACCATCTGTAACAACCGAGGCCAACCGTACCAGATGTCTGCTTTGTCCACACAGTTGGACTCACGGTTTTAAAACGTGTCTGATAGAGGAGGTATCAAGTCCCGTATAAGGCAACATTCGTTCCCCTCCCAACCAATATGGGATCTTACAATCCACCCCCTTAGGGAGCTCAACGAGGACGCTGGCACACGAGTCCGTTCCCGGCTCTGATACCATCTGTAATATCCCAGGCCAACTATACCAGATATTGTCCGCTTTGTCCACACATTTGGACTCATGGTTTTAAAACGTGTCTGATAGAGGAGGTATGAAGTCTCTTATGAGACAACCTTTGTTCCCTTAGCATAAAATATTGGTAGGGCCCAAGGAATGGGCCTAAATCTTAATTCGACTAAAAATTTCAAAGAATCAAATCTTTTCATTCATAAAAAGGTAATCCACCAAATCAAAAAATCTGAATATCACGAAATACATTGCTTCATTGTTTTAACTATTGTGGGATTTCTTGGATTGTGTTTTTTTTTAAATGTACATCTTTCATTTTATGGTTAGTTGTGTGGTGTACCCATTCTCGTGGTGTCGGAAGAAAAGAATAATCATGCTAGATTTAAGTTTTTTTATTTTATTTTTCTGACGGAACCTTTCTTTCATTGTTCTTGTTTATCATGAGCACAAGATATCATGCATTTTTGCTTTATCGTGCCATATAAAATGCAGGGAGAACAAGAACTTGACGGGGACAGCAAGGTATGCTAGCATGAATACCCATCTTGGAATTGGTAAGATTGCGGCGCTCAAAGTTATTCACATATGAATGACATCATCATAGTTACAATGTTAGTGTCTCTGTTTCTTAGAACAAAGCAGGAGAGATGATTTGGAATCGCTTGGATATGTTCTCATGTATTTCTTAAGAGGAAGGTAGATACTTATCGCCAACGACGCCAAGTTCATGTTATGTTCTTTCAAACTTTAAAGCAGTCAATCAAGCAGCATTGACCGCCTTTTCTATGCTGTTAATTGCGGTTATTGGTCCTTCACAAAATAGCGGTGGTAAATTGCGGTTCCGAGAATAGTGGCGCAATTTACCGCTATTTCACCTATATTTGACGTAAAATAGTGGTCTGCAATACCGATGTTCTAAGTTGGGTCTCTTTTGAATCTGATTCTTACATTTTTGTCTTTTTTGGGATTTTATTTTGACTTGGGGCCTTATTTTATTTTAATCCATTAACGCTTAACAATCAACGAATTGCATCCGGTTAGAATTTTTTAGGTTTTCAATTTTCTTTCTATCATTGACAGTCAACCTCGATCTCAGCCGAATAATTTTTTTATGAACCTAGAGATTGCCAAATGGGCCCGGCCCGGCCCGAGACCGTTTGGACCGGTTACAGTTTTCCTCCAAAAACAAGACCCGGCCTGGGACCGGCCCCATTTTTTATTTAAAATTTATTTTTAAATAAAAATTTATGTGTTGGTGTATTTGATTGCCCCAATTATAATAAAACGTATTTTTTTAGTGTGTTTGATTGATCAAATTATAATAGAAACATATTTGTTAGTGTATTTGATTGACCTAATTATAATACAAACGTGGTTGTTAGTTTATTTGATTGGCCAAGTTCTTCAAAAAATACTTTTTATAAGCCAAAAATCAATTTAAAAAAAATTAAGTGGGACTGGTTTGGGCCCGGCCCAGGACCGCTTCTCCTAACTGGGCCTTCGTATTTGGGTCGGGACCGGGACCGGTTATGAGACCACTATTTAGGACTGTGACCGATTTTTTCATATCTCTATATGAACCGCTATTTTTGGACCGCTATACCACCGCAATAACCGCTATTTCAAATCTCAGTCTTGACTGCTATTTTGTATTTTGACCGTTGTAACAACATAGGTTCTTTCAAATTTTGATGCATAATATGGTTAGTCGTGGCTACATGTTGTGTACATTGTAGTCTTCCTTGGCAGGGACTGAAAGCTGGGAACAAGAAACAAAAGTACGAAAAGATAAGTGAAAAGAAGGTTTCTACCTCTATTGAGGTAAGTTATACGATTCCACGATGTTTGCTGCTGCTGCTGCCAATTATCCATTATGTGCCATGGACTTCACAAAGCATTTTTGCATACTCTTTCAGTCTTTATGCCGGGGATATCCTACAGAGTTTGCATCGTACTTCCATTATTGCCGTTCTTTAAAATTTGATGCTAAGCCGGATTATGCTTATCTGAAGAGAATCTTCCGTGATCTTTTCATTCGTGAAGGTTTAGTTACTCTACCCTACTTACAATGGAGTGCGAGTGGTTGGAGATAATCTTGTTTTACTTTTTTTTATATAATATTCTCTCCGAGGGAAGTTCCATTAGGTATCCAAAATTGATTTGGAACCTGGCAACCGCTACAACGCACCATGTGTCCCTCTGCAGGATGAATATACCATATTCACATGAATCACACATTCATGATGAAAATGGACGTGCTATTCATGAATCGCACATTCATGAACATGGGCGTGCTATTCATCATGAATCGCACATTCGTGATGAATATGTTACAACATTCATGGTGTCCTAGTGAATATGCCACGTGTCGCTCTGTGGGCGGTTCCCGGGAACCTGCCCCTACTTCCTCCATCCAAAAATGCAACTTTTGACTTAGGGGGTGTTTGGGATTGCTTATTTTTCTGACTTATTTGCTTATTGCTTTTCCTCACTGCAAATAAGCTATTTTTAGTGTTTGGATTGAGAAAAAGAAAAGTGCTTATGACTTTTCCCCACCACAAATAAGTTGTTTTTGATAAGTTAATCCATTCTAACTTATTTGAAACTGCTTATAACTTATTTGTCCAAATTACATTTTTACCCCCAAATTATATTTTGCACGTCATAAATTGGTAAACACTTTTAAAAATAAGCATAAGTTGTTTTAAATAAGCAATCCCAAACACCCCCTTATTACATAGTCTAGCAATAGTGTTTAACTGGCTAGTCAATTATCTAAAATGTCTCTCTACAAGGGTAAAATAGAGCAAGCTTGAGGAGCAAAAGTGATTTACTAAAAAGTAAATTTGTAGTGAAACCTTACCCAAAAAAGACTTACTGCCCGTCCAAAAAGGAAATTATTGCATTTAGTTTGGGACAACGGCAGTACGGCATGGGATCATGTGAGAAAGTGCCATTTTTAGTGAGAAGTGTGAGAAGTACTTTTAAACATCACTTTTAATCAAATACCCTCCCCTGAATTGCGGCTTAAAAGGGAATTGATCCGGTGCATCTCATCCTAATGTTCGTCCATTTCTCATCCAACGGTTGATAACCACTTCTCACGCTTCTCACCTAATTTGGCACTTCTCACCGGAACCCAACCCACGGCAGTACATTGTATCGAATACTTAATTATTGCTCTACAATTTTCTGTTTCAGGCTTTCAGTTTGATTACATCTTTGATTGGACTATTTTGAAGTATCAGCAATCACAGCTCGCCAATCCTCCATCCCGTGCTCTTGTAAGTTGTTTACTTGGGACGACATTGTTGAGGGATTCCCCCTACAATTGAATAACATAATGCTTTCCATCAGGGTGCTGGTGTTGGAACAAGTTCGGGTATCCCTCCCATGGCTTCGAACTCGAATAGGCTGTCAGGTGAGACTTAGCTCGTCTTTATTCGTCTTCAATTTAGAGTAAAAATGTTTGTCTATTTGCCAAATATCGAAAATACCAATAAGCAAGGTTCTAAATTGCATTGCCTCAACCCTTACAGGCCACGGCGCGGACGCAGCGTTTTTCAAGGCGCAAAATTATATGTCATATATAGAATTACATATATAGAGGGAGGTTTAGGGAAAACCAAAAAAATGAACTAAGGAACATTCTGGTAACCCTTCGTCTGGACGGTATGCACTTGTGCATACAAGTAATTAAAGTTGTTTTTTGATTTTTATGATCATGTGCATACAAGCAATTTGTCCGGTATGCACATGTGCATACCGTCCAGATGAAGGGTTACCTGAGTGTTCCTCAGTTTTTCATTTTTGTACGGTTTTCCTCTGAATCTTGCAGTGTATCTCATTATATGTTTTCAATATATAATTCAATGATAATGATATTTAACAATTTACATTCATATTAGGACAAAAACCATATATATTAGTATTATAGAAATAGTCTTTGATTAAATATTCAAAATAGAACTTGGAAGAGTAATTTTACAACTTCGTTTTAGTCGTGAGTCTGTAACTTGTGTGAATTCGTGAAACTATGAATGACGTCATTATGTAAATCTTTAAGAGTGTAAAATCTAAGTGAAAATTGTAAAAACACAAAAGCTAATTTTTTTTAAGCATGACTAAAAAATAGTTTCTTTTTGGAAGAAAAAAACATGCCTTGTGAAAAACGCACGCCACGGTGCGCCATGGCGTGAGCCACGTCTTACCAAAACGTCATAGGCCTTGTAATTTTTTTGGACATAAAGGTTGATAACCGGCAACCCTTTACCGGCCCCATACCTGACCCTGCAACTCGGACATCTGTATGAGGGGGCATTTTGAGGCTCACTCAGCGGCTGAGGCTAGGGGGGGGGCTGGGCTCGACCTAGGACCTGTTAGATATTTGGACAAGTCGTCGCGCCCCTTTGCCAACTGAGCTACATGCCATATTGTGGAGAGCGTCTTACGTGGCGCGTCTTTTAGAACACTGCCAATAAGACAATAACGACATCTTGTGGATCCAATTTTGATGATGAAAAATGGGTAATTTAAAGATGAAAGCTTTCCAAAAAAGAACCTTTTATGACCTTCATGTGACAAAAGGAGTGTTTTATAACTTACTTCCTCTATGGAATGTTGTTCTCTGAAATTTTCTTGCCGTTTTTGATGATCTAAGGCTCTGGAATTTGGTTTATCTACCCTGAGACGTTTAAATGTCGTTGGTCTACAGGTGGTGAAGAAGGTAGGCCTATTGGTTGGTCCTCTGCGAATCCCGCCCGCCCTGGGATGCCTTTCAATTCCGGGAGCCTGTCTAAACAGAAAAATCCTGTTTCCAGTGATCCATCCATGAGTCAACAAGTATGTATCTTTACAATTTGGCCACATGTCATTATTTAGTCATTATTCCCTCCGTCCCAAAATAAGTGTCCACATTTCTTTTTTAGTTTGTCACAAAAAAAAATGTCCACGGCCAAAAGTAAGTGCCTGCTTTTCAATTCTACAGTTAATTATGAGATGGAGAAATTCATTACTACCTCATTATTAAGGGTAAAATTGTCAATTTGTTGATTAAAAAGTGTAGTAATTATACATTTTTTAAAACTGCGTGCCTTCAAAGCGGGCATTTATTTTGGGACGGAGGGAGTATTTAGTTTCTTAACGGTATCTATTGCTTGTGGTGGTGGTGTTATTATCTTATGATCTTGTATCGTGGTAATCGATGATTTATGTAGCCTATAAATAAGGTAGTCGTTGAAATGCATCATATGATAGCAAATCAAGCAACACTAATAATCACGATAGTGAATACCATACGATCCGAAAGTGGCATGTGTAATTTTGTTTAGACTAATTATCTACAGAAATGGAAAAACTGAATAATGGTTTTGAGCCACTTTGAAGAAAACAAAAACCTGAAATGAGCTGAAAATTCTTAGGAACTTTTTTTTGCCTTTTCATTTGAAGTATTATAATATTAATGGGGCAGGTTTCGTTAGGATAAAATTGATTAGGAACTCGGGAACCACCCACATGCATTGGCATGTTCATCATGAATGTGGACATGTTATTCATCATAAATCTTGTAACATATTCATCATGAATAACACGTCCATATTCGGTATGAATGTGTGATACATGATTAATAAACATTTCACGTCAATATTCATCTTGAATGTGATAACGCCCATATTCATCTTGAATGTGTAATACATGATTAATACACTTCCATATTCATCATGAATGTGTGATACATGATTAATAACACTTACATATTCATCATGAAAGTGTTATTCATGATGAATATTGAAGAACACGTGTCTCTCTGTTGGCGGTTCCGGGTTTCTAACGGACCTTCCTAGTAATATTTATATATGGAAAATATTCATGCACACTTCTCATATTTGGTGATGTTAGAACCTTGACCTCCGGGGAGGCTGGGTTCAACCATTAACCCATGTACCGCAAGGCCAACAGTGGCGGATCTAGGATTTTTACCTAGTGGGGTCACCTTTAAGGTAAATTATGACCGTAAAGTCGTCCGATGTGTTTTTACTGGGGGGAAACTATGATAAAAAGTTTTAAAAAAAGTTTTTAACCTATAAAAATAAAGAAAAACAAGATTTCACTGGGGGATGGGACCCCACCTTTTACAAGGTGGATCCGCCCCTGCCAACAACTCTTTTGTAACCGTTTCAACCACCCTCATTTTTTTCCACTTGTGTTAATACAGTTATCGAGTTCTAATCTTTTGCAATCAAGTGGATCTTCACGGCGACCTGCTGTGTCTAGCAGCCGTGAGGCAGGTGGTGAACCCAAAGCATCGTATGGGCGCACAACAGATGCAAGCCCCGGTACAGTTAGCGGCAGAGTCACGAGTATGGGCCAAAGGAGCTCACCGGTTGTATCCTCAGATCAAAGGCGTTCGATTGGCAGTAAAAACATAAAGAACTTTGAATCGACTCTCAAGGGAATCGAGGGTCTGCATTTTTAATGAAGGATTTGGTCAGCCACACGGCATGTATATTTGTTTTTTCAACGTAAAGCACTCGGATACGAACGTGTGTATGTTTTTCCAGGTCAGAAACCGTCACAAAAACCGACCCGAGATATGTTTTTTTTTCGATGTCTGTGGATATCAACTCCATCCCATCTGTGTAACCATTGTATGATTTTTATTGATTCATATTTCATAAGCAGACTTGTGTTTATTTTTCTTTTTCTTTTTGCTGCAAATTAATACCTATTGACAATGGTATTAAATTTAAGGACCGTTTAACTTACCGGGTGAATATGATAACAACTGATAATCTTACATGGTAAGAGACAATAGTAAGGATCGGGAATTTCACCATGTGAGAGACAGAACTCTTATCCGATAAGTGCTTACCGGGATGTTTGGAACTAGTAGTGACTATTTGATTGTTTAAGACTATGGTATAACGTGAACTTAGGGTCTGTATGTTAGCCTTAATGCGATTTACAACTTACTCGGTCAGTTATACATGACTGCTTGGTAATGGCTTATGGTATAAAAAAAGTTTATTCAACAAGCTTGTAAGGGGGAGTTATATATATATATATATATATATATATATGCAAATAGTTAAGTTTTTTCCAAACTTGTCACTCCCAATTAAAACAATGTTTCTTTCATTTATGAAAACTCTCTGAAAGAAAAATATTCCCTATTACTACAGAAAGATTAATCCACACAAATAATTTTATCGATACAAGACTTAAAACTTAGAAAGAAAAACCAACCAAACAACCCCAGTAACGATACGATTAAATCAATCTTTGTAATTACTAGAAATCTTTTTCATTGTATAAAACATCATAATAAATAAATCCTTGTCAGATGAAATACAAACCTGGTATTGTGCAAGATTGCATGTTTTTCAAACCAAAATGACCAAAATGCTCAATAAAGTTAAGCTTAGTATCGTATAATATTGTATTTTATTATATTGCCAGAAGTGCCACCTCCTTTCAAAAAAAAAAGTGTTTGTATTTTATCGATAACAAAATGACCAAAGTGCTCAAAGATGACGATGGATTCACTTATAGCGATAGAGAAGTTGGGTATAAGTATGCTTGATCCACCCAAAACTCTTTTTAAAAGACCCTTTCATCTTAGTCTCTGCAGAGTAAACTTTATAAGCAACGACCCTCTTCTTTCTCTGCAACTCCGGATCACTCAGACTCCAAGTCTTTGAAGCCGTGTTACTCAGATTCTTCATGCTATTTGGAAATCCTCCATTCGTTTCCATCATCCCACCATCTTGACACGATTCAGATCTGTACTTTTCCATCTCTCTTTATATAACGAGAGAGAGATAAATATACAGATAAAGATTACCTTATAGATTTGATATATATAGAGGGATATATATGTGTATGTATATATGGGAAGTTTAAGATGAAAGGGTATAGATGTGTATTTTTTTAAAGAAATATTGGGTTGGAATGTGATGAATGAATTGGGGATTCATTCCAATTTGACCTTCACTTTTGGCTCTTGGCTTTTTTGGAGTGCAAAAGGCCATTGATGAGATAAGGTGGTGGTTCTTTAATTCATCTTAAAATTGCATGGTGTTAATTAGTTGACCCTCAAAAATAGGCCCATTTTAAATACATATTATAAGGTTTAAAATAAATTAATTTTGTTAGAATCAGGCACAAAGTATCATATATGTATTATATATATACTAGATGTCTACTCGTGCAATGCAACGCGATATATCTCAATTTTAATGTTCTAATTTATTTTAATGTGTGGTTTTAAGAAAATGGTCATGTTTTTTTTTTTAAATTTGTTTAAAAATGACGCTTTTTAAGGAGTTCATGGTTTGAAGATTTGAAAGTGGTTATAGATAAGGATTAATTAATAAGAGTTCATGATTTGAGGATTTGAAAGTGGTTAGAGATAAGAATTAATTAATAAGAGTCTATGATTTAAAGATTTGAAGGTTGTTAGAGATAAGTATTAATCAAGTAATTAGTATTAAAAGCGGTACATAAAACTTCATTAGTTGTTTTTAAGAGATTTAAGTAATTAACATTAAATAGCGGTACATAAAGCTTTAAGAGTTATTTTTAAGAGTTTTTGATAAATTCTTTATAATATAGTGTGTGTGTGTGTATATATATATATAGGGGTGGGTTCAAATGAAAGCTCAAATTCAATTGTGAACATGAGAACAATTCACAACCATTGATCAAAATTTGGAAAACTAATCAATGGTTAAAACTTAATGAAACCAATTGAGAAGTGATTAGGGACAAATATGAAAATTTGAATCAACGCCTACCATCTTTGGCTTTTTATTTTCTTTTTTAATTAAAAAACTTTTACCCCCTTAAGTTTAAAATAAATTATCTTAAAAATTACTAATATTCCAATCAAACAAATTACATAAAAAAACGAGAATTTCGTGCTCTTCGATATGTCATTCATCCCGATATAGTTTTTTCCCCATTTTAACCATTTTTACGTGAAATGCTATGTAAGTGTTATATTCAGTATGAATATGTATGTACGTTTCATGCTGTTCATATTCAGTATGAATAACAAAGGGGAACGTTCATTCACTATTCATGACGAATAACACATTATTCAAAATGAATAATACAATATTCAGGATGAATAATACACGAATTGTTGATTCTTGTATTATTAAACATGAATCATGTATTATTCACCTTGAATGTTATGTTATTCATCCTGAATGATACATTATTCATGATGAATAATGTATGAATGACCCGTGAAGGTGTGAACACATGATGCACTCTCTTTTGTGTTCCGATTCATAACCGAAACTTGGTTTTATTATTTATGAATATGCAATTATGCATGCACATCTTCAACTATCCACGTTCAGTATGAACGGTGCCGTCCCTGGGTGGGGGAGGGCGGGCCGGGAGCACGCCCAGGCCCAAAAAAAATAGGGGCCCAATTTTTTAGTATACTATATAGTAATAGTTCAAAAAAAATTAGTATATATAATAGGAACCAAAAAAATATGCATTATGTGAAGGGCCCAAATATGTATTGATTAATTACGTTGGACAAGAAAAATTGTAAAGAGTTAATTTGTCTTTCATTTTATAATGTTGCTTATTGTTTCTCTAAGTTTTTTTTATCTAGTACTAACATCTAAAACTATGTTGTCTAGAAATCTTGATATATACTCCATTATTCATCTTCCACATACTCTTTTGATTATTCCATCCATATGAATTCTATTTTTTTTCTTAGAATACAGTACATTTCTTGTTATCCACTAATAAAACTCATACATTTCAGAAAAAAGAATTACCAACTATATAAGACGATCCAACTTATATCTATATTTAGGATTTCAAAACTATTTTTTTCATACGACTCCTCATTACCTAATTAATATTGAGTCCATGAATATTAAGTACTCTCCTATCTCGAAAACAAGAATAAGATCTCAACGTATATCCAACATGGACTTTTGATTCTAAGATTGATGGTTCTTAAAAAGTTTGTATTAACCCTAAAAGTTTAAAATGATGATAGAAAATATTAACATGAGGTGACATGAAAACTCAACCCAAATTATGTCAACATAGTGACCTCAAACGATGTCAATCTATATATTAAAGGTATATCATAAGATACATTTGACGGTGGAACGAATTGACGATATTATGTAAATATGATATGATAGATAATATTAATTTTGAAATAACTATTGACTGAATTTCCACTAGGAATATTCGGAAAAAGTGTTTTATATGAATAATTAGTATTTCTTGAATTCAAAGTTATCTATGGTAATATAAACAATACATATTGAAAATAATTTTGTAATTATCGAGGGACCCTTTTTACATCTCACCCAAGGCGTAGAAAATTTCAGGAACGGGCATGTGTTATTATTGATGATTTTGCATTAAAAATGCTCGAATAAGTTTTTTTGTATGACTTTGATGCTATTATTGATGATTTTCCATTAAAAATGCTCGAAGAAGTTGTTTTGTACGACTTTGATGTTATTATTGATGATTTTGCATCTAAAAATGATCGAAGAAGTTTTTTTGTATGAATTATTAGTATTTATTGTATGAAAGTTTGTTTTTAATAATAAAAAACATTTATTTAAGATTTCTTTTGGTACATATTGAGGGCCCAAAATTTATGAATTGCCCAGGGCCCAAAAAATATCAGAAACGGGTCTGAGTATGAATAACAAATGCAAATGTTCATTCACTATTCATGATGAATAATACAGTATTCAGTATGAATAATACACGAATTCATGAATCGTGTATTATTCACCATGAATCGTGTATTATTCACCATGAATGATGTATTATTCATACTGAATAATACATGAGTGGCCCGTGAAGGTGTGGAGACGTGACGCATTCTCTTTCGTTCATCTGTTCACAATCGAAACTCGATAGGTTCCCGATTCATCTTCGATGGGTGTTGGGTTACGGTAATGAAGAACACGATGCCTTAGGACGTTGAAGAAAGTGTTGTAGAATGTGATGTCGAGTTACGGACTTACGGTGTCGAGATGTTGTAAACACTTGAACGTACATAAATATTCATAATGAATATAACACATATATGACATTTCACGTAAAAACGGTTAAAAAAACTATATCGATATGGATGTCATATCGAAGAGCACGGAATTCTCGTTTTTTTGATGTAATTTGTTTGATTAAAATATTATTAATTTTTAAGATAATTTATTTTAAACTTTAAGGGGGTAAAAGTTTTTAAATAAAAAAGAAAATAAAAAGTCAAATATGGTAGGTGTGAGTTTAAATTATCTTTCTTTTTTACCCTAATCACCTTAATTAATAATTTCAATTAAAAACTCTATTTAATATGAGTCATTGGATCAATATAAATGGAATGACCAAGATTCGTCATCACGTTCACAATTAAAAATGAATTTTCATTTGAACTTTTCTCTCTCTCTATATCTGATTGAGTAACTAAATTAAATTTTCCTCTGGTTGAACACCTAATCATACATGTTGTCTTTTAATATAATGAAGAAGCTAGGTTGACAAAAATTATAGTTAAAATATCTAGACAGTTAATAAAAACAAGAGTAAATTACGTTTTTCGTCCTTATGGTTTGCTAAAAGTTGTGGATTTCGTCCCGGTGGTTTTGAAATTTCGGTTTTCGTCCCTGTGGTTTACAATTCATTTCTATTTTCGTCCTTTAGGCCAAAACACTACTCTTAAGTATGAAGGACTAAAATAAAAATGAAATGTAAACCATAAGGATGAAAATAGCAATTAAGTTTTAATATAAGGACGAAAAAAGTGATGAATTATAAACCATAAGGATGAAAATTGCAATTTCAAAATTATAAGGACGAAAATAGGAGTTTTCAACAAACCACAGGGACTAAAATTGTAATTTAGTCTAAAAACAATTATTTAAAAGATTATTAAATGTTATATGTATTTGTAATTGTTATAAACATACAAAATTAAGTAGATTCAAATTGAAACTTATCTAGTATTGTTGCAATTAGCCAATTAAGAGGGTTTTTTTTTTCTTTCTAATAACTATTTTAAAACGTATAAAACATTAAGAGGCTATAAATTTTGATTTTTTTTTTCTTTCTAAAACTTAATATTTAGGAAACATATATATTAAATTGCTTTTACCAACAAATTTAATTATTATGGATATAAGTTAAAAAAAAGCATTTGGATGATAAATTAACAAAATATTTTAATAACATAATTAATGTTAGAATTAGTAATAGTGTATTTGTTGGTAGCTTAATGAGTTTACTGAAACTCACAATATATTTGTTTTTGTATATGTAACTATTTGGTAGTGACTTAATGATATAAAAAATGTCTTATTCGGTAAGTATTTAGGATGAAACTTTATGTAAAAAGCCAGATTTTTCCCAAACCTGCTACCACTCAATTAAAAACCACGTTCATTTAATTTATGAAAAACTCTTTTTTTAAGAATATAATGAAAAACCAATCAAATAGTCAATAAAAATAAAATGGTTATCATAATTAAATGTAATTTAAAAAAAAGTTTATTTAAAAAAATTATCTAAAAAAATACTACAATAAGGGTGCGTTTGGTATGCAGACATGATAAGGCAGGATAAGGTGGGACAAGACAGAACAGGACAGGACAGAACAAGTGTTCCACGTTTGGTAAGACGGAACATAACAAATAACATTGACCAATTTATCCTTACTAAATTTAAAGATCGAATAAAATATGAAATAGAAGATTTATTTGATGTTTTAGAAGTGAATTATATTTTATTTTGAGATTATATTGGTAAAACATAAGTCTGTTCCACCTTATTCCAATCTGTTCCACATAAAAGTCCAGTCAAACGTGAAACAGTGAATCTTATTATGTTTTGTTCTATCTTGTCCGGTATACCAAACGACCAACTAAGATATTTCATTATTTTATCACCTTTTTTTACTTCAGAAAAAAGGAAAAAGGTTCCCACGCTTTTAACATTTTACAGCAGACCCATGTTTTAATCAGGAACACCGATCTGGACCTTCTCTGCCTTCACGATTTGACTTGTAGCCCTAGACAGAGAATCCATACAATACAAGTACCATCCATATTCCGAACATCGACGGCGTACGCCATTTCCTCCGGCGAACAATCACTCTACTGAAGCCATCTCGCCGATCATGACTTTTGCATCTCACATCATCCGTCACTCTAAACAGGTTCCGATCATACGCACGATTGTTACTACAAGATGTGCTATGCTATGTGTGTGTGTGTGTGTTTATTTGTTTGTTTGTTTTCAATTTATAGATATCATGTTTTGGATGTATACAACCATGATTTATGATTAATGACGGATGTGGATGTATTGACGTTAGATGCGTGAGGTGATTGCACTTTTGAAATGATTTTGAGATATTTTCTTCGCTCGAGAATGTTCCAGTAGCTGTCAAAATGAAAAAAGGAGAATATTTAGTATGTCGAGATTGAATTTATGTTATCATGCTTGTTGAATTTGTTCGTTTTAAGCTTCATGTTTGGTAGGTCAGCGAAGTGTGAGGGGGAGGGAGAGGGAGAGGAAGATTCTGTTAATTTTAGTTTGAATATAACATTTGATCAATTGGATGCTTGTATTGTTGCTGCTAAGTTTGTTTATTGATCGGTTTTGTTTTATTCCAGTTGAGAAGTGCTCCTGGCTTGCTACGGCAGGATCATGCCATTTTGGTCCGGTGGTTTACACATAGTACTCGTTCAATCACTAACAAAGGCGATGGTAAGTATCTGCTTCCTATTTTACTTGATGTAATTCAGATAGTGTGACATATCTCTTCCATGTATTATTCGTAATGGGTTTGGTAATTTACTTTATGGGTGTAAACTAAATTCATATGACGATGTCGAGGAATAAATATATAAATTTTGTTGGCCATTGCATACTGTTAGTTGTCAATGTATGTATATGGAGTAGGGTAAAACCTCAGATGTAGCCCAAATCATGTGTATGCATAGCAGGTCAAGTTTCTTGTATCCCAAAATGACCTCAGAAATAAGCAAAGCTTGGTCATTCACTGACAAATGGGAAATTTATGACACACGAGAACTCATGCGATTATTGGCATTGAGTATTTGAGGAAGCCATGTGAAGGATATATTTACTATGTAGACCAGAACGGATTGTATAGCTATTACATGTTGTTAGTAAGAGCAATTCTTTAGCTGTAGCAATAGCCTAGTTTTCACCTTTATTTTGGTTCCCAACTGTTACTTTTTATAGTGTTCAGTTTTTACGCTAGTGGTACATTGAAAGATTTGTTTTGTAATTTGACTTTTCCTAGGCACACTTGCATTGATGTTGATAAATAATTGGGCATTGACTGTATTATCAGAAATTTTATGACGGTTCTATTGACAAAAAAGTACATTCACATTGCAGATGTGTCGAAACTCCACAATTTTCCTGGGCAGAATATTTGTCTATGCAAGTCTTGCAGTGGATCCATGTCAAGTACACCCATATTCACTCGAAGTTATAGGGCAGTGAATCTCACAAAGGTATGTCAAATCCATCAAGCATTGCACCTCCTTACATTTGGTTTCATTGTCACATCCTGTAAATTGAACATACAGTTATACATAACTCATTCATCAAAGTTTATCGTTGCTTTATGTTTTTAGGTGCAAAATGGACTTGCTGTTAGAGCAGAAGGAACTTCAGTTAGTGGCATGGTGTTTAGTAGAGGAATTGCATGGTAATTTTTGAGGCATCCTTAACACCCTAGCAATTATCAGTGTTTCTGATTCATGTTCTGATTAAAAAGATTTATATTTAACAGCTCTAACTTGCAACTTGGGAGAAGCTTTTCAACAAATTCAGGTACTATCCATGTGTAACTTTGGTACCTACTGGCTACAGGCACATGTGACTTTCAATTTGTAATGAGATGGTCCAATTTGATTGATTGTGTAAGACCTCATGATGCATATGGAATCGTCTATATTTGATGAAAATACAAATTTGCTTAATGACAATATGGTGCTGGAAATCCATGAACACTCTAGGTTCTTTAGGTTGTGTTTGGTACACTGGACTGGATAGAACAGGGATCACCGCTCCTTGTTTGGCAGAACTTTTATGTGGAATTTACTTATATTTTACTAATATAACCTCAAAATAAAATTTAATTCTCTTCTAAAACATCAAATACGCTTTCTTGTTTATATTTTATTCATTCGTTAAATTTTATTTATTGTATTTATACTCTTTAAACTTTCACTTTATTGTCCTCAAAATATTATTTTTATATGGTTATGTTTTGATTCATTTATGTAAATTATTAATTATTAGTAGTAAAAAAATATAGAAAATGTTAGAAAATAAAAATTGGAAACTACATGAACTTTTTATTTTGGTAATCGTCTTGAAGAAAACTTTCTAATAATATATTTTGTTATTAAAATTATTTATTTCATTATAATTTAAATAAATTACATAATTAATCGAAATATATAAACAACTTATTAGGGGTACATTGGTGTTATCGGTTCTATTCAGTTCTATCTTACCAAACGCTGAACAACTGTTCTGTCCTGTTCTGTCATGTTCCATCCGGTCATGTTCTATCCTGTCAGCATACCAAACGCACCCTTAGTGTGGATTCTTGTGTTGGTTGCTCTATATAGCTGTATATCTACATCATGCGCAAGGCCTTGACTGATCAATTCCATTGTATGTGGCATTGTGGTTGCAAGTAGAATACTGCAACCCATTTTGTTCAATTGTCAACCTTACTCATCAAATGTTGTTAGATTGTGCTCTTCCTAATGTTGTTCAAACCATATTATGTTTCTTGTGTTGATCAGTAGGTTTTTCATTGTACTAATGCGGTGTTCTATGCTTTGACATGCAGACCTTCCCCCACACCAAGAGATTGGGATGCCTTCTCTATCACCTACAATGACAGAGGCCTGTGCTATTCTAAGTTTCAGGGTAGCTTAATATGGCTCTTCATATTGCTCTGTTACCTGAAATTTTTCTTTGATTCCTTATACAGGGTAACATAGCACGGTGGTTAAAGAAAGAAGGAGATCAAGTTGCAACTGGTGAAGTACTCTGTGAAGTCGAAACAGTATGTCTTCTTTGTCTTCAATTTTTGGTTTTTTGCTTATCATGGTTCTTCGAGCAAGAATTTTGTGCCATCCTGAAAGACTGAGGAGGCGTGCGTTTGGTTCACATAATGGAATTTGGTGGAATTGGAATCCATCAAAGGAATTTGACTTTGAAGGAATTGGAATGGAATGATGGAATTTGAACATGCGTTTGGTTGATAGGAATTGGAATGGAATCTCGCAAAAGAATAGAAATATGCATCTGTCGGGGGGTGGGGGTGACGGTTGTGACAACAATAATTGTTGTCTGGTGGTGCTGGGGTGGGTAGGTGGGATGGGGTGGGGTGGGTGGAGACTATGAAGGGTAAAAAATAGTGGCATGGTGGTGATGATAGGGATGGTGATGTGGGTGGCGGTGGTGGTGGTGGTGGCGGATATGTTGCCGGCGAGAGAGGTGGGCCGGGGCAGGGAGGGGTGGTGGTTAAATTGGATGCAAATGTTATTTTTGTCTTTCTAAAATGAAATTATAAATTATGTTACATTTGCAACAAGATGGAACTCAAATCCTTCACATATATGCTAATGAATGATCAAATCCCTTAACCGTGGAATTTGGTGGAATCCACTCAATTCATTCCGTGAACCAAACATCACTAAGGAATTTGGTCAAAGGAAGTTGTCATTCCAATTCCATCAAATTCTTTTGAATTCCGTGAAGCAAACAGCCCCTGACTTTTATCATGTGCATCAATTTATTACAGGATAAAGCCACTGTGGAAATGGAATGTATGGAGGATGGTTATCTAGCTAAGATAATACATGGAGATGGAGCAAAAGAAATTCAAGTTGGCGAGGTATGATTCTGATATGATGCCAGAACCACATTTCTTATCTTGTGTGTTAGTCTGTTGCTAAAGTATCAGTCAATTATACTTGTAATGAGAGCATATTTGGGCCACAACTCCTGTTCTCATTTCTTCTTTTCCGTTAAATTCTATATACTTTGATGTACCAAGTGATTACGTTAAGAGCTATGTTGTTAATATCGGCGATATATCGGATAGGATATCGGACCTGGAGGAAATATTGGTCAAAATATCAGCTCCAATAATATCGGTGATATTTGTCGATATTGCAGCGATTTTTTGACAAAAATATCGGTATGATATACCAATATTTTGGAGATGGGGGTTTTTGGGGCTTTTTTAATGATTATTGGGCTTTTATATATTTACTTGGGCTTTTTTTAATTAAGTCAACTAGTCTAAGTTAGGTTACCATTTTTCTATCGTTCTCTTCTACGGTTCTACCTATCGGTCGACGCCTTCTTCACAGCCACCGAACTTATTGCTTGCGATTAGCTCGTTTATGAACACTTTTTCTATTTTGTTTTGTGAAACTTGTTTAAGTTGATGTTTTGATGTTGAAACTATATTTTTAATTAATGCATTTGATATGTTTATGGATGCATACATATCCGCTATTTCAAACATCAGTCCCGACCGATATTTTGTATTTTGACCGTTGTAACAGCATAGGTTAAAAGTATGCCGTATAATAAACCATCCGTGACCTCTAACTTTTGTCATTACAACTTACTGTGATGTCGAGTTTCTTTTTAATGGTTAAATTATAGTAGGTAGGAAGAACTAAGGTTATAATTGTGGCAGGTGATTGCGATAACTGTCGAAGATAAGGATGATATTGAAAAATTTAAAGATTACAAGCCCCAGGCATCATCAGATGCTGCCTCTCCTGAAGCACCCCCTGCATCTACTCCTGCAAAGGAAGACGTAGTTGAGAAGAAGCCAATCAGCTCACCGGAACCAAAAGCTGCGAAGCCCAGTGCAGCTCCAGAAACAGACCGTGTTTTCGCCAGTCCTCTTGCAAAAAAAATGGCTGAAGACAACAATGTATTCAAATCCTATCTATTTCAGAACCACTAAATTTCATTTATACCTTTAACTTGAATTGACTGAAGTTTGAAGACATAAGCGTATTTCTTTTCCCTTATTATATGCTAATGTTTCCTTCAATTAGGTATCTCTCTCAAGTATTAAAGGTACAGGTCCTGATGGGCGCATTGTGAAGGCTGACATTGAAGAATATTTAGGTATTTTTCTGCATATCTCAACTCTTTGGGTGCGTTTGGTACACTGGACAGGACAGAACAGAACACGGATCACTGTCCCACGTTTGGTAGGACTTTTATGTGGAATAGAGTGGAACAAAGTGGAACAGACCTGTTCCACCCCCACCCGCTGGAACAAGGTGGAACAAACTTATGTTTTACCGATATAACCTCAAAATAAAATCTAATTCTCTTCTAAAACATCAAATACATCTTCTTTTTTATGTTATTCATTCTTTAAATTTTATTTTTTGTATTTTATGCTCTTTGTACTTTCACTTTACTGTCCTCAAAATATTATTTTTATGCGGTTTCTATGTTTTGATTAATTTATGTAAATTGTTAAATATTAATAGTAAAAATATAGAAAACGTTAGAAAATAAAAATGGGAAACTACATAAACTTTTATTTTGGTGTCACTTTAATCGTCTTGAAGAAAACTTTCTAAATAATATATTTTGCTATAAAAATATGTATTTCATTATAATTTAATAAATTACATAATTAATCAAAATATATAAAAAAAAACTTATTAGGGGTAAATTGGTCGTGTTATCTGTTCTGTCTTACCAAATGCTTAACAATTGTTCTGTCTTGTCCCGTCCTGTCATGTTCTATCCTGTCTGCATACCAAACGCACTCTTTGTGTCTACAGTTGGATGAAGCTCGATGATGTTAAGCTTCACATCAATGCATTTGTTGTCATGGAATCCACAGTTTACTATATTTTGGTTGCTTATTGTTTTGTTTCAACTTTCCTACCTGGCTACCTCATCCTCTCCTCTTTGTGTAGCTTCTGGTGCGAAATCTCCTTCAGCTGCACCCTCAAAGGCTGATAAAGCAACAGTTTCCGCTATAAATTACAGCGATATTCCACATTCTCAGATAAGAAAGGTTACAGTCTTCATCAACTTTCTTATGTGTTTAGTATAATTATACCCTTATCCAAATGGATTTTAACTTCATATTTTGCATGGGAACATATATGCTACTTCATCTATTAAGTTTTTTGATTGATAGAATAATTGTTTACTATAAATCTGAAACTAATCGGTTGTATAACCTTAACAGATCACCGCTTCACGCTTGTTGCTCTCGAAGCAAACCATTCCTCATTATTATCTTACAATAGATACATGTGTCGACAAACTTTCAAAGTGAGTATTGATTCAAACTTGCATGTGAGAGGTATGGCACTAATCAGAGGCTCTCGAGATGATCTGATGATGTATTCTCTGCAGATTGCGTGCAGAACTCAATTCATTACAAGAAGCTTCAGGAGGGAAGAAGATTTCCATTAATGATCTTGTGATTAAGGTATTATCTCTAAAGTCTTTAAACTCACTAGAAAGTTTGAATGAGATTTTGATAAGTCATGCTACCTTACACTATTCACATGGAATAAAGGACAATATGAAGAAACTACGCATGAAATTGTCACCTGAAACATGCCATACATACAACTAGGGGTGTAAAGAGCCGAGTCGAGCAGCAGGTAATTTGAGCTCGGATCGAAAAATAGTACCAGGCTCGAGCTTGACTTGAGCTCGATTAATTTTCCAAAGTCGGGCTCGAGCTTGAATATTTATTCAATGTTTGAGCTCGAGCTCGATGCTCGTTTATGAGCTCGAATTCGAGATCGATTAACTCGTTTATGTAGTCAAGGCGTCAAGCTCTATGATTTTTATATTTTGATTATATAATTTGTAAACATATACATATGTCTGGTTCGAAAAACTTGTGCTCAAATGGCTCGAATCGGCTTGACTCGTAACGCTTAATCGAGCTTTTGAACGAGTCGGGTAGAACATTGGTGTTATGGAGCTCAAGTGCTCAACTCGTTAAGTTGAGTGAGCGTTATTTTGTCATTTTGTGTCCGAGATCAACTCGAGCTCGATAATTATTAGGCTCGAGCTCAAGATAAACGAGCTCGAGCTCGAGTAGCTCGTTAAAAGCTCGACTCGTACCCCTACATAGACAGATGAACATTCCATGTTTACATTTGTTCTATGGAGCAGGGGATTCTACCCCTCACTAAATCACCATATTAGATGCTTTGAGGTGTGTCTGGGTCCGTCTTTGACTGTGTCCCTGAATTGTTGACCACAAAAATGGGGGAATACAATAGGGTTAGTTTTGGTTTTCCTATTCAGAAAACAGAGAGATGAAAGTTCACAAATTACAAAGGCGTGGCAACATGACTCCTTTTCTATATGTTTCGGCTTATTTTAGTAAAAGAAGGATATGTTTCTGTTATGTATTCTATGGACTGTTGTAATTGGTCAATATTACTCCTGTAAAATACATTTTTGTCTATCCTATTTCGTTTCCTATATCCTTGCAACATAGTTTTATGGGGTTGGGTTCCAGTGAGAAGGAAAGTTATGGTGAAAAGGGTAAAGAAGGGATCTCCACCCTTGAGATGCACGGAGATGAGATGCACCGGATCAATTCTCTTGAGAAACACAATTCTTGGGTGGGTGTGAGATTAAAAGTGATCAAGGGTTCAGATCTCTTCTTACCTTCTCACTTTAACTATTCTTCTCTCACGATCCCTCGTCTAGTTTTATGTAATCAATTCCATCTTGGATTAGGTTTGAAGGATTTTATACTTTGAAGCATGTGATAAGTTACCAAAGTCAACATACTTACTTTGTTATGATCTTTGCAGGCTGCAGCTTTGGCTCTTCGCAAAGTTCCTCAGTGCAACAGTTCATGGACTAACGACTATATTCGTCAGTAAGTATGAGAAAGTTGGAAATAATACTCTTTAGATCGTAAAAGGCTACTCCCTCCATCCCAAATTAAGTGTCCATGTTACTATTTGACTTTGTTTCAGAATTAGTTTCTACTTTCAAAAGTAAGTTTCTAATTTCCCATTTTACCCTCAATTATGAGACGGAGAAAGTTTTTCTCTTAAGTTTCTAGTTTCCCATTTTACCCTCAAATATGACACGGAGAAAGTTTTTCTCTTAAGTTTCTAATTTCCCATTTTACCCTCAATTATGAGATGGAGAAAGTTTCTCTCTATTGTCAAGGGTAAAAGTGTCATTTAGTTATTTAAAAAGTGTAATAATTGCACGTTCCTAAAACTGTGTCATTTTCATTCTGGACATTTATTTTTTGGACGGAGGGAGTATTATCAAGCTATGGTCTTCATGGAAACAACCGCTCTACTTTTTCGGGGTAGAGGTCTGGTCTGCTTACATCTTATCCCTAGACCCCCATCTCCAGGTGGGACATACCGGGCTCGTTTGGTTTGGTTTTTAGACTAAGAAAATATAAATTACATTGTTACACGGTAATTTGACATTCATCATTATGTGTCCCATGGTTTATAACGAAGGTTTCATGACGTGCACATCAATGTGGCCGTGCAGACGGACAATGGGCTTTATGTCCCTGTCGTAAGGGTTAGTCATTGCACCTTTTAGTGGTCATTGATATATATATATATATATATATATATGTGTGTGTGTGTGTGTATCCATGTTTGTGAGTTATGACCACTCTGATAACAGTTGCTGTTACAACCTGGATTTGCAGGATGCTGATAAAAAGGGGTTGTCTAAAATTTCAGAGGATGTTAAGATTTTAGCTCAGAAAGCTAGAGAAAACAGCTTAAAACCAGACGATTATGAGGTATGAATGATTCCCACCTTCTTGTTAAGCTACACCGTCTTCAAAACATGATACGGAATTGAAATTCATATTATTGTTTTCAGGGGGGTACATTCACTGTTTCGAATCTAGGAGGGCCGTTCGGGATCAAGCAGTTCTGTGCCATCATAAATCCTCCCCAGGCAGGAATTCTAGCAGTTGGGTCTGGTGAGTATTCTAACTGCATTTTTTTAAGTATGTGATATATATAATATAGACGAAGGATCGTGTGAGAAAAAGAGTTAAGGTGAGAAGCGTAAGAAGGGATTTGGACCCTTGATCACTTTTAATCTCAAAACAACCCATGAATTGCGCTTCTATTAGGATTTTGATCCAAGGGTGGAGATCCCTTCTCACCCTTCTCACCATAACTTTCATTCTCACCGGAACCCAACCCCTATATATATATATAGGGTTAGGTTTCGGTGAGAAGTTGAGGTTAACATGAGAAGCGTGAGAAGTGGTTATCAACCGTTGGATGAGAAATGGACGCACATTAGGATGAGATGATGCACCGGATCAATTCCCTTCTAAGGCGCAATTCATGGAGGGCATTTGATTAAAGTAATCAACGGTTCAGATCTACTTCTCACGTTAATCTAAACTTCTCACACTATCCTTCACCTATATATATATATATATTGAGCCTCTTATGTTTGCGGTAGCATTATCACTAATGCCCAACCCGATGATGATCTCTATTAAATAAATGTTGTGCAGCTGAGAGGAGGGTTATACCTGGTTCAGGCGTTGCGGAATTTAAGTTTGCATCATTCATGCCCGTCACATTGAGTTGTGATCATCGTGTGATTGACGGTATGTGTTATTAAAGCCTTTATAATTTCTCTAAAGTTAAAATCTCCAAAAAGAAAAAAATTACATTCATCTCCAACAATTTCTCTCTTCCTCCATTTAATTTGGGGTTTTCTCTTAGTAAGGGTAAAAAGGTCACTCTCTCTTCCTTGAAAGGATTCTTCTCCGTTTTAAAATATATTTTCTAAAATAAAGAAAATAGAGATTTTGTTACAGAGATTTTCTATATTGCTCTCTAAAATAGATAAAACTTCAAGTACAGAGAATTCTTTAAAACTTAATACCCCCTCCGTCCGAAAATAAGTGTCCACATTTCTATTTTTAGTTTGTTCCAAAATAAGGTGTTTGTTTTTTAAGAGGTCTGAAGTCTGAAATTTGATTTTACATCTAAAAAGTAAGAGATGGTGCTGAAGTCTGAAATATTAAGACTGTTTGTTTTTATAAAATGATAAACATCTTAATTGACTAAAAATATTATGTTTTAAAATTCCAACTTGAAAGAGACCACTATTTGATAACACACACATTCATATCCATCAACCATGCGTGCAATTGAGGAGGAGGTAAAAGGAACTGAGCCCTTAAAAAAATAAGAGGAATTAAGTGGATGGTGCACCTCTAAAATTTCAGAGGACATTAAGAGGTTTTCAGACTTTTTTTCTAAAAATAAGTCTTAAATCTGAAAACCTCTTAATTTTCAGAGTTAAGAGGTTTTAAGAGGTATTTTTTCAAAAACAAACAGCCCCTAAGTGTCCTAAGTGTCTATTTTCCCCATTTTACTCTTGATTATGTGATTGGAGAAATTTCTCTCTATTATTTAGGGTAAAAGTGTCATTTAGTTAATTAAAAAGTGTAATAATTTACTTCTCCAAAATTGTGTGCATATTATTAGGTGCTATCGGTGCAGAATGGCTAAAAGCGTTCAAAGGCTACATCGAGAATCCAGAGACAATGCTGCTTTGAAGACGATAATATTTCCATTTATTTCTTTGCTTCCTTCCTTCATTGCTTTCTTTTTCCCGAGTATCGATATATTTTTCTTGTTTGAGAATAAGAAGAAAAAAAAGGGGAGGCCGTCGAGTATTTTGAGGCATGAAAACATGAACTCAATTTTGCTCATGTATTTGTGTAGAGTTACTATTATTGTGCGGGAAAACAAGTGTAGACGGTCCTTGCACTCGCATGTAACCTAAATAAACTCATCTCTTTTGCTTTCATTTCTCTAATATTTTCAACCCAAATTGCATTTAAATGCAACTCCAAGTGGTCTTTGGTGGCTTTAGCTTAGGGGTTGTTTGTTTACCTCTTAATGGTTACATTAAGAGGCAACCTCTGAATCGCTAAGAGGTAAATCTTGTTTGGCAAAAAAATGTCTGCCTCTTAATGGTTCAAAAACCCTCTGAATGATTTAGCATCATGGGCCTTCCTTAACCATTCAGCACCCTGATTTTATTCTAAACAATTACCAAACAACTACATTTCATTTTGCACTATATCAGAAAAGCCTCTTAATCATTCTGACCACTTAATCATTCTGCACTAAACCATTCAGCAACTGCCAAACAACCCCTTATTGCCTATAAGATACTATGGATGCTTATGTTGGTCAATTGTCTTAATTTTGTCACTATTGATGGATAATTTAGGTATTGCAATTGTCAATTGTCTTAATTTTGTTCGTCGCTCGACTTTACTCAAATACATAATTTGTTAAAGTTCAAGCTCGAATCCTATAGAAAATGGGCTATGAAATGCCTCCTCACATGTTGCTGGTAATCAATCTGTTTTTTTTTTTGCTTAAAAGACTTGTTAAATTTGTAACTCAAGTGTTTGACTATAACGGGTTGCATGTAGTCGGTCACGATGTGAAGGTATGACCGATCCCGGTCTCAAAATGTATTTTCAAGTGAGGGTTTTCTTTTTAAAGTTTGTTATCGTTGAGCAATGGGTTAATGGCGCGTCACCTTTTTCAAAAAAAGATCTATCGTTGCTGCGGCCTTTGATTAAATGGAGGTTGTCTAAGTTGTGGCGTTAAAAATTCAAGCTTTTAACGAACTACCTATGCTCAAGTTACTTAATTTTCGAGCATGACTTGATCTCAAACACAGAATAAAACTCGCTTAACAAGTTAAGCTCCATAATACCAATTTTCGACTCAGCTCATTTGGAGGCTCGATTAAAATTTTCAAGTTGAGCCAAGCCACTCGTGCATATACTTTTTCAAGAAAAACATGTTTGTGTACATAAATTGAACGATCAAAGTACCAAAAGATCAAAACTATCACACTTGAGCCAATAAACGAGTTAACCGATCCCAAACATTGAAAAATATTCAAGCGTAAGCCTAATTTATTTTCTCGAGTCGAGCTCGAACAACTTACTACTCAGCTTAGCTCGTGAAACCTCTCACTTTCAAGCCTTACGACACCCTCCATGGCTCCATCCTATCCCCACTAAACCCTTGGGACTTTATTCAAATTTTTATGAGGTACGTAATTCTATTTGGGACTTGTGTTTTCTTTAATCAATCAACACAGTCCCACATTTGACACAACGGTATACACTAAGACAGAAACTGAGCGAGACAAAAATGCATTTTCCATTTAGGGAGAGATTCTAATTGGGACTTGTGTTTTCTTAAATCAATCAACACGTCCCACATTTGACACAACATTATATACCAAGACAAAACCTGAGTGAGACAAAAATGCATTTTCCGTTCAAGGAGATAAGACACGATTGTAAATTACTAAACTACCAATGACTCTTGTCTACCAATCCCGTAGGCATTTAAATGCAACTTAAAGAAACTATAACGCGTATAAGCTGCCTTGAGATCACTTATCATGGTCAAACTCACCCCCTTGTATAAGAAACTACAGATTCATGTAGGGAAGACAATGGAAAGAACTAATAAGAGCACTCAACCATGTTGTATAAGCAATGTTGACTAAGGGGTCGTTTACAAAACGCTTACTCAGGTAAGTGCTTACCAAGTCACATTAGCTTACCAGATGAATATGGCAAGAACCAAGAATCTTACCCGGTAAGAGCGGAAGCAACGCTCGAGAGTTGAAAGAAAGGACTGAGAGTCTTACCCGGTAAGTGAGTGTGACGACTCTTACCACGGTAAGCGCTTAGCGGCTAAACTGTTGCATACGATGCCATTTTGGTGGACTAAAATCTTACCAAAAAAGTAAGTGATAGTGTTGAATTTTACCGCTAAGCACTTACCCGGGTAAGTGATTAGGTAAACGGCCCCTAACACGGTTATGTACATTCATCGCAAGAAAACGGATCGATTTCAACAATCCCATATTTCAAGACCAATTATGTGTATGCTATATGCATTCCATTAAGTAAACCTCTATGAAACAGCCTATTTTCACACATGTACCTTGACTGAAAAAAGAAACATCATGGTGATAGCATTTTGATGAACACTTGCAGAATCCCATTATAGCTAGCATGCTTAAACATAAGTTAACAAATAGTTCCTATCATAAATCTTTGATCTATTACTAACCAGTTCATTTCATAAAGTCAATATATAATTTCAAGTTAGCTGACATCAGCCTCTTAATCACCTAGTTTCTAATAACTACGACTGTCCCAAAATAAATGTCCACGATGAAAAATGAGCACAATTTTATAAATATGCAATTACTACACCTTTTAGTTAACTAAATGACAGTTGTACCCTTAAATAATAGATACATAAGTTTACTCCATCTCACAACGAAGGATAGAATAAGAAAGTAGTAAATGAACACTTATTTTAGAACAGACTGAAATAGAAAAGGAGCTTTTGCGAGAAAGAAGGCTACAACATATACGAAAGAAGTTATCCAAGTCTAACCAATACACGACTCTAACACACCCCCTCCAGATTGTCACAGGGTGTTGAGAGGGGCTTGACGAGTGAGGACCTAAACGATTATAGATTATCACAAAGTGTCGAGCCATTACACTATCATGTGAGAATACATGGAATTGCCCATATTACTCTTTTAAAGAGCCCTTCACAACTAAAAGAGGTTCCAACGTATATTGAGAAGAGATTATCCAAATCTATCTGATGCAAGACTCTTACAGGTATAATTACAACTTGATACAAGAAATCTAACCTGCTTTCATTGCATAGCCTCTTCTAACCCTCTCACTAAGGGCCTGTTTGTTAGCAGCTTAATGAGCTTAATGAGACGCATAGCTTTTTCAGTCAGTCAGCTATACATGACTGTTTGGTAGTGGCTTAATGATATAGAAAGTGGCTTATTTATTAAGCTTTTAGGATGGAGCTTTATGCAGAAAGCCAAGTTTTGTCCAAACCAGTATCTCCCAATTAAAAAACATGGTCCTTCCATATATGAAAACACCATCCCAAACAAAAGCATTTCCAATCTATACAGACAGATTAATCCACACAGACAACTTTATTCATACAAGACTTAATGGAAAACCAATGCAAAGATGTTACTTCCTCTGTCTTATCCATATTCCACACATGGCTTGTGACTGCTAAGTAGATTAGATTGTTTTGATAACTACCAGAACCTAAATAGTATAAATGCCCAACTGATTAACTGAAGATATCTTGCATTCTTGATTAGCTTATTTCAAAAGACAGGCGGCGAGGTTTTTGCATTTTGTCCAATAGGGAGAACACGAAACCTATACAGAAAACGGAACACAAATAAACGGCTTCAGATTTTTGACATATTAGTAGGACTCACTATTTCCCTCTCTAAGGATACCAAGATTATATCGATCGCTGTTTATCTTCAATTTGAAAGTAGGAGGCTTGAATTTCCAAACGGGAAGTGGACCGCAGTTTAGGAAGATTGGTATAAAAACTAGCATCTATATATCACAAAAACCTGAATCTTCTTGCTTGACATATAAGACATGGGCATATAAGAACAGACTACAGAGAACAAAAGACAAAGTTAAATTCAAACTGCAACCCTCTAAACATCATCAAAAAGGGTATAAATATAAAGTTTAGACCAACCAAACCAGCTGGCAACAGTCTACAGTAACCAATATCCCATTGTGAAGCTAAGGGGCTGTTTGTTTACCTCTTAATAGTTCCATTAAGAGGCAACCTCTGAATCATTCAGAGGTGAATCTTGTTTGGCAAAAAAAAGTCTGCCTCTTAATGGTTCCAAAACCCTCTTAATGATTTAGCATCTTGGGTCACCCTTAATCATTCAGCAACTTGATTTCATTCTAAACAAATACCAAAAACCATATTTCATTTTGCACTATACCACAAAAGCCTCTTAACCTTTCTGACCTCTTAATCATTCTGCACTAAATCAATCAGCAACTGTCAAACAACCCCTAAAATTCTTTTGCTCAACCCTTGTCAAGTGCAATTATAACATGTATTACAAAGGACTATAATTCACAAACAACAAGCAGATTAGTTAAGACCATGCAATTACATGAAAAAACTCATTGAGGCATTTTACCAAACACTTGGCGGGTGTCACAACCAAGAATCTTACTGGGTAAAGACGATTACCAACAAGCATTTTGATGATCAAGATTGTTACGGTACGCGTCTCCTGGACTCATAACTAGGAGAACAGACCAATGTTCAAATAAATTCATATGAACATATATTTAACCACCAAACAAGCTAAAAAGAACCTGGGATATAATTTCCATATCAATGTATCCATGAATTTATTTGTGACTAACCCTTCCTCATGATACTGATACAGTACACAATATAAAAGGGCATCCAGTGCACAAAACAAAATTAGGCATTTTTTCTCATACCGAAATATATGAATCATCAATATTGTAAAAAAAAAACTACAGACCAATCACCTTTTTAAAGTCTCAAATGATCAAAACTTGAATTAAGATGGACCTCAGATTGGTACGTATCGCTTCAAAACCTGCTTCCCTGTCACGGCTAACCCCACCGCTATTCCACCAATAGCTCCGGCCACCGCCGCAGACCTAGGCCCTGCCGCCGCCTTATAAAGTGCTCCGGTACCTAACCCAGCCACCACGCTGTTAATAATATCATCCGTATCCCTAACTGCAACCATCCCGCTCTCCATACCTGCATCAAGGTTCTAAATAGCGTGAGGCATGACGTTGCGGCAAGGCCAAGACTCAAGCCCTAGGAGCCACGGTGAGTTAATGACGTTTTCAAGGCGTGACTTATGGCGTCAAATTTCTATTTCATATATAATATTATATATAAAAACACATGTTTTTTAGTTTTACTCAACGAGTTAATGGCATAGGATCACAGGAGAAGTGTCATTTTTGTTGAGAAGTGTGAAAAATGCTTTTAAACAGTTGATCAGTTTTAATCAAATACCCTCCATGAATTGCGGCTTCAGAGGGAATTGATCTTGTGCATCTCGGTGCAATTTTTCTTGGTGTTCTCATCCTAATGTTCGTCCATTTTGATAACCATTTCTCATGCTTCTCACTATATTTAGCACTTCTCACGGACTCAACCCATGAGTCAATAGTACTAAGAAAGGTAAATTAGATTATATATTAAAAAAACTTGCAAAGAAGACATAAAAAACGTAAAGAAAAATCAAATACTAAGTTTTTTTTAGAACATTGACCTGCATACAACAATCCAATAACACCCGCCCGATTTCCGATCTTCCTCCCCGCGTGACCCGACGCATTCAGGATCCGATTAACCCTAAGTTTCATAGTATCACCAGCCTCAGAAGCTTTCACACCTTCGACTAAACCCTTACCTGCACCAATTACAGCGCCGCCGAGGTAACCGATGCCGGTGTAGTAGGTTAGGTTTTCGCCCCACGAACGCCGCTGAGCGACGGATTCTTCTTGAAAAAGGTATTCAGGGGATGTTGGAAGCTTGTATAGGGTTTGTACGGGAACACCGAGATCTTGGTAGGGGTTGTATAGGCGACGATTATGGTGGCCATCGTCGTTTTCGTTGTGATTTGAAGATCGTGGCTGGTACGACATCTGGTAATTAGGGTAAATGATTTAGGGTTTGGATCTTAGAAGAAAAAGGGGGAAAAGAGAGAGAGGAGGCGGTGGTGAGAAATTGAAAGCAGAAGAAGGAAGAGAGAAGAAAGAAAGGGTTTGGGTTCACGCGAAGGTTCTCTGGTTTTCCATCTGGTTAGGCGGTATACCGGTTTAATGGAAAACCTTAAATACCCTTGGAATATGCTCTCTTTTTTTAATTCCAACTTTGCCCTTTCCTTTTTAATTCCTTAAATTAACTTAGGGTGTGTTTACTTGTGACTTATTGGTCTTAATGGAGAAACTGGCTTATTCGTGCAGACAAAATTGGGTGTTTACTTATGACTTAATGGGACAGAAACTGGCTTATTCGCACAGTTGGTTTATGGCACTTGTCCCCATTAAGCTGAAATATGACCATTCTACCCCTTAGAAGAAAAAGAACATAAACCCTTTTAAAAAAAACCCTACTCTTTTTTTTCTCTCCAGCCGTCGAGGACCTCATCTCCATCGGCGCTCTTCTCTCTTTCTCTCCACCGGCGAGGACCTCATCTCCACCGGCGACGAGCTCATCTCCACCGGCGACGGCCTCTTCTCCACCGGCGACGCAATTTTTCTCTTCTTCTCCACCGAAGGTATGCAGTTGCTGCTCATTATTTTAAGATCCTTGTGGTTTACATTTTTGTTCTATTTTTTGTTTTTTTGCTGCTCATTTTTGTGGTTAACTCATATTCTTCTTGTTGATTTGTGTGATTTTTGCACACAACTTGCAGATTCACACAATTTGTTAACTCATATTCTTTTTGTTGATTTATGTGATTTTTGCACACAACTTGCAGATTCACACAATTTGTTAACTCATATTCTTCTTGTTGATTTATGTGATTTTTGCACACAACTTGCTGATTCAAACAATTTGTTAACTCATATTCTTCTTGTTGATTTATGTGTTTTTTTCTGTTCAAAATGGTGTGATTATATGTGTTTTTAGGTATGGAACAAACCGGTGAGTCACACCAACAAAAGCGTGTTAGGATAAGTTGGAAAGATCACAATATTGTGAAAACTTTCCTAGAAGCGTGTATTTTAGAGGTGGGACTAAATGGAAAAGAGGGTAGTAGTTTGAAGGCGCTTTCGTGGAAGAATGTTGCCAATACGTTAAAAACCGAGCATAATTTTGTGGTTGACCGAAAACAAATGCGGAACCATTTCGATTACTTGAAAGGAAAGTATGGAGCTTGGTTGAAGTTGAAAAATAAAACCGGCAATGTTTATGATCCTTCTACGAACACTTTTAACTTGACGCAAGAAGAGTGGGAGTTGGAGATGGAGGTCAATTTCTAACTTTAGATTTTGTTTTATTTGAATTTTTGTTTATTTTATTTGTATATTTATAGATATTTTTTTTAACACAGACAAATAGGTATGTTGAATCTTTGAGAACTACAAGTCTTCCATATCCCGAGTTGTGTGCACGTCTGTTTGAGGGTGGTATGTCCACGGGTATTGGAGGTCATGGTCCGTCATCAAAAGACCCGTTACCAACCACCGAGCCTTTTGTGGTCGTTGATGAAGAGACCAACATATCAAGTGATAAAGTTCCGGTGTCATCAAGTGATAAAGCCCCGGTGTCATCATGTGATAAAGCCCCGGTGTCATCAACACCATGTTCATCCCGTGCTCCGATGGTGAAACCAAAAGGCAAAAAGAGCACAAAACCTACCTCGGATCTTGATGAAAAACTTATTGCCTTTTTAGATAATATGTCCTCAAGATATGGGAATCCCGACATTGTTCCGTATGAGGCATGCCTAAAGAAATTAGATGGGCTTGGGTGGGAAAAGGATGACCCTTTGTATTGTGTTGCTTACTCTCTTTTTACGGACACTCGTAATCGAGAAGCTTGGATGACGATGCCGGAAGCAATTGCCAAAAATTGGGTGAAAACGGTTGGGAAGAAACAAGGATATTATTAAGGAGTTGGTGCCACGTTTTTGTGATGTTTTTAGGAGTTATTTTAGATGATATGTAGTTTTTTGGATGATATGTGGTTTTTTTGGATGATATGTAGTTTTTTGGATGATATGTGGATTTTTGGATGATATGTGGATTTATGATATGCATCTTTTTTTTGTGTTCTTTTTTGGATTTATGATATGCATCTTTTTTATAAATGTTGAATATGATATGCATCTTTTTTGGATTTATTTGAATAGATGTTAACTTTTGAGGAAGAAATGCTCTTGGTAGTTCTTATATATATATATAAGACGAAGAAGAAATGCTTCGGAAAGAATTGAAAGAATGCCCGATAATACTTCGGCATTGAGTGGATATGCGTACACCCAAGAGCTATTAACCGGACCTAGTACGCAATGTCAAGAGTTGATGCGTCTTTCACGTGAAGCATATATACTATTATGCAATCATTTTAGACAAAGAAATTGGGTGAAAGATACTAGACATGTTAGTGTCGAAGAGAAGATGGTCATGTTTTTGACAATGATCGGGCATAACGAGCGTTATAGAGTAATTAAACGTAGATTTCAACGCTCTACAAGAACGGTTCATATTTATTTCCATGAAGTTTTACTAGGAATGATGGAATTCGCAAAAGAAATCGTGGTGCCAACAACTTCGGATACAACTTCAAATATGTCGAGTAATCAGAGACGTTTGAGAGAAATATTTCCGGTAAGATTTATTTTTGACATTGTAAAATGTTATATATATATATATTATTAATATTTTTTTTGTCAATAAAGGGTGCAATAGGTGCACTAGACGGTACCCTTATACATGCAGTTGTGCCGGCTAGTCATCAAACTGCTTACAGGGGAAGAGGAGGCGGTCGATGCTATCAAAACGTTCTAGGAATATGTGATTTTAACATGATATTCACTTTTGTTTGGGCTGGATGGGAAGGTATAGCGCATGATTCGAGAATACTTAGAGAAGTTGCCTTTAACCCAAGAAGTTGCCTTTAACCCAAGATCTGGTTTCCCCTTTCCACCACAAGGTATACAACATTCTTAATTTTAATATTGCTTTTTATTTGTTTATTATACGTTTGATGTAAGTGGTTTTTCAGATAAATATTATCTTTGTGATGCTGCGTACGCCAATGCTCGTGGATTTTTGGCTCCATATCGTAACACAAGATATTGGTTAGCGGATTTTCGACGTCGACGTGCTTTGACTAAAGAAGAAAGGTTTAATCATGCACATGCCCAACTCAGGAATGTTATTGAACGTGCTTACGGTGTTTTGAAAGCGAGATTTCCGATCCTAAAGCAGATGGCTCCTTTTCCATTCACAACACAAAGAAATGTGGTAATTGCTTGCTTTGCCATACACAATTTTATTAGAAAATATAATATTCAAGACCAATTGTTTATGGAGTGCAACGAGGACAGCGTATTTAACAACGAAGAAGAAGTCGAAGGAAGTGGAGATGAAGAACTGGATATATCTCAATGGGGTGCTAATAGCACTCAATATATGGCTACTTTGCGTGATGGAATTGCAAATACTTTGGTTAACAATGTTTAATTTTGAAGTGTTTGTGTTTGATCTTAGCTACTTTGTGTTTGAACTTGGATTTTTAGGAACTTTATGAATTTATGTTTTGATTTTTGGATTATATCAATGAATTTATGAATTTATATTTTGATGATTAAATAATTTTGTGTTTCAGATATATAATTTGGCTTAAAAAATAAACAGAATATATAAAACAGCTTATAATTCATACTCAGGGGTAAATTGGTCATTTCTGCTATTCAGACTGTTGATTCAGATAAAAAAGTAAACAAAAGCAACAATTTATCCAGACAGAAAAAATTTAACCAGACAGACACATTTATCCATACAGGACTTAATGAAATTTTTGGTAAACAGCCCCTTAGGGTTCTTTGGTTGGTTTTCCATTAAGTCATGTATGATAAACTTGTCTGCGTGGATTAATCTGTCTGTATAGACTAGAAAGGTTTTTGTTTGGAATAGTGTTTTCATAGATGGAAGGATTATGTTTTTTAATTGGGAGAGACTAGTTTGGATAAAACTTGGCTTTCTGCATAAAGTTCTCTCCTAAAAGCTTAATATATAAGTCACTTTCTATATCATTAAGCCACTACCAAACAGTAACGTATAGCTGACTGAATAAGCTATGAGTCACGTTAAGCTCATTAAGCTACTAACAAACAGACCCTCAAATAGCTATTTTACAACTATTTTAGTTATTCATATTCCACTTTTATCAAAATATCATTATATCTGCGTTTATTAGGTTCGTAATTTGCAGACCTAGCTAAAATACACACAAAAAAATTAAAATTTGGTCAATTTTTCATTAAGAAAAATTACATGAGTTCGCAATTGTGGATATAGGTTCGTAGAAAATTTAAAATAAACCGGACCAGATTAGTTTTTTTAGTCTTTTAGCTAGGTCCATAATTTATGGACCTGGTAATTACGGATGTAGACTAGTGACATTTTGGTAATTTAGGTGTGTATAATGACTATTTAAGTCAATTTCCCTTTTTAAATTTAAATTAAAAAATATTTAGTTTTTATATTATTTCTTTTGTCGGAAATAAATGTTCATAATTAAAAAGGTACATGGCTTTAGGATTATGTGATTGTTAGACCATCCACATCCCTGAAATTCATTTACTCTTTCAATTGTGCCACCTCAGCATTTGCAATTACCTTTCACACACGTGCAATCCACCTACACTTTCAAAAGTGGTCCCCACTATTAACATTTATTAATTACTTTATAAATTATTATATACATTTTATTTTTTAATTAATATAACATAATATATAAAATTCTTTATTTTAATTTAATGTTAATTAAAATATAAACATTAATTTCAAATAAACGATTAATATATGATACAATAATATATAATTTATTAAATTATATCAAAACACAACATTTATTGAATTAAAAAGATTACATATAGATAGAAATAAAATATTACATTAATCACTGTTTTCTTCTCCCGCAAATCGACTCCAAATCTCTTCAACCAAGTCTGCTTGTAGTTGATTGTTATGAAACCTGTTACGTATCCTTGCATGACTTTGAAGATAACTTTCATACACAGGAAGATGATTTCGAGAAACTTGGGGCATAGATATACTAAAATTAGCACCATCTGTAAAATAAAATTGACTAAAATTAGCACCATCTGTTATATTATATGTAGTTTTATCAGTATTGTATGTTTTATTATGTATAATAGTAATTTTAAGTAATTATTAATTTTGATGGTTAACGTTAATTTAATTAATTAAAAATAAATTCATATTAATATTTATAAAGTTTATTGTTTTCAATAACCATTTAATATATAGTTTATTAAATATTATAATTTAATCTATTTAAATAAATAGAAAATGAAAACAATTACCTACGTGTGCTTGCAATATGGATTGCAAATGTTGCAATTCAAATCCTATGTGGCTTTCACTTCCTGACAACTTTCCCATTTGCAATCCATATTGCAACCCCCATGTGGGTGCTCTTATACTTAATAATAGAGAGATGTTTATTTTTTCTTTATCCCATAATTAAGTGTAAAATGAGACATAGAAGCTTGTTGTGGAACAAACTAAAATAAAAATATGAATATTTATTTTGGAACAAAAAGAATACTAGGGAGTATGCAGGTTGCGTTGGAGTAGTTTGTGGCATTTATACAACTCAACCCATTTATGACGATTTGACAAAATTTCAACGTAACCCAACCGATTAAAAAGATAACCCAACCTAACATTTATGGTCTGGGACGGGTTGTGTTGAGTTGGGTTGACTGGTTAGCTGTATACATAAATTTGAATAATTAAAGACGATAAATATTACCAAACATATACCGAATGAAGTTATTACAATCATTCAAAAGTTTATGTGTTAGATAATACTTTGAATCATCAATCAAGTATAATCGTTTTAGACCTCTCCGGCTCGAATGTTGCAGTCACCTTGAGTTTGTTTATGTTGTATACAATTCGACAACAAACCGGCAACAACCAACTAGGAGATTAGGGTTATGGACTTGATCGATCGACTATTTGACTTTGAGTTGAGAGATAAGTAACAGACTAGCAGCTGTAGGGGCTTTTGGTCAATTTAATTGTGGACTTGCTTGGTCAACTTAGAGTTATGGAGTTATGGAAACCACGAGGCTTGTGGCGTACTGGTTAAGGCTTGTGGGGGATGTGACTAGTAACCCATCTACCCCAAGTTCGAATCCAGGCGCTTCCAACTTGTGGCCACTGGGGATAAACTCAGGGTTGCACGCTTTAGCAGCTGGGGCAATTGTCTCACCTTGGCGGGATTAGTCGGGGCAATATCCTCGGATACCCTTCCAAAAAAAACTTAGACTTATGGACTGGGTTTATTTTGGGCATTGAGCTATAAGGACTTGATAAATAAAATGGATCTATTTTGGACAGATTCAATTACACATTATTAAATATTAATATATATATATATATATATATAAGTTTATTTGTTAACCTCCTATTTTGTGTTAACTTTATTAACTTCATTCAACTAATATAAATTCATTTTAGTTGGTGGTTTCAAGTTTATACATAACCATTAAATAGGGGCATGGATGAAATTCCATGTTTTTGTTTTATTACATTGATTTATTAAGGGAGTTACAAAAATCAAAATCTTCTTGATTCTAGCTATATTATTATTTCTCAAATATTTTGTAGTCTTTTCTATCAAATTAGTGTTTGAATTCCTATTGTTGCATCATGACACATGAGTGATCAAGGTGTTTTCAACGACGTTGAAGAGATAGTAGACGTAGATGTTCATTTGAACATGAACAGATATAACAAATATATATTGTTCATATAGGTTCACTTAGACTTATATTTCATCATTGTTTATGCATAGCCTTAATATTTGCACATCATACATGATGTGACATCAATATTACATGCCCTAAATGAAATAGTAATTAACTAGTAAGTAACACCATGTAATTTCGGAGTAATTGAACATGAATGAACATATAGTTGCTCATATATGAACAATCTGTTGTTTGCATATAATTGAACAATTATGAACATATAATTGAACAAATATGAACATATAATTGAACCAATATGAACATATAATTGAATAAATAGGAACATTGGATTGAACATAGGAACAATATGTTCAACTATAGGAACATTAATTACACGACTTAACTAATGGAAAAAGGTAGGTTGTGTCAAATTCCAAAACTACACTCTTCACTTGTGTTCAATGGGAGAATTAATTACACGAATTAATTTCTTAATTAATTAATAAATTGTTTTAATCTCAACCATTAACAAGAAAATGAATGGCTAAGATGAAGTTAATAAAGTCAATACAAAATGGGAGGTTAACAAATGAACCTCTCTCTCTCTCTCTATATATATATATATATAGGGGTGGTATTTTTTGCAAACCACTACATTCCTAGAAACTATACAACTATCCTAATCACCATCCAATTAATTCATCTAAGGCTCATATTAATCCGGTGGCATTTTGTGTAAATATTGACCTTACAATAATTAATTTCAAAAGTAAAACATGCCCACAAGGGTTTTTTGGTCAAAATACTCACTTGTGTCCTTTCCGAAAATCATGGCCATGTGATTCACTTCCCCCCATTAAATAGGTGTTTTACATTTTTTTATACCAATGAAGAGTTTACAACCATTTACCCAAATTACAATTGCAATTCAAACCAACAGTGGCACAGTGGCCTCAACATATTTGCAGCACTATCATCCAGTAACTGCAATGAATCGGTACCACCCAAAGTCTGCTGTTTGATTTCAGATTCATGTTTCTGTTGAATTCATGATTTCAAAAAGAAAAATCATGAATTTGATGAATCTGATGAATATGCTTATAAACTGAATGAAACAGTACCATCCATGAATCTGATGAATATACTTATAAACTGCAATGAAACAGTACCATCCATGAATCTGTAATATATAGAATCATGCATTCATTTATTATGTATATAATCATGAATTTGAAAACAATCGATGAATCTGAAATATAAATAATCATGAATCTGAAACAATCCATGAATCTGTAATATATATAATCTGTTAATCGAAGAAGAAGAATCCATGAATGGACAACTATGTTACTTATAATTGTCATGGATTTTTTGACAATGATGGAGCAGGAGCCTGCTTTTGAGAAAACAAAACATAAAGCCAATCTTGAAAAGTTGATAACTCCATTAAAGAACAATATTATGAGTAGAGTTGGTGGATTTGGAAGATCACGACTTCATCTGGACGTTAATGGATGGTGATAAAAAATCAATTGTGATTTGGATTAAACATATCATGATCACAATCCCTAAAAGTATGGTTAGTTGCTAAAATTAAGATATAAATAACAAAAAAAGGAAAATAAATTAATTACCTAATTACTAAATAGCCCTTACGGATTAAATTAATTAAAATGATTAATAAACAAAAACTATTAAAATTGATTGGCTATAAGGTGGTTTGCATAGTTTCTTAGAAATGGGTGGTTTGCAAAAGAAACCACCCATTTCGATCATCTATTTGGGAATTTCGATCATCACTATTGACACCACTGTTACAAACTTAAAGGTTGAATGACACAGTTGATGAAAATTTTCACATTTTATAACAAATTTTTAGTTGATAGTAATATAGTTTGTAGCATGTAGAGTACCACTTTTAATGAGCCCAAAAATCAGGTTTGAATCGGATTATTTGTGTTTGCTTTGGTTGAACTCATATACAAGTAAAACCCTAACACCCAAGTGGACTAGGTTGCATATGCGCTGTTGTGGATTTCGATTGTCGTCCCATCAGGCCAAAGCTCATTTTGGCCAATTACGGGGTGTGAGCAACAGGATCTAAGTTGGATCGGATACCGTGGCCAAACTTTTCTTTTGCTTTATGCTTGTCCCATAATAGAATGGAAATACTGTTTCTTTTGGTTGAAATCGGATACAAGTAAAACCCCAACACCCAAGTGGACTAGGTTACATATGTGTTGTCGTCCATAAGGCCATAGCTCATTTTGGCCAATTACGGGTTGTGGGCAACATCTGGATCTAAGTTGGATCGGATACCGCAGTCAAACTTTTCTTTTGCTTTATGATTGATTCCATAATAGAATGGAAATAATCTATTATTGAAAACACTTTCAATATAATAAATCTTATCATTTTTTTTTCACCAATTATTTTAAAAACCGCTACAACAACTTTTGAATGCTCAATCTAATATATAGATTTGATCCCATCAATTTAACTTGATTGCCGTATACGTAATATATATAACTCAAAAAGATAATGCGTGTTTGAGCACCAAACTGAGGGAGGAAAGCCAAACATTGTAAGTAAGCGTATTGGTCCATGCCCTATTAACGGAAAATAAGTTGCCTTCATAGATGACATAAAGTCAAAAACGACTCCACGCCCGCTATAACGGGCTAATAAATGAGCGACAATAGGAAGTCAACTCAATGATTCAAAAAACTTTTAATTTATTAAAATGTTACTGATATCATAACGTTTTCATTAAAAGAACATAAAAAATGCATTAGACATTTTTAGTTAAGTTTTGATATAAATCATTACAATCTTTATTGATAATTGATTATGATTTGAAAAATCGATAAAAACATGATTTTTCTACCATTTACTTTTATTATAAATACATTTTTCAAAGGTAACTACGTTGAAAATTTCATCTTTCATGGGTTTAAATCTAGGCCTCGCTAAAAACCTTGTGGAATTGGAGGTTCAACTACGACAACACCGGATCATGCGTGGTCGCTTAAGCATCTTTACAAGATTATTTACAATTTCTCTAAAATAAATAATTTAAAACAAAATTATCAAAAAAGTTACATTTAACTCCAACTGATTCTCTATTTTAGAGATTTCAACATTTATTATATTATTAAAATATTTTATTAATTTATCATCCTAATACACATTTTAAATTTTTTTTATGTAAAAAGTAATAATACAACCTCATTTGTAGGAATAAGTAAAAACTTAATTCATCTATCTATACATTTTAGGTTTGACAAAAATAAGTTAACTTATAAATTTTAGAGAATTATATAAATCTAAAATATTTTCTAATTTAAACTATAATACAAAAAATTTATTAAAATTAAATTGAGAATATAAAGCTTAAAACAAAGAATCTCACATTCTCACCTGAATACCCATAATTGCCAAAAGAATATTTTCTAAATAAATAATCGTATAAAGGAAGAATCATGCGAGAAGTTAAACATTATGCAAGAATGCGAGAAGTGTGTATCATATATGATTACACGACTTGTGGGTGTGTCTAATCATATATGATTAAACGTCTGTGTATTACCAATGTAACATGTATTTAATCATATATGATTAAACTTGTGTATCAATATCATACTTTTCGCATTCTTGCATAAGGTTTAACTTCTCGTTTGAACCTGTCCCTAATCATATATTACAATAAATAAGATAACAAAAGGTTGCTAAACAAACCCCTTTTCAAAATTAAATTATATTCTGAAAATACAAAAAAAGAAGAAAAAAAACTCTTTTTTTTTGAAGTAACAAAAATGAAAGCTTGATTTTTCCATAAACCATTTTTTCCATACAAATTATATCCCTAAAATAAGAATAAACTGCAATAAATTCAACAAATTCCCATCTTTTCTTATCAACATAAACAACATGCACTGATTGAAGTTGGATTATTATTATATTCGTATACGTGTCATCGAAGCAGTAAAATCATCCCCGAGGAACTCTCTCATCTCCACCTCTTCCATCACACCCCAAATGATAAACATATCAACAAACAGATAAAAGATCGATTTTTCTGTGTTTTACCTTCTTGAATTGGTAAGCAGCTTTCTGCTTGTTTTGATCCCAGATACAAGTCAAGAAATTGGTGTTTACTTTCTTGAAAAATCCATTTCTTGTTTGTAGTTTTTTTTATACAATTCTTGGAAGTGATGAGAAGAAAACCCAAGTTATCTTGAGAAATCTGAGATGGGTTACATCAGATCCATGAAACCCACCTTTCATATGTTGAAATCTTGAAAAAAAGATTCATTTATTTGTGTGTTTCTCTGTGATTTCTGGTGGGGGTTTTTCAAGATTCTTGATTTAGGGTTTGTGAAATCAAGAAATTAGGATTTAGGGTTCTTGTTTTATATGATTGAAGAAGAATCTTGTGTTCTTTAGATAGTTGTTAAAGAAATCCAAAAAGTCTTTATAGTTTTGAAATTCATCTTTTTAGGGTTCTTCAGATCCAATATCACACCATCAGATCTGTTGACCATGATCCAATTGCACTTTAAGTAATTAAGATTTTGACTTTTAGAAAAAAGATGGGTTTGGTAGAAGAGATGGTTCCTTCTGTTTCTGTTTCTGTTTCTGTTTCAATTAGCTTAACTAATCCCATTTCCAAGAACACTAATCACCTCGATTTGGGTCGGATCATGCTTTTGACTGGATCAACCGATTTGAACACTCTTGGAGTTCCGAAATCTGGGTTTTCGGAAACAATCCAAGAAATTGGGAACAAAAGGGTGGTCAATGATGATATCAAGATTCAAGAAAAAGCTGCAACTGAGATTATATCAGTTGGGGATCGACTCAGTGAGTTTCTAGCCGTAGATTCGAGTTCAATGAGTTTACCGGTTGCCGTTGCAATAAAGGGTACCGAAAAGGGTCAAATAGTGGCGGAAGTGATAAGTTTGGAGAAAGAACCGAAAGGTAGTGCAATTGGGCATACTCTAAAAGCATCTGTAGTGGTTCTTGCTGATAAGACCAATATTAATCGTAATAATAGCAAAGTAGTAAGAAGTGTTTTCGAGTTAGAATGTGTACCACTTTGGGGTTCTCATTCGGTTTGTGGTAAAAGGCCGGAGATGGAAGATGCCGTTGCAGCTGTTCCTCAATTTATGAAAATTCCGGTGAAGATGTTAGTTGGGGATCATATAATGAATCTCGTGAATCCGAATTTGAACGATTTGAATGCACATTTCTTTGGAGTATATGATGGTCATGGTGGCAGCCAGGTACTTTTCCCTCTTATGGTTTGTATATAATAATAGTGGCTTCAAGATTCTGAATTCATTTAGATGATTTATTTGGTTCTAATGTATTTGGCTTAATGAATGTCACAATGCTCTTTGTTCGTCTATTATGTTTTGGTCGAATTTGTTAGAGTCCCACATCTGCTAGATTTAGAACGGTTTCTCAATATATGTTGGAACCAAACTTTTCCTTTTTAGAATCTTTTTGGAGAGTATATCCAATGGGGTTTCAAATATTCTCACATGGTATCAAGGGTCTTATATACGTAGGATCTCTGTTCTCTCTTCAAGAGCTAATTTAGAGAGTGATCTAATGGGGTTCCACATTGTCCAGATCAACATATATATACATATATATATATATAAGGTCAGGTTCAGGGGAAAACCGCAAAATAATGAAAAAGTAAGGAAGACCATGGTAATCGTTCATCTGGAAGGTATGCACATGTGCATACATGTAATTTGTAACAAGCACACGTGCATATGCACATGTGCATACAAGTAATTTGTAACAAACACACGTGCATATGCACATGTGCATACAAGTAATTTGTAACAAACACACGTGCATATCCACATGTGCATAATACACACGTGCTTAAAAACCAGACAACTTCAGTTACTTGTATGCACATGTGCCTCCCGTTCATCTCCAAGGTGTTCTTCAGTTTTTCATTCTTTTGAGGTTTCCCCTAAACATCCCTTTCTATACATATATATACATACATATATATATACACATACATATATATATATACATACATATATATATATATATACATACATACATATATATATATATATATGTTGGAACCTCTGCTTAGACTTGGACAGTTTATCCTCAATATATGTTGGAACCTCCCTCGTCTCTTCATGAGCTCTTTTGTAGAGTAATCTAATCGGCTTTCACATATTCTCACACCATTAACCATTCTTTTGGATAGCAATATATTTCTAATTTCTTTTGGTTACATTTTTAGCAAATATATCCTTGCTAGTTTGGGATGCAAACCCTGATTACGTTTCTTGATGTAGGTGGCGAATTACTGCCGTGATCGTGTCCATCTTGCGTTAGAGGAGGAGATCAAAGTTATGAAGCAAGAAGTGGTTAAAGGAACCGTGAATGAAACTGTACAGGTTCAGTGGGAGAAAGCCTTCACTAATTGCTTTCAAAAAGTTGATGATGAAGTCGGAGGAAAAGCGAGTGTAAGCATCGATCCGTCTGATGCTCTTTCTGAACCCGTGGCCCCGGAAACCGTGGGGTCCACTGCTGTGGTTGCGTTGATCTGTTCGTCGCATATTATAATTGCAAACTGTGGTGATTCAAGAGCTGTCCTTTATCGTGGCAAAGAAGCCATAGCTTTGTCGAGCGATCATAAAGTAATACCCATGTCATTTAATGTTCTCTTTTTTTTATTCTATTTCATCAAATATTTATTAAGCCTTCTTCTTGACCACACAATTACATGTATGAACGATTTTGGGATTTTGATCTCCTCCTCTAATGCAAGATGGACACCTTGGTAACGTTCATCAGGACGGTATGCACATGTGCATATAAGTAATTTGTAAGCAATTTGTCCGATATGCACACGTGCATAAAAATAAAAAACAACTTCCGTTACTTGTATGCACATGTGCATATCCTCCAGAAGAACGGTTACCAAGGTGTTCTTAGTTTTTCATTTTTTTGGGGTTTTCCCTTGATCCTCCCCCTCTCTCTCTCTCTCTCTATATATATATATATATATATATAGGGTCTGGTTCAAGGGAAAACCTCAAATAAACGGAAAACTAAGGAACACTCTGGTAGCCCTTCATTTGGGCGGTATGCACTTGTGCATACAGGTTATTTGTAACATGCATTTGTGCATATATGCACAAATGCATAATGCACTTGTGCATAAAACCTAAAAGTCAACTATTTACCGGTATGCACAAGTGTATACCGTCTAGATGAAGGGCCACCAGGGTGTTCTTTAGTTTTCCGTTTTTTTGAGGTTTTCCCTTGAACCTCCCCCTCTCTCTCTCTCTCTCTCTATATATATATATATATATACTGAAAACCTTGAAAAAAAATGAAGGGAGAACCTTGAAAAAAATGAACCAAAGAACCATGAAAAACCGGATGAAAAAATATACTAAAATGGATGTCAAATTAAAGATAATAAAATGATCGATCTTTTATGGTGTAATTTGTTTCGCTTCAGTTTTTGTTATATATATTAGCAAAGTTAATAATTTTACAAGTGAGGGGTCTTTTATAGAAACAATTGTTGTATTCTTTGGGGTAGATGTCAGGTCTGTGTACGTCCTAACAGTATACCCGAAGGTGGGATATACTGAGTTTGTTTGTTTTGGTCTGGTTTTTATATAATATAGCGGTTTGTTTATTTGTTTCTTCGTTTGATGGCATGATTTGTTACAAACAGCCAAACCGGGAAGACGAGTATGCACGGATTGAGGCTGCGGGTGGCAAAGTTATACAATGGAATGGGCATCGTGTCTTTGGTGTTCTTGCAATGTCGAGGTCTATTGGTGAGTGTGTTATAAATAGAAAATTTTCGACTATTGATGAAATGTCTAAAATATCCTTCATCCTGGCTATTAAAGAAAAAGATGGCTTCATATCCATCATAAGGTCATGGATTTAATTAAAATCTCATATAAGGTTATATAAGTTAAACTCATTGTTTTTGGTGTAAAACAGTCTGTTCCATTTAAATACGTGAAAATACACCAGAAGACGAGTTAGGGCTTGTTTGTTAGCAGCTTAATGAGACTCGCAGCTTATTCGGTTAGCTATAAATGATTGTTTGGTAGTGACTCAATGATATAGAAAGTGACTTGTTTAGTAAGCTTCTAGGGGGAGTTCTATGCAGAAGCCAAGTTTTTTCCACCAATGCCCCTCCCAATTAAAAATACATGCCCCTTCCATCCATGAGAAAAAAATTCCCAATCTATACAGACAGATTAATTCACAGAGACAACTTTATCCATACAGGATTTAGGGGTTGTTTGCTTGTGTGTGGACTAATATGTCTGTATAGCGATTTAGGGCCTGTTAGCAGCTTAACGAGACTCACAACTTATGCTGTGAGCTATATTTTGGTAGTGACTCAATGATATAGAGAGTGACTTATTTAGTAAGCTTCTAGGGTGGAGGGGGAGTTTTATGCAGAAAGCCAAGTTTTTTTTCCACCCATGCCCCTCCCAGTTAAAAATCAAGGTTCTAAATGGCGTGAGGCGTGGCGGCGAGGCCAAGCCTCAAGCCTTAGGAGCCAAGGCGAAGCCATGGCGTTTTCAAAGCGTGACTTATGGCGTCAAATTTCTAATTCATATATAATATTATATATAAAAACATATGTTTTCTAGTGTTATTTAATGAGTCAATAATAATAAACAAGTTAAATTAGGTTATATATATTAAAAAACTTTCAAATAAGACATTAAAAACGTAAAGAAAAATCAAATATGGCATTACGAAAACTGCGCACTACGTCATGGCGTGCCATGGGCTTAACGTGGCGTGAGACACGAGCCTTGGTGCCATGGCGCGCCATGGCGGCTGTGCGGCGAGTTTTTTAGAACATTGTTAAAAATACACGCTCCTTTCATCTATGAAAAAACATCCCCAATCGATACAGACATATTAATCCACACAAACAACTTTATCCATACAGGATTTAGGGGCTGTTTACTGTGTCGCTTAATCTGCCTGTATAGATTGAGATGGTTTTTGTTTGGGAAGGTTTTTTCATAGATGAAAGGAGCGTGCTTTTTAATTGAGAGGGGCAGGGGTCGAAAAAACTTGGCTTTCTGCATAAAGCTCCTCCTATAAGCTTACTAAATAATTAAGCCGCTACAAACAATCATACCGAAATAAGCTGCGAGTCCCATTAAGCTCATTAAGCTGCTAACAGACAAACACTTAATGGAAAACCAACCAAACTGCCCCTTAAACCGTCACTAGTGTAAAACCGTCTGTCTTTGAAGGCATCTTTGTGAACTTTCTCGGTTCGGTGTGTGTTGGCAGGTGACAGGTATTTGAAACCTTGGATAATTCCGGAACCAGAAGTGACTTTTACCCCCCGAGCTAGAGAAGACGAGTGCTTAATTTTAGCTAGTGACGGGTTATGGGACGTGATATCGAATGAGGAAGCATGTGAAGTGGCTAGAAAACGGATTCTGATTTGGCACAAAAAGAATGGCGGAATCCCGCTTGAACGGGGAGTAGGAGGCGTGGATCCGGCAGCACAAGCGGCAGCTGATTATCTCTCGATGCTCGCTCTTCAAAGAGGAAGCAAAGACAACATATCGGTGATCGTGGTGGACCTCAAATCTCAAAGGAAGTACAAACCAAAAACTTGAATACTTTCGTTTATGTGTTGTTGTTATGTTCACCCATCGTTTTTAATACATAGTTTTTGTAAAATTTAATGAAAAAGAAAACAAAGTGCGCCTGCTCGATCCATTCCTTTTTTTTTCTTTCTCGTAATGTTTGTATGAGAATTGATTTGCTGATTTGCATATGGGTTATGTAAATTAAGCATACATCACTTGCCGTTTGTATACGGATTGCCTTCGTTTAGTTGTTCGTCGCTTTGAAAGTTTGTGCAAAAAGGTATGTAACGCGGGATTTTTGAGCTGGTTCATATTATCCTGTCTTAAGAGTATCGTGTGAAAGACAAATCAGATGTACAACAGTTTGCTATATATGTAACCTAATGCCTATAAGAAACCGAGGAATTATAACTTTTACAAACCCAATAAATATTACAAACTTATAAACTAATGTTCAACAGTATAAAAAAACACAATGTTGTTCATATATGAAACTTTCAAGATTGTCTTTTTTCATGCAAAACATGCTTAAACGTTTCATATATGAAACATCAAACACTCATTTTCATACATAAAAAAAATACATGAAAACTAGTTTATAAGTTCATAACATTTATTAGGTTTGTGGTGCGTTTGGTACACTGGACAGGACAGAACAGGGTCCACTATCCCACGTTTGACAGAACCTTTATGTGGAACAGACTGAAACAAGGTGGAATAAACTGAAACAGGCCTGTTCCACCTCCACTCCATGGAACAAGCTGGAACAAGGTGAAACAGACTTATGTTTTACCAATATAACATCAAAATAAAATTTAATTTTCTTCTAAAACATCAAATAAACCCTCTATTTCATATTTTATTCATTCTTTAAATTTAGCAAGGATAAATTGGTCAATGTTATATGTTCTGTTCTATCCAGTTCTGTCTTACCAAACGTGGAACAACTGTTCTGTCATGTTCTGTCCCACCTTGTCCTGTCTGCATACCAAACGCACCCTAAATGATTATTAGACCCCATTCTTCTTTACTCTAAAATGAAGAAACAAAAATTAAAATCCTAAAAGAATTACATTCAACATCAACAATTTCCCGATTTTGAATATTTCAACGTTAATTATATCATAAAACTGCGAAACACAAAAGGGATCTTCTCCATTCTTCATTGTATGGTTCAAAGATGGCAACACAAATGGCCATTTTTCTTGTCTAACTTAAAATTTCCCAAATTCAAATTACATGAAACTGTTGATAAAAAAACTAGAATTTTTCGATGGACATGAAGCAGCGAATCCGAATTCACGTTCATCGTCGGCGCCTCATCCTGACCTCCGGGAATTTCAGAGGAGCAGGAAGTGTGGCCAACGTTATGTTGTTCTCTCGAACAAACTTGCAGCCCAGATACTCAAAATGGCGCCTCAATGCACCAGTCGACAATCGAAGATCTTTAGCGATATCTGAGAATTCGGTTTTGAAGTTATCAGCAAAGAGAGTAAGCACCAAGACATAGCTAATAAGAAGATCCCTTTTATCATCGGCAAGCCTTCTTGAATCCGGATCAGCAAACATGTCGACGAATTTCTGAGTCAATATGTTGGGAAGTTTATGATTTTTTGCAGACGAAAATCCATCCATCGAATTCTTGTCCTTGAACTTGATAAGATGATTAATGTACGAGAATATACAAGCAAGGCTCTCCTTCGCCTCCTCGTCCTACAATAGATGAAAAAACAAGAACAAAGAAACTTCAAAGCTTTGTTTTCTTTAGCATGATTAATGGGCTCGTTTGGTAAGCAGATGGGAAGATCTTAGGGTTTTAATTTGACATGGGTAGTTTAGTAATTTACAAGCTGCGAGTCTTAACGGAAATAGCTACTCTACTCTTTTAAGGGTAGAGGTCAGGTCTATACACATCACACCCACAAACCCCACTTTTGGGTGGGATATAAATATAATAGGCTCGTGTGGTTGGGTTTGGTTTTTGGTAATTTACCAATCTTGTCCTCTCACTAATATGTGTTCCACCTATTTTGGTGGGACAAAAAAATGCATTTTGTCCCACTTTGTTCCTATCATGTCCCCGTTTAATGTTGTATCAAGTGTGGGGCAACAAGTTTCTTTAGGGTGTGTTTGGTAAGCAGACAGGATAGGACAGGACAAGGTGGGACAGGACAGAACAGTTGTTCCACGTTTGGTAAGACAGAACTGGACAGAACAGATAACATTGACCAATTTACCCTTCTAAAATTTAAAGAATGAATAAAATATGAAATAGAAGGTTTATTTGATGTTTTAGAAGAGAATTAGATTTTATTTTGAGGTTATATTGGTAAAACATAAGTCTGTTCCACCTTGTTACAGCTTGTTCCATGGGGTGGGGGTGGAACAGGTCTGTTCCAGTTTGTTCCACCTTGTTCCGTTCCACATAAAAGTCCTGCCAAACGTGAGACAGTGGACCCTGTTCTGTCCTGTCCAGTGTACCAAACGCACCCTTATTGTCATGTCTTGTACCGTCTACCAAAAGTACATAATTCAGCCATTTATCTGGGCCCGTAATACGTGATTTAATTTTAAATTAATTATCAAAAAAAGTTTATATTTTCTTTGAGACAGCTGAATCCCAAAACTAAACTGAAATTTTTATGGTATATATAGGGGCGGGTTCAATTGCAAACTTTACTTTTGTCGTGAATCGCGGGACAAAGGAGAGTACGCCACGTGTCCCAGACATTCACGAGATATTCATCATGAATGGTGTGCAAAATTCACGTTCATCGATGAATGGAAACAAAACGTGTCACACCCTCATTTGTCCATCAGTTCACGATGGAAAAATGGAGTTTCCTCTCCCTCTCTCTCCCCCTCTCAATATATATATATGCATGAAAGGATGGTGTTCGCATGAAATATGGCATATAACCGAAAAGACTACGGTATCACGTCATATGGGTGTTCTCGCGTTTTCCTAAAATGGTTGGTGTCATCGTTTGAACGCACCCATATATATGTGTGTCTATATATATATATATATATATATATATATATATATATATATATATATATATATATATATATATATATGTATGTATATATATATAGGGTTGGGTTCTGGTGAGAAGTTGAGGTTAACGTGAGAAGTGGTTATCAACCATTGGATGAAAAATAGACGCACATTAGAATGAGATGCACGGAGAAAAGATGCACCAGATCAATTCCCTTCTAAGCCGCAATTTATGGAAGGGCATTTGATTAAAAGTGATCAAGGGTTCGGATCCACTTCTCACGTTAATCTCAACTTCTCACACGATCATTCGCCTATATATATATATATGTGCTGTATGCAAGAAATAATGGTGTTCACATAACATATGGCATAAAACCGAAATGTAAATGCCATACCTTGACCTCCTCGATCTTATGAATTCTGTTGCAAACAAAGACTGGGTAAGCTGCTGCTGTTATATCTTTCCCTTCTTGCAAAAGCTCAGCAATGTCTAAAAGATATCTCCATTCTCCCTTAAAGATAATCTTTTCTAGTGGATAAGCCTGCTGAGGCACAGTTGCTGATATATCATGAGGTGGAATATTACGACCACTACTCGTAGTTGCTGCACCAACTTCAAGAGCTTCCGTGTTAACCTTGGCATCGGCCATCTTCTTATTCAGATCTTCCTGCGCCTCTGGATCACGGTTTGCACGTAGAGCCCGTTCTTTCTTGGCCTGTGGCATCATTAAGCCAACAAATAAGAAAACAAACTCCAGATAGTCATTCATCAATATTTTGCCAAGATAATGAACATCCGCATATATAATAAATAACAACATCAGCCTAGACTATCAACACAATTGGGTAAGCGCTAAGCCGCTAACTGGGTAAGGGTTTGTTTGTTAAATTAATGGGCTTAATGGGAATCCAATCCAGCTTATCAAGTGAGCCATACATGACTTTTTGGTAATAGCTTAATGATATAGAAAGTGGCTTATTCAGTTTAAACTTCTAGAGGAGAGCTTTATGCAGAAAGCCAAGTTTTTTCTGAACCTAACCCTCCCAATCAAAAATCAAGCTCCTTCCATCTATGAAAAAATCCTCTCAGTCGATAAAGATAAATTAATCCACTCGAGTTAACTTTATTCATACAAAACTTAATGGAAAACCAACCAAACAGCCCCTAAGAGTGAGGTTTGGATAAGAGTAGAGTAAGCACGGTTTAACTCAGTCAATGACATATTGAGGGGTGACACACCTCGGTTAGTCAAAAGTGTAGGTAAAAAACATCATGTCTTAGGTAAGAAACAATCAACACTAAGGGGCCATTTACCAAACGCTTACCCGGGTAAACGCTTACCAAGTCACATTACCTTACCGGATGAATATGGCAAGGACCAAGAATCTTGCCCGGCAAGAGCTAAGGCAAGGACCGAGAGTCTTACCCATCAAGTGAGGGCGAAGACTCTTACCACGGTTAGCGCTTATCGGGAAAATTGTTGCATAAGATACCGTTTTGGTGGACTAAAATCTTACCCGATAAGTGAGAGTGTTGAATTTTACCGGTAAGTGCTTACCCGGGTAAGCGTTTGGTACATGGCCCCTAAATAAACCGCTGATCCTACTTGTAACATTTTGGGTCCAAGAAGATGATCGAATGATATAAAAAAGAAGCATTTTGGGTTCAAAAATTAACCACCAAATTAATTGGTAGGCTATAACCTACAACTCTTATTCGCTTATACTTCTTATGTAAACCTATAAATTTGTAAGACATAAAAGCTTTCATTGATGACGAATTCGTTAAATCTTCCAACTTTTTTCCATGAAAACAAGTCTATATATCACCGTAACAATCAATCTTCAAACCAAGACTATAACTTAAAAGAGCAACATCTTAAAAGAAATAACATATTTGCTACAAAAGTTGCATACCGCTCGTTCGGACTTCTTAGTTGAGAAGTTGTATTTTGCTTCAATGTCTTCCTTTGTCACTTCATTTTCTGCCACTTTGGGAGCTTCATCTACAGCATTATCTTGATCCCTAAGTCTTGGCTCCAATCTAAAGATCTACACTCGAGAAATAGATCACATCAAACACACACACACACACACACACACATATATATATATATATATATATATTTTTTATTTTTTTTTTGGAAGGGTATCCGAGGGCATTGTGCATACCGCTGGCTACCAAAGTGTTCCTCATTTTCTGTTTTTTAGGTTTTCCCCTGAACGGATGAACCTAACATTGTATATACATGTGTATACCGGCGGCTACCAAAGTCTTCCTCATTTTCTGTTTTTAGGGTTTTCCCTGAACGGCTGAACCTAACATTGTATATACATGTGTATGTATATATATATACATATATATATATATATAAAACAAATTCTGAAGCTTTCATACCTCATCAATGATGAAGAGCATTCAGATGAAGTTATAACGTTAATTCTGAATTAACATACCTTGTTAGCTTCAATCTGAACAATCTTCAGCGTCTGTGTTTGCTTATCAAGAACCCCAAGAGAATAAGAACAAAGCTGAGGAGCCGCCGCTTCACCGGAATAATTAGTACCGACGAAGTCCACCGGAGAAGAGTCGTTAGGGCTCACAACAAGTTGGTACCTATGGTTACGCTTCAAGTTTTTTAAAACCCTAACCCTAGGTTCTTCTGCCCGTGGGCGCTTCTCCGGATCATATCCAGATGGAAAATATCCGATTAAAGGTAAGGATTTATCGGAACTTCCATGAACAGTCTCAATTTTGACCTCAATCCTCTCCTCTCTCTTGCGAATTTTCTTATTCTTATGCTTCTTCTTCGAATATCCTTCCGCCTCCGCGGCTCGATCGTCGTCTTCCTCCATTGAAACATCGACAATGTCCTTTTTGTGCTTCTTACTCATATCTATCTGCACAAAATTGAAGGTTGTATAGGATGAATTAGGGAACAAAAATGGGAACAAATGGTAAGGTCGCAATGTGGTCTGTAGGAACTAGGAGAACAGAAACGCAACTACGCAAGTGAAGAGAAAAGGAGCTGTGGAGATCGAGAGCATACTACCTGCTGAGTGACGACGGCGACGGTGACGGTGGTATGGGATGACGATCGTTGATGAGGGGCTGAGAAACGGCGGCGAACGTCGAAGGGGAGAAAAGGGAGGCTAGCGGCGTAGAGAAGCAGATTGTGAGGTTTAAAGAATAAGGTTTTTGTCGTTTTCTCAAACAAAGATTAATTTCTTTTTATAGATATTCAACTACGTTTGGTTATCTTCGATATAATTTCTTTAAAATGGAGAATTAAAAGCAAAAATCCCCTCAAACTAATAAATTCATCTCCAACAGCTTTTTCGTTTTAGAAAATCCAATATTAACTAAAATATTAAAATATTACATTCATCTATTGAAATATTATTTCTCTTTCTACATATTTATTTTCAAAGTTTTTTATTGTCCCTCTCACTTGGTAATTATTTTTAGAGTGATCTTCATATTTAGAGAAAAAAACTCTCTCTCAAACTTTCTCCATTTTAGGGAAGCTAATGGAGCAAAATATTAACCCAAAATCCTCATTTTCTCCATTTTCCCTATTTTAAGGAAGCTGTTGGAGATGCTTTTAGTTCTTCGTGTTAGAGTATTAATGTCAATATGTATAGTTCAGAGTCCTTTCTGTAATTATGTGTAACTTACCTTGTATAAATAGTCTCTTAGGGTTTCATTATTAGGTTAGACACTTCATTTGTATTACTCTCTCAATATATGAAAACGGCTGATTTTGCCACCATCTCTAGTGTGTCTCTCTCAATCTATCAACCTACTCACATATTCTAACATGGTATCAGAGCTCTAGGTAAGCATCCTCAACCATCTTTCAGATCTGCATTCTCAAGTTTATTTCCCTTATTTTGTTGCTGTCGATTTTGCTCAGAAAATCCATTCTCTGTTGGTTTTTTGACAAAATTCCAAGTTTTAAAGTTGCTCAGAATATCATCACGAACCTACGTACCAATTTTCAGCCAAAACCGATCTGTTTTGCAAAACCCGACTCAAGAACATCATACGTTCATCCAAGTCGCAACGCACACACTCATCCAAGTCGCAACGCACACACTCGTCCAAGTCGCAACTGACCACTGCGACTTCGTACTATTCACCTCCAAATCGCAACTGACCACTGCGACTTCGTACTATTCACCTCCAAATCGCAACTGACCACTACGACTTCGTACTATTCACCTCCAAATCGCAACTGACCACTGCGACTTCGTACTATTCACAACCCCAAATCTCAACTGACCATTGCGACTTGGTACTGTTCATGACCATGACCATTGCGACTTGACACTGTTCACAACCCCAAATCTCAACTGACCATTGCGACTTGGTACTGTTCATAACCTCTTTTATTCAAACTCACAAATCAGAAACTCCTCTTTTCGATTTTCAATTTCCTAATCCGTCAGATGGCCCTCCGTACCGAGTCTCAATACAGTGACTGCTCATATTGTCACTCTACTTCTCATCTTCTTCTCAACTGCCCAATTCGAAAATGTCGTTGGTGTGGGATCACACAACCACGACACTATGGGTCTGACTGTCTAAAATATCCAAAGAACTCAGGTAATCAACGTCACTCCGGTAATCTAAGGCAACTGCGTACTCAGTCCTTTGCTGCATCAATCACTCCAGACTCCTCTACATCGCCAATTCAGGCACTGCATAACAACAACTCTTCACCTGACTCTGTGGCACTCCTGCGACAAAACCAAGACCAAATAAAACGACTCCTGACAGGTTCTATGGGAATGCATAACACCAACTCATCACCTATGCATAACACCAACTCATCACCTGATTCTATGGCACTCCTGCGACAAAACCAAGACCTAATAGAGCGACTCCTGACAGGTTCTATGGGAATGAATTCTCAGTGCAATATCTCAGCACCAGGCAATCCTTGGCTATTCGACTATAGTTGCTGTAACCACATGACACCTAAGGCTGACGGGTTTATCTCTAAGCAAACCTCCAGCATGTACTCATCAGTCCGCACTGCGGATGACACTCGGTTACCCGTATCTTTCAGTGGAACTGTATCTACCACCAACCTTCAATTACCTGATGTGCTACATATTCCAAACTTATCTCTGAGTCTGATTTCTATCACTCAACTTATGGAATCCGGCCTAATTGTTTTGTTTCATCCTACTAGTTGTGTTGTGCAGGATCCAAAGACCAAGCAGATCCTTGGAGTAGGCCGTAAAGTTGGTCGGATGGTTGAAGTGGCCTACCTTCGTCTCCCTTTACAATCCTCAAATCATGTTGCCTCTGTTTCCAATACCCCTTCCTTTGAATTGTGGCATAAACGACTAGGGCATTTATCTCTAGCTAGGATAAAACTGTTAGCTAGTTCAGGACTGTTAGGCAACACCTCTTCTGAAAACATTTCTTGCTTATCCTGTCAACTTGGCAAACACCATGCCTTACCTTTTCAACTAAATGAACTCAATTCTGCTTCCCCTTTTGACCTCATTCACTCTGATGTTTGGGGGCCAGCCCCACATCCATCCATGGGGGGTTATAGATACTTCGTTATATTTATCGATGATCACACACGATTTACATGGATATATCTCATGAAACATCGCTCCGAACTACCTCAAATCTACATCACCTTCGCTCGTATGATCCAAACCCAGTTTTCCAAACCTATAAAGATTCTTCGAACAGATAATGCTATGGAATACAAAGAATCTTCTCTCCTCTCTTTTCTTCGATCTCAGGGTACTCTTTCTCAGTACTCCTGTCCAGGCACCTCTCCGCAAAATGGACGTGCAGAACGTAAACATCGCCACATCCTCAATACTGTTCGTACTCTATTAATCTCAGCCAAGTGTCCAGAACGTTTTTGGGGCGAAGCTGCCTTCACGGCTGTCTACACCATCAACCATCACCCGACTCCCATCCTCAATCAAAAGTCTCCTTATGAAATGCTCCATGGGGTCTCCCTGCATATGAACTCCTAAAAGTATGGGGTTGTGCCTGCTTTGTTCAGTTGCAACCTCATGAACACACCAAACTTGAACCTCGTTCTCGATTATGCTGCTTTATTTGCTACGGTATTGAACACAAAGGTTATCGTTGTTGGGATCCAGTCTCTAAAAGACTACGTATATCCCGTCATGTCACATTCTGGGAACATCTTCTCAACAGTATCCAAATTTCAAGACATACCCAATCCTTCCACTTCCTTCTTCACTGATAACTCTATCTATTTGGACTCACTACATTTTGATTCCATACTGACCTCACCATCTGTCCCACCTCCTTCTAACTCACCTCCATCTGAGCCTTATTCTGTGCCATCTGTTCCACCTCCTTCCGCCTCTTCTCAACCGAAACCTTCATCTGTTCCATCTGAACCTTCACCGGCCCCATCTGTGCCATCTGATCACGATCAATCATCTGCACCAATTCCAAGTACTACTTCTGAGCCATCTGCTGAGTCTATGGATCCTAGCTCCTCTCAACCACAAGATGAAGCACGACGCTCCACTCGGGTAAGACAAGTTCATTCTCACCTTCGTGATTATCATTGTTATGCCACTTTAATGTCCACCCATGAACCAACTTCCTTCAAGGAAGCCGATTCTAACCCTGTTTGGAAGCAAGCTATGACAGAGGAACTTCAGGCACTTGACAAAGCCAATACATGGTAGTTTGTTCCTCTCCCACCAGGAAAGTCACCCATTGGTTGCAAATGGGTCTTCAAAATCAAAACCAAGTCTGATGGATCCATTGATCGATACAAAGCACGCCTTGTGGCAAAAGGCTTTAATCAAGAATATGGCATTGACTACGAGGAAACGTTTGCTCCTGTGGCTCGTGTCACATCAGTTCGTAGTCTTCTCGCCATAGCTGCCACCAAGAAATGGCCACTTTATCAGATGGATGTCAAAAATGCCTTTCTGAATGGCGATCTCGAAGAGGAAGTCTACATGAGACTCCCTCCAGGTGTGACCTCCCATCAGGGACATGTATGTCGACTTCGAAAAGCCCTCTATAGCCTCAAACAAGCTCCTCGTGCTTGGTTTGAAAAGTTTAGCAACACCGTCATCTCCTTGGGATTTTCTCCAAGTAACTATGATTCTGGCCTGTTTACTCGGACTACTGCTGCAGGTACTATCTTACTCCTGTTGTATGTTGATGACATGATCATCACCGGCAGTGACACTACAGGTATCAATCATCTCAAACAATCTCTCAGCTCATGTTTTGAGATGAAAGATCTTGGCAAACTGCACTACTTTCTTGGACTTGAAGTTCTATCAGACTCTTCGGGCATCTATCTCTGTCAAGCCAAGTACATTTCAGATCTGCTGTCCAAAGATGGGATCACGGACAACAAAGTTGCATCTACACCCTTTGAGCAAAATCTGCACCTTGCTCCGAATGCCGGAACCCCGCTGAAAGACCCTACACGGTACCGTCAACTAGTTGGATCTCTGGTCTACCTGACTGTCACTAGACCAGATCTTGCCTATGCAGTTCATATAGTTAGCCAATTCATGGCTACCCCGTGTTCAGACCACTATGCCGTTGTTCTTCGTATACTTCGGTACCTCAAAGGGACAATGTTCCATGGGCTTCATTTCTCATCCACCTCATCCTTACAGCTTCGTGCATTCTCAGATGCTGACTGGGATGGTGACATAACCGATCGTCGTTCCACTACCGGCTATTGTTTCTTTCTTGGGTACTCTCTTATCTCCTGGCTCAGCAAGAAACAATCGCTGACAGCTCGCTCCAGCACTGAAGCGGAATATCGAGCCTTAGCTGACACCACTCAAGAACTCGTATGGCTACGTTGGCTACTATCTGATATGGGTGCTCATCAATTTTCCCCAACACCATTGTGGTGTGACAACACTAGTGCTATTCAGATTGCTCACAATGATGTCTTTCATGAGCGTACAAAGCACATCGAGATTGACTGTCATTTCACGCGTCAACATGTTCTTCGCAAGACGGTTAAACTTTTTCCAATCTCAACCATTGATCAGACTGCCGATATCTTCACCAAAGCTCATCTTCCAGGGCGTTTTCGGGCTCTTGTTTCCAAACTCAATTTGACTCATTCTTCCCCTACTTGAGTTTGAGGGGGGATGTTAGAGTATTAATGTCAATATGTATAGTTCAGGGTCCTTTCTGTAATTATGTGTAACTTACCTTGTATAAATAGTCTCTTAGGGTTTCCTTGTTAGGTTAGACACTTCATTTGTATTACTCTCTCAATATATGAAAACGGCTGATTCTGCCACCATCTCTAGTGTGTCTCTCTCAATCTATCAACCTACTTACATATTCTAACACTTCGGTTTGAGTTTTTCTTTGAAAGTGGGACATGACTCCTAACTTTATTAAAAAACTCACTTAGAGTCCAACGTATTTTCGTCCCACCATATTTTATCCCACTAAATCTTTTTGTGTTTTATTGTTTAGTAGAAAAACATGAAATTATAAAAGACAACTTGTTATAAAGTACAACATATATATATGCCAAATTTGTAAACCATATAAATCTTATAACCCATGTACCCATATTTCCTTTTTATTTTTTTGTTTTTCTTAATTGAAAATATTGGGCCCACATCTATTGTAACCGTCGATCATGAAATCAATGATCAAGATGTGGGTTGCATTGGTTGTAAGATTTACATGGATTGCAATTGTGTGTGCAGTATAACACTGGGACCATCGTCACCTTCAACTAAACACCCCCTTAATATATTAAAGATTATATCTTTTGGGGTTCTTTCTCTAAACAAATCGTGTCGGATTGACATTCTTTTTTGTGGTTCAACCTTATCGAGTCTTTATGCTATAAAAAACGTATGATTCATCTTTGGGCTTGCTTAGGGAGACCGTCATTCATATTTTGTGCATTTATCGTCATTAATGATAACATATTTGCATAGTTGGCCTACCAAGCTAATAAGCTTCACAGTTATAAAGCCAATTTGTTCACCATGTTACACTTCACATAGAACAGAAATAATTGCTTACAATGCTTTTTTGGCCCATCTTGCAGATCGGGGTACCTTACTTTGCATTCACGATTTCACTAATCAAGTCTTTAAAAATAAGAAGTTCTATATCTAGCACCCGAGCACGGTAAAATGGGAAATTAAATGACTGAAACACCTTTCGAAACAAATCGAGCAACGTCAGTTTTTAGACAGAGTTACTTTTAGCGACTTAATATGTTATAAAATACAAACCAGAAAGATGTAATCCATAAATATTTCAAAATAGTCCCGTAATGTTAAAACACATAAACCACAATAACCAAATTTGTAACTCTTTATTATGTGAGAAGTGCTTTTTGGTGATAAATACTTTTAACCGTTGATCATTTTTAATCAAATACCCTCCCATGAACTGCGGCTTAAATGAAAATTGACCTAGTTCCTGTCATCATAATGCTCGTCCATTCCTCATCCAACAATTGATAATCACTTCTCACCAAAGTTGACACTTCTCACCGGAGGGTTGAATTTCGGTGAGAAGTGCCAAATTTGGCAAGAAGCGTGATAAGATGCACTGAGATGCACCAGATCAAATTCTCTTCTAAACCGCAATTCATGAGAGAGGGTTTGAGATTAAAAGTGATCAACGGTGTAAAATTACTTTTCACGCTTCTCATCGAAAATGATACTTCTAACGTGATCCATGACTTTCACCGGAATCATATTTTTTTATAATATATTTTTAATAATAAATGAACTGTGCTATGACTTTTTTACTGTAAAATCGCACGTCCAATAACCACATAAAACCTTTTGGAATCCAATTGAAGTTTGACGGCAGCAGGTGGGTGGCAGTCGACCAACTTCAAACTTACCGGCGACGACGGTGCGACCTCCGTTCAACACGAAGGTGGCTCTCTCTCTTCCCTTCAACTGTAACAATGGTGTTCTTACTATTTTTACTGTTTTTTTAAAGCAAGCTCGTTGTGTAATCTGATATTGATCGAATTTACTTATTCGGTTTCGTTTAATTCAACATATTTGATCAAGGATTTTAGTGAATTAGCACTACTTTTGCTTCATATATATCAATAACGTCTTGTTGTTAATTCTCTATATGTTGATTGTTGTTATTTACAAAAGAAAACCTAATTTTGTTGATCTTCTACTTGCATCAACATTCCTGGTTGGTTATCGTTTCATGTATTTGGTGTATGTGTGTGTGTGTGTGTGTGTGTCACTGTTTGGGCAAATAAATGGTAGTTAACAATTAATTGGGAATGAATAATATCCAAACAAACATAAAAAGGTTAGTTAGGGCCATTTTGTTTGGAGCTTAATGGGACTTACAGCTTCTTCGGTTAGCTATACATGACTGTTTGATAGTTGGTATAGGCTTAATGATATAGAAAGTGGTACTAAGAGGACTTTTAAACCGTCAAATCACTTTTAAATTTTTAATCAAATACCCTCCCATGAATTGCGGCTTGAAAGGGAATATATTATTGGTGCATCTCGGTGCATCTGATCCTAATGTTGGTCCATTTCTCATCCAAGATGGAACATACTTATGTTTTACCAATATAACCTCAAAATAAAATATAATTATCTTCTAAGACATCAAATAAACCTTCTATTTCATATTTTATTCATTCTTTAAATTTAGCAAGGGTATATTGGTCAATGTTATCTGTTATGTTCTATTCAATTCTGTCTTACCAAACGTGGAACAGCTGTTCTGTCATGTCCTGTTCTGTTCCACCTTGTCCTGTCCTATCATGTCTGCGTACCAAACACACCCTAAAGAATGAACCACTGGTTTTATTTTTAAATAATAGTGGAAGTGGAATCAATACTTTTTCTTGTTCTTCTATTACCTTGGACTCAAGTGAAGCTATTTTTATTGTTTGCCAACAGGTGTTTCAAGTAAAAAGAAGCTGAAGAGTGAAGACATTGACTTACCCACCAAAGTAACCATCCCTAAAGTTTATTAAACAACTTGTTAATGTATTAATGGTTGATAAATTTAAAAACTGAGGGATATTACTTGTTTGTTTGCTTATATTGATTAATTTGGGGTAATATTTGTTGTATTGATGTGTGCAGTGGTTTCATCAGACTTAAAGCAACATGAAAATGGAAATTACATACTAATTGGAGATGCAGAGGATAATCAGCTAGGATATTTTGATAATCCTCTCCCTTGTTTTGGCTGTGGAATAGGATGGTTTTGGTGAGTTTTCTAGAAACTTCTTCGTGTGCTAATGTGCTATGTTGGCTTACCAAGGTTCTAAAAAACGCGTTATGGCGCACCATAATGTCGAGGTGTAGCCTTGCAGCCACAATAAAGCCCGTGGCGCGAGACCCTGAGGCATGGCTTGCAGTAGGGGTGTAAACGAGTCGAGTCGAGTAGCAGGCTATCTGAGCTTGGTTCGAAAAAGTAATACAATTTTACAAAGTCGGGCTCTAGCTCGAATATTTTTTCAATGTTTGAGCTCAAGCTTGATGCTTGTTTATGAGCTCGAGCTCGAATATTTTTTCAATGTTTGAGCTCAATCTTGATGCTCGTTTATGAGCTCAATCTTGATGCTCGTTTATGAGCTCGAATTCGAGATAGATTAACTTGTTTATGTACTTAAGTTGGATGATTTTTATATTTTGATATAATTTGTAAACATATAAATATGTCTAGCTCGAAAAAGTGTAAGCTTGAATTGCTCGACTCGGCTTGTAAAGCTTAATCGAGCTTTCGAACGAGTTGAGTCAAACATTGGTGTTATAGAGCTCGACTCGTTAAGTTAAGCGAGCTTTATTTTGTGTTCGAGATCTACTTGAACTCGATAATTATTAGGCTCGAGCTCGAGCTCGAGCTTGAGTAGCTCGTTAAAAGCTCGACTCGTTTACACCTTTAGCTTGCAGTATGGCGGATTATACTCAAATGGATCTAAACCATGGATCTGAGAAGTTGAGGTTAACGTGAGAAGCATGAGAAATGGATATGAACCGTTGATCACTTTTAATCAAATGACCTCCCATGAATTGCGGCTTTAGAAGGGAATTGATCTTGGTGCATCTTATCTCGTGCATCTCATCCTAATGTGCGTCCATTTCTCATCAAACGGTTGATCACCACTTTTCACGCTTCTCACGTTAATCTCAACTTCTCACCGGAACCCAACTCTATATATACACACACAAAACATGAACATCTTCATGTGGGTATATGTTCTTTTGCAGTTTGTTGCTTGGGTTCGCACTTCCGTTGATGTGGTATTATGCAACAATCTTGTACTTTGGAAATTACTATCGAAAGGATCCAAGGGAGCGAACAGGACTTGCTGCCAGTGCAATAGCTGTATGTATTTGAAAAACCAATCTATGTGTGTGTGTCCTTTATAAGGCTATTTAGCTCAATGACTTTCTCCAGCAGCATGTTTTTCAAAATGACCCTCTAGTGTATTTCTAAGTTTTTACGTGAGCATACTGTTTTGAACCACGAGCAGGAGAGATGGTCATTGAGCTAAAAAAGTTAATTGAAAACTAACTTAAAGACTCGTCCTTTTTTTTTGAAAGGGCATCCTAGGCTTTGCCTAGACTAATCCCTGGCACCTGATTGACTGCTAAGCATGCAGCCCTGAGATAATTCTGAGATAATTCCTCAGTGGCCACAGGTTGCCAACGCCTGGATTCGAACCCGGGGTAGATGGGTTTCTGAGCCACATCCCCCAAGGCCTTAACCAGTACGCCACAAGCCTTGTGGTTAACTTAAAGACTCGTCCTTTTATAGGTGTCTCATTTCACCTCTTCCATTCCCTTTTCTACATATCTATTTGAAATAGTGAACTTTTTTGCACTCTTAAATCCCAAGTCCCAACATCATAGTTACTCTATTCAAACAACTTGCATATTGGTTGTCAAAAGAAGCATGGCTGTCTTAACTCTTAAGGAATGGTTGTCAGTTGTCACTTATACCAAGGGTTGTCTGTGTGGATTAATCTGTCTGTATAGATTGGGAAATTTTTGTCTGGGACGGTTTTTTCATAGATGGAAGGAGCGTGTTTTTTAATTGGGAGGGGCAGGTTTGGAAAAAGCTTGGCTTTCTGACTTTTTGCATAAAGCTCCCCTCCTAAAAGCTACCGAATAAGCCACTTTGAATATCATTAAGCTACTACCAAACAGTCATGTATAGCTGACCAAATAAGTTGCGAGTCTCATTAAGCTTGTTAAGCTGCTAACAAACTAGCCCTGAATCTTATGATAGGTGGTTCAACTGTTTTGCCACCGTTTCTTTCCTTCGTTGTAGTGTCAATTTGTTGTGTTCCACCGTATCAATTTGTTGTGTGTCAGCATATGTATTTTGAAACCACAGTGAGGACACAAGTTTCCCTGGGCAGAGTCGGGTTGCAAGGCTTTTCTTCCACCCTATACCCGAGTTCGAATCCCGTTAGTGTCATTTTCTTAGTTTTTAGCTTTTAATCACAGATTTATTATGTTTCTGAAAAAAAAATTGCAATAAAAGACCTGAACACAGAGAACCACACATATGAAAAACAATGAACTAACCAACAGACCCAATGATTATTCTGTGAAAATATCCCTATATTGTTTCTTATACTCGAATAGTACCACCACATGAAAAAAAAATAGGTCCGTCTCTGTTGTTATCTTCCAGGCCCCATAGGATTAGTCGAGGTTACTGGTTAGGGTGTAAACGAGTTGAGCTTTTAACAGATACTCGAGCTCAGGCCTAATAGTTATGGAGCTCGAGTCGATCTCGAACACAAAATAAAGCTCGCTTAACTTAACGAGTCGAGCTCTATAACACCAATGTTCGACTCGACTCGTTTGAAAGCTCGATTAAGCTTTACGAGTCGAGCCAAGTCGAGTCATTCAAGCATATACTTTTCGAGCCATGCATATTTATATGTTTACAAACTGTATAATCAAAATATAAAAATCATCGAGCTTAAGTACATAAACGAGTTAATTGATCTCGAATTCGAGCTCATAAACGAGCATCGAGCTCGAGCTCAAACATTGAAAAAATATTTGAGCTCGAGCCCGACTTTGTAAAATTAATCGAGCTCGAGCCTGGTATTACTTTTTCGAGTCGAGCTCGAATAAACTGCTACTCGACTCGACTTGGCTCATTTACACCCGTAGTCGAGGTGCACCTCATCTGTGCATGCTATTGTTTGGTGCTCCCCAAACTCGGGAGTTTTAGGGGCTGTTTGGCAATTGCTGAATGGTTTAGTGCAGAATGATTAAGTGGTCAGAATGATTAAGAGGCTTTTATGATATAGTGCAAAATGAAATATGGTTGTTTTGTAATTGTTTAGAATGAAATCAGGGTGCTGAATGGTTAAGTGAGGCCCATGATGCTAAATCATTCAGAGGGTTTTTGAACCATTAAGAGGCAGACATTTTTTTTGCCAAACAGGATTTACCTCTTAGCGATTCAGAGGTTGCCTCTTAATGGAACCATTAAGAGGTAAACAAACAGCCCCTTAGATCTGAAAACCTGAGAAACCATCTAGTAGTCAACTAAGCAAGTTCGGTTGTATTGCAGGCTTTGATATTTACAGCAGCGGTGCTTATTGCAATAGTCATTATCGTCTTATGATTCTTGCTCCCATGACTCACTTCAATGAAAAAAGCTCACATATGACGTCTTTTTGGTCGTAGAAGGGAACATCGATGGTGTTGTAAATTCCGAAGGTGAGTATTTGAATCCATTCCGATGTTCCGCATATTGACTGAATGTAGAGAGCTGAATGAAGGTCAAAACAACAATGTAAGATGACTTGTGCACAAATCGTTTAGCATTAGCAATACTGAAACTTCCGGAATTTAAGATTATATACTTGCACTTTTATCGCATTAACTGTAACAACCCATTCTACATGGACAAATATTAGATCTATGAGCTTTTTACAAGCTCAGTATGCTATCAATAACTTTCACCACGGTTTTAAGTTGATTTGAAGATTATTGGGTCCGTCTGCGATGTCTGAAATCCAGGTTGGACCGTCTGAGTCGGGTTTGTTTGACCCATGTTGACTGGTCGAACCGGGTGAGTCGGGCTGGTTTGACCGGTTGAACCGGGTGAGTTGGGTTAGTGGACTCGAAACCGAACTATTGTGTATTGGTGAGCGTTTTTCTGTGCACTCCTGGTTTTGAGAAATTGGTAGCTGTCTGTCCTTAGATTGATGAAAAGCACATGGATGATTGAGACTTTAAGAGAGGGGAAGTCTTGTCCTACACATAATAGTCTTGTGGGCTGCTTGTTCAATAAATAATTACACAATTCACATATATAATGTGTTTCAAATGTTGCACTTTCTATACAAGGAAATATATATATATATATATATATATATATATATATATATGGAAGGGTTCAATAGAGAAGTCCAAATATTTAGAGAAATAGAGAAGTGATCTTGGCCGTTTATTCGGTCAAGATCGGCGGCTTTGACCGAGAAGTAGCGGATAATTACTCGCGTGGTCTGCACAAGATAGAGGGGTAGTTTCGTAAAAAATACACGGGCTGAGTTCATATATGAATCTGTGTGATTCACATATGAACTATACGTTCATATATGAACCTTTGTAATTCACATATAAACTCTTTTTAACTAATTCATATATGAACCTTTGTGATTCATATATGAATTAGTTAATTTGTTCATATGAGAAGTAGTTAAATAATTTCATATATGAATCACAAAGATTCATATATGAACACAAAGGTTCATATATGAATTAGTTAAAAAAATCCATATATGAATCACAAAGGTTCATATGAACACAAAGATTCATATATGAATCAATTAATTGGTTCAACTGATTCATATATGAATCTACAGTTAATTAGTTTTATATATGAAACACAAAGGTTCATATATGAATCACAAGATTCATATATGAATTAGTTATAAAGAGTTCATATGTGAATTACAAAGGTTCATATATGAACGTATAGTTCATATGTGAATCATACAGATTCATATATGAACTCAGCCCGTGTTTTTTATAAAAGTTACGAAATTGCCCTTCTATTTTTGGAACAACAGCAACTTTTGACCAGTCAAAGCCGCAACTTTTGACCAATTATAACCGATCTTGAGCGAATGACCGAATAAATGGCCAAGATCACTTCTCTATTTCTCTAAATATTTGGACTTCTCTAATCTCTATTGAACCTAAGGCTATATATATATATATATATATATATATATATATATATATATGGTATTTTAGTAAATCTGTGGTAACCGTGAGATCTAATGTGAGCCACACATTTAAGATAATTAATATAATTTCAAATAAATATAAAAGGGTATTTTAGTAAATCTGTGGTATATATATAATTAAGTTAATAAACCTTAAAATCTCTCATTTATCTTTCTTATACGTGTCTCACTCTCTCTCCCTCTTAAACCCTAAAATGTCTATTTTTTTTCTTTAAGATTGTTGCCGCCTCTCTTCTTCATCATATCATATTTCTTCAAGAATGCCGCCGGAACTAACCTTATGATCCGCCACATCAACGAAATCATCACCCTCTGAAGAATCGGATGCTAGAGAGTCTGCATCATCTTCCTTTACCCCTTCTTTTTCTTCTTCGACCGACAACTACGCCACCGCCTTCCGTTAGCTGGTCGCGATTGACACCTATAATATTACCTTCTCACATGTTCCAGATTATGTTCATTTTTAGGTCCACATGTATAATAGCAGATTACGACCGTATTATTTCTGCGACCGTAATATCGTTTATTCTCGTAGAAAACCCTACCTTCAGTTCGCCGTGAACACCTTTATTCTTCCAATACGGATTTTAGGGTTGGGGTATCACAATGAGTTTTATTTTTGATTTTAGTGTTTGAATGTATCATAGTGGTATCATAATGAGTATCACAGTGTATCTTCTGGTTCAGATCTACCAATCTTCGTCATCTCGTTGCTTCACGGCGTATCACAGTCGGTATCACAGCGTATCACTGTGTTGCTTCACGGCGTATCACAGTCGGTATCATGATAATGTCGGTTTTCGACATTATTTTAACTATCGAATCGAGTGATTGTTGGGAGTTTTCAAGTAAAATAGTGGCGTTTACTGATGAGTTTCATGAGATATACAGTTAAGCAGATTGGAAGAGAAATAAAGAGGATCGTGTATATTTTCTGAAGAAAGAGCTTGAAATCTGGAAAAAGTCGAAGTTGGAGCAAAACAGAGGCTGGCGCGACCTGTGGCGCGACCCAGCTAGCGTCGTGCTGTGCGCGGAAATTGAAGAGTAACATTCCAGAGGGTGGCACGCCTTGTGGCGCGACCTAAATAGCGGCGAGATGCGCGCGAGTTCTGAAGCCCGTGTTTTCCGGAGGTTGGCGCGACCCAAGTAGCGCCATGTCTAGCGCCAACTATCAGATACGTTTTAAAGCCCTATTTTCTCATTTTAGGGTTATCAGTCAGACTAGGGGGCGGCTGGAAGTGAGGAGACGATTTTTGGGAGCAGATTGAGAGCGCGAATACAGAGGTGACGAGAGATCGATTGGAAGGGGACGACGATTGAGTACGTGATAGTGGAAGAGATTCTTCTCAGGGAGTTATTTATCTTTTTTCTGTAGAATTTCTCAAACATGGTTTCGTTTACTTCTTTTGTAACCTTTCAGTTTATTTTACATACCCCCAACATGAGCTAAACTCCATGTTAGGGGGTTGGATGATGGATGATTCAGAGATGTAGACTTGGAACGATTTTTATTTTGGTTTTAATAGATGGATGACGTGTTTGAAATCATGTTTAATGCTTTTAACCAACTGATCACTTGTTAAATGATTTGACAATTCTTGAGTTGTTCGATAGAAATCTCAAGATTGACGTCCATTTCAATAACCACCGAGAGGAATTGGATAGAGATATACCAATTCCTTCGGTGTTGTGTTTTAAACCATTCCATTTAATTTAAGTCAATTGTGAGATCGAAAGATGAGCAATTGTAATTGAGTTAAATCTCGGTGCAACTTGAAGAAGTGTAACGAGTGCAGGTTTTACAAGTCATTAATCATTTTAATAAATTATAAATCACCTCGAAGTCTTGTTAATTGAATTCATTCGGATTCCAACCCTCCATCCTCGCTTTCTTAATACTCCCACCAATTCCTTTCCTTACTTTTATACGTTTTCGCTAGTTAAGATATTTAAGCAATCAAACCAAATCAATTTTCGACCGTTCAGTTAATAGTAATTACAGTCATTGCGGTACTTAACACATGGTTCCTGTGGGTTCGATACTCGTACTTCCGTACGTATTACTTGAGACGACACCGTACACTTGCGGTTAGTCAAAGGGGGTGTAAACCCACTTATCATATCACGGCGTATCACTGTGTTGCTTCACGGTGTATCACAGTCGTTGCTTCACGACGTATCACAGTCGGTATCACAATATATATCATGGTTCAGATCTATCAATCTTCGTCATCTCGTTGCTTCACGGTGTATCACAGTCGATATCACGACGTATCACAGTCGGTATCATAGTTGGACTAGACCCAATGGAATGTTACGGGAGAGGGAAGAGGGTAGAGGAGAGAGGAGAGATATATTTTATAGAATTCCTAAAATGTCCTTTATCTAAAATTAAAGTCAAAATTACCAAATATATTAATTTCCTAATTTATCCTATAATTTGTGGTTGAGATTGGATCTCACAATTACCACAAAATACTATGATCTCCCTTGAATGGCCTCATATATATATACATATATATAGGATACAAACCAAATACAAACCATGGATTTGTTGCACCCCTTACAAACCAACGTGTATATATGCATAATCTAAGATGCATAGATGCATTATTCCATATAAATGTATGTCCGTTATATGTATATCCTTGCACTTATGCATATGTATATGTACATTGTTCACATATGCACACTGTGGTTTGTAAGGTATGCAACAAAGACAAAGTTTGCATTTTACGGAGCCCCTCTCTCTCTCTCTCTCTCTCTCTCTATATATATATATATATATATATATATATATATATATATATAGAGAGAGAGAGAGAGAGAGAGAAATAGATGATCAAACGAGAACAGTAACTATTTAAAAGATCACAAGAACGAACAAAATCATTAGTGATTTTACATTAACGTGCAAAAAGCCACGTGCACCTGAAGCTGCGGCCAAAGTCATTTTTTCGTGTGTTAATGTAAAATAACTAATGATTTTATTCGTTCTCGTGTTCTTTTAAATATGTATTGTTCTCGTTTGAACCCGATTTTATATATATATATATATATATAATATTCCGGTGAGAATTAGAATTATTGTGAGAAGGGTAAAAGGGATCTTCACCCTTAGATTAATCCAGGAACATGAGATCAACACAACACTAGTGGCGGAGCCAGGATTTTGGTCTAGACGGAGCAGCAATTATAAATAAAACAACTTAAAGAAAGAAAATATTAATTTTTTCTGAAAACAGCAAGCAAAAGTGATGATAGTATATTGTTGAAAAACCCACCTATACAATTTCAACAGTGACCTTGACGAGTTTTCATTTTCTAAAACTTATTTGTAATGTCTTCATTATCTATCTCAATAAAAATGTCTTTTTTAATATAAGAAATCAAACCATCGTTTATCCGACACAATTTATTATTCAGAATGTTCATAGAAAAATGATATACCGAGAGGAACTCTACTTAAAGTTGGGAATTTGGAAGACTTTCTTTTTTAGTTGACTTTAGACAAAGTCGCGTGTATTGTCTATGGTGTAGTGGTGTATCCATTTAAAAAAAAATTACCCCATGAATTATTAGTATTAAGTTAATGAGCCCAAAAAGGGATTTGAATATAAGTAAATTCAACCCATGAATTATCAAGTATTAAAAAATTAGTATATCAAAAAAAAAATTAAAAGTTGAGGGTTGGCGGTTGCTAACACTTGTTACAAAATGATAAATTATTGGGTTTGTAAATAAGAGGAGGGTTCATGTGAGGAGCGCATCAAAACGTGAGAACGTGAGGAGCACCGTCCAGCGTCCATGTACAAAATCACATGTGATTCACAACACAAGGACTAAAAATCATATGTGATTAACATTTTGGACACGCGCGGTTTGTTACGCGGTTTGCAAAAGCGCGCGGCTTGTCCCGCGGTTTGTGTTGTGAATCACATGTCATTTTGTACATGGACGGTGCTCCTCACGTTCTCACGTTTTGATGCGCTCCTCATTTGAACCCGACCCTTGTAAATAATATATATATATATATATATATATATATATATATATATATATATATATAATATAATTTTGGAGGAAAGATGGAATGTGTTTGTTTTGTGATTATGTGAAAAGGAAGAGTGAAAGAAAGAAGAAAAAGGAGTTAGATTGGTTGTATAGGAATCACAATCCGCGGATTTGATCTGTCATTCCTAACAAACCACACGCCTTTGCGCTCCTCATCTTTTACTTTTAACAAATTGACCAAAAAATTGCATTGTTTTTTTAAGGGAAATTAATTAAAATACCCTAAGTTTGATCCATTCTTATCAAAATACCCTAAATCTCTACCGGCTTATCAAAATGCCCTAAATTTTCGCGATGGGCTCCGCGATCGCAGGCCCAACCCACGTGTCACCCAGGTTTGGGCAAAATGTCCCGCGGAGCCGCCCAACTATGGCCGCAGTGACAAGTTTGGTCCCTGCCCGCGGTGACGATTTTGGCCTATCGCGGGCCCATCGCGGGGAACCACCGCGGGCCAGGCCGAAACTTTGTGACACGTGGGTGTGGGCCCGCGATCGCGGGGCCCACCGCGGAAAATTAGGGTATTTTGGTAAACTCTCCGAGATTTAGGGTATTTTGGTAAGAAATGGTCATACTTAGGGTATTTTAATTAATTTCCCTTTTTTTAATCCTTTTGGTTGAATGATACCAAATTACCAATCTAATTTTTTTTTAATAATCGGTTATCCCAATCAGCCCCATATGAAACTTGCTTTCAAGACATGAATGTGAGGGGTATTTTTTGGCTCACTCGGTGGCCTTGGATTGAACGCATAACCTATCTTGTATTAAGGTAAAGTTGTTACACCTCTTTACCAACTGAGCTATATGATTTTACAGTCTGGTTTTCAAGTATCTTATCTGTGTTTGAGATATACTGAGTTTATTTGATTTGGTTTGGTTTAGTTTAATCAAGTTTTATATAAACAAGAGTAAACAATATATAAATGGGGTCTTTATTTGAGAACCCTTAAAATTGTGAGAACCTTAAGGACCGGTGCATTATTTGTTATTCATTTTACATGTTTTTTCTACATATACGGCTTGAATTTAGTGTATTGATTAACATATATTTGTTTCACTAAGTGAACATTTTTTATTTGTTTGTGAAACAAAAAATACAATAAAAATGTTTTACATTGTAAACCAAACATATATGAAACAAATATATGTTAATCAATATATTAATATCTAATTTTACATGAAAAAAATCATGTAAAGAATCTCTTACTATAATAGTTCTCACGGTTATCATAATATATAGATTTCTCATGTAATTAAACTCGTATATAAATTTGACAAAGGAGAGAAAAATTGACATAAATTTGATGATTAAAACAAATGTTAAATTATGACATAAGTTTGTTATTATTTATTAGGCCTTCGGTACCCGGCTCGGGATGAGCTCGGGATGAGCTGCGGGATGGTGCGGGGTGGGCTACGGGCCTTGCGGGGATGGCGGGCGGGATGGATTCCGGGGATGAGATCCCGATTCATCCCGAAGGTTTATTAAAAAAAAATTATTTTATTTTTAAAAATAATGCCGTTGAACGGCTCTTTTTAAACAAAAATAAATAATTTTTTTTCTCAATTTAATCCCACTATATATTTAACCCTCAACCTCTTATTTCTCACACCTCTCAAACTCTCTAAAATTCTCTCAACCTCTTATTTTTCACACCTCTCAAACTCTCTCAAATTCTCTCAACCTCTTATTTTTCACATCTCTCAAACTCTCTCAAATTCTCTCAACCTCTTATTTTTCACACCCCTCTCATCATGAATCCAAACAGAACACCTACATCCCGTCATAACCGACCGAATACACCACAATCGCAAGAAGATCAAGAGCTTGGTTTTCAAGCGTTTACACAACAAGGTTATCGTCCGCAATGGTCGCAACAAATTCCGCCACAATGGTCGCAACAAAATCCGCCACAATATCCGCCACAATATCCGCAACAATTTCCCCAACAATTTCACCAACAATTTCCTTACCAATTTACACGTCCCGGTTTGATTGAACAATGTTTTACTCCGGCCAACTACAATCTTCCTTCACCCGCAATCAATCTCGACGACGACATTGTTCCGGAAACCCAACCTTCTACCCCGAACACACCACAATCTATCCCGACACAACAATCTAACCCGGAACCATCAAATCCGAGACCAACGAAAGCCGCCAAACAAACGTGGAGTAAAGCCGAGGAACTCGCGTTAGTGTCGGCGTGGGTTGACGTTTCGGAGGACCCCGTTATCGGTAACGCACAAAGCGGTGGTAATTATTTTTATTGTTGTTATTATTATTATTATACTTAATTTTACATAAATATAGGAAGTTTTTGGGCCCGAATCGGGCATGTGTTCTTTACTCGCTTGGGTCGTGAACCAGGTTATAGATCAACCCATCAACTCAATAGCAAGTTCAACGACCTAAATAAAAGAATTAATTGGTTTGGCGGCATCTACAACAACTTGCTCAATAATAGATCAAGCGGGATGAGTGAGGCCGATATATCCCGAACGGCACACGAACGGTATCTAGCACGCCATAAAGTTGCTTTCACTCACGAACAAGCTTGGGACGTCCTAAAAAAATGTCCAAAATGGGGAGCCGTTCCAACGATGACGACAACTTCATCGCGGGGTTCAAAACGTACCCAACCTTTCGATGATGACGATGACGAGCAAATTCAACGACCCATCGGGAGAAACAAGGCAAAAAAACATCAACGAGTAATACGTCCGGGACGAATACGGACGAAAGTGTTACTCAGTTGTTGACGACGTTCAACGACAAGATTAATGATACAATGGAATACAAAATGAAAAAACTCGATCTCGAAATCGAACGCTCAAAACTCGAACGACATAGGTTGGAACAAGAACTCGAAATCGAACGCTCAAACCGATTTGAGAAAGACTTCGAGTTTTTCATGACCCCGCATGATCACCTTACGAGAAACGCTTTGAGGGTTACTTTAGCGAGAAAAGAGCAAATTCAAAAATTTCATAATTGGTAGTGTTTTGTATTTTGTAATTTTTATTTTTAATGAATGGTATGAATTTTTATTTTTATTATTTATCTTATTTTTATTTATTAAAAAATATATAAATATTTTTATTTTGTTAAATAATTAAATGTATAAATAAAAGAATTAAAATAAATGAGGTGGCAAAAGGGTTTGAAAGAATGGGGTAAGGATGTTTAGGGATTGAGTGATGGATTGAGAAAAGCTGATGTGACGCTGGAATCTTTGAAAGATGGGGTCATGGGGTACTGATAGCCTTAGTTGTTTTATTTATATCAACTTTATAAGGATTTCCCTTTGACATTACTTATAACTTATAAATAATTAAATAAAGACTATTTCACAAGTTAATTGTTTACAATCACAATAAAATATCTTCTATAATTATGAATATTTCTTGTTTTTGCCAGTCTTTTCTTCACATTATACATCATTTATAATATTCTAAAATACTTATAAAATAATTAAATAACATTTAAAAATTGTATATATATATATATATATATATATATATATAGATCAAACTTTTTAAGATTACCCACCACAAGTGACTTTAACAAAAGCTTAAAGCAAAAAAAGACACAAAAGCTTCCCTCAAAAACCCTATACTCTTTTTTCTCACCCACCTCAAATCATGGAGGAAGATGGTGAACAAACACCAAGAACTCCATTTTGGATACAAAGCACCACCAATCTCCGCCGTGGTGAACTCTACCGCCGCCGTGCATCTTCCCTTTTCTTCAACTCCGGCGTCCTCATCATCACCCTACTTTTATTTGCAATTGTATCAATGGTGTATATAATCCCATCACTTATTACACTCTCATCTCAAATTTTTAGACCAAATTTAGTTAAAAAGAGTTGGGATTCAATTAATTTAGTGTTGGTTTTATTTGCTTTAGCATTTGGGTTTCTTGGTAGAAATATTAATAATGATCATAAACCAAGAATTGAAATTGATGATGGGTTTGATCGGAGTATATCACCGGATTTATCCGCCGGACCTCCGGTGTCAACTCCGCCGCCGGCGTTAATCCAACATCAATGGTATGATTTCCCTGAACAACCCATTAGTGGGTTAAGAAGACATAGGAGTACTAGCTCTTACCCTGATTTACGGGAGCTATCTCCGCCGTGGAACCACCATGTTGAAGGTCCGTGGCGATTTTCCGATGATACCCATTTGAATAGTCACCGGGTTTTGGATTACAATCGGTATTATTTCCGGCGAGAACAAGATCCTGATACTAAGGATGTTATTCATGTTGATTCGGTTGTGGATCTTCCTAAAGAAGATTCATATGCTCCACCACCGCCGCCGCCGCCGCCGCCGCCGCCAGCTTCTAAAAATGAATCATATTCTCCGCCGTCTCTCCCTCCGCAGCCAAGAAAGAAGCCAAGTAGAACATATCACAATGCTGCCGGAGACGACGGAGAAAAAATCATGTCGGAGTTCAATGAAGTCTTGGTGCCGGAAACATCGCCGGCGCCGGTGACTGCTCGGTCTCTCCCGGCGTTTCAAGATTCCGATCAAAAGGAAGAATCTGGAATCAGAAAAAGAGGTAAAGGAGAAAGGAGAAGAGCAAGAAGCTCAGAACCCAGAAAAATGGTGTCTCCGGTGAATGATCCGGCGCCGGAACCATCTCCACCGCCGATAAATCAAGATTCCGATCAAAAAATCGGCAGGGTAGAACGGAAAAGGACCGGTGCTAATGCAACTAAAGAATTCTTTACAGCTTTTTACCAAAAAAAGAAAAAGAAAAGGCAAAGGCAAAGAAGCGTGGACAATTTGGATACTTTTCTTCATCATCCTCAACCTCCGGTAAAATTTCAGCTGCCACCGCCATCACCGCCGCCGCCACCACCGCCGCCGCCGCCGCCGCCTTCAGTCATCAACAATCTGTTTACATCTAAAAGAGAAAGGCGAAAAAAAATCTCATCAACAACACTCCCTCCGTCGCCGCCGCCACCACCACCACCGCCTACAGCGGCGCGTGCTCCAAAACCGACGATAACCCGAGTGAAGCCATTCGTAACGGAAAAACCTCGGGTGCCATTGAATATGAGTTTTCTTAATAGCATTGATGACAGCTCAAGCGGTGGTGAATCGCCGATGGGTCGGATCCCTCCGCCGCCGCCGATGCCGCCGTTTAAGATGCGGGATTGGAAGTTTGCGGTGGAGGGAAACTACGTTAGGGTTCAGAGCACATTGAGCTCCGGCAGCGCGTCTCCCGACGGCGATGAAGCCCAGTCGCCGTCGTCCGCCGCCTTAGCGTCGCCGTTGTTTTGCCCTAGCCCCGATGTGGATACGAAAGCTGATAGTTTCATTGCAAGGTTTCGGGCCGGGTTGAAGCTTGAGAAGATCAATTCTTTCAACCAAAATCAAGGGCCCAGAATGTCCAACCTTGGGCCAGGCCCAAGTAACAGAAATGGGCTTTAATTTTTTAATATATATATATATATATATTTTTTTAATTATTTTATTTTATAAAATATTTGTATTGTGGGTATCAGTGAGATGACAGTTAAGATTTTGTTGGTATTGGATTTGGTGGTGATGAGATCATGTGATTTTTGTTGTTTGCTTTGGGGGTTGTTTTATAGCTGTCATGAGCATGAAACCAAGATTATGATAATGACTTGTATTGTTGATCAAATATGTAGATAAACTTGAGATCATGTAAGACTAAATTATTTTCGTGAGACCATGAGATCAAAAAATTAACACTAAACCTTCACAGTAAAAGACTGTGAAGGTACTGTGCTGTCAAGCCTTCACAGTGTTTTTGTTGTGAAAGTTTGCTGTTTTTCTTACCTTCACAATGAATCACTGTGAAGGTCTAGTGTTAATTTTTGATCTCACGTGAACCCAACCCTATGTATGTAATTAGGGGTGTTAACAAGTCGAGTTGAGTTGTAAGTTATTTGAGCTCGACTTGAAAAAATAATACTGGATTTGAGCTTTACTCAAACATATCTACCACAAAATGATGCACTTTTTTTCAAACTAACAAAAAAAAACCCATCAATTTTGTAAAAAAAAGGTCATAAAAACCTCTTTTTGCCAAATTTTTAGGTGTTTTTTTCATTTTAAGAAAAAGAGCCCGAATGAAAATGGAAATGATAATGCGGCCCTGAATTTAGTCAGGTATGGAAATTAATAGGCATGAAGTAATTGGCTCATAATATTATATCAAATCAAATCATACATAATTCATTACCCCTTAATACTCCCAACAAAACGCCCCATAAATTCTTCTTGTGAGACCATTTCGCAAAAACCATTTGGAAAACCTCTTCATTGTAATTCTTCCAAATGCATCGACGTCAAGAACAAGCGCTTTTACATGATTATTCTCGAGCTGTAACGGACTAAAAAGATGGCTTTTTTATTCAAGGAAATTACAAAAGATAGGATTAGAACTTTTTGATTGGTATCAGTTTTCCTGAAAAACTAATGATTTTTAAGGATGCTTTTCCAAAGGTTTTTAAAGAATATTACTTAACGAGCTTCGAGCAACCAATGATGGACATGCAAGTGTCGGGTAAGAGCCAACGTGCAATCGGTTTAACAAGAGCTCGGTTTCTTAGGAGGTCAGTGATACATAAATTTATTTGTCGTATATAAATATCATATAATTTTAGAAAGAAAAAAAGCGAGGACTTAAGAGGCTGTTTACAAAACGCTTACCTGGACAAGTGTCTACCAAGTCACATTAGCTTACCGGATGAATATGGCAAGGACTAAGGGGCTTTTGTTTACCTCTTAATGGTTCCATTAAGAGGCAACCTCTGAATCGTTCAGAGGTGAATCTTGTTTGGCAAAAGAAAAGTCTGCCTCTTAATGATTTAGCATCTTAGGGTTACCCTTAACCATTCAGCACCCTGATTTCATTCTAAACAATTACCAAACAACCATATTTCATTTTGCACTATATCATAAAAGCCTCTTAACCATTCCGACCTCTGCCAAACAGCTCCTAAGAATCTTACCCGGTAAGAGCGGAAGCAAGGACCAAGAGTCAAAATAAAGGACCGAGAATCTTACCCGGTAAGTGAGTGCGACGGCTCTTACCACGGTTAGCGTTTACCGGCTAAATTATTGCATACGATGCCATTTTGGTATACTAAAATCCTAAGCGGGAAGTAAGTGATAGTGTTGAATTTTACAGGTAAGTTACAGGTAAGCACTTACCTTCACCAATCTTTCTTTTTTTCAACTTTATATGTGCTTTAATTAACACAATCAATCTAAATATTAATAATATTCGGAGAAAAAAACACAATGTTGGTTAGTCTCACACGGTCATATGCTTCTTTTTCCTTTCCCTCTTTGTTGTTGGATCTGCCTGCTGCTGCTGCTTTTGTTACTATTATTCATCTCAACCTTAAAACTCTCTTCCTTTATATGTTGGCATTTCCTGCATCATAAAACACACATGTTACCTCACTCTTTCTACAATCATATATTACACACTTTCTATATTATAACAGACGAAGGATAGCGTGAGAAGAAGAGTTAAGGTGAGAAGGTAAGAAAAGATTTGGACCCTTGATCACTTTTAATATCACACCCACCCATGAATTGCGCTTCTCACGGGAATTGATATAGTGCATCCAATGGTAGATCCCTTCTTACCTTCTCACCATAACGTTATATATATGAGAATAGAAGTTAAGGTGGGAAGTGTAAGATAGAATCTGGACCTTTGATCACTTTTTAATCCCAAAACAACACATGAATTGCGCTTTAGAAGGGAATTGAACTAGTGCTTCTGATTAGTGTTGATCTAGTGGTTCTCTTCAATTGGGATTGATCCAAGGGTGGAGATCCCTTCTTACCCTTCTCACAATATGGGCCTGTTTGTTAGCAGCTTAATGAGCTTAATGGGACATATGGCTTATTCAGTCAGCTATACATGACTGTTTGGTAGTGGCTTAATGATATAGAAAGTGACTTATTTATTAAGCTTTTAGGATGGAGCTTTATGCAGAAAGCCAAGTTTTGTCCAAATCAGTCTCTCCCAATTAACGAACATGGTTCTTCCATCTATGAAAACACCCTCCCAAACAAAAATCTTTCCAATCTACACAGACAACTTTATTCATACAGGACTTAATGAAAAACCAACCAAACAGCCCCCAACTCTTATTCTCACCGGAACCCAACCCTATATATAGACACACACATGCTCTTTTTATACGTCACAACGGTTGAACAAGGGTCGTTAAGCAAGTTGAACACAACCCGTGTTTCAAACCCATAGTATAATGAACCAGTTCACCCTTATTTGGGTTTGGATATACTTGCCCACAAATACCAAACCACATCTACAGATTTTGAGTCTCACTTTACTCTGATAGTCTGATCGAATAGAATATTAAAATGGTAATAATCTACTTGCTAAGAACATCTCCAATAGCTATGCTATAATTTCTCCAGAAATGGAATACCTACAATCTCTAAAAAAATTACATCCAACTCTAATAGCTACTCTATTTTAGCAATTCCAACAAAAATTAATATTATTAAAATATTCTATAAATTCATCATCCCATTACACTTTTAGAAGAATTTTATAAAAAATCATAACACATTCAACCTCAATGGTGGAAACAATTAAATTAATTTCTCTCTCTCCTCAATATTAAGTTTTAGAGATTTCTCCAAATTTAGAAATTTCTATCCTATTTTTTACTCTATTTTAGCATACACTTTAGCATAGTTGTTGGATCCTAAATCTCCAAATTTACCTATTTTAGCGTAGCTGTTGGAGATGCTCAAATTTATATCATCCCAAATCGGTAATGAATAAATTGCCAGCTCTTCAAAATTGGGTTCATGTGAAGTGTGCAAGACTGGAAAACACGAAGATGGGAAAGTCAAGTTTCTTACCGGAGGATAAGTTGGCATGTATACCACCTGCCGCGGTTGACTCAGAAGCATCTGCTGTCCATACTGCGATTCATTTAGCGTCACAACTATATTAGATTCAATTTTCAAGGAAAATCACTAAAAAAACGAGTTGGACTACCAACATACCTGCGGACTATTTGAGTGAAAATATGTTTGTGGGGATTGCAGAGGTGTCCCCTGTGGACCGAATATAACAGGCTGGTGGGAGGGAAACGAGGGTCCCATCTACAAATGTAATTTACACAAAAACCAATTAAAAATGTACATTGCTCGTTTATTTAGTTCAAAAACTCCTATACAATCAGACTAAAGTCTTATTAATTTGTAGATGGAGCTTCGATAGCAGCTAAATCTAGAGGGAAATTAACAGGCATTTTCTTATTTTTCATACTAAAACCTTTCTAGAAATAATGTGATCAGCATGCCATTCAGACTTTACAAAAGAAAAAAGAAAAAAATTAACCATTTTCCCTAAACTTTAAAGCCAGACGACAGACGTTACTTCTTACATTCTAGTAACCTTCTATTTAAGTATACTAATATATGGTAAATGACTAAATGGTGTTAGGGGCTGTTTGGCAGTTGCTGAATGGTTTGGTGCAGGATGATTAAGTGATCAGAATGATTAAGAGGCTCTTATGATATAGTGCAAAATGAAATATGGTTGTTTGGTAATTGTTCAGAATGAAATTAGGGCGCTGAATGGCTCAGTCCGTCCCAAAATACAAAGCCATTAAGAGGGTTTTAGAACCATTCAGAGGCAGGCTTTTAGAACTTTATTTAAGTACTCTGGCCCCCATTCCTTCTGTATCTGAGCTCTTTATAACTTTAATATTCACATGCAGATAATAGAAACAGAACAAATTTCTGACTCAACCAACCTAATAATATTATTTCACATCACTGCGTATGCTCAAAGCCATGGGGTACATAGAACAAATAAACATAAGAGTAAATTACGGTTTTAGTCCCTGTGGTTTGTTAAAAAATTCTATTTTCGTCCTTATGATTTTTAAATTACGATTTTCATCCTTATGGTTTGTAATTTGTTACTTTTTTGTCCTTATGATTTTAAATTTTAATGTTTTTTTCATCCTTATGGTTTACAATTCATTTCTATTTTAGTTCTTCATACTTAAAAGTAGTGTTTTGGCCTCAGGGACGAAAATAAAAATGAGTTGCAGACCATAGGGACAAAAACAGAAATTTCAAAATCATAGGGATGAGATCCGCAATTTTTAACACACCACAGGGACGAAAAACGTAATTTACTCTAAACATAACCATCAATGGAAACTTACTCCAATGCCAACGGGCATGCCATGCATATGTGGAACCGGAGCAACATTAGCTGGGTAGTAGAAGGAGCCATCGGATACTGGCGATGCAGCCCTTATAGGTGCTGGTGATGGAACAAAACTCTTGGCATTCGGGTTGAGTCTAAATTCCTGCAAACATAGACATAAAAAGAAACATCTAAAATAAAGGAATAGAATGTTCCAAAGCAGCCAAATATATATATATATATATATATATAGAGAGAGAGAGAGAGAAAGAGTTATATTTGTTAGCAATGTGACAAGTTATTACCAACAAAATCAGTTTTATCGTTAATACTGTCAGTAGAGGTGGTCAAAAATCGGTCCCTGGCCAGGCCCAAATCGGTCCCACTTATTTTTTTTAAATTGATTTTTAACATGTAAAAATATTTTTTGATAGTCCATCAGTACCACTGTTGGTATCAGTATTACTCCCACCATCCCAAAATAAGTGTCCACAATGAAAAAGGCACAGTTTTAGAAAAGTGTAATTATTACACTTTCAATGAACTAAATGACGGTTTTATCCCTAATAATAGAGGGAGTAATTAATTTTTTCATCTCATAACTAAGGGTAGAATGGGAAAGTAATCACTTATTTTTAAAAAATGGACACTTAGTTTGGGACAAACTAATATAGAAATGTGGACACTTATACAGAACTAGGACAACTAGATATTCCATCTTAACCTTTGCATGAGGGTTCAAAGTTGATTTTTCCGAAGTCAGAGAGCCCATTGATGAGCTTGGTGATAACCCGGGTCCACTTGCAGCAGGGGCAGCAGTTCCACATTCTGAAGTGGATGATGCAGAACTACCAGGCCGTGCACGAGAGACTGCAGGTTGTGTAGCCCCATGTATCTTGACAGTGGCTGCACCCTCCGATACTTCACTAGAACTCGTCTTTTCCTGAGCTTTAGACGAGGCAGTGGATGGTGCATATGCAGTCGCAGTTGCTGAAAGTCCTTTATCAGCGCTTTCTTTATTTGGCTGCAGTGATGACTCTATAGCAGGAAAATAGTTATTAGAAAAGTCAACTCTAGGCATGAAAAAAAGTGTAAGGGTAATATTAAACCCATTAAGAGAAAAAATACAAGGCACTTAAACCCACTCATCTAGACTGATCTATTTTTGGTCAATATGAAGAATTAAAAGATTCCGGACAGCTTCACTTCATCTCGTCTTTAGTAAAAGAATATTAGACTGGTTGATCAAGGCATCTTATGTAGAGTAAATAGTGGGCAAAATACTTTAACTTCTTAATTATGTGGGGAAGATAAATGGTGTATAATTAACTTACCTATATCGCAAAAAACTCAAACAGTACCTGATCAGTGGCCTGTTATACTCTTATAAAGCATCTAGATAACAGCATTGTCTCGTTTTTCTTTCCATATGTTATAATACTCTCCCTCCATACCGTGAAAATTGCAACATAGACCATTAAGTATGAGGGATTCTCTCCACCAATAAAAATTGCAACGTTTGACTCAAAGGCATTTTGACTTTGAAATTTTGTCTAACTACCCTTCTCTGAATCGACAAATTAAAAGAGCCTTGTGCCCCAAAGCAATCGACATTGACAATTTGTAACAACTACGGTGCTTCTTGGAAAAATTGCCAAAAAAATATAGCACTGTAATTTTCATGACACACTTCAAAACGAAAATTGTTGCAATTTTCATGGGGGCGGAGAAAATTGTGGACAAAAACTCTTGACAAACCAAAGTAGATATAACATCCATCTTATCACCTAATGTTCAAGAACATGATCAAATCTTGGAAATAGTGTTGATGACTAATAGATAATAAAGCATTTTTACAAGTTATTAAACAAACGTATAAGATACTAACCCTCAGATTTTGGAGCCTGGCTTTGTTCATACAGCTGCATTAGTTAAACAGAAAAGGAACAGTCAGAAGCTAATACGAGAAAACTGAAGCTAATAGCATCAAAGGTGAATGTCAAAAAAGTAGTGAAGTGGCAAGTAGAGATGGCCAAAAATCAGTCCCGGGCCAGGCCCAAATAGTGATCATGTAACCGATCCCGGCGTAACCGGTTCTGGTCCTGGTCCCGACCCAAATACGAAGGCCCGGTTAAGCTTTATAAGGCCCTGTTATGAGAACCGGGCCCAAACCGGTCCCACTTTAAAAATACATTTAAAAATAAATTTTATATAAAAAACCGGGCCAGTCCCAAGTAGGCCCGGGGCCGGGCCGGGCCCATTTGGCCATCTCTAGTGGCAAGTAGTGAAAAACAAAATCTACCATGTGCTTCTCTGTATCTTCTTTGGAAATATCACTTCTGGCACGCTGTTGATCAGTCTGATTGTCTTGAATCCTGAAATAACGAAGACTCGGTGAGATAAATAGGGAAGGAGGGAATAGGATAGTCAAATTTGAGGATAAAACAGATGTTATAAGTGTTTATTGTACATAAAATAAGACATTCAGAACATATTTAAGCCAATATATATACCTCCTCTCACCATCCAAAGAACCAGATAGGTGGTGGTCGTTGCTAGTACTCAAATGAGAAGATTGAATGTCAACCTGCATAACATGGAATGATAACAAATCATGTAGAACTAAAATTAGTGATCAGCAATTGTTATACTCAAACATAATAACCAATAAGCATAAACAATGGCTGTTTGGCAGTTGCTGAATGGTTTGGTGCAAAATGATTAAGTGTTCAGAATGATTAAGAAACTCTAATGATATAGTGCAAAATGAAATATGGTTGTTTGGTAATTGTTCATAATGAAATTAGGGAGTTAAATGGTTAAGAGTGACCCAAGAGGCCAAGATACATTCAGAAGGCTTTAAAACCATTAAGAGGCAGACTTTTTTTGCCAAACAAAATTTACCTCTTAGCGATTCAGAGATTGCCTCTTAATGGAACTATTAAGAGGTAAACAAACAGCCATCGCAGACAGCACACAGAACTACCCCCTCCCCTACCCAGAAAAGAAAAAAGGAAGAGAGAGAGAGAGAGAGAAAAGACGGAAAGCTGTTGTCGAAGTTAGTTACTGCATTTATTGTTAATTCAGTAAAAACAAACTCATTTACCGAGAAAGGTCAAATACTGAATCATGACAACCCCTTGTTTTATTATCAGATGTGGGCTTAGTTGACCCAATAAAGACTACGTGGCTGTTTGGCAGTTGCTGAATGGTTTGGTGCAGGATGATTAAGTGGTCAGAATGATTAAGAGGCTCTTATGATATAGTGCAATGGTTGTTTGGTAATTGTTCATAATGAAATTAGGGCGCTAAATGGTTAAGATAGACCCAAGATACAAAATCATTCAGAGGGTTTTAGAACCGTTAAGGCGTTAAGAGGCAGACCTTTTTTTTGCCAAACAAGATTCACCTCTTAGCAATTAAGAGGTTGCCTCTTAATGGAACTATTAAAAGGTAAACAAATTGCAAATCTGACAAGAACTCTATAGTACAAAATTGAGAAGTTGACATATACCAGTGTTGAGAAACTTGATGGTACTTGAGATCCATTGTTACTTTTCCCACTTGCCAAGTCACTCAATGACTTGTTGATGATAGAGTCAGAAACATCTCCGAAGGTTTCACTATTTTGTGAATCCAAGGTGTCCTCATTTTCATCATAACCACTATCATCAACCCCTCGGAAAACAGATGAATATTTGGTTTCCTCATCGAGATCAAACTTGTCATGAAAGTGAATGCCTCTTTCCTAATTAAAAGAGAAAGTAAGGAGCTGTAAGAATTCGCAAAAATAAGAGTAAATTACAGACTTGGTCCCTAAGGTATGTCAAAAATTACGGATTTGGTCCCCCAAACTTAAAGAAGAATTTGGACGGCTGTTTGCCCGAGGGACCAAATCCGTAACAAAATGCATACCTGGAGGTTTCTTATGTAATAAATGAAGTTAAGGGACCAAATCCATATTTTTCGACATACCTTAGAGACCATATCCGTAATTTACTCCAAAAATAATTTATATACAAATAGTAAATTACATAAGAACTGAAAATTGAAGAATCAAAACCCTTACCTCGGCTAAATGAAGATCTTGGGTATCCTCACCCTCGATCTCCCTAGCTATTCGTAATGCTTCTCTTTCTAACTCTCTCATTTGAGGACCTCTATCAAGCTTTGTTGTATAGAGCTCCTCGTTAAAGGTACTTTTTACGCCAAATAATGTTGCATTTGCTTCAAATTGATCCCAGCCCCTAGGTAATTTTGAGCTATATCAGTAAATTGAAGAAGATAAATACTAACAAATGGTAGACTTAAACCTAAGGTGGCGTTTGGTTCGCAGAATGTTTTTGGATGGAATGGAATCAGTCAAAGGAATTTGACTTTGAAGGAATTGGAATGTTGTCAGGTTTGACCACCCACCTGTCTGGCAGACATTGGAATGGAATTTGTTAAGGAATTGAAATCTATCTGTTTGGTTCACAGAATGTAGGTTTGGAATTGGAATGAAATATTGGTAAATGACCAAAATGCCCTTTTTGAACTTTTTTCCTAACTAAAAATACTTAAATAAAATAATCATTTAATGTGTGAAAAAGTATAAAATACACAAAAATATAACCATGACGTTACTAAATCGATATTAAAATTATTTCAAAATATCTAATTCTTTATTGTGTCAACCACCAAGCCATACCCAAGGTTTTAAAAAATGGTAACCGTAAGACATGAAATAGGTACAAACAACGAGTACTTTGCTTTTGACAAAGTCCAAACAAACTCAAAAATCATCAAGCCCACTACAAACAACATATATGCATGGCTAATTCTAGAATTTCACCCAACAAAACTAGACTGGTCCATAGAACCATAATAACAGTACATGATACAAGATAAAGATTTAGAACCTGTTCCAGTGACGATCAAATGTATTGTCTAATTCAGGACATTCTGGATTATCATCATCAGGGATCCAAGGTTCCAACTCTCGCTCCAACTCAACATGCCGAGATTGAGAAATAGAGGAGTCTATCATAATCTCATGCAGCTTTTCATGCTGAACCTCATTCATCAACCCATCCCTAGTTACAGATACACTCTGCCCAATAAAATAAAATAAACTTCATCAGTACACATAAACAAACCTACAACAACAATCCTACCACCTATAAACAACGTTATACTTTGCTTAAAGTTATCCCTGAATCCCTCCTTATATAAATATTCCAGATGAATACAAGTATATAACACGGACTGCCACTAGATGCTAATAAGTAAGATGGTGCATATTAAGAGAACACTAATAATATTAACCAAACCTTAGCTACAATCTGCACGAGGTCTTTCGCAGGTATTATCAACGTTTTAGAAGGGGTTCTTTGAACAGAATCCGAAATGTTTTTCTGCCCTCGAGATGAACCAGCCTTTGTTACACGAGCCATTTTCAAGATTATTCCTGCATAATAGCAATCAAGTATATCTTTAGAATGCATATGATACCATGCATTATTTCAACAACAATACAAATGTTGTAAAAGGTACCAAAATCTTTCTCGGCATTTGTGGCATGAAATATTCCAGAAAACACAGATCCATCAGTGACCTGGACTTCCACCTGATGCCCAATGAGGCAAGTTGTCATATAAACCAGTCGCTCACGTGATGGGCTTTCAACTCCCCCTTTGTTTCCAGTTTGTAAACCTGAGGAAGCTGAATTTAAAAATGATGAGCATGAAATTTCACAAGACAATTAGGCAAGAAAGTTGTACCTGCAGTCATCATTCTATTGAAATTTGATTTTCCGGGCTGAGGTTTATTTTCCACTCTTGTCCCCATTTCCTTTTCACCTCTTCTACGAGTAAATCCATTTGCAGAAGATCTGGACTGTGCAACTTGTTGCGGGTTCATTCTTGAACAGAAATTCTAATCTACACGAATAAGGTACTGCAAAAGTAAACCATTCAAGTTAACTAACCAATAGCCACAAGAAATTTCCGATACGTGTAAGATAAGCATTCATTTATAAATAAGTATAGTCTTTGGAGATCAAAAGATCAAGGGCAATCAGCCGGATCAAACCATGAATGTTGAAGCACTTGGTTTCATTAGGCATGAAGGTCATTCAGCTTGCAGGACTTTTGACATAATAGCAACAAAGCAGATGATGTGTACAAACCATGAAATATAAATTTGCAGATGTTTATGTCCCTAATGACTGTCCTTCTAAGGGAATCATTAGACACATTATCATCCTTATGGCAGAAAGAAAGACCCAAGGAAGGAAGGCTGTGGACACATGGTGTATATGTTCCATGATAATACAATATGCATTGCCTTCTATAGAAACCTTAACATGTCTGCGCAAAAAAGAACATAAAGATCTGCCAATACGAGCAAGAGAGACCATGTTTGTAAAGGAAGCTTATTGGAAACTAAGTGACTGTGATCTGCATATAGTAAGAGCTTATTGTATCTGTTGTCCGTAATAGCATGTGGGATTACATCTACATCAACTCAGAGATCACAGTGACAACGTTAATTTTCTTTCTTCTTATTTGTGGTGTTGTGGAAAATCATTTACACCCTACATAAAAGGGAAAATTAGATAGAGATATACTTAGGTGTAGTATATGAACTAATGGACGTACATTACCCACATCTACCAGTTTGCCCATTGTTTTTAAGCCCCAATAATACCTTTCCTAAAAGACACTAGCAATTTCCATTTGTTTTCATCTTAGGGTTTCAATCTTAAACAACTAGGTGAATAATATGGTATTATTTGTAGCATGAGAGAATAAATATGGTTCGTCTTGTTGCAAGCTTCTTGTCATCCAACACTTATTGTATACAGCTACAAAGTCTGCCTTAAAAGACAGATGAGTTGTAATATAATTTTGCGCACAATAACCTGATCCTAAATTCCTAATCCCCTGCTTGAAAACCCTAGAACTCCCACGGTTCTTCCTGGGTTTTAAATTCCTAAAAAGTCGTCTAGATTAGAGGTACAAGAAAAAAACCATAATCAACTAATTAGAGCACGAACATCCATCCATGCGATCTGTTTCATAACAGCAAAACCTCGCACCTAAACTGCTCAAGTTGCAGATAACCGATCCACCCAATTTTAAAGTATGCATCAATACGCAATCCACTACCATTGATCTAAGTAAAAAGAAATAGATAAGAAGAAAAGCTTACCAGGAAGATCTGTGAGCGGAGAAAGAAAGAAGGTTGATGAGAAGAAGAAGAAAGTGTGTTGAAATAAATAACAAAGAGAAGGATGTTGGTCGTGGTGATGGCGGATCGAGAGCACCGGTGATAGGGTATATAATCAGCGAACGATTCTCCGTTTGGTGGACTGATTTCTCGGTGAAAATTTTGAAAACAAATAGGAAGGGAAATCAAAGCTCGGACCCCAAATCCAGCGAATAGCAGCGTGTGATCATATTTGTCCCCCAAATTTTACCCACCAAAGCTTTAGGTCACGTTTTCGTTTACCCCTCTATTTCATCATTACCCAACAATATTTTGCTAGGTATCCGTTGCAAACCGGTCAGTTTGTGCAAACTATACAAACCAATCTTAGCCGTTGATCAAGTCTAATAAATATTTGATTTTATTATGTTTCCTAATCATGATCATAATGAATGAATCTTATCATCTTCCATATATATTTCAGTCTTAATTAATGAATCATAATGATTATCCATAAATACATCTATTGTTTCCTAATATAGTGGTTTGTATAGTTTGCACAAACTGACTTGTTTGCAACGGATACCTCCCCTATATATCATTTAAACAAAAAGAGGATATTGTTTTGTAAACCTTTATAATCTTGTAAACCGTCGATTTCGTACTATTATTTATGTATGCATTTATATGTATGAAAAATATGTTAAAAAACTAAAAAAAATAATAATTAATATATACTTTATTTGTGTCATTTATAACTATTATGTAATATATAAAATCATCAACAATTTTTTAGAAAAACTTGTCTAGTCATGTTCTATCCGGTTCTAGTCATATCAAACACAAGTCATACAGTTGTCTTGTCCAGTCCTGTCCTATCCAGTCCCGTCTAATCTGGCTGCGTACCAAACGCTACCTTACGTTTCCATTTCCTTATTTAATGTCTACCCAAATGGATAGGAAGGAGGTGGCAGAATCCAAATACCTAAAAGTACACGTTTTCTAAACGTAACGCAATATAAGTATATAACATCTTTTCTGCACTCTATCAAACAAAAAACAAGTCAGTATTATTTCTTAATTATTCTAACCAGAATGCATCTATCAAACAATCCCTAAATTAAATCATTAATTTGATTTTGAACTCTTTAAACAAATTATATAAAAACAACATAAATTCAAACAAACCACAAGGGTTGTGGCGTACTGGTTAAGGCCCTGGTGGATGTGGCGGAATATCTCATCTGCTCAGGGTTCTAATTCAGGCGTACACAACAATTGTGGCCACTGAAGTTTAATCAGGGCTGATGTCTTACGGTCATAATTTGCCACCCAGAATACATATTTCACATTTAATTTAAACTTACATCTTCACAATCTTGTTTGTATATTGTTCCAATTCAAGTTTCACTTTCATAACTTCAAGTCGATTTTCTCAGACCACTCGAATATCCCCGTATACACCTGATCACCTCCCAGCTCTTCACCCGTGGCCCCCGCCGCAACTCGTATAACATCCTCAATCAGTTGGAAGTTACCCATAATATCCACGTGGGCCCCACTTTGCGTACCTCGGCCTTCTAGAAAGTTCGATGGAGGGTTGTGATCGTACTCCCTAACGTAAGTCTTGAGCCCCGAAGGATTGAATCTGGTTCTGCCACGCCATCCTTTTGCGCACATGAAACCTGCACTTAACGCTGGGACGGTTTCGTCACCGTCCACGGTGTAAACTCCGTCCTTTAAACAGATGTCTTCGTTTTGACCCTTTGCTGACGTGTCAATCTGAAACGGAATGTAGCATTCGGCTGCGGGAGTGAGTTTATAAACGTATGCTCTTTCGGTTGGGATGCCGACTCCGTACATTGAATATATTTCCATATCGGGAGCATTTGGTAACCTGAAAACCAAAATAAGTTAACTAAAAAAATCAAACCAAACAAACCCGGTGTTTCCCACGTGAAATGGGGTCCGGGAAGGGTAAGATGTATGCAAGAGGGAGGTTCAGGGGGAAACCTCAAAAAAGTAGAAAACTGAGGAACACCCTGCGTCTGGACGGTATACTTTTCCATACAAGTGAATTAAGTTGGTTTTTGGTTTTTGGTTTTTATGCACGTGTGCATTATGCACTTGACACGTGTGCATGTTACAACTTACTTGTATGCACAAGTGCATACCGTCCAGATGAAGGCTACCAGGGTGTTCCTCAGTTTTTTTTTTTAGGTTTTCCTCTGAACCTAGCCCTTGATGTGCTAATTCGCAAAATAAAAGCAATATTTAGCACGGAACATAGTTTAGGCGAAGGATCGTGTGAGAAGTTGAGTTAACATGAGAAGCGTGAGAAGTGGATCTGAAGCGTTGATCACTTTTAATCTCAAGCCCACCCGTGAATCGCGCTTGATACAGGGATTGATCTGGTGCATCTTATCTCGGTGCATCTCATCCTAATGTGCATCCAACGATTGATAACCACTTCTCACGTTTCTCACATTAACTCAACTTCTCACTGAAACCCAACCCACATAGATTAATGCAAGTGTTTGGTCATTACTCGGATAACTAAAAGGACTCCTCAATAACGATCAATAATGACAAGATGGGGAACCCTCAGACTCAGAGGCTCGGACCAACATTGAGGCTAATTGATGCCGAGCAAGAATTACTAACGGGTAAGGATGTAAGTTTAAATAATTTTTTTGCCAAAAGGAGAAAAACATTTATTTTGGGATGGAAGGAGTACTTAGACCATGTTTGGCAACCATAGGCAGACTTATTTTTTAAACTTAGTGAAAAAGCCATTTCTCTTAGCCAAAAACTCACTTTCTGAAAAGCTACTTCAAGTAGCTTTTCAATACGCTCCAGGGCTGCTTTTTACCAATTTTTTCCAATTATGCCTTTTACATTTTTCAACATATCGATTTAGGTCATTTTATATTTCATCTAGAGATGTAAAAAACCTGCACTTTTTGGGCCTGGGCCTTCAAGCCCGTTTTCAGTAAGCAAAAAAAGACCCGGGCTTTTTAAAAAGGGGTCAGGCCGAGCTTTGGGGTTGAAAAGGGCCCAATCGGGCTTTTTCAGGCTTAACCAGGCTTTTCCATGTCGGGCTTTTTCGATCCCCAAAATTTCGGCCTGGCAGGACCAGACTTTGGGCTCACTAAATCCGGGATTTTTAGGCTGGGCCTGGGCTTTTTCTTGTATCTCTATTGTCATCTAGCTTATTAGCTCTTTTTTACCAATCATGCCCAGCTTATCAGCTGGTTTGCCAAACATAACCTTAGGCACATTCATATTGGACTGAATTTTTACAGTCAAAAAACATAACAAAGAGAAGCAGCATAATTCTTACGTTGCCTCCAATGGGTTCGACCAGTATTTGTAATGTGCATATTTTGGGTCATCCAAATCCTCAGCAATCCCATAAGAAAAATGAGCACTGCCCCGTTCCATCATTTTTGGGGCAACAAACTCGAGCATTTCCACAATTTCTCCAGCCGTGAAGACCTTGTACTCGGAAACAGCCTTGATACCACCAAATCCCATGTCATGGTATTCGGTCCACGCGTCACGACAGGTTTTGTTTGCAACATTGTTACCTTTCACAGCACCCTAAACATCAAATATTACTTTAGTTACGTGCATATAGTTCATTGACCACGATATGTTGGCAGTCTATTTTGAAACCAAACCAAACAAGCCCGGTATATCCCACCCGGAGGTAGAGGTGGCCAAAAATCGGTCCCGGTCCTAAATAGTGATCCCATAACTGGTCACGGCGTAACTAGTCCCGGTCCCAACCCACATACAAAGGCCCGGTTAAGGTGGATGAGGCCCAGTTATGAGGACCGGACCCGGGCCGGGCCCAAATAGATCCCCACCTATTTTTTATAAATTGATTTTTAACATATAAATAATATTTTTTGAGAATTTGGTCAATCAAATACACTAACAAATACGTTTTTATTATAATTATTTCTAATTAAATACAGTAAAAATACGTTTTTGTTATTGGTCAATCAAATATACTTTAGAATATTTAATTGGGTCAACCAAACACACTAAAAAATACGTTTTTATTATAACACACTTAATAAAATACACTTAAATATACATTTTGGTCTTCAATTAAATACACTTAGAAATACATTTTAAATAATTTTAAAAATATACTTAAAAATACATTTAAAAATAAATTTGTAAATAAAAAATGAGTAGAGTGGCTGTTTCTTATGCCTATCTTTATTTCATGGATCCCATCTATAGTTATCCTTGAAGATGGAAATCCACAAAATGAAAACGAGAATGAAGTAAAATTGGCAAAACAAATGGTGCATTAGCTTTATGGGGATCAAAATTCTTACCCTAAATTCTATCCTCTCGATATTTGATGAAGGTGCCTCTGCTACTTCTCTTCCAAATGATACCATCCTTCCATAATTTGCCTGTGTTGCTTCACATACCTTAGGTGCCGACTCGTTTTCGATGGGCGGCTTAGTGTCATTTTTCCCCTTCTTTCTCTTACTAGGAGAATATCCTTCCTCAGGCGACCAATCAAGGCCGCCCCAAATAGTGTCCCCACCTTTTGGTATCATGGACATAGTTGAATCCCAGGTGCGACTCATTCTCATTAAGTGTTGCAACGTTTGAATCTGAAATAAATCATTGTCCAAAACACCTGGTGCAAGGGCCCTGCAATTTAAGTTATGTTGCAAGTTTTGTAAATAGTCAGTGAGTTGAAAAATATGTTTAGAGAAAAAGGAGTTCATTTTAAGATAAGTGCATTAGTTACCTACATACTTTGGAATGTATGTGTTATACCCTGAGTCAACAAGTCTATAGGTTCGGTCAATAAGCCAATAGAAGGGGCAGTATAAATAGGGGAGGGGATTAGAGGGAAAGGTATTATGTTTTGTGTGTTCAGTATGGGTGCGTTTGGTATGCAGAAAGGATAGAACAGGACGGGACGGGACAGATGTTTAGCGTTTCGTAAGACAAAACATAACAGATAACATGACCAACTTACCCCTAATAAATTATTTATATATTTTAATTATGTAATGTATTAAACTATAATGAAATAAATATTGTTTATAACAAAATATATTATTAGAAAGTTTTTTGTTCAAGACGATTAAAGACTTAAAGTTACACCAAAATAAAAAGTTTATGTAGTTTCCAATTTTTATTTTCTAGCCTTTTCTATATTTTTCACTATTAATAATTAATAGTTTACATAAATTAATCAAAAACATAGAAACCATATAAAAATAACATTTTGAGGATAGTAAAGTGAAAGTTTAAAAAACATAAAATACGATAAATAAAATTTAAAGAATGAATAAAGTATAAAAATGAAGGCCTCTTTGATGCTTTAGAAGAGAATTAGATTTTATTTTAAGGTCATAAGCCTGGTCCACCTTGTTCCAGTGGGTGGGGGTGGAACAGGCCTGTTCCACTCAGTTCCTGTTTGTTCCACATAAAAGTCCTGCCAAACATGGGACACACGGACAGTGATCCCTATTCTGTCATGTCCTATCCTTTCCTGTCCAGTGTACCAAACGCACCCTATAGGCGTGAGCCTTTGGGAGAGTATTGGCCTCTCGAAAGCCAGAAACCAAACTGTAACCATTTGATTTCCTCATTAATCATTCGATTTCAATTGCAATTCCATCATATTCCTTTCGGTGTTCATCGGTATGCATGGCTTTTTTTTACGGGTATGACTTAGAAGCATTGTTTAAATAGTAAACATATTTGGTTTTCTAATCGATGTTAATGTCCAATTAGACACTATAAATACATACATACTAAAGTTAAAAGTATAAACCTGGCAGATGCAATATCCTTGGCTTCGGCTGAGAAAAGCCCAGCTATGGCTTTTGGGACACCTAAAAATGGTCCACCGATATTAATCACTGTCTTTATGTGTTTAGCGCACCAATCTGATCCACCTCCCCCGCCCATTGGAGCTGGTGCTTCCACCCATTTCATGAAATGCAAAAAGTAGTTAACACCCATTGAATGTGGAATCACAACCGCCTTTTTCCCACCATTTGTAGCAACCATAAGTTCTATATTGCTCTTTATCCGGCTCAATGTTTGGTCTCTTACCTGCACAAGATAAAATGTGATGTCTTAATTATCCGTTAAGCATAGGTGGACCTACCCTTTGGTGTTAAGCAACATCAATTAAAGTGAAAGTAACCATTAAACAGAAAGCAAACATATATGATAATTATACCTCTGTGTTTTGAAATGAGAGTCTCCAGTCATATGCAGCCATATACATATTTTTCTCTTCATACCCAACACGAGCCAAGTTAGCAATCAAAACGGCCCATACGAAATATCCTGGCATGAAGTAGTCAGCAGCTACAAGTCCACTGACGGGTCTGACCCGTATACCTGGAGGATCCATCCCAGTTTTGTTGTCTAGTGACATATGTTGTACCCAGCATGAAGGCCTGAAAGACATCCACAACCACTCATATAACACATGAATATATTTATACAAACATGTACAGTTCCTATGTGACCCCATTCCAACTAGAAAAGAAAGAGGATAAACAAATCATGTGTGTGAACATATATGACAACAGAATTTAAAAAAAAAAAGCATAAGATGATTGCTCTGAAATACACATAATAGCAATGCTGTAATGGCAAATTTAGAAGTCGAACAGCATCTGCAGGTTCAAGTGTAATCACTAAGGCCTTGTTTGTTTTTTGAAAAAGCTCTTTCTCTTATTCGGTAAAAGGTAGGGCCGTTCAGACTCTTTGTTTTTTTCCAAATTATCAAAGCCACTTATTCCTTACCGTCCTCTTACCAGGTAAGAGGTAAACGAACCCCTTATTTGCCTCTTATCGTTCTCAATGGATTAACCTTAATAGATCATTTCTCTCCATCGATCCGCTTGGATTATAATAAAACTCAACTTACTATAATTAGGTGACTTTCTAATTTAAATATATCATTAACTCTAAATCGATTAACCTTATTCGTTTAAATGAATGCTAAATTTATAATTTAGATGTAAATTTCGTAATGATGATGAATGAATATGTGAAATTGTATATATATATATATATATATATATATATATATATATATATATATATATATATATATTCAACACTATAATATTCTAATGGGTAAAATACACAATTTAAACAAATTCAGACATTTATCAGTTTAGAAAAACAAACGGTCTTATTGATTCAGATTTCAAACTTTAGCACCGCCTCTTATAAATTAGAAGTGAAATAAGACTTCAGACTTCAGCACCTCTTGAAAAACAAACGCCACCTAAGTAGAGTAAGGTGCTCAGTGGCATTGCAATCCATTAAGTAAAGGGCTTTGGGTGCACAAGAATTGTACTTTTTGACAGCCAGGTTTGATCATTAAGGTTCATATGCAGTACTCAACCTACAAGATAGCACAGGTATCATTAATCCATGATTTACTTTCTTCATTAGGAAGCGGTTAAAAGGTTATTCCTTGGGTTCATGTTCAAGTGTCAATTTGGGAGTTTGCATCTTCGGGTTTCGAAGCATAGCTTTTCAGTTGGTATCAAGAATGTTCCGCTGTTTATATATCAAATCAATCAATAAATAAAAACGTTAGATTACCAAACGTTCAATTTGCCACTCAAATGAAAACATATAAATATATCAAGAAAAGCTTAAGATCGCAACCAGACCACCTCCACCTTGTTTAAAACAAACTCTGCTTGCATAATCCCTTCAGTTTGATTTTACCAGTTATTAATTAATGCAGTAGAATGAATACACTTCCAAGTCATCTAAAGAATTAAACTATAAGAATTAGTAAAAAAGAACCACCATCATGCAAGCCATCTTGTCACAGGAGTAGATGGTAGAAATAAGAAAGGGGTATTTCAGTTTCAAGGCACCAGAATCTCCATTTTTGTGTAACATAATTTATAACTGGGGCTAACCTTTACCACCCTGCCAGTGGATTATTGCATTTTAACATGGCACATACAGCATTCAAAATATAGTATCACACTATCACATATAAACTTCACCTTGAGTGGCTTTAAAAGTTGAAAACAAATTGCTCATAAGAAACTTAGACTAAAGCCAATATGTACAATAGTGCAATAACATCACCTCACCACACCATCTATGTTAAAGGATCGTACCCATTGTCTAGAAAGAAACCTGGATACTTATATTTGGGCAAAACACTTGTTCTGGAAAAAAACAAGACTTTTCAAAAAGGAATCTCCAACAATGTATTCGAATATATCTTTTAAAAGCCAAGATAAAGCATGATGGCACTTAAACTTTTCCATGTAGGCATTATAAGAGCCCAATTAGGCAAGAAACTAAAGACTATCTAATAGTTTTGGGGTTTATTACAATAGTGTAAAGCACATCCCAAAGAAGACCACAGTAAACCACAAAAGATATACAAGCACAGGGGTCAAAAATCCCAAAACATGTAAATGATAATAAAAGTGTCTAGTTTTCATAGATCACAAGTCAATTTTAACTCTGCTTTGCCTTTTTGAGCATTTTCGTAAGTTACAAAAATTAGATCTCCAGCAATCAATCAAATCATTTGGATGAAGACTACCATACACTCCTTTCCGTTTCAAACTATCTATTGTCTAGAGAATAGAGAGTAATATAAATTGCACTTTTAGTTTACCTAAGACTTGCAATCAATCAAAGCCCAAAATATAATTGCCTTTGAATTCAAATAGCAACAAAAAAACGATGATCAAGTAGTTAATAGTTAATACCTCTTATAGACTTCGCCAAAAGTGCCGCCCCAAAGCCTCTTCCTAAACAATCCATGCATACACTGATGCCCCTCCCACAGCTCAAGTCCGCCGGTCACAATCCCCGGCACAAACACCACCGGATGTTTCACCTTCAAACCTTCTTTCAAACATTTAACACCAGGAGGATCCGGCATCGGTCCAGTGATCGCCTCCGTCACATATTGTGGAAAAGACGACGGCATCGCATTGTATAGAAACAACAATAGCCACCAAACAGAGCACACGCATCCAACAAACCAGCAACAGTTATCAATACACGAATAATTTTTGCTCTTATTATTTTTCTCTGACCTTTTGGATGCTTTTTCTTCCTTATCATCGTCTTCGTCTGGCTTCGGATCTGGACGCTGCTCTACTTCGTCCTCTGATTGCTTCTTTCTCCGAATTATTGCCATTAACTACTTCAAGTAGAATCAATCAGCAAATAGAGGAGGAAACGTGAGTTCCGCGGTTGAAAGCGATGGAGTATGCGTAGTCCGGCGGTCGCTGAGGATGATGGATGCGGCGGAGACATGGCTGAGAAAATTTGTGGAGGATTTTAGTAGGATTGGGTGAATGCGTGAACCAGCACTGTCGTGGGTCCGGCGTGGAATTTATTTTAATATTTTATTCCTCGAGATAATTGTTTATTTTTATCAAAAAAAAAATCAATCATTTTTCTTTTTTATTTATCTTAAATAAATGAATATTTTTAATAGTTTTATTAAAGAAAAATTAATCGTTTTAGCTATTTTTAATCGATGGTTTAACCTTCTAGTCACTTTCTTCCTATTTTTACTTAAATAGTCCCTCTTCATAAAAACATAGATTCACAATTGTAAACCTAAGTAAAAAGTATAATATTTAAGACTCCAGGGGTAAGATTTTCAAATTATGTCCACTCACTTAGGGGTTGTTCGGTTGTGTTTTAATGGGATGTATAGCGTATATGGCTTATTCGCTCAGCCATAACAAGTCGTTCGTTTGTGGCTTATTCGCTCAGCCGGTGACTTAATCGGTCAGCTAGAAACCCTTACTCCTTTACACTCAGCGTTCTAATTTCCCCCAATTTCCCAAACTACCCTTATAACAAACAACCCTATTTTCACACCTCCCACTTCTATGTAACGATTACTGCTTCAAACCGAAAGAAATCGATGCTCCTTCTCCACCATCATAGATTTTTGTCTCCCTATGGTTTTCGTTTGTTCCATGTGGTTTTCGATTTTTTATGTGATTTGTTCCATGTGGCTAAATTTAAAAGCTTTTAACCTAGTTTCATAATATCCACTCATACATAATTGGTAAATGTGAATTACGTTTTGTATGTTTTTCATAAATAGGGGTTGAAAGTATAAAACATTTCTTATCTTTTGCATGAGTTCGTAAACACAAAGGTTTTTTAACAGAGGTGTGGGCTATTTCAGTAAGAATAAGAAGAAGGCTAGGAGATTAAACTATCAACAAAAAATAACTAAAACAGTTAATTTCCCTTTATTATATCATATCTCAAGTCACGTGTTTTTTTAGAAGAAGAAAAAATAGCAATTATTTTAAAGAGTAAACTGCAATTTTGGTCCCTGTGGTATGTTGTTTTTCTCACTTTTGGTTCTCAGAAAATTTTTATTGCAAGAAAAACCCTGTGGTATGCAAAAGTGCTCGATTTTGGTCCCTCAAGACTAACACCGTTAGGTTGCCTCTGTTAAAGCCCCCATGTGCATGTCACATGAGGACATTTTAGTCCTTTTACTTTATTTCTTTTGTTTCACTAAAGACAAAAAAAAACACAGGGTCAAAAATGAAATTTCCTTTTACTTAGAAATTTAAGCTCTCAATTATTATTGAGAGCCCAATCGCTGAACCTCCGCCTCACCGCCACCGGAATCCCTTTTCCTTGTACCGCTGTTCGCCGCCCTCACCCAACCGTCTCACCGCCACCGGAATCCCATTTCCGAGCACCACTTTATACACAATCCCCAACCCACTCTTCCCCAACACATAAGCATAAGCCCTCACCCACCAACTCTCCACCATATCCACCGCCACAACCACCACTACCGTTGTCGTCGCCGCTTACACAAGGAAACGAACAAAACCTAGATTTCTGATTTCCCCCAAATCGGCGTTTTCCGGTACAACTGCAGCCATTTGGAGGGTGTGGATTGATTGGGGAGGTGGCGATGGCTTTGAAAGAGTAGAGAGTAGACTGCAATTTTCGACAGCATAAAGAGAGTAGAGAGAGAGATATGAGAATCGAGAGAAGAGATAGAGAGAGATATGAGAATCGAGAGAAGAGATCGAGAGGCGATAGAGGTCGGCGTCCCTGTGGTTTGCGATTTTGTAGGTCTCTTTTTGTTACTGTGGGGTAAAAGGGTTTCATGGAAGGGACGATAGATATATATATATACACACTATATAAATATATACGTATATAATTAATATATTATAATATTAAATATAATAAAATATATAGTAATTGCAATTTGGTTCCTATGGTTTTTGTCTTTAGTGAAAAACAGAAAAATAAAGTAAAAGGACTAAAATGTCCTCATGTGCAAGTCACATGAGGGGCTTTAACAGTGGCAACCTAACGGTGTTAGTCATTAGGGATCAAAACCGAGCACTTTTACATACCACAGGGTTTTTCTTGCAATAAAAATTTTCTAGGGACCAAAATTACAGTTTACTCTATTTTAAATTTTACGATGTGTTATACACTTTTTTGCATTCTGTGTTCCAATTAATATCAAAATTTACACTTTGTTTTAATTAATCATTGTTTTAAAATAATACATATGATAATTGATTAAAAATATTTTAATTTCTTTAAGTTTTTTTCTTAGATCTATTTCTTCCAAAAAAATGTATTTTCATGTGAATGTTAAAGTTGGAAAGAATTTTCATTTGTGGGCTATAGGGGTGAGCAAACGGGCGGGTCGGGCGGGTTCGGGTTTTTCATTTCGGGTTAATCGGGTTTCGGGTGGAAGTTGGAGGCCCCGAAACCCGTCCTAAGTCTAAATCGGGTTGTCGGGTTCGGGTGGTGATCGGGTTGTCGGGTTTCGGGTTCGGGTTTGGGTTGGGCCGATCCTAACTGTTTGCATACTTCAGTCACTGAACATATATACACTCACTGCACATATATATATATATACACACACTGCACATATATATTTATATATACACACACTGCACGTAAATACATATATAGGTATATATATACACACACTGCACATATATATATATATATATATATACACACACTGCACACACATATATATATATATATACACACACTGCACACACATATATATATATATACACACACTGCACACACTGCACAACATATATATATATATATATATATATATATATACACACTGCACACACACACACTCACACTGCACAACATATATATATATATATACACACACTGCACAACATATATATATATATATACACACACTGCACACACTGCACAACATATATATATATATACACACACACTGCAGCAACATATATATATATATATATAAAATATAAATAATATTTAAGAAAAAAAAAATATATATATATATATATATAGTTCGGGTTTCGGACGGGTTCGGCCTGAAAAATCCCCCACCCGCCCCGATCCGATTTACCCGATTACCATGTTCGGGTTCGGGCCACTCGGGTTCGGACCAATCGGGTCGGTCGGGTTTTGCTCACCCCTGGTGGGCTAGTTGACCAGGTGGAGATGCACTGTCGACATTTAATCGATGAATGATTGTATTGTGGGTCGTCCGACGTCCGTCGATACCGATACCGTTGGAGAGGATTATGAATTGGTGGGGATTTTATCCTCAACCTTTAGCTTCGGTTTCAAATGCAAGTGCGGATTGACGTGTATGTGGTAGGGTCCCAGACATCCTATAATATGGTGTTCAACGTTTGAAAAAGAAACAAATCACTTAAGTTTTCTAAAATTAAGATTCCAGACCCCAAGTTAATCAAGGTGGTGCCCAGAGGCGGACCCAGGGAATTTTTCTTACGGTGGCACATTTGATGAACCTAAAAAATTTCCACATCGTCCGATGTTGTTTTAGCCTAATTCTACTGCTTTGAGAATTTTTTTTTTTTGATTTTTTTCTCGATTTCGAGGAACTTTAAAAACAAATCAACTTCGAGAGAACTTTTCGAGTTTTTTTGGTTGATTTTAAGAGTTTTTTTGGGGATTTTTGGTTGATTTTAGAGTTTTTTTTATACGGTTGCACCATTTAAAACGATACGGTTGCACCCATTAAAACGATACGGTTGCACCCATTAAAACGATACGGTTGCACTCTTCACACGACTAAATTTTTTTACCCTTCCCCGGACGAACGATACGGTGGCACGTGCCACCGTATGCCCAAGGCTAGGTCCGCCACTGATGGTGCCCCACCTTGGCAGCTCAAAAAAAACATTCAGGGTGCGTTTGGTACGCAGACAGGACGGGACAGGACAGGACAGCTGCTCAGTGTTTGGTAACACATAAATAGGACTGGACAGGACAGAACAGGACCAGTTAAATGACCCATTTACCCCTAGTGATTTGTTTAGTGGTGGTGGCGGTGGCGACGGCGGTGGTGGCGGTCGTGGTGGCGGCGACGGCGATGGCAGTGGTAGTGGCGGCGGCGACGGTGGTGGTGGTGGCGGCGGCGGTGGCGGGGGTGGTGGTGGCGGCGGCGGTGGCGGGGGTGGTGGTGGTGGTGGGAAAGAAAGAAGAAGAAAAAGAAGGGGTATATTTGTCAGAAAAATCCTTGTTCCACTTAGTTCTAGGGGGTAAGCATAGAACACCCTTGTCCCATGATGGTTCCACTTAGTTCTACATTTGGTCGCACCAAACATGGGACAGGTGTGTCCTGTCCTGTCCTGTCTCATGTTGTCCACCCTACCAAACGCACCCTCAAGGCCTGATTCTTCTACCAATCGACCTCTATGTTTCCATCAACTACACAACAACACCTTGCGTAGCATACATAAGTAAAACGTATATAGCGTTTTTTGTCTTGTGTTTTTAGAGCATCTTCAATTGATTCTCTAAAATGAAGAAAATAGGTAAAATGGAGATTTTGAACCAATCTTATGCTTTAACAAAATTCCTAAAAGAGAAAGTGGATAAGAGAAGTTTTTTCACCAAATATGGAGAACACCCAAAAAGATGATTACCATGTGAGAGAAATACCTTTTTAATATATTTCTACCAATAGAAAACTTTGAGAATAAATATTTAGAAAGATAAATAATATTTTAATAATGTAATTTTTTTTAGGATTTTAACTTTTGCTTCTTCATTTTGTAGAATCTACTGTTCAATTTATTTGGTTTTGACCAAGTTCCCTACTATAAACTCATGTTCAGCAACTTTCATGAGGTTGGTGTAATTGTGTATGCTTTTTAGTTGGGCCTTTTACAATCTTATAACGTATGCCGATGCTATGGATTTAAGCCCATATAGGTGAATGGTATTTAGACACGACTAAACAAGTTGCATTTGATTCGGTAAGAAATTGAGTTAACGTGAAGAACGTGAGAAATAGATTTGAACCCTTAATCAATTTTAGTCTTTAAGTCCACCCATGAATCGTACTTGATACGAGAATTGATCTGATGTTTCTAGATGCATGTCATTCTAATGTGTATCCAACGGTTGATAACCACTTCTCAGAGCGTTGGACTCTCCAACAGCTATGCTAAAATGGAAAAAAGAGGGATTTTAGCATCTTTTTGCTCCAACAGCTATGCTATCTTGTATGCTAAAATAGAGAAAAGATGAAAGATAAGGTTAAAATCTCTAAATTTGGAGAAATTTTCTTGTATGCTAAAATTAGAGAAAAAGATGAAAGAGAAAAATAATATCTTATTATTTTCGCCAATAAAAGACATTTGAGTTAAAAGATGAAGGAGAGAGAAGTGATATTTTATTAATGTATTGATTATTAAACCCCTAGGCCATAGGAACAAACAGCCCCATACAAGCAGAAGGAAAAAGAGAAAATAGTAAAAACTACCCTTCTATTCAACAACAACAAAAGATAACGCGACACCCAAAACCCGACAGCGGCGAAGGAGTAATGTTTCCGTTTTACCATCTGCGACAGTCTTCGACAGCTTACCGCAGAGAGGACGGATTTGCGAACCACCGATATTTTGTTGTTGCGCCTTTTGATCCATTCTAAAATGACCGTTTGGAACTCGTACACTTGATCCACAATTTTTATTTTATCTAACGTCCACTCCTCTTTGTCTTCACGGCCTCTTTCGAGATGAATATCTTCTAATCTTCGGGTGAGATTTTCTAGCTCGCCAATTTCCCTTCCCCTCGGCGGTCTCCTCCAGTTCCAACTCCACCTCCACGAGTCTTCCGTCCACGTTCCCCTTTCCGCGATTTTTACATTTTGGTCCAACTCCAAACGATAGAGTCTTCCAAAATCTTCTTTTAACGTCGTTGTTCCCGTCCAAATCTCTTTCCAAAAGCTTGTGTCCTTCCCGTCACCGACTTTCTTCCGAAACGAATTTGAAAAGGCAATACCCATGTTGTCTACTTCCGCACCGATCCGAGCTATATTACTCCAAACCGAACCCCTCCTCCCCAAAAAAATCTACATCTCACCGTTTCCAACTCTTTCATCACTCCACTCAGGGCTCGATACAACGAGAAGAAGTACAAGGGAAGACTACCCAATACCGACTTTACCAATGTCAACCGCCCACCAAACGAGATCACCTTTGCTTTCCACGATGCTAGCCTCTTTTCCACCTTCTCTATAGTCGGTCTCCGATGTTCCACCCATTTCATCGACACTCCTACCGGGAGTCCTAAATAAGTGAACGGAAGGGATCCCACGCTTCTCGCCCAACTTTGGATTTCTTCCTCCGAAACACCCAATCCATAGATTTTGCTTTTGCATACATTGATTTTTAGCCCCGACAACAAGTGAAAACATTTAAGGATTTTTAGGAGGTTTTTTAGATTGCTTAAGTTCCACTTACCAAAGAAGATGGCGTCATCGGCATATTGTAAATGTGAGATTGGGACATTGTTCGCCCCCACTTTGATGCTTTCAAATAATCCCTTGTTCACCGCCTCCTCCGTTAATATGTGTAAGCTTTCGGCCGCGATGAGGAAAATGAATGGTGCCAAAGGGTCACCTTGTCGTAAGCCTTTACCCATCAAGAATTCCTTCGTTAGGCTTCCACTAACAAGGATTGACATCGAGGCGGATTGGAGGCAAGCCTTTATCCACTTAACCCATTTATCTCTGAAACCCATTTTTTGCATGCTATCTAACAATCCCACTCCACGCTATCGTAGGTTTTTTCAAAGTCTACCTTAAAAATCAAACCTTTTTTTCTTCTTCTTCCGCATAAAGTCAATTACCTCATTTGTTATGAGAACCCTGTCAAGAATATATCGTCCCTTCACGAATGCACTTTGAGTCTCACTAATTATCTTCGTCATCATGGTCTTTATTCTTTCCGCTAACACCTTTGCTATCGTCTTATAGAAGACACCAATTAGGCTAATTGGCCTAAATTCACCAAGATTGGTCGGGTTTGCAACTTTGGGGATCAACGTAAGGAAATATGAGTTACATCCCCGACTAATCTCTCCTTTTTTGCCGAACCACCGTAACGCCCTCATGAGATCATCCTTTATTGTGCTCCAAAATCTTTTTATAAACCCAAAAGTGAAACCATCCGGTCCGGGCGCTTTGTTATTCCCGCAACTTTTAATTGCATTCAAGACCTCCTCTTCGTCGAATGGTCGCTCCAAGTAATCGGCTTCCTCGCTTGACAAATTTTTAAACAAATCTTCACGAAGAAAAGGGCCTCCGGATCTACTTGACGACAACTTTTCTTTGAAAAACTCAAAAGCAAAGTTCTTAATCACACTTGGCTCATCCGTCCACCCGCGTTTGTATTCAAGCCTCTGATCGAATTCTTTCGCTCTCTATACTTAACCGCCGCGTGAAAAAGCTTGGAGTTTTCGTCTCCTTCCATGATCCATCTAATGGATGAACACAATCATGTGAATATTATTCATGGTAAAATTAATAATTTTAAAATTAAACAGTTTTAACATGTATAATTTTCTTGGAAAGAGTCCAAAAATATAAAATATATGATATTTATTTGTTTTCTCATTTGAGAAGCAAATTGAATGTTTGGTAATCTAACGTTTTTGATTAATTTGATATATGAATATGGGGACATTCTTCTTGACAGCCATGCTTTGAGATGCAAATTCGAGGTTTAGCTTAACTGATAATAAGGTTTGGACATTTGTGGATCATCCTTATAGGACACATGTTAGAGTCCTGCAAAGCCATTAGAGATTTTCCTGATTGTTTTCCAGAACTCCTAAGATTAGTCGAGGTGCACACAAGCTGATCTGGACACCCTCGATTAAAAAAAAGATGCAAAGTCCCATACTGATACTCGAACACGAATCCTAGGCATAACGAGTTCATAATCAATAGATTAAATCATGGATTGTTGATATATGTGTTATGTTGTATATTTAAGGGCCGTTTACAAAACGCTTATCTGGGTAAGTGCTTACCAAGTCACATTAGCTTACCGGATGAATATGACAAGAACTAAGAATCTTACCTGGTAAGAGCGGAAGCAAGCATCGAGAGTCGAAAGCAAGGGCCGAGAGTCTTACCCGATAAGTGAGTGTGACGGCTCTTACTACGGTTAGCGCTTACCGGCTAAATTGTTGCATACAATGCCATTTTGGTGGACTAAAATCTTACCCGGGAAGTAAGTTATAGTGTTGAATTTTACCGGTAAACACTTATTCGGGCAAGTGATTAGGTAAACGACCCCTTAATTATACATTTGGATGTGAAAATTTATTAGTTCATCGCAACCAAGGCCCTTTACATAATGAATTGCTATCCCACATACCATCTTGCTCAACTTAATGATAAAACCCATAAATAGATTAAAGAAATGATTATGTTATACCGAGGGGGTGTTTGGGATTGCTTATTTAAAACAACTTAGGCTTATTTTCAAAAGTGTTTATCAACTTATGTTGTGATAAAAAGGAATTGAGGGTAAAAATGTAATTTGAGCAAATAAGTTATAAACAATTTCAAATAAGTTAAAATTGATTAACTTATCAAAAACAACTTATTTGTGGTGAAGAAAAATCATAAGCACTTTTTTTTAATTCAAACACTAAAAATAGCTTATTTGCAGTGAAAAAAAAACAATAAGCAAATAAGTAAAAAATATAATCCCAAACACCCCCTGAAAATATGTATTTATTGTAGGTTGTTAAGTTTATATAGAAACACCACATAAAATTGTAACGATTTTTATAACGCCTTGATTTATTCTTAGTTGATATATGAATAAATGAAAACTAATTAGAACAAAAACAATAAATGTATTATGACATTAATTATTTTGTAAATAGAAATTATATTTTATTACGCAATGAAAAAAGTTAATATGGCGTAAGTGTGTTCGTCATGCAGTTTTCTAACCTGGAACATGAGACTGCTATTATCGACAGCAATCGTCAATTAACGCCATTGACATCCTTCGACGTAACAAAATGCGGCGTACCTTTGTTTACTTGATCTTTTTACCTACTTGGAATTTCTCGTAAACGCATTTTAACCCTATTGATATCTTGAACACTTCTTTCGTCTCGAACGTTTGTAGACGTTTCACACGTGATGTAGACCGGTAGGACATGCGTTTTCTAAGTTTGACTAAAGAGGGTGGACAGGGTAATGGCCCATGCATACCCCAAAAATTACTCCATGTCCCGATTTCTTCATCCATTAAACGATCATCACTATCATCTTCGTCTTCTTTAGGAATCTTTAAAACCTCAACAACAACGACAACATTCTCTTTTATGTTTCCCTCAAAAAATGGAGACTCGTTCAAATCAGGAGTCTAGTTCAAATATAGAATGAGTCTCATTCAATTGTCAACGGCAGGTTCAAAAACCATAACGAGTTTTGTTGAAAAATCAAAGTTGGGATAAGTTTGATATTGTTGCGGGAACTTATTATTGACGTTAGTGGTTTGAACAAAATTTTGTCGTGGAAATAAACTATGGCCACCATATTGATTTCCATCACTACCTTCACATCTAGTAAAAAAAACTGTTGATATCTAGTTTGATACCCAATAACATGGAAAGAAACTTTCTGGTTGATTTCCTAAACAATATGGATTTCCACCGCCATCTCCGTATGTTGTAGGAAACTGATGATACATATTTTCATTCCTCATAACAAGAAAATGAACTATCTGCTTGATTGATCATGACACCAAATCCATCTCCACCATTACCACCACAATGGACAACAAAAAACGTCAACGTTTGTGGTAATTTGGTAGACCACGTTTTCAAACGTCGGAACATCATCGTCAGTACCAAACTAAAATATCTCTCTATCACTATAGAGTTTTTGTAAAATAAGCTAAACTCACTAACTAAACATAATCTTTTCGCCACCAACTTAAACAATGGAGTTAATGTTAAGGGCGACGACAATTGTAATGTACGTTTCAGAGCGCCATTAATATACTCGTTAACACCATTAACTTTTTGTAACGAACCACCACTCTGAAGATATACGCTAACAATATCAGTAGGACGTGAATTCATATTTGTTTCAAATAGGCAAGGAGATAGATAATTTTGTATGGTGTGTTTGATCTTCAAAACAACACCTAGGTTTATTGGAAAAAAACTTTGGGCAAAATCAGGGTTTTGGCGAACACGTGTCGCCGTGCGGTGACGACACGTAAGCGATCGGTCAAATCGGTCAACTCAAACATGATGGTGCCATCCCCAGTCAAAGTCGTCCAAAAAACAATTTTGCCAATAGCCAAATACTGACAACGGCAAACACGTGTCGCCTTCTGATGCGTCGGTGCAACGATTGCCGCTAGTGGCATCCACTTGCAAGGTGTTGTCGATAGCCTAGTGACTTGGAGCTCTCTCATTAGGCCACGTAACGCCGGTAAAACCCATATTTTTTAGCCAATCGTAGACGAAAATGGGTATCATTGTAAAAAAATTCTAAATAAACTACCTTGTTAAATGGGTTCGACCAAAAAGGCTATTTAAGCCATTTCTCCTTTTTATTTATTAATAAGTTAAAAGTGAGACGATAACAAAAAAAAATAATCTATATATATATTAAAGGAAAATCCACTAACAATGATGTGGCACATTGTTAGAGTAAGATTTGCCTAAAGAAATTTTCTCATTGTTTTGAATTTTTTAAATATTGAAGAAGTTAAAGACTATACTACCCTAAATGAAAAACATGTATTTCATTATAAGAAGGTTTTTTTGGTAATTTCATTTTCACTTTAATTAGCTTTAACTTTCAAGCTACACAACTTTCTAGATATATTCATCATAGTCTTTTCATATTTCCATCATCTAATTAAGAAAAAACCTTAACTCATAAATGTCCTAGACTTTTTAGTTTTCTATTCCGTTTTTATCCCGTCTATATATTATATCTCATTTAACATTTTTTCTTTTGTTTTACTGAATCCTCCATCATATTGCAAATTATACAATCGAATGTCTAATGAAGATAGAAAGATTTTTTCTTTTATTTTACCGAATTCTCCATCATATTGCAAACTACACAACCGAATGTCTCATCAAGATGGAAGCCATATTTTATGGTTTATTTTATGTTTTTATGTGAGCTATTTGATGTTATTGATGTGTTATGTATTTTTGTAGAATTTTTATCGTGAAACCGTTATTCTTCCTCTATAAATCCATGTAAGAGTTGTTATATTTTATTTTATGATTTGTCTCGGTTATATATTGTTGATAAATGTTTTTATTCCATGCTATTATATTTGTTAAGTATTGTTATGTCTATTGTTCTGTGTGATATGTCGTATTTATGTGTCTCTAAATAGTTTTTTTATTGTTCATACTGAATGTTATATAACCTGTTGGTGCAAGTGTACCACATCTCTATATATTTATATATATTTATTTTGATGATTACAAACACACCGTATTATTGTTTATCTAACAATCCAATCCAAGTGTACAGTTCTTGAAGAACACGAAGATTTTATCTGAAGAGTTCAAGACGGAAGATTTACGTTGTCATTAGTGTTTATAATTTATAATGATAAACACCCTAAAATAATATACCACTTGGATATTTCTAAAAACCCAATAAATGATTTTAATTAAATATGGTTTATTGAGAAAGATTGGTTGCGTCCTGGAAGCTGCATATTCTGACGCAGGTATACCGCGAAGAATGCCCGGTATACCGCGGGTACATATTCTGACGCAGGTATACCGCGAAGAATGCCCGGTATACCGCGGGTACAGTTTACGTTTGTTTTTGCAGGGTTGACCTTTCTCTTCTGACACGTACTTTATTACTGCACGGTATACCGCGTGCTTTTGGCGGTATACCGCGGATGCATATATCCGTTGGAAGAGGTGCTATATAATGCATGCGAAGGTGGAGAAGAAATAAATACAGATACAAACCAACAGCCATCTCCTCATCTGATCTCTCCCAACTAATATTCCATACTACATATTATCACTACATATTTATTTTATAAAACGTTTTTATAAAATATCCAAGTGATAAATATTATACAAGAGTGATTTCCATTGTGAGTTATACTCCTCTTGTAAGTGTTTGAATAACGGGTGTGTGATCCTGTATATCTCAATAAGCTAGAGCTTGAGAGCCTATTGCTTTCCTTTGTATTTGGTTTGTATTCTACCGTAAAGAATACGTTTATTGGATCGTGTCGGGAAGTGTCTCGGCTAGTGATTTACCAAGTTGTGGTAAATCACTAAATCTCCGTGTCAAGTATCTCTATCCCTTATCTCTTTATATTTCCGCTGTGCATTTAATTATATCTGTTTATATAATTATTGTATATTCATTGCATTTATACTCTGCTTTATTTACTATATTTATACTATCCTGTATTTATACGTATCTGTTGTGTTTTCATATACTCTGTTGTATTTACATTATTAAGATATTTTTATAAAAGAATTTTTGAAAGTAAAAGTTTTAAATACAACCTTACCCCCCCCCCCTTAGGTTGTCCAACATAACCATAAACTTTTTCAGGTAACAAATAATACATAATATTTTATGATTTGTGTGAGTTGTTATTGATGAATGTTTTTTTAATTTCTTCCTTATTATTATATTTTATTCATTATGATTTTTCGTCCCTCATTTTTCGAAAGTTATTTATGTTGTATGTGTATTACTTTTTATGAACCTTTTTATTTTGCATAACTTTGTTTTACTAATATCGTTGTAGTTATTCAAGTTTTATTTTTTGTTTCTTGACAACAGTTGTAATTATTATGTGTAAACCTCTTCATAATCTGTTAATAATTAAGTTGTAAAACAAACATTATTAGCTAAAATGGAAGATTAATTTTATGTACACTAATCGTAACAGTTAATATTCCACATATGATTGAAACTAACCATCTTCGTACAAATTTTAACTTTAATGTCAAATCAATATTTTGCAACAAAAAAAGTGTATGTCATTCTATTTGTTACAAGAAACAATATCAATGAAAATATATAATTTACATCTAAACAACCCACTAAATTTATTGTCTTATACTACATTTAATTAGTTGTCATTGATCAAATTGCATTTTATCTTAACTTAATACGGATTTTCTAACAATAATTTTTTGTCGTCGTCCAACACGAATATATAAATGAAGGCTATAAGGTATTAACATGAAATAATGGAAACTTATTATCCTCAAATCAATATTGTAATTAAACTTGGGTTATCCCACGTTGATAAGAAAAAGGAATATTAGAAAATGTAGTTGTGTGTATGAAAGGAGAACGATAGCTTGAAAATCAGTATCAGATTCTTCACAAATAATCACAAATATCAATTTATTTAATAACTACCACTTTTCTTATACAACTGCAATTATAATAAAAAAATGGAAATAACTATTTATTAAAGTTCTTAACACACTAATAGTTGTCATGTTATTTTTCGGTTAAGAAATTACCTTTGATAAAACAACATTTCTTGCATAGTACTTTTATGTATGGAGAATAAGCTGAAGAATCACTATTATGCACGTGCTAATTTGGTTAGAGTTTAGAGTTATACTTGCGATGAGTAGACACACCTATCATGTTGGACTCAACTTTACATATTGAGTTTTATCTAAAATACTCATCTTTTTCATGTTTTTGAAACAAATCACAATATTTATTGCTACTTTTTTTCGTGTTTAACATCCACGTTATACTTCATACAATGCTCTCACGTCTAATGTCATAGACTCTAAAATCGGATAAAATATACAACTGAAAGAATTATAATTTCACACCATAACCAACTTATATATGTAATTTTGATCATAAGATTTCGTTACCACGCAACGCGCGGTGTCACACCTAGTATCTTTTAAATAAAAACTTCAATCGTAAGATGCTCTAAATTTACCACTGTTCATGCCGAAGCCAAAAACAACTAGGATCATGTGATTAACCCCCTATTTATTATTCTACTTCATAATCACCCCAAACATAAAATCATAATAATACATTAATAGAGGTGGGTTAATACGAGAACGCAAACTATTTAAGAAAAAATAGCCGTCACGTACAAAATCATATATAATTACGTGACTTTTACCACCACTTTAAGTCGCGACCAAAGTTGCGTGTGCCTAGTTTTTGCAGTTAATGTAAAATCACATGTGATTTTGCACATGATTTGTTGTTTTCTTAAATAGTTAGCGTTCTCGTTTGAACCTTCCTCTACATTAATATGCGTGAATTATATTTTTTGTCCATGTGTTTAGGGTTTTTTAACTGGCCTAGTTCTTATTTTATTAAAAAATAACGGAATGTGTTTATGTGGTTTTTTTTAATGTCCTAAAAAAATTAATAAGTTGAATCTTTGTTGCATTAGAACATCTCCAACAGCTATGCTAAAATTGGAAAAAAAAAATTAGCAATTTTTTGCTCCAACAACTATGTTATCTTCTATGCTAAAATAGAGAAAAGGTGAAAGAGAAGATAAAAATCTCTAAATTTAGAGATATTTTCTTGTATGCTAAAATTAGAGAAAATATGAAAGAGAAATAATATTTTATTCTTTCCACCAATAAGAGACATTTGAATTAAAAGGTTAATGTAACACCCTCTATTTTGGAAAGAGCAACTAAATAAAAATTTCGATAAAATTCCTTCTACAAAACCATCAATGGAAATACCTCAACTTTAAAAACATAAAAAATTATTCCAACATTCAATAACTTAAATCACACCAAAACTAAGTAAGGTCGGGTGTTACTTAACCCAATTACAAATTGCTATTCCCAAATATAAATGCGAAAGACTTCACTAAGTTAAACGTTCATCGAGCACACAACTAGCACTCAAACTCTTCACAGTGTCTCTAGCACTATTTCCCAACCGGAACTTGATGCACATGCCGACAAATAAAAAGGTTAGGCTAACGCCTAGTGAGTTCAATAATTTATATCATGAGCAAAATAATTCATTAAACGAAAAGAGCACAATTTAAATCATGATTTTCCGAAAAAGTTTATATAAATATGCAAACAACTCATTTTTCTAACGTGCACAATTTCAGTAACAAAAGCTCCAATATATATAACGGTTTCCAAAATGAAATCAATTCCATAACTTACTCAAAAAGGCGGATAAATATTTAATTTCCAAATAGTATAAACAGGAATAAAACTTTATTATTCAAAACATCCAAACACGGATGAGACATAATACGTCGCCCACAAATCATGGAAAATAATCCATATAAATATAAAACGTCACCGAAAACATGGATATAGATAAATACCCAAAACAACATCTTTCGGTGACTGGGGAGACCCGGTTCCATCGAATGTGGCGGGCACACAAAGTTAAGCCACTTATCAACGTTCTTGGATTATAATCATAAGCATAGGCGGACCCAGAATTTGTTTCATACGGTGGCACCTTTGACGAACCTAAAAAATTTCCACATCGTCCGATGTCGTTTTATCCTAATTCCACCGCTTTGTGGAAATTTTTTAAGTTTTTTTCTCGATTTCGAGGAATTTTTAAGTTTTTTTTATCGATTTCGAGAGAACTTTTCGATTTTTTTGGTTGATTTCAAGTGTTTTTTTTATTATTTTTGGTTGATTTCAATTATTTATTGACGAGATTTTAATAATATTTGATGCACGTAAACATATTACAAACTCTAACCATATCCTTCAATGGCTAGACAACATTTTTCTTTTCTTTTATATATGCTAGGACATCTTTTTTTAATTTCTTAAATAATTTCAAATAATTTTTTAAGAGTTCCTTATATTTTCACATAGCCCAATAGATATTTTACAACATAAACTTTGTGAATCATCTCGTAAATTTTAACAATTTTTTTTATCGACCTAATAAGTGAAGCCTAGGAGAACCGACGACCCAACTACCGTCCATGTACGATCCATACTAGATCTGACCAACTGCCTAGGGAGGCAAGTATGAGGATCAACCGATAGTGGACGAGAGGATTGCTTTTTCCTTGAATAGTTCTTTCAAAAAACGAATCAATATCAATGATTTAGGGCCTGTTCGGTAGCGGCTTAATGGGCTGTCTGGGAGATATGGCTGATTCGCACAACCATATCTACCCGTTCGGTAGCGGCTTAATGGAAAAAAAGAAGCTGACCGAATCGGCTGGTAAAATAGAATCCTCTACATTCAACTCCCCTTTTTCCTTTATTACCCCTCTCCCAACTACCCCATTAATTGGAAAAAATAAACCCCCTCTCTCTTTCAGCCTACCATCACGTCCTCACCACCGGCCACCTCACCACCGTCGACTTCTTCAAGCCTCTGCGTCTGCGTCTCACAGGTTTTCGTCTCATCTTCACAGGTTTTCAGCACTTCGTCTTCTTCATCATCTTCGTTTTCTGGATCTTGATCCTGCAACAGATCGTGGATCTCGTCTCTCTCTTCGCTCCAGTGTTATCTTGGGCTGATCTTGGCCATCCCGCCGTTCGTCTCCTATGGGAAGTTACTAGGAAAATATGTGCAGGAATTGAGGAATTGAAGAAGGGGTTGGAATTCGATCTGTTGAAGGAAGTCGATGGTGGTTTTTGCAGTTTTGATTTTGGTGATTTTGATTTGGGGTTTTATTTGATTTGTGTTTTCACATATTATTTATGTTTGGAGAATCTATGTTTAATCTATTATTTGGATTTGTGTTTCTTTGAGAGCAACTCCATACAGATATTGTAAAAAAAGTTTGATTACACAAATTTGTTTGTTGTTTCATAATCTGGTTTGTTGATTCGATAGGTCTACATAAACTTGTTTGTTGTTCTTGGGTTCTTGATTTGACAGATCGATCTCTAATGTTTTTTTTTAACCAAAGTGTTAAATAGTCATTGTTATTATTAACATGGTTTATTCAGCATAACAACCGAACACCACTTTAGATAAATCAATCCAGACATCTGTATCTGGACAATAACCTTTATCCATTCAGTCCTGAATGGAAATCCTACCGAACAGCCCCTTAGTATGTTAAAATTTTATTAATACTCATCTCAAAATAAATGTCTCATAAATATGTAATTATTATATTTTTTAGTTAAGTAAATAAAAATTTTACTTTTAATAATAAAAGAGAAATTTTCCTCATCTTATTATTAAAAGTAAAATAGGAAAGTAGACATATTATTTTAAAAATAAATATTAATTTAAAGACAAGTTAAAATAGGAATATGAATATTTATTTTAAAACCAAGAGTGATGGTCTCTAACTTTTTGATTTACTTTCACTCACAGTCTTTTTATGTTAAACATAAAATGACCATGAGTGAAAGTAAATTAAACATAGAAGGACCACGAGTGAAAGTAAATTAAACATAGAAGGATCATGAGTGAAACTAAATTAAAAAGTTAGGGAGGTAGATAGTGTAATTTAGGGACCAAATCCAAAATTTGAATAAAGCATAGGGACCATCGGTGTAATTCGAGAAATATATTTTAATACTATTTATTTAATTTCGAGAAATATGTCAAAATCTTGGAAGTACAAGGAGTGATTCTCATAAGCAACAACCATTCAGTAGTAGTAGTAGTACACTACTAGCACCACTCGCCGTTCGACGTTACACCGCCGCTGTTCGAACCGTCCGCCGTCGCCTCGGACTCCGGTACCACATAATATAATAGGGTGGCGCACATCACATGACCACCTCCTTCTCCCTCTATCTCTCTTCCATTGTTGAGAGAGAAATTAATGCACATCCATCACCACCACCAAATCCCTCTGTTTCCGTGCACAACGGGTGAAGTGGAGTGAACAATGTATGTGTTCTTCATCATTATTTGCTTAGGTATTCGGCCACAGATTCGGAGTTTCAACACCTTTACACGATTCCTTGCTTAGTTCTTCATCAATCTCCGCCATTAACGTTTCCATAACGGTCTGTTTATTTATTTACTTCGCGTAAACCACGTTGATTCAAATCTATGTTGATTTTAGTTCAGTTTTTTCTCTGATCGAATTGTGTTCATGGAAACGGTTGCTGCAACCGTGTTCGATTTGGAGTTTTTAGTCGTTTAAGTTCGTTCAAATTGGATTTAACCAAGGGCAGATTTGATTGAATTGAATCCGAATCTGTTTTGAAGACTAGTGTTGGGATCAGGAAATAGAATCGAATATGTTGACTTGTATTGCGTGTTCGAAGCAGCTCAACGGTGGATCTCTTCCCGAACCGGAAGAAGACGACACTGCCGCTACACCTCGCACTAAGCAAGCCATTAAGGCTCTCACATCTCAGGTAAAACTATCGATTTTTTGGACATTTTATTAACAAATCGTGTTGGTTGATCGTTTGATTGAACTTTTTTTTTTCTTTCTCGATACGTGTATTATGAATGATTTTTTTAGATCAAGGATATGGCGATAAAGGCATCTGGAGCATACAAGAACTGCAAGCCTTGTTCTGGATCGTCAAATCATAACGCGACGAATGGGGATTACGTGGACTCTGAAGCAGGTTCAGTGTCTGATAGGTTTCACTGTGGGTACCAGAGAACTTGCAATTCTGCACCTAGGGTTTGGGGGAAAGAAATGGAGGCGAGATTGAAGGGGCTTTCTAGTGGTGGAAGCACACCAGCCTCCTACAGTGACCGAATTGAATCGGTTAAGTTCATGGAGGAAGACGAGCTTAAAGAATGGGTTGCTCAGGTCGAACCAGGGGTTCTCATCACTTTTCATTCATTACCTCAAGGAGGCAACGATCTAAAGCGTATTCGATTCAGGTATGTGTAATTTGTTCTTATTTGATCATGAGTCGAATTGTAGTTCAATTTTTTTTATCTCTTTGTTGTTGTTGTTGGTATCAATAACTTCCAAATTGAAGTCAAATTACGACTCCCATGTGAATTGGACACTAGGTTGAATAATGTCTGAAATTATGGAAGTGGCCCCCAATTGGTTGTGGGTTAACATCATCAATACCACTTAGTTCTTTTCACATACAAATGAAACTAAAGTATAATGCAGACAAATACCTAACCATGGTAAAGGCAAGATACATTCATAAACCCAAATGTCTTGTGGGTCCTCCATTACATTATTTTGTTAACCTTAAGGTTTTGTTGGGTTCAGCCATCTAACATTTTTCATCCAAGTGTTTCATCTATATGCCTTGTGAAAAAATAAAGATGTGATATTGGGTTAATTACTAATGAAACCTGAATTTAGGATGCAAGATACATTACAAGACCATAAAGTTTTGTTCATAAAATCATCTGACATTTTCATTTTTCAGAGTCTCTTTTATTTGCCTATATGTTGTGAGAACTAGTAAAATTGGTAAAAAGGGGAGTGAATTTTAACAGAACTACTATTAATGTTTTATGCGGTGAAAAGTCTTATGACTTTATGTAGAAAACTTTAAACTTCTCAGTTAACTACGGAAATTAAATTGGAGGGGGGGGGGGGGTGCATCTGCTAGCCCCTCTCAGTCTCGGTCATTGGCGGGAAAATAAAGATGTGATTGTGGGACCATTTATTTGATGTGTGGGAATGTATATATGATCCATAAGGCCATCCGTAGCCCAGCGGGATGGATGGCGGGATGGAGCGGGGTGGGCTACGGCATCTGCGGGATCGGCGGGAAGGGATGGGATGGGATGCGGGATCCCCATCCCGTTTCATCCCGAAGAAAATGTGAGGAGGAGAGGTGGGTCCCAGGTGAGAAATGAGAGGGAGTGGGTTAGGGAATGGGGTACGGGTGTTTAGGGATTGTTAGGGATTGAGTGAGGGATGAGAGAAAAGCTGATGTGGCGCTGATGTGGAGTGGAATATTTGAAAGATTCCCTCCATGGGGTACTGATGGCCTAAAACAGTTAATTTACGAATGAGGAAAATTAGATAAACTGAAACCTAGACTCTTATTGGAGATTTGAATTTTTCCTAATTTTGTGTTATTGCATCATGTTGGCAAGAAATGACATACTCATGAATCCTAGAGAATTCTATAGCGTAGTTTTGAATCAGATCGAAGCATGTGATGCCCTTGAATGGGATTCCACTAGTTGAAGATTGGCCAACCATTATAATTTAATCTTATTAGGAAGTGTTATTCCTCAGACGGTACATACTATAATGATTGGAGAACAAATACATTTGTTTGCTGCTGTCGGGATCACATGGTGAGCCCCTTTTTATCCTAAAGAGTGTTCCCACATTGGAATATGCGGGATGGTTCAGGTGCAGCAATATCACCTTTTTAAAGCATATATATAGCAGGTCATCACTATGCATATGAAGTTCATATTAGAGAGCCAAATTGTCTTTTGTATATATTATATATTATATATATATATATATAACCTGCCATGCACCTTGGTCATTGTTGGACAGCGATTGTGACTCTTTATACTGGTGATGAATTGAGGGGACCCCTCCATTCCTGCAGCTGAGCATAATTGGTTTTATATGGCCCACAATAATGCAATGGGGTAATTTCGTTTCTATATCAGGCCTAGTGTTGTCTTTAACTTTCACTAAGAAATGATATAATAGGGCTAATCTGAACGGTTGTGATTGAAAACTTATAGGACCATCGCACGTTTTGTACTTTTAGACGGTATTTGGGAAGGTGGGGTTGTTCATGTTGAAATGGCCATTACAACATTAAAATAATATCATCAACTTTTTTATCTGGTGAATTACGTCTTAATTTTTACTGCAAAAAAGGGTGTATTATTTCTCTCCATTTTTGCAAAAAAGGGTGTTTGGCTGTTTGCATCTTGAAAATTAGTGACCTTATGATCACAGGGTGAAGCCATAGTAATTGTTCCAATGAGCCCCTAGGGAGAGAGGCATGGGATCATGTGAGAAGTGCCATTTTTGGTGAGGAGTGTGAGAAATACTTTTAAACCGTTGATCAATTTTAATCAAATACCTATCCATGAATTGGGGCTTAAAAGGGAATTGATCCGGTGCATCTTATCTCGGTGCATCTCATCCTAATGTTTGTCCATTTCTCATTCAACGGTTGGTAACCACTTTTCACACTTCTCACCAAATTTGGCACTTCTCACCGGAACCCAACCCAGGGAGAGATGTCTTTTTTGACCCATAGCCAATAAGGAGCAACCACTTAGGAAGAGAGGTATTTGTGTGCTACATTTAATTGTACATTTTTGCAAAGAAGCAAGCTCATGGGTTGTTCCACTGTTCAGTGTTCACAAGTCAAAATACCCAAAACTTTATACACTTAGAATGATTTATATTTCTAGTCTATTTATATAGTGATGCAACATTTCACCACATGAAAGCTTGACAAGGCCCAAAAGTTTGTCATTTTTCTTGTTGCCTTTTATCTACCATCCATTTGAATTATATAACTCTAAGGGGCCGTTTACCAAATGTTTACCGGGTAAGCGCTTACTGTCAAGAGTCACAACCCTCATGTACGTTATTATATGACATTCTTGGACATCAAGATGGATTGTTGGTAAGCTCTTACCGTGTAAGAGTTTTTTCTCTCACTTACCGGGTAAGATTCTCAGCCCTTGCCATTCTCACCCGGTAAGGTAAGCGACACCCGATAAGCACTGTAAACTACTTTTTCTTTCTAAGTTTGGTTCAAGTTGATGGCAATCTGTTTTGTCGCTACATGTTGTTAGGTTATATTTTATGCATATGATTTACTATTTGAATAGAATGTATAAGAGGAAAAAGGTGAAGTTAAGAAGAAAGGAGCAAGGAATTTATGCTTATTTTTTTATTAAATGATGGCAAAATAACTCGCATTACATAAGTTTTGATATATCCGGATCCATAAACGAATGTATTTGTGCCAAATGTATATTTTTTAAGTGTGATGACTGATGAAGCCTAGCTTGATGATATATGATGTTCTCTCAATATGATGCCAATTAGTAGCATTCCAATTATTTAATTTAATCCACACTCATTTATAAGGAGAGTATATGCTTGTTAATGAATATTCGATGAGAAAGATTTTGATTTATCACGTTTTGATGGTGTTGTTATATAAGCCGGGAAATGTTCAACAAAAGGCAAGCTCAAAGGTGGTGGGCTGAGAACCGTGACAAGGTTATGGAGTTATACAATGTTCAGCATTTCAGTCATCAAGGAGTACCACTACCGGCTCCTCCAAGATCTGAAGATGAGGTTAGTCTTTATCTCCACTTGCAATATTCAGTGTTACTTTTAGGTTGGCCATGTTTGGCAACCATAAGTTAGCTTATCTTTTGAGCTTATTGAAAAAGCCTCGTTTGGTTCGTCATAAGTAGGGGTGTTAACTAGCCAAGCCGATTCAAGTTGAGTCGAGTTGCAGGTTATTCGAGCTCGATACTCGAGATCGATTAGCTGTATACTTCAATTATATGATTTATGAACATAGGCGAAGGATCGTGTGAAAACTTGAGGTTACCGTGGTTACCGTGAGAAGCATGAGAAGTGGATCTGAACCGTTGATCACTTTTAATCAAAGGCCCTCCCATGAATTGCGGCTTAGAAGGGAATTGATCCGGTGCATCTTATCTCGGTGCAGTGCATCTCATTCTAATGTGCATCCATTTCTCATCCATCGGTTGATAATCACTTCTCACGTTAACTTCAACTTCTCACCGGAACCCAACCCTATGAACATATGAACATGTTTGGCTCGAAAAAGTATATGCTCAAATGGCTTGGCTCAGCTCTACTTGACTCGAAAAATTTAATCAAACTTTCAAACGAGCCGAATGAAGCATTGAAAAACTCGTAAGTTAAATGGGTTCTAGTGTGTGTTCAAGATTAACTCGAGCTCGACAATTATTAAGCTCGAGATCGAGATAAACGAGCTCGACTCGTTAACATCCCTAGTCATAAGATAGCTTTTTGAAGTGTGTTTCATGATCGATATGTATACGTTTTTTTCCCTTTTCTTACACAGAGCTCAAAAATGGAGTCTTTTGAGAACAGCCCAGTGACACCACCACTTAGCAAGGAGCCCCCACCTCGGAATTTCTACCCAAAGCAATCCCGTGAACGCCATGACTCTAACGGAGTTGCATCAACCCCTACACTATCAAGCATAAGTGGAGCCAAAACTGAAACATCATCGATGGCTTCCCCTAGGAGTAGTTCATCCAGAGAGGGTGATCACTCGGGAGAGCTTTCTATGAGCAATGCAAGTGATATGGAAACGGAATGGGTGGAGCAGGACGAGCCAGGTGTGTACATCACCATCAGAGCAGCGGCTGGCGGGACCCGTGAGCTTAGGCGTGTTCGATTCAGGTATAAACACAATGGCGAAGGATCATGTGAGAAGTTGAGGTTAACATGAGAAGCGTGAGAAGTGGATCTGAACCGTTGATCACTTTTTATCAAATGCCCTCCCATGAATTGCGGCTTAGAAGGGAATTGATCATGTGCATCTCATCATAATGTGCGTCCATTTCTCATCCAACGGTTGATAACCACTTCTCACGTTAACCTCAACTTCTCACCGGAAATCAACCCTAAACACAATAATTAAGTTTGTGTACATTCCACCCCATACCCGCCTCTGGGTGGGATTTACTGTGCGTTTTTGTTTGGTTTCATTTGGTTCTCGTTGATTTTTTTGGAGAAGGGTGTCCTTGGCAAATTATGACTGTAAGACATTAGCCCTGATTAAACCTCAGTGGCCACAATTGTTGTGTACGCCTGGATTAGAACCCTGGGCAGATGGGATATTCCGCCACACCCCCCAGGACCTTAACCAGTACGCCACAACCCTTGTTTGTGGTTATTGGTTCTGGTTGATTAAAAAGGGTGATTTTTTTTTTCAGTCGAGAAAAGTTCGGCGAAATGAATGCGAGGATGTGGTGGGAGCAAAACAGAGGCAGAATTCAAGAGCAGTATTTGTGAATTGTGATATGGAGATGGTTCTTGTTTGTGGTGACTTTGATTTCCATTCTGTTACCAAGACATGATGAAAACTTATGATAATGAGCTTCAATTATATTCTAAATGCTTTCTAGTTTCTTTTATTTATATACTACTTGTCTCTAGAGATGGCACAAAAAAACCCAGCCCAAAACTCGACCGTTGCTTGGCTCGAGCCTGGTCCAAAAAAGCATGGGCCTGGTGAGCCCGAAGCGCGGTCCGTTCCGTCTTATCAAGCCGGAACTTTGGGGTAGATCGGGCCAGAAAGAGTCCGGTCAGAGAAAGCCCGGTTAAGCGTTCTGAAAAATCTTGAGTGGGCCCTTTATCAATCCAAAGCCTGGGCTTTATTTTTGCTCGGGTTTGGAAGTTCCGGACTTGGGCCCGAAAAATCCTAGGTTTCGTTCGGTCGTTCCTAGTTCAGGGGTGTTGTTGTAAATACTTATATTTAATCTTTTCCTTATCCTTTTTTATATTTGTATTGTAATCTCATTGTGTTCTTCTCAATCGTTTTCTTTACCGTTTAATTAGGTAGCGTTTGGTACGCAGACTGGACGGGACGGGACGAGACTGGACTGGACTAGAGGAGATAATTTTAATCTAGGTTACGTTGGAAAAAAGAGGTATTTTAGTAATATTATTTTTTAGTCCCATGTTGTTCCACCTATTTTGGTGGAACAAAAATCTCAAGTTTTGTCCCATGAAAACTTGTTTTTGTCCCATGTTGTCCCATCTGATTTTTGTCTCATAACATACCAAACATGGGACTATTTTTTTTGTCCCGTTCCGTCCCATCCAGTCTGCGTACCAAAGTTAAGAGTGACAATTGTTTGCTATATCGATATACGGGTGAGTGTAAAAACCTTAATTTTGGATGTGTGAAAGTGTCGTACAACGATCCCTTCGTAGCCTGTGTGAAAGTGTCGTATAACGATCCCTTCGTAGCCTGTATTCATTGGGGCAATTTTCATCAAAGCACATTTTTAGGACAATTTTAGATGACTGTTTCCAAACAGAATATAATGTTTTCCTAATACATCTCGACTTTGTGGGGGTGTTGCAATATATTATAGTTTTCTCATCTTTGCTATTCGTTCATAGTTTAGAGTTATCGGAAAATTGGGAAGGGTTCAAATAAGATTACTTTCATTTTACGAAAACTTGAAAACACCCTTTTTACTATAATAATACTAAGGGCTTGTTTGTTAGCAGTTTAATGAGCTTAATGGGACATATAGCTTATTCAGTCAGCTATACATGACTGTTTGATAGTGGCTTAATGATATAGAAAGTGACTTATTTATTAAGCTTTTAGGAGAAAGCTTTATGCAGAAAGCCAAGTTTTGTCCAAACCAGTCTCTCCCAATTAAAAAACATGGTCCTTCCATCTATGAAAACACTCTCTCAAATAAAAATCTTTCCAATTTATACAGACAGATTAATCCACACAGACAACTTTATTCATACATGACTTAATGAAAAACCAACCAAACAGCCCCTAAATTAGAGACGTGGGCCATCTTTGCCAAGTACCCCACACACCACGGTGGTGTCCTCACATATATAGAAGGAAATGAATGGGTTAAACGCACCGATGTATTACTGAATAGTGAATACACCTCAATCTTATTGAAATGTAAGGGCCATTTGGTTCATTTGAATGAATGCGAATAAAAATGAAAATGGGAATGCAGTAGAATGAGAATAGGAATGAACATTGCATTGATGTTGTTTGGTTAAACCAATATAATCAATAAAAATTTATATTATATAATATTTTTAATACAAACATGTGTTGTTCAACTTGAAAATAAAAAATATGTTTCATTCACATCAAGAGATGAAGGGATATATGGGGAAAAAATTACTAAGCGGGAATAAAATTTTCATTCCCCCAATTTGGCCAGGAATGGAAATTAATAGGTTTGAGGTAATGATTCTATTATATTATATCATACCAAACCACATTATTCATTATCATTCTCATTCCTTACCCCTCAATACCCCCAACCAAACAACCCCTAAAAGTATTTTACCCTGTAAACTCTTAGAGCATCCCCAACAGTTTTCCCATAATTTCTCCAAAATGGAGAACCAAAAGTCAAAATCCCTAAAAGAAATTACATTCATCTCCAACAGATTCCCCATTTTAGAGAAAAAACAATGATTATAATATTAAAATATTGTATTTATCTATTAAAATATTATTTATTTCTCTAAATATTATTTCTCAAAGATTTCTATTGGTGCTCTCACTAAATAATCATTTTTGGCGTTAACTCCATATTTGAAGAAAAACTCTTTCTCTCTCCATTTTGGAGGTAGTTTTGGGGAAACCGTTGGAGCAAAAAAAACAACCCAAAATCCCCATATTCTCTATTTTCTCCAAAATGGAGAAACTGTTGAAGATGCTCTTAGCTCCTTTGTTTACCGGGTAAAATTTTCAGTTTTTGTAAGTGATATGCTATAGTTTACTTTAGGGATTTAGTGAAGGTTCCTACTATACTTCCTAGTTAAAATCGTTTGCCATATGATAGGTTGATCATGTTTTCTTATATATCATCATTAATCAACCCTTGCATGATTGATTATTCTGTTTCATATTGTTAGATATAGTGAGTTTTCTTTTGTTAATCATGGATGTCCATGTCAGCTTGTGCGTACCTCGACTAATCCCATGGCCCCAGACTTGCGGGATTTGAACCGATGGTATGATTTCCTTAGTTAGGTTATTTGGTTGTGTATATGTTGGTGTAATCTTCTTCTTTGAAAAACTATATATGAAATATTACTTCTTGAATACTGTTTCATGGTATAAGAGGAAATCAGACTACTGAGTGCATTGTATTTGTCAACACATGTAACAACCCAGGCCAACCGTACCGGATATTGTCCGCTTTGTCCACACACCTGGACTCACGGTTTTAAAACGCGTCTGATAGGGGAGGTATCAAGTTCCTCTTATAAGGCAACCTTTGTTCCCCTCCCCAACCAATGTGGGATCTTACAATCCACCCCCCTTGGGAGCCCAGCGTCCTCGCTGGCACACCAGTCCGGTCCCTGACTCTGATACCATCTGTAACAACTCAGGCCAACCGTACCAGATATTGTCCGCTTTGTCCACACACCTGGACTCACGGTTTTAAAACGCGTCTGATGGGGGATGTATCAAGTTCCTCTTATAAGGCAACCTTTGTTCCCCTCCCCAACCAATGTGGGATCTTACAACACACGGTCGTGGTCTGAGTATGAGCAGAGAGACATGGCAGATGTGCCATGCGAAATGGCGTGGGTAAGGAGACTTCTAAAAGATAAAACGGGCGTATTCTAGAAGAGCATAAAACGGGAATTTAGTGTGTTGGGCCTGAGCATTTTTAATGATTTGTTATAAAATTCTGTTCAGGAGTACAAGTGTGTATTAGTATATAAGACGAAGGATCATGTGAGAATAGGAGTTAAGGTGAGAAGTGAAAGAAGGGATTTGGACCCTTGATCACTTTTTAACAGTGTTGATCTAATGGTTCAGATTAAGTTCCAAAATAACCACTGAATTAGATTAGAAGGGTATTTTCAGTTGATGTTTCAAAACAATCCAAGCTTTCTTTTCCGTTTTCCCTTGAAATCCTTCTAGATACTTATCATGGTCGTCTATGGATCTAATAGCGCGAGTGCTTTGTGTTCCTGGAATCTTATAAGCCATGAGCATACATGTATGAGATCGAGTCTCCTCCTTGAAATCTTGTGAGCGAGTCTCCTCCCTGTTAAAATTAAACAACTAAAACTCTTAGGGATGCTTACTTTAGTTTTACATGAAGTCCCATACGAATTAAGTTGTTTGTCTAAATAAATTCGTTTGTCTGAGGGACGGGAGACCAATGGGTTTGAGGGAGGCAAAAAGAGAGGGTTAGTATTAATTTGTTTAGGGTGGCTTAATGGGAACAAGTGAGGGTCCGACTTATTCCATATAGCCATTTTAGCTTAATCGCTAAGAATTAAGCTGTAAAGAAACACTCTCATATATGACTGAGAGGATAAGCCGGCCCCGGCCCAGAACATTAAGCTCTTTAAGTTAAGTAAACAACCCCTTAGATAGAAATTGTGGGCATTGGTTGGGCTCTAGCGGTAATCCGGGTATTAATGGGCCAATGACCCTTTCACACCCTTTGGTTGGACAAGGTAGGGCTGTTTGTTTACCTCTTAATAGTTCCATTAAGAGGCAACCTCTGAATCGTTCAGAGGTGAATCTTGTTTGGCAAAAAAAAAGTTTGCCTCTTAATGGTTCCAAAACCCTCTTAATGTTTTAGCATCTTGGGCCACCCTTAACCATTCAGCACCTTGATTTCATTCTAAACAAATACCAAACAACCATATTTCATTTTACACCATATCACAAAAACCTCTTAACCATTATGACCTCTTAATCATTCTGCACTAAACTATTCAAAAACATTATGTGCTTTTTCCCACTCGATACTTCCCCATTATGACCTCTTAATCTCTGAATGCTGATACTATAGTATGCTACTTGACTGTTTGCTAATTCATGACTGATTTCTTGAGCAAATCTTTAGTCATGGCCATGCATATGCACTTTTAAAATCATAAACCATGTGATGTAAAGCAAAAGTGATGTCTTTATGAAGTTTTGTTTTGTTTTGGTGTCCTTGGCCACATTCCCTTGTAATTCTATTCCCAGAGTCGCTTATTCATTCATCCTCGGGATTGCAGTGATCTCTTGTCTTAATACAAATTTTATTCCCCTAAAAAGAAAAAGAAATACGATCTCTTTAAGAGCCTCCCATCACCAGCTCATTTTCCTTAAAAGAATGACAAGGAGGTCCACCATGAGAATTTTTTTGTACAAAAAGGTTAATGTATCCATACCTGACTCACTCAGCGGTTGTGGCTATGGGGGTTCGAACCCGAGACCTTCTGCTTTTTGTACAAAGATGCCCACACCCGTTACCAACTGAGCTACACGCCATTGGCCCACCATGAGAATCTTGATGTCTTTTTTTTATACTTAACGCCCATGTTCTTTGATGCATGGTGCCAGAAGTCTTTATCAGCTGCACAAGGGATGCCATGTTTCTTTTCTTTTTCTTTTTATAAAATAAAATTAAAAAACCCCCCCGAATCCCTTTACTTTTTTTGATACTTTGTGCAGAGTCTTGTGTGCTTTTATTTGTATGATGTTTTGAATACTAAATCCTCATCTTGTTGGTTAATTAGCTTTGTTTTGAATCAACAACCCCACCTTCAGTTCATATCCTAGATGAGCATCATTTAGGATGATACAATAACTCTGTTGTTGGCTTATGACTTAAGATCATGTGAGACCAGACTATTTCCGTGAGACCAAAAAATTAACACTAAACCTTCACATCAAAAGACTGTGAAGGTACTGTGATGGTAAACCTTCACAGTGTTTTGCTGTGAAGGTTTGCTATTTTTCTTACCTTCACAATGAATCACTGTGCAGATTTAGTGTTAATTTCTTGGTCTCACGGTCTCACAAAAACAGGTTGGACTCACGTGAACCCAACCCGTTGGCTTATTATATAGAATTATATATATATATATATATATATATATATATATATATGTTTTTGTGTATTGTGTATGTATAGTTAAAAGGGAATTTAATTAAAATACCCAAAGTTTGACTTTGACTTACCAAAATACCCAAAATCTCGATGAGTTTACCAAAATACCCAAATTTTCCGCGGTGGGTCCAACGATCGCGAGCCCACACCCACGTGTCCCGATTCTTTGGCCAAAAGTCTTGCGGAGCCCCCCAACTATGCCCGCGGTGGTCCCGCGGTAAGTTGAAATTACGTTTTTGGCCCCTCAAGTTTTTCCTTTCCTTTCCATAAAATGATAACCTAAAAACTACAGGGACCAAAAATGTAATTTTTTTGCCCCAAACTTGAGGGGCCAAAAACGTAATTTCAACTTACCGCGGGTTCACCGCAGGATACCTCCGCGGGCAGGGACCAAAAGCGTACCGCGAGCATAGTTGGGTGGCTCCGCAGGACTTTTGGCCAAAGAATCGTGACATGTGGGTGTGGGCCTACGATCGCGGGGGCCACCGCGAAAATTTTAGGTATTTTGTTAAGTCAGGGTCAAACTTTAAGTATTTTAATTAAATTCCCTAGTTAAAATAGGAATTAATGAAATGGCATCTTTGGTTAAATTAATTATTGGAAAAGGGTGGAGAAGCCACGAGTGCAATGATTATATTCCCACTGACCCGAAAGCCCCCACCCCCATGCACACGGACACACATGTATTTGTATATATATATATATATATATATATATAAAGGATGCATGCGCAACACATACTTGTGTTCTAAGACTGCTAAAACCCCAAGTACCAATATTACATACAATACACCCCACTATGTACGGTCCTCTTTTATGCTTTTATTATGTATATAAAATCTATAAACTAAAGCAACCAAATCTAAAATATCTTGTTTAAAAGCAAATATATGCGGTTTTAACATCTATCTTAACATTTTAACATCCGTCTTAACAAACAATAGACTGTTGTTTTATGTATACAAAGTATGTACCATTCATCAAAGGGCCTTTAGCCTAACGGTATCAGAGTACTTGGCCTTGTAGAAGGTCATGGGTTCACACCTCACCAAAAGTGAGGAGGGTGAGTGAGTTTATTTGGAACATTCAATACAATTTATCAATTATGACTATTTTTAGCATGAATTTATCATTGTTAGAGTATTAATGTCAATATGTATAGTTCATGGTCCTTTCTGTAATTATGTGTAACTTACCTTGTATAAATAGTCTCTTAGGGTTTCATTATTAGGTTAGACTCTCTATTGTAAACTCTCTCTCAATATATGCAAGCCGACCGTCTTCAGCCATCTTGAGTCTCTTTATCAATCTATCGATTTTCCAATTCTAACATGGTATCAGAGCTGTAGTTAAGTATCCTCAGCCATCTTCCAGATCTGCATTCTCATTTTATTTCTCTTTATTTTGCTGCTCTCGTTTTTGCTCCGAAAAACCATTTTCTGTTGGTTTTTTGACAAAACACCAAGCATTTAAAGTTGCCCAGAATAGCATCACGAACCTGCGTACCAATTTTCAGCCAAAACCGATCTGTTTTAAAAACTCGACTCAAGAACACTTTACACACTCATAACTGTCGCAACGCACACACTCATAACTATCGCAACCCACAGAATCATATCGCAACCCTATTGAGATATCGCAACCCTCTTGTGAACAGTGCCATATCGCAACCCTCTATTGAGATATCGCAACCCTCTTGTGAACAGTGCCATATCGCAACCCTCTTGTGAACAGTGCCATATCGCAACCCTCTTGTGAACAGTGCCATATCGCAACCCTCAGTTAATTGCGACATCTGACCTAAATTCCAAAAAAAAAGTTCAAATGGCTCTCAATAGCCCGTCTCAATACAGTGACTGCACATTTTGTCACTCTACTTCTCATCTTCTTCTCAACTGCCCAATTCGAAAATGTCGCTGGTGTGGGATCACACAGCCACGACACTATGGGTCTGACTGTCTAAAACATCCAAGGAACTCAGGTAATCAACGGCACTCCGGTAATCTAAGGCAACTGCGTACTCAGTCCTTTGCTGGATCAATCACTCCAGACTCCTCTACACCGCCAATTCAGGCACTGCATAACACCAACTCATCACCTGATCTTATGGCACTCCTGCGCCAAAACCAAGACCAAATAAAGCGACTCATGACAGGTTCTATGGTTATGCATAACACCAACTCATCACCTGACCTTATGGCACTCCTGCGACAAAACCAAGACCAAATAGAGCGACTCATGACAGGTTCTATGGGTATGAATTCTCAGTGAAATATCTCAGCACCAGACAATCCTTGGCTATTTGACTCTGGTTGTTGTAACCACATGACACCTAAGGCTGACGGGTTTATCTCTAAGCAAACATCCAACATGTTCTCATCAGTCCATACTGCGGACAACACTCGTTTACCAGTATCTTTCAGTGGAAGTGTATCTACCACCAACATTCAAATACCTGATGTGCTACATATTCCAAACTTATCTCTGAGTCTGATTTCTATCACTCAACTTACGGAATCCGGCCTAATTGTTTTGTTTCATCCTTCTGGTTGTGTTGTGCAGGATCCAAAAACCAAGCAGATCCTTGGAGTAGGTCGTAAAGTTGGTCGGATGGTTAAAGTGGTCTACCTCCGTCTCCCTTACAATCCTCAAATCATGTTGCCTCTGTTTCCAGTACCCCTTCCTTTGAATTATGGCATAAACGCCTAGGACATTTATCTCTAGCTAGGATAAAACTGTTAGCTAGTTCAGGATTGTTAGGCAACACCTCTTCTGAAAACGTTTCTTGCTTATCTTGTCAACTTGGCAAACACCATGCCTTACATTTTCAACTAAATGAATTTAATTCTGCTTCCCCTTTTGACCTCATTCACTCTGATGTTTGGGGGCCAGCACCACATCCATCCATGGGTGGTTATCAATACTTCGTTATCTTTATCGATGATCACACACGCTTTACATGGATATATCTCATGAAACATCGCTTCGAACTACCTCAAATCTACATCACCTTTGCCCGTATGATCCTGACCCAGTTTTCCAAGCCTATAAAGATTATTCGAGCAGATAATGCTATGGAATACAAAGAATCTTCTCTCCTCTCTTTTCTTCGATCTCAGGGTACTCTTTCTCAGTACTCCTGTCCAGGCACCTCCCCGCAAAATGGACGTGCAGAACGTAAACATCGCCACATCCTCGATACTGTTCGTACTCTATTAATCTCAGCCAAGTGTCCAGAACGTTTTTGGGGCGAAGCTGCCTTCACGACTGTCTACACCATCAACCGTCATCCGACTCCCATCCTCAATCAAAAGTCTCCCTATGAAGTGCTCCATAGGGTCTCCCCTGCATACGAACTCCTAAAAGTATGGGGTTGTGCCTGCTTTGTTCAGTTGCAACCTCATGAACACACCAAACTTGAACCTCGTTCTCGATTATGTTGCTTTCTTGTCTATGGTATTGAACACAAAGGTTATCGTTGTTGGGATCCAGTCTCTAAGAGACTACGTATATCCCGTCATGTCACATTCTGGGAACATCTTCCCTTCTCAACAGTGTCCAAATTTCAAGACATACCCAATCCTTCCACTTCCTTCTTCACTGATAACTCTATCTCTTTGGACTCACTCCAATTAGATTCCATACTGACCTCACCATCTGTCCCACCTCCTTCCAACTCACCTCCATCTGAGTCTTATTCTGTGCCATCTGCTCCACCTCCTTCCGCCTCTTCCCAACCGGAACCTTCATATGTTCCATCTGAACCTTCACCGGCCCCATCTGTGCCATCTGATCACGACCAATCATCTGCACCAACTCCAAGTACTACTTCTGAGTCATCTGCTTAGTCTATGGATCCTAGCTCCTCTCACCCACAAGATGAAGCACGACGCTCCGCTCGGGTAAGGCAAGTTCCTTCTCACCTGCGTGATTATCATTGTTATGCCACTTTACTGTCCACCCATGAACCAACTTCCTTCAAGGAAGCCGATTCTAACCCTGTTTGGAAGCAAGCTATGACAGAGGAACTTCAGGCATTTGACAAAGCCAATACATGGGAGTTTGTTCCTCTCCCACCGGGAAAGTCACCCATTGGTTGCAAATGGGTTTTCAAAATCAAAACCAAGTCTGATTGATCCATTGATCGATACAAAGCACGCCTTGTGGCAAAAGGCTTCAATCAAGAATATGGCATTGACTACGAGGAAACGTTTGCTCCTGTGGCTCGTGTCACATCAGTTCGTAGTCTTCTCGCCATAGCTGCCACCAAGAAATGGCCACTCTATCAGATGGATGTCAAGAATGCCTTTCTGAATGGCGATCTCGAAGAGGAAGTCTACATGTGACTCCCTCCAGGTGTGACCTCCCGTCAGGGACATGTATGTCGACTTCGAAAAGCCCTATATGGCCTCAAACAAGCCCCTCGTGCTTGGTTTGAAAAGTTTAGCAACACCGTCATCTCATTGGGATTTTCTCCAAGTAACTATGATTCTGGCCTGTTTACTCCGACTACTGCTGCAGGTACTATCTTACTCCTGTTGTATGTTGATGACATGATCATCACCGGCAGTGACACTACATGTATCAATCATCTCAAACAGTCTCTCAGCTCATGTTTTGAGATGAAAGATCTTGGCAAACTACACTATTTTCTTGGACTTGAAGTTCTATCAGACTCTTCGGGCATCTATCTCTGTCAAGCCAAGTACATTTCAGATCTGTTGTCCAAAGCTGGGATCACGGACAACAAAGTTGCATCTACACCCATTGAGCAAAATCTGCACCTTGCTCCGAATGCCGGAACCCCGCTAAAAGACCCGACACGGTACCGTCAACTAGTTGGATCTCTGGTCTACCTGACTGTTACTAGACCAGATCTTGCCTATGCAGTTCATATAGTTAGCCAATTCATGGCTGCCCCGTGCTAAGACCACTATGCCGTTGTTCTTCGTATACTTCAGTACCTCAAAGGGACAATGTTCCATGGGCTTCATTTCTCATCCACTTCATCCTTACAGCTTCGTGCCTTCTCAGATGCTGGCTGGGATGGTGACATAATCGATCGTCGTTCAACTACCGGCTATTGTTTCTTTCTTGGGGACTCTCTTATCTCCTGGCGCAGCAAGAAACAATCACTGACAGCTCGCTCCAGCACTGAAGCGGAATATCGAGCCTTAGCTGACACCACTCAAGAACTCGTATGGCTACGCTGGCTACTATCTGATATGGGTGCTCATCAAATTTCCCCAACACCATTGTGGTGTGACAACACTAGTGCTATTCAGATTGCTCACAATGATGTCTTTCATGAGCGTACAAAGCACATCGAGATTGACTGTCATTTCACTCGTCAACGTGTTCTTTGCAAGACGGTTAAACTTTTTCCAATCTCAACCATTGATCAGACTGCCGATATCTTCACCAAAGCTCATCTTCCAGGGTGCTTTCAGGCTCTTGTTTCCAAACTCAACTTGACTCATTCTTTCCCTACTTGAGTTTGAGGGGGGATGTTAGAGTATTAATGTCAATATGTATAGTTCAGGGTCCTTTCTACAATTATGTGTAACTTACCTTGTATAAATAGTCTCTTAGGGTTTCATTATTAGGTTAGACTCTCTATTGTAAACTCTCTCTCAATATATGCAAGCCGACCGTCTTCAGCCATCTCGAGTCTCTCTATCAATCTATCGATTCTCCAATTCTAACAATCATTATCAAAGGATACGATTATTTTTTTGAATCAATTCTCAATCGAATGTGTAAATGAGTTATTTGTTTCTTAATTAAATGTCTCACGATGATTGATAAATTTGGAGTCGATTACTTTGTATGTATATACAAGTATTTTGAACCTTTTGTTAATTGTTTATAGTCTTTAATCTTAAAATGTTATAGGTAAATAACTGACATTTAGAACTTTTTTTTACACAAAATATCATGATTTATGAATGCTAATTAATCAAAAAATAAAAAATAAAAAATAAAAAAGATAGCACCAATAAACTATGTATTTTTTATGATAAATATGTTTTAAGGAGCTTTTAATAGTTTTCCCATTTAAAATATGTAATTGAGTTACCATATTTTCAGACTCTTTTATAATTAAATATCTAAATTTTCCTATTATGATCAACTATAATACCATATTAGTTCAATCCAATTACATATCCATGTAGAAGATTGAACAGTGTATCCTTTACGTTGCGTTCTCGAGTTTTAGAAGAAAAGAAAAAAAGAGAAAGGGAAGAGAAAAAAAAAGAGGAAAGGAAATGAGAGAAAATAAATATTTGTATTTGTGTTCTTGAGATTGAAGGAAAAGAAATAAAGGAAAGGGAAAGAAAATAAATTTTCATGTTCTTGAGTATGAGAGAAAGGAAATGAAAGCTGTTACTTTTACCAATATACCCTCGTTTATTTCATAATGAAATGTAATTATAAATTATTTTTATTATTTTTATTTCATTTATTTCATTTTCTTCCGTTTCTTCCCACATTTGGACGGAAAGTTTTGGAAGGAAAATCAGCAATATTTTTCTTCCTCTTCCCTTCCTTCCCCTCTTTAAAAAAACTCGAGAACACAACATTTTTTATTTTCCTCCTACTTTCCGTTCCTTTCTTTCATAAAAAAAAACTCGAGAACACAGCATTAGTTCTTAAACAAATACCGTCCTTCCGATTTTTATATGAATCAAACTCTCTTCATTTACTAATTTTTAATTTAGACTACATAATTCTTTTGGTGACCAAAAAATAGAAAATTATTATTGCTAAACGATATTATAAAGATATATTGGCTAACAAACATACGGGAGTGTTTGGGATTGCTTATTTAAAACAACTTACGCTTATTTTTAAAAGTGTTTATTAACTTTTCTTTTTTTCAATCTAAACACTCAAAATAGTTTATTTGTAATGAATAAAAACAATAAGCAAATAAGTCAAAAAAAAATCCCAAACACCGCGTAGTAAAACTTAAATATTAAGAGCATCTCCAACAGTTTCCCTAAATTTTTTCCAAAATGGGAAAGCAAAAGTCAAAATCCTCAAAAAAAATTGCTTCCATCTCCAACAGATTCTCCATTTTAGAGATTTCTAGTTTTGGGGTATTCTCCAAATATGGAGAAAATTTTAGGGAATCTCTAACTTTCTTCAAAATGAGGAAGGGTTTGAAGAAGCTATTGGAGATGAGTTTAGGACCAAAATCCCTATATTCCAGATTTTCTCCAAAATGGAGAAGCTAAGAGGAGGGGGCAATGGCCATACCTCCATTTATATCCCTGTGCCGTAGAGGAGAAGGGCCGTCCCTTTCCAACCTCCCCCCCTCTCTCTCTATATAAAGGCAGCATAATTCGTAGAGAACCACCACTAACCCCTCTCTCTCTCCCTCTCTCATTAAGAAATCCCCTGTTTTCCACTTCACTCCAACGGCTTCTCTAAAACCCTAATCATTCACTCTTGTCCACTGTGTTCCCTTCCCAATCTCCATTTTCACTCATTGCAACCACCCACAATCCACCCGTTAACCTTTTGTAGAAAATGTGTTCCCATTTCTGCTTTTCTTGATATCTGCTCAAAATTTCATCTCATTCACATCGGTAGAGGGATCATGGACACTGTACGTAGGCATCAGTACAGACCCGCGAGAGAGAATCCCTCTTTCTCATCTTGTTTGCTCGATGAGATCTACCGCTCCATCGATGAACGAGACGACCAAGAGTTGATGGTTTATAGAAAACCCACGAGGGAAAAACAGAGCAATTTCTCCGTTAATGGCTGTTTTCAAAATGATCGTCAAGATATAGCCGGTGTCGGACGAGCATGCTTGATTGAGAAATGGATGGACGAGGAAGTGGGCGAAAAGGTTGTGGTTAGAAGAAGATCGGCTGCAGATTTGAAAAGGAGTTCACAGCCGAGAGAAGGCGATTCTCTCTACTTCAATTCAAGCTCCAGCTCTTCTGACTCTAGCTGTGGCGGAGGTTTTTCTTCGTCAGAAACTGAATCCGTTTATGGCGCCTCCTCGAGGCCTAAACCAATCCGTACCAGCACAAATCGACATGATGTATACAACACAAGAGAGAAACAGCGGAATACGTATGGCCAAAAGTACCAACTCGAAGATTTGCAGTCAAAGCCAAAACACGAAGGCAAATTCGTGAAGACAAAATCGAAAGCAATGAAGATCTATGGTGACCTGAAGAAGGTGAAGCAGCCGATTTCTCCAGGAGGTCGTTTAGCGACTTTTTTGAACTCACTTTTCACTACAACAGGCAACGCGAAGAACACGAAGCTTGCATCCTCCTCCGCCGTTGGTTACGATGACGCCAGGAGTCATATCGATAGAAAATCAAAATCCGCCAATACATCCGCATGTTCATCCGCGTCCTCATTTTCTCGCTCGTGTTTGAGCAAAACTCCATCATCCAGAGGAAAATTAAGCAATAACAAAATAAGATCTGTGAGGTTTTTCCCTGTGAGCGTGATCGTCGACGAAGACTGTCAGCCGTGTGGACACAAATCTCTGTACGGAGAAGAATCAAATCTACAATCAGTCAAATTCGTCAAAAATCCTATCACCGAAGATCTCAAAACGCATTCAAGTGAGAAAAACCGCCGGATCGAAGAAGCAGCAAGGAATTTGTTGAGGAATTACCAGAAAAAAGTCGAATGCGAGTTAGATCTTATCACAAACAGTGTTAAATCTCACAATGAAATCGACATGAACATCGAAGAAGACGACGATGATGCTGCGAGTCACACTAGCTCCGATCTCTTTGAACTCGAGAATTTTTCTACAATCGGAATGGAGAAGTATAGAGATGAATTACCTGTATACGAAACTACTCATCTCGATATGAATCTTGCCATTGGTAATGGATTCCTCATGTAATTCAAATGGAAAACACAAAATTAGGTTATTGTTGGTTATTTAGCGTGGGGTTTACGTGAAGATAAATCAGAAGGGAAATTTGAGTTTGTATGATTAATGTATTTTATATATCAAAAATATGCTTTAATGTTTCATTATAGGTAATTGAGATCTATGTTTAGCCAATTTATGAACGAGTTTTCCATAAAAAACACTATACAGCTCATCAAGGGTAAATTGGTCATTTTAACCAGTTATGTCCTATTCTGTCCTGTCTGCTTATCAAACGCACCCTAATAGTCAAAGTTTACGCCATGTTCCAAGGATTTCAATTATGAGGGATTTCAAATATGACATGCTACGTTTTTCTTTGATGTTTGTGTGATTGATTCTTTTTTCTTACGATATTAAGTGTTTGTCGGTTTCTTATTATAGAAAAGCCGTAGCTAAAGCAAAAGTATTTAAGCAATTTTATTATATCATTTGATAATCAGTATTAATGATCAAATGAATTATTGGTAAGAGTCTTAAACACAGTAAAAATATAACCACACTTACATAATCTGTTGAATTTTCAAAAAGAGATAAAGGTCATGAAAAACATCTAACCACAAGGAGGTGACATGTAATTTAGAGGCCGTTTACCAAACACTTATCTGGGTAAGCGTTTATCAAGTTACATTATCTACCGGATTAATATGGCAATGACCAAAAATCTTACCTGGTGAGCGCGAATGCAAGGATCGAGAGTCTTACCCAGTAAGTGTGAACGACGACTTTTACCACGGTTAGCGCTTACCGGGTGAATTGATGCATACGAAACCGATTTGGTGGACTAAAATCTTACCCGATAAGAAACCGATAGTGTTAAATTTATTGGTAAGCGTTTACCTAAATAAGCGTTTGGTAAACGACCTCTTACTCTTAATTTTTTTATTGAATATTAAATATATTTTTTTAAATATAGAAAAATAAATAAAGGTGATGGTATGAAGGAACGAGAGCATCGAGATGGATTCCCAAAGATCAGATTATGACTTTTTAGCTTTATTTTTTCATATGCTATTTCGTGGGTCCTCTTTTTGTCATTTTTCATATTCTTTTAAAAATTTAAATATCATTATAAAAATCTCCAACAGATTTTTTTTAATTAAAATAAGATTTATAACAAACTTATCTCATCTCTAACATCTTCTCTGTTTTAAGGATTACACAATTAGAGATGGGTTCAAACGAGAACGCTATTTATTTAAAAAAACACAAGAACGACCGTCAATGTACAAAATCATACATGATTCACATACAAAATCATATATGATTAAAAGTCGCAGCCAAAGTCGTCCGCGTTCATTTTTTTGCAATTAGTGTAAAATCACATATGATTTTGCACATGAACGACCGTTCTCGTGTTTTATTAAATAGTTAGTGTTCTCGTTTGAACCTTACTCTACACAATTATTTATATTATTAATATATTTAATACAACTCATAAAATATTATTTTTCTCATCTAAACAATTAACTTAAAACAATTTCATTGGTAGAATGAGTAAAAAATAATTTCTCTCTTATAAATAATTATTTTTGTTTTGAAATCTCGAAATTTTGAATATTTTCATCATCTCTATTTCTCTAAATATTTGCACTTCTCTTTTGAACCTCTCCCTATATATATATATATTGTTTTTGGGTTATATTTAAAATCCCATAAATGAAATTTTTAATTCTAATTGAACCGTTGGAGTGAAAATAAAGCGGGAACAACTTAACGATATGATGAATACGAGTCAAATGGTGTTGGTGGGTCTCCAAAAGAGTGGGGCATTGCCATTTAGATTTTGTGTGGATTTTCCTTTCATATTTACCATTTTCTATTATGATATTTTTTATTAAAAGAATATATAATAATTATATACAGCTGGTTAATGCATGGATTTAGTACCTTTAACCAAACAATTTCTTTTATTTTCATTTTTATTCTCATTAATTACTGCGTAATAACTCTAATTAGATATCCACTAATTTACGGTTTATAAATACAAAGAATTCAATGAGAACAAATGGACAATGTTACATCATTTTCGGTGTAGGGGTCTCGAGAAACCTAAAATTTATAGATGTTTCTCTTGTCTAGTTAAGTCGTTTGTTACGTACCTTTCTTTAAATAATTTCATTATCAGTTACGAATCTAAATTTTTAGCAAGGCATTATATAAAGAAAAACTTTTAAGTTGTTATTGTCACTCATGATCGACTTATTTATCAAATTGACTTGAGTTATATTTAGTTTTAACGAATAAAAAGTTGTAACGTCTCAAGTCCAAAACATCAGGCTAAGCGCAATAATTTTTGAATTCCACTAAAAAACACAATGGAAGTTATAGGTAGCTCACAACTTGAGACTTATAAGAAAGTCACATATCTCACATCTATCCATGTGGGATGGATTATTACAAATGATATCAAAGTTGATCATCATGCCATCGGGATAGTGGTGCAAACCTCATCCGGTCTGATGAGTTTTTGAGAGGGGGGAGGGGGGGGGGGGGGGGGGGCTGTAACTTCTTTAGACGAATCCTCCATCGCCGATTACAATGAGGAAGATTTGGGGGGGGGGGGGTTGTAACTTCTTTAGACGAATCCCCCATCGTCGATTACAATGAGGAAGATTATGGGGTAGGTGTAACGATAAGTCAAATGGACAGAAAGTGTGATTTACGAGCTCTTTGTAAGACTCAAGTTTTAGGCTAACAATGACTTTCACATGACTTTAAGCTGAATTCGAAGTTATTGTACTAACCTGTTACTTTGAACTCTAGGGTGTTACAAACTCACTATTTGATTCTTCTAAGAAGTTCACAAATCTCATATTTTATCTATATGAGATGAATTGTTACAAAAGCCACATAAAATACGTATGTTAATAAATTTTTAATAGTTAAGAGCATCTCCAACAGACTTTCTATAATTTTTCTAAAATAGAGAATCAAATGTTAAAATCTTAAAAAAGAGTTACATTCATCTCCAACAACTTTGCTATTTTAGAGATTTTAACATAAATTATATTAATATAATATTCTCTAATTTATATTCCAATACACTTTAAAAGAAAAACTTAATATAAAATGATGAAAGACTCGTGTTATTGGTGGGTGGAATAAAATAATTATTTCTCTCTCCTATTTAGATAATTATAGAGAGTTATCTATATTTAGGGATTTTTTCAAGAATCTCTAGTTTAGCAAACAAGATAGCAATGTTGTTGGAGAAGAATAACAAACAAAAACTAATTTTTTTCTTCTATTTTAGCAATGTTGTTGGAAATGCTCTAAACTTTGTTTTAAATAGAAATCTATATTATTATATCAATAGTATGAGTTTTGTAATTATCGTGAAAATATTATATTAAAACCCATGAATTTTCTTAAGCATTATTGAATAATAAACTATGAAAATTATAAACGTAAGAATTGTATGTGAATAGAACACATATTTGTCCTTATTTTCAACATATTATAAATGTATTTATATTCTATATAATTATAAAATCATTGTAGGATTCCTACAAACCAAATCTTTGACAAAACCTTGATAATTATGGATTTAGGGGTCGTTTATTAAATGTTTATCCGTGTAAGCGCTTACCAGTCAAATTTAACACTATCACTTACTTACCGGGTAAGATTTAGTCCGTCAAATCGGTTTCGTATGCAACAATTCACCCGGTAAGCGCTAACCGTGGTAAGAGTCGTCGCCATCGCTTACCGGGATAAAACTCTCGGTCCTTTAATTCGCTCTTACCGGATAAGATTTTTTGTCCTTGCCATATCAATCCGGTAGGTAATGTGACTTGGTAAACGCTTACCCGGGTAAGTGTTTGGTAAACGACCCCTTACCAAAATAATTATTTCTAAAAACTTTCCAAATAAATTTATTGAATGTAAATCTTAGTAAATTTTTTGGATGGTTTTATTACATTAAGCTTGTTTACAATAAAATCATTAAATCATAAGCAGATCCAAAAAAGTTTAAATATGCATTTTAATTAAAAAAGAGTGAATTACATTGGTGGTCCTTATGCTTTACCTAAACTAAAGGCTACGTTTGGTACACTGGACATGACATAATAAAACTTAATGAAGATCACTGTCCTATATTTGGCAGAACTTTTATGTGTAACAGACAGGAACAATGTGGAACAAGCTGGAACATGATGAAATAGACTTATGTTTTAGTTTTACCAATATAACCTCAAATAAAATCTAATTCTCTTCTAAAACATCAAATACACGTTTTATTTTATATTTTATTTATTCTTTAAATTTTATTTATTGTATTTTATCTAATGTTACATGTTCTGTTTTGTCCAGTTCTGTCTACCAAACGCTGAACAACTGTTCTGTCATGTCCCGTCTTGTCCTGTTCTATTGTGTATGCGTACCAAACGCACTCAAAACAAAATATCTACACTCATAGTCCTTAACTTTTCATTTTCATAACACCTAAGGTCCCTCGAGTTAACACTTCCAATTAACAACCGTAAAGAGGGACGTATCTGTCTTTAACTAAACTATAGAAACCAAAAGTGTAATCCACGCCAAAATTATTGTGAATGACGTTTTCTTCTTAAAAATGTAATAAAAAAATCTTTTACATATCCAATCACAAATCAAGTTCTTATATTTTTTGTGGAAAGGAATCAAGTTCGTATATTAAAGTGCATATAAATATATGCGCATTTTGAATATCACAACAATGAACCCTCTATTTTACACTCTAAAACATCTCCAATAAACTCTCTATAATAGAGAAATGAATAATAACTTTTTAAATATAGAAGAACACTATTCATACTTTCGATTTTTTTTCTAGAGTAGAAAAATGAATATACTTGAAATGTTCTCTTTTAGAGTAGAAAATAGAGCAATAAATTGGAGAAAACATAACACATTCTCTATTTTTTTACTCTCTAATAGAGAGTAAAATAGAGAATTACATTGAAGATGCCCGAATGAAAATATATATATATACACATATATATATAGGGCCAGGGTCAGGTTCAGGTTCAGGGGAAAACCCTAAATAACTGGAAAACCAGAAAACCACAAAAATACGGAGAAAAAAGTATATCAATATGGATGTCAAATTAACGAGAAAAATATGATCGTTTATTTGGTGCAATTTATTTCGTTCGAATTTTGTTCATTTTTCGTATTTTTTCGAATAAAAAACTGGGGGTGAGGTTTTTTAATTTAATTAATATTGTTGTAACCGCCCGTCTAATCACATCCATCAGATCATCTAATCCAACGGTTAATAAAGTGTTTTTTAGTTTTCCATTTATTTGAGGTTTTCCCCTAAACCTCCCTCTATATATATATTTAAAAACTATTAATGGATACAAGAAACTATAGAGAAAACATTTCTTATCCAAAAATATAGGAAATTTGACGTATAAATAGTTTTTTTTTCTAATCCCACAACCATATAAAATCCTTTTAAGTTATTACATTTTTAATAATACTTTGATTATTATATCAATTTAATCGTGTTAGTTTATAACTATCCCACATAATTCAATATCCGCGTCGGTTTCAATTTTGGTCAATGGGGCACCAACAAAGGAATTCAAAATGAAGCGAGGCCTTAGACAAGGAGATCCTCTAGCACCTTTTCTTTTCCTTTTGGTAGCGGAAAGTCTCAATGTGTTAATGTTGGAGGCAAGAGATAGCGGCTTGTTCGAAGGGGTTTCGGTTGGAAGGGGTGAAGTTGATGATCTTCTTTCTTTGTTACAGGCATGGAGACCGATCGTAAACGGGAATGATAGAGACAAATGGTTACTAGGAACGGACGGGAACTTCTCGGTTCAAGGCTTGAAGACGTTGATAGAAGAGAAAATGGCGGATGCGAATGGTGGCGAAACGGAAACAAGGTGGTGTTGGAACCACCTTAAAAGTGACCGTCACTGATCGTTTATCATTTCTGATGTGATAATTGACAATAACTGAAATCCCTATGTCTGGTAAATATATGATGGGCGTATTTACTATTATTGACATACTATAGGGTTTCCCATTAGGTGATTGGAACTATGGGGAATTATACTGCACATAATAAACACCAAGGGTTGAAAGTGTAAGATACTCTTATTATAAATAGAGTACCCTAATCACTCTTTTAACCCTAATGACATATTGCTGATTATATCCCAGCCGTGTGCCTCCCCTAAGATCGGCTCTCTCAAGCTCGATCATCATCCCATCATTATACAATCATCTCGTTCTGGGAACCCGTCAATCCATGGCAAATATGTTTAACGCTTTCACCGGATCCTCAGGATCATCAGGTATGATTTATTATTATCATGTTTTCATTATCCATCAAATACAAATCATGTTTATTCCAACATGTGGTATCAGAGCACCAGGTTCATAATTGAATCATGATTTGTATTCGTTTTTTTTGTGGTTCTATCCTCGTTTTTTTTACGCTGTAACATCTGGATCATCAGAAATTGAATTGTTAAATTCAATTCAATATTGCATTGAGTTGTAAATTCTTTTCAGCCGCCGCCGCAAATTTTCTTTTTCCAAATGAATTTTGATTGAGTTGTTAAATTCAATTCAATATTGCATTGCGCCGCAAACTTTCCAGCAATTATAATATTTTTTTCATTGCATTAAACCCTAATTATGCCATGTTAATTGATCAATGTTATTTATCCCGAATTGATCAATGTATAGAATTTTTTTTCGGTTGAACCTTACTTTTCGGTTCTGTACATACCGAAAACCTTACTTTTCGGTATCTTGCATACCGAAAACCTTACTTTTCGGCATCTTGTATACCGAAAACCTAACTTTTCGGTACTTTGGATACCGAATACTTTTCTTTTCGGTACTGTACATACCGAATTCCTCAATTTTTTTTTCGGTATGGATCATTCCTATTACTGCCATACCGAAAACCCTTGCACTAATATATATGGTCTCATTATTTGTGCCCAAAGGTCAAATATGATTCACATAATGCATTCTTTTCCTTTTGCATAATGAACACTGAGTATACTAATTCTGCCCAAAGGTGATTTAATATACCTGTGTGTTAAGAGGACTCTCTACATGCATAATTCACACGATGCTCTATTTTGTGCCCAAAGGTCAAAAGATAAGCATTGCGTTGCATGACCCTAACGCTCATGTTTACTTAGATATTAGTTATTTCTGCCCAAAGGTGATGTAACATCTAAGTAGAGCCTTACTTTGACTTATTGTTTTGGTGTTTACAATAGGTTTACTTATCACTAGCTTCATCACTAAAATGGTCATAGTTTCATTATTCTAAGAAATATTACTGTTAGGCCTGCTTACTTTAACATTACTTTAAGAAACATTACTTTATCCGCCTTTTATAGCTAACTAAGTCACTAAGATAATCTTCTATAACTAATATTCTTCTCATTTCCACATCAGTACCTAACTTTGGCATTGAGCCACTTACTGGTGCGAACTTTGCTTCATGGAAGGATCAACTACTTCTTACTCTGGGGATGCTAGACCTTGACCATGCTATTCGCCATAATGAACCCGCTGCTATTACTGCTGAGTCTACTGCAGCTCAGAAAGCGGATTTTGAAAAGTGGGAAAGGGCAAATCGCTTGTCACTAATGATGGTCAAGATCTCCATCAACCCCAGTATCCGAGGAGCTATCCCTGACTCTGATAAAGTCAAAACTTACCTCAAATCTGTTGAGGATCACTTCAAGGGATCGTCTAAGGTACATGCAAGTAGCTTAATGATACAGATGCTCACTGTGAAATATGAAGGAAATAGCAGTGTCCGTGAACACATCATGAAAATGATTGATATGGCTCATAAGCTTAAGAGTCTTGAGATGGAAGTCTCTGATAATTTTCTTGTGCATTTCATAATGACCTCTTTGCCTGCTCGGTTCGACACCTTCAAAGTTAACTATAATGCTATGAAGGATAAATGGTCGATAAATGAACTGATTGCAATGTGTGTGCAAGAGGAGGATCGCCTAAAGCTGGTACAACCTGAAGCCGTTCACCTGACAACCACTGGTAATACTAAGAAAAGGAAGGGTAATCACGGTAATCAGACTGGAAATACAATCCAAAAGGATAATAATCATGGTGCTGTTGCCTCTAGCTCTAAACCCTTGTCGAGCAAACCTAACTGCAAATTCTGTCGCGCAAAAGGGCACGGACAGAAAGATTGCCCTAAGTTCAAGGAATGGCTAGCTAAGAAAGGTAACATTCTTTATGTAATATTTGATTCCTTTACTACTGATGTCCCTATTAATACATGGTGGGGTGACTCTGGTTCTATGGTCCATGTGACAAACTCAATGCAGGGATTCCTTACAATCCAGAAGCTACCAAAGGGCCAAAGAAAACTTAGAGTTGGAAGTGGTGATCTCTTAGATGTCGAAGCCATGGGAACTTTAAATTTACATATGAGTACCGGAAAGTGTATTAGACTAGTGGATACCTTATATGTACCGAGAATTACTCGGAACCTTGTATCCATATCTAGACTAGACCTTGAAGGTTATGTAATAATTCATGGTTGCGGCAAGATTGCTATTACTCATAATAATGAATTACTTGGTCGAGGTTTCTTGGATGGATTGCTGTATAAATTAGAACTAGATCATAATTTCTCACAGTCTTTGTTGTCTCTTAATATTGATGTAAAGCCCGTGTCCCGGTACGTTATTGTTTAATTTTATTTAATTAAGGTGTTTACCGTTATTTGTTTTGGTTTGGGGTTTGATGTCGTTAAGGACCAAATTGCTGAAAATTGTGAGTTTCTTGTAGTTGTGAGTGTCTTGGGTTAGTCAAGGGGTCGGTTTTGTCATTTCCTCAAAGTCTTTGCATGGGGCTCGGCCCATGAAAGAAACCGAACCCCTCCCTTGTTTTCTTATTTTCCTTGTTAGCCAAGCAACCCAAAACGTGTTTCTCAACCCTATTGTCCTTTCTCTCGGCTGTGTGGTGCGGCAGTGAACAAGAACGAGAGAGAGATAGAGGTGAGCCGTGATGAGAGAGAGAAGGGCGAAGAGAGAGGAAGTTGCCGGAGATCGCCGCTGCAGTCGCCGGCGCCTTCACCGCAGGTCCGTTCGGCGAGAGGGAAGAGAGAGCGGCGTGGGTGCGATCGCAAGGGGGTGACATCCGGTCGTTCGAGGTAAGTCCCGTCCCTTTTCTTGATTGTTTTCCGTCTCTCGTCGGTTCTCTCCCGTGACAGCCGCGTCGCGGCGGCCTTGGCCGCTGTAGGCGGCGACTGTGGTATCATCACCGGAGATGGTGATGTAGTGGTGAACTCTGTGGGGTTGCAATAAGGCGGTCGAGAAAGAGAGAGGTCGGAGGTGCGAGAGGGTGCGGAGTGTGTTGTGTAGTCATCGCCGGAGAGCCGCCGCCGGTCGCCACCGGCGACCGCCACTGCCGGAGATGGCAGTGGGTGGCGCGTGGTGTGGCCAGACCTTAGTCTCTATCGAGCCCTTAACCCGTGACTTATTCAATTAAGCCGAAAAGTTCAAACCGTTTTGATAAATCGCGTCTTTATGGAAATTTTTGTGGGTACTGTCCAGTTTTCGCGTAAGCATAACTTTTCGGTCGTAGCCCCGTTTGAGCCGAAATTGGCGCCCACGGTTCAAGTGCGGGATCGAGCACGTTTTCCGTGTTTTAGCGGAAAACTGGTTCGGTCTCTAACTGGGCGAAAAAGTGGTCGCAAGTTCGGTGATTCGTCATTTTATGTGTAAAACTCTGGAATCTGCCACTGTTTTGTGTAGACCATAACTTTCTGCTCGTAACTCGTTTTGAGGTGAAACTGGTGCCCAAAGTTCCCAAATAGAATCGGGAAGGTTTTTCGTGTTTTGCCGAAAGTCTGATTAAGCCCGTAGCTAGGCTGTTTTGGGCTGTTTGTGCAGGCTGGACCGAAAACTGGCAGTTCTGGTAACCGTTCGTATTTAATTCATAATAAATTGTAGAAAAATCGTTAGGAGGCGTATAATATGTCCTTGGAACCCTAACTCAGAGTACTTTCTGGTCATGAAATAATATTGGGAATTTTCTGGGTTTAAAGGGGTCGAAACAGGTCCCGAACAGACCTGTTTAGTGAGAACGGAAAATAGTTTTAGTGACGGTTTAAGCGTGTGTCGTGTCATAGGGTCCGGGTCTTGTATTGAAACGTTTTAACATGCATTTAGGTGCTGGGAAGTGACCGTAATTGTGAAGCTTGAATTGTGTTATTAAGCTGGGCGCGCATTCGAGGTGAGTTCTCTCACTGTGTAGTTAGGGGTTGTATGCATGTCATAATAGTTTGTATGTACTACTGTCTTTGTGGTGTGAACTAGTTGTTTGTGGTGTGTAATATTTGATTGGTTTGAATGCTTGGTATAAATGTGTTGGTTACATTACAATTCGGTGGGACCGAGGCCTCGATGGTACTGAGGTGTTGGTTACATTACAATTCGGTGGGACCGAGGCCTCGATGGTACTGAGGTGTTGGTTACATTACAATTCGGTGGGACCGAGGCCTCGATGGTACTGAGGTGTTGGATACATTACAATTCGGTGGGACCGAGGCCTCGATGGTACTGAGGTGTTGGATACATTACAATTCGGTGGGACCGAGGCCTCGATGGTACTGAGGTGTTGGATACATAATTACTTGTAGGCGTTTACTCGTTTTATGTAACTGTGATGTTGTTGCTTATGTGCGGATAGGGGTGATGTGTATATGATTCCTATCTGCGCATGTGTTGGAATTCACTAAGCTTCGTGCTTACCCTTTCCCAATAAACTGTGGTTTCAGGTCCGAGCGGCTTCAAGGCGTGACGAGTACACACTGGCGCGCGAGGAGAGCTGGTTGTTTTATGGTTTTTTTAATTAAACGTTTATTCCGCTGTATTTTTATTATAAAGTTAATAATTATGAGTTTGCAAACGAAACGTTGGGATTCATTTAATGAGTTGTTATAAATGAGTTGTTTATTTAAAAATTTAAATTTGCTTGTAATTTTTGGAACGTTACAACTTGGTATCAGAGCACAGCTTGAGTGAATCAAACGCACCTCGGTGTGTTTGGTCTCAAGTCGCGGCTGGGAAATTTTCAAATTCTTTATTAAATCTTTTTGGAAAAATAAAAGAAAGGAAAACCCGTTTGAGAAACGGTGATCGATGGCGCAGTGTGTACAGTCAGCCGGAGCCAGGGGAAAAGGTACGTCACTTAGTGTTTTATTGCTTTCTAGATCATAGAGTATGCATGCTAGATTGCCTGTTGTGGACACTATGCTGTATGTTGAACTACTTGCTATTAGGAATTTATGCTAATTATGATAGGTTACTAAGTGGATGCCCTCTAGGTTGTATGCAGTAAGAGATTTATAGCCTTAGAATATTCGATTTAGTTCTATTGCGCAGCTCTTGTTTGAGTCCAACCGTTCTAGGATAGAGTCTTGTATTCGACTGTCTATTTGTTTCGCACTGCATATAATCGGGTATTCGCGAGGTCACCCGTTATATTTAGTAGGGATTCGGTAGTAGCAAGGGTAATGGGATAAGAGGAAATTCCTAGGGAGCTAGGAAGGGTGGATGTATATATATGCTGGTGCAGGCATATGGTTAATTATATATGTAATTGTTGTTGTATGATCGGGGTGACCGATGGTTTTATATATACAGTAGTTGTATGAGTTGCCTGTTTAGGATATGTTCTTGAACTGGCATGTATGGATAAATTATTTTATGTGTACAGTTTCGGCGAGAAACTACTTGGACCCTCGGGATGAGACTCGGAGCGAGCGATGATAGGTGTGGAAGGTAGTAGTAGAGCTCCTACTACCGGAAGCACAAGATCAATGCTCGAGTCGGGGAAGTCACGAGGAATCCAAGGAGTTGGGCGTGAGTGCTGTAGTGTGCGTTGTTATGTGCTAATAACGCGTTGTATTATCTACCCTGAATAGCCGTCACGAGGAGAGACAAATATAGTAGATCCACTGGTACATGTGTGTACTTGACTTGCTTTGATGGGATGATCGTTGGGGTAGTGTCGAAGGTTCTAAACTAGCAGTCATTGGAATAGGAAGACGATTATAGTATTAGTCACTTGGAGTGACGATAAGGATGATATTTGTTGTAAGCAGATCATTTCGAACCAAGATGGAAGATTGTGCTAGAGTCATAGGCTTATAGAGCCGACTTTGATTTGAGGAAAAATCGTAGGGATTATTTGACGTAATTTTTCCATCTTGCCCCAAGAGGCTTAAATGTCCGGAGGACGATAGTGGATTAGAAAGGTAGAGAGGAGCATGAGTCGAGACGTTGAAGGTCGACTGAGTCGTGCACAGAGTTTATTTTGAAACTTTGGGAAATGTTTAGCACACACACAAGATTTCGAATTAAAGTTTTGAAAATACTTGAAACCGTTTATCACGGGAGTTGAAAACTTTGTAAAAGATTGTTTCATTTGATTATTTTCCAACGGTTCTTTCGGGTACGATAATATCCGTGTTTTGTGGTGGTTAAGATGTTGGGTAAGAGACTACGGCTTGAGACTCTAACATTGGAACTCCTCCACATGTGTTAGAGTTGAGACGGAAAGTTACATTCCACAATGTCTGTTTAAAGGCTATTTTAGTGATTTGTCTAAAATGAGTTTGGAATTCTAGTGTCGCTTAACTTTTCGTTCGAGAGTTTGTGTTACTAAGTGTTTATTTTGCAAATAGTTCAGTGTGTGGATTGATTCATGCGTGACATAAGTGATGCATGGAGGAATTTTGGTAACATTTCATAAGGAGTTGTTTAGTGCGCTTTTTAGTCAGCTAAAGGTTTTATTGACATTTTCATGAATATGCGATTTATCGACTTAGGGGTATGCATACTGGGGTAACCTTTGTTCTCGGCATTTTGATGAACGAGTCGTGCAAGAAAATGCTTTAGTTCCTTTTTGTCGAAATGAAAGACCATTTGATCCAAGGAGTGTTTTAATGTTGTAAACATCATGCATACGATTACAATGTGTTATATTTTGGAAATATAAATGCGTAGATTTTTGACATTCGGTTAATTTAGAATTACCGTTCATTTTTTTGGGAAATTAAAAACTTTTGCTTTGGAGGAAACGAGTATTTTGAGCATTTTCGATAAATACATTTTTTTAAACTATAATGTTTTGACATTATATGTCCCAAGTACGAAACTTGAGGAAGTGTTACAAGCTTGCATGCCTGCCCCCAGTTTGAGTTTTTACGAGGTTTTTAGTCGATATTTCCAATTAGCAGAAGCGGACTGGTTTCTGTCTTCAAGTTTGCAACTTACACGAGACAATTGTGTTTTAACAAAAATATATTTGTAAACCGTGTCATCGTTTTGTGTGACTAGCTGACGCGCGAAAAATTTGTGGCGAACCCTGTGCCACGTCATTTATGATTAAAAAGAGGAATTTTTGAATCAAACGTCGTGAAACTTATTTTGAATTATGTGCACACCTTTGTCGGACCCTGTTTAAGGTCAGCGGTTACCTTAAGTGCATGTCATGAGTCAATCCATACTGGAATCGAGGCGGTTCATTTTAAAGAAATTATTTGTTACGCTTTGCTTTTGTGTGAGTAAACCGAACTGCAATGGAACGATTTTCAACATGATTTTCCTATGTGGGACGAGCGTGTCCAGTTTTGCGTAACTATCGATCTGGTAATAGTAGTTTTATTACATACGATCTTTTTGAGATGAAAATCCTGATGTTGAAATATTTTGTAAATGATTTTGTAAACCATTTGGGGAAATGTGCTTTTAAGTGTTATGTGTCCTTTCGAGAATTTTAAGGGTGTGAGTCCTTTTGGAAAAATCTTTTGTTTAACCCGTGTTGAGTCTGGGACTAAGGTTGATTTCAGAATATTGCTTGCTTAAACTTTGTTTAAACGTATTTTCCGACCTATGGGTCTAGCAAGCGTGGAGCATTTTGCTCGGTTTTGACTTGGAGTTAGTCATGGGCCAATTGCCCGGTTTTAATGGCTCGGTGTGGAGTCTAGTTGATGAGTTGTTTTTGTCGAACCGTTGGGCATTCTTTGCACATTGAGTGTTTACATGGTTGGGTGAGTGAGTCAATCCGGAATAGGCATGTTGTTGGTAGGCTGTTTGCTTTGGATCCCTAGTCACGTTAGTCAGCCGTTGGTAATGGTCGGTTGGGTATCTCGGGGTGGGACCCCGGTATTCATGTGTTTTAACCTAGACTTTCCAGTAGGTACTAGGAGGATATAGTTGTGGGCACTTACCTGGGAGGTAGTTCCGGTGTGCTGGGTCTTGAGGCGTTACCTGGGAGGTAGACGTCAAGGTGTATCCTCGATACGGTGTGACTTGGCTTCGTAGAGCAAGTGTGGATGATGCGTCGACGGTGGAAGGTAGGTATTCCACGTGCGTTAGTGCTGTAGGCCGAATAGTATCGGTTAAGGGATTGATGCCCTTTGTTATTAAGGGAATAAATGCGCATCAACCATTTTGAGGTAGGTGGTATATTTAGGTGTCGACTTCTGGGCTTGAGGCCAAACACCTTTAGTATAATCGGAGAGTTGTAGCCGATTTTAAGATAATCATGGTGATGGTAGTAGTAACCCTGAAATGATCACTTGTGATGAATGGTTATGGTGGAATGATCTACGTGTGTGTTAGTTGATTTGGTTGTGGAGGATATCTATTTGTGTAGTGTCTAGGATAATACCACGCTTATGTTGTTATTGTAATCGGTGAGACCGATGTTCGGCGGGTGGCCGATGTTTGTTATGGTAATCGGTGGGACCGATGTTCGGCGGGTGGTCGATGTTTGTTATGGTAATCGGTTGGACCGATGTTCGGCGGGTGGCCGATGTTTGTTATTGTAATCGGTTGGACCGATGTTCGGCAGGGGGTCGATGTTTTGTTAAATATAAGTTATTGAAAATCTTTGGAGTCTATTAGAATTCGTAGAAGTTAATCGTCAATTAATGATAGGAGGGATCGTAATCGAGTGTCCTGTGGAGTATACTGGTGAGCAGCTTTAGAGTGGTTAGAGCTTGAGATTTGACTCGGGATGTATGGAATATCTAAGGTTGGGAGACAACTGAAGTCGTTTGACTAGGAATGATTCCAAATGTTGGGGTGTTCTTTCGATCATAATTTCGGTGTACTTGAAGGAGTTTTGTTGGTAAGGAAAGTATTCGAATAATTTTTTTTAGTCGGTGTGAAAATTTAGTTTCCAGTATTGACATGCCGCCGTTTGAGTCGTTGTATGGTAGGAAGTGTAGGACGCCCATTTGTTGGGGTGAGATTGTTTAGCAAGTATTGGGGAGCACCGTTATTGTGCTAAAGGCGTCAGAGATACGGGAGAACTATCCGGAGCTGTTTGCGGGCGTAGACTTCGAGGACGAAGTCTAATTCAAGTGGGGGAGAGTTGTAAAGCCCGTGTCCCGGTACGTTATTGTTTAATTTTATTTAATTAAGGTGTTTACCGTTATTTGTTTTGGTTTGGGGTTTGATGTCGTTAAGGACCAAATTGCTGAAAATTGTGAGTTTCTTGTAGTTGTGAGTGTCTTGGGTTAGTCAAGGGGCCGGTTTTGTCATTTCCTCAAAGTCTTTGCATGGGGCTCGGCCCATGAAAGAAACCGAACCCCTCCCTTGTTTTCTTATCTTCCTTGTTAGCCAAGCAACCCAAAACGTGTTTCTCAACCCTATTGTCCTTTCTCTCGGCTGTGTGGTGCGGCAGTGAACAAGAACGAGAGAGAGATAGAGGTGAGCCGTGATGAGAGAGAGAAGGGCGAAGAGAGAGGAAGCTGCCGGAGATCGCCGCTGCAGTCGCCGGCGCCTTCACCGCAGGTCCGTTCGGCGAGAGGGAAGAGAGAGCGGCGTGGGTGCGATCGCAAGGGGGTGACATCCGGTCGTTCGAGGTAAGTCCCGTCCCTTTTCTTGATTGTTTTCCGTCTCTCGTCGGTTCTCTCCCGTGACAGCCGCGTCGCGGCGGCCTTAGCCGCTATAGGCGGCGACTGTGGTATCATCACCGGAGATGGTGATGTAGTGGTGAACTCTGTGGGGTTGCAATAAGGCGGTCGAGAAAGAGAGAGGTCGGAGGTGCGAGAGGGTGCGGAGTGTGTTGTGTAGTCATCGCCGGAGAGCCGCCGCCGGTCGCCACCGGCGACCGCCACTGCCGGAGATGGCAGTGGGTGGCGCGTGGTGTGGCCAGACCTTAGTCTCTATCGAGCCCTTAACCCGTGACTTATTCAATTAAGCCGAAAAGTTCAAACCGTTTTGATAAATCGCGTCTTTATGGAAATTTTTGTGGGTACTGTCCAGTTTTCGCGTAAGCATAACTTTTCGGTCGTAGCCCCGTTTGAGCCGAAATTGGCGCCCACGGTTCAAGTGCGGGATCGAGCACGTTTTCCGTGTTTTAGCGGAAAACTGGTTCGGTCTCTAACTGGGCGAAAAGGTGGTCGCAAGTTCGGTGATTCGTCATTTTATGTGTAAAACTCTGGAATCTGCCACTGTTTTGTGTAGACCATAACTTTCTGCTCGTAACTCGTTTTGAGGTGAAACTGGTGCCCAAAGTTCCCAAATAGAATCGAGAAGGTTTTTCGTGTTTTGCCGAAAGTCTGATTAAGCCCGTAGCTAGGCTGTTTTGGGCTGTTTGTGCAGGCTGGACCGAAAACTGGCAGTTCTGGTAACCGTTCGTATTTAATTCATAATAAATTGTAGAAAAATCGTTAGGAGGCGTATAATATGTCCTTGGAACCCTAACTCAGATTACTTTCTGGTCATGAAATAATATTGGGAATTTTCTGGGTTTAAAGGGGTCGAAACAGGTCCCGAACAGACCTGTTTAGTGAGAACGGAAAATAGTTTTAGTGACGGTTTAAGCGTGTGTCGTGTCATAGGGTCCGGGTCTTGTATTGACTCGTTTTAACATGCATTTAGGTGCTGGGAAGTGACCGTAATTGTGAAGCTTGAATTGTGTTATTAAGCTGGGCGCGCATTCGAGGTGAGTTCTCTCACTGTGTAGTTAGGGGTTGTATGCATGTCATAATAGTTTGTATGTACTACTGTCTTTGTGGTGTGAACTAGTTGTTTGTGGTGTGTAATATTTGATTGGTTTGAATGCTTGGTATAAATGTGTTGGTTACATTACAATTCGGTGGGACCGAGGCCTCGATGGTACTGAGGTGTTGGTTACATTACAATTCGGTGGGACCGAGGCCTCGATGGTACTGAGGTGTTGGATACATTACAATTCGGTGGGACCGAGGCCTCGATGGTACTGAGGTGTTGGATACATAATTACTTGTAGGCGTTTACTCGTTTTATGTAACTGTGATGTTGTTGCTTATGTGCGGATAGGGGTGATGTGTATATGATTCCTATCTGCGCATGTGTTGGAATTCACTAAGCTTCGTGTTTACCCTTTCCCAATAAACTGTGGTTTCAGGTCCGAGCGGCTTCAAGGCGTGACGAGTACACACTGGCGCGCGAGGAGAGCTGGTTGTTTTATGGTTTTATTAATTAAACGTTTATTCCGCTGTATTTTTATTATAAAGTTAATAATTATGAGTTTGCAAACGAAACGTTGGGATTCATTTAATGAGTTGTTATAAATGAGTTGTTTATTTAAAAATTTAAATTTGCTTGTAATTTTTGGAACGTTACAACTTGGTATCAGAGCACAGCTTGAGTGAATCAAACGCACCTCGGTGTGTTTGGTCTCAAGTCGCGGCTGGGAAATTTTCAAATTCTTTATTAAATCTTTTTGGAAAAATAAAAGAAAGGAAAACCCGTTTGAGAAACGGTGATCGATGGCGCAGTGTGTACAGTCAGCCGGAGCCAGGGGAAAATGTACGTCACTTAGTGTTTTATTGCTTTCTAGATCATAGAGTATGCATGCTACATTGCCTGTTGTGGACACTATGCTGTATGTTGAACTACTTGCTATTAGGAATTTATGCTAATTATGATAGGTTGTGAGATCAGATAGAGGAGGTGAGTATTATGGTAGACATACTGATATTGGTCAAGCTCCTGGTCCTTTCTATAATTTTTGCAAGGAACATGGCATAATTAACCAATACACCATGCCTGGTTCTCCTCAACAAAATGGTGTTGCTGAAAGGAGAAACATAACCTTAATGGACATGGTGAGAAGTATGCTTGCTAACACTAACTTACCTGCTTTCCTCTGGACTGAGGCATTAAAAACAGCCGTTCATATACTCAATAGGGTTCCATCAAAATCTGTCCCTAAAACTCCTTATGAAATCTGGACAGGTAGGAAACCGAGTCTAAAATATATGAAAGTATGGGGCTGTCCTGCCGAAGCAAAAGTCTATAACCCTAACTTAAAGAAACTGGATCCTAAAACCCTTACATGTTTCTTTATCGGTTATCCGGATAACTCAAAAGGTTATCGTTTTTACTGTCCTTCCCACACTACGAGCATCATTGACACGCAGCATGCTACATTTCTTGAGAACTCAAAGATCAGTGGGAGCACGACAAATCATGACTCAGATTTGCAAGAAGTACAAGAAGCGGGGGGAAACCATCCTACCTCTATTTTTATTCCTCCGATAATTCCTCTTGTACCCACCGCTGCTCCTAATATCACTGATCCAGCTCCTCCTAACCAAAACGCCGAGGGAACATCATCATCGCCTCTTGTACCCAACGCTGAGCCTAATATCACTGATCCTACTCCTCCCGCTACTGAACCGGAAAATCAACTCAGGAGATCATCTAGGGCACGCAGGGCCACAAATTTTGATGATTTCGTAACCTTTTTATCTGAAGTTGAGAACATTGGAAAGCTTACTGATCCTACCTCTTATCGAGAAGCCATTAATAGTGATCAGGCCACTCAGTGGAATGAAGCCATGATTGAAGAGCTTAATTCCATGCATCATAATGATGTTTGGGACTTGGTTGAACTTCCTGAAGGATCCAAAACTATCGGTTGTAAATGGGTCTTCAAAACCAAATTAGACCCGAAAGGAAACATCGAACGCTATAAGGCCAGACTGGTTGCAAAAGGCTTTACTCAAAAGGAAGGAATTGATTATCAAGAGACCTTCTCTCCTGTCTCTCGTAAAGATTCTTTAAGGATTGTTATGGCACTGGTAGCTCATTATGATTTAGAGTTACATCAGATGGATGTCAAGACCGCTTTCCTGAATGGAGACTTGCAAGAAGATGTATACATGCGACAACCTGAAGGATTCATTCCAGAAGGTAAAGAGCATATGGTCTGCAAGTTGAAGAAATCCATTTATGGGTTGAAGCAGGCATCACGACAATGGTACCTCAAGTTCGATAAAATCGTAAAAGGGCAAGATTTTCTAAAGAATCAAGTGGATCAATGCACCTATCTCAAGATCAGTGGGAGTAACTTTATAATCCTTGTCTTGTACGTAGATGACATCCTACTAGCAAGTAACAACTTGGATATGCTGCATGAGTCGAAGCGGATGCTTTCGCAAAATTTCGACATGAAAGATCTCGGTGATGCCTCTTATGTCATTGGTATCGAAATACATCGAGATAGGCATAATGGTGTTTTGGGACTTTCTCAAAACGCATATATTGAGCGTATCTTAAAACGCTATAACATGCAGCACTGTACACCCACTGTAGCTCCAGTAGTTAAAGGGGACGTGTTTGGTTCTTTCCAAGCTCCGAGCACTGAGATTGAAAAGGAAGAAATGAAGATGATACCTTATTCGTCTGTAGTAGGGAGCATTATGTATGCTCAGGTCTGTACTCGTCCGGATATCGCTTATATTGCTGGTATGCTGGGACGTTACTTATCTAATCCCGGAATAGCACACTGGAAAGCGGCTAAAAAGGTTCTACGATATCTGCAAGGGACCAAAGACTACAAATTAACTTATAGAAGAAGTGACAACTTAGAAGTAGTAGGATATTCTGATTCCGATTTTGCTAAATGCAAGGAAGATAAGAAATCTACTTCTGGGTACATATTTATGTTAGCTGGTGGACCTATCTCATGGCGGAGTCACAAACAGAAGCTGACTACAACGTCCACCATGATGGCTGAATACGTTGCCGTTTATAATGCCAGTTGTCATGGGATGTTGTTAAGGAACCTGGTCAGTGGACTCAAAATCGTCAACTCCATTTCTAGACCATTGAAGCTTTACTGTGATAACTCAGCTGTCGTAACTTTCTCGAACAGTAACAGTTCAACTGGCGCTGGGCTGTATCTTGATACAAAGTATCTGTTCGTGCGCGAACGGGTTGAGGAAAATGTCCTTTGTATTGGGTACATAAGTACAAAGAATATGCTAGCGGATCCGATGACCAAAGGTCTTCCTCCTAATGTCTTCGTAGGACACGTGTCGAAGATGGGGCTTACAAAAGACTTAATTTAATAGCATGTTGTACTTATTGATCATTATTATTATCTTAATAAATTTTCCTCTATATTCAGATTTTGTTTGTCCATTAGTTACGCTTTGAGCTCATAATGGTGTATGGCCATTATTATAACGAAATTTGTCTTAGTCAATTGATCATTGCTTATTCAGTTTTAAATTTGAGTCATAGTTTGACTAGTGGGGGTCCTGAGTTGATATTCTTCTCTACGGCTGTACTTATTAGCTATGATTTCAGTTTAAAACAAAATGAGTATTATCCCGGCCGGACTTATTGGTACTCATAGATAAAAGATCGCTTGGTCAAGTGGGAGAATGTTGGAACCACCTTAAAAGTGACCGTCACTGATCGTTTATCATTCCTGATGTGATAATTGACAATAACTGAAATCCCTATGTCTGGTAAATATATGATGGGCGTATTTACTATTATTGACATACTATAGGGTTTCCCATTAGGTGATTGGAACTATGGGGAATTATACTGCACATAATAAACACCAAGGGTTGAAAGTGTAAGATACTCTTATTATAAATAGAGTACCCTAATCACTCTTTTAACCCTAATGACATATTGCTGATTATATCCCAGCCGTGTGCCTCCCCTAAGATCGGCTCTCTCAAGCTCGATCATCATCCCATCATTATACAATCATCTCGTTCTGGGAACCCGTCAATCCATGGAAAATATGTTTAACGCTTTCACCGGATCCTCAAGATCATCAGGTATGATTTATTATTATCATGTTTTCATTATCCATCAAATACAAATCATGTTTATTCCAACAGGTGGTTGAGGACAATTCCCAAGAAAATAAGAATCCTAATTTGGAGGACGTGAATAGGGAGGTTACCGTGCTGGGAGGTGCTAGATACCTCCCCTATCAGACGCGTTTTAAAAACCGTGAGTCCGGGTGTGTGGACAAAGCGGACAATATCTGGTACGGTTGGCCTGGGATGTTACAGATGGTATCAGAGCCGGGAACCGGACTGGTGTGCCAGCGAGGACGCTGGGCTCCCAAGGGGGGTGGATTGTAAGATCCCACATTGGTTGGGGAGGGGAACAAAGGCTGCCTTATAAGAGGAACTTGATACATCCCCTATCAGACGCGTTTTAAAAACCGTGAGTCCGGGTGTGTGGACAAAGCGGACAATATCTGGTACGGTTGGCCTGGGATGTTACAGGGAGGTTACCGTGCCGGGAGGTGCTAGATAAGATGGGACTCGATGTGGACTCAACGTTATGTCCAAGGTGCTTGCTAGAGGTGGAATCCGTAGATCATGCGCTCTTTCGGTGCGGGGAGGTTAAAAAGATGTGGCAAGCGGTCGCACGTTGGTGGAGCATGGACGTTGGAAGTGTTGGGTCAATCAACTAGCTACTAGATTGGGGGGGGGGGGGGTATGGGGGAGGTCCTAAACTATGGACCGAAGTGTAGTGGGTGTTTACGTACCTCATTTGGACACACCGGAATCGTATCATATTTGAAAAAGACGGCAGAAAACTGGAGGACTTGTTCTTTGAATTCCAAAGAAGGAGCTTTGAGTGGATTGCAAGGAGGGTACGACGACAAAGGATCGATTGGAAAATGTGGATAACAAATCCGAGGTGGGTACTGGACTAATTTGCAGTTGTCCGAATTAAGATCGGTTGTCAATTCCGTTCGCGAGAGCACATAATGTGAGACATGCAGTGGCTTAATGCATTCAGCCACTGCCCATGCTGGAGGCTGTCCCGTAACGGGTCTGTCGCAGAGGTTTGCTCCTGGAAAACTTGCACAGTCTTGATTCATTTGGATTATGTTTTCAGCATAGTTGAATGCTTGTGTGTTACTGTTGCGGCTGTATGGGGTTGGATTATAGGCTGTTTTGGCCTTGTTAATTGGGGTGTTGGTCGTACCGCTACCCAATGAACCCACTGAACCCAATTGCCACCTCAGCGCCACATCAGCTTTTCTCTTTCCTACCCTCCTTACCCTAAAGTGGAGTACCGCCTACCCACCAACCCCACTCTTACCCGCTGAACCCAACCCTATGAAAATAAAACCAAAAACATCGGGTATGTGCGGGTTCATGAACCCGATGGCCTTACCCGCTCCCTACCCCCCCCCCCCCCCCCGGTACCCCCTTACCCGCTAACCCTGATTGCCACCTCGGCCTTACCCGATCCCGTACCCGAGGGCGGTACGGGTATGCAGCCTTTAAAAAAAAGACAATTTTCTAAACTAAAAAGTGTTTAACATAAAAATAATATATCAATTTATAGTTTATTAAAGTTTATATACAACTTTTTATTAGATATGCAATTTAATTAAGAAATTTGAGTAATTGAAGATGTAAAGTATTTTTGGTAATCCAGGCGTCAGCATTCTGTGGCCAGGCTTAGTCTCAGACGGCCGCTTTGTATGTTTGTTTCCAAATTGCCAAGGATGTAGTCTAGGCAAAGCCTAGATGAACCTTATCAATAAAAAAGTATTTTTGGTAAAAAGAAGTGATTTAACATTTTTTTTAAATGACGTGATTCAGATTTTTTTAAGAATAAGACATTAGCGTTAGAAAGAGTACAGAGGCATTCCGGGCCAACTACAATACAAGTCATGAGCGATAACGAAGCCATGCTGGATACGTGATTGACAATTTTTTAGAGTGGATTACATTTTTGGTCCATATAGGTTGACTAAAAACAGATTAGTCGTTTATAACGATTATTAACTGGCGGTGTTAACTTTAGGGACATTGAGTGTTATGAAATTAAAAGGTTATGGACTATAAACGTAGATAGTTGTTTTAAGTAGGGCTGTAAACGAACCGAACGAACACGAACGGAGGCTTGTTCATGTTCGTTCGTTTAACTTAACCGAACAAACGAACGAACACGAACGGTAAACGAACGAGATTTTTTGTGTTCATGTTCGTTCGTTAAGAATTCTTGTTTGTTCATGTTCGTTCATTAAGAGTTAAACGAACGTAAACGAACGAACATAAACGAACGAACTTAAATGAACATAAACGAACGTAAACGAACGACTTTAAATGAACATAAACGAACGAACTTAAATGAACATAAACGAACGAACCCAAATGAACAAAAAAAAACCATCATACTCATCATTTCGTTCGTAAAAAATACCTTAACAAAATGAAAAACCGGGTTAACTTATGAGGTATGAAAAATAAATTCTAAAAGATCAATTTACTTGATGATTTTGCACATTAATTTCATATTATATAAATATGTTTATGTATAAACAAGCATAAATGAACATATACGAACGTAAACGAACGAACATAAATGAACGAACGTTCACGAACATAAATGAACGAACGAGACCATTGTTCATATTCGTTCATTTAACTACACGAACAAAAAAACGTGTTCATGTTCGTTCATTTATTAAATAAACGAACATAAACGAACTTCCCGCCGAACAGTTCACGAACGGTTCGAACGTTGTTCGGTTCGTTTACAGCCCTAGTTTTAAGGACCAAATCCAAAGTTTAAGCAAGCCACGTGAACCACCAATGTAATTCACTCAATAAAAAACAATGTATAAATGCTTTCGTAATGCTGATGTAATAATACCAATCCATTGTTTGTGAACACTTTTTATTGACACCAAAATAAATAAAAATTATGTAATTTCCAATTTTTATTTTCTAACATTTTCTAAAATTTTGTAGGGAAAAGTCTAAAAAACCCAACGAACTAATTGTAATTTGTTTTTTTCTAATTTTTTGCTAGTTTTCTATAATATATCTGTCTTTAGAAAAGCTCACAAATCAACTTTTCTATCCATATGAAACGAATTGTTACACAAGTATAAGGAGCCAATCAGCCAAGTACTAGATCGATAACAATTTTCTAGTAAAAATTGCATAGAATCTTTTTTACAGTCTAATAACGTCACCGCTTAAAAAATTTCTGGATCCGTTACTACTCACTGCTGAGCAAAAGTGGACACCAGGGACGGACTTTAGAAACTTTTTCATACGGTGACACCAAATTTTTTCAAACGATTTTTATCGACATGTGTATCTTTTTTACTAACTTTCAATATCGACCGATATGTTTTTAGCCAAATTTCGGTGTTTCGAGGGATTTTTAAAGTTTTTGGCTTGATTTCAAGTATTTTTAACCTTTTTAACGATTTTGAGAAACTTTTTCTGTATTTTGGTTGATTTCAGGAGGTTTTTCCGATCTTTTTGGTTGATTTCAAGGTTTTTTTTTGGTTTTGTAGTTGATTACGAGAAACGGTTGCACTTTCAAAAGAATACGGTATCACCTTCTAAAACGATACGGTTGCACCTTTCACGAAACCAATATTTTTTACCCTTCGTCGGAGAAATGATACGGTGGCACGTCCCACCGTGTGCCCTTATAAAGGTCCGTCCATGGTGGACACGAGACAAATATATAAATATGGTAAGAATAGTGAGCACCACCACGACGACCACCAGTAGCAACCGCCGGCAGTGGTGGCGTGGTGGTGGTGAAAACAGTAACAATGACAAGGCCCAGCCCATTTAATCTGTGTAGTCAGTTGTGGTTGTTGGATGGCCAACATGTCGGAATCATGTCGCGCATGCACACGTGTGTAAGTTCAGAAAAGTTTGCCAATAGTCTTTATTTTTGCAGAAAAGGACCCGTACTATCTCCTAACTACATCTGTCGCCCCTCTGCCCAACAAATAACTCGTCACACGTCGTCGTCTTGGTCCCAATTCCTTCATCCTCCACTAACAATCATGAATCAACTTTCATATCAACTCAAAAAATTTATAAATTTAGAGCATAGAGTTTTTAAAATTTCTTTAAAATAAGTTTTTTTTTGTAATAAATATTATATTAATCTGCAAGAGATTTTTTTATTTGGAAACTAAGGGTCCGTTTAGGTTTGTTGGCGGGGACCTCATGGCCCCGTGGTCCACTTTTGTGGGCCCTACAAGCTCTACCTCTATGAGCCTGCACCGGAAAAGACATCCTGTCTTCCCCCGGATTCGAACCCTAGGCCTCAACCTACAGGCCCCCAGGTGGAAGCGTTTACGGAAGAGAGGTGGCCACTAGGCCAAAGACCTAGTGGTTAAGGGTCCGTTTATCTAATCACTTACCCTGGTAAGTGTTTACCGGTAAGATTCAACACTATCGCTTACTTTCCGGGTAAGATTTTGGTCCACCAAAATGACATCGTATGCAACAATTTAGCCGGTAAGTGCTAACCGTGGTAAGAGTCGTCACACTCACTTACCGGGTAAGACTCTCGGTCCTTGCTTACGCTCTTACTGGGTAAGATCCTTGGTCCTTGTCATATTCATCCGGTAAACTAATGTGCCTTGGTAAGCACTTACCCAAGTAAACGTTTTGTAAACGACCCCTAAAACATCGATTATATAATATTATTCCTATCTCATAAATATTTAAGATCAATGTTGACGTTTTTAACTCATTGTAATCATTTTTGGGGAGTTTTTTAAATTTGAACAAATTCATATTTTTTCTCATGTTTTCTTCATTTTAAAGAAGTTATGAAATTTATGATGTATTTTATTGTATTAATAAAGTTCAACACTTATCTATATTATATTATTAATATTCTAAAACGGTTGTTTTAAAAGTTTAAGATAATAGATACAGTACAACTTCTAAAGCATATACTCACCCTCATTCCACACACATTCCTCCCAATATTTCTCTTCAACAAAATCTTTTTTAAATACATAACTTACTTTTAATATCCTTTTAATTAGTTATTCAGTTTAAATTTAATCCCTTAGTTTTTTATTTTTCGTTTTAAACCCTTATCATTTTAACATAAATAATCGTATATTAACTAAAATGCATTAAAAATATATTTTCTTTTTGTACAAACTATATCATTGTAATCGTCTCGTCAATACCTTAGAAATGAGTCAAATATTGAATAAGTTTGGATTTAATCATATTATTAAATATCATAAATATATACGAATTAATTTGTTTTATATTCCTTATATTTTCATTTTTCATTTTGCCCCCTTATCATATTAAAAATACTCATTCATAATTATTTAAAACTAAAATGTCATAAATAGGTATCCAGATTTTTCAAGAATTATGTATTGAGATTTTTAACTTGTACATTTTACACCCTTATCTATCTATACCTCTTAAAAAATATTATGGTTATTTTTGGTATTGTGTGATTGATAATAAAACTAAACATGGAACAAAATTATTTTTTCGAGTTCTCAGTTTTAGATTCGAAATGTTTTGCGCTGCATCGGGTGCAGGCACGTAACTAGTTTTATGTTAAAAATGTTGATCAAGTAGTTTTTTTTAAATATTAAATATTAAATAAATATTTTATATATATTTATTTTTTATTTAGGAAAATATTGTACTTTTCATTCGATACTGTTTATTTGACTTCCAAATAGTGTTATATACTGTTTATTTGACTTCAACGGTTTATTTTATTTCAACGTATAATAGTGTTATATATAGATGTTGCGGTTTATTTTATTTCAACGTATAATAGTGTTATAAATAGATAAAGTGCGGTTTATTTTATTTCAATGTATAATAGTGTTATATATAGAGGTTGCGGTTTATTTTATTTCAACGTTTAATAGTGTTATATATACATGTTGCGGTTTATTTTATTTCAACGTATCATATTGTTATATATACATGTTGCGGTTTATTTTATTTCAACGTATAATAGTGTTATAAATAGATAAAGTGCGGTTTATTTTATTTCAACGTATAATAGTGTTATATATAGAGGTTGCGGTTTATTTTATTTCAACGTATAATAGTGTTATATATACATGTTGCGGTTTATTTTATTTCAACGTATCATATTGTTATATATACATGTTGCGGTTTATTTTATTTCAACGTATCATATTGTTATATATACATGTTGCGTTTTATTTTATTTCAACGTATCATATTGTTATATATACATGTTGCGGTTTATTTTATTTCAACGTATCATATTGTTATATATACATGTTGCGGTTTATTTTATTTCAACGTATCATATTGTTATATATACACACTTTTAAAAATTATTTTTATAAAAACACACTCTTAACAAATATTTTTATAAAAAAACACATTCTTAACATTTTTTTATAAAAACACACTCTTTAGAATTATTTTTATAAAAACAATCTCTTAACAATTTTTTTATAAAAAACATTCTTAACAATGTTTTTTTTATAAAAATACAACGTATCAATTTTTTTATAAAAACACACTTTTAAGAATTATTTTTATAAAAACACACTTTTAACAATTGTTTAAAAAAACACATTTTTAACAATTTTTTATAAAAACACATTCTTAACAATTTTTTATAAAAAATGCATTCTTAACAAATTTTTTTTATAAAAACACACCCTTAACAATTTTTTATAAAAAAACACATTTTTAACAATTTTTATAAAAACACACTCTTAACAATTTTTTATAAAAAAACTGTTTTTATAAAAAAATTGTTAAGGGTGTGTTTTTTATAATAAAATTGTTAAGAGTGTGTTTTTATAAAAAAACACATTTTTAACAATTTTTTTATAAAAACACACTCTTAACAATTTTATTATAAAAAACACGTTTTTTTTTTTTTTATAAAAACACATTGTTAACATTTTTTTTATGAAAAAACACACTATAACAACATACACATTATAACATACAAATATCACATTCAAACATAAAACCATACATATCATGTTAAACATACAACATATTCAAACATAAGTTATAAACACTCTAACAACCTACAAATCATATTTCTTAACTTAAAATAACATACAAAAAATAACAAATAACATAAAAGAAACATACCATAGAGGTAATACGAGACATCTTCACAAAACGCGAACGTGTTCCACACGACACAATTGAGAGAGTGGGAGAAAATTGAGAGAGAGTGGGAGTAAAAAATTGAGAGTGTTATAAAATAAGAGATGGAGCCGGTTTTTGGTCCCCCCACCCCTTATATAGCGTGGCCGAAGAAAACAATTAGGGTTTTGGTCCTCAAAGTGATTTTAGGGTTAACCCTGTGCCAACACGTGGCACTTTAGCCCGCGATCGCGGGGGTCAAAGGAAGTCAAACGCGGGCAGGGACCAAAACTGCCAACACGGGCATTCTTGAGGGGGGAAAAGTAGCGGGTTAGCCCGCGATCGCGGGGGTCAAAGGAAGTCAAACGCGGGCAGGGACCAAAACTGCCAACACGGGCATTCTTGAGGGGGGAAAAGTGTAACGTCCCAAAAATTACAAGCAAATTTAAATTTTTAAATAAACAATTCATTGATAACAACTCAATAAATGATCCCAACGTTTCGTTTGCAAACACATAATTAATGTCTTTATAAAATAAAACCAGCGGAATAAACGTTTAATTATTAAAATCATAAAGCAACCAGCTCTTCTCGCGCGCCAGTGTGTACTCGTCACGCCTTGGAGCCGCCCGTACCTGAAACCACAGTTTATTGGGAAAGGGTAAGCACGAAGCTTAGTGAATTCCAACACATGCGCAGATAGGAATTATATACACATCACCCCTATCCGCACATAAGCAACAACATCACAGTTACATAAAACGAGTAAACATCTACAAGTAATTATGTATCCAACACCTCAGTACCATCGAGGCCTCGGTCCCACCGAATTGTAATGTATCCAACACCTCAGTACCATCGAGGCCTCGGTCCCACCGAATTGTAATGTAACCAACACCTCAGTACCATCGAGGCCTCGGTCCCACCGAATTGTAATGTAACCAACACCTCAGTACCATCGAGGCCTCGGTCCCACCGAATTGTAATGTAACCAACACCTCAGTACCATCGAGGCCTCGGTCCCACCGAATTGTAATGTAACACCTTTATACCAAGCATTCAAACCAATCAAATATTACACACCACAAACAACTAGTTCACACCACAAAGACAATAGTACATACAAACTATTATGACATGCATACAACCCCTAACTACACAGTGAGAGAACTCACCTCGAATGCGCGCCCAGCTTAACAACACAATTCAAGCTCCACAATTACGGTCACTTCCCAGCACCTAAACGCATGTTAAAACGTGTCAATACGAGACCCGGACCCTATGGCACGACACACGCTTAAACCGTCACTAAAACTATCTTCCGATCACCCAAAACAGGCCTGTTCGGGACCTGTTTCGACCCCTTTAAACCCAGAAAATTCCCAATATTATTTCATGACCAGAAAGTACTCAGAGTTAGGATTCCGAGGACATATAATACGCCTCCTAACGATTTTTCTACAATTTACTACGGATTTTACAAAAACAGTTTCCAGAACAGCGAAATTCAGCACCTTTCAGTATAAAACGACAATTTGACCCATGCTACGTCCCGAACTGGGTTTTGCACAAAACACAGAAAAGTTTCTAGACTCAAAAAGGGAACTTTTGACACCAGTTTCACCCCAAACCGAGTTACGAGCAGAAAGTTATGATTTTCGCAAGATCGAGGCAGATTCCAGAAGTTTTCACATGAAATGACGAAACACCGAACTTGCGACCACTTTTTCGCCCAGTTAGAGACCGAACCAGTTTTTCGCTAAAACACGGAAAACGTGCTCGACCCTGAACTTGAACCGTGGGCGCCAGTTTCGGCTCAAACGGAGTTACGACGGAAAAGTTATGGTTACATGAAAACTGGACAGAAAACTAATTTTCACATAAAATGACGATTGTAATTACGGTTACGCGATTAAGGTTACGGGTTGGGGTTTAGCTAACAATGGTTTACGAAAACTGGACAACACCCGGCACCACCCACTGCCACCTCCGGCCGTGGTGGTCACCGGCGGCGGCGGTATTTCCGGCGACTCTTATATACACGCACACGCACGCACACCCTCATGCACACACCACTCCATCCTCGCACCACCGCTCTCCTTACTCCCGATTGTCCCACGCAAAAAGACACATACACCCACACAACCCGCCGCCCACCCACGGCCACCACAGCGGCGGCGTGCGGCGGTGGTTGTTCCACCGGAAAAACGAAAAGGAAAGGAAAGCGAAACGAAACGAAGAAACGACTTACCTTGCGACGTCTACCCTCTTCCCCTCGACTTCTCCGACGAAAGGTGGTGTTGGCGGCGACCTCCGGCAGCAGCAGCGACGATCCTCCGGCGTCTCTCTCTCTCTTCGTTTCTCTTGTTCTCTTCCTCTCTCTCTTCTCGGTTCTTCCCTCCGGCTGACAACCACAAAAAAAACCATGGAACGAAATGCAGCCGTAAGGGTTTTTGTGGTTTCTTTCTTTTGCCTTTCTCCTCACGTCACCAACCCACACCCAAAATACATGGACTTTGATAAGTTTTCTGCATGGGCCGAACCCATGAGGGGGGGGGGTGTTTGGCCTTTGACACATATAACCCCTCAACTTACAAACCTCTCGCAACTAACCAAAAATTCCGATACTTAACGATTTGACCCAACTCGACTAACCCCGTTTACGGAAACCACAATAATCGAACTTAAAAGAAAATAATTAAGACTAATAAATTACATACCGGGATACGGGCTTTACAACTCTCCCCCACTTGGATTAGACTTCGTCCTCGAAGTCTCTGCCTACGAATAGCTCCGGATAGTTTTACCACATCACAACCTCGGGTTTCCAAGTCCACTCAGAACCCTTTCTGAGTTGCCACTGGACTTTCACTAACTGGAACCTAATTTCTCACACCGTCTAAGAATCTCCCGAATACTTCCTTACTAACGACACTCCTTCAAGAACACTGAAAACGCGATTGGAAGAACACTCCAACAATCGGAATCATTCCTAGTTAAACGACTTCGGTTGTCTCCCAACCTTAGGTGATTCATACCTCCCGATTAAATTTCAAGCTCTAACCATCCTAAAGTGCTTACCAATGTACCCTACAGGATACTCGAATCCGATCATTCCTACCATTAACTGCCGATTAACTTCTACGAGTTCTACTAGACTCCCAAAATTCACAATGAATCACATTAACAAACATCGGCCCCCCGCCGAATATCGGTCCAACCGAATAAATACAACCATCGGCCCAGTCGAATATCGGTCCAACCGAATAAATACAACCATCGGCCCAGCCGAATATCGGTCCAACCGAATACAATAACAAACATCGGCCACCCGCCGAACATCGGTCCAACCGATTACCATGAATCACATAAGCGTGGTATTATCCTAGACACTAACACAAATAGATATCCCCTACAATCAAGTCCACTAGCACACACGTAGGTCATTCCCTTAACCGATACTACCCGGCCTACATTACCAACACGCGTGGAATACCCAACCTCCCACCGTCGACGTATCCCCCACACTCGCTCTACAAAGCTAATTTATCTGAACCGAGGATACACCCTGACGCCTACCTCTCAGGTAACGCCTCAGGGCCCCTCACATCGGAATTACCTCTCAGGTAAGTGTCCCCAACTATATCCTCCTAGCACCTACTAGAAAGCCTAGGCTATAACACTTGAACACCGGGGCCTCACCCCGAGATACCCAACCGACCACTACCATCGACTGACTAACGTGCCTAAGGATCCAGAGTAAAACAGCCTACCCACAAGTGCCTATTCCGGATTGTCTCCCTCACCCAAACGGGTAGATACTCGACGTGCAATGAATGCCAAACGGTGCGACAAAACACTTCATCAACAAGACTCCACCTTGAGTCATTAAAACCGAGCAATTGACCCATGACTAACTCAAAGTCAAAACCGAGCAAAACGCTCCACGCTTGCTAGACCCATAAGTCGGTCAAAAACGCGTTTAAATAAAGTCTAAGCAAGCAATACTCTAAAATCAACATTAGTCTCAGACTCAACACGGGTTAAACAAAAGAGTTTTCCAAAATGACTCATACCCTGAAAATTCTCGAAATGACACATGACACTTAAAAGCACATTTCCCCAAATGGTTTACAAAATCATTTACAAAATATTTTCAACATCAGGATTTTCATCTCAAAAAGATCGTAAGCAATAAAACTACTATTACCAGATCGATAGTTACGCAAAACTGGACACGCTCGTCCCACATAGGAAAAATCACGTTGAAAATCGTTCCATTGCAGTTCGGTTTACTCACACAAAAGCAAAGCGTAATAAAGAATTTCTTTAAAATGAATCGCCTCGATTCCAGTATGGATCGACTCATGACATGCACTTAAGGTAACCGCTTGACCTTAAACAGGGTGCGACAAAGGTGTGCACATAATTCAAAATAAGTTTCACGACATTTGATTCAAAAATTCTTCTTTTTAAATCATAAAAATGACGTGGCACAGGGTTCGCCACAAATTTTTCGCGCGTCAGCTAGTCACACAAAACGATGACACGGTCTACAAATATATTTTTGTTTAAACACAACTGTCTCGTGTAAGTTCCAAACTTGAAGACAGAAACCAGTCCGCTTCTATTAATTGGAAATATCCTTTAAAAAACATCTTATTATTCGTCGTCGTTTAGGCCATCCGTAGCCCAGGGTTGTGAACCCTCTTACCCTCTGCACCACATCAGCGTCACATCAGCTTTCCACTTTGAACCCTCTTGAACCTTTTTGAACCCATAAATCCCGTACCCCAACCTTTTGAACCTCTTGAACCCACATGCCACCTCATCTAATTTTTTAATAAAAAATCATAACATTCATAAAAATAAAAATAAAATTACAAAATTACAAAATAAAATTCAAAATTACAAAATAAAATTCAAAATTACAAAATAAAATTCAAAATTACAAATAATAAAACATTACAAAATGAAATTACCAATTATGTTTTTGTCGAATTCTCTCTTTTCTCGCCAAAGTAGCCTTCAAAGCAGCTCCTGTAAGGTGATCGTGCGGGGCAATGAAAAACTCGAAGTCTTTTTCATATAACTTTTCCAACTCGATTTCACACTTTTGTTGTTCGACTTGCCACTTTTGTTGTTCGACTTGCCACTTTTGTTGTTCGACTTGCCACTTTTGTTGTTCGACTTCAAGTTATTTCATTTTGTAATCAACCGTATCATCAATTTTACTTCTCAAGTAACTTATTTCGGTGTAAAGGTGGTTGTCGTCCGTACTACTCGTTGCTGCCTTTTTTGCCGTGTTTCTCCCGATGGGTCGTTGAAGTTGCTCATTCTCCCGAACATTTTCAGCGTCTTCATCGGAAGTTTGGGTACGTTTTGAACCCCGGGATGTATTTGTCATAGTTGGAACCGTATTCCATTTTGGAGATAATTTGAGGATATCCCAAACTTGTTCATGGGTGAAGGCAGTTTGGTATTCATTTTCGTACCGGACGTGTGCCGCTTTTAAAATATCGGTTTCACTCGATCCGCTTGATCTACTATTATACAAGTTGTTGTAGATGCCGGCGAATTGTTGTATCTTTTTGTTTAAATCTTTATATTTGGTGCTTAGTTGATGATGTGTTCTATATTTTTCACAACACATCAACTTATAAAACACCTTCTCGATGCGACCCCATAAGCTATCTATATTTATATAACAATAATAATAATTATTATAATTATGATAATAATAATAATAATAATAATAATAGTACCTCCGTTTTGTGCGTTACCGACAAGGGGGTCCTCCGAAACGTCGATCCACGCCGACGCTAAAGCCACTTCCTCCGCTTTAGTCCACGGTTGTCGGGCGGCTCTTTTTTCAAATTTTTTCTTTTTTTGGTTTTGCGTTGGTGACGGGCTTGGTGTTGGCCTTGGTTGTCGATCCGGGGATGATTGTTGTGTGGAGATCGTTTGTGGTGTTTCCGGAATAATCTCTTCAAGATCGATTTCGGTGTTGAAAGCGGGTGGAGGAAGTTGGAAATTTGCGGGCGCAAAACCTTGTAGGATCAAGCCTTCACGAGAAAATGGATGAATAGGACTTTGTTGAAATTGTTGGAAACCAACGTTCGGGGCAAATTGCGGAATATAAGGACTTTGTTGAAATTGTTGGAAACCAACGTTCGGGGTTTCTTGCGGTGAATCCGACCTCGTCGATCGGTTACGACGGGGTGTGGGTGGGGTGTTTGAATTCATGATGAGAGAATTTAGAGGATTGAGAGTGAAAAATGAATTGAGAGAATTTAGAGGATTGAGAGAATTGGTGTGAAAAATGAATGAGATTTGAGGTTGATTTATAGTGTTTAAATTGAAAAAAAAATAAAAAAAAAATTAATTGCAAATAGCCGTTTGAATGTTACCGTTAGAATTAATTTTTTTTTTTGATAAAGTCTTCGGGTATGAGCGGGGTGGGGAACCCGGTCGCCGAGCCCGCACCCCGAACCCGCTATAACCCGCCCCCTGCGTACCCGAACCCCCTGAACCCGCTGTGCCCGCATGGGGAACCCGCTGGGCTACGGATGGCCTTATGGGCAATTTTTTTTGTTAGTCGTGATATCCAGATCAGTTTATGCATAACTCAATTTAATTACAAGAACCCATAAGAATAACCAGAGAAATCCTCAATAGCCTAACTATAGTTTTATTTTTTGGGAAGGGTGTCCTAGGCTATGCGTAGACTAATTCCTTGGCAAATTATGACTGTAAGACATCAACCCTGATTAAACCTCAGTGGCCACAATTGTTGTGTACGCCGGATTAGAACCCTGGGCAGATGAGATATTCCACCACATCCCCCAGGGCATTAACCAGTACGTCACAACCCTTGTGGTTGTCAATTTTTTTTGTTACCCGTGATATCCAGATCAGTTTATGCATAACTCAAGTTAATTACAAGAACCCATTAGAATAACCAGAGAAATCCTCAATAGCCTAGCTATATTTAAATCTTTAATCTCTAAGAAAAAAATACTCAAAAACCCAATTCTTATTACCAAATAAATTGTCCTCAATTCTTTAGGCCATCGGTAACGGCAACGGGCTTGGGAGCGGGTTCCACCACGGCTTGGGCGGGTACCGCTACGGGGGGGGGGGGGGGGGGGGGGGGTCGTCAGCGGGCTTGGGCAGCGGGTTTGGGAACCCGTTGAACCCGAGTCTTGTGTGTGTGAGAGGAGGGTGAGGGTGAGGGTGAGGGTGGGGGTAGCGGGTAGGGTATTGGTACTCCACTTTAGGGTAAGGAGAGAGTAAGGAGAAAAGCTGATGTGACGCTGAGGTGGCAAGAGGGTTTGAGGGTATGGGTACGGATGGCCTTATGGGCCAACTTGGTTCTCATCTTCCACCAACAATCTGCAATCATGCGATTTTGAGCAAAGATTTGTTGGATGAGGCTGGAGAGCAGTCTTGGAGAAGGGTATTTTTGTAAATATTGAAAAACAAACACATAGGAATGTGAAAAAAGAGAAAATAAAGTGGAGAAATTGCAGCTTTGGGAAAAGTTAAAGGGCAGGTTGATTGAAAAATGAGAAATGTTGGTTGGTGATCCCAAGAAGAAGAATAAATTGAAAGGTATTTAGTAAAATGATCAAAATACATTAAAAAAATGTCAAGTTTTTCTATATTTACCAAATTGAACAGTTAAGGGTCGTTTACAAAACGTTTATCCGGGTAAGTGCTTACCAAGTCACATTAGCTTATCGGATGAATATGGCAAGGACTAAGAATCTTACCCGGTAAAAGCGGAAGCAAGGACCGAGAGTCTTACCTGATAAGTGGGTGCGACGGCTCTTACCACGGTTAGCTTACCGGCTAAATTGTTGCATACAATGCCATTTTGGTGGACTAAAATTTTATCCGGAAAGTAAGTGATAGTGTTGAATTTTATCGGTAAACACTTACCCGAGTAAGTGATTAGGTAAACGAGCCCTTAAATCGTCAAAGGAATTTACCATTAATGTGAATGTTATGTGGAAATCACTTTTTTGTATATAAAAGTACCGAAAAAATCCATGTAAATCGCTAAATTGTGAGGTTCTTGATGATTTACTGAAATCACCAACCAATGACTGTGTGATATCTGATATGGGTCATTTTGTCAATGACAAATTCATCTGATGATTTCACCGATTGTTTTGGCAAATATGAAAAACTTGGTCATTTTCTCAATTCATTTCATTTAGAGAAATAATTAAATGAGAAATTTTTCATTTTTTTTTACAAAAGGTTGATACCGGCAACCTCAACCGGCCCACAATCGGCTGTCTATCCATAATGTGGGGGACATACTTGACTCACTCAGCGGTTGTGGCTATGGGGGTGTCTTGGGTTCGAACCCGAGACCTTCTGCTTTTTGTACAAAGATGCTTTCACCCATTACTAACTGAGCTACACGTCATTGACAAAAAAAAAATTCATTTTACTACTTCTCTTTCTTTCATGTCAAAAATCATCCCTTAACTTTTTTGTTTTTTAAATACCACCACACTATGTGTAATTTATTAATAATGTTATTTGAATTTTTGATAGTTATGTTTTATCCTACCAAATATGATTGTAACATACTATCATATGTACAAGTGTTGATAATTTTATTGAGGTTTACACAATATATTTATTTCAAACTTTTAAAAACAAATATTTATGTTTTATGAGAATATGGGCCATTAGTCATTGGACTTATTTGTAGTCCATACACCCAAGCCCAACTATAAACTAGGCTAAGTAACCTTATGTTTTGGGCTTGGTAGATATACTTCCATAAATGAACAAGATATACCCTTTTTTGTTTTCGAATTTTGGTATTCAATCGGTTGATCGGTTTGATGGTACGAAGAGCTTATTCGTTGAATCATACATAATTGTTCGTTATGCCATAATGATTGAGGCAGTAGCCAATTTGGCTTCACTCGGTTGGCCCCTCCCTACTTCGTTTATGCCTTTACCCTCTCTAATTCATAAAACGTTTTTTTTTGCTTAATAAAGGAAAATTTTGAGACGAGCTCCTTCCTCTTCTCGTTGCTCTCCTCTGTCATCGTCACTGCTCTGTGTCGTCATCACTACTTTCATCGAGATTACAGTAACACTATCCCTCTTACCTTCCTCTCTCGCTCTTGCCCTCCCAATCGTCCCTTATTAAAGGTAACACTGGCACTACATAGTTGTATCTCGTGCTTTAGAGCCTGTATTTTCGTTGGGCCCTGGCAAATTTCTATCCCGTCATTATCTAACAACCCTGATACAACACATAGAATAATATAAAAATATAAGAGAATAAAATTTAAACTTAGGTTTAAAGTGGTTCACCAACTTGACTAATCCAGTATGTCGAGCATCAGCGACAGGTACAATCCACTTATATATGAGTTATTTGTAACGGAACCAAACCGTTATATCATATGTTCTAGACCCCTTAGTCCCTTACGTCCCTATCCCTAACTCCTTCCATAATAAAAGGTTATAGCCTTTTCTATGAGGGGTTTATTTTTAACCCGATTTCGTATCTACTGTTGATTCTGGTAACTTTTGATCCAGTTTTACAACAATATTTAATTTTTTAACAGACGAAACACTTTTATTTTGCAAACTGTGCAAACCGTCGATTTCATTGGTTAAGTTAATGAAATTGGTTCATGAAGTTGTTTAAGTTGATGAAAATTGTTTCACATAATTCTTTTCTTGATGAAATTGTTTCATATAATTCTTTTCTTGATGAAATTGTTTCATATATTTGTGTTTTTATGTAGTTACATGTATTTTTCTCATTCTGGTGAAATTGTTTCATGTATTTTTCTCAGATGAAACTTTCTCAGTTTTACATGAAAAACACAACTATATGAAACAATTTCATCAAGGAAAAAATTATATGAAACAATTTCATCAAATTAAACAATTTCATGAATCAATATCATCACTTATCCAATGAAATCGATGGTTTGCACGGTTTGCAAAATAAAAGTGATTTGCAAATGAAACTACCTATATATATATACTCTATATAGAGGGATATTCTTTTGTAAACCATTTTCGTGTAAACCGTCAAATTCATAGGTTTTTTTAATGATTTTTTTATGAAATTATTTATTTTGATGAGGTAGGTTCAAGAAAAAACCTCAAAAAAATGGAAAACTAAAGAACACCTTGGTAACCCTTCATCCATGAATTTTAAAAATATTACTTTGTAGCTGTAAAACGCCAATTAAAACGTAATTTTGGGAAGTCAACCAAGAAAATACAAATTTATTTAAAAGTTTTCAATTTAAAAAGTTGTTTTTAATAATAATAAATTAAAGTGGGTTTGCTATCATTAATAACACCAATCAACGATATGACCTAACTTAATCACTCACAATAATTATGATTATAGTTATCCCCATTATTTACTTTAATATAATTAATACTACTCAATTATTGCAAGAATATATTCATCTTCATTGTTATTAATTGTAAAACATATGTTAAAATAGGCAGTTTTTCTCGGTTTTTAAATGACATGAAATTAGTTTTTTTGTAATACAAACAAGAGCCCGTTTACCAAACGCTTACTCGGATAAGCGTTTATCAGTAAAATTAACACTTCAACTTACTTACCGGGTAAGATTTTAGTTCAACAAAACGATATCGAATGCAACAAATTTTCCGGTAAGCGCTAACCGTGGTAAGAGTCTTCACAATCACTTACCGGAGTAAGACTCTAGGTCCTTGCCTTAACTCTTACCGGGTGAGATTTTTGGTCCTTGACATATTCACCTGTAAGGTAATGTGACTTGATAAGTGCTTACCCGAGTAAGCGTTTATTAAACGGCCCCTAAGAGTGCATAAAAATAACAGCAGTAACGGAATAAACGAGTCAATCCTATCCGAATGAAAAAGCAAGGTGGACATAACAGTAGTCCATCATGGTCGAATGTTGGTGAAGGATGAAGAAGCTACACTTTGGTGTACATAAAAAATACTGATTATCGAAAGTTATCATGGGAGGATATTTGATTAAAAATGATCAAACGGTTTAAAAGTAGTTCACACACTTCTCACCAAAAATGACAATTCTCATATAATCACATGTCAAAGACAAAATGCTATATGTTTTATGAATATTTTTACATTTTTTATTTAAAGAGAAAATCATGCGAGAAATTTGTCAAGTTGCAAGAAGACGAAAAGTTCTAATATCATACACGACTACATGTGACACAAACACGTAATTATATATGATTAAACACACGTTACACTGACCAATATACAGCAAGTGAATTTTCTTGCTCCAAAACCAAGTCGCCCGCATCCCCTTTTTGATATGTTTAATCATATATAATTATTTACTCGCACGACATCTAATCATACGTGCTCTTGGAATTTATCACATTCTTGTAAGTTGAGCGACTCTTCATTTGACACTGATTTTTTTATTTAATTATACGTCGAAGAAGAAATCTTAATACAACAGTTATAAGGCGAAGGATCGTGTGAGAAGTAGTAGTTAACGTGAGAAGTGAATCTAGACCGTTGATCATTTTTAATCCTATGTTCTCCCATGAATTGCGTCTTAGAAGAAAATTGATTCAGTACATCTCGATACATCTCATCTCAGCACTGTCAGCACATCTCATCCTAATATGCGTCCATTTCTCATCCAACTTTGATAAACACTTCTTACGTTTCTCACATTAACAACAACTTCTCACCGAAATTCAACCCAAATTAATAAATACCATATATGTAATAAGACAACATAACTTTAATTAATTCCATATTTCTGGTTTGATTTCATCACGGATGACCACAAGCTAGCTTTTTGAAAAGCTATTTGGAGTAGCTTATGAGTAGTTTTTTGTAAATATTCCAATTATGCCCTCATTAATATTAATTATTAATTATTATTTATTAACTATTTTTTAATATGTCATTTTTGATCATTTAAATGCTTATAACCTACTTTTTGCCAAACGTGACTTTTTAATCAGCTAGCTTATAAGTCATAAGAGCATCTCCAACAGCTTCTCAAATTTTTTTCCAAAATGGGGAAACAAAAGTCAAAATCCCCAAAAAAAAAATTGCTTCCATCTCCAACAGACTCCTCATTTTAGGGATTTCTAGTTTTGGGGTAATCTCCAAATATGGAGAAAATTTTAGGGAATCTCCAACTTTCTCCAAAATAGGGAAGGGTTTGGAGAAGCTGTTGAAGATGAGTTTAGGACCAAAATCCCTGTATTCCTCATTTTCTCCAAAATGAGAAAGCTATTGGAGATCCTCTAAGCTAGCTTACGAACACTCTTGTGGATTCTATTCCCCCATTTCCACACCCTTCATCATTGAAGTCATTCTCCCCCCTACAAAACCACAATATCTCCTCTATCTACTCCCCCCTTCCCTCTCTTTCAACACTCCACCTTCTTCACTTGATTCATTACTTAAGATTTTAATTTTGATTTTTGATTTGGAATTCAACAACAAAATCTGTTGGAGTAACAATTAAGATTCGTCTGAAGAATGTCTTTCAGATTTTTCTTCCTTTTTCCCAGCAAATCTGAGCTTCAAGATGGAGAGCGAGAAAAAAACAGATAACCGGCAACGATTTTTGTTGCTTTTCAGCTAAATTTTTCGAATCCGAGACAAATTGTTAGCTTTATTGAACTTCATCTGCTTCTACTGGTAATTTAATTTCGATTTTTTCCATATATACGATACTGATTTGAAAGGAATAAGAATTACCGACGAATTGTGCTGTTTTAGATGTCTACGACGGTGATGAGCGATGCGATGGTGATGCCGGCGACGGAATCGCCGCCGCTGGCGACGAAGTTGATAGATCAGACGACGGAAGTAGAGTTTGTGAAGTGCGATTGCTGCGGATTGACGGAAGAGTGCACGCCGGCGTACATAGAGAGGATTCGCGAAAGGTATCAAGGAAAATGGATCTGTGGATTATGTGGAGAAGCGGTGAAAGATGAGATCGTGAGGAACGAAAGGCTGATTAGCACCGAAGAGGCGATGACGCGTCACATGACGTTTTGTAGAACGCCGATCTCCTCCGGTCCGCCGCCTGATCCGGCGGTTCATTTAATCGCCGCCATGAGACAGATTCTCCGACGGAGTTTGGATTCACCGACTTCCGTCAGGTCTATGCCTTGTAGTCCGACGACGAAGAACACCGACGCCGCCGGACTTACTCGATCGGAAAGTTGTATTTCAACCCTTGCGCTTACCGCAGATTCATCGTCGTATCATGAATCTGGAGACGATGGCGAACGGCCAAACTAAACGCCATGATGAATGAGAATTTTTTTTCAATGATATTTGAATTTGATTACCATTAAAATCGGATCGAAGATCATCGTTCATCGATCAATCGCGAAGAACATGTTCGTAGTTCTTATGATCATCAAATAAAAATCGATGATAAAAGTTATGAATTTCCATGGAGTAAATTGTTGCATTCTTTTAACAAAAACCTAGTAAAACCAAGTGTAGAGAAGTTTCTAAAAATAACGAGCTTCTAAAATAAATGTCCACGATGAAAAAATCATATAGTTTTAAGAGTGTATAATTATTACATTTTTTAAATAATCAAAGTACAATTTTAATCTTAATTACATAGAGAGAAAGTTTCTCCTATATGTAATTAAGGGTAAAATGGGAAAGTAAAAATTTACTTTAGAAAGTGGAGACTTATTTTGTGACAAAAAATAGTAATGTAGACACTAATTTTAGGACAAATGAAGTATAACAATTTCCATTTTATGTTTTTAAGGATTTTTGATTGTTTTAAGATTGTTACATGCAATTAAGTGTAACATTACAAATATACAAAGGTTACAAGACATCCCGAACGTTAACGGTAGATATGGTGCAAGACGATTCCACAAATCAACGATAAAATGGATGAAAAATATGTTGTTTCAAATTTACATGTGTGACGTCTCATCTACATCCAACTAATGAGATGAAGACAAATCAAATTTTTATGTATTTTAAAGAGTCTTTCATTAAAATACCCCAAGTTTGACATTGACTTACCAAAATACCCTAAAAAATGAAAAGTTTACCAAAATGCCATTTTTTCCGCGAAGGGAGCCCGCTATCGTGGGCAGGGACCAATTGTGAATTTTTTTGCAAGATATATTTACACTTTCAGTCCCTGCCCCGCGATCGAGGTCCGCGATGGGGACTGAAAGTGTAAATAATCTTGCAAACATTTTCACAATTGGTCCCTGTCCGCTATAGAGGGCTCCCTCCGCGGATAAAAATGGCATTTTGGTAAACTTTTCATTTTTTTGGGTATTTTGGTAAGTCAATTTCAAACTTGGGGTATTTTAATTAATTTCTCTATTTTAAATTTATTTTGTTGAAGTTCATCTTCTCTTTGTGATGATGTGTATTCATCTGATTGATGGACATGGACGAGACATGAGAATTTGAAAGAGGTTAGGGCATCCATAACGGTAAAACTTTTAAGAATGACTTGAAAAAAATATATATATAAAAAAAGGAATTTAATTAAAATACTCATTTGTTGACTTTGACTACTCAAAATACCCATTTTTTCAACTTTTGCAAAAATACCCAAAAATCCCGCGATCTGTCCCGCGGGATAGGTTTTTTTTTTGTAAATTGTGATCCCGCTATAGGGGTTGAAAGTGTAACATTGAATTATAAATCACAAATTTTGGGGCAACCGCGGGGACTCCTCTCGCGATAGCTGGATCACAATTTAAAAAAAAAACACTCTATCCCGCGATCGCGGGACATATCGCGGGATTTTTGGGTATTTTTGAAAAAGTTGAAAAAATTGGTATTTTGATAAGTCAAAGTCAAACTTTGGGTATTTTAATTAAATTCCCTATAAAAAATAGGTTGCTCCCACCAACATATACTTTTCTCTCTCTTTTGGCTCTCATATTCATTTCTTCAAAGGCTTGAGGAACATCAAGTCTTTGATAAGTAAAGTCATGTTTAAGTCTTTGTCTTCAATGGTCAAGTCATTTTCAAGCTATCTTCAAATACCATTGAAGATGATCTTATTTTTATCCGAAATGAGATTTGTGTTTTCACGTCTCTCATTAACGTTCAACTTGTCATTAATTCTGATTGATGAACAAGAAGAAAACGACTCTTTTTGGGGCTTACGCCCACTAGTCACTTGTGGAAGCAAAGACCTTGAACCACATGTTCTTCTACGACTACATCGTTACAATTTCACTCTATGGTTGAAGACCTCACCATGTTGTTACTCTCTCTCTCTCTCTCTCTATATATATATATCTATATAGGCTGGGTATCAAATACAAACCAACTAGTTTGTACAAACTCGTACAAACCATACATAGCTTCATGATTTTGTAAATTTGGCTTCATGAATGTATATATATATATATATTTTGGCTTCATGAATATATAATTTGGCTTCATGAATATATCATTTGGCATTTTTAACTAATTTTTTTACAAAAATACCCTAAAATACCCTTATTTTTGTAAAAAAATTAGTTAAAAATGCCAAATGATATATTCATGAAGCCAAATTATATATTCATGAAGCCAAAATATATATATATATACATTCATGAAGCCAAATTTACAAAATCATGAAGCTAGGTATGGTTTGTACGAGTTTGTACAAACTAGTTGGTTTGTACCCGATATATAGGGGAAGACTATTTTGAAACCCTCCAAAAGGTTGAAACCCTTGAAACCCACTTCATCACCATTGATCTAAAAATTTGACGGTTGAGATCAAGTGAGAGATAATGCACGATCCACTAACCTTAATTTTAGGAGATTATTTGTTTGATCTCAACCGTTAAATTTTTAGATCAATGGTGATGAAGTGGGTTTCAATGGTTTCAACCTTTGAGAGGGTTTCAAATTATCCTCCCTCTATATATATATATATACATACACACGTATGTATAAGCCTTTTTCTTTTAAAATTGCAAATTACAATAACTATATCCGCTATTCTGATATTCAAATTCAATAGAGATGAAATTGGAACAAGTTGACCCTTTTTTATTTATTTTCATTTCTTTAGACTCCGCAAGAATTTGTCGATATTTTCAATTCAATCATCTTGTTCCTAGATGTTCTATAAGAACAAATTGTCATTTCGTTCCTCCACAGAGAACTATTTATTCCAAGTCATTACGACATAATTGTAGTAACATGAATCTTTGTTAAAACCAAATATGGAAGGAAGAAATAGTCCTTTCATGAGGCTTGTGGTCCCTCTCATCCTATTACAATCATAATAATAAAATAACAAGTGCATCTTTAACGGATTATCTATAATATTTCTAAAACTGGGAACCAAAAGTCAAATTTTTTAAAAAAGAGTTTCATTTTACTCAACAGATTCTCTATTTTAATGATTTCAACATCTTTTATATCATTAAAATGTTCTATCAATCTATCATCCCAGTACATTTTTTTAAATTAATATATAATCATAATAATTCAACCTTAACGGTGGGAATGAATAAAAAGTTAATTTCTCCTCACACACATCAAGTTTTAGAAAATTCTTTAAATTTAGAGTTTTCTCTAGTTTTTATTTTTAGAAAACAAAATAAAAAATCCTTTAAATCAATATATATATATAGGGTTGGGTTCACGTGAGACCAACCTGTTTTCGTGAGACCGTGAGACCAAGAAATTAACACTAAACTTTCACAGTGATTCGTTGTGAAGGTAAGAAAAACAGCAAACCTTCACAACAAAAACACTGTGAAGGTTTACCATCACAGTACCTTCACAGTCTTTTGCTGTGAAGGTTTAGTGTTAATTTTTTGGTCTCACGGTCTCACGGAAATAGCCTGGTCTCACATGATCTCAAGTCTCTCTCTCTCTCTCTCTCTCTCTCTCTCTCTCTCTATATATATATATATATATATATATATATATATATATATATATATATATATATATATATATATATATATATATATATATAGAAAGGTTCAAACGAGGAGCGTACCTATTTACGAGAAACGCGAGGAGCGCCTTCCATGTACTGGATCACAATTCACATGTGATCCACTACTCCCGAAAAAACCGGGTAGCGGGCGACCTGGTTCGCGAGTCGCGTGGAAGTCGCCCGGATCACATGTGATTTTAGGCGTGAATCACATGTGATCCACTACATGGGCGGAAGCCCCCTGATCATGTGTGAATCACATGTGATTTTGTACGTGAATCACATGTGATTCAGTACATAGGCGGTGCTCCTCGCGTTTTTCTTAAATTGTTACACTCCTCGTTTGAACCCGCCTCTATATATATATATATATATATATATATTCTCTATTTTTAATGAATTCGGTTGGAAATGTTGTTACCTTTTGAACATGTTGGGATGTGTCCAAACTCAATAAATAACGACATAAAATGCAAAGATGGAAAATGGTTGTGTTTTGTAGATGGATATAAATTTGTTTGTATATGTATGCAACAAAACCAACCCACATGCTAAGGAACCCTACATTTCAATCCTTTGTTTTTTTAATTAATAAATAATTCATTAGGGAAAAGATATTATTTTATCTCATGAAAACTATAATACTATTATTAATACATTTATGTTTATCAAATACTCCAAACGAGGGATATTCTTTTGTAAACCATCATTTTCGTGTAAACCGTCGATTTCATAGGTTGTGTTGATGAAATTGTTTATTTTGATGAAATTGTTTCATATCATTCATTTCTTGATTAAATTGTTTTATATATTTGTGTTTTTTATGTGAAAAAGAAAATATATGAAACAGTTTCATAAGAATGAAAAAAATACATGAAACTACAAATATATGAAACAATTTCATCAAGAAATGAATGATATGAATCAATTTCATCAAAATAAACAATTTCATATAAAAAAAACCTATGAAATCGATGGTTTACACGATTTACATGAAAATGATGGTTTACAAAAGAAAGGGCCTCTACTTCAAATTTAGTTCGGTAAATAACTTGAATGGACCTAAGGTCTTTGATTTAGCGACATTCTAGCCTTTGATTTTCTTAAAGATCAAGAGTTTTATCTTCACAAGAGAGAAGAGTGGTTTATAAAAAAAATTTATCGCATTTATCGTATATAAATACAATATTTAAAAAAAACTTAAATGAATCAAACTTAATGGAAATATGAAAAATAAACATGCTTTTTAGATATTATTTAAAGAATTATGCAATTCCTCGCACATAATTAAGGGAGCCATTGAAAGGTGACTAAAACACCAGAAATGGTCCGTACGTCTTTTTTTAGTTTTTAAGAGGGGTTGCAACCAATGAGGTAATTCATGATTTCTAAATCGAATAGATTTTAATTATGCTTTGGATACTTGATAATACTTAGAGCGCGTTTGATTTGATAGAATAGGTAATGATTTTGAATCTTTATTGTGTTTGTTTTGTAGGATATAGAATGAAATTGAATTCCATTATTTATAAATAACTTATATAGTAAACTGTAATTCTATAACAATAATTACATTATCTTTTTATTAATTGATTATTACAAAATAAATGTTTTTAACTTATTTTAAAATATTATTACATACAAATCCTATGAAATCTCGTAAAATATCAGTGGAATTTTAAAATTCTATGTTTATGGGATGATTTTAATGAATTTCCAAGATTTCAAATTTGAAAAATCTTCCAAATCAAAACATGAGCTTGAAATATAATTTAACTCTAAATCTTTACAAATCTAATTGAATCCTGACGTAACAAACTATGCGATCCTCCCAACGAAGCCAACATAAATCCGATCCTTCGGGTTTTGTCTGCCCTTTCTAATAAAGAATTATGGCTCGGCCCAGGAAATCGCTGGCAACAACAGAAAGGAAGGGGTCCATGTAGCTGTTGCGCCCGCCCCTACAAACCAAATAAAACCTTAAAATTTGAGGTCATAATAAAAATATTATATTTATTTACTTTTTTCCATAGTATTGATTATTTTTGTTTTTATGTAAAAAATATTCTATAAATGATTGGAATATATGTGCAAGTAGGTGGGATTAAGGTCCAAAATTTACTAGATTAGGTAAACCACCTCTCAAATAATTGACTTTTTTTCTTCTTCATTTCTAGATACATGTCATTAATATTCTCCATGTGACATGTTGGTGGGTCACCATTCCAAAATCATTATTCCCCTTGTAATTTTTTTATAATTATATGTAGAAATAAAACTATGATTGGAATGAAACAAAATATATCAAGAAAATAGATTACTTTATTATCTTAAATTTAATATTATATTAGTATGTTTTTTCATATATTTTTTCATGATTATGCATTTTTCAGGTTCTCCCACAATATATATATATATATATATATATATATATATATATATATATATATATATAGAGGCGGGTTCAAACGAGGAGCGTACCAATTTAAGAGAACGTGAGGAGCAATTGATAGTTATGAATCACATGTGATTGGCAGTTGTGGATCACATGTGATTCACAACTGATCTGGAGGAGCAGTTGACAGTTATGGATCACATGTGATTGGCTGTTGTGGATCATTAATGATCCGCGACTTGCACGCGTCGCGACCCACCTCGCGCCACTTTTGCGCGAATTTTCGATTAAATCCGATTTTTAGCGTTGTAAATCATATGTGATCAGAAGCATGGGAGTGCTCCTCACGTTCTCTTAAATTGGTACGCTCCTCGTTTGAACCTTTCTCTCTCTATATATATATATATATATATATACACCTATATATAGGCATATAGACTTGAGATAATGTGAGATCAGACTATCTCCGTGCGACCACAAAACTAACACTAAACCTTCACAACAAAAGACTGTGAAGGTACTGTAAAGGAAAATCTTCACAATGTTTTTATTGTGAAGGTTTGTTGTTTTTCTTACCTTCACAATGAATCGTTGTGAATTTTTAGTGTTATTTTGTGGTATCACGAAAACAGGTTGGTCTTACGTGAACCCAACCCTAGGCATATATACAAACACAGGGGGTGTTATTTTGGCTTATTCTGTTGTTGGTTTGCTTGGTTTCTGCATCTTGTATAAAAAACTTTGTTGACTTTTATTGTATTTGATTTGGTATCTCTAAAGTTTTGTTGTTTTTCAAGAAAAAGAAGAGTACAACATAAAACAAAAAAAATTAACCGAAACGTGAACCAAATAAGTTTGATTGAATTATATTAAAACAAATAACGTTTTCTTTTCTCAATAGGATTTTACATTACCAATCATATAAAAATATAGTTGATATTGATTTTTATTTCTTAATTTTATTTTTCTTTAGGGTGTGTTTGGTATGCAGACGGGACGGGACAGAACATGACATAACAGAAATACCCAAAATGGCACCTCGTTTTGCTAGAAATACCCAATTTTTCCGCGATGGGATCCACGATCGCGGACCAGGCCCACGTGGCCCGCGATTTGGTCCCGCGGTGGTCCAAAATTTACAGTTTTGGCCCCTCCCTCGATGGGGCCGCGATTTGGGGCCAAAATTTTCATTTTTTGTCCCTTTTTTCAACTTGGGTCTCTTTTGTTTGTTAAATTACAACTTCGGCCCCTTATGTTTGTTAAATATCATTTAAAAAATGATATTTCATTTGCCTTGTTTTTCTTTGATTAATGGAAAGTTAATTAAAACCACTGAATTAAAATGATTTGATGGACATGTCAATCTTATGAAAATCAACCTTTTTGTGAAAACACAATTTGTCTATGAAATATGATTCACTTTGTTCGGGTTTAGTTATCATGTGAAATCTATTTTCGAAAGGTATTTATTAAAACTTAGAACATTTTTCATATAAAAGAGAAAATGAATGTTGACATCGTAGCAATAAAAAGAAAAATAAAATTCTTCAACTAATTACAAAATTTTATTATTTAAAATGGAATACCAAAATACTACTTTTAAAAAATCAGTTTGTTTTTTTTAATAAATAACAAAATAAAATATTTTTGTAAATAATTAAATAAATTGATGAGAAATGTAAAACAAAAACGCAACATTGCACGGGTAAACCAACTCCCAAGGACTTGTCGTCAAACGTCACCATCCAAATACGAGGGTATTAACATTTAATTTAGGGAATTTAATTAAAATACCCAAAATCATGTTATATATAAAACAAGAGCACTAAGCATACAAGATTTATCGTCCCAATCAAGGGAAATCAATGTTCAACTCAACGCTATCATATCTTATACTTCCATGTGGTTCAAGCTCCGACGGGCCCTGCGTGTTACTTAGTTGGCTGACTGAACGTCTACTCCTTGGCACGCTTGAAGGGCTGGAGGTGGACACTCTCCACGAGTATGTCCTACGCATTGGCACCGAGTACATTTTCGTTGTATCGGACCTTCACCACGTGATGGACGTCGATCGTTCTTTCTTGGTCTCCCGGCTCTGTTCTTAGAGTTTAATGGTGGATAGCATGGCGGAAGGGGGTCGGGTGGAGACACCCATGCTTCAGGGGGTCCAGTTGGATTTATTACCTCCTGGTATGTTGCCCGGTAAGTTTCGGAGGTGAAGAAATTTACAGCCAAGTCGCTGCAATCTCTACGACCCATATATCTTGCAGCAACGATGGCATGGTCGCACGGTAACCCAGATTTTTGCCATTGAAAACATGAACAAATATGGTCGGTCATATCGACAATCGCGTCAAGTAGGTTATCACGAACCTGGTACCTCCCATACCCAATTTCGTTTACCCTCCATGCCGACGCCTTTCCCGCCCTGAGGAGAATTATCTCCTTCGCCTTTGGTGTGAGTATATTACGCATCTCACCTCTTTTTTGGCGTCGAAGTTGGTACTACTCTTGTTGAAAGGCCCGGAAGTACTCCATAAGTTGTACAATCGGTAACCTACGAGCAAAACGGGAGAGTGCATTCACCGACTCTACACTATTGGAGGTCAAAATGTCATAACGTTGTGCAGGAAAATGGGCCGTCGACCACCTCTCCGGTCCAACATCGTCCATAATTTGTGTTGCATCCTTGGCACTAACTCGTAGTGCATTCATGTACCGGTCAAACTCCCGAACCGTATACGTTCTACATGCCTTCCAGTAGACGGTGTGGTGAGTTGTAATACGTTTTTCCTTGCTTTTGGCGTTCATCTCCAAATGTCGACAACATAAGGCGTGAGGGGCGTTTGTGTACGTGGCAGAGATTGCGGCACTTATGGAAGCAGCCCTGTCGGACATAAACACCAACCCTTCCGGGTCTTCAATAGCTTGTCTCAACATGGAGAGAAACCAAGTCCACTCCTCCCTGGTCTCGGACTTGCCTACTCCGAAAGCTACGGGAACGATGGCGTTATTCCCGTCCATGGCAACAGCCAAGAACATCATACCCAAGTAATGCCCCTTTAAATGGGCAGCGTCTATTACCAGGACACGACGCAGATTTGCCAGAAATGTGCGGATCTGCAAAAACGTAGGTGATTTCCCTTTGTAAATGTTATAGTTTATAATGTGTAAACATATGACGTGTTAATATACGTACCGCGGGTCCAAGGGCAATGAAGCACAACTCAAAACGTCCCTTTGAGTCGGTCCTTATCTTGGTGACTGTACCTGGATTCTGCAGCTGCAAATTATATAAATACGCAGGGAGTCGTTCATACGACTCCTTGAACGTGCCTCTGACCATTAGCAGTGCCCTGCATCGCGCACGCCAACCTTGGTGGTAACCAATTGTGATCACGTACTGCTGGTTTATGTCGTTGACGATGTCCTTTGGACGAAATGCCCTGCTAGCATCAAGAAAATTTCCTTTCAGTAATGCACCCAAAGTCCTTTTGTTGGCTTATTTATGGTTGGGATTCAGTTGCGTCCTCGAACAAGTGTGTTCGTCGTGCAACTTTCTAATCGAAAACATCCCTCCTTTAGAGCCCACGGACCTCGCGTACAACCTCCAATTACAATTTTCTATCGCACATACAACTTCGTATCTGGTTTTGTCGGATCTCTGTGTGTAACTTTCAAAACCCTCTTCTATGAACTTAATTCCGACAAGTGTGGCCAACTCATCCTTCGAATCAAATATTTCACCTACTTGTATCCTTGAACTGCGATTATAAGGTGCGGGTTCGTAGGTTTGTGTATGGGTATCCGGGGTTGGAAGAATAGGAGGCATATCTAAAAAGTCATTTAACTGAAAAATGATTTATTACTAGGGGTATATTTTCCTCCTTCTTCGTCCTCATCACTATCGGTAGCTGATCTGTCTATATCAGATCTACCCATTGTGAAAACATGGGTTTCGTCATCAGCAACTCCAGCAAAACGTCCTTCTTGGTCTTCTTCTTGTTGTTGTTGCGTCTCCGGAACAAAATTAGGATAACAGTCGTTAAGACCATATGCATGATCCGAATAAACTGTTGGGTCATAGGACGCCTGAAATTGAGAATCAGGCTCCTCCAGTTAGAGGTCTTCGTCATCACCTTCGTCATCGTCTTCGTCGCACACCGATGAATCGGCATACACAAAAAGTGATTGAGGTCTTTCTGACGGGGCTGCAAAGTGCAGAAAACCAGAGATATCTCCATCGTTGGATAACTCCACAATTGACCCATCACCATTTTTAAACACTAACTTGCAAACAACAGAAGGGTCGATTCCACATTTTTGCATGGCGTATGCAACAAACTTCTCATGCGTAAAGTTTACTGACAATTTTACACCATGCTTAGATTTATAAGCAAAATTCCACTCATTGTTGTCTTGCACTCATTCACCATCGTAACAGAAAAATAGTTTAGCTTTTGCAACAGATGAACTCATTTTTTCAGTAGTATCTCCAAAAGAAAATACTGAAATGATGAAGAAAGAAAGCAAGAAAGAAGGATGGAATGGATGTGAATTGCAACCACAATGAAATGGATGAATGATTATGGATTGCATTTTACTGATATTTATGGATGAAATTTCATTGAGGAAGATGAATTGCAACCACAATTTGGTCTTCCAAGTACAATAATTGTGGAAAAAACAGTAAAAACATGCAAAAAAACGTGAAAAAATGACCAAAATTGAAAATTTTGGCCCCAAATCGTGGCCCCCATCGAGGGAGGGGCCAAAAGTGAAAAATTCAACCCCATCGCAGGACCAAATCGCGGGCCACGTGGGCCTCGCGGACCCCATCGAGGAAGAATGGGGTATTTCTGCAAAATGAGTTGTCATTTTGGGTATTTCTGCAAGTCAAAGTCAAACTTTGAGTATTTTAATTAAATTGCCATCATTATTCCCCTTGTATTTTTTTTATAATTATATGTAGAAATAAAACTATGATTAGAATGAAACAAAATATATCAAGAAAATAGATTACTTTATTATCTTAAATATAATATTATATTAGTATGTTTTTTCATATATTTTTTCATGATTATGTATTTTATAGGTTCTTCCTATATATATATATATATAGAGAGAGAGAGAGAGAGGACTTTTCCTGCCACTTTAAGTCGTGGCCAAAGTCGCGTGTCTCCAGTTTTTGCAGTTTATGTAAAATCACATGATTTGTTGTTTTCTTGTTTTTTTAAATAGTTAGCGTTCTCATTTAAACCTTCATCTCTCTATATATAGGCATATATATATACACACACAACTAGGGGCTGTTATTTAGTTGGTTAAATTGATTTTTAAATTTTTGGAAATAATAACTGTATAATGTGTTATTCTCGAGTCTAGTTTGGGGATTTTAGTTCTCAGTTTTCAGTAAATTCTCGATTGTGTCCTCATGACTCACTGGGTTGTATCTGCATGTGAGTTTCGAGCAAACTTTATTGTCTATCTTATATTGTTTGGTGTTTAGTTTTCCTTTGTTCTATGTCTTTTGGCTTATTTTGTTGTTGGTTTGCTTGGTTTGTGAATCTTGTATAAAAAACACTTTGTTGACTTTAATTGTAATTGATTTGTTATCACTAAAGTTTTGTTGTTTTTCAAGAAAAAGAAGAGTTCAACGTTTGATAAGACAGAACAGAACAAATAACATTGACCAATTTACCCTTAATAAGTTGTTTGTATATTTTGATTAATTGTGTAATTTATTAAATTATAATGAAATAAATATTTTTTTATAACAAAATAGATTATTAGAAAATTTTCTTCAAGACGATTAAAATTTAAATAATAAATAAAATATAAAATATAAGGCTTATTGGATGTTTTAGAAGAGAATTAGACTTTATTTTGAGGTTATATTGGTAAAACACAAGTCTGTTCACAGGCTTGTTCCCCTCTGTTCCACATAAAAATCCTACCAAACATGAGACAGTAATCCCTGTTCTAGTCTGTTATGTCCTGAAACACACCCTTAAAAACATTTTGTGTATCTAATTATCTCCTTATTCCATCCACATTATTTCTTTCTTAAGTTCCAATGCATTTGGGAAAGTTTTAATCCTCCATACTCTTTATGACATTACCTACACATAACACATGTATGCATTATCCACACTTGTACATTGCAATTATTCAATGTGAACTTTTTTCTGTGGCCAAAAGAGATGCAATGGAATGAGTCATTATCAGATACTAGATATCGCATCGTTAAAAACGAGTAGAATGGATTTCACGATACCTGAAATGAACCAAACGCCCCCTAAAACTCAAACCACCGGATTTAGATACACGGCTCCAAAATGAGTAAATGTGAAGTACCTTTATTTAATCATATCGTTTCATAACATTAAACAACTATAAGTAGTTAAGTATCGAAGCCAAACGAAGCTCCTTGCCTGGCGTAGGCTCGGCTGCTGCGTTTAACCTGGATCGAACCAAGATTAGTTTCAAGAAGGACCAAGATTTACAGATGTTGAATAACAAACTCCACCAAACGTACTTGATATATAAATCCGGATGGCAGGGTTAACCGAAGTTGATCCCTTGTGCGAGTGGTAGTTCGCTCCCATAGTTGATCGTACTGATAAGCAAAACGTAAATATAATCGGATGCGAGCTATATGCAATCGCCTGCTTGTGTTCTTGCATTTGGGAAGGAAAGAAACGAAAGGGAAGGAAAATAAAGAAAGAAAGTTTTTTATTCATGTTCTTGAACAAGATAGATGTCATTTTTATATATACCCTTTGAGGGACGTTCATTTAGGAACCTTAAATATTTTAGGAACCCACGAACCACCTTTTTTTGTGTATTTATGATGAATAACGTGATAGACTATTCATGATGAATGTTGTGACAGATGTTCACGATGAGTAATAACATTCATCATGAATACTCACAAAATAGGTGGTTTCCAGGTTCCTAAAATATTTAGGGTTTCTAAATGAACCGGCCTCAATACCCTTTATATATTTTTTTAATCTTTTCCTTACAAGGGTATTTTTGTCATAAAATATCACATACCCCTTTCAGATTTTCTTTCCCTCTCACATTTTGGAGGAAACAATAAACGATATTTTCCCACCTAAAAAGTTAAAAGAACACTTTTTTTTGTTTTCCCCTCATTTCCCTCCGTTTTCTTTCTTTTCCTTAAAAAAGGTTTCGAGAACACAATGCTAATGTGTGTGTGTGTGTGTCTGTGTATATATAAAGGCAAAGGATCGTGTGAGAAGTTGAGGTTAAATTGAGAAGTGTGAGAAGTGGATCTAGACCGTTGATCACTTTAATCAAATGCCCTCCCATGAATTGCGGCATAGAAGGGAGTTGATCCAGTGCATCTCGGTGCATTTTATCTCAGTGCATCTCGTCCTAATGTGCATCCATTTCTCATCCAAACGGTTGATAACCACTTCTCACGTTAACCTCAACCTCTCACCGGAACCCAACCCTATATATATATATATGTATATATATATATATTTGTTGGGTTCCGGTGAGAATGAAAGTTATGGTAAGAAGCGTGAGAAGTGATCTCCACCCTTGGATCAAAATTAGGATGAGATGCACCGGATCAATTCCCGTATCAAGCACGATTCATGGGTGGTTTGAGATTCAAAGTGATCAAAGGGTCCAGATCCCTTCTTACCTTCTCACCTTAACTCTTCTTCTCACATGACCCTTCGTCTCTCTCTCTCTCTCTCTCTCTCTCTATATATATATATATATATATATATATATATAGATGTAAGTAAACTTTTACCAAGTCGAACGTCTCATATACTGTTTCCACGAGTCGCTTCCTGCTTCACGGCCTCCCCCTGTACCCTTCTCGCCACCGAAAGCACCACCAATTTCAGCACCATTGGTTGGTATGTTTACATTAACAATACCACAATCACTTCCTTGAGGTCTGCCAAAAAACACAATAGCATATGAGAACTGATCACTGATTTAGTTATGCACAAAGAAGTTCAAACTCACCCGATCCATTTGAAGATAAGCTCAGGAGAGCGAGTGAATATAGAACTAGATAACCCTTGAGGTACTGAGTTGTTTATTTCAACAGCTTCTAGAAAATCCTGCACAATCAGATACATAGAACGTAAAATTTTCACGAATACTGATATAGGTTATAGGGACTAATCATGTAAGAACCACAAAAAGATTACAAACCCATATTGTTACACGTGACTATTTATTATCTAAGGTTAGGATTTAAGGTATTCACGGTGTGAAACTTTTTACGTGTATCTTTTGTAGACCTGGCAAAAACTGACACGACACGCTAACCCGACACGAACTCGACACGAAATAAACGGGTTTGGGTAATACATTTGACACGACACGAAAATTAAACGGGTAAGGTCAGGGTCAAAAATTTCAACTCGAAAATGACCCGAATAACCCGTTTATATATATTGTAAGTTTTCTTTTTAATGCTTTGGATTTTTAATGTTTTGATTTTTAATGTTTTGGATTTGGTTAGAAATTATAAGTTTGAACTATAAAATTTAGATTTCTAATGATTTTATTTTAATTTTGGAGTTGTAGTTTTTTTGGTGAATTTTCGATTTTTAATTTTTAGTTTTATAAATGTTAAACGGGTTAGGCGGGTCGGGTTAGGGTTGAGATTTTCTGACCCGTTTATTAAACGGGTTGGGTTTGGGTTAGGCACTCCTAACCCGTTTTAACTTTGAACCCGACACGACACAACACGTTTGCCAGGTCTAATCTTTTGTTTCACAATGTGACACAACACATGATTAACCGGTTTTCATGGTTCTCAACCTTTTTTGAGGTTCTCATTTGATTATGCCCCAATAGCTGTAAGTGAAGATTCAAGTATTTTCATGGATTGCTGAAAAATTTGACCTTGAATTTTAAGACATATAGAACAGGACCAAAGAGTTCTTCCTTCACAATATCGGCACTCGGTGAAATTTCAACGATCGTGGGCTGTACAAAGTTTCCTTCAGATTCTATAACTGAACCACCTGTAAGGATCTTCCCTCCCTGTAAAAATGTCGAATTATGAAGAAGCAAGTATTTAGAGCCACGTAAAGTAAACAAAAGAAAGCGCAGCTTTGAAACTTGGTTTCCCAGAAAATAGGATGCTGGCATAATCAAGCAATACTTCAACAGGAAATTGCATTACGTCATCTAAACCATCTTTGAGCTAACAAAACCTCAAGGGTATGCAGACGGGACTGGACGGACGAGAGTGAGGTAGGCAGGTTAAAGAATTGTGGAAGGTTTTAGGGTATTAATTTGACATGGTTAGTTTAGTAATTTACCAATCTTGTCGAGTATCCCTAATTTTTGTTCCACCTATTTTGGAGGGACAGAAAAAATACCCTTTTGTCCAACTCTGATCATGTCCCGGTCTAAAGTCGCGTCAAACGTGAGTCAACAAGTTTTGTACATGGCAAATTTGGCAATTCTTATTTTCTTATATGATATGGCTATCTAGCAACATGTAACTTATAAATTCATGAGTTTTTAGTATACTAAGGGGCCGTTTACTAAACGCTTACCCCGTAAGTGCTTACCGGGTCACTTTACGTTATCGGATGAACACGACAAGGATAGAGAATCTTACCCGATAAGAGCGATGACAAGGACCGAGAGTCTTACCCGGTAAGTGAGAGTAACGACTCTTACCCGGTTCTTACCACATAAATTGTTGCATACAATGCCGTTTTAAATAAAGTTTTTCCTGGGGTTCCGTCCCCTTCTCCAAAAAAAACAAAAAACTTACCCCGTAAGTTAAGCTAAAGTGTTAAGACTCTTACCGGTAAGCGCTTACCGGGTAAGCATTGGGTAAACGACCCCTAAGTTAAGTTTTGAATTGTGTTTTTTCATCCACATTATAGGAGAGCAACAAGGAGAAAAGTCAACAACAAAAACAAAGATTTAATAGTCGAAAAATATTTTATGGACATTGAAAATGAACCTTACTGAAGTCAAAAACTGGAGGGAGGAAATAAGAAAGTGTACCTGAGACTTGATAGCTTTTATTCCCTTTTCAAAATTCTCCCTTGATGCTTTTGTGTGCAAAGGTCCAAGCAAGGTACCTTTCTCTAAAGGATCCCCAATTTTAACTTGTTTATATGCTTCAAGTAGTTGATCAACTACAGAGTCGTAGATCTTTTCATGAACAAGCTTCAACAATGGAAATATATGATTATCATTAAAGAACACTTGTGCAGAAATCAAGATTTTTGTTAGAAATAATTTCATAGTTGAGCTAACCAGTCTACGGCATGTTGTGCAGCGTTGACCAGCTGTACCAACAGCAGCAAACAAGACAGAGCGAACAGCAAGTTTGATGTCGGCATCATCCATGACTATTAAAGCATTATTTCCGCTCAATTCAAGCAGGCATTTACCGAACCTCTGACTCACCGTCTGTTGAACCATAAGACCCACCTGCAGTATGTGATATGCCACATGTAAGGGACGATAGAAATGTCTAGAAATAAACAATAATCACACACTCACAGATATGGGGAGATAACCAAAAACTTTTTAAAAGATTATTATGTTGGGTACCAAATTACCAATAAGCATTCCAGAAAGCTATTAATACATACATATATATAGGGTCAGATTCAGGGAAAACTGCAAAACGCTGAAAAACTAAGGAACACCCTGATAACCGTTCATCTAGATGGTATGCACATGTGTATACAAGTAATTAAAGCTGCTTTTTAGTTTTTATGCACGTGTGCTGTGTGCATTATGCACATGTTCATGTCACAAATTACTTGTATGCACATGTGCATATCGTTGAACGGTTACCAGGGTGTTCCTCAGTTTTTCATTTTTTTGTGGTTTTCCCCCACACCTGACCACACACACACACACATATATATATATATAAAGCAATGAGAAAGGTTTACCGACTCAAACTAACAGACCCATCACCCATCCATTTAGTCTATTCTATTTCTTGTTTTCATTTTGTTAGTTCCATCTTAATGATGTGAGAATAAACGGAGACAAAATATGTAGCAAAATGGGCTAAAACATGCATTACAAGATAGTCAAAGGACTTCCGTTAGAGGACAAGAGTTTTGAATCAATTAAAATGGCCTATTATATATGTTCTAGTTTGACAAATTATCAGAGTAAAGAAAATTCAGTGTTGTTACATTCAAGCTATAAGATAATCTCTATATCGGAATAATAAAGGATGCCAAAATTTCTGCCTAAATTTATTACATAAAGTATATGTGACCAAGGTACCTTCGAACTTCCAGTGAAGGAAACTAAGGGTATGCGTGTGTCTTTTGCTATAGCTTGACCGATTTCAGCACCCCCACAAAATGAGGTGAAAATAGCAGCCGGTAAACTGTTCTTTTCTAACACTTCTCCAACTAGCTTGGTCATTGCTATTGTAATTAGAGGTGTGGTTGGAGCACCTTTCCTGCAAGCATGTCATAGAATAAAATTAATATCCCATGAAATTCATTCTCAAACACATAGAAGAACAAAATATACTATAAAAAAACAGTTTTGGTTGTTATAGTTTTCATTTTGTACCAATTTGGTCACTGCGGATTAGTTTTCAAGAAAAAAGTAACTTCTAACTTTCTTGAACAATTAACCACTCTCAAAGTTTTCAATGACAAAAATGACACTTCTCAATTCTAGGCATTGCTTCAAGGTTTTGAATATTATCAGAAATTTGATAGATTACAAAAGGGGCGAACGATCGGTGAGAAGTTGAGTTAACGTGAGAAGCCTGAGAAGTGGATCTGAACCCTTGATCACTTTTAATCTCAAGACCACCCATGAATCACGCCTGATACGGGGATTGATCTGGTGGATCTTATCTTAATGTGCATCCAACGGTTGATAACCACTTCTCACGTTAACTCAACTTCTCACCGGCACCCAACCCTTACGAAAGTGATGAGGATTGAAAAGGGTACAAGATATTTCTCATACGTAACCCAATGTACGCGGATTCTTGACTCTTTGGTTCACATTATCAATATTTCTCCAAATACAGGTGTGTAAATATAGAACCTTCACTTCGGAGGAGATACCAAGGGAGAATAAAATTGGAAGTTTATGGTGAAGACTTACCAAACAACACAATTCCCGCAGACAAGAGCAATGCAGGCATTCCATCCTAAACAGGAGCATTTAACAATTGATAAGATAAAAAGCAAGATTTATTCATTTCATAACTGTATATTTGATTATATCTACAGGTAAGAAGGCTAAATCAAAATATGGGCATCACTTTCAGGAACCATCTTTGACCAAACATGTATAAGATAAGTCATGCTATTGGATCCCAGATCAGGTTTTCTTAACTTGATGTTTTGCTATAATGAGAGGGCAATCTCTTAGCGGCTTGCATATGCACCACAGAGTTAGTAGTGATAGAAAATAAAAATGAATACATGCAATTGGAAAATACCATTTTTGACTGAAATTTTAAACAGATTTTATGCATATTAAGAACAGCAGGATGGGTACCATAGCTAACGTACTCAATGTTACATCTTGTTTTGAAGTTGCTAAAGATTTAGTTTGAATTTTATTCACCGGTATATTAAGAAATGCAATAATGCTCACCAAGAACAGCACAGGGAAAATTGAAGGCTGTAATGACCCCAACTATTCCAAGAGGATTCCACATCTGTACATAGTCGATAATATATAAGCGTAATGGATGAATAATCATCTGTTAAAGCAAAATATCCGAACCTCGAGCATCATATGATTTGGACCTGTCAACAAACCAACCAGGGGTACTATTAGAAGAAGTTTCCAAAGAGACAGAAAAATCTGGAAGGTTGTAATGTAAAGTATTTCACATCAGAAAAAAGCAAATAGCTGTCATATGCTTCAGTCAAAATACATGTACAGATAAAATGAAGGATGTAATCTTTCTTTATTTCTGAAATTTAGAAAGGAGCTATGAGTAAAACTCACGTTCAGAAGGTATGACTGATCCATTTAATTGACGGCTTAACCCCACTGCAAAGTCGCACATATCAATAACTTCCTGCCATGGAAACACTTCACACTTAGCTTTTGCAAGCCGACATAAGAGCAGTACCACAAAGTGAACGAAAGTAGCTAAAACAAAATACATATATGACTAAATATTCCAAAACTAATGATAATTAAAGAAAGCAAATACATACTTGAACTTCCCCTATGCCTTCTGGAATAATTTTTCCCATCTCAAGCGATAAAAGCCGACCAAGGTACTGGAGTTTGGCTCTCAGTGCGTCACCAATTTGTCTAACAATCTCGCCTCGCTGTGGTGCAGGAAGCTGAGAAAAGATAATGTAATTACACAAGGGTAAAAAAGAAATCATTGATCATTATACGGTGCTCCTTTTGAAACTATATCAGTAAGCTGAAATCACAGTTATAGTTTGTTTGATGGTATATGTTCCTCGGATAACCGTTGTAATTTTATAACAAGACAATGTTCGAAGAAAGACCTCAACAACAAAATAAAGTATACTAATAAGAACTTCCACTTACTTGCATCCAAATCTTTGAGGCTTCAACACAAGCCTGCATACCTTCCTCGTAATCTTTAGAAGAAGCTTCTATGACTTCAGCAATGGTCTGAATCAACAAGGTAGCAAACATTACTTTGTTACAGGACTTATCATTCAAATCCAAAACTTCAAATGATACAAACATATAACACCAATACACTACTAGGGTTGGGTTCCGGTGAGGATGAAAAATATGGTGAGAAGGGTAAGAAGAGATCTCCACCCTTGGGTCAATCTTAATTGAAGAGCAACACCGATGAGATGCACCGGATCAGTTCCCTTCTAAAGTGCAATTCATGGGTTGTTTTGAGATTAAAAGTAACCAAGGGTCCAAATCCCTTCTTACACTTCTCACCTTAACTCCTTTTCTCACGTGATCCTTCGTCTACACTACTAAGGACCTTGGGATATACATGTCATCTGAAATCAGATGTTCTCTTTTTTCACCTGTTCCTCACTTTGAACTTGATTGTTTGTAAATATGTAAGTTATGTTGGACATCAATCATGAAACCGGCTCAAATCACTATAGCACCCTATTTCAAGTTGAAAAGAGAGCTACATGTGGCCTTTTGATACCAAACCAAGTCCATTATCATGATCCAACAAAATTAACATGGATTTTATTGTTAATTTAATAATTTATCACCAGAGAATTTCAATTCCTAATTGTGCTAAAAGTTGATCTGATTAGTTCAAAAACGAAAACAAATTAACCGATTTGAGTTTCAATTTCAAAATGTACTTCTGCTATGGAACCAGATAGATGACTGAATCGGACTAAAGCTTTTTAAGAGAGAGGTGTTTTACTAGTATAGAATCAGATGATAGGGATTCAGGCCAAAGATGCCTACCTGGTTGTTAGCAGGATTAACGGAGGAGACAACAGAACCACTTCCCTTCCAGACACCGTTGACAAAACAACCGGAATTTTTCGGCTCGATTCCAATCTCAGTCAAGAACTCGTACTCCTTAGCAAAATCCATACCTACACGAAACAATAGTCCACTGATAAACAAAGCATACATCAAGAAAAAATATATATATCATATCAAAATCTAAGTGTTGGTTTCAGTACTGAGTTGCGATCACTGAAGATCTATCGGTTACCTGCAACACCTAGGAGCTGATTTGGGAGAGAAACGACAGTAGTTGGTGAAAGTTCGCTTTGGCCGAACTGAAGTTTGAGATAAGACTAGAGAGGATTATTATAGAAAGAGAGAGAGAGAGAGAGAGAGAGAGAGAGACGTGTTACCGGAGAAGACTGTGATTACATACGACAAAATGGTGTGGTGGTACTGGTGAGGATGATGCCATTGATGAGGATGAGTCACTGTTTACTCGGGTTTGAAGTTTTTTTACCCGACCCGAATCACTCAAATGCTACGTAGAGGTCATAGGGGAGAGCATTCGGTCGGGTCGGGTCGGGACCCAAAACCCACCACCCGATAGGTTTCGAGGTGTGGTGAGACCACCCGAAAACCGTCCGATATACTCCTCGGATTTCGGGGTAATCGGGGCCGGGTTCGGGTGGGTCGGGTAACTCGGGGTGGGTCTCACTTCTAGAAATTGGTATTTGGAGATGAAAAGTTTTGTATAAATTTTTGGAGTGAAGTGAAGTGTGGTGAAAATGTTGGAGTGGAGGGTTTGTATTTATAGTTTAGATGGTAAAAAAGTTAGGTATATATTTTTATTTAAAAATCGTAGTTATTAATTTTTCTAATTATTGAAATAATTTATACGTTAAAAAACGTATTTAATTAAAATAATTTTTCTAATTATTGAAATTTTTTATTTAAAAATCGTAGTTATTAATTTTTTAATTTTCAAAATATAACATAAAAAATCTTTTAAAAAGTCTTAAAAATCTATTTAAAAATTGATTAATTTAGAAATTAATTTAAATTATATTTAAAATTACTTAAAGTTTTTAAAATGTATTTTTAAAATGAGTTTTAAAATAAAAAGAAAAAAAATGGTTAACGGCCGGTTCGCGCCGCCGGAGGAGAGTAGCGCCGATCGGCGCGAACTGGGGGAGTTTTCGAGGTATTTTTTTATTTTTATTTGATAAGTGTGTTGTCAAATCAGTCGACTCATGAAATCTTATATCAAATCAAGGAATCTTATGTCAAATCAAGGAATCTTACATCAATTTAAGAAATCTTGTGTCACAACAGTTAAATTTTAATTTTTTTGTTATTTAATTAATCATGAAAACCATCACATCGTGGGCCACTTCTCCCCAAGCAATGCTTGAGGAGAAGTGGTGGGTTAGTTTTGAATTTTTTTTTAAAGTAGGCTATTTTGTAGTTGATTTTGCTAAAAAGGCTAAAAAAAAAATCAAGGTCTGGGGTTTTTTGGCCCACTTTCAATTGTTTTTGGGCTGTTTTGGCATATTTTTTTACCTGATTTTGGGCTTTTACATTTTACACTGATTTTGGACTTTTACATTAAAGCTGTTTAAAGCTGATTTTGGTCTCAAACTCAATAGTCAATATTTTTTTACCTGATTTTGGGCTTTTACATTTTACACAAATATGAAACATAATTAAGTAACACAATTATACAATTTACACAAATATGAAACACAACTAAATTCTAATTTCTAAACTCTAAAGGTACAAAAACAAAATAAATTAATACACACAAAATGACAAAATAAATTAATAAACACTAAAAAGCTAATACCAATTTGGAAGTTGGAACAACAATTGAAATAATCACTGTATCTCAAATAAACTAATAAGTAATAAGTTTATGATTCAGTATCTCAAATAAACTAATAAGTTTCACATTCCAGTAGGTTACTAGGTCATGATTCATTCAATATTTTAGTTCAAGACTTCAAAACTGAAATAGCAAATGAGCAAATCCATTAAGCCAAACTGCCAAACAGATGAAGAAAAGTATAAAACTAGAAAAGAGTTTGAGACTGAAATGTGAAAAGTACCAAATCAGAATCTTCACTTCTTCGGTGCGGTGGTGGACTGGTGGTGCGGTGGACCGGTGGTGGACAGCGGTGGCTGGCTTGCGTCATCTTGACTCTCGTCTCAGTGAGCAAAAACTGAAAAAAGTGAAAAACAAAAATTTAGGGCAATTTGGTTTAGACTTTAGATTTTAGAATACGATTTGGGGAAATACCGAAATATTTAAGGGATATATATTTTATTTAAAAAATTAATTTAAATTGGATTTCGGATATTTCGGGTCGGATCGGGTGGCAAACCTTGGACCCAACCCGATCCTACAAACCCGGAAATAAAACGAGGATCGGGGATCGGATATTCGGGTTTTCGGGTTGGGGTAATTTGATAAGAATCTCGGATCGGGTATTCGGGTTTTTCGGGTTTTGCTCACCCCTAGCGATGAGTGTGACATTGTCTTTTAATCAAGTTCTAAACGACGTATGTTGTATTAGTTGTATTGTGATGGCGATATTAATTCTCAACTCTGTGTTTTTAAGGTATGACTTATGACGTCATATTTCTATTTCATATATAATATATTATATAAAAACATATGTTTTGTAATGTTATTCAACGAGTCAATAATAATAAGCAAGTTAAATTAGGTTAGATATTAAAAATTTGTAAATAAGACTGTTGGGTCATCACAGATTTGAAGTTGACTCAATTAAACCCACTTAGATACTTAGAATATTTTTGGATCCTTTTGTGTAACTTGTAATCTTATATCAATTGTTCGGTGAAGTCGAAGATCAACCGAAACCAAGTGCGAAGACTATCTCATTGCGGAAGTGAGAAAATCGGCAGCAACTTTCTACAAGTTACATCACCACCGATATGCTTGTGCTATCGGTGGACACGCATCACCGAATTGAAGAAATTCGGTGAGAAGCTCAAGAAGACTTCCACCGATATGTGTTCAAAAATCGGTGGGAGTTCAAGAAGACTGCACCGAAATATTATACACTTCGGTGAAACTCTCTCTTTTCTAAAGAAGTGAGATTTCGAATTGGTGCAGTTTCCAATACAGGAGGTCGGTAGCCTTATTCTCTAAAGACAAAAGAGAACATCATTTATTATGAGACAATATCCTATTGTCAGATAAAAGTGGCATTTTGTCATTTTATCTATTCTCAGATAAGGTCATTTCTGGTACGACTGTCCTCCTGGTTCCTTGGATAAGTTAAAAAGGAGATATCAGCTTTTCAGAAGTCAACCTCTACAATGAATGGAAGAGTGACAAGTGTCTCAAGCATTAAATGATGCATGGACTATAAATAGAGGTGAAGACTCTCCATGCAAACCACGGCTTCTGAAGATAACTAAGTGCAAGCTCCTTTCTTACTGAAATTGCATCTTGTGTCTAAGTGTCCAATTTGTTCTAAGTGTTTTTCAGTTTACTTTGTGTTAGATTGTTAGAATAGTTTAACTGTTCTTTTCCGCAACAATCTTTTGTTTTCTATGTGTAATTCTTATTGAAAGATTTTCAATATATTGAATTAAAACTTGTGAAAAAACTGAGTATTGTATTCAACCCCCCCCCCCTTTTACAATACTTGTTGAGCCATTTTGGGACCAACAAGTGGTATCAGAGCGGTAAGTTTAATTCATAAACTTGATCCGCAATGGCTGCCTCATCTTCATCCCCAACTGTTGAAAACACTGGTCAAAACAATTTTGCTGAAAATGGTTCCATTTCAAAACCTCCCAAGTTTAATCCTAACAACTTTTCTCTATGGAAAAGTCGTATGATGCTATTCATGGAAGGAGTGGATACTAGATATCCAACCATTCTCAAGGAGGGACCTATCATCCCTAGAGTTTGGGCTCGCTATGAAAAGCAGAGGCCTGGTAAGGAACCAGTTGATAAGTCAAGTGACTCTGATGATTCTGAACCTTCCGACATAGAGAAAGCAAAGACTACTGGTCGTTACATTCTCAAAAACCCAAAGGAATATACTGATGAGGAAAAACGATTGGTGTCTCTGGATTCTCGGCTTAGAGCAATCATTGCTCTCTCACTTCCTGATGAAGTCTATCACTCTCTTGTTAATTTCGGTACTGCTAAAGAGATGTTGACTACATTGTGTGTACTTTATGAGGGTACAGAGGAAGTGAAGAAAATCAAAAAGATTGGCATCATTCGAAAATATGAGCTCTTTGCCTATGAAAAGGGAGAATCTCTTCCAAGCTTTTATAACCGGTTCAACTCTCTTTTAAATGATTTAAAGTTACTAGGTAGAGTTTATGATAATGAGGAAGTTCTATGCAAGTTTATGGATTGTCTTCCTGACTTTTGGGAAAACATTTGCACTTGCATTAAAACTACCAAGGATTTGGAATACATGCCTTTAACTGTTTTGTATGGAACTCTGTTCAACTTTGAACAAACCAAGCTTCATAAAAAAACCATCTTCAAAGAGATAAAAAGCTCTTCAATAGCTCTTATCTGTTAAAGTTCCAAGAAAAGTCAAAATGTTCCTTGTATCACATATCCCTCATCAGACTCTGACACCGAAAATCAGAACAACCCTTCTCACCAAACGGAGGCATATCTGAGTGATGCCGATGATGAAGGTGATGAAATTTTGGTAGACCGAATGTCTGATGAAATGGCTATGATGGCTGGTTTTAAAAATAAATCTCGAAATTTCAACAAACCCAGAAGTTTCAGAAAACCATCCTTTACAAAAATGTCTTCTTCTGACAAGACAAATGAAGAATGTTTCAACTGTGATAAGAAATGACACTTTGCAGCTGAGTGCAGAAGCAAGCGTGTGTCAAAAGTCAATTCTACGTCCTCTGACAAATATCCTTCCAAATTTGAGAAATCCAAAGATAAATCCTATTTCAAGAAAGATTCTCAATCCTCCTCACTCTCACATCAGGAACGTGCTGAAAAGTACAAAGCTAAGTACAAGAAAAAAAAAATGAAGGATCTCAAAGAAAAGGAAAAGGATTGATGGCAGAGGCTCATGATTGGGAAGAAGAAGAAACCTCTGACAGTGATTCTCCAAATATGTGCTTTATGGCCATATCAGAAGAGGTGGAAGAAGAAAAGGCCAAGTCTCCAATGGCATTAGTTTCAACTGAATGCTCATCATCATACTCTCAGGTTTTTGAGCACCAACAAGTTTGGTATTTAGATAGTGGGTGCTCACGTCACATGACTGGAAACAAACATCTTCTTGTAAACTATGTGTCAGAAAAGGGTCCTTCTGTAACCTTTGGGGACAACTCCAGAGGTCACACTAAAGGGTATGGAACTCTCACAAATGGAACCCTTACCTTCAATAAAGTGGCATTTGTTGAAGGTCTCATGCATAATCTCCTAAGTATTAGCCAACTGTGTGATCTTGGATACAAAGTTATCTTTGAACTCCGTATCTGTACTGTTGTTGACAAGAATATGAAGGTTGTTCTCTCTGGAAGAAGGTTAGATAATGTGTATATCATTGATATGAGTCAAAACAACTCTTCAAATGTCTGCTTTGTGTCTGACGATACAGTCAAAAGAAACTGGCTGTGGCATAAACGTTTGTCTCATCTTAACTTCAAAACCCTTCATAAAATATCAAACAAAGAGCTGGTGTCTGGCATGCCTAAGTTGAACTTTGTCAAAGAAAAGCTGTGTGATGCATGTGAAAAAAGGAAGCTCACCAAATCTTCTTTCAAAACCAAGCAATGCTCTTCCATCAATCTTCCACTTCAGATGCTGCATATGGATCTATGTGGACCAGTCAGCACTCCCAGTCTAGGAGGAAGAAGGTACATTCTTGTTATTGTTGATGAATTCTCTAGATATACTTGGGTGTCTTTTCTCAGGTACAAAAGTGATGCAACTGAAAAAATCATCAACTTTGTCAAAAAGAATGAAATTCTGAATGGTCAGCTTGTCAGATCAGTAAGAAGTGACAATGGCACTGAATTCAGAAACAGTGGTTTAGAATACTTCTTCAATGAGAAAGGAATCTCTCAAAACTTTTCTGCTGTCAGAACTCCACAACAAAATGGTGTTGTGGAAATAAGAAACAGGACTCTATGTGAAGCAGCAAGGTCTATGCTGAGTGAAGCAAAACTGCCAACCTATTTTTGGGCCGAAGCTGTCAACACTGCCTGTTTTACTCAAAACAGGTCGGTGATAACAAAAAGACATGAGAAAACCCCGTATGAAGTCTTTCATGGAAGAAAGCCAAACATTGGTTTCCTTCATGTCTTTGGCTGTGTGTGCTTTATCCTAAATGACAGGGAAAATCTTGGGAAATTTGATCCTAAGGCAGATGAAGAAATCTTTGTGGGATATTCCTTGACCTCCAAAGCCTACCGAGTTTACAATCTTCGGAGAGAATGCATTGATGAATCTATCCATGTAAAGTGTGATGATTCAAGATCATCTTCTATGACAAATGATGATGAAGAACTACATAGATGGATATCATCATGCATTGGGGAATCTCCCATTTTAACCTCCACCGATCCACCTTGTATTCCAAATATTCCCTCTGTTCCAAACAATCAAGTTGGGTCATCATCTTTATCACCTGAAACCCCCTCTGCCGAAATTGCCTCCACCGAACCCTATCCATCATCCACCGAAATTAACCCCATCACCGAACCTATTTCTGCCGATAATCCCTCTGACGACCCACCTTCATCACATCCGGCCAACACTCCAGCCTCGAATTTTCCTTCCACTTCAATTATTCCTCCACCGATGCCCCCTGCTCTTAAATGGACAAAAGATCATCCCATTGATCAAATCATCGGTGATCAGCAAGCTGGTGTTCAAACAAGGAGAGGCACCAGTAACATCTGTCTCTATGTGAATTTCCTATCTCTTGTTGAACCTAAAAAGATTGAAGAAGCCCTAAGTGACCCATATTGGGTTTCGGCCATGCAAGAAGAACTCTCCCAATTTCAAAGAAACAAAGTCTGGAGACTTGTGCCTAGACCTTCAAGGAAAACAATCATCGGCACAAAATGGGTCTTCAGAAAGAAAATGGATGAAGATGGTACTGTCATCAGAAACAAAGCCAGACTCGTAGCTCAAGGCTACCGACAGGAAGAGGGTATTGACTATGATGAAACATTTGCTCCATTTGCCAGACTTGAAGCTATCAGGATCTTTCTTGCTCATGCTGCTCACAAGAACTTCAGGGTATTTCAAATGGATGTGAAAAGTGCCTTTCTGAATGGAGAACTAGCTGAGGAAGTCTATGTGAAGCAACCTCCAGGCTTTGAAGATTCCACACATCCAGACTATGTGTACCGACTTGACAAAGCTCTGTATGGGCTCAAGCAGGCTCCTCGAGCCTGGTATGACACTCTTGCCATCTTTCTACTCAAGCATGGCTATACTAGAGGTTCTAAAATTGATAGAAAAAGCACAACAGGCAGTTGTCAACTTCTTGATGGGAAATTGGTGAGCTGGTCCAGCAAAAAGCAAAATTCAGTCTCAACATCCACTGCCGAGGCTGAATATGTTGCTGCTGGAAGTTGCTGCGCACAGATTCTATGGATGAAAAACCAGTTGAGAGACTACAATCAGCTCTACTCCAAGATACCCATCCTATGTGATAATTCAAGTGCAATTGCAATTGCAAACAATCCTGTTCTTCACTCAAGGTCCAAACACATCAATATCCGATATCATTTCATCAGGGACCATATCTCCAAAGGTGACATTGAGCTGCATTTTATTCCAACTGATCTTCAGCTTACAGATTTGTTTACTAAACCTCTGGATGAGGCCAGATTCACCTTTCTCATCGGTGAACTTGGCATGTTGTATTTAGAATAGGTTCAAAAAAAATCGGTCTGATAATTCTCGGTGGCAACAAGATCCTCTTTCGGCATGAATATCCTAAGTGATCTTTTCGGTGATCCATCTCTCGGTGGATCTCCTCGGTGCGCATATCTGCCCTCTACGGTGTCTCAACGCCTCGGTGGATCTCTTCGGTAAGCAAATCCTCACCGATTCCATCTCGGCATACCTTTCACCACCGATGTCCACCGATAATCTCTTCATATTCCTCACCGATGTCCACCGAATTTCAATCCTATCCACACGTCACACCTATAAGCCTAGCCTGTCACATCCGTTCACCTCCCCGATTCGTGAAACGGCTTCCTGACCACAATTCCCAAAGTGGTCATGATTGCCTTTTCTATTTTATTTTATTTTATTTTACTCTATTTAAATCGTTCCCCCCATTTTTTCGAACCCTATATATACTCGACCCTTCACTTTCATTTTTACTTCATCTTCTTCTCCGTTCTCTCTCTATAACCTGCAACCTAATCCTCTTCTTCGAGCTCTCTCTCGATCATCAATGGCGTCTTCAAAGAACATCCCCCCTACGTGTTTTGCTGATCTCAAGTTCAACCCATGCAATCACGTTGCTAGATTTGAACCCGACCCCTCCCATCCTGAATTCAATCACGTAATCAAGTTCTTCACTCGCTCTCCCCTTCTTCATGCCTTCACCTGTAATCCCAAAATGAGCAAAATGCTCATTGGGAAATTCTGGCTTACCTGTGTGTATGACACCTCCAATGATGCGATCCATGCATCCATCCTTTCTGAAGACGAGGGTGATCACGACCTCACCTTTGGGGTCGATGACGTTCGCACTGCCCTTAAAATCGATGCTTTCGATCCCTATGACGAATGGCATTCAGATACCGTTCTCGAAGATGTCCTTAGTGCAATAGGTTACGTGGTCGATGACAACTCCAAAAGCTCCAAAGGTCCTGGAACTCTTCTTCGGAGTCACATGGGTGGTGTATGGAACTTCTTCTTTGCCCATGTGATCCACTGCCTCTCCCGAAAGACGAGCGGCCATGATCAATCCCCTTCATACATCACCAAACTTGCCCATGCCCTAATCTTTCAACGCCGAGTTGATTTCGCCCAGTACTTCTTCACCGAATTGGTGGAAGTGATCACACATCCAAAGAAGTGCCACGTTGCCTACCCCTGATTCATCTCTATGATCATCCATCACAAACTTGGAAAAGCTCTGGACGAAGACCGCAAGTCCCAAACTCCCCGATTCACTTATGACTGGTCTCCACCGATCGTCGGCAGCAAGACTCTCAACGTCGGTGTTCTCGACACCGATCGTCCTTTACGCCGAGGTATGATCACTTTAGCCATCTCTCCAGAGCTTCAATGGGGTGATTCTGAAATTCCAGGGTTTCAACACCCCGATATCCCCGAGGTCCTTCCTGCTGTTGTGACCTCTTCCCCACGTCCCAGAGTAAAGTCGGTCGGCACGAAGAAGAAATCGGCCGCCGACACCTCAGCCGCTGCTTCCAGGACCATGACACCGATTAATCCATCAGTGGCTTCCCCGGTCCAAAAACCTTCTAAGCGGAGGCACTCTTCGTCCCCCCCGAAAAATCGTCTAAAAAGATCTCGGGGAAATGTCCGTGAGCCATCCCCTTCCAAATCATTTTTGTTCACCACCGACCATTTGGTTATCCCTAAGGCATCCCTAAATTTACCTCCTCCAACTCATTCTTTGAGTGAACACGCAGACTCTCCCACCGAAAGTCTAGACTCTCCCTCCGAAAGTCTGGACCCTGCACTGCACGGCCTTTCACCCGGCCATTTCTTGATCGATGATGATGCACAACCCGATCAGGGTTCCCCCCATGACTTCTTTGCAGGTCTCTTTGACGACACTGGTTCTCCCCGAACCTCCCTGTCGGTCGGAGCGATCCTCGTTGAGTCCTCATCCCCCTCACCGAAAAAGTCACCTTTGAACCAAACTTCTCCCCGAAGTTCTCCCCGGGTTCACACTCCCCAAAGATCGCCTACGCCACACCGATCACCCTCCCCGGGTCAGGAATCACCCCGGCTATCTCCCACTCCGCCACCGAGACCACTATTCCCCGATGAAATGTTATATCCCAGCAACATTCCCATTTCGGCGGAGGATCCCCATCGCATCCGCTACATAGTTCCTGGGGATGTCGGGGGTGACACCACTGTTCAAGCGCCCTCTTTGATTGAAGACTTACAAGAAAATGCTCGACAATGTCGGCTTGTCGGCACCCAATTTGAATCTTTCAAACAGGCCACTCTTGCAATGATCGTCATGACGAGTTCTCGAATGTCCACTATCGAGTCTCGCCTGCCGCAGATTCTTTCAGATGCTATTGCCGATGCTCTACGGCCCCTTACCACCGACATCTCCTCTTTGGTTTCCAAGGTGGAATCTTTGTCAAAATCTCATGGGGATCTTGCCTTCTCCTTTGGTGCTTTCAAGGCAGCCTCCACCGTCAAAGATTCTGAACTTCAGAGGATGCTTCAAGAAGCTAAGTCTCATCAAGACTTCAGCCATGCCACTGCCAACTCTCTTCGTGACATTCATGCCAAACTTCAAGAATTCGGCCAACTGGAGATGGATCTCGGTGACTTCACCATGGTTTCCGAAGAGGTACTGAAACAACTTTCTTTTCTTCATGCGAAATTTGTCTACATTTTCAGACAGATGGGTATGAAGATTCTGCCTGGTGCTGAGGGGGAGAAAAAGACAACCCAACCCAAGTTGCCATCTCTTAAATAGTCGGTCATCCCCAAGCCTCCATCTTCCACCGATGACATTCCTGAAACCACCGAAACTCACGCTGAAACCGTTGACGCTGAGGGGGAGCAACTCTCTAAAGAAAAAGAGTTGGAGTTGGAAGACAAAGCAACAACTGAGAGGGAGCAACTTTCTGCGGCCGAAACAAATAAGGGAAAGAAAAGTCTTACTGCCGAACAATTGGCCGAACAAGAAAGAATAGAGAAAGAAAAGATGAAGTATGGGACTCGTCCCACCGATGCAGACAAACTCAAACTTAAACCTCCTTCATCACATCTGCAGGAACCCAATCTCGGTCTGACTCCTCAAGAAATTGAGGAAGCCAGATTAGCCCCAAAATCCCTTGATGATACCAAGGCCCTCTCTTTAAAAGTCGCAGAGGAAGAAGCCAAGAAAGCCAAGTCCACCGATGCCGTGTCGGCACAGAAATCGGTGCTAAGTGAATTTGAACAAGAGAGAAATGAAGAAGTTAGCTGGTACAAGAAGAAGATGCACCACCGATCCGACAGAACCCCGATCTTAGGTGTCAAGATCGCAATCTCCAGAGCCAGCCCAAAAGACATCAGGCTTATCATTGATCGGGAAGATGGCTCCTTGAAAAGTGTGAAAGACTACCAACTTAAAACCTACGGTCTCCCCGAATGGTACGAGATCTCTCGACACTTGGCCAAAAATCTAAACCCAAAGAAGGACATCTTTGTCAAATACATTGATGGTCTAATGGCAAAGATGAAGGAGATCAAAAAGAAGTATAGCATCGTGCTGACCACCGATGAAAGATCGAAACTGCAATCCTTGAAGGAAGAAGTGCGCCTTCCCAAAGTTCAGAATCCCCCCGACATTGTCTTCAAGGATATGGCAAAGGAAGGAAAGATACCGAATGTAAGTAACTTAAGTCTTTCCCTTCCCACTTCGGCATCATATCCCACGACAACGTTGGGCCTGTCACCGATTCCAGGACTGTATTTCAACGATGGTTTCGGCAAACGAGCCTTCTTCAGATTCTCTCAAGTCCCCGTTGCCGACACCATGTTTCTTGAAGGCATCCACAACTTGTTCCCTCACATCCCCGACGCTCAACCCTACTACCGAATCCTAATGGATGAGATCAAGCGCCGACAATCGTCAAAGAAGTAGGATTTCATTTTACCTTTCAGTAGTTTTGATAATCTTTTGCTTCCTTTCCTTACCGATGTATGAGAATGACTTATACAATTCAAGTTCTTCTCTTGTTTATATTTTGTTGTACATGCCTTTTATTTCCTTGCTTTATATATACTGTATAGATATACTCAAAGAAACATAGATCAAAAAACAAAAACAAAAAAAAGGTCTATGTGAAAAGAACCCAAAAGAGTAAAAAGGGTCAAAATGCACTTATTTTCATTTGCTCTTTAATATTCTAAGGATAGAGATCAAATTCAAATAGGGGGAGATTGTTGGGTCATCACAGATTTGAAGTTGACTCAATTAAACCCACTTAGATACTTAGAATATTTTTGGATCCTTTTGTGTAACTTGTACTCTTATATCAATTGTTCGGTGAAGTCGAAGATCAACCGAAACCAAGTGCGAAGACTATCTCATTGCGGAAGTGAGAAAATCGGCAGCAACTTTCTACAAGTTACATCACCACCGATATGCTTGTGCTATCGGTGGACACGCATCACCGAATTGAAGAAATTCGGTGAGAAGCTCAAGAAGACTTCCACCGATATGTGTTCAAAAATCGGTGGGAGTTCAAGAAGACTGCACCGAAATATTATACACTTCGGTGAAACTCTCTCTTTTCTAAAGAAGTGAGATTTCGAATTGGTGCAGTTTCCAATACAGGAGGTCGGTAGCCTTATTCTCTAAAGACAAAAGAGAACATCATTTATTATGAGACAATATCCTATTGTCAGATAAAAGTGGCATTTTGTCATTTTATCTATTCTCAGATAAGGTCTTTTTCTGGTACGACTGTCCTCCTGGTTCTTTGGATGAGTTAAAAAGGAGATATCAGCTTTTTAGAAGTCAACCTCTACAATGAATGGAAGAGTGACAAGTGTCCCAAGCATTAAATGATGCATGGACTATAAATAGAAGTGAAGACTCTCCGTGCAAACCACGACTTCTGAAGATAACTAAGTGCAAGCTCCTTTCTTACTGAAATTGCATCTTGTGTCTAAGTGTCCAATTTGTTCTAAGTGTTTTTCAGTTTACTTTGTGTTAGATTGTTAGAATAGTTTAACTGTTCTTTTCCGCAACAATCTTTTGTTTTCTATGTGTAATTCTTATTGAAAGATTTTCAATATATTGAATTAAAACTTGTGAAAAATCTGAGTATTGTATTCAACCCCCCCTTCTACAGTACTTGTTGAGCCATTTTGGGACCAACAAAGACATTAAAAACGTAAAGCAAAATCAAATATCGCATGACAAAAATTGTGCATTAGGCTATGGCGTGTCACATGCTTAACGTTGCATGAGACACAAGTCGTCAGGGCTACTGTACGACGAGTATTTTAGAATGTGCTTTTAATAGAGTAATTACATTCTTGGTCCTTGTGGTTTATATGAAATCATATTGTTCATCTCTAAATTGAAATGATTGTTAGAAAACGTCCTTGTGATTTGCAATTTTAAATGCCCTATGTCCCTACGTTCTATATTTTATAGCACCATAGGTCCTTGCCACAAACTCCGTTTAATTATCTTTTTTAAGTTAGCAGTAGTTTGGTCTTGGTACTTTTTTGTCTTTTCTTTTCTCTTTAAAAGTTAAATAACAATATTATATATGCATATACATCACCACTAACCACCAACCAACCACTCATAAGCCCACCGCCATCTACCGACCACCATTAACAGTGGCGGATTCAGGATTTTTATATAGTGGGGACACCTTTAAGGTAAATTATGTCCGTAAAGTCGTCTGATATGTTTTGAGCCTATTCTCACCGTTTAGATGGATTTTTAAAGTTTTTTGATTGATTTCGATGGATTTTTAAGTTTTTTTTTGTTAATTTCGAGAGACTTTTCGGATTTTTTTCTTGTTAATTCCGAAAGTTTTTTGGTGTTTTAGTTGATTTCAATGTACTTTTTTGGTTCGTAGGACACATTTGAGAAATTGTTGGGGGGGGACCGATGATAAAAAGTTAAAAAAATGTTTCTAACCTAGAAAAATAAAGAAAAAACAAAATTTCACTAGAGGGTGGGACCCCACCTTTTACAAGGTGGATCCACCCCTGACCATTAACATACAATTACAAAAACTAGACATAAACAACAACTTTTGTATAAGTTAATTCAAACAATGGTTGATACAAATCCTAAAATGAAAAAAATTGTAGAGAACGAGATGTGGGCTAGATGTGGAGGAATAAATAGGCACGACCTTGACTATGTCTTCGTCCTTGTGTGCGACAGTGTGAGAAGGGCGGATTGAGAGAACAATATATCCCTTTAATTGTGTTTTCCGTCCTCGATCGTGTTTTGTTCACATTGCCCCCCGGTTGTTGTATATAAGAAGGATTAGATTTGGAAGAGCATATCTATTATAGATATGGTGTTGTCACATATGACCATTCGGGGGGTCATGAAGTCACAATGGAAAAAGAGTGGTTATGTTGGAGATAAGTCAGAGGTGGAGGAAGACAACGAGGTGCTTTCACGACCATTGTTTGTGTGTATATAATATGTGTGTGCAAGGGCGGACTATTAAGAGTCCAGTGGGCTTAGTGCACCCAATCACTCGTTCGTCGTAAGAAAAAAATAGACGTCTGAAAGGTGCATCCGCTTAGTTTTAAAAGGTGCTCTTAAATATTTCGAAGCCCAATTTATGATAGATATCAAACATGGGTGAAACTCTTAGATACTTATTTTAAAGCATAGATACAACCATACACTAGGTTGTAGGTTCGATTTTTACAACTAGCAAATATATCATTTTTGATATTTTAAATTTTGCCTCCCAATGCTCGTGAACCCTACATATGTTATTACTAAAAATATTAACAATAAAAATACATCTACAAGGATCAAACTAACAACGTTCAAGTACAATTATTGAAACACCCTAAAAATTCGAATAAATTTAAACCTTAAATTTACAAGGTTTACAACAACCTCTTCCAAAACTTTCATTCATAAATGGAGAATTAGGGACAAAGGTTCATAATTACAAATGAAAATATCATAAACAACCTACTAATCTAATCCATAACAAACAAGATCAAATTATAAGGATTGTCTATGTAATCTCCCATAATATCTTTGATTCAACTAATTTCTCCACTACATCTCCAAAAGTTATGATTCTGGTACCCCTCTTCACTCATCCCCTCGATTCCCTGTCCGTGTTAGTACCTGGTAAGAAAATTAGTTTTTGGAAATGTTAGGCTTGTGCCTAGTGAAAACACCCGGTTTTTTTAAATCAAAACATTTATAAGCTTTGAAAAAACAAATTTGTAAACAAAACATATATAAAAGTAAGCTCTTCGCAAATTCCATAACGTACACATAACATCTTTCGATGACGGGAATTATACCCGATTCCATGAGTATGACGAACACCAAGTAAGTCATAGTATCATGTTTACGAGCGCCACTACAAATCACTGAGGATCCTAGATTTCAGCTCATGCCCAAGAAATTATAATTAAAGCATGCTTATTTCTTGGTGTGGAAGTAGGGATTACAATTAAACCATATCTATCCCTTATCTCCTAATAAAAAACGGGAACTTCAATTTACTTTGCCTATTCCACGTTTTCACGTCACAGACACAATAAACGGGAATTTCAATTTACCTTGCCTATTCCACGTTTATCAAATAATTCTAGTGCCTATGGATCCATTACACTTACTAGCATACGTACATACACAATCACACACACACACACACACACACACACACACACATATATATATATATATATATATATATATATATATATATATATATCAAATCGTATCATACTCGAATTTGAGTTATAATTATGTTCGTAACACCCAACTACTAAAGTTAAAATCAAAATGATCAAGGAATGTTTCATATCCGGAAAACACAAGATCAGGAAAGCCCCATACGGAAACTATCCAGGAAAAACTTATCCGGAACCTAAGTCCGGAAAATATCCGGGAATCAAATCCGGAAAACATATTCGGTAACATCCGGAAATATATAATCCGGTAATATCCGAAAATCAAAGTATTCCGGGTAACATCCGGAAATCACTATCCGGAACTTTGATCCGGAAACTCTATTCAAATGTCGGATCCGGTAATTGTTAATGCCAAAAATCGCCCAAAAGAACAACTTAAGGTTGATGTGGACTTTTAACAACTAAAGAAATGTATCTCAAGACCAATCAACACAATCGCAAGGAAAAAGTAAGCAAGACAAGAGATTTGGTGATGCGAAAAACCCCAAAACGAGGAAAAAAATCGCGGTCGACTTGTGAGAGTCGACGGTGCACTATAGTCGCCAAACAGGGGCGAAAGTCCTTTTGTAACAGGTGTTTTGTGTACAACATATTACAAATAAATGTAAAAATAAACTTAGTCGTATGAAAAGGTCATGTGTCGTGTGTAAATCGTGCGAAAAAGTCTGCTGTCGTGCGGTTCGACCTGCTGTCATGCGAAGGTAGCTTTAGCGCTATTCGTTCGAATGTTCTGTAGATTGATGTGTTTTCGATGTGTAATAGCTTAGAAAATAGATGGAGTAGATGTAATTTTCGTGTATTCGGTCATCTTTTCGGTTGTAGAGCAGGCCTTTATATAGCTTCCGCTGGTAATTAAATGTGTCTTAATGGCTCGCTTCGTAACTGTTGTCGGGCTTTTAATGCCATTGATAACTTGTCCGTTACTGGCCGTTTGCACCATTAATGCTCATAGACATGCATTAATGAACAAAAGAAACGGGTGTTGACTGTTAACGATTAGTGTAATCGTACGACCGTCTTAAGTCTCATACGCCGGTCGTACGGAACGTACGACCAGCATAAAAATATATGACCGAGTACTCATCTGTAAATAACCTATAAAACCTTATCTACATACAAGAGTGGTCTTATGAAAATGTTATCTGAGTTTTCTAGCGTTGGTCGTGAAGTGTGATTTTTTACCCAAACAGTTTGCCCCCAAAATTTGAATTTTAGGCGTGAAATTCGAATTTTAAATCAGACGAAGTGGTTTGACACGTGTCGCGCGGGGAGAGAGTCTGGTCGGATTCCAACCGTCTTGGTTCGATTTAGATTGGAGGAAATGAGAGGGTCGTGACGTCTCGACGGCGTGTCAGAAGTGAAAAGCCGTTTGGAGGACATGTGTCGTCCATCGGCATGATGCATGCGAAAAGGCGATGGACAGGTGTCGTCCATCTAGAGGGTCGTCCTGACATGATCTTTGCCATAAATAACGCGATTCAGGGAATCGTTTCCTTTTCACGTTCACTTGTGTTTTTAGGAAAGGATTTCAGAGATATTTACTCGCCATTGTTACGTGAGCTTCGAGTGTTTATAAATTTAGAGGGAACCTTTTCGTTCTTCTCATAATGTCGATCGAACCAGCGAGCACCATCGTTGGTCGGGAGAGCTTAGAGGCCTTTCTTTGTTCAACGTAATGTTAGGGACGACGAGGTCGTCATCCTTGGAGGAACGGAGATCCCTACTGAGGAAGAATCGGAGAGAAGAGAAGATGAAGAGGAGACGACAGGTAGTAGTTTTTTGGTTTGCCGTACGATTCTGTCATATGACTCTTATTACTTCCTCTTATTCTCGTCTTTGATGTTTTTCAGGTGGGTCAGGTGATATGCCTACCCACGGTTTATCGAAGAAGGAGTCTCAACTCCTTTTGGCCCGTCAGGCCAAAGAATTGAAACGAAAGGTTGCCCTATCCCCTTCGTCGGGGATGAAGAAGCAACGGACGACTATCCGGAAGGGACTGTCGTTGAAGGGTAGCGACTCATCTGTGGTTGCTACTGCCGAGAAGGCGAAGACGCCACCGGTCACGACTAACGTGACGTAGGTGAGTGTGGCCTCTCTTCTGACAGGAGAGGTCGCCCCTTCCCCCTCGTCAATCGACAAAGGGAAGGGGAGGGAGACAGAGGAGTCCGCTGGTGTCACGACGGTGAATTTCACCTTGTCGTCGGACTCTATGGCCGGTGTAACACCCTAAAAATCAGGGCCAATTTGAACCTCAAATTGTAACAAGTTATGACAAAATAACATTCAAACTTTTATATAAGAAGAGAATTAACTATGAGGTTTCGTATTTACAAACATTGAATTCTCCAAATAACCTATTAATCTAATCGTGTCAACTATAATCAGATTAACTGGGTTATCTAAGCAATCCATCAAAAAGTCTCATTGTATTAGCTAACTCATCCGCTTATCTTTAAAGATGAATACTTCAAAAGCTCTCGTCCCACATCCCACTATTTCCCTGAGCTGGTACCTGCTAAGAAAATTTAATTTGAACAATTAGGCTTACGCCTAGTGAGAACATCCAAATTCAAATTAAAACATTAACATGTTTGAAACTCAAATATCCAATGCATATAGACAAACCTGTTCTCCACCATTCTTACCGTACACGTGCTCACCTCAATGACGGGAACATACCAAATCCCATGAATATGACTAACATTCAGTAAGTCATATTATCAAAATCAAGAGCCTAATACGAATCATTACAGATTCTAGATTATTGTTCTTATCCAAGAAATTACGAGTTGCTTTATGCCTATTTCTTGGTCTGGAAGTAGAGATTACAAGTTACTTTATTCCTATCTTTGGTCTTCCCATAGAAATCAGGAATTACAATTTACTTTATGAATATTCCTCGATTTCTATACTACGAAATGAGAATTACAATTTACTTTATGCCTATTCTCCATTTCCAAGTGAACGGGAATTACAATTTACTTTATGCCTATTCCGCATTTCACATCACACTACGAAATAGAAATTACAAGTTCCTTTATGCCTATTTCTCATTTCATAACACCTTTACGAAATGGGAATTACAAATTAGTTTATGCCTATTCCACATTTTAGGTCAACGGGAATTACAAAATAATTTATGCATATTCCACGTTACAAGACTAATCAGTGCCTATGGATCCATTACACGTACTAGTGTATATGTACAATAACATATCACATTACTTCTCATAACATATTCTTAACTCTAAGAATATTAAACTATTTATCATTTCTTGATCCTCAAATTGTTTCCCTTCCAAAACTGTAACCAGATAATATTTCGAACTCAATTTATGAAAATTATTCCAAAATTGAATTCTAAATAAAAAATCAGATTTTTAATTTTTAATTAAAATTGGATTTTAAGAATAAAGTCCATATTAGATCAAGTCCAAAATTTGAATTCCAATCCAAGTTCCTAATGGCCCATATTTCTGGTTTGTTAAAATATTCCGATATCACAAGTTAAAGCCCAAATCCGGAATATTCTTTACCGGATCTACCCAGTGAGCCCATCTCCCGGAAGAATTCCGGTCCATTATTTCCGGTACCCAAACAGTTCCGGTATGTAAAAAAAATGAGTTCCGGATCCTAATTGTGAGGCCCAAATTCCGGCAGTTAATTCCAGAACCCAACACCATTTTTGGTCCATTCCGGTTTTGTAAATACCGGATCCCCAAACCAATTTGTCCATTCCGGGACTGCTATTTATTCCGGCCAAATTAAGCCCATGTTCCGGAATTACTAAATTCCGGTATTAACACAACTCCATTCCGGTCCAATTTAATTTCAGAACTCAACCAAATAAATTCCGGATCCGGTCCATTCAGGAATTCAATACCCATTCCGGATCCGGTCCATTCCGGATCCCTTTCAATTCCGGAACCAAATCATTTCCGGAACCAACCCAGCTCCGGAATGTTTTTCTTAATACCGGGACTTCTCTACAACTCGTTCAGTTCTCGTCAAATTAACTCTAAAAATTCATCTAAAATACCATTTACCGATAGATTCGTTTCCATACAGACATATCATTCTATTCAGTCAGTTTAGGTATTAAACATGCTTTAGTTTCAGCTGTTAAATTTCAAAATGAAAGAATGAACTCACCTGGTTTGTGTGATTTGTAAAATTCGTCTCTGCTTCCAAATATTTTCTCAATACTGAATCAAAATCAATAATCACATAGAGCACAGATAGATTAAAGGGTTCATCAATCACACTTATTCAATCTTACCAAAACACAGGTCAGTTCTTCCTCTTCCTCTTCTTCTTCTTTCTTCTCTTGCTCTCTGGTTCTCTCAACCGACTCACAGAAACTTTATGAGATAATATCCAAAATGATGTTGATTACCTTTTCTTAAGGTAATCTCAACTTTCCTCAAATGACCCAACTAGTCCCTCAAGTTAATTTTTCAATATTAATTTTAACTTTTGTCAAATTACAAAATCAACCCAGGAGTTAATAATTACAAATAGTCTATAAACTTAGACTAAATTACAAACAGACCCCAATTCATTTTAAAAAATAAAATGGAAATTCGAGGTGTTACAAATCTCCCCAACTTGAAAATGATTTCGTCCCCGAAATCAAAGCTAGGTAAAGAGATGAGGATATCTAATCTTCATATCCTCTTCAGATTCTAACGTCACATTAGCACCTCGGTGATGTTTCCATTGCACTTTCAACATAACCACATCCTTATGATGCAACTTCTTAACTGATCTTTCTAAGACCGCCTCCGGTTCTTCCACACATCGGCTCTTTCCATCCACTCTTACATCAGTAAGTGGAATCACTTCATTCTCTTCGGCTAAACATTTCCAAAGATAACAGATATGAAAGGTATTGTGAATGCCTTCCAATTCGAGTGAAAGATCTAACTGATAAGCTTGAAGTCCCACTCGCTTAGTTATAGTGAAAGGTCCTAGAAAACGAGGACTCACATTTCCACGTTTGCCAAACCTTATCACGCCCTTCCACGGGGATACTTTAAGCATTACGCGCTCCCCAACTTGGAACTCTTTCGGTCTTCTTTTCGGATCAGCATAACTCTTTTGTCGATCTTGAGCTGCTTTCATATGCTTCCGAATCTCTTTCACCTTATCAGCCGTTTGTTGCACAAGTTCAGGACCCGCAAACTACTTTTCTCTAGCTTCTAACCAACACACTGGAGTTCTACATTTCCGACCATACAAAGATTCAAAAGGTGCTCTTCCGATACTGGAGTGATAACTATTGTTATACGCAAACTCTACTAACGGTAGATGCATATCCTAGTTACCTCCGAAGTCTAACACGCACGACCTGAGCATATCTTCCAAAGTTTGAATGGTTCTTTCACTTTGCCCATCGGTTTGTGGATGGTACGCAGTGCTCAAATGGACTCTCGTACCCAATTCTTCTTGTAGTGACTGCCAAAACCTCGAGGTAAACCGACTATCACGATCCGACACTATAGACACCGGTATACCATGTCTTGACACCACTTCATCAATATACAGCTTCGCCAATTTATCTATTGGTGACGCTTCTTTCATAGCCAGAAAGTGAGCACTCTTGGTCAGTCGATCCACGATTACCCATATAGTGCCGTTACCCTTTTGCGTCCTCGGTAACTTTGTCACAAAATCCATGGTAATTTTCTCCCACTTCCATTCTGGAATCTCTAAAGATTGAAAACTTCCGTAAGGCTTTTGATGTTCGGCTTTTACTAACGAACATGTCACACACTTTTCTACTATTCGTGCCACATCTACTTTCATAGCTGGCCACCAATAGTGTAGCTTCAAATCCCTATACATCTTAGTACTTCCAGGATGTATAGAATACTTAGATTTGTGGGCGTCTTAGAGAATTAACTCCCGATTTCCTCCCACTTTTGGCACCCAAACACGGCCTAGGAATAACTTGACCCCATGGCTATCTTCAGTCAATTGAATATGTTGTTTGCTCATAACTTCATCTTTCAGATTTTCTTCCAATAAAGCTTCCGCTTGTGCCTCTTTTATTCTTTCAACCAGACTTGATGTCACATCAATCCTGGCGTTAGTCATTTTCAAGCACCCACTGTATTCTTTTCTACTTAAAGCATCAGCTACAACATTTGCCTTACCGGGATGGTAATGCAATTCACAATCATAATCTTTAAGTAGTTCTAACCAACGCCGCTGCCTCATATTCAACTCCTTCTGATCAAAGACATGCTTCAAGCTCTTGTGATCGGTGTAAAGTGTGCACTTCGTTCCATATAGATAATGACGCCACAGCTTTAATGCAAACACGACCGCTGCCAATTCTAAATCATGGGTAGGGTAATTCTTCTCATGATCTTTGATTGTATTGATGCATAAGCAATCACCTTGCCTCGTTGCATCAACGCACACCCCAAACCCATCTTTGATGCGTCGCTATACACGACCAAATCTCCAGTTCCTTCTGGTAGTGCAAGAATAGGAGCTTCACACAACTTCTGACGTAAAGTTCTGAAAGCTAACTCTTGCTTTTCAGTCCAGACAAACTTTACATTCTTTCGAGTCAATAAGGTCAAAGCAGAAGCAATCTTTGAAAAGTCTTTGATAAACCTCTGGTAATACCCTGCTAGACCCAAGAAACTTCTTATTTCCGACGCGCTCTTCGGTGTTTCCCAGTTCGTCATTGCTTCTATCTTTGCCGGGTCAACTTTGACTCCATCCGAAGTAATCACATGACCTAGAAATTGTACCTCTTTTAACCAGAATTCACACTTAGAAAATTTTGCGTACAATTTTTCCTTTCTCAGGACTTCTAAGACTTCACGAAGATGGCATTCATGATCGTCCTCATTCTTCGAATAAACAAGTATGTCATCAATGAATACGATGACAGACTTATCTAAGAATGGTCGACACACCCTGTTCATCAAATCCATGAACACGGCTGGAGCGTTTGTCAACCCGAACGGCATTACAAGGAATTCATAATGCCCATACCTCGTTCTGAACGCCGTCTTGGGAATATCTTCATCTCTTACTCGAACTTGATGATATCTCGACCTCAGATCAATCTTTGAAAAGCATCCCGCACCTTGGAGTTGATCAAACAAATCATCAATCCCCGGAAGCGGATACTTGTTCTTAATCGTCACCTTATTCAGCTTCCGGTAGTCGATGCACATCCTCATAGTGCCATCTTTCTTCTTAACAAACAATATCGGAGCTCCCCAAGGTGAAGAACTTGGTCTAACAAAACCCTTGTCTAACAACTCTTGCAGCTGAGACATCATTTATTTCATTTCGGCCGGCGCTAAGCGATACGGTGCACGCGTTATTGGTGCCGATCCAGGGATAAGATCAATACGAAACTCCACCTGTCGTTCCGACGGTAGACCTGGAAGATCATCGGGAATTCACGTACCACCTTAATGTCTTCCACTTGCTTCTTTTCTGACTTCCCATCTAGAACATACGCTAAATAGGATGAACATCCTTTCATCAAACATTTACGCGCTTTTGCAATAGAAACTAACGGAACTTCCCCTTTTCGCTTTTTCCCAAAGATGAATACATCATCCTTATCGGCTATCGGAATCCGAATTAATATCTTTGCACACAGAATTTCTGCCTGGTTGACTGTCAACCAATCCATACCCACAATCACATCAAATCCCCCAATTTCCATTAACAACAAGTCAATCGGAAATTCCGTTTCCCCTATCGAAATTGAACAACCCTCAAGTCTTTCACGAACTAAGACTAGACCTCCGTTAGCTATCTCGACTACTAAGGCATCTTCCAAGGTAGTGACAGGCATAGCTAACTTGTGATAAAATAATTTTGATACAAACGACAGTTTGGCACCACAGTCAAATAAAATACGTGCGGGAATAGAATTAACGAGGAATGTACCAGAAACAACATCTTTGGACTCCTTCGCCTCTTCCGCCGTCATATGAAATGCTCGGCCCGTTGGTTTAGGAGTGTTTGGCTTCTTTCCTTGATCCCTACCCTTCTTTAACTTCGGACAATCTCTCCGGAAGTATCCGGGCTGTTTACATTCAAAACAAATCGGTCCTTGAATAGGACAACTTGCTGCTAGGTGCCCAGTCTTCCCACATTTGAAGCATTCATTCCCGACTATCCGACACTGGCCAAAGTGCTTACTTCGGCATTTCTGACACTAATTCGGTTCCCGGCGAGACTCATAACGAACGTTCTTGCCAAACGATTTGGATTTCTGAGAAGACTCCGACCGGCCTTCCCACTTTCGTTTCTCTCCCCCGTGCATTTTCTCCTCCTTGTCTTTGGCATATACTTCTTCTATTACTTTAGCTTCTTCGATTGTCTCTCTCAACGTTGAAGCTTTGGAATTTCGCACCCGCGACATCATATCCGCCGATAAGCCCTTCAGATAGGCTTTAATCTTCTCTTTCTCAATCGGAGCCACATGCCCCACTAGATTTAACTTTTCCATAAAGGATTCAGTGTACTTCCGAACAGACGAAGTACCCTTCTTAAGAGTCCGAAACTCTTCTTCAATCCTGTCCATTTCGTTCTCGTTGCAATATTCCTCCAGAATTTTTTTCTTGAATGACTCCCACGTCATAGCAGCTAAGACTGGAGCCGTCACAATATATGTTACGATATTCCACCATGTTAAGGCATTACCTTGCAACATTTGAGAACCGAACCTGACTTTCGATTCTTCATCACATTCACAAGCTTGGAAAACTTGTTCCATTTTTCTGAGCCAATTCATACATGCTATTGGATTGTCGGCTCCGGTAAACTCTGACGGTTTACAACTTAGAAACGTCTTATAAGAACAGACTCTTTCCACTCTTCTGTTTACATTTACCATGGGATTACGAATCGGATTTATTACACCAGTATCGGTCTCCGTTCGCCGTAACTCCAAACTTCGATCATTTAATGCTTTCATGAACATTTCAGATTGTTGAGCTAGCGCTGTATTCATTATTCGCATCATGTTCTCCGTCATACGAGACTCCATCGTAGACTCCGTCATCTCCGGGTTGACGGTACTGGTACTCGTTCTATGTGCTCGACTGTCCGTTCATCCCATAGAAGGTAGCCTCGACGGACTTTCATGAGTTCCAACCATTTCAGGTCGCTTTTCTCCCCGGTCCAATACCGCCCTATCCTCCGAAGAATTAGGGGACCTTGGTGGTGTATTCACCATCGTTCTGGTTTGCACAAAGAAATAACCATAAGAAATGGTTACACATATCTAGATACACGAAACGTACTTTACCGTTCATTAGTCACTGTAACAATTTAGAAACAAGTATGCTTGTGTAACAATATATTCATAATAACAGTAGCTAATTGGAATTGTGAACATATTATACATGAGAATCCTCGTTACCATCGTTACAGTACTAATTTCACGTATTTCCGTCGACTCTAAGAATATCCCGTCTTAGTACTTCTACCCATATCTCACAAATCATAACTTAGTTCATCTCAGCTTAAGTCTAGGTATCTCATTATCATACCTAGTTCGCTTAAACTTAAGCTCTGATACCATATTGTAACACCCTAAAAATCAGGGCCAATTTGAACCTCAAATTGTAACAAGTTATGACAAAATAACATTCAAACTTTTATATAAGAAGAGAATTAACTATGAGGTTTCGTATTTACAAACATTGAATTCTCCAAATAACCTATTAATCTAATCGTGTCAACTATAATCAGATTAACTGGGTTATCTAAGCAATCCATCAAAAAGTCTCATTGTATTAGCTAACTCATCCGCTTATCTTTAAAGATGAATACTTCAAAAGCTCTCGTCCCACATCCCACTATTTCCCTGAGCTGGTACCTGCTAAGAAAATTTAATTTGAACAATTAGGCTTACGCCTAGTGAGAACATCCAAATTCAAATTAAAACATTAACATGTTTGAAACTCAAATATCCAATGCATATAGACAAACCTGTTCTCCACCATTCTTACCGTACACGTGCTCACCTCAATGACGGGAACATACCAAATCCCATGAATATGACTAACATTCAGTAAGTCATATTATCAAAATCAAGAGCCTAATACGAATCATTACAGATTCTAGATTATTGTTCTTATCCAAGAAATTACGAGTTGCTTTATGCCTATTTCTTGGTCTGGAAGTAGAGATTACAAGTTACTTTATTCCTATCTTTGGTCTTCCCATAGAAATCAGGAATTACAATTTACTTTATGAATATTCCTCGATTTCTATACTACGAAATGAGAATTACAATTTACTTTATGCCTATTCTCCATTTCCAAGTGAACGGGAATTACAATTTACTTTATGCCTATTCCGCATTTCACATCACACTACGAAATAGAAATTACAAGTTCCTTTATGCCTATTTCTCATTTCATAACACCTTTACGAAATGGGAATTACAAATTAGTTTATGCCTATTCCACATTTTAGGTCAACGGGGATTACAAAATAATTTATGCATATTCCACGTTACAAGACTAATCAGTGCCTATGGATCCATTACACGTACTAGTGTATATGTACAATAACATATCACATTACTTCTCATAACATATTCTTAACTCTAAGAATATTAAACTATTTATCATTTCTTGATCCTCAAATTGTTTCCCTTCCGAAACTGTAACCAGATAATATTTCGAACTCAATTTATGAAAATTATTCCAAAATTGAATTCTAAATAAAAAATCAGATTTTTAATTTTTAATTAAAATTGGATTTTAAGAATAAAGTCCATATTAGATCAAGTCCAAAATTTGAATTAAATGTCGGTCCAATCCAAGTTCCTAATGGCCCATATTTCTAGTTTGTTAAAATATTTCGGTATCACAAGTTAAAGCCCAAGTCCGGAATATTCTTTACCGGATCTACCCAGTGAGCCCATCTCCCGGAAGAATTCCGGTCCATTATTTCCGGTACCCAAACAGTTCCGGTATGTAAAAAAAAATGAGTTACAGATCCTAATTGTGAGGCCCACATTCCGGTAGTCAATTCCGGAACCCAACACCATTTTGGTTCATTCCGGTTTTTGTAAATACCGGATCCCCAAACCAATTGGTCCATTCCGAGACTGCTATTTATTATGGTCCAAATTAAGCCCATGTTCCGGAATTACTAAATTCCGGTATTAACACAACTCCATTCCGGTCCAATTTAATTCCAGAACTCAACCAAATAAATTCCGGATCCGGTCCATTCCGGAATTCAATACCCATTCCGGATCCCTTTCAATTCCGGAACCAAATCATTTCCGGAACCAACCCAGTTCCGGAATTTTTTTCTTAATACCGGGACTTCTCTACAGCTCATTCAGTTCTCGTCAAATTAACTCTAAAAATTCATCTAAAATACCATTTACTGATAGATTCGTTTCCATACAGACATATCATTCTATTCAGTCAGTTTAGGTATTAAACATGCTTTAGTTTCAGCTGTTAAATTTCAAAATGAAAGAATGAACTCACCTGGTTTGTGCGATTTGTAAAATTCCTCTCTGCTTCCAAATCTTTTCTCAATACTGAATCAAAATCAATAATCACATAGAGCACAGATAGATTAAAGGGTTCATCAATCACACTTATTCAATCTTACCAAAACACAGGTCAATTCTTCCTCTTTCTCCTCTTCTTCTTTCTTCTCTTGCTCTCTGGTTCTCTCAACCGACTCACGTAAACTTTATGAGATAATATCCAAAATGATGTTGTTACCTTTTCTTAAGGTAATCTCAACTTTCCTCAAATGACCCAACTAGTCCCTCAAGTTAATTTTTCAATATTAATTTTAACTTTGGTCAAATTACAAAATCAACCCAGGAGTTAATAATTACAAATAGTCTATAAACTTAGACTAAATTACAAACAGACCCCAATTCATTTTAAAAATAAAATGGAAATTCGAGGTGTTACAGACGGGGAGGAGATGGACAGCGAAAAACTCTTCCCTGATCTGGGGAAGTTCCTCCTTCCTTGCTTTCAGGAGCGGCTGGAGGGGGTTACGGTTGATAACATGGGGTCGTACGTCACGGGACTGACCTTCAAGTTGCGTACGACCTGTTTTACTTAAGTATTTTACTTCTTCGTTTGTTTTCTGACGTTCATGTGTATTCGTGCGCTACAAGCGTTTTCAGACGTCTCTATGCTTGTATGCCCATATGGAGAAAATCCGTAGGGTTACACCCACTGCCTTAGAGAAGATGCGCAAAGCGCAGGAGAAAACTCGTTTGGCACGAGAGCAGGAGAAGACGACGATGGAGAAGGCGGAGGTCATTTACGAAAAATTCTGCGAAGTACAAGACTTGTATGCAGAGTCGTCGAGGGAAAAGGAAGACCTCCAGCGCCATCTGAGGGAAGCCTTGGAGAAGTCCTCTGCGGCGGAGGCGGAATTAGGAGAAATTAAGGCTTCCCTGGCCAAGAGCGAAAAACAGGTCGGGGACCTTACTTCGCTTGTCGAGGCGAAGGGGAAGGAGGTCGTCTCCTTGGAGGAGCGACTCATGTCCTTTGAGGCTTTAACCCGTTTTAGGGTTAAAGCGGCGATTATGCGTCGCCATTTACGGGGGTTAAACCCTATGGCCGGAGCCGAAGAGGAGGTTGAAATCTTCTTAGAGCAAGTCGGGGACGAGGAGGAACTCGACCAAGAAGACAAGCTTGAAGAAGAGGACCCGATAAACGCTGAGGTCGACGTGACTGGCGACGAGGAGGTCGCTGAGGACTCCCCTCTGCCTTGACTTTTGTCTTTGCTTTTTAACGTGGGGCGACTGTAATCGGTCGTGCCCTTTACTTGTATAGTTTTGATCGTATAAATACAAGTGAAAATTTTGTTATACTTTTGTCGTATACTTTTTACTTTGTTGCGAACGAACAAAATAAGACGGAAAGATAACGAGACTTAATGAACGGGTGTAATTAGTCGCAAAACGTGTGTAAAACCGTATGACTGAGATACTCGTGACCGTGAAGTAATCGGACGACTGAGGCCGAAGAAGTATTCTAAGTATGGAATTCAACTCACACGAATTTTGTTTCCAACACTTAGTTAAAGAATACCTGTAATGATTATAAGACCTGTTTAATGAATCCTAAGATTCCTTTTGTGATATGCAAGTCTTATAGACTTTATTCCTCACGATGAAGATCGTAAGACTTGTATCTAAGTCGTAAAGGCTTTGGAAGTAATCGGGCGACCGGGTCGAACATACACTCTAGACCATAGAGCTTAAGTCATAAGATTTTAGCTTCATGACTCAGATTTCAATGCACCTATTATGATCATAAGACTTAGGTAGTGAATCGTAAGATTCGGTTTACACCGTATGAGTCATGAGTTATGAGTCATGACTTTATCGATCGTGACATATTCATCATAACCTTGTAGTCTAAAAGATTTTATCTTCTCACGACGTAGGTCGTAAGACTGACGTTCATGCGATCCTGCGAGCCTGCAATATAAGATTCAGGGGTGGTCGTTGGTTTGACTAACGACCCTCCGATGCTTTAGTCAATAATCGTTTGTCGAAATAAATCGAAAGTAAAGAAGAAATAAAGTGTACTATAGCCCAACTGCGTGGGGTTGTGGTCGTAGATTTGATACTACGTCCTCCAGACGTATGATCACTTGTGGATCGTTGTCGATCATTATTTCGGAAGGAATTCCGAACCTGCATAGAATGTTAGTCTGGATAAAAGAGATGACCTTTTTGTCCCGAATCTGGGAGTAGGCGTCTACTTCTCTTCGTTCAGAGAAATAATTTGTAAAGACTAACATGGAAACTTATTGCCCCGGGGACAGGATGTAATTTACTAGCGATGTCCATTCCCTACCTTATGAAGGGTCGTGGGATTAAGGACGTATGTAAAGCTTCAGAAGGTTGGTATATAATACCTGAGTACCTGAGTGCCGTTGACGGGCGTTACGTACCTGGTGACGTTTAACGTCGGATATTGGAGAATTACTTCTATCGTGAGGTCCGACTGCCCCCAAGTCGTGAGCTTCATTTATGCCCACGGTCGGTAGCTGAAGATTGTAGTGCTGTATGCCGTATGGGGTACAACATTTTGCCCCCTTGTGGCGACTGTAAGACGATACCCGGATTTGCCTTTTCTGGCGTAAGGATAGATTCGATCATATCGTGTACTGTCGCCACAATGTTGGTTTCACTTCTGAGGTTTCAGTGTCGCTTTGTAGCAATCACGGGCGGTCTTCTGCTCGCTTTTGATCTCTTGCACTCCCCATGGCGTCGGGAATTTGATCGTCTGATGATAGGTCGAGGGGACCGCTTTCATGTCGTGGATCCAGGGTCGACCAAGTATAACGTTGTATGCTGATGAACAGTCAATAACGTTAAATCTTGTTTGCTTATTGACCCTTTTAGCGTACACTGGGAGGATGATCTCTCCCAGAGTGTTGGTAGAATCGCCATTGAATCCTATCAGAGTCGTCGATCGACGGGTGATCTCTGATTTATTGATTCCTATAGCTTTGATAGTGCTTAGAAAAATGACATTGGTCGAACTGCCCCCATCGTCCAGTACTCTTTTGGTCAAGCAGTTGCCAATAGTGAGTTGGATGATCAATCCATCATGATGTTTTTGCCAACTGTCCTGGAGGTCGTCTTGATCGAACGTTATCGGCATCGCCTCCAGTTCCAATTCTTGTTTCGGTCGAGACGACCGAGGAATGGGATATTCTCCCGACGATTGACTGGCATGCCGCTTAGCTGCCGAATAGGTTAAACCACAGGCGTCTGATCCACCCGTCACACAGTTGACGACTTTTTCATGGACGGGGGATGTTGGTCTTACGACATCAACTGGCGTAGATTCTTTAGCAATCAAGCTTTGCAGATGACCCCTGGGGACCATCCAGGCTAACTCCTCATGTAAAGCAAGGCAGTTATCCGTCGTATGACCATGGTCGCTATGGAAGTCGCACCATTTGGTCTTATCCTTCTTGTCGTCATCTTTATCACTCTTCTTGGGCCATCAATGTAATACCCGAGTAATTCCGTTAGTTAAAATCCTTTTTCGTTAAGTTTAGTTAACTTTAAAGTTAAATGTTTTGGTTAAGTTTGGATCAAGTTATAAGTTAAGGGGTGTGTTGGTCATTAGTGAGTAGTTCAGGGTCCATTTGGTAAGTATGGGATTAATATACACCCTTAAGATATTTCATTCAGGAGTATCATCTAAATTTTTATCAGTGTGTGTGTTCCTGAGGCGAGAAGAAGCGGAAAAAGGATTCGTACGGTTAGGGATTCGATTGATTCGTTTGGAGTCGTTATTGAGGTATAGTTTCTTCTCATGTTATGTTGTAATCGGTTATAGCAAATTCCTATCGGTTTAGAAAGTTTGATTTTAGTGATTTGTGTTAGTTTCAATTGAATCTGAGAAATTGGAACCGACAGTGTTCTCTAAGAGTCCCGGGGAAGTCCCGGTAGACTCCCGGTCGTTAGGACTCCCGGTATAGTTAAGTCCCGGTATTATGAAATACCGGTACTGGAGAGTCCCGGTACAGTGGAGTCCCGGTAATTTTGGTAGTGCCCGGATATAGTTTCTGAATGTATTAATGGATTAAGTTCTCCGAAAATTTCCTGGGGGGCCGCCCCCAAACCCCGCAAGGGCGTTGCCCCTTGACCCCATCCGCTAACCGGGTAGCGGAACCCCCGTGTTAAGTCGCTGTAGGTGATCATTTGAGGATAAGAGTTTGATAAGTTATTGGGATTCTCGATTTGTTAGAGAGTCTTATGTGTGCTATTTGGTAAAGTGGTATATGTATTTGAATTGTTTCAGATACTAAGAGTTTGAAGTGAAAGACTGAATCCATTGGAAAGGCTTGGAAGTATTTTGATAAGCTAAACAGGTGAGTTTTACTTTAAAGTATTTTTACTGGAATACATTATGTGGATAACAAATACTTGATAAATTGTATGAATATGTCATACGTGGGTGATTATAATATATCGAGATATTATAATTACGTGAGTATTATATGAGAATATAATACGTGGCCGGGCTTTGGACCGGTGTGTTAAATTGGCTCGCAACCAATTAATTTGGCCATTTGTGGAGGAATAAGGTGGAATGAGAAGTACGAGTCTTGAATGGTATGTATGTACGAGTAGTACTTGAATGTATATGAAAGGTTTTACATAAATGGTTTTGATACAAAGGTTTACTAAATTGACAGGGATTTCTCACTAGACCATTAGGTCTAACCCTCATTTCTGTTTTAAAAATATGTATTCCAGGTGGCGGATCGAGTAAGAACAAGTGAATAGGACGATCGATGGATAGTTTTGTGAAGACTTTGTATATGAAGTTATAGATGCATTTTTGTACTCATAACTTGTTGTTAGTCATAATGTAATGTAATTCACGAAAAGTTTGTACAGTTTTATTAGTATGGTTATCAAGACTATGGGACCGAATGTGAAATATAATGTATTTTTGTTGAAAGTATGTTATGAATTATATGTTATTTGTATATATGGAATCAGGGATGTTACAATCAAACAGACAACTGAATGTTTCTAAGAGCTTCGACTAGCTCTTTCATCGTTCCCTTAAATCCATAAGAAGAGATCTTAGGATATTGCGAGAATCGAGGTGTAGGATTGCTCTTTTTCTTATCGAACCGAACGTTCGATATTTGGCGTGACGGTTCTGACTTGATGCTCGGATTAGATTTGAAATCTGGTTTCTTGATCCCGAGCGATTTTTTGTCAGTGGAATGCTTACGGCGGAAGACTAAGTCGTCTTCGACCCTCATGTAAGCTAGAGTTCTAGCCCGTACGTCTTCGAAATTCTCAGGTGGGTATTTCGTAAGATCGACGTACAGTCCTGTAGTGTCGTCGTCAAGACCACGTTTGTAGGCCTTGATGGCAGTCTTGACGTCACAATTTCGAATGCTGATTATTTTTGCGTTGAAGCGATTGAAATAACTACGGATGGACTCTACGGACTTTTGGACGACATAGTATAGGTCGTTGGTCTGCTTCTCCATCTTGCGACTGCTGGCGAACTGTTGCGAAAACTGGTTGACCAACTCTGCGAAGTTGCTGATGGACTTGGGTTTGAGGTTGATCAACCATTGAAGAGCAGGACCTGTAAGAGTCGCCCCGAAGCTTTTGCACATGCGCACTTCTTGATATTGATGTGGGATTGATACGGTCCACATCAATTGTTTGTATTGCGCAATATGTTCTGTTGGATCAGTTATTCCTGAATATTTTGGTGTAAAAGCAGGAATGTTGTACTTTTTTGGCACGTCGACAGTCGTTATCGTGTCAATGAAAGGCGACGCTTGAAATCTTGTGCGGGGTTCGACGGCGACGCCTGGTAATGTAACATCCCTTATCCCATATACACGACATATCACACAATATAACACAATTAGATATAACAAACAAACTTCACTTTACATGTACGGTCCGGTAGTCTTTTACAAATAGAAAGAAAACATTTGAAATACAATCCTTGTGCTATTTGCATCCATAACACTTAACATTCCATTACAACTACTAAATAAGTCAAAAGCTTCGTCTTATAGTCTTCCTTACTAGCCATCCATCTCATACTCTACTTACTTGCCCTTACTTGATCCGCCACCTGGAATACATATTTTTAAAACAAAATGAGGGTTAGACCTGTTGGTCTAAGTGAGAAACCCCTGTTAGTTTAAAAACCATTTATATAAACTTCATTCATATAAATCACGCCACATAATTACATATATCCAATTAAGCTCACACATCGTGTACCTTTCCTTCTCATTTCCTCCTGGCCATATTAGTGGTAGCAAGCCAACTAATAATATACAACGCTGTACAACATCTACAGCCAAACAACGCTATACAAGTTCTATAGCCAATCACACCGGTCTTAAACCCGGCCAACGTATTATAACACGTTTATAATACACATGTAAATACAATATCTCACTATATTGTAATTCGCATATACCATACATATAACACATAATCACTAATTATCACATTCCCAAACCATACGCATGTATTCCAGTTGAAATTACTTTTAAAGTAAAACTCACCTGATTGCTTATTAACACGTTTCCAAGTCTTCTTAACCGGTTCAGCCTTTCACCCAGAATTCACAAAATCTGTAACACATAGATACAGACATCTCTTTACCACATAAAACATATAAGTCTTACTAAGGCTAACAACTCTAAAGAGCTCAAACCCTCAAATGTTGCCCCCAAACTCGTACTCAAGTCAAGACTACAGGATAGTCAGTCCTCATTCACTCCCTATCTAGTGGTTAACAAAATACAGGTTACTGGATACTTGACAGCATCTAAAACTCTCAAAAATGGCCAAACAACAAAAGTATCCGGATACCACAAGTTACCCGGACAACATGACTTTTCCGGACAACATGACTTTTCCGGACAACTTGACTTTTCCGGACAAAGGACTCGTCCGGACACCTTCAAACAGTACCCAGACAACATCAACAAAACTACCCGGACACCACCAACAGTGCTATCCGGACACCTTCAACGTATCCGGACACCACTGTCGGTTTACCCAAAATTCACCCAGAAATCGGCTGAGGTTTACACCAGTTCGATTATGTCGATTCTAGACCGATAGAAACAATCTACTAACCATTATAAACATAATTAGTAAAGGAAACATACCTGTAACTACTTCCAATTGCACCAAATTGAAACCCTAATTCTAAAACCTCTTTTCTTCTTTTTTCTTCCTTTCTCCACAAAACACACACACACCTTATGATAATATCTGATTTTCTGATTTTTTTATGAATTATCTGATTTACCAATAGATAATATCTAACCAATATTCAAAATTAGTTTCTTGAGCCCACCAATGCCACCTTGCATATTACTTGCCCCATCATAACCTTGCCCACGCAGTTTAGAGATGCTTAATCCGTGTCTTGAAAACAACTTTTCAAGTGTCAGCTTGAGTGAGAGAGATGTAGTGTTTGGAACATGCTCGATACTTAAAAAGCGCTCAATTATACATCCTTTTCTATTCACATAGCGCAACACGACACTCATTTGTTCTTTTGTTGAAACATCGCGAGATTCATCGACGAGCACCGCGAAAAAATCATTACCAAGATCTTGTACAATACGTGTCGTTGTTTCTGTTGCAACAACATTAACAATGTCCTTTTGGATATCCGGTGAAGTCAACTTCAAATTCTCAGGAGCATTATTAAGAGTAACTTCTTTGATGCTTTCATTATGATCACTCAGAAATTGTAATACTTCAAGAAAGTTCCCTCTATTACTTGAATCTTCACATTCATCATGGCCTCGAAATGCAAGACATTGTCTCAAAAGAAGCCGGATGCAGTCAATCGATGCAATCAATCGTAACTTATAATCCCTTTTAGCTTGGTCTGAGTGTTTGATGATAACAGATTCAATGTGTTGCTTTTTGTTCAACAAAGCTTCACACTTGCCCCAAGCTTGGTTGTGAGAACTATTAACGCCTCCAACATGGATTGTAAGCTTTTCTTTCTTTGACCAATTTGTGAAGCCTAAACCAACAAAAGAATCACCGCCTCCTTGATCTCCAACACTTGGTTTAAAAAGATAACAACATAAACAGTAAGCTGCATTTTCACTGACACTATACTCAAGCCAAGTAGAAAATTGATCAAACCAAGCAGGGTTGAATCTTCGTGGTTTTTTCCCAAATAATGTGTAAGGAAAATCATGGTTTCGCGGTTGACAAGGACCTTTTAAAAGATATGCTCTACGAACTTCGTCACGATTATTAGGATTGTAGTCTAAAATCCTTTTGCGTAAACCAGGATCGGCAGGAAGATCAGTTAAGTTGGTTTCCACATGACTTTGCTTACTTTTATCAGCATCATTCTTTTCTGGCTTCGATGATGAATCCCCAATTGTTTTTCTTTTAATTAAATATTTATCCATGAGACCATGACTGTTAAAAGTTATTTAAAATTAGTATAGTCATATATCTCATAGCACAAATACTAAAAACAAACTAACAGTCAGATTACAAATTACAACTTACAAGTTACAAATTACAACTTACAAGTTAGATTACAAATTACAAATTATCAATGTTATTTTTTTTAACAACAAACCAACTTTATTAATACCAAGCAATATCCACTTTACAAAACCAAACAGTGGCTAAAAAATCAAAAAGCCAAACGACCAGTGGACAAAACTCACAGAAGCCTTCAAATCAGAGTAAAACACAAATACCAAACTCTACAAAATATAGGCAACTACCTAACTAACTAAGCAACACCCATCAGGTTGAGGTCCACTGACCACTGATTCAACAAAATTGATAATTTACAAATTACAACTAACAGTGACTAGAGATGTAGAGTTTACAAACTAACAGTGAGTAGAGTTTAAGTTTTCAACTCACACAAGTTACATTGATAATTTACAGTGAGATTACAACTTACACAAGTTACATTGTAATTTACATTGTAAGTTTTACCACTAACAGTGAAAATTTACAGTGATAATTTACATTGAGATTACAACTTACATAAGTTTTACCACTAAGGCACTAACAGTGATAATTTACAGTGAGATTACAACTTAGTGAACTTACATTGTAAGTTTTCAACTCACACAAGCTACATTGTAATTTACCACTAACAGTGAAAATTATCAATGTTACAAATTTCAACTCACACAACTTACACAAGAACAACTAACAGTGAGAATTGAGAACGATAATCACTAATCGGAAATTCAGAATTTTAATTTCATTTTCTGTTTTTACAATTTTGTGCCCTAACTATCTAATAATCTAAACCAACTAAAAAGGGGAACAAATTCAGAACTTTCAGATTACAAATTACAAGTTACAAATGAAACCAAATGTTGACAAATTACCAATATTATTGATTCAACAAAGCAAAACAGGCAACAGCCGAGAAGGAGAAGAACAGCCGAGAAGGAGAAGAAGTTGTCTATGCCATGAGCTACTGACCCTGTGGTCGCCGACGCCGTCGCCGGCGGTGAGGAACAACCAGCAGATCTGCAGATGCAGACCTGGTGGCTGGTGGAGTGGTGGGCGGTGGCTGGTCGTGCGATTCGTGGGATGTGGGATTCTATAGCTTGAGCCTTGAAGACAAATGAAAATTAGGATGTGAGTTGTGAGAGGCGTATCAGATATTATTTTAGGGAGACCCACTCAATATTAAATGGGCTATTTTTATATTGGGCTTTAAATTTTAATATGAAAATAATTTTTTTTACATTCCAGGGGGCACCATGGTGCTTCTGGCCTCCATGTAGCTCCGCTACTGTATGTCATGGGACAAAAATCGGATGAAACAAAACTTAAGATTTTTTGTTCCACCAAAATAGGTGAAACAACATGGGACTAAAACATAAAATTACTAAAATACTTTTTTTTTCCAACGTAACCTAGATTAAAATTATCTCCTCCAGTCCAGTCTCGTCCCGTCCCATCCCATCCCATTCAGTTCCGTCCAGTATGCGTACGAAACGCTAACTAAAGAAAGACAAGAATGGCGCACGTGAGCTCGAAATGTAGAGCATCCATCACGTGCCGAACGAGAAAAACAAATGTTTGAAAGGTTTTACACTGGGTTTCATACCTGTTGCCAATATCAGATCAATTTATTAATGGCGCTCGTAAGTCGTACCCACCATCTCTGACACAGATTCACCACGCTCTGCTCCTCCCCCCAATACGACGTCGCATAATACGGCAGACCACGCGCAACCAATGCTTCTTCTCCTCCTCCTCCTTGTAGCTCTGTAGTTGCAGAGACAAAGACTGTTAATGGAGTAATTTTAAGCAAGTGTTAATGGACGACGGTGCTTCATGTGGTTCACCGTCAATGTCGTTTGCTTCATCCCCTCCCTCCGCCGTTGGCTATGTTGATTTGTACGGGAAGCGCCGGCAAGCTGCTAGGGTACAGGTGCTCGAGAGAGAAATCGGCTTGCTCCAGGTCTCGCCTTTACTCTCCTTCTAAATCAATCGTTCTTCTTCATCGCATTTTTGTTGCACATTCAACATCGCCATTCGTCTACTCGTTGCGCTTATAATAATATTGTTCAAATGTGTCAAATCAACATCGATTCTGAAGTTGAAAAGTTTCGTAGCTGAAATGCAATAATCAATCCTGAAATTGGAGGAGCATCTCCAATGGGTCACACTATATTCTACACCACCAAATTTCAAAAATAGTGTACAAAGTAGATAAATTTTAGTGTTAATAGTAATTCACACTATTTTTGTAAAGTTATAAAAAATAGTATAAATGAATAGTGTTACACAAAATACAACGTAATACTATTCTTTACACCAAATTTAGTGTAGAAAATAGAGACCTACAGATGTGAATAGTGTCATTCACACCAAATTTAGTGTTTAGTGTAAGATTTAGTGACTTCATTGGAGATGGTCTAAATTTATCATAGATTTATCCTGAAACTGCTGGTGATGTTTGTGAGATTCATTAAACTCCCTGTTCTATCATTCCAATTGTGCAATAGGAAGAGATCAGCCTATACAAATCTGAGACCGTCCCCGTCAGCGCAAGACCAAAGTCTTTTTTTGTAAGGTATCACATCAGTTTTGCAATAACATCTCATACATCAATGCAAGACCAAACTCCTTTCTAAAATGGTTCTTATTACCAATATTATAATACATTGTTAAAATAATAGTATTAATTTATTAAATTTAGTGGGTCCCACATCTTACGAGACCTTGCTAATTTAGCAAGTGTAAGAGTATCTTGCAAGACCTCAATCCATGTCATCTTGCAAGGTCTCTAGCAAGATGGATGTGGATGCTCGGACCGACTCATTCTTTCTCTCATATACAAGACTTGATGCCCAATATTAACAGATGCATTTTCAAGGAGTTCATAGTAACCTAACTTTTGAATCTCTTTTCATACTTGGTGATGGATGGTGTTCTTTCTTATTTGCATCTTCAAGTAAATAGAGCCCATGCTATTTAGGTTTTATTGACAAAGTAAATTGCTATTTTGAGTAGCAATACAAGGGGCTTTATTAGATCACTCTACAAAATAGTGCGCAAGGAGAAATAAAGGTTCCAACACAATAAAAGGAGAATTGCCAATGTAGCTCAATTGGTAATGGGTGGGGGCATCTTTGTACAAAAAGCAGAAAGTCTCGGGTTCGAACCCAAGACACCCCCATAGCCACAACCGCTGAGTGAGTCAGGTATGCCCTCCACATTATGGATAGACAGCCGGTTGGGGTTGCCGATATCAACCTTTTGTACAAAAATAAAAGGAGAATTGGTCCAAATCTAGGTGACGGGGACATGAATACACCTCACATCTCCTTCAACGTAGGCTGGACTGGCACAAATTATCCAAAAGTGTGAAGAGGGGGCTAGATGGGTGAGGGTCCCTAGAGTTATAGACCTTATACCATGTGAGTGTATATGGAACCCCAATAGATTACTTTCATAAAAAGCCGTTGATGATTAAGCAATGATGGTGCCATATACAATGGTGGATCCAGAAATTCAGATGATTCAGGGCACATCTAAGGGTGTAAAACATTCCGAAGTTGAATAACCCATCCGATCCAAAACAGTTTTTGGTTATTTGGTTTTTAGATTTAACGGTTCGCTTTTTCGGTCCTTTTTAATACTATTTTGGTTAAACCGATTAGCACATTATATTGTTATTTTATTTATTTGACTTGTACATGATTTTACTGTGGGAAATTGACCCAACTAGCCATTTTAGACTAACAAATTGGTCTCCTAGCCATTTCTCTCCCATTTTGACTGAAATGTCACTACATCTGCAAAATCTAGGTCTGCAAAAAGACACAAAAAAGAATCTGATCAATTTTCCTTGGTTTTTTTACGGACCTGGGCCTGAAAATTGCGGACGTAGGTCCAATTGCGGACTGGGACCTAAAAATTGCGGATGTAGTGACATTTTGGTAAAAATGAGAGAGAAATGACTATGAGACCGATATAAATATGTAAAATGGCTATTTGAGTTAATTTCCCTTTTACCGATCATCGGAGATTCTCGGAGTTGTGGGTAGTTGGGGCACAAGGCTAAAAAGATGGGGTCTGAGGTAAATAAAGAGAAAATCTAAGGGTAGATTTTTATATTTTTCATAAAATTTGGTTTCACTGCCCCTGACCATATAGAAGTAGATTGCCAAAACATAAAAATAGGTGAATTATTAGGGGCCGTTTACCTAATCACTTACCCAGGTAAGTGCTTATCGGTAAAATTCAACACTATCACTTACTTCTCGGGTAAGATTTTAGTCCACCAAAATGGCATCGTATGCAACAATTTAGCCGGTAAGCGCTAACCGTGGTAAGAGCCGTCACACTCACTTACCGGGTAAGACTCTCTGTCCTTGCTTTCGACTCTCGGTCCTTGCTTCCGCTCTTACCGGGTAAGATTCTTAGTCCTTGCCATATTCATCCGGTAAGCTAATTTGACTTGGTAAGCACTTACCCGAGTAAGCGTTTTGTAAACGGCCCCTTAGTGTCCAGATATAGCAATGAAGATGTTGCTAGTTTGCTAAAAAATGGCCCTAGGATCAACCTTCTGGTTTAGGAACCCCTTCAGGTTATCTACACCCTCTAGGAAAAGCTTCATTCTTTGTGTACAGTTACCTAAAATTGCAAGTATTTCTTCAATAAGATGGTTTTGATTATGATATGTTTCTTTTTGGGAGATATTTTATAAACAGGATGAGATCAAATCACTTGGAGGCATTGAACTTGCATCAAGAAGCTGCAAAGAGTTAGTCGAATTCATTTCAATTCATCGATAAACATCTTTTTATATCCTCGTATCCGTTGGCCTAACATTACTGCTTGCAGACTTGACGAGTTTATAGACGCTACACCAGATCCGCTAACAGCAATGTATGTATGATTTCTTTACCACAAAAGCTCTTTCTTCAAATTTCATTGCGAGTTTACGCCTTCTAATTATGTTTGCTTGAGAGTAGAAACCCGAAGAGTGGTAGATCCAAGAACTTTTTCAAGATAATTGGGTACGATTCTTCTGCACTTTGCACAATCGCTTAGGGTGCGTTTGGTACACTGGACATGATAGAACAAAACAGGGATCACTGTTCCATGTTTGGCAATACTTTTATGTGGAACAGACAGGAACGCACATGCCTGTTCCACCCCCACCCCATGGAACAAGGTAGAACAAACTTATGTTTTAATTAAAATCTAATTCTCTTCTAAAACATCAAATACACATTCTTTTTATATTTTATTCATTCTTTAAATTTTACTTATTGTATTTTATGCTTTTTAAACTTTCACTTTACTGTCCTCAAAATATTATTTTGATATGGTTTCTATATTTTGATTAATTTATGTAAATTATTAATTATTAATAGTAAAAATATATAGAAAATGTTACAAAATAAAAATTGGAAACTACATAAACTTTTTATTTTGGTGTAACTTTAATCGTTTTGAAGAAAAAACTTTCTAATAATATATTTTGTTATAAAAAATTTTATTTCATTATAATTTAATAAATTACATAATTAATCAAAATATATAAATTATATAAACAACTTATTAGGGGTAAATTGGTCATGTTATGTTATGTCCGTTCTGTCTTACCAAACGTTGAACAACTCATCTGTCCCGTCCTGTCATGTCTTGTCCTATCCCGTGGCATACCAAACGCACCTTTAATTCCCACTACCCTTTTGAATTTTCAGCCCAATAACGATACATCGTGGGTTTCAAATTGTGATTTTTGCAGGAGAAAGTTTAGTTGTCGGTCGTGGATGTGTTGTTTTTGCAGGATTTGCCGGCGTTCAACGAGTTGTCAAGATCCACGCACCTCCTGTTGTTGCGATGTAAAGAAGACATGTAGTTGGCGACATTGCAGGTGTTGCAAAATTTCGTGTTGCTGCAGCTTCTGTTTGCCGTGTACCAAATGTTCGGTTTGCTGTTGTGGTGTAAAATCCTGTTGTAACCCGTGTTCGTGCTCTTAAAATGTACCAAGTGGTTTTTTTCAACGATATCAATTGATCTATCGACAATTCTTATGAACAGGAAGACATGTATATAATCTTTGTTTTATTTTGTTGCAAAAGTGTTTCGGATTACAAAGTTGGAAATGAAGTTCAATCATTTTAGAGTAGTAATTTTTGACAGAAAGGATTATGGGTTGTTTGCTAGTGGCTTAACGAGCTTTATAGTATGTGGGTTTATTTGCACCAACATAATGGATTTTTTGCTTGTGGCTTAATAGTTAAGCCACTAGCTAGTTTGGTTTTATGGATTAAGCCCTACCCCTGGCTTTATGGATTAAGCCATATTCCGCTTTTGTATTTTTTCGAACTGTGCCCTTCCTCACGAACTCCGCCCTCCCCTGTTGCTCATTAAGCCCGGTATTGGTTAAATTGTCCGTCTGGGTAAATCTGTATGAGGGACAAAAACCAATGGGTGTGAGGAAGACAAAGAGGAAGGGTTTGATTATTTCTGACTAATTATGGTATCAATTTGTCTGGGTGGCTTAACTGGGAAGTAAGGGGTCTTGGCTTAATCCATATATCCATTTTAGCTTAATGGCATAACGATCAAGCTGTAAAGAAACACTGTATGGTTGAGCGAATTCGACCTCCACTCTATCTTCCTCCTTGTTGATGCTGCTCCCCTCCTCGCGACTCCGTCTGAATCAGAAAAAATGAAATGGGTTTTCTCATTAAACTAAGATCCTAAGAAATTGCCATTTTTCAAATGTTTTCTCGCTAAAGGTTGAAACTTTTCACCCTTGGATCATGTTCTTGTTTCCTTTTTATGTATTTCAATTATATATTGGAGATACGTGCAGTTATCATTATAAGATCATTTAAAAAAAATCTGGTTGTTATGATGTGATCTCGCCCGACAACGTATGGGTTTGAACACGTGTTGCCCGATCGTTCTAATGGTTGCTAATATTGTAACATCCCAGACCAACCGTACCAGATATTGTCCGCTTTGTCCACACACCTGGACTCACGGTTTTAAAACGCGTCTGATAGGGGAGGTATCAAGTCCCTCTTATAAGGCAACCTTAGTTCTCCTCCCCAACCAATGTGGGATCTTACAAATATAGTTGTGGTGGAAACCGCGACCCATTGCCTATAAAGAGGCAAGAACCTTGGTATAGGTGCACACCACAATCAACCCACCAAGTTGACTGATAAGTGTTGAACGCCACAAGCTACATAATAACTCGATAAGTTCTAAAGTTCACAAAGAACTAAAAGAGTTTAAAACTCACAATCTCATTTAAATCAAAGGTGTGTTAAAATGATTACAATGAACCTCTATTTATAAGATACAAAGGACAAACCAAAAGACTCACCTAATACCATGAATTTAAGTAACCAATCACCTTAAATTCAATGAGTTAAAGACATGGCTTTAATTCATTAATCTAGACTTATTTCTTGTATTTATTAATTTATCTTAAAAGACCTTTGACAACCTAATCTTTATTATAGGACTAAAAAAACAAAATTAACTTCTAAATGCTTCCTGACTTGAAGAAAAAGGAATGCTCAGTTTTGGGTTGCGAAATGATTATCCACGAAATGCTTCTTTGGATCGGCCCAAAATATGGCAATCTTAATGAAATTGGCTCTTTAAATGCTTCATGATTGGCCCAAGTTCTTCTCATTGTCATTTCAAATCATATATTAATTTTAAAAGAAATTGGCCAATGGTTTACTCATTTTTCATTTATAATAGGTTTGCTTCCATAACCAATTTCTATTTAATACATAAAATGGATCAAGTGTTAGAAATAAAATAGTCCAAATTCATAAATAAATAACTAAGTCATCCCCTCTAACTTTTTTAAAAAGGGTATCCTAGGCTTTGCCTAGACTAATTCCTGGCACTGATTGACTGCTAAGCATGCAGCCCTGAGATAATTCCTCAGTGGCCACAAGTTGCCAACGCCTGGATTCGAACCCGAGGTAGATGGGTTTCTGAGCCACATCCCCCAAGGCCTTAACCAGTACGACACAAACCTTATAACTTGTAATATGCTTAAACATAATGTAGCACATGGAGTAAATCTTGAGAATCAACTATATTATTTCTTTTTTATCTTAAAAATTCATATTTAGTTTAATATAAAATTATTATTGTTGTTATTAATAAATAAACTTATTACAGTTCGAAAAAAAATTTGATCTTTCAAAATAAATTATCCGTCTTATGCAAGATTTTCGGTGATCGACAAAAAGAAGAGTAATGTTTAGATTGTATAAATGTTGTCTTTTATGATGTATAATAATCAAAACTATGTATTGGGATATCGTTTATGTATTTTAGAGTCGGTTTGTTAGCAACTTAATGACTCATAATTTATTCGGTCGATCCACTTTTCACGCTACTCAAATTTTCACACTATCATTCGCTAGCGACTTAATGATATAGAAAGTTACTTATTCAGTAAGCTTTTAGAAGATATATTTATGCAAAAAGTCGATTTTTTTCAAATCTGCCCATTCGAATTAAACAATATGATCATTTCATCACTGAACAAAAAACTCCATCTAACAAAACCTTCTCAACCTATATAGATTAATCCACACATACCTTTTTAGCCCTCCAAAGTTCAATGGAAAGTCAACCAAACAACTTCTATTTGTTAATAATTTCTACAAAATATAAGGTTTCTTTGGTATTTTTAGAATAATATTGGGTTATTTATAAATAAAATCCAGATAACCAAAAACCATAACAATTATGGTCTTTTTTAATACATGTTTACCAAGCAATCATCATAGACAAAACAACAACCATCACCAGTTATATGTATAGACCCAGTTGCTAAATTATATAATCATAATATGAATAAAAACATTATCTCATATAACTGTTAAATACAACTATGGGAGTTATTTAGTTGGGTTTTATTAAGTCATGTATGGATAAAACTCTTTGTATGGATTAAATTGTCAGTCTAGATTGGAAAGATTTTTATTTGAGACAGTTTTTTCATACATAAAATGAATATGTTTTTTAATTGGTATATGACGATTTGAAAAAAACTTGTGTTTCTGTATAAATCTTCCCTTATAAACCGACTGAATAAATCGTTTTCTATATTATTAAGTCACAATCAAACAGTTATATTTAGGCATTGTTTGGCAAAAAAAAGCTAGCTTATTTTTGGGGTACATGTTTGGATGACCATAAGCTAGCTTTTTGAAAAGCTACTTAGAATAGCTTATGAGTAGTTTTTTGTAAATATTCCAATTATGCCCTCATTAATATTAATTATTAACTATTTTTTTAATATGTTCTGTTTGTTCATTTAAATGGCTTATAAGCTACTTTTTGTCAAACGTGACTTTTTCATCAGTTAGCTTATCAGCTACCAGCTAGCTTATCAGTTAACAGCTAGTTTATCAGCTACCAACTAGTTTATAAGTCATAAGCTAACTTATCAGCTAATTTACCAAACATAGCCTTAGCTTCATAAAACTGAATACTTAAATAATAGGGAAATTAATTAAAATACCCTAAGTCAAACATTGAGTTACCAAAATACCCTAAATTTTTTCAATTTTGCAAAAATACCCAAAATACTCGCGATGAGGTCCCGCGATCGCGGGATATGGTGACGTGGCACGTACTTTGGCCCCAAATGCCCCGCGAAGCCCCTCAACTTTGGCCGCGGTGCACTTTTGATCCATGCCCGCGATCGCAGCCCGCGATGGCCCGAATTTTACACTTTTGGTCCCTGAAATTTACACTTTCAGCCCCTGAAAATTTACACTTTCAGCCCCTAAACTTAGACGAATTTTGCATGTTTTTACTGTTTTTTTCCACAATTATTGCACTTTAAAGACCGATTTGTGGTTGAAATTCATTTGCATGTTTGAATCAATGTTAAATCAATGTTTTTGGAATACCAGTTTGTGGATGAAATGAGAGATTGGTTTTCTGATATGTTGGTTGTTTCATTGATAAATAGACGTAAAATGCAAGCCATAATCCCCACACAACGATTTCATTGTTGCAATATTTCTTTCTGCAATATTTTGTGTTTGAGATACTACTGAAAAAATGAGTTCATCTGTTGCAAAAGCTAAGCTATATTTCTGTTTTGATGGTGATTGGGTGCAAGATAACAATGAGTGGAATTTTGCTTATAAATTTAAGCATGGTGTAAAAGTGTCAGTAAACTATACTTATCAGAAGTTTGTTGCATACGTCATGCAAAAATGTGGAATCAACTCTTCTGATGTTTGCAAGTTAGTGTTTAAAAATGGCGATGGGTCATTTGTGGATTTATCCAACGATGGGGATATCTCTACTTTTCTGCACCTTGCAGTCGATTCAGAAAGACCCCCATTACTCTTTGTGTATCCCGGCGTATCCGACGGTGACGACGACGAAGACCTCCAAATAGAGCAGTCTGATTCTCAACAACAACAACCACCACAACCACACGAATGGCGTACTGCTGGAGTTGCTGATGACGAAACCCACGTTTTCAGAACGGGTAATTCTGAAATAGACAGATCAGACACCGATAATGATGATCACGAAGAATATACCCCTAGTAGAAAATCATGTAGTCAGATAAATGACTTTTTTGATATGCCCCCTATTCTTCCAGACTCCCATACCCAGACACAAAGCTACGAACCTACACCTTATATTCGCAGTGAATGTTTAACAGCAGGTCAGATATTCGATTCGAAGGATCTCTTAGCAAGTCAGATCGGACTCAAGTTCTTGGAAGAGGGTTTCCAAAGTCGCGTGCGGGCATCTGACAAAAGCAAATACGTAGTTGAATGTGCTAGAGAAAAGTGTGAGTGGAGGTTGTACGCGATTCACACGGGTCCCAAAGGAGGGGCGATAATGATTAGAAAGTTGCACGACGTACACACTTGTACGAGGACGCAACTTAATCCCCACCACAAACAAGCCGGAAAAAAAACTTTGGGTGCGATCCTGAAAAACAAATTTCTTGATGTTAGCAGGTCATTGCGTCCAAAGGACATCGTCCACGACGTTCACCGGCAGTTCGGCGTCACGATTGATTACCACCAAGCGTGGCGTGCGCGCTGCCATGCACTGTTTATGGTGAGAGGCACGTTCGAGGAGTCGTATGAACGACTCCCGACATATTTATATAATTTGCAGCTGCAGAACCCTGGTACTGTCACGCAGCTACGGACCGATTCACGTGGACGGTTTGAGATGTGTTTCGTGGCCCTTGGACCCGCGGTACGTATTTTAACACGTCATATGTTTACACATTATAAACTATAACATTTACACATTATAAACTATAACATTTTAACCTATGTTTTTGCAGATCCGCACATTTCTGGCAAATCTACGTCGTGTCCTGATAATAGACGCAGCCCATTTAAAGGGCCGTTACTTGGGTATGATGTTCCTGGCGGTTGCCATGGACGGGGATAACTCCATCGTTCCAGTAGCTTTCGGCGTAGGCAAGTCTGAAACCGGGGACGAGTAGACTTGGTTTATGTCCATGTTGGGACAAGCTATCGGAGACCCGCAAGGGTTGGTGTTTATGTCTGACAGGGCTCCTTCCATAAGCGCCGCAATCTCTGCCATGTACCCAAACGCCCCTCACGCCATATGCTGTCGACATTTGGAGATGAACGCCAAATCCAAGGACAAACGTATTACCACCTACAAGGATGTCTATTGGGCGGCATGCATAGCATATACGGATCGGGAGTTTAACAAGTACATGAATATGCTACGATACAGTGTCAAGGAAGCAGCCAAAGTCTTTGACGACGCTGGACCGGAGAGGTGGTCCGCGGCCCATTTTCCTGGACAACGGTATGACATTCTGACCTTGAATAGTGCAGAGTCTGTGAATGCATTCTCCCGTTTTGCGCGTAGATGTCCGATTGTTAATCTTATGGACTACTTTCGGGCCTTTCAACAAGAGTGGTACCAAATTCGACGCCTAAAAGGAGCTGAGATGCAAGATGCACTCACACCAACGACGGAGAATATCGTTCAGTACAGAGCGCGTCGTGCGGCGACATGGCCGGTAAGAGCAATCGGGTATGGGAAGTACGAGGTGCATGATGACTATATTCACGCGATTGTGAATATGGAAGACCACCTTTGTTCGTGTCGCGAATGGGATAAATATGGGTTACCGTGCGGCCATGCCATCGCTGCAGCAACATATATGGGTCGTACAGATTGCAGCGACTTGGCTGTACCTTTCTTCACGTCCGAATATTACCGGAAAACATACGTGGAGGTAATAAACCCAGCTGGACCCCCCTGCAGCATGGGTGTATCCACCCGACCCGCTTCCACCATGCTATCCACCTTTAATGGATAAGAACAGGGCCGGGAGACCGAGAAAGAACGATCGACGTCCATCACATGGTGAAAGTTCGATACAACGAAGATGTACTCGGTGCCAATGCGTAGGACACACTCGTGGAGAGTGTCCAAATCCCGCCCCTTCAACCGTGCCAAGGAGACATTCTGTCAGTCACACCCCGGGCCCGTCACAGCTTGAACCATATGGAACAAACCCATATGATACTGTTGATCTAAACACTGATTTGTAAATGATATACATACACACATACATATGCTTCTAAATGAACATTGATAACACAGCTAGTTTGTAAATGATATATATATTCGTATTATATATTTACACACATAAAGAAAATAGGAGTTTGATATGATAAGCGAAAGAAAGAAGAAAGGTTGATTGTTACCATGACAGTGAATGTTAACTCTGAGTACACATGTCTGTTTATATAGCAAGAAAGATTAGTAGCAAGAATGGAAGCAAGTTTCTAGCTTTTTAGATATATATATATATATATATTATATGTATATATGAAGAAGAAGAAGACTTAAAAAAAGGAGACCTTTATCTGTAAGATCTGGAAATGATCATTTCTTGACATTTTTGTTGGAACAAACACATATGATATTGTTGATCTAAACACTGATTTGTAAATGATATATATACACACATACATATGCTTCTAAATGAACATTGATAACACAGCTAGTTTGTAAATGATAAATATATTCATATTAGATATATACACACATACATATGCTTTTAAATAAACATTGATAACACAGCTAGTTTGTATTTCATCCAACATGCTCTTCATCTTCAATCTTTCTGACCCTTCTTCAACGGCTTCTGCTTTTTCAACCACGTATGGCCATTGTGTACCACAACCCGCACAGACTTTAGCAAATGAGTTGAGGGTTGTCATATATTCTACAAGAGGAGTAGGCCCACGAATGAGGTAACCTCTGACTTGACCTTGCATGATGTATCCAACCTAACCGTGGTTCAACGGCTTAAAAACTACTTTTCAGAGAAATTAACAACAACAAAAAATACAAAACAACAACACAGTAAAAAATACAAAACAAGAAAAAAAATACAAAACAACTAAAACAACCACCACCTACTTAAAAATTGATTTAGTTTCATCAATCCAAGCTTGCTTCTCGTTTACCTTCGCTTGAATAATTGCAAAGTCTTGCAGAATATGGTGAATTGCTTCTTGTTCTCGACGAACACGAGCCTCCCTAGCTTTTATATCCCCTTTCATCCTTTTGATCTCCCTGTCTTCCTCTTCGATCTTTCTCAAATGGACTGCCTTCCTGTCCATAATTTTTTTCCACTCTTCTGTTAGTTCATCTATCTCCTTTTCCTTTTTTGCTATGGCGACCTCGATTTGAGGTGACATTTTTTCAGGAGTAGACTTAGGGTTTGATGACGATGCCATTTGTGGATGAAATGAGAGAAGAGAAATCAAGAGAGAAAGCAATTCAAAGAAAGAAAGCAAGAGAGAAATCAAGAAAGAAAGCAAGAACAAGTGTGAATTGTGAATTGCATATTACTGATATTTATGGATGAAATCTCAAACATGTAAATGAATTTCAACCACAAATCGGTCTTCAAAGTACAATAATTGTGGAAAAAAACAGTAAAAGCATGCAAGATTCGTCTAAGTACAGGGACCAAAAGTGTAAATTTTCAGGGACCAAAACTGTAAATTTTCAGGGACCAAAACTGTAAATTTTGGTCCATCGCGGGTTGCGATCGCGAGCAGGGACCAAAAGTGCACCGCGGCCAAAGTTGAGGGGCTTCGCGGGGCATTTGTACCCAAAGTACGTGCCACGTCAGCCCTAGCCCGCGATCGCGGGATCCATCGCGGGTATTTAGGGCATTTTTGCAAAATGAAATTTTTTTAGGGTATTTCGGTAACAGTTGGTCAAACTTGGGGTATTTTAATTAATTTCCCTAAATAATAAACATGTCCTAAGAGCATCTCCAACAACTTCCCCAAAATGGGGAAAATGGAGAAAATGAGGATTTTAGGTTAATATTGTGCTTCAACAACTTCCCAAAAACTATCCCTAAAATGGAGAAAGTTGGAGAGAGAAGATTTTTTTCTCCAAATATGGAGATCACTCCAAAAATGATTACCAAGTGAGATGATCAATAGGAAGCTTTGAAAATAAATATGTAGAGAGAGAAATAATATTTTAATAGATAAATAAAATATTTTAATATTTTAATTAATGTTGGATTCTCCAAAATGGGAAAGCTGTTGGAGATGAATGTATATTTTTTTGGGGATTTTGGCTTTTGATTCCCTATTTTGGAGAAATTATGAGAAAGCTGTTGGAGATGCTCTAAGTCCCTAACCATTTAAGAAAAAGTAAATGTTTTACTACTAAATTATATCACTATAAACCATTTTTTACTTTTACAAATTTCATATATGATTTAATCCGAAAAGGATTCATGCATGATATAAAACCATCTTTTATTATTTGAATTAAACCAACAATTATATTATAAAGAGTTAATTACGTTTTTCATCCCTATGCTTTGATAAAAAAATGCGGATTTTGTCCTTGTGGTTTCTAAATTTTGTTTTTTCGTCTCTATAATTTGTAATTCATTTCTCTTTTCTTCCTTGAGCCCAAAACACTACTTTTAAGTATGAAAGAAAGACTAAACTAGAAAAAATTATTAAACCATAATGATGAGAATAAAAATAAAATTTAAATCATAAAGACGAAAAATGTGATGAGTTATAAACAATAAGGATAAAAATCGCAATTTCAAAACCGTAAGGATGAAAATAAAATTTTCAACAAACCACAAGGAGTAAAAATGTAATTTACTCTATTACAAGTTAGATTAAATTACATATTTGGTCCATGTGGTTAGGTCCAAATCTGGATTTGGTCCCTATTTTGAAATAAGTACACCAAGCGTCCCTATGGTTGTCATTTTGTTTCACGTCGGGTCCCTGACGCTAACTCTGTTAAAATTCATCCGTTAACTCAGGGGTAAAATGGTCATTTTAGCCGAGTCTTTACCGGTCACCTTCTCCGGCCACATCGCCGCCACTTCACTGCTAGATCTCAACCACCTCCATTTTTGTGACCCTCTTTCTCTTACTTTAACACACCTATATATATATATATATATATACATACATATATACAAACCTGCACCTGCACCCCCTCTTTTTTTTCTGTAACCTCTCTTTAACACACTCATCTCACCTGGTATGCATATATATATATATATATGTGTGTGTGTGTGTGTGTGTATGTGTATGTTTATGAGTGTTGCAGGTGTGTGTATATTGATATGCATTAATTATTTAATGCATATTAGGTCTTTTTATTTTCATTTTGAGTCCTTTTATCTTTAATATCCCTAAATTGAGTCATTTTATTTACTTATTTTCCTTTTTATTGTTTATTGGAGCTAGAGTAGTGAATGACCTGTTTTATGATTGAGAATGACTGATTGTTGTTCATTTTGACAGAATTTCATAGTGCAGATCCATGCTGCAGCATGACATGCCTGGCAGACTACTCTTTTGGGACGTGGGGCTGAACTCTTAAAGACAAATTGGCTTTTTGGTACTGAATGAAGCAGCTTCCAGGAATCTTAAATCCAGCTGGAGCTAATTTGATGCAAACCCCTTTTGTACTTCCATTGTTTTTTACTTTATGTACTAGGTTTATTAAAGACTTTGGGACCAAGTATTGTAATTTTACTTTTATGCCCTTCCTCTTCCTTCCTACATAAGGAGAGGTTGGGTTAGTCTTTTAGAACTACTTATCATCCTTGTTATTATTTTCTTAGTGATTCCAAGTCTTTGGAGATCTTTTGCTCTTGAAGTCTTGCAACATTAAGTATTATAATCCAAGTGCTTTTGTTTACAACTCTTGCTCATTTTAATTACTTCTCTTAATTTTTGCAATTTACATTCCTAGTTATTTATTATTCTTGCAATTTACATTCCAAGTCATTTATTATTCTTGCAATTTACATTCCAAGTCATTTATTATTCTTGTAATTTACATTTCAGTCATTTACATTTATGCAATTTAATTTACGTCATTTATTGCTTTCTTTACTTTCCGTTATGAGTATCTAAATTTATTAGTTCGGGTGTTAAACGGAAATGTGGGATTTTAAACCAAAGAAAGGTGGACGTTGTTTCGCAATAACAATGTTCCATTATTTCATTCAAGTTTTATAAAAAACAATGACACTTCTTGACGAATTGATCACTTGCTAAAGTGTTAAAGTACCGTGGACTTAGAGATAAGCCACTGAATGCACGTCAGTTTGAATGATATGGGAAGTAGACTTGAGAGAGTTACTGATGAAGTGACAGTTATCATCCATGTTTTTCTAAACAGATTTATTCTCGACAAGTGGTCACTAATCTAAAGTGTTAAAGTGTAGTGGACTTAGAGATAAGCCACTTGGAATACACCAACTTGAATGATATGGGAATCGGCTCGAGAGAGCGGTTTTTGATACAAAGAGATTTGGTCGTCCATCTATTTTGAGAACTTTATCCCCCACTATAAATAGCTGGAGACTACACAGAGATGTGTCTAGTTGAATCTAAACAGTAGTGGGAATACTGAAGTCCGAGAGGAATACTCTCAAAATAGATAGTGTATCTAGTTATGACTAAACTGCCTGCCACCTTAAAGTTTTACACCCGTGCTTGCTTTATTCTCTGTTAACAACATCAAAGTGACAATCCAAACAAAACAAATCAATCTCTTCAAACTCGTCATCTGAAATCCATTCCTTCTTCTACTTTTTATTTAACCTTTTACTCCAATCTCTGTGGGACGATATCTGGTATTTTACCACTTTATTACTTGAAAGACGATATTAGATCTCATTGTATACTTGCTTTGAGGTTTAATTAGCACACGTCTATATGTGTATTCTAAGCACTGTCATATATACATGGGCGAAGCTAGCTTTGGCCCAGAGGCCTCACTTGCCCACCCTCAAGTGTATTTTTTTGTTAATTTTATATAGTGTCCAATTCCCATTTAATTAATTCAACTTCATGGCAATTTCAAGGGTCCAATTGTAACATCTCGATTTTTGTATAAAGTATTAAGATGAGGTTTATTGATAAATTATGATTTATTATGTGATAGATTAATTTTAGAGTTTAACCCTAATTTAAGTTACGTTATTTGTTTTACGGAGTTATAAGTTAAGGGGTAAACTTTAATTTTAATTTAGAAGTTTGAGAGTATGTTTTGCCAATCCTTAGAGGTGTGGGGTTTGTTTGGTGAGATTAGTGAAACTTAATCCACCCACCGCCTTAGTTTAATTAAAAGAGATAAAATGGATGAGATATTTTCATTTGGTATCTTGTTGTGTGTGTGTGGGTTTTCACGACAAGAGAGAAGAGAGAGAGAGAGAGAGAGAGAGAAAAAGAACCGAAAAAGGAAAAAGAAAGAAGAAGAAGAAGAAACAGATTACTTCAGCTGGAAAGATTAAGAACAATCTGTGGAAACAAAGATCTTTGTGCAGTTGGTGACGGAAATTCCTTCAGCTTTAAGAAAGTGAAGTAAGAGTGACGCTACTACTATCAGGTGAGTTCATTCTTACCTTACCTTTTTTATAACGTTTTAAATTATGGTAAGGTGCATTTTTATAATGAAATGTTTTGAATGAATTTTGGATGGACAATTGTATGAGTTTTAACTATTGGATCTAATGGGCAAGTGGGTTACAATAATATTTATATCAAGGATCGTGGGTGATGATATTAATTGTTAGACTTAAGTTATGAGAAATTGACATATTAAATATGATTTGCTCATACTAGATGATATGAGGAATCTAGGTGGTATAAATATGATTTGCTCATACTGAATGCTATGAGAAATCTATTTTAAGTAATAACTGGCAAGAGTACGAATAAGTGTAATGGATCCATAGGCACTAATTGTTATGAACACATGGAATAGGCGTGGATTAATCGTAATTCCAGTGTGTGAGAAATCGTGGAATAGGCCTGGATTAATCGAAATTCCAGATTTCTAAGGAAGAGAAGAGATTGGCATGTGTAATTGTAATCTCTACTTCCATTCCAAGAAATGGGCATGTGTAATTGCGATTTCTTGGATATGAGCATTAATCTAGAATCCGTGGAGATTCGTAGTGCGGCTCTGGGACATGATACGAGAAGAAATGGGCATATGTAATTGCGATTTCTTGGATATGAGCATTAATCTAGAATCCGTGGAGATTCGTAGTGCGGCTCGGGGACATGATACGAGAAGAAATGGGCATGTGTAATTGCGATTTCTTGGATATGAGCATTAATCTAGAATTCGTGGAGATTCGTAGTGCGGCTCTGGAACATGATATCATGACTGACTTAGTGTTAGTCATATTCATGTTAACTAGGAATGAAATGAATAGGCAAAGTAGAATTGCTATTCATATGGAATGATTGAATAGGTAATATAGAATTACTATTCATATAGGAACGGTTGAATAGGCAAAAGCATAACTGCTATTCAGGTAGATTGATTGAATAGACAAAACAGAGTTGTTATTCTTATTTCAGATGTGGAAATATGAATTAGACGAAGAGTAAGTGTTGTTTTCATGTATTTTCGGCGGATTAAAAATAGGCAATATATAAGTGCTATTTCTGTATCCATTACAAAGAAGAAGGTATGATGTTTGAATGTAAATCAGTAGGATTGATCGATAAACTAGAATCCGTGATAATTCGTAGTAGGCTATTGAATATGGTGATATGACTTTATGAATGGTAGTTATACTCGTGAGATTGAGTATGATTCTGTTATTATGAGACAAGTACGAGTACGGTAAGAACGAGTGTAAGTCAAGTTTGATAAACTTTGTTTACATTGATTTAGAAGTATTATATTGAAATCTGAATGTTCTCACTAGACGTTAGCCTAATCGTTTCAAATAACATTTTCTTATCAGGTATGAGCTCAGGGAAGTAGTGGGACGAGCGGAGAGTTTATAGTGGCGACAAGTTGATGTAAATTGACTCTTGTTACTATTTACACTCATATAGAATGGTTATGTTATGGATTTTGGATGCGTAAACCCTTTTATTTCAGGTTTAAATTTGCCCTGATTTTTAGGATGTTACAATATGGTATCAGAGCTTTAGTATAAGTGAACTAGGTATGCTAGTGAGGTACCTAGACTTAAGCTGTGATGAACTAAGTTATGATTCGTGAGATATGGGTAGAAGTACTAAGACGAGATAGTCTTAGAGTCGACGGAAATACGTGAAATTAGTACTGTAACGATGGTAACGAGGATTCTTATGTATAGATGTTTACAATTTCAATTAGCTACTGTTATTACGAATATATTGTTACACAAGCATACTTGTTTATAAATTGTTACAGTGACTAATGATCGGTAAAGTACATTTCGTATGTCTAGATATGTGTAACCATTTCTTATGGTTATCTCTTTGTGTTATACCAGAAGATGGTGAATACGCCACCAATGTCCCCTATTTCTTCGATGGATAGGGCCGGAAGTGATGGGTCCGGAGAAAAGCGACCCGAAGTGGTTGGAATACATGAGAGTCCGCCGAGGATACCTTTTCCGGGAGGAGCGGACAGTCGGGTACATCGAACAAGTACCAGTACAGCTATTCCGAAAACGCCAGAATCGACAATGGTGTCTCGTATGATGGAAAACATGACAAGAATGATGAATACAACGATGAAAAAACAAGCCGAGATGTTTATGAAAGCGCTGAACGATCGAAGTACGGAGCTACGACGAACGGAGACTGATACTGGTGTAATAAATCCAATTCGTAATCCTGTGATGGATGTAGATAAGAGGGTGGAAAGAGTCTGCTCATATAAAATATTTCTAAGCTGTAAATCGCCAGAGTTTATCGGGGAAGACAATACAGTGACGTGTATAAATTGGCTCAGAGAGATGGAACAAGCTTTCCGAGATTGTGAGTGTGATGAGAAATCAAAGGTCAGATTCGGGTCTCAAATGTTACGAGGAAATGCGTTGACTTGGTGGAATATAGTGACGTCTACTAGGACGACTCCAATCTTAGATGCTATGACGTGGGAGTCTTTCAAGAAAAAGATTCTGGAGGAATATTGCAACGAGAATGAGATGGATATGATTGAAGAAGAGTTTCGGACTCTTAAGAAGGGTACTTCGTCTGTTAGAAAGTACACTGAGTCCTTTATGGAAAAGTTAAACTTAGTGGGGCATGTGGCTCCAACTGAGAAGGAAAAGATTAAGACTTACCTAAAGGGTTTGCCAGTTGATATGATGTCCCGAGTTAGGAGTTCAAAAGCTTCAACGCTAAGGGAAACGATTGAGGAAGCAAAAGTTGTAGAAGAAGTTTATGCAAGGGACAAAGTGGAGAAGGCTCAAATGGGAGAGAAAAGAAAATTTGAAAGTCGATCGGAACTTTCACAAGGACCGAAGTCCCTTATTAAAAACACTCAACTCGAGACTCGACCGAAGTCTAATTGGTGTCATAAATGTAAGAGTAAACATTTTGGGCCGTGTCGGGTGATATCAAGGGAATGTTTTAAATGTGGAAAAAGTGGTCATCAAATAGAGAGCTGTCCCATCCAAGGACCAACTTGCTATGAATGTAAGAAGCCTGGTCACTATCGAAGGGATTGCCCAACGTTGAAAGATAGCGGGAATAAAGGGAAAAACCCCAACATCTCAACATCAAAGGATTGAAACTTTTCACGTGATGATAAAGACGTTAAAGAATTGATGGATACATTTTTTGATACTGTCCTTGTGTATTCTATGTATAAGTGTACGCATATTCTGTAAGTAATGCTAACTTATCTTTTGTATTTTGGTCTGTATCAAAAGTTAGCTGTATTAGTTGTTATTGTTGAAAGATGCTTTAATGATTGAAAGGGGTAAAAGAAGATCAAGTTATAGTTGGATAAAGGATTTGATAATTGTATAGTTACCCCAAGGAGATCCGCAAAATTTTAAGTTGAGGAGCGGGTAATGTTGAAGGATATAAGATCCAGAAAATGCGAAAAGTTGAGTCCTTGTACTTCCTAGACTTTTATCTGTGATTAAGTATGTAAGACTAGAAATTAAAGGGGATATATGACATATTTTATGTTTGTATGATGTGATTCCATTTACTGAAGTAAGAATGGATGAGAAGAGTCATTGTGTGGAAGAACCAGAAGAGATTCTAGAGAGATCGGTTAAGTAGTTACGATCTAAGAATGTGGTTATGTTAAAGGTACAATGGAAATATCATCGAGGTACTAATGTGACTTTAGAGTTGGAAGAGGATATGAAGATTAGATATTCTCACTTGTTACCTAGCCTTGATTTCGAGGACGAAATCATTTTCAAGTTGGGGAGTATTGTAACATCTCGATTTTTGTATAAAATATTAAGATGGGTTTTATTGATAAATTATGATTTATTATGTGATAGATTAATTTTAGAGTTTAACCCCGATTTAAGTTACGTTATTTGTTTTACGGAGTTATAAGTTAAGGGGTAAACTTTAATTTTAATTTAGAAAGTTTGAGGGTATGTTTTGCCAATCCTTAGAGGTGTGGGGTTTGTTTGGTGAGATTAGTGAAACTTAATCCACCCACCGCCTTAGTTTAATTAAAAGAGATAAAATGGATGAGATATTTTCATTTGGTATCTTGTTGTGTGTGTGTGGGTTTTCACGGCAAGAAAGAAGAGAGAGAGAGAGAAAAAGAACCGAAAAAGGAAAACGAAAGAAGAAGAAGAAGAAACAGATTACTTCAGCTGGAAAGATTAAGAACAATCTGTGGAAACAAAGATCTTTGTGCACTAATTGTTATGAACACATGGAATAGGCGTGGATTAATCGTAATTCCAGTGTGTGTGAGAAATCGTGGAATAGGCCTGGATTAATCGAAATTCCAGATTTCTAAGGAAGAGAAGAGATTGGCATGTGTAATTGTAATCTCTACTTCCATTCCAAGAAATGGGCATGTGTAATTGCGATTTCTTGGATATGAGCATTAATCTAGAATTCGTGGAGATTCGTAGTGCGGCTCTGGGACATGATACGAGAAGAAATGGGCATGTGTAATTGTGATTTCTTGGATATGAGCATTAATCTAGAATCCGTGGAGATTCGTAGTGTGGCTCTGGGACATGATACGAGAAGAAATGGGCATGTGTAATTGCGATTTCTTGGATATGAGCATTAATCTAGAATCCGTGAAGATTCGTAGTGCGGCTCGGGGACATGATACGAGAAGAAATGGGCATGTGTAATTGCGATTTCTTGGATATGAGCATTAATCTAGAATCCGTGGAGATTCGTAGTGCGGCTCTGGAACATGATATCATGACTGACTTAGTGTTAGTCATATTCATGTTAACTAGGAATGAAATGAATAGGCAAAGTAGAATTGCTATTCATATGGAATGATTGAATAGGTAATATAGAATTACTATTCATATATGAACGGTTGAATAGGCAAAAGCATAACTGCTATTCAGGTAGATTGATTGAATAGACAAAACAGAGTTGTTATTCTTATTTCAGATGTGGAAATATGAATTAGACGAAGAGTAAGTGTTGTTTTCATGTATTTTCGGCGGATTAAAAATAGGCAATATATAAGTGCTATTTCTGTATCCATTACAAAGAAGAAGGTATGCTGTTTGAATGTAAATCTGTAGGATTGATCGATAAACTAGAATCCGTGATAATTCGTAGTAGGCTATTGAATATGGTGATATGACTTTATGAATGGTAGTTATACTCGTGGGATTGAGTATGATTCTGTTATTATGAGACAAGTACGAGTACGGTAAGAACGAGTGTAAGTCAAGTTTGATAAACTTTGTTTACATTGATTTAAAAGTATTATATTGAAATCTGAATGTTCTCACTAGGCGTTAGCCTAATTGTTTCAAATAACATTTTCTTATCCGGTATGAGCTCAGGGAAGTAGTGGGACGAACGGAGAGTTTATAATGACGACAAGTTGATGTAAATTGACTCTTGTTACTATTTACACTCGTATAGAATGGTTATGTTATGGATTTTGGATGCGTAAACCCTTTTATTTCAGGTTTAAATTTACCCTGATTTTTAGGGTGTTACACCAATTTCTAGTGCAACAATCATATTTTTTAAACAGTGCCCAATCCCTCTAAAATATGCAAGCCTTTGTTGAATTGCTTCTGCCAAACAGTGCCAAAATAATTAATTCAAATTCATTTTCTTCTGTATTCGATTCTACATTTTCAAATCTATTATCTCATTATTTAGGGTTTATAGTTTACAAATTGATATGTTTATTTATCGGTTTATGTTCATTATATTGATTTTTTTTTCTTTCAACTTCACTTGGTTGTGGTATTTTCTTCTGGGTTATTTATATTTTTTGATTGTAACTAGTGTTTAGGACCATGAATTTAGCAAACAAAATTTTCAGTTTGGATCGTCCTTTTTAGTTTATGTTTTCTGACATTGTAATGAAATTATTGGGATATGTTAGAGATATGGATACATTTTTGATAAAAGAGAAAAACAATTGTTAATTCATTGGAGCCAACTAACGATGAAAGGTCTAAAGAGGACCACCCTTCATAAAATTCCTGGCTCCACCCCTGTGTATATATATGTGTGTTGCAGGTGGGTTTTGAGTTGAGGAGAAGAGTTGTTGGTCAAGAGAGAGAAAACTGGTCAAAATAGTGAAACAAGGAATAAGGGGAGAAATGGGTGGGGGTGTAGTTCGTCGGAGAAGGTGGATGGCGGCGATGTAGCCGGAGAAGGTGGATGGCGGCGATGTAGCCGGAGAAGGTGACCATTTTACCCCTGATTTAACGGATGAATTTTAACGGAGTTAGCGTCAGGGACCCGACGTGAAACAAAAAGGGTGTTTGGATGTGTGTTTTAAAAGTGCTTATTGACTTATTGGCTTTTCAAGAAGCCAATAAGTTAAAAATAGTGTTTGGTAAAATGAAAAGCACTTTTCAAAGTGCTTTTTGGTTAACTACAAAAAGTCATTTTGGAAAAGTTACAACCTCCTGACTTTTTGATCCCAAAAGTGCTTTTTGATATAAAAAGCCATTTTGGTTAACTACAAAAAGCCAAACACTTTTTAAAAAATAACTTATTGACTTATTGGCTTTTCCTACCACAAAAGCTAATCCAAACACTTTTTTAAAAACTCATTTTCCCACCACTATAAGTCACTTTTGGCCAAAAGCACTTTTGGACTAAAAAAGCACTCCCAAACACCCCCAAAATGACAACCATAGGGACGCCTGGTGTACTTATTTCAAAATAGGGACCAAATCCAGATTTGGACCTAACCATAGGGACCAAATATGTAACTTACTCTATAAATTATGAAAAAAATCAGATTACTTATCTCTACGTACAAAATCGATATGGGCAGTTTGGATTGGCCAATCCAATTATTTACAAGTAGCGTAGTGGTAGGTAATACTTACAACTAGCCCCTTTTATATTATCTAATCAAATCATGCCACGTGTCCCACCTCTTTTTCTTTTTTAAATATTTTTATGCCTTTTTATCAGCATCTTCTTTCTTCCTCCTTTGCAGGAATATTCAAGAACCCTAACAATGGCGACTTCACTCCCATCTCCTATTCTTTGTTTTCTCTTCCTCTCTTCATTTGTATCTGTAACCCTATCGATTCACACGAAACCCTTCGATCAAACCAAAACTTATATCATCCACGCTTCAAAATCCGAAAAACCCGCCACGTTTTCCTCTCATCATCGATGGTATTCCTCCATCGTCAAATCAGTTTCTTCATCTCACCAACCATCTGACATCATCTACACCTACGAACGCTCCGTCAATGGATTCTCCGTTAGGTTGACCCGAGCTCAGGCCGCTCAGCTCCGTCGTCTCCCGGGGATACTATCAGTCATCTCCGATCGCCGAAGAACGCTTCATACCACTCACACACCTACTTTCCTTGGATTAGCTGATGGTTTTGGTCTTTGGCCTAACGCAGAATACGGTGACGATGTTATTGTTGGAGTGCTTGACACCGGGATCTGGCCGGAAAGACCGAGTTTCTCCGATGAAGGACTTCCACCGGTTCCGTCCACCTGGAAAGGTACTTGTGAGGCAGCGGCGGACTTTCCGTCAACGGCGTGTAATCGGAAAATCATCGGTGCTAGGGCTTTTTATCGAGGATATTCGGCTAGTCTCGGAAGCCGGTTGAATGAAACCAGTGGTTCACTTTCTCCTAGGGATACTGAAGGTCACGGAACTCATACTGCTTCTACCGCTGCCGGAGCGGTGGTGAAGGATGCCGGATTTTTTGAATATGCTAGAGGTGAAGCTAGAGGTATGGCTATTAAGGCTAGGATTGCTGTTTATAAGATCTGTTGGAGTGAAGGTTGTTATGATTCCGATATACTTGCGGCGATGGATCAAGCTATCGATGACGGTGTACACATCATTTCACTGTCGGTTGGAGCTAACGGCTACGCTCCTGCGTATTATCGTGACTCCATTGCCATCGGAGCTTTTGGAGCGATGCAACACGGAATTCTCGTTTCGTGTTCTGCCGGAAATTCCGGTCCGGATGCCTATACCGCCGTGAACATCGCTCCATGGATTCTTACCGTTGCAGCTTCTTCGATCGATCGTGAATTTCCGGCGGATGTTATTCTCGGCGACGGGAGGATCTACGGCGGCGTTTCACTTTACTCCGGTGATGGACTTGGAGAGATTCAGTATCCTTTAGTTTATGCAGCGAACTGTGGTAGCCGATACTGTTATGCCGGACAACTAAACTCCACACTCGTCGCCGGCAAAATCGTGATCTGCGATCGTGGAGGCAACGCTAGGGTTGAAAAAGGAAGCGCCGTTAAGATCGCCGGAGGCATCGGAATGATCCACGCGAACACCGATGAAAACGGCGAAGAGCTTCTCGCCGATTCGCATCTCCTCCCTGCAACCATGGTTGGTGCAGAAGGTTCAGACAAAATCAGAGAATATGTCAAATCCGATCCATCACCTACGGCGACGATCGTTTTCCGAGGAACGGTATTCGGAACATCGCCGTCGGCACCGCGAGTGGCGTCGTTCTCAAGCCGCGGACCGAACCATCTCACGGCGGAGATCATCAAACCGGACGTAACCGCTCCCGGTGTAAACATTTTAGCCGGTTGGACCGGGTACACAAGCCCGACCGATTTAGATGCTGACTCGAGACGGGTCGAGTTTAATATAATATCTGGCACATCGATGTCGTGTCCTCATGTGAGTGGCTTAGCTGCTTTGCTTCGTAGGGCCCACTCCACGTGGACCCCAGCTGCTATCAAATCCGCCTTAATGACCACGGCGTATTACTTGGACAACACCGGTGAGAAAATTATAGACCTTGCCACTGGGCAGCAATCCACACCGTTCGTTCATGGATCAGGACACGTGGACCCAAACAGAGCCCTTAATCCAGGATTGGTGTACGACACCGGAGTTGATGACTACGTGGCATTCCTTTGCGCCATTGGATACGATTCCAGGAAGATAGCAACTTTTGTGAAGGATCCAGTGGATTGCAGTGCAGGGAAGTTCAGTAGTCCCGGTGATCTAAACTACCCATCTTTTTCAGTAGTGTTTGATTCCAATAAGGGTGGGGTTGTGAAGTACAAAAGGGTGGTGAAGAATGTAGGGAGCGATGTGGATGCGGTTTACGAGGTGAGTGTGAGTGCTCCGGAGGGCGTTGACGTGGTCGTGTCGCCGGAAAAACTCAAATTTAGTGAAGAGACAACGGAGGTTGATTACGAGATCACGTTTACTTCCGGTGGCGGTGGTAAGGCGGCGTTTGGTGCGATTGAATGGAGTGATGGGACCCACAATGTGAGAAGCCCGATTGCCGTGGTTTGGGGGGCGAGTAAGTGGCAAATGAGCATGTAAATTTGGGCGTTTTATTTTTCGAATGCCGGTTAAGCAGAGTGGACGGGATTTGTTGAGTCGTTCTGGAGACGAAACAAGAGAGTGAAATGGTAGGTCGGTTAGTTTGTATGTTTATGTACGGTAAAACTCACACACAAATGTTAGTTTGTAAGTTAGTGGATCACAAAAGTTGATGTGTGTTATATGATGGCAATCTCTTGTTTTGAATTAAAATAATGTATCATTTGCTCTCTCTTGATGTAAAAATAGCAAAAGCAAGAAAATATTGTTTGTTTTAAGTGGTTGCAAAATTATGTTGGTAGAAGTCAATGGCGTGTAGCTCAGTTGGTAATGGATGAAGGCATCTTTGTACAAAAAACAGAAGGTCTCGGGTTCGAACCCAAGACACCCCCATAGCCACAACCGTTGAGTGAGTCAGATATGTCATCCACATTATGAATATACAGCCGATTGTGGGCCGGTTGGGGTTGCCTGTATCAACCTTTTGTACAAAAATTATGTTGGTAGAATGTTTTGAGTTTGATGATGGAGAAATTGATATCATATCTATAATAGAAATGCAAGTGTTTTGATTAAAGCATGAACGGAGATAGATCATGTGTTCTTTTGTATTTTTTTTAACATCCTATAACACTGCTCCAAATTTAGCGATTTCATTTCCCAGTTCAAACCTTCATAGGTCGATCCATGGTCGGCCTAGGTCAGGTCAAATGTCACACGTATCTCTGATTTTGTATTACATATAATACACTGTACTATCATATGTGATTAAGGTTCAAGATGACGTGAGGCGAGGCGTGGCGGAGAGGTCAAACCTCAAGCCTTACGCGCTACGACAAGAACGCGGCGTTTTTTAAGGCGTGGCATAAGCCAACAAATTTATATGCCATATATAAAACTATACACATACATATATAGAGAGATAATAAATTGTAAACCTCTAAATGTGTGTAAACTTTGGATTTCATAGGTTTTCTTGATGAAATTGTTTCATGAAATTGTTTATTTTGATGAAAGTGTTTCATATCATTTGTTTCATGATGAAATTGTTTCATATATTTGTTTTTCTTATGTAAAAACAACAAAGTTTCATCAAACTGAGAAAATATATGAAACAGTTTCATAGGAATGAAAAAAATAGATGAAACTATATAAAAAACACAAATATATGAAACAATTTCATCAAAACGTGAATGATATGAAACAATTTCATCAAAATAAACAATTTCATGTAACAATTTCATCAAGAAAACCTATGAAATCCAAATTTACACGATTTTTTTAAAAAAAATAGTGGACCTCGACATATATATTTTTTATATATCATCTAATCAAAATAATGATATTAAAAATATACATTCTGTTGTAAATGGAATTAGCCTACTATAGAGAGAAAACAAGAGAGCCCTTATATTGAAATTAGATGTGTGTACAATGGTGAGGTCTCAACCCCTTTATATAGTGGAAGGGTTGAGCCAAGACATAATGGAAAAATGGGAGTTACATGACCATTAACTCATACATAAAGTGTAATACCCCGGGTAAGTCCGTTAGATAATTTAACTTTAAAGTTAGATGTTTAGGGTATGTTTGGAAAAATTATAAGTTTAAGGGTGTTTGGGTTAAATTTGAGAAGTTCAAGGTCTATTTGGTAAGATATGGTTTGATATTACCCCTTAAGTCTTCAGAGGGTTTTCTTATACTGAAATTAGAAAGTGTGTGTGTGTGCGGGAGTTTTGGAGGCGAAGAAAGCGAAAGAAGGAAAGTTACGGTTTGAGCATCAATCGATTGGGTTATAAACGATTTTGAGGTTAGTCCCTTTATATTTTGTGTTGGTAATCTGTAATAGAAGATATCTATCGGTTTAGAAGTTATGATTTCAGTAATTGGTATAGATTTCAATCGATTTCTGAGAAATGGAACCGACGGTGTTCTTGAGAGTTCCGGGGAAGTCCCGGTAGACTCCTGGTGCTGTCGACTCCCGGTGTGATGGACTCCCGGTGTAGTAAGTCCCGGTGTGATAGACTCCCGGTGTAGTAAGTCCCGGTGTGGTGACTCCCGGTACTGAGACTCCCGGTGATCGAACTCCCGATACCAATTAGTCCCGGTATTCTGTAGTCCCGGTACTCTGTGTAATCCCTGTGATGGGTTAAGTGCAGTGTGTATTGGGACAGTTGGTGATAGGAAATGGTTAGGCTTTATGTGTTTGGTTAGTAAAGCGATGTATGTATCTTAATTTGTTTCAGATTCTGTGGAGTCGTGTTAAGGGATACGATCATTTTGAAAGGAGCTTGCGAGCGTGTGTAATAATCAAGACAGATGAGTTTTACTTTAAAAACGTTTTTAACTGGAATACGTATATGCGTGGATTGGGATTGAAATAGTTGATGACTATGTGTTTATATGTGAATTATAATATAGTGAGGTATTATATTTACATGAGTATTATAAGGTGTTATAATACGTTGGCCGGGTTTAGGACCGGTGTGTTTGGCTATAGAATATGTATAGCGTTGTTTGGCTGTAAATGTTGTGCAGCGTTGTATATTATTAGTTGGCTTGCTACCACTAATATGGCCAGGAGGAATGAAAAGGAAAAGTATAAGATATGTGAGCTTAATTGGATGTATATGACTGTGTGGCGTGAATTATATGAATGAAGTTTATATAAATGGTTTTTAAACTGACAGGGATTTATCACTTAGACCATCAGGTCTAACCCTCATTTTGTTTTAAAAATATGTATTCCAGGTGGTGGATCAAGTAAGAGCAAGTAACTAGAGTAACTGATGGATGGCTTGTGTGAAGAACTATAAGATGAAGATTTTGGCTTGTTTAGCAGTTATATCATGATATTAAATGTTATGTATGTAAATAGTACAAAGATTGTAGTATAATGGTTTTCTTTCGATTGTAAAAGACTACGGGACCGTACTTGTAATGTGAAGTTCGTTTGTTATATCTATGTCGTGTTACATTACGTGATATGTTGTGTATATGGGATTTGGGTTGTTACAAATGGTATCAGAGCCTTAGTTTAAGGGATTTAGGTATTTGTATCTGTACCTAGACTTAAACTGCATGCGAAGTAGGATGTCCTTATCATTATAGAACCTTGGGATGATGAAGTATAAAAAGGTAGAAGGAACATCATGTAAGGTAATTTCATATTACACATGGCCAGTGTAATTGTGATCTTACAGGTGCATGTTTGAACTGGAATACCTTGTTATATGGGGTATGTGCGTATGTGTATATTAATCTTGTTTAAATCTACAGAATGGAAAGCGGTACGCGAAATTCGAATCGAGGAGGAGGAAGAAATCCAAATAGAACTAATCCACCAATAGGAACAGGAGACAGGGGAGGAAGAACAGGGGGCAGAGTCGGGGGTAGAGCTGGAGGTCAAGCCGGGGGCAGAGTCCAACCAAATAGTACGGAATTCGTTACCAGGGCTGATCTAATGGCGGAAATGGGAAGAATGCAGGCTAACATACAAACAATGTTTGATCGAAGTCGTAATAATGAAGCTGAGAGACCAGATCCGGAACATGAAGTCGAACTACCCATCACCCCTACGGTCTTACCGGTAATGAGAAAATGTGATTACAAGATGTTTCTTAGTTGCAGGCCTCCTACATTCTCAGGAGATCGGGATCCAGTGAAAGCAATGAGATGGATGAAGGAAATAGAAGCTATTTTCAAGACGAGTAAGTGCGCTGACGAAGATCGAGTATTGTATGGAGCGGCAATGTTAAAGGGGGATGCTTTGTATTGGTGGGAATCTTTTATTCATTCTAAAGGATCTGATGTTTATTCTACCCTCTCTTGGGAAGAATTTGTGATAGCTTACAAGAACGCATTTTGTCCCCAAGCAGCCGTCAAACAATTGGAAGGGGAATTTATGAACTTACAACAAGGAAACCTATCCGTTCGAGACTACACCGCTAGCTTCCTGGAAAAGTCTCGGTTCGCAGAATACTACGTTGCTACGGAGGCGATGAAGACGGAAAGGTTTATCTTCGGGCTGAACTCAGAGGTTAGAAGATTAGTGACTGCAAAAGGACCCGATACATTCTCAGCTGCAGTTGATGCCGCGGAGAATGTTGAACGAGATACGAGAAGAGATGCTGGCGATAAAAGTATCGGGAAGAGAAAGTGGGAAGGACCACAATACGATCCGAAGAAGTCCCGATTTCAGAAGTATGTTAACCGTCCGCCGTTTCGACCAGCGGAAAGACCATGTCAGAAATGTAACCGGGTCCACCAAGGAAATTGCCGAGGTGATTTACGAGCATGTTATAAGTGTGGGAAGACCGGACATGTCATCAAAGATTGTAAGGTAACGCGGCTATGTTTCTTATGTAATTCACCAGATCACCTTCAGTCAGACTGTCCGAGGGGAAGGATACAGCAAGGTGGATCTTCAGGCAGGCCAGCGATTGTTAAACCAGTAATACCAAGACTGGAACCGCCAGTAACCAGGGGTCGCGCACTCCAAATGACTGAGAAAGAAGCGGAAGAAACTCCGGACGTGGTTACAGGTACATTTTTGATAAACTCTACACGTGCTAAGGTGTTATTTGATTCCGGTGCAAATCGATCGTTTGTGTCTCCTACATTTGCTGCTTGTCTGTGTTTGAAACCTAAAATGCTAGAACATGCTCTGTCAGTAGATACGGCAAATGATAATCAAGTGTCAGTTAAAGAAGTGTTTGATAACTGTGTGATAAATATAGAGGAGTGTAAAGTTCTGATACAATTGTTTCCTATGACTTTGATAAAGTTTGACGTCGTAGTGGGAATGGACTGGTTAGCCGAGAATCAGGCTAACATAGTATGTGATAAGAAGTTAATAAATGTGGTATTACCTGAGAAGGGACCAGTAGTGATATATGGTGATCGTAGGAATCATCAGTCTAGCCTAATCTCTATGATAAAAGCCCGTAAATGTGTCAGCAAGGGTTGTCAGAGCTACTTAGCCTATGTGATAGATAGTAGGCCTGAAAAGATTAAGTTGGAAGATATCCCTATTGTTAGTGAGTTTCCAGAAGTATTCCCTGAAAACCTGAATAGTCTCCCTCCAGTTAGACAAGTAGAGTTCGGTATAGATTTAGTTACTGGAGCCACTCCTATTGCTCGTGCACCATACCGACTAGCACCTCCAGAAATGAAAGAGATGATGGCACAACTACAAGACCTATCCGATAAAGGCTTCATTAGACCTAGTTCTTCGCCGTGGGGAGCTCCAGTGTTATTTGTGAAGAAGAAGGATGGTTCGATGAGAATGTGTATCGACTACCGAGAATTGAATAAGCGCACGATAAAGAACAAGTATCCGCTACCCCGAATTGATGACCTATTTGATCAGTTAGTTGGAGCTTGCTATTTCTCCAAGATTGATCTAAGGTCCGGTTATCACCAGTTGAAAGTTAAAGAAGAAGACGTTTTAAAGACTGCTTTTCGAACAAGATATGGTCATCACGAATTCTTAGTAATGCCGTTCGGACTGACGAACGCTCCAGCTGCCTTTATGGATTTAATGAATCGGGTATGTAAGTCGTATCTCGATAAATTTGTAATTGTATTTATCGATGATATACTTATCTACTCCCGATCCAAAGAAGAGCATGCGCAACACCTTCGTTTGATTTTGGAGCTATTAAAGAAGGAGAAGTTGTATGCTAAATTCTCGAAATGTGAATTTTGGTTACAAGAAGTTCAGTTTTTGGGGCACGTGGTTTCAGAAAAAGGGATACAAGTTGATCCGATGAAAGTAGAGGCAGTTGAAAAGTGGGAACAGCCGAAGACAGCAACCGAAGTACGTAGTTTTCTGGGTTTAGCCGGTTATTATCGGAAATTTAGAAAAGACTTCTCTCGTATCGCAATACCTTTGACTAAGCTGACCCGAAAGAATCTGAAGTTTGAATGGAAAGCAGAACAGGACGAGGCATTCCGAATATTGAAAGAAAAACTGTGCAGCGCGCCGATTCTATCACTACCTGAAGGTTCGGAAGACTTTGTAGTTTATAGTGATGCGTCCAAACTAGGATTGGGATGTGTGCTTATGCAACGTGGGAAAGTTATTTCTTATGCTTCTCGACAATTAAAGGATCATGAAAGACAGTATCCCACGCACGATATGGAATTTGCAGCAGTCGTCTTTGCGTTAAAGATTTGGAGACATTATCTATATGGTTCCAAATGCCAGATTTATACCGATCACAAGAGTCTCCAACACCTCTTTGATCAGAAGGAACTGAATATGAGACAAAGAAGATGGCTAGAATTGCTGAATGATTACGACTGTATCATCCGGGAAAGGCAAATGTGGTAGCTGATGCATTGAGTCGTCAAGAAAGGAGGGGGACAATAAAGGTTATTTCGCTACGAACTGAACTCCTACCCAACATATTCGACGAATTGCAGAAGTGTCAAGTGGAGGCATATAAGGATGAACATCTGAAATCAGAACGGTTAGCGGGGATGTCAGCATGGTTAGTAAAAGATGATCGTGGGTTATGGTGTTTGGGAAACAGAGTGTGGGTACCTCGTTTGGGTGGGTTACGTGATCGTGTTTTACAAGAAGCCCATCAATCCTGTTTCTCTATTCACCCAGGTACAAACAAGATGTATAAAGACTTAAAGCAATTCTATTGGTGGTCGGGGATAAAAAGAGGGATTGCACATTATGTGGACAGATGCGATACTTGTAAAAAGGTAAATATCAAACACCAAAAGCCGTTTCGTCAACTACAACGGCTAGAAATACATATGTGGAAGTGGGAGTAGATTACCACAGATTTCATCACCAAACTACCTAGGACTCTTAAGGGATTTGATTCTATTTGGGTGATCGTCGACAGATTAACAAAGTCTGCACACTTTCTACCGATAAAGGAAACCGATTCGATGGAGCGATTGGCTAAGTTATACATTGACGAAATAGTAACTCGACATGGAATTCCAATCTCTATCATTTCTGATCGTGATAGTCGTTTTACTTCAAGATTTTGGAGAAGTTTTCAAAGGGAAATGGGCACACAGATAAAGTTGAGTACGACATATCATCCCCAAACAGATGGGCAGAGTGAACGAACAATTCAGACCCTAGAAGATATGCTCCGGTCTTGCATTGTTGATTTTGGGGGATCGTGGGATAAGCATTTACCATTGACTGAATTCGCTTACAACAACAGTTATCATTCCAACATACAAGCGGCACCGTTCGAAGTACTGTATGGTAGGAAATGCCGAACGCCTCTATGTTGGAACGAAGTGGGAGAGAAACAGTTAGCGGGGCCGGAAATAGTTCACATAACCGCCGATAAGGTTACTCAGATTCGTGAACGATTGAAAATGGCTCAAGACAGACAGAAAAGCTACGCTGACCGACGCCGAAATCCATTGGAATTCCAAGTCGGGGATTTTGTAATGTTAAAGGTTTCGCCGTGGAAAGGAGTCATCAGATTTGGACGATAAGGCAAACTTAGCCCAAGGTATATCGGACTGTTTGCTATAACTGAAAGGATCGGTGAAGTAGCTTACCGATTAGATCTTCCACCAGAATTGAGCAGGGTCCATAATGCGTTTCATGTATTGAACTTCCGAAAGTGTTTGGTTACTCCAGAACAGGCAGTCTCTCTACCAGATATCCGAGTCGACGAAAAATTGAATTATGTGGAAGAACCGGAGGCCATAGTTGATCATAAAGTCAAAGTGCTGCGGAATAAAGAAATCAGGCAAGTGAAAGTTCAGTGGAGACATCATAGAGGTCAGGATGCTACGTGGGAATCCGAATCAGAAATGAGAGCAACATACCCTCATCTTTTCACTTAACTGAATTCCGGGACGGAATTCTTTTAAGGGGGAGATGATGTAATACCCCGGGTAAGTCCGTTAGATAATTTAACTTTAAAGTTAGATGTTTAGGGTATGTTTGGAAAAATTATAAGTTTAAGGGTGTTTGGGTTAAATTTGAGAAGTTCAAGGTCTATTTGGTAAGATATGGTTTGATATTACCCCTTAAGTCTTCAGAGGGGTTTCTTATACTGAAATTAGAAAGTGTGTGTGTGCGGGAGTTTTGGAGGCGAAGAAAGCGAAAGAAGGAAAGTTACGGTTTGAGCATCAATCGATTGGGTTAGAAACGATTTTGAGGTTAGTCCCTTTATATTTTGTGTTGGTAATCTGTAATAGAAGATATCTATCGGTTTAGAAGTTATGATTTCAGTAATTGGTATAGATTTCAATCGATTTCTGAGAAATGGAACCGACGGTGTTCTTGAGAGTCCCGGGGAAGTCCCGGTAGACTCCTGGTGCTTTCGACTCCCGGTGTGATGGACTCCCGGTGTAGTAAGTCCCGGTGTGATAGACTCCCGGTGTAGTAAGTCCCGGTGTGGTGACTCCCGGTACTGAGACTCCCGGTGATCGAACTCCCGATACCAATTAGTCCCGGTATTCTGTAGTCCCGGTATTCTGTAGTCCCGGTACTCTGTGTAATCCCTGTGATGGGTTAAGTACAGTGTGTATTGGGACAGTTGGTGATAGGAAATGGTTAGGCTTTATGTGTTTGGTTAGTAAAGCGATGTATGTATCTTAATTTGTTTCAGATTCTGTGGAGTCGTGTTAAGGGATACGATCATTTTGAAAGGAGCTTGCGAGCGTGTGTAATAATCAAGACAGGTGAGTTTTACTTTAAAAACGTTTTTAACTGGAATACGTATATGGGTGGATTGGGATTGAAATAGTTGATGACTATGTGTTTATATGTGAATTATAATATAGTGAGGTATTATATTTACATGAGTATTATAAGGTGTTATAATACGTTGGCCGGGTTTAGGACCGGTGTGTTTGGCTATAGAATCTGTATAGCGTTGTTTGGCTGTAAATGTTGTGCAGCGTTGTATATTATTAGTTGGCTTGCTACCACTAATATGAACAGGAGGAATGAAAAAGGAAAAGTATAAGATATGTGAGCTTAATTGGATGTATATGACTGTGTGGCGTGAATTATATGAATGAAGTTTATATAAATGGTTTTTAAACTGACAGGGATTTATCACTTAGACCATCAGGTCTAACCCTCATTTTGTTTTAAAAATATGTATTCCAGGTGGTGGATCAAGTAAGAGCAAGTAACTAGAGTAACTGATGGATGGCTTGTGTGAAGAACTATAAGATGAAGATTTTGGCTTGTTTAGCAGTTATATCATGATATTAAATGTTATGTATGTAAATAGTACAAAGATTGTAGTATAATGGTTTTCTTTCGATTGTAAAAGACTACGGGACCGTACTTGTAATGTGAAGTTCGTTTGTTATATCTATGTCGTGTTACATTACGTGATATGTTGTGTATTTGGGATTTGGGTTGTTACATAAAGTCCTTCATAATGGTGTTAAATGAGACACTCAATACCCATAAATTATGAGTTACAACACTCCCTCTTTAGGTGTCCTAATTTACACCAACTCACATCTATACTTCTATGTCTTGTATCTTCTGATAATACATCAAACATTCGCCTCGTCAAAACCTTTGCCGGAGAAAAACCCTTTGGGACAAAGCTCTGGTCGAAGGAAAAAATACGATATGGATGTCTTGAGCTCTTCATGCATTGGATAAATGTATGCGCCAAAACACTATACAAGTGTTTGAGTCATCTGACTAGGAAATATGTGCCTCATCAAAAACCTTGCCAAGAAAACCCGGTGGGAAAAAAACTTGGTCGAAGGACAAAAGAGTACACAAAGTCAGTAGTAGAGAGGGAAATAACCATACACGGTGTGCCTCATTAAAACCTTGTTAGAGAAAACCCAGTGGGAAAAAAACTCTAAGCGAAGGACCAAAGAGTGCACCATGGTTAGAAGTATGTTGCTGGATACTCCCCCTGATTTCGATAATACTTGGTGAGAATGGGACCAAATTTATGTCTCGTTAAAAAAACTTTGTCAAGGTAAACCCAATGGGACAAACCCTTGAACTAAAGATAAAAAGAGTACACTAGCATTCAATCGGGATGCTCCCCCTCACATGTATCCAATATGAAGTGAAGATTCACACAACATGGTGTTAAGCATTCATCAGGATGCAATCTTCACTTGCACACAATAAGGTATGTCATTTAGGGTAGCTCAGAGAGCTTCCTAAGTCCAATTGCTTTGACATGTTTTTGGAACGAATACTTTGGCAGTGACTTGGTGAACAAGTCTGCATGATTCTTTTCTGATCCAATATGTTGTACTTCAATCTTTTGAAGTGCTTGTTGTTCATGTGTAAAAAACAACTTTGGCGAGATGTGTTTAGTGGTATCCCCTTTGATGTAACCGTGTTTCGCTTGATCAATAACAGCGGTGTTGTCCTCATAGATGACAATTTGTTCATCGGGATCATGAGCTAAATCACACGTACTTCGAATATGGCCAATAACTGCTCGAATCCATACACACTCTCTAGTCGCCTCATAGAGTGCGAGTAACTCAGAGTGGTTCGTCGAAGTAGCAACTAGAGTCTGCTTACGAGATCTCCAGGATATCACCGTGTTCCCAATGGTAAAGACATAACATGATTGAGAACGTCCCTTATGCGGGTATGATAAGTAACCTGCATCGGCGTAGCCGACAAGGGTCGCGTTGTTTGGAGTACCGATTGCAGTATCCTCACTTTATGACGCGTAGGGATAGAACAAACCCATATCCGTAGTACCCTTAAGGTAACGGAAAATGTCTTTGATGCCATTCCAGTGGCGGCGTGTTGGCGCGTTGCTATGTCGAGCAAGACAATTCACAGCAAATGAAATGTCCGGTCTAGTACATTGGGCCAAGTACAATAATGCGCCTATTGCACCCAGATATGAACACTCGGGGCTCAATATCTCTTCATCGTCTTCTTTTGGACGGAATGGGTCCTTCTTAATATCTAGAGAACGGGCGATCATGGGAGTAGATGGCTATTTTGCATCATGATGACTAAACCGTCTCAACACCTTTTGAGTGTAGTTTTCTTGATGGACTAAAATCCCATCTCTACGGTGCTCGATCTGCAGGCCGAGGCAATACCGTGTCTTCCCAAGATCCTTCATTTCGAATTCCTTCTTTAAGATTTCAGCAGTTTCCACCAACTCTTTCGAGGTTCCTATGAGATTCATATCATCTACATAGACTGCGATAATCGTGTATCCTGAAGTGAATTTCTTTATGAACACGCACGAGCATAGATCGTTATTCAAATATCCCACGCCGATCAAGTATTCACTTAGACGGTTATACCACATCCGTCCAGATTGTTTCAATCCATATAGTGATCGTCTCAATTTAATCGAGAACGAGTTCCGTGGTTGGGAACTACTTGATTCAGACAACTTAAGTCCATCAGGGACTCTCATGTATACCTCTGTGTCCAGATCCCCATAGAGATAGTCTGTAACCACATCCATGAGCTGCATATTCAGTTTTTCGAAAACTACTAAACTGATTAAGTAGCGGAACGTTATTATGTCCATTACGGGAGAATACGTCTCCTCATAATCAACACCAGGACGTTGAGAGAAACCTTGCGCCATAAGGCGAGCTTTGTATCTGACAATCTCATTATTCTCATTACGCTTCCTTACGAAAACCCATTTATTACCAATTGGTTTTACATTGGGTGGTGTGGGAGCGACAGGTCCAAACACTCTTCTTTTCGTTAAGGAATCCAACTCATCCTGGATTGCTTGTTTCCATTGAGGCCAGTCCGTTCTACATTGACATTCAACAATAGTACGTGGTTCCATGTCATCATTGCTCATAATGTCAGTGGCCACTGCGTATATGAACACATCATCGATGACAGTCTCGTTTCGCTTCAAAATATCGTCTAAGCTAGCATACTCGATGGATATTTCTAGGTTATCAGGATGATGAGAAATTGGTGTTTCTTCGGGAACACGTTCCTCTAATACATCTCTATGATCCTTAATGATCTCGTGTGGCAAAACAGATGCAACAAGATTTCTCCTCTTTCGAGGCAGAACATCTTTGGAACCAACCGGTCTTCCTCTTTTCTTGGGAAGAGCGGCGGACTGGACGACCGATGGTAGCGTCCTTTGCACGGTTGGTACAACTGGTGAAACATGTTCAACAGGAACATGGCGTCTCACAGGGACGTCTATCCTTGCAGGCACATTTGCAGCAGGTATATGTGATCTCGTGACATTTGCTAAGTCATTAAATGCGTCTGGTAGCTTATTAGCAACATCTTGTAGACTTAGGATTCGCTGCACTTCCTTATCACTATGTGCAGTAGGGGGATCTTTATGAGACAAAGTGGGTGCATGTCACGTTAATTCACGTCGTTCCACATCAACGTTAACGTGCAAATCTCCCCCTAACGACGGGAAGATTGTCTCATCAAAGTCACAATCCGCATGTCTAGCGGAGAAGAGATCGCCTGTCAAGCGCTCTAAATAGCGTATTATAGATGGGGATTCATAACCGACGTATATTCCCCGTCGTTTCTGAGGTCCAACTTTCGAACGATTTGGCGGCTCTATTGGAACATTGACTAAGCACCCAAACACGCGTAAATGTGAGACATCAGGCTCATATCCAATTACCTGGTACGCAGAAAATGGTTGGGTGGCCATGGGCCTCAGACGGACCAATGTAGCAGCATGTAGTATTGCATAACCCCAAACAGAAATGGGAAGTTTGGTGCGCATGACCAAAGTTCTTGCAATTATCTGTAATCTCTTAATAAGAGCTTCTGCAAGACCATTTTGGGTATGAACATATGCTACATGATGTTCAACATCAATTCCCAAAGTCATGCAATAATCATCGAAAGTTTTCGATGTGAACTCTGCGGCATTATCAAGTCTAATAGATTTTATTGGATAATCCGGATGATGAGCCCTCAACTTAATGATCTGGGCTAGGAGTTTAGGAAATGCTGCATTTCTTGTGGACAACAATGCTACGTGTGACCATCTTGTCGATGTATCAACCAAAACCATGAAATATTTAAATGGTCCGCATGTTGGTTGGACCGGTCCACAAATGTCTCCTTGGATTCTCTCAAGGAAACGGGAAACCACTTTTGTAGGTTTTACATGTAGTGGTTTGAGATGTGTCTTTCCAATTGAGCATGCTTGACATAGGCTTTTTGCATTAATAACAAAATTCTTTCCTCCAAGAGGATGCCCATGAGATGCGTTCATTGTTCGGGGCATCGTATTTTGACCCGGGTGTCCCAGCCGGTCATGCCATAGCATATAAGTGCTTTCATCAATCGGCGCCCGACGAATTATTAGATTGCTTTCAATGTTTTGGATCGTGGTAACATACAAACCACTTGAAAGACATCTCAACTTCTCCAATATACGCTTTTGGTCGTATTGATTGGAGGTAATGTACAGGTATTCAATACCATTTTCTCTAGCAGTTTCAATGTGAAACTTGTTTTCTCGAATATCCTTAAAACTCAACAATGTGCGACTGGACCTTGGAGAATATAAGGCCTCTGAAATGGTTAAAATTGTACCATTTGACAACATGAACTGGGCTTTACCAAAGCCTTCAACAAGGGTCGACGGGCCCGAAATTGTTGTCAATGAGGTTACTTTAGGCGTAAAGTTGATAAAATAACTTTTATTTTTTAGGATAGTGTGGGTAGTACCACTATCAACCAGACAATCAACTGCCCCACAATGCATGCCTAAAAGTAAAAAAATAATTTAAAGTAGGTCACACTAAAAAAATATTCATAAGGAAGTAACTTTAAATTATATCGAGGAAAACTTATTCGGAGAAACAAAACCATAACCCAAAAGAAATATTCGGTGTCCAAATGGAAAACATAATCCAAATGGAGGAAAAAAAATTCCAGGAGCTAAACAATAGCTCAATTATTATAAGATAAAATAACATATCGTTATTATTCTATTTGAGCCACAAAATCAGGAGTCTCAAGACATTTCATCCCGTTCGCTTCGACAACATTTGCTTCGGCTTTTCTTCCCTTATGATAGTTTTCAACTTCTTGGGGAGTAGCCTTACAAGTCCGTTGCATATGACCATAACCACCACATTTGTAGCATAGAGTTTTATCATTAGCATCATCTCTTGCTTTGGGACGACTGGCCCTATTGTTGTTGTTCCTACCACGAGACTGTTTGGGGGCCACAGGTCGTCGGTACGGATGATTTTCCGGACCTCGCTTGGCATGGCGAGTTTTATGCTCACCACGATCCACTGGCTTTCGGGACGACTGGCCCTTGTCTCGATTCCCATGTCGTGGGTGAGGACCACGAACAGTATTAGCATCCGGCATTGGAATTGCCTTTGTCCCAGCGGGACGAGAGTTGTTATTTCTCATTAAAACGATGCTATTTTTCTCATCCAATAATAATTGGGTAATCAACTCGGGGAACGTTTGGAACTTGGATTGACGATATTGCTTTTGAAGCAAGTTGTCAGAGCTAGGAAATGTAGTGTATGTCTTCTCCAATAAATAATTATCAGTCAAGTGTTCACCACAATAATGGAGAAGAGAACGGATTCTACACACTTCGGCATTATACTCGGTAACGGTAGTAAAGTATTGGAATCGCAAATTTAGCCAATCTTGGCGGGCTTCGGGAAGCCATATGGTCTTTTGATGGTCGAAACGCTCTTTCAAAGAGTCCCATAATGCCTTGGGTGAGGTGATTGCTATAAATTCAGACTTCATTGTATTTGATAAATGACGACGAAATAGTATCATGGCCTTAGCATTCATTTCGCGGGTAACTTCAACTTCGCGATCATCCTCATCATAAATAACATCCAATAGGCCTTGGGCATCTAGATGGTTTTGGATATCTTGAGTCCAATCCAAATAGTTCTTGCCGGCGGCATCTAGGATCGGGAATTCAAGTTTGATCGACATTTTTTTCCTACAACGAGAGAAAAATATTAGATTAGTTATCATATAAAACGACGGGTTTATATGTTTATGGTTTTGTATCAGTATAAACTATGTTTCGAAACGACTGGTTCGATAAACACTAGTTTTTTTTATTTAGCACTAACTTTGTTTCGAAGCGACAGGTTCGAGAAACACAAGTTTTGCTATAAGGCTGGATGGTTCTCCTTGATCGATCGACAGGTCGATTGTGAGACACCGATTCAGCGAATATACATAGTATATAAACACATTCGGGGAAAACTATTATTTACTCAACCCCTTTCGGTAGCTCTACTCGAACACAACCAGGAAAGACGGTGAGGGTGGTAAGCGCAAAAGCATTTTAAAAACCGACCTCATTAGAATAGAGATATCCGCCTATATCTTTCCTAGACATCGTATCCAAATAGGTAAGCCTATTTGGAGTTGATTCATAATCTTTCCAACTTAAATGTGTATATATATGGTTCTACAAACTTCATCTCAAAAAAAAACTTTTTAAACATCGAAAAAAAAACATATTGCTAAAAAAAAGGTTGAAGATAATATACATCCGAAAGAATGTTATTTTCTCGACTATACCTATTTGATTAACCATACAAATTCAAAGTTTTTAATAGTAAATTGTACCTTGCTCCGGGTTGAAATGATGATCTACACGAGAAAACAATCTTGTATCCCTCCGTCTTTGAGCGAAAGTGCCGATAACGTGTTGTAAATGGAATTAGCCTACTATAGAGAGAAAACAAGAGAGCCCTTATATTGAAATGAAAAGTGTGTACAATGGTGAGGTCTCAACCTCTTTATATAGTGGAAGGGTTGAGCCAAGACATAATGGAAAAATGGGAGTTACATGACCATTAACTCATACATAAAGTCCTTCATAATGGTGTTAAATGAGACACTCAATACCCATAAATTATGAGTTACAACACATTCATATTAAAAGCAGAAAAATTGATATATACTATTACTAGAAAAATAGTTTCTCATTAAATGTTTAAAATATAACTTAGAAAGATAATTTTACAATTTCGCTTTAATCGTGAGTCCATAACGTTTATGAATTCGTGAAACTGGGAGTGGTGTGATTAGATAAGTATATAAAATCTAATGTTAAAAGTGTAAAAACACAAAAGATAAAAGAAAACAATTTTTTTTTAAAATAATTTTGAAAAAAAATCACGTTTTAGAAAAAAAACGTGCGTTGCAGCGCGTCATGACGTGAGCAGCGCCTTATAAAAACGCTACGAGTCATTTCATAATGGCGAATACAACGTCTTGCGCCATATAAAAAAATGGATGTTCTTGTATTTTGCTAAAATAAAAGTGAAATCATAAACAAAAAAGCTGGAAAAAGTCTCAAAATCAACAAATAAACTTTAAAAGATCACTAGAAATGGTAAGGACAAAGAAAATGATGTGAATATAATATAGGAAGACGTAAACAAAAACGACGCTTTGGCCGAGTGGTTAAGGCGTGTGCCTGCTAAGTACATGGGGTTTCCCCGCGAGAGTTCGAATCTCTCAGGCGTCGTATTATTTTTCTTTTTTCTTCAATTTAATTTTTAAAACTAACTTGCTAAAAATGGTTTTTTAATGCCAATCTCCAAATTCTTTAATGAGACTGCACTCATTTGGTCTGCTCTCTGGTTTAGTTTTCGGTATTTTGTCAATTAACTTACCGGGTGAACATAACAAGAAGCGGGAATCTTACTCGTTAAGAGACCAGACCGTTCACCAAACGATTACCAGCAAGAGTCATCACTCTCATCTACCTTATGGGGTAATATTCCCGACCATCAAATTGATTGATGGTAAGCACTTACCGGGTAAGAGTAATTACCTTTTATTTACCGCGTTTGACTCTCGATCCATGTCTTCTCTCTTACCGGGTAAGAGTCTCGTTCTTTGTTATATTCACCCGGTAAGGCAATTGAATCAGTAAGTACTTACCAGATAAGTGTTTAGTAAACATATCCTTGTACTCTCCGAAAGATGGGGAAAATGCACAAAAGCAACCCAAATATTTATTAAACCATCGATTCCACAATAAATCGTTTAGCCTGTCCACCATCATTCGAAGTTTAATCAACAAATTTTACTTCCCACTTCTCCAAAATCAACCTCAACTACAAAAAGAAAAACATATCTTTCGTAAAATTTCCCGATTTGATCTTGGATTTTGGATTCGACAAAGAAAAGAGGTTCAAATGAGTAATCATAAGTAGGGGTGAGCAAAACCCGCCCAACCCGAATACACGAACCGACCCGATCCGAGATTTTCACCAAATTACCCCAACCCGAAAACCCCAACCCGACAGTCCCGATCCCCGTATTTATTTCCGGGTTAGTAGGATCGGGTTGGGTCCAAGGATTGCCACCCGACCCGACCCGAAATATCCGAATTTTAATTAAAATTTAATTTTTTAAATAAAATAAAATATAATATACCTAATATTTCCCAAAGGCCAAATCGTATTCTGTTCAGTCCAAAAATGTATAAAGTATAATTGTGTTACTTAAAGTCTTAAATAGTTAATTGTGTTTCATATTTGTGTAAAATGTAAAAGCCCAAAATCAGTCCAAAAAAAACAGCTTTAAAATATGAGAGTTTGAGACCAAAAACAACTTTAAAATATGCCAAAAACAACCCAAAAACAAATGACAATGGGCCAAAAAGCCCAGTCTGGAGGTGAGGCCCAACCCGTGTTACCCGACCGACCCGAACCGGCCCCGAAATCCGATATCCGATGTTTATATCGGACAGTTTTCAGGTGGTCTCCCCATGCCCCGAAACCCGATCGGGTGGTGGGTTTTTGGGCCCCGACCCGCCCGAATGCTTACCCCTAATCATAAGCGTATAGAAGATCACCACCATCCAACTACAACAAGCACGCTCAGAAGATCGAAAACGAGGCCAACATCATATTTTGCAATAAGTGGACGTGTAAATCTACGAGAGACAAATTTACCAAACATACCACTTGCACGCTATTGCATAATTACATTCTCAAGTGATTGTATTTCTAGAACTCTCAGTCATTGTTATGTACAGAAATATAACGCTTATATTTTTTTTTGGAAAGGGTATTCCAGGCACAGCCCGGACTAATCCCTGGCAATTTTGACACTTAAAGATGTCTTATAAATGTTGAGGATGCCTGGAATCGAACCCTAGGTAGATGGGATATTCCACCACATCACCCAAGGCGATCAACCACTGCGCTACAACCTGATTGACAACGCTTATATTGTTGGATGTTGCATTACTACAATGATAAAAGCAAGCACGATGGGTTGAATTCGATGTTAGACTTAGAGATGCACAAAAAACCCGAAGCATGCGACGGAAAAGCCAGAGAAAGGAATGCTTGAAGCCAAGTTCAAGTTCAAAGTCCCAATCGGGCCACATTTTCTCCAAAGCCCAATTCTCACGTATGAATACAAGCCCAAAAAAGTTTGGGATCTTTTTTCGTTTAGAGGGAGGGCTTGCACTAACTACCACCGTGTAATTTAGAGACGGCCAAATAGGCCCAAACCGAGACTGACTTGGGACCGGTTTGGGCCTGCCGACTTTCATCCAAAAACAAGGCACGACCCGCGACATGCTTGATTTTTTATATAAAATTTATTTTTAAATTTACTTTTTATTATATTTTTAAATAGAGACTTATTTGTTAGTGTATTTGGTTGACCCGATTATAATGTTCAAAAAATATTTTTTATAAGTAACTAATCAGTTTAAAAAAAAGAAATTTAAGGGACCGGGACTGGTTACGCCGGATCCGACGGACCGGTTAGGAGATCACTATTTATGATCGGGATTGATTGTAGGTCCGGCCCAGGAGCGATTTTTGGCCATATCTACGGTGCATTGACAAGAACTATGTACTAGATATCCTATCAAATGGTCTATAATTTCCCTTCCGTTTGCAAAAAATTCGAACATTGACGTTTCATAATAATCAGTGGCGGATGCCGTGTATAGTTAGTGGGAGGATGGGACCCCATTAAAAAGATTTTTTTTGAAAATGTTAAGTTAAAAATATAGATTTCCCAACTTTCTACCCTAATGCCCCCCAGTAATTTTCCGCCCGGAACCCCATCAACCAAAAAAAAATTGTTTCGAAAGCAGCCAAAAACTACTCTCGAAATTGACTAAAAAACCAAAAAAAATCCCTCAAAATCCAAAAAAAACTTAAATATCTCTTAAAATACACAAAAAAAACTTTATAAAGCCCTCAAAACGTTGGATTTAGGCTAAAAATATATCGGGTAACTTTACGGACATTTAAGCTACCTTAAAGGGGACCCTAGTAAGAAAAAAAAATCATATATCCGCCACTGATAATAATGAAGTTAATATCAAGATACATTTTTCCGAAAGAAATAATGTGTAACAATATTATCAATTATGCATGACAATAGAAGTTTAGGACTATATTTTACCCAAAGCCACATTACACTTGTTAGGACAACGTCAAGGAAAACAACTTTAATAAGCACACCGGTAATAAACAGTTTTTAGTGTTTTGATGGGAAAATATTGTTTATACTGGTATGACACCGGTAACAAAGAGCTTTTGATAAGTCACTTTGTCTAACTTATTAACTTATTTGAAATAACTTATTATTTATTTTGTCATTTTACATGTATAAGCAATTAGAACACACCCTAAAAACAACCACTTGGGTTGTGGTGTAGTGGCAAAACCTTTGGGGGATGTAGTGGAAACTCGTCTACTCAGGGTTCAAATCCAGGCACTGTCAAAGCCCTTGTGGCCATGGAGGTTCACCTGCGATGACTTCAGGCCATTCGTGGTCGCCTAGGGATTAGTCGGTACGCGTAAGCTACCCGGGAAATTCACGGTTACGGATAAAAAAACACCCTAAAACCAACTTATCAATTTATTACGTTTTGGTACTATCAAAAACTAGTCTAAACATTTTTTTTATATAAAACTCCGGTTTAATACCACATAAGTTGATATATAACAAATAGTTTAGTGGGAATCCTACAACGAATTTTCAATAATAGAGGTGGGGCCAAATCCTAAGACGTCTAAAAGTCATGTCTATGTCAAGACTAAAAAAGCTCTTACCATGTCATTTATCTGATCAGATGAATACAACAAAGACTAATAATATTACCTGGTAAGAGCGATGATAAAAGTGAAGACCGGTAAATGATGGTGAAAACTTTTACCCAATAAACATTATTAGATAAATTGTTGCATATAATATCATATTGATGGACTACAATGTTACCTGGTAAATTAAGTATGAGTGTTGATTTTACAGGTAAGTGTTTATCGAATAAACACCCGTTTAGTGAAGTGTCTTTTTAAAAAGAAGTGACTAGTGGGCCGTTTACCAAACGCTTACCCGGGTAAGCACTTACCAAGTCACATTACCTTACCAGATAAATATAGTAAGAACCAAGAATCTTACCCGTAAGAGCGACTCAAGGACCAAGGATCTTACCCGGTAAGTGTGGACGATGACTCTTACCACGGTTAACGGTTACCGGGTAATTGTTGTCTATGATGGCGTTTTAGTGGACTAAAATCTTACCCAGTAAGTAAGTGATAGTGTTAAATTTTACCGGTAAATGTTTACCAGGTAAGTGTTTGATAAACGGCCTATAACATGTGAGGACACTTAATAGATAATATTAACGGACATTAGGGTTAGAGACAAATGGGGAAAACAAATTCAAATAAAGAGAGTTCTAGTGTAATTTCTGAATTGTGATGGCTATTGACAGAATTTGACATAGCGAGGGACAATTATATAATTTACTTTTCTATTTTGATTTTGTGAAACAAAAAATTAGGGACACTTAGGGGCCGTTTTCAAAACGCTTACCCGGGTAAGTGCTTATCAAGTCATATTAGCTTACCGGATGAATATGACAAGGACTAAGAATCTTACCCAGTAAGAGCGGAAGCAAGGACCGGGAGTCGAAAGCAAGGACCGAGAGTCTTACCCGGTAAGTGAGTGCGACGACTCTTACCACGGTTAGCGCTTACCGGCTAAATTTTTGCATACGATGCCATTTTGGTGGACTAAAATCTTACCCAAGAATTAGATGATAGTGTTGAATTTTACCGGAAAGCACTTACCCAGGTAAGTGATTAGGTAAACGACCCCTTATTCAAATGTTTGCTCGACAATTATTTGATGCTACGGGTTAACACTTCTATTTACCTAACTGGGTAAGATTATAGTCCATTAAAACGACATTGAATACAATAATTTACCTGGTAACCAAGTAAGGGGCCGTTTACGTAATCACTTATCCGGATAAGTGCTTACCGGTAAAATTCAACACTATCACCTACTTCCCGGGTAAGATTTTAGGCTACCAAAATGGCATCGTATGCAACAATTTAGTCGGTAAGCGCCAACCGTAGTAAGAGTCGTCGCACTCACTTATCGGGTAAGACTCTCGGTTCCTTGCTTTCGACTCTCGGTCCTTGCTTCCGCTTTTACTGGGTAAGATTCTTGGTCCTTGCCATATTTATCTGGTAAGCTAATGTGACTTGGTAAGCGTTTTGTAAACGACCCCTAAGAGTCGTTACCCTCACTTACCGGGTAAGACTCTCTGTCATTGTCATTGATTTTATCGGATAAGATTTTTGGTCATTGACATGTTCATCCGGCAAGGTAGGTGACTCAGTAAACGTATCAGTCAAACATTTGATTACCAACCCCTTAATATCATATTTGTGCTCGAAAATTTGTTTTGCAATTGATTTAGTTTTCTTAACGCATTTCATATTTGTATACATGATTTGTTGCAAATTATTACATAAATGTTTACGAGTTATAAAACTGATAAAATATGACTTTATGAATAAATCATGTCGAAATTTCACTACAAATTATAACTTAAGGTTACGGGTGTCATACACACATGATATCCACATGAAAAAACCGCATGGCCCATATACACACACACACACATATATATAGGGGTGGTATCGGGTACAAACCAAATAGATTGTACAAACTGTACAAACTTATCTCCACCAATCACGTAACTTCTTTTTTTATATCCATAAGGGTATTTTAGGGCTTTTAGCATATTTTTTCATCTCCACCAATCACGTAACTTTTTTTTATATCCATAAGGGTATTTTAGGGCTCCACCGAAAAATATAGATTCATGAAGCCAAATTATATATTCATGAAGCCAAAATATATATTCATGAAGCCATGAAGCCAAATTATATATTCATGAAGCCAGATTATCAGATTCATGAAGCTAGATTGAGTTTGTAGGGGTTTGTACAATCCATTTGGTTTGTATTTGATACCCAGCCTATATATATATATGGACATATTCAAACGAGAAGACAGTCAATTTACGAGAAGACAAGAAAAATGTGGGCCACATACTCCATTAATTAGAAAATAACATAAAGAATAGAAAATATTTTAAAATTAGAATAATTATCATTTTAAATTAGATAAATCTTTAAATATCTCATATATCTTTTAAATTTTTTTATTTTTTTTATCAACTTTTATATTTTTCTTTGTAGATATACTTTTGATTAAACATCATAATTTTCATCAAATATCACATGTAATTTCCACCATCAGTTTATTATCTTTTTCACTATTTTATCTATAATTTTTGGATTCACGTTTTTAATCACATGTGATTAACTTCGTTTAATATATTATTTATAACGTATCACATATGATCCGGTGATTTTTTGTACATATCACATATGATAATATACCTCGAATATAAAAGACGTATACTTACAAAAAAAATTATTAATATAAATATACATAATCACATATGATTAACTAAAATATCTACGATAATCACATGTGATAATATACATAATCACATGTGATAATATGATATGTACAAAAATTCACATATAGTGGATCACATGTGATACATATAATAAATCATTTGTTAAATGAAATTAATCACATGTAATTCAAGATAAAAAAAAAGAGTAAAATTTGTGAAAAGAAATAATGAATTGATTGTGGATATCATATGTGATATTTGATCTAAATTGTGATTTTTTTTTTATTAAAAGTGTATCCAGATTTTTTATTACATAAAACTTAATTAAAAGATTATGAATTAATTGAAATTAAAATATAAATAAATCTAAACGATATAATGAAAGTTTAAGAGTTTATCAAATTTAAAATGATAATTATCCTAATCTCTAAATTTATTTTTAATTTTTAATTTATGGTATTTTTTAAATTAATTAATGGATTATGTGGCTCATATTCCTTCTTGCCTTCTCGCATATTTGGGCAAAGTCATCTCACCCCTTTGCCAACTGAGCTACACGCCAGAGGCAACCTTCTCGCATATTAGTTTGCTTCTCGCATGATACTCCCTCCCTCCCTCTCTCTCTCTCTCTCTCTATATATATATATATAGAGAGAGAGCCCTTTCATCTGGACGGTATGCACTTGTGCATACAAGTAAATAGTTGACTTTTTGGTTTTATGCACAAGTGCATTATGCATTTGTGCATATATGCACAAATGCATGTTACAAATAACCTGTATGCACAAGTGCATACCGTCCAGATGAAGGGCTCATAGGGTGTTCTTTAGTTTTCCGTTTTTTTAGGTTTTCCCTTGAACCTGACCCTATATATATAGGGTCATTATCCATTGCAAACCAGTTAGTTTATGCAAACTTTGCAAACCACTATATTAGGAAACAACAGATATATTTATGGTAATTATTATGATTCATTAATAATGATTGTAATATATATGGAAGATGATAACGTTCATTAATTACGACCATGACTTTAGATTAGGAAACATAATAAAATCAGATATTGATTAGAGTTGATGAACGGCTAAGATTGGTTTTCACAGTTTGCACAAACTAACTGGTTTGCAACGGATAATTCGCCTATATATAGAGAGGGAGGTTCAAGGGAAAACCTCAAATAATTAGAAAACTAAAGAACAACCTTATAGGCCTAGGATTAGACAAAGCAAGGGTTAATATTGTTAATGGTAATTTTGTAAATAAAAGTAAAGTCAAGGGCATATCAATATATTAATTAAGCTGTTGAGGGTAAAATTGGAAAAAAATAAAAGCCTCACATTTAAGAAACCCTACTCTCTTCTCTCTCCTCACAACCTCAAACCCTACCCTCTTTTCTCTCTTCTCTACAGCCGCCACCACCGTCAGCCGCCACCATCGCCGCCCGCCACCGCCGCCCGCCACCACCACCTCTTTTCTCTCTTCTAGCTCCGGCGCCGCCACTCCACCGTCTCCCCATCAACGTCGACGAAGCCTTCTCCACCGAACTGAAGAAGCAACATCAAGGATTCCGGAAACGTACCTCCACCACCTCCGACCACCACAGCCGCCGTCGTCACAACCGCCACCAGATCTACCGACAACGACTTGTTTCATGACCGGACCCTCTCTTCTCTCTCCTCACAACGTCAAACCCTACCCTCTCTTCTCTCTTCTCTACCGTCAGCCGCCACCACCGTCGGCCGCCACCACCTCCGACCACCACAGCCGCCGCGAAGGTGTGCGAGCTGTTAATTTCAACTTTTTTTTGATAGATCTTTACATCGATTTTTGCTTTTATGGATGATCTCATTGATTTGCTTATGAAATTTGAGCTGTTAATTTCAACTTGAGCATTGCTATTTATGAGTTTTACATCGATTTCTACATTGATGTTTATGTGTTTTGATCGATCTCTACATCGATTTTTGCTTCTATTGATGTTCTTGTTGATTTGTATCAAATTTGATGTAATATGCACAAGTGCATAATATGCACAAGTGCATTAATATGCACAAGTGCATATATATGCACAAGTGCATATCTATATTTCGATTAAGTTATCCAGATTATGAGCTTTTTTCTGCAATTTCTAGATCTGTGCATATATATATGCACAAGTGCATAATATGCACAAGTGCATAATATGCACAAGTGCATAATATGCACAAGTGCATATATAGACTTGTTGTTTATCGTTTTTTTATATACTTGTTTGTTTTTAAATTTGGATCAGATTGCAAGTTTTAGAATTGAAAACCACTAAGTAATATGTGATTTCTTGAAGTTTGGGAGTCGATGGCAAGCATCGCCGGAAAACCGTGAACTCGCCGGAATCTGCAGTTTTCGCTGGACGCCGGAATCTGCAAGTTTTCGTCGGACGCCGGAATCTGCAAGTGTTCGCCGGAGAACCGTCAACTCGCCGGAATCTGCAAGTGTTTGCCGGAAAACTGTGATCTCCATAAGGAAACGATTTGTGCCTTTGTTGTATTTTCCATATATGATGTAGTGCTCAAATTACCTTTGTACCCTTTTCCTTAATTCTAATTAGTTTAATTGTTATTATTAATACCCTTTGGATCATGTTGAATCAATGCCTATAAAGGTGTTCTTTAGTTTTCTAGTTATTTGAGGTTTTAACCTTTTACAAACCAGTAAAAGGTTAAAACTTCATGCAACCCTCATCTAAACCATTTAGCTCATTCATTATGCAGACGTTAGATTGATTACAAGATTGCATCAATGATTACTGGTTTCATGTATAGTATTTTATTAAATGCATACACTAACATGAAATGCATATTATTTTATAAAAGTACCACATTCATATGATACATCACATGATCCATTATTATAAAAGTGTAGAATGAAAAACCAATATAATTCCTTGGAGGAAAAAATCCTAGTATTTAATTGTGGTTGTGACTTGGTTATGATTTACCTTTGTAAAGCACAAATATAAAAATCTATAAAACATTACATATATACAATAATAAATTATAAATTTTAACTTTAATTTAATATAACAACTAAGGGCATCTACAATGGAACCATAAAGGTTGTGGCGTACTGGTTAAGGTCCTGGGGGATGTGGTGGAATATCCCATCTGCCCAGGGTTCTAATCCAGGCGTACACAACAATTGTGGCCACTGAGGTTTAATCAGGACTGATGTCTTAAAAAAAATAAAAATATATAAAAAATGTGTTAGTCCCACCATAATATATTTCTCTCTCTTTTGCCCTCACATTCATTTTTTCAAAGACTTGAGGAACATCAAGTGTTTGATGAATAAAACCATTTTCAAGTCTTTGTCTCCAATGATCAAGTCTTGTTCAAGTCTTCTTCAAGCAATCATTGAAGATGCTCTAAATACTTATTGTAGAATGCGCAAATATATAAAAGTTTTGGTTTTGTGGTCCAAAGAAAATTATGACTCAAACATCAGCAACAAAATTATTGGGGTGAAAAGAAAAGGTGTTGGGGGAATTCGAGAAAGAGATGAGGAAGAGGTGATCGTAAGAACTTGGATAAACGCAGAGATCGTGTGAGAGCTCGCTTTCCGTAAGAGATATTTCGACCCTATATGCCTGGGTATCACGAAATTCTCTAGGGGATAATCTCTTTGTTTCGGTGTCTCGATCAAGGCAATGATCGATTCATACTTATACACCTTTAGAGAGTTGTAACCGACCTATATTGATACTGGTAATAATATCCCACTTAATGGGATTGATTGCGGAATTAATGACGGGAGTTACAAATGAGAAAAGCCTTCCAGACTCCGGCGCTACTTTCGTGCTAGTTCAACTAGCGCCAAAAGGAGCGCGGGCAACATTCCAGAGCTTGGCGCTACTTTCGTGCTAGTTCAGCTAGCGCCAAAAGGAGCGCGGGCAACATTCCAGAGCTTGGCGTTACTTTCGTGCTAGTTCAACTAGCGCCACAACTAGCCCCGACACCCAGCTCATGAAACCACTTTGTAACTTGTCGATTTTAACCGTCCAACAATCCCGGGTTCTAGTTAGCTTACACGAGTGTGCACTCCACACCTCCTAACTCATGTTATAGCTTAGCCAACAACCCCATTATTACCTTTGTGAATCCAATTACACAAAATGACCGATGATTTCACTAAAATCACCAACATTCCTCCCCCATTTTAGTGCAATCCTTGATTCACAAATAAAATTACAATACAGGTAAACAAACTCATGCATAAATGAAAATATCTAAAAGATTGAATTTCCATCTTAGTACATTACACATTTCAAATACTCGAGAATCCGGGTGTCCTAAGGATTGAACCCGTCAACCCATTTGAGTACCAGAAAATAACATACACATGAATTAAAAGACTCTCTAACGTATAAACTTGACACTATACCGGCCATGTGTCCTTATCCATTCGTGAGTGCATCAAAGCCAAGTCCAAGCTTCTTGAAGCGGCCACACTTCCCACTCATATAAGTAGTTCTTTTCCTCATGCACCTGCACATGCATTTTTACAAAAGAACAATTACCTCATTCACTTGCAGTATCGAGCACACACCTTGGGATGACCGTCTTGTGCTCCAATCTCTTAGAGTGAGCTTCCCCATTGAATTCAACTTCTAACGTTGTATTAGAAGGGAATTGGGTATCTCACCGTTAGAGATTTAGATGGACTTTAATCCCATCCCTATCACCGACTTGTGAACCAAGTCCCTAACTAACCCCTTCGTCAAGTGGTCCGCTAGATTTTGTTGCGACCGAACAAACTCAACCGAAATCACCCCATTCGTGATTAGCTCACGAATCATGCTATGTCTAACACCTAAGTGTCTAGACTTGCCATTATACACTTGGCTATAAGCTTTAGCCAAAGTTGCCTCACTATCACAACGGATAGAAATGGGTGATATTGGTTTCGGCCATAATGGAATTTCATGGACCAAATTCCTTAGCCATTCCGCCTCTTTACCGGCAGCGGCTAATGCCACAAATTCCGACTCCATAGTCGAACTCATGATGCAAGTTTGCTTCTTGGAAGCCTAAGAGATGGCACCACCCCCAAGCAAGTACACCCAACCACTCGTGGAAGAGTGATCTTCCAAATTGGTAATCCAACTTGCATTTGAATATCCCTCCAAAACCGAAGGAAATCCGACATATGACAAACCATAATCAATGGTTTTCTTCAAGTATTTGAATACTCGTCTTATCGCTTGCCAATGATGAATACCAGGATTACTAGTATATCTACTCAACTTTCCTATGGCAAATGCGATATCCGGCCTAGTGCTTGTCATGGCATACATCAAGCATCCTATAGCCTTTGAGTACTCGAGTTGTGACACCGCTTCACCCGAATTAGGCATAAGCTTCACACTCGGATCCCATGGGGTACTCACTGGAGAACAATCAAAGCAATTAAATTTCTTTAATACTTTCTCAACGTAATGAGATTGCGTAATTGCAATCCCTTTGTTCTCACGCTTGATCCTTATACCAAGGATCACTTTCGCCTCTCCCATATCTTTCATGGAGAAACTCAACGACAAAAACTCTTTGGTTTTCCCAACTTGATTTTGGTCGGTGCCAAAGATCAACATGTCGTCAACATATAAGCAAATGATTACACCGTTACCGGAAGAATCAAATTTGCTATATACACACTTGTCCGCTTGGTTTATCATAAAACCGTTGGACAAGATAACCTCATCAAATTTCTGATGCCATTGTTTGGGTGCTTGTTTCAGCCCATACAATGATTTTACAAGTTTACACACCTTATGCTCCATTCCGGGCATAACAAAGCCTTCCGATTGTTTCATGTAAACTTCCTCCTCCAAGTCACCATTCAAGAATGCCGTTTTGACATCCATTTGGTGAATCACCAAATTGTGAATAGCGGCTAAGGCTATCAACAATCTAATAGTGGAAATTCTTGCAACCGGGGCATATGTATCAAAATAATCGATGCCTTCCCGTTGCCTAAAGCCTTGGATCACTAATCGAGCCTTGAACTTGTCGATTGACCCATCCGCTTTCATCTTCCTTTTGAAGATCCACTTGCAACCCAAAGGTTTACAACCCGGTGGCAAGTCCGATAACACCCAAGTATTATTCCCCATGATGGAGTTCATTTCATCATGTATTGCTTCTTTCCAGAAAGCAATATCTTGAGACTTCATAGCCTCATCAAATGATTTTGGATCCTCCTCAACACTATAACAGTAAAGGAATTGGGATCCAATCTCATCTCTTGATCCCTCTACCAAGTACACTTGGAAATCGGGACCAAAGGATTTTTCAATCCTTCCTCTTTTGCTCCTTCGAAGCATCGGAGATTCGGTTGGAACAATTGCTTGTTCTCCAACCTCACTAGTTTCACTAGTATTTGGAACTATGTCCTTAGGCCTCGGCATTGAAGAGAATCTAGTCTCATCAAATATCGCATCTCTCGATTCTATAACGGTGTGAATCGCTATAGAATCATTAGGTTCAATAACATAGAACCTATAAGCCTTGGAATGCTCGGCATATCCAACAAAGATGCAATCAATGCCTTTCTCACCCAAAGTCTTCCTTTTGGGTTCGGGTAGTCGAACGACCGCTCGACAACCCCAAACTCGAATATAACTCAAGTTCGGCCTTTTCTTGAACCAAAGTTCATATGGGGTAATCTTGTTCCTTTTATTGGGAACTCGATTCAGCAAATAACAAGCCGTTAGCATGGCTTCACCCCAAAATCCATCACTCAAACCCGAGTAGGATAACATAGAGTTCACCATTTCTTTGAGAACTTTATTTTTCCGTTCCGCCACACCATTTTGCTGTGGTGTATAAGGCGCCGTAGTCTCATGAATGATTCCTACGGTTTGGAAAAACATGGGGTCGTAATACTCCCCACCACGATCGGTACGTAAACACTTTACTAAGCCATTCATTTGCAATTCAACTTCCATTTTAAAAACTTTAAATTTAACCAACGCTTCATCTTTTGAATGTAACAAATAAACATAGCAAAAACGTGAAGCGTCGTCAATAAAAGTGACAACATACTTTTTATTACCAAAAGACGGAGTCGAATGCAAATCACAAAGATCACTATGAATTAAATCAAGTACCGAAGAGTCCCTTTTCACGTTAGGAAAAGGTTGTCTAGTGATCTTTGTTAACATGCAAGTTTTACACTTATCAGACTTAATATCAAAAGCCGGAATAAGACCGTCTTTTGACATTTCAACCATCCGTTTAAAATTAACGTGACCAAGTCTCGCATGCCATAAATTAGAATCAACACAAACATTATTTGCAATAAAAACAGAATTTGAAACAACATTCATTTTATTCAAATTCAACATAAACATATTATTAAGCAAATAACCAAATCCTACAAAAGAGCCACCCTTTGACAAGATAAACTTGTCCGACTCATAAACTTGCCTATACCCTAACTTATTCAAAATACTATCGGAAACCAAATTCTTTCGAATTCGCGGTACAAACAAAACATTAAAAAGTTCAACTATTTTGCCAGAACTAAATTCTAGCCTAACTAAGCCTCTTCCAAGAATGGGAGCCATCGACTCGTTTCCCATGCGAAGCATTGATCCGTCTTCAACCGGTTCCAAAGAAGTGAACCAACGACGATCTTTGCACACATGACTTGTAGCACCCGAGTCGATCCACCAAGCAACATCATCATCCTGCACATAAAATGATTCGGATATCAGTGGCACATAATCCAAATTTGAATTAAAACCAAAGTCAAGAAACTGACCTTGCCGTGGGTTTTGATCCTTGGATCCTTGCCCACAACCACTTGCGCTTGCACCATTCTTGTTCTTGACAACCCGACAATCCCGCTTGAGATGGCCGGTCATCCCACAGGTCCAACATGTTAAAGTAACATTTTTATTGGGCCCTTTCTTAGCATCATTGAACTTCCGTTTTCCTTTGAACTTGTTAGATTTCCCCTCTTCCACCATGTTCACCGAAGGTGCAGAAACCTCTTTAATCTTAGGTTTCTCAGCCTCTTGCGCCCGAAGAGATTCCTCTATGCGCAAGTGACTACCGAGTTGTACAAGAGACAACTCTTCCTTCTTGTGTTTCAACATGTGTTTAAAGTCTTTCCAAGAGGGAGGCAATTTATCAATTATGCTCGATACGGAGATGGATTCATCCATCTTCATATTGTGTTGAGCATATTGGCCTAGAATGCGAAGGAGCTCATTGTATTGCTCCATCACCGGCCTTGAGTCCACCATTTTGTAATTGTTAAAATTACTAACGAGGAACTTCTTACTAGAAGCATCCTCGGCCATGTATTTTGACTTGAGAGAGTCCCATAGCTCTTTAGCGGATTCAACATTTTGATAGATATCAAAGAGGGAGTCACACATACCGTTTAAGATGTGGCCATGACAAATGTAGTCGTCGTTCTTCCATTTGCCGCGACGTCGGGTTACCTCCAATGTTTCGTTCTCCATCACCTCCGGCATTGGGGTGCTCAGCACGTACACGACCTTCAACGTCGTCAGCAAGAAGTGCATCTTATTTTGCCATCTACGGAAATCAACGCCTTCAAACTTCTCAAGTTTAGTGAACTTGGAAGTCATGTCTCTCACAGACTGATCATTCGCCATCTCTCTCGTGATAAGCAATTATCTCTTACGATTGTTGGGGGAATTCGAGAAAGAGATGAGGAAGAGGTGATCGTAAGGACTTGGATAAACGCAGAGATCGCGTGAGAGCTCGCTTTCCGTAAGAGATATTTCGACCCTATATGCCTGGGTATCACGAAATTCTCTAGGGGATAATCTCTTTGTTTCGGTGTCTCGATCAAGGCAATGATCGATTCATACTTATACACCTTTAGAGAGTTGTAACCGACCTATATTGATACTGGTAATAATATCCCACTTAATGGGATTGATTGCGGAATTAATGACGGGAGTTACAAATGAGAAAAGCCTTCCAGACTCCGACGCTACTTTCGTGCTAGTTCAACTAGCGCCAAAAGGAGCGCGGACAACATTCCAGAGCTTGGCGCTACTTTCGTGCTAGTTCAACTAGCGCCAAAAGAAGCGCGGGCAACATTCCAGAGCTTGGCGCTACTTTCGTGCTAGTTCAACTAGCGCCACAACTAGCCCCGACACCCAGCTCATGAAACCACTTTGTAACTTGTCGATTTTAACCGTCCAACAATCCCGGGTTCTAGTTAGCTTACACGAGTGTGCACTCCACACCTCCTAACTCATGTTATAGCTTAGCTAACAACCCCATTATTACCTTTGTGAATCCAATTACACAAAATGACCGATGATTTCACTAAAATCACCAACAAAAGGGAATTTAAAAGTTGTCCTTGTACATTCATTTTTCTAAAACGAAATGATTGATCTTATATACAAAGGTGTAAACGATTCAAGATTTTTATCGAATATTGCAAATTACTATTCAATTCAAGCTCGAGCCTGGTATTGCAAACTGATCTAAAATAGGTTTGCTTCACATCAGGGGCGGACCCATAAAATTTTTCATACGGTGGCACCATATAATATAGACAAGAACCAATTACAAAAAGCACGGTTTTTATCGACGTGTTTTCATCTTTTTACCGGCTTTCAATATTGTCTGATGAGTTTTTATCCTAATTTCACCGTTTCGAGGGATTCGCATAACTTTTTGCTTGATTTCGAAAGATTTTTAAGTTTCTTTATCGATTTCAAGGAATTGTTTTCCCTTTTTGGTTAACTTCAAGAGTTTTTTCGATTTTTTGTTGATTTCAAGAGTTTTTTTTGGTTTTTTGGTTGATTACGAGGTAGGGTTGCATCTTCTTGAAGTTTCCAAAATAATACGGTAGCACCTTTCAAAACGATATAGTTGCACCTTTCGCGTAACTAATTTTTTTTACCCTTCGCCGAAGAAATAACACGGTAGCACGTGCCACCGTATACGCCATGCTAAGTCCGCCCATGCTTCACATTTGAAATAATACATAAAATAGCACCTGTTATTTCACATAATCTTAGTTTTTACAATTTTTAACCCTTTTTTATTTCTATTTAGTTTAGCCCCATACGATATTTGATAAATTAAGTTTGGGGAATAAACAATTTTTTTTAATTTATTAGGTAATAAATGCCATATTTTATAGAGTAAACTCTACTTTTGGTCCCTGAGGTATAGTGATTTTTTTGAAAGCAACCCCTGTGGTTTCATAAGTCGAGTTGTTGTCCTCATGGTTTTGATTTTACGCTAGATTTGGGACCTGGTCACTAACAGGGTTAAAAACACCCGTTAGTTTCAGGGGCATTTTCGTCATTTCACCATTTTGTCCTATTTTTGTAATTGTATTTGTTTCTTCTTAATTCTATCAAAAGTAGCAAACTTTAGGGACCAACTTGTAATTGACTCTTTTGTAGTATATCACCCACCATCCACCACTACCACCCACCATCCACCACTACCACCCACCATCCACAACCACCACCCACCATTACAACCACCATCCACCACTACCACCCACAATTACAACTACCACCCACCATCCACAACCACCATCCACCATCCCAATCCACCCACCATTACAACCACCATCCACCATCCCAATCCACCCACCATTACAATCTTTAGCGATTTGGATGTCTCTGTTTTTCAAACGAACACTCACACTCACACACACACACACACACACACACACACACACACATATATATATATATATATATATATATATATACACATATATCTTCAAGAAATCAACAACAACAACAACAAGTTGTTTTCTTTTTTGAATTTCTGAAATGGGTTTTGATTACCACATGCATTTACCGCGTTTTTAAGAAATCTTGTTTTCCAAAATCTGTTTTTGATTTCAGAAATTTCAATGGGGTTTTGTGGTTCTTGAAACTCCGGTGGTAGATTGCGGTTGTCGGCGGTGGTTGGTTGTGTTTAGATGAAAGGGATGCCCTTACCCTGTGAATTTGAGAGGAAGGGGGTGGTGGCGTTACGACAGCACACGACGGTGGTGAGAGGAGTCGAGACGGCAGATGCGGCGGTGGTAGGAAGGGAGGCGGAGGCGGCGGTGGTTCGTCGGAGGAGAGACGAAGAAGATTACCTGACTTTTTATTATATGTGAGTGTGTGCTTTGGGAAGAAGATGAAGAGAGAAAGAGAGTGGTGGCTGGTGGCCGGAGTTTCTGGTGGTGGCCGGAGATGTAGTTGGGGGAGGAGGAAGACGGGTTTGATCCCTGTGATGAGATTAACAGGGTTTAGGTTTATATATATATATATATATATATATATTAGAAGTGTTACAATTTGGTCCCTAAAGTTTGATAACTTTTACAAATATAAGAAAAAACAAAAAACAATTACAAAAAAGAGACAAAATGGTGAAATGACGAAAATGCCCCTGACACTAACGAAGCCATTTAACCCTGTTAGTGTCCAGGTCCCAAATCTAGCGTAAAATCAAAACCATGAGGACAACAACTCGACTTATGAAACCACAGGGGTTGCTTTCAAAAAAATCACTATACCTCAGGGACCAAAAGTAGAGTTTACTCTATTTTATATTACTAAAAGAGTTGACCATATTATTTAAAAAAAAAGAGTTGACTATAGTTTATTGAATATCAATCGGAATTTTTGGTTGTTTAGATCTACAGAGTTTTTTTTATAAGGTTCATCTAGGCTTTGCCTATACTACATCCTTGGCAATTTGGAAACAAACGTACAAAACGGTCGTCTGAGACTAAACCTGGCCACAGAATGCTGACGCCTAGACTCGAACCCGGAGTGGATGGGATATTCCACCACATCCCCCAAGCCCTTGCCACTACGCCACCACCCTTGTGGTTTAGATCTACAGAGTTGAAATTGAGAAAATTGATGAATGATATATTGTTGACGTGGATATTTTGTAGTTAATTTTTTTGAAATAGTTGTTGGGATTTGCTTGTCTCACATAGACCAAATGAGGTAACTTTGTTTGCCTAGTAAGAATATTATACCTCATATCAAATTGGCTAATAATCAAGTTAGGCCAAACACATATTAAAAGTCAAAGATGGGCCTTGGGCCTTGTGACATGGGCTTCTAGATATTCATATAAACTAGCATTGTGTCCGCGCAATACGGCGGGATGTAAATTTAGAACAAATATAAGTGAACAAACCCATTACGATTTACATAGATACGTACCTGTAAAATTGTCACTCCTGTGAACTTAATTTATTGATTGGACTATTTTTTCTTTGATTTGAACATGAACATGCTATATTCAAACAAAATTTTCTTGTAAACATGTTGACAAGGAAAGCTTGTTTCAATTCAAATAGCGGTCTAAAATCTAATTTTTTTTTTTGCACAGCAACAAGAACCATTATATTACCACCCAAAAATCATAACAAACAGTCAAAAAACAGGAAACAACCAGACAATTATGACAGCCAAACAGAAGCAAAAAACCAAAACGAAACCAAGACGAAACAGGCGATCGAGGGGGTTTGCGAGAAGCAAACAACCACGACAGCCTGCACCACCCGGATCACGAGTCGAACCACACGACATGTTGCTTCGAAAACGGCCAGTTCCGAACCTCTACCACGTCAGCCTGCACCACACTGCCATTTTGGCCAGGGCCATAGATGGTTGTCCACGGACAACCCTGGTGTCTAAGGGCTTAATAGGTTTGACAGCCAAGTTACCTAGTCGATGCGCAGCTCCCTGTCTCTTCGTGTGATCCACTCGAACGACTTTAGCTGGAATTCGAAAAATAAGTCTAATAGTTTACCTCTTTCCTTCTCGAAAATCAGTTTGCAAACAGGATATAAGAATGACCATATTACCGCGATCAGCCTCCTGCACATGTTCTATTGCTCCAAACAGATCCGTTGGTGAGTTTACTACGTCCAAATTGATTCTCCACCATTTTCCAAGCAATTGCCACAATTTTCTCACTTCGTCACAGCTTATTAGAGCATGTTCCACTGTTTCTATCTCATTTCCACACCATGGGCATAGAGTGGAATTCAAATCTATCCCCATGCTATCCAATACCGACCTACAGGGTAATCTCCGTAACCTCGCCCTCCAAGTAAATATATTAATTTTCTTGGGGACTGATTTGACCCACTTAGTCTCTACAATATTCCCCCTCTCCAAGTGTAACATCTCGATTTTCTATATAAAGTATTATGTTTGATTTATTTGAATAATTTGAGTATAATTATTTGATAGATTAATTTTAGAGTTTATCCCCGAGTAAGTTACGTTATTTGTTTTATGGAGTTATAAGTTAAGGGGTAAACTTTAATTTTAATTTATAAGTTGAGGGTGGAAGTTGTCAAAGTGATGAAAGTAGAGGGGGCTGTTTGGTTAAGTGTTGAAACATACATCACCACCACCGCCTCATTTGTTTGAAAAGAGGCAAAGTGAGATATTTCTACACTTTAGCTTTTGTGTGTATGTGTGTGTATCGTTCAAAGAGAGAGAGAGAGAGAGAGAACTGAAAGAAGAAAGAAGAGGAAGAAAGAAATCAGATTTTAGCAGTAAATTGAGGATACAAACTGGTGTAAACAAAGGTATGCTCTTCACTTGAATTAGTTCTCTTATGGTTATGAAGTTTTCTATTAGGTTATATTTTGGGTTATGATGTTTTTGAAAGATATGGAAAATCTAAGTTCATAGGTCTCTTCTACTGATGTTATTAAGCATATCTGCACTTTTGTAGAAATTGTTATGGCTTAAAAGTATAGATTTCTGGCTTAAATATGTTACAGTTAGTTGAGACAAAGATGAATATCGCAAACAGTTAGTTGCGATAAAGATGAATGTCGCAAGCTTTGGGTTGCGACAAGATTGTTATATCGCAACAGTAGGTTGCGATAAGATTGTTGTATCGCAACAGTTGGTTGCGATAAGATGTATGTCACAAGTAGTAGGTTGCGACAAGTGTTATCGCAATTCGTGGGTTGCGATAAGTGTCGAGAATTTTGATTATTTAGGATTCTTAGTCTTTAAGGGTCCTGTACAGTAGATTGATACCCGTACAATATGTATTTGGGTATTTCAGATTTTGTGAAGTTTGGTGACGGAAATCCTTACAGCTTTAAGAAGTAAAGTAAGAGTGACGTTACTGCTGTCAGGTGAGTTCATTCTTACCTTACCCTTTTTATAACCTATTTAAATTATGGTAAGGTACATTTTTATAATGAAATGTTTTTGGATGAATTGTGACGAATGATTTTATGAGGTAAAATCGGTTATCTTAAATTAATGGTTTTGCTTAAATTCATTAACGTTATTTGAAAATCATTTATATTAAGCAATAACCTGCACGAGTATAAATAAGTGTAATGGATCCATAAGCACTAGTTTTTATGAACACATGGAATAGGCGTGGATTAATCGTAATTCCAGTGTGTATGATAAACGAGGAATAGACGTGGACTAATCGTAATTCTCGTTTAGGTGAAATGAGGAATAGGTGTGGACTAATCGTAATTCTCATTTCACATTGATGAGAAATCGTGGGATAGGCGTGGATTAATCGTAATTCCCGATTTCTAAGGAAGGAAAGAGATATGCATGGCTTAATTGTAATCTCTACTTCCTTTCCAAGAAATTGACATGTGTAATTGTGATTTCTTGGATATGAGCATTAATCTAGAATCCGTGGAGATTTGTAGTGGGCTCTTGAACATGATATCATGACTGACTTGGTGTCGGTCATATTCATGGAATCGGGTTTAACCCCGTCATCGTAAGATGTTGTTACGCATGGTAAGAAAAAGGTAAACCAGGTTTGTTATGCCTTGTTTACATTGTTTTTAAAAGTATTATTTTGAAACTGAATGTTCTCACTAGGCATTAGCCTAATCGTTTCAAATTATATTTTCTTACCAGGTACTAGCTCGGGAAAGTAAACGGCCATGGGACGAGTGCATTCGAGTATATATTCTTTTGGAGGAAAGTGGAGAAGTTAGCCTTAGTGAGGAGTTTTTGGTAAATCCTAGATAACCAGTTTAATCTGATCTTAGTTGACTGGATTAGATTAATAGGTTATTTTGAATTTGCATTGATGTATATATGAATCCTCAAGGTTAATTCTCTGTTTATGTATAAAAGTTTGATAAATCTTATGTTAACCTTGTTAGAATTAAGGTTTAAATTTACCCTGCTTTTTAGGGTGTTACAATATGATATCAGAGCTTTAGTTTAAGTGAACTAGGTATGATAGTGAGATACCTAGACTTAAGCTGAGATGAATTAAGTTATGATTCGTGAGATATGGGTAGAAGTACTAAGACGGGATAGTCTTAGAGTTGACGGAAATACGTGAAATTAGTACTGTAACGATGGTAACGAGGATTCTCATGTATAGTATGTTCACAATTCCAATTAGCTACTGTTATTATGAATATATTGTTACACAAGCATACTTGTTTCTAAATTGTTACAGTGACTAATAAACGATAAAGTACGTTTCGTATGTTTGGCTATATGTAACCATTTCTTATGGTTATTTCTTGTGTTATGTCAGAACAATGGTGAATACACCACCAAGGTCCCCTAATTCTTCGAAGGATATGGCAGTTTTGGACTGGGGAGAAAAGCGACCTGAAATAGGTGAAACTCATGAGAGTCCGCCGAGGTTACCGTCTATGGGAGGAGCGGATAGTCGGGTACACAGAACGAGTACCAGTACCGCCAACCAGGAAATGCCTGAATTGATGGTGGAGTCTCGCATGATGGAGAACATGACACGAATGATGAATACGACAATGACACAACAAACAGAGATGTTCATGAAAGCGTTGAATGATCGAAGTTCTGAACTACGACGAACGGAGACTGACACTGGGGTAATAAATCAAATTCGTAATCCTGTGACAGATGTAAACAGGAGGGTGGAAAGAGTCTACTCATATAAAATGTTTTTAAGCTGTAAACCACCAGAGTTTACCGGAGCAGACAATCCAGTGGCATGCAATTGGCTCAGGGAAATGGAACAAGCTTTTCGAGCTTGTGAATGTGATGAGAAAATCAAAGGTCAAATTTGGGTCTCAAATGTTATGAGGTAATGCGTTGACTTGGTGGAATATAGTGACGTCTACTGTGACGGCTCCAGTCTTAGCAGCTATGACATGGGAGTCATTCAAGAAAAAGATTTTGGAAGAATATTGCAATGAAAATGAAATGGATAGAATTGAAGAAGAGTTTCGGGCTCTTAAGAAAGGTACTTCAACTGTTCGAAAGTACACTGAATCCTTCATGGAGAAACTGAACTTAGTAGGGCATGTGGCTCCAACTGAGAAGGATAAGATTAAAGCTTATTTGAAGGGTTTGCCAGCGAACATGATGTCCCGAGTACGAAATGCCAAGGCTTCAACATTAAGAGAAACAATTGAAGAAGCTAAAGTTATGGAAGAGGTTTATGCTAAAGACAAAGAAGAAAAGATGCAAGTGGGAGAGAAACGGAAATGGGAAGGCCGGTCAGAGTCTTCTCAGAAATCAAAAGCATCTGGTAAAAATGTTTGTTATGAATCTCGTCGGGAGCCGAGTTGGTGCCCGAAGTGTCGGAGTAAGCATTACGGTCCGTGTCGGGTGACAACACTGGAATGTTATAAGTGTGGTAAAAGTGGACATACTTTGAACAACTGTCCGGTTCAAGGATCTACATGCTACGAGTGCAAACAGCCCGGTCATTTCCGCCGGGATTGCCCAAAGCTGAAAAAGGGTGGAGACCAAAGCAAGAAATCAAATGTTCATAAGCCAACGGGTCGGGCATTTCATATGACAGCTGATGAAGCCAAATAATCAAAAGACGTCGTTTCGGGTACATTTCTCGTTAATTCCATTCCCGCGCGCATTTTATTTGACTGTGGTGCAAATTTATCGTTTGTGTCCAAGTCGTTCTATCACAAGTTAGCTATGCCTGTCACTACCTTGGAAGATGCCTTAGTAGTCGAGATAGCTAACGGGGGTCAAGTCTTGGTTCGCGAAAGACTTGAGGGTTGTTTTATTTCGGTAGGAGAAACGAAATTTTTGATCGACTTGTTGTTGATGGAAATTGGAGGGTTTGATGTAATTGTGGGTATGGATTGGTTGACAGTCAACCAGGCAGAAATACTGTGTGCAAAGAAATTAATTCGGATTCCGATGGCTGATAAAGATGATGTATTTATCTTTGGATCAAAGAGAAAAGGGGAAATTCCGTTAATTTCTGTTGCTAAAGCGCGTAAGTGTCTAGTTAAAGGATGTTCATCCTATCTAGCGTATGTTCTAGATGTGAAGTCAGAAAAGAAACAAGTGGAAGACATTAAGGTGGTACGTGAATTCCCGGACGTATTCCCCGATGATCTTCTAGGTCTACCGTCTGAACGACAAGTTGAGTTTCGTATTGATCTTATCCCTAGATCGGCACCAATAGCGCGTGCACCGTATCGCTTAGCGCCGACCGAAATGAAAGAGATGATGTCTCAGCTACAAGAACTGTTGGACAAGGGTTTTGTTAGACCAAGTTCTTCACCTTGGGGAGCTCCGGTATTATTTGTTAAGAAAAAGGATGGCACTATGAGAATGTGCATCGATTATCGGGAGCTGAATAAGGTGACAATTAAGAACAAGTATCCGCTTCCAAGGATCGATGATTTGTTTGATCAACTCCAAGGTGCGGGATGCTTTTCAAAGATTGATCTAAGGTCGGGATACCATCAAGTTCGAGTAAGAGATGAAGATATCCCTAAGACAGCGTACAGAACGAGGTATGGGCATTATGAATTTCCTGTAATGCCATTTGGGTTGACAAATGCTCTAGTTGTGTTCATGGATCTGATGAACAGAGTATGTCGACCATTCTTAGACAAGTCTGTCATTGTATTCATTGATGACATACTTGTTTATTCGAAGAATGAAGATGATCATGAATGCCACCTTCGTGAAGTCTTAGAAGTTCTGAGGAAGGAGAAATTGTACGCGAAATTTTCAAAGTGTGAATTCTGGTTAAAAGAGGTACAATTTCTAGGGCATGTGATTACTTCGGAAGAAATTAAAGTAGATCCGGCAAAGATAGAAGCAATGACGAACTGGGAAACGCCGAAGAGTGCGTCTGAAATAAGAAGTTTCTTGGGTTTAGCAGGTTACTACCGGAAGTTTATTAAAGACTTCTCAAAGATTACCTCTGCTTTGACCGTGTTGACTCGGAAGAATGTAAAGTTTGTTTGGACTGAAAAACAAGAGTCGGCTTTCAGAACTTTACGTCAGAAGTTGCGTGAAGCTCCTATTCTTGCATTACCGGAAGGAACGGAAGATCTAGTCGTGTATAGTGACGCGTCAAAGATGGGTTTGGGATGTGTGCTGATGCAACGAGGCAAGGTGATTGCTTATGCATCAAGACAACTCAAAGAACATGAGAAGAATTACCCTACCCATGATTTGGAATTAGCAGCAGTCGTGTTTGCATTGAAGTTGTGGCGACATTATCTATATGGAACGAAGTGTACTCTTTACACTGATCATAAGAGCTTGAAACATGTCTTTGATCAGAAAGAGTTGAATATGAGGCAGCGGCGCTGGTTAGAACTACTTAAAGATTATGATTGTGAATTGCATTACCATCCCGGTAAGGCAAATGTTGTAGCCGATGCTTTAAGTAGAAAAGAATACAGTGGGTGCTTGAAATTAACTAACGCCAGAATTGACGTGACGTCAAGTTTGATTGAAAGAATAAAGGAGGCTCAAGCGGAAGCTTTATTGGAAAAAAGTCTGAAAGATGAAGTTATGAGCAAACAACATCTTCAACTGACTGAAGATAGCCGTGGAATTAAACTGTTCCAAGGTCGTGTTTGGGTGCCAAAGGTTGGAGGAAATCGAGAGTTGATTCTCGAAGACGCCCACAAATCCAAGTATTCTATACACCCTAGAAGTACTAAGATGTATAGGGACTTGAAGCTACACTATTGGTGGCCAGCTATGAAAGTAGATGTGGCAAGAATAGTAGAAAAGTGTGTGACATGTTCGTTAGTAAAAGCCGAACATCAAAAGCATTACGGAAGTTTCCAATCTTTGGAGATTCCGGAATGGAAGTGGGAAAAGATTACCATGGATTTTATGACAAAGTTACCAAGGACGCAAAAGGGTAACAACACTATATGGGTAATCGTGGACCGATTGACCAAGAGTGCTCACTTTTTGGCAATGAAAGAAGCATCTCCAATAGATAAATTGGCTAAGCTTTATATTGATGAAGTGGTGTCGAGGCATGGTATACCGGTGTCAATAGTGTCGGATCTTGATAGTCGGTTTACCTCGAGGTTTTGGCAATCACTACAAGAAGAATTGGGTACGAGAGTTAATCTGAGCACTGCATACCATCCACAAACGAACGGGCAAAGTGAAAGAACCATTCAAACTTTGGAAGATATGCTCAGGTCGTGTGTATTAGACTTTGGAGGTAACTGGGATACGCACCTACCGTTAGTAGAATTTGCGTATAACAATAGTTATCATTCCAGTATCGGAAGAGCACCTTTCGAAGCTTTGTATGGTCGGAAATGTAGAACTCCAGTGTGTTGGTTAGAAGCTGGAGAGAAGCAATTTGTTGGTCCGGAACTTGAACGAATCTGTAATTTCCATGAAAGACCGCAAGTGAGAATGAGGATCTTCAGATGCCAAACCATCGTACTGGCCATTGGTTTGTAACATATGAAACATTATCGGTTTTAATTCAAAGTGGCGGGTTTGCAAAGTTGGTTTTAGAATTCCTGAATGTAACTGAGTTAAAACAGGAACAACGTAAGACATGATACAGCCATCTTTAGAATTAGCCAACCGAAAAATATTTTGTTCCTCATCATCAATATTATTTACTGGCCGGTTTATTGGAATTTCCTCATTATTAATAGGACGCCCATCAGGACCAAACTGGCGATTTTCCTCTTCATCATCTGACGTAGAAGAATAATGTTCAGACATTTCGGGAGAATTTAAGACTGTGTTAGCTCTTTGAATTCTTCTTCTTTGTTTGAACGTTCTTTCAATGCCAGGATCAAATTCGAAAAGTTCACCGTGCGGCAACCTTGGCATACACTATATTTCTTTTTTTTTCTTTTCTAAAAAGATGTTAGAAAAACTCGTTTTTATAAATTTTACTAAAAAGAAAAACTTCTAGCTTGCTTCCCCGGCAACGACGCCAAAAACTTGTTGAGTGCTAGGTGTGTACCTGAAAATATCACAAATAAACCATGACGCAAGTATACATCTTGGTCTATTATCGCCTTTAACAAGTAATAAATGGTACAAAGTACCGAGTATCGATCCCACATGGAAGCTGGGAAAAATTCTTCTTTTATAAATCCAATAAATAAAAACAGGTTTCAGATGACGAATGCGAAGGTGTTGGTCCCGAAAGGCCTAAACAAGTTTGTAGAAGGGGGGGGGGGGTTGAATACAAACACACTATTTTACTTTTCTAAATTGTTTATTGATAAATCATTAACAATTTACAGCTTGTTGCGGAAACAAGATTAAGGATAAACCTAAATCTAAACAAGTTGGAACACTGAGGTTTTCTTGCACTAAGAAAGATAAGGAGATTACTAATAAAATCCTATCTTGAGAGATTTGAACTTGTCCAGAGTTAGCAAGTTACTTCAAATGAAGTGAGTTCATCTCTTTATATACTGCATGCATTTAATGCAATTCAGTATACACTTTACACGTGTCATCAGCGGATTGGTTGCATGTCATTGACCTTTGTTGACAACCTTAGTAGCCGCATGAATGAACAGTGTAGTATCAGAGTGGTTGTACGATTTCAGATTTTCGGAGGTTCTTTTCTGACATTTCGTACGGTGGCGTGCAAGGGAGGTTAAGACAAAAGTACTTTGTACGGAGGACTTCATGATCAGCTTTCGTTGATTCAGCGATTATCATTTACTATTCAGCGAATGATAAAGTTCAGCGATAGCTGAAGTCTTGTACTTGATACTTCACGTTGAGTGGACAAATCTGAGTCTTCGCTGATCCGCATCAGTTCATTAGGAGACTTGTCGCTGGTTCTTGAGCTTGATCTTCGACTTCAGCGTAGAACCTTTGTTGACGTGAATCTTGTCTTCAGGGATCATAAGTAAACAACTAACTTATCAGCGATCACCATAAGGACTGAACAGACTCAGCGATATGGTGAACAGTGTTCGCTGAATGTTTAATCTAAAAGTGCGAGAGTTCCTATCAGCAATACTGTAAGATCTTAGTACTTATCAGCGATAGTGAAACTCTGATACATATTGTTTACTTACAATTTTCACTAAGTATATAAGATAGGGTCATTATCAAATCACTGAGGGTTTGGATCAACAATCTCCCCCTATTTGATTATGACATAGCAACAAAGAAAATTGCTATTTAATGAAAACATAAGGATAAAAAGAACTCATAAAATATTTGTCCCTTTTACTGTTTTCTGGGATCTTTTCAGTACTGATGGAGTAAAGTACATTCGCTGAAATCTTTCTTTAAATCTTTGAATCAGGTTACAATATGAATAAGAAAGATTACAAGTACAAGCGAAATAAATTACAAGTACTGAAGGATGACTGATACAATAGAGAAAGTGGTGATTGTTGTCAGCCTTCAAAGGGTTCTTCCTTAATGAGAAGTTCATCAAGGGTTGTCTTTTCAGTTGGAATCATCCAGTCAGGAACCTTTTCTCCTTTATTCTTTAGCTTCAGAGCAGCTTCAAAAATCAAGGGTTTTAGGTGTCGTGCCTGAATGTCTTTTCTGAAGTCGCACCAGTAGATGAGATCTCTGAGCTGTTCGATTGGAGTGATTGGAAGCTCAGCGATCCGTTGAAAGCATTTACGTCCGTCGTAGTCAAGAAAGAATATTCCATAAGGATTACTGATGACTTTACCAGGGACGAAAAGTTCACATGGTGGCAAAGAGATGTCAAGGGCAGATAGATCAGGATCAGGACCAAGTACTTCAGCGCGAGAGAAACCAATTCCAGTTTCATTTCGTATGACAGGACCTGAGTTTGAATCTTGACGTTTCTTCTTTGGTGAGCCCCTTTTTCTTTTCGGCTTTAGATCAGGAACAGGAGGAATATCCACACAAGAAGATATCAAATCGATCTGTCTGTTTATCAGCTTTTCGAAATGATCCTTGTACTTAGATTTTGATGGTTGGATAGCTAACCTCATCTCCAGCCATTCAGAGAGACCATACCTTTTTACAGTGTCAGCACGAAAGGTTTCAGATGAGCCATCTTCTCTGAACAGTTTGATGTCAACAATAGGTACTCCGATGGAGGTTCTTCCAGAGATGAATACCTTGTTGATCTTCGCTGGACGATATCTGAAGTGGATTTTCTCTTTACACCAGATCAGGGTGGTCTGAGAAACTTCAGCTTTCTTTTCCACGATCTTCTGGGCTTGTTCCCAAAGCTTTCGTTGGATTTGAATGGGAATACGCTTCAGCTTGGGGTCTTTGACAGATTCTTGAGTGAGCTTGATGGCGTATTCTCTGTCTTTATCTTCAGCTTCCTTCCTTTCAGCGATGAGGCGTTCAGCTCTGAGATGATCCTGGTATTCAGCTTTTGAAATTCTGAACTTAGGAGGAACTGAAGGTAGTTGATCGCGCCTTAGGATGATTCGCTGATCCTCGAATCGCTTTATCATTTCTTCTCTCCTCTTTTGATCTTCTTCACTCAGCTTTTGAGAAACTGAGAAAGGTCTGTTTCTGTGCGAGAGAGGTTGTTCTTCTGATTCATCAGTCTCAGAGATTAAATCTAAGACTGGGATTATGTCTTCAGCGGTAGCTGGAATTATTGGTGAAGTCGCAATAGAAGATCTTTCAGCGATATCCTCAAACAGGGGAGAGGACTAGCTGAAACGCAACGATCTTACAAATAAGATCTGGGTAGAAGAACTTGGGTAGAAAAGATAGAAAAAAAATGTGGATGTGTATGGTGTTTGTGGAATGGATAACTGATTGTTCAGAGATGATCAGGGAAGGAAAAATAAGTTTAGTGTACCTGACAAATCGGCTTTGCAAGTAGGATCGCTAGATTATCATCTTCAGCGATGCCTTTGTCTTTGCTTTTCTCAGCGCCAGAGGCTGAGTGCTTTGTCTTTGTTTTTGTCTTCTCCCCTGTGGATTCGGTTATCACGATCCCTTTAAGAGCTTTTCGAGGAGCATGTTTGACGACAAAGAATTCGTCATCTTCATCATCATCATCATCATCGTTCCTTGGAGAGGAGGATGGTTCAGCTTCAGGGATGTCGATGTCTTCGTCTTCTTCTGCTTCGGATTCCTCAGCATCTTCTTCGAGTTGCTCCCCCTCAGATACAGAGGCGAGGTTCTCGGTTCCCTCAGGGTTTTCATCTCCCTGAGGTCCAGTAATCAGATCTTCATTACCCTCTCCCCTGATAGATTCATCATGGGAAAGGTCTTCAACGCTCTTATTTTGATCTTCAGCGCTCTTCTCCTGTTCAGCGCTCTTCTCCCCCTCTTTCTCATGATGGGCGGGGGAGGAATGGGTAGATTCAGCATTGGTGTTGTCTCTGTCTTCTGGGCCAGAGACTTTCACACAACCTTCAAGCTTAGCTATTCTGTCTTCTAGGCCAGAAATAGCAGGCGTGATTTTCTTCAGCTCTTGGCGATCCTCTGCGGTGAATGAGTCCAAAATAGGTGCAGGGGCCGGAGCAGGAGCTGGATTGTTTGCCTTGTTCACTAGCGTCTCGATCATTGTCTTGACAGAACTAAGGTCGGTCTTCACTGAGCCCAAGTCGGTCTTGACCACTGACATATCACCTTCGAGTGTACCAACCGATTTCTTCAGCGTTGTAACCTCGCTGGAAACGGTGGAAACTGACGATTTGAGGTTGGTGTAGTCAGTGTAGATGTCGGAGAGCACTTTGGCAAAGTCGGCGAGAGTTTTATCAAGGTCTTTGATATCATCAGAGGAGGCCTTCTTTTCCACCACAGTAGTCAGCTTCGTCAGATTCTCTCCAGCGTTTGTTACAGCTGTAGAGTTATTTGATAGACCGGTGGTGAGATCTGTAAGTTTCATCTCCATGGACTTCAGAGACTGGTTGATGTCTCCCAAATAAGGACCTGTAACATATAAGTACTTGTGAACAAAGGAAAGCTCAGAAGTTTCAGGTTTAGTTACAGTGTTTAAGGTGGGATCTGTACCTGCAGGAGCGTTGACGAACTCATCAAAGTTTCGAGTCCCTCTATAGTGTTCCATATCTCCCTCAAAAGTTCCGTGAGGGATGGAGATCTCTGCAGGTCCTTTCTTCGTCATTCGCTGAGAAGCTTCAACGGCTTCTTGTATGATGGCATCTCCAGCTTTAACTGGAGGAGTGTCCAAAGAAGTAGAGGGATGATCGAAGGATAAGAATTGGGGTTGGGTTGCAAGTTCAGCGTTGGATTCGCTGAGAAGTACTTCATCAGTCTTTTGAGAGACTGAAGAAGGTAGGGTAGATTCCAAAGTTCTAACCTCAGCGTGTAGGGACGCTGAAGTAGGTTTAGAAGGGATGGCTTGAATTGGTGTGGCAGAGCGTACCACGGAACATTCCTTCAGCTTTTCAGAATGAGCTGAGGAGTCTTCAGCATGGAATTGCTGGGGTAGCTCCTTGGTTTTCTTGATCCTTTTGGAATCAAGAGGGGTAAGAGATTGTTTCCTTTTCTTAGAAGGAATGGATTTTGTGGCCTGGGAATCAGCGAGGGGTATTGTCGCTGAAGGAGCCACAGAAAGCGGAGAATTAAGTAGAGTGAGAAGGGTAGAGAGACGTACCTCGTTGGCGACAGGCTTGAAGTCGAGAACTTTAGGGCCATCTGAGAGAGTTTCAGATCACCCTCTTCAGGATAGCTGTCCTTCAGGCCATATTGAAAGATGGCGCTGATGAATCGTGGGTAAGGAACCCATGCTGGTCGGTCAGCGGCAGAATCAACACGTTGAATGAGGTCTTCATAGATGATGGAGGCCCAGTCAATGTTGAGACCTTTCAGCAGTGCGTAACCCATGGCCTGCTGAGGTTGAGCGGCTTGATCAGAAGATCCGGATTTCGCTGTCATGCAGCTGATCAGGTGAGCGAAGATGAAGTTCATCTCGCTGGGCATCTTGGATTTCTTTATCAGCGTCAGCTTCTTCTCAGGTAGCTTGTCTCTTCCAGTCTCCCAGATGTAACCCATCGCATCAAGGAAAGCAATGATTTCTTCCCTGTCAGCGTGCTTCTTGTGGTCAGGAAATGGAATGAAAGGATTTTCTGAGGTAGCGTTAGGGAATTTCAGAGCTTTGCGGATTATTGCGGGGGTTATCTTGATGGTGTCATACTCAGTATCGCTGAGTATGCAGTCGATGGTTTTAGATGGATCTTTGGCGGAGGGTAGGTCGGTGTGTCTGGCAGAGTACCAGAATTGGGATAATAGACGCTGACTGGCAGGAGGTGTGATTGTCAGTGCTGTGTAGATGGGGCTATTCTTCAAAAAATTTACAGCGTCGTCTAGATGGGATACCTGCTTCCGAGGAGGAAACTCGAGAAGCGCTGAGAGGTTGTTTGCCTTTGTCCAGTCTAGTTGATCCAGCTCAAACTTAACCTGAGGAGCTTTGGTGATTTCCAGTTCCTCAGAATCAGCGGAGATGGACTCAGCGGTAACATTCAGCTTTGAAGTTGCCATTTCACTGTATTATCAGTTCAACCAAAGATGTTAACAAATAAGAAATATCTTAATGTGGAAAGAAAATTTCCATTAAGATTTTTCGAATTTTGTCCATTTCATTCAGACAAAAAAGTCTTAATGAAGATTAGGGTTTTTCTTGTTTTAAAAAAAACGAATATAACACCGATAAGCCTTGTATTCCAGTTTTTAAAAAATGGATACGAAAGAAGAACAAGTTTAAGATTTTAGATTTAAAACTTGAAGAACAACCATGAAATGGTTGTGTTTATAAAACCATGAAAGAAAATGATTTTATTTTTGAGTTCTTTTGTTTGATCTTGTGTAAAACAATGATAAGATCGAAAACAAGTTATTCGCATTTGATAATAGATAAGAACATAATAACCTTGAGTTTGATGAAGAAGATGATGAACAGTTCTTGAAGATTGAGAGCACAAAATGCAACAGTGTTCTTTTCTTGCGGAGAAAGATTGATTCGCGTAAAAGACAAATATAAACTTTGAGAGTGTTTATATAGGAAGAGAGTAGAGAGAGAAAAACTTGAGCGGGAAAGTTTTTCATCATGACACGGACACGTGTTTGCATTTGATTGGATAGACAACGAAACGTGCAAACGTGTGTCAGAAAAAGAGCGTTCCTGGTGTTATCCGTTGCAATGAAGTCACAACTGTCCTTTCACATTCTTTCGTTGTCTCTGAGGTTTTGAAAGAAAAAACTCAGGGACTCTTTGGAAAATATGAAGCACTGAATAGAAATATCAGTGAGGGTTTTAAGAAATTTCAAAATATCGCTGTTAAGGAAGAGATATTCAGCGATGAAAGAATTTGAAATCTTGCATTTTCATGCGTTTTGTCAGAGAAAACATACCTTGATATCAGTTTAACCCAATTTATTCAGAGAGAAGATGATGAAATGGATTGTACAAGTTTATTTTATCCAGAGCCTATGCAAGAATGTATAAACGTATCGCTGATTAAATGTGAACCGCTGAAGATTTATCCTTCAAAGTTCAGCATTCCAAGCTCGCTAATGAGAAAGTTGAATCTTGTCTCATCAAGAGGTTTGGTAAACAAATCAGCTAACTGATAATCAGTTGGGATAAAATGAAGTTCTATATCACCATTCATCACATGATCTCTGATAAAATGATATCTGATTTCTATGTGTTTTGTCTTTGAGTGTAGCACTGGATTGTTTGCTATAGCGATGGCACTTGTGCTGTCGCAATAGATTGGAATTTTGGAGAGCTGAAGATCATAGTCTAGTAGTTGATTTCTCATCCACAAGACTTGAGAACAGCAGCTTCCAGCGGCTACATACTCAGCTTCAGCTGTGGAAGTGGACACTGAGTTTTGCTTCTTACTTGTCCAACTTACCAGCTTTCCACCCAGGAGCTGACATCCTCCTGTGGTGCTTTTCCTATCCATTTTGCAACCTGCAAAATCACTGTCTGAATAGGCGGTTAGATCGAATCCTGAATCTTTGGGATACCAAAGACCTAGATTCGATGTACCCTTAAGATATCGAAAGATTCGCTTTACATCTTTCATATGAGATATCTTAGGTTCAGCTTGATATCGTGCGCACAGACATGTTGCAAACATAATATCGGGTCGGCTAGCTGTAAGATACAATAGTGAGCCGATCATCCCACGGTACAGCGTGACATTGACAGGAACACCCTTTGTGTCCTTATCAAGTATCAGCGGTGGTGCCATAGGGGTTTTCATAGCTGAACTTTCAGTTAAGTCGAATTTCTTCAGCATATCTTTAACATACTTTCCCTGATTTATAAAAGTTCATTTTTCAGTTTGCTTAATCTGAAGACCAAGGAAATATGTTAGTTCACCCATCATACTCATTTTATACTCATCTTTCATTCTATCAGCGAAACGAGTACAAAGCTCAGGGTTAGTAGAACCAAATATAATGTCATCAACATATATTTGAACTAAAATGATATGACCTTTTATTTTTCTAAAAAACAAAGTTTTGTCAATCTTACCTCTCTCAAATTTTTCAAGGTGGAGATAAGTAGAAAGAGTGTCATACCATGCACGAGGAGCTTGCTTCAAGCCATAAAGTGCCTTATCCAGCTTATAAACATAACCTGGACGCTTAGGATCTGAGAATCCTGGAGGTTGTTCCACATAAACTTCTTCATTCAGCTTTCCATTTAGAAACGCTGACTTAACATCTATTTGATGTACAGTGAAGTTTTTGTGTACAGCATATGCTAAGAAAAGACGAATAGATTCAAGTCTTGCTACTGGAGCAAAGGTTTCGTCATAATCTATACCTTCCTCTTGTCTGTATCCCTGAGCAACAAGACGAGCTTTGTTGCGAGTTACAGTACCATGTTCGTCCAACTTGTTTCGATAGACCCACTTAGTGCCTATCACTGTTTTGTCAGTTGGTCTCCGAACAAGTTTCCAAACTTTGTTTCTTTCGAATTCAGTCAGCTCTTCTTGCATAGCGCTGACCCAGTTTGGATCTCCGAGGGCATCATCTATTTTCTTTGGTTCAGTTAGAGAAATAAAGTTAACAAATAAACAAATATTACCTGCACTTCTACGAGTCTGAATACCAGCGTTGGGATCACCAAGAATTTGATCGATTGGGTGATTTACAGTCCATCGCTGAGCCGGAGCATGCGTCGCTGACTCAGTCTGAACTGGAGAAACTGAAGATGAGGCTTCAGCTACTTCTGGATTATCAGCTAAGAGAGGAATGCTTGCATTTGTCACTTCATTCACTGATTGCTGAGAAATAGATGGAATTTCTGAGACATTTGGATCAACTGCGGGTATAGTGTTTATAGGAACAGCTGAGACCCAAGATGTTTCAGCTTCACTATTCTGCATATTGGGAATGATAGTAGGATCATCATTTTCAGTTGTATGAGTATGAGTAGTGGGAACATCTTCTGAATCACAAAGATGAGAAAACATCCATTGATTCAGTTCTTCTGTATCAGCGTTCGGTTTAGAGTTCGCTGATCGGGATTCGTCAAACGTGACGTGAATAGTTTCTTCTACAGTTTGTCTTCTTCGATTGAAGACTCTGAAGGCTTTGGAAACTGAGGAGTATCCAAGAAAGATTCCATCATCAGCCTTAGGATCAAACTTTCCAAGGGCATCTCTGTTGTTCAGTATGAAACACTGACAACCAAAGATGTGAAGAAAGCTGATTGAAGGCTTTCTCCCATGAAAAAGTTCATAGGCTGTCTTTTTGAATCTTTTGACTATCAGCGACCTGTTTTGCGTAAAACAAGCCGTGTTGACAGCTTCTGCCCAAAACTGAGTAGGCAGGTGAGAATCGCTGAGCATTGAACGTGCAGCTTCAATAATTGTTCTATTTCTTCTTTCAGCGATTCCGTTTTGTTGTGGTGTTCTCACTGACGAAAAGTTGTGAGAAATACCCTTGCTCTCAAGGAAGGAATCAAGAGAACTGTTTTTGAATTCAGTTCCATGATCACTCCTTATTGAGCGAACAGTCATATTGTTCAGAGTTTCCATCTTCCGAACAAAGGTGATGAGTTCTTCAGGGGTGTCACTCTTAGAACGGAGAAACATTACCCATGTGTAACGAGAGAATTCATCAACTATGACCAGCGTATATTTCTTTCCAGCGATGGATTGTTTGTTAACGGGGCCAAACAAATCCATATGGAGTAGTTGAAGAGGAGATGACACTGAGGAAACTTGCTTGGACTTAAAGCTTGCCTTGGTCTGCTTCCCTTTTTCACACGCTGAACATAAGGATTCTTTGGCGTATGAATGTTGAGGTAGACCAGTGACTAACTCTTTGGATGAAAGAGTATTCAGTGTCTTGAAGTTGAGATGTGAGAGCCTCTTGTGCCATAGCCAGTTGACATCAGAAGATGCCTTTGAGAAGAAACAGGAGTTCTCAGTGGTTGTTGAGTCCATGTTTATAACGTAAACATTTTCCAAACGATAACCACTGAGAGCTATCTTCTCCTTTTTGTCAGAGACAAAGCAGGATTCCTTAGTGAAAATCACTTTGTTATCCATGTCGCAAAGCTGACTGATGCTCAGAAGATTATGCTTCAGCCCTTCAACATATGCGACTCTTCTGAAGGATGTTGTACCATTTGAAAGTACACCATACCCTCGGGTGTGTCCTTTTCCATTTCCACCGAAAGTCACAGAGGGACCCTTCTCTTCCTTGTATTCAGCGAGCAGGCTTTTCTTTCCAGTCATGTGTCTAGAGCATCCGCTATCGAGATACCAGATACCCTTCTTAACCTGCAATACAAAGGAAGATTAGTTTTGCTTGGGTACCCACTTCGCCATGTATACGTGTTTGTCAGTGGAAGAGGTTGGAATGGGTTCAGCAGTCTTCGCAGCATTTGAAGATTCAGCTTTGTCTTTCTTCACTTTGGTCAATTTCTTGACCTCAGAGGTAGGAGTCACCTTGACCTGACTTGCAACTGGTTTGGTCTTCTTGGGTGCTATCTTCACCTTAGCTATCTTATCAGCTTTGGTGGCTGTGGGACACTTACTTGCAATATGATCGGTAAGTCCACAGTGATAACATTTCCTATAACTAAAATTAGTTCTAGGACCACTTGAGTGCTGAGCTTTTAATTTGGAATTAGAAGTGCCAGCACCAAGTACACTATTGGTTTTTGAAATAGGACGAACATTCAGTTCTTTAGATTTCTTACCAAGGACATCTACTCTGAGTCTAGGAGTAGGTCGCTGAACTGATCCAGAGGTCTGATTTCTAGAACCAGATGAATGAATCACTAAGGCTTTGGAAGCATTCAGCTTAGGTACTAAAGTACCCTTCTGAGGATTTTGATAAATTACAATTCCTTTACCTTTATCTTTAGAGACAGAGGTAGGTTTTGAATAAACCATTTTCTCTTTACCTTTTGAGGTAGGAGTTTCCTCAGGGATTGGTGTAATCGAAGAGGAGTACTGAGATGAAGAAGTGTCAGCTATTGATGATACGAACGTTCCAAATTTAAGCATTGAACGTTCAGTGGTTGGTATTGGAGTATCATATTTATAACCCAGACCACGTTTATCACTCAGAGGAATCTGAGCCTTAATTATCTCAGTGATCTTTGTTGAAGAATTACACCATCCTTCAACAGTAGCTTGTTCAACTTTTAGTGCAGCGATAGCTTCCGCTCGTTCGATTTTGACTAGCTGATTTAAATGGACTTGATCTTTAAAATCTTCTTCAAATTTAGAAAGCTTTTCTATTTGAAGGTGGCAATTTTTAAGCTTTTCAGCGAGATCAAGATTTTGGTTTTCAACCACAGCTTTGCCGTTCATGGCTTCGTATAAACTTCTAGTCAGTAGTTCGATTTTACGGAGACTATCAGCTTCATCAATATTTACAATATTGGTAAAGAAGGAAGGTGATACCTGAATGGCAGATGTTGAAGTGGAGGGAATGTCTGAACTTTCTTCCTCTTCTTCAATCTTGGCCATGAGACATTGATTTGCTTCATCATCTTCAGAATCAGATGATGAGGCTTCTTCATCAGAAGCAGCCCAATCATAGTCAGCCATCAGGCCTTTTCCCTTCTTCTTAAAGCTTTTCAGCTTTGCATACTTCTCCTTCAGCTTTAAGTATTTGTCGTCTTTATTCCTTGGAACAAAGGATTTCTTTGTAAAAGCTGAAGGTCTCATGATTTTCTTTGACCTGCACTCGTTAGCGAAATGACCTGTCTTTTCGCAGTTAAAACAAGTAGCAGTAGCCTTATCAACAAAAGCTGATGACTTAGGCTTGTCAGCTATAGAAAGAGTTTTGTTCTTCCTAAACATTTTCTTCTTGGCGAATCTTCTGAACTTTTTAGTTAGGAGAGCCAAGGATTCATCATCTGAAGAATCAGAATCTGATGACCTTTCAGAGTTACTTTCTAACTCAGTGATAGTGACCACGGGTCGCTGAGTAGAAGGTTCCTCTGAGATTAAAGCAACAGGGATGCTTTTGGAATCTTTTACAAGATTCTTCTTAAGATGGCTAGATTGCTCATGATTCAGCAATGTGCCATATAAGGTAGCAAGTGTCATTGATCTTAGATCTTTCGACAGCTTGAGACACATGGAATAATTGTCCCAGCTTTCAGGTAAACATTCTAAAAACTTTGTCAGAACTTCAAAGTTAGAATATTCCTTACCAACCGTTTTTAGATCTATAATTAAGCAATTAAAACGTTGATGTACTTCAGAGAGAGTTTCATTCTTACCAGAGATGAAGCTTTCGTATTGTCTTACCAGGTTGATCTTTCTTGAATCCTGGACTTCAGACGTTCCTTCATACTGAACACATATTGTGTCCCACATGGCTTTTGAGGATTTCAGGTTCATGACGGAATGGTAGACTTCGTCAGGAAGGGCCATGGATAGTATGGATCTGGCTTTTGTATCTATAGCCACTTTCTTCTTGTCTTCATCGGTCCAATGATGGATTTCCTTTGGAATCAGCCTTTCTGGAATAGCAGCCCTAGTTGCAGTGGCTGGAACTGCAGGATCAATTGTTACAGGGATGTGTGGGCCGTTTTCAAGATAGTAAGGTATAGTAGGGTCTACACCTTCTAAGAAGAGTGTCATCCTATTTTTCCATAAGTTGAAGTTATCTCTGGAAAATCTAGGGGGTTTTGCAAGAGAACCATTGTCAATATAGTGAGTGTTTGTGTTTGAGTTGGCCATTTTCAGATAATAGCAAGGAAGAGAAATATCTTAGATTAGATCTTGTTTATGAGATTAAACAAATCCGCTCTGATACCACTTGTTGGTCCCGAAAGGCCTAAACAAGTTTGTAGAAGGGGGGGGGGGGGGGGGGGGGGGTTGAATACAAACACACTATTTTACTTTTCTAAATTGTTTATTGATAAATCATTAACAATTTACAGCTTGTTGCGGAAACAAGATTAAGGATAAACCTAAATCTAAACAAGTTGGAACACTGAGGTTTTCTTGCACTAAGAAAGATAAGGAGATTACTAATAAAATCCTATCTTGAGAGATTTGAACTTGTCCAGAGTTAGCAAGTTACTTCAAATGAAGTGAGTTCATCTCTTTATATACTGCATGCATTTAATGCAATTCAGTATACACTTTACACGTGTCATCAGCGGATTGGTTGCATGTCATTGACCTTTGTTGACAACCTTAGTAGTCGCATGAATGAACAGTGTAGTATCAGAGTGGTTGTACGATTTCAGATTTTCGGAGGTTCTTTTCTGACATTTCGTACGGTGGCGTGCAAAGGAGGTTAAGACAAAAGTACTTTGTACGGAGGACTTCATGATCAGCTTTCGTTGATTCAGCGATTATCATTTACTATTCAGCGAATGATAAAGTTCAGCGATAGCTGAAGTCTTGTACTTGATACTTCACGTTGAGTGGACAAATCTGAGTCTTCGCTGATCCGCATCAGTTCATTAGGAGACTTGTCGCTGGTTCTTGAGCTTGATCTTCGACTTCAGCGTAGAACCTTTGTTGACGTGAATCTTGTCTTCAGGGATCATAAGTAAACAACTAACTTATCAGCGATCACCATAAGGACTGAACAGACTCAGCGATATGGTGAACAGTGTTCGCTGAATGTTTAATCTAAAAGTGCGAGAGTTCCTATCAGCAATACTGTAAGATCTTAGTACTTATCAGCGATAGTGAAACTCTGATACATATTGTTTACTTACAATTTTCACTAAGTATATAAGATAGGGTCATTATCAAATCACTGAGGGTTTGGATCAACATAAGGTAATCTTTTTGTAGGGTGTTTGGTTATCAACTAATGAGAAATTTTAATTCTAAGGAAGCACGGGGTATAAAGATTCATTGGGTCCTTTAGTCAGATAATTAGATTAGAGATGTGACAGTATTCCTTATTATCTCAGAGTCGATACTTTATGTGACTTAACAGTCCTTCATACAATTAACCAGTTGTCAATTGACTAATTATAATCATCCTAAAAATATAACTTTGATTTAAATAATTCGGACAATTATACCGTACGATACACCTTTTTCTTCTTTTTATCAGGCCCGGTCCCAACTTCACTTTATACCCCAAGCTAAGGCAATTAGCCCATCATAGCTTTACGTGCACTAGAAACTACAACGACGATTATGAAAACAAATAATGGAGATGGACAACCCATTACACAAAACTTGAAAATTGGAAATTACGTTTTTAAGAAAATTAATTATAAACTAAAGAGATGGAAAATCTTGTTTTAAATGTGAAAATGAAACGGAAAGAACCCTTAAGTGAACCACCACCGGTTACGTTTGGAATAGATTCCAAACGTTAAGCTATGAATTTGGTTACTTAAAAAGCCCGAATAGTGATTTACTAGGATGAGATTAAAAACAATTGCTTAAGATGATTAATTAGGCAAAGCTTGAATTATAGTAAAAGATTTATGTGGCTTGAGAAAAAGGTTTTGACAATAAAAACACGCTAAGCTAACACTAGCAACTTCTATAATTTCTTCGTTACTACAAATCGTGAACCAAGCTAGTTGGGGATCCGAAGAGATTAATTCAGACTTCCGATTTATGGTAGTAATTTAGAGTATAGAAGTGGGTTAAGAGTTTGTGTTCGAAATTAACAAGGCTGAAATTTAAATTATCGGGAATTAGAAAGCGAAGTTACGAAAAACATTAACTACAACGATGATTACGAGAGAAATTCTAAAACTGCGAATACGAGAATTCGATCCAAAGCCTTAAGAAAAGAAAACGATGGTACTTAAACGAGACTTTTACGATTAGTGAAAACACGAGATTAATAAAAACATACTTATATAAAACGAGAAATCAAACCCGAGCGTTACAACGGAATCACCGGGGTGTGAAATGTGAACCAACCCAATTGAGTTGTGAGTTTGGTTCACTAGCTACAGTGGCCGAAGCCACAAAATGAAGACAAAGAAAAGATCTCGGCTCTCTCTCTCTCTCACTACTAATACTACCAATAATTGAAAACTACCAACCTCCAATAATAGAGAAATGGAAGCTGATGTATGGCATCTGATGTCTTTACTACAAAGCATGCATACATATATATAGTAATATGAGAAGGCTTTTTGGGGCCTAAATTGTGTTTACTATGGAGGCCCAAGTACAAAATTAAATTCAGCCCATAGCATAAACCAAAATGAGTCCATAGCTATTTAAGCCAAAAGCCCAAAATAAGCTATCAAAATTCGGCCCAAGTGATGCATATGCAGCTTGCGATTTTCCGACCCAAATGATGCAAAAACGCTGCCGTATCCAAAATATGAAGTCGTCCGTTCTCATCCCGCTACGTGCAATCCATATATATATCGACTTCAAAACGGCATTTGCAATCATCCTACAATTAAGACATTTTTAAATAAGAAAATTGCTATATTTATATAAAAACATGCTACTTTGACGTTTTAAGGTACAAAGTGTTTATTTGCTAAATTAGATACTAAACTTAACCAAAAAGACTCAATGGGGAATAAAAACTAGCTCAAAATTATAATAAAAGACTATAAATAGGGTTATAAAAATAACCCTATCACATACATCACCACCACCGCCTCATTTGTTTGAAAAGAGGCAAAGTGCGATATTTCTACACTTTAGCTTTTGTGTGTATCGTTCAAAGAGAGAGAGAGAGAGAGAGAGAGAGAGAGAGAACCGAAAGAAGAAAGAAGAGGAAAAAAGAAATCAGATTTTAGCAGTAAATTGAGGATACAAACTGGTGTAAACAAAGGTATGATCTTCACTTGAACTAGTTCTCTTAGGGTGCGTTTGGTAGGCGGAACAGAACAGAACAGACAGGAACAAGGAGTCTTGTCCCATGTTTGGCATGACTTAAGGTGGAACAGACAAGAACTAGATGGAACAAACATGGGACACGCGTGTTCCACCATGACCCCTGGAACAAGATGGAACTGAGTTATTTTGACAAAAATACCCTTTTCAATAACCTAAATCATCTGATACGTTCTTGCTTCTACCCACGCCTACTCCACGACCGATTCTTCCAGATCGATTCTCCCAATCGCTTCCAAACGATTCTTCCAGATCGATTCTTCCAACCTCTGAAATCGATTTGCTTATCTGAAGTCTGAAATCGATTTGCTTGGATCGTTTTTGGATCTGAAAACCTGAGATTGATTCTTCTCGTTTCTTCCAGATCGATTCTACCCCAATTCAATTCAGATTGGTATTCAAGAGTGATGAGTGGGATAATTTTCAAGTATCGATCTGTCTCGTTTTGCGCCTTCCCGAATTTAAACCCCAATTTGCATTAATGGATATGTCGGCGACTATGATTTTCACCGATTGTTCTCATCGGCTTCTTCTTTATCAGCTCGCCTTCTCCACTTCACGAGCACCAAAGCTCAGAAGTTGCCCAACACCATTTCCGTTTTTCGACGCTCAAATTCCCTTCAATTTGGCATCTCAAACCCTAAATTTCCCAGAACCATCATTACTCACTGTTCATCGTCATCTACTAGCGGTACCTTTCCCCTATTATTGTTGCTAATAATTTTCATATGGATTTGTTTACCTTCGATTACTCATTTGGATGCTTCCAATTTGTTTATTTGGATGCTTATTTGTTTCTAAAAATCGAAAAAATTTCTGCTGTTTGGAAAGATGAACAATTTAATCAATAAATATTATTAGCAAAAAGATAATCAGGTGTAATTTGGGAGAATTGAATAATGGGGGTAAATTGGTCATTTAATCTGTCCTGTTCTGTTCTGTCCACTTTAGTTATGTTTTACCAAACGTTAGACAGCTGTCCTGTTCTCTCCTATTCTCTCCTGTCTTGTTCTATTCTGTTCTGCAACCAAACGCACCCTTATGGTTATGAAGTTTTCTATTAGGTTATATTTTGGGTTATGATGTTTTTGAAAGATATGGAAAATCTAAGTTCGTAGGTCTCTTCTACTGATGTTATTAAGCATATCTGCACTTTTGTAGAAATTGTTATGGCTTAAAAGTATAGATTTCTGGCTTAAATATGTTTACAGTTAGTTGAGACAAAAATGAATATCGCAAACAGTTAGTTGCGATAAAGATGATAGTTGCGATAAAGATGAATGTCGCAAGCTTTGGGTTGCGGCAAGATTGTTATATCGCAACAGTAGGTTGCGATAAGATTGTTGTATCGCAACAGTTGGTTGCGATAAGATGTATGTCGCAACAGTTGGTTGCGATAAGAAGGGAATATCGCAACAGTGGGTTGCGATAAGTATTGTGTCGCAAGTAGTAGGTTGCGACAAGTGTTATCGCAATTAGTGGGTTGCGATAAGTGTCGAGAATTTTGATTATTTAGGATTCTTAGTCTTTAAGGGTCCTGTACAGTAGATTGATACCAGTACAATATGTATTTGGGTATTTCAGATTTTGTGAAGTTTGGTGACGGAAATCCTTACAGCTTTAAGAAGTAAAGTAAGAGTGACGTTACTGCTGTCAGGTGAGTTCATTGTTACCTTACCCTTTTTATAACGTATTTAAATTATGGCAAGATACATTTTTATAATGAAATGTTTTTGGATGAATTGTGACGAATGATTTTATGAGGTAAAATCGGTTATCTTAAATTAATGGTTTTGCTTAAATTCATTAACGTTATTTGAAAATAATTTATATTAAGCAATAACCTGCACGAGTATAAATAAGTGTAATGGATTTTATGAACACTTGGAATAGGCGTAGATTAATCGTAATTCCAGTGTGTATGATAAACGAGGAATAGACGTGGACTAATCGTAATTCTCATTTAGGTGAAATGAGGAATAGGTGTGGACTAATCGTAATTCTCATTTCACATTGATGAGAAATCGTGGGATAGGCGTGGATTAATCGTAATTCCCGATTTTTAAGGAAGGAAAGAGATAGGCATGGCTTAATTGTAATCTCTACTTCCTTTCTAAGAAATTGACATGTGTAATTGTGATTTCTTGGATATGAGCATTAATCTAGAATCCGTGGAGATTCGTAGTAGGCTCTTGAACATGATATCATGACTGACTTGGTGTCGGTCATATTCATGGAATCGGGTTTAACCCCGTCATCGTAAGATGTTGTTACGCATGGTAAGAAAAAGGTAAACCAGGTTTGTTATGCCTTGTTTACATTGTTTTTAAAAGTATTATTTTGAAACTGAATGTTCTCACTAGGCAAGGGCTGTAAACGAACCGAACGAACACGAACAAGGGCTTGTTCATGTTCGTTCGTTTAACTTAACCGAACAAACGAACGAACACGAACAATAAACGAACAAATATTTTGGTGTTCGTGTTCGTTCATTTAAAAAATTGGTTTGTTCGTGTTCGTTTATGTTCGTTCGTTTAAGTCTTAAACGAACATAAACGAACGAACATAAACGAACAAACTTAACCGAACATAAACGAACGAACATTTTGGGGTTCGTGTTCGTTCATTTAAAAAAAATTACTTAGACTCTTAGGCTAACTACGGTGCACCCATTTTAAACTCGTGTTCGTGTTCGTAGTCTACGATGCACCCAAAAAACATTTAAACTCAGAAATACTAAACTACAGCAAGAGGAACCAAGCCACTCTTAACCATAGCTCAAGCTAAGGCTCTAGCCAAAGGGCTTGAGCCAGCAAGCTCCATAAGATGGTTGAAGGCAAAAGGCAATGGAATGGGACCTATTTATACTTTAGTGCAAAGCTTTGGACTCTTAATCCTACCGATGTGGGATGAAGATTTTCAGCAAAAGATGAAAGTAGCATTCAAAGTTAGTTTATAATATCTCTCTATTATTAATAATTAAATTATGATTATTAATTTATAATATATTACAGCAAAATAATAATGGTTATTATTCTAAAGTTAGTTTCTCTAATAAATTTAATTTTAGTTTATTGTCACAAGTAAACGAACGTAAACGAACCAATAAACGAACATTATCGAACGTAAACGAACATAAATAAACGAACATTATCGAACGTAAACGAACATAAATGAACGAACGTTCACGAACGTAAATGAACGAACGAGACCTTTGTTCATGTTCGTTCGTTTAACTAAACGAACGAAAAAACTTGTTCATGTTCGTTCGTTTATTAAATAAACGAACATGAACGAACTTCCCGCCGAACGGTTCACGAACGGTTCGCTGAACGTTCGGTTCGTTTACAGCCCTAGGCATTAGCCTAATCGTTTCAAATTATATTTTCTTACCAGGTACTTGCTCGGGAAAGTAAAGGGCTGTGGGACGAGTGCATTCGAGTATATATTCTTTTGGAGGAAAGTGGAGAAGTTAGCCTTAGTGAGGAGTTTTTGGTAAATCCTAGATAACCAGTTTAATCTGATCTTAGTTGACTGGATTAGATTAATAGGTTATTTTGAATTTGCATTGATGTATATATGAATCCTCAAGGTTAATTCTCTGTTTATGTATAAAAGTTTGATAAATCTTATGTTAACCTTGTTAGAATTAAGGTTTAAATTTACCCTGATTTTTAGGATGTTACACCAAGCAACGATTCTCTTCTAGCAAGCTACGCACTTTCCTAACGGTGAATATCCCTTGCGGGTCCTTTCTCCAAATCACACTATCTTTCATCTCCTTCTTAGGTGCATTCTCCCGGATCACTTCAAGGAGGCTCTCTAACTCTCCTAGCTCCCTACCCCTCGGTTCCCTCCTCCAATTCCACTTCCACACCCATTATTCACCTCTCCACTCACCCCTATCCCTAACCAAATTCTAAAATAATGACTACTAATACAATATTCATTAATGTATTTGGGTCGAAAATCTCTATGAAAAATAAGTAGATTGTTCATGCATGTCATGTTGAGTTCATTACAACAAAATAGGCTACCTTATTGTTAAGTGTCATAATAGACTACTTTATAATACTTAAGTTTTATGACCAAATATATATTGATCTTATCTAAAATTGTTGTAGTAGGTTTACACGATGTTTTAGAACGTCTTAACAAACTTCTTAGAACACTTTAAAAACAAACTATTATTCATAACAAACAGTTACGTGGCGTTTGTTTTTTAAGAGGTGTTGAAGTCTGAAATCTGAAGATACACATTAGGATGAGATGAACCGGATAAATTCACATATCATGTGTGTTTCATGGATGAGTTTGAGATTAAAAGTGATCAACGGTCAAAATCTCTTCTTACCTTTTCACCTAAGTCTTTGATCTAGTTGTGTACCCGCATGAAGCGACGAGCTAGACATAAAATTCGAATAAATGTACGGAATATGCAAAGTACAAATGTGTTTTAATCAAATAAAATACATGGTTGGTCATCTCATGCAAAATGTGAGCTGGTACGTCCATGTGATACACAGGTGCTTCAATGCATCTGGTGATGTATGTTGCTGTGTCAAAGATAGAGATCAAAGTCACATAATGCCAATGATTGTGATGCAGATTATATAGATCAAAGTCACATAATATCATTAGAATTTGGAAATGCCAATGATTGTGATGCAGATTAATTAAAGAGAAGTTCCTTTAAACTTTGAATGCAGGCAGATACATGGGATGAGGCTTGAACCTGCACCTGTAAAAAAATATGAAAAATTGGAAGTAAAGAATAAAGATACCGTCAATCAGGTTGTAGCGCATTGGTTGATCGCCTTGGGTGATGTGGTGGAATATCCCATATACCCAGGGTTCGATTCCAGGCGTCCTCAACATTGATAAGACTTTTTTAAGTTTCAAAATTGTCAGGGATTAGTCTGGGTTGTGCCTGGGATACCCTTCCCAAAAAAAAGAATAAAGATACCATAAGCATGGAACTTGAATAAATTGAAATTTCCTTACTTGTTACATATGGCCTAGAACAATCAAACGAAACCGAAATTTGGATTTAAATTGCAACATGATCATGTTGAATAAAAACACAAAAGCACAAGAGCTTGACCATTCTCTTTGTGCACGGAAAAACTTTCATTAGCCATTGTTAAAAATATTGTTGTAACAAACGGTAATATAATTCAAGTAATAGAATTTATAAGAATAAAAAATAACGAAGATCGAAATGAGCCCAATATTAAATATTTTTGGATTTAATTATATTATTAAATATCATAAATATATACGAATTAATGTGTCGTGATTAGTATGAGATTTGTTGAAATTAGTATGAGATTTGATACAAATAATCACTAAACACCCTTAGAATTCTTTTGCAATTTCATATCAATTTTTACTTCAAAGTCAAATTACTTCGACGAATTACAATTCTATTTTTAATTACTTGAAAAAAAAAGATATCACTTATCAACTGACTTTTGGATTATGAATTCGAACATTTTTCAAAAATATTAATATGCAAATATTTTAGTACAGTATATTTAATTATTTATACTTTCTTAATCATGATTATATTATTTCCTCTAATTTTAATTGAATTACATAATATCAGTTATCAACAGATGGTTAGTTAATGATATTTTCAAAGTCAAATTGTTATGCTTCCCGTCAATTCACTTTAAATTAGTCTTTCATAATAGTTGATAAGTTTTCTGGCATGATTTTTTTTTAAATTACCCCGTGTAATACACGGTTCGAACCTAGTTAAACATTATATACTTAAATAAAAAAACCTCTAGTAGCAGTAAGCTAGTAACGTTTATAAAAGGCATAAACAAGACCAAGCAAACCCCAAAAGGCAAAGAATCACAAACATATTGGCATTGTTTGGCAAAAAAAAGCTAGCTTATTTTTTGGGTACATGTTTGGATGACCATAAACTAGTTTTTTGAAAAGCTACTTGGAGTAGCTTATGAGTAGCTTTTTGTAAATATTCCAATTATGCTCTCATTAATATTAATTATTATTTATTAACTATTTTTTTAATATGTCTTTTTTGGTCATTTAAATGCTTATAAGCTACTTTTTGCCAAACGTGACTTTTTCATCCGCTAGCTTATCAGCTACCAGCTAGCTTATCAGTCAACAGCTAGCTTATCAGCTACCAGCTAGCCTATAAGTTATAAGCTAGCTTATCAGCTAGTTTGCCAAACATAGCCATAGTATAGAAGTAGTAACACATACAAAGAGTTAATATTCATCAACCACAGGGTACACAAAGACCAAGGGGAACCATGTGAGACACATAAATTATCTTCGTATGCTTTATAGAAGAACAATGTAGATACTGGACAAAATAACTCCAAGAAAAACAACATTTCTTAATGGAAGGTGGACAAAGTTATATGTTGCAGTCTAGCTCTTAAGTTTGAAGTGTTGATAAAACTAAAAGGAAGTTTATATAGCATGTAACCACCATGAGACCATGTTAATCAACCAATCTCTTCCCAAGTATTTTGTTTCGAAGAATTTTGAATAGAAATCAGATGTTGTGATGTCTTGAAGAATCCTGAATCAAAATGAGAAACAAAATCAAAATAACAAATTAAGAGTTCAACCAAAATCGTGAAACCAACAAAATGGTGAAACCGAAATCGAAAATCGAGGAAACAACCAAAATCGAGGAAACAACCAAACCAAAATCGACAAAACATGTAGAAAACTAACCTGAAAACCCTTACTTGAAGAAATCCAACCTGATTTATGAACTGATTTGAATCCATAAGCAGGGTATAAAAAGCCTGCATGTTTGTATTGGAGACCGGAGCAATGGTTCATCCAAAGCGTCGTCTCGATAAAGGCAATTAGAGATACCAGATCCTGCTTGCGTCGTATTTAATGATAGGCTCCATTGAATGTGTTGTACATTAGAAATGAAAAGTTGTAACTCTTAAAATTAAGTAAACATGCACTAGTAGAGTACAAGCTTTCATACACGGTTCTTTGGGGTTTCACACACGGTTTTGCAACCGTGTGTAACTCTAGTGTGTATGAAAATGATGACCTTTGTACACGGTTTTAGAACCGTTTAAGAAACTTTGGTCTTCATACACGGTTCTAAAATCGTTTAAAAAAGTGGCTAAAAACCGTGTATGAAAGTGTGTATTTTAAACGCTATTTACTACTAGAACCGTGTAGGAATGTATGTTTTCATACACGGTTTTTAAGTGAACCGTGTATAAATGTGTGTTTTCAAACACGGTTTTTTAAAAGAACCGTGTACAAATGTTAAAAAACTGCACTTTTTGTACACGGTTTTTTTTAGTGAACCGTGTATGATGAGGCATATATATTTTTAAATATTTCTCTCGAAATTATTACCATCCATTTAGTCGAAATTAAATAGACTCAGAACCATGACATAAATGAGGAATATGTTACCAACCATGACATAAATTACTAAAAATATTGTTAAGTAACAATATGTAGAAAAAAAAGTGCACATTAAACTTTAAAGAACGACAATGTTATTGCAAAAATTCCATGATGAAAAGTCATTAATATTAAGTATAATATTTATCGTATGATCAAAAAGCCCATAATGAAGTGCACTTAAACTAATCCCCCTTTATACAACATTCTACCATCTAATAGTCGTTGCTTAGTAAACGATCTTGCGATATTGCAAGTCATCTCCTCTATTTGTGTAAGTGTGAAAGAGGTTGTCGTCGTCCATGTGTCCTATATATAAATTTGAAAGTAGATGTTATTATAAGAAAATTAAGTGTTACACGCAATATATAAATAAAATTGTCAGGATCGATTCTTAACAAGAATTAAACTTCTTAGAAACAGAATTTAGAGAATCTTGCGGAATAAAACTCTAAATCAATTAAAGAACAATCAATAGAATTCAACACACCGTATATATCAACCTGTATTACTCACAAGCTTTACACCAAACCTCAATCTTGTTGAACAGGCTCAACAAGACGACTTCTACTTCTCTAGAAATAGGGTTCTTACACCTTGAGGTTAATTCACTCTTGAATGAATATCGAATTCTATTTCACTCGTATATCTTCTATATATTTTCTCTTTTCTCTCCTCGTTTCTAATAGCTATCTATCAATACTATTTATACAAAGGTAATTACAAGATAACTATCAAAAGTAAATTGATCTTCTGAATCTTCGTTAAACATATCTTGATCAATTCCTTCTTTGTCTCCAAAAGTATCGCATACCAAACTTATCAAGTCAGCAGTATTAACAATGATTTGGCTCAGCAGCATTAACGAACTTCAGCAGTATTAACCTTCACAGTCTTCTAGCAGTAGTATCTCAGCTCAGCAGTATTAACCGTGTCTAGCAGTAGTAACTTCGTCTAGCAGTAGTAACCTTGACTAGCAGTAGTAACGTTTGACCAGCAGTAGTAACGAAGAACTGGCAGTAGTAACGAAGAACTGGCAGTAGTAACATTGTCTTGGCAGTACTAACCATACTTAGCATATCTTCAGTTCCCAACAATCTCCCCCTAACTTGACTTTTAGGAAAAGAAGTCAAGTTCTTCAGATGATGCTTCCAAAACTTAATCATACATGCCTAGATTAGGATTCAATCCCAGACTTTGATTGAGAATCCTTTTTACCAAGAATCTACCCATTGCTGAATCCTTGTTGCAGGTCAACTTAGCATGTAGCATTCCATTCAGCCTCTTCATGCTGTGATTGTATATTTCATCCACCAGATAGTATTCTTGAGTTGCAGAGTCAAGGGAGATGACATATACTCCACAGTTTTCATAGAGCATCCAGTTGGTAATGGCTTGAAACTGTGTGTTTATCCTATGCTGAACTGCTTCAAGTTTGAACATTTGGCACAAGAATTCAAGTACCATTTTAGAGATTGACATCCCTTGCTCAGTCAGCATGTTTTCATATATCCTCATCCCAACTTTGAACATCTCTTCTAAGTCTGATCTTGAGCAAGTTCTGACAATTTTTCCCCAAGTTGAAAAGACTTCAAATTTTCCATCTGCTCTTTTTATCCTAATGAACTCCTTTCTACCATCTTTCAAAGTGTCCCAAAATATGATTTCAGGAGCCTTAGATGATATTGGTTCAGCCTGAATTGGAATTGGGTTAGAGTCAACACTAGTAATGTACAAATCACATTGGGCATCAGTTTGTGATTGTACATTGCTTGATTGCCTTGATGGAGTTGCCACTTCTTCTTCAGCAACTTTTGGATCAGATTTTTCTTTCACTGTTTCCTCCTGGGCCTCTTCTGCAGTTGGCTCCACCCTTGGCTTCTTTTCATTTTTCTTCTGTGAAGTTATGGGCTTGGTGCTTGGTCTTTTCTTTGACATCATCTTGGTTCTTTTAAGAGTTTTAACAGCTTCAGGAGTTGGTTCAGCTGTTTTAAGTTTTTCAGCAGCAATAACCATTTCTGCTGCTATGGTTGTTACTGATTCTCTTAGAACATGTAATGATGCTGCTTCAACACTGTTCTTCACAATCCAGTATATTTCTTCATCAATTTCAGCTTGAGATGTAGTTACTGCTTCCTGCTCAGTTTCTGCTGCTTTTTCTGTTTGGCCTTCAGCAGCATTAACTGTTTCTGCTGCTTGTTCAAACTCAGCAGCATTAACAGTTTCTGCTGCTGTGGTTTCTGCTTTTTTCATAAGCTCTTCCCCCTTTTCTGTCTCCCCCTTATTATGTGCACTGGACTCCCCCTTAAACTGTGCATTCTCAATTTCCATTTCAGTCTCCATCTGAACTGTCTCCCCCTCAACTTGTAGACCCTTCATATTCAGTTCTGCTTCTGACTCTGACTCCCCCTTTTTGGGAGCATCATCAGTTGGAGTTCTTCTTCTCAGCACAAATCTTGCCTTTTTCTGTCTGTGCAACAACTTGGTGACCATCTTCTTGAGCTTCTCAATTTGAGACTGTTGATAGGTGACCACAGTCTTCAGTTGCTCAATCTCCTTCTTCTGTGCCATAACATCCAAGTTGACATTTCCAATGGTTTCCATCAATTCAGCATAGTTATATCTATCCTCACCTTGTTTAGAAGTGTTTACCTTCTTTAAAGGATCCTTGGAAGTTTTAGCAGAAGCCTTCTGCCTAGCAGAAGCACTAACTGCCCCCTTGGTTTCTTGGCACCTGGGTCCTCCTAATGATTTCTCATTTAGAGTTGCCATGGGGAAGGTCTTATTTATGTTACCACTGTCCTTCTCTGTGCTAGCAGAAGTAGTGGCAGCCTTAGCACCCATATGCTCATCCTTCTCCTTAGAGAGCACCTTCTTGGGGTTGGGAGACACCCCTGTGGTTTCCCTGTTGATATTCTCAATTGGAGAATGCTCCAACTGAGGGCTTAAAGGCTTAGGGCTCTGAGTAGGTACATCAAGGGAAGGAACCTTGTGCACCTTTCTTCTTTCAAACCTTTTGGTGATTGTGGGAGTGGGTCGTTCAAGATGGACTGAGGGATGTCTTTTGAGATGGAAGGTTGGGATTGGTCATCAGTGGGTGTGTCTAAAGAGGGCCTTGACCCTGATGCCATACCTTCAATTGTGTGGGACACAACCATCATTGTGGAGAACAATGGTGTGTCAACTCCTTCCGAGTCCCTAGGAAGTCTTTTCATATTTGAAAAAACCTTCCCTTTAGGGGATTTTGGTACATATACCTCATCAAACTGAGGTAAGTCCATCAATTCCTTGTTAATAACTTCTTGCACAAACCTTGGATACATGTAAAAGCTCTTTTTGGATTCCAAGTTTGATACAAGATCATTAAAGATCATAGCTGAAAAATTGTACTTTCTGGCAGTGGATAAGCAGACCAAGGCATATGCAATGGGACTGCTGAACTCACTCCATCCAGTAGTTTTCTTGGAAATACAGTGCATCAGGGTATGAACAAGAAATCTCCATTGGTTGAAAAATTTTGACTTGTAGAATTTAAAAACACCAATGGGACCTTCATACCCCATTCTTTGTAAAGTCAAATATAGGTCATCAGAAGATAGAGAGGTTATACCTGAGGCATCATCCAAGTGAAGAGAGATGCGAATAACCTCCTCTGTTACTGTCAAGGGTTTATCACAAACCTTGGTTCGAATCTCCGTTTGCCCGTTTTCTGTCACCACAGTAGCATTATCCCAAAATTGTTTTTGATGTTCAATGAATATCTTGGGAGCCACTGTTAGTGCATAGGAGATATGCGAAGACCTGAGAAAATCGACAATTTCATGGAATCCTGCAGATTGCTTCGGCTTCTGAAGCATTGCAATCTCATTGTGTTCATCAACAAACTCTCTTTGAGCCATTGTATCTGAAAATCCTTGAGCAAACACAGAAATTCTTGGGAGAATAGGTTAGAAAGAGAGTGAGAGAGAATCGAGTTCAAAGAGACGTTATGAGCAAAGGCGGGCTTACAGGGTATTTATACGCAGTATTAACCCTAGAATTAACAAAAGCAGTATTAACGACATAGGCAGTACTAACTACCGAGCAGTATTAACTGCAAGGCAGTATTAACTACACAGCAGCATTAACTACCAAGCAGTATTAACTACCTAGCAGTAGTAACTACCTAGCAGTATTAACTACACAAGCAGTATTAACGACTGAGCAGTATTAACTGCACTAGCAGTATTAACTACTGAGCAGTATTAACTACCGAGCAGTATTAACTGCAAAGCAGTATTAACTACACAAGCAGTATTAACGACTGAGCAGTATTAACTGCACTAGCAATATTTACTACTGAGCAGTATTAACTGCACAAGCAGTATTAACTGCACAAGCAGTATTAACTGCTGAGCAGTATTAACTACACAAGCAGTATTAACTGCACAAGCAGTATTAACTGCTGAGCAGTATCAACTGCAAGCAGTATTAACTGTACAAGCAGTATTAACTGCTGAGCAGTATTAACTCTGCACTTTGTATTACTAGTCAAATCCTCAAATGTCATCTTACCTTCTGACATATCACCTTTACCACTTCTCTTACCTTCTGCAGGATTATTTCCAAAAGTAACATGTCCTCCATCAATTCATTTGAAATTCTTGAGGCAGGCCATGTTACCTGTCATGTGCCTGGAGCAACCACTATCAACATGCCAAATGCTCTTCCCCTTGAGCTGTTGGTTGCTCTGCACATCTGATAGATCAATTAGTTTTATTGGGAACCCAAGCCGAAGTGGTCTTGGGTCTCCCTTGCTCATCAAAGTACTTACACTTGGTTTTGATGAGATTTTCAAATTTGGGTACTGCTGTGCTGGAGTACTTTGTCAAAATTATTGGTGTAGCAGCACTAGAAGCAATATTAACCTCAGAAGTACTAACAGTGCTAGAAGTACTAATACTGGAAGCAGCAGTACTGTTAGCAGCAGTATCAGCAGTACTAACAGAGGTAGCAGTATTAACAGAGTTAACACTGCTGGAAGCAGTATTAACAGAGTTAATACTGCTAGCAGCAGTACTATCTGAAGAAGAAGCACTAAAAGTATTAGCAGTACTAACTTTGGAATGATTACTAGCAGTAGTAACACTGCTAGCAGCACTAACTTTTGAAGCAGTACTAACACTGCTAGCAGCAGTATTGTTTTTAGTGCCTTTTGGAACCCACATAGTACCACATTCCTTTTCAGTTGTTTTCTTTATGTGGCTTTTGGGTTTATCTTGTTTCTTTGCCACATTTTTCTTTGCAAGCTTTTTATAGCCACCATTCTTTCTGTAACCACCAGGTTTTGAAAAGATCTTTGAGCATTAAACCTTTGGTTAACAGGATTGAAATAACAGTGTTTGGCTAAATGATTTAGCTTACCACAGATGAAACAAGGTTTTGGCCTGTTAATTCTGTTCAGATCAACTCCTTGTCTCATAGCCCACTGGTTATTCCAGTTCCTTTGATTTCCCCTCTGATTATCATGTTTTTGAGGCTTGTTCTCTTTAGATTTCCTGCAAGAACACTGTTTACAGATATTGGAGTTCACAACTTTGGGCTGTGTGGAATGAACTCCCTTTTTCTCTTCAGTCCTTTTGATCTCATTGTTCTTGACACATGGACTTTCACATTCCTCATCAGAGTCTACTTTGTCAGTCTCATCCTCAACAACTACTGTTTCTTCACAAGGATCTATATTAATCTTTAATTCAGGATCCTTCCTATCCTTGGTTTCTAACAAATCAGACTTAGGAGGTATGTAGTTGTTATTGTAGGGTGGAGGTGTGGCATTGTACCCTATCCCTACTTTCATCTTGTCATGGATTTGAGCCTTAATGATGGTATCCATGGTTTTAGAAGCACAGGTAAACTTTTCAACATCAAGTTTAACCTTCTTAAGCTCTTCTTTTAATTTCTCATTCTCCTCCCCAGACACTTTCAGCTTAATCTCATACTCATTCTTCTCCCACTTCCAATAGTTAGTATCATAGTGGTGTTGAAGTTCATTAGCTTGAAAAGCTCTAATCTGTTCCTCAAACCTTTCTACAATTCTAACATAATCTTTCACATCTTTCTCTAGCCTCTTAAGGTTATCACACATACCCTGATTGTGATCCCTATATCTTTTAACAGCATCAATGCAAGATTGAGAACAGAGTTTAGATTGTACCTCAGTGGGAATATCGGATACTTCTGCCATGAGTGCATGATTCTGTATTGCCTCTTCTGTTTGATCACTCCAATCAAAAGTACTGTTTGATTCAATAGAATTTTTCATAATGATTGTAGATTTCTAAGAAACACAGGCTCTGATACCACTTGTCAGGATCGATTCTTAACAAGAATTAAACTTCTTAGAAACAGAATTTAGAGAATCTTGCGGAATAGAACTCTAAATCAATTAAAGAACAATCAATAGAATTCAACACACCGTATATATCAACCTGTATTACTCACAAGCTTTACACCAAACCTCAATCTTGTTGAACAGGCTCAACAAGACGACTTCTACTTCTCTAGAAATAGGGTTCTTACACCTTGAGGTTAATTCACTCTTGAATGAATATCGAATTCTATTTCACTCGTATATCTTCTATATATTTTCTCTTTTCTCTCCTCGTTTCTAATAGCTATCTATCAATACTATTTATACAAAGGTAATTACAAGATAACTATCAAAAGTAAATTGATCTTCTGAATCTTCGTTAAACATATCTTGATCAATTCCTTCTTTGTCTCCAAAAGTATCGCATACCAAACTTATCAAGTCAGCAGTATTAACAATGATTTGGCTCAGCAACATTAACGAACTTCAGCAGTATTAACCTTCACAGTCTTCTAGCAGTAGTATCTCAGCTCAGCAGTATTAACCGTGTCTAGCAGTAGTAACTTCGTCTAGCAGTAGTAACCTTGACTAGCAGTAGTAACCTTGACTAGCAGTAGTAACGTTTGACCAGCAGTAGTAACGAAGAACTGGCAGTAGTAACGAAGAACTGGCAGTAGTAACATTGTCTTGGCAGTACTAACCATACTTAGCATATCTTCAGTTCCCAACAAAAATAAATTAAATGTAATAAATATGTACCTTGAGAGGAGAAACATATTGTTCATTCATCGCAAAATGAAAGATTTGCTTCACCACATAGTAGCCACACTCCCAACCATACTTTTGTTGATTACACTAAAGTGTAAAGAGAAGTAGTGATTGGACAAATCAAAGTACAAAATAGATTGTTTGGATATTTATAAATTATACCTTGGTCATCTTCCATATAACTGAAGCGGACATGTCGGCCTGACAAGACCCTATGGCATTATTATATTTTGTAATGGCCCTAAGGTAAAAACAACAATACATTTGTGTCAATAGTTGATGAAGTATGTAAATAAACATCAATTGTGTACAATGTAATATAGTACTTACGCGTCCATTACGTTTTTGATCTTGTAAACGTTGGGTGTCTTTCCGCTTGACATCATCGAATCTAATATATAGACCAAACAACGTCTTGGCTGAAAGATAAGCAATGACCAGTTGTTCCTAAAAATGTTCAAAATGATGGTCAATACAACTTAAAGTGTAAACTATATACTTTTATATTATTAATATAGTTATATTTAAACATATATCTTACTCTTGTACATATGGTGTTAAAAAGAAGTCCTTATCTTTGTTGTGCAGCATCGTTCCGAAAATTGAGTTTGTGAACCCTACATCATCTCGTTCAATTTCAGATGCATTAATTGCTCTGGGGGCTATAAATGCACAACTATTCCTTTGATTTTTAGATATAATCAGATATAAATCCCTGAAAATATTACAATATGATAACATTAGACATTACATTGTGTGTATATATATATAATCAAATTGATAAGACGTATATAAATATTAACTTACGCTAGAAACCAGATGATGACGTTTTGGTCGAGCCACCCATTCGTCATTAACAACTTCAAGTCATCGTACCCGACCCCTATAGCCATAGGCGTAGGGGCAAAGACCCCTGCATCGACCTCAACCGTAACTCCCTTCGTCAACCCTTCTTCTCTAGAATCCAAGAGTTTAAACAGCTCTTGCATCGCACGCGGTCGATCCTGCATTGATTTAGGCAACGGTTTGGCCTTTTTAGCGATCTTTTTTCTGGGTGCAGTGACTAATCTCTTTGAATGCACTTCATCATCTTTTTGTACCTATAATACCAATCCATTTCACTAATACTCTTATATTGTTAGGGGGATAGGTATACAAATAGCCAAGGGTTTATCGAATACATGAGAATGAATAGGGACAGTCTTGGGTGGCACTTGGGTTGCGGTAAAAGCTTTCTTCGATATAGCAACATCTTGTTCTTGGGGGTGAATAGGCGTACCGGTTGGTGGGACAACGAGTTTATTGACAGCGACCTATTAAGAAAAAAATGATAATATTAGTAAACAAGATGTCTATAAGAAAATACTAATGTAAGTTAACATAAAAATAAACATATACCTACCTGTCGCAACACCACGGAACATTGTTCCCATTTGATGAAGTTTCCGACAGCTTGACCTAGCCTTTTAATGTCATCATCTATGGGCACCGGGAGGTCATACTTCTCAAATCCATCAATAACCATGTCAAGCATAAAATAGGGACGTACTTGGTTCTTTGTTGCCTAAAATAGGGACAATAGAAATAGAAATCAATCTCATGAAATAATACCAATTATCTCAAACACATTTCAATTCCATGATTTACATGCAGCAAATTGCAATGTAAGTAATTTCCTAAAGGGAACAATACTTTTTGGCATTTCTGTAAAAACAGAAAAGAAACACAGCATGGAAAGAGTTACTATTGTTGCTAGTATCAAATAATAAACAAGAATATTCCAAATAATATCTATAATCTATTTGATAGAAACTGTTGGTGGTTCCAAACAGGAAGAATGCGTTTGCAAAAAGAAAATCTTTGAAGATGGTAATTAGAGTTGAAACTTTTATGGTATGGAGGAAATGTGATTTAGCTTTTGTGTTGCTAAAATAGCTTCCTAAAATCATAAAAGAAGAAACAATTCTGTTTTATAGTCCAACATGATGAAATAGGAGAGCTTGGAACTCATAATATTATGTCTCTTTCGAATTATGCCTGTTAATTTGAATGATGGCTGTGTTTGTAGTGGTTGATCACTTAACTAATGAGAATTAAGGGCTATTAAGATTTAAGAAGCAATGTTGAACTATTGTTATATTAACTTTTTAAATTCTCTTGTCCAAATTAATTAACTTTTTATTTAATCTTTATTTGTTGTTTCCTTTACAAATCATACTATTGTTACTTCATCTCTGTTTCTTTTTCTTCTTTCTAAAACAGTAGGGAATCTGTAGTTACAAACAAAATTACTATAAAGCCCCAAGTACTTAGTAACAACTGTAGGTAGGTTGTGATGTAATTTGTAGGTAGGTGCTTAGTAATCAACTAGTTTTTGTTGAATCGGAGGTTAAGGCTCCATATTGGTTTGTAGATTTCTGCTAATTGCTGCTCCATATTGGCAGATTCATCTAGAATTTAAAATAATACTTAATCATGGTGGAGTCATTCAACTCTCTCAAATATATCTATCCGTCCTCAGCCTAGTTTCTTCTAATTGCAAATATAAGCTAATAGCAATATCTATAAGCATATACACGAATAGCAAGCATAATAGGCTAATAGAAACCTCCAACAGTTTTTATGAATCAAAATTGAGCAAAATTGAGGTTTTAAGAAGACAAACCTCGCACTGAAGTGGTGGCTTCAACGTCCACGTCTTCGTCGGAAGATTCAACGTCGCTGTCGCTGGAAGATTCAACGTCATTGTTCTTTGTTGAATTCATTGCGATTCAGTTTAGGATTGATTTTGGAGCGATTTAGGGTTTTGGAGCGATTTTGGAAGGAAGAGGGAAGGGTTTTAGGATTACCGCCAAAATGTTTAGGGATTAGAATAACTTCAATTTTGGTCCCTCGTGTTTTAGAATTACTTTTTTTAAGAAAAGAAAACGTATATTATTAAACTTTTTCATTTATTAATTTGAAATTTCACACACGGTTTTTCATTAGGAACCGTGTGTGAAGGTTGACAAAGTTTTAAACACACTTATTAACCATGGACCGTGTGTGAATATGACTATCAGACACGTTTTTTTCTTTAAAACCGTGTGTGATTGTCAGTCTACCTTCTCACACGCTTTTATCACCAAAACCGTGTATGAAACTTGCAACAAATGCCACACAGGTCATTCACACACGGTTTTTACGTTTTTTTTAAACCGTGTATGATGAAGCGCGTGTGAAAGTCATTTCTGCAGTAGTGATGCATTATATAGTGGTACATATAGCTTAAAAGATTGTTTATAAGAGTTAAGTAGTCAAAAAATATGCATAGAAAAGGTAAAGTAAAAAGGATCCCTCTTTGTGGGTTGACACTCCAGTGTCGTTGAGCTAAGTCTCCTTCTCCGGCCCTTTTTCCGGCGTACTCCCCTGCTTCTCTCCCCATGCAACCCCTTCCAAATACTTCCTCACCCTCAATGTCTTCTCCTAAGAGTTCTCTACCAGATGGGGTGGATGACCTCACCAAACTAACCACCAATCTCCAAGTCTCCTCTAACATCACTGCTATAGCAACTGTCGACGACGACACCGACAACCTGCTCTCTCACTCGGTTGAAGAGCTCAAGTTGGATTCCTTTATTGAAACCTCGATGGTTGGAAGGGTTTTTTCTCGGAAAAGTTGCTCTGCCTCCTTCCTGAAAAACATCTTTAACTGGATGTGGAAGTTTAAAGAGAGCTGGCAGATAAATCATCTCGGAGACGACCAAAAAAGCTCGTTCTTCGGCTTCTCTTTTGCATCTCCTAAAGACCAAGAATGAGTCCTCCAACGCACTCCTTGGATTTTCTCAGGGGGCTTCCTTCTTGGTTCTCCTTAGCCGGAGTCGGGTAACTGGAAGGATGCAAACCTCGGTACTATACCCCTCATGCTCTCAACAAACAACATTCCCCTACGCCTCTTCACTCGAAACAACCTCACAACATGGGTTAAGGCAGCGGACCCTAAGGCTGAGCTTAAATGGAAAGGGAGCAACCTTGATATGATACGAGCCTATATGGTTACGAGAGTCAATGTTCCTGTCGATTCTCGGCCTTGTGTGGGCATCTTTATCGACTTTGAAGGAAGGAAGAAGTGGCTCCAATTCAAATATGAGAGGCTACCATTAATTTGCTATAGATGTGGGCTATGGGGTCACGAAAACGTTGGTTGCTCAAACAAACCGGTGGTGATACGCGACCCGGACGATCCGGGCAGGAAGCTTTGGCAACTCTACGGTCCTTGGCTCTCGGGGAACAACGCCGGGGACTGTTTTACACCTTTCTTTGCTAACAAAGACTGGAAAATACAGGATTTGAACGATCCAAACACCAGCAAAAATACGGACACCAACTTGAAAGAAACCGGCAACGGCAACGGCTCCGGTGAATGTTTCCGTCCAACTCTCTCCCCGGAGACAAAAGGTACTGACAATGGAAAAGACAAGAACTTTTCCTACCTTGGGAGTGGGTCTAGACCTAAAGAGGTAAGTTTCCCTATTCCTACCCATCTAGATCAACCTACAAACCAAAAGTCTCCTTTGGAAACATCCAAAAGCAACCAACCCCCCTTTTACCCAACATACATCCTGCATGAGACTCTGTTGCCGGCTGATGAGACTCAACCCAATTGTACCTTAGCTGACCATACCACATGCACCAACCAATCTGATAAGACTATTGCCACCATACATTGTCCTTGTTTACCAACTTCCAAGACAAATATCACCAACAAAGGTGACACCGCCACCCACAACCCTGGTAACTCTACAAACCCTCATACCCCACACACAAATTACATAGGACCCACCTTAACCTACATCTCTACCCCCACCCACACTCAAGGTCACTCCACAACGTGCATGTTGTCCACCATGCAACATACCCCATGCAAGGCACATCACATCCTTGATACCAATACCACTAACTCCGAAAGTAATACTCCCATCCCGCCACCTACCTTATCCCCAAATGCTACCACCTGGGAAACCAACAAACAGATACATCCGATTAAAAATACTGATGGTCTCATGAGCCGCAAACGTATTTCCATCAAGGACAAAACGGGATCGACAGGGGGGGAATTCAAAATCGAGATGCCAACCCCAACTGAAACAACGATTAATGTGACTACTCTCCCCATGGCTACTTCCTCTTTCCTCAACGAACCAGAGGCGTGTCCGTTTCAACGGGCCTGCCTAGAAAAATGAAGATCATGGCATGGAACTGCCGGGGCTTGGGAAACCCGCGTGCAGTTCCGGTCCTGAAGGACCTGCTCCGCTGCTACCGACCCGATGTTATTTTTCTTTTCGAAACTCTTGTTGCTCAATCTAGAATCGAAACTATCAAGTCTAGATTGGGTTTTGAAAACTGTCTTGTTGTTGATTGTAATGGCCGTAGTGGCGGTATCTGTGTTTTATGGAGTGGAATATCTAATGTTTCGCTCTTGTCGTATTCGCAAAATTTTATTGATCTACATGTTACCGACCACATCCGTGGACTTTGGCGTATTACGGGCTTCTACGGTTTTCCCGAGCGGGGAAGACGTAGAGACTCGTGGAATCTTCTTCGCTCCTTGGCTAACCACTCTGACAGCCCGTGGGCGGTCATAGGAGACTTTAATGATCTCACTGCGCAAAAAGAAAAAAAAGGGACTCCTTACCCACCCGGATTGGTGTATAAACGGGTTTCGGGACGCTCTCTCGGATTGCAATCTTATCAATATTCCCATGCATGGTTTCCCTATACGTGGTGTAGATATAAAGGTAAACCCAACGAAGTTTGGGAGCGCCTAGACCGTGCGGTGGCCTCCCCTTCTTGGCTTAATCTTTTCCCGAACGCTTGGGTTGAGAACTTGGTGAGCCCCATATCCGATTACTCACCCATTCTCCTTCACACTCAAGAAGCCCCCACTTTGAGACGAAGAAATTCCAACTTATTTCGATTTGAGAATAAATGGTTTCACGAGGCGGATCTCGACCCGCTGATTACAAATGCTTGGAATCTTACCTCCGCTCGGGACCTCCAAAACAGACTCTCGTCGGTTGCCGGTAATCTCCGTGTGTGGGACGTAACCTACATGCTGCTCACAAAAATGAGCTCAACATGTGTCGCAAAAGGCTTACTTTTCTTCGAGACCATGCCTCTCCCACTAACGACAAAGACTTCGAAGATACAAACAAAAAATTAATCTCTCTACTTGTCAAGGAAGAGAACCATTGGAAACAAAGAGCTAAAGTTTTTTGGCTAAGAGAAGGAGACTTGAACACCAAGTTTTTTCACGCCCACGCTAACGGGAGAAGGAGGAAAAATTATATACAACGACTCCAAAATGAAAACGGGCAGTGGATTTCGGACCCCGACGGCCTTTGCTGTAACACCCTCAAAATTTGAAACGAGAAACTAACTTTAATTTTAATAAAATAACCAAAAGTAGATAAAAACATTTCTACAATTCATTCCTGAAAGTACCTCGGAATTTAAACATCATAATTTCTACGACTAAAAACTTAAGACGGGCTTACTTAACACAACACAAGTTGCTAGGCCCAAATAAATGCGGAAGATTCACTTAACCAAAATTATCTCTCGTGCACCCTACAAGCACTCGCCACTTCACAGTGTAGCTAAAGCTACTCCCAACCTGGGCCTGTTGCACATGTCGACAAATAAAAAGGGTTAGGCTAACGCCTAGTGAGTTCAAGCATTTTATCATGACTATAAAAATTCATAAATCCAGAGGGGTGTAGTTTTAGTCATGATTCCAAAAGAGTTTACTTTAAATGAAAATCACCCATTTTCCAACTCACACAATTCCCATGATAAAATCTTTAATATAACATAATTTTCAAAAACAGACTCATTTCCAAAATCGACGTGAAAGGTGAAATAGCATTTAATATCCAAAGCGATTAAATTCATAAATATTCGCCATTATTCCAAAACATCCCAAAACATGGATGAGACATAATCCACAACTCATATAACGTGGAAAAGCAATTCTCATAAATATGATACGTCACCGAAAACATGGATAAACACAAATACCCAAAACAACACCTTTCGGTGACGGGGGAGACCCGTATACATCACATGTGACGGAACACTAAAGTGAGTCACATACTATGCAATAAAAACACCCACGTGGATTACTCTCGTAAACTGAGCTCAATCACTCCAGATCTATTGCCCGCGAGACTAGGGAGCCCCCAACTTCAACCACTCCAGGTCTATACATTGGGTCACCAAATCCACAACAGCACATTAGGGATTACACCTTACTGCCCATGAGACGACGCCCGACCATCTAGGTCCACGCCTTACTTATCATGGATCCCGATGCCTATCCCGTGCTAAGCACATATATGGAATTACACCTTACTGCCCATGAGACGACGCCCGACCATCTAGGTCCACGCCTTACTTATCATGGAACCCGATGCCTATTCCGTGCTACAAAAGAAACTAACGTCTCGTAAACTGAGCTCAATCAATCCCGACCTCTTGCCCGCGAGACTAAGGGGAAACTCAAATGCCTTTGGATCCATGGCTAACAAGGTCTAAAATATTACACGACCCCAAACATATAAACAAATGCATTTCAAAACATGCAGTTCCCCAATAACGTAAATCATGATCAAAACTCAACTTTGAGCTATCAAAATGGACAAATGTCCCCAAAACTTGATAAACTCCGATACCGAGCCACAAGCTCAACTAACTCAAAAGATAGTTCGTGAAAGTCATAAAATGACATTGAATATAACAACACACACTGGTTGCCCATAAATACTTCAAATCCTTGAAAACCCAAAATAAAATCTTGGATCGGGAAAACCCTCATTTCCAAAGGACTCACACCTTTACATTTTCAAAACATCTCATGATGTACTATATGCACATTTCCAAAATATCCACAAATGCATTTTCATAACAAATAGACTCCATTTATCACATAAATCAATATCCCATTTTCATATAGGATTTATCTATCACATTTTTCTAAAATATTCAAAAGTAGTGTTTTACAACATTTACCACAATTAATACCTCAAAAGGTAAAATCCACCACTTAACTCAACAATGATAATTTTCAGGTAAAACACATAATTACTTGGAAAATAACATTTTGGCATGTACAAAGTTTTCGCAAAGTAACTTGAACTCACCTTGCTAGATTTAAGCTAAATCTAGAGTTCTCCAAACGTTAGCTCCTTTGATGAAGTTTGCATCCTCAAGCCAAAACTTCCAAAACCTAGATTTATGAATTTCCAACCATCAATATCACAATCCAACCATGTAGAATCATTTCCTAAACACTTAGAATCATTTCTCCCAACATATTACACCCAAAATAACCAATACATCGAAACCCTAATTTCCAAAATGAAGAGAAGAGAAGATTACCTCAACCATCAAGTGAATCCACCAACCAAACACTTCTAGTGTTACCAAAGTGAGCTTCAATCTTCATTTCATCCAAAGAAATGAAAGGTTTAGGAGAGGGTTGAGTAAAACCCTAGAAATTGTATGAATCTCTCAAAACGAATGTGGAATGGAAAGCTTTGATTTTAACCATGAATCCTTGATAAAAGGTAAGGGATTAGCTTTGAGTCATAAAATCTATGGTTCTAAAAGCTCCAAAACGGATTTAGGGTTTGGGGAGGGTTTTTGAGAGAGAAGTAAGGAAATGGGTATAGGAGAAATGAGAAATAAGGAAACAAAATCGGACTAAGTAGCCCCTGCACCCCGACGGTGAAAGTGACACTGCGAAAGTGACCATGTCACTCTCGCGAGTGTCATACTCGCTGGACCTCCCAAAACTCTCGGTACATTCTTGGCGAAAGTGACACTGCGAAAGTGACCATGTCACTCTCGCGAGTGTCATACTCGCTGGACCTCCCAAAACTCTCGGTACATTCTTGGCGAAAGTGACACTGCGAAAGTGACCATGTCACTCTCGCGAGTGTCATACTCGCTGGACTTGTACCGAGTCCAAACTTGGCCAATTTCTCGAGAGATCCAATTAGCATTACGTGTCCCACCTTCCAATGCAACACCTTGTTCCTCTAATAAATCTAAATGGACTTATTTACAAATTTGAGTTAGAATTTTCGGGGTGTTACAATCCTCCCAACCTTAAAGAGATTTCGTCCTCGAAATCCAGTCTCTACGCAACTAATGGCCACCGCGCCCAACACATTCCAAATTCCCCCGGTTTCAACCCGGTTCAAATTTATTTCACACATAATTGCCCACAGCGGCTTCTTGGTGTTACTCACAACGATTCCCGTTTAGGCATAAAACACCCACATCCAATTGAAGGCCTAAGCTGCTAGAGTGGCTTTCGACCACCAGACATAAGTTGTCTCCCAACCTTAAGTGATCCATACTATCCGAACAATAGATTCGAATCCCCAACATACCACATTCCCATATTCTTAAAATATCTCTCCAAACCAACCCAACGTTTAATCACTACTAACCATTAACCAATACTTCAGAATTCCCAAAATAATCCCGCTACTAAACTAGCATTTACTCTCAGCGGATTCCATCAATTCAACACCAACGGTCATCATTGACTCGTCAATTACACGATTCCAAAGATGTGTCTAATTATCAATCATCCAATCGTCGATTCTCCTACTACCCAAGGGAAGTCATTTCACTAAAATCTCTTATCACAATTGAACATCCACAGGTTACTACAACCATTACCATCATTCATTTAAAATTGGACTACAATCCGCCGATTACGCTAACGGTCCTTTACCTCGGAACCAAAAGTCGACACCTAGTCATACCACTAAGTCGAATCACAACAGGCTCTACAATCGAGTTTCACTCGTCGAGCATTCTCATTAAAACCAAAATTATCGCTATGGTGTCTAAAGGGTCTCACATACGAAAGTTGACCAAGACCCCAAAACAATATTCCCCACAAGAATGGTTACCACCAACCTTAATATAAGATACCGCGAATCAAATCCTTCAGTTACTAAAGTGCATCATCCCCGCAACCGATACCATTTGGCCTACAGTGTTATCACGCGTGGAATACTCAAACCTTCCACTATTAAAGTGATACACAAACTTACATCTTAGCTGGGTTACTTAACCTTTCCAAGGCTCCTATGAGTTCAAGGCTTCTCAAGCGAAATGTTTAACAAATATGCCAATCGAAAAGTTCATAAAAACTTTTAACATAAAGGTTTTCATATCAATCTAATTGCACGCACAAAATCTACTACTATCAGTTCGGTAGTTGTGCAAAATAGGCATATTCATCCCACATATGAAAATCATATTGAAAACCATTTCATCAAAAATTGTATCGTTAACAAAGCGCAAAAGCACAACAAACAATTTCTCTGAAAGGGACCGATACGGTCCTAGCATGGATTGATCTATGTCATGTACGTAAGGTAATTTCCCACCTTAAATAGTATGCAACCAAAAGGTCTATACGTGTCTCAAAAAGGTTTGAATGTCACCCGATTCCAAAATTCCCTTTTTAAATCATGAATAGTATGAAATAAAATTTACCACTAAAGTACGCACACGTCTGTTTATTTCACAACCAGTGAAACAATCCCATAAATGTACTTTGGTAAAAACATAGAGTGATTTGCGTCAAATCCAAGTTTAAAGACAAACTCAATACGTTCCCATCATTCAAAGATGTTAACTAAAACGCCAAGAGGAAACTTCAAATTGCAATAAGCAGGCAAACTTGTAACACTCTCTTAGAGATTTTCTTGAAACGAAATTACATGCATCAAATCATTCCTAACAAATTTCAAAAGGTGAAATCATTTAAATCAATATTCAAAATCTTCTCATCTAGTCATATAATGATATGCGAGTGAAACACTTTTGACCATACCCGCGCGTTAATGCGTCTTCCCAAAACTAAGGAAAATAAGTGTTTGTAGTTGATTGACACCAAAAAGAGTTTAAATCGACTTCAAATGTCGACTCACACAAATGGTGCGTATTAACGCTCCAAAATTTTAAGCAATCCCACGCACCCTAGTTTAGGACAATTAATTTTCCAAAATCTCCATCACGGAGCATTTACACCAAAATTTCGCACTCGCAATATAAGACGTTGAAATGACGATGTTTCAAATTCACTCGTGAGGATACTCAAAATACCCATTTTCTCCAAAACCAAAAGGTTTACAACTTTCCAAAATATCCATTAAGTCCAAAAATTGACCAAAAGTCAACGACTCACACGTTCGTGTTTTCAAAATGTTCCGTAGTGTAAACCATGCATTATTCACACAACACCAAAACATATATTGGCCAAACGACCCTTACTTATGTAACGAATTTATAAAACATTCCCATTCACGATACATTTATCAAAGCTTTCGAGGGTTAGTGACTACCAAATTGTGTACGCCTTTAGATCAATACCTTGCGTTTGCAAGAAAGGACATTAAGATATTCAACTAGCCGGAAGCACATAAAGAAAATTGTTCAGAAATACAACCTGCATATTCTTTCATGCATTACTTATGCCACATATAAATCAACTCGTACAATTAAATAAATTGCAACAAAACGTGCTAACACAAATCTTTGAAAGAGAAACCACGCGACATCAAAGTTCCCAAAACGTTCCCTTTGGTTGCCTTACGGCTCAAATAACACTTCTCAACAAAACCCGAAAGAGTCAAGATGCCCAATACAATCCAAATTCAACACACGCAATATCTAAAGTATGCTCCTTACAAAATTTGTACTCACACGACCCAACATGTTGTAAAACGAAACTTCGTAAAACTCCATGGGCTTAATTGCCTCAACTCAATCAAATGGGGCCAAGCATTTTGTTTCCAACAATCAAATTGTATAATGCAAAACCATGGCCAAAATTCCAAAACTCCCAAAATTCCCTTTTGTTGTAATACGATCTAAACAACACTTTTGATAAAACTTCCATTAAATAAATTTTCCAATAAAACTCAACACAGACATAATGGAAGCTAACTTTCCGTCCAAACCTTAACATATGTGGAGGAGATCCAATGTTAAAGTCATAAGTCGTAGTTACTTGCCCAACATCTTAAATAACATCAAAATATGGATATCGCCGTATCCAAAAGTAACATTGAACAATCAATGAAATAATGCAAGTTCCGACGGAGTTTGCAACTCTCGCAATAAAACAACTTTCATGCACGTTCAAAACCATGATTTAAAATCTTGTGTGTGTTAGCCATTTTTCTGCGACTTTGTAACTCAATCCACAAAAGGATTCGAAACACAAGAAATAACTGTTACAATTTATTTCGAAATAAATTATGTGCATGAATTTAGTCGGCACTCAACATCTCAACCCATACTCCTCCAAATCACTCCGGTCACACTACCATCATCCGGATTTTCAAACCTCTTAAGGCAAAGTTGGGAATTACATCAATTACCCTTACGATTCTTTCTCGAATCAAAGTCGTTTCAATAAATCCATGGTTCTAATCCAACCATCAAATTTTGACCCGAAATGGTCCACTTAAAGCAATTATCACGCTTATTGTCACCCCCTATGACTAATACTAAAATCGTCAATCTTCTCCAACAACTATTCGTATTAGAAACTTCTTTACTACCCCCAACGGTCGTCACATTGAAGTATTTCAAGTAAGCACATGTAACGAGTAGGTTCACCATAACACTGGCCAGGTGCAATTATGAACGTACCGCACATGCTTATCCTTGCTACCCTCAACGTGATTCTCGTTTCTAACGACTTCATCAACCTCAAAGCATCCTATCTTAATGTGTCTAATAGTGCAATTTCACTTTCTCTCACTTAAAAGATTGTTAGTGTAATATTTGGTTGATTAGAAGTTCAAGGGGCTAATTGTAATAATTAAATTAGGCCTTGTTAGTGAACGGGCCGTGGGCTTGTTAACCACGGGCCCGCCATATATAAAGCAATCTAGCCTTAGAAATATAGGCTAGTTATCTCATTTGCTTTTCTGAATTGTATTGTAAACACTCTGATTGAAAAGCTAATACAGGGATGACCAGTTGAAATCATATACTTCATTGTTTATTGTATGATTTCATTTTTCGTTGCACGGATCTGGAACTAACAATTGGTATCAGAGCAGACGGACACGATCGATTCAAAGTGCTCATATTGATTTCTGGTAAGTATTGACTTTTTCACGTCTGTGTTATTCTTGAAAATCCAATTCTTTGATTCAAGCAAAATTGATTGATTTCGCTTATTGGGTTGTGTTAGCATCATTGTCATTAGTGTTTCTGCAAATTTTCACATCCTAATTCGACCATTTGAATGTTTAATTAAGCAAATTAAAGTCAAAAGTTTTGAGTGTGTTCTTCACTAAAAATCAAAATTTTACCATGAAAACTTGTTGTTTTTCCTTTAAAATCGATTGGGTTAGTGTTATTTTTGTGTTTGGTAGTGTTTCTAATCTTTCAGGAACATTTTTGAGCAACCCTAATCGAGTTTCAATCGATTTGGAAAAGTCAGCCACAGAGTCCGGATAGAACTGCCGCGGTTTCCGGACAAATCAATACTTTCCGGACGTTTGTGTTATTTCTATCTGGGTACGTCAAATCTTTCCGGGTAAGTCATTTAAACTCTAATCTATCCGGGTAAATTAGTTCCGGAAACCCAAAGTTTCTGGTAACCAATCTTCCCGGACAATCTTGCATCCGGAAAGAATTTTATCCGGAATCTCTTGTCACCCAGTAAGAATCTCATCCGGAAACCCCCGTGCTAAGTCACAGGAGGGGGACATTTAAGTATCCTTAATACTGTTTCACTTTGAATCGAACCATCGTCTGACGATCACTCTAGTGCAACTGAAGATGTCTTATTCACCTCAGTCAAAGGAAAAGACAAGTCAGGTATGTGAATCTAACCAACAAGATCTCCTTAATCAAGTGCAATCACTCACTGAACGGGTAGATTCCTTTAAGGCCACCTCTAAAGAACAACTACTTGAGATTAGATCTTTAACCGAAAAGTTAGATGTTCAAAAGAGAATAACTGAAAAATATAAGTCTGAAAATGCTAATCTAAAAGACAAATGCAAAAATTTCTCATTAGCACCTAAGGACTTAAGGACCAAGTTATCTGAACTTCAGTCTCAGTTTGATCAGTGCATGAATGAGAAAGAAGAAATTGTTTATCAATGTTCCTCTCTTCAAATTCAGCACAAGGAGTTTGTTACTAAAATTCTTGATCTTGAAACCAAACTCCACAAAAGGGGTCAAACTGATCAAACCATTTTTCTGTATAAACCCAAAGAGTTCACGTACTTTAACAAAGAGTGGGGAATCGGATACGATAACCCACACTATTTGAAAAAGGGTAGATACCAAACACCCACTTTGTATGATTTTGCATGTTTTGGGTTAGATAAAGAGTATCCGGAATATGCTATTCAATGGACTGGTCCTCTTGAACCTGAAAAGGAAGAGGAAACCGAGGAATATAAACGCGCACACAAACGAGGAATACAACTTCCGTTTTGTTATGAACCTTTAAATTATTCCTATCAAAAGAACAAAAAGTATCTCTCAGATGACTACTTCGACCCCTACAAGGTTGCTACGCCCAAGGATTCCTCCAAAAAGGATGAGGTCTAAGCAACTGAAACCAAGACTGAGACGAACGAGTTCAAGCTCTATGTTCCCCCTCTCATCTTGGAAGCAAAGATAGTCGAGTTGGAGGAGTCACTCGAGAAAGAAAGGTCAGTTTTTCAAAAGGAAAAGCAAGCGCTTGTTCAGGAACTTGAGAATCTTAAATTGGTTAAAACCGAATCTGTATCGGATGAAGGACAGGAAATCCTTCGGGGTGAAATCAATAAGCTCACATCAAAACTGGTTGCCTTGGCAACAGATACGATGAAGGAGCATACGAGAAATGGTCAGCTCCAAGAGCAGATTGACCAACTCCAATCTGAAAAGCAGATTTCACCCGAACTTTCCTCAAGTTCATCTGATACGTCTTCGTGCAAAGCTTTCATAGGCAAGATTTCTACTACACAAGACGGTAAATATTCTCAAGACGAGAGTGTTTTAAGGAATTTGAACTCTGATTTTTTCTTAGCTTCCGCCCCAAATTCCCCAAAGCACACAAGCACAAAGCGTTCCTCGCCTTCCCCGACCGATCCAAGTCCAGTAATTCCGGATGTCTATTTTTCAGAATATATGAACTCTGAAGGTAATTCTGATGGAGAGTTTGAGTCGTTCCCTTTCAACAAACCTCTTCCGAGCCATACTGATTTTCTATCCCCAGTTGTCAATCGACCGGTCAACTTTGAAAAAGGTACTTGTTCTAACACCAAGGCCCCGGTTGTGATTAAGTTTACTGAATCTAAACCTGTTTCTCAAAACAAATCACAGCCGAGGCAAAAGACCGAGCAATTGCCTATCAAAAATCCAGTTTCTTCAAAAGTCACTGACCATGCTGTTAATCTGGGTTCAGATAAAACCGGCCAACCTAAACAAGATAAACCAAAGAGGCTAGCTAGGGAATCTATTGAGAAAGAGGCATCAAAGTTATTTAACACTGTTTTCTATCCTAGGATGCATAAGCATGATTGCGCATGGAATCATAGGAATAATTTTATTAAACGAGATGTTAATTTTCCAATTAAACTCTACTCCATTCAGCAACTGATTCAATTATCGCATGATTGCTTATGTTGTTCTAGTTGTGGTTGGAATGACTTTGATGATATCAATAACAATGATTGGTTTGGGTCATATCACATGTATAATCATACACCCAAACACAAACCCCGTAATAACAAGAGAAAATATCATAAACAACGGGGTTCTCAAACAGAGGTTAAACCACAGCGGGAGACCAAACCCATTCCAAAACGGGTTTCTCCCACTGAGGTTAGACCGGCACTCAAGAGGCAACCTGCTACAAAACCTGTTCCTCCAAAAGGTGTAAATTCTATACCTAAGAGGCAACATGTGCCAAAACCAGTTACTCCAAACGGTGTACAATCTGCACAAAAGGGGAAGTCCGAGTCAAAGCAAGTTCCTCCTCGAGGTGCCAAACCTAACCCTCCCGGACCCAGGCAAATCTGGGTACCAAAGGTCCGCTAATCTTGTTTTGCAGGACGGTCATGTGTGATTCTTACACTCTGGATGCTCCACGCACATGACCGGAATGAGGGAGCTGCTCACGATCTACAAGGAACAATATTACGAAGACGTGAGGTTTGTCTATACCTGTGCGTTCACGAGCTGCTCATGTGTTTAGGGGGAGCATGATCAGCTATCAGGTAAGTTTACTCTATTGTTGAGGGGGAGCGTCACATTCTGAGTGGAAGCAAAGTCATCCCTATGCTCAGTTTGAGGGGGAGCTAGAGAAGGTTCATTTTTAAATCCAAACAGTCCTAATTTGGCAAAATCTACAAGGCCAGAGAAATTTTTGTGAAAATCCCAAAGTATCCGGACAGTCCTATTTTTGTCCGGAATGCTCCTCGTTATCCGGAAACTATCTTGCCATCCGGAAACTGTTGCTGTCCGGACACCTTTTGTCCGGATACAATGGCTTGTCCGGAAACTGTTGTTTTCCAATATGTTGTCCGGACACCTCTGTGTTTGTCAGTCCAGTACATGTTTCATCACTGCCAGTCCTCAATCTGTCTCAGATTGATCAATTTACAGCAAAGGTACGCGCCGGAACTTGTTTATCCGTCTTGTTTACTAACTTTGGGTCTCTTACAGATATTCCATGGCGGATCAACAATCTCTCACTCTGAGGGGGAGCAAGTCAATCCCCATGCATGTTTTGAGGGGGAGCATGATAGTATCCGTGCTAGAGTTGAGGGGGAGCATAAAATCTTTCATTTTTTGTCATATACCTGAAACCCTACCTGCACCGAGTGTGCCAGCATATAGACGAGAGTTAGGGAATCCCATGGTCCAGCCAGCGCCGGAGGGACCTTCCCTGGGACATAGAACATGTGAGACGGAGGGAATTAAGGTCGAAAGCGAACCAGGAAAGATTGAGCCGTAAAGATAACGAGGATCCAGCGCGAACCCAACCGAGTGTAATCCGGGTAGCCACATCTACTATCCCGTCTCATTTGTTGGGACGGGATATTGAAGAAGCCTCCGTGGACCCAGCGGAGCAATTGCACGACCCCCTTATCCACTCCTTCGTCTCTCAAAAGACGGATGTTTCAATTTCACACGGGGAAATAGCACAACTTTTACCGGCCTCTCACTCGAATAGTGCTGGTGTTGAAATAAGCGACCAGCAGCCCCCGGTCGCGACTTCATTTCGTACACAATCGAGTCTAGAGCCATTTGCTATTGAAAATCCTTTGCCTAAGACACAAGAGGAGCAACACCAAGTCGAGATTCTTCGTGACTCGACCGGAACCACCGTAGTGTCGTCACCTTTAGGTGGCACGCGAGGACCGGAGGGAAATCCTACCACAGCTACCGACATGCCAGCTGTGAACGTAGGTGGCTCTGCCTCTCAGGTAGACGCCTCAACGGGTATTCTAAGTGATCCCGGTGTTACTCACCCTGACTTTGTGTCGCAAGGGTCCCTAGACAGCACCCTCAAGGCTGTCCGAGAGGCAATGGAGCAACATGTCGCCGCCGAGCTCGCCAAACTAATCAAAGGCAAAACAAATATCGTCGAAGCTGAAACCGCACCAACAGCTCTACCGACATTCGTTCAGCCAATCTATTCGGTGGATACTCTGAAGACGATGCTTTTGGCTCAGCTACTCCAGCAATCTGAATCTGACGCCTCAACTGAAGCAGACCTGATCTCCGTTCTGAAAACTCAGGTCACTGCTCCTTCATCATCTATTACCACTCGCCTGGATGCAGTTGACTCGACTCTCAAGGACTACAATCAAGCGCTCACAACGTTGTCCGAGAGAGTCCGTTCCCTAGAAGATACCTGTAAGAGTCAAGCAGGCGGTCTAAAACGCAAGCACGATGACCAGGATGATCTTGATCACCGTGAGGGAGAGAAAAGACTACGACCTACCGAGACCGCCCCTATCCTCGCCGAAACGACAACCGTGGTTCATCTGGAACCAGCAACTGCGAAAACAACAACCGACGCCGAACCTGAAGCCGAGTTGCCATTAGCCGAGATGGTAATCGACATGGAAATTTCAGATGATGAAGGCCCGACGGTTGAAAAGCCTGAGGGTTCAACACAGGAATTGACTGATTTTGACACATCAGACAGACCGTTATTGGATATGATAGATCCAGACTGCGAAACCAACCCGGAGACCGAAGATGCATGGTATGAAAAAGCCGCCAGTGCCGCAAATCTCCAGGTTAACTTGGTTTTCCCTACTGATGCCGATGACAATGTTGATTATGATCAGTTCTTGCTACAGAATTTTTATGGTACTTCTCCCGTTCACTATGCTCAACCCACCGGAACTTCAACAAGACCTGAAACTACTACTGCCGGCATTCCGACATCCCCTCTTCAACAACAGACATCTACTGATCTTCCTCCTCCACCTCTGCAACAAATCCGTTGGGAGAAGATCACAGTACTTACCCTCATCTGGAGGAAACCTTGAAGAAGTTGTTTGTTCACAAGCTACGCACGATCGAGCCGACTTTTTGCCTTGGTATTTACAACTACAGCCCCGAATACCAACGCCGATACACCTGTGAAATGAAGCGGTGTCTTCCAGTCAGCCAAGTCAGAACCAAGCATCAGATCTCAGAGGTAATCAATATCCAGTCAAGCCGTATGATGAAAATTGTCTATCATGTATTCACTGTCCGACGTGAGGATAGGAACGAATGGAAATTTTCTGAAGCCGACTTCCAGAACCTCCGACCGTTTGACTTCCTGGCGATTCTGAAAGACCTACATTCAAGAACTATCCGCCCGCTTCCCGTTACAAAGGCGCTCGAAGCTGTTCGTCGATTCCTGTTCCGCACAATTATGATGTCTTATCTAACGGACTTCCAAATGGCTGTCGAGAACAGGGCGAAGAAGGTAAATCTGATAAAGCCGAATCTGCAAGCTCCTGAGTTGAATATGTATCCCGAGAACGCTATGCTTCTAGAACCAGAATTTGGGATCGTCTTCATCAATGAACAGAAAGAGAAAAGATTTATGCGGTTCAGTCAGGTAGAAAGATTATGCGACGGCACACTCTACAAAGTTCGAGATGCTCTTCGAAAGATCATTCAGCACGAGTCTGAAAATCCAAGGGTTTCGTATGTTCCTAATCCAAATGAAATAACTGCTCGGAATGCCTTGGAAATGGTTGAAGAACGCATCGACTATCGCCGTGCTATTAGATGGTTCGAGATCCACTTCGCGCTTCGAAAAAGATATGTTGCGAACTGGCGCCAAATCGAACTTCAAATCAAATGGGGAGATTGTTAGGGTAATATTTGGTTGATTAGAAGTTCAAGGGGCTAATTGTAATAGATTAAATTAGGCCTTGTTAGTGAACAGGTCGTGGGCTTGTTAACCACGGGCCCGCCATATATAAAGCAATCTAGCCTTAGAATAATAGGCTAGTTATCTCATTTGCTTTTCTGAATTGTATTGTAAACACTCTGATTGAAAAGCTAATACAGGGATGACCAGTTGAAATCATATACTTCATTGTTTATTGTTTGATTTCATTGTTCGTTGCACAGATCTGGAACTAACAAAGATCGCTAGTTTGAGTCTAGGTATCCAAAATCAACACCTAAATCTCTCAAACTTATGCTCTGATACCAACTTGTAACACCCTCAAAATTTGAAACGAGCAACTAACTTTAATTTTAATAAAATAACCAAAAGTAGATAAAAACATTTCTACAATTCATTCCTGAAAGTACCTCGGAATTTAAACATCATAATTTCTACGACTAAAAACTTAAGACGGGCGTTACTTAACACAACACAAGTTGCTAGTCCCAAATAAATGCGGAAGATCCACTTAACCAAAATTATCTCTCGTTCACCCTACAAACACTCGCCACTTCACAGTGTAGCTAAAACTACTCCCAACCTGGGCCTGTTGCACATGTCGACAAATAAAAAGGGTTAGGTTAACGCCTAGTGAGTTCAAGCATTTTATCATGACTATAAAAATTCATAAATCCAGAGGGGTGTAGTTTTAGTCACGATTCCAAAAGAGTTTACTTTAAATGCAAATCACCTGTTGGTGCAAGTGTACCCAGCTTTAAATATTGTGATATATTTTTGGTACACATAAAATCACATCTCTATATTTATTTTGATGATTACAAAACACACCGCATTCTTTGTTATCTGATATTTTATCTGAGTGTGCAGATATTTAAATGATCTCGAATCATTTATCTGAAGAATCCAAGACTGAAGAGTTTCGTCATTTTATTTTAAAATGATAAACACCCTAAAATAATATACCACTTGGATATTTCGAAAACCAATCCCAATAATGTTTTTGAAATAATTAATCTTTTAATATTAAATTCAAAAGATTTTTTAATATATATATATAATAACGTATGATATATATATCTATATATATATTATATTATTAAACATATCATCATTATATTTTATATATATATAATATATATGATTTATTAAAAAACTCATGATTACTTTTCACTTTTGCGTCTGACAAATTGAAATTGCTTTTCTCTTTTGCGTCTGACATATTAAAAAAAAAACTTTCTTTCCTTTTTTACTGTTCATTATTTAATGAGGAAGATTTTTTTTGGCCAATCAATCCAGCGTGCAGCTTCTTTGTACGATATGTCAGGAGGTTAACGTTGCAAGCTCAAGTATTTATACCAGCAGCTCCTTCAGCATTTACTACACCAAACCAGCAATTAATTTCTCCCTCAGCATTTGATCACTACTCTGCTGTTTTCTTCTCTCAATCAGTTATAATTTATAAAAATATTTTTGAGCAAGAATTCTTGAGTTGATAGCAGATTAAAATCTCTCGATTAGTTGAATCAGCAAAACAACTCAAGTGATCAAACTCTCTCTAAAAATCCAAGTGATTAATATTTTACAAGAGTGATTGTCATATTAAAATTATACCCTCTTGTAAGTGTTTGAATAGAGTGAGTGATCCATATAAATCTCTCATCTGAGTAGAGATATTCGTGACAATATTATTTGTATTAAGGTTTGTGTTTCTACCGTAAAGAACACGTTTCGTATTGGATCTCCGAGAAGTGTTATTTTCTCGAGGTGGACTAGCCAACTTTGTGTTTGGTGAACCACTTTAAAAATATCGTTGTCAAGTATTCTCTTTCCCTTATCTCTTTACATTTCCGCTGTGCATTTAAATTATATCTGTTTATATAATTGTTGTATACTTATTTATTTATACTCTGCTTTATTTATTCTGTATTTATTTGTAAAAAGAATTTTTTTGAAAGTAAAAGATTTAAAATACAACCTTACCCCCCCCTTAGGTTGTCTAACATTTGGTATCAGAGCAGGTCTTTCAAAAAATTTCTGCATAAATTTCTTTTATCCCTTTAAATGGCTCAACAAACTAATATTGTGTTTTCAAAACCTCCCTTGATAGATACTGAAAAGTTTGGCATTTGGGCCGAGCTATTTGAATGTCACGTGCGTGGCAAAAATCAAAAGATTTGGAATATTATAGAAAAAGGGAATTTTAAACCCACCATTGTGAAAGATGATGTTTATATTGATAAACCTATAGATGAATGGACTACTTCTGATGAAACTCATTTTTGTTTAAACTTTGAAGCTAAAAATATATTATATGCTGCTTTAACAACTGATGAAATTGAAAGAGTATATACATATAAAACTGCAAATCAAATATGGGAAAGTTTAAATAATACTCATCGTGGAAACACGGAGGTTAAATCTAGTAAAGTGAATATTTTAGTTCACGATTATGAACTGTTCGAAATGAAACAAGATGAGTCAATTGACTCAATGTTTAAAAGATTTAACCTTATTGTGACTACTTTGAAAGGTTTGGATCGCACTTATCCTAACGAGGACTATATAAGGAAAATCCTACGAGCCCTTCCTTCGGAGTGGATGCAAAAGATAACATCTTTAGAAGACTCCCGTGACCTTTCCATAATGAAGATAGATGACTTGATCGGTAATCTTAAAGTGCATGAAATTGCACTCAAAAGAAACAAAGATCGGGAGCAAGTAAAAAAGAAGTCGATCGCTCTTAATGCCTCAACTCCGAATGTCAAGAAGAAGAAGGAGGAAGCTAGCACCTCAAAAGATCCATCCGAAACTCTCAATGAAGTTGCCATGTTGGTAAGAAACTTTTCCAAGTTTTTTAATAATAATAAATTTTCTAACAATGGCAGATTTCAAAGAAACGGTAACTACCGTCGTGGTGGTGAAAACCGAAGTCGTAAGTTCCATAAACGAGACGAAAAAGTAAAGAAAAATGACGACTCAAGTGGTGACGATAAAGCTAAGCCAAAGAGAGGTTTTTGTTACTCATGTGGCGACAAAGATCATTACGCCAATGAATGTCCTAAAAAGAACAAATTTCAAAATAAGAAGGAGAAAGCCTTCATTGGAGGCGCGTGGAGTGAAAGCGAAGAAGAAGACGAATATCAAGCTATTTGTCTTATGGCCGAAAGCGACGATGAGGTAAAATCTTCTTACTCAGATTATGATAGTGATAATGAAAATAATCTTGAAGAATTATATGAATCATTTCACAAAATGGCTGCTCTTGCAAATCGTTACCAAGACGAAAATTCTAGATTAAAAGAAACGATATCTGCATGTAATAAGAAAATTAATGATGGCAAACAAAAATCTGAAAATGATATGAATATAATTGCTAAATTAGAAACTAAATTAGGAGAAAAAGATTTTTGTAAATCTTGTGATGCTCTAAACAAAGAAATTGCATGCTTAAATAAAAAGTCACATGAAAATATTATTTGTACAAAATGTGATATTCTTGAGAATGAGATTGCATGTTTAAAAGGAAAATGTGATTCATATGAAAAAGATAACATGTTAGCTAAAGCCTTTGAAAGTAGTAATAAAAAAGTTCTTAACATGCTTAATATGCCTAACCGTATAAAATGTAGAAAAGGTATTGGTTCCGATACGTGCAAAGATAAATGTTCTTGTAAACCCATCAAAAGATTTTATGAATCACCTAAAGTTAATACAAGAAATCAATATGTGCAAAAACATCCGTATGTGCGTAAAATAAATAATGTAAATTATAATACGAGAAAACCGTATGCTCGCATGTACCATGATAAATATTCTAAACCTAATAATAATGCGAATATAAATACTTGTTTTTATGTGTATGATAAATATAATCGCAAAATTAAAATGGTAAATAAATGGATTCCAAAAGGAATGTTTAGTAATGATAATCCCGGTGGTATGCGTTTATGGTTTTAAATGTGTTATGTATATATGTTATATATATATATAGTTTAAATATAATTTGTTGTATATATTATATATATAAGTAATATATATTGCTATGTACTGTTTGTTTATATATATATACGTACTACATATATATATATTTTGTGTGTTTAATATATTATATATATATTTTGTTTGACTTGATATGTGTTATATATATATATTAATATTGTTTGATGTATTATATATATATATTAATATTGTGTAATGTATTATATATATATATTCTGTTTGACTTTATATATATGTTTTTTTATTAAAACTAATTGTCAAGGACCCACGAGAAATGGGGACCATAAAAATTACATCTTTATTATTGTAGATAAACCTTGATATGGACTGGATACTCGATAGTGGTTGCACACGTCACATGACCGGAAACAATAATCTCTTTTCATCATATAAGTCATGTGATGGTGGACAGGTAATTTTTGGAGGAAACTCCAAAGGAAATATAATTGGTAGAGGTACAGTTTCTTGCAATAATGTTCAATTTCTTAATGTTAATCATGTTGATAATTTACATTTTAATTTGTTAAGTGTTCGCCAATTGTGTAAAAATAATACAACTGTTGTCTTCGAAGAAGACTCGTGCAAAATCTTGAAAAATGGCCAAGTTCTTTTGACTGGTTCTGTGAAAGGAAATTTATATATTTGCAAAACTGTTGTATCTGAAAATGTATGCTTATCTTCTTTTAATGATGTTTCTACTTTATGGCATAGGCGTTTAGGTCACGCTAATCTAAGATTAATTCAAAATTTAAAAAATAAGGAGCTTGTGAGTGACCTGCCAAAATTAAAGTTTGATAATCATTTTTGTGACGCTTGTCGTGTCGGCAAACAACATCACGTTTCTCATAAATCAAAAAATGTTATTTCTACTCAAAGAGTTTTAGAACTTTTACATATGGATCTTTTTGGCCCGATGGCTATTCAAAGTTTTGGAGGAAATTTTTATACTTTGGTTATTGTGGATGATTATTCCCGTTATACTTGGACTTTATTTTTGAGACATAAAAATGAGGCTTTTGAAAAGTTTAAAATTTTGGGAAAACGAATTCAAAACCAACAAGGTTGTACGATTGTTTCCATACGTACGGACCATGGACGAGAATTCGATAATGAAGTACAATTTGGTGCCTTTTGTGATAAACATGGTATAACTCATAACTTTTCTGCTCCTCGAACACCTCAATCTAACGGGGTTGTTGAAAGGAAAAATAGAACGTTGCAAGAAATGAGTAGAACTATGCTAAACGAACATCAAGTTCCCCAAAAGTTTTGGTGTGATGCCGTTGCTACCGCGACCTATGTGCTTAACCGTGTCCTAATTAGAAGTATCCTAAATAAGACACCCTATGAACTTTACCGTGGTAGAAAACCTTCCTTAGCTCACCTGAAAGTTTTTGGTTGTAAATGTTTCATTTTAAACACCAAATCCTACTTAACCAAATTTGACCCTAAAGCCTATGAAGGAGTGTTCCTAGGTTACTCTTGGAATAGCAAAGCCTATAGAATCCTAAATAAGGAGACCATGGTAGTAGAAGAATCCTTAAATGTTAGCTTTGACGAGAGTCCTCCCAAACCGAGTGCACCCTTAGCAAATGACAATGTTTGTGAAGGAGATGTCTTAGCCCAACAACTTAGTACCTTGGATTTAGGTGCCCAACCTTCCACAAATAATATTGAATCTAGTGATGCCCCTTTGTGTTTTATTCCACAAGGTGTAGATGATCCTAACCTTAGAACCGCTCGAGGCCATCCCGTAGATCAAATTATAGGTGACCTAAACCAAAGAACAACTAGATCACAAATCCATACCCATTGTGCTTTCCATGCTTTTATCTCAACCATAGAACCTAAAACCATAGATGAAGCTTTAGGTGATGAGGATTGGATATTGGCCATGCAAGAAGAGTTAAACCAATTTACTAGGAATGATGTGTGGGACTTAGTGCCTAGCCCTAGTAGTCAAACCATTATTGGCACAAGATGGGTCTTCCGAAATAAGGTAGACGAGAACGGTGGAGTCACACGAAACAAGGCACGTTTAGTTGCCAAGGGGTACAGTCAACAAGAAGGTATAGATTATGACGAAACCTTTGCACCGGTTGCAAGGTTGGAGTCTATTCGAATGCTTCTCGCTTTTGCAAATGCTAAAGATTTTAAGTTATTTCAAATGGATGTTAAAAGTGCTTTCTTAAATGGTATTATAAATGAGGAGGTATACGTTTCTCAACCTCCCGGTTTTGAAAGTTTTGAAAACCCGACACATGTTTATAAATTAAAAAAGGCGCTTTATGGTTTAAAGCAGGCTCCGCGTGCTTGGTATGATAGATTAAAAACCTTTTTAATTTCTAATGGTTATATTATGGGTAAAATTGATAATACTTTATTTGTGAAATATGTTCAAAATGATATTGTGGTTGTGCAAGTATATGTTGATGATATTATTTTTGGTTCCACTAATGAAAAATTGTGTAATGAATTTTCTGCGAAAATGACTAGCGAATTTGAAATGAGCATGATGGGAGAATTAAAATTCTTCTTAGGATTGCAAATAAAACAATGTGAAACTGGTATTTTTATTAGTCAATCTAAATATTGTAAAGATATGTTGAAAAAGTTTAACTTTGAAAATGTCAAACCCGTTGAAACTCCAATGACCACAAATTTGCAATTATCTCGTGACGAGGAGGGAAACGATTTTAATGAAAAGATTTATCGTGGTATGATTGGTAGCTTGTTATATTTAACTGCTAGTAGACCTGATATTATGTTTAGTGTATGTTTATGTGCTCGTTTTCAATCTTCACCTAAACAAACTCACTATGAAGCTGTCAAGCGTATTTTTCGATATTTACGAGGTACTACTAATCTTGGCTTATGGTACGCAAAGAAACCCGAGTTAGAAGTAACGTGTTTCACCGATTCCGATCTTGGTGGATCTATTGTTGACCGAAAGAGTACTAGTGGGGTATGTGCCTTTATAGGTCTCTCACTTGTATCTTGGTTCTCTAAGAAACAACAATCCGTAGCTTTGTCTACCACCGAAGCGGAATATGTAGCCGCCGCAAGAGCATGTGCTCAAGTTCTTTGGATGAAACACACTCTTACCGACTTTGAGGTACATCTAACCAAAATTCCAATTATGTGTGATAACTCAAGTGCCATAAATCTAAGTAAAAATCCTGTTTTACACTCTCGTACAAAACATATTGAATTGAGACATCACTTTTTACGAGATAATGTTCAAAAAGGCAAAATCGTGCTTGAAAAGGTTGATTCGGAAGATAATTTGGCCGATATTTTCACAAAAGCCCTTAACAAAAAAGCGTTCTTTAAATTAAGGCTTGGTTTAGGCATGCTTGAGTATAACCCTTGATAAATACTAACTCTCAAATATTTCATCTTTTGAGGGGGAGCATCTTTCGAGGGGGAGCATAAGCGATTTTCTTAAACCCTTTTTGCTTCGACAAAAGGGGGAGAGAAACCGAATATGCTCTCGTGTTTAGCGTTGTGTTTGTCATCATCAAAAAGGGGGAGATTGTTGGTGCAAGTGTACCCAGCTTTAAATATTGTGATATATTTTTGGTACACATAAAATCACATCTCTATATTTATTTTGATGATTACAAAACACACCGCATTCTTTGTTATCTGATATTTTATCTGAGTGTGCAGATATTTAAATGATCTCGAATCATTTATCTGAAGAATCCAAGACTGAAGAGTTTCGTCATTTTATTTTAAAATGATAAACACCCTAAAATAATATACCACTTGGATATTTCGAAAACCAATCCCAATAATGTTTTTGAAATAATTAATCTTTTAATATTAAATTCAAAGATTTTTTTAATATATATATAATAACGTATGATATATATATCTATATATATATTATATTATTAAACATATCATCATTATATTTTATATATATATAATATATATGATTTATTAAAAAACTCATGATTACTTTTCACTTTTGCGTCTGACAAATTGAAATTGCTTTTCTCTTTTGCGTCTGACATATTAAAAAAAAAACTTTCTTTCCTTTTTTACTGTTCATTATTTAATGAGGAAGATTTTTTTTGGCCAATCAATCCAGCGTGCAGCTTCTTTGTACGATATGTCAGGAGGTTAACGTTGCAAGCTCAAGTATTTATACCAGCAGCTCCTTCAGCATTTACTACACCAAACCAGCAATTAATTTCTCCCTCAGCATTTGATCACTACTCTGCTGTTTTCTTCTCTCAATCAGTTATAATTTATAAAAATATTTTTGAGCAAGAATTCTTGAGTTGATAGCAGATTAAAATCTCTCGATTAGTTGAATCAGCAAAACAACTCAAGTGATCAAACTCTCTCTAAAAATCCAAGTGATTAATATTTTACAAGAGTGATTGTCATATTAAAATTATACCCTCTTGTAAGTGTTTGAATAGAGTGAGTGATCCATATAAATCTCTCATCTGAGTAGAGATATTCGTGACAATATTATTTGTATTAAGGTTTGTGTTTCTACCGTAAAGAACACGTTTCGTATTGGATCTCCGAGAAGTGTTATTTTCTCGAGGTGGACTAGCCAACTTTGTGTTTGGTGAACCACTTTAAAAATATCGTTGTCAAGTATTCTCTTTCCCTTATCTCTTTACATTTCCGCTGTGCATTTAAATTATATCTGTTTATATAATTGTTGTATACTTATTTATTTATACTCTGCTTTATTTATTCTGTATTTATTTGTAAAAAGAATTTTTTTGAAAGTAAAAGATTTAAAATACAACCTTACCCCCCCCCCCTTAGGTTGTCTAACATCACCCATTTTCCAACTCACACAATTCCCATGATAAAATTGTAACACTCGTAATTTCGGATAAGTACGACTTCGAATCAGTGTAGAACCGATCTTTAAGAAAAATATGAAAAATAAGATTTTGGGTCAAATCTTAGATTTAATGGTCTTGTTGGATGAGGAATTCAAATACGAGTCCAACGGTCCTTTCCGAAGCGAAAACGGAGCTAAAACGAGAAAGTTATGGCCAAAACGAGTTTCGGTACACTTTGAGCTATTGTGCCCGGAGATAGTGACACTGTCACAATCGTCGTGTCACTATCGCCCATAATGTACCGAGAGTTGGGGGACACGGGCGATTGTGCCCTGGCGATAGTGACACTGTCACTATCGCCGTGTCACTTTAGCCGACGGGCTCCAGGGTGTTTTAAACCCCTTTTCTTCTTTCTTCTTCCCCATTTCACTCATCTCTCTCAACTCTCTCAACTCTCTCTCTAAAAATCGTCTCTCTCTCAAGAAACCCTAAACCTCCCCTCTCCTTCCTCATTTCTTCACCAAATTCAACCCATTTCCCACCATTGATGAAGATAGGAGAGCTTGGAGCTCATGTGGATGGTTGGAAGCTTTTAGTTGGAGGTTCATACGATTAAGGTAACATTTCTTAACCCAAATGCTAGATTATTGTGGATTTCCTCTTTCTTCTACCTTGAGGTTATTGTTAAATGATTTTGTTGGTGATTGGTTGAGATAATCTTCACCTTCTTCATTATTGAAGATTAGGGTTTGGAATATTTGGGGTTTTTGGATGAAATTGTTTAAGGAATGATTTCTTATGGTTAGACTTCGGTATTGATGGATGGAAACTCATAAATCTAGGTTTTGGAAGTTTTGGCTTGAGGATGCAATCTTCATCAAAGGAGCTTACGTTGGAGAAACTCTAGTTTTAGCTTAATCTAGCAAAGGTGAGTTCAAGTTACTTTGCAAAAACTTTGTACATGCCAAAATGAGTATTTTACAAATATGTGTGTGTTTTACTTGAAAAGATATGTGGTTGAGTTATTTGGATAGTTTAACTCTTTTGGAAATATTTATCTTCATAAATGTGTAAAACACCCATAATTGGGGCTGTTGAATATTTGGATGGTTAGAAACCATATTTTGTCTTTAAAGGGTTAATTGCTCAAAGAGAGGTTTATTTGACGAGTACATCATGTTAGTGTAATTGATTTTATAAACCATTTGGGAAATATCCGATTTAGCGTCAAGAGTTATTTTGAGAATTGTAAAGGTGTGAGTCCTTTTGGGAAAACCCTTTTGCTTAACCGTGTCAGGTTTTGGGTTAATAACGGTTTTGTGATACTTGTTTACCTAACGGATGTTTGAATGCATTTTATTGCACATTATTGATATTTACATGCTTGGGTGTTTTGTCATTCCGGGTTGAGCATGTTTTGGTAGACTGTGTTGCATTGGATCCATAGGCAAGTGAGTCAGTCTTTATTTGATGGTCTATCTCTTTGTGCACGAGGAGGGGACTGTAGGGACGCATGGTTATATGCGTGGGCCATGGGGCCACTAACGAGTATGCACTATGGTCCCCGTGTATGTAAGTCCTTGAGGTGTAACCCTACGGGGTATGCAATAAAGGCAATCTATTTATGGCTTGAGGTTGTGATGTCTTTATGGCATGGGAACTAAGGTCGGGGCTTGAGGTGTAACTCGTCTAGACTGGATATACAATAAGGTCGCCTGTAAGTCCTTGAGGTGTAACTCTACGGGGTATGCAATAAACGCAATATATTTATGGCTTGAGGTTGTGATGTCTTTATGGCATGGGAACTAAGGTCGGGGCTTGAGGTGTAATCCAGTAACATCACGAGTGACTTAACTTTGTGTGCCGTCACTTTCGATGGAATCGGGTCTCCCCCGTCACCGAAAGGTGTGGTTTTGGGTATATGTTTTTATCCATATTTTCGGTGACATACTTTATTTATACGAACTGTATTCATGGGTTATTGGCAAAGTTCTATGCCTCATCCTATTTGGATGTTTTAAAAATTGGAGTCTTGTTCATATCTATATTCATTGGAATATTTAATGTCAAAATACGTTTTGAGTGAGTTGGGATTGGAATTCATTTTAGAAAACGCTTTATACCTTTTGGGAACTTTTCTCATAGATTTTGTGTATGTTGGAAAATGAGTTATTTATTCCCGTTTGGGAAACCCTTTGGAAATAATAATCTTTGTCGCGAACTTTCATTTAAAATATTTATCTAAATCATGACTAAAACTACAACCTTCTGATTTATGATTTTTATGTAGTCATGATAAATGCTTGAACTCACTAGGCGTAAGCCTAACCCTTTTTATTTGTCGGCATGTGCAACAGGCTCAGGTTGGGGTAGCTCTAGCTACATTATGAAGTGGCGAGTGCTAATAGTGTGTACGAGAGGTGAATTGTTTAGTGAAGTCTTCCGCATTTATTTTGGGATTAGCAACTTGTGTCGTGTTAAGTGACACCCGTTTAAGTTATTTTATTTGGGGAACTATAATGTTTTAAATTCTGAGGTATTTTAAGGTATGAATTGTAGAAATGATTTTATCTTGTTGGGTAATTTATCGAAATTTTATTTAGTTGCTCTTTCCAAATTTTAGGGTGTTACAAGTTGGTATCAGAGCAGAAGTTTGAGAGATTTAGGTGTTGATTTTGGATACCTAGACTCAAACTAGCGTTTGTTTAAGTAAATGAGAGTGAAATTCACCTTTAGGCACTTTAAGATAGGATGTTTTGAAGTTGATGACGCTTTTAGAAACGAGAATCATGTTGAGAGTAACAAGGATAAGCATGTACGGTGCGTTCATAGTGACACCTGGCCAGTGTCATGGTGAACCTACTAGTACATGTGCATACTTGAATTGCTTTCATGTGATGATCGTTGGGGTAATGAAGGAGGTTATAAGCTAGTAGTCGTTGAAATAGATGGACGATTCTTGTATTAGTCACTTGGAGTGACGATAAGCATGATATTAGCTTTAAGTAGACCGTTTCGGGTCAAGATTGATGGTTGGACTAGAACCATAGGCCTATTGAGCCGACTTTGATTCGAGGAAAAACCGTAATGTTGATTGATGTAATTCCCAACACACCTTAAGAGGTGAAAGCTTCCGGATGACAATAGTGGACCGGAGAGATTTGGAAGGGTATGAGTTGAGACGTTGAATGCCGACTAAGTCATGCACAAAGTTTATTTCGAAAATAAATTGCACCAACTAGTTCTTGTGTTTCAAATCCTTATATGGATTTTGTTATGAAATTTTGAGAAATGTTTAGCACACACACAAGATTTCAAATCATGTTTTTGAACGTACATGAAACCATTTTATTGCGGGAGTTGCAAACTCCGCCGGGATTTGTTTTGCCTTATTTCATTGTTTCTCAACATTTGTTTTGGATGTAATGACAATCGTATTTTTATGATGTTTGAGATGTTGGGCAATAACTACGGCTTGTGGCTTTAACATTGGATCTCCTCCACATATGTTAGAGTTTGGACGGAAAGTTATTTTCCATTTTGTTTATGTGAAGTTATTTTGGGGATTTTGTTTAATGAGAGTTGTTAAACAATGTGGATTATGTGGTATTACCCTAGAAGGGGATTTTTAAGATTTTGGCGTCTCATTTATGATTTTGCTTATAGCAATTTGGCTTTGGAAGCATGGTGTTTAGCGCCGTTTTATTGACTTGGAGTCATTGAGTCCATGGAGGTTCATGGAGCTTTATTTTACGACATGTTGAGTCGTGTGAGTATAATTTCACAAGGTGCAAACTTTAATTACTTATGTGAAAGGTTTATAAGTTATGTTGGGCATTTGGTCCCACCCGAGTTTTGTTGAGAAAAGTTAATTTTATGCCATAAGGCGACTAAAAAGAGATGAGTTTGGAACTCTAGTGTCGCGTAACTTTTCTTTCAAAAGGTTTGTGTTATTAAGTATTTCATTGCAAATAGTTTAGTGTATGGATTGATTTATACATGACATAAGTAATGCACGAACGAACACTTTGATAGTGTTTCATAAACAATTTACTTAAATGCACTTTCGGTCAGTTAAATGTTTATTATCATTTTCATGTAAATGCATTATATCGACTTAGGGCTATGAATAGCTTGGTAAACATTGTTTCTCGTCACTTTGTTGAACAAATCGTGAGTGAAATTATTTTATTAACTCATTGTACAAATGATGATCATTCGGTCAAAGGGTGTTTTGGTGTTGTGGAAATCATGCATAGTTCGCATTATTTTACATTTTGAAAACACAAAGGTATGAGTCATTGACATTGGTCAATTTTGATTTTGCCGAGTATTTTGGAAAAGTGAAAACCTTTTGGTTTGGAGGAAATGTGTATTTTGACGAATACATTTTTAGTAATGAAGTTTTGACGTTTCATGTTCCAAGTACGAAACTTGAGGAAAATACTTCGCGATGAAGATTTTAGAAAATTGTTTGGTATGAAATTATGGAGCGTGTAATTTCTTATGTTTTGAACATTGACGCGCCCCGTCAGTGCAATTTGAGATTCGAAAATAAGTTGAACCCTTTTGATGTCAACTAATTATTAACACTTATTTCCTCATGTGTTTTAGAAAAACTCATTGTTGTGTGCAAATTTGCCAAAGACATTTTATTCAAATGTCATTATAGGACCGGATGAGAAATTTTGAGAAATTGATTTAAAGAGTTTCTTCTTTTGGAAATTTGGTCGCGAACCGTTTGATGCATGTCTTTTCGTTTCAAGAAAATTTCTAATGGAAATGTTACAAGCTTGCATGCCTACCCCAATTTGTGGTTTTGTGATGTTTTAGTCGATATTTTCAAATGATGGAAATGTATGGGCTTTGTTTTAAATATGAAATTTATACAAGTCATTTTGTGTTGACTAAGGTGTATGTGCAAACTGTTTCATCATTTAGTATAAGAAACTGACGTGCGCAAAATTTTGTTGGTGATCCATGTTTCATGTCGTTTTATGGTTGGCAAGGAAATGTTGAAGTCAAATGTCATTTGGATCGCTTTTGAAATACGTGCACGCCTTGTGTTGCACCCGTTTTAGGTCGAGTTGTCACTTTACATGCATGTCATGAGTCAATCCATACTAAAACCGTGGCGATTCGTTTTTTTAAGAAATTGTTTATTACGCTTTTGCGTTTTGTGGGTAAACTGAACTGCAATGAGATGATTTTCAATATGATTTTCATATATGGGACGAGTGTGTCCAGTTTTACGTAACTATCGACTGATAGTAGCAGTTTTATGCGTACGGTGTATTCGATATAAAAAAATCTTAGTATTGAAAATATTTTGTGAATGGTTTTGATTTATTGACATATTTATTGAATAACACACTCGAAAACCTTGAACTCGTTAGGACCTTGGAATGAGTAAGTAACCCCGTCAAGGGTAAGTGCGTGTAGCACTTCGACGGTTGGAGGTTGAGTATTCCACGCGTGTTGGTATTGGGCCGAATGATATTGGTAGCGAAGTAAAAGTGGTTGTGGTAATTGGATGGTTAGACTTGCGGTAATGCATTTCGAGGGTGGTGTAGCCGCTTTGTTGACAACCCTAGTTTTGTAGAAACACTCGGTAAACGGAACTCATGTGTGAAGTCATATTAGAGTTCAAAACTTGGTGATAAAACTAGGTCAACCTTTGTGGGTTCGAGGTCGGAAACCGTTGGTGTAATCGGGAATCGTAGTCCGATTTTAAAAGAAAGACGGTAATGGTAGTAGTAACCGTAATATGCTCGATTGTGAGGAGTGGCTTTGGTAGAATAACCTTCGTGTTTGGTTAAAGGACTTGTTGGTTTATGATTGTATTTTGATGGACTCTTGGAGTATATTAGAACTCGTTGGATGTGGATGGCCGTGAACGATATGGGCAATTGAAACTAGAAATTCGGTTGGTCTCAGTATTAGTAGGCCTTGAATTGACTTGGAGTCTGAACTGAAATCGAGAAGTATGGAACGCTTTAAGGTTGGGAGACAACCGAAGTCTTCCGACTATAAATTATTCCAGTTGTCGTGGTGTTCTCCCGGACATGAGTACAGTGTACGTGAAGGGGCTTTGTTGATAAACAGTTGTTCGAGGATTTGTCTTTAAGGCTGTGTGGGAAATTTAGATTACAGTTAGGAACTGATAAATTATAGTCGGCGTTGAGTCGATTAGCCTTGGGTTGCAAAGGATGTAGATTTCGAGGACGAAATCATCCTAAGGCTGGGAGTATTGTAACACCCGTAATTTCGGATAAGTACGACTTCGAATCAGTGTAGAACCGATCTTTAAGAAAAATATGAAAAATAAGATTTTGGGTCAAATCTTAGATTTAATGGTCTTGTTGGACGAGGAATTCAAATACGAGTCCAACGGTCCTTTCCGGAGCGAAGACGGAGCTAAAACGAGAAAGTTATGGCCAAAACGAGTTTCGGTACACTTTGAGCTATTGTGCCCGGCGATAGTGACACTGTCACAATCGCCGTGTCACTATCGCCCATAATGTACCGAGAGTTGGGGGACGCGGGCGATTGTGCCCTGGCGATAGTGACACTGTCACTATCGTCGTGTCACTTTAGCCGACGGGCTCCAGGGCGTTTTAAACCCCTTTTCTTCTTTCTTCTTCCCCATTTCACTCATCTCTCTCAACTCTCTCAACTCTTTCTCTAAAAACGTCTCTCTCTCAAGAAACCCTAAACCTCCCCTCTCCTTCCTCATTTCTTCACCAAATTCAACCCATTTCCCACCATTGATGAAGATAGGAGAGCTTGGAGCTCATGTGGATGATTGGAAGCTTTTAGTTGGAGGTTCATACGATTAAGGTAACATTTCTTAACCCAAATGCTAGATTATTGTGGATTTCCTCTTTCTTCTACCTTGAGGTTATTGTTAAATGATTTTGTTGGTGATTGGTTGAGATAATCTTCACCTTCTTCATTATTGAAGATTAGGGTTTGGAATATTTGGGGTTTTTGGATGAAATTGTTTAAGGAATAATTTCATCCAGTTAGACTTCGGTATTGATGGATGGAAACTCATAAATCTAGATTTTGGAAGTTTTGGCTTGAGGATGCAATCTTCATCAAAGGATCTTACGTTGGAGAAACTCTAGTTTTAGCTTAATCTAGCAAAGGTGAGTTCAAGTTACTTTGCAAAAACTTTGTACATGCCAAAATGAGTATTTTACAAATATGTGTGTGTTTTACTTGAAAAGATATGTGGTTGAGTTATTTGGATAGTTTAACTCTTTTGGAAATATTTATCTTCATAAATGTGTAAAACACCCATAATTGGGGCTGTTGAATATTTGGATGGTTAGAAACCATATTTTATCTTTAAAGGGTTAATTGCTCAAAGAGAGGTTTATTTGACGAGTACATCATGTTAGTGTAATTGATTTTATAAACCATTTGGGAAATATCCGATTTAGCGTCAAGAGTTATTTTGAGAATTGTAAAGGTGTGAGTCCTTTTGGGAAAACCCTTTTGCTTAACCGTGTCAGGTTTTGGGTTAATAACGGTTTTGTGGTACTTGTTTACCTAACGGATGTTTAAATGCATTTTATTGCACATTATTGATATTTACATGTTTGGGTGTTTTGTCATTCCGGGTTGAGCATGTTTTGGTAGACTGTGTTGCATTGGATCCATAGGCAAGTGAGTCAGTCTTTATTTGATGTTCTATCTCTTTGTGCACGAGGAGGGGACTGTAGGGACGCATGGTTATATGCGTAGGCCATGGGGCCACTAGCGAGTATGCACTATGGTCCCTGTGTATGTAAGTCCTTGAGGTGTAACCCTACGGGGTATGCAATAAAGGCAATCTATTTATGGCTTGAGGTTGTGATGTCTTTATGGCATGGGAACTAAGGTCGGGGCTTGAGGTGTAACTCGTCTAGACTGGATATGCAATAAGGTCGCCTGTAAGTCCTTGAGGTGTAACTCTACGGGGTATGCAATAAAGGCAATCTATTTATGGCTTGAGGTTGTGATGTCTTTATGGCATGGGAACTAAGGTCGGGGCTTGAGGTGTAATCCAGTAATATCACGAGTGACTTAACTTTGTGTGCCGTCACTTTCGATGGAATCGGGTCTCCCCCGTCACCGAAAGGTGTGGTTTTGGGTATATGTTTTTATCCATATTTTCGGTGACATACTTTATTTATACGAACTGTATTCATGGGTTATTGGCAAAGTTCTATGCCTCATCCTATTTGGATGTTTTAAAAATTGGAGTCTTGTTCATATCTATATTCATTGGAATATTTAATGTCAAAATACGTTTTGAGTGAGTTGGGATTGGAATTCATTTTAGAAAACGCTTTATACCTTTTGGGAACTTTTCTCATAGATTTTGTGTGCGTTGGAAAATGAGTTATTTATGCCTGTTTGGGAAACCCTTTGGAAATAATAATCTTTGTCGCGAACTTTCATTTAAAAGATTTATCTAAATCATGACTAAAACTACAACCTTCTGATTTATGATTTTTATGTAGTCATGATAAATGCTTGAACTCACTAGGCGTAAGCCTAACCCTTTTTATTTGTCGGCATGTGCAACAGGCTCAGGTTGGGGTAGCTCTAGCTACATTATGAAGTGGTGAGTGCTAATAGTGTGCACGAGAGGTGAATTGTTTAGTGAAGTCTTTCGCATTTATTTTTGGATTAGCAACTTGTGTCGTGTTAAGTGACACCCGTTTAAGTTATTTTATTTGGGGAACTATAATGTTTTAAATTCTGAGGTATTTTAAGGTATGAATTGTAGAAATGATTTTATCTTGTTGGGTAATTTATCGAAATTTTATTTAGTTGCTCTTTCCAAATTTTAGGGTGTTACAAAAATCTTTAATATAACATAATTTCCCAAAACAGACTCATTTCCAAAATCGACGTGAAAGGTGAAATAGCATTTAATATCCAAAGCGATTAAATTCATAAATATTCGCCATTATTCCAAAATATCCCAAAACATGGATGAGACATAATCCACAACTCATATAACGTGGAAAAGCAATTATCATAAATATGATACGTCATCGAAAACATGGATAAACACAAATACCCAAAACAACACCTTTCGGTGACGGGGGAGACCCGTATACATCGCATGTGACGGAACACTAAAGTGAGTCACCTACTATGCAATAAAAACACCCACGTGGATTACTCTCGTAAACTGAGCTCAATCACTCCAGATCTATTGCCCACGAGACTTGGGAGCCCCTAACTTCAACCACTCCAGGTCTATACATTGGGTCACCAAATCCACAACAGCACATTAGGGATTACACTTTACTGCCCATGAGACGACGCCCGACCATCTAGGTCCACACCTTACTTATCATGGATCCCGATGCCTATCCCGTGCTAAGCACATATATGAATTACACCTTACTGTCCATGAGACGACGCCCGACCATCTAGGTCCACGCCTTACTTATCATGGAACCCGATGCCTATTCCGTGCTACAAAAGAAACTAGCGTCTCGTAAACTGAGCTCAATCAATCCCGATCTCTTGCCCGCGAGACTAAGGGGAAACTCAAATGCCTATGGATCCATGGCTAACAAGGTCTAAAATATTACACGACCCCAAACATATAAACAAATGCATTTCAAAACATGCAGTTCCCCAATAACGTAAATCATGATCAAAACTCAACTTTGAGCTATCAAAATGGACAAATGTCCCCAAAACTTGATAAAATCCGATACCGAGCCACAAGCTCAACTAACTCAAAAGATAGTTCGTGAAAGTCATAAAATGACATTGAATATAACAACATACACCGGTTGCCCATAAATACTTTAAATCCTTGAAAACCCAAAATAAAATCTTGGATCGGGAAAACCCTCATTTCCAAAGGACTCACACCTTTACATTTTCAAAACATCTCATGATGTACTATATGCACATTTCCAAAATATCCACAAATGCATTTTCATAACAAATAGACTCCATTTATCACATAAATCAATATTCCATTTTCATATAGGAATTATCTATCACATTTTTCTAAAATATTCAAAAGTAGTGTTTTACAACATTTACCACAATTAATACCTTAAAAGGTAAAATACACCAATTAACTCAACAATGATAATTTTCAGGTAAAACACATAATTACTTGGAAAAATAACATTTTGGCATGTACAAAGTTTTCGCAAAGTAACTGAACTCACCTTGCTAGATTTAAGCTAAATCTGGAGTTCTCCAAACGTTAGCTCCTTTGATGAAGTTTGCATCCTCAAGCCAAAACTTCCAAAACCTAGATTTATGAATTTCCAACCATCAATATCACAATCCAACCATGTAGAATCATTTCCTAACACTTAGAATCATTTCTCCCAACATATTACACCCAAAATAACCAATACATCGAAACCCTAATTTCCAAAATGAAGAGAAGAGAAGATTACCTCAACCATCAAGTGAATCCACCAACCAAACACTTCTAGTGTTACCAAAGTGAGCTTCAATCTTCATTTCATCCAAAGAAATGAAAGGTTTAGGAGAGGGTTGAGTAAAACCCTAGAAATTGTATGAATCTCTCAAAACGAATGTGGAATGGAAAGCTTTGATTTTAACCATGAATCCTTGATAAAAGGTAAGGGATTAGCTTTGAGTCATAAAATCTATGGTTCTAAAAGCTCCAAAACGGATTTAGGGTTTGGGGAGGGTTTTTGAGAGAGAAGTAAGGAAATGGGTATAGGAGAAATGAGAAATAAGGAAACAAAATCGGACTAAGTAGCCCCTGCACCCCGACGGCGAAAGTGACACTGCGAAAGTGACCATGTCACTCTCGCGAGTGTCATACTCGCTGGACCTCCCAAAACTCTCGGTACATTCTTGGCGAAAGTGACACTGCGAAAGTGACCATGTCACTCTCGCGAGTGTCATACTCGCTGGACTTGTACCGAGTCCAAACTTGGCCAATTTCTCGAGAGATCCAATTAGCATTACGTGTCCCACCTTCCAATGCAACACCTTGTTCCTCTAATAAATCTAAATGGACTTATTTACAAATTTGAGTTAGAATTTTCGGGGTGTTACATTTGCTCCTTAGCCACCGAGTATTTCATTAATCTTTTTTCGGCTAGCAATGGGTCGGCCAATCTCATCACCGACAGGGTGAGACCTTGCATCTCGGCGAATGATAATGCTTTCCTCGATGCTCCGTTCTGTAAAGAGGAGTTCAAGGAAGCCCTCTTCCAAATGCATCCCGACAAAGCGCCGGGTCCCGACGGATTTAATCCTCGATTTTTCCAACATTATTGGAATTTACTTGGTGACACCATATTTTCGACGGGCGTCTCTTGGCTCCGCAATCGTGAGTTCCCGAAAGGTATTAATGATGCAATTATTACCCTCATTCCTAAGTGCGATTCTCCGACAAACATGAAGGATCTCCGGCCCATAGCACTTTGCAACGTGATCCTCAAAATCATAACCAAAGTGCTTGCAAATCGTCTCAAAAGATTCCTTCCAAAGGTGGTCTCGGAAAATCAATCGGCCTTCATAAAGGGACGTCTTATAACGGATAACATCCTACTCGCTTTTGAGCTTCTCCATAGCATGAAAAGAAACACTCGAAAAAAACGTGGGAATGTCGCTCTAAAGATTGATATTAGCAAAGCCTATGATAGACTTGATTGGAACTTTATACGGCTCATCCTCACCAAATTGGGTTTCTCCAAGTCTTGGATTGACATGATCATGCTTTGTATCACCTCGGTTCGCTACTTTGCTCGGGTCAACAATGACATTGCGGGACGATCTATCCCAAGCCGGGCCTCCGTCAAGGCGACCCGCTTTCTCCATACATCTTTATTCTTTGCATGGAGGGTTTATCTATTCTTTTGGCGGACGCTACCTCTAGGAATCTCATACATGGATGCCAAGTCACTAGACGGGCCCCGGACGTCTCTCATCTACTCTTTGCGGATGATGCCATCCTTTTTTGCCAAGCTTCCGTTGAGGAATGTACGGTCCTCAAAACAATTCTCCAAAACTTCGAGAAAGGGGCCGGTCTCGCGGTAAACATGGTTAAATCGGGTATCATGTTTAGTAGTAATATCGACATCGTTGATAAAAATATTATTTCAAATAGCTTTGGGGTGTCGAGTCCAATAAATACCAGGAAGTATTTGGGTCTTCCTTCCGTCATTGGACGAAACAAGAAAGCTATCTTCCGTCATATAAAGGACAAAGTTTGGCAACGACTTGCAAAATGGCGTCATAAACCGATCTCTAGCGCGGGGAGACTCACCCTTATTAAGGCGGCGGCCCAAGCCATCCCGATCTACTTTATGAGTGTGTTTCTACTCCCAAAGTCCCTTTTAAAAGACATTCATCGACTTCTAAATTCCTTTTGGTGGAGCTCAAAAAAGGATGGCTCTCGGTCCATAAATTGGATTGATTGGGAGAAGCTTTGTACGCCCCAAAGCTTGGGGGGACTCGGCTTCCGCGACTTTACGACTTTCAATATCGCCTTATTGGGAAAGCAAGGATGGAGACTTCTTTCCCAACCAAACACCTTGGCTAGTCGAGTTTTCAAGGCTAAATACTTTCCCAATGGGAGTTTTTTTTAGGCCAAGTTGGGGTACAACCCAAGTTACGTGTGGAGAAGTATTTGGAATGCTCACATGAAGTTAAAGAAGGGTTTTAGATGGAAGATTGGAAATGGGGAGTCTATCTTCGTTTGGAAAGATTCATGGCTCCGAGACGACCAAAACTTTTGGGTGGAAAGTTTACCAACTTCAGAAAATGGCGACCTACGGGTGTGCCACCTTATTGCGAACAACTCATGCAATTGGGATCATGACCGGCTTCTCCACACCTTTTCAATGAGAGACAGAGAAGAAATTCTTAAAATCCCACCAAATGTCCATGGCGGGATTGACCGTTTGATTTGGCATCCTAGTCACAACGGAATTTATTCGGTCAAAAATGGCTACAATTTTCTGCGGAGACTCAACCAACACCCACCAAATCAACATAGCGAGATCATGTGGAATCGCATTTGGAAGGCAAAAATCCCTCATAAAATTAAATGTTTCGCTTGGAGACTTGGCAAAGATGCCCTTTCAAATCGGGTCAACCTTCAAAGACGCGGCATCAACGTTATGTGTTTTTGTGCCCTCTGCGGATCCAACCCGGAGAACAATTGGCACCTTTTCATCGGTTGCCCGGTCGCCGTGCAAGTTTGGAAAGAGGCAAATTTATGGGATCGTATTGACTCGTTAGCCAACGATTCGGAGTACTTTTCCTCTTTTTTATTGCTTGTTTAAAGGACATCGATGAAACGTTCCGTAACACCATTTTAATGACTTGTTGGAGTATATGGAAGCTCCGAAATGACGCATGGATAAACGGGGCTGTCAAACTTCCGAGGTGGGCGACTCGTATGGCAGACAACACTCGCTCGGACTGGCTAGCGATAAATAATTTGGGTTGTTCTAACAACAACTCTGCCCCTACGGTCGAGTGCAGCAGGTGGCACGCCCCCCCCCCCCCCCCCCCCACGGGGTTCCTAAAGTGTAATATTGATGCGACGACTTTCAACCCATCCAACCAATGGGGATCCGGGGCTGTTCTTCGGGACCACTTTGGAACGATTATCGCTTGCCGCACTACTCTTGACGAGGGCATCCCGGCTGTTAAGGAATGCGAGGCCTTGGCCCTTAGGTTTGCGATCGAGTGGATGGTGGACCTCGGCCATCATCGGGTGATCTTTGAATCGGATGCGAAACTGGTGGTCGACGCCATTAATACGGATATGGAGAATCTCTCAGAGTTCGGATCCATAATCGATAGTTGTAGATCCCATCTTTCCCATACGTTTGAGTCCAAAGTAAGATTTGTCCGAAGACATGCAAATGTTACGGCTCACACAATCGCTAGAAATGCTCAAACAATGCCTAGTCGTGTTACGTTGGTTAATGTTCCTAGTCTCATTGCTGAGATTGTAACCCCCCCCCCCCCCTTGTAACCTTGTTCATTAATGATTATTAGTCTTCTTTCAAAAAAAAAGAGTTAAGTAGTCATATGTTTTATAAAGTAGTATAGATGCTTGGTAGAAGATGGTTCTACACATGCGGTTTCATTTATCACAACTAAACTTTGTATAAGTTTTTAAACAAAACTAATTAAATTATACTAAGAAAATGATTGACTAAAACTATAAACAAATACTAAACATTTGGGGAAACCACATTGCAAACCATTTGAGATTCTTTAAACAAAACTAATTAAAATATACTAAGAAAATATAGACTAAAAATCAAACTATTGCCTTACTACTACTATGTACGCATGTGCTTTGCTGCTGCAAATGGTGGAAACAAACTATGAAAATATATACTATATGCTAACTTGAATCAATCAAATTTACCACAATCATAAAAAATTCCTTGGTACGTTTAACGAAAAAGTAATTTTAACAGTAAGATGCAATAAAAACAACAAACTTTAAGAACTTAACATTTAAGGAGTAAGAAATTTCGGATAAACATGAATTGTTTTTACAGAATGAATTCTATACTTTTGTACAAGTTGTTCAATTTTATGGAGAAAATCGTTTACCCTTTGCAGGGCAAGAACATGTTTGTCTACATCTCACCAGACTTTACTTTCGACCGAAGATTCAATTATTATATGATCATATAGAAGGATATAAAGCCCCCTAGGCAACAGATTGATGCAGAACAATCACAAGATTGCAACCATATGTGTTTGCAAAGTATACCAGACGCTCGGAACGAGGTTTTTGGAGCCTTAACTGCTGAAGGTCGGTGCAGTTTCTTGGAAAAGCTAAAAATTTTATAATAATTGTAGCAAGTTTCGGGTTTTTTTTGCAAGGATTGGGAGAAGCATGAGACGTTTAAGTTATTATTGTTTTTGCTAACTTGGTTAAAGTTGTATATTATCGACCGAATGGTAGAAACAACCTGATCCAATGCATGACTTAAATCAATTTATTTGACAAGCACACTTGTACTTTATATTATTGTTTACATTAATTCGATTTTTACACCCGCCGCATTGCGCGGGTATCCAACTAGTTATACATAAATGAAATTGTAAATTGATTAATAATAATAAAAGCCATAATATACAATTTTCAATTGTGCCCCACGAACCAAAAAAAGTACATTGAAATCAATTAAAACATCAAAAAACTCTCGGATTAACAAGAAAACCCCGAAAAAAGTCTTTCGAAATAGACAAAAAAACATAAAAATCCATCAAAATCAATCAAAAAACTTTAAAAATCCATCGAAACGGTGAGAATTGGCTCAAAACACACCGAACGACTTTACGGACATAATTTACCTTAAAGGTGCCCCCAATATGTAAAAATCCTAGATCCGCCATTGCACGAAAAGAAAAACATTTAAAATAGCAAATTGGAACTAAAGACAAATATATTCAATATAAAAATAAATACTGGTATTTAATTTACACAAAACACATGGTTCAAGGTTCACACTTAACAAACTTCCAAGACTCCAACACCTACTTTGGATGTGTGAACATAATTATTAAAGTTTTAATAAATAAAAAGAAAAGTAAAAGTGATAATTTTATGAGTAAAGTACTAATTTAGTCCTTGTGATTTGTCTAAAATAACATTTTTCGTTCTTATAGTTTCGGAATTATAAAATGATCATCATAGATTGCAAAAATATTCGAATTTGGTCTCTCTCTCTTTAATGGTCGTTAAAAAAATCATCAAACGATGCACATTTTCGTTCTTTTAGTAAAAAAAATGTTACCCAATCAAAATAAAGTTTATAATATTGGTTGTTAGGGTATTTTTATTGGACAAAAATAAATTAAAAATCGATAAGGGTGCGTTTGGTACACTGGACATGACAGAACAGAACAGGGTCCATTGTCCCACGTTTGGCAGGACTTTTATGTGGAACAGACTGGAACAAGGTGGAACAAACTGGAACAGGCTTGTTCCACCCCCACCCCATGGAACACGGTGAAACAGACTTATGTTTTACCAATATAACTTTAAAATAAAATCTAATTCTCTTCTAAAACATCAAATAAATCTTTTATTTCATTCTTTAAATTTAGTAAGGGTAAATTGGTTAATGTTATCGGTTCTGTTCTGTCCATTTCGGTCATATCAAACGTGAAACAATTGTTCTGTCCTGTCATGTCCCACATTGTCCTGTCCTATCATGTCTGCATACCAAACGCACCCTAAAGAAATGAAAATGGACAAAACAACTTTTATTTAACAGAATCTTTTAACAATCATTAAGAAAGGGACCAAATCAAGATGTTTTTACAATATAATGTCCATAATGTAGTTCAAGACAAACCACATGTTTACAAACTTTTTAAAGAAAATAGAAAGTAGTGGAGTGAAAGCCATCGAATGGTTGACTGACGACCAGCGAGGCAGCGACTCCTCTCCCCACTTCCACGTTATTATCAATTTCTAAGAACATCTCCAACAACTTTCCTAATATTTTTTTTAAAATGGGAAAGCAAAAGTCAAAATTCCTAAAAAAAATTGCTTCCATCTCCAACAGATTCCTTATTTTAGGGATTTCTAGTTTTGGGGTATTCTTCAAATATGGAGAAAATTTTAGGAAATCTCCAACTTTCTCCAAAATGGGGAAGGGTTTGAGGAAGCTGTTGGAGATGAGTTTAGGACCAAAATCTCCATATTCCACATTTTCTCCAAAATGGGGAAGCTGTTGGAGATGCTCTAACTTTCCCTGAAAAGTTCGATTACAAAATTCTTACATATTGGCGGACCTATCCAAAGAGGAGAAAGTGTACGGTCCCCGCTCAATTGTATTGTCGTAGGTAGGGGTGCTCAAAAACCCGACCAACTCGATCAATCCAACCCAACCCAACCCAACCCAACGTGAAATAACTTAACCCGAAGCAACCCGATGTCCAATCGAGTTGTAAAATTTTCAAATCGTATGTATTGGGTTGATATCAAGTTACGGGAATTTGAACTCAACCCAAGCCGATGAACCCGATCTACTTTTATTTCTTGAATTTAATATGATCGTTAAGTCTTTACTAATATGTACATTAGACAGTACACCTTTACGTATCTTATCACCTGATTACATATTCTTTATTAGCATTTTTTGTGCTCAACTGACCTGTTAAGATGTATCTTATCACCTGAACAAAAAAATTTGAACATAAAAAATATGAACAGTGAAACTGTTATGGTTTTAATGTGCACAAGTGTGAGTTGCACAAAACTGATGTGTAAATCACAACTGTGCATAAAGCTGAAATTTTTTTGTGCTCAAACAGCGAAATATGGTGATGTAGGTTGACAATATTTAGTGCACATCGGAGAAACTGTGTGAACCTCAATGAAACTGATGTTGAAACCTTGTGATCTTAATATCTGTAAAATCCACCTATTTAGTGCACATCAGAGAACCTGTGTGAACATCAATAAACATGTTTCCTGGATACAAAGCTGAGAGTGAAACCCTGTGTTCCAATCGTGTGTGCACAACTATGTGAAAAGCAGAGCTTTGTTCCTTTTGTGTGCGCATAAGTATGTGAAATGCACAGTTGTGTTCGTGTTCACTTATGTTAACTGTTATGATTTATGTTAATGTTTAGATTTATAAATTTTAAAGCATCATAGTTTACCTTGCATCTAAGCATGTTTTTAAGAATATAAACCAGGCAAGTGGTATGAACATCAATAAAAAATCATCCATTCTTGTGTTGAGATTCTTTCACCGGATTTCCCTACCTCGATTTCTCTGTGTAATCGGTTGCTGGTGTCAAAGAATCAGTCGTCCGTTACGATTCTGCCATTAATCGTCGGGTTGTGTGTTTGTGTGTTTTCCGTTTTACAATTGGAGGTGAAGCATTAAATGATAGGAGTAATTCATTAAATGAGAGAAGTAATTACCAGAAAATATACACACAATATATTTTCCTATTTTGCCCCTCTCATGATGGTTCACATACCATCAATAAAAATCAACATTTATTTTTAGGGGTTTAATGATCATTTAATCTCAACTATTGGTCTAGATAATCAAGGGATGAAATAGGGTTAACAAGGTTAATACCAAAATTTTGGTTAATAAAATAACTTGACCCTATATATATATATATATAGACTTAGGTTCAATAGAGAAGTCCAAATATTTAGAGAAATAGAGAAGTGATCTTGGCCATTTATTCGGTCAAGATCGGTTATAATTGGTCAAAAGTTGCGGCTTTGACTGGTCAAAAATTGCGGCTTTGACTGGTCAAAAGTTGCGGTTGTTCCAAAAATAGAAGGGCAATTTCGTAACTTTTACAAAAAAACACGGACTGAGTTCATATATGAATCTGTGTGATTCACATATGAACCTTTGTAATTCACATATGAACTCTTTATAACTAATTAATATATGAATCTTGTGATTCATATATGAACCTTTGTGTTTCATATATAAAACTAATTAATTGTGGGTTCATATATGAATCAGTTGAACCAATTAATTGATTCATATATGAATCTTTGTGTTCATATATGAACCTTTGTGATTCATATATGAATTTTTTTTAACTAATTCATATATGAACCTTTGTGTTCATATATGAATCTTTGTGATTCATATATGAAATTTTTTTAACTACTTCTCATATGAACAAATTAACTGACTCATATATGAATCACAAAGGTTCATATATGAATCAGTTAAAAAGAGTTTATATGTTAATTACAAAGGTTCATATATGAACGTATAGTTCATATGTGAATCACACAGATTCATATATGAACTTAGCCCGTGTATTTTTTACGAAACTACCCCTCTATCTTGTGCAGACCACGCGAGTAATTATCCGCTACTTCTCGGTCAAAGCCGCCGATCTTGACCGAATAAATGGCTAAGATCACTTCTCTATTTCTCTAAATATTTGGACTTCTCTATTGAACCCTTCCCTATATATATAGGGTCCCCTTCTTTTGTTAACCAGTGCATATATGCACATAAGGCAATTGTAATATGTGCATATATACAATGCCCCGATGTGCATATATGCAATACATGAAAAAGTTAACAAAAGAAGGAGACCCTATATATATATATATATATAGTTAATAGTAACATATATGCAAATTGAGAAAACAGTTGAAGGCGATACGTCAATATGTTTCAGATTTAAGAAATATGCAAATTGGAGACGTCAAGTTATTTGATCATATTTGGTTTAGACATTTTTATATGTAGTATCTAAATATTGTCTGAATCATCGGTTGTATTTTAAATATATGTTTTCTTTATTTTTATGTTTTTAATTTTGATTTTATCTTGTTTAAACACAACCCAACCAACCCGAACGGTTGGGTTGGGTTGTACCATTGTTTGGGTTGGGTTGGATTGAAATTTTTTCAAACCGTCTACATTGAGTTGATGTGTCGAAATGCCTTCAACCCGATCAATCCAACATGTGAGTACCGTCGTAGTAGATTTTTTTTGCCCGTTTAATTTTAAAGTGATTTTTTATATTTTCTTTAGATAGAACTTAAAATAAGAGTGTGAAGTTAGTGGAATGATTGGGCATTACCTTTTTTTTTATGTAGATCATGGATTTCAATAAAATAATAAAATAATAAAATCTTACAAATCAACTATAATTATTTTTTTTATTTACGGTTGTCCTAATCTTGCTTTTTTTTAAAGATATTTCTTCCGATTGTGCATACAAAAAAAATATGAAAAACCCTGTAAACCGTTAAAGCCTCCAACACCAATAAACAAGCCTAATCGTACCTTTAACCCCTAATCGTACCCCAAAGTCCTCATTGCACGTATTATTATGGTAAACTTTTGGACTTGAGAATAAATTCAATTGTGTCAAGATTGCATTCATTTATCTCGATCGGGAAGGATTTGAGCGTATACACGTCCCTATACACACTTGAGAGCATAGAGCGACACCGTGAGCATCCATCCATATAGATCACAATCCCCTTCCTTAGCGGCTATGGTATGTTTACGAAATCTTTTTTAGGTTGCGATGTTTTGCGATATTCTTGATTGGTGTTTGTTGGTTTGACACTTTGGTAATCATAGGTTCCTAATTGCTTTTATTATAATCAACATGTGGCATTTGGTTGTTTGTTTATGATATGTGATTTTAAATGCTTAATTATGTTAGTGAGATTGTGGGTTAACTCGTCTTGACATCTTCAAGGGTCTTCGTTCATTTTTCTTTTCTTAGTTTTTCACCCGAATAAATTCTATTTCTTTCTTGGGGACAAGAAAGTTTAGCTTGTGGGTAGTTTGTTAAGTGCATTTTATGCACCTAACTCTGTATATAATAGTTGCATTTTCGTTCTATTTTTAGTGCTTAGTTTAGCCTTTTCATGCATTATTATTCTATCTCTTCTTAATTTTCTTAATCACGGTTGGAAATTCTTTTGGGAATTGTTTTTATGCTTTTGGTATATATTTTGTGCAGATTGTGCGTAATTTGAAAGATGAGATAGGCGGAGGCATGCTCGTGAAGAAGAAGGAAGGAAAAGATGAAGTGTACGTGGGCAAGGAAGCGGAGAGCAAAGGAAAGAAGATGGTTGGAAGCAAAGAAAAGCACTCGATTTAGCACTGAAAGTTGCTGTCGTACTTTCACGGGCGCGAAGGAATCTCCCCGGCCGTGAAAGTCATTTGGGCTTTTAATTTTCTGGACTTTTAATTTTTTGGACTCTTAATTTTCTGGGCCTTTTTCTTTTGGGCTTCTTGGGCCTGTCTTTAAACTCTCTTAGGCCTTTGTTCCAAGTATATTAGGTGTTTTCCTTTTAGAATTAGTCATTCTCTCTCAATTCAATCACACGACAATTTCAGTTTCTAAGAAGGAGTTTTCTCCTTGAACGATTTCTTGAAGAATTAGAGGGAAGAAGATGAAATTGCAAGGAGCTTAGGCCATTGGAACCGATTTGCTACCGGTTTTCATACTAGTATCTTCTTCCCTTTCTTCTTAACTTACTTTGTTGTTGAATTCTAGTTTGGATTTGGTTGGAAACAATGTTTTGTTCATGAATTCATCTTTGTTCTTAATTGAAGTGTTAGATTTAGTTTCTCTTCATCTCTTTCGTGTTTATTGTATTCTCTCTACTCTTTTGCATCTCTATTTCTCATCTCTACCCTAATTTCTTCAACTCTATTTAAAATTCTGCACTTGGTTAAATTATGCACTTAATTTTAGGGTTAATTAATTTTCTGCACCCTAATTTTCTGCATAAAAATAGGTTAGGTTAATTAAATTCCATCAATTCACTAGTTTTAGGCATTTATAATAATTTCTGCACATGTTTATTTAATAGCTTATTGTCCATCTTTCATTTGTTAGTGTTTAATTGTTGTTAGATTGAGTCTAATGTAGATTCTTTGTTAGTCTAGGTTTAATTTTGGTTTTAATTTCGTTAGAGTCTAATTAAGTAACTTGTGCTTGGTCTTGTTTAAATAGTTCGTTTAATTGGGTAATCATCGCCTTAGGATTGAAGTTTTGGGATTGATCAATTGTTCTTAAAACGGATGTTGAGTTTTAATCCATTTCGATTGTAACGAAAGTTGAATTGATTTAATTGGGTTTTAACAAATGTCTAGTAATTCAATTGGTTGTTGATAAAAACGAAAGTTTGATCTTCACTTGGGTTGAATTGATCAATGACAACGGTCATAACATGTAAATAGTTAGGGACGTTGTTGGGAAATATATTCGTTTTAAATATTAATGTTTCTTCCCAATGTATATGTGTTGCGAAAGTAAATACATATCTTGGTTAGAAAAGCTTTCTCACCTCGAGAGAGGGTTGAAGTATTTTGGAAAAAAAATGAATTCCCACCATTACCAAAATCTAAGGTTTCTTCCAGTCGCCGCCGGCGTTCTCTCCTCCTTCCTCTCGTCGACTGCAGCACCACCCAGCCACCGCCGCCATCTACTGTAACCACCAGACTCCACCGCTTCCCTCCTCTCGACTTCTCGTCCAGTTATCGCCGCCGATCGCTACCCTCTCCGGTCGTCGTTCGCTTCAGTTCTCCATCTGGAAAACCCTAAAACCGCCGCCGTACCCAGCCGCCTGTGACCTCGAGAATCACAGCTGTCGCCGCCGCCATCTACTCCACACGTTGCTGCCACCGTTGCACACAACCTCTATTCTTCTCTCGATTCTGCATCTTCATAGTAGCCACTTTCAATCATTGTACAACAGGCTACCATCTCGTGTTCGACATCTCTTCACGATTTCCTAACAATCAGCATCAGCATCGTGGTCCAGCCTTAGTTTTCTGAGTATCAAAATTGGTACACATTCAAGAAAGTGCAAGAATCATTAGCCTCCTCGCATTTGGGTACAATCCTTCCTTAATTTTTCTGCTTTGATTTACTGGGTTGGTTTTGCTTGAAAAAGATACGTATTATGCTTTGCTTGTTTTGATCACGTTCTTCGTCAATTTAACGTGTATAGAGTACGTGATTGAACTGCTTGTGGGTTGTGTTTTTTGGGTGTTTAACTGTTAAATATTTGCTTGCTTGGATTCTCCTTTTTTGTGTGTTTGATAGATTGTGCCGTCACCACTGGGCGGACATAGGTTGTGTACACTTCACGGATTACCATTTTGCACTCACACACCTATTCACACACATGGCTTCCACAAGTCGCTCAAGCAACAACGCTCTAGTCGAGCGCGGCGGGATGAGGTTGCTCAGCCTAATGTTGATGTTGTCCCTGTCGCCAATGTCATAGCCCCACTGGAACTTGAGACCTACGGGATCCAGTTCACGTCTCCCAAGCAAGTTGCTCGTTTTAAAAACTTGAATGGCCGGGCCATCCAACCGACCAACTTTTGTGACTTGGAGACCCTCTACACACTAGAGATCCGTCAAGATGTTATCTCTATTTTTTGGAAGGCTCGAGTGGCATAGGTCTTTGGACCTTAATGCTCTCTTTTATCGTGCCTTTGACACTCGAGTTTCTCTTCACAATGGAGGTCAACTCTACATGTGGTATTAACCTTCCCCTATTCAACGCAAATCAACACCGAATCTTAAAGCACTACTATAGCGAGCACGATCTCCCTCCTTTTTCCCCGTGATTATTTTCTTTTTCTTATACACCCTATTCCGAGCATTGAGGACAATGCTTCTTTTCGCTTGTGGGTAGGTGTTTTCCGTTTCTTTTTCTTTTTCCATTTTCTTTGCATATATAAAAAAATCCAAAAAGATTTTTGGATTTCTCTTTGTTGTGTTAAGATTCGTGGTACACCATATCTCATCTCACATGATTTAGTTGCTTGATTCACTAATTGCACATCAACTTTTTGCCATCATGTTGAATAAATCCTCTTCTTTGTTAGGAATAATGTTACCTTAGTTGTCACTTGCACACACCGTTAAGCATGTCGTTCCACGTAGCTTTTAGGACTAGTTTGCATACCATAGTCCCCCTACATTACAACAAAGTGACTATAGTGGATGGATTTACCTAGTGAGATTTTGGGACTTTTGGATTGACACATATGTAATCAATCCCAATTCTCATTTCTTGTGTGTTACCTCCCGTCGAGGTGTAGTTCTAGACTTTTGAATGGTTTCTCGTCCAAATTTATCATACATATACATAGAGGCCTTCATTTCATGAAAATTAAATCCCGAAAAATTCAAAAAATATTTTTCCTTTGTAACCCATTTTGAGCCTATACACTAGCCTCTCTTTTGTACACCCATAAACCCAAAAAAATGCACATTGTTGAAGTATTCGAGATGATATATGGATTTGGCATTTAGCTTACAAATAAACACAAGCAAAGCTTGTGGGTAGTTCTTTGAGCCCCTAAAACAAGCATAGCTTGTGGGTTCACAAAATCAAAAAGATAAAAAAAAGGCAAAAAAAAAAGAGCAAAAGTAAATAAGCCTTCAATCCATCAAAAGCATAAGGAAAAGAATCTATATGTGCATACAAAAAAAATATGAAAAACCCTGTAAACCGTTAAAGCCTCCAACACCAATAAACAAGCCTAATCGTACCTTTAACCCCTAATCGTACCCCAAAGTCCTCATTGCACGTATTATTATGGTAAACTTTTGGACTTGAGAATAAATTCAATTGTGTCAAGATTGCATTCATTTATCTCGATCGGGAAGGATTTGAGCGTATACACGTCCCTTTACACACTTGAGAGCATAGAGCGACACCGTGAGCATCCATCCATATAGATCACAATCCCCTTCCTTAGCGGCTATGGTATGTTTACGAAATCTTTTTTAGGTTGCGATGTTTTGCGATATTCTTGATTGGTGTTTGTTGGTTTGACACTTTGGTAATCATAGGTTCCTAATTGCTTTTATTATAATCAACATGTGGCAGTTGGTTGTTTGTTTATGATATGTGATTTTAAATGCTTAATTATGTTAGTGAGATTGTGGGTTAACTCGTCTTGACATCTTCAAGGGTCTTCGTTCATTTTTCTTTTCTTAGTTTTTCACCCGAATAAATTCTATTTCTTTCTTGGGGACAAGAAAGTTTAGCTTGTGGGTAGTTTGTTAAGTGCATTTTATGCACCTAACTCTGTATATAATAGTTGCATTTTCGTTCTATTTTTAGTGCTTAGTTTAGCCTTTTCATGCATTATTATTCTATCTCTTCTTAATTTTCTTAATCACGGTTGGAAATTCTTTTGGGAATTGTTTTTATGCTTTTGGTATATATTTTGTGCAGATTGTGCGTAATTTGAAAGATGAGATAGGCGGAGGCATGCTCGTGAAGAAGAAGGAAGGAAAAGATGAAGTGTACGTGGGCAAGGAAGCGGAGAGCAAAGGAAAGAAGATGGTTGGAAGCAAAGAAAAGCACTCGATTTAGCACTGAAAGTTGCTGTCGTACTTTCACGGGCGCGAAGGAATCTCCCCGGCCGTGAAAGTCATTTGGGCTTTTAATTTTCTGGACTTTTAATTTTTTGGACTCTTAATTTTCTGGGCCTTTTTCTTTTGGGCTTCTTGGGCCTGTCTTTAAACTCTCTTAGGCCTTTGTTCCAAGTATATTAGGTGTTTTCCTTTTAGAATTAGTCACTCTCTCTCAATTCAATCACACGACAATTTCAGTTTCTAAGAAGGAGTTTTCTCCTTGAACGATTTCTTGAAGAATTAGAGGGAAGAAGATGAAATTGCAAGGAGCTTAGGCCATTGGAACCGATTTGCTACCGGTTTTCATACTAGTATCTTCTTCCCTTTCTTCTTAACTTACTTTGTTGTTGAATTCTAGTTTGGATTTGGTTGGAAACAATGTTTTGTTCATGAATTCATCTTTGTTCTTAATTGAAGTGTTAGATTTAGTTTCTCTTCATCTCTTTCGTGTTTATTGTATTCTCTCTACTCTTTTGCATCTCTATTTCTCATCTCTACCCTAATTTCTTCAACTCTATTTAAAATTCTGCACTTGGTTAAATTCTGCACTTAATTTTAGGGTTAATTAATTTTCTGCACCCTAATTTTCTGCATAAAAATAGGTTAGGTTAATTAAATTCCATCAATTCACTAGTTTTAGGCATTTATAATAATTTCTGCACATGTTTATTTAATAGCTTATTGTTCATCTTTCATTTGTTAGTGTTTAATTGTTGTTAGATTGAGTCTAATGTAGATTCTTTGTTAGTCTAGGTTTAATTTTGGTTTTAATTTCGTTAGAGTCTAATTAAGTAACTTGTGCTTGGTCTTGTTTAAATAGTTCGTTTAATTGGGTAATCATCGCCTTAGGATTGAAGTTTTGGGATTGATCAATTGTTCTTAAAACGGATGTTGAGTTTTAATCCATTTCGATTGTAACGAAAGTTGAATTGATTTAATTGGGTTTTAACAAATGTCTAGTAATTCAATTGGTTGTTGATAAAAACGAAAGTTTGATCTTCACTTGGGTTGAATTGATCAATGACAACGGTCATAACATGTAAATAGTTAGGGACGTTGTTGGGAAATATATTCGTTTTAAATATTAATGTTTCTTCCCAATGTATATGTGTTGCGAAAGTAAATACATATCTTGGTTAGAAAAGCTTTCTCACCTCGAGAGAGGGTTGAAGTATTTTGGAAAAAAAATGAATTCCCACCATTACCAAAATCTAAGGTTGATATTACCTAATGTTCTTAGTTTTAGTCGTCTTTTCTCTTATTTAATTCTAGTTCTAATTGCTTCTTTATGTATCTCTTTCCCTTAATCTCTTTTACTTTATGTTCAATTAGATAAAAATCAAATCAATTATCTGATTCGCATAACTAGCCATGATTATTAAGTAGTTAATGTTTAGACCGTCACCTCCCCGTGATCGACCCGTATGCTACATAACCCGTACGCTTGCGGTATAAATTTAAAACACATCAAGTTTTTGGCGCCGTTGCCGGGGAGGCGACTAGCCTAGCATTAACCCACTTTTTGATTTACTAGTTTATGTCTTTACCCCATTTCTTTTTATGTTTTCATTTCGTCATCTCATCTTTTATTTTGTTTAACCGTGTGCTTGAAGTTTTTGTTTGTGTAGTTTGGCCAACTTGCAGACGGGATGAAAAGTCATGATTGACGAAAAAGGCGGTGAGTGACGGGCCATTGAGATGTGTGTTTGGTAAGATCGAGATATTATTACCTTTAGAAATGATGAGTGATTTTATCTCTATCTCATTAATTCCTTCTCGTGCGTTATTTTTATTATTCTCTCGGTTCGGTATTTTTTATGTCAAGCCGGACATCGCCGATTCGTCTTTCTCTATCCCTTGTTTAATTCTCGGCTATGGGTAACGTAACTTGTTATACAACGAATACACATCGATCATACGGTGTCTTTTGTGTTTACGCAACCCATACAAATCGGTGAACAAATAAGTCAATCCTTTGACTTTCACTGATTTGTACACTCTTTACTCCCTAATAGTATAATTCTTCGTCAAGCTCGCGACGATAAACGAGTCACTCTTTCCCTCCCCTTTTATTTAATTCTTCATCAAACTCGTGATGTCAAACGAGTCTCCGTTATTCCCTCTTTGTTCTACAGTAAATTTTCGGTTTTTTAGGCTCCAAATGCTTGCAAAATCGACCCCAAAAGTGTTTTATGCCATTTATAAATATGTGTGTTGGTGTATATATAGATATTTTCTAATTTTATCGTGTGTTTAAGTTCTGACCAAACGCCCCGCCAGTGAGAAAATGTGAAAAAAAACAGGTAAGTTTCTGTCCAAACTCCCCGCCAGTGAAGAAATCTCCCCGGCCGGGGAGGGCCGAACTCCCCGGGAGTGAAAGAATTTACCCGGCCGTGAAACTTGGACAGCAACCTTTATTTTTTATTTTATACTAATTTTCGAAAATAAATAAAAATAATAATAATAAATCAGTTTTTTTTTGAGGAAGTGAAAACCCTAGTTTTACCACCACCGTTCCTCTTGCTCTCCTCTCTCTTTCACCATTACCATCCACAGCCGCCACCCTACGCCACCCATCACCACTGCAATCGCCGTCGCCACCGGCAACCAACTCCTTCCCCCACCGTCGCAACCACCCTCCGTCACCATCTTCTTCCAGTCGCCGCCGGCGTTCTCTCCGCCTTCCTCTCGTCGACTGCAGCACCACCCAGCCACCGCCGCCATCTACTGTAACCACCAGACTCCACCGCTTCCCTCCTCTCGACTTCTCGTCCAGTTATCGCCGCCGATCGCTACCCTCTCCGGTCGTCGTTCGCTTCAGTTCTCCATCTGGAAAACCCTAAAACCGCCGCCGTACCCAGCCGCCTGTGACCTCGAGAATCACAGCTGTCGCCGCCGCCATCTACTCCACACGTTGCTGCCACCGTTGCACACAACCTCTATTCTTCTCTCGATTCTGCATCTTCATAGTAGCCACTTTCAATCATTGTACAACAGGCTACCATCTCGTGTTCGACATCTCTTCACGATTTCCTAACAATCAGCATCAGCATCGTGGTCCAGCCTTAGTTTTCTGAGTATCAAAATTGGTACACATTCAAGAAAGTGCAAGAATCATTAGCCTCCTCGCATTTGGGTACAATCCTTCCTTAATTTTTCTGCTTTGATTTACTGGGTTGGTTTTGCTTGAAAAAGATACGTATTATGCTTTGCTTGTTTTGATCACGTTCTTCGTCAATTTAACGTGTATAGAGTACGTGATTGGACTGCTTGTGGGTTGTGTTTTTTGGGTGTTTAACTGTTAAATATTTGCTTGCTTGGATTCTCCTTTTTTGTGTGTTTGATAGATTGTGCCGTCACCACTGGGCGGACATAGGTTGTGTACACTTCACGGATTACCATTTTGCACTCACACACCTATTCACACACATGGCTTCCACAAGTCGCTCAAGCAACAACGCTCTAGTCGAGCGCGGCGGGATGAGGTTGCTCAGCCTAATGTTGATGTTGTCCCTGTCGCCAATGTCATGGCCCCACTGGAACTTGAGACCTACGGGATCCAGTTCACGTCTCCCAAGCAAGTTGCTCGTTTTAAAAACTTGAATGGCCGGGCCATCCAACCGACCAACTTTTGTGACTTGGAGACCCTCTACACACTAGAGATCCGTCAAGATGTTATCTCTATTTTTTGGAAGGCTCGAGTGGCATAGGTCTTTGGACCTTAATGCTCTCTTTTATCGTGCCTTTGACACTCGAGTTTCTCTTCACAATGGAGGTCAACTCTACATGTGGTATTAACCTTCCCCTATTCAACGCAAATCAACACCGAATCTTAAAGCACTACTATAGCGAGCACGATCTCCCTCCTTTTTCCCCGTGATTATTTTCTTTTTCTTATACACCCTATTCCGAGCATTGAGGACAATGCTTCTTTTCGCTTGTGGGTAGGTGTTTTCCGTTTCTTTTTCTTTTTCCATTTTCTTTGCATATATAAAAAAATCCAAAAAGATTTTTGGATTTCTCTTTGTTGTGTTAAGATTCGTGGTACACCATATCTCATCTCACATGATTTAGTTGCTTGATTCACTAATTGCACATCAACTTTTTGCCATCACGTTGAATAAATCCTCTTCTTTGTTAGGAATAATGTTACCTTAGTTGTCACTTACACACACCGTTAAGCATGTCGTTCCACGCAGCTTTTAGGACTAGTTTGCATACCATAGTCCCCCTACATTACAACAAAGTGACTATAGTGGATGGATTTACCTAGTGAGATTTTGGGCCTTTTGGATTGACACATATGTAATCAATCCCAATTCTCATTTCTTGTGTGTTACCTCCCGTCGAGGTGTAGTTCTAGACTTTTGAATGGTTTCTCGTCCAAATTTATCATACATATACATAGAGGCCTTCATTTCATGAAAATTAAATCCCGAAAAATTCAAAAAATATTTTTCCTTTGTAACCCATTTTGAGCCTATACACTAGCCTCTCTTTTGTACACCCATAAACCCAAAAAAATGCACATTGTTGAAGTATTCGAGATGATATATGGATTTGGCATTTAGCTTACAAATAAACACAAGCAAAGCTTGTGGGTAGTTCTTTGAGCCCCTAAAACAAGCATAGCTTGTGGGTTCACAAAATCAAAAAGATAAAAAAAAAGGCAAAAAAAAAGAGCAAAAGTAAATAAGCCTTCAATCCATCAAAAGCATAAGGAAAAGAATCTATATGTGCATACAAAAAAAATATGAAAAACCCTGTAAACCGTTAAAGCCTCCAACACCAATAAACAAGCCTAATCGTACCTTTAACCCCTAATCGTACCCCAAAGTCCTCATTGCACGTATTATTATGGTAAACTTTTGGACTTGAGAATAAATTCAATTGTGTCAAGATTGCATTCATTTATCTCGATCGGGAAGGATTTGAGCGTATACACGTCCCTATACACACTTGAGAGCATAGAGCGACACCGTGAGCATCCATCCATATAGATCACAATCCCCTTCCTTAGCGGCTATGGTATGTTTACGAAATCTTTTTTAGGTTGCGATGTTTTGCGATATTCTTGATTGGTGTTTGTTGGTTTGACACTTTGGTAATCATAGGTTCCTAATTGCTTTTATTATAATCAACATGTGGCATTTGGTTGTTTGTTTATGATATGTGATTTTAAATGCTTAATTATGTTAGTGAGATTGTGGGTTAACTCGTCTTGACATCTTCAAGGGTCTTCGTTCATTTTTCTTTTCTTAGTTTTTCACCCGAATAAATTCTATTTCTTTCTTGGGGACAAGAAAGTTTAGCTTGTGGGTAGTTTGTTAAGTGCATTTTATGCACCTAACTCTGTATATAATAGTTGCATTTTCGTTCTATTTTTAGTGCTTAGTTTAGCCTTTTCATGCATTATTATTCTATCTCTTCTTAATTTTCTTAATCACGGTTGGAAATTCTTTTGGGAATTGTTTTTATGCTTTTGGTATATATTTTGTGCAGATTGTGCGTAATTTGAAAGATGAGATAGGCGGAGGCATGCTCGTGAAGAAGAAGGAAGGAAAAGATGAAGTGTACGTGGGCAAGGAAGCGGAGAGCAAAGGAAAGAAGATGGTTGGAAGCAAAGAAAAGCACTCGATTTAGCACTGAAAGTTGCTGTCGTACTTTCACGGGCGCGAAGGAATCTCCCCGGCCGTGAAAGTCATTTGGGCTTTTAATTTTCTGGACTTTTAATTTTTTGGACTCTTAATTTTCTGGGCCTTTTTCTTTTGGGCTTCTTGGGCCTGTCTTTAAACTCTCTTAGGCCTTTGTTCCAAGTATATTAGGTGTTTTCCTTTTAGAATTAGTCACTCTCTCTCAATTCAATCACACGACAATTTCAGTTTCTAAGAAGGAGTTTTCTCCTTGAACGATTTCTTGAAGAATTAGAGGGAAGAAGATGAAATTGCAAGGAGCTTAGGCCATTGGAACCGATTTGCTACCGGTTTTCATACTAGTATCTTCTTCCCTTTCTTCTTAACTTACTTTGTTGTTGAATTCTAGTTTGGATTTGGTTGGAAACAATGTTTTGTTCATGAATTCATCTTTGTTCTTAATTGAAGTGTTAGATTTAGTTTCTCTTCATCTCTTTCGTGTTTATTGTATTCTCTCTACTCTTTTGCATCTCTATTTCTCATCTCTACCCTAATTTCTTCAACTCTATTTAAAATTCTGCACTTGGTTAAATTCTGCACTTAATTTTAGGGTTAATTAATTTTCTGCACCCTAATTTTCTGCATAAAAATAGGTTAGGTTAATTAAATTCCATCAATTCACTAGTTTTAGGCATTTATAATAATTTCTGCACATGTTTATTTAATAGCTTATTGTCCATCTTTCATTTGTTAGTGTTTAATTGTTGTTAGATTGAGTCTAATGTAGATTCTTTGTTAGTCTAGGTTTAATTTTGGTTTTAATTTCGTTAGAGTCTAATTAAGTAACTTGTGCTTGGTCTTGTTTAAATAGTTCGTTTAATTGGGTAATCATCGCCTTAGGATTGAAGTTTTGGGATTGATCAATTGTTCTTAAAACGGATGTTGAGTTTTAATCCATTTCGATTGTAACGAAAGTTGAATTGATTTAATCGGGTTTTAACAAATGTCTAGTAATTCAATTGGTTGTTGATAAAAACGAAAGTTTGATCTTCACTTGGGTTGAATTGATCAATGACAACGGTCATAACATGTAAATAGTTAGGGACGTTGTTGGGAAATATATTCGTTTTAAATATTAATGTTTCTTCCCAATGTATATGTGTTGCGAAAGTAAATACATATCTTGGTTAGAAAAGCTTTCTCACCTCGAGAGAGGGTTGAAGTATTTTGGAAAAAAAATGAATTCCCACCATTACCAAAATCTAAGGTTGATATTACCTAATGTTCTTAGTTTTAGTCGTCTTTTCTCTTATTTAATTCTAGTTCTAATTGCTTCTTTATGTATCTCTTTCCCTTAATCTCTTTTACTTTATGTTCAATTAGATAAAAATCAAATCAATTATCTGATTCGCATAACTAGCCATGATTATTAAGTAGTTAATGTTTAGACCGTCACCTCCCCGTGATCGACCCGTATGCTACATAACCCGTACGCTTGCGGTATAAATTTAAAACACATCAAGTTTTTGGCGCCGTTGCCGGGGAGGCGACTAGCCTAGCATTAACCCACTTTTTGATTTACTAGTTTATGTCTTTACCCCATTTCTTTTTATGTTTTCATTTCGTCATCTCATCTTTTATTTTGTTTAACCGTGTGCTTGAAGTTTTTGTTTGTGTAGTTTGGCCAACTTGCAGACGGGATGAAAAGTCATGATTGACGAAAAAGGCGGTGAGTGACGGGCCATTGAGATGTGTGTTTGGTAAGATCGAGATATTATTACCTTTAGAAATGATGAGTGATTTTATCTCTATCTCATTAATTCCTTCTCGTGCGTTATTTTTATTATTCTCTCGGTTCGGTATTTTTTATGTCAAGCCGGACATCGCCGATTCGTCTTTCTCTATCCCTTGTTTAATTCTCGGCTATGGGTAACGTAACTTGTTATACAACGAATACACATCGATCATACGGTGTCTTTTGTGTTTACGCAACCCATACAAATCGGTGAACAAATAAGTCAATCCTTTGACTTTCACTGATTTGTACACTCTTTACTCCCTAATAGTATAATTCTTCGTCAAGCTCGCGACGATAAACGAGTCACTCTTTCCCTCCCCTTTTATTTAATTCTTCATCAAACTCGTGATGTCAAACGAGTCTCCGTTATTCCCTCTTTGTTCTACAGTAAATTTTCGGTTTTTTAGGCTCCAAATGCTTGCAAAATCGACCCCAAAAGTGTTTTATGCCATTTATAAATATGTGTGTTGGTGTATATATAGATATTTTCTAATTTTATCGTGTGTTTAAGTTCTGACCAAACGCCCCGCCAGTGAGAAAATGTGAAAAAAAACAGGTAAGTTTCTGTCCAAACTCCCCGCCAGTGAAGAAATCTCCCCGGCCGGGGAGGGCCGAACTCCCCGGGAGTGAAAGAATTTACCCGGCCGTGAAACTTGGACAGCAACCTTTATTTTTTATTTTATACTAATTTTCGAAAATAAATAAAAATAATAATAATAAATCAGTTTTTTTTTGAGGAAGTGAAAACCCTAGTTTTACCACCACCGTTCCTCTTGCTCTCCTCTCTCTTTCACCATTACCATCCACAGCCGCCACCCTACGCCACCCATCACCACTGCAATCGCCGTCGCCACCGGCAACCAACTCCTTCCCCCACCGTCGCAACCACCCTCCGTCACCATCTTCTTCCAGTCGCCGCCGGCGTTCTCTCCGCCTTCCTCTCGTCGACTGCAGCACCACCCAGCCACCGCCGCCATCTACTGTAACCACCAGACTCCACCGCTTCCCTCCTCTCGACTTCTCGTCCAGTTATCGCCGCCGATCGCTACCCTCTCCGGTCGTCGTTCGCTTCAGTTCTCCATCTGGAAAACCCTAAAACCGCCGCCGTACCCAGCCGCCTGTGACCTCGAGAATCACAGCTGTCGCCGCCGCCATCTACTCCACACGTTGCTGCCACCGTTGCACACAACCTCTATTCTTCTCTCGATTCTGCATCTTCATAGTAGCCACTTTCAATCATTGTACAACAGGCTACCATCTCGTGTTCGACATCTCTTCACGATTTCCTAACAATCAGCATCAGCATCGTGGTCCAGCCTTAGTTTTCTGAGTATCAAAATTGGTACACATTCAAGAAAGTGCAAGAATCATTAGCCTCCTCGCATTTGGGTACAATCCTTCCTTAATTTTTCTGCTTTGATTTACTGGGTTGGTTTTGCTTGAAAAAGATACGTATTATGCTTTGCTTGTTTTGATCACGTTCTTCGTCAATTTAACGTGTATAGAGTACGTGATTGGACTGCTTGTGGGTTGTGTTTTTTGGGTGTTTAACTGTTAAATATTTGCTTGCTTGGATTCTCCTTTTTTGTGTGTTTGATAGATTGTGCCGTCACCACTGGGCGGACATAGGTTGTGTACACTTCACGGATTACCATTTTGCACTCACACACCTATTCACACACATGGCTTCCACAAGTCGCTCAAGCAACAACGCTCTAGTCGAGCGCGGCGGGATGAGGTTGCTCAGCCTAATGTTGATGTTGTCCCTGTCGCCAATGTCATGGCCCCACTGGAACTTGAGACCTACGGGATCCAGTTCACGTCTCCCAAGCAAGTTGCTCGTTTTAAAAACTTGAATGGCCGGGCCATCCAACCGACCAACTTTTGTGACTTGGAGACCCTCTACACACTAGAGATCCGTCAAGATGTTATCTCTATTTTTTGGAAGGCTCGAGTGGCATAGGTCTTTGGACCTTAATGCTCTCTTTTATCGTGCCTTTGACACTCGAGTTTCTCTTCACAATGGAGGTCAACTCTACATGTGGTATTAACCTTCCCCTATTCAACGCAAATCAACACCGAATCTTAAAGCACTACTATAGCGAGCACGATCTCCCTCCTTTTTCCCCGTGATTATTTTCTTTTTCTTATACACCCTATTCCGAGCATTGAGGACAATGCTTCTTTTCGCTTGTGGGTAGGTGTTTTCCGTTTCTTTTTCTTTTTCCATTTTCTTTGCATATATAAAAAAATCCAAAAAGATTTTTGGATTTCTCTTTGTTGTGTTAAGATTCGTGGTACACCATATCTCATCTCACATGATTTAGTTGCTTGATTCACTAATTGCACATCAACTTTTTGCCATCACGTTGAATAAATCCTCTTCTTTGTTAGGAATAATGTTACCTTAGTTGTCACTTACACACACCGTTAAGCATGTCGTTCCACGCAGCTTTTAGGACTAGTTTGCATACCATAGTCCCCCTACATTACAACAAAGTGACTATAGTGGATGGATTTACCTAGTGAGATTTTGGGCCTTTTGGATTGACACATATGTAATCAATCCCAATTCTCATTTCTTGTGTGTTACCTCCCGTCGAGGTGTAGTTCTAGACTTTTGAATGGTTTCTCGTCCAAATTTATCATACATATACATAGAGGCCTTCATTTCATGAAAATTAAATCCCGAAAAATTCAAAAAATATTTTTCCTTTGTAACCCATTTTGAGCCTATACACTAGCCTCTCTTTTGTACACCCATAAACCCAAAAAAATGCACATTGTTGAAGTATTCGAGATGATATATGGATTTGGCATTTAGCTTACAAATAAACACAAGCAAAGCTTGTGGGTAGTTCTTTGAGCCCCTAAAACAAGCATAGCTTGTGGGTTCACAAAATCAAAAAGATAAAAAAAAAGGCAAAAAAAAAGAGCAAAAGTAAATAAGCCTTCAATCCATCAAAAGCATAAGGAAAAGAATCTATATGTGCATACAAAAAAAATATGAAAAACCCTGTAAACCGTTAAAGCCTCCAACACCAATAAACAAGCCTAATCGTACCTTTAACCCCTAATCGTACCCCAAAGTCCTCATTGCACGTATTATTATGGTAAACTTTTGGACTTGAGAATAAATTCAATTGTGTCAAGATTGCATTCATTTATCTCGATCGGGAAGGATTTGAGCGTATACACGTCCCTATACACACTTGAGAGCATAGAGCGACACCGTGAGCATCCATCCATATAGATCACAATCCCCTTCCTTAGCGGCTATGGTATGTTTACGAAATCTTTTTTAGGTTGCGATGTTTTGCGATATTCTTGATTGGTGTTTGTTGGTTTGACACTTTGGTAATCATAGGTTCCTAATTGCTTTTATTATAATCAACATGTGGCATTTGGTTGTTTGTTTATGATATGTGATTTTAAATGCTTAATTATGTTAGTGAGATTGTGGGTTAACTCGTCTTGACATCTTCAAGGGTCTTCGTTCATTTTTCTTTTCTTAGTTTTTCACCCGAATAAATTCTATTTCTTTCTTGGGGACAAGAAAGTTTAGCTTGTGGGTAGTTTGTTAAGTGCATTTTATGCACCTAACTCTGTATATAATAGTTGCATTTTCGTTCTATTTTTAGTGCTTAGTTTAGCCTTTTCATGCATTATTATTCTATCTCTTCTTAATTTTCTTAATAACGGTTGGAAATTCTTTTGGGAATTGTTTTTATGCTTTTGGTATATATTTTGTGCAGATTGTGCGTAATTTGAAAGATGAGATAGGCGGAGGCATGCTCGTGAAGAAGAAGGAAGGAAAAGATGAAGTGTACGTGGGCAAGGAAGCGGAGAGCAAAGGAAAGAAGATGGTTGGAAGCAAAGAAAAGCACTCGATTTAGCACTGAAAGTTGCTGTCGTACTTTCACGGGCGCGAAGGAATCTCCCCGGCCGTGAAAGTCATTTGGGCTTTTAATTTTCTGGACTTTTAATTTTTTGGACTCTTAATTTTCTGGGCCTTTTTCTTTTGGGCTTCTTGGGCCTGTCTTTAAACTCTCTTAGGCCTTTGTTCCAAGTATATTAGGTGTTTTCCTTTTAGAATTAGTCACTCTCTCTCAATTCAATCACACGACAATTTCAGTTTCTAAGAAGGAGTTTTCTCCTTGAACGATTTCTTGAAGAATTAGAGGGAAGAAGATGAAATTGCAAGGAGCTTAGGCCATTGGAACCGATTTGCTACCGGTTTTCATACTAGTATCTTCTTCCCTTTCTTCTTAACTTACTTTGTTGTTGAATTCTAGTTTGGATTTGGTTGGAAACAATGTTTTGTTCATGAATTCATCTTTGTTCTTAATTGAAGTGTTAGATTTAGTTTCTCTTCATCTCTTTCGTGTTTATTGTATTCTCTCTACTCTTTTGCATCTCTATTTCTCATCTCTACCCTAATTTCTTCAACTCTATTTAAAATTCTGCACTTGGTTAAATTCTGCACTTAATTTTAGGGTTAATTAATTTTCTGCACCCTAATTTTCTGCATAAAAATAGGTTAGGTTAATTAAATTCCATCAATTCACTAGTTTTAGGCATTTATAATAATTTCTGCACATGTTTATTTAATAGCTTATTGTCCATCTTTCATTTGTTAGTGTTTAATTGTTGTTAGATTGAGTCTAATGTAGATTCTTTGTTAGTCTAGGTTTAATTTTGGTTTTAATTTCGTTAGAGTCTAATTAAGTAACTTGTGCTTGGTCTTGTTTAAATAGTTCGTTTAATTGGGTAATCATCGCCTTAGGATTGAAGTTTTGGGATTGATCAATTGTTCTTAAAACGGATGTTGAGTTTTAATCCATTTCGATTGTAACGAAAGTTGAATTGATTTAATCGGGTTTTAACAAATGTCTAGTAATTCAATTGGTTGTTGATAAAAACGAAAGTTTGATCTTCACTTGGGTTGAATTGATCAATGACAACGGTCATAACATGTAAATAGTTAGGGACGTTGTTGGGAAATATATTCGTTTTAAATATTAATGTTTCTTCCCAATGTATATGTGTTGCGAAAGTAAATACATATCTTGGTTAGAAAAGCTTTCTCACCTCGAGAGAGGGTTGAAGTATTTTGGAAAAAAAATGAATTCCCACCATTACCAAAATCTAAGGTTGATATTACCTAATGTTCTTAGTTTTAGTCGTCTTTTCTCTTATTTAATTCTAGTTCTAATTGCTTCTTTATGTATCTCTTTCCCTTAATCTCTTTTACTTTATGTTCAATTAGATAAAAATCAAATCAATTATCTGATTCGCATAACTAGCCATGATTATTAAGTAGTTAATGTTTAGACCGTCACCTCCCCGTGATCGACCCGTATGCTACATAACCCGTACGCTTGCGGTATAAATTTAAAACACATCAATTCTCATCATCCTTAGTTCACTTGAAACTATTTATTTCAAGCATACATTATCGGTAAAGAATCTTGAAAAAAATAGGATTTAGTCATACATGTAAAATGAAAGATATTATATCGATTCATAGTTTGATTTCAGTTTAAACTAAATAATAATATTGATATAATTATATATTCATGATTGTAGTAGGTTATTCTTTCTAATTTTATATACTTTGTTATTCTACTTTAATTTTTATATATATGGTTCTATCATTTATATATATATATTACTATATTTCTCTAATAACTTTTAGTTTTAATTATATATATATATATATATATATATATATATTGTTTCTTGGATTTATTTATTTTATGTATTGATTTTAATTAGTGATACTAAATGTAATAGGCATTTTATTTGTTAATGATAGAGTTGGTAATAGTATTTACTTATATGTTAATCTTATTTTGTGATATTACATGTAATAACTATTTCGTTTATTAAAAAAGAGCTCAATAATAAGTATTTACTTATATATTGATTCTATTTTCATTAATATATATTGGTTGTAATGTCAGTTATTTTTATATATTGATTTTAATAAGATTTTAAATGATAATAATTTTTTGAGTTTTATATATTGATTCAAATTTTAGATATTTAATTTTATTTGAAGATAATACAAATTAATATATATGTTGTAGTAGAAAAATGATTGAAATTTGTGTGATTGATCATAAAAATATATTGTTTTTCAAATTATATATATAGAGTGTTCTAACTGATAATGATCATAATGACGTGAGTAATCGTCTTCATTTATTTATATTAATTATAATCATTTTATTATTACATAAATAAAAATACACATATTATTATATTCAAGTCTCATAATAGTAATTCAATTTATATAATAAGTTCTTGAATATGTTGGTATATATATTTATTAAATGCTATGTAAATAAAAAAAATAGAATCATTGTGAAATAAAAGAAATAAAGAAATTTACGCATAAACAAAGAAGACGAATGGTCTAAGTAATTAAACATTTTGTTAATAACTACATCAAAAAAGGCAAAATTTGAGAAAAGAAAGAGAGAGAAAACATACAAACCCAATCAAACATAACATAGACCATAAATGTTATTCCATTTTGATAGAGCGTTAGGTTGTAGCTTATAAATAATTTTGTTATAGGTTTCTTTTAATTTATAGATGGAAAGATGGAGAGATTAAAATGAATGTCTTTAGGAAGTTAGATAGATTAGAATGTAAAGGTAATTAAATTGGAAGTTAAATTATGAAAAAAAATCTTTTAATGAAATGCACATTTTTTTATGTAAGGGTAGAATAATTTTAACATATTTAAAATTTTAAAAATTCAAAACAATGAGAAAATTTCTATTACTTTAACAATGTGTCACATCATTCTTAATAGGTTTCTTTTATCATTTTATTTTTTTGGAGTTGTTCTATTCACTTATGTTTCATTGTAGATACAACATTTTTAATTATAACAAATTTCAGTACATACCTCATACCTTTTTTTATTCGAAAAGATGTATCTATAATATAGTTTCATAATGAAGCTTCAAACTTCATAACCACACGAAAAACTATCATTTCATTACCACATCTGATTCATGTAATAATGATGATCAAAACATGTTGTATTACAATGAGAAAGACAATTTTTCATTCCTCAAAGAAGGGTTCATTGTTTATTGCAAAAAAATATCCCTAAAGGCTATAAAAATCGTAGAAACCCTAGTTAAAAATCCCATAAAATTTGAAACAATAGTAAAAAAGCCTCCAAGATTTAAGGGGTGAAGAAAAAGACCAAGCTCCTCTTCATGGGCACTTCAGTCGCAACCAAATCAACGTCCACTTTTCTCTACAACAGAAAAAATGAAAATCCAAACACAAAATCAAAAGACAAAGTGAGTTTATCTTCAATAGAATTAAGGGTATTGAATGTTGTAGTGACAAAATTAAAAACTAAACCATAAACAACGAACATGATCGTTAAAGGCTATAAAAACCGTAGAAACCCTAGTTAAAAATCCCATAAAATTTGAAACAATAGTAAAAAAGCCTCCAAGATTTAAGGGGTGAAGAAAAAGACCAAGCTCCTCTTCATGGGCACTTCAGTCGCAATCAAATCAACGTCCACTTTTCTCTACAACAGAAAAAATGAAAATCCAAACACAAAATCAAAAGACAAAGTGAGTTTATCTTCAATAGAATTAAGGGTATTGAATGTTGTAGTGACAAAATTAAAAACTAAACCATAAGCAACGAACATGATCGAATGTTTTGTGCAATGCATGTAAGATATATACACCACAAACATCATTTAGCTTTGGCTTCTTCACTGATATATTAGATATATATAGTACAATGTGAATGTTTTCTTCTTTAATATATTGGGAGATGAAGAGGAGTTGGGAAAATGAAAAGACCAATGTTAAATGCAAACATTATTAATAATCAATGCAAATCGGAAATTAAGAAAAGAAAATGATTAAAATGATGATTAAGGAGAAAAAAGATAATTGAGTTTTCTAGCATTTAGGAGAGCCATGTCATCAACCTTGGTTTTTGTTTTAATATATATATCGATTATACTTTATCAAAGACATTTATTTTTCAATTAATTATACTTGTATATTTTTAAAATTATTATAACTTTAATTATAAAAATAATCAAATAGTTTTATTAAAGGTATTAATAAGACATGATATTTTATAAATGCACTTTACTCCTATCATTCCATATTATTTAAGAACTTCGTCTTTTATTAATCAATCAAATTTGTTTAATATTTAAAGTAAACACAAACACACACAACCACTATTATCTTTTATTAATTAATCAAAAATTGTTGATTTAAAATAGTAAACAAAAAGTGTGTGTGTTAAATTACATAGTTTACACACTTTTCATTTAATTATTGAAAAATAAATGTCTTGAAACTCACACACACATTTTATTAAAATAGCGGTTGTGTGTGTGTGTGTTTGTGTTTGTTTAATTTAAATATTAAACAAGTCTGATTAATTAACAAAAGATAAAGTTTAAATAAAAATATGGAATAGTGGAAGTAAAGTGCGATTAATAAAAACAATAACTAGTTGTTATGATATAAAGCAAATTTTTTTCTCAAATAAAAAAAAAACTTTAATAAATAAAAAATTGACTTTAAGAGATTCAACCTAAAACTTTGAAAAAAATATCATGTATTTATCAATAATTTTAATGAAATTATTTGATTATTTTTATAATTAAAGCTATAATAATTTTAAAAATATATAGTATAATTAACTGAAAAATAAATGTCTTTGACAAAATATAATAAAGAAAAAACAAATAAATGTAAAAAGTGTAAACTATGTAATTGAAAGATAAAAATGTAAAAAATGGTATACCACAAGAACCAAATATGTAATTTTTTTGGATATGTTAACACTTTATTTTAACTGAGTTGGATGGAGAGACGAAAACGGAAGTAAAATGGAAACCACAAGAACTAAAAAAACAGCTTTTAAAGACCAAAGACGAAAATCGTTATAAGAATGAAACCACAAGGACGAAAATCGTACCTTACACACACAAAAAAAACTTTGTAGGAAAATATGATACTTTAAAAAGAAAATTCAGAGCACTAAAAAAGTGAAGTTTCAAGAGTTCTTTTTACCCGGGATATTGAATTAGTCATTACCCCCAAAAATTACATCTTTGGTTCTTTCGGAAGCCACCAACCAGTAGAAATTGATTCAAATAGCCAAAGGGACAAAGAGTGTTGACAAAATAGCCAAAAATTCTTTCGGTTTACAAAAATAGCCAAATGGTCCGCACTCGCAATTGCGGATGCGAAGCGGTGGAGCGGTCGGAAAAAAGGTTGACACGTGTATCCCAGAACCAGTTAACCAAATGCGGTCCGCACCGGGTCGGGTCGGGTCGGATCGAGTGCGGATCAACCCGTTTCAGTGTCTTTTTTGTCTCGTAGTGATCCTATTGCGGTCCGCACTCACCAGGTCGGGTCAGAGTACGGACCCTTTGGCTATTTTTATAAACCAAGAGAGTTTTTGGCCATTTTGTTACTTCTCTTTGTCCTTTGGCTATTTGATTCAATTTCCCTATCAGTGGTTGCTACTTCACTTTGCTTTTGGTTCATTTGAATAATTCGCTGCCATTAAAAGAATTCGTTGACTTAAAGATACTTCGGTCTTCATAATTTTTAATTTTCTATTAAAAAATATATATAATTAATGTGTGTGGGAAAAGATTTAGAAATAACATCGAAAAACTAAAGAAACAGATAACAACGAAAAAAACAAATAAAACAATATTGATCGTTTTTAATATGTAATTTACTTTGCTCCAAATTTTTAGTATTTCATCGATATTTGAGTTAAAATATAATAAAAAAATATTTATATTTATCCATATCTGTTAGATCGTCTTAATCCAACTGTCTGAATGAGTTTTTCAGAGCTCTCTCCCGATCTAATCCCTACGTGCCTAAACCATCTACTCGCAAGAAAGGTCGATCATACCACCAAACATGGGCGGAACCAATGTATGTTTAGTGGGGGATGGGATCCCATTAAAAGGAAAAAATGATTTTTTAGGTAAAAACATGGTTTTTTTACATTCTAGCTTGGTGTCCTTCCAGTAATTTTACGTCTGGGACCCCATCAACCAAAAAAGTGTCCCAAAAAACCAAAAATAACTCTTGAAAATTGACCAAAAAACCAAGAAAGATCCTAAAAACCGACAAAAAAAAACTTATTTTTTTTTAAAGTAAACCAAAAAAACTTTAAAAAACACTCGAGAAGTCGGGTTTAGGCTAAATATACATCGGACAATTTTACAAACATTTAAACTATCTTAAAGACGACCCCATTAGAGAAAAATCCTGAATCCGTCACTGCCACCAAAACACGCATTCAAGTGAATTACACTGAGGTTTCCGATATAGAATATTTTATTTATTTGGGATTTTCCAATATAAGTAGTCTTTTTTTCTTTTAGTTTTCATTTAGTGTGTACCGAAACGACGTCGTATACATAAAGAATCCAACTATAAATAACCACCATAAACACTCACTCATTCAGTCATTCCCAAATCCCAATGGACTCTACTCACCATTGGCCTTATTACTATGCAGCCGTATGGCTAACCACCGTAGCTCTCATTCTCCTATCTCGCCGCCACCGCCGGTCCGGCAAACTCAACTCGCCGCCGGGACCCAAACCTTGGCCGATCATCGGCAACCTCAACCTCATCGGCTCCCTTCCTCACCGTTCCATCCATGAACTCTCCCAAAAATACGGTGATATTATGCAACTCAAGTTCGGTTCCTTTGACGTCGTCGTCGGTTCCTCCGTCGAGATGGCCAAAGTCTTCCTCAAAACCATGGATGTTAACTTCGCCTGCCGCCCTAAGACCGCCGCCGGAAAATACACCACCTATAATTACTCCGACATCACCTGGTCTCCGTACGGACCGTACTGGCGGCAAGCTCGTAAAATGTGTCTCATGGAGTTGTTTAGCGCGAAACGGCTTGAGTCGTACGAGTATATTCGAGCTGAGGAGATGAATTCGTTGGTGAAATCGATTTTTGATTCTGCAGGTCAGAGTCGTTCTTTAACATGTTAAATGCATGATTTTGAACCGGGCCTACTTTAACATTTTTAGTGCTTTAATTGCAAAAAATATAGCCCTCTCTTCGTGTTTATCTAATTTCTATCAGAAAACAAAAGTAATACGCCTGATCATCGCCTCTTTAATTTGTATATATATATGTATTTTTGTTGTCTTATTTTAATCAAAAGTTTTAGGTATAACAGGGCCTCTAATAAAACTGGAACGTCCCTTCTGCAGGTGAGGAGATATTGTTGAAGGATCTGTTGTCGACGGTGAGTTTGAACGTTATTAGTCGGATGGTTTTGGGGAAAAGGTATTTGGACGAGTCGCCGAACTCGATGGTGAGTCCAGATGAGTTTAAGAAGATGTTGGACGAGTTGTTTCTGTTGAACGGGGTGTTTAATATTGGAGATTCTATACCTTGGATCGATTTCATGGATTTACAAGGGTATGTGAAGAGGATGAAAACGGTGAGTAAGAAATTTGATCGGTTTTTGGAGCATGTGTTGGATGAGCATAACGAGCGGCGGAGGGTCGCCGGAGAGAACTTTGTGGCGGCGGACATGGTGGATTTGCTGTTGCAGCTTGCTGATGATCCCAATCTGGATGTTAAGCTTGAGAGACATGGCGTCAAAGCTTTTACACAGGTTAATTTATCTTTCTATTTTTTTTTATTTTTTTTTTGGGAAGGGTGTCGTAGGCTATGCATAGACTAATTCCTTGGCAAATAATGACCGTAACTCTGTAAAACATCAGCCTTGATTAAACCTCATTGGTCACAATTGTTGTGTACATCTGGATTAGAACCCTAGACAGATGGTATATTCCACTAAATCTCCCAGGGCCCTAACCAGTACGCCACAACCCGTGTAGTTTCTCTAATTTATAATTCCTACATTTCTTTTTATAATTCGACAAATTTACCTTTTCGTAAATTAGGAAATGTTTTTTTACGTTTGGGTCATGTCCCTACAAAGGTGTTAGGTGAAAAGAAACAAAATATGAAATAATGCCTTGATTTATTAATACTTTATTTTCCTAAAATTTTATTGATAATATATAATTTGGGTTCCGTACGTGTAAAAATACAGTGTTTATATAACATTGTTTTATATATGTGAAACGCTTCCAAATATTTATTAAACCTTGGTTATTAAAAGGACGCTGCATTAGCTTCTAGCAACTGTACGACGGTATGGTTAATTGTTCTCTTATGTATAGACAACGATGGACCATGTTTGGACATGTTATGGCTGATGTTTTTAATCTGATATTTATAGGACTTGCTTGCTGGCGGAACTGAAAGCTCAGCAGTTACTGTTGAATGGGCGATTGCTGAACTTTTGAAGAAACCAGAGATATTTCGAAAGGCAACTGAAGAGCTTGATCGTGTTATAGGCAAGGATAGGTGGGTTCAAGAGAAGGACATGCCTAACCTACCTTACATCGAGGCAATTGCTAAGGAGACTATGAGGTTGCATCCGGTGGCACCTATGTTGGTTCCTAGAAGAGCTCGTGAGAATTGTAAAGTAGGTGGTTATGACGTACGCGAAGGAACACGAGTGCTTGTTAGTGTGTGGACAATTGGAAGAGACCCTCGATTGTGGGATAACCCTGAAGAATTTTGTCCAGAAAGATTCATCGGAAAGGAAATTGATGTCAAGGGTCATGACTTTGAGTTGTTGCCATTCGGTGCAGGACGAAGGATGTGCCCAGGGTATAGTCTTGGATTGAAAGTAATCGAAGCAAGCTTGGCGAATTTGCTTCATGGTTTTAACTGGAAACTGCCAAGCACAATGACTAAAGATGACTTGAACATGGAAGAAATATTTGGTCTGTCGACTCCGAAAAAGATTCCACTTCTTACTGTGGCTTATCCAAAGCTTCCGGTTGAAATGTACTAGTTGTAGTTGGTTGTGTTGCCTATGAGCATTTATCACATGTTTTGTATGATATGTTAGGGTTTTCATGTGAAATAAAATTTTGATGTTTATCAATTAATAAATTATTTTGTTTGGTAGAAAGTGATTAATGTATTATAAAATTGTGTGCATGAGTATGGCTTGCAAGTGCACATATATATTATTTATGGTATGTGTGTGTATATCTTATAAAATATTTGGGTGAAACTTATAAACTTAAATAGTACAACATATTTAAGAATTGTTAATGCACTAAGAGTCTTAGTTTGTTGATATTTTTTGGCAAGAAAACATGCGCCACGTAAGGAATGCGTTTGCTTCGATTATATTAAGATATGTGTGGATAAAGTTGTATGTATGTTAACAAATAACTTGTTGTTCGATTATTGTGCTGAATAAACAGTGTGAATGTCAGAAATGACCATTTTACCCCCAAATGCTTGATAAAAATGTTTAATAAATGATTTGTAATATGAACAAGATATCATATATCATTTTCAACATTGATCGAAACCTCAATGTCCAACTCAAATTCTTCAATGAACTTAATTTCTAAATTATGTTATGGCTCTGATATCACTAACTTCTATACCTATAACAAAACACAAACTTTTGATTTGAAAAAGGTAGGATGCATATGATGAAAATACAACCAACAATTTTTTACACCATTAACGACTGAAATCGATCAAATTACCGCCTACTTCCTCGATGTTGAGGTGGCAAGGATTCAAAAGGTACGGGTACTCATGGCCTAAAATAGTTCTGAACTATTATTAGTTTTATAAAATAATAAAAACTCAAATGATAAAACAAACTTTTACATTGTGTTTTTTATAATCAATAAATCATTTTTATATATGCTAGATACAATAAAATATCATATTTCATGTAATACTATTTATTTATTTTACTAAAAATAAATAAATATACTTATCATGTTCTTTATAATGATGGTTGAAGATATTTATTAAACTTTAGTGAAATTTATTATTTTAATGCTAAATATAAAGTAATATTTTGGTGTAATAAAAAAAGGAAAATAATGGAGGGAAAGCAATGGAACACCCTTGACTGACGACCACTACCGGTATGGAAGAAGACCTCGTTTTCCCACTTTCAAATTATTATCAATTTCTGTGAAATTTCTTTTTAAATTCAAAACCCTACACCAACTTCCCTACAAAACAATTTCATTTCATATTCAAAACTTGTTAGGCCATCAGTACCCCATGACCCCATCTTTCAAAAATTCCAGCTCCACACCAGCCACATCAGCTTTTCTCAATCACTCAATCTCTAAGGCTATCAGTACCCCATGAGAGAATCTTTCAAAGATTCCAGCTCCACATCAGCGTCACATCATCTTTTCTCCCATCCCTCACTCAATCCCTAACAATCCCTAAACACCCTTACCCCATTCCCTCAAACCCTTTTGCCACCTCATTTATTTTAATTCTTTTATTTATACATTTAATTATTTAACAAAATAAAAATATTTATATATTTTTTAATAAATAAAAATAAGATAAATAATAAAAATAAAAATTCATACCATTCATTAAAAATAAAAATTACAAAATACAAAACACTACCAATTATGAAATTTTTGAATTTGCTCTTTTCTCGCTAAAGTAACCCTCAAAGCGTTTCCCGTAAGGTGATCATGCGGGGTCATGAAAAACTCGAAGTCTTTCTCAAATCGTTTTGAGCGTTCGATTTCGATTTCTTGTTCCAACCTATGTCGTTCGAGTTTTGAGCGTTCGATTTCGAGATCGAGTTTTTTCATTTTGTATTCCATTGTATCATCAATCTTGTCGTTGAACGTCGTCAACAACTGAGTAACACTTTCGTCCGTATTCGCCCCGGACGTATTACTCGTTGATGTTTTTTTTGCCTTGTTTCTCCCGATGGGTCGTTGAATTTGCTCGTCATCGTCATCATCGGAAGGTTGGGTACGTTTTGAACCCCGCGATGAAGTTGTCGTCATCGTTGGAACGGCTCCCCATTTTGGACATTTTTTTAGGACGTCCCAAGCTTGTTCGTGAGTGAAAGCAACTTTATGGCGTGCTAGATACCGTTCGTGTGCCGTTCGGGATATATCGGCCTCACTCATCCCGCTTGATCTATTATTGAGCAAGTTGTTGTAGATGCCGCCAAACGAATTAACTCTTTTATTGAGGTCGTTGAACTTGCTATTGAGTTGATGGGTTGATCTATAACCTGGTTCACGACCCATGCGAGTAAAGAACACATGCCCGATTCGGCCCCAAAAACTTCCTACATTTATGTAAAATTAAGTATAAGAATAATAGTAATAATAATAATAATAATAATAATAATAATAATAATAACAATAAAAATAATTACCACCGCTTTGTGCGTTACCGACCACGGGGTCCTCCGAAACGTCAACCCACGCCGACACTAACGCGAGTTCCTCGGCTTTACTCCACGTTTGTTTGGCGGCTTTCGTTGGTCTCGGATTTGATGGTTCCGGGTTAGATTGTTGTGTCGGGATAGATTGTGGTGTGTTCGGGGTAGAAGGTTGGGTTTCCGGAACAATGTCGTCGTCGAGATTGATTGCGGGTGAAGGAAGATTGTAGTTGGCCGGAGTAAAACCTTGTTCAATCAAACCGGGACGTGTAAATTGGTAAGGAAATTGTTGGTGAAATTGTTGGGGAAATTGTTGCGGATATTGTGGCGGATTTTGTAGCGACCATTGTGGCGGAATTTGTTGCGACCATTGCGGACGATAACCTTGTTGTGTAAACGCTTGGAAACCAAGCTCTTGATCTTCTTGCGATTGTGGTGTATTCGGTCGGTTACGACGGGATGTAGGTGTTCTGTTTGAATTCATGAGGAGAGAGGTGTGAAAAATAAAAGGTTGAGAGAATTTGAGAGAGTTTGAGAGGTGTGAGAAATAAGAGGTTGAGAGAATTTGAGAGGTGTGAAAATAAGAAGTTGAGAGGTGTGAGAAATAAGAGGTTGAGAGGTGTGAGAAATAAGAGGTTGAGGGTTAAATATATAGTGGGATTAAATTGAGAAAAATAAATTTTTTTTTACCAAGAGCCGTTCAACGGCATGATTTTTAAAAATTAAATTAAATTTTTTTTTTTAAAAACCCTTCGGGATGAATCGGGATCCCATCCCCGGAATCCATCCCGCCCCGCCAACCCCGCAAGGGCCGTAGCCCATCCCGCCCATCCCGCTGCCCATCCCGAATGGGCTACGGATGGCCTAAGGCCATCAGTACCTCATCCAGGAATCTTTCAAAGATTCCAGCTCCACATCAGCGCCACATCAGCTTTTCTCCCATCCCTCACTCAATCCCTAAGGCCATCAGTACCCCATGAGAGGATCTTTCAAAGATTCCAGCTCCACATCAGCGCCACATCAGCTTTTCTCCCATCCCTCACTCAATCCCTAAGGCCATCAGTACCCCATGAGGGAATCTTTCAATGATTCCAGCTCCACATCAGCGCCACATCAACTTTTCTTCCATCCCTCACTCAATCCCTAACAATCCCTAAACACCCTTACCACATTCCCTCAAACCCTTTTGCCACCTCATTTATTTTAATTCTTTTATTTATACATTTAATTATTTAACAAAATAAAAATATTTATATATTTTTTAATAAATAAAAATAAGATAAATAATAAAAATTAAAATTCATACCATTCATTAAAAATAAAAATTACAAAATACAAAACACTACCAATCATGAAATTTTTGAATTTGCTCTTTTCTCGCTAAAATAACCCTCAAAGCTTTTCCCGTAAGGTGATCATGTGGAGCCATGAAAAACTCGAAGTCTTTATCAAATCGGTTTGCGCGTTCGATTTCGCGTTCTTGATCCAACCTATGTCGTTCGAGTTTTGAGCGTTCGATTTCGAGATCGAGTTTTTTCATTTTGTATTCCATTGTATCATCAATCTTGTCGTTGAACGTCGTCAACAACTGAGTAACACTTTCGTCCGTATTCGCCCCGGACGTATTACTCGTTGATGATTTTTTTGCCTTGTTTCTCCCGATGGGTCGTTGAATTTGCTCGTCATCGTCATCATCGGAAGGTTGGGTACGTTTTGAACCCCGCGATGAAGTTGTCGTCATCGTTGGAACGGCTCCCCATTTTGGACTTTTTTGTAGGACGTCCCAAGCTTGTTCGTGAGTGAAAGCAACTTTATAGCGTGCTAGATACCGTTCGTGTGCCGTTCGGGATATATCGGCCTCACTCATCCCGCTTGAACTATTATTGAGCAAGTTGTTGTAGATGCCGCCAAACGAATTAACTCTTTTATTGAGGTCGTTGAACTTGCTATTGAGTTGATGGGTTGATCTATAACCTGGTTCATGACCCATGCGAGTAAAGAACACATGCCCGATTCGACCCCAAAAACTTCCTACATTTATGTAAAATTAAGTATAATAATAAGAATAATAATAATAAGAATAATAATAATAATAATAATAATAATAATAATAACAATAAAAATAATTACCACCGCTTTGTGCGTTACCGACCACGGGGTCCTCCGAAACGTCAACCCACGCCGACACTAACGCGAGTTCCTCGGCTTTACTCCACGTTTGTTTGGCGGCTTTCGTTGGTCTCGGATTTGATGGTTCCGGGTTAGATTGTTGTGTCGGGATAGATTGTGGTGTGTTCGGGGTAGAAGGTTGGGTTTCCGGAACAATGTCGTCGTCGAGATTGAAGTTGGCCGGAGTAAAACCTTGTTCAATCAACCCGGGACGTGTAAATTGGTAAGGAATTTGTTGGTGAAATTGTTGGTGAAATTGTTGGGGAAATTGTTGCGGATATTGTGGCGGATTTTGTTGCGACCATTGTGGCGGAATTTGTTGCGAAAATTGCGGGTGATAACCTTGTTGTGTAAACGCTTGGAAACCAAGCTCTTGATCTTCTTGCGATTGTGGTGTATTCGGTCGGTTACGACGGGATGTAGGTGTTCTGTTTGAATTCATGATGAGAGAGGTGTGAAAAATAAGAGGTTCATAGAATTTGAGATAGTTTGAGAGGTGTGAGAAATAAGAGGTTGAGAGAATTTGAGAGGTGTGAAAAATAAGAGGTTTAGAGGTGTGAGAAATAAAAGGTTGAGAGGTGTGAGAAATAAGAGGTTGAGGGTTAAATATATAGTGGGATTAAATTGAGAATTTTTTTTTACAAAGAGCCGTTGAACGGCTTGATTTTTAAAAATTTAATTAAATTTTTTTTTAAAACTCTTCGGGATGATCCGGGATCCCATCCCTGGAATCAATCCCGCCCCGCATACCCCGCATGGGCCGTAGCCCATCCCACTGATCCCGCTGGCCATCCCGAGCCCCATCCCGCTTGGGGTACGGATGGCCTAACAATCCCTGAACACCATTACCTCATTCCCTCAAACCCTTTTGCCACCTCATTTATTTTAATTCTTTTATTTATACATTTAATTATTTAACAAAATAAAAATATTTATATATTTTTTAATAAATAAAAATAAGATAAATAATAAAAATTAAAATTCATATCATTCATTAAAAATAAAAATTACAAAATAAATTTAAAAATCTACTCGTCGTCATTGTTGGGAACTTGGATACGCCAAATATGTTCGAACAAATCCGACCGAAGGTTATTATGAGTGTCCCGGTTTATGACTTCTCGAACATTTGCCGCGCGTTGTGTCTCACTGATTTGGCTTTCGATATCATCCGTGAAAAAGTCGTTTTCCACGTCACCACAAATAGCATGGTTTTCGTCTTCGAGTATCATATTGTGTAATATGACACAAGCGTACATAATGTTTGCCAATCTTGAGAGTTCCCATCCGCGTGTCGGGTTATGAAGTATATGCCAACGTGCTTTAAGCACGCCAAAAGCTCGTTCAACATCTTTACGTGCGGATTCTTGCGCGGACTTGAACTTTTGTCGTTTAAGGTCTTGTGGGCACGTAAATGATTTTACGAAAGTAGCCCATTCCGGATATATCCCATCCGTTAGATAATATCCGTGCTTGTAGGTGGCTCCATTCACCTCAAAAGGGCACTCGGGTGCTTTTCCATCATATACATCGTTGAAGATGGTCGACTGATTGAGAACATTGATGTCGTTGTTGGAACCGGCAACACCAAAGTATGCGTGCCAGATCCATAGATCTAGAGAGGCCACTGCTTCTAGCATGATTGTCGGGTGCTCATGATCACCTCTCATGAATTGACCTCGCCATGCATTCGGACAATTTGCCCACGCCCAATGAGTACAGTCTATGCTGCCGAGCATGCCGGGAAATCCGTGTTTAGCTTCATGCGCGGCGTACAACTTCTGAATATCAATAAAAGTAGGCTTGCGTAAATATTTTTGACCATACAGTTCAATAATACCTGTGCAGAATTTGTACAGACAATCTCGTGACGTTTTCTCTCCCATACGGATGTACTCGTCAAGTGCGTCAGCACTTACTCCATACGCCAATTGCCGAATAGCGGAAATACACTTTTGTATCGGAGAAAAACCTTGTTTGCCTAACCCGTCAAACCGAAGTCTAAAATACCGATACCCTACTTCTAAATCTTCAACTATTCGTTCGAATAGTTGTCTGCTCATCCTGAACCGCCGCCTAAACATATCCGGTGTATAAATCGGGTTGACACCAAAGTAGTCCCGCATAAGCCGCTCGTTTGCATATACTCGACCTCTTTCAATGTTTGCGGCCCTCTCTCTTGTTGACGATGAGGCGGTGCTACCATACAGCGATTGTGCAGTCTGTCGAAAAATTTCCCTTTGTAGATTCAACAACTCGTCGGTGTCTACGGATGATGATGATGCGGTTGGTGAATCGGGTTGTGGCGAATCCATATTGTTTAAAATATAGAGAATGGAAGAGTGTTTGAGAGAGTTTGAGATGTGTGAAAAATAAGAGGTTGAGAGAATTTGAGAGAGTTTGAGAGGTGTGAGAAATAAGAGGTTGAGGGTTAAATATATAGTGGGATTAAATTGAGATTTTTTTTTACAAAGAGCCGTTCAACGGCATGATTTTTAAAAATTAAATTAATTTTTTTTTAAAAACCCTTCGGGATGAAACAGGATGGGGAACCCGGATTCCATCCCTTCCCGCAGACCATCCCGAGCCGTAGCCCATCCCCGCCATCCCGCAGACCATCCCGAGCCGTAGCCCATCCCCGCCATCCCGCAGACCATCCTGAGCCCCATCCCGCTTGGGGTACGGATGACCTAACAATCCCTAAACACCCTTACCCCATTCCCTTAAACCCTTTTGCCACCTCATTTATTTTAATTCTTTTATTTATACATTTAATTATTTAACAAAATAAAAATATTTATATATTTTTTAATAAATAAAAATAAGATAAATAATAAAAATAAAAATTCATACCATTCATTTAAAATAAAAATTACAAAATACAAAACACTACCAATTATGAAATTTTTGAATTTGCTCTTTTCTCGCTAAAGTAACCCTCAAAGCGTTTCCCGTAAGGTGATCATGCGGGGTCATGAAAAACTCGAAGTCTTTCTCAAATCGTTTTGAGCGTTCGATTTCGAGTTCTTGTTCCAACCTATGTCGTTCGAGTTTTGAGCGTTCGATTTCGAGATCGAGTTTTTTCATTTTGTATTCCATTGTATCATCAATCTTGTCGTTGAACGCCGTCAACAACTGAGTAACACTTTCGTCCGTATTCGTCCCGGACGTATTACTCGTTGATGTTTTTTTTGCCTTGTTTCTCCCGATGGGTCGTTGAATTTGCTCGTCATCGTCATCATCGGAAGGTTGGGTACGTTTTGAACCCCGCGATGAAGTTGTCGTCATCGTTGGAACGGCTCCCCATTTTGGACATTTTTTAGGACGTCCCAAGCTTGTTCGTGAGTGAAAGCAACTTTATGGCGTGCTAGATACCGTTCGTGTGCCGTTCGGGATATATCGGCCTCACTCATCCCGCTTGATCTATTATTGAGCAAGTTGTTGTAGATTCCGCCAAACGAATTAACTCTTTTATTGAGGTCGTTGAACTTGCTATTGAGTTGATGGGTTGATCTATAACCTGGTTGACGACCCAAGCGAGTAAAGAACACATGCCCGATTCGGCCCCAAAAACTTCCTACATTTATGTAAAATTAAGTATAATAATAATAATAATAATAATAATAATAATAATAATAATAATAAAAATAATAATAATAATAATAACAATAAAAATAATTACCACCGCTTTGTGCGTTACCGATAACGGGGTCCTCCGAAACGTCAACCCACGCCGACACTAACGCGAGTTTGTTGGGTCATCAAGATTTGAAGATGACCTCATGATCTCCTTTTATACTTTGAAAAACATTTTATACTTAGAGAAATTTTGGATGCATGGTTCTTTGTAATGGCTTGTACAAGATATCAAATGTTTGGTGAAGTCAAAGATTAACCAAAGTCAAGATTAAAGATTCTCTCATTGTGGAAGTGAAAGATCTTTTCTCAAACATACAAGTCATTGTTCACCGAAATTGTTCTCACAATTTCGGTGGTATCTCCACCGAAACTTCTCTCTATTTCGGCCAAGTCTCAAAGAAGCTTTTCCCAAAGATGATGTCATATATCTCAAAGATGATGTCACATATCTCAAAGATGTGTCACATATCCCAAATGACATTTCGGTGGGACCTCAAAGAAGCTTCAAAGATGTTTTCTCCAAAGATGTGTCACATATCCCAAGTTTCCATCGGTGGTGCTTTTCTTGAAAGAAAATCTGAGAAGCAAAAGGAGACAAAAGTGAGAGACATAATAAGACAAAATGAGAAGCAAATTCATTTTGTCTTGGAAGAAATCTTACAACCTTTCTTCGGTGGTGCATTTGTTGAAAGAGATTTTGAGAAGCAAAAGAAGACAAAAATGAGAGACATAAGAAGACAAATTGAGAAGATATTTTCTACATGGATAAAGTGACCTTCTGTCTTATTATCCATTTCCATGCAAAGCTCTTTTCTCATGCATGAGCTCTTCTGACTGTACCTTGTAAAAGGTGACAAGGACTTCACAACTTTCCAGAAGTCAACATCCTCAGCAAGTGTGAAGATGACAAGTGTCCCAAGCATTCAATGCTTGCACACTCCTTGTCACTATAAAAGGAAGAGCTCTCCATACTGAAACACACATCTTGAGAGACTTTGAAGATTACTGTGAGCTCTTGATATTCTACGCAAACTGGAAGAATTCTCTAAGTGCAAGAATTTCCAGTTTGCTTGAAAAACTTTATAGCTTTGTTCTAAGTGTTCTTAGTTATTTTGTTGTATACTTTGTGTAAGATTGTTAGAATAGTTTATCTGTTCTTTTCCGCAACAGTCTTAAGTTTTCTATGTGTAATTCTTGTTGAAAGATTTTCAATAAAAGAATTAAAATTGTGAAAATTTTGAGTATTGTATTCAACCCCCCCTTCTACAATACTTGTTATAGCCATCTGGGACTAACAAGTGGTATCAGAGCAGAAAGTTTAATCCCATAAACTTGATCTGCGATGGCTGCCTCCTCTTCTTCAACTATTGAAAACTCTTTTCAAAATAACTTTTCTGAAAATGGCTCCATTTCAAAACCTCCTAAGTTCAATGCTAACAACTTCTCTTTGTGGAAAAGCCGCATGATGCTGTTCATGGAAGGAGTGGATACTAGATATCCAACCATTCTCCAAGAGGGACCCTTTATCCCCAGAGTTTGGGCTCGCTATGAAACGCATAGGCCGGGTAAAGAAACCATGGAAAAAGATGATTCTAATGATTCGTCTGATGAAGAAAAATCTGCTGCTACTGGTCGTTACATTCTTAAAAATCCTAAGAAATATACTGATGAGGAAAAACGACTTGTGTCTCTTGATTCTAAAGTTAGAACTATCATTGCTCTCTCTCTTCCTGATGAAGTGTACCACTCTCTGGTAAATCTCTCTACTGCCAAAGAGATGTGGTCCACTCTGTGTGTTTTGTACGAAGGTACAAATGAAGTTAAAAAGAGCAGAAAAATTGGTTTTGTTAGAAAATATGAACTCTTTTCTTATGAGAAAGGAGAATCTCTCTCCAACTACTATAATCGCTTTAACAGTCTTCTTAATGACTTAAAGCTGTTAGGTAGAGTGTATGACAATGAGGAAGTCCTGTGCAAATTTATGGACTGTCTTCCCGATTTTTGGGAAAATATCTGTACTTGTATAAAGACAACCAAGGATCTTGATCATATGCCTCTTACTGTTCTTTATGGTACTCTTTTCAACTATGAGCAGACGAAACTGCAAAAGTTTATAAAGAACTCTTCTCTAGCTCTCCTGAGTGACTCTTCCAAAAAGACTAAGTGTTTTCCAAAAATCACCTACCCATCTGACTCTGACCATAATAGTCAAGAAGATCCCAATGATCATTCAGAAGCATATCTTAGTGATGCTAAGGATGAATGTGAGGAAACTTCAGCTGATAAATTATCTGATGAAATGGCCATGTTGGATGGGCACTCTAAATCCAAATCTCATCTCTCTTCTGGAAAATCTAAGTTCGATAGAAATTCATCCTCTTCTCTCTCCAAACACTCTCCTTTATATAAATCTAATGAGGAATGTTTTAACTGTGGTAAAAAGGGTCATTTTGCTTCTGAGTGTAAAAGTAGAAACCTTGAAAGACTTAGAAGTGCTTCCCACCGATTTTCCAAAAATTTCAGCCAATCTTCCTCTTCTGCAAATTTTGACCGGGCTGAAAGATACAAGGAGAAATACAAGAGAGAAAAGGAAAGAAATGAAAGACTTGTCAGAAGAGGAAAGGGTCTGCCTGCTAAATCTTATGATTTGGCAGATGAACCCACATCTGAAAGCGAATGACTCCTCAACTGCTCTTGTATCAGCTAAGTGCTTCTTCTACTCTTCACAGGTACATACTATGTGTTTTATCTATCTTTTATGAATTCTCTTATTTCAAACTCTTTTGCTATGTGTTCATAATTTCTGCCATCACATCTGAAAACATAAATTTTGGAAATTTTATTTGGCTAGTCTCTGGGTGTTGTTTCTGTCTTAAAAGGAAATCCTCCAAAATTTTTCCAAAAATAACTTTATGACTTCTCATACCGATTTTCTTCTTAAATCTGTGAGTTTCAAAATGTCCAATTCAAAAGAAAGGATTTATGTACTCCCAATTTTTGAAATATGAATTCTATGTGATGCACCCCCATTCTTTGTTATCTCTTCAAAATCTTTGAGCAAAAGTTAGGAAAAATGTCAAGTTTCTAAAAGGAACTCTCTTTATAGAAAATGCTATATCTGTGGTGATATTTCTCATTTTGCCAAAGACTGTGTGAAATAAAGAATTATTCTGAGTGATATAAATTCTTGTCATTCTTTTTCTTCTAACCCAAAAGGACCCACCTTCAAAATGGGTACCTGGAAATTAAATTCTTTGTGATTGCAGATTTTGAGCTGGGCAGATGGATCTATGTGAACAAGTGAGAAAGTTGACAAAACCTTCAAGATCTCCTTGTTTTTGAAAAGCCTCCCAGTTCTCATCTTACTGCTCTACCCACTAAAGAATAGGCGTTGTTTAGGATGCATTGGTTTAGGGTATTGAAATTATTATTATGATTATTATATTATTATTATTATTATTATTATAAATATGTATATATATACATACTTTCGGTTTCACCGATGTGTATATATATATATATTAAAATAATAATAAATAATAATAATAATAATTTAATAAAACTAATTACTAATTTCTTCCACCAAAATACTTTCTTACCATGCAATCTCACGACCACCGAAAAGTACAAAATCTGGTATCACCTTTTCTTAAAACCACCAAAATTGAATTTCATCCACCGAAATTCAAATTTCATCCACAATTTTTTTTAAACCATTTCCCCATTCTTCACCGAATTCATTTTTCTCTTTCACCGAATCTTGTTCACCAAATTTCTTTTCCACCCTTCTACCCTTATTTTATGCTGAGAAGAAACCCAACCAGCCCACACCGATTTTCTTTCCACCAAAAATCTCATTTAAACCCTTCTCACATCCATAAACTTTTCTTTCTTTTTGTGGCCACCTTTATTTATTCACCCTCCTCTTCTATTTTTTAAACCCATTTCTTTTCTAAACCTCACCACCGAAATTTTCCTTAACCACCAAACCAAAACCATATCCCACCATACTTTACTTCCCATCATATGTTTTGCCTCCTCGATCGGTGGTACCCCTCAAATTCGGTGGAACCCTTCAAATTCGGTGGTGAAACCCTTCTAAATTCGGTACAATCCTTCAAACTCCTCGGTGGAATCCTCACACCGATCCACCACCGAGTCTACACCGATCCACACCGATTCCACACCGAATCTCCACCGATCCACCACCTCAAATCCCTCCACCGATCCACCACCTCAAATCCCTCCACCAATCCACCCACTACAAACTCTTCTACAGATGTCACCCCAAATCCTCAAACTCAATCTTTTTGGGTCATCAAATTGGAAGATGAAATTCCAATCTTTTCTTCACTTTGAAGATTTTCTCCATAATGTCTTAGAAGTTTTACTACTGATTTTCCACCGAAAATCCTACCGAAAATAGCCAATTTTCGGTGGACTCTCCTTCATTTTCGGTGGAAAAGCAAAAAAAAAAAAAAAAAAAAAAAAAAAAATATCCTACCGATTTTCCACCGAAAATCCTACCGAAAATAGCCAATTTTCGGTGGATTTTGCTCAATTTTCGGTGGAAAGGTAAAAAAAAAAAAAAAAAAAAAAAAAAAACCTACCGATTTTCCACCGAAAATCCCACCGAAAATAGCCTATTTTCGGTGGATTCTCCTCAATTTTCGGTGGAAAGGTAAAAAAAAAAAAAAAAAAAAAAAAAAAATTCTACCGATTTTCCACCGAAAATCCCACCGAAAATAGCCTATTTTCGGTGGATTTTGCTCAATTTTCGGTGGAAAGGTAAAAAAAAAAAAAAAAAAAAAAAAAAAAAACTGGTCTTGGTTTTGGCCGATCTTTTCATTTTCTCTTGGTGTTTTTCCTACGTCGGCCGCTGAGGGGGAGAATTCATCTGAGGGGGAGCAACATAAACCCTCAGTACTCATATACAGCGACCAACTTGAAAAAATGAGGAAATCGACGGACCGGTCAAGGGGGAGCACTTCAGTCCGGGCGGATCTAACTGAGGGGGAGAAACACAAAGACCGTCTGATCTAACTGAGGGGGAGCAAAACAAAGACAAAGGATGCTGATGCTAAACATGAAAAGATGCCAAGATGCAACAGTTGGGCAGAAGTATCCTAAGGCTGCTGATCAAAATGAAGAATCCTCAAGCCAGACACAAGTTTCAACTCGCCCCTCCAAAGATGCAAGTAATATTCATTCTGTTTATACTGTTTATACTTCTTTCCTTTTCCTTTCGATTATTTGTACAGCTATACCTCTTTATTTTTTCTTATATGTAAATATCATATATACATACACAAAAAAAAAAAAGGACTGTGTGAAAAAGAACCCAAAAGAGTAAAGAAGGGTCAACTTGCATTATTCACTGTCTTACTCATGTTTTTCTAAGTATGGATGTCATCATCAAATAGGGGGAGATTGTTGGGTCATCAAGATTTGAAGATGACCTCATGATCTCCTTTTATACTTTGAAAAACATTTTATACTTAGAGAAATTTTGGATGCATGGTTCTTTGTAATGGCTTGTACAAGATATCAAATGTTTGGTGAAGTCAAAGATTAACCAAAGTCAAGATTAAAGATTCTCTCATTGTGGAAGTGAAAGATCTTTTCTCAAACATACAAGTCATTGTTCACCGAAATTGTTCTCACAATTTCGGTGGTATCTCCACCGAAACTTCTCTCTATTTCGGCCAAGTCTCAAAGAAGCTTTTCCCAAAGATGATGTCATATATCTCAAAGATGATGTCACATATCTCAAAGATGTGTCACATATCCCAAATGACATTTCGGTGGGACCTCAAAGAAGCTTCAAAGATGTTTTCTCCAAAGATGTGTCACATATCCCAAGTTTCCATCGGTGGTGCTTTTCTTGAAAGAAAATCTGAGAAGCAAAAGGAGACAAAAGTGAGAGACATAATAAGACAAAATGAGAAGCAAATTCATTTTGTCTTGGAAGAAATCTTACAACCTTTCTTCGGTGGTGCATTTGTTGAAAGAGATTTTGAGAAGCAAAAGAAGACAAAAATGAGAGACATAAGAAGACAAATTGAGAAGATATTTTCTACATGGATAAAGTGACCTTCTGTCTTATTATCCATTTCCATGCAAAGCTCTTTTCTCATGCATGAGCTCTTCTGACTGTACCTTGTAAAAGGTGACAAGGACTTCACAACTTTCCAGAAGTCAACATCCTCAGCAAGTGTGAAGATGACAAGTGTCCCAAGCATTCAATGCTTGCACACTCCTTGTCACTATAAAAGGAAGAGCTCTCCATACTGAAACACACATCTTGAGAGACTTTGAAGATTACTGTGAGCTCTTGATATTCTACGCAAACTGGAAGAATTCTCTAAGTGCAAGAATTTCCAGTTTGCTTGAAAAACTTTATAGCTTTGTTCTAAGTGTTCTTAGTTATTTTGTTGTATACTTTGTGTAAGATTGTTAGAATAGTTTATCTGTTCTTTTCCGCAACAGTCTTAAGTTTTCTATGTGTAATTCTTGTTGAAAGATTTTCAATAAAAGAATTAAAATTGTGAAAATTTTGAGTATTGTATTCAACCCCCCCTTCTACAATACTTGTTATAGCCATCTGGGACTAACAGAGTTCCTCGGCTTTACTCCACGTTTGTTTGGCGGCTTTTGTTGGTCTCGGATTTGATGGTTCCGGGTTAGATTGTTGTGTCGGGATAGATTGTGGTGTGTTTGGGGTAGAAGGTTGGGTTTCCGGAACAATGTCGTCGTCGAGATTGATTGCGGGTGAAGGAAGATTGTAGTTGGCCGGAGTAAAACCTTGTTCAATCAAACCGGGACGTGTAAATAGGTAAGGAAATTGTTGGTGAAATTGTTGGGGAAATTGTTGCGGATATTGTGGCGGATTTTGTTGCGGCCATTGTGGCGGAATTTGTTGCGACCATTGCGGACGATAACCTTGTTGTGTAAACGCTTGGAAACCAAGCTCTTGATCTTCTTGCGATTGTGGTGTATTCAGTCGGTTACGACGGGATGTAGGTGTTTTGTTTGAATTCATGATGAGAGAGGTGTGAAAAATAAGAGGTTGAGAGAGTTTGAGAGGTGTAAAAAATAAGAGGTTGAGAGAGTTTGAGAGGTGTGAAAAATAAGAGGTTGAGAGAATTTGAGAGAGTTTGAGAGGTGTGAAAAATAAGAGGTTGAGAGAATTTTAGAGAGTTTGAGAGGTATGAGAAATAAGAGATTGAGAGAATTTGAGAGAGTTTGAGAGGTGTGAGAAATAAGAGGTTGAGAGAATTTGAGAGAGTTTGAGAGGTGTGAAAAATAAGAGGTTGAGAGAATTTTAGAGAGTTTGAGAGGTGTGAGAAATAAGAGGTTGAGGGTTAAATATATAGTGGGATTAAATTGAGAAAAAAATTTATTTATTTTTGTTTAAAAAGAGCCGTTCAACGGCATTATTTTTAAAAATTAAATAATTTTTTTTAATAAAGCTTCGGGATGAATCGGGATCCCATCCCCGGAATCCATCCCGCCCCGCCAACCCCGCATCAACCGTAGCCCATCCCGCACCATCCCGCACCATCCCGAGCCCCATCCCGCCTTCATCCCGAGCCGGGTACCGAAGGCCTAAATACCCTTACCCCATTCCCTCAAACCCTTTTGCCACCTCATTTATTTTAATTCTTTTATTTATACATTTAATTATTTAACAAAATAAAAATATTTATATATTTTTTAATAAATAAAAATAAGATAAATAATAAAAATTAAAATTCATATCATTCATTAAAAATAAAAATTACAAAATAAATTTAAAAATCTACTCGTCGTCATTGTTGGGAACTTGGATACGCCAAATATGTTCGACCAAATCCGACCGAAGGTTATTATGAGTGTCCCGGTTTATGACTTCTCGAACATTTGCCGCACGTTGTGTCTCACTGATTTGGCTTTCGATATCATCCGTGAAAAAGTCGTTTTCCACGTCACCACAAATAGCATGGTTTTCGTCTTCGAGTATCATATTGTGTAATATGACACAAGCGTACATAATGTTTGCCAATCTTGAGAGTTCCCATCCGCGTGCCGGGTTATGAAGTATATGCCAACGTGCTTTAAGCACGCCAAAAGCTCGTTCAACATCTTTACGTGCGGATTCTTGCGCGGACTTGAACTTTTGTCGTTTAAGGTCTTGTGGGCACGTAAATGATTTTACGAAAGTAGCCCATTCCGGATATATCCCATCCGTTAGATAATATCCGTGCTTGTAGGTGGCTCCATTCACCTCAAAAGGGCACTCGGGTGCTTTTCCATCATATACATCGTTGAAGATGGTCGACTGATTGAGAACATTGATGTCGTTGTTGGAACCGGCAACACCAAAGTATGCGTGCCAGATCCATAGATCTTGAGAGGCCACTGCTTCTAGCATGATTGTCGGGTGCTCATGATCACCTATCATGAATTGACCTCGCCATGCATTCGGACAATTTGCCCACGCCCAATGAGTATAGTTTATGCTGCCGAGCATGCCGGGAAATCCGTGTTTAGCTTCATGCGCGGCGTACAACTTCTGAATATCAATAAAAGTAGGCTTGCGTAAATATTTTTGACCATACAGTTCAATAATACATGTGCAGAATTTGTACAGACAATCTCGTGACGTTTTCTCTCCCATACGGATGTACTCGTCAAGTGCGTCAGCACTTACTCCATACGCCAATTGCCGAATAGCGGAAATACACTTTTATATAGGAGAAAAACCTTGTTTGCCTAACCCGTCAAACCGAAGTCTAAAATACCGATACCCTACTTCTAAATCTTCAACTATTCGTTCGAATAGTTGTCTGCTCATCCTGAACCGCCGCCTAAACATATCCGGTGTATAAATCGGGTTGACACCAAAGTAGTCCCGCATAAGCCGCTCGTTTGCAGTTACTCGACCTCTTTCAATGTTTTCGGCCCTCTCTCTTGTTGACGATGAGGCGGTGCTACCATACAGCGATTGTGCAGTCTGTCGAAAAATTTCCCTTTGTAGATTCAACAACTCGTCGGTGTCTACGGATGATGATGATGCGGTTGGTGAACCGGGTTGTGGCGAATCCATATTGTTTAAAATATAGAGAATGGAAGAGTGTTTGAGAGAGTTTGAGAGGTGTGAAAAATAAGAGGTTGAGAGAATTTGAGAGAGTTTGAGAGGTGTGAGAAATAAGAGGTTGAGGGTTAAATATATAGTGGGATTAAATTGAGAAAAAAATTTATTTATTTTTGTTTAAAAAGAGCCGTTCAACGGCATTATTTTTAAAAATTAAATAATTTTTTTTTAATAAACCTTTGGGATGAATCGGGATCCCATCCCCGGAATCCATCCCGCCCCGCCATCCCCGCAAGGCCCGTAGCCCACCCCGCACCATCCCGCAGCTCATCCCGAGCTCATCCCAAGCCGGGTACCGAAGGCCTTAGTAGCCATGGGAATGGGTCCAGACCCGTTGGGGAACCTGGTTCATCCGTCCCGATCAGGGATGGGGATTTTCCGCAATTTAAACTAAATTGTAATTCATAATTTTCTATTTTCTAAGTAGATTAGGAATACAAATTCTTATTTTTTCAGATGTTAGTATGTATTTTGGATGTCAAATCAAAATATAATTACTCGATATGGTTTTGGATATTATTCGATATGGTTTTGGATATTATTCGATATGTTTTGATACGTGTGACGTTAACTTTTTTTTTGGATTAAGTTGAATTTCTTTTGGTTTTTGGTTATTAATTACCAACCGAACCCGAAAAACCCAAAAAATCGTCCACCTGACATATAATTGATACAAAATTAGGGTACACCGAATCTATTAGGTTAGGTCAAAAGTAACCCGACCAACCGAATGAAAGTCTTAGAAGGTTATTTAAAATTAATTGTATATCTTTTTAATATGTATAGGTTACCAAAAACGGCTGAAACTTTTAAATGGACATTATTGGGAAGTTATATGTAATACATGAATATTTGATGAACTCGTATATTCTTTTGAATTATTGATCGTATTTCAAATGAGGGATTCCTTTATTTTTATGTTCTAAATGTTGATTTTTACTTTTTTTTAATACAAACCGACCAATATAAGCGAGTTAGGTTGGGTTGAAATTTTTTAACTCACCAACATTATTAAGTTGGGTTGTTCAAATGTGCTAATTCTAAGAGATTTAGGGGTTGTTTGTTTACCTCTTAATGGTTTCATTAAGAGGCAACCTCTGAATCGCTAAGAGATGAATCTTGTTTGACAAAAAAATAGGCTGCCTTTTAATGGTTCTAAAACCCTCTGAATGATTTTGTATCATGGACCTCCCTTAACCATTAAGCGCCATGATTGCATTCTAAACAATTACAAAACAACCATATTTCACTTTGAACTATATCATATGAACCTCTTAATCATTCTGACCACTTAATCATTTTCCACCAAACCATTCAGCAACTGCCAAACAGCCCCTTAACTTTGAATATTTAATACTATACTTCTCTACCAAACACACATTTTTTATGTGTTTAGACTATTATTATACACGAAACATTACTACCAACTACATTTTGTTTATTGACGTAGATTGTGATATTAGTTGACTTATACACAATCATAAAACATTTGTCGTAGTTTAATGTTAATCATATAGGTTTGGACTTGTAGAAGTCATAGGATAAAATTTAGTCCAAAGTCGTAAAATACGTTTTAAAAGATGCAATTAAATTCGTTCGTGCATAACATTGTTCTTTTAGGGTGGGTTTGGTACACTGGACAAGACAGAACAGAACAGAACAAGGTTCATTGTCCAATGTTTGGCAGGACTTTTATGTGGAACAGACTGGAAAAAGGTGGAACAAACTGGAACATGCATGTTCCACCCCCACCCGGTGGAACAAGGTGGAACAGACTTATGTTTTACCAATATAACCTCAAAATAAAATCTAATTCTCTTCTAGAACATCAAATAAACTTTCTATTTCATATTTTATTCATTCTTTAAATTTAGTAAGGGTAAATTGGTCAATGTTATCTGTTTTGTTCTGTCCAGTTCTGTCTTACCAAACGTGGAACAGCTGTTTTGTTCTGTCATGTTCTGTTCCGTCCCATCTTGTCCTGTCATATCCTGTCTGCGTACCAAACGCAACCTTAAAGTGTTTTTCAAATATCGTATTTAACTACAAATGTTTGTCAAACAAATATCTGTTATTAAATGGACACTGAGTACACTAGTTTATATTATAGTAGTTGGCCGATATTGTTGCAATTTGATATTATTAATAGGACTTGCTTGCTGGTGGAACTGAAAGCTCGGCGGTTACCGTTGAATGGGCGATTGCTGAACTTTTGAAGAAACCAGAGATATTCCAAAAGGCAACTGAAGAGCTTGATCGTGTCATTGGCAAGGATAGATGGGTTCAAGAAAAGGACATGCGTAATCTACCCTATGTCCAGGAAATTGCAAAAGAAACAATGAGGTTACATCCTGTTGCACCGATGTTGGTTCCTAGAAGAGCTCGTGAGAACTGTAAAGTAGCTGGTTACGACATTAGCGAAGGAACCCGGGTGCTTGTTAGTGTTTGGACAATCGGAAGAGACCCTCAACTGTGGGATAAACCTGGAGAATTTTGTCCAGAAAGATTTATCGGAAAGGAAATTGATGTCAAGGGTCATGACTTTGAGTTGTTGCCATTCGGTGCAGGACGAAGGATGTGCCCGGGGTATAGTCTTGGATTGAAAGTAATCGAAGCAAGCTTGGCGAATTTGCTTCATGGTTTTAACTGGAAACTGTTGGTGATTATGTAAAGAAACACAAAAATAAACATATATAACAATGCAGCGGAACAATCACCAAACAAGATCAACGTATTGCCAATATGATTAAACGAAGAATACAAATAACAATATACCTTTGTAGCGTGATTTGTACACTAATCCGGATCCACTTGTGTGCTCTTTTAAAACCAAGTATTCAATGGAGAATACCTCTAGAGTAGTCCACACTACACCTCCTTGATCACCACGGGATGCTAGTCCTCCTTAGTAACGGATCTTATAGCTTCGATTAGACAAGAAACAAGCTAGAAGATCAAAGCGGAAAAACCCTAGAGAGGCCTAGGGGAGGGGCGCCGATTTTGGGAGAGAAAAAGGAGTATTAGGTTAAACTTAATTAGGTCATTAACATCTCTATATTTAATGAACCCTAAAGCTTCCTTGGGCTTCTTAAAGGTTCTCCCTTCTAAATCTTTATGGGCCTAAGATTTAATTAAACGTAATAGGCTTGCTATTAACTTAAATCCAATACAAACCCATTAAGCCAAACTTAATGATTTGTGCCCATCTAATTACCCCACGTTACTTAGGTTATTTATATAATGTAAATACAATAATTACATTATATTAAATGGTATCTCAGTGTATTGTGTGTGACCCTATAGGCCCACGTGCATCTAGCCATATAATTATCTATTATGACTTGAGCATATTCCAACAGAAACTGCCAAGCACAATGACTAAAGATGACTTGAACATGGAAGAAATATTTGGTTTGTCGACTCCGAAAAATATTCCACTTCTCACCATGGCTCATCCAAGGCTTCCACTTGAAATGTACCATCTCTAGCTAGTTCTGTTGAATACCAGTTTATATGACCTGTTTTGTGTTGTGTGTGAGTTTAGAATATCAAATAAAGTTATGATGTTTATGTTGGGTCATAAAGATTTGAAGATGACCTCATGATCTCCTTTTATACTTTGAAAAACATTTTATACTTAGAGAAATTTTGGATGGTTCTTTATAATGGCTTGCACAAGATAGCAAATGTTTGGTGAAGTCAAAGATCAACCAAAGTCAAGATTGAATATTCTCTCATTGTGGAAGTGAAAGATCTTTTCTCAACACATACAAGTCATAGTCCACCGATTGTCTCCATGAAGATCGGTGAGATCCCAAATAGGAGATTTTCCCCATTATCTCCTTGCCATGAAGATCTTCATCATAAGAGGTAAAGTTGGCCATCCCACCGATTGTCCCCATGAAAATCGGTGGGACCCTCAAAAGTTAGAGAATCCTCTCATATCTTCACTCATAAGAATACTTCCACCTACCATGTTCATGACATGTCGGTGGGATCTTTAAATATGAGGATCCTACCTTTTGTCCATGCTAAAAGGTTTTCTCTTCAAAGATAGAATGTCTGGGTATGGAAGAAAAATGTTCTTTTGTCCTTTTTCCCATTCTTAGATATTGTCTCCATCAAACCTTTATAGCATAATAGGAAATGACATATCAACGTTTGAGAGCCAAACCTATCCTTCCAATGACAAAGTGACAAGTGTCCTATGCTACACATCTTCTTGGCACTATATAAAGATGAAGACCTCTTCATGCAGAAGATATCTTGAGAGACTTGAAGATTACTGTGTGCTCTAAGATATTCTACACTTTCTGGAAATCTCTCTCAGTGCAAGATATCTCCATATTGCTTAAAAACTTCATAGCTTTGTTCTAAGTGTTCTTAGTTATTTTGTTTTGTTTACTTTGTGAAATATTGTTAGAATAGTTTATATGTTCTTTTCCGCAACAATCTTAGTTTCTATGTGTAATTCTTGTTGAAGATTTTTCAACAATAGAATTAAAATTGTGAAAATTTTGAGTATTGTATTCAACCCCCCCCCCCCCCCCCCCTTCTACAATACTTGTTATAGCCATCTGGGACTAACAAGTGGTATCAGAGCAGAAAGTTTAATTCATAAACTTGATCTGCAATGGCTGCTTCTTCTTCCAAAAATAAAGCTTTTTCTCAAAACATGTTTTCTGAAAACGGCTCTATTGCCAAACCTCCCAAGTTTAACCCCAACAACTTTTCTTTGTGGAAAAGCCGGATGATGCTTTTCATGGAAGGAGTGGATAGTAGATATCCAACCATTCTCAGTGAGGGGCCCATAGTCCCTAGAGTCTGGTCTCGCTATGAAACCAAGAAATCCGGTAAGGAAGTTATTGACAAAGATGATTCCTCTGATGAAGAAAAATCTGCTGCTAATGGTCGTTACATTCTTAAAAATCCTAAGAAATATACTGATGAAGAAAAATGTCTTGTATCTCTTGATTCTAAAGTCAGAACTATCATTGCTCTCTCTCTCTTCCTGATGAAGTGTACCACTCTCTGGTAAATCTCTCTACTGCCAAAGAGATGTGGTCCACTCTGTGTGTTTTGTACGAAGGTACAAATGAAGTTAAAGAGAGCAGAAAGATTGCTCTTGTTAGAAAATATGAACTCTTTTCTCATGAGAAAGGAGAATCTCTCTCCAACTACTATAACCGCTTTAACAGTCTTCTTAATGATTTAAAGTTGTTAGGTAGAGTGTATGACAATGAGGAAATCTTGTGCAAGTTTATGGACTGTATTCCTGATTTTTGGGAAAAAATTTGTACTTGTATAAAGACAACCAAGGATCTTGATCATATGCCTCTTACTGTTCTTTATGGAACTCTTTTCAACTATGAGCAATCATTAAGCCTAACAACCTACCATTCAGCTGTAAGTATGTTCAGGCCACTAGAACTGCATTTCAATTCCTAAACCGTACCTGTTTAGAAGTCAGCAAGTCCTAAAGTTACTGAGTACTCCAAAAGTGACCGGACAGTACCAGTTTCCGGACACCTTAAACTATCCGGACAACACAAGTTTTCCGGATACCCAAGACTTATCGGATACACCAACTTTCCGGATACCCTCAACTTTCCGGATACATCAACTTACCGGGTATTTCACTAATCCGGATGACACCCGGAAACCAAGGTAATCCGGATACCATCCGGTAACTTATTTTATCCGGAAACTATACAAAATTTAAGACTTACCGGATGACTTTGTCGCGTCCGGAGACATTCATCACCACAGTTTCCAGATACATGGTTTTATCCGGAAACCTTCGACCTGCAGCTTAAAATTCGATCTAGATACATATATGTTCGATTCAGCTCATTCCAGACCATTCCATACAGTTCATAACCAATTTATACAGCTATTTCAAGGTTTAATTTAATATATAAACACTGATTTGCACAAACCACAAATGAACTCACCTTTTTGAAGAAAACCCACTTTGCTGCACAAATCTGCTTCCAATCTGATGCTATGGATTCTGAAAACCAATTTGATAAACAAATTCGTTTATCATCATACATCTACAACAATTTATCAGAAACCCAGATTAATTCCTTACCAATTTGATGATCAAAACCCTTGTTTTCCTTCCTTTTCTCTCTTTCTCCCTTTTCTCTCTATTCTTTCTTTCTTTCTTTTCTAAACCGACCCAAAACAAAAGAATGAAATAAATATCTGATTTTCAGCTATTTTATCCATACATACTTTCCAAAATGACTAATTACACCTCCAAGTTTCATTATTTCCAAAATAGCACCAAACTCTAATCACTTGCATTTTAACCCCATTTGAATTATAAAATACAACATAATTCAAGGTTAAAACTAAAATACAAATATATCCCAATTCTCATTAAAATACTATTTCTGAAAATTCAGGATGTTACAATACTCCCCAACTTGAAAATGATTTCGTCCTCGAAATCAAGAATCAGGTAAACAGATGGGGATACCTATCATTCATATTCTCTTCCGACTCTAAAGTCACATTAGCACCTCGATGGTGTTTCCACTGTACTTTCAACATAGCTACTTCCTTGCCAATACGTAGCTTTCTAACCGATCTTTCCAAAATTGCCTCTGGTTCTTCCACACAACAATTCTTCTCATCCACTCTTACTTTAGTAAAAGAAATCACATCATACCAACATGAAATATTTTGTACATCTCTTCCCTTTAAGTCTTACATACTTAATCACAATTTAAAAGTCCAGAAAGAACAAGAATTCATCTTTTCATATTTTCTGAACCTTACCTCTTTCATTAGTATCCGCTCCCCAACTTGGATTTGCAAACCTCCTTAGAGTAACTGTTCATCATCAAATCTTTATCCGACTATTTCTTGGTCTACCATACCGACATTAACCGTAACTCGATCTCCGGGTCTTAAAATAACATTACCATCTACTGCTTGAAACTCTACACTCACCTTAAATTGAGCATACTCACCACTTTTGAATACTTCGATAATTACGACAAACCTTTGTTACATCCATGACTCACATGTTTCTTCAGTATAAAGTGTTACCATTCCTCACACCACTATCGCACTATGCGACCATATTGCAACCAAATACTAAAGTGTTGTATAACAAGGGTGATAATTCCATTGAACCTGTAGTATAACTACATTCTTAGGTCCGATCTTTTTATCATTTCTTCCCACGTTAGCATGGAGTACTACCCTCCAAACATTACTTGTCTCTTTCTCCCAACTTTTCCACATACTGATAACATTTTCTCATTACAATACATAACCAAACAGTTGTACCAAAATTCTAACTTAAGGCAATCAACTAAGTTATCTTGAAACGACATACCGTCCCAAGTTACTACACATTCTTTAATCTGCAACTAACACTTTCTCGGACAATTCTTTCACACATAAGAAGCAACTCATCTTCCTTAAGGATTTTGCATCTTTTACATCACATTTTGACTAACATATCCATCATCTTCGTTAACTTCCAATGATTCAAGACCATAAACTTACCTAGCGACTCACACAACCAACATCGCTTTGGATAAACACCCACTACTTTTCCGCCATTCTATTCCGATATTAGCCATATCACTACACCATCTTACAAACCACATACTCCAACAATTTTATTGACAAAATCGTACTCTTTATCTGAAATCCCCGAAAAGACTTCCATCGGATGCTTCCTCTTTCTAACTTCACATTACATACTAGTTGACACACTTATCTTGGCACTTGATGCCACTACTCGTTCGTACATTCTCCACCCATAACATCTCACAGCAGACCAGGTCTCTCATGGTCATTTGTACCCAATTCAAACGTACATTCATGTTCTCCCGCATGATTAATTGAGTCTATTTCACTATTATAATCCTCTCCAACTTTAGTTGAACCACAACTCGCGGTTTCTAATTAATTTCAACTTACTTGTTTCCTGCTAGCTCTTCGTGATTCCAAACCAAAACATAGACAGGGCACAATCCCTCACGGATCGGCATAGTCTATACACTCGCTGCGTTCGTGCCTAATACTTCACCCTTTATAAACCATCCACACCGTAAGAAAACGCTTATCTAAAACAACAGCCCTTCACTATCCTAACACCCCTACACGGTGGTCCTTTAACTTTTAATCTTCTGATTCCAGGCTTAATATTCATACATGATCTCAGAAATAACCAATGTATTCATATCATGTAAACTTCAATTATAATACAATTCATAGAATTCCAACCCCAAGCCTACGTCAAGCTTATTCAAACCAGGCGAATGCTCCCAATACTCAACCGAGTCCAAAACCGAGCCATCTGCTCAAAGGATCTAATGATTATTTATCAACCTCTACTCATGCAATTAAATACATCTAACTCACATCATGCAACACACGCTCCGAGGCGTGATAATCTCACAACCCCTTCATTGCTACCTTCCCAATGAAGTCAATCCATATATGTATCTATATGTACACGTATATGCAACTCTTTTATACTCAACAATGTATATCACTCACCAAGATTCATTAGTCCCAAAGGTACTAAGAATACAAGATCATCAAACGGTCCTCTCACATAAGACCAATACTTAAAACGACACTCATTTAAATAAAATGCAATTAAGCACATATCACATCATAATTATTGTACAACCACAATAACTCTAAAAGCGAAATTTGACCACATAGCTTTCTCTTATGCGATAAATTAATCAAAATTTCTTTCACTCGCGTTTTATTCGTCAATCACTCAAATTTCCCAAAAGTGGGTGTTTCACAAAATATAAACCATTTTGTAACATCCCCAGTCCACCGTACACGATAATGTCCGCTTTGCGCATACCCTCTGCATAACAGCATGCCGGTACCGCTCACGGTTTTGTTCCTGCAAGCACATGCATACGTGGGACGCACCCAGACCGCACCCTGTGACAGGCAAAAGGCCTCATACACCTTACACAACTGCCGACTTCAAAGTCAATAGTCGACCTGTCGATACTTCTTTAACCTATTCTTTAACAAGGGTCCTTAACTGAACCTAATCCTTCCAACATATCATAATCTAATTCACATCCCATCGTTTTCATCTCCAATTTATTCGTGCAACGTTAATATCACAAGATCACCATAAATTCTTATTTGACATCAAGGATGTTTCCTTTCTGTCTCACCACACTATTCCATCACCTTGACGACTTCTAGTCCTTCCTCCGGACACAATCGTCCCTTGGCAACTGTTTTTCTAGTCATCGACCAATGGGTACAGACCCTCATACATCCGACACTAAAGTCCACTTTCGACTCTCCCACTGATCACCTCTCATCTTGAACCCAAATTCCAAAACTACGAACATTCTCCCATGATTTATCCAACACATCTTCACTCTCTGAGTTCTTTCTTAGCTTAAAGTGTAATACTCTATGACCTAGTGAGTTCATAACCTTCATGCATGACAACTTAATAAATGAATCATTTCGCACATTTTCTCATTTTAAAGAACAACACAAGGAACAACTTGGGTACCAATGACCCCAACATTCTCATAACTCCAATGTACTGCACAACGATCTCGAGAATCGTTTGCATACAACTTCCCGTAACACTTAATCTTTCTCAACCAAACGATATTGTTACGACAGTAATAAAAATGAAAATCTTTTCATGCGACCAAAGTTTGAAAGAAAATTACCGACACGAAGTAAGCTAGTCGGTTCTCACATTCGTTTATATGATATCATCAAGTTAATACTCTTGTTGGTTATAAAAAGTTTTGCTGGCCAACGCTTTCTTGACCTTTTTGCTACCATTCAACTTTTCATGTAAAATACGAAGTATTTTGCAAATTGCTAAACTCAAAATTTCCTTGTGCGCCGTAACTGGAATTTCCTTTTTCTTTAAATACACACTTGCAGAAGCTGACTCAACCTCGACTAAAATGGTTGTCTATGCATTTGTTTTGAAATCATAAAAACTCATGTAACACACACTAGGACACCATACATAAAACTCTATTCGCAATTGAAGGCTACTCACTCAAACAAGGTCAATCGTTTTACTCACGCGACTTATCATTGACACTCTACTTCCGACCAGAGGTCGCCCTCTCAGCTTTGTAACACTTACTATACATGTATTCCATGGCCCACTTACTCAACCATTTCATACTATTAAAGTTTGCCTCGGCGGACTTTCATGAGTCCCGCCAGTTCCGGGTTGTCTTTCCAACCCCCAATCATTTACTGATCTAATCTCCAAAGAATTGAAGGACCTTGGTGGCGTATCCACCATCGTTCTACTATAACACATAGAGATAACCATAAGAAATGGTTATACGAGTATAGACATGCAAAACGTACTTTACCGATCATTAGTCACTGTAACAATTTAGAAACAAGCATGCTTATGTAACAATATATTCATAAATAACAGTAGCTAATTGAAATTGTGAATATATCATACAAGAGAGTCCTCGTTACCATCGTTACAGTACTAATTTCACGTATTTACGTCAACTCTTAAGACTATCCCGTCTTATTGTTTCTAACCATTTCTCACGAATCATAACTTAATTCATCACAACTTAAGTCTAACTATCTCCTCAGCATACTTAGTTCGCTTAAACTATTGCTCTGATACCATATTGTAACGCCCCAAAATCCGGGCTAATTTGAACCTTAAATTTCAACAAGTTATGATAAAATAAACTTCCACTTTCATATATATATCAAGTGAATTAACTACTAGGAGTATATTTACAAGTACAGAATTCTCCAAATAACCTATTAATCTAATTATGCCACTATAATCAGATTAACTAAGTTATCTAAGCAATCCTTCAAAACTCCTTCTGTTAATTGACTTTTCCGCTAATCCAAAATGCTCGTCCCACATCCCTTTTACCTTCCCGAGCTAGTACCTGGTAAGAAAACATCATTTGAAACGATTAGGCCAACGCCTAGTGAGAACATTCGTTTCCATAATAATATTTGCAAAATAAATGTAAACAAGTTATATCAAACGTGATTACCCTTTTTCTTACCATACGTGTAACTTTATTCCGTTAACACGATCTTCATCCAATCCCATGAATATGACTGACACACATTCCATCATCATATCATGTCTTAGAGCCACACTACGAATCTTCACAGATTCTAGATTAATACTCTTATTCCAGAAATCGCAATATACACATGCCCATTTCCATTCATATCCTATTCCAGAGCCACACTACGAATCTTTCTCAGATTCTAGATTAATGCTCTTATCCAATAAATCGCAATTACAATGCCCATTTATCGGAAAGGAAGTAGAGATTACAAGCACTTATGTCAATCCCATTTTCTTCCTTAGAAATTAGGAATAACGATTATTACCACACGCCTATTCCACAATTTCCACACACACATACTGGAATAACGATTATTACCACACGCCTATTCCAGGGTTTCTCACACACATTAGAATAATGATTAACTTCATCTATTCCACGTGCACATAACCATTAGTACTACACACATCAGAATAATGACTAACTTCATCTATTCCACGTGCACATAACCATTAGTACTACACACATCACTGGAATAATGATTATTACCACACGCCTATTCCATGTGATTACCAAACACTAGTGCCTATGGATCCATTACACTTACTACACACCTGCCTAGTATCAAACTAGAACAATCATTAAGCCTAACAACCTACCATTCAGCTGTAAGTATGTTCAGGCCACTAGAACTGCATTTCAATTCCTAAACCGTACCTGTTTAGAAGTCAGCAAGTCCTAAAGTTACTGAGTACTCCAAAAGTGACCGGACAATACCAGTTTTCGGACACCTTAAACTATCCGGACAACACAAGTTTTCCGGATACCCAAGACTTACCGGATACACCAACTTTCCGGATACCCTCAACTTTCCGGATACATCAACTTACCGGGTATTTCACTAATCCGGATGACACCCGGAAACCAAGGTAATCCGGATACCATCCGGTAACTTATTTCATCCGGAAACTATACAAAATTTAAGACTTACCGGATGACTTTGTCGCGTCCGGAGACATTCATCACCACAATTTCCGGATACATGGTTTTATCCGGAAACCTTCGACCTGCAGCTTAAAATTCGATCTAGATACATATCTGTTCGATTCAGCTCATTCCAAACCATTCCATACAGTTCATAACCAATTTATACAGCTATTTCAAGGTTTAATTTAACATATAAACACTGATTTGCATAAACCACAAATGAACTCACCTTTTTGAAGAAAACCCACTTTGCTGCACAAATCTGCTTCCAATCTGATGCTATGGATTCTGAAAACCAATTTGATAAACAAATTCGTTTATCATCATACATCTACAACAATTTATCAGAAACCCAGATTAATTCCTTACCAATTTGATGATCAAAACCCTTGTTTTCCTTCCTTTTCTCTCTTTCTCCCTTTTCTCTCTATTCTTTCTTTCTTTCTTTTCTAAACCGACCCAAAACAAAAGAATGAAACAAATATCTGATTTTCAGCTATTTTATCCATACATACTTTCCAAAATGACCAATTACACCTCCAAGTTTCATTATTTCCAAAATAGCACCAAACTCTAATCACTTGCATTTTAACCCCATTTGAATTATAAAATACAACATAATTCAAGGTTAAAACTAAAATACAAATATATCCCAATTCTCATTAAAATTCTATTTCTGAAAATTCAGGATGTTACAGCCACATCTCCTCAACTGCTCTTGTATCAGCTAAGTGCCTCTCCTCCTCTTTCAACTCAAACAAAATATTTTCTAACTCTGAAAAAGGAAAGCCTCTGGGTGTCGATTCTTTCTTAAAAAGGAATCCTCAAATTTTTCTAAAAATACCTATGTGACTTCTCCTACCGATTTTCTTTCCCGATCTGTGTGTCTCAAAATGTCCAATTCAAAGGAAAAGATTTATGTCTTGCCATCTTCTGAAAAACGAATCTTAGGACCTACACCCCAAATCTTTGATTCTTCATCAAAATCTTTGAGGACAAAAATAAAAGGCAAAAGTAAGGAAAAATGTCAAGGTTCTAAAAAGGCTTTTCTTTATAAAAAGTGTTATATCTGTGGTGATATTTTTCATTTTGCCAAAGACTGTCCAAACGGAAGAATTAATCTGAGTGATACCAATTCTTTCCCTTCTTCCTCTAACATAAAAGGACCCACCACCAAATGTGTACCTAGGAAATAAATTCTTTGTGATTGCAGTTTTTGAGCTAAACAGATGGATCTATGTGGACTAGTATAAAAGTGACAAAACTAAAGAAATCATCAAGTTCATCAAGAAAACTGAAGTGTAAAATGGTGAACTTTTGGATCTCCTCTTGTATTGAAAATCCTTCCCATTGGCACACTCACTAGTGCCAACCTCCTCTCTACCGACATCACTCTCCTTTATTACCTACACTCTACTTCCCTCCATTTTCTCATCCATTCCCCCATACATCTCACCACACCTTTTCTCATTCATCCCAACCTCATTTCTTTATCTTCTTACCATCCATCTTACCACCCAACTCTTCATCCCCTCTCTTACAACATCTATCAATCAACTTCAAAAAAAAATTATTATGACCATCGGTGAGACTCCCACCGATCCATTCGGTGAAGACTCCCACCGAAATCTCTCCTACACCCTTCTCCAATGAACCTCCATCGGTGAGACACTATATCTCACCAAAACCTCTTTTCTCTCACAGAACCAACTTTCGTGCCATCTCCTCATCCCATCCCTTTTTCCATCATATTTCACTCTTGGTCAGCAACCCAACTCTCCTTTTCACAAAACCCACATACTACAAACTCTTCTGCAGATGTCATCCCAAATCCTCAAACTCAATCCTTTTGGGTCATCAAAAATTGGAAGATGGGATTCCAATCTTTTCTTCACTTTGAAGATTTTTTGAAGTTGCCTTAGAAGATTTCTTCTTTTCTCTCCAAGAAATTCCACCGAATTTTTGTCCAGCTCTTGCAAATTTACGGTGGATATGAGAAATGTTCAAAAAAAATCCTACCGACGTTTCTACCGAAATTCCACCGAAAATCTCACAAATTTCGGTGGGATACCCTTAAACATTGGCGAGTTGCAAAAAAAAAGATCAAAAGTCAAAGTCAAAATCGGTGGCTTTCCATCGGTGAGTTTAAAAAATAAATAAAAAAAAACTATTTTTTTTCATTCATCGGTGGACAAAAACAAGAAAAACATATATATATATATATATATATATATATATATATATATATATATATATATATATTTCATACATCGGTGGTTCTTTTCTGTTGCAAAAAAAATAAAAAATTATATATATATATGGCATCGGTAGGTTTATTTCAAAAAAAATTTATATATATATATATATATTAGTAATCCCTTCCCCCCTTCCCTTTTTCCTTTTTCCAGCCACCGACAACAACCTCCTCCCACCATTTCTTTTCTTCCTCCCTTTCATTTCCACCGAAATAGCCCTTCCCCACTCCACTTTTCTATTTTCTACCGATTTACCCTTCCCATTTTTTTTCTTTCTTTTCTACCGACCACGCCATCCACCCCATTTTTCTTTTTGTTGTGTTTGCCGAAATTACACCACCACCGATTTGCTTGATACCAATCCCCCCATCCCCCATTTTTTGTCCTTTATCCATTATAACCCACCATACTTTCCATTTATTTTACCCTTTCTTACCCCACTATAAATACTCTTCTAACCCCCATTTTTTCATCTCATCCTTCCATCAAACCGAAAGTATGCTGCCGACCACCATCTTGCCAAAAAAAAAAAAACTTCTACCGAAAATCCCCAATCTTCATCTTCAATTTCGGTGGGATGCTCCCAATTTCGGTGAGAAGCCCCCCCTAAAAAAATGTAATAGTCTTGGTTATGGCCGATTTTCCAATTTCTCTTGGTGTTTTTTCTACGTCGGCCGCTGAGGGGAAGAATTCATCTGAGGGGGAGCAACATCAACCCTCAGTACTCATATCCAGCGACCAACTCGAAAAAAAATGAGGAAATCGGCGGACCGGTCAAGGGGGAGCACATCAGTCCGGGCGGATCTAATTGAGGGGGAGTAACACAAAGACCGACTGATCTAACTGAGGGGGAGCAAAACAAAGACAAAGGATGATGATGCTGAACAGGAATAGCTGAAGATGCCAAAAGAAAGAAAGAAGATACAAGAGATGGGCAGAAGCTTCCTGAGCCTGATTCACCTAACCTCAAACCTCCCTCAAAGATTGTCATCATTATAGGTTTGTCTCCTTCCTAAACACAGACTCATTTGGTTGAAATCTTTTGGAGCTGCTGATCAAAATGAAGAATTCTCAAGCCAGATACAAGTTTCAACTCGCCCCTCCAAAGATGCAAGTAATATTTGTTTTGTTCATACTGTTTATACTTCTTTCCATTTTCTTTTATTTGTTTGTACAACTATACTTTATTATTTCATCTTACTTATAAATATCATATACACACACACACACAAAAAAAAGGACTGTGTGAAAAGGACAAGGGTCATGACTTTGAAAAAGGACAAGGGACCATAACTTAACGGAAAATACCCCTAAACCCTAAACCCTAAACCTTAAAAAAGGATTGTGTGAAAAAAGGACTGTGTGAAAAGGACAAGGGAAGAGACCCTCAACTGTGGGATAAACCTGGAGAATTTTGTCCGGAAAGATTTATCGGAAAGGAAATTGATGTCAAGGGTCATGACTTTGAGTTGTTGCCATTCGGTGCAGGACGATGGATGTGCCCGGGGTATAGTCTTGGATTGAAAGTAATCGAAGCAAGCTTGGCGAATTTGCTTCATGGTTTTAACTGGAAACTGCCAAGCACAATGACTAAAGATGACTTGAACATGGAAGAAATATTTGGTTTGTCGACTCCGAAAAATATTCCACTTCTCACCATGGCTCATCCAAGGCTTCCACTTGAAATGTACCATCTCTAGCTAGTTCTGTTGAATACCAGTTTATATGACCTGTTTTGTGTTGTGTGTGAGTTTAGAATATCAAATAAAGTTATGATGTTTATGTTGGGTCATAAAGATTTGAAGATGACCTCATGATCTCCTTTTATACTTTGAAAAACATTTTATACTTAGAGAAAATTTGGATGGTTCTTTATAATGGCTTGTACAAGATAGCAAATGTTTGGTGAAGTCAAAGATCAACCAAAGTCAAGATTGAATATTCTCTCTCATTGTGGAAGTGAAAGATCTTTTCTCAACACATACAAGTCATAGTCCACTGATTGTCTCCATGAAGATCGGTGAGATCCCAAATAGGAGATTTTCCCCATTATCTCCTTGCCATGAAGATCTTCATCATAAGAGGTAAAGTTGGCCATCCCACCGATTGTCCCCATGAAAATCGGTGGGACCCTCAAAAGTTAGAGAATCCTCTCATATCTTCACTCCTAAGAAGACTTCCACCTACCATGTTCATGACATGTCGGTGGGATCTTTAAATATGAGGATCCTACCTTTTGTCCATGCTAAAAGGTTTTCTTTTCAAAGATAGAATGTCTGGGTATGGAAGAAAAAGGTTCTTTTGTCATTATTCTCATTATTAGATATTGTCTCCATCAAACCTTTATAGCATAATAGGAAATGACATATCAACTTTTGAGAGCCAAACCTATCCTTCCAATGACAAAGTGACAAGTGTCCTATGCTACACATCCTCTTGGCACTATATAAAGATGAAGACCTCTCCATGCAGAAGATATCTTGAGAGACTTGAAGATTACTGTGTGCTCTAAGATATTCTACGCTTTCTGGAAATCTCTCTCAGTGCAAGATATCTCCATATTGCTTAAAAAACTTCATAGCTTTGTTCTAAGTGTTCTTAGTTATTTTGTTTTGTTTACTTTGTGAAAGATTGTTAGAATAGTTTATCTGTTCTTTTTCGCAACAATCTTAGTTTCTATGTGTAATTCTTGTTGAAGATTTTTCAATAATAGAATTAAAATTGTGAAAATTTTGAGTATTGTATTCAACCCCCCCACTTCTACAATACTTGTTATAGCCATCTGAGACTAACAGTTTATTTGTCAAGGTCTGGGTTCCGGTGTGAATGAAAGTTATGGTGAGAAAGGTAAGAAGAGATCTCCACCTTTGGATTCACGTTAGGTTGAGATGCACCATAAAAATACCGTAAAGCGCAATTCATGGGTGAGTTTGAGATTAAAAGTGATCAAGGGTCCGGTTCTGTTCTTACCTTCTCACCTTAACTAATCTTCTTCCTTCGTCAATTTGTTGATGTATTTATTATAAATTTTGGCATATGAAATACGCACTCTATTATTAACCACAACGGTTGTGGCGTACTGGTTAAGGCCACGGGGGATGTGATGGAATATCCCATCTACCCAGGGTTCGAATCCAGACGTACACAACAATTGTGGCCACTGAGGTTTAATCAGGGCTGATGTATTACAGTAATAATTTGTCAAGGGATTGGTCTAGACATAGCCTAAGACACCCTTCTAAAAAAAACGCACTCTATTCAAAACGTATCAAAATTATGTTTTACATAAAAAACGATTTTTAGTGTCAAATCTAAAGGGTGCTTGGGATTGCTTATTTAAAACAACTTATGCTTATTTTTAAAAGTGCTTATCAACTTATGTCGTGAGAAAAAGGATTTGGGGGTAAAAATGTAATTTGGACAAATAAGTTATAAGCAGTTTCAAGTAAGTTAGAATGAATTAACTTATCAAAAACAAACTTATTTATCCAAAGATGTTGTAGCCCACTGGTTAAAGGCCTAGGGGGAAAGTGGTGGAAGCCCTTTCTACCCCGGGTTCAAATCCAGGGGTGAGCACGCTAGGATATCAGGGTCGAGGGTTGTATCGTGGCCGGATCGTGGGCCGAATCGTGGCCGGGTCGAAGGGGGATTAGTCTGGACTAAGTCCAGGATACTCCCGAAATGCAATTGTCTTAAAAAAACTTATTTGTGGTGAGGAAAAGTCATAAGCACTTTTCTTTTTTTCAATCCAAACACTAAAAATAGCTTATTTGCGGTGATGAAAAGCAATAAGTAAATAAGTCAAAAAAATTAGCAATCCCAAACACCCCCTAAATTCTATATGTTTTTACATTAAATATTGATTAACTGAAAATTCTCCAAAGATCAAACACGATAGTATTATTTTGTAAAATTGGGTGGTTCTTTCAAAAATACCATAAATTTAAAGTAGCCAAATGATAAATTGATGATTAAAATTTAATTTCAAAAATGTGTTTTCAATCGTTTGATTATAATCTAAATTTTTACCGTCATCTAACGAAAACACTTAACAGAAAATAAAATAAATTAATTAAATGACCAAGTATATAAAGGGGGTGTTTGGGATTGCTTATTTAAAACAACTTATGTTTATTTTTAAAAGTGTTTATTAACTTATGTAATTATAAAAAAGAGTTGGGGGTAAATATGTAATTTAAACAAATAAGTTATAAGTACTTTCAAATAAGTTAAAATGGATTAACTTATCAAAAACAACTTATTTGTGGTGTGAAAAAGTCATAAGCACTTTTCTTTTTTTCAATCCAAACACTCAAAATAGTTTATTTGTGGTGAGGAAAAACAATAAGCAAATAAGTCAAAAAAATAAGCAATCCCAAACACCCCCAAAATGTCTTTGTATATTGAATAAACGAATGCTTACCAAGAATTCTTGACCTAACAATATGGCAGTAACAGCGGGACTAGACATGGGAATTGGTCCCGATTCCCGACCCGTCGGGGAACTCGGTCCACCCGCCCTCACTGGGGATGGGGACGGTAATTCATAATTTCTTATTTTCTAACTAGGTTTAGATATAAAATTGTTATTTTTCGGATGTTAGTATGTATTTTGTACGTCAAATCAATATATAATTACTCGATATGTTTTGATACGTGTGACGTTAACTTTTTTTGGATTAGGTTGAAATTCTTTTGGTTTTAGGTTATTAATTACTATATGATGTTGTATTTTTTTGTATTAAAATATTTTTTTCCGATCGGGGAAAAATCCCCATTTCTAGTTGGGAATCTCCATTCCCAGGTGGAGATGGGGATATGATCATATTCCCCGACAGGAACGAGAGTGGGGATGTGAAGATGAGGATCAGACCTCAATCTCCAATCCCGCCCCCGCGTAAGCGAGACACCCGTGTAAAAATTCCCCCGGTCCACAATAATCAGACCAACTTATGCCTCCTGGACCCAAATCAGTCGATTTTTTTTATCAAATTACTTCTTTCTTTTTGCTAGAATACAAAAATATTAATTTCACAGAGAATACTGATCGAAATAATAATCTTCCCACTTCAATTCATTTAATAGCAGGCATAAGTACTTAGTTATTTTCTCAAAATGTTTTCAATTTTTAGCTAAAATTTACACTTATTCACTCATTTAGATAAAATTTTCATACAAAGTTTATGCATAAAGTTTGGTTTTTTACTAAAAAGAGTTTGAAATTTATTTAAGCAAAAAAAGTTTTTACGAATTGACTTGGACCCCTGATCACTTTTAATTTTAAACTCATACATGAATTGCGCTTGATACAGAGATTGATCTGGTGCATCTCATTATAACGTGCATTCAATAGTGGAGATCCGTTCTTACCCTTCTATTCATAAATTTCATTCTCACCGGAACCCAACCCTAAATTCTTGTACTTATCTTTAAAATAATAATCGTATATTAATATATTAACATTAAAAAAAAAAAAAGTAGAAGGTCCTTAAATGTCAGTGCATCTCCATCAAAATCTTTAAATAAAATCATCTTCATCTCCGTCTCCATCTCCAACAGATTCTCTATTTTAGAGATTACACAATTATTTATATTATTAAAGTATTAAATACAACTTATAATATTTTTTTTTCTCATAAACATTTAATTTAAAGCAATTTCACTGGTAGAATGAATAAAAATTCATTTTCCTCTCATAAGTAATCATTTTTGGAGATATCTCCAAATTTAGAGATTTTTATCGTCTCTTTTATACTTTTTCCATTTTAGAGAAGATTTTGGAAAATCTATTGGAGTAAAAAATGAAAACTCCCAAAATCTAAGAATCTATTGAAGATGAGAAATTGGTTGATGAGCAATTTCATGAGCAAAAATGTAAAGAAACAGCTGTTTCAGAAACTTATGAAAATATCAATGGACTAAGATGAGGACGAAAACTGTAGATTAATAAATAGCTGAGGACAAAAACTGTGGATTAATAAATAGTTGAGGACGAAAACTATAAATTAATAAATAGTTGAGGACAAAAATTGTAGATTAATATATAGTCGAGGACAAAAAATGTAATTTACTAAAGGTAAATTAATTAAAATACCCTAAGTTTGACCATCTCTTACCAAAATACCCAAAATCTCTCCCAGTTTACAAAAGTACCCAAAAAATCTGCGATGGAGCCCGCGATCGCGGGCTCCAGGCCACGTGTCACCAAGAATGCCCGCGTTGGTCCCTCAAAAATGCCCGCGGTCCAGCTTTCCCCCCACAAGAATGCCCGCGTGTGCAGTTTTGGTCCCTGCCCGCGATTGACTCATTGACCCCCGCGATCGCGGGCTACATGTGTCACCAAAGTTTGGCCACTTTGCCCGCGTTGGTCCCTCAAGAATTCCCGCGGTACAGCTTTCCCCCCTCAAGAATACCCGCGTGTGCATTTTTGGTCCCTGCCCGCGATTGACTTTCGTTGACCTCCCGCGATCGCGGGCTCCTGTGCCACGTGTCGGCACAGGGTTAACCCTAAAATCCCTTTCATATAAAAATTGTTAAAAATGTGTTTTTTTTATAAAAAATTGTTAAGAGTGTGTTTTTATAAAAAAAACATTGTTAACAATTTTTTTTTATAAAAACACACTCTTAACAATTTTTTTATAAAAACACACCCTTAACAATTTTTTATAAAAACAGGTTTTTTTATAAAAAAATTGTTAAGAGTGTGTTTTTATAAAAAATTGTTAAGGGTGTATTTTTATAAAAAAACACATTTTTAACAATTTTTATATGAAAAAACACACTATAACAACATACACATTATAACATACAAATATCACATTCAAACATAAAACCATAAAACTATAACAATTTTTTTATAAAAACACACTCTTAACAATTTTTTATAAAAAACACATTTTATAAAAAAATTGTTAAATATGTGTTTTTTATAAAAAAATGTTAAGAATGACAACTTAGGTCCCTACGGTTTTAAGAATGACAACTTAGGTCCCTAAACTTTTAAGAATGCCAATTAGGTCCTAAACTTTTAAGAATGACAACTAGGGTCCCTAAACCGCACTTTATCTCTATATAACAATATGATACGTTGAAATAAAATAAACCGCACTTTATCTATATATAACACTATTATACGTTGAAATAAAATAAACCGCACTTTATCTATATATAACACTATTATACGTTGAAATAAAATAAACCGCACTTTATCTTTATATAACACTATTATACGTTGAAATAAAATACAACCGCACTTTATCTATATATAACAATATGATACGTTGAAATAAAATAAACCGCACTTTATCTATATATAACACTATTATACGTTGAAATAAAATAAACCGCACTTTATCTATATATAACACTATTATACGTTGAAATAAAATAAACCGCACTTTATCTATATATAACACTATTATACGTTGAAATAAAATAAACCGCACTTTATCTATGTATAACACTATTATACGTTGAAATAAAATACAACCGCACTTTATCTATATATAACAATATGATACGTTGAAATAAAATAAACCGCACTTTATATATATATAACACTATTATACGTTGAAATAAAATAAACCGCACTTTATCTATATATAACACTATTATACGTTGAAATAAAATAAACCGCACTTTATCTATGTATAACACTATTATACGTTGAAATAAAATACAACCGCACTTTATCTATATATAACAATATGATACGTTGAAATAAAATAAACCGCACTTTATCTATATATAACACTATTATACGTTGAAATAAAATAAACCGCACTTTATCTATGTATAACACTATTATACGTTGAAATAAAATACAACCGCACTTTATCTATATATAACAATATGATACGTTGAAATAAAATAAACCGCACTTTATTTATATATAACACTATTATACGTTGAAATAAAATAAACCGCACTTTATCTATATATAACACTATTATACGTTGAAATAAAATAAACCGCACTTTATCTATATATAACACTATTATACGTTGAAATAAAATAAACCGCACTTTATCTATGTATAACACTATTATACGTTGAAATAAAATACAACCGCACTTTATCTATATATAACACTATGATACGTTGAAATAAAATAAACCGCACTTTATCTATATATAACACTATGATACGTTGAAATAAAATAAACCGCACTTTATCTATATATAACACTATTATACGTTGAAATAAAATACAACCGCACTTTATCTATATATAACACTATGATACGTTGAAATAAAATAAACCGCACTTTATCTATATATAACACTATTATACGTTGAAATAAAATACAACCGCACTTTATCTATATATAACACTATGATACGTTGAAATAAAATAAACCGCATTTTATCTATATATAACACTATTATACGTTGAAATAAAATAAACCGCACTTTATCTATGTATAACACTATTATACGTTGAAATAAAATACAACCGCACTTTATCTATATATAACAATATGATACGTTGAAATAAAATAAACCGCACTTTATCTATATATAACACTATTATACGTTGAAATAAAATAAACCACACTTTATCTATATATAACACTATTATACGTTGAAATAAAAACAACCGCACTTTATCTATGTATAACACTATTATACGTTGAAATAAAATACAACCGCACTTTATCTATATATAACACTATTATACGTTGAAATAAAATAAACCGCACTTTATCTATGTATAACACTATTATACGTTGAAATAAAATACAACCGCACTTTATCTATATATAACAATATGATACGTTGAAATAAAATAAACCGCACTTTATCTATATATAACACTATTATACGTTGAAATAAAATAAACCGCGCTTTATCTATATATAACACTATTATACGTTGAAATAAAATACAACCGCACTTTATCTATATATAACACTATTATACGTTGAAATAAAATAAACCGCACTTTATCTATATATAACACTATTATACGTTGAAATAAAATACAACCGCACTTTATCTATATATAACACTATTATACGTTGAAATAAAATAAACCGCAACATCTATATAAAATAAAATAAACTGCAGCATCTATATATAACACTAACTATAACATCTGTGAATGACTATGTAGAAGGATTTCTTTAACATCGACTTGACGGTAAGGTGCAAAGTTTCATACATCGAGGAATTAGGAGCGCTGTTTAGGGGATTAGGTGATCGCGCAGATACCCTTGAGACCATCTATAGAGGGACACCGTTCGGGCCATGGATGGATGTGTCTTACTCTGGTGGCGACCCTACGCTAGTACACATGTTTCTACAGTTAGAGGTCGAGGACGCCAACGCTGAGCCGGAGGAGATGCATTTTGATTTCTTCGGCTCTCAATTGCATTTTGGGCGTCGGGAGTTCTGTCTAATTACAGGACTACGTTTTGGAGAGGCTTCCCCCCTTCCTCCCTTAGAAGACTACTCCTTCGTTCCTAGGGTTTTCGGCATTTCAGCATCTCGTTTGAAGCTGAAGGCAGCCCGGGAAAAGATGAAAGAGGGCCTTAGTGCCCTAACCGACGACGATGCTGTCCGTGTATGTTTGGTGGTGATCGTGGATATGGGCTTCCTGGGCCGTGAGTATAGCCAGCATGCTTCATCGACGGTCCTTAGGGCCGTCGAGGACCTTGAGCTGTTTAACAGCTACCCGTGGGGTAGCCATATCTGGACACATTGCTACTCTGATCTGCACCGTGTACACTATCTGGAGGAAGTCTACAGACAGTTTAGCGCTGTCAATGTTAGTGTTTAACTTAATTTGTTGGCCACGTTTATTTAGTTTGTATATTAATATTACGTTCTAAATTTGTTTTAGCTGTCGAGTACGACACCGATCCCCGCTCCGTTCGGACAGGGGGCACAGGCGACGTTTGCTACCACATCCCATCCGTCATTCCCTGAAAATGTAAGTGACATTGAGTAACCATTATAGTTATATGTTTGTTCCTAAGTTTGTAACTCTTATAATGATCAATGTCACGCAGGCCGGGATGTCGGGGGCCGGGATGTCGGAAACGCCGTTCGCCACCACATCATATTCTACTATCCCGGAGAGTGTAAGTGACACTGAGTAACCATTATAGTTATATGTTTGTTCCTAATTTTGTAACTATTTTAATGATCAATGTCACGCAGGCCGGGATGTCGGGGGCATACACCTCGCAGATGCCGCCGCCGTTCGCCGCCACATCATATTCGACTATCCCGGAGAGTGTTAGTGACACTGAGTAACCATTATAGTTATATATCGATAATCCTAATTTTGTAACTATTTTAATGATCAATGTCACGCAGGCCGGGATGTCGGGGGCACAACACATGCCGTCGTTCGCCACCACAGCAATCACAAACATCTTTGGCGGTTCGGCCGATGACTATTACAGGCCGGAAATGCATACTGTAAGTTATTTTGGTAGTTTTGGTTTAATTGTGAACATTTCCTAAATTGTACTTAAAACATTGAGTAACGTAATTTTCAGACGGGGTCTCCTATTATCCAGGATCACTTCTCGGAGCACTTCTCGGAGCCTGACGATGACTCGATGGATGTTGTAGATCCACCACCATAGGTGACCCCGCTCCCTCTAAAGCGGTCACATAAAATTTCACAATGGTTTCGTCACCCGTTTGGCCAACAAGGATCTACGACACCACCGCCCGCTAAAAAACAAGCAAAGAAAGCGGGGGGAAAGAAGGGAGGAAAGAAAAAGGGAAAGGTGCCTTCACCGGAGCCTCACCCGGCATCAGAAATAATGAGGATGTGCCGGACTGGTCGCCTCCCCAACTTGTCATTCACCCCTTACGGGGGCTTAGAAATCAACCCCTCGTTTTTTGAAACATTGCTTGCGGATGACCCTGTGAACTCTGACTTAGACGATACGGTTAGTATGAAGTTAAATTATAGTCATATATAATCAAATATATTTATATTACATGTCTAACCATCTATTTTTTATGCATAGCACGTCGATTCTTGGGTTAGCCTGTTGCAAAAACATCGTGGCGTAGACACGAGGTGGACCATCATGCACACTATGTTCTTTCAGTGTATACTGATGGACCATCAAGGTCCCGCCTCCGTGGTCGAAATATGCAATGGCTCGGAAGGGACCTCTTGGACTCTCCTCGATAGGGTATGTAAATCGTTTTACTGTTATTTTATTTAATAACATATATGACATATATTGTAATATTTCAGGTGTACATCCCCATATGCTTGCATCCCAGACATTGGCTGCTTGGAGTGTTTGAACTTGACACTATGGTCATGACCCTATATGACAGCGAAAAGGACGGTCTCTGCAAACAACAATTGACAGAGCAGATGCAATCATTTAAAGCAAAACTATATACGTTCTTTTCATTGATAGGGGATCATAGACGTCGCGAAATGTCAAGTATCTTTCGCACAAAGATGGCCGGCCAAGTACCCCAGCAGACCGGGTTATATGCGGATTGCGGTGTATGGGTATGTCGTAATGTCCAAAAGTTGATAAATAACGAGGAGATATGGGTACCCCCTAACGAAACCGACGATGAGGCAATGGATTTCCGCCGACATATGGCGGAGTCAATTTATGCGCATTGTCTAAGTAGTTAGGTTGTTTATGTAACATTAAATAATTGTTATTTTTAGTATTAACTTATTTTGTTAAAGTATTGTGATACAGTTACCGTTTACTTCATTTGGTTTTTGCTAATTTCATCCATTTACTCAACTTTGAGTATCGATATCTCTTTCACATATACTCCATTTTGGACGCATTATATATCATTTCGAAGCTCTCATATAGGAGAACATAAACCTACTAAAAGTTAGTTATATATAACACATATATATAAATTTAAATGCGTCCAAAGTTTAGTAAAACCCATATTTCCAACACCTAGTAAGTAGGTTTATGAAACTTGCGATAATCCTAATACATAGATTATTGGATGAACAAACATTTATTTCTTGATTATTGGGGTATTGGTTCTTGTTGTCTGGAAGTGATTCATATGATGCAAAAATTGGTATCATGTAATGTAGAACAATATCTATATTATAGAAACTTGCATTTGATAGTACCATATAAATCTGATCTAAATTCTCATTAATTAGCTATGTTTGACTACTTAAAGTTAATATTAGTTAATATATGATTATTATGTTAATGCGATAGGAGTGTAAAAAAAATTTGAAAAAAAATAAGAGATGTACCATAAATTAAATAATTAACTATAAGAGTATGAATTTTAAATATAAAAAATATTTTTTTATGTAGTGTATAACTGTATATGATATATATTAAAATATATAAATCCAAAAAAATTCAAGATTGGGCTCATTTCGAACGTATCGAATAGACGATTATAATGGTGTAATTTGTTAAAATTAAAACGTATTTTTTTAACGTATTTTAGTTAATAAACGATTATATGTGTTAAATGTAAAATTAAAATAATGAAAGTAAAAGGTATAAAGTAAATTTAGTAAATAAGTATAGGGGTTGAAAGTGTAACATTTTATTTTAAATTCATCAAATTGAAAGAAAGCGGGGGTGAACAGTTGGATTCTACGGGATCGCGGTTCAATTTTTCATAAATGGTCCCTAGAATTTTTCAAAAATGGTCCCTTGCAATTGAAAAGTCACAAAAAGTACCCCATCACGGGATGAGCCCGCGATCGCGGGATTCCATTTTTCAAAAATGGTCCCTGCAAGTTTAAAAAAGTGTCAGAAATGGTCCTTGGCCCGCGATCGCGGGCTCCCATCGCGGAAAAAGGGGTATTTTTACAAACTGGGAGAGATTTTGGGTATTTTGGTAACACTTGGTTTGACTTAGGGTATTTTAATTAATTTCCCTTTACTAAAAGTTGTAAATGTAGTAAGACCCGGTCCAATCCACTAAATTTTTTTAATAGTAAACTACAATTTTGGTCCCTGAGGTTTATACCTGGATACGAAAATGGTCCCTAAACTTCAATAAGTACGGAAATCATCTTTACTGTATGCTCTTTGCTTTGAAAATGGTCCCTCGTCGTTAACTCAGTTAAAAAACTCAGTTAAATGAGGGGTATTTTTGTCCTTTTACATTTTTTTGTCTTTTCTATTAAAAGAATAAAATAAAATATTTTATGATTTATATATTATATTAATATATATATATATATATATATATATATATATATATATACACCGTGAACCTGTTCACCCCCATGAACCACCCTATTTCCCCTCCCCCTGAACATTCTTTGGCGGTCTTCTCCGTCAACGACTACAACACACACACACATATACATACACATAGTGCACACATATACAACACACATATATGGAGCTGTCACAATGAAGAAGAGGGCGAGAGATAAAAGAGAGTGATCGTTTGGGATTCGTTTTGGAGAAGGAGATCGAAGAAACATAATTTTTCGGCCAAAAACGATTTTCCGGCGAGATCCATAATTTTCCGGCCACCACTTCCAACAACTCTAAAATCTAAATTCTTGTTGGAATTCACGTCAACCAATTGCAAACTGATCGAAACAACGAAAGGAATTAATCTGAGAAGTTTAATCAACATTTAACAGTAAATCTGGTGAAATCACACTTTTCCGGCGAGGTTTGCGATTTTCCGATCAACTTCCAGTGTGTGTTAGGCAGTGGGTGTGTGTGTTATATGTACTGGGTTTTTGAGTGTGTCGTGGGTTTTTTGTGTGTGTGTCGTGAAGAACAGAAGAAGAAGAAGAAGAAGAATGGTGGTGGTGGTGTATGAAGAACAGAAGAAGAAGAAGAAGAATGGTGGTGGTGGTGTATTAATATGTATATATATATATATAATATTAATATAATTAATATAAGTTAGAGTAAATTACAATTTGGTCCCTCTAGTTTAAACATAAGTGTATAACTTGACCTTGTAAGAGAAAAGACGAAAATACCCCTAACTTAACGGAAAATATTTGACGGAGTTAACGAGAGGGACATTTTCAAAGCAAAATGCAAACAGTAAGAATGATTTCCGTACTTATTGAAGTTTAGGGACCATTTTCGTATCCATGTATAAACCTCAGGGACCAAAATTGTAGTTTACTCTTTTTTTTAATACATTCATAGGCTCATAGCTTGTTTACCCAACAGCTGGGTCGTATCGCTGTATTCCTCGCCTCCTCCGCTGTATTCCGCCGGCCACCGAAGGCGCCACCGCCACTTCCTTATACTATTTCAACTCCGTCACCGATTCGATGGCAAACACCAGAACAGTCCGCTTCCATCTTTAGTTTCTGATACACGATGTCGGTACACGATCAAGCAGCCGTAGCAGTCTTATCGCAAGTAGCCCTAGCCGCCGATGGCGCAGTACTCGGTCTAGCCTTGGCGTACATTGCAGTCCGCAGTGTTCTCAAGTTCAACACGACCTCATCGGCCTTGCACAAAGTGAAGAAAGCACCCTCCGTTAGCGTCTCCGATCTCCGTTCTGTTCTCTCTAATTCTTCCGATCAAGATACGGACACGACCAGTTGCGTTGATGAGAAGCTCGTCATCGTTCGAGGAGTTGTCGAGACAAAATCTGTTGTCAATGGCAATTGGAAAAAGCAAAACGTTTTGGTCTCTCATGAATCTAACGAGAAGGCGGTTATCTTGCAGCGGACGCAAACGGTATATATTGCATATCTAAGTATTTCTTTCCTTAACATAAATAGTCTTAAAATTTGTTTATATGCTTTATGTATTAGAGGTTTTGTGATTACATTGTGAACTTATTATGTCAGGCAAAATTGCTCAACTAAAAGTTAGGACAATGTTTGTTATTTTTAATCAACTTAATTCTAGGGATTGATGTAATGTTTATGCATATAGCATGAACAACTTGGCTGGTTTCTTGATTGATCGAACATATGTTTCTTTATTTCTTATATATCCTTATTTATTTTTTAATTTCCAGTTTAAAGTGTTAATTGTTGGTGATTTTAGTGTCACCAACCATTTAAGTGTAATTGGAATTAACACTAGTGCCAATTGGGTGTTCAAACTGTGATCTAATACAAGTTAGGCGGTGCGCTCCCGTTTTTGGGGTCCAAGGGGCAGCGCCCCTGGCGTTGGACTTGGAATGCAGTGGGAAAACGTGATCAGAATGAAGGAATACTTCAGTTCTGATCAGTTTTGGGCTTCGATCAAGTTGTGTGTTTTCAGACTTGGGTTCTGAAAAAGTTAGACCAGAGATAGGTCCTACCTCTGGTTGGTCATGGACCGTATCTCTGGTTGATCATCGTGGTGCCTCTGGTTGGTCATGGCTTACCTCTGGTCTGTTTTGTTCGTGCCTCTGGTTGGATACCTCTGGTCGGGGGGCTATCTCTGGTTGTACTTGAGATGTCTAACTTACATCTCTGATCATGTATGACCAAAGCTCTCCGGTTCTGCACGGCCATAACTCTGATGAAGTTGTAACCAACTTGTGATCTTATCCAAATGTGGTTATAACTGTCTGGAACTACTATTAACTTGCCAAAACCGCATATCAATTATTTTTTCTCCTTTTTCGAATGGAGCTAATATATATACGATATGACGATTCCTTACATCATTTGGTATTGAGGATTTTTCTGAACCTTCAAATACTCTTCGGTAATTTTGCTTTCGTTTTTGTGCCTAAAATCAAAAGTGTTCTTGAGTCTTATTCCAGATTGAAATTCATGAAACTCTGGCATAGGGTCGAAATATCAATTCGGAAAGTGAACTCACATGATTCTCAAGCAATCTGGTTATTTGATCGCCATTTTACCTGTTTACATAACCCCGTTTTCTAACATTAATTATCTTGAATTCTTGCAGTGTATATACAATGAATGGAGGGGATTTTTTGGATGGACTTCAGATTTTCGCTCCTTATTTGCCAGACACTGGAAAGAGCAAGAATCTTCATCACTAAGAACGGTAACCTCAAAATTCATGTCTTTTGAGTTATTTGTAAGTTGTGAACATATCAGTTCCTCACCTAGAAAGTTTACAAATTATTTATGTTGACACAATATTTTGACATTATTGTTTCAATCCGAATTGAACCCACTTGGTTTTAAACATCACTGAACAGCATAAAACATGAAGAATAAAATGACAGCCATATTAAATGCAGATTTTACATGTCTTGCATTTTACATTTGATTTAAATGCAATAGTTTCTATTTATACTTGAGAAATCTTGATGGAAATGCAAAAAAGATAATGTTTGGGGCTTTGGGCACAATTATCATCACACTCATTTGTCTTGAGATCTAGATTTATCATCACATTGTAGGTAGAAAGGGTATATGCATAAATCTATGATTCCTGGTTCACAATGTGGCTAGTTTCGCTTTTGCTAGTATTCTTACCAACCACCATAATCTTGTTTATTCTGTTTGATTCTTCCAGATATTAGCATGGCCAAGTACGTTTTATGTGTTTATCGACCTTTGATATTCTAGGCCCTACTCTTTCCTTTCAGCTAGTAATCACACTAGTTATTCCTTTAGAAAGCAACGGTATTGATTAAGCACCCATGCTAGTGAATGTCTCCACACAGTGCAGACCCAGGTGGGAAAGGGACTGCAGGTTCCCTGACATCACTGATTTTGTATAGCCATGTTTCTAAGTATAAACTTTTGTAGGTCGTAGTGTTTAAGCAGCCTCTAGAAATTGATTGCCTTCCCATACTGGTTTGGTTTCTGGTGTACTTGCTGAGGACCTTTTTTTTGCTTTTCTAGTTATAAAGTTACATTATAATGCCACTTTAGTTTCTAGGCGAAGGATCGTGTGAGAAGTTGAGGTTAACGTAAGAAGCGTGAGAAGTGGATATGAACCATTGATCACTTTTAATCAAATGCCCTCCCATGAATTGCGGCTTAGAATCTCGGTGCATCTCATCCTATGTGCGTCCATTTCTCATTTAACGGTTGATAACCGCTTCTCACGCTTCTCAGGTTAACCTCAACTTCTCACCAGAACCCAACCCTTAGTTTCTAATAATTTTTTACTTCTGTTTCCATAATCTATCGATCAATATGTTTGTGGTCTAATATTTTGAGATTCAATGGCCTTTCGATGAACAAATTTATGTGTTAACTATACCTTGTGAATTCATCAATGTGTTACTATTTTTGTATAGTTTGTATTGCTAATTTGAGTTTCTGTTATTTTTTAAAGATATATAAATGTACAACAATTGATTTAATGTTGCAATTTTATTTTATTTTATTTTAATTTATATATTTTTTGGTAGCATTAAAGTGACCCCACTCCACAGTCCACAATATGTTTGTGGTTTGCCAGTTGCCACTCCATTCAAGTGTATTACTGTCACAACCTACTGCAATACTATTTTTTTTCTTTTTCCAAAAAAAAGTATTTTTCTGGATTGTCACAAACAACATCAATCATATTTGCACTTCTGGATCTAATATGGCATCCATGATTTCTTCCTGTATAGGTTCCTTTTATCCTTGTTGATGGGGGTAGGTGGCCACAATCTGATTATCTGGCTGTAAACTTGGATGGCTCAAAGCATCCTCTACCTCTTACAACTGTATACCACAATTTGCAGCCTATTAATGCTTCTCCCTACACTTTCCTCCAGGCATTTTTCGGTCATGAGTATCCTGTAAGTCCAGACATGTATCCTTCATGGTTTCTCTTCCTACATTATTTTGCGAGTTGATTCAGTTCTTGATGTGCCCTTAGTTGTCTCATCTCTTTCTTGCTGATGTTGAAGGTTGGGCTTCTTGATGAGGAGAAGATTCTACCAGTTGGAAAGGAAATCACTGCAGTTGGCCTTGTCAGTTTGAAAAATGGAATTCCTGAAGTGATGGCATGCAAGGATCTACCTTTTTTCCTGTAAGGATAATTATTAGGAATCTTTTTCATGGTGAAGGATCGTGTGAGATGTTGAGGTTAACGTGAGAAGTGGATTTGAACCGTTGATCACTTTTAATCAAATACCCTCCCATGAATTGCGCCTTAAAAGGGAATTGATCTGGTGCATCTTATCTCGGTGCATCTCATCCTAATGTGCGTTCATTTCTCATCCAACGGTTGATAACCACTTCTCACGTTAACCTCAACTTCTCACCGGAACCCAACTCTCTTTTTCATTACATTACAATAATGAACCTGCACACATACTTGTGATCTTTATCTGTTTAATTTCTTTAATCGCACCATCCCAGTTAGTTAAAGTGTGTCACCAATATGATTGAGATGTGATTGTTTTCCAGTGGATAGAGAAGATTGTTTACTAATTCTAGGTTGATGTGCTTTTTGATATGTTGTTTTGTAATTAAGACGTACTTGTGACTAATGAATTTTATAGTTTTGGATTATGTTTGGGATGCCTATGGTTAGTCGACACCCCATATGATGTGTGCTTCAGTCCTTGTAATGCAATATTTCTATTCATGGTTAAAAGAGACCAGAACTTAATCGAATCTTTGACTCCATCCTACAATGTGAATTTTGAAGGTAACATTTAATTTTCTTTTGTTAACGCTTCTATTTAAAACAAGCTCAGTTGGTCATATTTGGTCACATAAATATATTTTTACTACTTCCTTCTCTACTAAGAATCTAGTTTAGAGGTAATCAAACCACCTCGAGGAGTTGTTCCTTTGGGGTCTACTAGTTTGATGTATACTTCATCTGCTTACTCGATCATCACTTTTGTTACCCTTTGGCATCTTGTTGCATGCTGGCATCTCTTTCAACATTAAATCAACTTTGTATTCAGTGACCCTGAAACAATTTTTAGCCATTACATTGTTAAACATACTCAGATTGTTCTTTTTAGTGTGTTAAAGCTATTACTTTGTCTAATATCGTCTCTAATCCTTATGTTTGGCACTAAAATCTTATGTTTTGTCACTTGTTTATGTAATGGGACCCCCCCCCCCCTCTTTTTCTAGTTAGTGCTAAGTCTATACGACTAAACTTCTAAAGGATATTTGGTGATTGTGTTTTTATATGAAAAAAGTTTACAACAATGAAGTCGTTAAAAATAGAGATGGAAACCTTGGCAGGGTAGGGGAGAATATGACCAACTGAGGCAAGGCAGTCTTGCAGTGTGTTGTGGAAACTGCTAAGGTCTTCTTTACCTTGATAGTTGATTCTTATTACCATGCCCAAAATCTTCAAGAAATTGCATCCACTTTCTTTACTTATATGACCACTAAAAACTATAAGAACATCTTGTAGTTTGGTATCCTCAACGACTTATTCTTCTAGGTTATTCCAAAGTCTTTACATAATCAATGGCTTATCTTAGGAGTATATGAACTAATGATATTCATAACTAAACCCCTTCACTAGCTTGCCTAATGTGATTATATCATTTGTATTATAGTTTCAATGTTATCACTTAGGCTCTTTATCTATTATTATATCATGCCTTTTTTGTTTCTAGGTATATCTTTCACCAAATAATGTAATCTAAAACTTTTGCTCTTGATCCATCATAATGGACTTATCTGACGTACACATTTAGTTTTCTAAATGAATGCAATATTCACCAAATAATGTAATCTAAAACCTTTGCTCTTGATCCATCATAATGGACTTATCTGACGTACACAATTTTTTAACATCTCTAATCTACTACCCTGTGAACAACCTTGCATTCTAACTACCCATCCGTATTGTAGTTCTTGGATTTTGGATCGGATTTTACGATAGAATCTAGCATTGGATTACTATTGATTTCTGGGATGCACTTTTAACGAAGTAACCTACTGTGTCTTACCTGAGAAATGCTTAGCTTTGTTCTGACTTCTGACTTATGTTGCTCTCTTGCAAGATCAAATATGAGCAAAGATCAGATGGTAGTGGAACTCGACTTCAGGACAAAGGTTTTATTGTGGAGTGGAGTTGTTATCGGCTCACTGGCAACTGGCATCCTTGGCTATGCTGTTGTAAGGTACTATGCCTCTTTGCTTTCCCTCTTAGAAATTCATTGTTCTTTTGATGTTGCTATGCATGTGCATCGTTTCCAATAAGATATTATCTTTATTCCAACAGGAGGTTTAATGTCTATAGCTATGCTAAAAGTTGTAATATGATCACTTTTCAATTTTACGCTGCTGTTTAAGTTTTGGCTAGTTAGTCCTGGGGGTGCTCGCATGGTGGATCTTAACAGGAGCACAACTACTCTAAATTAAGCAAATTGTTTGAGAATACTATAAGATCAAGGCCCAAGATTGAAAGGTAGTTTAGTATTTAACATTAAGGCACACTCTTAATTAAGTAAATTGTTGTAGAATACCCTTTGAATGTTTTCATTATAGTAAGAGGAAAGTTGATTACAATGTATTCACAAAAGTTCATAGAGTGTGGATGAGCTCGAACACAAAGCGCGGCACAAACAAAAGAAATCATCCAAATTGACTCAATTTTATGAATTTGGGTCAACATTTTTCATTGATAGTTCGTGTATAGCAGCAAAAACAAGACTTGTAGGTGGATAAAACTCGTCAAGTTCTCATTGAAATAGGAAAAAGGCACTTGCCATTTGTGGTTTCGTGTTCCTGATCATGTGCTTAAGATCGATCATATGTGGGGCTGTGGGCTTGAACAAATTTTTTCTATAGATGTTATTGTATTCTGATTTTGTGCTTGTTGTATGCTTCCTCTGTCCCATGAAAAATGCCACATATTTTAAAACAATCATTTTATTCTGATGATATCTAAAAAGACTGTTAATATCCTTTGGTTCCAAATCAACAGTAATATCTTCTGTAATCATGACCAATGCAAAATAGGTAATTTTAACATGCAAATTTAGATTAAAAAAAATAGGGAAGTTAACAAAAGTAGCCATTTCTCGCCCAACTTTTCCAGAAAATACTACCTCCACAAGTAAGAACTCCTCAATTTGCGGAGGTGCAGAAATCAAAAAAAAATATCTAACTTGACTCTGCAAGTACCACCTCTGTGACTTGCGGAGGTGGCACTCCTCAAGTCTCTGTTTGCATAAAAACTTGCAGATGATTTTGGTTGACAATAGAAAGTGGACCCCATGAATACTCCTTGTGGAGGTGACACGTCACCTTGGGAATATGAAAAACTTCAAATGTTCTTTATAAAGTCACTTGCAGAGGTAGTGACTTTTTGGAAAAGGTGGGAGAGAAATGGCTAAGAGGTAAATTTTGACAGTCCATTTGTGTTTATGGAATTCAATTTGTGCTCTTTTGTAGCTTTGGGGCTTGTTTGTTGGCAGCTTAATGAGCTTAATAGCACTCACAACTTATTCGGTCAACTATAAATGACTATTGGGTTGTGGCTTAATGATATAGAAAGTAACTTATTCAGTAAGCTTCTATGCAAGAGGTTTATGCAGAAAGCCAAGTTTTTTCCAAACCTGTCTCTCACGATTAAAAAACACGCTTCTTCCATCTATGAAAAAACTCTTCCAAACAAAAACCTTCCTTTTCTATACGGATATATTAATCCACATAGACAACTTTATCCCTACAGGACTTAATGGAAAACCAACCAAACAGCTCATTGGTCTCTAGCGGTTCTTATAAAATTCACTGCAGTTTGTATTATCTGAATTCCATTCTATAATAATAAAACAAAGTTTTTTTTTCCTTAATGAATTATTATATTATCATCTACTGTATCAGGAACTGGAACAGATGGAAAGAGTGGAGACAGCGAAGGCAGATTCAGCAGCAAGATGCGGCTGAGGAAAGTAGTGAAACGGAAGCTGATGTAGCGGCAGAAGAGGGCGGCGATGTTCCAGAGGGGCAGTTGTGTGTGATCTGCTTGATGAGACAACGGATGTCTGCATTTGTACCGTGTGGGCATCTAGTCTGTTGCCCACGATGCGCACTTTCTGTTGAGCGGGATGTGTCTCCCAAATGTCCTGTTTGTAGACAAACGATCCGCAGTTCAGTCAGGATATACGACTCTTGAGGTTACGGATATAGTCTAAAGAACGTAGATGGTATGCATTTTGTGTAGTTGTATATGTATTGTGGTATTCTTGATATTTATGCAATGGAATCTTGTTTATATATGTGTGTGTGGGCGAATGATCGTGTGAGAAGAATAGTTAAGGTGAGAAGCCAAGAAGAGATATGGACTCTTGATCGATTTTAATCTCAAACACACTCATGAATTGCGATTGAGACGAGGATTGATCTGGTACATCTCATATTAATCTGCATCCAATGGTGATCTTACCCTTTTTCCCGTAACTTTCATTATCACAACACCCAGCCTATATATATATATATATAGGGTCAGGTTCAAGGGAAAACCCTAAATAACTGGAAAACCGGAAAACCACGAAAGTACGGAGAAAAAAGTATATCAACATGGATGTCAAATTAACGAGAAAAATATGATCGTTTATTTGGTGTGATTTATTTCGTTCGAATTTTGTTTATTTTTCTTCTTTTTTCGAATAAAAAATAGAGGGGGTGAGGTTTTTTAATTTATTTAATATTGTTGTAACCGCCCGTCTAATCATATCCATCAGATTATCTAATCTAACAGTTGATAAAGTGTTTTTTAGTTTTTCATTTATTTGAGGTTTTTCCCTGAACCCCTCTCTCTCTCTCTCTCTCTATATATATATATATATATATATAGCCTTAGGTTCAATAGAGAAGTGCAAAATCTTAGAGAAATAAAGAAGTGATCTTGGCCATTTATTCGGTCAAGATCGGTTATAATTGGTCAAAAGTTGCGGCTGTTCCAAAAATAGAAGAGCAATTTCGTAACTTTTACAAAAAACACGGACTGAGTTCATATATGAATCCGTGTGATTCACATATGAACTATACGTTCATATATGAACTTTTGTAATTCACATATGAACTCTTTATAACTAATTCATAAATGAATCTTGTGATTCATATATGAACCTTTGTATTTCATATATGAAACTAATTTACTGTAGGTTCATATATGAATCAGTTGAATCAATTAACTGATTCATATATGAATCTTTGTGTTATATATGAACCTTTGTGATTCATATATGATTTTTTTTAACTAATTCATATATGAACCTTTGTGTTCATATATGAAATTTTTTTAACTACTTCTGATCTGAACAAATTAACTGATTCATATACGAATCACAAAGATTCATATATGAATTAGTTAAAAAGAGTTTATATGTGAATTATAAAGGTTCATATATGAATCACAAAGGTTCATATATAAACTCGTCTCGCGTATTTTTTACGAAACTACCCCTCTATCTTGTGCAGACCACGCGAGGATTTATCCGCTGCTTCTCGGTCAAAGCCGCCGATCTTGACCGAATAAATGGCCAAGATCACTTCTCTGTTTATCTAAAATTTTGCACTTCTCTTTTGAACCTCTCCATATATATAGGTTGCTCATGAAGGCAACAATGATGGATGCCCAGGTTCATAAAATTGAATTTGTAAAATAAATTGGAATGAAAGTAAAATAGGTTTGGTGTTTGGGAGTGCTTATATTTTTGACTTATTTGCTTATAGCTTCTCCCCACCGCAAATAAGCTATTTGGAGTGTTTGGATAGAAAAAAATCAAAAGTGCTTATTTGCTTCTCTTTACCACAAATAAGTTGTTTTTAATAAGTCATTCCATACCTACTTATTTACTTCTCCTTATTTCCTTATCTATCCAAATTACCTTTTTACCCTCAATTTTTTACAAACACTTTTTAAAAACTGTTTTTCCTCACCACATAAACAAATAAGCATAAGTTAAAAATATAAGCACTCCCAAACACCGTGTTTAACCAATAGTTTGATTGGTAGAAACTAGAAAGGACTAAAGGAGTGAATTACATTTTTTGTCTTTTATATCTGAATTTTTGGTTTTCTTTTTCAAATTCATAAATTGCATTAGTGGTTGGCTCGATTAAGCCAATCTTTGGTATTCTATGTTTTTAGTCCCTGTAGCTTGTTAAAAACTGAATTTCATTCTTATAGTTTAGAAATTACGATTTTCGTCCCTATAATTATAGTTCATTGTTATTTTCATTCTTATAATTTACAATTTATTGTTGTTTTGGTTCCTGTGATTTACAGTTCTTTAGTGTTCTAGTCCTTTATACTTAAGTGTAGAAATTAGTCCAGGGACGAAAATAACAATAAAGTGATAAACTGCAGGGACTAAGATCGAAATTATTAACAAACCACAGGGACTAAAATCGTAATTTTCTCTTCTTAATATGCAGTGTGATAATAATCAGTTATGCAACCGCTTTTGGTCGGTTGCTTGGCATTCCCGGCGACCGGTGATGGCACCATAATAATCTCGCCAGAATGGTGATACATGAGTTAATCCGATGTTGGTGCTTTTTCTCCTTATAATTCGGCCAGAGTTGCTTGGATTTAGTAAATGGAGGTATGCCTTTGAGGTGTTCGATGAATTGTTTGACTGAGTTATCTTTCTATATCGGAGCAAGTTCATATTACCGATTTGTATGATTCGTATGATTTGTAAGTCTATTATATGTCTGCCTTTCGTGTTCATACGTATCTAATTGAGAAATCTTCAACAATGTTCATTTGAAAGTACGGGAGTTAGACTTATAATTTCAATTTGTTAATGCATTATAAACCAATGCTCATCATTGGAAGTTTTCAAGGCTAATAGATCCTTCATTTGACGACCTAATTGTACATATATCATGGTTTAAGTATTGTCAACTAGGTTGTTTCGATGTTCATATTTGTAATGATCATGGCAGGGAAAATTAATATAAAACCGGAAGTAGTAACAACCTGACAAGTGACAAATGAGAATGATTGCAGTTTAGTGGAGAAAACTGATACTAAAACAGAACAATTCAGACTTATTGTACTACTAGTTCTAGGAGTCACTAGTTTTTGCATCTATTTTCCATAGAGAGCAAAATGAAACAGATTGCCCTTTCCACCACAATCCTACAGACCCATCTTTTTCTTCAACTCTCATTTCCCAGTGACTGTCATACTTTTTCAACAGTGCACGAGCTTGGTCCACGACATTCTCGTTGAATGCATTTTCGACAAACCCGACACCTCTCATCCTTTCTCCCCACTTCTCTTTCCTTTCGTTCATTTCAAACGTGTTGATCAGTGTCTTTGCAGCTTCACCTTCGATTAGTTTTCTTTCTTCCATTTCCCTCCCTTTAAATGCCACACTTGTTGAGTCCAAGAAACTCCACAAATAGTCTAAGCTCTGCGAAAATCCGGCATCAAAGTTGCTGCTGCTGCTGCAGTCCATGTGGTTATCACTCAAAATCACTCCTTTGGGTTCCATACTTCGCATCAGTTTCAAGAACTCTGTTCTGGTGTCTGGTTTTGTGTGGTTGAGATGGTGAAGCCTAAACTGAGCACAGACAATTAAGGTTTCGTCTGGGGATGAATTGATGACATGGGTATTTAGATTTTGCAAAGGGACGTTGTCGAGTTTGTTGATCTGTAAATTGATGTTGACATCCTTGGCGAAACGTAGAATGTTTGAGGCGAAGTTGTAACCAGGTGGACAGTTTGCAAAGGGAAGTTGATGGTTGTCAAGTGTTGGTGGGACTACCGTGAGTCGAACCAATGGCGGTGGACCCCCTGGTCGGCGACTCAGTGCTTCTAGAAGTGTGGGCCACTGGAACCCATGCGAGACTCCAATATCGAGTATGTGAAGCTTCCTGCGTGACCCATGGTCGTGCTCCGACAAGACCTGTAGGATGGCGTTGTTGGCAATGTTGAAAGGGATTGTGAACCATGGATTTATGTCATTAAAATTGATTAGAGACCGTTGGAAGAATTTTGGTGTTGCTGTGGCGAAATTGATGGCAGGGGTCAACGCCTTTGTGGGAGTGTTGGTGGATGAGGAGAGGTGGTGGAGAAGGGCTTGCAGCCCATGAGAGGCCAGCCTGTAATTAGCGTCTCCTGTTGGTGACGCCAATTCATGGAGTACGAAAAGGAGGTGTTGGACACGTGTCACGTTTCCAGAGGTGATGGCTGCAGCACACGGGTTCAGCAACTGCTCTGCCCACCTCCCATCTTTGTTGTTACCGTTAATACAGTTATCCTTCGTTGATTTGCCCGCCCCCTTTTTGTTTCCAGTTGATCTTTTGCCATGTGGAGCCGGCTGTGGCATATGGTCCTCTTGTGCTTTCCGTTTCTTTGACAAATCAGAGACCGGAACTTGTGGCTCGTTAGAGAGAATGAGGAGATCAGTAGGGGGTGTAGTAGTAGTTGTACTACTAACACTACTGGTTAAGTTGTCTACAGAGTTAGAAGTAGAAGAAGTATTATTAGCATTGATGAGGTCTTGTTCTAGCTCTTGTGTCGGGACCCACCAAGGATCATTGATTATATCATTGGATTCATACAGATCATCTAAGAGAGATGGCAGATATGGTATTGAGTCTTCTAACCAATCCAAGATGTGACCAGAGTTCAGGTCTGGATCTGGTTCTCCAAACAACATGGTTTCAGACATAGGGGTTGTAGCTGTGTTTAAGGGAAAAGAAGGTAAGAAGAGGGAGTCTTGCTTGATCATTGGATCTTAATCAAGAAAAGAAGAAAGTTGTTATCTTTGTTTGAGATTAGAGGATGCTTGAACATAAATAGAAAGAAGGGGATTGGTGTTATATTAATGGTTATGAGGTGGATGTGCTGTTTTTTGGAAGATATAATGTCCTCTTATAGGTGATTATTATCTTATTTCTTAATTAATCATTTTTTTCAATCTAAAAGACAAAATGGGAGAGTTGACAGAAAACAGAACATCTGATTTAAATATGTAACCAAGACGGCAGTCTTGTTTTCTTGTGGGATTAATTAGTAATAAAGGAGTTGTTCTTATTTGAGTTTAGTGCTTCCCGTCTTATTGGCCAATGGTACTCTGACCTTAACTTGTCGGGTTTATTATATATACACTTGGAGGTTTTTTAAACGACTTTACGCAGGAGATTAGGTCATGATGTTTGTGTCGGGAGGATTTTAAATTAAAGATTGGCCCAACATCAACATTGACTTTTTGGCCCAGAGAACTCACCCAAAAACCCCATCCCAGTTATTTGGAAAAAAAACATAAGAGGAAAAGAGGCCAACTAAGAATATTCCTTCAAATACTATTAGTTAATTAAGAACTTTTCATGCTCACGTAGGCGGACTTGCAGGCTATTTGATTCAGACATGGAATCTTGGTACTTTATTGTTTTCTTTATCCTTTTAGCCAATTGTATGAATCCATTCAGAACCAAGTTGAAAGGTTGCATAATTATGTTATCATCTCTTTGGTTATTGACTAGTGATATTGTAACAGGCTAACAGCATTGGAAAATGACTAAATTAATGTTGACATTTTCTTTGAAGAGATACGAGGAGTTTATGGAGCAACCCAAGTGCACCAAGGTTCTTCGGCTTTATGGGAGTTGGGGCAAGAAGTCTTTGTACATGGCCAATAAAGAAACTTATTCGCATGTGCTGTTGGAAGACATGGTTCGTTTCTTTTCTTCTAAGCTTGATCCATTCCTTCTTTTGAATCTTTTTTCAGAAACTCAAGTTAGGAAGTTGCATAACTCTGTATTTTTATCACATTCCTAAGGTGAAAAAAGATTTTGCAATGTAATATAACAAAAACACTACTTTCATTTTCATGCAGGACACCTCTAAACTAGGTAGCCCATATGGCAATTCGATTCGTGCAACAGAAGCTACAAGACCAAGTAAGTATTTCCACATGCGCCTCTTATAAAAAATATGGTAGCATAAAAATTGGGGCCCACAGTTTTTCGCTTAGTGCAAAGTCATTAATCAGCCAAATATCTCAAGTGTTTTAGCCATGTACGAATTATATCAACTTCCATTGTTACCATTGAAGTCACCAGGCCAAACTAAGTAGAAAATGTAGTATTAGAATGCCCTTTTCGCATTAATCCAGAAAACAATATCAAGAAACAGAAACTGGAATTGAGACAATAGCATAACATCAAACTAGCAAAAGACACTTCAGATCAACATAGTCCCGTTTACTTGGGGGTTGACTTGCATGAATCCTTGCTTGATGTCCTAAAGTTCAAAACAAACATAGAATGCCATAATCATCGGGTTAATGACAATAGTACTCTAAAACACGAAAAAGACAAGTAATTAACATAAAGAATGGCGTGCCACTTGCACATAAAAATCAACATGACTTATCCAGTTCCACCAAGAACAGACTTGAGCTTCTTCACCGTAGCATCATCAAGGAAAGTAGTCATCTCCACCAACGACGATGGCAAGTCATTTGCAAACAACGCAAAATCAGTAATTTGTAGGCCTGGAGACGCGCTACTGAAGCTCGCAAACCCAACCGCTGTAACCCCACCAGCGTTCACTTGGAAATGCAACAACCCTTGTGGGAATACCATAATATCACCCTTCTTTAAGGTCTTCACGTAAACAGTATTAGCCGAAGAGATAAAACCAGCCTTGATAGACCCTTGTGTCACCAGCAAGAGCTCCGAACCACCTGGGTGTGTGTGCATTGGAACTACTCCACCAGGGGCTATGTCCAATCGTATAATGGAGATGCCTAGCCCATTCACACCAGGAAATTGGGCAGCAAATGCTGGAGAAACGGCTGCTTTGATGATGTTGGAAGTGTTTCCTGCACCGCGTAGGCTTGTAGACACAAAGTCATCCACAGTGACTTTGGCGGCCGGCTTGCAGGAGTAACCAGCAGGGCTTTCTGGGGCTTTCAGGTCCCCAACGCAAAAGTCTTGGACTGCAGCATGAGTGGAGAAGGTGAAAAGAGAGCAAAGGATGAAGAGAATGTGAATCATTTTGTTTTTGCTTGATGGGTATTTGTGGGATATTGAAGTAATGGTTCTAAGGTAGGTTTATATAAGGAAGATATGATGAATAGGATAGCCATGCAAAGCAACCACAACCGCAAGAACTGATCATGTAAAAAGGCAAAAAGCAAGCTGGATTGGTAGTGACCTCCATGTTCCTAAGAAGATGATACAACATATTTGACCTTTTTGGTCACGAGAATTAGTGGAGAAAAGGCTGATATCGACATTGATTTTCCAATGATTGATAAATTCTTTTATTTCTTTTAACCAATTAGTTTATGGGAAGGATTAGGATTGGTATGAGCAACTAAGAATGAATATGGAAGCCTTAGGCATTTATGAGGACATGATATCTGATAGGATCTACTCACAGAGCTTATTCAATCAGCTATGCATGACTGTTGGGGGGTAGTGGCTTTTTGATATAGAAAGTGGCTTATTCAATAAGCTTGTAGGGGGGAGCTTTATGCAGAAAGTCAAGTTTTTTCTAAACCTGACCCTCCCGATTAAAAAATACGCTCCTTCCGTCTTTGAAAAAACTCTCCCGGACAAAAATCTTCCCAACTAATAGAAACAGATTAATCCACACATACAACTTTATCCATACGGGCAGACTAGGGGTAGTGACATGTAGTTAGTTTAAATGGAAGGAGGGGAGCTCGAGGGTAGATGCCTAGATGGTTGGGTAAGGTGACGAATGAGGAGATAGGCTACTTGAGTCATAAGATAGACTAGACGGATTACCTTCGCTATGTTCCGTTGTACCTACTTTTGATTATATGATTAGACAAAGAATCATGAGAGAAGAAGAGCTAAGGTGAGAAGGTAAGAAGGGATATGGACCCTTGATCACTATTAATCTCACCCCACCCCATGAATCACGCTTGAAAGGGAATTCATCAGGTGCATCTCAGTGCATCTCATCCTAATGTGCCTCCAAGGGTGGAGATCCCTTCTTACCCTTCTCACCAGAACCTAACCTAACCCTAACCCTGTATGATTATATGGTGCTGCTCACTTTTATTTAGCTTGGTCTTCTTTTCAATTTCATCTCTAAGCCTTAATCTTCTTTCCTTTTTTGAATCTCTCGTTTTTCTTCAAATTGTTCAAACTTTTTTTTTCTCATTTTTTGCAAACCGGAAATTTCACGAAAATAGTTATTTTACTAATCCACAATACCCAACTCTAGGTGGAATATCATATACCAGACTTATTTGGTTTAGGGACCGTTTACCAAATACTTACCCGGGTAGGCGCTTACCAAGTCACATTACCTACCGGATTGATATGGCAAGGACCAAAAATCTTACCCGATAAGAGCGAAAGAGCAAATGCAATGAACGTGAGTCTTACCCCGGTAAGTTAGGGCGACGACTCTTACCACGGTTAGCGCTTACCGGGTGAATTGTTGCATACGAAACCAATTTGGCGGACTAAAATCTTACCCGGTAAGTAAGTGAATTGTTGCATACGAAACCAACGTGAGTCTTGCCCTTTTTTACAATCCGAAAAACGGTATAATTAGGCATAGTTAGAGGGGGTGTTTTCATAGGCGGACCTAGTGTAGAGCATACGGTGGCACGTGCCACCGTATCGTTTGTCAGGCGAAGGGTAAAATTTTGTACCTGTATGAAGAGTGCAACCGTATCAAAAAAACTCTTAAAATCAACTAAAAATCCCAAAAAAAACTCTTAAAATCAACCAAAAATCCCAAAAAAAACTCTTAAAATCAACCAAAAAACCCCGAAAAATTCTCTCGAAATTGATTTTTTTTAAAAGCTCCTCGAAATCGAGAAAAAAATTAAAAAAAAATCTCAAAGCAGTGGAATTAGGCTAAAACAACATCGGGCGATGTGAAAAAAATTTAGGTTCGTCAAAGGTGCCACCGTAAGAAAAAAATTTTGGGTCCGCCTCTGGGTGTTTTGCCATCAAAGAGATGAGCTAAGTGTAGTTGGAAGAAGGTAATGAATTGGTGAATAATGCCAAAACTCTAGCTATTATATACTTTCACACACTCCATTTTAGTGAGTAAGGATACCGAAAATTTTGTGGGTTAACTCAACTGACAATAATGTGCCCTTGACGATTTTCTTTCTGCAAGGCCATTGAGGATTTTTCAAACAGTTATCTAAATCTTGATATTAGTTAAGATACGTACAAACTGACCCGGACATCCATAAGACCATCTTCAATGGGGTCACTAAATCTTACATTAAACACTAAATTTGGTGTAAATGACACTATTAACATCTCCAATGGGGTCTCTATTTTCCACACTAAATTTAGTGTAATGAATAGTATTACACTATATTTGGTGTAACACTATTCATTTACACTACTTTTTATATCACTTTAAAAAAATAGTGTTACCTATTGAAGAAGATTTGCTATTAACACTAAAATTTACACTACTTTTTACATTATTTTTGAAATTTGGTGTAAAATATAGTGTGACCCATCAGAGATGCCCTAATTAAAATAAAAACAACACGAAAAATGTAACATAATTCTGGTGGGAATTAAAAATAGGCGAATATTTACATCATATCGTAGGTTCAGGGAGATGATGTATTGATGTGGTCCAAGAGAGCACATGGCATTGGAGACTTGGAGTTAGCAAATTGCATAAAACGACACCGTCAGACAGCTAGGTATGAGATAAACGATTCTTCTCCTACTTTTATGGTTGGCCGTTGCGACTTCTCTTCTGGGTAAGGTGTATTCTGATTGGCTAAGAAAAACCCAAATGGACCCCTATTTTATCTTCTCCCCATACGTGTTTCTTACTTAATAATTTCTTAACAAAGATTCCAAGAGCATCTCCATCTCCAGCAGCATTGCTAAAATAGAAAAAAAAATGGGTTTTTGTTTGCTATTTTTCTCCAACAGCATTGCTATCTTGTTTGCTAAAATAAAGATTTATGGAAAAATCTCTAAATATAGAGAACTCTCTATAATTCTCTAAATAGGAGAGAGAAAATAATTATTTTATTCAACCCACCAATAACATAAATATTTTGTCATTTTATATTAAGTTTTTCTTTTAAAGTGTATTGGGAATATAAATTAGAGAATATTATATTAATATAATTTGTGTTAAAATCTCTAAAATAGCAAAGCTGTTGGAGATAAATGTAATTTTTTTTAGAGATTTTAACATTTGATTCTCTATTTTAGAAAAATTATAAAAAACCTGATGGAGATGCTCTAACTCAGGATTTATAGAGGACCCAACTAACGACATATTCTTTGTTTGTATTCCTGTTTGTTTTCAATCATAACAACCATGCAAATTTTGTTGCTAATATTTGTTTATAGGTTTGAATATTTTATTATGAGGTTTTAAATTAGAATATGGTCATTTATAATGATCATTAAGTATCCATGGTTAGAATGGTTAAAGCACCCAACTCATAATTGGTAATTTCGTAGGTTCAATGAAATCTCATCATATCCAAACCTAACGAATTGATGTGGTATATTCATATCATGCTATATGATCAGTAAAAATTAGTAACCTAGCGAATAAGGAGGTGGACATCTTTAGAGAAAGGGTTCAATCTTATAAACAATCAGTTGACTCGAACTCATTATTATATAACAAGTAAATTTGAATTCCGGTTTTCTTGCTTGAAGCTCGATGATTTTCTAAACAAATTTAGGTGGCGTTTGGTTCGTTGAAATCAGACGGAATTTGAAGGGATTGGAATGGTCAATTCCATTGACTAAATTTCATTTATGCGTTTGGTTCATCTTTTGAGTTTTCAAAAGGAATTCGAATTCCACAAATGATGGAATGTAAATTCCTTAGGTTCTAGCAAAGAATTTTAATTCCTTTCCACTATGTTTTAAGAAAAAAAATTATTATACTCTTTATATTACTCCATTCTATTATATTCCACCACGATGGATGTTACCACCGTGGTCCCCGCCACCATCTGTCACCGCCCCCACCTGTTGTCGCTGCCGCTACCACCACTAGTTGTCATCACCACCATTAGTCACTTCCATCACCACCTGTCCTTGTCGTCGTCGCCGCCACCACAGTCCACACTCATCACCACCAGTCCACCACCACCACCACCCTCGTCGTCGCTGCCACCAGCACCCCTACCAACAACACTTTCCATCACCGTTGCTGCCACCACCACCACCAGTCGTTGTCAACGCCACCACCACTATTCGCCATCACCACATGTCGTCGTCGTCGCCACCACCACCACCGTCATTGTCACCACAACCATTGACTCCACCATCGCCTCCATCCCACCACCAATATAACATTCTTGAACGAAATAGACAGATTCAAATTCTTTTGAAATATTTCATTCCAATTGCTGCCAACCAAACACATGGTTAAACATGGTTAAGCATGATTAAATTTCATTCCAGTTTCTTTAGATTCCAATTCCCTTGGTAAATTCCAATTCCGGTAGATTTCATTTCATGAACCAAACACCACCTTAGAGTTTAGATTATGGATGTATATATATATATAGATAATAATTAGAGGAAAAACATGAAATCCGACCTGCGATAGAATGTGGGAACAACCCTATAAATGGGTTAGAGCATCTGCAATAGGTATGGTATAAATAGAAATTTTGGTGATTTAAAAGATTGTGCTCCAACAGCTATGATATATTGTATATGATAAAATAAAATAGGAAAAAAAGAATATAAAAATCAATATTTAAAGAAATCTCTAAAACTTTATATATTAGAGAGAAATAGTATTTTATATTTTTTCCACCAATAAAAATTATTAAAAATAAATGTTTAGGTGAGAGAAATAATATATTATTAAATATTTTAATAGTATAATTAATCCTAAAATTTCTAAAGTTTTTTTAAAAAAAAATGAACTTTTAATATTCTATTTAAGAAAAATTATCTCTTACAATCCAGAACCAATTCAATTAAAATAGTCGTATAACACCCTTTTTAATTTGTATTTTTTTTAAAAGTTTAACCATTTTATCTAAATCAGCTGTTGCGTTAAACCAATGTCATATCAACACATAGAAGGTTAAAGGTTTCTAGGTCATTCTGTTTTAAAAAATATGGAAAATAAAATAAATTGCTATATTACATTAACAAAAAGTAAAAAAAATACAATTTATAGAAGAAAAATAGACCTAAATTAGGTACATTTTTTATAGGAAAAGAGAAATAGAACAACAGTAAATAGAGAGAATGAAGTTGTAATTCTTATTAATTATAAGCCCTTTAAATAGGGATGAGATACAAGTATATAACTACGAGAGATATAAAATCTAAACTATCTCTAATGTGTTTATCTCTATCTATATGACTATATCGTCATATTCTTTAGATGATGACACACTTATCCTACAACACATTGTAATATATTAACCCAATTATTTTTCATGAGTAAAACTTCGAGCAGGCAAGAGGGCCCAACTATTACTTCGAAGTGAGCCCAATTAGGCCTACCTCCAGAGCCCAGCCTCTATCCAATTGATGAGTCGAACAAATCATAAAAACAAACCATTAACTTTTTAATATTTTTCTGTCTTTTATATATAAATAATAATAATATTGTCTTATTTTACTTATTTATTGTTATTGTTATTATGATATGTCCACATACTAGGCCTTAGTCGACATCGGCTTAAGATCCATGGCCCCACCAATGTTTGTACTTTGTAGTAGTCGATTGGTATAGCTATTTATTTGTGAAATCATGCTATATGTTGGGAGTTTTTATCAAGGTTCTAAATGGCGTGAGGCGTGGCGTGGCAAGCCTCAAACCTTAGGAGCCATGGCGCTTTCAAGGCGTGACTTATGACGTTAAATTTCTAATTCGTATATAATATAAAAACATATGTTTTATAGTGTTACTCAATGAGTCAATAGTAATAAGCAAGGTAAATTAGGTTATATATTAAAAACTTGCAAATAAGACATTAAAAACGTAAAGAAAAATCAAATATCACATTATGAAAAATGTGCATTAGGCCATGGCGTGCCACGAGCTTAACGTGGCGTGAGACACAACTCACACAAGTCTTGGTGTCATGGCGCGCCATGGCGGCTGTGCGGCAAGTTTTTTAGGACAATGGTTTTTATGGGTTTTTTAGTTTAACCGTTTTTATCAAAGACTTCCTTTAAAATGGAAAAAAAAATGAAAAAAGTCTACAAATTTAACAAATCCTTCAAAATTAAGGGAAAGAAAAGAAAATTAATTTTTTTAATATATATTAATAAAAGAAAAAACTCCATTACTTGCCAAAAAGAAACTGAAGAAGAGGAATAGATACTTTGTAGTTCCCAAAATTCATCAAGTTGCCATAAAAACATGTAGGATCTTAGCTACACATCTCTTTTTTTAAATTTGGTGATTTCTCGTTTCTTTTTCCTATTTTTCTCTATTTTAGAGGAGAGATTAGCATAACTATTGGAGCAAACTTTTCCCAGATCTTCAAATTTTCTAAAATAGCATAGTTGTTCGAAATGTTATCTGAACTTACTTTGTGTAAGGCAAAGACAAGGCAAATCATAGGAGCTTGATTTTTAGTGTTAGGCCACCCGTACCGCCCTCGGGTACGGGATCGGGTTCAGCGGGTGTGGCAATCGGGTTAGCAAGGGTTCAGCGGGTAGGGGGGGATCGGGTACGGGATCGGGTTCGCGGTATCGGGTTCGTGAACCCAATGGAACCCGAGGAAGCTGTGAGAGGTGGCGAAGAGGGTGGGTTCAGCGTTAGTTTTTGGGATTACAGAATAACAATAATACTTGGATAATTTCTAGGATCGTGATTGAATCACTTTCCGAAATCTGTAATTCGTCCCTATTGCTTGGGGATACACGAATTCAGAAGTGGGATAATCCAAGAAATCAGATTCGGATTACAAGCCTAATCCAAATCCACAAACACAGAATACCTTGCGATGGATTGCGTTTTTCAGAGACAGAGAATTGCAGAGAAGAAATCGGTTTTCTTCTTTCTTCTGCTTTGTTTATGTTCAGAAAATCGGATATATATATGAAGAAGATGGCGGTTATAAATGAACCGACGCCACCTTTCGTAAAGGGTGTAACCCTTAGGTTTTCGCGGGAAATATTTCGTCTGCCCCTTGGACCCCGCTAGGGGCGCTGCCCCTAGACCCCGCCAGGGGCGCTGCCCCCGGACCCCCCGATTTCCCGAGTCCACATTTAACTATCCGAGTGTGCACCCCGCACCTCCAGGCTCGGAATGTAAACTGAACTCAGTCTGTCTCGATATTAAACACGACTACACTAAAATCACCAACATTCAGCGGGTAGGGTGGGTAGGCGGTACTCCACTTTAGGGTAAGGAGGGTAGGAAAGAGAAAAGCTGATGTGGCTCTGAGGTGGCAAGTGGGTTCAGTGGGTTCATTGGGTAGCGGTACTCATGGTCTTATGTCAAACATGCACATACCTAATTGTCATATCTGTATTAAAAAACTAACTATAATTGATAAAAGATTTCAAGTTCCTACATCGAAAGTATGTTTTGTTAGTTTGAAAATAGTCGAACAACAATGAAAACCACCACCGTCAATAATAAAAAAAGTTCATATTTTATAGTTTTCCTTTTGCTATATGAGAACCAGAACCAACTTAAGTTGTTTCAAGGCTCACTTAGATAAACCACTCGGGTTCTAGCGACAAATTAAGCCTCATGGGGATCTATTGGAAGTCTCGTCTTCTCTAGGATTGAATCCAGGCGAGACGCCTCCTTGTGGCCATAGAAGTTTTCCTACGATGACTCCTGACCACGTCCGGGGGATTAGTAAGTGGGCGTAAGCTGACCCAGATACCCAGGCCAGGGGGCGGATTTAATGTATAAATAGGGGGGGTTTAAAGAAAAAAAACAAGGTAAATTTCTTACTTAAAAACATAAATTTTTAAAATTTCTATCCTAGTTCCCCCGGTAATTTCTCGTGTGGGCCCCATTAACCAGAAAAACGTGTATTGAAATCAATCAAAAAAACAAAAAAACTCTTGAAATAAAAAAAACAAAAAACTTCCTCAAAATTTACAACAAAGAAAACTTAAAAATCCTTTGAAATCAACCAATTTTTTTTAAATTCCCTCAAAACTGTAGATTTAGGCTAAAAATATATCGGACAACTTTACGGGCATTTAATCTACCTTAAAGGTGTCCCCACTAGAAAAAAAAAATCTTGCATCCGCCACTGCAGATACCCATGGCTTTTAAAAAGAAATAGCTCATTTAGATATCACCCATGATTCTAGAATTGCCGAGACACCGCATTATTACCAACCGGGCTTTAACTCCTTAATTGTTTAGAAGATTAATAATTAAGGTACAACTAATCTCAACATCTAACTATCTTCATCTAGCGACTAGACGACTAATAGTTATAAGCTCTACAGGAACGAACACATACATGCAGTTGAAAAACATGACCCATGGTAACATATCTAAACTTAGATCTCCACATACTTCCCATCATAACTTCATGTAGAGTATTTAGAGGACTAGCCACAAGCCCACAACAATCTTGTCTTTTAGGGTGCGTTTGGTACGCACACAGGATAGAAGTATATAACAGGACAGGATGGGACAGAAGAGGACAGAACAGTTGTTCAACGTTTGGTAGATAGAACTGGACAGAACAGAACAGAACATATAACATTAGATAAAATTTAATAAATAAAATTTAAAGAATGAGTAAAATATAAAATAGAACGTGTATTTGATGTTTTAGAATAGAATTAGATTTTATTTTGAGGTTATATTGGTAAAACATAAGCATGTTCCACCTTGTTCCATGGGGTAGGGGTGGAACAGGCTTGTTCCACTTTGTTCCACATAAAAGTCCTGCCAAACATGGGACAGTGATTCATGTTCTGTTATGTCATGTCCAATGTACCAAACGCATCCTTATGGATTATGGGTGAATTCACATAAACAAGTATTTTTATTCTTTAGGGTAGAGATCAGGTATGCGTACATCTTATCTTCATATACCGCATCCAAGTGGGATATAATGGGATCGTTTGGTTGGTTTGGGTAAATAAAAACCACCTGATACTCCTTTTTTCCATTTTAGATTAATTCATGATTAGTGAAAAATCTAATAAGCGGTAGATTACTAGATTATATGTCTGTAACTATCCATTACTATTGCGACACTGTGATCAGTAGGATAAATTAACGTGTCTCACGGTGGTCTAAACCCAACTCATGTCATTTTTGGTGCATCATATAATTCTACTTGTTGCAATTAAATACATTTAATATGGCACCTTTTAATACCATCAAAGTATACCAAGGGGTGCTATGATGGTATGATTCATCTTTATCATATGTCATCATTTCACCTAATCTCTAAATAAAACATCAGTCTAACCTAATCATTTGGTGGCATACTCTTGTTTGCACTTTTATCAGAAAAAACAAAATCAAATGGCTCCTACTGCTACAACTAGTATGAATATTATTGTTAAAACCTGATCTTTATGGGCTGCTTACCAAATGTTTAGTCACCGCCGTCATTTATCTTATTGGACAACATTCTTGGCCATTAAAACGGATTGTTGGTAAACGTTTTTTTACCAAGTAAGCATTTACTTTGTAAGAGTCTACTCCCTCACTTACCGGGTAAGATTCTTGGTCTTTGTTATACCTCTTACCGGGTAAGATTTTTGGTCTTTGCTATACCTCTTACTGGGTAAGATTCTTGGTCCTTGTCATGCTAACCGGTAAGGTAAGGTGCACATGAACGGCCCCTAATGTATGCAGCCAACTGCAACAACACCAGGAGAAAAGGCTTAGTAATGACTATTTGATAAGTTATCTTAAGCAACTCCGGGTTAATTATATTATCACAAGAAACAGAACCGTATAAAACGAAATCATAAAGTTGACACCAATACGTTATGCTTCATCTGTCTCGAAGCTAATACGATGATCTAACGAAGGTGGTTGACTATTGATGAAATATCTAAAATACCCTTAAATAAAAGGGCTTTTTCTGTTTTTCTTCAACGTTAATTGCTCATCTTGTGGATTCCTTTGGAGGAGAGTCTTCACGAAAAGGGAAAATGTTGTGTTTATATATATATATAGAGAGAGAGAGAGAGAGAGAGAAAGAGAGAGAGAGACGCATAATCATTTACAAGCCCAATAAAAGTACAAACTTACAAACCAGTTTTCATGTGTTGTGAAAATGCAATGATCCTACAGTGTTGTTTCATATGTGAAACGTTCATGATTTTTTTGTGTGGGGAAAAAAAAGTCATGAACGTTTCACTAACAACGATGTATAAAAACTGGATTTTCACACGTGTTATTTCATATATGAAACAACTAATGAAAAATAGTTTATTAGTTTGTACTTTGTACGAATTATTAGGTTTGTACAAGAAGGGAAGTCTCTCTATATAAATACATATATATGTGTGTGTGTGTGTGTCCGGTTAGTAGAGCTTTCTGAAATCTACCCAAAGATTCCCATCTAAATAATCTCTTAGCATAGAAAACGTATGCAGTCACTCACTTATGTGAGTGTTCTACCAAGAAACATAGCTATCTCTCTCTAGCCAATGGAATCGAAGACAAAGAAAGAAATCAACAGAGGAGCATGGACAGCAGAAGAAGATGAAAAGCTAGCTGAATCTATACAGATACTTGGTCCTAAAAAGTGGACAGCCATTGCAGCTAAAGCAGGTACATTTTTATAAAAACTAAAAAAATATTTAAAACCATACATGTGGTTAAATTATGATCAGGTTTGCAGAGGTGTGGCAAGAGTTGTAGGCTAAGATGGCTAAACTACTTGAGACCAAACATCAAGAGAGGAAACATATCAGACCAAGAAGAGGACTTGATTATTAGGCTTCATAAACTTTTAGGAAACAGGTTCCCATGCATGTTTTCTTTCTTCATCATCAAAATTGTGTCACCAGAATCAAAAGGGCAATTTTAATAAATTTCAAAATCACAACTACACAATAGGTTCAAGTTTGAATCCTATTCCTACATGAGACCAGCTTGAACCCCTCCGCTAGCCTCAGCTGTTGAGTCAGCTCTGAAATGGTGGTTCCTAGCGGGCGGGTTCCATGTGGGGCTAGTAATCAACCTTTTGCTCAAGTTTCAAAGGATCGTGTGAGAAGTGGATTTGAACCGTTGATCTCTTTTAATCTCAAGCCCTCCCATGAATTGCGGCTTAGAAGGGAATTGATCCGGTCTCGGTGCATCTCATCCTAATGCGCATCAATTTCTCATCCAACGGTTGATAACCACTTCTAACGCTTCTCACCATTAACTCAACTTCTCACCGGAACCCAACCCTTCTATTTTAAGAAATAATGATGGTTCTTGTTCTCTAAATATGATTATTAGGTGGTCACTGATCGCGGGAAGATTACCAGGTCGAACTGATAATGAGATCAAGAACTACTGGAATTCCCATTTAAGCAAAAAGAAGGAAATGGTGGAGGAACAAACGGGTCGTTATTCAACAAGGGAGGGCTCCAAACTAGCTGAGATGAAAGAAGAGGATGTCACGGCCATAGATGAACATGGGGTTGAATGCTCGAAGGTCAACTTTAACGTTGAAGAGTTTTTTGATTTCTCAAATGAGGACCCCACAACTTTGGATTGGGTTAACAGGTACCTTGCTGGTACTGATACTGTATTTCTCTCATGAACTTTCACTTCTTAACTCAGTTTGCATCATCTAGTTCAGCAAATAGAATAAATAATTGCATGCATATTTTAGATTTCTGAGTTCTCCTGATGCTTCTATCTATAAAACGGTAAATTACTTAGATCTATTATGAACGGTTCTTCTATACAGCCGCTGTAATTTATCCTATGTGCAAGATATATAGAAAGATTCAGATTTCAGACTTCAAAATAAGGCAACATGATATGAGGGGCCGTTTGGTTGGCGAAATTCAAAGGAATTTGATAGAATTGGAATGACAAATTCCTTTGACCAAATTCCAATTCCTTAGCTTGGTTCAATTCTTGAAATGGATGGAATCCATTGAATTCCACAAATCAATGAATTCATCATTCCTTGACCTAATGAAAGGAATTGAATTCCATCTTTTTGCATTCATTTTAACCAACGCCGACCACCCCCTGCCCCACCATGACCATGCAACTATTGTCACTATCACGCCCCATCCCCACCCCACCCACCTTGCTGCCACCCCCACTGACGCAGTAAGATTATGCGCGGAACGGATCGACAATCGTCAAATCCAAATAATGGATGAATCTACAAGCGTAGAACTCATAAACAATGAGAAAACTCTCAAACTTAGAGATGAAACTCTAAAAAGGTTTATTGATCAATAATAATTCATATTCTAATAACAATGAAACCTAATAGTCCTATTTATACTAAACTAATTAAGATAACTATTCAAACTAATCTTAATCCTAAACCAACTAGGAAAGTAATTAAATAATTAATAAAAGAAACTAAATAATAATCCTAATAATGCTAATTATCCTAAAGATAAATCCTTATTAGAAACTAATTCTTTAAAGCAAATCTGATATGAGAAAGAGCTGAAGGACGAAAGACCAGGGGGTTGCGCGGCTTGTGCCGCGACTTCAAGTCGCGTAGCATGTCGCGTAAGCCTCTGTTTGATCTTCCTTCGATGCCAAATTCCGGTCCTTTTTCTTGTTTTCCAAAGATAGAAGAAACATGTTAATAACCCATGAATACTCACTGTATCACCCACCCTATCCTACTACCCACCTTTCACCCCTGCCCACCCTCACCCCACCCCTGCCAACCCCCTCCTGCTGCCACCCCCATCCAGCCGTGCCCCTTACCCCCACCCCGCCCCCATCCTTGCCACACCCACCCTTTCTGCCCCCGCCCTCCCCCCAAAACAAAGATGAAGATTCCAATTATTTTTAGAGACTCCATTCCAATTCCATCCAACCAAACGCAATCAAAGTGCGTGGTCAAATTCCATTCCAATTCCTTCAAAGTCAAATTCCTTTGATGGATTCCAATTCCAACCAATTCCATTTTGCGAACCAAACGCCCCAGTGATAGAACCAAACAGACCCAACAAATCCCACACATATATGGTTTGGCGGTTAAGAATTAAGATGTATGCAGACCTTACCTCTATCTGGTGTTTTCGTGAAGCCTCGGCCTGCAAAACTAATAAATAAAAGAACAAGCAAACAGAATGCATCAGGGCACAAATAAGGGAAATAAGTTACACAAACAAGGGAACAGGAAACACAAAGCACGGTACATAGGGGTGCTTTATTTCTTTATATCTATGTAAGTATGAAAAAGAACGAAAATCACATATCTTACTGATATACAATATGAATACATGTACAAATCAAGCATTAGCTTAATTAGAAAGAAAGAAAACATGAGAAATGAAAGAATCTACAGCAATTAAAGTGAGAATGGAAATAGTTTCCTAAAACATAACAAGAAGCTAAACATCCTTTATTGATTTCATCATGAAAGGAACCAACTAACACATTATAAATCAAATAATTCCGACCTCAAGTCAATTCGGTTCTTTGTTTTTATGCCAGCAGAACTGTGTGAGCAACGAAAACTTGGATTTGAGGAGCCATTGAGATCCTTGAAGTCGTTCCTATGCTTGCTCCATCAATCTCGTAAACTGGTCTTTCCAGTTCAGAACCTTTTCTTCGCCATTAACAACCTGTAAAACATCACCAAAGTGGTATCCAAATTTCAGAAGAAATAGTGATGACAGTTGAGCAATTACGATAAAAGTTTCTATGAGTTATCATTTTCTTTCTAGTTTTCTTCATATAATCAGCCAGTCTCGTTGATGATATTAAGAAAATATCGTAGATTCATGATATTAAGAATCCTAGCATTGACCGGGGATGTAGGAAACTGTTCAAATACGAAACTACCCTCTGTGTAACTGATTTTTCATTTTTTTCATTTCTTTCATTTCTTGGCTCTATTTTTGTGATTTCATTCCTAACACCAACACCAAATGATGCTTAATCTAGAGGGCACTCGCTTTCAACTTGAATTCAAGCACAGACTGGTAGTGCTATTTTCATTTCTTTATTTGCATATTATGGAAGCCTGATGAAGATCAGGTTTATTGCCAAGCTTTAGATAGCCTTTGGTACGCATACAGAACAGAACATGGGGGCAGGACTGGACAGGACAAGTCGTCTGTTTGGTGTTTGGTACAACTAAAACCGGACAGGACTGGACAAGTTGCTCTTAAAAAGTTGTTTGATGATTTTATATATAATATGGTAGTTATAAATGACACAAATCAAGTAAATATTTACAATTTTCATATAAATAAATACATACATATATAGGGTCAGGTTCAAAGAAAAACCTCAAAAAAATGGAAAACTGAGGAACACCCCGGTAGCCCTTCATCTCGACGGTTATGCATCAATTTTCTGTAACATGCACACGTGCATATGTACAATGCACATGTGCATAAAAACCAAAAAACAACTTAATTTACTTGTATGCACAAGAGCATACCGTCCAAATGAAGGGCTACCCGGTGTTCCTCAGTTTTCCATTTATTTGAAGTTTTCCCCTTAACCTCCCTCTACATATATAATAGTACCAAATTTGAATGAAGAATTTGATATAATTTATAGTAGTTCGAAAAAACCTGGTTTGTACAAAGGAAACCCGTGTTTTATGAATTGGCAGAGGCAGCGGTGGAGGTTGTGTTTGGTACAAATATAGACACCGATCATTCTGAGAAAACAAAACGAAATAAGAAGGTAGCTTTGACCAACCTCAAATACCAATCCTCTTTCTGGCACAACATCAAGAGCTTCAATGCATATGAATGCAGCATCTTCCTTGCTAAGACTTCCATTTGCTGTACAGCCCTGTTATCTCGGATATTAAACCAATCTCCACGTAAAAATTCCTTTTTTGAGACTATACAACAAGAAAATACCTTTTCGAAACTGAAACCTGGTTTGCCCCCACGATCATTTGTTAGCAACCCGGTTCTGATTATAGTGTACGGAATTCCTGAGGCAACTACCACGGATTCATCTTGCTCTGCTAGCTTTCTTGCATTACTATTCATGATTGCTTGAACACCACTACTACCTCTATAAACAGACAACTGCAACGTCGTCATATCAACATATCCAATAGACATGACACATAGACAGGGGCGGACCCACTATGGTGCATACGGTGGCACGGGACACGACTTCGTTCCTCCGTCATAGTGTCAAATTTTTTAGGGTCGTGAAAGGTGTCACCGAATTATTTTTGGATGCAACTGTATATTCCTTGATACTACAATAACAACACAATTTTTTCTTGGTAGAGTTGGTTTGCACAGTCTTTTATCCCCTTCCAGACGTGGGTTTGAATCCCATTTGTGTCACTTTCTTAATGTTATAGAGGGAGGTTCAAGGAAAACCTAAAAAAAATAGAAAACTCAGGAACACCCTGGTAGCCCTTCATCTGGACGGTATACACTTGTGCATACAAGTAAATTAAGTTGCTTTATGCTCGTGTGCATGTTATAAATTCGTCCGGATGAAGGGCTACCAGGGTGTTCCTCAGTTTTCTATTTTTTTGAGGTTTTCCCCTGAACCTGACCCTAGTTTTTAATTTCAGTTTTATTATGTTTCTGAAAAGTTTTGGGATTAAAAAACTCAAAACACATGACCTCACATACAAAAAGCAAGGAACTAACACAAACAGACCAATGATGATTTTGTAAAAAAAAAATTATAGGTCCGCCTCTGCCCATATAGGCAACTTGCAAAGTGCAAACAACAATGACAAGGAGATAAAGAGTACCAAAGATAATATAACCACATGTTGTACCCCCTTCAAGCTCTCAACTTTAGATAGAAAACCTTCCTACAAAGAAACATATACCGCATTTAACCTACATAAATGCGTATATAAGTCGAGGATAAAAGAAGAAAAAAAACTGGATTCTAGAAGAAGAAAAAAAACATACATTGGGACAAATTATTGCACGAACGCCTCTCAAAGACTTCTTTAAAAATGAAGAATCCTTTGGATCTCCGGTTATTGGCTTCAAGATAACCAAGATCAAATATTAGGGGAAGTATTCAATCAAAAGAAAATAACATAAATCACATTTGAGAAAGTAAATCTACTAACCTCAACATAAGTTCCAAATGATTCCATTGCTGCACGTTTGTCCTTCACCAGTGCTTTAACTCTAATCCGTTTGATTATTAAGGACAGTATAACTGTCTGCAAAGGTTAAACAGTATAACAAAGGAGGGTTATGAGGGGCGGACCCAGGATTTTTCCCGAGCGGGTGCACCTTTAAATTTGCTCAATGTGTTTTTAGCCGAATTCCACCTTCAAGCGATTTTTTAAGTTTTTTGGTTGATTTTCAAGTGATTTTTTTGGTTTTTTGTTGATTTCGAGAGAAATTTTCAATTCTTTTGCCTTTTTTTGTAGCAACTAAAAATTAAAATATAGAAGACTTAAATTTGTTGTCAACAAGGTTAGAACCCATGACCTACAGGAAGAGAATTAGCACCCCAACCATGCCACCAACCTCACGCTTTCGTTCTAGTTATGTTTGAAAAAAAAATAAGAGAGCACACTTAAAAATTAAGCGGGTGCGCAGATGCAACTGGCAAAAAAATTCCCCTACAACAGGACGATCGAGCAGGTGCCCGTGCACCCCCACCTATGTGTGTAGGTCCACCCATGGTTATGGATAATGTAATTGAAAGACGGGAAGCACGAAGTGAAAAATGGATCTTGGGTAAGAGGTGGTGCTGAAAGTCTGAATTCTTATTTCACTTTTGATTGATAAGAGGTGGTGGTGAAGTTTGAAATCAAAACCAATAAAACTGTTTGTTTTTTTAACCTGATAAATGTCTTAATCTGTGTAGTTATCTATTTTACCCTACAGCATGTTAGCAGAAAAAGGGAACCAGGGTCATCACAAACCTGACCAATCTCATTATCGCCATCAGTTACCAAAACTGCATCCCTAACTTCATCTTCTTCTGTATTCCAAAAGCAAAGCCAATTGTTCAGCAAACAAATGAAAGAAAACAAGCAAAAATAATTTATTCAGCAGCTCATTAGATTACTTGAAGATTCATCGGCTTCCTCCAAAATGGATCCATCTTCTGTGTTAAGATCAGGTGCCCCATACCATTTCCTCAACTTCGGGCCCCCTACACCATGAAATACAAACTCAAATATGTACCGATTTGATGCCAGAAAATTGAAATTGAAATTGAAATGTTAACCGAATTGATGCCAACAAAATAAAATTGAAACGTAAACCGAGTTGAAGCCAATTTCATGATTAGCCAAACCACTATAATCATAATACATAACCCTACTGCAAGTCTGCAATCAATTCATTGGTAGAATTGGGACGAAATGCATGAATGATACCTTCGATATAGTCAAGAATCACGTCGAAGAAACCCGGTTTTCCCTTTTTGGATGAAGAACATACGACGGAGCGCTTTTTGGCGTTGCAGATGGAAGAAAGAGATGAATAGGGTTTCGAATTTGTAACAGAATTGTCGTGGGAGTAATGTAAGAGTGTGTATTGAGATATTGATGAAGGAAGAAGAACTCCCGCCATTGACGAGAGAATTCAATCACCAGCTTGTTATCACTTCTTTCATCCATCCGTTTTCTGGATATTCCGCGAAACCGTGCCTGGGGCTGGGGTCCTCCGACTCCGAGTCACGAATCAGACCCATGAATTACAACTAATTACAGAAATGGCCCCTAAACAAATTTTTTTTTTTGGAAAGGGTATCCCTGGCACAGTCTGGACTAATCTCTGACAATTTTAAAACTTAAAGATGTCTTATCAAAGTTAAGGACGCCTGGGATCGAACCCTGGGTCAAATGGGATATTCCACCACATCACCCATAGCGATCAACCACTGCGCTACAACCTGATAGACGCCCCTAAACAATTTTACCATCCACAATTTTTCGTATATTGTGTAACGACGTTATACATTTAACGATACTAGTGTTTGGTGCTTTAGTAATCGTGTCGCTGATAAGTAGGGGCTCTTTTGTTGGCTTTTTTATTAAGTTTTATATGGGTAAAGTCATTTGGGAGAATTAATATGTTTGTCTATATTGAATATGTATTTGGGAGGTTTTTCCCATTAATGGAAGGGATGTAGTTTTTCAACGGGAGGGGTAGGTTTGGAAAAAAAAACTTTGTTTTCTATATAAAACTCATTCCTATAAATTTTCTGAATATGCCACTTTCTATATCATTAAACCACTATCAAACAGTCATGTGTTGATTAAATAAGCTTTGAGTCACATTAAACTGGTAACAAATAAGCCCTGAATCTAGAACTAAGTTATATATAGCTCGGATTGTAACACACGTAATTTCGCTAATATTTATAAAATAAATTTCAAAAAACGGTTGACGAAGTGCCGATGAAACTGTCGTAAAAATGATCGAGGACGATCGGGATAACGGTCGAGGAACTGTCGGTACAGTTAGAGCTATAGAGCCCCGGCGACAGTGCCCAATGACACTTGCATGTCAACGTCGCAGGAGGAGCACCAGATTCCGTACACCACCGAGCGACAATGTCGGGCAATTGTGCTATGAGCGATGTCGCATGGCAAAGTCACAAGCAGCGGCCAACGCCTTAAATCCGATTTGTGGGTTGTTTTCTTCATTTGGTCATAACTTTCTCATATCTAACCCACTCGAGATGATTTCAGAGGCTATGGATTCATATTTCGAAGCTTTTCAAGGTGGGAAGAAAAAAGGATGAAGGTTTCCTTGAAGATTTTGGGTCCCTAGAAGTCGAAAGGTAAGCCTGTAATCAACCATTTCATAACTTAGGGTTTGGTTCTTTTCACCTCAACCCTCGTTTCTTCTCTTTGATTTGTTTGTATATGTTTTGGGAGTAACTGAGATGTTATTGTGAAGATTTACACCATAGATCTATAAGTTAGCATGTAGATCTAAAGTCTTCATCTTTGGAAGCTATAGATGGAGTTTATAAATTAGGTTTAACCTAACTTAGCAAGGCGAGTTCAAGTTGTTTTGTGAAAACCATATGCATGCCAAAAATGTTCATTTTGAAGTATTAATGTGTTCACTTTTCTTTATAAAAAAATGTGGGTTATTTGGTGAGTTATGCAAAAAATGTTGAGACTCATTTGTATAGGAGCAATGGAAAATTCTCCTAAATATCCAAAAATTGAAGATAATGATCAACCGAAAGTTTCAAACACGTCTAAGAAAATGGGTGGTAAAACTCCAAATGTTTGGCATCATTTTTCAAAAAAGGACTCTTGATGTGCTTGTAATTATTGTGGAAAAGACTATTATTATCATAGTAAAAGAATTGTCTGGCATTCATACTACCAATAACTTTGTTGTGTATATTTTTAGTTTTATTTGCCGTATCTCAATCATGAACTTTATGTATACTTCTAACCCCCAACCTAACCCAACCCGCTTTAACCCGCAAGGGATGGGTTGGATTATACTTTTGAATGAGTTGGGTTGGGTTGTGATTTTTCAAACCGCCATAATTGGGTTGAGTTGTATAACTGCCAAAAATCGCCTAACCCAACCCGCTTGTAAGTTACATGTTTTGAGTGTGTTGGCCATTCAATTGGAATCATGTAATTTAAAATGCAATGCATTGGATCCATAGGCATAGGGGTCAGTTTTTATTGCTTTAAATGGGCGGTTGTTCCCATGTTATGGCTAGGAATAGTCATCGGGGGCACTATGGTGCAGACTCTTGTAGTCGAACATCTGGCATTGACCATAGGGTATAATTTATGAGTCAACTTTATAGGAATGATTATTCTCATATTGTAGCTAGAAATAGGCATTGAGAAATCAGGGGCAACTTGATATGGTCTTATGGGAGTCGGATACTAGCAATTGGCCATATGGTGTAATTTTTAGTGAATGAGTGTAACTAGCCTCATCGGGGACCTCAACTATGAATCGCAAAATAACTAATCTCATTGGGGCCATTGATCATTAAGACGAGCTCTAGGGCTGTAAACGAACCGAACGTTCAGCGAACCGTTCGTGAACCGTTCGGCGGGAAGTTCGTTTATTTAATAAATGAACGAACATGAACAAATTTTTTTGTTCGTTTAGTTAAACGAACGAACATGAACAAAGGTCTCGTTCGTTCATTTATGTTCGTGAACGTTCGTTTATTTATGTTCGTTAACGTTCGTTTATTTATGTTCGTTAACGTTCGTTTAATTATGTTCGTTTATGTTCATTTAACAATTAAATACTTAAGAATTAAATATTTGAACTATTATTTATATGTAATCATATTTAGCAATTGTTTTTTTATCATATTTAGCAATTGTAATTAATTATTATAAGTTTAAATTATAAATTTAAATTATTAGTTTAAAACAAATTAGTGTTGATTCTCTGATGATTCTAACCCTTTCTTATATACAACACATATACACTTATTTTTGCACTAAACTTTCGATGTGGGATGCATATAAGAGAGAGTGAGATTTAAAGCTTAGCAAAATGAAAGTGAAAAACTGATACTTTCTCCTATCCCACATCGGTAGTAAACTACAATATTTGTTCAATCCCCTATTATAAATAGGAACCTCACCCTTTGATTTTCAAGCACACTTCAAACCTTGAGCCAATAATGGTGGTTTAAGCCCATTCGCTTGAGCCTTGCCTTATGGCTATGGGTTCCTATAAACTTTTCTATTCAAGTTCCTTGTGGTTCGAGTCTTATGGCTTGAACCTGATAGTTTAAGCTTTATAGGCTCTGATGGTCCGTCCAAGGTGGTTCGAGTCTTGTGGCTTGAACTTGATGGTTTGAGCCTTATTGGCTTGAACCTATTTAAAAATGGGTGCACTGTAGTTAGCCTTTTCCCTTGAGCCTTTGGGCTTTAGTAAAGTAAATTTTTTTTAAATGAACGAACACTAACCTCAAAATGTTCGTTTGTTTATGTTCGGTTAAGTTTGTTCGTTTATGTTCGTTTAAGACTTAGACGAACGAACATAAACGAACACGAACAAACCAATTTTTTAAATGAACGAACACGAACACCAAAATGTTCGTTCGTTTATTGTTCGTGTTCGTTCGTTTGTTCGGTTAAGTTAAATGAACAAACATGAACAAGCCCTTGTTCGTGTTCGTTCGGTTCGTTTAAAAAACTTCTAAAAATGTATAATTGTTTATTTCCCCCTCAAAGTTCTATAACGTTGAATAGTTTATACATTCATTTAAAAAAAGTTCAAGGAATTGATGGTTTTATGGATTCAACATTATAGCACTTTGAGGGGGGGAAATAAACAATTATACATTTTTAGAAGTTTGTTACAGTATTTTACAAAAACATATGTTTGTTAGTTTACAAAAATAAGGAGTCTTATTGGTTCAAATTTCATACTCCCACGTTATCTTTTATCAATCATAAGTTAAATAAGACTACAAATTTAACTTATCGTATAAAAACAGTCAATTGTCTTTCTAAATACCGAACATAAAACACTATAGAATTATGGGTCGTTTACCAAACACTTACTCGGGTAAGCGCTTACCAAATCAAATTTACCTACCGGATTTATATGGCAAGGACCAAAAACGTACCCGGTAAAAACGAAAGAGCAAATGCAAGGACCGATAGTCTTACCCCGGTAAGTTAGAGTGACGACTCATGCCACGGTTAACGCTTACCGGGCAAATTGTTGCATACGAAACCAATTTGGCGGACTAAACTCTTACTCAGTAAGTAAGTGATAGTGTAAATTTGACCGGCAAATGCTTACCCGGGTAAACGTTTGGTAAACGGGCCCTTAACTTAACTGACAATAAGACTTGAGATGCATTAAAAAGAAATAAGAGCATCTCCAACAGCATTGCTAAGATAAGGAAAAAAATGGGTTTTTGTTTACTATTCTTCTCCGACAGCATTGCTATCTTGTTTGCTAAAATAGAGATTCATGGAGAAATCTCTAAATATAGAGAACTCTCTATAAATATCTAAATAGAAGAGAAGAATAATTATTTTATTCAACCCACCAATAACATAAATTTTTTATCATTTTATATTAAGTTTTTTTTAAAGTGAATTGGGAATATAAAATAGAGAGTATTATATTAATATAATTTGTGTTAAAATCTTTAAAATAATAAAGTTGTTGGAGATTAATGTAATTTTTTTAAAGATTTTAACATTTAATTCTTTATTTTAGAAAAATTATAAAAAAAAAAAGTTAAAGATGCTCTTAAAAACAGAAAGCAGCGAAGGGGCAATTATGTCAATTATGGAGTCAATTGCACAAGTTTTGTTAGGACACGGGTATAGAGTAGGCGGCATTAGGAGCTACCTCCCGACTCAAAAAAGCTATCCGGACAAAACAGTTGTTCCACGTTTGGTAAGATAGAACTGGATAGAACAGAACAGATAACATTGACCAATTTACCCTTGCTAAATTTAAAGAATGAATAAAATATGGAATAAAAGGTTTATTTGATGTTTTAGAAGATAATTAGATTTTATTTTGAGGTTATATTGGTAAAACACAAGTCTGTTCCACCTTGTTTCAGCTTGTTCCATAGGGTGGGGGTGGAACAGGTCTGTTCCAGTTTGTTCCACCTTGTTCTAATATGTTCCACATAAAGATCCTGTCAAACGTGAGACAGTGGACCCTGTTCTATTATGTTCTGTGTTGTCCAGTGTACCAAACGCACCCTTAGGGAAGAGAAAGCATGGGATGGGTGATGATAATGTGCGACAGAAAAAGAGGGCTAGAGAGTCTCACCATCGGAACGATCTTTACGTAAATTTAAATCTAGTAAGTATAATCTTATATAACGTAAACGAAAATACTATTGATTTAACGGAACAAATATAATAGATCAAAACCTACTTCATAACGAAAATAAAACCAAAAATACCCAACCTATAAAAAATGGAAGAACCCACCCTATAATTATTTATATATTGCATCCGTCCTATAATAAATGTCAGCGATGAAAAGGACACATAATTATAGAAGTGTATAATTACTCTGCTTTTTAAATAACAAAACGATTACCCCTTAATTATAGAGAATTTTTTTCATTATATAACTAATGATATAATAAGAAAATAAACATTAACTTTAAAAAACGTATATATATTTGAAGATAAATTAAAATGGTAATATAAATGTCTATTTTAAGACAGATTAAGTAATATTTTTTTTTAATTTAATCTACAAATATTGATGGTATGAGAAGGGAAGAAGTCAAACAGGTGACGACGAATTATGCAGTGCAGTACACGGGATTAGAGTGGTCTGGTGAGCAGGGGATTATGCAGTGCAGTACACGGGATTAGGCCATCAGTACCCCATCCCTCTATCTTTCAAAGATTCCAGCTCCACATCAGCGTCACATCAGCTTTTCTCAATCTCTCACTCAATCCCTAAACACCCTTACCCCATTCCCTCAAACCCTTTTGCCACCTCATTTATTTTTATTCTTTTATGTATACATTTAATTATTTAACAAAATAAAAATATTTATATATTTTTTAATAAATAAAAATAAGATAAATAATAAAAATAAAAATTCATACCATTCATTAAAAATAAAAATTACAAAATACAAAACACTACCAATTATGAAATTTTTGAATTTGCTCTTTTCTCGCTAAAGTAACCCTCAAAGCGTTTCCCGTAAGGTGATCATGCGGGGTCATGAAAAACTCGAAGTCTTTCTCAAATCGGTTTGAGCGTTCGATTTCGAGTTCTTGTTCCAACCTATGTCGTTCGAGTTTTGAGCGTTCGATTTCGAGATCGAGTTTTTTCATTTTGTATTCCATTGTATCATCAATCTTGTCGTTGAACGTCGTCAACAACTGAGTAACACTTTCGTCCGTATTCGTCCCGGACGTATTACTCGTTGATGTTTTTTTTGCCTTGTTTCTCCCGATGGGTCGTTGAATTTGCTCGTCATCGTCATCATCGGAAGGTTGGGTACGTTTTGAACCCCGCGATGAAGTTGTCGTCATCGTTGGAACGGCTCCCCATTTTGGACATTTTTTAGGACGTCCCAAGCTTGTTCGTGAGTGAAAGCAACTTTATGGCGTGCTAGATACCGTTCGTGTGCCGTTCGGGATATATCGGCCTCACTCATCCCGCTTGATCTATTATTGAGCAAGTTGTTGTAGATGCCGCCAAACCAATTAATTCTTTTATTGAGGTCGTTGAACTTGCTATTGAGTTGATGGGTTGATCTATAACCTGGTTCACGACCCAAGCGAGTAAAGAACACATGCCCGATTCGGGCCCAAAAACTTCCTACATTTATGTAAAATTAAGTATAATAATAATAATAATAATAATAATAATAATAATAATAATAATAATAATAATAATAATAATAACAACAATAAAAATAATTACCACCGCTTTGAGCGTTACCGATAACGGGGTCCTCCGAAACGTCAACCCACGCCGACACTAACGCGAGTTCCTCGACTTTACTCCACGTTTGTTTGGCGGCTTTCGTTGGTCTCGGATTTGATGGTTCCGGGTTAGATTGTTGTGTCGGGATAGATTGTGGTGTGTTCGGGGTAGAAGGTTGGGTTTCCGGAACAATGTCGTCGTCGAGATTGATTGCGGGTGAAGGAAGATTGTAGTTGGCCGGAGTAAAACCTTGTTCAATCAAACTGGGACGTATAAATTGGTAAGGAAATTGTTGGTGAAATTGTTGGGGAAATTGTTGCGGATATTGTGGCGGATTTTGTTGCGACCATTGTGGCGGAATTTGTTGCGACCATTGCGGACGATAACCTTGTTGTGTAAACGCTTGGAAACCAAGCTCTTGATCTTCTTGCGATTGTGGTGTATTCGGTCGGTTACGACGGAATGTAGGTGTTCTGTTTGGATTCATGATGAGAGGTGTGAAAAATAAGAGGTTGAGAGAATTTGAGAGAGTTTGAGAGGTATGAAAAATAAGAGGTTGAGAGAATTTGAGAGAGTTTGAGATGTGTGAAAAATAAGAGGTTGAGAGAATTTTAGAGAGTTTGAGAGGTGTGAGAAATAAGAGGTTGAGAGTTAAATATATATTGAGATTAAATTGAGAAAAAAATTTATTTATCTTTGTTTAAAAAGAGCCGTTCAACGGCATTATTTTTAAAAATTAAATAAATTTTTTTTTTAATAAACCTTCGGGATGAATCGGGATCCCATCCTCGGAATCCATCCCGCCCCGCTGAGCCCGCAAGGCCCGTAGCCCACCCCCGCTGAGCCCGAAGGCATCCCGAGCCCGGGTACGGATGGCCTTAGTAGAGATAGCTAGCATTCGAGTGCGGGAAAATGTGGACCCAAATCATTGAGTTTTCAAGAGTTGAAGGTACCTTTGACCATTTTACCTTAATTAACGGTGTGTGGACATTGTTGTTAGGGAATTTAATTAAAATACTCAAAGTTTGATCTTGACTTACCAAAATACCCATTTTCTCTTTGATTTTGTCAAAATACCAATTTTTTCTGCGGTTGGGTCCGCGATCGCGGACCAGAGTTCATTTTGAAAATTTTGTATCCCGCGATCGAGGAAGTGTCCAGCGATTGAATCAATTTGGTGAGTTTTGATTTGATATTTACATTTTCAACCCCTATACTTATTTACTTTACTTTATACATTTTACTTTCATAATTTTAATTTTAAATTTAACACATATAATCATTTATTAACTAAAATACGTAAAAAAAAAAATACGTTTTAATTTTAACAAGTTACACCATTATATTCGTCTTTTCGATACGTTCGAAATGAGCCCAATATTGAATATTTTTTTATTTATATATTTTAATATATATCATATACACTACATAAAAATATTTTTTATATTTAAAATTCATATTCTTATAGTTAATTATTTAATTTATGATACTCTTATAGTTAAAATACGTTTATTTATTTTATTATCGATGGTCCAAGTGTAAGTATTAAAAATTGGCGGAGGCTTTGTGATGGACAGACATCGATCCTTTTGTGTATACTCTGTAACTGCAAATACTTCAGCTCCAAACACACATGAATCACCATTCGCCAAATACCCATTTTCGCAATTCTTAAATGAGTCCAGTGATACCAACTTGTCAAAACCCCATTTCATATTCTTCTCGTGAAAGTTTGTCCTATTGCTATTCACGATATCTATAAACACATACAAATAATAATAATTTAAAACGATTTAATGAATTAGTTAATATATGATTATTATGTTAATGCAATAGGAGTGTAAAACAAAATTGAAAAAAATAAGAGATGTACCATATTAAACTATAAGGGTATGAATTGTAAATATTAAAAATATTTTATGTAGTATATATGATATATATTAAAATAAATAAATCAAAAAATATTCAATATTGAGCTCATTTCGAACGTATCGAAGAGACAATTATAATGGTGTAACTTGTTAAAATTAAAACGTATTTTAGTTAATAAACGATTATATGTGTTAAATGTAAAATTAAAATTATGAAAGTAAAAGGTATAAAGTAAATTAAGTAAATAAGTATAGGGGTTGAAAGTGTAAATTGAAAATCAAAACAATCAAAATCGCGGGACTCTTCTTCGCGATCGCGTGATGAAATTTTTCAAAATTGGTCCATGCCCGTGATCGCAGACCCTTCCGCAAAAAAATGGGTATTTTGACAAATTTAGGAGAGAAATAAGTATTTTGGTAAGTTAAAGTCAAACTTTGGGTATTTTAATTAAATTCCCTTGCTTTTAGTATTTAAAATAAGATTAAATTACAAATTTCATGCCTTAATATTTATATTTTCGTTCCTATAACTTTTTCTTTATAATTTATTTTTTCTAGACTAATTCATATATTTAAGTAATAGTAAAGGGAAATTGCCTCAAATAGCCATTTTACACCATTGGTTTCTCTAAATAACAACTTTAATAACCTTATTCCCAAAATAGCCAAAACTTACGCATAGAAACTTCTCTGCGTAAGTTTGATTTTCCTCCCAAAAAATTTAAAAATATGATTTTTAAAAAAACTTGCCCAGAGAGAACTCTGTGCGTAAGTTTTGATTTTTTTTTTATTTTTTAAGAAGGGATCAGATTCTCTCTGCAGAGAAACTTACGAGGAAAGTCTGGAAAACTTACGCACAGAGTTCTCTCCGCATAAGTTTTTTAAAAATCATTTTATTTTTATGTTTTGGGAGGAAAATCAAACTTGCGCAGAGAAAACTCTATGCGTAAGTGTTGGTGTTAGTCCCAGATGGCTTAACAAGTATTGTAGAAGGGGGGTTTGAATACAATACTCAAAATTTTCACAATTTTAATTCTTTATATTGAAAATCTTTCAACTAGAATTACACAAAGAAACTTAAAGACTGTTGCGGAAAAGAACAGATAAACTATTCTAACAATCTTTCACAAAGTAAACTAAACAATACAGCAGAGAACACTAAGAGCAAGGCTATAAGGTTATCAAGCAATATGAAAATCTTGCACTAAGAGAAATCCAGAAAGCGTAATTTGCATGGAGTCTTCATCTTCCTTTTATAGTGAGGATAAGGTACTGAGCATTAAATGCATGGTACTATTATCCTCAAGTCACTTGCAACGTACCAATGGTCTTTGAAAAAGTACCAGTGGACTTCTAAAAAGCTGATAAGTCACTATCACCTTTTTCTTGAAACCAGGAATAGAAGCCATGCTAAAATGACATCTTCTAAAAAGATAATAAGACAAAATGTTACTTTTGCCTTGTATCAGATTTTGCCCCGAAATAAATGATCTTCTTTATGAGTATTCAAGACAATATCACCGAAAGAGTTCCACCGATAATATTGTCAAGAATATATAACCATCTGCAAATAAGTACTATTTCTTCAAAGTTCCTACCGAGTTTAAGAAGCATATCGGTGGAAGCTGTTCACCGAATATGAAGGTATTTTCGGTGGAGGCAGTTCACCGAGAAATGAGAGCCACTTCGGTGGAGAAGAAAGGCCACCGAAATTGTGAAGACAATTCGGTGGTGAGGATGGCCACCGAAATTGTGAAAACAATTCGGTGGTGAGGATGGCCACCGAAATTGTTAAGACAATTCGGTGGTGAGGATGGCCACCGAAATTGTTAAGACAATTCGGTGGTGATGATGGCCACCGAAATTGTGAAGACAATTCGGTGGTGATGACTTGTTTGTTTGTTGATAAGAATCTTCTATTTTCCACAAGTAGAGAGTCTTCAAACTTGGTTTCGGTTGATCTTCGACTTTACCGAACATTTGCTATTTTATACAAGTCATTCAAATAACCAAACTAAAATATTCTAAGTAGGATTTTTAGGGAAAACATCGGTGAGTCAATTTCAAATCCTTGGTGACCCAACAATCTCCCCCTATTTGAATTTGAGCTCCTTTCTTAGGATATTTAAGAGTATTGAAAAGTAAAGTGCATTTTGACCATTTTTACTCTTTTTGGGTTCTTTTCACACAAACCATTCTTTTTGTTCTTTTTGATCTTTTTCTTTTTGTATGAGTATGTATACTATGTACAGTATTTACAAGTAAATGAAAGTAAGGATATGTACCGAAATAAAATTCAAATAGAGAGATACTTGTATTAAGATAAGTTTTCTCGTACATTTTTACAAAATGAGAAACAAACTTTTTACAAGTACCAAAGGAAAAGAGAGAACCTATTTCTCGGTGGTTTGCCTCCGTTTAATTTCATCCGTCACATTTTTGAAGAAGGGTTGAGCTTCGGGAATGTAAGGAAATAGGTTGTAGATACCTTGAAGGAACAGAGTATCAACAATGGAAATCTGAGCAAATCTGAAGAAGGATCTTCGACCGAAACCATCATTGAAGTAAAGCCCCGGAATCGGTGCAAGGCTCAGAGTTGTAGAGGGATGTGGTACCGAGGTAGGAAGGGATAGATTCAGGTTGCTGACATTTGGAATCTTTCCTTCAGATGCCATCTCTTTGAATACTTTGTCTATGGGATTCTTGACTTTGGGAACCCGAATGTCTTCTTTCATTGATTGAAGTTTGGCCCTTTCATCGGTGGAAAGGATGATGTTGTGTTTTCTTTTGATCTCCTTCATCCTATCCATCAAACCTTCAATGCATTTGATGAAAGTGTCCTTCTTCGGGTTTGAACTTTTGACAAGATGTTGAGAGATTTCGAACCATTCAGTGAGGCCGAAATTCTTGAGGTGGACATCTGTCAAGCTTTTCAACGAACCATCATCTCTGTTAATGATTAGCCTGATATCCTTTGGGTTGACTCTGGAAGTAGCAATTTTGGCACTTGTGATTGTGGCTGAGCTCATTCGGTGGTGCATGGTTCTTTTGTACCAGGCAATTTCTTCGTTCTTTTCTTCTTCAAATGCACTTAGTACCGATTTTTGAGTTTGGATGGCATCAGTGGACTTCACTTTGGCGACTTCTTCTTCGGCAGCTTTCATGGATAGAGCTTTAGATTTATCCAAAGCTATTTGGGCAAGTTTAGCTTCCTCACTTTCTTGAGGGGAAAGGCCGAGATCGGTGAAAGTTGTTTGAGGAGGAGGCTTGAGTTTTAGAGTTTCAGCACCTTCAGGTCTTGCCCCATACTTAGCCAATTCTTTCTTCTTCTTTTCTTCCTTTGCCAAGTCTTCGGCCGAAATTACCTTCTTTCCTTTATATTTGGGAGCTTTGCTCGATTGCTCCCCCTCAGATGATGCAATCACTTCCACGATCTTAGGGATTTTGTTTTTCGGCGAAGAGATGGATTCGGTGGTGCCTGTATGAATTGGTGAGTTTTGAGGTGATTTCGGTGGTGGCGATGCTTACGGTGGAGAAGGGGTTTTCGGTGGAGGCTTGTTGCTGGTAGATTTCTTGAGAGTGGGAAGTTTTCTTGGTGTAGTAGTGGTTTTCTCCCCCTCAGCTACAGCCGGAAGCTTAAAACCCATCTCATAAAATACTTTATCGAATTTGGAGTGAAGAGAGGCCAAGCTTGAAGACATGGCATCGGGAACCAGTGAGAAATCACCCAAGCTCATTTCCCATTCAGATTTATCGGTGGTGGAGGCCTTTGTGAGGGATGCCACCTTTGAAGACAAAGTATCAAGGGATTCATTTATTGGTGTAAGGGCATCGGTGATGGCGTTGAAAAGAAGTTGAGGCAACTTAGTCTCAAGAGTTGAAATTATAGAGTTGGCCTGGGAGATCAAAGAAATGGTAGATTGTAGAAAAGTAGAGTGTTGGCCATGGTGTGTGGAAACATAACCACCGATTTCTGGGAAAGAACATCAGTAGCGTAGGGGATCAGTTTCTGTAGGCCGATGTGGGAGGAAAACTGCTAACTCATCGGGATAGAGAATTCTCGGTGGTGGAGAATCCTTCTGAATCGGTGTTGGTGATCTTTGCGGGGTAGGCGATCGGTGTGGAGTAGGAGATCGCCGAGGAGAATCCAGATGTTATGGTGAGGGAGTCTCGGTGGGATTTTTTTCGGTGGACGGGATGATTCGGGGAGAACCAGTGTCCTCCAAAAGAAAATCAAAGAAATCTCTCGGGGGGGGGGGGATGTAATGGGGGGAACCCTGATTGGGTTGTGCATCATCATCGATCATAAACTGACCGGGTGAAAGGCCGTGTAGTGTCAAATCTACTCCTTCGAGGGAAGAGGGCTCGAAGTCATCTATTTCACCCGAAGAAGTGGGTGAAGAGGCAAATGTAGGGACTTCCTTTTCTACAACTGTGGTCTTTTGAGAGACCTCAGAGGAGTCGGTTGTGGGTTTAACAAATTCCCTAGAATGGGATGGTTCAGTCAAAGGTACCCGAGATCTTTTTAGAGAATATTTCGGGGGAGGGGGGGGGGGGGGAAGATGAGTGCCTCCGCTTAGAAGGTTTTTGAACCGGGGAATCCGTCGAGTGTTCTCTCGTTGGCATGGTTCTAGAAGCGGGTGCGGAGGTGTCGGTGGCCTTTTGATGTTTCTTTTTAGCGCCACCGGACTTTACTCGAGGACGAGGAGAAGGGGCCACGACATTTGGAGTGACCTCGGGAATTTCCAGGTGACGAAACCCGGGAATTTCCGCATCACCCCAATGTAGTTCGGGAGAGATAGCAAAAGAAATAATACCTGGTCGTAAAGGGCGATCGGTTGCGAGCGGTTTAACATTTAGAGTTTTGGTGCCAACGAGCGGAGACGACCAGTCATATGTGAATCGTGGAGTAGATTAGTTGCGATCGGTATCCAACGCTTTAGAAAGTTTATATTGAATGATCATCGAGAGGAAACGAGGATATGCAACATAGCATTTCTTTGGGTGCTTAATTACCTCAACAAGTTCAGTGAAGAAGTATTGAGCGAAGTCAACTTTCCTTTGAAAGATGAGAGCATGAGCGAGCTTCGTGATATATGACAGTGATTGATCGTGCCCACTAGTCTTGCGAGAGAGACAATGGATAATGTGGGCAAAGAAAAAATTCCATATGCCGCCCATTTTGCTTCGAAGGAGAGTGTCGGGGCCCTTTTTAGATGAATCATCAATAACATACCCAAAAGTTTGAACAACGTCTTCAAATATGGTATCGACATGTAAATCATCATATCGAGAAAAGGTTTGGATTTTGAGAGCTAGGCGAACATCATCGACCCCAAAGGTAAGGTCGTGATCACCTTCTTCATTGGAAAGAATGGAGGCGTGAATGGCTTCGTTTGAGGGATCGTACACACAGGTTAACCAAAACTGTCCAATGAGCATTTTGCTCATTTTAGGGTTGCAGGTGAAAGCATGGAGGAGAGGAGATCGGGTGAGAAACTTGGTTACCGTGGAGAACTCAGGATGAGATGAGTCGGAATCGAAGCGTGCAACGTGATTGCATGCATTGAACTTGAGGTCTTCGAATCGAGTGGGAACAGCGGATATGGAGGATGCCATTGAAATGGTTATCGAAGGTTTTTAGAGAGAGGAAGGGTTGCAGGTTTCGTGTGAGAGAAATGTGAGGGAAAAGTTTTTAGGGATTATGAGTATATATAGAGGTGGAAGAAGGTGGAAAAAAAATAATGATGAAAACGGCTAGAAGGGGAAAGGTCTCACATCACTGACAACTTTTAGGGATTTGGAGACTCAAGAAGGCATGGGGAATCGTAATGGATAAGAATAAAAGAAATCGGTGATAATTCGGTGGACACAGTACCGAAGTCTCACCGATGATGGAGAGTCGGTGTGAGACTTGAATTTCGGTGGAAGGGCACAAAGGTACCACCGAAGTTTCCTTTGGTGGAAGAATGGAGAAGACCTTCGGTGATGGAAGTTTCCACCGAATTTAGATTTCGGTAGAAGAGAAGAGAGTACCTTCGGTGTTGACTTGATTCCACCGAATCATATGACAAGAGATTTCGGTGGAGGGGTGTGTCGGTGGAATCACTCAGGAAAGTTTCCACCGAATTGATGTTTCGGTGGTAAGGGAAGAACGTGTGATATCGAGGTAAGGATTTCGGTAGAGATGAAATCGGTGTAGAAGCACAAAGAAATTTGTCCACCGATGTGAGATCGGTGGAGAATAAAAACACATTTTATTCTTGTAGATTGCACATTCCAAGTTCACTTATCAGAAAGTTGAACCTGGTTTCATCAAGGGGTTTAGTAAATAAATCAGCAAGTTGCAAATCGGTGGGAATGAAGTGCAGCTCAATGTCACCTTTGGAAATGTGGTCCCTGATGAAGTGATACCTGATATCTATGTGTTTAGATCTGGAGTGAAGAACAGGATTGTTTGCAATAGCAATTGCACTGGAATTATCACACAGAATTGGGACTTTAGAAAAGAATTGATTGTAGTCCCTGAGTTGGTTTCTCATCCACGGGATCTGAGCACAACAGCTTCCAGCAGCTACATATCCAGCCTCAGCAGTAGAGGTTGACACATAGTTTTGTTTCTTGCTGGACCAACTTACCAATTTACCACCAAGAAGTTGGCAACTTCCTGTAGTACTCTTTCTATCAATCTGGGAACCTGCATAATCTGAATCTGAATACCCAATTAGTTCAAAACCTGAGTCTTTGGGATACCAAAGACCCAAGTGCAAGGTACCCTTGAGATACCGAAAAATCCGTTTTACAGCCTTTAAATGTGATTCTTTAGGATTGGTCTGATAACGTGCACATAGACAAGTAGCAAACATAATGTCCGGTCTGCTAGCAGTTAAGTACAGAAGAGAACCAATCATTCCTCGATAAAGGGTAATGTCCACAAATTCACCTTTAGGATCAGCATTGAGTTTCAAAGGTGGTGCCATGGGAGTTTTCATAGGAGAGCTATCTAGAAAGTTGAATTTCTTCAGAAGGTCACGAATATATTTACTTTGGTTTATAAAAATTCCTTCTGAAGTTTGTTTGACCTGAAGGCCCAAAAAGAATGTAAGCTCCCCCATCATGCTCATCTCATATTCACTCATCATGAGAGAAGCAAACTCATCACAAAGTGATTCATCAGTGGCACCAAAGATGATGTCATCAACATAGATTTGGACAAGAATGAGATTACCTGAGGTTTCCTTGATGAAGAGAGTGTTGTCGATTTTACCTCTGGAATATCCATGCTTTAGAAGGAAGTTGGCAAGAGTGTCATACCAAGCACGAGGAGCTTGCTTGAGACCATAAAGAGCCTTGTCAAGTCTGTACACATAGTCTGGATGAGCTGGGTCTTCAAAGCCAGGAGGTTATTTCACATAGACTTCCTCTACAAGTTCCCCATTGAGGAAGGCACTTTTAACATCCATTTGAAAGACCCTAAAATTTCGGTAGGCAGCATGAGCCAGAAAGATTCTTATAGCTTCAAGTCTTACAACAGGGGCAAATGTTTCATCATAGTCAATGCCCTCTTCCTGTCTGTATCCTTGAGCTACTAGTCTGGCATTGTTTCTGATAACTGTACCATCTTCATCCATCTTGTTTCTGAATATCCATTTGGTTCCAATGATTGTCTTCTTTCGGGGTCTGGGAACCAATCTCCAAACTTTGTTTCTCTCAAACTGAGAAAGTTCTTCTTGCATGGCAGTGATCCAACAAGGATTTGAGAGAGCTTCATCAATCTTTTTGGGTTCAATAAGAGAGAGAAAATTCACATAGAGACAAATATTTCCAACTCCTCTACGAGTTTGGACACCTGCTTGCTGATCACCAATGATTTGGTCTATGGGGTGATCTTTGGTCCATTTGGTTGCAGGAGGTAAAGGTGGTGGAATGTTTTGTGTTTGGGGTGAAGAAGTAGTGGGATCAGAGGTTCGGTGTGAGGCAATGGGATTGGTGGATGATATGGGATCGGTGGAGGGATGAGCGTCGGTGGGAAAAGGTACATCGGTGCCGACATGGTCAATTTCGGTGGGAGATATAGAAGGTGACCCAACTTGATTATTTTCGGTAGAAGGAATTGGTGGGTTCAATGGAATGGGAGAAGCATCGGTGGAGTTGGTTTGGGGAGCATTACCGATGCATGAGGAGATCCATCTGTGTAGTTCATCATCATCATCATTTGGAAGAGATGAGGATCTCAAATCATCAAACTTGACATAAATAGATTCATCAATGCATTTTCTCCTTAGGTTGAACACACGATATGCTTTGGAGGAAAGAGAGTATCCAACAAAAATTCCTTCATCAGCTTTGGGATCAAACTTCCCAATGTTGTCACGATCATTTAGAATAAAACACACACAGCCGAACACATGAAGAAAGCCAATATTTGGTTTTCTGCCATGGAAAACTTCATATGGGGTTTTATCATGCCTTTTAGAGATTACCGACCTGTTTTGGGTAAAGCAAGCAGTATTAACAGCTTCAGCCCAAAAATAGGTAGGTAGATTTGATTCACTTAGCATGGATCTGGCAGCCTCACACAGAGTTCTATTTTTTTTCCACCACTCCATTTTGCTGTGGAGTTCGTACTGCAGAAAAGTTATGAGAAATTCCTTTCTCAGTAAAGAAGTTTTCAAGAGCACTGTTTCTGAATTCAGTGCCATTATCACTTCTTACTGACCGAACAAGTTGGCCATTCAGAACTTCATTTTTCTTGACAAAATTGATGATTTCTTCAGTAGCATCACTTTTGTACCTGAAAAAAGAGACCCAAGTATATCTGGTAAATTCATCAACAATTACAAGAATGTACCTTTTTCCTCCTAGACTAGGAGTGCTGACAGGTCCACATAGGTCCATGTGCAGCATCTGCAGTGGAAGGGTGATGGAAGAGCATTGCTTTGTCTTGAAGGATGTTTTGATGAGCTTCCCTTTTTCACATGCATCACACATCTTTTCTTTGACAAAATTCAGCTTTAACATACCAGTCACCAACTCTTTATTTGAAATTTCGTGGAGAGTTTTGAAATTAAGATGAGAGAGACGTTTATGCCACAACCAGTTCCTTTTGGATGAGTCATCTGACACAAAGCAGACATTGGATGAATTGTTGCTCAGTCCCATGTCAATGACATAGACATTTTCCATCCTTTTTCCAGATAACACCACGTTGAAGTTTTTGTCCAATACAGTACAGATACAAAGTTCAAAGATAACTTTATATCCAAGATCACACAGTTGGCTAATGCTGAGAAGATTATGCATGAGACCTTCAACAAATGCCACTTTATTGAAAGTGACAGATCCATTTGTGAGAGTTCCATAACCTTTGGTGTAGCCTTTAGAGTTATCACCAAAAGTGACAGATGGACCCTTTCCAGACACATAGTTGATGAGAAGAGATTTGTTTCCGGTCATGTGGCGTGAGCACCCACTATCCAGATACCATATTTGATGGTGCTCAGAAACCTGCATGCACACACAGGTTAGTTCTTTGGTACCCATTTTGTAATGGGTCCTTTGGGGTTAGAAGAAACTGTTCTAACAATCTTTCACAAAGTAAACTAAACAATACAGCAGAGAACACTAAGAGCAAGGCTATAAGGTTATCAAGCAATATGAAAATCTTGCACTAAGAGAAATCCAGAAAGCGTAATTTGCATGGAGTCTTCATCTTCCTTTTATAGTGAGGATAAGGTACTGAGCATTAAATGCATGGTACTATTATCCTCAAGTCACTTGCAACGTACCAATGGTCTTTGGAAAAGTACCAGTGGACTTCTAAAAAGCTGATAAGTCACTATCACCTTTTTCTTGAAACCAGGAATAGAAGCCATGCTGAAAGGACATCTTCTAAAAAGATAATAAGACAAAATGTTACTTTTGCCTTGTATCAGATTTTGCCCCGAAATAAATGATCTTCTTTATGAGTATTCAAGACAATATCACCGAAAGAGTTCCACCGATAATATTGTCAAGAATATATAACCATCTGCAAAGAAGTACTATTTCTTCAAAGTTTCTACCGAGTTTAAGAAGCATATCGGTGGAAGCTGTTCACCGAATCTGAAGGTATTTTCGGTGGAGGCAGTTCACCGAGAAATGAGAGCCACTTCGGTGGAGAAGAAAGGCCACCGAAATTGTGAAGACAATTCGGTGGTGAGGATGGCCACCGAAATTGTTAAGACAATTCGGTGGTGATGATGGCCACCGAAATTGTGAAGACAATTCGGTGGTGATGACTTGTTTGTTTGTTGAGAAGAATCTTCTATTTTCCACAAGTAGAGAGTCTTCAAGCTTGGTTTCGGCTGATCTTCGACTTTACCGAACATTTGCTAATATTCTAAGTAGGATTTTTAGGAAAAACATCGGTGAGTCAATTTCAAATCCTTGATGACCCAACAGTTGACTATTTTGGGAATAAGGTTATCAAAGTGGTTATTTAGAGAAACCAATGGTGTAAAATGGCTATTTGAGTCAATTTCCCAATAGTAAAATATGTGGACAATGTTGTGTACAGCTTGATTTAAAGTCGAAAACATAAAATGTCAATCATATTTCATTTTTGTCTTCCTTTTATGCATCATATAGTTGAGTACAAATTTTGTATAAATGTAAACAACATTATTCGGTACAAATACGGTTGGCAAGGACCAAAAACTTACCCGGTAAAAGCGAAAGAGCGAATGCAAGGACCGATAGTCTTACCCCGGTAAGTTAGAGCGACGACTCCTACCACGGTTAACGCTTACCGGGTGAATTGTTGCATACGAAACCAATTTGGCGGACTAAAATCTTACTCATAAGTAAGTGATAGTGTAAATTTGACCGGTAAGTGCTTACCCGGGTAAGCTTTTGGTAAACGGCCCCTTAACTTAACTGACAATAAGACGTGAGATGCATTAAAAAGAAATAAGAGCATCTCCAACAACATTGCTAAAATAGGGGGAAAAATGGGTTTTTGTTTGCTATTCTTCTCCAACAGCATTGCTATCTTGTTTGCTAAAATAAAGATTAATGGAGAAATCTCTAAATATAGAGAACTCTCTATAATTATCTAAATAGAAGAGAGAAATAATTATTTTATTCAACCCACCAATAACATAAATCTTTTATCATTTTATATTAAGTTTTTCTTTTAAAGTGTATTGAGAATATAAATTAGAGAATATTATATTAATATAATTTGTTTTAAAATCTCTAAAATAGCAAAGCTGTTGAAAATGAATGCAATTTTTGTTTTGCTTGAGATTTTAACATTTGATTATCTAATTTAGAAAAATTATAGAAAACCTGAAGGAGATGCTAGAGGACAGCGCAAGGGGCAATTATGTCAATTATGGAGTCAATTGTACAAGTTTCGTTAGGACACGGGTACACAGTAGGCGGCATTAGCTACCTCCGAGGCTCCGACTCAAGAAAGCTAATCCGGACGCCAACCCCACATTCGCCAACTCACTTTATATTTCACTTTGGATTCCGAAACTGATAAACACAGCGTACTGGAAAAGCGGGACTGAACTTCAATTCCAACAAAAATAATTCAATCTGTTTCCTCTCTTTTCAGCCTAATTTGCGTATTCATCGACACTTTGGTGGAATCACCCTTCAAATCGATCGCTATTCCTACATTTTTATGCTCAATTTCTACCAATCAAAACAGGTAATTCTGGTGATTGATTGAATTGATTTGGATTTTATGTTGAGGTCTTGAGGATGGGAAAGTAATCATATAATGTAAACTCGCTTTTAATTTGATTGATTTGCTCGTGTTGTTTCAGTTTTTGTACCTGAGTTGCATGTGGTGGAATGTTACATGGAAACTGTGGTAGCAGTGGAAGGAAGCGAGAAAACTAAGTTAGACGGTACTTCTGCCATTGTAATAACTTGCTCCGACTCCTCAAAGCAGATTGCTGATCCCGTTGTGTACAAGCTTGCTCGGGTAATTTGCAATTCAATATGTTAGGGTTATGTATTTGCAACATAAAATTGATTTTTTGGATTAGAAGATTTCGTTGTATGAGAATATGAATTGCCAAATTGGATTATCTATGAGGAAATCCCCTTATGTTATTTTTGCTGCTAGAGTCGCCCAATTTGGACGAGGATTAAACTATAAACACGACACTTGAAGATAGATCTATCTAAGAACAATTGACTTATAGCAACAATGTTATAATGCAAGCCTGGTTTTTTAACTAGCTATAACCTATAAGCTTTTATAGGTATATATTTTTGTTAAATGAACTTCCAATATTGAGTTGAAAAGATTAGTTCTCCATAAATCTTCTTATGACTCCGAGCTTGAGGTGCAGGCTTGCCTATTTTCTGGTGAGAAGTTCCATTATAATTTGTTTGCTGTTGGTTTCTTGTTTAAGACAGATGAAAATTAAGCAATAAATGGTGCACTGGACCTTGCTGCAGTGCTCCACTCATCTGTCTAATAAGTTGCATCAAATGCATGTTGGTGATATTATAATCTGTTTGGGTTTCAGTTTCATCTTTCGAAGATCTAATCTGCACAAAAGAAAACTTTAGATTTGAATGTGGAAGTTTGGATCCCTTAAATGTACAAAGAGTTTCTGCCAAGGGTTAGTTTTTTCCATTTACATGGAGTCACATATCATTAAAGGCTTAGGTAGAAGCAGCTCTGATATATCTGTGTACAAGCTCTGACCAAGATGCTAGAACCCATTGGAGACGTCTATCTATAGGTGCATGCATGTACCTCCATATAGGTTATGTACTTCTTACACAACTTTTAACCTCCATTTCACTGTATTTCCATCTCACAAAAAAGTTCTTCACCTCCAATGCAAACGCTTTCAAGTGTTGTTTGGAGTTCTGAATGATATGGGTGAAAGTTCATTTACTTGTTTTTTTTTCTTTCCGTGTAACCATATCAACAGAAGGAGAACTAGGTTAGTTGTATATTAAAATACCTTAGACATTAAAGTTCATATGATAAGAGGTAGCACATATAGAATATCATTATGAGGCTTAATGTGGTGTCATCACTTATGCATAACATGGTTTAGCTGATTTCTTCTCCAAGATGTTGTAGTGCACATCTTTTAAAGAAAGTTAATATCAGTGGTGGTCAATTTGGTTTGTTTTCTACTTTTTAGGTCGAAGGTGATGGGAGATTAGTACCTGCAACTGATGATGAAGTGATGGAGGTCGAGGACTTGCTTGATGATAAGAATTCAGTGCATTTTGTTCTGGACACCGGTCAGACTGCAATCTGCACTTCAAACGATGACACTTTCGGTCAGGAGTTCATGCCCATTGTCTGTGAAGGTCTCTCTAATTGGTTCTTTTCCATTATCATTTTTCTCATTCCTTCCCCAATTGTCATAATATGCTGGTGATGTCTGCTTTTGGAAGCTTCCACTTGCCTTGTGGTTCTATGCTTGTACCTCATCTGAATGAAAAAAATATCACAGGTCTTTTAAAATTTGAGGATCCTTCTATTCAAGGAGGAAGATCAGATGCACTAGTTGACACAACAGTTGATCTAGGGAAATTGAATTCCCAATATGAGGTACTATTTATTCTGTATCATGCAACGCTTGTTTTCTCTCTAGTCGCAACTGACTGCCAGAATCCCAGTGCGTTTACAAATTAAAGACCATTCTTCATTTCGATTTACTTTTATGGTTTGTCATTTCTAGCTACTTTTGAGTTCTTCACTAAATTTTGTTGTCGATACTTAAGGGTTGTTTACCAAACGCTTACCTGGGTAAGTGCTTACCGGAAAAATTGAACGCTATCACTTACTTACGGGGTAAGATTTAAGTCCACCAAAACGACACCGTATGTAACAAATAACAATTTACCATGTAAGCGCTAACCATGGTAAGAGTTGTCGACCTCACTTACCGGGTAAGACTCCGGTCCTTGCCTTTGCTCTTACCGGGTAAGATTCTTGGTCCTTGTCATATGCACCCGGTAAGGTAATGTGACTTGGTAAGTGCTTACCTGGGTAAGCGTTTTGTAAACGGCCCCTTAGTTATTTTCAATCACCAATTTTAATTACTAAGTTGTTTGAGCATGTCCAGTTTAGATTGTAGTATGCATTCAGGAGTGCATATTTATTCTGCATATATGCTTAACTGCAGGAAATTACTCCCTCAGAGTCAACTCCTGTTGGTGGGCAGATTGACCAATCTGGGGATAGGAAGCAAGCAGAAGTTCCACTAGGATCAGCTGAAAGTGAACCATCGACTTCTACCATGTGTGCTAGCTGGAAGCCTGATTTTTCTAAGCTGAAAGGGGAGATATGCTTGGACAATCTTTCAGTTAGAGAACTTCATGCAACTTTTAAGGCTACATTTGGCAGGGAAACTTCTGTGAAGGACAAACAGTGGCTCAAGAGAAGGATTTCCATGGGATTGTCTAATTCATGTGATGTTTCTACCACCTCTTTTATAATTGAAAATGACAGAGTAAAAAAGAAAGGCAAAATAGAAGACTATAATAATAATAATAATAAGGATGAGGATCATAGTGAGGATGGTTTTGGAGGAAGAAATGTTAGTGGTGATGATATATCAGTTTCTCACACTCTCCATATGGAAGATCATTTCAGCGGTAGCAGCAAGACTGTGCAAAGTGCTACGTCCAAACATCATATTGCTAGTGAAGATGATCACCAAGGAGCTAAAAGAGTTCGGAAGCCCACAAAGCGCTATATTGAAGAAGTTTCAGAATTGGACTGTAGGGAATATAGTGGAAGGCTGGTTTCTTCAGTCAAAAGCTCTGGACATGGACCACGAACTCGTGTCAGGCCCGTTCATAATATCCAGCCCGTTAGGAGACCTCTTGTCACTCGTCAGGATTCTCTTGGAGGTTCTGGGGTTCAAATTCCATATGTTTCTAGGATCCGAAGAGGACGCCCAAGAGAAAATTTTATGGCTCTAATGGTAATGTTGAATAAGTAGTACCAAAATGTGCATAATATCGTAGTCAAGTCTTATTGGTTTATGAGGTGAAGGTTCGTGTGAGAAGTTGATGTTAAGGTGAGAAGTGGATTTGAACCGTTGATCACTTTTAATCAAATGCCCTCCCATGAATTGCGGCTTAGAAGGGAATTGATCCGGTGCATCTCGTTCTAATGTGCGTCCAGTTCTCATCCAACGGTTGATAACCACTTCTCACGCTTCTCACGTTAACCTCAACTTCTCACCGGAACCCAATCCTAGTTTATGAAGTGTCATAATTTGAATTCGTTCTTTAGGCAGGCTTAAATTTGATATCATTTGCTTTCTTCATTTGTTCTTTTGTTTCAGACATGCAAGTGGAAACTTATTGCCTATGTAGCTACTTGTCCTTTATGTGGTTTGCTTATTTGGTCTTTTTGCTTCTTCAAAAGGCCCGTCTTTGTTTATCTATGTACGCAATTTGATGATTTTGATAGCATGTCTTTATGAGCATGCTAAGATCCTCTTGGGGATTTTTTTTTGGATATTCATGCACCGAGAATATGCTATTTGATAATCCTGCTTGCACGCATAGTACTAAACAAATGAATCATACCTTGATGGAAATTGACAGAATTTAGAGTGTATGTATGGTTGACTTGTAACTGTGGATGCAAACGATTACCATAAGTTTATTAGAGGTGCTTTTCAATGTTGGTGAAGGATCGTGTGAGAAGTTGAGGTTACCGTGGGAAGTGGATCTAAACCGTTGATTACTTTTAATCAAATGCCCTCCCATGAATTGCGGCTTAGAAGAGAATTGATCCGGTGCATCTCGGTGCATCCATTTCTCATCCAACGGTAGATATCACTTCTCACGCTTCTCACGTTAACCTCAACTTCTCACCGGAACTCAACCCTTTCAATGTATGTGTCTTCTGTTTCTTTGTTTGTATACCTCATATTCCATCTAAGTTGTTGCTAAGCTCTGTTGACTTGTGAGTTTTGATGTTCAGTTCTTTTTAGGTTTATACTATACAAAATCAATAGTATGGACCACCATTTTAACGAATGCAAAAGTTCTGTCAAAGTAGTATGCTACTTAAAAAAGTTGTAATTATTTGGAGTATGGTACTGCTTTTCTGTTAGTTATTTGGTTACTCACTTGTGGTAGACTTGAATTGTAGAAATTTCAGTCTTGTGGAATGGGAATGGCGGCAAGACTGGTAAAGAAGGCCCATGATGGACATGATCCTCAGTCAGATAACGAAATAGAGAATCAAGAGCTCAAAACTAGACCGGTCACTGGATGGGCTCAACAGCCTGTAAGCATTTATATAGTTATGTTTATAGTTTTATTCTTGTTTTGGTTCATTAACTTGCTATTAGTTAGTGTCTGTGTATATATTCATTGATATTTGGAAAAAGGTCAATGCAAAGGAACCCATTGTTTCTCTGATACATTGTCCCCTTCTCCCTTGTAATTTTTCAGTTCGTTTCTTTGAGGGCCTGTTCTTGCTTTCAAAATATTTTTGTATCATATATCCATCTTGACCTTGGACAATACTCTTTGCGTTGCCAGATAATTTTGTATTATTTTTCAAAATCTATAGAGCATCATATTGATCGTTTGAAAACCTCTAGAATTAGCTAGTGAAGCAGAATATGTATTAATCTGTTTGGATAAATTAAGATAAGTTGTTTGATTTATGTCCTGAATAAATAGCCTGAACAACAAAATTACCATTTAACCTTGTGTCTACATAAATGTTGAATGAAAATAAACTATTTGATAAATATTTAAAATGATTTTTTTAAAATAATATGAATTATTTAAAATAACATAAAATAATATGAATTCAACCAGTTCAATAACATAATATTCAATAACTTCAAATATATTTAAAATAATAAAGTAATATTGTTTGATTACATTTTTTTTAATTTATGCATGTTGGTAACCTATTTAGTTTTAAATGAGACGTGTGATTAAAATTTGTATGACAAGGGTAATTGTGGAAAAAGTTCTAAGTTAATGCATTAAGATAGGATGGGCTAACTTAACATGTTAAGTCAATCTCTTAATATTAAGTTAAGATCAAACACCTTAATATAATTTAACCAATTAAGCTAACCACCCATTAAGCTTATTAAGTTGAAAACAAACACCCCCTTGATAATACTGGCACTGCCATGGATCAATCTTTTGTTCCTGTTAGTATGTCGCCATATTGTAGGTGATTAGTTGCTATGTCACTTGTTACAGAGATTCATGGAAGTAGTACCAACTTTATATTATAGGCAAGGCGGCACGAATTGAACACAGCAGTTGTAGATGTCTAGAATAAGTTGAAGTATGATATTTATCTGTGTTGAGGTGAATAAAGGGTTGGGTTCCAGTGAGAAGTTGAGGTTAACGTGAGAAGTGGTTATTAACCGTTGGATGAGAAATGGATGCACATTAGGATTAGGTGCACTGAGATAAGATGCACCGGATCAATTCCCTTCTAAGGCGCAATTCATGGGAGGGTATTTGATTAAAAGTGATCAACGGTTCAGATCCACTTCTCACGCTTCTCACGTTAACCTCAACTTCTCACACGATCCTTTGTCGGTGAATAAAATGCTTGTATAGTTATTAACCGTTGGATGAGAAATGGATGCACATTAGGATGAGGTACACTGAGATAAGATGCACCGGATCAATTCCTTTCTAAGGCGCAATTTATGGGAGGGTATTTGATTAAAAGTGATCAACGGTTCAGATTCACTTCTCACGCTTCTCACGTTAACCTCAACTTCTCACACGATCCTTTGCCGGTGAATAAAATGCTTTTTATACAAGTTTTTAGCATATGCCTAATAACCAGCAAAAAACCCCCCAAAACTCAAGTACAAATAATGTGTAGTATGGTTCAAAGTAGGCTGTAGCCATGGTATCCTAATTCATCATGAACTTGTGGCTTTTATGATAATAATATTGGATGTAAAAATCATGTCTGTATGGTTTAAGTATCGCATTAAATATTATTTTAATCTAAATCTTCAATCTATATAGCTAATTGAGGAACCAGTAGAAAATCAACAGTACTCGGAACAAGCTGCGGACATGAACGATGATGCGGATGAGGGACACATGGATTCATATGCAGCAGACGATTCAGATGATAACATATTAACGGTACCTACAGCAAAAGGTGGGATGAGAAGGAAGCATCATCGGCCATGGACTCTTAATGAAGTTGTTAAGTTGGTTGAAGGTGTTTCTAGGTATGGTGCTGGCAGGTGGTCCGAGATAAAGAGGATTTCCTTTGCAACATGCTCACATCGTACAGCCGTTGATCTCAAGGTATGCTATTATTACCCTCATCATGTTTCTTGTCCATTCAGATGCATATGCGTTTTCTTAGCTAACGGTTGGCGTTTGCAGGACAAGTGGAGGAATCTGCTGAGAGCTAGTTTTGCACAGTTGCCAGCCGAAAAAGGGGTAAGCAATTGGGATGCCTCCCTATATGTATTGGGTTTAATGTTACTTTTGCTTCCTTTTTTATTATCTCCATATACCCTTTGAGCTGTACGTAGTGTTCTCGAGTTTTTTTATTTTTATTTTTTATGATGGAAAGTATGAGGGAAAGAAAAAATGTTGTGTTCTCGAGTTTTTTATAAAGAGGGAAGGGAAAGGAAAGGGACGGAAAATAATGTGATTTTCCTCCCAAAACTTTCTTCCCAAATGTGGGAGGAAAGGGTAGGAAAGGAAAGAAAAAAATCTATAAAAATTAATTTTTTATGAAATTACACATATACCCATTAATTACATTCCATTATAAAGTAAATAAGGGTATCTTTCCTATGTTTATCTTAGGGTGCGTTTGGTACACAGGACATGACTGAACAAAAACTTGTTGTCTTACATTTGAACATTTAGAGTGTGACAGGACAGGAACAAAATAGTGGAACAAAAATCAGGAAGATGTGACAAGATTGTTAAATTACTAAACCGCCCATGTGAAATAAACCCTAAAACCTTGCACGTTTCTTTCACTCGCCTACCCCACACTTGCCCGTCTAGTCTTGTCTGCATACCAAACTTAGGGGCTGTTTGATTGGTTTTCCATCAAGTCCGGTATGCATAAAAACTGTATGTGTGGATTAATCTGTCTGTGTAGATTAGTAATGTGTTTGCTTGGGAGAGTTTTTTCGTAGATAGGAGTGTGTTTTTTAATTGGGAGGACATGTTTGAAAAAAACTTTAGCTTTCGGCATAAAGCTCCCCTCTAGAAGCTTACTGAATAGGCTGCTTTTTATATCATTGAGCCACTACCAAACAGTCATGCATAGCCCACCGAATAAGTTGTGAGTGTCATTAAGCTCATTAAGTTGCTGACAAACATTGTCTTATGTCGTCTGTGTTTCATTTATTGCTACCATATTTGCACTCCTGTTGCTGCTCATTTGTCTTTTTTTTTTTGAATAAAATCCAAAGAAACTTTTTATATTTTGTGCCATGCTATTGGGTTGTTTTCTTCTTTTGAAATGGGCTAATTTGAGTATTTGTTTGTGTGAAGCAGGTGGGAAATTCAAAGAAGCAGTCGTCGTCAATCCCGATCCCCGCACCAATTCTGTTAAGAGTGAGAGAGCTTGCGGAGATGCAATCGCAAGTGAGCCCAGATCTGAAATCAGTGAAATATAATAATAATAACAATAACAACAATAATAGTGGTAGTAGAAATAATAATGTAAATGATATAAGGTCAGGATTTTTGTAAATTGCTGAATGAAATTAGGATGAGGAGGAATAAGAATGTCTGTTTGTTTGTACTATACTTGTAATTCATGATGGTTTTGCATCATTTTTCACCTTTTTTATAGCTTTCAGTAAGCAAAGAAAAGCCTGGGCTGGGCTTTTTCATCCTGGGCTTTATAGGCTTTTTCGGGTTTGACTTCAAGTGGGCCTTGAAAAATAGTTGGCCTTATCGGGCTTTAAGGTCGGGTTTCAAGCTTCGGCTTTTTTGGGCATTATTTATAAGTCCAAATGTTAGTAGTTGGGTTAACACAGGGATCTAGTTTGGGAAATAACTTTTAGAATTTTTTGTACGACTATGTCTATACTATACATGGGTCAGGTTCAAGGGAAAACCTCAAAAAAACGGAAAACTGAAGAACATCCTAGGAGTTCTTCATCTGGACGGTATGCACTTGTGCATACAGGTTATTTGTAACATGCATTTGTGCATATATGCACAAATGCATAATGCACTTGTGCATAAAACCAAAAAGTCACCTGTATGCACAAGTGCATGCCGTCCAGATGAATGGCTCCTAAGGTGTTATTCAGTTTTCCGTTTTTTTGAGGTTTTCCCTTAAACCTCCCTCTACTATACATTTGAGAGCAGGTTTACTATGGGCTTATACCCGTGTTTTGTCCATTTTCATGCTTACAGAGTTGCAGTTTGTTTATTCCAATTTTCCCATCATCGGTTACCATTTTGTGCGGTTTTGGTCCCTCTTGCTAACGGTTTCTAGCTTTAATCTGTTGAGTAAGATGCATTTTTGCTTCTTATTTTTATTAGAAAAATGTGAATTTGCATTAACACAACATTGTCAATTTAAGATCTAACATCCATTTGGGAGAGAACGAAGGTTGCTTTATAAGAAAATATATATATTTCTTTATCGGACATGTTTTAAAATCATGAGTTCAAGTGTAAACAAAGCAGACGATATTTGGTGGTACGATTGTCCTAGAATGTTACAATCAATCCCTTCTTGATGTCGTGAACTTGCTATGAAGTGTCAGATTTATTAACAATCCGAAATTAGAACCTTCACAAAACTACACGAGGCATTAGTAATCGAAGAAATCAAAATCATAAATATACAAAGACACACACACACACACACACACATATATATATATATATATATATATATATATAATAACTAGGTTCGACCCTGTGTGTTACACGGAGTAATTTAAAAAAATTAAATCATGTCAGAAAACTTATCTTACATTTATAAATTTATAATAAACATTTATTTTCGAAAAATAAAAAATATAAACTATGAGGTTGGATATGTTATTTCGCTTAAAATAACTTTATAAAATAACTTTTTTTTTAAAACGAAAAAAGAATATATTTGGTTGAATATGATGATTAATTGATTATATGTCAAGGTTTTTAAGTAACTATATGTAAAGATTTGCTAGAAGACAATCATAAGAAAATAATACAAAACTTGTGAGTTTTTAAGTCTTGAATCGATAAGCTCGGTATTTAATCACCCACAAATTAGCAAAAATACATAAAAACGCTTGATTAAGGTGTCGTTTACCCTAACACTTACCCGTTAAGCACATCGATAAAATCCAACATCACTTACTTAACGGGTAATATTTTAGTCCACCAAAACGGCATTGTATGTACAATTTACCCGGTAAGCGCTAACTGTGGTAAGATTCTTGGTCCTTTTATATTCATCCAGTAAGATGATGTGACTTGATAAGCGTGACGCCTTAAATATCTATATCAATCGTATACTTATATTTTATAATAATATCAATCAAATTTTTTTATATAATTATAACCAAATCAACTATTATAAAAGATTAATTTAAAGTGAATTGACGGGAAGCATAACAATTTGACTTTGAAAATATCATTAACTAACCACCTGTTGATAACTGATATTAGTTCAATTAAAATTAGAGGAAATAATATAATCATGATTAAGAAAGAATAAATAATTAAATATACTATACTAAAATATTTGCATATTTATATTTTTGAAAATGTTCAAACTCATAATCCAAAAGTCAGTTGATAAGTGATATTTTTTTTTTCAAGTAATTAGATCTCTTATGATAATTTTAAAGGTGTTTCGTTGACAGAATGGAATTTGATAGAATTGTAATTCGTCGAAAGAATTCGACTTTGAAGTAAAAATTGATATGAAATTGCAAAAAGAAAATCACGACAATTTAGTGATTATTTGTATCAAATCCCATACTAATTTCAACAAATCTCATACTAATCACGATACATTAATTCGTATATATTTATGATATTTAATAATATAATTAAATCCAAAAATATTCAATATTGGGTTCATTTCAAAGGTATTGACGAAGCGATTACAATTGTATAATTTGTAAAAAATAGAAATGTTTTTTTAATGCATTTTAGTTCATATACATTATTTATGTTTATATGATAAGAGTCTAAAATGAAAAATAAAAAAGTAAGGGATTAAAAGTAAGCTACATACCTAATTATAAGGGTAATAAATGTAACGTATAAATTGAAAAAATTGAATTAGGGAGAGATTTAAGGAGGAGTGAATGTGGGTGTGATAATTGAACTTATAATGTAAACTACGTCCAAATACATGTTTAGGCGGGAAAATACTAAAGTCGACTCACCAGAAGACGACACGTGGCATGCTAGTTACTTATTTATTATATGTATAGATTACATGTTTAAAAGTTTTTAGCTTTTGCACAGATCCTAAGTAACCATGAATATATGTCATTACATTTTTCTGATGATAATTTTTGTGTAATAATATTCATTTATGTAGGATAAATAAAATCAGATTTTTGGATTTAGGCCATCCCACTTTAAACTCCATTTATCGATCCTTTGCGACCGATATATATATATATATATATATATAATAATTACATGTTTAAAAGTTTTTAGCTTTTGCACAAATCCTAAGGTGACGTTTGATTCACTGGAAAGTGATGGAATCTGGTGGAATTGGAATGTGACATTCCATTGACCAGATTCCATTTCAGTGTTTGGTTCAATCTTTTGTAGCATGGAATCTTAAAACTTTCCATTGAATTCCTTATTTTATGTATTTGACATTCTATCATATTATGTAGGGATTTTAAAGGAATGTAATGTGTTATTATTTTTATTTCAAAAATACCCCTTGCTCTAATTGTGGTTCTTCTCCATCGAGCCCAATCGAACAACCCAACAAGAAATCGATTCAGCAACCAATTGTCTATCTTCTCCATCGAACAACCAACAAGAAATCGTCTATCTTCTCCATCGAGCCCCAAGAAAATCGAACCTGTCGGTCGTTTTCTTCTCCATCGACAGCAACATCGAACCTGTGGTTCATTCTCTCCTCCTTTTCTTCTCGTCTTCTTCTCCATCGACAACAACATCGAACCTGTGGTTCGTTCTCTCCTCCTTTTCTTCTCGTCTTCTTCTCCAATATATGTCATTTTCATTTTGCTTTCGATTTTGATTATGGAGTGACCTTGCTTTTTGATTTTGCTTATAATTTTGATTTTGAATTTTGATAAGTATATGTGATTTTGAGAGCAAGAATACTTGTGTTCTCTATATATTCATTTGTAATTAATATCTTGTGAATTTGGTTTTTTTTTATTTTGACAGCAAGACATATATGTGAATTCAATAATTTTATTAAAGCATTTCTAGTTAAACAAATAAAGTATATAATAACTATTTTATTAAAACGTTTTTTTTTGAAAAAAAAAACAATTAAAATTATCAAAAGGGTATTTTGGTCATTTATCAAAATTTCATTCCAATTCCAAAGCTACATTATGTGAACCAAACAGACAGATTCCAATTACTTTAACAGATTTCATTCCAATTCTGTCAACCAAACAGCTGGTCAAACCTGACAACATTCCATTCCAATTCCTTCAAAGTCAAATTTCTTTGACAGATTCCATTCCATCCAAAAACATTCTACGAACCAAACGCCCCCTAAATAACCATGAATATATGTCATTACATTTTTCTGATGATAATTTTTGTGTAATAATATTCATTTTTGTAGGGTAAATAATTAAACTCAGATTTTTGGATTTAGGCCATCCCACTTTAAACTCCATTTATCGATCGATCCTTTGCGACCGTATCACCAAATTTAATTAATGATCATGAACCCGATGCTCTACCAATGTTGGTCCGAGTCACATGTCGTGTTTACGTATGCTATTCCTGTAGACCACATATCAGTAAGAAACGTTTTTTTGTCATTTAATGATGAATAATTCTTAACCATTTAAACAAGTAAAGCTGAAAACAGACAGATTATCAAGAGTTTTCATTCCACCGGCAAAATTGTCCTTCCAATAAACATACGGTTCGGATTTCGTATACATTATGACATGGTTTTTGTTGTTGATGTTAATTGCAGCAATCAGCTGCCCAAATACACCATACCCAATCTCATGTCGTTTATTTATGGAGAATATAATTATATAATTATATATATATATATATATATATTATTGTTTTTTAATTCTTTAAATTATGTAAAGGTGTTTTTTCCCTACATTTTGACAAAATACAATATTTTGTTTGATACGTAATTTAATAAGAATTTTAATTGATAAATAAATGCTTAAAATACTCTTTAATAAAATATAAATATATTTGTGTAAAAATAAAAACAAACACATCTAGATTTGTATTTAAATCTTATTAACACGTTGTTTTGTTAAATTTCTTCCGAAAATCTTTTTGAATAGCAATTTATACACATAAAAACAATTTTTATTGTTTATTTTATTTTTTAAATATTGATTAAAAATTTATATATGCATGTTTAGGAACCCAGCATAAAATTGGGCCATTTTTCCTACCAATAATGCACGTCCAAAAAGGTGTTTTCTTAAAATAAACAATTTTATTATTATTTATACTATATTATAAAATATTTAAGAAAATTCTTAAAAATAAAATTTTATGTATCATGTACTGTTTATTGATGCATATTATTTAAAATTCAGGATTACAAGTAAATGATGCATAAGTGAAACTTCTTCAAGTTACATATTTAAATTCATAATTAAGGGACCGTTTAACAAACACTTGTTCGGGTAAGCGCTTACCAACACATCATCTATCGGATTGATATGGCAAGGACCAAAAATCTTACCCGGTAAGAGCGAATGAAAGGACCGAGAGTCTTACCCCGGTAAGTGATGGTGACGACTCTTACCACGGTTAGCGCTTAACGGATGAATTGTTGCATACGAAATCGATTTGGCCGACTAAAATCTTAACCGGTAAGTAAGTGATATTGTTAAATTTGGCTGGTAAGCGCTTACCCGGGTAAGCATTTGGTAAACGACCCCTAACTAATGGATAAACATAATCAAATATATGATAAACATTTCATTTTAAATATAATTAATCTAAAATATAATTAAGATCATTATTGAATTCCAACTGAAAATCTAACTATTTTTCATAAAAAAATTGCATTATTGAACCTAAAATCAATTACATCAATTAAACCTAAAATCAATTAAAATTAAACAGTTTTATAAGAAAAACATTACCGTTTTCTCAAAATCATACAGAATTGTATACTAAAATTGACAAAGACAAAATATAAAACGAAACATTAATATCGAGATGTATCACCGTGCGGGCAAACATGCGTGCTGTGCGGCAAACGTGCACGGGCCACCCATCCCCGCACGCGACTTGGTTTTCCCCGCACGGCGTGCACGTTCCCCGATTTGCAAGTACGTTTCTAGTTTTTTTTTAATAAATAAATAATTAAATTATATAGAGAAATAAATTATTTAACGAACAGCAAGTTGAAGAAGCATATAAATTCATTTGACGGCACTATAACCTGCATTTCCTATTTGTAACAAGCCCACCGGCAACCACACTCCTACCACCGAATTTGTGTTTTTTGCGACATTCCGATAAGAAAATGACCGCCGATGAGTTCTCAACGTCAGTTGACATGGGACTCCGGCTATCTAAACGAATATACTACGGGAAAGACAAGCCTAATTCCATGTCAGCTCCGAAGCCGGCGTTAATGACGAAATCGTCCTCACTGTGTTCGTCCACCTCGTTCTCCCGGTTGCCGCCAGATCAGCATCATGCTACGGCCCCGATGGTTTATGCGGTGATTATTGACCCGGCTGTCGTTGATAATCCGGATATTCGGAGCTACCAGCCGCACGTTTTCGGACGTTGCAATCCGCCGGCATTGATTCCCCTTCATATGCATGGGATTTCGATGAAAGTTGATTGTTATTTGGACACCGCGTTTGTTTCCGTTAGCGGCACTTGGCGCGTGCATTGCGTAACCGCGAGCGCATGCTGCGATTGCCGTATCGCGATTCCTATGGGCGAGCAGGTACATAGATGTATAGATGGTGGAATGCAATGGCATTCATCGGAACTTAAGACGCCAAATATATTTATATGCATGTTATAATATATACTCATTTATAAGACTTAAATTTATAGAAACCAAAGAATTATGGTGCATATCATATAAAAACCGTTACAGTAAGTTGATATGACATTTTTTGAATGTTCTAATCATTAAGTTTTTTAAGTCGCTTTTGAAATAAAACATGAGCAATCTTTTTATAGGATACTTTTTTACGAGACATTTTTTTTCTTCTTCCAAACGTTCATATAAAAAAACTAATATAAAGCTTGAGGGAGATTCTTTTAGGGTGCTGGTACACTGGACAAAACAGAACAGGAATCACTGTTCCATGTTTGGCAGGACTTTTATGTGGAACAGACAGGAACAGAGTGGAACACGCATGTTCCACCCCTACCCCATGGAACAAGCTGGAACAAGGTGGAACAGACTTATGTTTTACCAATATAACCTCAAAATAAAATCTAATTCTATCCTAAAACATCAAATACACGTTCTATTTTATATTTCACTCATTCTTTAAATTTTATTTATTTTATTTCATCTAATGTTATCTATTCTGTTCAGTCCAGTCTTGTCTACCAAACGCTGAACAGCTGTTCTGTCATGTTCTGTTCTGTCTTGTTCCGTCCTGTCCTTCTGTCCTGTCTGCATACCAAACGCACCCTTAGGGACCTTAAATATATTAAGATCCAAGAACCATCGTTTTTGTGAGTATTCATGATAAATGTCTTAAAAGATATTCATGATGAATAATATTCACGAATCCATTCTTTTGAAACATTTAAGGTTTCCTAGATAACATGTGCCCTATAAAACTTGATTCTAAAAGTGTAACTGTTTGGTTTTATGAACTGTTTGATTGGTTTTTCTTTAAGTTTTGTATTTATAAAGTTGTGTCGTGTGTAGTTTAATCTTTCTGTATAGATTGAGAAAATATTTGTTTGGGAATGTTTTTTAATAGATAGACGAGCGTGTTTTTAAATTTGGATGAGAAGGCTTAGAAAAAATTGGTTTTCTACCCGTGGAAGCTTACCGAATAAGCAAGCCACTTTATATATCGTTAAGCCACTACTTAAATATCCTTTGGGTATCCTTTTCTTGTATCTATTCCATAGTATGGACTTAAGTTCCCTGATTAAAGAGTAAATTACACCATAGGTCCCTGTGGTTTGGTCAAAATCTGGATTTGATCCCTCTTTTGAAATAATTACACAAGACGTCTCTATGGTTGTCATTTGGTTTCACGTCAGATCCCTGTGGTTGTCATTTTGTTTCAAATTACTCTTTTTTTTATCTAAACCACAAGGGCCAAAATTGAAACAAAATGACAACCACATGGATCTGACGTGAAACAAAATGACAACCACATGGAGGTCTGGTGTAAATATTTCATTTTATGGACCAAATCCAGATTCTGACCTAACCACAGGGACCTCTGGTGTAATTTACTCCTGGTTAAATATATACTGAAAATTTAAGAAACATGGTTTGGCAAACAGGGTTCAATTTTAGAGGTGGAGGCTGAAAGTACCAAAAGATCATATTTCACCAAATTGATTACTTCAAGGAATGATATTAAAAAGGATTCAAAAGATGGGTTTATGATGAAACACAACACATACACACTCAAAATTCCACAAGTTGAAGGAGGATCCATTATTCATGTTAAACTTAGATGGTCTCAAAAGTTGTTATATCAAGATGGTGAATTATGCCTCAATGTGCCTTTCACTTTCCCCCATTATGTTGTACCTTTGGAGAAGAAGGTTCCTATAAAAGAAAAGGTGATGTTAAATGTCAACTCTATTACGGGAAGTGTCGTTACATGTACCATTGCTAGCCACCCGTTAAAGGTACGTTTATCTGTTTACAAAAACAAACAGTATTATTGATTTTGTTTTCAGTATCGGTTCTTATCAATAACAATTGAAATAAGACTTTGAAACTATTCTTTTTTACATTTTGAAGGAGGTAAGAAGACATGATGGGGAAGTAAGCTTCTCATATGAGGCAGAAGTTCTGAAATGGTCATTTCAAGACTTGTATGTTGCTTATTCGGTAAGATGTTATGTCTAATTTATAGTTTCGTATATAGAGAGAGGGAGGTTCAGACGAGAAAAAATAACAAAATAAGAGAATAAAAAAACAATCAAATCATGTGCAAAATCATATGTGACTTTACACTAAGGCCTCCAATATGAGGTCATGACTCATGGCCATGGTCACATGAATCACATGTGATTCGAACGTTTTCTTATTATCTTATTTTGTTATTGCGCTCTCTCTCTCTCCCTCTCTCTCTCTCTCTCCCTCTCTCTCTCTGTGTGTGTGTGTAAGGTCAGATTTAGGGGGAAACCGGAAAAAAAAAACAGCTTCGATTTCTTGTATGCACCCATCCAGATAAACGGTTACTAAGGTGTTCCTCAGTTTCCTTTTCTTCAGGTTTTTCGTGAGCCTCATTCTCTCTCTCTCTCTCTATATATATATATATAGTAATTCTAATGGGTTCATTTGCATCTTTTTAGGTATGCTCGAGTGAGATTTCCGGTGGTCTGCTTCTGCAGCCTCCATCTCTACAAGATTGTGACCAAAGAGATATGTTTTGCATCTATCTTTTTCCCGGGACTAACAATGTTACAAAGGTTAGTGTCAAATTCTAAGGCATCAATACTCATTATGCTTTATAACACGTCAAACATGTCTAAATCTCTTAATAAACTGCTTTATAGGATTTAGGTTTATAAGACCAAGAAATTGTACGTCCAATATCTGGATGTTACAATTTCATGTTATAACATAGGCATCCTAACAAATTTGCTAGGACATCTTTGAAATAAGGTGTCCTCTTAGTTGTTTCTTTATTGACTACTTTGAGAAGTGTCCTATGAACATAGTTTTTATGACACTTTATTAAATAACGTCATATAAAAAGACTAAAACCAATTCCAACCATAACACTAAAAGTAACACCAAAAACACTAAAATTGATGGAACCCTTAGCACTAAAAATGATTTCAACTCCAACCATACTTTAAAAAAACATCAAATCATCAAATTTGGTGATTTCTCACTCAAAACTTTTTTGCAGGGTGAATAGTACATCACCAACTTTTCACTCAAAACTTTTTTGGCCTGCATTTTTTTTTTGCAGTTTGAAGTATGATTGGAGTCCTTCATACTGCAAATCATCATATTTGCAGTATGGTTGGAGTTGCTCTAAGAGAACAATTTATTTTAATAATGTACTAAAAACTTGTTAGAACACCCAAAAGACAAAAGTGTCGTATCAACTTTTTGTAACACCTTTAAATAGGATGCAACTTAAATTCTGTAAAACGATATATTAAAACATTTAGACATATTTGACGTCATATAATTATACGATTGATATATCTGTTTACAAATTTCAATAGGTTTTCAGAAAGGAAGTGGTATTTTTACTAGACATAAGTGGAAGTATGAGAGATATCCCTCTTGAGATATCAAAATATGCAATTACAGCATCCCTCTCAAGGCTTAATCAAGGAGATTCATTTAACATCATAGCCTTTAATGAAGACATTCAATTATTCTCATCTTCAATGGAGTTGGCAACAGAGGAAGCAATCACAAATGCAACTGAATGGATGTGGAAAAAATTGTATGCTGGAGGGGGTACAAACCTCATGTGCCCGTTGAAACAGGTATGGTTAAGTCATATAAAACAGTCTATTAGGACATTTAGACATATTTGGCATTTTATAAAGCCGAGTTTGTTGTATTGGCTGCAAGATTGATGGATATTCCGGTGATCTTGATATCCAGGCAATTGACATGGTTGGTAAAACGGGTGATTCCATTCCTCTAATTTTTCTCATTACCGATGGCACGGTTGAAGATGAAAGAGATATATGTAATATGATGAAATGCTGCCTTGTGGATGGAGACATGAATTCTCCTCGAATTTGCACATTTGGCATAGGTCAGGCCTTTTATCGTTTTTTTAACTATGTGAGAATATGTGGAATCTAATCAGATTACTTTTTAAAAGAGCCCTTGAGTAGAGAAAGAGATTCCAACATGTACCGAGGCTCTAACCCCCCCCCCCCATCCTTTCTAACAGAGGTTAGACGGGAACAGATTGTTCTGGAGTGTCGAAATGGGATAGACGAGTAAAGATTGCCCCAAAGCCTAGTGTTGAGGCCCTAGAGTGGTAGATTTTTTCTTTTTGAAGAGTGTCCTAGGCTATGCCTAGACTGTTCCCTTGGCAAATTATGACTGTAATACATCAGCCCTGATTAAACTTCAGTGGCCACAATTGTTGTGTACGCCTGGATTAGAACCCTGGACAGTTGGGATATTCCACCACATCCCTCAAGGCCTTAACCAGTACGCCACAACCCTTGTGGTTTAGATTTGGGTTTTGGTACATTTCAGAATATTTGGAATGGTTACTCTTTGAAAATAACTCTTTAGAAAAAAATGGAGGTTCCAACATATATCGAGGAGAGGAGAAATGTGTATGTACTTTGTTTTAACTCTGAATTTTCAATTTCCAGGTTCATACTGTAATCATTATTTCTTGCAAATGCTTGCCCATATTGGAAGGGGATACTATGATGCTGCATATGAAGTAGGTCAGTTTCAAGAAAGGATAATCTAGCTTCATACTTTTTTTAGGTGTTCTAGTTCAGAAAGATTAGTGCTCAATAATTCGTACAAACATACAAACCAGTTTTCATGTCTATGAAACAACACGTGTGAAATACAGTGTTTATACAGTCTTGTTTCATATATGGTATGAAACGTTCAAGACTCTGTTTTTCCACACGTGTTGTTGGTTTTGTAAGTTTGTATGATTCCGATACATTAGAGTTTGTAAATGATTATGCGTCTAGTCTCGCTTCATACTTGTTTGCTTTTATCGTTATCCTTTGGGCAGATTCAATCGGTGATCGTATGCAACACCTGTTTGATAATGCTTTTTCGCCCATCGTTGTAAATATAACCCTTGACGCTCTCGAAAATCTCAAATCATACGAGGTTCATTTATGATTCTTAGCTTAATTTAGACATTTAATTTGCTTTCTTATATGGGTCTTAGCTCCTTTTCCTACATTGTTTCTTGCACAGTTGTATCCATCTCGTATTCCGGATTTAACATCCGGAAGCCCAATAATTGTATCGGGCCGATACCACGGGAAATTCCCCGAGTTTGTGAAAGCTAGAGGCTTCTTGGCGGATCTAAGTACTTATGAGATCGATATCAAAGTGAGAAAATGCACGGACATAAACTTGGATCAGGTAATTCTTTTAACTCAAGCACTTAGTTCTTGATCTGTTTCGATTACTTTCCAAAAGAGCCCTTAAAAAGAGAAGGGAGGGTCCAACATGTATGGATAATAAGGTGATGTTTGTTTTTTAAGAGGTGAAGTCTGAAATCTGATTTTACATCTAAAAAGTAAGAGGTGGTGCTGAAGTCTGAAATCTAAAATATTAAGACCGTTTGTTTTTATAAAATGATAAACATCTTAATTGACTAAAAATATTATGTTTTAAAATTCCAACTTGAAAGAGACCACCATTTGATAACACACGCATTCATATCCATCAACCATTCGTGCAATTGAGGAGGAGGTAGAAGGAACTGAGCCCTTAAAAAAAATAAGAGGAATTAAGTGGATGGTGCACCTCTAAAATTTCAGAGGACAATAAGACGTTTTCAGACTTTTTTCTAAAAATAAAACAAACAGTCTTAAATCTGAAAACCTCTTAATTTTCAGACTTAAGAGGTTTTAAGAGGTATTTTTTCAAAAACAAATAGCCCCTAAATGGTACAAGTCTAACTGAGGTGGGACCCTACTCGGAAATAATGATTTTGTTTCGGTTTCAGATATGTGCTAAGAGGGAGGTGGATATACTCACAGCACAAGCATGGTTAAACCAAAACACACATTTGGAGGAGAAGGTTTAGTTCTTCTTTCTTGATCTCTTTATATGGAACACCAGGGTTCTGATACCGTGTGAGAATATGTGAAATCTCATTAGATTACTTTTCAAAATGAGCGCTTGAAGAAAGAAGAGAGGTTTCAACGTATATTGAGGAGAAACTGTCCAAGTTTAGCTGATGTGAGATTCTAACTCCCACAATTGCTTGATTGTAGGTTGCGGAAATGAGCTTACGACGAGGAGTTCCTTCTGAATATACAGGCATGATTCTGGTTCAGAGCGATAAAGTAAAGCCAACCCTTGGATCACTTCTACTAGAAGAGGTAAACCCGAGCCGAAAACTTGATGTTTTGAAGCAAATAAGTGCAGACACTTGTGAATTGAATTGCAGAAATGTTCGAAAAAGATGAATCAGAAGACGATATTGCTGAGGAACGTGTGTGTTGGATTTGGGAACTTGAAGGCGACTGCAACAAATCTACCTCCAGGAATACAAGAAGTGAAGCTAAACGATGCTGCGAAGATGGTGATAAAAGCTGCATCATCGTGTTGGGGGGTGTTTTCGGGTTGGTATTGTTGGAAGTGTTTGATTCAGACGTGGTCTCGAGTGAAGAACGACCAATGCGCCATTGCTGTCGCGCAGCTCTGCACTGCGCTCGCCTGTCTTGAATCGCTCGATTTCTGTTGCGAAGTGTGTGATTCGTGCATGGATTTATGCCAGTAGAGATGTTGTTTATATGTATACGAATGAATATGAATGATGCAATGATAACTTCTAAAATGATATTAAAAATCGACATAATGTTTTTAACTGAAATTAAAAAATAAATCAAAGAATTGTGTACCTAAAGTGTTCTTAAGGGGCTGTTTGTTTACCTCTTAATAGTTCCATTAAGAGGCAACCTCTGAATCGTTCAGAGGTGAATCTTGTTTGGCAAAAAAAAGTCTGCCTCTTTTAATAGTTCTAAAACCATCTGAATGATTTAGCATCTTGGGCCTCCCTTAACCATTCAGCACCCTGATTTCATTCTAAACAATTACCAAACAACCATATATCATTTTGCACTATATCATAAAAGCCTCTTAATCATTCTGCACCAAACCATTCAGCAACTGCCTAACAGCCCCTTAATTTCACTGTGATCTTCTCCTGGAGTGTTGGTTAGCTGCATATCCTTCAAACAAATCCAAGACAGCAGACTCCAGATATTCTACAGAGAATTTTATATAATTCTCAGGGTGTCTTCCACTCTCTATATGATTCCTGAATCTCCCAAGAAATGATCGATAAGCAGGAATCAGTTTCTCCAAGATCGAAATTCGTAGCTCCTCCCGAAGTTGTTCATCTGGAATTAGCCATAGCGATTGAGTCCTGTGAACTTCATCAAAAATGGCGTTGAATGATTTGAATCGTTCTCTCAATGCGCTTTTTGAAACTCCAGATGAGAAACTTCCGGTTGAGTGTAATCCTTGGTCTCTCAGACAATGCAGTACTCCTATCCAGGTTGCTCGTTGGTGGTTCGTGGCGGCTTGCCGGAAGATCCTGGTTAGAATTCTCAGGTAATTATCTCCGATCATCTCTCTTAACTCCTGCGAGCCTTTGATTTTTTGGACGATGTAATGAACGTTGTTCATGATGAACAAATGAGCCAAGGAATTGTCTTTGTAGTGTTTGGATTTTCCTTCTAAGTTGAAATGCAATATCGAAATGATCCAAATTAGATGAAGAGCTAACGGCGATTGCTCCTCGTGGTCGGTAAAATCTATATCTGGAGAATTGGAATCACCGGAGTTTCGAGAAGCGGTTGCAGGTTTGGAGACGATTAATTCGACTAGGGTTTGCTTGTAATCTGAAATCAAGCTTATGTAATTCATCACGTACCTTGTTAATGGATGAATAGTTCCTCCGGGTACAGGAACCCTAGATGGCTCGCGAAGGACCGCATTTTCGAACTCCGATAGCATCCCTCTGGCAGCCTCCGCTAATCTGGAGAGTATCTCCGTTACCTGAATACTGATTGATTCGGCTGCTTTGGAGTCAAAAACGTCGTCAATGTCAGGTAACAAATCCAATAAGGAATCGTGTAAATCTAAGATCTTAAACAGCTTCTCCGGCGACCTACGGCTGATACTAATGGCTTCCGCGAAATTAAAGAGTTGAATCGCTGGACCTTTCACTGTTTCCATGAAACAAGCATCATCAGCCGCTGTTCCGAGATCTTCGAAGATTTGCTTGCAGAGTCTCTTCTCACTTGCGAACAGAACTCTAATGCACACTTTGGCAGCTCGTATCCACCGTACGATTTTGGCATTCAACGCCTCCCATTCCAGCCGTTGGATGTCGCCGATGCTCAATTTCTCAACACCGAGCTTCTTAAAGCTCCCGTCCACCACAGACTTTCGTACGCTTCCATACACCTGAACGCACTCTCTAAAGTAACCGGCGGTGATCATACGTTTGGCGATGCAACGGAGATCAGATATGCTTTCCGGCGGTATTAGATCTTGCTCGCGAATGCTGTTCATAGATCTGCAGTTGACAAATTTGGTGCTGCTTCCGATGCGATCGAGCAAGGAAGAAGAAGAATCTCTGGGAAGAACAACATCTTCTTCGCCTCTGGTGTTGCATTCATCGTTGTCGGTACTAGTTCTAGGAGTGAAGTGAGCTGAGGAGGTGGAGTCAGTGAGCGATTCGGTGTCGATTGGAGTGGAGTTAGTGATGAGTATATTACGAAACTCATCCTCCAAACGAGCCATGGCGATCTGGATTGCATTGTTGACTCTGGTAGATTGGGCATCGACTCCGTCATCATCGGAGAGAGTAGTTGATTGGATGGAGCTTTGAATTTGATCGACGGCTTGCAAGTAACGGTCAATCTCTTGACGATCGCCTTGAAAGATCATCGGGAGTTGTGAAGCGGTGGAGTCCCAACGGAGGATAATCTGTTGGGCGGCCTGAGAATCGTTTTCCGGCGATTCCATGGACGTGTGTGTGTGTGTGTGTGTGTTTGTTTTGGGTAAAATGAAAAGAGAATGAATCTTTGTATGGAGAAAGGTTATGTGTACGTGTATCTGTATCATATCATTTCTTTTTGTTTTCCGTGAGGCTAGGGAATTACGTTCAGCTGGCAACGTAATAAATTTAATTCAATACTTTTTGAGAAAATCATAAAAATATGAAAAATAAAGAAACGTTTTAATTATTATTTATTTACATAGTAAATAATCGTTTAAGAAATTAAGTTAATGTGAAAAACGTGAGAAGTGGATTTGAACTCTTGATCACTTATAATCCTAAATGCATCCATGAATAAGGGTGTTTACGGGTTAGGTTGATCGGGTTGAAGACATTTGAACAACTCAATCCAATGTTTGGCGGATTGAAAAATCTCAATTCAACACAAACCAAAGTTCAACTCAACCCAACCCGTACAGGTTGGTCGGGTTAATATTTTGGCACATCAATATATTCTCGTAACCTAGAATATGTTGTTTCTCTACTTATAATTCCTTTTCAACATCCATCATTTGATACAGTTTGTCATATTTCTTAAATCTTAAGCGTATCGTCTTCAATTGTTTTTCTCAATTTGCATATATACGTTCACATTTACTGAATATATATATATATATACATGTGTGTGAGAGAATGAGTTATAGAGATGAATAAAAGTATATCGGGTTGATCGGGTTGGGTAGGGTTTAAATGATCAAAACCCGATATCAACTCAATACATACGGTTTGAAAATTTTACAACTCGATTGGACATCGGGTTGCTATGGGTTGGATTATTTCATGTCGGGTTGGGTCGGGTTGACAGGGTTGTCGGGTTTTTTAGCACCCCTATCCATGAATCATGTTTAATTCGAGGTTTGATCTCGTGCACCTTATCTCAGTGCATCTCATTCTAATATACATCCAACGGTTGATAAATACTTCTCACGTTTCTCACATTAATTCAATTTCTTACCAAACTCAACCCTTAGTTATTCATTGTGACATATATGAGTCATTTGTCTAGTAGGATTGGATTCCGGTGAAAAGTGTCAAATTTGATAATAAAAAAAATGTGAGAAGTGGTTATCAGTCGTTGGATGAAAAATAGACGAACATAATTATGAGATGCACCGAGATGCACATGATCAATCTCGTTTTAAGCCACAATTCATGAGAGAGTATTTGATTAAAAGTGATCTACCGTTTAAAAATATTTCTCAGATTTCTCACCAAAAATAACACTTCTTATATAATTTCATGTCTTGTCTAGTATATATATATATATATATATATATATATATATGTATAACATATACAAATATATATAAACCAGATGATATCTTAAACTAATTGTATATACATATATAGAGTCGGGTTAAAACGAGAATAATACATATTTAATAGAATAAAAGAATAATTATGGGTCAATCATTTCATTAAACAATAATTTAAATAAAACTTTCTAAAAAATCGTCCAAAATGGCATATGTATCATTTGTTGTATATATATTTTATATGGAAACCCATTTATTTTTATATAGATTATCTAATAAATTTAATTAAGGTATTTATTGATGTTTTTTTTATGATTTTGTAATTTAAGCATGATTAAATTTTTATTTATTTACTTATTATGTTTACAACCTTAAAATACGTGTGATTTAGTTTTAGATTTTAAATATTTATTTTTATTGGATTATTTAATTTAAGATTTTTTACAATTTTAGTAAAAAATTACATGTGATATTCACAATTAATTCATTGTGAATCACTTGAAAAAAAATTAATTTATTGTAAATCACATGTGATTTTGATAAAAATTATGAATTACGTTTTAAAGTTTATGTGATCTTCTACATTTTAATTAAATGTGTTTTGCTACACACCATATATGATTTTGTTTTCATTAGTTTTCTTTTTAAATAATTAATTTGAATCATTGTTTTTCAAATTTTAAATCACATGTGATTAAGAAAACATCTTTAAAAAATTTATTGTGAATAACATGTGATTTTGATAAAAGTTGCAATTTTTTAAATATTGCTTTAAATTAAAAAATATATTTTTAATGAAAATTAAATATTCTTATTTTAGGTGAAATGAATATAAAATATTTTATTATATCAAAAAATAAATCATATTAAATTCACAAATATGGTAAAAATAGAATATTAAATAATTACCTAAAATAGATTTTATATGACTAAATTTTGTTGAAAGTCTAAACTAAATTAGTTTGGTTTAAAATTATGTAATTATTAGAAAGTCAAAGGGTCAAGTATGTAATTAGGAAAAACCCAATTAAGGGTGTGTCGGTTAGGCATCAAACGATGCATATAGGTGTCTGTTAAATTAGTTTGTGTCAATTAGAAAGTTACGATGGTTCAAGGAACACATCGTTTAGGAAGTCAAACTAGAAGGAACAATTGAAGCATCATGTTGCTTCATAGGTGTCGGTTCATGAGTATAAATACTCATGAATAGTCTGTAAACGTTGTTGAATAATATATCTAATACACATCTTAGATTCAACCATAACCTGTGAAGAGAGTCTGATTTTCACCACCCAACAGTGGTATCAGAGCAAGACGATTCTGGAGAAAGTAGCCGCAAGTAAGAAGGAAGATACCTGTTTCATTCAACCGATTTAAGAAGCTTTTGATTTCAACCGGAGAACGATTGAAGAAACTGTATGTTGAGAACGAGCATCGATCTGAGAAAGAAAGCATAGACATCAGGAAACGATTATTGAAATCGAAAGGAATTTGGGAGAGGATTTGAACGTCGATTGAAGATAGAAACGGGAGGAAGAAGAAGTACGCAGGTTTCATTTTTATTTTCCCCAAATTATTGATTTAACATAAAGTAAGAGGAAACCCTAGTGTTTCCAGGCAAGAAAGAGGAAACCCTAGTGTTTCCAGGCAAGAAAGAGGAAACCCAGTGTTTCCAGGCAAGTAAGAGGAAACCTAGTGTTTCCAGGCAGGCAGGAGAAAACCCAGTGTTTTCAGGCAAGAGAAACCTTAGTGTTTCAGGCAAGATAAACCTTAGTGTTTCAGGCAAGAGAAACCCTTGTGTTTCAAAGAGAAACCTTTGAGTTTCAAAGCAAGTAAGAAACTGATCATACGATCATAAGCAAGAAAGTACGCAAGCGGAAGAGCAACAAAGCATGAAGATAGGAGAAACATCTACAACTCGTGAGCAGAATGTAACACTTCAATGCCCGAAACTGAACGAAACAAACTACACCGCATGGGCAATTATGATGGAAACAATCTTAAAGGCATATGGTCTTTGGGAAAAGCTTGAAGATACAGAAAAAGTAGATGAATACAACAAAAGCAATGATCCTCACGACATTACCGGAAGATATTCTAATGCAAGTTGCACAGTACGAGAATGCGAATGAAGTATGGGAATCAATTAAAGTACGATATATAGGAGCAGACCGAGTTCAGAAAGCACGCCTACAAACTTTAAGAAGCGAATTGGAGACTTTAAAAATGAAGACCAACGAAACTGTGAACGACTTTGCGGGAAAATTGGGAAGCATAAGAGGCAAGTTTAAAAGCCTTGGTTCCAATGTTAAAGACAAAATACTTGTAAGAAAATTACTGAACTCCGTTCCAAAGAAGTTTCTACCAATTGTGGCATCCATCGAGCAATATTCGGAGGTTGATAAAATGTCATTTGAAGAAGCAATGGGAAGAATAATAACTTTTGAAGAACGCCTCAAAAGTCAAGATGAACCGGAAGAAGATTATCAAAGCAAACTACTAATGGCAAGTGCAAGTAATCAAAGCTATGGTAGGGGTCAAGGAAGAAACTTTGGCAAAGGAGAAAGAGGACGCGGAAGAGGTACAAGTCGAGGAGAACAAAGCAAGAAAGAACTAAGATGCTATGAATGTGGTGATTTCGGTCACTTTGCATACGAATGCACCAAATGGAAGGAGGAAGACAAAAGACATATAAAATGTTTCAAGTGCAACAAATTTGGACACTTCAAACATGAATGTACGAAGAAGGAGGAGGTTAACTTAGTTCAATACGAAGATGATGAACCAATAATTGGTGTACCATTGCTGTGAAGATACAACAAGAAAGAATGAAGACCTTCTTTAAACTAAGTTTAGTTTAAGGGGGAGTGTTGAAAGTCTAAACTAAATTAGTTTGGTTTAAAATTATGTAATTATTAGAAAGTCAAAGGGTCAAGTATGTAATTAGGAAAAACCCAATTAAGGGTGTGTCAGTTAGGCATCAAACGATGCATATAGGTGTCTGTTAAATTAGTTTGTGTCAATTAGAAAGTTACGATGGTTCAAGGAACACATTGTTTAGGAAGTCAAACTAGAAGGAACAATTGAAGCATCATGTTGCTTCATAGGTGTCGGTTCATGAGTATAAATACTCATGAATAGTCTGTAAACGTTGTTGAATAATATATCTAATACACATCTTAGATTCAACCATAACCTGTGAAGAGAGTCTGATTTTCACCACCCAACAAATTTAGGGCTGGCAACGGGTAGGGTATGGGTAGGGTAAGGGTTAATCCGTTATCCAATCCATTTAAAAGAGCGGGTAACGAAACGGGTAATTATCCATCTCATAAAACCCTTATCCATATCCTACCCTACCCATTAAAAATACCGGGTAACGAAACGGGTAATGGACAAATGGTAAAACAAAATTTTGTTTTAAACTATAATTGATATCATTAAATCTCAAATATATAAGTAAAACATAAGCTCATAAATGTAGTTACTATTTTATATCTAATATGTATACTAAACATTTTATTATTTTCAAAAGAATAGTCATAGTATAATATTAAAAGAAAATATAAAAATTATAAGACTGACACTTTTCATTATATTTGTTTTCTTGAACCCGTTTTGTTTCTCGTTTAACTATCAATTCATCATGAAATATTTTACTCGATAAATATAAAAAATAAATAAAAGTACATATTAATATACGACAACATTATAAAGAATATTATTAATATATAATTATGTAAATATATGCACACTAATATTTAATTATATATATGTATATATATTATCGTAACGGGTAACGGGTAATGAATAACGAAAAAAACCGTTTATCCATACCTTACCCACTAAAATTTTGGGTAAACGGGTAATGGATAAGTGGATAAAATTTTCTTCATCCATATCCTTATCCAATGGGTCGAAACATAACGGGTAACGAGTTTACCCTTACCCATTGTCAGCCCTAACTAAATTACTTGTATACCATTATTTATTTATTTTTAAAAATTAATTAATTAAGGTCTTATTTTATGAAACGAAGGCCCTACGATTATTCTTTTATATCCTAAGATAAATGGTTATTAAAATATTTTTTATTTTTCAATTTTGTTGGGGTTTAGTAGAAAATATGTGTTATATTTCATTTGATTTGATTTAATATTTTTTTTTCTATTTTATCTTTTCAAGAAATATATGTTATTTTTTAATGAAATTTGTCCTAATATTTTATGTCTAAAAAGAAAAGTAAAAAAATATGGGAGTGAGTGATTACAGAGAAAGCAAGAGAAGATTCTCATTATATTCCGCCTTAAAACCCGATTTCCATGTGGCCCTACAACTAAGCCCTAAATATTCTAAATAAATATAAATTTTAATTACATGTTAAAATGGTTATTGTATATAAAAGGATAACTATTTTGCAAATTTTGTTATTAGTCCTTGAGGAATGCGTTTTTTTAGAGGAAAAACTCTAGGCAGATATATTAAAAACAAGAAAAGAACAAACCAACATCGAGTTCTAGGCAAATTTATCCGTTCGACTTATATAATTCGATTCACAAGAGAACTAGAACGTAAAGTTGTTAACTAACTAAACCATAATATGAACTAGGATGTACGGAGTAGACATTTATGTAATGGGTTGTTTGGGAGTTGCTGAATAGTTTGATGCAGAATGATTAAGAGACTTTCTTGATACAGTGCAAAATGAAATATGGGTGTTTGGTAGTTGTTTAGAATGAAATCACGGTGCTGAAGGGTTAAGGGAGAGCCAAGATACAATATCATTCAGAGGGTTTTAGAACCATTAAGAGACAATTTTTTTTGTCAAACAAGGTTCACCGATTAAGATGTTGTCTTTTAATGGAACTATTAACAGGTAAACAAACAGCCCCTAAGTTAACTATAACATGAGATTGTTAGATGGCGTCATATGCCGGAGGTTAAGGGGGTCACACCGTCTTGCGGGAGGTCTTAGGGGTGTGATGGTGGTCTCGGTGGCTCGAGCGGGTCACGGTAGCACCCCTAAACCAATGGTTGAACACCGATATATATCAACTATTGCTCATCATTGTTTATAAAATTTAATGGTTTAATGTGTTAATAAAATTGATGGTTGGCCATTGTTATGTTGCCAAATGTTGGGTGTTGATGTGTTATCAACTAACTAAAGTGTATTGTATTAGTTTTGTAACCATCATTTATGTCCAATAACATGTATATATAATGTAAAGTTATTATTGCATTATGTACATAAAATCATAACTAAAAACAAAATTATGTATCTATAAACAAACATTGATGACAAAATTAAGAAAAAGTTGAACATAAATGTGGAAATGAGCAATTTAAGTATCTCCAACAGTTGTATTAAAATAGAAAAATAAATAATCTTGATTATTTTTTATTCCAACAACTACGTTATTTTGTATTTTGTATAATAATAAAGAAAAAAGATAATAGAAAAAATTAAAAAAAAATACAAATTTTGAATAAATCTCTGAAATTCATTTTTTAAGAAAAAGAAATAATATTTAAATATTTTTATTAATAAAAAAACATTGAAGTGAAAATTTTAAAAGAAATAAATTATATTTTATTAAGGGAATTTAATTGAAATACCCAAAGTTTGAATTTGGCTTGGCAAAATACTCATTTTTTTCGTTTTTACCAAAATACCCATTTTTTCCGCGATGGGGGTCCGCCATCGCGGGCAGGGACCAATTTTGAAAATTATATTTACACTTTCAGTCCCTGCCCGCGAAGGTGTCCCGCGATTCCGCGATGGTGTCCCGCGAAGGGACCAATTTTGAAAATTATATTTACACTTTCAGTCCCTGCCCGCGATCGCGGACCCCGTCGCGGAAAAATGGGTATTTTGGTAAGTCAAATTCAAACTTTGGGTATTTTAATTAAATACTCTTTAATTAATTAATTAATTAATTGTTTTAATAATATAATCAATGATACATATTTGTAAAATCAATTCTTAAAAAAAAATTGTAAAATCAAAGTAATTATTATAAGTTTTTTTCTTTTAATATAACATTTATAATAATGCAAATTAATATAATGGATTGGTTGTATGATGGTGAGTATCTCTGTGAACCTGGTGTGCACGTGTGATTCATATCGTATTCCCATCCCGATGCTGAATACAATAATTGGCGATTGATTCACTTTAAATAGAAAAAAATTCCCATATATTTTACGTAATGTTTTTATATTTTAATTCCGATTTTGGTTATGTTTGTCAAAGTCTAGGGGTGAGAATCCGTCGGGTCGGGTTCGGCCCAAAAACTCACAACCCGATCGGGTTTCGATGGGGCTTAGGGAACCCGAAACCTGTCCAATCAGTACTTCGGGGTTCGGGTTGGGCCAGTCTCCAGCCCAGTTTTGCAGGCCAATTTTCATTTTTCATAGCTCAAATTTCCATAATTGATCAAGAAACTAAAATCCTTATATAGAAAACATATTAGTATCACTCTCATATGTCACCAATGAACCACAATCCACAAATTAAAGTTCCCAATAAGATTTCATTCCTAAAAGGCCATAGAAAACATATCATTATCATATGTATTCAGCAGCCCTACAATGAGTACAATCGATCAAGAAAGTTTCAAACTAATTGTAATTGGTTTTATAACACAATATAAATAATATTTAAGAATATATATATATATATATATATACTTCGGGTTTCGGGCGGGTTCGGCCCAAAGTTTTAGCCGCCCGCTCCGATCCGTTGTAACCGAGACTAAGCTTCGGGTTCGGACCATTCGGGTTACGGGTGTTCGGGTTGACCAAATTTCGGGGTGTTCGGGGCTCGGGTCGGTCGGGTTCACTAGTACAAAAAAGGTCTTTTGTGACGGTTAAAAACCGTTACCGTAGGTATACGGTAACGGTTTTCGTCGACATGAAAAACGTCACCTATCTTGCCGTCACTTTTGATATACATTTGGTTACGTTTTAAAAACGTTACGTTATCACATCAAAAACTGTTACCGTAAGCTAAAACCGTTACCTTAGGTGTATATTAAAAACAATATTTTTCTTAAAATCGTCACCATAACATGATATATGGTGACATTTACTTTTTAAACCGTCACATTATCATGTCATGCAATGACGTTTATTTTTCAAAACCATCATCATATACATACATACATATAGTGATATTTATTTATCAAAATCGTCGCCATAATATGACATATGATGACGTTTATTTGCCAAAACCGTCACCCTAGCATCACATAAGGTGACGTTTATTTTTCAAAACTGTCACTGTAGCATTACATACGGTGACATTATTTTTTAATACGGTCACCATAGCATGACATACGGTGATGTTTGTTTTTCAAAACCGTCACAGTAACATGACATACGGTGACGTTTATTTGTCAAAACCGTTACCGTAGCATGACATACGATGACGTTTATTTATCAAAACAGTCACCGTAACATAAAATTCGATGACATTTATTTTGCAAAATCATCGCCGTAACATGACGTACGGTGACGTTTATTTTTCAAATCAGTCACCGTAACTTGGCATACGATGACGTTTATTTTTCAAAATTGTCATTGTAACATGACAGACAGTGACGTTTATTTTTCAAAACAGTTACCGTAACATGACATACGACAACATTTATTTTTCAAAACAGTCACCGTAACATGACATAAGGTGACGTTTTTTGTCAAAACAGTTACCGTAATATGGCATACAGTGACGTTTATTTTTCAAAATTGTCACCATAACATGATATACAATAACGTTTATTTGCCTAAACCATCACCGTAGAATAACATATGTTGACATTTATTTTTCAAAACTGTTACCATAGCATAACAGATGTAGACATTAATTTGTTAAAACCGACACTGTAGCATGACATACGATGTCATTTACTTTCAAAACCGTTACGGTAGCAATGCATAATATGACGTTTATTTTCAAAACTGTCACCATAGAATGATATACAGTGATGTTTATTTTCAAAACCACCATTGTAGCATACCAAATGGTGACGTTTATTTTTCAAAACCATCATATAGGATAACACATAGGGTAATATTAAATTATCAAAAGCGTTGCTATATGCTATTTTTGGTGACGATATTAATTATTTAGGGGAAAATGAAATTACATTTGAATACTCAAAATATGAATCAATATTATTATTATCACATAAAAGAATACAATATAATAAATTGTATGAATAATGGATGAGAACATCAATAACACAATAACAAAAATACTAAACATCTGAACCATTTTATTTTATGTTTTATTCCTCGTTTCTTCAATATATTCACGATCTCTTCAATAGTTGTTTCGCTTCGTATGCTTTTGCTTATCGCCATTATAACTAGAAGTTGTTTGTGGTACCTACAAGAAAATAAAACCCACTAGATATAAAACAACAACCAACGAATACACATCACAACAATGATAGAGTTTTAACATAAGATTAAAAGGAATATGAGATAAAACAAGTACAAACTTATAAACACTAAAGCCAAAACTCTAGGAAGAACAATGAAGAAGCCTAGTAAATTAACTCGAAAACTCATTCACCCAAACTTTGAGACCAGAATCTATAGAGTGAGCACAACATACAAGACTAATTACACATTGCTAACAAAAAGGGTTTAGACGGTTCTACAATCGTGGAAAAGGCTATCGTGTACAAAAGTGATCACTTTACATGAATATGTAGTAAATAATATATTTCTGAACGATGAGAGATATAGGTACATTTACGAGTAATGTGTAATGAGTAATGACAACGAAACACAAACACCCTGTGTAAAAGTTTGGTAAAACAAACCAACACTTGAAAGAAACAACCATCACCATTTTTGCTCCATCTTTTTCTATACCACTAACATATCATAATAACAACCATTCATAGTTTTATGAATCAACTCAATTGTATAGAGGCCAAGAATCAAGATTTACAAATATATTGAAAAACATGTTGCAAAAACCAAATATTAAACATGCAAAGTGACGACCCAAAAGCAATGGGAAATGCATGGTTGAAGACAAAAAATAACAAATGCAATTTGTGAAACAATCAAAGATACAACTCAAAGTGTCGAAAAAATTCCAAGAGAAGCCAATTTACCGGTTGATAATTATAGAAGCGCAATGTCCTGCCATAGAGCACAGATCAAGCAAAGGTGTTCATCTTCACCTGCAAGTCCAAGCATTTAAAGAACAGTGGTCACTACGTTAGAATTGTTCACTAAAAGAATAGTGGTCACTACGTTAGAAATGTTCATGGACAAAAAAGAGTACGGCTTCGCTCTGTATTCAGGTTATTTGGCAGTCTCACAAGGAAACTCACAAATCGCTGCCAAGGTGCTAAGTACTTAAAAGTAAACTAACTGTGGTTAATTAGGGCCTGTTCGTTTGTCGTTAATAGGGAAACCAACCCTTCCACGACGTTTATCTCTAGCAGCCCCTCGTGAAACCCACACAAAAGATGGCTTCGTCTTCCTCCTGCCGTGATACCCACTTTTGCCATCGCCCCCCCCCCCCCCCCGTTTGTTGGCCATCGTTGGTAAAGTATTAAATCACAGAAAGTTGAGTTCGAATTTGTGGTGGTTAATATAGTTCAAATTTGCAACGATTCAAGGTAAGCTTCATGTTTAATATTCAGTTAACGAATTATACATCAATGTTTAAAATGTTGATACAAGTCGATTGGTGGATTTTCTTGTTTTGATATTCAAATTTCAATTTAGGGATCTTCAATCCTTGTGATGGAGAGAATGAAATTAAACAGCGACCATTGTTTAGTCTCTGAATATACCTAAAAACGAAAATCAAAATGCATTATACTTTAAATGTAGGGAATTAGAATAAAGACTTATCGAGTTGGTATACGATGTTGTGATAACTTTAGGATTTAAACCCAATGGAAAGTGGAACAAAACCTGTGAAGAAAACAAATCGTGTGATGTTTGTGTATGTGTATGTGTTACGAGGGGTTGGATTGGTCATCAGGATGAGGATCATTTATACTTTGTACTATACCCTTTAGACATTTAACCATCACTTTTAAAACATATGTATACACATGAATGTTCCGTCAAACTACTTGCTCAAAATAAATTTCACAAAATTCTCAAACATAAGTAGGTATGGGAATGTGCGAAGACCCCAATCCCCCTCCCCATCCTCGTCCCTATTGGTCTATGTACCAAAGTATGGTTTATCTTTGTGTGTTTGTTTTCATGTGAGCATGATATAATGATGACATGTTATGAAATTAGGTATTGTTTGTTTTTATAATTCTTGGTTAATTTCCTTTTGATAATGTTTTTTTATTGGTTTGTCAACAACTTTCTTGATGAACTAGGTGTATTGTATGCTTTTATGCGTGTGTAACTTATGCTTGATGATGGACAAGATAACATGACTCAAAAAATAAGTTGTTTAGGGTGAAAATTAAAGAGTCTATTTCTTAGAAAAGATATGAATTTTCATTTTGATGCCCATAACTTGTATGCAGGTTTTGGAATGAGGATCCTTTTCTTCCTCTTAGAAATATTTTGTATGTTCAAGTACTATACCCATATGGAGTGATTATGCTTATTTTCCTTCCATCTTTTGCACAGGCGTTGAAAGAATCGAATATTAGCACACAGAAGACGATCCTACAAAATTTGACGACATCTTCAATTTAGTTTAGAAGATGTAAAGATTTGAACAACTTTTTGAAAAATAACTTTATCTAGCATATATGTTTGTTATATTTATATATTTGTTTTCATTTGTTTTGTTTGATTCACTTTGTGCCATAGTTTTTCTTTTCTTCCCGTTGGTTGGCTATTTGTTCCATTATACAGGTTTTGAAAATGTTTAATTTATAGCAGTTTTGTTGTCGAAATTTTCAAAAAATATTTGTTGCTTTGTTTGTCATGCATTGTTTGTGCTGCGAAATATGAAAAACCTTTGTTTTTTATAGTTAAATACCATTGTCATGTTAAAGGAAACTTAGTAGCATTCACAAGAGTACATATAGTGACGTTTATTATTCAGAAACATCATCGTAACATGACATAAATTTATGAAAACTGTCATTGCATTATGATATACGGGGTGACATAACTTTATCAAAACTGTCATTGTAAAATGACATACGGTGACGTTCATCATTCAAAACTGTCACAATAACATTACATATTGTGACGTTTTTATTCAACACCGTCATTGTAACATGACATACGGTAACATTTAGATTTCAAAACGTCAATGTAACATGACAAGGCGACGTTTATTTTTCAAAACCCGTAAGATGACATAGAATGACGTTCATTATTTAAATCATCATTTTAACATGACATACATCAACGTTTATTATTTGAAAACGTCACAATAACATGACATTGGTGACCTTTTTTTGGTCAAAACCGTTACCGTTGCATAACGTAAGATAACGTTTATTTTCTAAACCGTCACCATAGCAAGACTTACGGTGACATTTGTTTTTTCTAAACCGTCACCGTAGCATGACATAAGGTGACGTATTTTCTTTGAAACTGTCACTTAAGCATCACATGCGGTGTCGTTTATTTTTCAATACCGCCACCATAGCATGACGTACGGTGATTTTTAATTTTCTTAACTGTCAATATATCATGACATAAGGTGACGTAAATTTTCTGAAACCGTCCTCGTAACATGGCGTAGAATGACATTTAATGTTCAAAGCCGTCACTATAGCATGATGTACACTGATGTTTATTATTTAAAATCATCACCATAACATTACATATGGTCACATTTATTAAACAAAACCATCATCGTAGCATGACTTACGCGGATGTTTATTATTCTAACCATCACCACAACATGATATATAATGACATTTATTATACAAAACCGTCACCATTGTGACAATTTTTTTAAACCCGTCACCATAACATAATATATGATGACATTTATTTTTCAAAATCGTTGCCGTAGAATGACATGTGGTAACGTACTCAAAATCATCACCATAAGATGACATATGGTGACATAAACTATTCAAAACCGTCAATGTAGCTTAAGATATTGTGATGTAAATGTTTTAATACCGTTACCAAAGCATGACATATGGTGACGTAAAATTTTCAAAACCCTTGCCATACACTTGCTTTTGGTGACGCAAAATTTTCAAAATCTTTGCCAAATAACTTGGTGACTTTTGGAAACGGTTTTGAAATAAGCGTTGCTATACATATTTTAGTTTTCGGTAACTGCTTTTTAAAACCGTTACGACATAAAGCAACGATTTTGACAAAAATCGTTACTAAAATGTCTTATATTGCAACGGTTTTTAAAAACCGTCACAACATAAGGCAACAGTTTTTCAAAACCGTTACCTTAGGGTACATTTTATTGACGTTTTTATCTAAAACGTTGCTTTCTGATTCAATTGTTTTTGTAATAGTAACGTTTCTTTATAAAAATTGTTACTAAAACAATTATCTAACTTTTTATGTGACTTTTTGTAACGTTTTTTATCAAACCGTTACAACCCCATTTTTTAAAACCGTCACAAAAAGTCATTTTTGTACTAGTGGTTGTTCGGGCCGGTCGGGTTTTGCTCACCCCTATGGCAAACTAGCTGATAAGCTAGCTTATGAGTTATAAGTTAACTGGTAGCTGATAAGCTAGCTGATGAAAAAGTCACGTTTGGCAAAAAAGTATCTTATAAGCATTTAAATGACCAAAAAGAATATATTAAAAAATAGTTAATAAATAATAATTAATATTAATGAGAGCATAATTGAAATATTTACAAAAAATTACTCATAAGCTACTCCAAATAGCTTTTCAAAAAACTAGCTTATGATCATTCAAACATGTATCCAAAAAATAAGCTAGTTTTTTTTTTTCTTCCAAACAATGCCTAAATGTGAATCAAGATAAGAGTAGGCGATTGAATTGAATTTGGAGATAACTATAGTTGAATTTCATTTTTAATATCGATATCTATATTACTATATAAAGATTAAAGAACCTTAAATAGTTTTTTTCAAGATTTTCAAGAATTATAATGATTAAGCTTAAAGTACAAACATTCGCAGCATAGGATTGAAAACAGTTTCTTTCTCCGGCCACGACCTCTCCCTCACGTCTCCATTCTAATTCCACGTTTGGTTTGCAGGATTGTCCGGATCTGAAATCCTAGGATTTCTTTGAAGTTCCTCAAACATAAGATTTTGAATCCCAAAAGGGTGACTAGGATTTCGTAGGATTTGTATATAATTATGGTTAAAAGTATGTTTAATGTTTTCTACTGATCAGTTAAATAAATGGTAATTTAATTATTTTTATAAGTTTTTAAAAGATTTTTTTTTATAAATAATAGAATTCAGTGTTCTTACAAACCAAACACACCAAAGATTCCAAATCCTTCCACAAAGTTCAAAACCCTCTAAACCAATTTATCAAAACAAACGTCCCCTTGGTTCTCCACAATTATGTGGTTATGAATAAACATATACTTATTTTTGCTACGTCTTCAAGAAGGAGAGATTGTTTGGAATCGATAAAGAAACTTGATGCACAATTGGCGGTAAATCAAGAAAATCAGGGAGATGGAAAGAGTCAAAGCTATTTGGAAGGATCTCATAAGACGTAACCTATAAACCACGGGATTACTGACTACTTATTAACAACTACGGGGTCGTTACTAAATGCTCAACTTATAAATATTTCAAATCGAGAAGGAGATAGAACAAAAAAATGAACAAGATTGTCCGTTTCGAATTCTCGATTTCGACTTTAAGATGCTTCGCGCCGCAACGCGCACAGGTAAGTAACTGGTTTTTTTTTCTTCATAAAATCCAAATTATTCGAAACCATTTCAACATACCAAAACGTCCCTCTTGGATCTATTTGGTTAGTATGGAATTACAATTATCTGTTTAGTTTAAAGAATACTCGGATTTGAATTTTTGGAATTTTATTGAAATTCCACAAACATATAATTTTCATGGTAACTGTTCTTTTCACGTGATTTCATATGATTTATTTATAATAATGTTTTAAAATATATAAATGCATTTTCTCTATAATAATCAACTAACAGAAGAAATTAAGTTTTGATGTGATTTGTTTTTATAAAGAACGTAATTCAATTTCATTTCAGATCCTGTAAACTAGACACGTACAAGATTTCGAACTTAATTCTTTCACAAAATCTAAACCTCTCTAAAACATTTTGTCAAACAAACGAGCATTTGATTTAACGGAATGTATTTTAAAGACTTGAATTTCATGAACACAAAAAAACTAGAATCGAAAGGAATTAGTATTTGGTAATATTTGCAATTGAGTTAAATTCGTTTTTATGGGCAATTTATAGAAACAACTTATATATAAGATGAAATAATCAAGTTATTTTTAGAGTAAATTACTGTTTTGGTACCTGTGGTTTGTTGATTTTTACGGTTTTGGTCCTATAACTTTAAAAATTACAATTTTGGTATCTGTGGTATGCATTTCGTTACGAAATTGGTCCCTCGAGCTGACGGCCGTCTATTTCATCCGTTAAGTCGAGGGTAAAATGGTCTTTTTATATATTTTTATTTCTTTTCACATTTATTAATCAATTATATTATTTTCCTTTTATTTTTTAATTTCTTTTCTTCAATCTTCATCTTCTTTAATGGGTTTCTTCAAGAACACCATGATCCTTAAATCATCTAAGAGCAACCACACCAAACTCTTCATCTTCTTCAATGGGTTTCTTCAAGAACACCATGATCCTTAAATCATCTAAGAGCCCACGATTTAAGGATTTGAAGGTTGTTAGAGATAACTATTAATCAAGTATTTAGTATTAAAAGCGGTACATAAAGTTTCATTAGTTGTTTTTAAGAGATTTTAAGTAATTAACATTAAATATGTTTACATGAAGTTTTAAGGGTTGTTTTTAAGAGTTTTTTCATAAATACTTTATAATATAATATAGATTATAATAAACAAATTCTATATACCAACTATCTCATAGGATTTAGAAATCCAATATTCATGGATTTCATTGAAATCCTGGATATATCACTTTGGAGCTTATTTTATACCACACACAAAATTAAGATGTAATTCAAAATTCCAAATTCCACTATATCCTACAAACCAAACTAACCTTTGAATAATTTAGCTACTATATTACATTATTTAGGGTTTAGGGTTTAGGGTTTAGCCCAATAATTTAGAATATTTTAAATGCATTTTTCTCTGTAATAATCAATTAATAGAAGAAATTAAGTATCGTTGTAATTTATTTTTATTAAGAACGTAATTCAATTTCATTTCAAATCATGTAAACTAGACACATAAAAGATTTCAAACTTAATTGTTTCACAAAATCTAAACCTCTTTGTTTGCAAAATATTTGGAATTGCATGTCATCGCTCCTTCCATCTATCAAAAGATATACACTTTCTTGGTCCTCCCACTCTTGCAACCATGGCTCGAGTCAAAGTCAAATGATGGATAATTTTTGTGCATCTCTCCCACAAAGTTAAGTGCCTTTTACGATACACGGTTAAAGTCAAATCAACTCAGTAAATTTCATATACAAAGTGGGCATTAAGATCCATGATACCCAAAACTATCGTTACGCCCGTCCTTAGACTCACCTCCCCATGACTTATACGATGATTCTGATACTGTACTCGCAGCATCCCCGTATTTAACTCCAAACGATGGGAACATTGCAATCCTGCTTTCATCGCCACCTTGAATATTCTCTAGGCTACAAATTACTTCCTGAATGTCTAATCGTGCCCCTGGATCACTCTCGGTACAAGCTGCACCAATATGTAAAACCTTTATCATTTCACCAACGTATCTACTCGATCCGGCCATATCTGGATCCAACAACTCCCCCTCTTTATGTTCTTGTATCGCTGATCTTACCCATTGCACCACGTCTGTCCCACCTTGACCATTGCTCATGTATTGACATGGGAACTTCCCGGTCACCACTTCAAGAATGATGATTCCTAGACAATACACGTCACATTTGGGCGATACTTGACGACTCTGCATTGCCTCGGGAGCCTTGTAGCCTGCTAACGCATTTGCAACATGATTCGTGTTAATCATGCGATGTAGACCAAAATCTACGACTAGTGGCTGGTAATCGGGGCCCATAAGGACATTGCTCGATTTGAGATTTCCGTGTGGCAACTCTAATATGGCGAGTTCGGTGTGGATATAACCTATCCCCTGTGCGATCCCCTGAATAATTTTTAATCGGGCATGCCAGTTAAGCTCTGAATGGTTCTCTCCACGTTCGCCTGAAAGCTTTAGACCATCATCATTTGTAAAGAACGTAATTGTGCTAAAAATGACCTTCTCAAACACTAAATTTAGAGCAAGTTACGTTTTTTGTCCCCGTGGTTTGTTAAAAATGCGATTTTCATCATTGTGGTTTAGAAATTATGGTTTTCGTCCCTATGATTTGTAATTCATTCTTTTTTCGTCCCTATGAGTTACAATTTATTGTTATTTCTGTCTATTGGGTTTACAATTTTTTTACCGGTAGGAATTAGTTCGGGGACAAAAATAGTAAAGTAAACGTCATTTGGTCCATAGTTTTGATGCTTACCGTGCAATAAGTAAAGTAAACTTCCGCTCGGAATGTATTCATAAATCAAGAGCTTCTCTTGTTTCCGATAATGACAAGCAAGCGGTGTCAAAACGTTCGGGTGGTCAAGTCTCCCGAGCCGTGTCATCTCGGCTTCAAAACCGTCCTTATCCACCATATTCATTTGTTTCAATCTCTTGACCACCACGGTCATCCCATTCGACATCATGGCTTTATACGACGACCCTAACATCCCATTTCCGAGCACCTCCGCAGCCGCCTTCATCACATCCGCCAACCCGAATCTCCCTTTTTTGTGGTTTAACATCATAAAATCCACTTGCGCTTTATTTTTTGCGATCAACGCCGTTTGACCCGTTCCGAAGCTACTTTGACCCGGAATGGCCGACGGGTTGCTGATACTACAAATCGTTAAACCAACCGAACCTTCAATATTATCTTTCTCCATGACCCCGTTTGCTTCCGAATTATCTTTTTTCTTTTTCTTTTTCATCAACGCGTAGATTCCGATGATCATTAACATAAGAATCAATAGGGTTACGGCCATGAGTGCGTATTCGATCCTCGTGGACTTGCTAGTTTGCTTTTCGATCGGTTTAGGTTTCTTCGGAATCGGGTCGCCACAAACCGTACCGAATTTCGCCCCACAAAGCCCAGGGTTTCCTTCGAACGACGCCGCATCGAATCTCGCTAAACCCGGTGGAACTTCTCCGCTCAAGTTATTGTACGAAAGGTTGACGGACTCCAAACTCCGTTGACCGATCGCCGGAATCTTACCAGAAAACTGATTATCTTCAAGATGTAATTCCACAAGATTCGGGAGTTCGCCAATCGAAGAAGGGATTTTTCCGGTGAACTTATTACCATCAAACCATATCTTCTTTAACGACGTCATCTCCGAGAAGAACCCCGCCGGAATTTCGCCGGAAAATTGATTCAGCGAAATGTAAAGCGCTTTCAACGATCCAAGCCTATTGAATTCCGGTATCGGGCCGGAAAAAGAATTGTTTTCAATGGAAATGATTCGCAATCCGGCCATTTGCGACAGTGCGGTGAAGTCTAGATCGCCGGAAAGACTCATTGATCGGAGATGAATGTTACTCACTAATCCATTGGTGCAAACAAGACCAACCCATGTTACAACTTCATCACAGGGCTTTGTTCCAAGCTTCCATGAATCAAGAGGCTGAGGATTGTTTAAAGATTTCTTGATTTTTAGCAGAGCATCTGAATCGGTCATGTAAGCTTTGATCATTTCTGGAAATACGATGAGGAAAACGACGGCGGCGGCGATACAGGGTGACGGTGGTGGTGGAGGAATGGCCATTTACGTAGCCAGGAGAACGAAAAGAAAGGAGAAAAGAAAAGAAAAGCGATGGTTATTGCTTGGGTTTTTTTCTCCATTGGAAGTATGAGCTGAAAATTTGGTGTTTTTTTGTGATTTCTGGTGTAGATGATGTAATTAGGGAAGTGATAAGAGGGGCTCAGAATGAAGAATGCATGCACGTGACTTTGACTAAGTCAATGATGAATCGTTATTTTTGATTGGTGGGGGGAGCAACTGTCACGTGATGAATGAAGTCTTGCACTATATCATTGGGTGGCAAAAAAAAGGGAGGAATGAAGGGAGTGTTTGTTAACACCTAACTTATTCAGTTATTTGGTAGTGGCTTAATAATATAGAAAGTGACTTATTTATTAAACTTTTAGAACAGAGCTTTATGCAGAAAGCCAAGTTTTATCTAAACCAGTCTCTCCTAATTAAAAAACATGGTCATGAAAACACTCTTTCAAACAAAAATCTTTCCAATCTATACAGACAGATTAATCCATACATGCAACTTTATTCATACAGGATTTAATGGAAAACCAACCAAACAGTCACGAAGTTATATTATATATCTTGATTTAAGTTATTCTTTTAGGCTTTATTTTTTAGTGTGACATTTATTTTAAATTGAAAAAATATAGTCCGACATTAAAATCAGGATCGACTGAAATTGCAAACCGCACAAGCCTAATGATCAATGAGACCTTTCTCATATGAAGTAAGGTTGTTTGGTTAACACGGATACAATCAGGGACGGACCTAGACAAATTTTCATACCGTGGCGCCATATTTTTTCATATGGTTTTTATCGAAGTGTCTTTCATCTTTTTATCAACATTCAATATCGTCTGATGTGTTTTTAGCCAAATTTTGGCGTTTTGAGAGATTTTTAACGTTTTTTGCTTGATTTCGGAGGTTTTTTAAGTTTTTTTTATAAATTTCGAGAGATTTTTCGGTATTTTTTGTTGAATTCAAGAGATTTTTTTGGTTTTTTTTTTGTTTAATGGGTATAAGATTTGGGTCTTTTTTCAGTTTAGGTGCACCCCTTGTAGTTTCCAAATGAATACAGTAGCACCTCCTAAATCGATACGGTGACACCTTCACAAAAACAATTTTTTTACCCTTCGTCGGAAAATTCTTACGGTGGCACGTGCCACCACGTGCCCCTCATGGGGTCCGTCCCTGGATACAATGCTTTACTGAAAATCTGTGATCTATAAAGATAAAAAAAACTATCGATATCAAGATCTTAACGATATGACAATATGTTTTTATTATTATATGAATATATGGCTCATGGGTTGCGTTCCGGTAAGAAATGTCAAATTGGTGAGAAGCGTGAGAAGTGGTTATCAATCGTTGGTTGAGATATGAACGAATATTAAGATGAGATGTACCGAATCAATTCCCTTTTAAGCCTCAATTCATGGGAGGGTATTTGATTAAAAGTGAACGATTTAAAAGTATTTTTTACACTTCTCACAAAAAGTGATACTTCTCCTATGAATAGTTTATAGTCGACTCAATATCGACGAAATTCCCGCATTTAATATCTTTAGTACCGATTCTCTTGTAGTGCACCCTTCACCAAAATCGAAAAAGAGCGTCAGCTCCAAAAAAAGGATTGTTTGCATTACTAAAATGTACAAATTTTTTTACTGAGAGTAGTCGTGTAAGGGAATCGAAGTGATTAGAACCGAATGATCCAATGCCTACGACTCGTATCCCAATTTAACAGCTAAAAGTTAAACGACTGTTAAAATTATAGGACCGAAAAATTAAAGGCTAAAATTAGGTGAGATGTATTGAACATATAAGACCATCCATAACAGCAATCTGAAGCAATCAGATTGTATATAAGACAAAAATATTTTAAAATAAATAAATAAAAAAGGAAACCAAACACTACAGTTTGAACCAATCTCATCGCCAAGCGAACCAAGTTCATGACTTTTTTTTTTAAATTGACACGTGTCAATTTCTTATTGGTTGGTTTTAGATTTTTAGGATAAAACTTATCTAATTAAAAATCAGACTTTTACAAATAAATTAAAAAATAAAAAATATACCAAAATTCATGGTTTTCAATTCCCTACAAATAGAGACCAATCTTGACATATTTTCACCACACCAATTTTTCTCTTCATTTCAATCTCCTTGTTATCTTGCTACTTTCTTTCAATTATCTGCTATGGATCCAGACTTCCCAACTCTTCTTTCGAATTCTCAACATCCTGATAGCTCTCAGTATCAACCAAACACACAGTATGAAAACTCTGATTTTTTCATGTATAAAATATATAATTTTTGTAAAATAATATTGTAGATTAGATTGGATTGTAGGGGATTGTGGTTGGAGTATGAAAATTTTGAGATTGGATTGGAGTTGAATATTATGTAAGTGGATGAGAGAAGGTAATATTTTAATTGAGATTGGATTGGTTGAGATTGTTGTTGTGGATAGTCTAAGACTATGTTTAATGACAATCTCAACCAATCCAATCAATTAAAATATTACTTTCTCTCTCATCCACTTACATAATATCCAACTTCAATCCAATCTCAAAATTTTCATACTCCAACCACAATCCCCTACAATCCAATCTAATCTACAATATTATTTTACAAAAATTATATATTTTATTTTTTATACATATAATTTTGGTATATTTTTTATACAATATTTTTTATACATAAAATTGGTGTGGTAAAAATACGCCAACGTTGGTCTCTATTTGTAGGGAATTAAAAACCATGAATTTTGGTATATTTTTTAATTTTTAATTTATTTGTTAAAGTCAATTTTCTAATTAAATAAGTTTTATTTAATAAAAATCTAAACCAACCAATAAAATCATGACATGTGTCAATTTCTTTTAAAAATAAAACAACAATCCATACCAATCTTGGTTCGTTGAGGGTGCGTTTGGTACGCAGACTGGATGAGACGGGACGAGACAAAAAAAATAGTCCCGTGTTTGGTATGCCATGGGACAAAAATCATATGGGACAAATGGGACAAAAACAAGTTTTCATGGGACAAAACTTAAGTTTTTTTGTTCCACCAAAATAGGTGGAACAACATGGGACTAAAACATAAGATTACTAAAATACCCCTTTTTCCAATGTAACCTAGATTAAAATTATCTCCACCAGTCTAGTCCTGTCCCGTCCCATCCAGTCCAGTCCCGTCTCGTCCCGTCTCGTCCCATCCAATCTGCGTACCAGGTGAGAAGGATTGCTTGAGATTGAGGGTTAAAATTGTTTTTTTCTTTTTCTTTTTAAACTCAATTTTGTGTTATTCACAATCTGGATTGTTGAGATTGCCATTAAACATAGTCTAAGCAACGACGATGGCTATATTATAATTTTAAAATTATAGGACCAAAAAATGTTATTATCGACAAACTACAGGGATTAAATTTGTAGTTTACTCAAAAGAAGAATAAACCCTCCCACTCGGCTTTTCGCTAGTTTTCCCTCATTCAGAATTTGAAATCGACCAAACGAGGATCGGCGCTTGCTGTTCCGTTTGCCCACCACCGGCGCCGGAGAGGAGGCCACCGCTAGCTGAAACTATAAGTGCTAACATAAACCCTTAACCCCCTATTATTCGCATAAACACACTCTGTCTCTCGGTCTCGCCTCCAGATTTCTCATCGCCTACAAATTTCTCTAAGGGATCTCCAGATTTCTAAACCAAATCGATCACAAATCTCCAGATTTCTAAACCGAAATTGATTTCTGCCTGTAGACCTCTAAAGGTATGTCGATCTCTGCTTACTATATTGCTTTGCGCTTCTTGTATTCCTTGTTCTCGAGCGGCTTCTTGTTGGGCTATTTTCTCTTTCCGTTTTGCACTTTTACTTGGCTTTGGCTGCTTGGATTGGTTGTTAACGGAAACCCCAGCTATGGCTTCTTGTTGGGCTCTTTTCTCTACCAATGGATTTTTTGGGTTTTGATTGATGGAGTACGTTCAGGAAAAGCGATAAAAAGAAAACCCCATCAACAATTAACTATTTCCATCCATTTCCATGTTCTTCCAGTATGAATTTGCAGCGGAATGTGAGTTTCGATGAATCTGTATGTATATATATATATATATATGTATATTGTTTGTATCAGTGTCTGTGCGTTCAATATAAAATGTCTGGAAACAGGGCCGGTTCCATGGTTTTTTATGTCCTGTGCGAAAATTCTAAAAATATGCCCCTATGGCTATTTTTAAGCAAATGAAACGACGAAACATGCGATTTTTTAAAGGGTTTGGAACCTAGCTTGATCAAGCTAGGGTGACTCATCATCACATTGATTTTTATTAATTATAATAAAAAAGATACAAAGGGGACACAAAAAAAAAACCAAAACCCCAAATTACAAAATATAGAAGGATAAAAAGATAAAACCTGAATTAAGATTGTGCTTTTCAGATAAAACTCGTAAAGTTACACGTCTAAGACTAAATTCTAAATCTAATATGGTAATTCCAAACCTCAAAGTACACAAAAGTAAAAGAACAATGCTAAATTGTAAAATTCATAATCTATGCTAATGCAAAGAACAAATGCTCCATAAGGGAATATCATAATATGTTGTTATTGTTGTGCAACGTGCTCTAACTGTGCAGATATGGTTATGTGCTCATGTGCATTGCAAATTTCAATATGCAAAATGAACTGAACGAACACGAACATAGGCTTGTTTGTGTCCGTTCGTTTAACTTAACTGAACAAACAAACAAACACGAATGGTAAATGAACGAAATTTTTTGTATTCTTGTTCATTCGTAAAGAAAAGGTGTTCGTTAATGTTCGTTCGTTAAGATGCTAAACGAACGATTTTTTTTTGTGATCATATCCGTTCATTAAGAAATTTTTATATGTTCGTGGTTGTTCGTGTTTGTTCATTAAGATGCTAAATAGAAATCGACTTGAGTTGTTGAAATGTTAGGCGTTCATCGGTTCACGATGCACATTCAACATCCATCACTACCAGGCCTTGGTATGTTTTCATAGTTAAAACTCAGCTTTCCAATTCACAAATTATTAAACCCAAAACTAGTAATAGATGTCAACTTGATTAATTTTTATATATCGGCAGATGCTTTTGCTAATTATCATACTAGATTAATTTGCTTAATTATATGGTTAATTAATATATACTTTCTATTTGTGAACGTGCCTGAGCTGTATGCATAAGTAAGGTAACACTATATATATATATATATATATAAACATATGAGTTGCTTCTTGATGAACCCTGAGTTTGGACTTCATTTCCTGATGAACTGCAAAACTACCAAGATGTAGCCATTTGAAGTCCCAAACCCCCTTCTTCTTTGTTTGGTGTAGTAATGATTCAGATTTACAAAAACAAACAGCCTTATTGATTCTGATTCACATTTCAGACTTCAGACGTTACAAAAACAGTCTTATTGATTCAGATTTCATACTTCAATACCACCTCTTATCAATCAGAAGTGAAATAAGACTTGAGACCTCTTAAAAAACAAACGACACCTTTTTGTTTCAAGTTTCATCTATAATTCAAATTGTGTCCTCTGATCAGCTGGTGATTCTGTAAAGTTCAAAAGGTTGGCGTCGTAATTAGAGATACCCCCACACCAGCCACATAAAAAAACACTGATATCTATTTGTTTATTTTTATTCAGTCTTTCTTTGCGGCTTTTCTCTTCATTTCCTTTTCAATTAGACAAGAGAAACTGAAGTGATCTATATTTGAAAGCAAATACTTCATCAATTTGCTTTTGAAATTGAGATTCATTCAATAGAGTGATAGCTGAAAATTATGTGTACAACTGTATGATGCTCTTTATTGCCATGCTGATTTAAGAAATGCCTTTTCTTTTGCAGTTGAGGAGACAATGAAGGTTAAGCTTTTGCGTATCCTTACCAAGTTACTTGTATATTTCACTATTGTTAGATTTATTAGATGGGCTGGGTTCCGGTGAGAAGTGGTTATCAACCGTTGGATGAGAAATGGACGCACCAGATCAGTTCCCTTCTAAGCCGCAATTCATGGGAGGGCTTTAGATTAAAAGAGATCAACGGTTCATATCCACTTCTCACTGCTAACTCAACTTCTCACACGATCCTTTGTCTTGTTAGATTTATGTTTTTGCTATGTATTTTAAGAATCTACGTGACCATATCTTGTTCCAATTTTAATGCCCTTTGTGTGCTAACTAGTGTTTCTTACTAACATGAGATGCTTCCAAGTTCATTGTCTCTGTTTTTTCTTAACTAGTTGCCAATGAAATTCTGGTGGACCTGTAAACAGAGTATGTTTCTTGCCATTTTCTTATGTTGTAAAAGAGAACATATGGTTTATGGTAGGAACTAAGATTCTTCTTTGTGATCTATAGATGGCATGCAGTAGCTTCATGGACATGGGATGCTCATGATGAAACATGTGGGATATGTAGGATGGCTTTTGATGGTTGTTGTCCTGACTGTAAACTCCCGGGTGATGATTGCCCACTAAGTAAGTCGCTCTTGTACCTTTCACTGCATCTTTAGTCAGCAACGGCCTTATGTCCGTTGTTGTATTGTAAAAAATAGTACATCTTCTCTTCTGTTTTTTGTTTAATATCTTGACAATATGATATGCCATGCTATCATGGCGAAGGATCGTGTGAGAAGTTGAGTTAACGGTGAGAAGCGTTAGAAGTGGATCTGAACCGTTGATCCCTTTTAATCTCATGCCCTCCCATGAATTGCGGCTTAAAAGGGAATTGATCTGCTGCATCTCATCCTAATGTGCGTTAATTTCTCATCCAACGGTTGATAACCACTTCTCACCGGAACCCAACCATGTTCATATAACACATTTTCGTATTATATGCTCTCTGCTCACATGACTTAAGTATATTTTTTTGTTCAAGTGGTGAATCAAGTAATCTTTTTGATTATGAATGGTAACTAATTTGATGTAGTTATATATTTGTGCAGTATGGGGTGCTTGCAACCATGCTTTCCATCTTCACTGCATTCTGAAATGGGTGAATTCACAGACTCCCCAAGCACACTGTCCCATGTGTCGTAGGGAATGGCAGTTTAAAGAATGAACTCCACCGTATGAAACTCGTATCTCTCTCTGTGTGTGTATGTATATATATACATGTATACGTGCATGTGTATGTATATGCATGCTAACTGCTGTATGTGACATTGTTAGGTGACAATATCAAGTTTCGGAGGTGTGACAAACTCTGTATTACTGATTTTTGGTACACAATCGTTGATAATTCAACGTTTGAAGAGTGAGAACACTAGATTACAAGAATAAAATCATCTAAAATGCCGTTTCATTTGTATACAAGTTAAATTTGAGTTGTTGTTGTTGGTGCAAAGGAATGAAGAACCTGTTCCAGCATCATTCGTGTATCGTTACTGATGGGTTGTTGAGGATTGTCGGAGTGAGCTATGTTTAGAAGGTAAAGCTTCTTGGATGCAACAAATGCTGCTGAAAATATCCTCTTTATCCCTCCCCTTGTGCTATCTATCTTGTATTCAAACTCGTATATTCCCCCTCCTCTCTCCATGAATGACACTATTTCTACATCTTTTGTGCTTTCCTGCACCAACACCACAACCAATCTAACTTTTATAAGAATCATCCAATTCAGGATAAACACACACACACACACACACAGAGGGTCTGGTTCAGGGGAAAACCGCAAAAAAATGAAAAATCGAGGAACCTCATGGTAACCATTCATCTGTGCGGTACGCACATGTGCATCCAAGTTATTTGTCTGGTATTCACATGTGAATAACATGCACACGTGCATCCAAGTTATTTGTCCAGTATGCACATGTGAATAACATGCACACGTGCATAGAAACTAGGAAACAATTTCATTACTTGTATACTTGTGTGTATATGGTATAGATGAACGGTTATCGGGGAGTTTCTCAGTTTTTCATATTTTGGGGTTTTCATTTAAACCCCTTCCCCCCCCTCTCTCTCTCTCTATATATATATATATATATATGTGTGTGTGTGTGTGTGTAAATGAGCCGAGCTTTTAACGAGCTCCTCGAGCTTATCTCGAGCTCGAACCTAATGGTTGTCGAGCTCGAGTTGATCTCACACACAAAATGAAGCTCACTTAACTTAACGAGTTGAGCTCCACAACACCAATGTTCGACTCGGCTCGTTCGAAACTCGATTAAGCTTTACGAGCCGAGCCGAGCTATTCGAGCATATACTTTTTCGAGCAAGGCATACTTACTTATATGTTTACATTTTATATAATCAAAATATAAAAATTATAGAGCTTGAGTACATAAACGAGTTAATCAATCTCGAATTCGAGCTCGTAAAACGAGCACCAATCTCGAGCTTGAATAACCTGCTATTCGACTAGTTTACACCCCTTATTATAGACTATATATATGTGTGTATATATAATAATTGAAGAAGAAGAAGAAGTTACCTTGCGTTTTTCAGCTTGAATGAGTTTATTTGAAACAAATTGGGGATCTCCAAAGTCGCGGAGACTAGCTAGACGAACTGGCGTAACTACAACCCCTACATTGTTGCCTCCTTTGTTCGGATCCTCAAACAGCACTGTTGCTCCTGCTTTTTCCACCTGTTGGAACCCAAAACCAACCATCCATTTCATTTCGTGCAAAAACTGAAAACGAAACCCTAGAAATACTTAACAGACCTTGATCCAAGATGATGGTACGAGGAGTGTAAACCCTTGGTTCGTGTCTGTGTACCTTTGAAGGTGTAGCAACTCCTGGATTTCAGCACAGCTGGATTTGGAAGGAGCAATGGCGGATGATGCGATTATGGTTAAGATGGAGATGCTGAGCAGGTTTCTTCTGGTGGGTTGAAATTGAATTGCAGAGGTGGTTGGTTGGTTAGGATTGGAATTGGAATTGGAATTGGAAATAGGAGGAGGAGGTTGAGTTAATCGATTGAAGATTGGTGATTGTGGGAAGCAAATGCCAGATGAAGATGAAGAAGAAGATATCATGTTTGTGCTGTGGGTGAGCTCGCATCCACTTCTATTTTCCCAAAATTTATTACCCATGGGTAGGGGTGCTCGATGGCCGGGTTGAAGGAACTTTAACAACCCTACCCAATCATTGAGGTTTGAAAAATTTCAACACAATTCAATCAAAAGTGCAACCCAACCCAAACCGTTCGGGTTGGGTTAGGTTGGTCGGGTTGAACAGATTACTAAATCGTCTAATAAAAGATTGCTTATAAATGTTTTGTTTATAAATGTGTCATCAAGAATCAATAACAAGATTACTAAAGTAACAAGTGACCAACAATTGTCTGTTTATAAATGTTCAATAGTAACAATATTGCTTTGACAGAAACAAAAATGACAGTAACAAGCATTCAAAATTAGATTTAAATGTTTTTACGGGTTGTCGGGTTGGGTCGGTTTATTTTGGGCCTAACCCGTTATCAACCCAATATATGCGGGTTGGTCAAAAATAGTATCGATTATACATCGGGTTGGCTCGGTTTGAGTTTTTTTTGCCTCTGGTTGGGTTGGGTTGGTCGGAAATTTGAGCACCCCTACCCATGGGTGCGGAAGCGGGATTCCTTAATTAAAAGTTTGAGTAAACTACAACTTTGGTCCATGCGGGTTGTTGGAAATAACACGTTTGGAAATGAGGCGGATATTGAGCGGGTAATCGACCCGACCTCGTTTAAGCCTCCGCCCCGATGGGTTCAAATGGAAGGAATCCCCGACGGGTTTGGGGAACCCGTTGGGTACCTGTTTAGTAAAGAAAATGTATTTTAAAATTAGAGTGAATTACACCGATGGTTCCTGTGGTTTACCCAAATTTTGGATTTGGTTCTTAAAGTACACTATCTACGGTGGTGATCCCTAACTTTTTAATTTACTTTCACTTATGGTCCTCTTATGTTTAATTTGCATTCACTCGTGGTTCTTCTATATTTAATATAGAAGGACCATGAGTGAAAGTAAATCAAAAAGTTAAGGACCACCACCGTAGATAGTGTACTTTAGAGATCAAATCCAAAATTTGGGTAAACCCCAGGGACTACCAATGTAATTCACTCTTAAAATTGTAACTATAATAAATTATCTCTAAAGTAATTACCAATATTGAAATATCAAGCATATTTGTCATTTAATAATAAATATATAGACATATACTCATATATATTTATTTGTACACACAATACATACTTTATATTAATTAAAAATATAAAATTAATTGGGATTGGATTAGGAGACGGGTAATGTCATCACAACCTCATTTCGGGTATAAAATTAAATCTCCGTCAGTGCACCGTTAGGGTCTGATACCGCGCCCAACGAATACAATTCTCATCTCTACCATCAAGGTTTTAAAAAACACCTGGATCTAGTATCTCTTTAACAATCATTAACATTTCTATTCTATTATAATGTTGATATTTTTTCATACATTAATCGTCATTTAAAAAATACCAAACTTTTACTAGCTCATAAACCGCCCATCGCCTAATAAGTTTTGATCCCTGGTCCAAGATGTACATCTCTATTCAAGAGGCAAATAGACAACTTGTAAACAACTAAACTCCTTGTTTTTTGTCTGATAAAATCCCCTCCTACCTTATAAGAAGCAAGCCATGAAATACTTTTATCCAAAGATGTTGTAGCCTACTGGCCGGTAACATCCTGGGGGGTAAGTGGTGGAAGCCCTTACTACCCGAGTTTGAATCCAGGGGTGAGCACGCGGCGGATATCGAGGGTCGTGGGCCGAATCGTGGCCGGATCGAAGGAGGATTAGTCTGGACATAGTTCAGGATACCCCCGAAATGCAATTGCCTTTCAAAAAAAAAACCATGAAATACTTTTGCTTTACATATCACATTGAACAATTTGAATCAGAATTCAATTAAAAGTATTCTTTTGTTATTCTATTTTTAATAACTTCAATTTTGTATCTACAGCAAAAAGAACTCAAATAAGTGAAAATAATATAATAAATTTTCTCTTTCGTACTTATAAATGTGAAGTTACATGGAATCAAACCTCCTCCTATAGATAAGTTCAGTTTGTAACCGAGACTTTCTAGGAGTAGGGCTAATAACACAATGGCGGCTAGGTTAGGTTAGGCTTTGTGGGTTCGAATGCCGGTTTGAAATAACCTAACCATCCAGGTAAATGAAATAGCCATATTAAGTTGATGGTTTAACCTCCGCAATTTAAAAACAAAACAACGAATCTAATTAAATTTTTTTTTTATATTGCGGACCTGGGTCCGTAATTGTGGATCTAGGGTATGCAATTGTGGATATAAGTCAAATTTTTTTAAGAAAATCGATCATATTCGTATTTATTTCATGTTTTTGAGCTAAGCCGGCAAGTGCTATTTTGATAAACATGAAAAGAATGTGGCTATTATAAGAAGTTAAATCACCCTTGCAAAATAGCTATTTTAATTAATTTTCCTTTTTTAATTACCAAAAATTTCATAATAGTTTTTTTATAAATAAATTAATTTAAAAAATGGTAAATTTGACTAATTTGTTTCTGTTATCGTTTCCGCTTTCTGGTATCTCAATCTCATGTTTACAGGATACAGTTCTCTTCTTCTTCTTCTTCTTCTTCTTCTATCACAACATGATATTCACAAATGCATACATCGGTGCCAGTAGACTGATGATACATCATCATCATCATCAAGCCTCCGGTTCAACTACTCTTCGTCGTTCTTCTAATCCTTATAGCAACGGCGGTGGTATATATCGATCTCCGCCTTTTAGCATAAGATGCTGCAGCAACTCCGATTCTAATTCCGGACAAGGTTTTGGTCAAGACCCCTTGCCCTCCGCCACTAAGGTTTATTTAACTCACACTCCTTTCAACGTGGATTTGCAATCTGTTTCTCTTAATTTTGTATTATTATGCCTTTTGATTTCTTCAAATCCCTAAACATTTTGTTCAGGAAAGCAAAGCCTCAACTGCAAGGGACGGTAAGGATAAAGGTAGAGCTGCAGCGTTACGCCGGAGGTAGTATACATAATCGTTTTATTGATTATTTGTCTTGTTAATCAATCCAAAGTTTTTGTTCCTTTATTTACAACTTCATTTGCTTGCTGTAAATGAATTAATATAAGTAATTGACTTCTAATCCGAAATTCAATGTATTGAAGTTCATATAACCTAGAAATCACTTGGATTTGGAAGTCACAATTAACAGGAAGCTTTGATGGAGTTCACTCATTTTCGTTGTACCTTTGCCACAGGCTAACCTTACCATTTTCACAGTTCTATCCTTACAAGCTGTGATTGTTCACACTTATGATAGCAAACAAGGGTTGGGTTCCGTTGAGAAGTGCCAAATTTGGTGAGAAGCGTGAGAAGTGATTATCAACCGTTGGATGAGAAATGGACAAACATTAGGATGAGATGCACCGGATCAATTCCTTTTTAAGCCTCAATTCATGGGAGGGTATTTGATTAAAAGTGATCAAACGGTTTAAAAGTACTTCTCACACTTCTCACTAAAAATGGCACTTCTCACATGATCCCTTGCCTAGCAAACAAACACCATTATAGTTTTCATGTAGTTCTAGTACTATGAGATATGATTCCATACTCCTTAAATGTGATACAAAAGGTGTTTACAAAGTTTATCCATCAAATTGGACCTGGTAGATTCAAATTTCAAGTAGTTTTCTCTTTTGGTGTGGCTTTTGATGTGTTTCTATAGTATCACTTATTTGCAGTACAAATAGATTTACTTCTAACTCTGATGTCTTTCCTAAAACTTCAGCTTCTACACGCTACTCCTTGAAATTGCATTTATGCTATAAATAGTATAAGCTAGATTTATCGGTTAATGATCCCTTGTCTGAGTTGTCTCATGTATCTCTAACTAGCTGGTTGTTCACAGTGACATTCTTGTTTTCTGCTTCTGATTTTGATGTTATTTAGAGATTTAAGCTTGAGCATATGTTTTGTTGTTGTTCAAATTGAAAGTTCCAAGTTTGTATATCCTTTCAGGTACATCATGTTACCAATATTTGATCGTCACTATGGTTTATGATTGATTATTAAACATTGCAGGAAATTAGCATCCCAGCAAACTGGCTCTATACCTAGTCGTAAGTGAATTTATCAAATAACATTTATGTTTATATTTGTCTCCCATAAAACGAACACATGAAAATACTGCCCATAGTATGAAATGGGTTTTGGGCAAGAAGATGATACAACTAGGGTTAAACATTTTAAAGATTGACACATTTTTTTATTGGATACAATTATTTTTTATTTGGTTAAAATCAGTCCATTATATGGTTGAAGTGTCTACCTTTTTGTCAAACAACTCTTTGAATTAAATGATTGATCTCCATTCATCCTGCCATTCATACAAAAAAGTTGCAAGTTTCGTGAATGTTATATAATGCCCCCACAGAGTTAACTTGATATCAAAATTTTGTTGATCACCGTATACATAATGGAAAGCTTGGTCTTTGTGAATGTTTTCCACCTACTCTCTGCCTGCCAGTACAAGCTCTTTGTTTCAAAATCTTGCTTTTATTATCTTATTTAAGCTAGTCTGTTAATCAAGTAGATTGAGAGATATCTTTCTACTTTTGTTGCATTACTTCTAATTGTTAAATTTTCCTTCAGAGGCACCTGGAACAAGTTCTAGAATGGATGGAGCATCTAAAAGTTTTGCCTCCGATATTCAGTTTGAGGAAAGGCTTCAGGCAGTCAAAAGGTGTAACATTCTACACGACTATGGTTAAGTTTGCTTCAGCTTTTACATAATTTTTTTTAGCATGCTTTGACAGAATTATTTGGTTTCCTATACCTGCATAATGTTCAGTTAGAATTTGCCTAAGTGCGGTACACACCCATTCTTGTATAATGAAGCGAGCAAATATTTAATTGCTCATCATCTACTCCAATAATATTTTTTATAGAAAACGAAGAATACCCTGACAGGGATACTGCATGCTGAAAGAGTAATGCCAAAAGTCCACTTTCACGAAGAATGCACCTGAAAAGATAAAGGTCCAAAAAAAAATATTGAATGGTTTGTAAGTTAAATAGTATTCTAGTAGACCTAATTAAAACTGACTACATTGCAAGTCCATTTAACTTTATCATGCTGTAAATTTTGCCTCATTTGTATCCATCAGAAATTTGTTATACGTTGCTCGATGGGTAAGACTTACAGCTAACCGAGACTGCCAATTTATTTCTCCAGTAATTTCAGTTTTGCCTTGTTTCCCCTTTTCAGTGCCTAATTATCATAATCTAATGTGTTGCCCCCTCTTGTCTTCATTGTTGACCCTTAGGTCAGCATTGGACCAGAAAAAAGCTGAAGAGAAGATTCAGAAGAATATATATGGAGCAATTGACTATGATGCTCCAATTGCGTCAGAGCCTAGCAAAATAGGACTTGGTACTAAGGTGGCGGCTTCTTCAATACCTATTTCATTTTCTATATTATGAATGGAGTTCCATTTAGCATATTCAGTGGTTAAGAATCTAACATGCCATGACATAGATTGGAGTAGGAGTTGCGGTCGTTGTTTTTGGGTTGGTATTTGCTCTTGGAGATTTTCTCCCTTCCGGAAGGTATGGTATATTACTCCAGGGTTGTAACTGCTCCTTGTTAAGTAAAATGGTTCTTCCTGTGATATTCTAGTTTTTCCATTTATAGCGGATTAGTTTAGCTTCTGTCACATCAGATATTTATGTTAGTATTCAACCCAAAATCAAGTGGTTTGATGTAGAGATCCATATATGTAGGAATGGCAATGGGCCGGATTCGGGTCGTTATTGGTATCCCCGTCCCCGATAAATCCCCGAATATGTCCCCGAACCCGGCCCGAAAATTTTGCTTTACGGTTTTCACCATCGGTTTCGGTTTTTTTGTTATCCCTACATATATGTTATGCTATTATAGACCAGCTGCTAGCTTGAAAGGCTCCCATACTGCTCATAGGAAACATAAATTGTACACGAGGACCATACATGGAGAGCAAAGACCTTTGGTTGCATGAACATCTAACATTCATAGTGAACAAGATAACAACGGATATATAAGGTCAAGAAGTGGGCTGAGAAAAGGACAGTAAGACAATAAGGACAAAGTTGCACTATATTGCATGTGTATGCATTGGGATCATGTGCAGATTAGTTTCAGAAGTAGTGCAAGCTGAAGGGTTAGCCACTTCAGCCCAATGAACCCCCAACTCTTGCAATACAGAGCAGTTCACCTTGAAATTGTTGCAGAAACATTTAAGCTTTCCCTTTTTTAGGAATTATGTTGTGGGCGAAGGATCGTGTGAGAAGTTGAGGTTAACGTGAGAAGCGTGAGAAGTGGATCTGAAACATTGATCACTTTTAATCAAATGCCCTCCCATGAATTGCGCCTTAGAAGGGAATTGATCAGGTGGATTTTATCTCGGTGCATCTCATCCTAATGTGCTCCATTTCTCATCCAACGGTTGATAACTACTTCTCACGCTTCTCACGCTTCTCACCTTAACCTCAACTTCTCACCGGAACCCAACCCTTATGTTGTGCTATGACATAGATCCTTATATCTTAAACTATTTTTCAGTATACTCAATTTCCATTAGCTTCTATATATTTCTAATTGCTTGCTGATCCGCAACTCATATTGATTCTTATATTCACTTCTGCTTTCCAGTGTCAGTCCGGATAAGGCTGCCATCGTAGCAAAGAACGCATTGTCACCAGAAGAGAAAGAAGAACTGCAGGTGAAGTACATATTGAGAAACCATATAAGTTTTATTTGTTTATATTTTAATCCTTATTGTGATGGTAACTGATCTAGATTATCAACTATTAGCTGGAGGTGACATTACATTATCACATGGTTACATGCGACTTCTTACTTTTATATGGATATCTCATAAGATTAATATGCATATACACCAGGTGGCAATGATATACTTTGTGGGTCCCCGAATGTTACATAAACAAAAATGTTGGGTTTTCTTTTAAATTGGGCAAGAACTGGAAATTGAATTCAGTAATCACTAATCAGCATGATCACGTGATCAGTTCATTTACATCAAATTATTGCTTACTGTACAATGAAATGTTGCTTCATATAATAAGAGATCCTATTCCTATGTTCTAAATATGTTAGTTGTTTATTTGTTGCAGACAAGACTACAACAATATGAGGCTGCACTTAACATCTCCCCAGATGATCGTGTTGCTCGTGAAGTGAGTCAAAATATACTGTGCTCGAAAGTAGAGCAATTTTATTCTTATGATTTGCTTCTTATAATTTAGAAAATTCAGAATTAATCTGATATATGTTATTCAACTGTTTGTTCCTTTTGGTGGTCTCTATAGATTTGACTTTCTGCTTATCTGTGATTGGGTTTTTAACCATGTAAAACTGGTTTTACTGAAAAAGCTTATATCACCTATTTGAAGGATTAACTGGTTAACTATGCTTTTGATCTGCTTTTCGCTACATTCTTAGCTAATTGCTGGATCATCAGTGGATGCAGCTCACTCTAAAAGTGAATAGCTTCACTTTTTTTGAAAAAGATAGAGAAACAATCACTCAAATAATTAATGAGAAATTAAGTCTAAGATTTAAAGTAAACCTGTGAAAGAGAAATAATGACGGGATGCAATGAATTTTTTTCATTGTTATTTGAACTATAATGAGTGCTCTAAATTAAATTAAAAGCAAACGAAGTTTAAGCGCGCGCACACACACACACATATACATACATATACATATACATATATATATATATATATCACCTGCGCTCAACACAATGACGGTTGATATCTTTTTCTTTTCTATACTATATACAACCGTCTCCAGGGTTGGAGTTCACATTTGAACTTATACATAATTTATCTATGAACTATGCATATAATTTCAGTTTTTTCTAGTTTGGTTTTAGACTTAAATAAGATATTTATAAGTGCACCGCATATCCCATTTTTCTAGCCTCATCGGATTGTCATATCCATGTATCATGTACCTATTCCTTGCAACATAGGTTTAGATAAACTGTGCACCTCTTCTCAAGAGACAACTTAATATTATCTAAGTGGTTTTGCAGGGAGTAGCTGTAACCTTAACAGAATTGGGAGAGTATACCCGCGCTGCATCTATGCTTGAAGATCTAACCAAGGTTGGTCTTGTTAAGTAATATACATGATAAATGATAATATTCATAGATTTATACGTAGCTGATCATGTGTGAATTTACAATTTGGTTATCAGATGAAACCTAGTGACCCCGAGGCATTCCGTTTACTTGGAGTAGTAAAGTTCGAAATGAAGGACTATGAAGGTAGTGTTGCTGCTTATAGGAGTTCAGCAATGGTCAGTATGTCCTAAAAAAATTTTCCCCTCTTTTTGGTGTGTGGATAAGTTACTAAATAAATTTGTTATATATACAAAAACAAAGATGTTGATCATTTACATAGAACCAACAACTAGCATGCTATATATACAAAAGGACCATGAACTCAAGTTAATCCCTACAAAATAAATTTGTTCAAAAGAGTTTGCACCCTACTGCTAACGACTTCACAAAGAATTGATAACCAATTTGAGACAATTTTGCAAATAAAGAAAGCAAAAGTTGTCATTTACTTATTTCGCTAACCACCAATGTCAAAGAAAAGGGTTTATAGAAAGTTGATGTGGGATAAGTATGTGTGTGTATTCTATGCTTGTAATCATATCCGATAGTGTCAGCTCGTTTATCCCATAACATTGAAAGGAAGGTTCATAATGTCCACAGTTCTTCTCTGCTGCTTAACAGGTGTCCGGTAAAATGGATTTTGAAGTTTTGCGTGGTCTCACAAATGCATTGCTTGCTGCTAAGAAACCTGATGAGGTAATGTCATGTAAATGCTACTCTGTTTTCTCTATGAAAATTGCTACTTTTGAACATAGTACAAGTCTAGTGATTAGCTATTAATCAAGTGTCTAAAATATCATTCAATAGTGAACATTAGAGGAATCTTTTGGATCCAAATCACATCATCAATTATTTGTAATGATGACAATGAGCAAATAGGTTTGTTGGCTTGCAGTTTTAAAAGGAAATGTTGCAATATTTGTGGGATAACTGAAAATGATGGTTGCAAATATCACGGGACAAAATATTTAAAAACATCATATTTACATTTCTTATATTTTATTTACATGACATCTAAGAGAAACAAAGATGTTGTAAGTTCCCGTTACGACCATTGCTAGACAATTTCTCGTCTTATGATAAGTTCTCCTACAAGACATTACCATTTGTATCATCAGTTAAAGGCGCATAAAAAACATACCTCTATCTACTGGAAATCGGTTTTTAGAACTGAATTGAGTCGGAAGAAGCGATCTTCAAAAAGTTCAACACGTTGAGCTTAAATTTCTGATGAAGGGGCAATAGTTTCTTCAAATTTAATGGATTCTATGTCGGTCCATTTGAAAACTCGATGATGAGATCTCTATGTTTGTGAATGAGCCTCTCCATATGGGACGGGAGTTGAGGATCATTGTACTATCATTTTGTTCTCTACCATCTCCAAATGTGCACATCAATTGTAACCAGTTTGAAGCTGGTAATAACTTTCTGGATTTTACTGCTTATTCAGGCTGTCCGGATCCTTCTGACAACTCGTGACAGTTTGGAAAGAGAAAAGGAAAATCAGGCTAACACTGGAACTGATGGTAGTCTAATAGATGATGAGTCTCAAATAGACCCTATTCAAGTAAGTTGCTCCTTTGCAAAAATAATCTCCCTGTGTTTATTCTCACGTAAATGACAGTTTCATCATGCATAACTTGCTGAATGTGTTATTCGTTCCGCAATATGATATAATATATGTTATGACAAATTGACAATGCAAAGGACGGGTTTTTGTTCCTTTTTCTTTTTATTTCTGCTTGTTAAGGTTTAAAAAGGCTATATCTGAAAGTCCCCTCTACTTACTTTCCAGCAGCCGTCAACGTTTGTCAATACAAGGCAGCAGCAACAACTCTTAAGTCACTGAGAGATCTTTGATATAGACTCTCTTAAGAAACTGCTGATAGTCCTAGATTCAAGTAATATGATCACAAGATAAGAGAGAAATCAGTAACTCAACAATGGCTTCCAAATCTCATATATATTGAGAAAGAAAATGATTACACTTTTAGAAACACACACTTAGGCTCTTTACACTGAGTACATTGGTTAACATAACTAACTAACTAACTATCACAAAGCTTTATATACCCCAAGGGTATTTACATATAAGCCCCTCTACTTGAATACAACTTTTAAGCTTAACAACTGCCAAGATGCAGAAGAAAGAGTTTTACCACTTGAGGCCTTTGTGATTTTAAGGGGTTTCAATATGACTATGAGGGGGTTAGATTTGTTTTCTGTATGGTTTTTGTTAGGTTGCCAATGCTGTTGTGGAATTCTGTTTGACATTTAGAGTGGCAGTTAGGGTTTAAGGTGTTGGTTTTGTCAGGTGGATGGTGGCTAGATTAGGGTTGGTACCATGAGTCATATGGCCCTAATACCACGAGGAATAAAAGAGTTACAGGAGAAGAGTATAGAATTTATCAAGCAACAAACCAATATATAGTTTACACTATGAATAGATAAGCTTGAAAACAAGATACAGCTTGATGATGATTAACAAATAGAAAGACGCATCCTATATCTAATAACGCATACTGCTAAAATAGAGGGAAGAGGGTTGACCACTGGGTGCATTTGTTTATGTATCCAATGGAATTTTCTGTGTACAATTATTTACTTTCTTACAAAATATATTTTCTTAGGTTGAATTACTTCTTGGAAAAGCATACGCGGACTGGGGCCATGTCAGCGATGCTGTGTCTGTGTATGATCAACTCATCTCTAGCCACCCAGATGATTTTCGGGGGTACCTAGCAAAGGTTACGAACATTCCTCATCTCTTGTTTCTTTTAATCTTTAATGCTTCCAAAATCTGGGTGATATAAGAGGTGTCACACCTTTGCAGGGAATTATCCTGAAAGCAAATGGAAAATCTGGAGATGCAGAGAGGATGTTTATACAAGTGAGTATCAATCTTCCAAATGTTTATCAAATGGAAAAAACTGTCTATGGGGCTGTTTGTTTTTGAAAAAATACCTCTTAAAACCTCTTAAGTCTGAAAATTAAGAGGTTTTCAGATTTAAGACTGTTTGTTTTATTTTTAGAAAAAAGTCTGAAAACCTCTTAATGTCCTCTGAAATTTCAGAGGTGCACCATCCACTTAATTCCTCTTATTTTTTTTAAGGGTTCAGTTATGAATGTGTGTGTTATCAAATAGTCGTCTCTTTCAAGTTGGAATTTTAAAACATAATATTTTTAGTTAATTAAGATGTTTATCGTTTTATAAAAACAAAACAATCTTAATATTTCAGATTTCAAACTTCAGCACCATCTCTTACTTTTTAGATGTAAAATCAGATTTCAAACTTTAGACCTCTTAAAAAACAAACAGCACCTATGTGTTTCTATACCTATCCCCTTTCTTCTTTTCTTCTTTCCATGAAGGTATAAATTAACACAAGTATTGATAAATGTTACTTATAGGCTCGATTCTTTGCACCGGAGGGGGCCAAGGCAATTGTTGATCGTTACTCGAGACAATAACCGTGATCCTGACTTAGATGTTTCCTATATTTTCTTAGATTGCTATTTCTTTGTAAAGCCAAGAGGTAATGAAAACTTCAACAAGAAGCAGCTAATTATATATATATATAATAGGGAAATTAATTAAAATACCCCAAGTTTGAAAGTGAGTTACCAAAATACCCCAAAAAATTAATTTCTTACCAAAATGCCCTTTTTTCCGCGGAGGGAGCCCTCTATAGCGGGCAGGGACTGAAAGTGTAAAATTTTGCAAGATTATTTACACTTTCAGTCCCCATCGCGGGGGCCAGGGACTGAAAGTGTAAATATATCTTGCAAAAAATTTCACAATTGCCCGCGATCGCGGAGAAAAAGAGCATTTTGGTAAGAAATTAATTTTTAGGGTATTTTGGTAAGTCGACTTCAAACTTGGGGTATTTTAATTAATTTCCCTATACTATATAATATGGGTTACCATTGTGTGATAAGCATATTTGTTTGGTATATGTGAATGGGCATGTTCAATGTACATGCTTGTGTGGCAATATATGGAGAGATCATTTTATGCCAATCCAACTTTATTCTTTTTTCCAAGTAATGAATGGTGTATACAAAACAAGCTTTTTAAGTTTTAGATACCCCTCCCTCTGTCTTTCTCTCTCACAAATCAAACACTGATATCCCACTTCATTACCGCCACTTTGACATTCGATCTTCGCTTTGGACAATCTTGACGGCGTATGAAGCGAACACAACTTTAGAAACAGGGGTTGTTATTTAGTTTTTCTAAAATAGAGAAAATGTGGATTTTGGACAATCTTTTTTGCTCGATCAAACTTTCTCTAAAATGAAGAAAGTAGGAGAGTGGTTTCTTCAAATTTGGATAACTCTCCATCAATAAGAAACATTTAAAGAAAATATTTAAAGAAAAATAATAATATTATATAATAAGATCTTATTATATATATGTAATATTTTAATAATATCAATAACGATGTAACCTTCAAAAAGAATCTGTTAGAGAATGCAAATTTTAGTTTTTTTTTTAAATTATATCATCTCATTTCTTACTTCCTACCTCAATCACACACTATTCTAATTCTTATGCCATACTCGGTATACATCCCATATATCCTATAGGAGAGGGTATAAATCTACATGGTATATGAATATAATACACCTTGAATAATTTTTAATTAAACTTTTTTCTAAATATATTGTAACTAATATAAATTAAGATTTCAACTCATTAAAATAAAGTTCCCATTGAATTTGATTGTAATTTTCTTCATAAATATCAGTGGCGGACCCAGGATTTTGGATCAAGTGCCGACAAAGCTGCTCGATGTGTTTTTAGATGAATTATGCCCTTTAGGATTTTTTTTAAAGTATTTTGGTTGATTTCTAGGGGGTTTTTTGGTTTTTTGGGTTAATTTCAAGAGAGTTTTTTATGCCCTTTAGAGTTTTTTTTTAAGTATTTTGGTTGATTACTAGGGACTTTTTTGTTTTTTTTTTTTTTTAATTTCGAAATAATTTTTTGGTTTTTTAGTTGATTTCGAGAGATTTTTGTTTAATCTTGAAAAAAAAAATCGGTTTTTTTGATAAATACTAATCTGAAAACTTAATACAGGGGCATAGGCTCCAATTTTTTATTATTATTAATCAAAAAAACCGAAAAATTCTTTCAATCTGGAGCATGGATGTATTGGAGCCTATGCCCCTGTTTATTTTAAGGTATGCATTTCATGTTCTTAATTTAGATTAGAGGTTCAATACATACATGCTCCAGATTCTAGGTGGGTTAGCAAAAAAAAAGACTATATGTAGACCTTCGCTAAGGCTGAGTCTGCAGGAACCATCCAGCCAATTGTGTCTTTATGTCTCAAATTTAGTTTTAAAATATTTGAGAGCACCCTCAAAATCAAGCGGTTGCACCATTACATTTTTTTTCTTTACGGTAATCAACTGAGCGGATGCACGACACCCCCTCCTCCGTCCTTAGTAGGTCTGGTCCGCCCCTGATAAACATTGACATTTAGGGGCCGTTTACCTAATCACTTACCCGGGTATGTGCTTACCGGTAAAATTCAACACTATCACTTACTTTTCGAGTAAGATTTTAGTCCACCGAAATGACATCGTATACCGGTAAGCGCTAACCGTGGTAAGAGCCGTCACACTCACTTATCGGGTAAGACTCTTGGTCCTTACTTTTGACTCTCGGTCCTTGCTTCCGCTCTTACCGGGTAAGATTCTTAGTTCTTACCATATTCATCCGGTAAGCTAATGTGACTTGGTAAGCACTTACCCAGGTAAACGTTTTGTAAACGGCCCCTTAGTTTTTTTTTTTTTTTTTTTTTTTTTTTTTTTTTTTTAAGAGAACAGGCTTTTTGATTTTTGTAGATATTTAGAGGTGGATGATAAAAAACAAAAGGGTTACCATTAAAGAAAAAGATTCCTAAACTCTATCAACCGTAGGCGGAGGTAGGCGGTGTTTACTTTTGGGTAGACAAAAGTGGGCCATCAATTACCGATAATGGGCCTGAAAAAGTAAACCCTAAAAAAAGAAACGAAGATTGACAACGTGGAGACTCATGTCATGTCGGTGGGTGATACAACACAATTACAAAATCTCTCACATTCAAAGTGGGACTCTCGACGACGACGACGACGACGACGACGACCACCTGAAACCAAAATATCTATCTAAACAGGCGGAAGAAGGGCGGTGGCGGTGGCGGTGGCGGTGGCGGTGGTTGTGGTTCACTCACCACCCAAATTAAAATGACCTCGAAATCTCCGTCACAGGCACAATCCTCTATCTCTTTCACACAAACTCTACAAATCTATCTCTGCTATTATTATTCAAGGTTCTAAATGACGTGAGGCTTGACATGTCGGCGAGCCCAAGCCTCGGTTTCAACACGCACTTATGGCGTCAAATTTCTAGTATAATATTATATATAAAAACATTTGTTTTGTAGTGTTACTCAACGAGCCAATAGTAGTATCAAATATCCAATAGTAGTATCAAATATCGCATTACGAAAATTGTTCATTTGGCTTAAAGTGGCGTGAGACACAAGCCTTGGTGTCAAGGCGGCTGTGCTGCGAGTTTTTTTAGAGCATTGTTATTATTATTATGATAATGATTCCTTTCTTCTTGTGTGTTTGTTGTTGATTATTTTCCTTCAATGGACCAGCAGCAGCGAAAGAGCAGTTTTTGTACAATGCCTGATGTATATGGAGTCATCTTAGACTCCACGCATCTCCACAAGAATCTCGACCTTGTTTTCTTGGGTCATCATCACACCAAAGACGATGATCTTCATTTCCAACTTCCTGATATTCGTCGACCCATCACCGTTAGTATCTCCATTTGATTTTCCCCCTAATTGCTTTCCTATTATTACTCTATATTCAAGTTTTCATATGATCTTATTGATTTGGATGTTGAAATCTGTTGCATGTTTCTTGAATCAGATTATGCATATTAGGTTTAATTGATAGCTTAATTGGTTAAGCAAATTGAGGTGAAATTTGTACACTTTGCTTCAGGATTTTTTTAGGACAAGAGAAGCTGGGGAGTTTCTTAGTGGTGCTTTGGCTGGGGCTATGACTAAAGCTGTTCTTGCTCCTCTTGAAACCATCAGGTTCCTTCATGTCATATCCACAAACTTAAATTATTGGTTTTAGTTTCTAGAATAATTCGTAGTTCGTATACAAGGCTTATGAAGGAATGAATTACCAGAAAGAAACAAATTAATTGACTTAACATCCATGGGTTAACCACAAGGCTTGTGGCGTAATGGTTAAGGCCCCATCTATCCCAGGTTCGCTGGCAACTTGTGGCCACTGAGGAATTATCTCAGGGCTGCATGCTTAGCAGTCAATCAGTGCCAGAGATTAGTCTAGGCACATCCTAGGATACCCTTTAAAAAAAACATCCATGGGTTTGTATAGAATGGCATGAGATCATGTGAGGGGTGCCATTTTTGGTGAGAAGTGTGAAAAGTGCTTTTAAACTCAAATAACCTCCCTTGAATTGTAGATTAAAAGGGAATTGATCCAGTGCATCTCATCCTAATGTTCATCCATTTCTCATCCAACGGTTGATAACCACTTCTCACCAAAAGGGGCACTTCTCACGGAACCCATCCCTATTGAAACAACTAGATAAAACTGCAAAGTAAATAGATTTAGGCCCTAGAGAAGAACACTTTCTTAGGCATGATAACTTACACTCAAAAAAAATAATTTTATGCAGGACGAGGATGGTGGTTGGTGTGGGGTCCAGAAAGATATCGGGTAGTTTTCTTGAGGTGATTGAAAAACAAGGTTGGCAAGGACTTTGGGCTGGCAATGCAATCAACATGATACGCATTGTTCCCACACAGGCAATTGAACTTGGAACGTTTGAGTGTGTGAAACGAGTAATGACATCAGCAAAAGAGAAATGGAGTGGAGAAGATTGTCCAAGTGTGCAGATTGGTGGTGTCAAACTAAGTTTTTCTCTCTCATGGCTATCACCAGTTGCCCTTGGGGGTGCAGCTGCAGGATTCTTTAGCACACTTGTGTGCCATCCTCTTGAAGTCTTGAAGGTAATAGTCTGGGGCCATTAAGCACTTAGTTATGGTCTTCTTTTTTCTTGACTTAATGACAGGCTGTATGTGGTGTCTGCAGGATCGGTTGACCATAAGCCCTGATGCGTATCCTAATTTGGGTGTTGCGGTTCAGAAGATTTATAGGAACGGTGGGGTTGGTTCTTTTTATGCGGGTCTTTCTCCAACATTGATTGGCATGCTGCCATACAGCACTTGTTACTATTTCATGTATGACACCATCAAGAAGTCTTATTGCACAGCACAGAAAAAGAAATCTTTAAGCCGTTCAGAGATGTTGCTAATCGGAGCCCTTTCAGGTGTGTAGTTTCACACACTTGTTTGTCTTGTGAGTTGTGACCACTAACCGATTCTATTTTTTAGGATCCAACGAACTTATGGTTTTGTTTTGGCAGGTCTGACTGCAAGTACAATCAGTTTTCCTTTGGAGGTGGCGAGAAAACGGCTAATGGTAGGGGCGCTACAAGGTAAGTGCCCACCTAACATGGCAGCGGCACTTTCTGAAGTAGTTAGGGAAGAGGGTTTGATTGGACTCTATAGGGGATGGGGGGCGAGTTGTTTGAAGGTGATGCCATCATCTGGCATCACCTGGATGTTTTATGAAGCTTGGAAAGACATATTGCTTGGTGAAGAAAAGCATCGGCAATAAGTTTCAACAACACCTGGATGTATTTATAATATTCATCGAGAAGATAACGCAACGCCTTGAAGTCCTTTTGAATTTTATTAGATAAAGTGGCTTTGAATTTTGTTTAGGGAAGCAAAGTGACATCATGTTTTGAACAAATTTTTGTATAAAGGTGTGGGTATTTGCTTCTAGTTTATTAGTTGACCACCCATCTCCCTCAAGTCCACCCTCTAGATGAGTTTTTATTTAGGGTGAGTAACTCAAAGAGCCTTTTGGCAATGAGCATGGATGCCATTAAGAGGCTGTTTACTTGTGGCTTAACCGGCTTATTTGCACAGCCATATTAATATACACTTTCCTTATCTACCCCTCAAATAAAAAAATATCCGTGGAAAGAAAAACTTGCAGGTCCCTTTTGTTCATCTCTCCCCCAACGAGGCAACAATATTAGCATCTTCTTCTTCCTGAAAATGCACCTGCATCTCCTTCTCGTAACCAAAACCTACATCTATTTTTGCTTATTCCTAGAAGATTTAACGTTGTTTTCAAAATTTATGGAGGAGTTCAATCCAGATATCATATTCGAATCGGGAAATCCGTTTGCGTCCAAAATCGAAGGGTAGATTATCTATTTGTATACCTAAGTGACTTCTTTGTTGGCGATGTTCATAGATGATGAACACGATAGATCTACACAGTTCAAATCGATTTACTTCCATCATTTATGGTTTTACATCGCCTCTTTGAACATTTGTGCATCACCAAGAACAAAACTCAAAATCGATTTGAAGTCTCTTCGAATTTGGGATTCACTTCCATAGATCTTTCATGCTTTTTACATGTGGGTCGTTGTTTTTCATCACCTATTTAATTTTTTTGAGTTTGCTGTTTGATTTCTACATCGTTTTTTATGTGTTTTGATCGATCTCGTTTTTGCTTTTATGGATATTCTCATTGATTTTATGTGTTTGTACATCGATTTTTATGTGTTTGTATATCGATTTTTATGCATTTGTACATCGATTTATCAAACAGGTTTTAGTTCACGTTAAAGGGTAAATCAGTCTTTTTTGTCGTTCAGACCATAGATTCAGAAGAAATAGTAAACAACAACATCAATTTACCCAGACAGAAAATTTTATCCATACAGAACTTAATAGAAAATTTGGTAAACAACCCCTCTTTCTTAAAACTTTTTCAAACCTTTTTCGGTCGAACATCCTTTTTCTCAGAACTTCTCTACAAGCCGGGGAAACTCCAAACCCCACTCCAAGGGAGATTCATTTGGTTTGCTTTAGTCAATTGAGGTAAACAGAGGTTAATCATCAGTGATCAGTCAAACAAAATGTAAACAACTGCACAAAGAATCATATGTGAAGATAATGATGTAATATAATCCCAGGTGATTACATGACCATCTGAAGTTGAATACAAAATGGCAGGAATGCATTTCTAACATAAACTTTGTGACAAATACCTACTCAGAATTTTAATGCTGCAAAATACAGCATGGAAGAATTATGTACCAACTACAGAGTGTTGAAACTATGAGTTATCTAGCACATCATTAGGACTATCTCTTCTCCAGCACGAGCATGTGCCAAACAATGATGAATTTTCAGCAAGAATATACAGACAAAACAAGCTCAGTCCTGTTGCCAAGGTAACAAATCAAATGTAAAACTTGTATGGGAAAAGGGATCAACTAAAATAACTTCCGTCAACATGAGCACTCCCACCAGAAACTTTACTACTCTTTGTGAAAAGAAAAAAGGAAAAAAAAAACAGGTGGCAGCATGTATGTGTAACTGTTGTATATATAAAGTATATACGAAAATTAACAAATATATCAGAAAGAATAAATGCTCCTCGGTTTGAAAGACCCTTGGTATGGAAATTCTTATATCTTATACCATAATAGAGCAGAATAAAGAGGCAGAAAGATCTGGTTGACTGGGTGACTTGCTAAAAAGTACAACAAAAGATAGAGAAGCTGCCACATACCAGCGTAAGCAACAGTAACACCGGAGACCAATCTTCCCAAAGCTGATAGCATATAAAGAATGACAACCACCTATTATGAATTATGAACAAGACTATCGTTAATGTAGATGTCTAATAATCTTTCTAGAGACAAAGCAGAAAATGGTAGTTTTTTCTTTGAAGACCAGCAAACAGAGACAGCAAAAATATCTATTCAACACAGCAAACAAGTGCTTCTGTTCTATCTGTTCTAGTTTCCTAGTATCACACCCAAAAGGTCAGGGAGTGAATGAAATGTTAATGCAGAAACTGGCCGATACCTGCAGTCAACTCCTTTGTTTCGTTTTTTCTTTGTAGACCACTAGTTGGGCTCTCATTGAAAAAGGAAATTGAGTACATTAATATAACATGGTATAGGATCACCCAGCAATCACAACAGATAACAAAAATGTGAGCATGAAGTATCATGACTCGATCAAACTAAATAATTTCTTAATTTCATAACAAATCCAGATGCAGAAAAGAAGTGAAATCTAATTGACAATGTGAGTTTTGTCCACTTATAACTAAAGATGCCTGTTTAGTCATAGACTTCTATATGTTTTATGATCATGTGCTTCATTGGCTAGGATGTTGGCCAATGGCCACCATATCAGCTTATCTAGAACAATGATATATCTTACAAGTGGGCATATGATAATTTAAATTTTAGTAATGTAGATATTGATTTCCAAGGGGATATTGTTTTTAATGTAGTTTACAACTAGTTTATAACCACTTCCTATCTCAAAGTTAGTCATGCTTATGTTGATAGCTATTTTAATGCATCCAAGTATACCCCGGCTTCATCAATGCTGCTAGTACCATTTCCAATATCTCTGATCATATTTTTGGCTACATACCGACATCGATTTAACCACAGACCACACATCATTTATCTCTAGAGCTTTCACAAAGAGAATGATAATCATAACCCTTTTACACATGCTAAGCACATAGCTTTCTAAATTTTCAAGCAATGGTTAATTTGTTAGATCTTCCCTTTACATATATGTAAAATCAGCAAATTAACTCGCATTTCTGTTTATCTGATTAAACTGTCTGGGAGGTTGGAATAGATATCTGCAAGAATTTAACTTGAGCAGATAATTTATGCAATGATGAAGAATGCCACATAAAAGTCTTGACCAAGGATCTCACAGGTATTGCATATTTTTAAAGCCTTACACCGGTTTCTTAGCCATTATTGCTTAGAACACAGTCATGGAGTATTTCAGAAAGCATTTCAACCAGTTTCTCTTTATTGTCTTAAGACCAATCGCTGGGGCAGCCTTTACATGACTATCATTTGAGGCAGAACACTTGTAGTAAAAAGGAAGAACTGTAATTGCAGCGACTAGGGAGTTTCGAAACAAGTAGGTAAAGTGAAACAACAAAGATGTTGAATGATAACCTTTAGAAAGAGGCGTTTGTCATGGCCGGTTGCAGCAACCCTGAGAACAGATTCAGCTGCACCTACAGTATTAGCCAAGCACGCAAAGAGGCTGTTAGCAGTATCCTGAGAAATCTGCCATTCCAGGGGATCCACAGGCACTCTGCAATATCAGATTACAAGAATTATAGTCCGATCTTAACTAATACATCGGAGCGGAATCGATGTTAAAAAAACCTAGGGCGATATTGGGTAAAACCAAGGGAATTAACGTGATAATTTAGATGATCAGAAACAGAAAGCAGAAGACATACTGGATGTTCATCTGGCGGAAGAGGAGGCCGAGTATGGCGAGAGAACAAAGGAGGACGATGAAGACGTCGGAAAGGAGTGATACGATGCTTGAATTACGATATGCGCAATGGTAGTAGACTAAAGTAGCACACATCGCGACTATCAATGGCTTCCCTTTCCCTATAACCACTGATCCTAACTCCTTTCGTCTCTTCCTTCCCAAAACCTCATCGTTTTCAGCGTTGTTGTTGTTGAGTTGATCCATGGCGGCAGATAATTGGAATCAAAATTGCTCCTGTAGTCTCCTCATCAACACATTAATAACTGTTGGAAATTGGAAGACAAAGTAGTTGTTGGCAACTCCGAACCTAATACCAACAATTTTAAGTCCCTTTTTCTTTTAATTAATAAATTATCTTCATAAAAAGAGACTCAAAAGTCAAAAAGCTAAAGAAATACTTTGGTAACCGTTCATTTAGACGGTATTTACATCTGCGTAATTTGTAAAATGTACACATGTATAAAAACTAAAAAACTAGTTTAATTACTTGAATGCACATGTACATAACGTCCAAATAAACGGTTATTATGTAACGTTTGGTACGCAGACTGGACAGGACGGGACGGGACAGAACTGGAGGAGATGATTTTAATCTAGGTTTAACTATCTGATGTTGGAAAAAATGAGTATTTTAGTAATCTTATGTTTTAGTCCTATGTTGTTCCACCTATTTTGGTGGAACAAAAAATCTTAAAGTTCTGTCCCATGAAAATTTATTTTTGTTTCATGTTGTCCCATCAAATTTTTGTCCCATGGCATACCAAACATGAGACTATTTTTTTTGTCCCGTCCCGTCCCACCCAATCTGGTGCCGTTTGGTTCACAGATTCTGGTGGAATCTGGTGGAATTGGAATGTCAGATTCCATTGACCAGATTCATTCCAGTATTTGGTTCAATCTTTTGAGTAAATGGAATCTTTAAAATTCCATTCAATTCCATTGGCAAGCCATTTTTCATTCCTTCCCTTAACCATGGTATTTCAAAGGAATGGAATTTGAACATTTTACTATTCCAAAACTACCCTTGCCCTAATTTATCTTTTATCAGTCGCCATCCCACTCTCGTTTTCTCTCCATTCCAATTCTGTCAACCAAACAGCTGGTCAAACCTGACAACATTCCATTCCAATTCCTTCAAAGTCAAATTCCTTTGACAGATTCCATTCCATCCAAAAACATTATGCGAACCAAACGCCACCTTAGGGTGTTCCTTAGTTTTTTATTTTTTGAGACGTTTTTTTCCTTGAACGCCCTCTTGCAATCTATACTATATTATAAAGCATTTATGAAAAACTCTTAAAAACAACCCCTAAAGCTTAATGCTAATTACTTAAAATCTCTTAAAAACAACTAATGAAGCTTTATGTACCGCTTTTAATGCTAATTATTTGATTAATACTTATCTCAAACAACCATCAAATCCTTAAATCGTGGACTCTTATTAATTAATCGTTATCTCTAACCACTTTCAAACCCTTAGATCATGAACTCCTTAAAAAGCGTTATTCTTTAAACGAATTTGTAAATAAATAAAAACATGACCGTTTTCTCAAAACTACACATTAAAATAAATTAGAACATTAAAATCGAGATATATCGCGCTGCATTACGCGAGTAAACTTCTAGTATATAATGATGCATTTAGCCCATCATTTTTTACAAATATGTGTTACAATTTAAAAGTAGAAGATAAACGGTGGTGTTTTTATTTACATGTAAAGAAAAGAGAATAACAATTGCATTGATAAAACATTAACCTACAACAAGTTATGAGGTTTTTTTCAATTACAATGCTCAGGCTGTGTTAAGTAGACTAGACAAATTCATTGTTCCACATACGGGTGTACACGGGTTAGGCTGGGCGGTTTAGGACATTTTTACAACTCAACTCAACTATGGCGGTTTGGAACAATCTCAACCCAACTCAACCCATTCAATAGTATAACCTAACCCAACCCAACCCTTGCGGGTTATGGCGGGTTGGACGGGTTAAACGGTTTGTTAGTATACATAAAATTAAGAAATAAAATACGATAAATACTACTAAAAATCTACAAAATGAAGTTACTAATTATTACAATCATCAAAATATATAATGGCCTCCACCATTTTTGGACTCGAGAGTTTCTAAATGAGTCAAAAAAACGGCCGCTAATGGGGTGTTAACGAACCGAGACGAGTGGAGTTGCAACTTGCAAGTTATTCGTACTCGACTAGAAAAAAGAGCACCGCGCTCGTGCTCGACTCGAGCTCAAATAACTTTCTCATAGTAGGGCTCGAGCTCGAGCTCGATACTCGTTTATGGACTCAAACTTGAGTTTGATTAGCTCGCTTATTGGCTCGACGTCTATAATTTTTTAACTTTTAACACATTCGGCTCGAAAAAGTGTATCCTTGATTCGAAACAGTAAGTAAAATGTATTATATATACATATATATATACATACGAATATATATACACTTTGGGTTGTAAATTTGTCTAAAATAAACTACAATTTTTATTCTTATATTATATATATATATATATATATATATATATAAATTATATAATAGCAGCGGGTTGGCGGGTTGAGTTAAGCCTCACCCAATTTCAACCCTCTTAATTGGCGGGTTGGGTTAATTGGGTTGGACGGGTTTCGCAGGTTGACGGTTTTTTGGAAGGGTGTCTTAGGCTATGTCTAGACTAATCTCTTGGCAAATTATGACTGTAAGACATCAGTCCCGATTAAACCTCAGAAGAATGTAGTTCATGCCATGTACCATTATTTACTAACGGGGAAAGGGAAAACGCAGATTTAAACATAGGACCAAAAACACACAAACCCCGTTCTTATTCCATTCATTATTTATTCATACGATAAAAAATAATAAGTTTCGGAGAGTAGTTGTTTGACACAAAATGGCTACATTTATTTCAACTCTCAAAAGAAGGCACAAAATGCCTGCAGAAATAAGTATAGAGGCAGCTAAACAAGACAAATGGTATTCAACAATCACCAACAGCCCTTTGAAATAAAGAAATAAATCAAACTAACAACAATCTCATTTCCTTTCTTCCTTCATTCGTGCACTAAGATACGGACTAGCTCGTGAGATGAGAGATGAAATAGTGCTACTCGGTTTCATCTTCAAATAATTTAATTACCCCCCATTCTGTGTTCACCGAGTTTCATCCTCAAGGTTGCGGAAACCAGAAGTAAGATCTTCATATAACTTCTTAAATTTCCCAATCAGAACATCCTCCCCTTCAGCTGGATCCTCAAACTTCTGAGACCTGTTATAATTCAATACATCAGTAAGGGGCTGTTTGGCAGTTGCTGAATGGTTTAGTGCAGAATGATTAAGAGGCTTTTATGATATAGTGCAAAATGAAATATGGTTGTTTGGTATTTGTTTAGAATGAAATCAGGGTGCTGAATGGTTAAGGGTGGCCCAAGATGCTAAACCATTAAGAGGCAGACTTTTTTTTTTGCCAAACAAGATTCACCTCTGAACGATTCAGAGGTTGCCTCTTAATGGAACTATTAAGAGGTAAACAAACAGCCCCTAAACCTCCCTCGACATTTTATGGAGACAACTTCAATTTCAACTTCGACTTCACTTACACTAAGCGGTAAAACAGATCACCCAACCGATGTTTGATCAGCGTGTAAGTAATCTTCTGCCCATCCATGCCAGCTCCTCGCTCCACAGCCTGTACATCATATTTAACCCAAATCAGATTCATCATTTATGTTTGTATGTGTAAGCTTCCATCTATTCCACACCTAAGACTTGTTCACTCAAGATTCTTCATAAAAGATAGTAGTCAAAGATACCTCAATTGGCCCAAATATAAACATAAAGATTCTCAGAACTGTGTATCATTTCGATATAATTTTGAAAATATATATATATATATATACATGGAACTATTTTTAGAATATCAACAAAAATTAACATAAGAAAACAGATGATAGCCCACCTGATTGGCTAAATTATAGAAATGGATAATATTGCGCATCATCCATACAGATTTGTAGAAGGGGCAGTACTTATCATATCTGTCATCACAACAAAATGTCACAATACAAGTTTAAAAAGCATCTGTTTACATCGTCAAATAAGTTGGTGGAAGATGATTGAGGTTACTTACGGTGTGAATGCATTTTGAGCAAGATAGTCTTCCCTCAAAAGTTTTGCAGTCTCTAAGGTAATTTTATCCGATTCAGCCAAGGCATCTTTCCCCACCAGCTGAAACAACCAAAATATCCTTTAGCAATAAGCATATATATATATATATATATATATAAACCAACTCATAACACCTTTGTATTGTATCTGCTAATAACAAAAGCTAACTCTAAATTTAAGCAGGCAACATAAAGTTGGAAGCGTGAAAAGCAACAAACCTGGACAATTTCATTCAGATCGTCTTCTCTCTGCAGCACCTCACGTGCCTTTGTCCTAATGTCGATGAAATCTGAATCGAACTTCTCATAGTATGATTCCAGAGCCTGAACAAGTAATATTTTTGTCAGTAACAACTGATGTTTATGTGTACACATCCAATATGCACAGCATACATGGGTTCATAAAAAAAACGCACCGTTGAGTACTTTGAGTAGGAGATAAGCCAGTTAACGGAAGGAAAATGTTTCCTCTGGGCAAGCTTCTTATCTAAACCCCAGAAAACCTGAGAAATTGTGCAATGTCTATGTTAGCAACTTAGTATAGAGAAGATGTAACTTTTGAGGTTTTGGGCAACAGCTTATGATGACAAATCATACAACCAGCCAGTAATAGTACTAAATTCACCAACAACACAGCTATAAGTGATAATGATTTCCTCGCCACGGACTAGGGTTTCCCAGAGGTACATTTGTATATTAGATATGCCTCGTCATTCAAATTTAAGGAGCAAACTGAAAATATATAAAACTTAAACAAATACCTGAACAATACTGAGGGTAGCGGATGTAACAGGGTCAGAGAAATCTCCTCCAGGAGGAGATACAGCACCAACGATTGTGACACTACCATTACGTTCTGGTCCACCAAGACACTTGACTTTACCAGCACGCTCATAGAAGGATGCAAGACGTGCTGCCAGATAAGCAGGATAACCACTATCCGCGGGCATTTCTGCCTGAACAAAAGAAAAGGCAAAAAAATTAGTTCCATGACACAATGGAAAAACCTTGCTGCTAGAAACTGAGATGAATGTCAAGATCTTGATGCTTACCAGTCGACCAGAAATTTCACGCAATGCTTCTGCCCAACGTGAGGTAGAGTCTGCCATCATACTTACATTGTAGCCCATATCTCTGAAGTATTCAGCTATGGTAATTCCTGAAAGTATAAGTAAAAGGCAACAAAATTAGAACTTAATGTAGTCTGAAAACTCAGTTAAGCTTCACACAGCTAGAAACCCAAAACCTACTATCACTCATTTCCCAGTATACAAACCCATTTTCTGGTCCAACTTGCTTTTCATAAAACATCTTTGTCACAAGAAAAGCTATACCCAAACTCCCGTTACCTGTATAGATTGAAGCCTCACGAGCGGCCACAGGCATGTTTGAAGTGTTAGCGACAAGTGTAGTACGTTTCATGACAGATTCTTCACGGCCATCGGGCAATGTCATAGTCAATTGGGGAAAATCCATGAGAACCTGCCAAGTTATCATAAAACATCAAAGACAAGCATACATCAACAACTGAAACAAAAAGAATTAAATTCAGTGGGATGTACTTCTGCCATTTCATTTCCTCGTTCCCCGCAACCAACATAAACAACAGTGTCTGAATTTGAGTACTGCATGATGACAGGCAAATAGTTAATATGGAAACAATATCGACATCTAATTATTCAAATTAGTGACAAATTGACAATCCACTATTATACATAGAAAATACCTTGGATAGAGCTTGGCTGATAACAGTCTTCCCACAGCCAAATGCACCAGGAATGGCACATGTCCCACCAAGCACCGAGGGGAAAAGAGCATCAAGAACACGCTAATACATAAAATAGATTATTAGGAATACATTAAGAAGCAAATTGTCAATAATAGAAAGCCAAAATAAACAGAAATGTTCCATAAACTAGTAATAAGTACCTGCCCAGTAAGAAGAGGAGTATCAGCAGCAAGCTTTGATGCAACAGGCCGAGGTGTTCGTACAGGCCAATTCTGAATAAAAAGTGCATACAAGTAAGAAATCACATGTGCAATCGATATCGAAAACTTAGATATGTTGATTATCATATTAGAAAAGAAAGGTAGAAAACCTGGAGCATGGTAAATTTCTTTTTGACACCTTGAAATTCAAGCTCCAAGACAGTGTCCTGTATAGAAACCAAAAATTGTTGATATTAAGGACAGGTACAAGATTACGAATCAGCTGATACAATAACTACTCCAAAGTGATCCAATCCCAATGTCAAATAGACCCGATAGTTATAGGCCAGGTGCAACCATCTAACCACTTAGAAAACAATATGATAAGACTATTATCTTCTTCTAAGAACATGAAGATAATATTAAAAAGCATGGTCAAGATGGTAAAAAAAGTTTAGTAGAAAAACCTTCAATGAGTATTGACCAGCTGGTGCAACATATGTTATTTTTCCCATGGCATCAGGAGGTAGGGCAATGTGATGTTCCACCAAACTGTTCTCAAACACAGTCTGCACAGAAATGAGAAGAGAAGTTAAAAATTTATGACAAAAAGAGATTCTGGATACAAATGAAACGAGAAAAACTTTTTTAAATTTGGAAATAATAGAGATGTCATGACTTACAGCATATAGATCTCCACCTGTTATAGCATCTCCCTCACCTGACATCATAAAACAGATTGAAATTAATAAATATCTATTATAGAAACGGCTTCAGACTTCCAAAACACAAGGACCCGGAATTTTTTGGGCTGGAATTCAGTATAAACTACTGAAGAGGAATACAGTATAATTACCTAGTTTTTTGGGCTGGAATTCCCAAAGTATATCCTTGTCGAGAGCTGGGACAGATACACCACGAGGAATGTAGACATCACCTGATAATTTTGCAATAGTCTTCAGAGGCCTCTGAATCATGGGTTGAGAAATAAAAGAAACTGCAGTTGGTAACTCTTGGAGAAGGAAAATACAAATATAGCACAATATGGTTGAAACAAAATATACAGAAAACAGAAGCTTGCGAACCTGAATACCATCAAATATATTCCCCAATATTCCAGGGCCCAACTCCACAGACAGAGGCTGCAAATTAAAGCAGAAATTAAAGCAGGAGTTCTTCATCAAAAAAAGTTAAAGCAGAAGTTACTGCTAATAAGATTCAAAATATAACAATCAAATATATACCTTGTGTGTCCTCAGAACAGGATCATTCACCGTCAGCCCAGCTGTTTCTTCATAAACTGAAATACAATGAATAATTTTGTTCTATAAATGTCATAACTCATATCCTGCCTCACAAATCAAAACATAAAGTAAAAAAGACCTCAATGCAATAGCATACAACTTACCATTCAACTTTAGTTAGATGTTACGATCATATAAGACTCGCAATGCTAGTTATTATGGCACCCACCCTAATCTTAACCTATGACTAACAACTTCATTGTTAAGTAGTTTCAACATTAAATATCAAAAGATATCCTACTTAGAGGGCCGTTATCATCCAGCACTTAATTATACATAACATTTGGTAAACAGCCATATTTCATCCAACAAATCATATAGAAGGTTACAATGGTAGTTTTCTGTCGGTGCTTAAACCAAAACATGGTAAACAACCATTTTTTAGACAGACCTCTTACTCCATACGACGCTTAGGAAAAATTGTTGGTAAACAGCCCCTCACCTCCTACCGCGTAAGCAGTTCGGTCAGTGGTGGATGCCGGTAAGAGGCAACTGATCTTGCTTGGTAAACACAACATCTTAATGGATTAACAGACCCTTATCTGGTAAGAGGCGGTAAGAGGGAAGTAAACACCTCCTAACTTCACTTAACAGTTTTTTGGAACACTCTAAGCAAAGGGTGGGCGAAAGTAAGAAAGTATAAGAGAGTATATGACGCAGTCAATGGTCAGCAAGGGCTTCTATCACTCAAATGTCTAAAGACAACTTCACAATATAACAAACTAAAATACCTTGGATTGTAGCAGAATTTCCTTCCAAACGAATAATCTCCCCAATAAGGCTGTCATGTCCAACACGAACAAGTTCATACATGGCAGCCCCTGCCATTCCATCTGCAATGACAACCGGCCCTGATACCTGCCAGATTCTATAAAACATAAGCTCACAGTTCTTTTGGGGTATTCTTCAAAAGAGAATAGAAATTTGTAATCTACGAGAAGCATATCGCATAAAAAATAAAACATGCCAACCCCCCACAGTCCAGGAAAGAAAAAGAAATAAATGAAAGAAACACGGTACTTATGACAACGGAGTCATTTCCGAGGAAAACCGACACACATGAGACATCAAACAAAGACAATATCACCGATAAGAGCATCATTAATTATGGGAAAACTATAAACTTGCTCTATATTAATTCCCTGCCAAATACTGTCAGCGATCCAGAGCCTATATGTGAGCTCACTCGATGATTACTCAGAATAAATTTGCTAAGATTGTTCTTTTAATACCATATCAACTATTTTAATCTCTTAATGAAAAGACCTTCATTAGAATCTAAGAATGGAGAGATACTAACGATAGATACAGCAACATGTTCAGATATGTCATCCAGTTAAAGGATCAAACAACTTTAGTTACTCAGCATTTAACATCCTAATAATTAAGCACCATTAAGGATAGCATTCAGCGAAAGATCTTAATGTATAAAAAATTGTCCTAAATGAGAATACATACACCTATGTTGCTGTTTATGCTATATCCTATTAATATTATGTTGAAAATCTAAAACCAAGAAAATGGCCGTGGAACTTTTGTTATATTTATGTCGATTTAATGTAAGCCTCTAGCAGGGGGTGGACCTATGAAGGCACGAGTAGGATCCCATGCACCTGCTTAACCCATTTCCGTAAGTAGGATTCTTTTTGGGGTATCAAAGGTGCACCCACTAAACCATGAGGGACGATCTGGGATATTAGAAAATACAAGGAACATCAACCACATAATCGAAAAGTCCCTAGAAATTGACCAAATACCGAAAAAGTCACTCGAATTCAATCCAAAAAGGGGGAAATCCCTCGAAATCAACCAAAAACTCAAAAAATCCCTTGATACAATGGAATTCGGCTAAAAACACATCGGGCGACTTTGCAGGCCTTTGAGGTGCACCCTCTCAGACAAAAATCCTGGGTCAGCTGCTGGCATTCAATTACGTAAAATAATGTAACTACTCAAATTGGTTGGAAAGAAAATATCTTAACCAGGAAAAAAGAATAACAATTGTGACTTTAACGGTGTTGCAAACATGTAACAGAACACACATGGTAACGCAATCCTTTGCGGTTTGGGTTTGACATGTTCAGAATTCAGATTACAGATTATTTGATCAATTTAAAAAATGTTAAGCAAAATAACACAAGTATCCAAGAAACCATAGCAATGTTTGGAAGAAAAAAAAAATCTTAGTACCCTTTTCGTAGTTACTTTTGCCAACTTGATGAAGACAATATCTATGATTCTCGTAAGCTTAATCCCAGAGAAAAATCAGAATATTATGATTCAGTGCCCCATAGCATATGGCTTGGTCACTTTTATAGAAGTAAACTTTTAATCTAAGTCACCATATATAAAATAAAAGGGTTCCCGATTGATATGTAAAGTGGATTAACAAAGAATTCGAAAGCTTTGGTCCTTAGCATAAAGTAAACCACTGGATCGTTAAATCATGTCAGACTTGTACATACATTACGAGGATCCAGATGGTGCCCGATCGTAATTTAATTTAAAAATGAAATTAGTGAATGATGAAACAATCGAATCAAAAACGATGAAGTGTAGTTGAGTCGTTAGTGATAGTATCACGATGGATCTGATCCAGATTTAAAAAAAATTAAGAGTCGATCCATTCCAAACCGAATCCAATTTAATCTAATCTAATCAAATGGAAGGCTAATGAATCATCGAGTTTTATAGCGAACACGATACAGGAGAAGAGTGAAAGAAGCAGATCGGAAATTCTCACCTTGCGAACGTAACCACACTCACTTTCCTTCTCTGAATCTTCAAAGGTGGTCAATCGAGCGCCATAAGCAGACGGCATGTTGAGAGAGAAAGATCAGGTAGGGTTTGAATACGATTGGCGCTGCACAGATGCAATCAAGGGGGGAAGACGTGAATAGTTAGAAGAAGAAGAATGGCGTTTGTGGTGTCGTGGATCAGAGCAATCTGTCTTCATCCTCCTCCTTATGTTAATTGGGCTCTGAGGGGTACCAATCCTGTGCTCCGCAGGCGCAGGTATGTACCGGATCTTTGCCCACTAATGTATGGCCACGTAAGGCATATCTGACGACGCTAGATCAAGCTGACTCGTATTTTGGAATGAGATGAGAAACTTTGTTTTCTTTTCATTATTAAATCAAAATTTATAAATACAGGTATAAAAATATATTATTGGAAAAAAAATTAGGGAAACTAGTACGGGTCTCGTGCATTGCACGATACTAATAAGTTTTTTAAAGAAACAATTGTCGTAGTTAGCATAAAACGTAATTCTTTATTTGATTATTAATAAGATACATTTTAAAATGAAGAATGTATTTCGATAAGTGCTTCATTTTCATATATTGATAACAATGTGTTGTTACGAATAGTTTCATATGTATCAGTAACAACTTTTATATAATGTCAAGTCATCATTATTGGTTGTATTTTATACGATAATTCTTGGTTGTTCTCTTAACCAAATTTGATGTATATAGATTTAGTTACCACAAAGACGTTGATTTACCAATTTATTATATAACTATATATAAAAATGAATTATAATCCGATATAATACCTCTCATTTTTTATGGAAGGATTAAAACACCTTCAATATATATATTAAAGGAATACCCAAAAGATAATGAAGTGACATATTGTGATTTGAGTATTAATCAAATCTTGAAATGTGATCTGATTTGGCTATCTCACATTGGTTAGAAGGAGAAGTTTGAAAGAATGAAATGTGTAAATGAAATGAGGAGATCATTATTTTGTAGCAAGTCATAGTGTTGGCTCACATTAATAAATTTTTTTTTGCAAAAAAACTTTGTTTGATTTCAACTTAAATTAAAAAATGAAACCGAAAGAATTTATATATCAATGTTTGTAGTAAGTTATCATTTCTAATTTTATATGTTTGGTTGTTCTAATTTAATCTTTTTATTTGTGTTCTTCATTTTTGGTTTTGAGAAAGATCACCGGTTTGTTCTCTATTTAAAGCATTAATCTATTTTTATACTTAGATAAATCAACAACTTCCAACCACCCCCTCCCATTTTTTAACGTTTCCAACGAATTTGCACGTAATTACGTCTTGGACTCACAGTTGACACTGCGTCAATGACAATACAACCCTACTTGCCGTTATCACAACTTGTGTTTTAGAGGTAATAAGATTTATTATTTACCGGAATCGACATCACTTAAAAGAATTAATAAAAACAAAGAAAAATATTATTTCTATTAAATTATACATTATACTTTTAAATGAATATTGTGTGGAATATCCCAATAAGGAGGTTCATGATGACAATGCTTTATGGGAAACCGGTTTGTTTTTCACACTAAAAAAATGGAGAAAACATTCTAAGTATTAGGATGTGTCACATCATCTCTTGATGATTTTCCTTTATATAGATGTAGATATAGACTTGTTATATAAATCAACCTATATATTGATTAATCTATATATGTATATAATAAGATTTCACATGTAACTTGTAAAAAGTAAATGAAATGTTCATTTATTTAATGATATATTTTTGTTTTAAAAAAACTCAAAATTTTAGAGAAAATAATAACTAATGTTTCAAGCTCTCTCATAATATCACATTTTCTTTGGATTATTGTCCTTTATATAGATACATAGATAGAAGTATTATGTAAATAATAATAAGTGATAAGTTATATGCTAGTAAGTTATTATATGTATTTCATTTATGTATATTGATGGCAATAAAGATTTTTTTATGTATACATTAAAAGTTGTTACATTCACATGATTAGTGATTATGTTCATCTTATTTTTATTTATATACATTATATAATCAATTTCTTATTTTATTCTATTGTTATATAAATAAAGATATACATATTATTATATTTAAGTGTGTAAATAAAAAAATATTAATTTTAATCATAGTTAAAATGATTAGTAAACGAAAAAAAACTCTAAAATCCCAACAAAAGTCAAAAAAATGTATACTCAGATTAGTCTTCTCGAAATAAACCTGAAAAAATAAAAATAACCATTAAAAATAACATATTGAAGTTTGTTGTGGTTGTGTCATAGATTGTAATACATACATGCATGATTTGATTATTGAACCATCGTTGGCATCAAAACTTCAAAACCATTGCCATAAACAAACCTCTGTTTCCATTGAAAAAAATTAAGAAAAAATAAGAAGATAAATGTAAAAATGAACCTAAAATCACAACAAAAGTCAATAAGAAATAGAACCTGGATTAATATTCTCAAAGTAAACCTGAAATACAATTTTGTTGAACAATAATAGTTTATGAAATGATAGAAAAAAATCAAGTGACGGAGAGGGAGAAAAAGTGTTTACCTGAAAAATGATCTTGTTGAAGAACAATGCATGATTGGTGATATGAATCATACATAAAGTGATATGGAGAGGAAGATGAAGATCTATAGTGATGAACAAATCATGATACAAAATGGAAGGGTTTTTGAGTTTTTCAAATTCAAGAGTGAAGTTGAAAGGATTTGGATCAATAAGAAATAGAACCTGGATTAATATTCTCAAAGTAAACCTGAAATACAATTTTGTTGAACAATAATAGTTTATGAAATGATAGAAAAAAATCAAGTGTCAGAGAGGGAGAAAAAGTGTTTACCTGAAAAATGATCTTGTTGAAGAACACTGCATGATTGGTGATATGAATCATACATAAAGTGATATGGAGAGGAAGATGAAGATCTATAGTGATGAACAAATCATGATACAAAATGGAAGGGTTTTTGAGTTTTTCAAATTCAAGAGTGAAGTTGAAAAGATTTGGAGGTTTCACTTTTGAAATGAAGATGAAAAGATTAGGAGGTTAAAGTTTTAAAAATTACCAAAACAACCCTAACTCAATGAACTTCATCTTTGTAGTATAGGGACGGAAAAGTCTTTATCAAATCAAATATATAAAAAATCAAAAATCTTAGAAAAAAAAGAAAAATGGTCTTATCATGCTTAGAAGATGCCACCTCATTATCTTTGGTTTTCTATTTTAATATATATATTGATTAATTAAAATGTCACAAGTCAAACTTCGTGTTACTGAAATGCCACAAGTCAAACTTCGTGTTACTGAAATGCCACAAGTCAAACTTCGTGTTACTGAAATGCCACAAGTCTCTCCCATCTTATCGAAATGCCACAAAAAACCGCGGTGGGCCCCGCGATCGCGGGCCCCAGGCCCACGTGTCATACGAGTTTGGCCAAACAGCCTGCGTTGGCCCCTCAAGAATGTCCGCGGTACAGGTTTGGCCCCTCAAGAATATCCGCGTTTACATTTTTGGTCCCTGCCCGCGTTGGAATCCCGCGATCGCGGGCTAACCCGCTACTTTTCGAATTTACAGTTTGGTCCCTGAAGTTTGTTGCAAATTTAAAAAAACATTAATGGTCCCTATAGTTTTTAGGTTATCATTTTATGTGGTTTTTAATGTATTGTTTCCTTTTCATTTTAATGTTTTTAATATAGAAATTCACTTAAGTTATTTAACAAGGAAATTAATTAACAACATCATATAAAAATTATTGCAAATCATCTTCCCAATCGAAACGGATACAGTGCATGTAAACAAATAAATCTATTACTGGAAGGCGTCCTGGAGTCCTGTGATCAAGTTAATCTTTTCCTTGATCACGTCCTCCATTCCTATGTAGTCTGATTCGAGTTCTTCTAGTTCCTCTTCAGCTTCCTTAATCTCTCGTTGCAGTTGTCGAACGTGAGCCCTAGTCATGGCCAGTTCTCGTTTCTTCTCCGCTAGATACTTCATTTTCCCCTGCTGAATCCCCCTGTTATGATTCCACGTACCCTTTACCTTTTCGATATCGGCGTTCGCCCCATTAATGGCTTTTTGCACTACGGGAGTAATTTGTTGACTTTGTCGAAGACCTGTCGGCATAAAATCATACATTGGTGGGGTTCTCATGCCATTATCGAAGTAGTAATTGTCGGATGCCATCTCCCAGTCTGCTTCCTCCTCAGGCGTGAATGGAAAATCGGCCGCAGTTTGCCCACAGTTTCTCCACTCCTCGTCTGTTTCCGGTACCTTCCAGGTACTCCGGCGAGCTCCATCGTTCAGTGGTTGGTAGGCTCCCGAACGTGAAGTTCCAGCCACATTCGCCGACCTGTTCCCCCTTGATCTTGAACCTCCAGCCATGGTGTTAAGAAAAGCGAGAGTGTGTTTGTAAACGGTGAGGAGAATGTCTAAAAGATAGATAGGAAGTTGTGAATTACTACTTCATCATGCCATCTACTTATAGCCGTGAAAATGTATGTTCTTCATCAGATATGGTCAAAGATTTCGTCTGAAAAAGTTGCCTGCATGATTCGTCTGAATAGTTCACTGCAAGATTCGTTTGAAAAGAGCCTGTAAGATTCGACTGAAAAAATAACTGCAATATTCGTCTACTCTTGAATAAAGGTATTTCATTAGGCAGAAAATTAGTCTTTAAGTAGTCAAACATAACTAATTAATGAGAATTTAGATCAGATTTATATGGTACTGTCAAATGCAAGTTTCTATAATATAGATACTGTTCTACATTACATAATACCAATTTTTGCATCAGAAGGAAGACACCAAATGCCCGTGATGATATTTTTAAGCATTCCAACCAAAGAAAACTCGGCTTCGAGAATAAGACTTCCATTTAACAAAAACCCTTTCGCCGGTTCATTGAGTTCACTCAGTAGCATGAAAATTAGTCTTTAAGTAGTCTAAGGATTAATGCACATGTGAATCAAGAAATAAATGTTTGTTCATCCAATAATCTCTGTATTAGGATTATCGCAAGTTTCATAAACCTACTTACTAGGTGTTGGAAAATTTTAGTAAAAATATGGGTTTTACTAAACTTTGGACACATTTAAATATATATATATATATATATATATATATTATAACTAACTCTTAGTAGATTTATGTTCTCCTATATGAGAGCTTCGAAACGATATATAATGCGTCCAAAATGGAGTATGTGTGAAAGAGATATCGATACTCAAAGTTGAGTAATTTGATGAAATTAGCAAAAACCAAATGAAGTAAACACTAAGTCAATCACAATACTTTAACAAAATAAGTTAATACTAAAAATAACAATTATTTAATGTTACATAAACAACCTAACTTTGCTTTATTTGACAATGCGCATAAATGGACTCCGCCATATGTATGCGAAATGCCTTGGCCTCGGCCACGGTGTGGTCAGGGTGTACAAATACCACATCGTTATTTATCAACATGTTGGCATTACGGCATACCCAGACACTGCAATCCGCATTCACCCCGGCCTGCTGGGGTGTATTCTTGGCGAACTTATGGCGAAAGAGCTCTGACCTATCGCGACGCCTCGTGTCCTTGACCCGGCAAAAGAAGTCAAATAGCACAGCTTTAAACCTTCTCATCTGGTCTTCCAATTGGTCTCTGAAGAGACTGGCACTGTCGCTGTTATATATGGTCATGGTCATAGCGTCAAGCTCAAACACTCCAAGCAGCCAATGTTTGGGATGAATGCATATTGGGATGTACACCTGAAATATTACAATATTAGACAACTTAGTTAGCAACAAAACAACTTAAATAAAATAAGAGTAAAACGATTTACATACCACATCGAGGAGAGCCCAAGAAACCCCTTCCACGCCATTGCATGAGTTGGCCACAGAGGCGGGACCTTGATGGGGGAGCAACAGGTAGGGAAAGAAAATACTGTACATCATGGTCCACCTCGTGTCTGTTCCACGCGATTTTTGGAGCAGCGAGACCCAACAATCCATGTGCTATACATAAAAAATAGATGGTTAGACATGTAATATAAATATATTTGATTATATGACTATAGTTAAACTTCATACTAACCACATCCTGTAACTCAGACTCCAAAGGGTCATCCGCCAGCAATACTTGGAAAAAGCGGGGGGTGATTTCCAGGCTCAAGTAAGGGACGAATATCATGGGGGGGAGGTGACCAGTCTTGCACATCCTCAATATATCGGATGCCGGTAGACGCTCCGGTGAAGCCACATTTCCCTTTCTCTTTCCCGCCTTCTTTCCTCCCTTGTTCCCCCCTGCTTTGCTTGCTTTTCAGGGGGCGGTCTTGTCGTAGATTTTTGTCGTGTCCACGGGTTCCGAAAAAATTTTGAACGTTTTGGCTCCCGCTTTTCAGGGAGCGGTGTCCCCTGTGGATCTACAACATCCATCAGATCATCTTCCGGCTCCGAGAAGTGCTCCTCGATAATAGGAGACCCCATCGTCTGAAAATTAAGTTATTAGATGTTTTAAGTAGAATTTAGGAAATGTTCACAATTAAACCAAAACTACCAAAATAACTTACAGTATGCATGGAAGGTGGCGGTGTGACGTACGACGACGCCGACATTCCCGGCCTGTAATACTCTGCGGTTGAACCGCCAAAGATGTCCGTGAAGAGATTGGTGTCGAACGGCACCATTTGGGATGTGTAACCCCCTGCACTCGACATCCCGGCCTGCGTGACATTGATCATTATAAGAGTTACAAAATTAGGAACTAACATATAAGTATAATGGTTACTCAGTGTCACTTACACTCTCCGGGATAGTAGAATAGGATGTGGTGCTAAACGGCGGCATTTGGGATGTGTATGCCCCCGACATCCCGGCCTGCGTGACATTGATCATTACAAGAGTTACAAACTTATGAACTAACATATAACTATAATGGTTACTCAGTGTCACTTACACTCTCCGGGATAGTAGAATAGGATGTGGTGCTAAACGGCGGCATTTGGGATGTGTATGCCCCCGACATCCCGGCCTGCGTGACATTGATCATTACAAGAGTTACAAAATTAGGAACTAACATATAAGTATAATTGATGCAAATCTGCTTGCAACTCAATTGATTAAATCAAGAACAACCACAAACGAAACTGGAATCAGATTAATAATAATTCTCCAAAACTCCAAAACCGCCTTACAATGCAAAGAACCCCCCAAATAAATACTAATCCCTAAGCCACAAATAAAGCCTACAACTTAGGGAAGGAAACAAATCCACACAAATAAAAAAGTATAAAAAAATAAAAGAGTAAAAAAAATAAAAGATAGCAATCAATAACCAAAATAAACGATTCCAGCTTCCATTCAACACCAGGTCGGCTTGGGCCTAATCCGGGTCTTCGACCTGCTGCTGCACCGGCCCAGAGCCCACAACAGGCCCATGAGCCCAACCCGAGCCCACTGCATCATTCTCCCCCTCTTCAGAAAGACTCGTCCTCGAGTCGAATGGATCATCTTGCTCAGGTAGAAACGGGGAAAGATCAGCAACATTAAAAGTGGCCGAGACATTATAATGACCGGGTAATTCAATTTTGTATGCATTGTCATTAATCTTCTCCAAAACTTTAAACGGACCATCAGCTCAGGGTTGAAGTTTACTAGCGCGACCACCTGGGAACCGTGCCTTACTGAGGTGAATCCACACGAGGTCACCTTCCTTGAAAACCACCTGCTTACGCCCGGTATTGGCCCGACGTTGATACACAATATTTTTGTTAATTATTTTTTTCCGAACCTATTGATGTATGAGTTTAATTTGAGCAGCTCGGTCTTCCCCTTCAGCGCTAAAGTGGGTAGCAGCTGGTAACGGTGTGAGGTCCAATGGGGTAAACGGGTTGCGACCATAAACAACGAGGAACGGGCTCATACCCGTGGACCTGTGATTGGAACGATTATACGCGAATTCGGCTTGAGGAAGAACAAGGTCCCACTGTTTGGGATTGTCTCCCACAAGGCTTCGTAGTAAATTCCCCAAAGTACGATTCGTCACTTCCGTTTGGCCGTCGCTTTGCGGGTGATGGGCGCTGCTGAAGTTGAGCCGAGAACCTAACCGCCTCCACAATGTTCGCCAAAAATGCCCTACAAACTTGACATCCCGATCCGAAGTCAAAGTTTTTGGTACCCCATGAAGTTTTACAATCTCAGCAAAGTACAAGCGAGCAATTTGACTAGCATCATATGTCTTTGAGCACGGGACGAAATGGGCCATTTTAGAGAACCGATCAACGACAACCATGACCGAGTCCTTTTGTCTTTGAGTTTTTGGCAGCCCCACTACAAAATCAAGACTCACATCCTCCCAGGGACCGTCGGGAACCGGTAACGGAGTATACAAACCTGCGTTTGATTGATGTGTTTTTGCGATGTGGCATATGCGGCACCTATCAACAATCCGAGTCACATTCGTACTCATCTTGGGCCAAAAAAATGTTCCTGGATAAGCTTAAGTGTCTTATCACGGCCAAAGTGGCCAGCCAAGGCGCCCTGATGTCCTTCGAGAATAATGGCATCTCGCACAGAACACTTAGGAACACATAGACGAATTCCTTTGAATAAAAACCCGTCGTTCACAGAATACTCACCTGCGGGAGTCGCCCTGCAATCGGCCCATAGGGACGCGAAGTCTGGATCATCCGGGTACAAGGTGCGTAGTGTGTCAAACCCATCGACATGTGCCTGAAGTGACGTGAGCAGCCCCCTGCGCCTGCTCAGTGCGTCGGCCACGGTATTAGTGGCTCCCGATTTGTGACGAATAACAAACAAAAAATCTTGTAGAAGCTCGACCCACTTAGCATGTCGGGGGTTCAACTTATTTTGTCCCTGAATAAACCGTAAGGCCTGATGGTCAGAAAACAGAATGAATTCACTTGGTAGTAAATAATGTCGCCAATATTCGAGACTTCGAATAATGGCGTAGAACTCCTTGTCGTACGTACTATATTTCTGCTTGGCCGCACTAAGCTTCTCACTGAAAAAAGCAACCGGGCGTCCCTCTTGGCTAAGGACGCCCCCAATTCCGAATCCCGAGGCATCACACTCAACTTGAAATGTCTTCTGGAAGTTGGGAAGTGCGAGAACAGGAGCATTAGTAACACATTTCTTTAATTCCTCAAAAGCTTTAGTTGCGGCAGGCGTCCATCGGAACGAATTCCCTTTCAAACAATCGGTGATAGGGGCCATGATTGAGCTAAAATTTCGAATAAACCGACGATAAAAGGATGCTAATCCGTGAAAACTTCGTGAATCGTTGAGGGTGTGGGCCAGGTTGTAATGGCTTCGATTTTCGCCTCATCCATTCGTATGCCATTACCCGAAATAAGGTAGCCCAAGAATAACACTTCAGATGATAGGAAACAACACTTTTCACTGTTGGCGTACAGTTTATGTTCCCGCATGATAGAAAAAACCTGTCGAAGATGATAAAGATGTTGTGGGAGATCAAGACTAAATATTAGTATATCATCGAAATAAACAACGACACATTGCCCGATCAACGACTTGAAAACGTGGTTCATTAAACGCATAAACGTGCTAGGAGCGTTGGAAAGTCCAAACGGCATGACCATCCATTCAAATAAACCATCCCGAGTTTTAAAAGCGGTTTTCCATTCATCGCCCGGCCGCATGCGAATCTGGTGATAGCCGCTTTGAAGGTCAAATTTAGAGAAAATTTTGGCCCCATGGAGTTGGTCGAGCAGGTCTTCGAAGCGTGGGATGGGAAACCTATATTTGATCGTGATTTTGTTCACCGCCCTACTATCAATACACATACGATACGCGCCATTAGATTTCGGAACTAGTAATGCTGGGACGACACATGGACTCATACTTTCTTGAATTAGCCCCTTGTCAAGGAGCTCCGTTACCTGTCTGTGTAATTCTTCATACTCCTTGGGATTCATCCGGTAGGTGGGTTTATTAGGAATGACCGCTCCCGGAATAAAATCGATGCAATGTTGAATGGCACGCATAAGAGGCAACCCTGCTGGAATCTCAGTGGGAAAAATGTCTCGGAACTCGGTCACAAGTGGTCGGATCTCATGGGGAATATCAGTTGTACTGGGGTTAGCTTCGGTGATAACCATTGCGAACATCAGACCTGGTTTTGTGGACCGTGTAAAGTCCAGGAAGGCTGATTTGTTAAGTATGAGTGCTTCGGTTCCTGTTTTCCGTGTATCAAGGGGGGCTAACGTTACATTCACCCCGTCCTTCTTAAACGAATATGTGTTATGAAACCCATCATGGCGGACTTGCCTATCATATTGCCACGGCCTGCCCAATAGGATGTGACAAGCATCCATCGGAATCACCTCGCACCAAATCTCGTCCGAATAACGTGTGCCAATATTGAATTGAACCAGGCAACGTTGATTAACTTTCACCACGTTACCCTTCTTTAACCAAGTCAATTGATACGGCTCTGGATGTGGTTCGGTTTTCAGCCCCAATTTCTCGACCATCGTTGTGGATACCATATTTTCACAGCTGCCCTCGTCAATAATAACGGTACAAACCCGGCCTTTGGAGGTGCATTTTGTTCGAAAAATGTTATGACGAAGCCACAGTGTGTCATCTCCGGATCGGATAGGAGTAGCACTCAGAACTCGTTGAGCAATAAGAGCTTCACCCTTGTTTAGATAAATAATTTCAGACTGATCTTCTTCCGATGGTTCATTTTCCGTATCATAAACGGGCAGTGAGTCTTCCGTGAGGGTAACTAATTGAGTGTTCGGGCACTCCCTCGCGAAGTGACCCAATCCCCCACACTTGAAACACCTCGGTGCGCGTGATGTTCCCGAAGGGGTGTTAGACGAAGCTTCAAATTTCGCTGGGGTCTCGTTTTTACTTGGGGTAAATCGGCTACCTATTGAAGTTCCCGATGACCCGCGTGAGAACTCGGGTTTGGGCGGGTTAGATTTAGTTACTGTCGACTTGCCTTTTGTTTTTAGTTGCCTTTCTACCTTCAAAGCTAGTTGACACACATCATTGAACGTCCAATAGGGCTGTAGCTGTACAATGTCGGCTATCTCGGGTCGTAACGCCCCGAAAAAACGCGCAATAACCTGCTCTTCTTCCTCTTCTGCCCCACACCTCATTCTTAACCTGTCAAATTCCACGATTAAATCCTCAACGGTGGACGACCGTTGGGAAAGATTATGATATTCAAGATAAGCCTCCTGACGGTAATTAACAGGCAAGAACTTTTCACGTAATAACTTACGCATTTTATCCCAGGTTGTAATTTTCGAGCGCCCTTCTTGAGCCCTCTTTTTCTTGACATGCTCCCACCACAGAGAAGTGTATTTGCGAAGTTTAATAGCGACTAATTTAACTTTATACCTGTCCGGAATGTCTCGGAGCTCAAAATACGCTCAACCGTATGAAGCCAGTCAATGAATTCATCGGGTTGAGCCTTGCCATCAAATTCGGGAATGTCTACCTTGACTCCCAAGTTACGCAACGGATCTGGCCGGTCTTCCTGTCGTGCAAACGGGTTCCAACGATCATCATGATCAAAAAGGTTCTGTCGTCCCACTCCCCCATCCCGGATGAAGGAATCGGTATCGGTTTCCTCATCGTAGACGCCTTCCTGCTGCAGCTCAAGATCCCGGATCCGTTGTTGCAGTCGAGCAATCTCCTCGATGTCTCGTGGGTCTCGCCTATAGTCCTCGTTGCCTCGGTCGGCGGTTCTACGGGGATGTCGATAAAAGCGCCCTCCACGATCACCCATCTACAATCTCACTTGAATCCTCCAAGACGAACTCCTAATCTCCACAAAAGCTCCAAGCTCTCCAATATGCTCAACAATGGAGGAAGGGGTTTGATTACAACTTAGATGGTGAATAAATGAAGAAGGAGAGGGGAGGGGATGGTGTTTCTTGAGAAAATTGGCTGAGAGAGAGAGTTGTGTCGAGAGAGAGATATATAATGAAGAAGAAGGAATGAGAAAAGGATTTAAATCCCCCTAGAGCCCGTCAGCGATAATGACACGGCGATTGTGACAGTGTCACAATCGCCAGGGCACAATCGCCCGTGCCCCTGCAACTCTCGGTACATCATGGGCGATAGTGACACGGCGATTGTGACAGTGTCACTATCTGTAACACCCGGAAAATCCTTGTGAGAATAATAGTCCTAATATTTCTTTATATTTTGACTTCTTAAATTATAATTGATTTCCTAAGTAATTTCCGTGGTTATTACTTGTTATTTGATAACTTCCGATAGAAATCAGTAATTTTATTCCTTAAGGAAATTAATGAAAAATAGATGATAAAGTGAAATATTAGATTTTATGGATTAGTTGGATGGGTAATTTGATTACAAGTCCAACGGTACTTTCCGGGGTAAAAACCGAGTTCTAACGAAGAAGTTACGACCAAATTAGTGGAAAATGAGAAGCAAGCAAACAGAGGCTGGCGCCGATGGTTGGCGCCAATGCATCGGCGCGGGTGATCGGCGCCGAGCACCTGACGTGTTGAAAAGGGGTTAAAACCCACCTCTTAGTCCTTAGTCATTCATATCTTAAAATAGAACTCACAAATACTGAAATTTTGCTCCTGCTCATCTAAAAGACGATTCTCCATCTCAACCTAAGGTAAATCCACTTCTAGCAATCTTAATCCAATTCAAGCAATTAGTAGATGAATCTTACCCATTTAAACTTGAATTAGGGCATTTCATCTTCATTTCATCTTGCTGGAGTGATTGGGTTGAAGTATTCAAGTTAGGGTGTTGGCAATTGAAGAATTAAGGTGAGTAATTTGTACTTAATTGATGGTATTACACTTATCTACCATTCTTTATCTTGATTTTGGTATTGTTAATGTGAAATCTTGATTTATAAGCTCTTAATGGTTAAGAGGGAAACAAGAAGAGTTCAAGTAAGTTATGGTGGATTAATTGTGTTTATTACTTAGTATGCCATGTTAAATGTTGGTGCTAAGAGTTTGGCTTTGATTATATATCAATGGTATGTGATTTTGATGAGGGCTTAATATATGTCTTAATGAAGTAATGATGGCTTAATGGTCAAAATGGACTTATTATTGAATTGTAAACATGGATGTTTATTATTGATGTTATATAGAACGTGATTTGATACATATGGATGTATATGAACTACATGGAAGTAGTATTGATTATGTTAAATGGTTGGACCATTGTTAAGTGTTAAATATGCTTTGAATGTTATTTGGATTAACATATTTGGTATTCACATAATTGGAGGAGCACCTAGTAGGCATTGGAGGATATATTCTTACACACCGTGGGGTAAGTGTAATTGGTTCATACCTTCGGATACCGTGGGGTTTTTCCGTTGTGTTATGTCTTGTGACAATACCGTGGGGTACCGATCAAGGTATATCTTCGATTATGATGTAACTGGGTAGCAATATGGGCCTTCTCCATGGAATCCAATTTGTGAATGTATCGAATTGTTATTCCTACATGCTATGATTATGCTCTATGTGCTGTGTGTAAACCTCACTTAGGCTTTAAAAGCCTAACACTTGTTATGTGTTTTATGTGTTACAGATAATAGTGGTTCCGAACACAAGAAGGTCTAGAACGGGGTTGTGAGCATGGGATCATTGTTGGAGAGTGAAAGATTGGAAGATTATGATAGAACTTTCCGACATCCTTTTTGTAATTTGATTGCCATAGTAGTGATCAGATAAGCTAGTGGTCCAATAATAGTTATACATAACTAAATCTTTGTATTAATGATTATGAAATGTTAATTAGGTATACTTTTACTTTAGTAATGTGTACCACTCTTCCGTTTTATGGAAGTTTTTGTTAACCCCTGTTTTGGGGTGTTACAAGTTGGTATCAGAGATCTAGTTTAAGTGAACTAAGTATGCTGAGGAGGTACTTAGACTTAAGCTGAGACGAATTAAGTTGTGACTTGTGAGATCTGGGTAGAAGTACTAAGATGGGATGGCCTTAGGGTCGACAGAAATATGTGAAATTAGTACGGTAACGACGGTAATGAGGATTCTCATGTATGATATATTCACAATCTCAATTAGCTACTGTTATTATGAATATATTGTTACATAAGCATACTTGTTTCTAAATTGTTCCAGTGACTAATGATCGGTAAAGTACGTTTCTTGTGTCTATATTCATATAACCATTTCTAAGGGTTATCTTTTGTTTTATAGCATAATGATGGTAAAAATGCCACAAAGGTCTTTCAATTCTTTGGAGGACAAATTGGTAAATGATTGAAGGTTGGAAGGACATCCTGGAACTGGCGGGACTCATGAAAGTCCGCCGAGACAACCTTAACTAAGTGGATTGAAATGGGTGGAAATAGAATGTAAGATGTTTGATCAAGATGGGAATAGTATGAAATGGTTGAGTAAGTGAGCCTTGGAAGGCATGGATAACAAGTGTTAGAAGGCTGAGAGGGTAACCACTGGTTGGAAATAGAGCGTCAATGATAAGTTGCGTGAGTTAAACGATAGACCTTGTTTGAGTGAATAGTGTTGGAACCACCTTAAAAGTGACCGTCAGTGATCGTTTATTATTCCTGATGTGATAATTGACAATAACTGAAATCCCTATGTCTGGTAAATATATGATGGGCGTATTTACTATTATTGACATACTATAGGGTTTCCCATTAGGTGATTGGAATTATGGGGAATTATACTGCACATAATAAACACCAAGGGTTGAAAGTGTAAGATACTCTTATTATAAATAGAGTACCCTAATCACTCTTTTAACCCTAATGACATATTGCTAATCAACCCTAGCCGTGTGCCTCCCCAAGATCGGTTCTCTCAAGATCGATCATCATCCCATCATTATACAATCATCTCGTTCTGGGAACCCGTCAATTCATGGCAAACATGTTTAACGCTTTTACTGGATCCTCAGGATCATCAGGTATGATTTCTTATTATCATGTTTTCATTATCTATCAAATACAAATCATGATTATTCCAACATGTGGTATCAGAGCGCTAGGTTCATAATTGATTCATGATTTGTGTTGTTTTTCGGAGGTTCTATCATCGTTTTTCTTTCGGTTTTTGTATGCCGTCACATCAGAGTCATAAGAAATTGAATTCTAAATTCAATCCAACATTATGCAAAGCCGCCGCAAAACCTTTTTCTCAGCCGCCGCATTATTTTTTTTTCCAGCAATTATAATGCAAATATTCCCATGTTATTGCAATTTTTTTATTAATGAACATTGCAATTTTTTTATTATTTTATTTTATGCCATGTTAATTGATCAATGTAAATTTATCCCGAATTGATCAATGTATAGAAAATTTTTCGGTTGAACCTTACTTTTCGGTACTGTACATACCGAAAACCTTACTTTTCGCTTCTGTACGTAACGAAAACCTTACTTTTCGGTACTGTACATACCGAAAACCTTACTTTTAACTTCTGTACGTAACGAAAACCTTACTTTTCGGTACTGTACATACCGAAAACCTTACTTTTCGCTTCTGTACGTAACGAAAACCTTACTTTTCGGTACTGTACATACCGAAAACCTTACTTTTCGCTTCTGTACGTAACGAAAACCTTACTTTTCGGTACTGTACATACCGAAAACCTTACTTTTCGCTACTGTACGTACCGAAAACCTTACTCTTCGGTATCTTGCATACCGAAAACCTTACTTTTCGGTATCTTGCATACCGAAAACCTTACTTTTCGGCATCTTGTATACCGAAAACCTAACTTTTCGGTACTTCGGATACCGAATACTTTTCTTTTCGGTACTGTACATACCGAATTCCTCAATTTTTTTCTTTTTTTTTCGGTATGGATCATTCCTATTACTGCCATACCGAAAACCCTTGCACTTATATATATGGTCTCATTATTTGTGCCCAAAGGTCAAATATGATTCACATAATGCATTTTTTTTCCTTTTGCATAATGAACACTGAGTATACTAATTCTGCCCAAAGGTGATTTAATATACCTGTGTGTCAAGAGGACTCTCTACATGCATAATTCACACGATGCTCTATTTTGTGCCCAAAGGTCAAAAGATAAGTATTGCGTTGCATGAACCTAACGCTCATGTTTACTTAGATATTAGTTATTTCTGCCCAAAGGTGATGTAACATCTAAGTAGAGCCTTACTTTGACTTATTGTTTTGGTGTTTACAATAGGTTTACTTATCACTAGCTTCATCACTAAAATGGTCATAGTTTCATTATTCTAAGAAATATTACTGTTAGGCCTGCTTACTTTAACATTACTATAATTACACTACTTTGTCCGCCTTTTATAGCTAACTAAGTCACTAAGATAATCTTCTATAACTAATATCCTCCTTATTTCCACATCAGTTCCTAACTTTGGCATTGAGCCACTTACTGGTGCGAACTTCGCCTCATAGAAGGATCAATTATTTCTTACTCTGGGGATGCTAGACCTTGACCATGCCATTCGCCATGATGAACCCGCTGCTATTACTGCTGAGTCCTCTGCAGCTCAGAAAGCAAATTTTGAAAAGTGGGAAAGGGCAAATCGCTTGTCACTAATGATGGTCAAGAACTCCATCAACCTCAGTATCCGAGGAGCTATCCCTGACTCTGATAAAGTCAAAACTTACCTCAAATCTGTTGAGGATCACTTCAAGGGATCGTCTAAGGCTCATGCAAGTAGCTTAATGCTACAGATGCTCACTCTGAAATATGAAGGAAATAGCAGTGTCCGTGAACACATTATGAAAATGATTGATATGGCTCATAAGCTTAAGAGTCTTGAGATGGAAGTCTCTGATAATTTTCTGGTGCATTTCATAATGACCTCTTTGCCTGCTCGGTTCGACACCTTCAAAGTTAACTATAACGCTATGAAGGATAAATGGTCGATAAGTGAACTGATTGCAATGTGTGTGCAAGAGGAGGATCGCCTAAAGCTGGTACAACCTGAAGCCATTCACCTAACAACCACTGGTAATTCTAAGAAAAGGAAGGGTAATCACGGTAATCAGACTGGAAATAAAATCCAAAAGGATAATAATCATGGTGCTGTTGCCTCTAGCTCTAAACCCTTGACAAGCAAACCTAACTGCAAATTCTGTCGTGCAAAAGGGCATGGACAGAAAGATTGCCCTAAGTTCAAGGAATGGCTAGCTAAGAAAGGTAACATTCTTTATGTAATATTTGATTCCTTTACTACTGATGTCCCTATTAATACATGGTGGGGTGACTCTGGTTCTATGGTCCATGTGACAAACTCAATGCAGGGATTCCTTACAATCCAGAAGCTACCAAAGGGCCAAAGAAAACTTAGAGTTGGAAGTGGTGATCTCTTAGATGTCGAAGCCATGGGAACTTTAAATTTACATATGAGTACCGGAAAGTGTATTAGACTAGTGGATACCTTATATGTACCGAGAATTACTCGGAACCTTGTATCCATATCTAGACTAGACCTTGAAGGTTATGTAATAATTCATGGTTGCGGCAAGATTGCTATTACTCATAATAATGAATTACTTGGTCGAGGTTTCTTGGATGGATTGTTGTATAAATTAGAACTATATCATAATTTCTCACAGTCTTTGTTGTCTCTTAATATTGATGACGTAACTAAAACAACAAAATCACCTAAACAATTAGAGAATTCCTCCATGTTGTGGCATAAACGTCTTGGCCACATCTCACGAGATCGAATGACTCGACTCGTAAAGGATGGAATCTTACATTCTCTTGATTTTAGTGATTTTGAAACATGTATTAAGTGCCTCAAAGGCAAAATGGCGAAAGGGAATAAGAAAGGAGCTACTAGAAGTTCCAACTTGTTGGAAATAATTCACACTGATATTAGTGGTCCTTATCCCGCATCAATCACAGGACATACATCATTTATTACATTCATTGACGATTACTCGCGTTATATGCACCTGTATCTGATTAAGGAAAAATCTGAATCCTTACAAACTTTTATTGATTTTAAAACTTTGGTTGAAAACCAACTTGATCATAAAATAAAAGTTGTGAGATCAGATAGAGGAGGTGAGTATTATGGTAGACATACTGATATTGGTCAAGCTCCTGGTCCTTTCTATAATTTTTGCAAGGAACATGGCATAATTAACCAATACACCATGCCTGGTTCTCCCCAACAAAATGGTGTTGCTGAAAGGAGAAACAGAACCTTAATGGACATGGTGAGAAGTATGCTTGCTAACACTAACTTACCTACTTTCCTCTGGACTGAGGCATTAAAAACAGCCGTTCATATACTCAATAGGGTTCCATCAAAATCTGTCCCTAAAACTCCTTATGAAATCTGGACTGGTAGGAAACCGAGTCTAAAATATATGAAAGTATGGGGCTGTCCTGCCGAAGCAAAAGTCTATAACCCTAACTAAAAGAAACTGGATCCTAAAACCCTTGCATGTTTCTTTATCGGTTATCCTGATAACTCAAAAGGTTATCGTTTTTACTGTCCTTCCCACACTACGAGCATCATTGACACGCTGCATGCCACATTTCTTGAGAACTCAAAGATCAGTGGGAGCACGACAAATCATGACTCAGATTTGCAAGAAGTACAAGAAGCGGGGGGAAACCATCCTACCGCTGTTTTTATTCCTCCGATAATTCCTCTTGTACCCACCGCTGCTCCTAATATCACTGATCCAGCTCCTCCTAACCAAAACGCCGAGGGAACATCTTCATCGCCTCTTGTACCCAACGCTGAGCCTAATATCACTGATCCTACTCCTCCTGTTACTGAACCGGAAAATCAACTCAGGAGATCATCTAGGGCACACAGGGCCATAAATTTTGATGATTTCGTAACCTTTTTATCTGAAGTTGAGAACATTGGAAAGCTTACCGATCCTACCTCTTATCGAGAAGCCATTAATAGTGATCAGGCCACTCAGTGGAATGAAGCCATGATTGAAGAGCTTAATTCCATGAAACATAATGATGTTTGGGACTTGGTTGAACTTCCTGAAGGATCCAAAACTATCGGTTGTAAATGGGTCTTCAAAACCAAATTAGACCCGAAAGGAAACATCGAACGCTATAAGGCCAGACTGATTGCAAAAGGCTTTACTCAAAAGGAAGGAATCGATTATCTAGAGACCTTCTCTCCTGTCTCTCGTAAAGATTCTTTAAGGATTGTTATGGCACTGGTAGCTCATTATGATTTAGAGTTACATCAGATGGATGTCAAGACCGATTTCCTGAATGGAGACTTGCAAGAAGATGTATACATGCGACAACCTGAAGGATTCATTCCAGAAGGTAAAGAGCATATGGTCTGCAAGTTGAAGAAATCCATTTATGGGTTGAAGCAGGCATCACGACAATGGTACCTCAAGTTCGATAAAATCGTAAAAGGGAAAGATTTTCTAAAGAATCAAGTGGATCAATGCACCTATCTCAAGATCAGTGGGAGTAACTTTATAATCCTTGTCTTGTACGTAGATGACATCCTACTAGCAAGTAACAACTTGGATATGCTGCATGAGTCGAAGCGGATGCTTTCGCAAAATTTCGACATGAAAGATCTCGGTGATGCCTCTTATGTCATTGGCATCGAAATACATCGAGATAGGCATAATGGTGTTTTGGGACTTTCTCAAAACGCATACATTGAGCGTATCTTAAAACGCTATAACATGCAGCACTATACACCCACTGTAGCTCCAGTAGTTAAAGGGGACGTGTTTGGTTCTTTCCAAGCTCCGAGCACTGAGATTGAAAAGGAAGAAATGAGGATGATACCTTATTCGTCTGTAGTAGGGAGCATTATGTATGCTCAGGTCTGTACTCGTCCGGATATCGCTTATATCGCTGGTATGCTGGGACGTTACTTATCTAATCCCGGAATAGCACACTGGAAAGCGGCTAAAAAGGTTCTACGATATCTGCAAGGGACCAAAGACTACAAATTAACTTATAGAAGAAGTGACAACTTAGAAGTAGTAGGATATTCTGATTCCGATTTTGCTAAATGCAAGGAAGATAAGAAATCTACTTCTGGGTACATATTTATGTTAGCTGGTGGACCTATCTCATGGCGGAGTCACAAACAGAAGCTGACTACAACGTCCACCATGATGGCTGAATACGTTGCCGTTTATAATGCCAGTTGTCATGGGATGTTGTTAAGGAACCTGGTCAGTGGACTCAAAATTGTCAACTCCATTTCTAGACCATTGAAGCTTTACTGTGATAACTCAGCTGCCGTAACTTTCTCGAACAGTAACAGTTCAACTGGCGCTGGGCTGTATCTTGATACAAAGTATCTGTTCGTGCGCGAACGGGTTGAGGAAAATGTCCTTTGTATTGAGTACATAAGTACAAAGAATATGCTAGCGGATCCGATGACCAAAGGTCTTCCTCCTAACATCTTCGTAGGACACGTGTCGAAGATGGGGCTTACAAAAGACTTAATTTAATAACATATTGTACTTATTGGTCATTATTATTATCTTAATAAATTTTCCTCTATATTCAGATTTTGTTTGTCCATTAGTTACGCTTTGAGCTCATAATGGTGTATGGACATTATTATAACGAAATTTGTCTTAGTCAATTGATCATTGCTTATTCAGTTTTAAATTTGAGTCATAGTTTGACTAGTGGGGGTCCTGAGTTGATATTCTTCTCTACGGATGTACTTATTAGCTATGATTTCAGTTTAAAACAAAATGAGTATTATCCCGGCCGGACTTATTGGTACTCATAGATAAAAGATCGCTTGGTCAAGTGGGAGAATGTTGGAACCACCTTAAAAGTGACCGTCACTGATCGTTTATTATTCCTGATGTGATAATTGACAATAACTGAAATCCCTATGTCTGGTAAATATATGATGGGCGTATTTACTATTATTGACATACTATAGGGTTTCCCATTAGGTGATTGGAATTATGGGGAATTATACTGCACATAATAAACACCAAGGGTTGAAAGTGTAAGATACTCTTATTATAAATAGAGTACCCTAATCACTCTTTTAACCATAATGACATATTGCTAATCAACCCTAGCCGTGTGCCTCCCCAAGATCGGTTCTCTCAAGATCGATCATCATCCCATCATTATACAATCATCTCGTTCTGGGAACCCGTCAATTCATGGCAAACATGTTTAACGCTTTTACTGGATCCTCAGGATCATCAGGTATGATTTCTTATTATCATGTTTTCATTATCTATCAAATACAAATCATGATTATTCCAACAAATAGCCTTTAATTACAAGTAGAGTTTTATGCATGGTGTCCTCGAGTGTGTGTTACATGGGTTTTAGTGATTTCAAAACAAATGCATAAATAGCAATTTAGTTGATGATAAATTAGTATGTGCACATGAGCATTTAAAGAAAAAGGCAATACTATTTATGTCGCGCAGCGAAATTTTGAGTTTAGCAATTTGTAAAATACTTCATATTTACAAGAAAAGTTAAAAATAAATGAGTGTGAGAACCGACTAGCTTACTTCGTGTCGGTAATTTCTTTCAACTTTTGTCGTATGAAAAGATTTTCATTAAATATATTACGGTCTTAACAACATCGTTTTGGTTGAAAAAGATTAAGTTTTTTTTGGAAAGTAGTATGCAAACGATTCTCGTGATCATTGTGCAGTACACTGAAGTTATAAGAATTTTGGGGTCATGTGTACCCAAGTTGCTCCAAGTGTTGTTCTTTAAAATGAGGAAATGTGCGAAATAATATATTTAATACATTGTTATGCATAAAGGCTATGAACGAACTAAGTCGTAAAATATTACCATAAGCTAAGAAAGAACTCTGAGAATGGAGAGGTGTTGGATAAATCATGGGAGAATGTTTGTAGTTTTGGTAATTGTGTTCAAGAAGAAGGTGAACAATGGGAGAGTTGAAAGTGGACTTTAGTGTCGGTTGTAAGAAGGTCTATACCCTTGTTTGGTAACTAGGAACACAGTTGGCAAGGGACGGTGGTGTCCGGAGGAAGGATTAGTAGCCATCAAGGTGATGGAATTAGCAAATTGCTATGAGTAGTGTAGTGAGACAGAAAGGAAATACCCTCGACGTTAAATTAGAATTTATGGTGATCTTGCGATATTAGTATTGCACGAATAAGTTTGAAATGAAGACGATGAGATGTAAATTGTATTAGGTTATGTTGAAAGGATTAGGTTCAGTCCTTGTTAATGAATATATTAAAGAAGTATCGATAGGTCGACTATTGATATTGAAGTCGGCAGTTGTGTAAGATGTAGGAGGCCTTTTGCCTGTCACAGAGTGCGGTCTGGGTGCGTCCCGCGTATGCCTGTGCGGGCAGAAACAACCGTGAGCGGTACCGGCATGCTGTTATGCAGAGGGTATGCGCAGAGCGGACAATATCGTGTACGGTGAACTGGGATGTTATAGAACGCTATAGAATGCGGACAATACATATCTTGTGAAACACCACATGTGGGGATTTTGAGTAATTGGCGAATAAATCACGAGTAGAAGAGGTTTTGGTTAAATTATTACTGAAATGAAAGTTAGGTGGTCAAAATACGCTTTTAGAAGTTTATTATGGTCGTGCAATAATTTTGGTGTGTTATATGCTTAATCGCATTTTTTTAGTGTTGGTTTAACTATTGGTCTTATGTGTGAGGACCGTTTGATGATCTTGTATTTTTAGTACCTTTGGGACTAATGAACTTTGGCAAAATAATATATATTAATATTGTGGAGTATATAGAGTTGTATATACGTGTACATATAGATACATATAGGAATTGACTTCATTGGGAGAGTAGCAATAAAGGGGTCGTGAGATTAGCATGTCTCGAAGCGTGTGTTGTATGATGTGGGATTTGATGTATTTTAAATTTCATGAGTTGATATTGATAAATGATCAATAGACCCTTTGAGCAGATGGCTTGGTTTTGGATTCGGTTGAGTCTTAAGGGTATTCGTCGGTTTAATTAACTTGACATAGGCTTGGGGGTTGGAATTACATGAATTATGTTATAATTAAAGTTTGCGTAATGTGAATACATTGATTTTTTTTTCTTTTGAGATCATGTATGAATGTTAAGTTAGAATCGGAAGATTAAAAGTTGAAGGATCACCTTGTGGGGGGTGTTAGGATAGTGAAAGACTATTGTTGTAGATGAACATTCTACTTATGATGTAGATGGTTTATATAGAATGAAGAATTAGGCACGAACATGGTAAGGGTATGGACTATGTCGAATGGTGATGGAGTGTGCACTGTATATATAATGGTTTGGAGTCACAAAGAATTAGTAAGAAGAGAGTAAGTTTAAGTTAATTAGAAACTTGTGAGTTGTAGTTCAAACAAAAGTTGGGGAGGAATAAAGTAATGAAATAGATTCGGTTAATTGTGCGGGAGAGCATGAAGGTAAATTTGAATTGTGTACGAATGACCATGAGGGATCTGGTCTGCTGTGAGATGTTATGAGTAGAGAATGTACGAACGAGTGGTGGCATTAATTGTCAAGATAAATGTGTCAACCAATAATAAGAAGTTATAAAGAGGGAACATTAGATGAAAGTCTTTTCGGGGATTCCAGATTAATAGTACTAGTTGTCAATAAAGCTGTTGGAATATGTGGTTGTAAGATAGTGTAGTGATTTGGCTATAATTGGAATAGAATGTCGAGCGGTAGTGTGAGTTTATCCAAAGTGATTTTGGTTGTGTGAGTCGTTAAATAAGTTTATGATTTTGAATCATAGGAAGTTTAATAAAGATGAGAAAGCGTTATCAGTATGTGGAAAAGTTGGGAGAATGAGACAAATAATGATTGGAGGGTAGTACTCCATGCTAACGTAGGAAGTAATGATAGAAAGGTCGGACCTAAGAATGTAGTTATACTATAGGTTCAATGGAATTATCACCTTTGATATATAATATTTTAGTGCTTGGTTGCAATGTGGTCGCGTAGTGCGATATTGATGTGAGGAAGTGGTAGTACTTTATACTGAAGAAACGTGTGGGTCATAGATGTAGTGATGATTGCCGTAATTATAGAAGTATTCAAAACTGGTAAGTATGCTCAATTTAAAGTATGTATGGATTTTCAAACAGTATACGTTAATGTTATTTTGAGATCTGGAGATTAAGATGTGGATGATGACGGTATTGAAGACCAAGCAATAGTCGGATAAAGGTTTAATGATAAACGGTTACTTTAAGGAGGTTTACAAATCTAAGTTGGGGAGCGGATAATGAGGAAAGAAGTAAGGTTCGGGAAATATGAAATATGAATCCTTGTTCCTTCTAGATTTTTATTTGTGAATGGAATTCATGTGTGGGTTTGGTTAGAGTGCAAAGGTTGGTGAGAATTAGGTGTCAACTTTTGGGCTTAAGGCCAAACACCTTTAGTGTAATCGGGGAATTGTAGCCGATTTTAAAAAGAATGATGGTGATGGTAGTAGTAACCTTAAGATACTCATTTGTGATGAGTGGTTTTAGTGAACTAATCTTTGTGTATGGTTAGTGAACCTGTCCGTTTGATGATTAAGTATTGAGAAGAATTTTGGAGTTTATTAGAGCTCTTTGGATGTGAATGGCCGTTAACAATAGGGACAATTGAAATTAGAGATTCGGTTGGTCTCAGTATTAATTGAGCCTTAAAATTGATTTAGAGTTTGAAACTGAAATCAAGATGTATAGAACATTTTAAGGTTGGGAGATGACTGAAGTCGTATGGTTGGGAGTTTCTCTATGGTTGGAACGTTTATCCGTACATAAGTACAAAGTATGTGTAGGGACTTTGTTAATAAACAATTGTTCGAGGAATTGTCTTTATAGACCGTGTGGATGGAATTTAGATTCCCGTTAGGAATTGTTAAATTTTGGTCGACAGTGAGTCGATTGATTTTGGGTTGTAAAGGATATAGATTTCGAGGACGAAATCGTTTTAAGGTTGGGAGAATTGTAACACCCGGAAAATCCTTGTGAGAATAATAGTCCTAATATTTCTGTATATTTTGACTTCTTAAATTATAATTGATTTCCTAAGTAATTTCCGTGGTTATTACTTGTTATTTGATAACTTCCGATAGAAATCAGTAAGTTTATTCCTTAAGGAAATTAATGAAAAATAGATGATAAAGTGAAATATTAGATTTTATGGATTAGTTGGATGGGTAATTTGATTACAAGTCCAACGGTACTTTCCGGGGTAAAAACCGAGTTCTAACGAAGAAGTTACGGCCAAATTAGTGGAAAATGAGAAGCAAGCAAACAGAGGCTGGCGTCGATGCATCGGCGCGGGTGATCGGCGCTGAGCACCTGACGTGTTGAAAAGGGGTTAAAACCCACCTCTTAGTCCTTAGTCATTCATATCTTAAAATAGAACTCACAAATACTGAAATTTTGCTCCTGCTCATCTAAAAGACGATTCTCCATCTCAACCTAAGGTAAATCCACTTCTAGCAATCTTAATCCAATTCAAGCAATTAGTAGATGAATCTTACCCATTTAAACTTGAATTAGGGCATTTCATCTTCATTTCATCTTGCTGGAGTGATTGGGTTGAAGTATTCAAGTTAGGGTGTTGGCAATTGAAGAATTAAGGTGAGTAATTTGTACTTAATTGATGGTATTACACTTATCTACCGTTCTTTATCTTGATTTTGGTATTGTTAATGTGAAATCTTGATTTATAAGCTCTTAATGGTTAAGAGGGAAACAAAAAGAGTTCAAGTAAGTTATGGTGGATTAATTGTGTTTATTACTTAGTATGCCATGTTAAATGTTGGTGCTAAGAGTTTGGCTTTGATTATATATCAATGGTATGTGATTTTGATGAGGGCTTAATATATGTCTTAATGAAGTAATGATGGCTTAATGGTCAAAATGGACTTATTATTGAATTGTAAACATGGATGTTTATTATTGATGTTATATAGAACGTGATTTGATACATATGGATGTATATGAACTACATGGAAGTAGTATTGATTATGTTAAATGGTTGGACCATTGTTAAGTGTTAAATATGCTTTGAATGTTATTTGGATTAACATATTTGGTATTCACATAATTGGAGGAGCACCTAGTAGGCATTGGAGGATATATTCTTACACACCGTGGGGTAAGTGTAATTGGTTCATACCTTCGGATACCGTGGGGTTTTTCCGTTGTGTTATGCCTTGTGACAATACCGTGGGGTACCGATCAAGGTATATCTTCGATTATGATGTAACTGGGTAGCAATATGGGCCTTCTCCATGGAATCCAATTTGTGAATGTATCGAATTATTATTCCTACATGCTATGATTATGCTCTATGTGCTGTGTGTAAACCTCACTTAGGCTTTAAAAGCCTAACACTTGTTATGTGTTTTATGTGTTACAGATAATAGTGGTTCCGAACACAAGAAGGTCTAGAACGGGGTTGTGAGCATGGGATCATTGTTGGAGAGTGAAAGATTGGAAGATTATGATAGAACTTTCCGACATCCTTTTTGTAATTTGATTGCCATAGTAGTGATCAGATAAGCTAGTGGTCCAATAATAGTTATAATTAACTAAATCTTTGTATTAATGATTATGAAATGTTAATTAGGTATACTTTTACTTTAGTAATGTGTACCACTCTTCCGTTTTATGGAAGTTTTTGTTAACCCCTGTTTTGGGGTGTTACACTATCGCCGGGCACAATAGCTCAGAGTGTACCGAAACTCGTTTTGGCCATAACTTCCTCGTTCTAGCTCCGTTTTCGCTTCGGAAAGAACCGTTGGACTCGTATTCGAATTCCCCATCCAACGAGACAATAAAATATAGGATTTAACTCCAAATCCTATTTTCCATAATTTTTTTCTTAAAAGATCGATTCCTCACTGAATCGAAGTTGTACTTATCCGAAAATCACGGGTGTTACATCATCTTCGTCAGATGTGGAAGGAGAGGGACGTCAAGCCCTTGCCGCGTCTTCGTCAATAAAGGCCACGCTGTTTCTGTACCAATGCGTTTCCCTCTCGTCGACAGTAGGCTCAAGGTGAGCGAAAGGCGCATGCGGCGGCTAAATATATGATAAAACATAAAAAATTTAATAAGCGGGACTAACGTATGCAACATTGTAAACATAGTAAAAGAACTTACATGTCTAGATTGACTGAAGAACTGAAGCCAAAGCGCCCTATTTAGGGAAATAGGGCCCTTGCCCCAACGGGTTCCCCTAAGTAATATGTCGTCGCGCTTGACGAAATATTGGACGGCTGCGGGAAACATTTCCAAGATCCATATCTGGAATTACACAAGAAGAGCAAGTACGTAAAAAGGAAACCAAACAGTTTGTATGCATTATTATTTATGTTATACTACGTATCTAACCTTGAAGGCGTATGTAAAACCACAAAGATTCATCTTTGCATGTCGATCGGCGCGTCTGGCTAAGGCTCGGTGCAGAATAGAGTAGCAATGTGTCCAGATATGGCTACCCCACGGGTACCTGTTAAACACATCAAAGTCCTCGACGGCCCTAATGACCGTCTCGGAAGCAGTCTGGCTATACTCACGGCCCATGAAGCCCATATCCACGATCACCACCAAGCATACACGGACAGCATCGACGTCGCTTAGGGCACTAAGGCCCTCTTTCATCATGTCCCGGGTTGCCTTCAGCTTCAAACGAGAAGCTGAAATGCCCCAAACCCTAGGAACGAAGGAGCAGTCTGCTAAGGGAGGAAGGGGGGGAGCCTCTCCAAAACGTAGTCCTGTAATTAGACAGAACTCACGACGCCCAAAATACAATCGATGGCCGAAGAAATCAAAATGCATCTCCTCCGGCTCAGCGTTGGAGTTCTCGACCTCCAACTGTAGAAACATGTGCACTAGCGTAGGGTCGCCACCAGAGTAAGACACATCCATCCATGGACCGAAAGGTGTCCCTCTAAAGATGGCCTCAACGGTATCTGCACGATCACCTAATCCCCTAAAGCGCTCTCTTAACTCCTCGATGTAGCCAACTTTGCACTTTAGCGTCAAGTCAATGTTAAAGAAATCCCTCTACATAGTCATTCACAGATGTTATAGTTAGGGTTATATATAGATGCTTTTGCTTGTTTGGTTTATTGTGTTGATAATTATTCGTTTGTTTTAGTTTTAGAAAAAAAAACCACTCAATCTATTGGACTTCCAGGTAGCAGGGGAATCACAAGGATTGCTTAAATCCCGACATACCTTAGAGCTATTTACACCCGTTTGACAAAATCCAAATAGATATGTTGCGGTTTATTTTATTTCAACATATAATAGTGTTATAAATAGATATGTTGCGGTTTATTTTATTTCAATATATAATAGTGTTATATATAGATGTTGCGGTTTATTTTATTTCAACATATAATAGTGTTATAAATAGATATGTTGCGGTTTATTTTATTTCAACATATAATAGTGTTATAAATAGATAGGTTGCGTTTTATTTTATTTCAACATATCATAGTGTTATATATAGATGTTGCGGTTTATTTTATTTCAACGTATAATAGTGTTATATATAGATGTTGCGGTTTATTTTATTTCAACGTATCATAGTGTTATATATAGATGTTGCGATTTATTTTATTTCAACATATAATAGTGTTATATATAGATGTTGCGGTTTATTTTATTTCAACGTATCATAGTGTTATATATAGATGTTTTTGACAAGAGGCCAAAATGAATTTGAGTGTGGCATGTGAAGTTTAGGGACCTAAGTTGTCATTCTTAAAAGTTTAGGGATCCTAGTTGTCATTCTTAAAAGTTTAGGGACCTAATTGGCATTCTTAAAAGTTTAGAGACCCTAGTTGTCATTCACCAAAGTTTAGGGACCTAAGTTGTCATTCTTAAAAGTTTAGGGACCCTAGTTGTCATTCTTAAAAGTTTACGGACCTAAATTGTCATTCTTAAAAGTTTAGGGACCTAAGTTGTCATTCTTAAAACCCTAGGGACCTAAGTTGTCATTCGTAACATTTTTTTATAAAAAAACACATTCTTAACAATTTTTTTTATAAAAAACACACTCTTAACAATTTTTTTTATAAAAACACACTCTTAACAATTTTTTATAAAAACACACTCTTAAGAATTATTTTTATAAAAACACACTCTTAACAATTTTTTTATAAAAACACATTCTTAACAATTTTTTTATAAAAACACACTCTTAAGAATTATTTTTATAAAAACACACTCTTAACAATTTTTTATAAAAAAACACATTCTTAACAGTTTTTTATAAAAACACACTCTTAAGAATTATTTTTATAAAAACACCCTCTTAACATTTTTTTTATAAAAACACACTCTTAACATTTTTTTATAAAAATACTCTAACACCTATAACAACATACACATTATAACATACAAATATCACATTTAAACATAAAACCATACATATCATATATTTTAAAATTTAAACATAAAACAAATTCAAACATAACACAAGTTATAAACACTCTAACAACATACATATCATATATCTTAACTTAAAATAACAACATATAAAAAAAAACAAAAAACTTAAGAAAAACATACCATATGATTAATACGAGACATCTTCACAAAACTCGAGCGCGTATTCCACACGACAAAATTGAAAGAGTGGGAGAAAATTGAGAGAGTTTAATTAAAAATTGAGAGAGTTATTAAAAAAATGGGGTGTGGCCGGTTTGGTCCCCCCACCCCTCTTATATAGTGCGGCGATAGAGAAAGAGATAGGGTTTTGTCTCACAAAATTTTTTAGGGTTAACCCCATGCTGACACGTAGCGGGTTAGCCTGCGATCGCAGGATTCCAACGCTGGCAGGGACCAAAAATGTAAACGCGGGCATTCTTGAGGGGCCAAACCTGTACCGCGGGCATTCTTGAGGGGCCAACGCGGGCTGTTTGGCCAAACTCGTATGACACGTGGGCCTGGGCCCGCGATCGCGGGGCCCACCGCGGTTTTTTGTGGCATTTCGGTAAGATGAGAGAGATTTGTGGCATTTCAGTAACACGAAGTTTGACTTGTGGCATTTTAATTAATTTCCCAAAAAATTATGTCATGGTCTGTTTATTAATAGCTTAACAAATTTAAAGACACACAAGTAAGTGGCTTATTCAGTAAGCTGGAGATTTATGCAGAAAGCCAAATTTTTTTATATATGTCCTCCCAGTTAAAAAACACGTTTCTTAGACCATGAGTACCGCCAACCCACGAACCTACTGAACCATGATGCCACATCAGCGCCACATCAGCTTTTATCTTTCCTACCCTCCTTACCCTAAAGTGGAGTACCGCCAACCCACGAACCCACTGAACCCTGATGCCACATCAACTTTTTTAATTCTTTTATTTATACATTTAATTATTTAACAAAATAAAAATATTCATATATTTTTCAATAAATAAAAATAAGATAAATAATAAAAATAAAAATTCATAACATTCATTAAAAATTTAAAAATTACAAAATACAAAACACTAAAAACTAATATTAAAAATTATGTAATTTTGTAATTCTCTCTTTCTTCGCCAAAGTAGCCCTCAAAATATCTCCCGTAAGGTGATCATGCGGGGCTATGAAAATCTCGAAGTCTTTATCAAATCGTTTTTCTAACTCGAGTTGCAACTGTTTTTCTTCGAGTTCAAGTTTTTTCATTTTGTAATCCATTGTATTGTCAACCTGATCGTTGAACGAGCTTATTTGACTCAACAACTGAGTAACGCTTTCGTCCGGATTCGACCCGGTCGTATTACTCGTTGATGCCCTTTTTGCCTTGTTTCTCCCGATGGGTCGTTGAAGTTGCTCTATCTCGTCGACCCGAACATCTTCATCGTCATCATCGGAAGTTTTGGTACGTTTTGAAGCCCGGGATGTATTTGTCGACATCGTTGGAGCCGGATTCCATTTTGGAGATTTTTTGAGGACCTCTCAAGCTTGTTCATGGATGAAAGGAACCACATTATCCTCTCGGTACCGGTAGTGTGTCGTTTGTAAAATATCGGCTTCACTCATTCCGCTTGATCTATTATTGACCAAGTTGTTGTAGATGCCGGCAAAACACGTTATTTTCTTGTTTAGGTCTTTAAATTTGGTGTTCAGTTGATGAAATGTTCTATAATCTTGGCGACCCACAAATTTATAAAACACCTTCTCGATTCGCTTCCAAAAACTCTCTACATTTATATAAATTAAAGTATAATAATAATAATAATAATAATAATAATAATAATAATAAAAATAGTACCACCGCTTTGTGCGTTACCGACAACGGGGTCCTCCGAAACGTCAACCCACGCCGACACTAACGCCACTTCCTCCTCTTTACTCCACATCTGTCGGGTGGCTCTATTTTCAAATTTTTTCTTTTTTCCTTTTTGCGTTGGTGTCGGGTTTGATTGTTGTGTCGAGATCGATTGTGGTGTTTGCGGTTCTTGGGTTTCAGGAACAAACTCCTCTTCGAGATCGATTTCGGTGTTGAAAGTCGCGGGTTGAGGAAGTTGGTGATTAGCGGGAGTAAAACCTTGTTGGAGCAAACCATGATATGTAAATTGATGAGGAATATAAGGGTGTTGCTGAAATTGTTGGAAACCAACGTTCGGGGCCGGTTGCGGAATATAACCTTGTTGAGCAAATGCTTGGAAGCCAAGGTCCGGGTCTTGTTGCGGTGTATCCGAACTCCTCGATCGGTTACGACGGGATGTAGGTGTGGTGTTTGAATTCATGATGGAAGAAAGTATTGAAAGTATTGAATTTGAAAGAAATGGAAGAAAGTATTGAATTTGAGAGAAATGGAAGAAAGTATTGAATTTGGTGTGAAAAAATGAAGGTGATAGAGGTTAATATATATAGTGTGTATAACTTGAAAAATAAAATAAAAAAAAGAGTTGTTGGTAAATGTAATAACCAGGTATTTTATCTAATTTAAAATATTAAAATTTTATAAGTTTATGTGGGTATTTTATGGAATAAGAAGTTAAGGGGTAGGTTTTAATTTTTATAATAGAAGTTAGGGGTATGTTTTGACAAGTGAAATAAGTTTAGGGTATAATTGGTATTTAGATGACACCTCATCTTGCTAAAACCGACTTCCTTGCTATTAGGGATGAGGTGTCCATTTTGAAAGTAATATCTAAAAGTGCTAGTGTGTGTGTGTGTGAAATTCGGTAGAAAGAAAGAAAGAGATCGAGAGAATCAAGGAAAGAAGGAAATTAAGAGGAAGATCAATACTTAATCTACTGGAGAAGTTCTTAAATAGCTGAAGAATCAGAAGGTAAGAACCCTATATCATCTCATCTTTATGTATATTAGTTCTTAAAAGTTTTACTATAAGTTTTGGATGTGGGTTTTGGTAATTTTGAAAGATATGGTAACTTTGGGTTTGGAATAGTGTTCTAATGGTAGTATAAAACATATCTGCAAAGTTGTATAAACAATCATAGCTTAAAAGTACAAAATCTGGGTATTAGGATGAACAGAGTGGACTGAGACTTGGATGAACATCATCGAAGTCGCAACCTTGAGTTGCGACATTCATGATTGTCGCAATAGGCAATTGCGACTCTGAAGTGAAGTCGCAGTAGACCGTTGCGACTTAGAGTTGGAGTCGCAACAGTGGATTGCGACTTGGCATTGGAGTCGCAACAGTTGATTGCGACTTGGTGTTGAGATCGCAATAGAAGGTTGCGATTTGGGTTGAGATCGCAGTAGTGGATTGCGACTTAGGATTGGAGTCGCAATAGTGGGTTGCGACTTCGGGGTGAAGTCGCAGTAGGCGGTTGCGACTTGGTACTGTTCATTGCGATTTTTATTATATTTTAATGGGTTGCGACTTTAGTCAAGGATTTTCTAAGTTCAGTTTTAAGAAGAAATACCTGTTATTTTGTGTAATTACAGATTCTGTGAAGAGTGGTCATACGTGATTTATCTTGGAAGAGCTTTTGGTGATAAACAAACCAGATGAGTTTTACTTTAAAAAGTATTTTACTGGAATGCATTATGTGAATAACTAATGTTTGATAAAGTGTATGAATATGTCATACGTGGGTGATTATAATATATTGAGATATTATAATTACGTGAGTATTATATGAAAATATAATACGTGGCCGGGCTTTGGACCGGTGTGATAAATTGGCTCGCAACCAATTGATATTGGCCATTGGTGGAGGGATAAGGTGGAATGAGACAGGTATGATGTGTAAATCTTATTTGGTATTAATTTACGTGTGATGTATGTGTAATTATACGAAGAGTGTTTCATGTAAATGAATTTTTAATGATTTACAAATGTCAGGGATTTACTCACTAGACCCTTAGGTCTAACCCTCATTTTTTTGTTTTTAAAAATCTGTATTCCAGGTGGTGGTACCAGTAAGAGTAAATGATTAGATTACTTGGTGGATAGCTATGTGGGATGATGATCATTATGAAGTTGATGATGCTTTTGTACTTAAATTTCTGTTATTAGCTATTATCTGATCTAAATGGGATCAAGTTTGTACTGAATTTTATATTGATTAGTCAGACTTTGAGACCAAATGTGTAATGTGAATTATTCTGTTGAAACCATGTTATGAAATATATGTTATATGTACTTTTGGATATGTGGGATGTTACAGATGGTATCAGAGCCCTAGTTTAAGGGATTTAGGTATTAGTATCTGTACCTAGACTTAAACTGCATGTGAAGTAGGATGTCCCTAGTATTTTAGAACCTGGGGATACTAAGTATAAAAGGTAGAAGGAACATCATGTAAGGTAATTTCAAATTACACCAGGCCAGTGTAATTATGATCTTACAGGTGCATGCTTGAACTGGATTACCTTGTGATATGTGGTATGTGCTTACGTGTATATTAACTTTGTTTGAATCTACAGAATGGCAAGTGGCACTAGACGAAGGAATCAAGGAAGAGGAAGGAATTCGGGTGGAGAGAATCCACCAATAGGAACAGGGGGAAGAGGAGGAGATCGTGGTAGAGGCAGAAACGGAAGGGGAACTGGGGCCGAACTGGAGGTAGAACACAACAGCATGGTACAGAGTATGTTACACGGGATGACTTGACTGCGGAAATGGGGAGATTACAGGATAGCATACAAGCTATGTTCGAACATAATCGGCATAATGAAACTGAAAGACCAAGTCCGGAACACGAAGTTGAAATACCACTTACCTCCACGGTCTTACCGATAATGAAAAGGTGTGACTACAAAATGTTTCTTAGTTGCAAGCCCCCTACATATTCAGGAGATCGGGATCCGGTAAAAGCAATGAGATGGCTAAAAGAAATAGAGGCCATCTTCAAGACGTGTAAATGTGCTGATCAAGATAAAGTACTTTATGGAACTGCAATGCTAAAAGGTGATGCTCTGTATTGGTGGGAGGCTCATACAGAATCGAGAGGAGCGGATGTATATACTACTTTTTCATGGGAGGAATTCGTGTTAGCTTTCACAACACACTTCTGTCCACAAGCTGCTGTCAGACAATTGGAAGAAGAGTTTATGAATCTACAACAAGGGAACCTATCGGTTAGAGATTATACTGCACGATTTTTAGAAAAATCTCGTTTTGCAGGATATTATGTTGCTACGGAGAAGATGAAAATGGAGAGATTCATCTATGGATTAAATACAGAGGTTCGAAGATTGGTGACTGCCACAGGACCAAATACGTTTACGGCTGCAGCGGATGCTGCAGAAAATGTGGAAAGAGATAACAAGAGAGATGCTGGTGATAAGAGCTTGGGGAAAAGGAAATGGGAAGGACCACCACAAGATTCGAGGAAGCCTAGATTTCAGAGGTTTGACAACCGTCCGTCATTTCGACCAACAGAAAGACCATGTCCAAGATGTAATCGCTATCATCAAGGAAATTGCCAAGTAGAGTCGCGGGTTTGTTTTAATGTGGAAAAACTGGGCATGTTGTTAAGGATTGTCGAGTCACACGATTTTGCTTTTTGTGCAATTCTCCGGATCACCTCCAATCAGATTGTCCGCGAGGTAGAATACAATCAGGGAGTACATCGGGGAAACCAGCCATTACTAGACCAGTGGTCCCAAGAATAGAACCGCCGAGAACAAGGGGTCGTACGTTCCAAATGACAGCTAAAGAGGCGGAGGAAACTCCGGATGTGGTCACAGGTACATTTTTCATAAACTCCACGCGTGCTAAAGTGTTATTTGATTCCGGTGCAAACCGATCTTTTGTGTCTCCCTCCTTTGCTGCTCACATGCATTTAGAGCCTAAAATGTTAAAACATGCTTTACTAGTAGACACAGCAAATGATAACCAAGTGGCAGTTAAAGAGGTTTTTGATTGTTGCATGATAAATATAGAGGGGTGTGGGGTACCAATACAACTATTTCCTATAGAGTTGATCGAGTTTGATGTGGTCGTGGGGATGGATTGGTTAGCTGAAAATCGGGCTAACATAATTTGTGATAAGAAAATAATCAACGTTGTTTTACCTGATAAGAGGGCAGTAGTGATCTATGGTGATCGTAAGAATCATCAGTCCAATCTTATAACTTTGATAAAAGCCCGTAAATGTGTTAGTAAGGGTTGCTTGAGTTATTTAGCCTATGTGATAGATAGTAGGCCTGAAAAGATTAAGCTGGAAGATATTTCCATTGTTAGTGAATACCCAGAAGTTTTTCCTGAAGACTTGAATAGTCTTCCTCCTGTTAGGCAAGTAGAATTTGGTATAGACCTGGTACCTGGAGCCACACCCATCGCTCGTGCGCCGTACAGATTAGCACCTCCAGAAATGAAAGAAATGATGACACAGCTTCAAGATTTATCCGATAAGGGCTTCATCAGACCTAGCTCTTCGCCATGGGGTGCACCAGTTTTGTTTGTAAAGAAGAAAGACGGTTCAATGAGAATGTGTATTGACTACCAGGAGCTGAACAAGCGTACGATTAAGAACAAGTATCCACTTCCAAGAATTGATGACCTTTTTGATCAATTAGTTGGAGCTTGTTACTTCTCCAAGATTGATCTCAGATCTGGCTACCATCAGTTGAAGGTTAAGGAAGAGGATGTTTTAAAGACTGCTTTTCGCACAAGATACGTCCACTACGAATTTTTAGTAATGCCTTTCGGATTGACGAACGCTCCAGCCGCTTTTATGGATCTAATGAATCGGGTATGTAAGCCTTATCTCGATAAATTTGTCATTGTGTTTATCGATGATATACTTATTTATTCCCGATCCAAAGAGGATCATGCGCAACATCTTCGTTTGATTTTGGAGTTATTGAAGAAAGAAAAGTTGTACGCTAAGTTCTCTAAATGTGAATTCTGGTTGCGGGAAGTTCAGTTTTTGGGTCATATAGTTTCAGAGAAGGGTATACAGGTTGATCCAGCGAAAGTAGAAGCAATTGAAAGATGGGAACCGCCGAAGACGGCAACCGAAGTGCGTAGTTTTCTGGGTCTAGCTGGATACTACCGGAAATTTATAAAAGACTTTTCTCGAATCGCGACGCCATTGACCAAGCTGACTCAGAAGAATCTGAAGTTTGAGTGGAAAGCAGAACATGATGAGGCATTCAGAATATTGAAGGAGAAACTTTGCAGTGCGCCGATATTAGCATTGCCAGAAGGTTCCGATGATTTTGTGGTCTACAGTGATGCTTCTAAGCTGGGTTTGGGATGTGTACTTATGCAACGTGGAAAGGTGATTGCTTACGCTTCTCGTCAATTAAAGGATCATGAAAGGCAATATCCTACCCATGATATGGAGCTTGCAGCAGTTGTCTTCGCATTAAAGATTTGGAGACATTATCTTTATGGTTCCAAATGTCAAATTTTCACGGACCATAAGAGTCTTCAACATCTTTTTGATCAAAAGGAGCTGAATATGAGACAAAGAAGGTGGTTAGAATTGGTGAATGATTATGATTGTGAAATCCTTTATCACCCAGGGAAAGCGAACGTGGTGGCAGATGCGTTAAGTCGTCAAGAAAGAAGTGGAACAATAAAAGCTATATCGTTACGAGCTGAACTTCTTCCTAATATTTTTGATGAATTACTAAAGTGCCAAATAGATGCTTATCAAGAAGAAAGTTTGAAGTCAGAACGGTTGGTTGGGATATCAGCATTACTTGGGAAAGATGACTGTGGGTTGTTGTGTATGGGGAACAGAATTTGGGTGCCTCGTTTGGGTGGATTACGAGACCGTGTACTACAAGAAGCGCATCAATCTCGATTTTCTATTCATCCAGGTACGAATAAGATGTATAGAGATTTGAAACAATTCTATTGGTGGCCGGGAATGAAGAGAAGTGTTGCTAAGTATGTGGAAGATTGCACTACCTGCAAGAAAGTAAAGATTGAGCATCAGAAACCGTTTGGCCAGTTACAACGTCTGGATATACCAATGTGGAAATGGGATCAGATCACTACTGATTTCATTACCAAGTTGCCAAGAACTTCAAAGGGATTCGATTCTATTTGGGTGATTGTGGATAGATTGACTAAGTCTGCTCATTTCTTGCCGATAAAAGAAACTGATTCCTTGGAACGTTTAGCTAAATTGTACATTAATGAAATAGTAACTCGACATGGAGTTCCAATCTCGATTATTTCTGATCGAGATAGTCGTTTTACTTCTAGATTTTGGAGAAGCTTTCAAAAAGAGATGGGAACGCAGATAAAGTTGAGCACAACATATCATCCACAGACTGATGGGCAGAGTGAAAGAACAATCCAGACTTTAGAAGATATGCTCCGGACTTGTATAGTTGATTTTGGGGGATCATGGGATAAACATTTGCCTTTGATAGAATTCGCCTACAACAACAGTTATCATTCCAGTATTCAGGCGGCACCGTTTGAAGTATTGTATGGTAGAAAGTGCCGAACACCTTTGTGTTGGAATGAAGTGGGGGAGAAACAATTAGCTGGGCCAGAAATAGTACAATTAACGGCAGATAAGATTATTCAGATTCGGGACAGATTGAAAACGGCTCAAGACAGACAGAAAAGTTATGCAGATCGACGCTGGAAACCGTTGGAGTTCCAAGTCGGGGAATTTGTGATGTTAAAAGTTTCGCCCTGGAAAGGAGTCATACGTTTTGGGAAACAAGGTAAACTCAGTCCGCGGTATATTGGGCCATTTGAAATTACGGAAAGAATTGGTGAGGTAGCTTATAGATTAAATCTTCCGACAGAATTAAGCAGGATTCACAACGCGTTTCATGTATCTAATTTTCGGAAATGTTTAGTTACACCAGACCAAGCAGTCTCACTACCAGATATTCAAGTGGACGAAAAGTTGAACTATGTGGAGGAACCGGAAGCCATAGTTGATCACAAGGTTAAAGTATTGAGAAATAAAGAGATCAGACAGGTAAAGGTTCAGTGGAAACATCATAGGGGTCAGGATGCGACATGGGAATCAGAATCGGAGATGAGAGCCAAATACCCTCATCTGTTCTCTTAACTGAATTCCGGGACGGAATTCTTTTAAGGGGGAGATGTTGTAATAACCAGGTATTTTATCTAATTTAAAATATTAAAATTTTATAAGTTTATGTGGGTATTTTATGGAATAAGAAGTTAAGGGGTAGGTTTTAATTTTTATAATAGAAGTTAGGGGTATGTTTTGACAAGTGAAATAAGTTTAGGGTATAATTGGTATTTAGATGACACCTCATCTTGCTAAAACCGACTTCCTTGCTATTAGGGATGAGGTGTCCATTTTGAAAGTAATATCTAAAAGTGCTAGTGTGTGTGTGTGTGTGAAATTCGGTAGAAAGAAAGAAAGAGATCGAGAGAATCAAGGAAAGAAGGAAATTAAGAGGAAGATCAATACTTAATCTACTGGAGAAGTTCTTAAATAGCTGAAGAATCAGAAGGTAAGAACCCTATATCATCTCATCTTTATGTATATTAGTTCTTAAAAGTTTTACTATAAGTTTTGGATGTGGGTTTTGGTAATTTTGAAAGATATGGTAATTTTGGGTTTGGAATAGTGTTCTAATGGTAGTATAAAACATATCTGCAAAGTTGTATAAACAATCATAGCTTAAAAGTACAAAATCTGGGTATTAGGATGAACATAGTGGACTGAGACTTGGATGAACATCATCGAAGTCGCAACCTTGAGTTGCGACATTCATGATTGTCGCAATAGGCAATTGCGACTCTGAAGTGAAGTCGCAGTAGACCGTTGCGACTTAGAGTTGGAGTCGCAACAGTGGATTGCGACTTGGCATTGGAGTCGCAACAGTTGATTGCGACTTGGTGTTGAGATCGCAATAGAAGGTTGCGATTTGGGTTGGGATCGCAGTAGTGGATTGCGACTTAGGATTGGAGTCGCAATAGTGGGTTGCGACTTCGGGGTGAAGTCGTAGTAGGCGGTTGCGACTTGGTACTGTTCATTGCGATTTTTATTATATTTTAATGGGTTGCGACTTTAGTCAAGGATTTTCTAAGTTCAGTTTTAAGAAGAAATACCTGTTATTTTGTGTAGTTACAGATTCTGTGAAGAGTGGTCATACGTGATTTATCTTGGAAGAGCTTTTGGTGATAAACAAACCAGGTGAGTTTTACTTTAAAAAATATTTTACTGGAATGCATTATGTGAATAACTAATGTTTGATAAAGTGTATGAATATGTCATACGTGGGTGATTATAATATATTGAGATATTATAATTACGTGAGTATTATATGAAAATATAATACGTGGTCGGGCTTTGGACCGGTGTGATAAATTGGCTCGCAACCAATTGATATTGTCCATTGGTGGAGGGATAAGGTGGAATGAGACAGGTATGATGTGTAAATCTTATTTGGTATTAATTTACGTGTGATGTATGTGTAATTATACGAAGAGTGTTTCATGTAAATGAATTTTTAATTATTTACAAATGTCAGGGATTTACTCACTAGACCCTTAGGTCTAACCTTCATTTTGTTGTTTTTAAAAATCTGTATTCCAGGTGGTGGTACCAGTAAGAGTAAATGATTAGATTACTTGGTGGATAGCTATGTGGGATGATGATCATTATGAAGTTGATGATGCTTTTGTACTTAAATTTCTGTTATTAGCTATTATCTGATCTAAATGGGATCAAGTTTGTACTGAATTTTATATTGATTAGTCAGACTTTGGGACCAAATGTGTAATGTGAATTATTATGTTGAAACCATGTTATGAAATATATGTTATATGTACTTTTGGATATGTGGGATGTTACAGTAAACGGTAATATTTACCGCGCAACCCCTACCCGATGTGAACCCGCGTGTGGAGTACCGCCAACCCGCCCTACCCGATGCTACCCGATGGTGAACCCGGCCGTGGTACCCGAGGTGGTACACACGACCTTATATCTATGAAATAACTTTGTCAAAACCACAAGGGTTGTGGCGTACTGGTTAAGGCTCTGGGAGATGTGGTGGGATATCCCATCTGCCCAGGGTTCTAATCCAGGCGTACACAACAATTGTGGCCACTGAGGTTTAATCAGGGCTGATGTCTTACAGTCATAATTTGCCAAGGGATTAGTCTAGGCATAGCCTAGGACACCCTTCCCCAAATAACTTTGTCAAACAACAACTTTCTCAATTTATACAAGCAAAATAATCTACACAGACAGTTTTACTGATACATGACTTAATAAAAACCCAACCAAATAGCTTATTCGGTCAGCTTTACCCATCGGTCTCTATAATAGAACTTCATGTTTTTCTCTCTTTTGTTTTTGACTCGATAAATTTGACAGTCTTTGATACATACTCGATCTAGTTTGGTACATGCTCGATGGTGAGAGTGTTGAGGACCATGTTGATGCTCAAAGGACCTCGCTTGAATATGTACTCGATAACTTAATTTATTGACCCGGTCATGAAAAAAAGAAATAACTCTACTTTTTTATAATAGTTCTTAATTATTAAATTAAAAAAATTCATTTTCATGGATATGGATTGATGTAGACATAGTTATTGGACGTAGTTTTGCGATACAAAAACCTACCTGCCATATAACTATTGTAATGAAAGATATATCCTTAGATGAATATATAGATACCGACTCTATTAGATGGTCACAAAAATAATTGAATGATATTACTACTGCAGAGCCTAATCAATGGTGTGAGATTAGGTCTATAGAGGAGGATTGAAGGTCTAGATGAGATTGTACAAAATCCGTGAGCTCCAAAATGTAATAAAAACGTTGACCGAGCATGAAGAACATATGTTACTCGACGTCCCCGGCCAGTGCCAACTCTATATACTTCTCCTTTGTTTGTTCTTCATGTTGCACGAACGTTTTTGCTACATTTTGGAACTATATCATATCCTATCTTGTAAAACTTGATTCTATAGTTGAATTTTATAGAGAATTTTTGTAACAATGCTTAGGGGCTGTTTGGTTGGTTTTTCATTAAGTCCTGTATGAATAAAGTTGTCTGTGTGGATTAATCTGTCTGTATAGATTGAAAAGATTTTTGTTTGGGAGGGTGTTTTCATAGATGGAAGGACCATGTTTTTTAATTGGGATTGACTGGTTTGGACAAAACTTGGCTTTCTGCATAAAGCTCCCTCCTTAAAGCTTAATAAATAAATCACTTTCTATATCATTAAGCCACTACCAAACAGTCATGCCGTAGCTTATTAAGCTCATTAAGCTGCTAACAAACATGCCCTTAGACATTGCCAATATTTTGTAAACATGTTTTGACATAGAGGGCCTCATTAGGAACTCAATGAAGATGGGTTTTTTGGACAAAATATAGTCAACAATTAAAAACCCTAATAAATATTTCATAAGATACTACAACAATTAAGGCCTCCTTTGTCAAATACCAGTAAGCTAAAATACATCAAACACACATCTCCATCTCAAATTCTCAATAGATCCCTGGTATGATCCTATATGGAACCTTGTTACAATATGTCTTCCAATATTTCCCATACCTGCACCCAAATCATTACACCATTATTTTCTGTAACATTCCAGGCCAACCGTACCAAATATTGTCCGCTCTGTCCACACACTTGGGCTCACGATTTTAAAATGTGTCTAATAGAGGAGGTACCAAGTCTCTTAGGGTGCGTTTGGTATGAAGACACGATAGATAAGGACATGACAGCTATTCAGCGTTGGTAAGAAAGAACTGGACAGAACAGAACAAATAACATGACCAATTTACCCTTAATAAGTTGTTTATATATTTTGATTAATTATGTAATTTATTAAATTATAATGAAATGAATATTATTTATAACAAAATAAATTAATAGAAAGTTTTCTTCAAGACCGATTAAAATGACCAAAATAAAAAAGTTATGTAGTTTTGTCATGCCTTGTCCAGTGTACCAAACGCACCCTTATAAGGCAACCTTCGTTCCCCTCCCCAACCAATGTGGGATCTTATGATCCATTTCCATTTCCATCCAAATCGGAACACAACACAACAAGGACGGAATGTTTGCTTACTTTGAACGACATCTATCGTCATCTCTTTTCGCTCGGTCAAACAGTAGGATGGTGAGGAACACGAAATAGAAGTATGGAAGAAACTGCAAAATCCCAAGATCACATCAAATCATCAATCGTTCAATCTTTTCTTTTTGTAACCTAAACATGCACAAAACTTACATGATTGAAAAGAGCCGGTACTGTCCAGAAGAACGCTGCCAAAATTTCAGGTACGTAGTGGAAATGACGAGATAGACCCCACCTGCAATGCAACAACATCATCTTATCTTATGCCAACAGGAGGGTCATGATGGAATTGGATCAAGCAACTATTAGCTGCTACTTACCACCCTGAAGTCAGGAGAAGGCTGCTCTTAGTCTCCCCTGTTGTTGTAGTATATGAAGCAACTATCTGAATACCAAATAAATATTACTATTAATATATATAAATAAAAAGTTAAAAACCATCATTCAGTAAGAATAATAGAAGTCCACAGTTTACCTTGCTTGGAGCTTTCCCCCAAACCAAGCACTTGCCATTTGTTCTACGGAATTCTTGCCTTTGCCGGTCACAGTCATAATTGATGTATATGCACAGAATGCCTGCTATTAAGATGGAAATGGCTAGCTGTACAAAATTAAAATAAATTTTTTTAAAAAAGAGAACCAAAATCCAAAGGGTACACAAAAAGAAGTCGGTAAGACCATTGGAGTGAATTGCTCATTAAAGAATCTAAAATTTTCTGGCATGGTTCATGACGTGCGCAGTAGAAGATTATCTTTTTCTTCTATAAAGACAAATGGTTCAGAATTTCCATTTATAAAGAAGCAAAAAAGCACCTGTGCTCCAAGATTAACAGGATGGTTGACAAGGTACATGCCAGGGGAAGTATATATTGAAGGAACCCAAACCAAGCATCCCCAGCAGATATAAAATCCAGCTGCCAAAATTAATACAGATTTCAGAATTATCTTACAACCCGAGAAAAAAATATATATATATATATATATACATATGACAGCAGCATACAAACCTCGATCATGCGCAATATCCATTGTGTTCCAGTACCCAGCTTCCCACCAAAAGAATTTTGTGATGTAAACCAACATCAACACAGTATTTACAAGCATAGAATCTGCCACTCTCCCGTTTGTTTCATACTGGATTAAGATAGTGAAAGATTGTATTGTGTCAAATCATGCATCCATTCTTATGCTACAACATTTACATTAACAAACATGCAAATTTTACTACCAATAAAACAAATTGGGTAACTAGTATTCTTACTTCTAATCTGATTACCATTAACAATATATTTGTAATGGCGAGTTCAACTAGCAAAAGTTCCTTGCATAAAGAGACAAAACCATAGAATGCAACTAAAGAACTGAAGGCGTTCAAATTAATGGTGATGAACTGCATACCTGCTTTATGGCGTAGGTCACAGCAAGAACAGCCCAAGACATCATCCCAAATCTGCAGTTTGTGAAAACTTTGATATCGAAATTCTTGCCAATTCGAGGATAGAGTTCCATGCCCTATGAGACCAACAAGCATAAGGGATACTCAGAACAATATTTACTAGAGCAAAGATAAATTAGGGTCAAACTTGTCTATAAAGACTTCATTTCTACTTATTTAGAACGAAGAGGTTTGAGAAAACTTCCAAACCCATGTGGAAACTCCCAAGTTCCAAGCATGTGGGCAAGTGACTACAAGCACAAGAACATTTTGGCCCAATTATGAGACCAAACTAGTGTCCGGTCCCTTTTTTATCAATCTCGAGTTCTTGGTCTCTAGATATTGATTCATGTAAATAAAATAACTTATGCTTGCATGTTAAGAATAAGATAGAGCAAACTCAGAGATGCTCACCCAATAGAAATCAAAGATTATGTTTCCTGATGAACCAGAATCAGTGGAAGAAGGTGCCAGATGACCCTGTATATTATAGGGCACATTTGTCAGAAAAATAGATACAGTATGATATGTTACATGATTACATCATCTAGCTCCATTCAGATCCTCACCTTTATGTATAAGAATACACAGAAGACAAAGCTTCCAAAAATGAGCGCAGAATATATTTCTCCCAAATGATCATAAACAACTGTCGGATTAAATATCCCAAACCTGAAATAACAAGAATATAAATGAATCTATCCAACATATACATTAATTAGCCTCAGACTGTAAGGTTATGTTTAGAGTCGTTAGGCGTAGCTTTATTTGGAAAGCATAACAAGAAAAGTACATGCATTCCTTACCACCAAAGGCTAATATATGTAATCAGTGTCACCACATATGCTGCTACACCATTAGCCTGCAACAAGAAAATAAACACCAAACATGCATTCTTAACACAATTGGAGGTCGAATTTGATGCCAATAAGCTGTCAATTAAAATCCATGGAAAGGTTTGAAGCAATTAGCAAACACTGGTTATACGCTTGCAATCTCTTCAATACCAACTCAACATTTTATTGTCGATTTTTTTTTTGGTTTGGTACCTTATACACAGGCTTATTTCCAGTAGGAGATATAGGCCCCTCAACTCTTCTCCCAGGTAACCAGAGCTGGAGTGCAGCTTCAAAAAGGGCATAACAAGCAATGATCTTCCATGCAACAGCAGTAGGTTTAGGCCATATGGTGACAAATCCCTCAACCCCATGCTCCCTAAGATAATTGAATGTGTGTAGTAGAGAACCGTCAAGATGTACCATTGTGTACCATCTGCAAACAGAAATAAACTTTAGTCAAATCCATGGCTGACTTATTTAGGCTCCCATTGTAATCAAAATACTTCACAAGCCATAGGTTCAAGTGAAAAATGCTAAGTGTGGGAGAAATAGAGAAGTAATCCTAGCCATTCATTAGGTCAAGATCGGATTTGATTGGGGAAAAGTTGCGGCTTTGACGGGTCAAAAGTTGCGGCTATTCCAAAAATAGAAGGCCAGTTTCGTAACTTTTACAAATACGCGGTACGAGTTCATATGTGAATCTGAACTCTTTTTAACTGATTCACATCTGAACTAATTAACTAATTCACATATGAACTAATTAACTGTAGGTTCATATAATCATATGTCAATCGGTTGAACTAATTAACAGATTCACATATGAACTAATCAACTAATTCTCATATAAACTAACTAACTGATTCACATATGAACTATTCACATATGAACTTGTTTCGCATATTTTACGAAACTACCCCTCTATCTTCTGCAGACCACGCGAGGAATTATATGGTGCTTCACAGTCAAAGCCGCAAATGTTGACCAGATGAAGGGCTAGGATCATTTCTCTATTTCTCACCCACTTGGCATTTCTCATTTGATCCTCTCCCTACTTCACAATATCAATCATTAGCTATTTTATTTGATTATAATTAACAAAACACAAGGCAAGGGGTATGTTTCCTTTTGATAATGAAAATCAGGTCAGTATGGTGTGAGTGTAGTAGCAAATAGAGTATAGAAACCTTCTTCCAGCCTATTTTTGGATTTCTATTGTCATTAAACTATGGAGATGGATTATGCATGGTCTCATAAGCACATGCAAACACAGAGATCCGAGGCACGAGGTCCGACAAGACAAGATCCAGATGCATCACACAGCATAAGTATCGTTTGCTTCAAAATTACGCTATTTAGTAGGCAATCGTAATTTTGAATCAAAACAAACGAGAATTTGAAGAATGGTGAAAGGATCTGCAAATAATTATGATATGCACTCAATTCATAGTGTATCAGCATAAGATGTAAAAGAAAACGAATCTGATATGAGAAATAGCAAAGAAAAAATGAAATCTGGATTGAATCAAGAGGAAGTTTGAAGGATGTAAAACTTACAGGAGGATGACAAACGGAGGGCAGGTGGAGAGAAGAGTGATGACGGAGAAGTAAGTGAGGATGGGAGAGTGAACCATCTCCTTCTTCTTGTTGGTTGAGTCTGGTTCTGCAACACCCATTTTCTTCACCAGATACAGAGTAGAAATGGGGGAGATGAGATGAGAGTAGAAGGAAAATGTACTTGTGCTTTTGGAGGCGAAGACCCGTGGAACGGACTTGACGACTTTTTGTAGCTAACGATGTGTCTGTGTGTGTGTGTGTGTTTTACATCCTCTGCCGTTAATTTTCACACCGAGTTGTGTATGGTCGTCAATTGTTACATCAAAAAATTGTTATTTATACAATATATTATAAAACATTTATGAAAAACTCTTAAAAACAACTGTTAAAGTTAATTACTTAAAATCTCTTAAAAACAACTAATGAATCTTTATGTACCGTTTTTAATGTTAATTACTTGATTAATACTTATCTTCAAGACTCTAACAACCTTCAAATCCTTAAATCGTGGACCCTTATTAATTAATCATTATCTCTGACCACTTTTAAATCCTCAAATCATGAACTTCTTAAAAAGCGTCATTCTTTAAACAAATTTATAAAAAAAAACATGACCGTTTTCTCAAAACCATACATTAAAATAAATTAGAACATTAAAATCGAGATATATCACGCTGTATTAAGCGAATAGACTTCTAGTTTCTTTATAATACAAATGTTATTACATTTGTATTATTCACATAGATAGTAACGACATGGGTTATAATGCATTGGTTAAGGTTTAGGGGATGTATTGGAAATTTCATATTTTCTGGTTTTGAATAAAAGTGATGTCAAAGCCTTTGATGAAGATTCATCTGCTATGACTCCAGGTCATTCATGGTTACTCGGGAGATTAGTTTGTGTGTGTTAACTGGTCGAGAAACTCATGTTTATCCAAAAACAGAAAGAACGTAAGTTTTGTTTTTAAAATTCTCTTTTTTAGAGTAGTATTTCGAAGTATCTGTAGGACAAAAACGTCGTTGATCTCGTATTCAAACATTTTTTATACCATTGCCACCTTTGATTGGCTTCCTCTTTCGAATGTAAGAGGTAAATCCTTCAATTTGTGTTTTCAAATTCACGTAAAGTAGAGCATCTTTAACATATATTTTTTTATACTTTCTTTAAAATAGAGAATTAAAAGTTAAGGGGGTGTTTGGGATTGCTTATATTTTTGACTTATTTGCTTATTGTTTTTCCTCACCGCAAATAAGTTATTTTTAGTGTTTGGATGGAGAAAAAAAATAGTGCTTATGACTTTTTCCCACCACAAATAAGTTGTTTTTGATAAGTTAATCCATTTTAACTTATTTGAAAGTGCTTATAACTTATTTGTCCAAATTAAATTTTTACCCCTAACTCCTTTTTATCATGACATAAGTTGATAAGCACTAAGGTCATCCACAGCGCATAGATAAAAGCCCTCAAGCCCTCAATGTCACATCAGCGCCACATCAGCTTTTCTCCTCAAGCCCTAAAGACCCCCAGCGCATAACTAAAAGCTCTCTTGTCACCTCATTTTTTTAATTCTTTTATTTATACATTTAATTATTTAACAAAATAAAAATATTTATATATTTTTTAATAAATAAAAATAAGATAAATAATAAAAATAAAAATTCATACCATTCATTAAAAATAAAAATTACAAAATAAATTTAAAAATCTACTCGTCGTCATTGTTGGGAACTTGGATATGCCAAATATGTTCGACCAAATCCGACCGAAGGTTATTATGAGTGTCCCGGTTTTTGACTTCTAGAACATTTGCCGCGCGTTGTTCCTCACTGATTTGGGTTTCGATATCATCCGTGGAAAGGTCGTTTTCATCGCCACCACAAATAGCATGGTATTCGTCTTCGAGTATCATATTGTGTAATATGACACAAGCGTACATAATGTTTCTCAATCTTGAGAGTTCTCATCCGCGTGCCGGGTTATGAAGTATATGCCGACGTTGTTTAAGCACGCCAAAAGCTCGTTCAACATCTTTACGTGCCGCCTAAACATATCCGGTGTATAAACCGGGTTGTTGCCAAAGTAGTCCCGCATAAGCCGCTCGTTTGCAGCTAGTCGACCTCTTTCTATGTTCGCGACCCTCTCTCTTGTTGACGATGAGGCGGTGCTACCATAAATTCATTGTGCAGTCTGTCGAAAAACTTCCCTTTGTAGATTCAACAACTCGTCGGTGTCTACGGATGACGATGATGCGGTCGGTGAACCGGGTTGTGGCGAATCCATATTGTTTAAAATATAGAGAATGGAATAGAATGAGAGAGTTTGGTGTGAATAAATTTGAGAGGTTTGGATTAATATATATAGTGTGATTAAATTGAAAAAAAAATAAAAAAAAATAGCCGTTGAAAGAGCCGTTTAGTTTTTAATATTTTCAAAATTTAAAAAAAAAAAAAATACAACAATGTTCTTCGGGTTTTCAAACCCGCACCCCGAGCCCGAGACCCAAGCCCGCAGCCCCCGCAGCGCAGCCCGCAGGAGCCCGCAGCCGAGCCCGAGCCCGAGGCGTTGCGGATGGCCTAAGCATAAGTTGTTTTAAATAAGCAATCCCAAACACCCCCTAAACCTTTTTCTCTAAAAAGTTACATTCTGCTCCGAATCTCCAGCAGATTCTTTTTTAAAGATTTCAACATTAATTATATTATTAAAATATTTATAATTTTATCATTAGAATACACATTTTAAATTACGTTAATATAAAAATAATAATAAGTCAATTTCATGGTGACATAAATTTAAAAAAAAAATCATTTATCTCTTATCTTTTCTATTTTATTAGATAACAATATAAAGAATCTGATGAAGCAAAATAGAAAATAAAATCTTTATTTTCTCTATTCTAGAGAATGTGTTGATAGGATTTGGTTTGGGCAATTGGGTTAACTGTAAACCTTTTCATACCACCTTTCTTCCCTGTTTCCAATTAAATAAACCTTCTTCAAATGATGAATCATTAACACTTTTGAAATCTTTTAAATATAATTACCTTCTAATCACCAACATTAGCATAATTGAAATCATTTAAATGTATATTACTTTCTAATCACCACAAAGAATTGACAATATTAACTTTAGTTACAATCAAGGTTCAAAATGGCGCAAGGCGTGGCGTGACGGCGATGTCAAGCCTCAAGCCTTACACGTCACGGCGAGGACAAGACGTTTTTCAAGGCGTGACATAAGACGGCAAATTTGTATATCAAACATATATATATATATATATACATATTTATTTTCTATATATTATTCTAGTAAGATAATGATATTAAAAAAATACATTCATATTAGAAGAAGAACATACATACAGATTATTAATATAAAAATAGTTTTTGATTGAATATTTAAAATAGAACTTATAAAGGTAAATTTACAACTTCGTTTTAATCGTAATTCCATAACGTTAATGAAATTTTGAAACTGTGAGTGTCGTGATTAGATAAATCTATAAAAGTGGAAAATATAAAGTTAAAAATGTAAAAACACAAAAGATAAAAAAATAAAGAATAATTTTTTTTTGTGAAAATATTACGTCTTGGAAAAAACTCGCGCCATGGCGTGAGCCACGCCATATAGAAACGTCATGGGCCATTTCGTAACGGCGGAGATGTGTCTTACGCCATATCACGCCATGGCACGCGTTTTTGAATGAAATATGGTTGTTTGGTAATTGTTTAGAATGAAATCAGGGTGCTGAATGATTAAGGAAGGCCTAGGATGCTAAATCATTCAGAGGGTTTTAGAACCATTAAGAGGCAAACATTTTTTTTGCCAAACAGGATTTACCTCTTAGCGATTCAGAGGTTGCCTCTTAATGGAACCATTCAGAGGTTGCCTCTTAATGGAACCATTAAGAGGTAAACAAACAGCCCCTTAGTTACAATGACATAATTGTCATCTAAAACAAAGAAACAAACAATTCAAAATTAGCAAATTCTACAACAGAAGTCAGCCTCAGGATCACTGCTGGTTTTGTCTATGTTGTTGGAAGTTATTAAGGTTCTGTTGGGGGTTCTGCTGCATGGGTACCATACCAGGTTGTAGATTCTGAGTGTTTTGTTGCATGTTTCCAAAACCACCTTGTTGTTGTTGTTGCTGCTGTTGCTGTTGCTGTTGTTGTATAGGCAACATGGTAGTAGGATTGGCTGCTCCCATGTTGAACACTGTCAACCAAAACCGCAACATGATTAACAAACAAGAAAAATAGCGTAATTTTGGAAGAAGGATTGAACATACCCTGATCGTTCAGATTTTGGGAACCAAGAGTCCGATTGGCACCAGATAATCCAAACTGGCAATCATAACGAGAAAAAGAAAAAAGAAACCGTTAGAAAACACAGAATACATTGGCAGTAACAATATACATTGTACAAAATCAACCAAGAATTGCTTAAATAGACTCCGATTATAGTCATTGTTCTAGAAGGTGCAACACGATGGCTACACTTGAACGGGGAAAAAAAATGCTCCAAATTATCATGAAAATGCAATTATAACCAGGCAGTGGAAGCTATGAAAAAGCTAACCTGCATCCGAGGCAGAAGTGATTGTGATGGCATCATAGCCGACATATTCGAAATCTGACATTGGCGAATAGCAAAAGTTATATTGGGATAAATGTACCAGCCAACTAACAGTTATCTTTCAAAGGGTGGGGTCTTGTTTTATTAAAAATGACGAGAAAATCGACAAATGATATTAATTAAAAAAAGACAATAGTTAAAAGCAAAAGATCGATTAAAATGTGAAACTAATAACTGACCATCTGGTTATTTGGTGTAGCCTGTGCAGCATTAAACAAAGCACTGTTGGCAGTGCCAGACATCTGGTTTAAATGACGAGTCAGCTGGTTTCCTTGGTTCAGTTGACTTTGTGCAATGCCGTGCTGAATAGCTCCAGAAGGTAGTTGCCGACCCTGGAATTGCTGTCCCCCCAATGACTGAGAAAATTGCATTTGATTTTGACCATGTAACTGAGAAGACAGAATAATAATTACAGAGAAAGAATAAAATTAAAGTACCACATAAACGTGCAAGTGTTGTACAAATACACTCTTATGCCACTAAATCGTATTAGAATCCAAATACTTATCGAACAAAAACAATGATTCGATAACAAACTAGCTTACTTAGAAAGGCAAGCTTCTCTCCCTGACTCACTGTGCTTAATCTGATATCCAATGGTTTCTATCAAATTAAGCATAACTCCTAAGTTCTCCTAGACCTAACTTATGGAGCTTATTTAATAATAAGTAACTTATAGACCTAACTCATAATCTATGACATGTAAACTCTCAACCTCACATCCTTGTATAGTATAACTACTATGTTACAAGTCATAGATTTGCTTTAATGGCCTATATACTTACGTGGCTGTCTGATTTACAAGAAATGTTGTACATGAATGAACAAAAGCAATCATAAATATTAACCGAAAGACATAATATTGCACCTGATACTTCTGTTGAGCCTGACCCTGCAAATCATGCAACTGTGACAACTGGTTCTGCGCAAATCAAATGATTACATTATAGCTATATATATATATACAGTTAAATCTATCTAGTGTGACTGCTCAAGTCCAAGATACATAATTCACATAATTCTAACAGCAACCAGAAGCCAATGGTCTTTACAACGATAGCCTCGGTGAGGAGAATCCAAAGAAAGGACTTACAAGTAGCTCGACTCGAACTTGTATTCCATGTATAGAGTACGTCAATGTCACTCTTTCAACAATTTTCCAAATACCAAGGCCTTGTTTTTTTAAGCTCTTATCAGCCTCTTATGTCTGATTCAGTAAGAGGTAGGGCCGATCAGACTGTTTTTTTCCAAAATTTCAGAGCCACTTATGTCTTAACGTCCTCTTATCTGGTAAGAGGTAAACCAACCCCTTATTTGCCTCTTATTGTTCTCAATGGATTAACTTTAATAGATCGTTTCTCTCAGTCGATCCACTTCGATTATAATAAGAAGTTTAAAACTATATAAGCTAAATATATTATCATCTCTCAACCGAGTAACCTTATTCGTTTAATTGAATGTTAATTTTATAATTTAGATGTAAATTTCGTACTGATGATGAGTAAATATGTGAAATTGTATAAATTTATATAAATGCAACACTATTATATTCTAATGGGTAAAATAGATAATTTAAACAAATCCAGTCAGTTTACAAAAAAACAGTTTTATTGATTCAGATTTCAGACTTCAGCACCACCACTTATCAATAAGAAGTGAAATGATACTTCAGACTTCAGCACCTCTTAAAAAACAAACGTCACCTAACTATGATGAATGTTGAGCTTCGTTTCTTAGGAGAAGTGCAATTTACATCTAAGATAGAGTTTTCAGACTTTGAAATCATGTCCTCGTATGCCATGGATGGGATATAGATTCCGGGTTGGGTTCCCGTGAGAAGTTGAGGTTAACGTGAGAAGCATGAGAAGTGGTTATCAACCGTTGATGAGAAATGGACGAACATTAGGATGAGATGCACCGGATCAATTCCCTTCTAAGGTGCAATTCATGGGAGGGCATTTGATTAAAAAGCGATCAACAGTTCAGATCCACTTCTCATGCTTCTCATGTTAACCTCAACTTCTCACACGATCCTTCGCCTATGATATAGATTCCTAGGTTAAGTTGATAGGAGCTCATATGTATTTTTGCACAAAAGCATGATATGATTCAATTCAACTGTACAGACAGTATAGGATATAAAAAATGAATATATGCAATGTCCCCAATGCAGTGATTCTTGACCATACAAATTGAATAGTGTAACCATACCTGCCCTAGCCCAGTCATCGGAGATTGCCTAAGCTGCTGAGCAAGGATTTGCTGCTGATGCTGTGGTAACTGCATCAACCTCTGCCTTTGTTGTTGCTGCTGCTGTTGTTGCTGTTGTTGCTGTTGTTGCTGAGTTTGTTGTTGTTGCGGAGAGGGTGTATTCATCATGTTTGTTGCAGACCTAGGTGAGTTTGCATATGGCAGCGGAGATGCTGTTGTATTATCAAAGGATGATGCCCCAGTGGCACCAGAAGGTGAAGCAGCTGCTCTTCCTACCAGTTGTGCACCAGACGCCTATTTTACAATTATCAGGTACAACAACAACACAAAATCATTTCTTGGAAATGAAACTGAATGAGAGAAGATGCAAGTTCCTTGGTTGAACCAATCAGCATCAGAAAGACAGATTAAGTGAACCAAACAGACATTATCTAACCTGCAACAATGTTCCTTGGCTGTTTACAGCATTTGAAGACATGGGAGGGGTATTCTTCAGGTACATTCCTGTAAAAAAGACACCATCTTATTGTCATGAGGATGGACATTTTATTAGTTACCCTAAAGATTTATCAATCCTTTGTTCTTTTAAGTATATACCAGATGACTCAGAAATAGTCTGCACGCTGTCACCTACTGGAAGAACATCCACCAGATGAGCAGGAAGTGCTGATGTGATCTGTCTTTGGTCCATGGGTATACGCAAGCCTACAACAAGAACAAATTATCAGATTGCTACTTTATAGTTTATAACAACAAGATATGACTTTCTTTCTCTCACTTTTTGTTTTTGTAAAAAAAATCATCATCAAGCATCCAAGAATTACTTGCTATACAGAAGAAATAGTGAACCTATTAATTGCTATAAAGAAAAAATAATCAAGAGTGGCACTCTAGAGGAACACCTTGACCATGATTAACAGCATGTCTCAATAAATTTTCCTGTTCTTGAATCTTTGCAGCTTGTGCCTTATCTAAAGTCAGGATATTGGTGGGGCCCTGTCGAGTGCCAAAGTAGGTTTTCCGAGTATCAGCAATGACCTTTTCAGCACTTTCACAGGCTGCTCCGATCATGTCGATTCTAGCCTGCAAAAGACATAATGGTGTATATGTACGGTTATCGGAAATAGAAGGTGATCGTACTTATGCAGCAACAAACACCACACACATATATATATAACCTTTAACTTTTCAATCTGTAAGGGTACAGACAGATTCTGCATTGCATAGAGTAACTGCTCTCGCTTGGAATTGTCATCGGCTTCTATCTCAGGCAATAGCTTCGATGAAATCATAACAGGCAGAACTACAATGGAAGTAGAAATCATTAATTTCATCTTCAATTTTGATACTATACAAAGTTTCACTACGAAGCCACCAAGGATCTTGGGATATAAAATCATTTTAAAACTATCTTCAGGAGAGCAATCTAGATTTTGAGGGGTGACTATATTTAAATATATATAGGGTTGGGTTCCGGTGAGAAGTTGAGGTTAACGTGAGAAGTGTGAGAAGTGGTTATCAACCGTTGGATGAGATATGGATGCACCGGATCAGTTCCCTCCTAAGGCACAATTCATGGGAGGGCATTTGATTAAAAGTGATCAAACGGTTCAAATCCACTTCTCAAGCTTCTCACGTTAAACTTCTCACATGATCTTTCGCCTATGTGTATATATATATATATATATATATATAGAGAGAGAGAGAGAGAGAGAGGGGTTCAAACGAGAACAGTAGCAAAATAAGATTATAAGAAAACAGCTGGATCAAGTGCAAAATCACAAAGTCACCACTAACATCACTTGTGATTCAAACAGTAACAAAATTAGATTATAAGAAAATAGCCGCATCAAGTGCAAAATCACAAAGTCGCCACTAACATCACTTGTGATTCGGCCGTTCTCGTATGAAATTGACTATTTTAATTATATATTACTAAATAATTTGATTTTCACTAATAAATATTAAATTCATAGTAATTAAAAATTATTAGTTACTTTTTGTCATATCTCTCTATGTGTGTGTGTGTGTGTATATATAAAGATATAAACAATGGCAAGGTTATGCTGATTTATGAAGCACAAATTCTTACTTGCAGCATTTTCAGCATTGACATTCTTTGGATGAACAACAAAAGCCTTTGAAACCTTCTTAATATCTTCCACAATGTTATAGAGCTCAAGGTTTACCATAGAAAATTGACCCAGTACATCTTGCCTGGTGAACCCAAATAAAAGGTCAGCAACTTTTACATTTTTCAGATGCCAATGATGTCCAGCCTTCTAAATTGGGAAGTTTTGCTGGATTCAAAGAAGTTATAATGTGCGAATTCATACTTATGTGTAATTGGAGAAACTAACCATTTTGGTACGGAATTGGTGCGAGCAATGAGATCAAAATCTTCAAGGATGCGAGAGATGGCTTTAAAGAGGCTGATGGCTCTGGTCTTGACGGATTCTAGGTTGAGTTGTTGCTGTACGGCAGGGTTGAGCCTCTCGACGACCTTGGCCGGCGGTTGTTGTTCTTGTTGCTGTTGTGGCTTCGGTTGACCTGCTCCTAGTGAACCATCCATGGCAGAATGCAGGGAGACACGAAGAGGAATGAGATTAGCGCCGAGGTTTTTGAGCTCTACCTGGGTTGTGTGAACAACCAAGAGATGATTAACAAACGATTTTGTAAATTTATGATGAGAACTTCCAGTTTCTATGCTGAATTGCTGATAATACAAAAATCCGATCATCCAAGTAAAATCATGGTGGAAGATTAGGGTTATCGTGGTAAACCCTTCAACAATGAGATCGTAACATTCGTAATAACACTTCATAAAATCTTCCTCTACAGAAATAAGAAGATTATATAAAAAAGAGTAAATTACGTTTTTAGTCCCTATGGTTTGTTGTAAAATTCTAATGTCATCCTTATGGTTTTAAAATTACAACTTTCATCCATATAATTTATAATTCATCACCTTTTTCGTTCTTAGAGCATCTTCAATGATATTTGAAGAGAGCTTGATAAAAGACTTGAAGATGACTTGACTATTGGAGACAAATCTTGAAAATGACTTTACCCATCAAAAACTTGATGTTTCTCAAGTCTTTTAAATAATGAATGTAAGAGGCAAAAGAGAGAAAAGGTATAAATTGGTGGGACAAACATAATTTTTATATTTTTTTATTTTTTTCAAGTCTTCCATAAAGGTTTACCATCCACAAACCATTGTGGATGCCCTTATGACTTAAATTTAAGAGTAAATTACGTTTTTCGTCCTTGTGGTTTGTTAAAAATTACGGATTTAATCCTTGTGGTTTCAAAATTTTTGTTTTAGTCCCTATGGTTTATAGTTCATTTCTATTTCGTCCCTCATGCCAGAAATGGATTGTAAGCCATAAGGGATGAAAAAAACAATTAAATTTAAGTTATAAGGATGAAAATGTAATGAAATATAAACCATAGGGATGAAAATTGTAATTTCAAAACCATAAGGACGAAATTAGGAATTTTCAACAAACCACAGGGTTTAAAAACGTAATTTACTCTAAATTTAATTACTTTTTTCATCTATATGGTTTACAATTCATTTATATTTTAGTCCTTCATACTTTTTTTTTTGAACGGAACAATTCTATCATTAAAACAAGAACGTTACAGAAACATGATAATACAACGCACAATGAAAGAAACAGAAATACACCATAAACTTAAGGGCAAGATAAAAACGAAAGTGACTCGTAGTCAAGTAAGCCGCTTCGTAAGCTTGTCTTTCCACCGCAAGGATAAGGCCCCGACAGTTCCAACTGAAGGCAATCAAAGTATTGATTCCTTGACTTTCTTGCATAAGCATAGCCGGTAGGTAAGAGAAAAAGTGGGAAGGTGCCACTTTGTTGTTTTTCTCCTTGATGAAAGTAGGTATGGTCCACTTTACTTGGTTGTGTTTTCCTAATTGCTGCTTATGCCTAGACCCAGAGAATAAAATAAAAATACAAATAACGTAACGAACCCAATCTTTCCGGCGTTTCCGATATTTCCACATTCTTTCTACCAATAACGATACCAAGTACTGTAACACCCGGAAAATCCTTGTAAGTAATAGTAGTCCTAATATTTATTTATATTTTGACTTTTTAGATTATAATTGATTTCTTAAGTAATTTCCGTGATTGTTACTTGTTATTTGATAACTTCCGATAGAAATCAGTAAGTTTATTTCTTAAGGAAATTAAGGAAAAATAGACGATAAAGTGAAATATTAGATTAGTTGGATTAGTTGGATGGGTAAATTGAATACGAGTCCAACGGTATTTTCCGGGGTAAAAACGGAGTTCTAACGAAGAAGTTACGGCCAAATCAGTAGAAATTTAGAAGGTTTGCAAACAGAAGCTGGCGCCGATGCATCGGCGCGGGTGATCGGCGCCGAGCACCTGACGTGTTGAATAGGGGTTAAAACCCATCTCTTAGTTCTTAGTCACTCTTTTCTTCATTAAGAACTCTCAAAACAGATAGGTATTCTGCTCTTCATCTTTCAGACGATTCTCCATCTAAACCTAAGGTAAATCCACTTCTATCAATCCTAATCAAATTCAAGCTATTAGTAAATGAATCTTACCCATTTAAACTTGAATTAGGGCATTTCATCTTCATTCTTTTCTTGAAGTAATTGGATTGAAGTATTCAAGTTAGGGTGTTGGCAATTGAAGAATTAAGGTGAGTAATTTGTACTTAATTGATTGTATTACACTTATCTACCATTCTTTATCTTGATTTTGGTATTGTTAATGTGAAATCTTGATTTATAAGCTCTTAATGGTTAAGAGGGAAACAAGAAGAGTTCAAGTAAGTTATGGTGGATTAATTGTGTTTATTACTTAGTATGCCATGTTAAATGTTGGTGCTAAGAGTTTGGCTTTGATTATATATCAATGGTATGTGATCTTGATGATGGCTTAATATATGTCTTAATGAAGTAATGATGGCTTAATGGTCAAAATGGACATATTATTGAATTGTAAACATGGATGTCTATTATTGATATTACATAGAATGTGATTTGATACATATGGATGTGTATGAACTACATGGAAGTAGAATTGATATGTTAAATGGTTTGACCATTGTTAAGTGCTAAATATGCTTTGAATATTATTTGGATTAACATATTTGGTATTCACATAATTGGAGGAGCACCTAGTAGGCATTGGAGGATATATATATTCTTACACATCGTGGGGTAAGTGTAATTGATTCATGCCCTCGGATACCGTGGGGTTTTCCGTTGTGTTATGCCTTGTGACAATACCGTGGGGTACCGATCAAGGTATATCTTCGATTATGATGTAACTGGGTAGCGATATGGACCTTCTCCATGGAATCCAATTTGTGAATGTATCGAATTGTTATTCCTACATGCTATGATTATGCTCTATGTGCTATGTGTAAACCTTACTTAGGCTTTAAAAGCCTAACACTTGTTATGTGTTTTATGTGTTACAGATTTTAGTGGTTCCGGACACAAGAAGGTCTAGAACGGGGTTGTGAGCATGGGATCATTGTTGGAGAGTTAAAGATTGGAAGATTGATGATAGAACTTTCCGACATCCTTTTGATATTTGATTGCTATAATAGTGATCAAATAAGCTAGTGGTCCAATAGCAGTTATAATTAACTAAATCTTTGTATTAATGATTATGAAATGTTAATTAGGTATACTTTTACTTTAGTAATGTGTACCACTCTTCCGTTTTATGGAAGTTTTTGTTAACCCCTGTTTTGGGGTGTTACAAGTTGGTATCAGAGCTCTAGCTTAAGTGAACTAGGTATGACTATAGTATGCCTAGACTTAAGCTGAAAATAATAAGATTGAATAATGATGAATGGGTAGATAACATAGGATGGGAGAGTGTTAGGAATTGTGGAAATACATTTGTTGAAAATTATAATGATGGTAATAAGAATACTTGTATATTACATGTTCATAATTTCATCTAGCTAATGTTATTATGAATATGTTGTTATGTAAGTGTACTTGATCTCTATTATTATGGTAATTGGTAAGTGTATTAGTACACAAAATTAGTCTAATTCTTACCTTATTCTCGCGTGCTTGACAAACTGAAATGGTAAATACTCGAAGTCAAGTGCAGCGACCACCTGATGGTCAGTCAGCATCTGAATCTACTGCTGATCAACCTGAAAATCAAGCAACAGCTAGACATTCTCCGAGACCGCGTAATTTAGATGGAGGAACAGAAAATATACCAAGACTCAACATTGGTACCTCGAACCCAGTAATGGAAGAAGATGCTCTTGAAACTCGGTTGAGGAATAGTATGCTCCGAGCCATGGAATCTGCTATGACTCAACAACAGGAACGAATTATGAAGATGTTAGATGACAGAGATAACAGCATTCGACAACGCGAGACGATGGCAGAAAATGCTTTGAATGGGCAAGGTAATTTGGAAAATACTTTGAATACGGTAACAGATACGACTATTCGGGAAGGAAGAAAGGAACGGAGATGCACATACAAGACGTTTTTGGGATGTAGACCTCCAGAGTTTGCAGGAACTACTGATCCCACTAAATGTATGAACTGGATTCGAGAAGTTGAAATGTCTTTTGAAGCAAGCGAATGTGAAGACTCTCAAAAGGTTAAATTTGCATCTCATCTCCTTAAGGGTGAAGCTCTTACATGGTGGAATCTTACACGTTCATCAATCGCACCGGCACTATTGGCCAAATTCACATGGGCAGCTTTCAAAAAGAAAATTCTTGAAAAGTATTGCAGTGAGCGGGCACTAGACAAGATTGAAGATGAGTTCCGCAGGATGAAGAAAGGAGATATGTCAGTTATGGAATACTCAAGATTGTTTCTAGAGAAGTTAAATCTAGTAGAACACTTAGCCCCTGACGAGAAAACAAAGATAAAGACGTATCAAAGGGGATTACCGGCTAGTATGAAGACTGCTTTGAGAAATGCCAAGGTTTCAACCATACAAGAGGCAATTGAAGAAACCTTGCGGATAGAAGATGATTTGGTTCAAGGAAAGTTGGAAAGTGGACCAGCAAGTGAGAAAAGGAAATGGGAAGGGTCATCTGGAAATTTTCGTCAACAAAGACCATTCTCGGGGAATAGAGTTGGAGATAATCGTAACGAGGCTAGATGGTGTAATCGATGCAGGAAATCTCATGTGGGTCCGTGTAACACTCGTCAGTATCAGGGTCCTCTAACTTGTAGTAAATGTGGAAAAGTCGGGCACTTAATGCGGGATTGTTCAATAAAAGGGGTAATTTGTTTTGAATGCCGTGAGCCGGGTCACGTGAAGAGAGATTGCCCAAGGTTGAAGACAGGCGGATCTGGGAAACCCAAGTCAGAACCACCGAAGGCAACGGGAAGGGCATTTCAAATGTCGACTGACGAGGCTAGAAGTTCAAAGGATGTGGTGTCAGGTACATTTCTTCTAAACTCCGTACCTGCGCGTGTTTTATTTGATTCTGGTGCAAGTTATTCATTCGTGTCATTATCATTTGTTCAAAAGTTAAATTTGCCTGTTAGTCAGTTAGAAGAAGCCTTGTTAGTGGAAATAGCTAATGGTGAAAATGTTGTGGTAAGAGATGTTTTGCGAAGATGTCCGCTAGAGATAGAAGGGAAGAATTTTCCAATAGATTTAACGCCAATTTTGATTGGGGATTTTGATGTAGTGGTTGGGATGGATTGGTTAGCAGAAATTCAAGCTGAAATAGTGTGTGCTAAGAAGCTAATTCGTATACCATCTTCTGACGGAAACCCTATTGTTATATATGGGGATCGGAGGAAGGGAGAAATGGCGTTTATGACTATGCTAAAGGCGCGGAAATGTGTATTAAAAGGTTGTAAGTCATTCTTGGCATATGTGATTGATGCTAAGATGGAAAAGAAGAAAGTGGAAGATGTGAAGGTCGTGTGCGAGTTTCTTGACGTATTTCCCGAAGAATTGCCAGGTTTACCACCAGATCGTCAAGTAGAGTTCAAGATAGACTTGATGCCGGGAGCGTCTCCGATTGCTAAAACACCTTATCGTTTAGCTCCGTTGGAAGTAAAAGAGATGATGGCACAGTTACAGGAACTCTTGGATAAGGGATTTGTGAGACCGAGTTCGTCACCATGGGGAGCACCAGTTTTATTCGTAAAGAAGAAAGATGGCTCAATGCGTATGTGTATAGATTATAGAGAGCTGAACAAGGTAACCGTGAAGAACAAATACCCACTTCCCAGAATCGATGACTTATTTGATCAATTGCAAGAAGCGTCATGTTTTTCAAAGATTGATTTACGTTCGGGTTATCATCAAGTAAGGGTGCAAGAAGGCGATATTCCTAAGACGGCGTTTCGAACCTGTTATGGTCATTACGAATTCCTAGTAATGCCATTCGGTTTGACGAATGCACCGACGGTATTCATGGATATGATGAATCGGGTATGCCGACCTTTTCTCGATAAATCGGTAATTGTCTTTATCGATGATATATTGGTGTACTCTAAGAATGAAGCGGATCACGAATCTCATCTCCGTGAAGTGTTAGAGACATTAAGAAAAGAGAAACTTTACGCGAAATTTTCGAAGTGTGATTTTTTGTTGCAAGAGATACAGTTCTTGGGTCATGTAGTTACTCAAAATGGGGTGAAGGTGGATTCTTCAAAGGTTGAGGCAATTATGAAATGGGAACCGCCAAAGAGCCCGAGTGAAATACGAAGCTTCTTAGGATTGGCGGGATACTACCGAAGGTTCATACAAGACTTCTCAAAAATCGCATCTCCTTTGACAGCTTTGACTCGGAAGAATGTGAACTTTAATTGGACCAAAGCTCAAGAAGAGGCTTTCCGTACCCTTCAAAAGAAACTGTGTGAAGCACCTGTTCTATCTTTGCCTGAAGGATCAGAAGATTTTGTGGTTTACAGTGATGCATCTAAAATGGGTTTGGGTTGCGTTTTAATGCAACGAGGAAAAGTAATAGCCTATGCTTCGAGACAACTCAAGGTGCACGAAAAGAACTACCCCACTCATGACTTAGAATTGGCCGCAGTAGTCTTTGCATTAAAGTTGTGGCGACACTATCTTTATGGTACCAAGTGCACATTGTATACTGATCACAAAAGTTTGAAGTACATCTTTGACCAAAAGGAGTTGAACATGAGACAACGAAGGTGGTTGGAATTACTCAAGGATTATGATTGTGAACTGCTTTATCATCCCGGTAAAGCCAATGTCGTTGCTGATGCCTTTAAGCCGGAAGGAGTGTGGTAGAGGTTTACGAGCAGATTTTGCTATAATTGATATTGTATCAAGTTTGATTGATCACATAAGACTCGCGCAAGTGGAAGCATTGAAAGAAGAAAATCTTAAGGATGAAGTGATGGTGAAGCAGAAACAGTTGTTAACTGAAGATAGCCGTGGGGTTAAACTGTTTAATGGGCGAGTATGGGTACCAAAGATCGGCGAGAATAGAAAGTTACTTATGGATAAAGTTCATAAATCCAAGTACTCTATTCATCCCGGGAGCACCAAAATGTATAGAGATCTAAAGTCGCAATATTGGTGGCCAATTATGAAGTTGGATGTGGTGCAGTATGTAAGTGAGTGCATAACTTGTTCTCAAGTAAAAGCTCAACATCAATTACCTTATGGTAAATTGCAGCCTTTGGAAATACCCGAGTGGAAATGGGAAAAGATTACAATGGACTTTGTGACAAAATTACCTAGAACTTTGAAAGGTAATAATACAATATGGGTAATTGTGGATCGATTGACGAAAAGTGCGCATTTCTTGGCAATGCGAGAAACCTCTTCAATGGACTCGTTGGCAAAACTTTACATTGATGAAGTGGTTTCACGTCATGGTGTGCCTGTATCCATAGTTTCTGATAGAGACAGTCGGTTCACGTCACGATTTTGGCAAGCATTACAAGAAGAACTTGGTACTAGATTGCATTTTGAGCACGACTTATCACCCGCAGACGGATGGTCAAAGTGAAAGGACCATTCAAACTCTAGAAGATATGTTGAGAGCTTGTGTAATCGAATTTGGTGGAAATTGGGACGCGCATCTACCATTAATAGAGTTTGCTTACAACAATAGTTACCATTCTAGCTTGAAGGCAGCACCATTTGAAGCACTCTATGGGAGAAAGTGTAGGACTCCGGCTTGTTGGTTGGAAGCGGGAGAGAAACAGTTTGCTGGACCAGAAATTGTTCAAGAAACGGCGGACAAAGTCAAGATTATTAGAGAACGATTGAAGGCGGCCCAAGATCAACAAGTGAGTTATGCAAACAAGAAGAGGAAACCAATTGTATTCCAAGTGGGGGAGCGGGTAATGTTAAAAGTATCTCCGTGGAAAGGGCTAATCCGATTTGGAAAAAGGGGAAAGTTGAGTCCTCGTTTCCTTGGCCCGTTTACTATTTTGGAACGTGTGGGTTTGCAAGCTTACAAGTTAGACTTACCTCCAGAGATGAACGGAATTCATCCGACTTTTCACATTTGTTATTTGCGTAAGTGTTTTGGTCATGAAGAAAATGTGATACCATTTTCGGAAATAAGAGTGGAGAACAAGCATTGTATAGAAGAACCCGAAGCTATTTTGGAGCGTGCGACTAAAGGAACTCGACGCAAAGAAATCAATATGGTCAAGGTACAATGGAAACATCACCGTGGAGCTAATATCACATGGGAGCCGGAGGAGAATATGAAGCGACGATATCCACATTTGTTTTCTTAATCTAAGATTTCGAGGACGAAATCTATTTCAAGTGGGGGAGAATTGTAACACCCGGAAAATCCTTGTAAGTAATAGTAGTCCTAATATTTATTTATATTTTGACTTTTTAGATTATAATTGATTTCTTAAGTAATTTCCGTGATTGTTACTTGTTATTTGATAACTTCCGATAGAAATCAGTAAGTTTATTTCTTAAGGAAATTAAGGAAAAATAGACGATAAAGTGAAATATTAGATTTTATGGATTAGTTGGATGGGTAAATTGAATACGAGTACAACGGTATTTTCCGGGGTAAAAACGGAGTTCTAACGAAGAAGTTACGGCCAAATCAGTAGAAATTTAGAAGGTTTGCAAACAGAAGCTGGCGCCGATGGTTTGGCGCCGATGCATCGTCGCGGGTGATCGGCGCCGAGCACCTGACGTGTTGAATAGGGGTTAAAACCCATCTCTTAGTTCTTAGTCACTCTTTTCTTCATTAAGAACTCTCAAAACAGATAGGTATTCTGCTCTTCATCTTTCAGATGATTCTCCATCTAAACCTAAGGTAAATCCACTTCTATCAATCCTAATCCAATTCAAGCTACTAGTAAATGAATCTTACCCATTTAAACTTGAATTAGGGCATTTCATCTTCATTCTTTTCTTGAAGTAATTGGATTGAAGTATTCAAGTTAGGGTGTTGGCAATTGAAGAATTAAGGTGAGTAATTTGTACTTAATTGATTGTATTACACTTATCTACCATTCTTTATCTTGATTTTGGTATTGTTAATGTGAAATCTTGATTTATAAGCTCTTAATGGTTAAGAGGGAAACAAGAAGAGTTCAAGTAAGTTATGGTGGATTAATTGTGTTTATTACTTAGTATGCCATGTTAAATGTTGGTGCTAAGAGTTTGGCTTTGATTATATATCAATGGTATGTGATCTTGATGATGGCTTAATATATGTCTTAATGAAGTAATGATGGCTTAATGGTCAAAATGGACATATTATTGAATTGTAAACATGAATGTCTATTATTGATATTACATAGAATGTGATTTGATACATATGGATGTGTATGAACTACATGGAAGTAGAATTGATATGTTAAATGGTTGGACCATTGTTAAGTGCTAAATATGCTTTGAATATTATTTGGATTAACATATTTGGTATTCACATAATTGGAGGAGCACCTAGTAGGCATTGGAGGATATATATTCTTACACACCGTGGGGTAAGTGTAATTGATTCATGCCCTCGGATACCGTGGGGTTTTCCGTTGTGTTATGCCTTGTGACAATACCGTGGGGTACCGATCAAGGTATATCTTCGATTATGATGTAACTGGGTAGCGATATGGACCTTCTCCATGGAATCCAATTTGTGAATGTATCGAATTGTTATTCCTACATGCTATGATTATGCTCTATGTGCTATGTGTAAACCTCACTTAGGCTTTAAAAGCCTAACACTTGTTATGTGTTTTATGTGTTACAGATTTTAGTGGTTCCGGACACAAGAAGGTCTAGAACGGGGTTGTGAGCATGGGATCATTGTTGGAGAGTTAAAGATTGGAAGATTGATGATAGAACTTTCCGACATCCTTTTGATATTTGATTGCTATAGTAGTGATCAAATAAGCTAGTGGTCCAATAGTAGTTATAATTAACTAAATCTTTGTATTAATGATTATGAAATGTTAATTAGGTATACTTTTACTTTAGTAATGTGTACCACTCTTCCGTTTTATGGAAGTTTTTGTTAACCCCTGTTTTGGGGTGTTACAAGTACTCTCCAGCGCCTTTGACAAAATCACCATAGGCTTCTGCGTGCAAATCTTGGATTTTGTTGGTGAAGGCCGGGAGAACTACCATGGTATCACAGAAATGGGACACAATGGACATTTGTCTCGGAGAAGATGGGGAAACCAAAAGGGATTTAGAGCCACAAAGGGATTTAGAAGTTGAGACTTCTATAAACCGGGTCATGGTGCTCGCCGACGGTGGTTTTAAACTTGAAACCTTAGAGAAACAATGGGAGAGGGAGAGGCACAGCGGCAGTAACGTAGTCGCGGCAAGCAGCGGCGGCAGCAGGTAGGCTGCAGCAGTGGCGTGGAGGCAGCGAAGCCGACTGGCGTTGGCCGACTGGACTCCGGAGGCAGCAGCAGCGGTATCCCTGGAAGGTAGGGCGGCAGCAGGACGGCGGCGGCGGCTGGGCTTCTCTCTCAAACCATAGAGAGCGTTTCTCTAGTTTAAAAGTGTAGTACACTTTTAGTCCTTCATACTTAAAAAGTAGTGTTTGACCTTAGGGACGAAAATAGAAATGAACTATAAACCATAGGAACAAAAACCGAAACTTCAAAACTATATGGATGAAATCAGCAATTTTTAACAAACCACAACCCATAGGGACGAAAAACGTAATTTACTCTATAAAAAACTACAGTAGACTATAAAATATTATCTAAATATTTGAAATTAATTATATTATTAAAATATTTAATAAATCATTTATTTAAATAATTTTATATGAAATAAAAAATGTGGTCAATTTGACAATATTTTATTTATTTTTGCTATCTTTTATTTTCCCTATGTTTGAAGAAGTTTGTTGCAACAAAAAGGACCTCTACATTTTTATTTTTATTTTTGTTTTAGAAACTTATAAGTAGGGTCTTAGATAAAATCAAAGTTAAATACAATTTGAGTTGATTGATGTTAGAAGATGTTTTTTATATGATGAATTGATGATGTTGTGAGGATGGCAATGGATGGGGTTTAAGCCGGTTATTGATACTAGGGTTCGGTACCGCGCGTTGCGCGGTAGCGATAAAATCTTTAGATAATATTGAAGTTAAATGGACTGATGATTATATATATACATATATATCAAAATAATAAGAATCAATATTACATTTGATATGAAGTTGTTCGTAATTCTTAGTTGTTTCTTTTGATATATATAATTAAATAATAGATAAGAAGTTCTACATCATCAAACTTTGTAATTGACTCAAAATAATAAAAGAAGTGAGTGAAACTATTGATTATAATAATGAGGTGTATAATTAGTATCGTTTTGTCATGACTCGTAATATATCGATTTATCTCTAACATATATTCCCATATAATAATTATATTCACAGTGCAAACATAATATTGCTAGCTAGTTTTGTTTAATTGTGGGCATTTTGGTAAATTGCTTACATTTGTTATAATGTACTCGTTGCAACTTCGGCTAAAAGTTTTCCATGAAGGTCCCAAAATACGGTTAGACGAAAAAGTAACAAAAGTCGTTAGTATTGTGATCACTTCGAGTATATGCAAGCCCAGGGTCGGTCCTGAGATTTCGGATGCCCATGGCGAAAGACAAAAAATGCCCCTATATTAGGAGAACGAATGTTATCATCATCACAAGCATTATCATCAGCCGGATGTTCAATGTTTTCATTATCATCAACCGGATGCTCAATATTTTCATTATCATCAACCGGATGCTCAATGTTTTCATTATCATCAACCGGATGCTCAATAGGATTTTAAACCGGATTCTCAATAGGATTTTCAACTGGATTTTCAGAAATGTTTGATGGTTTAACTAGAAATTTATTCAAAGATCCTTGCATCGATTTTCAATTTCTTCCAGTTGTTTTTTCATTTTCCTCTTTTGAGCACCCGAAGGCTGTGATCTTGGAAGCATGTCTATTACTCTATTATCTAATAAATTTTGAAAAACAACAATCAAATAACTATCAACTAAACAAGTATGCAATAATGCAAGCAAATATAAAGCAGCCAAATAGACAAATAGCAAGTTAGCAACAATGAAACAAACAATGAAAAATCTGTCAATCCAGCAGGCAAACCACAAGAAGTTAAAACAATCAAACTTCAAAGTTCAAAAAAGGATAGAAAACACCTGATTTAGGGCAGAACCGCAGAAGCAAATCAAGCAATCCAAGTTCCTCTTAGTTAAATCCAACATCAACGACTAGGGCAGAACCGCAGAAGCACTAGGGCAGCAACGAGCTAGGGCATAACCTGATTTAGGAATTACCGAATTAGCAACGAGAGAGAGGGAGATGAATCAGATGATTCGATTTCAATTTTTCAATCAATCACGAATCAAGCACTCTTGTCTGGAGTTGGACTTCGACTCTTCCTAATTCCTATTCGCAAATCGCAAGCAGGTTCTTGATGACTTCTCGATGTCAATCCAGATGAATTTCTCGGCCGGCTGCAAGTAATCAAACGGTAACATGATTTGGGCCCAAATCGAAGCTATATATATAAAAGCCCTAGATTTTTTTGATGCCCCTGCTGGACTTGGGGCCCATGGCCCAAGCCACGATTGCCATGGCCCAGGGCCGGCCCTGTGCAAGCCCAATAAATTGTTAATTTTTCATTGTTCTAGTTTTTTTTATTTGATTGAGACTGTATCTCAAAAACTTAGTTTCTTAGTAGAGAATTTTGAAAATGAGGTTTTAGTCATATTATGTAAAATGAAACATAGTATATCAATTCTAATTTTATTTTTATACTTAATTTCAATTTAAATTAAAAATGCAATTGAAATAATTATATATTGATGATTGTAAATAAATTATTCTTTCTAATTTTATGTATTTGGTTATTCTAATTTAATTTATATATACACATTTCTATCATTTTTTGTACATATTGCAATATTGATAATAATAAGTTTTAGTTTTGATTATAATTTTAACTATATATATTGATTCATAATAGTTTTTTATTTTATGTATTGGTTTTAGTAGTGATATTAAGTGTAATAAGTATTGATTTAATTAGTGAAACTAAATGTAATAAGTGTATTATTTATTAATGATAGAGTTACTAATAAGTATTTGATTATATATTAAATTTATTTAATGATTTAAATGTAATAAGTATCTCATTTATTAAAGAAGAGGATAATAATAAGTATTTAATTATATATTGATTCTAATTTTATTCATATATATTGGTTCTAATGTCATTTATATTTATACATTGCTTTCAATAGGACTTTAAATAATAATAATTTTTTAATTTTATTAATTGATTACTTTATATATTAACTCAAATTTCATTTATACAATGAGTTTTTAAATATGTTGAATATATATATATATATTCCTTCAATGTTATGTGAAAAAAATTAGAATGATATAAAATAAGTTAAATAAAAAATATAGGTGTAAACAAAGAAGATGAATAGGCTAATTAATTAAACATTTTGCTAATAACTATATCAAAAAATGCAAAATTTGAGGGGAAAAAGAAGAAATTTGGGATTGAGATGCCTAGAAAATGTCATCTCATGTGGTTTTTCTTATAAAGTTACAATTGAAAATTAAGAAACTATGTAGACATAAAAGAATGAAAGAAAAATCCACAACAAAAACTAAGGTAACAATTGTAAATAAATTGAAAGAAAAACCAAAAACTTATTTAACAACAATTAGGGGTGCTCAAAAACCCGATCAACCCGACCAACCCGATCAACCCAACCCCTGTTGATGAAACTCCTGTTGTTGAAGTGGATATCTACAGAGATGACAAAACCAAACAAACCTTCTATGCTGCTTCACTAGAAAAGTTTGGTCTCTCTGAATGGTTAGAAACAAAATTAGCCATTCAGGGATCGCGCTCAAAGTTCAAAAGCCATGTCGAGATGATTTTAAACAAACAAATCGACCTGCTTTCATCCTGTGTGGATATTCCTCCTACTCTTCCTCAACCGAAGAAAGCCTCTGCTAAGAAGAAGAAAGTCTCTGATTCAGGTCCAATCATTCGAAATGAAACGGGTATTGGTTTCTCTCGTGCTGAAGTTCTTGGCCCTGATGCTGATCTTTCAATGCTTGACACCTCCCTACCACCTGGAGAAACTTTCATCCCTGTCACAGTGGTAAGTGATCCCTATGGTATATTCTTCTTAGACTACGATGGAAATCCTCACTTTCAACGTGTCTCTGAGCTCCAAATCGCTCCCCTCGAACAACTCAGAGATCTCGTACACTGGTGTGAAGTCAGACGCGACATCAAAGCTAGGCATCTGAAGCCTTTGATTTTTGAAGCAGCTCTGAAGTTAAAGAATCAAGGAGCAAATGTCCCTGACTGGATGATCCCCACATCAAAGACCCTTGATGAACTTCTCATTAAGAAAGAACCCTTTGAAAACTGATATGATCGCCTTTTTCTCTATTGTATCAGTTATCCTTCTGTACTTGTAATTTATTTCGCTTGTACTTGTAATCTTTCTGTTCTTCAATGTAACCTGATTCAATATTTTAAAGAAAGATTTCAGCGAACGTACTTTACTCCATCAATACTGAAAAGATCCCAGAAAACAGTAAAAGGGACAAATATTTTATGAGTTCTTTTTATCCTTATGTTTTCATTAAATAGCAATTTTCTTTGTTGCTATGTCATAATCAAATAGGGGGAGATTGTTGATCCAAACCCTCAGTGATTTGATAATGACCCTCTCTTAAATACTTAGTGAAAATTGTAAGTAAACAATATGTATCAGAGTTTCACTATCGCTGATAAGTACTAAGATCTTCCAGTACCGCTGATAGGAACTCTCGCTCTTTTAATTAAACATTCAGCGACACTGTTCACCATAATGCTCTGAGTCTGTTCAGTCCTTATGGTGATCGCTGATAAGTTAGTTGTTTACTTATGATCCCTGAAGACAAGTTTCACGTCAACACAGGTTCTACGCTGAAGTCGAAGATCAAGCTCAAGAACCAGCGACAAGTCTCCTAATGAACTGATGCGGATCAGCGAAGACTCAGATTTGTCCACTCAACGTGAAGTATCAAGTACAAGACTTCAGCTATCGCTGAACTTCATCAAAGCTGAATAGTAAACGATGATACTCTGAATCAACGAAAGCTGATCATGAAGTCCTCCGTACAAAGTACTTTTGTCTTAACCACCCTTGCACGACTCCGTACGAAATGTCAGAAAAGAACCTCCGACTATCTGAATTCGTACAACAACTCTGACACTACACTGCTCATACATACGGCTACTAAGGTTGTCAACAAAGGTCAATGACATGCAACCAATCAGCTGATGACACGTGTAAAGTGTATACTGACTTGCGTTAAATGCATGCAGTATATAAAGAGATGAACCCACTTCATTTGAAGTAACTTTATACTGACTTGCATTAAATGCATACAGTATATAAAGAGATGAACCCACTTCATTTGAAGTAACTTGCTAACTCTGGACAAGTTCAATCTCTTATCTCAAGATAGGTTATTATTAGTAATTTCCTTATCTCTCTTAGCGCAAGAAACCTTAGTGTTCCAACTTGTTTAGATTTAGGTTTATCCTTAATCTTGTTTCCGCAACAAGCTGTAAATTGTTAATGATTTATCAATAAACAATTTAGAAAAGTAAAATCTGTGTGTTTGTATTCAACCCCCCTTTCTACAAATTTGTATAGGCCTTCGGGACCAACAAGTGGTATCAGAGCAGATTTGTTTAATTTCATAAACAAGATCTAATCTAAGATATTTCTCTTCCTTGCTATTATCTGAAAATGGCCACCAACACAAACACAAATTATATAGACAATGGTTCTCTTGCAAAACCCCCTAGATTTTCCAGAGATAACTTCAACTTATGGAAAAATAGGATGATACTCTTCTTAGAAGGTGTAGACCCTACTATGCCTTACTATCTTGAAAATGGTCCATTCATCCCTGTAAGAATAGACGCTGCAGTTCCAGCCGCTGAGAATAGACCAGCTATTCCTGAAAGGCTGGTCCCTAAAGAAATCTTTCAGTGGACCGATGAAGATAAGAAGAAAGTGGCTATAGATACAAAAGCCAGATCCATACTTTCCATGGCTCTTCCTGACGAAGTCTACCATTCCGTCATGAATCTGAAAACATCAAAAGTCATGTGGGACACAATATGTGTTCAGTATGAAGGAACGTCTGAAGTACATGACTCAAGAAAAATCAACCTGGTAAGACAATACGAAAGCTTCATTTCTGGTAAGAATGAATCTCTCTCTGAAGTTCACCAACGTTTTAATTGCTTAATTATAGATCTGATAACTGTTGGTAAGGAATATTCTAACTTTGAAGTGCTGACAAAGTTTCTAGAATGTTTACCTGAAAGCTGGGACAATTATTCTATGTGTCTCAAGCTGTCAAAGGATCTAAAATCAATGACCCTTTCAACCTTATATGGTACTTTGCTGAATCATGAGCAATCAAGCCATCTTAAGAAGAATCTTGTAAAAGATTCCAAAAGCACCCCTGTTGCTTTAATCTCAGAGGAACCTTCTACTCAGCGACCCTCGGTCACTGTCACTGAGTTAGAAAGTAACTCTGAAGGATCATCAGAATCTGATTCCTCAGATGATGATGAATCTTTGGCTCTCCTAACTAAAAAGTTCAGGAGATTCGCCAAAAAGAAGATGTTTAGAAAGAACAAACCTCTTTCCATAACTGACAAGCCTAAATCATCAGCTTTTGTTGATAAGGCTACTGCTACTTGTTTCAACTGCGAAAAGACAGGTCATTTCGCTAATGAGTGCAGATCTAAGAAAGTCACCAGACCTTCAGCTTTCCCAAAGAAATCCTTTGTTCCAAGGAATAAAGATGACAAATACTCAAAGCTGAAAGAAAAGTATGCGAAGCTGAAAAGCTTTAAGAAGAAAGGCAAAGGCTTAATGGCCAACTATGATCGGGCTGAATCTGATAAAGAAGAATCATCATCTGACTCTGAAGATGATGAAGCAAATCTCTGCCTTATGGCTAAGATTGAAGATGAGGAAGAAAGTTCAGACATTCCCTCCACTTCAACCTCTGCTATTCAGGTATCGCCTTCCTTCTTTACCAATATTGCAAATATTGATGAAGCTGATAGTCTCCGTAAGATCGATCTATTGACTAGAAGTTTATACGAAGCCATGAACGGCAAAACTGTGGTTGAAAACCAAAACCTTGATCTCGCTAAACAACTTAAAAACTGCCACCTTCAAATAGAAAAGCTTTCTAAAATTGAAGATGATTTTAAAGATCAAGTATATTTAAATCAGCTAGTCAAAATCGAACGAGCAGAAGCTATCGCTGCATTAAAAGCTGAAAAAGCTACTGTTGAAGGATGGTGTAATTCTTCAACAAAGATCACTGAGATAATAAAGTCTCAGATTCCACTGAGTGATAAACGTGGTCTGGGTTACAAATATGATACTCCAAAACCAACCACTGAACGTTCAATGCTTAAATTTGGAACGTTCGTATCCTCAGTCACTGATACTTCATCTTCTCAGTGCTCCTCGTCCATTACACCAATCCCTGAGGAAACTCCTACCTCCTCAAAAGGCAAGGAGAAAATGGTTTATTCAAAACCCACCTCTGTCTCTAAAGACAAAGGTAAAGGAATTGTTATTTACCAAAATCCTCAGAAGGGTACCTTAGTACCAAAGCTGAATGCTTCTAAAGCCTCAGTGACCTACCCCTCCGAATCTAGAAAGCTGATCTCTGGATCTATTCAACGATCTACTCCTAGACTCAGAGTGGATGTCCTTGGTAAGAAATCTGAAGAACTGAATGTTCGTCCTATTTCTAAAGCCAATAGTTTACTTGGTGCTGGCACTTCTAATTCAAAATTAAAAGCTCAACATTCAAATGGTCCTAGAACTACTTTCAACTATAGGAAATGTTATCACTGTGGACTCACCGATCATATTGCTAGTAAGTGCCCCACAGCCACCAAAGCTGAAAATATAGCTAAGGTGAAGATTGCCCCCAAGGCAAAGAAGACCAACCCTGATGCAAATCAGGTCAAGGTGACTCCTACCACTGAAGTTAAGAAATTAACCAAAGTGAAGAAAGACAAAGCTGAATCTTCAAATGCTGCGAAGACCGCTGAACCTTCTATTCCAACTAGCTCCACTGACAAATGTGTATACATGGTTAAGTGGGTACCCAAGAAAAATTAATCTCTCTTTGTATTTCAGGTTAAGAAGGGTATCTGGTATCTCGATAGCGGATGCTCTAGACACATGACTGGAAAGAAAAACCTGCTCGCTGAATACAAGGAAGAGAAGGGTCCCTCTGTGACTTTCGGTGGAAATGGAAAAGGACATACCAGAGGGTATGGTGTACTTTCAAATGGTACAACCTCCTTCAGAAGAGTCGCATATGTTGAAGGGCTGAAGCATAATCTTCTGAGCATCAGTCAGCTTTGCGACATGGATAACAAAGTGATTTTCACTAAGGAATCCTGCTTTGTCACTGACAAAAAGAAGAAGATAGCTCTCAGCGGTTATCGTTTGGAAAATGTTTATGTAATAAACATGGACTCAACAACCACTGAGAACTCCTGTTTCTTCTCAAAGGCATCTTCTGATGTCAACTGGCTATGGCATAAGAGGCTTTCGCATCTAAATTTCAAGACACTGAACACTCTTTCTTCAAAAGAGCTAGTCACTGGTCTACCTCAACACTCATACGCCAAAGAGTCTTTATGTTCAGCGTGTGAAAAAGAGAAGCAGGCCAATGCAAGCTTTAAGTCAAAACAAGTCTCCTCAGTGTCATCTCCTCTACAACTACTCCATATGGATTTGTTTGGTTCTGTTAACAAACAATCCATCGCTGGAAAGAAATATACGCTGGTCATAGTTGATGAATTCTCTCGTTACACATGGGTAATGTTTCTCCGTTCTAAGAGTGACACCCCTGAAGAACTCATCACCTTTGTTCGGAAGATGGAAACCCTGAACAATATGACTGTTCGCTCTATAAGGAGTGATCATGGAACTGAATTCAAAAACAGTTCTCTTGATTCCTTCCTTGAGAGTAAGGGTATTTCTCACAACTTTTCGTCAGTGAGAACACCACAAAAAAATGGAGTCGCTGAAAGAAGAAATAGAACAATTATTGAAGCTGCACGGTCAATGCTCAGCGATTCTCACCTGCCTACTCAGTTTTGGGCAGAAGCTGTCAACACTGCTTGTTTTACGCAAAACAGGTCGCTGATAGTTAAAAGATTCAAAAAGACAGCCTATGAACTCTTTCATGGGAGAAAGCCTTCAATCAGCTTTCTTCACATCTTTGGATGTCAGTGTTTCATACTGAACAACAGAGATGCCCTTGGAAAGTTTGATCCTAAGGCTGATGATGGAATCTTTCTTGGATACTCCTCAGTTTCCAAAGCCTTCAGAGTCTTCAATCGTAGAAGACAAACTGTAGAAGAAACTATTCACGTCACGTTTGACGAATCCCGTTCAGCGAACTCTAAACCGAACGCTGATACTGAAGAACTGAATCAATGGATGTTTTCCCATCTTGGTGATTCAGAAGACATTCCCACACCTCATGCTCATCAAGTAGAAGATGATAGTCCTACTATCATTCCAAACATGCAGAATAGTGAAGCTGAAACATCATGGGTCTCAGCTATTCCTATAAACACTATACCTGCAGTTGATCCAAATGTCTCAGACATTCCATCTATTTCTCAGCAATCAGTGAATGAAATGACAAATGCAAACATTCCTCTCTTAGCTGAAACTCCAGAAGCAGCTGAAGCCTCATCTTCAGCTTCTCCAGTTCTAGATGAGTCAGCGACTTGTGCTCCGGCTCAGCGATGGACTATTAATCACCCAATTGATCAAATTCTCGGTGATCCAAACGCTGGTATTCAGACTCGACGAAGTGCAGGTAATATTTGTTTATTTGTTAACTTTATTTCTCTAACTGAACCAAAGAAAATAGATGATGCCCTCAGAGATCCAAACTGGGTCAGCGCTATGCAAGAAGAACTGACTGAATTCGAAAGAAACAAGGTTTGGAAACTTGTTCGCAGACCAACTGACAAAACAGTGATAGGCACTAAATGGGTCTATCGAAACAAGTTGGACGAACATGGTACTGTAACTCGCAACAAAGCTCGTCTTGTTGCTCAGGGATACAGACAAGAGGAAGGCATAGATTATGACGAAACATTTGCTCCCGTAGCAAGACTTGAATCTATTCGTCTATTGTTAGCATACGCTGTACACAAAAACTTCAAAGTACATCAGATGGATGTTAAGTCAGCGTTTCTGAATGGAAAGCTGAATGAAGAAGTTTATGTGGAACAACCTCCAGGATTCTCAGATCCTAAGCGTCCAGATTATGTTTATAAGCTGGATAAGGCACTTTATGGCTTGAAGCAAGCTCCTCGTGCATGGTATGACACTCTTTCTACTTATCTCCATATTGAAATTTTTGAACGAGGTAAGATTGACAAAACTCTATTTTTTAGAAAAGTGAAAGGTCATATCATTTTAGTTCAAATATATGTTGATGACATTATATTTGGCTCTACTAACCCTGAGCTTTGTACTCGTTTCGCTGATAGAATGAAAGATGAGTATAAAATGAGCATGATGGGTGAACTAACATATTTCTTTGGTCTTCAGATTAAGCAAACTGAGAAAGGAACTTTCATTAATCAGGGAAAGTATGCTAAAGATATGCTGAAGAAATTCGACTTAACTGAAAGTTCAGCTATGAAAACCCCTATGGCACCACCGCTGATACTTGATAAGGACACTAAGGGTGTTCCTGTCAATGTCACGCTGTACCGTGGGATGATCGGCTCACTACTGTATCTTACAGCTAGCCGACCCGATATTATGTTTGCAACTTGCTTGTGTGCACGATATCAAGCTGAACCTAAGATATCTCATATGAAAGCTGTAAAGCGAATCTTTCGATATCTTAAGGGTACAACGAATCTAGGTCTTTGGTATCCCAAAGACTCAGGATTCGATCTAACCGCCTATTCAGATAGTGATTTTGCAGGATGCAAATTGGATAGGAAAAGCACCACAGGAGGATGTCAGCTCCTAGGTGGAAAGCTGGTAAGTTGGACAAGTAAAAAGCAAAATTCAGTGTCCACTTCCACAGCTGAAACTGAGTATGTAGCAGCTGGAAGCTGTTGTTCTCAGGTCTTGTGGATGAGAAATCAGCTACTAGACTATGATCTTCAGCTCTCCAAAATTCCAATCTATTGCGACAGCACAAGTGCCATCGCTATGGCAAACAATCCAGTGCTACACTCAAAGACGAAACACATAGAAATCAGATATCATTTTATCAGAGATCATGTGATGAATGGTGATATAGAACTTCATTTTATCCCAACTGATTATCAGTTAGCTGATTTATTTACCAAACCTCTTGATGAGACAAGATTCAACTTCCTCATCAGCGAGCTTGGAATGCTGAACTTTGAAGGGTAAAATCTTCAGCGGTTCACATTGATCAGCGATAAAATGATAAAATCAATTCGTATAACCTATTCAATCATCTTCTCTCTGAATAAACTTGGTTAGCTGATATCAAGGTATGTTTTTCTCTCTCTGACAAACGCATGAAAATGCAAGATTTCAAAACAAAATGCATCGCTGAATATCTCTTCCTTAACAGCGATATTTTGAAAGTTCTTAAAACCATCACTGATATTTCTATTCAGTGCTTCATGTTTTTTCAAAAGAGTCCCTGAGCTTTCAAAACCTCAGAGACATCCTAAAAGAATATGTAAGGACAGTTGTGACGTCATTGCAACGGATAAACCTTGGCGCGTTCTTCTTTCTGACACACGTTTGCACGTTTCGTTTACTCGCCAATCAAATGCAAACACGTGTCCGTGTCATGATGAAAACCTTTTCCCGCTCAAGGTTTTCTCTCTCTAAACTCCCTATATAAACAATTTCTTGGTTTATATTTGTCTTTTACGCGATCAAATCTTCCTCCGCAAGAAAGAATTCACTGTTGCATTTGTGCTCTCAAAAACCTCAAGAACTGTTCATCATCTACTTCATCAAACATCAAGGTCAATATGTTCTTATTTTTCAAATGCTTATAACTTGTTTATGATCTTATCATTATTTTTTAAACAAGATCAAACAAAAGAATTTCTTAAAAATAAAATCATTTCTTTCATGGTTTTATGAATACAACCATTTCATGGTTGTTCTTCAAGTTTAAATGATAAATCTTAAAGTTGTTCTTCATTCGTTTCCAGAATCAAATTCTTCATAGAAAACTGGATAACAAGATTCAATGGGTTTTACATTTCATGTCAAAAATCAAGAAAAACCCTAATCTTCATTAAGACATTTTTGTCTGAATGAAATGGACAAAATTCAAACCATCTTAATGAAAAATCTTTCCACATTAAGATAATTCTTATTTGTTAACATCTTTGGTTGAACTGATAATACAGAGAAATGGCAACTTCCAAGATTCATACTACCGCTGAGAACATCTCTTCTAACTCTGAGGAAGTGGAAATCATCAAGGCTCCTCAGGTTAAGTTTACTCTGGATCAACTTGACTGGACCAAGATAAACAACCTCTCTGCGCTTTTCGAGTTTCCTCCTCGAAAGCAAGTCACACATCTGGATGATGCTGTGAATTTTCTTAAGAATAGCTGCATTTCAACAGCCCTGACCATTTCACCTCCTGCAAGTCAGCTACTGCTATCCCAGTTCTGGTACTCTGCCAGACACTCTCAGCTACCCTCTGCCAAAGATCCATCCAAAACCATTGACTGCATACTCAGCGATACTGAGTATGGCACAATAAAGATAACCCACGCTATAATTCGCAAAGCTCTGAACTTTCCCAATGCCACCAAAGAAAAACCTTTTGTTCCATTCCCTGACAATAAGAAGCAAGCTGACAAAAACGCCATCATTGCTTTCCTCGACGCAATGGGTTACATCTGGGAAACTGGAAGGGACAAGAAGCCCGAGAAAAAGCTGACGCTGATAAAGAAATCAAAAATGCCAAGCGAGATGAACTTCATCTTCGCCCATCTGATCAGCTGCATGACAGCGAAGACCGGCTCCTCTGATCAAGCCGCTCACCCTCAGCAAGCTATGGGATATGCTCTGCTGAAAGGTCTACACATTGACTGGGCATCTATTATATATGATGACTTGTTACAAAGAGTAGATTCTACCGCTGACAGACCTGCATGGGTTCCCTACCCCCGATTCATCAGCGCCATCTTTCAATATGGCCTGAAGGACAGCTACCCGAAAGAGGGTGACCTGAAACTCTCTCAGGTTGGCCCTAAGGTGCTCGACTTCAAACCTGTCGAAAATGAGGTACGTCTCTCTACCCTTCTCTCTCTTCTCAATCCCACTTCTTCCACTTCTGTGGCTCCTTCAGCGACGATACCCATCGCTGATACCCCGGCCACAAAATCCTCTCCTTCTAAGAAAAGGAAACACTCCTCAACCCAACTTGGTTCCAAAAGGATCAAGAAAACCAAGGAGCAGCCCCAGCAATCTCTTGCTGAAGACTCCTCAGCTCATTCTATAGAGCTGAAGGAAAGTTCTGTGGTACGCTCTGCCACACCCATTCAAGCCATCCCTTCAAACCAGACTTCAGCGTCTCTAAACGCTGAGGTTCGAAACTTGGAACCTACCCAACCTCCTTCAGTCTCTCAAAAGACTGATGAAGTGATTTTCAGCGAATCCAACGCTGAACTCAGTACCCGACCCCAATTCTTATCCTTCGCTTCTCCCTCCACTCACTTGGACTCTACTCCAAAGAACACTGGAGATGCCATCATTCCAGAAGCCACCGCTGACGCTTCTCAAGGAATGGTGAAGACAGGACCTGCGGAGATCACCATACCTCACCGCACTTTTGAGGAAGATATGGAACATTTTTCAGGAACCCGCAACTTTGACGAGTTCATCAATCCTCCTGCAGGTACAAATCAAACCATATACACTGTAACTAAACCTGAAACTTTTGAGCTTTCCTTTGTTCACAAGTACTTATCTGTTACAGGTCCTAATTTGGGAGACATCAACGCTTCGCTGAGGTCCGTGGAAACAAAGCTGACCGGTCTCACCACCACACTCTCCAACAACTCTATAGCTGTAACAAACGCTGGAGAGAATTTGACAAAGCTGACAACGGTGGTGGAGAAGAAAGCTTCCACAGATGACTTGATAAGACTCTCGGCGACTTGCTAAGGTGCTCGCTGATATCTACACAGACTACACCTCACTCAAAAACTCAGTTTCCTCCATGTCCGGCGAAGTAACAACGCTGAAGACATCTGTTGGAACACTAGAGGGAGATATGTCTGCTGTGAAGACAAATGTTCAAACTCTGACAACTGACTTAGGCTCTGTAAAGACCGACGTTGGTTCGATGAAAACAATGATCGAGCAGCTCCTGAACAAAGCGAATACTCCAGCTCCTGCCCCTGCCCCTGCATTGGAAACTTTCACAGCGGCGGATCGCACTGAGCTTGAGAAAATCAATCCTGCTATAACTGGCCTGGAAGTCAGATTAGCTAAGATTGAAGGCTATATAGGTATCTTTGGCCAAGAAGGCAGAGAACCTTCCACAGCTGAAGAGTCTGCACAGTCCTCCCCCACTCATCATGAGAAAGAGGGGGAGAAGAGCGCTGAACATCCCGAGGAAAAGACTGCTGAAGAAAAGAGCGCTGAAAACCTTTCCCATGATGAATCTATCAGGGGAGAGAAGAATGAAGAACCCAACGCTGGACCTCAGGGAGATGAACACCCTGAGGGAACCGAGAAGCTCACCTCTGTATCTGAGGGGGATCAACTCGAAGAAGAGGCTGAAGAATCCGAGGCAGAAGATGATGAAGCCGTCGACATCCCTGATGATGAACCATCCTCCTCCCAAGGAATGATGATGATGATGACGAAGATGACGATGATTTCTTTATCGTCAAACCTGCCCCAAGGATCAAAGCTCTTAAAGGAATCTCAATAAATGAACCTACAGGGGAGCGGACAAAGACAAAGCCCTCAGCTTCTGGAGCTGAGAAAGGCAAAGGCAAAAGCGTCGCTGAAGATGAAAATCTGATGATCTTGCTTGAAAAGCCGGTTTGTCAGGTACACTAAACATCTCTCACTCCATCCCTCCTCTATAAGTTCTACTACCCTAGCCTACACCTGAACATATTTCTCTTTCTCTTTCTACCCAAGTTCTTCTACCCAAGTTCTTATTTGTAAGATCGCTGTGTTTCAGCTAGTCCTCTCCCCTGTTTGAGGATGTCGCTGAAGGTTCTACAACTGCGACCTCACCAATAAAGCCAGCTGCTGCTGATGAAATAATCCCAGTCTTAGATTTAATCTCTGAGACTGATGAACCAGAAGAACAGCTACTCTCGCACAAACGCATACCTTCCTTAGCTCCTCAAAAGCTAAGTGAAGAGGATAAGAAAAGAAGAGAGGAAATAATAAAGCGATTTGAGGATCAGCGAATCATTCTAAAGCGTGATCAACTTCCTTCAGTTCCTCCAAAGTTCAGAATTTCTAAAGCTGAATACAAGGAACACCTCAGAGCTGAACGCCTCATCGCTGAAAGAAAGGAAGCTGAAGAGAAAGACAGAGAATACGCCATCAAGCTTACTCAAGACTCTGTCAAAGACCCCAAGCTGAAAAAAGTTCCCATTGATGTTCAACGTAAGCTCTGGGATGATGCTCAAAAGATCGTCAGAGAAAAGACTAAGGACTCTGATACAACTTTGGAATGGGCTAATCAAATGCTGACCTATCGATCAAGACCATCCAAAATCATCAAGGCAAACATCAGAGGAAGACTATACGCTGAAACTCCTGTTGTTGAAGTGGATATCTACAGAGATGACAAAACCAAACAAACCTTCTATGCTGCTTCACTAGAAAAGTTTGGTCTCTCTGAATGGTTAGAAACAAAATTAGCCATTCAGGGATCGCTCTCAAAGTTCAAAAGCCATGTCGAGATGATTTTAAACAAACAAATCGACCTGCTTTCATCCTGTGTGGATATTCCTCCTACTCTTCCTCAACCGAAGAAAGCCTCTGCTAAGAAGAAGAAAGTCTCTGATTCAGGTCCAATCATTCGAAATGAAACGGGTATTGGTTTCTCTCGTGCTGAAGTTCTTGGCCCTGATGCTGATCTTTCAATGCTTGACACCTCCCTACCACCTGGAGAAACTTTCATCCCTGTCACAGTGGTAAGTGATCCCTATGGTATATTCTTCTTAGACTACGATGGAAATCCTCACTTTCAACGTGTCTCTGAGCTCCAAATCGCTCCCCTCGAACAACTCAGAGATCTCGTACACTGGTGTGAAGTCAGACGCGACATCAAAGCTAGGCATCTGAAGCCTTTGATTTTTGAAGCAGCTCTGAAGTTAAAGAATCAAGGAGCAAATGTCCCTGACTGGATGATCCCCACATCAAAGACCCTTGATGAACTTCTCATTAAGAAAGAACCCTTTGAAAACTGATATGATCGCCTTTTTCTCTATTGTATCAGTTATCCTTCTGTACTTGTAATTTATTTCGCTTGTACTTGTAATCTTTCTGTTCTTCAATGTAACCTGATTCAATATTTTAAAGAAAGATTTCAGCGAACGTACTTTACTCCATCAGTACTGAAAAGATCCCAGAAAACAGTAAAATGGACAAATATTTTATGAGTTCTTTTTATCCTTATGTTTTCATTAAATAGCAATTTTCTTTGTTGCTATGTCATAATCAAATAGGGGGAGATTGTTGATCCAAACCCTCAGTGATTTGATAATGACCCTCTCTTAAATACTTAGTGAAAATTGTAAGTAAACAATATGTATCAGAGTTTCACTATCGCTGATAAGTACTAAGATCTTCCAGTACCGCTGATAGGAACTATCGCTCTTTTAATTAAACATTCAGCGACACTGTTCACCATAATGCTCTGAGTCTGTTCAGTCCTTATGGTGATCGCTGATAAGTTAGTTGTTTACTTATGATCCCTGAAGACAAGTTTCACGTCAACACAGGTTCTACGCTGAAGTCGAAGATCAAGCTCAAGAACCAGCGACAAGTCTCCTAATGAACTGATGCGGATCAGCGAAGACTCAGATTTGTCCACTCAACGTGAAGTATCAAGTACAAGACTTCAGCTATCGCTGAACTTCATCAAAGCTGAATAGTAAATGATGATACTCTGAATCAACGAAAGCTGATCATGAAGTCCTCCGTACAAAGTACTTTTGTCTTAACCACCCTTGCACGACTCCGTACGAAATGTCAGAAAAGAACCTCCGACTATCTGAATTCGTACAACAACTCTGACACTACACTGCTCATACATGCGGCTACTAAGGTTGTCAACAAAGGTCAATGACATGCAACCAATCAGCTGATGACACGTGTAAAGTGTATACTGACTTGCATTAAATGCATGCAGTATATAAAGAGATGAACCCACTTCATTTGAAGTAACTTGCTAACTCTGGACAAGTTCAATCTCTTATCTCAAGATAGGTTATTATTAGTAATTTCCTTATCTCTCTTAGTGCAAGAAACCTTAGTGTTCCAACTTGTTTAGATTTAGGTTTATCCTTAATCTTGTTTCCGCAACAAGCTGTAAATTGTTAATGATTTATCAATAAATAATTTAGAAAAGTAAAATCTGTGTGTTTGTATTCAACCCCCCCTTCTACAAACTTGTATAGGCCTTCGGGACCAACAAGTGGTATCAGAGCAGATTTGTTTAATTTCATAAACAAGATCTAATCTAAGATATTTCTCTTCCTTGCTATTATCTGAAAATGGCCACCAACACAAACACAAACACAAATTATATAGACAATGGTTCTCTTGCAAAACCCCCTAGATTTTCCAGAGATAACTTAGAGTTTACGATTTTGGGAGAGGTAGAGGGGAGATCGACGGCTCCAAGAGAGATCAAAAAACTCATTAGGGTTTAACCCCTAGCAGTTTATTTATAACCCTCTATTTTACACTTAGCCCCCTTGAACCGATAAGCTTGTTAAAACTATTTTAACCAATCAGTCCCTGCACTTTATATAATTAATCTAATTAATTATATTGCAGCTTATCATCAATTGAACTAATTGCTTTAACTCCCTTTTATTCTTCTGATTGTTTATTTTGGGTCTTAAGGGCAACCTAAAAGGACCCTGCTATTATTAGAAATATTACCAATAGTTAATGACCCTGGACACTATATCCAACAGTCTCCCACTTGGACAAGTTATTAACTCTATTTGGTTTTAACACTTTCAATAATCAGCAGAGAGCAAGCCATCCAATGCAGCTGCCGAACTCTGATAAAGATTCGGTCCCAAGATAAGTGATTTAATGTTCCTTTGTTCTACAAGATATCATATGAACCTGAGACATGGATAAATGTCTATCTCATGGATCAAGATTATGTTTCCCGATTTCCGATATGTGCTGAATTCATCTGACTACTCAATTGAACACATCAATTCTAGTAAGGGTTTGGCCAAACACTTAATGTCAACACCAAATCATCGAGAGGCCCATGGATATCGCTTCTCCTGTTTAGGCAGAAGGAACAAATAAACTTTGACTACACAGTTCATTTTTACTCATCATATTATACATGGACATACCCTGTATGGCTGCCAGTTACGGTCAGCGTTGGAGCACACCAAAGCATAACAGAATCCTAGAGCAAAACTTTATGTATCCCCGTTTGAAGAACATAAAATATTATCATCTCAAAATTACTCTGACTTAATCAATGAAGTAAACTTTTGAGTGCGGGTTGTTCAAATACCTAAATCACCATTAAGTACTCATGAGCGTTAGTTGCATTCTCTATGCTTCTAACACTCCATGACAGTCTTGAATCACTACTTACTTCCAGGAGTATGAATGACTGTGGAGGTTTAAGTAAATTAATACTCAGGAAGTTGGTTCTAAACATGCAAAACAAAACACGATAATAAATTAAATGTAAATGGACGCAATCCAGCATATATTATAATCTCCATATAATAATCTCCAAATCAAATACAATTTATTACGTTTTTAATGCATCAAACTAACAACTAAAACATTCAAGGTATATTGACAATTCTAACACCTATGGCTTCAGTATGATACTCATGTTTGGGTCGAGTTAATGCTTTCGTGAAAGGATCCGTCGGATTTTCTTCAGTCGGCACTCTACTCACCACGATCTGGTTTTCCGCAACCTTGTGTCGCACCAAGTGATATTTCCTCTGTATGTGTTTTGACTTCCCATGGTCTTTAGGTTCTTTAGTCAATGCGACTGCACCTTCGTTATCACAAAAGATTTCAATGGGTTCACTGATGCTTGGTACAACGCCCATATCACCTATGAAATTCTTCAACCATGCAGCCTCTTTCGTTGCTTCACTAGCTGCGATATATTCTGATTCACACGTGGAGTCAGCCACCGTGTCCTGTTTGGAACTTTTCCAAGTCACGACCCCACCATTCAACAAGAACACTCATCCTGACTGCGAGCGGGAATCATCCCGATTTGTCTGGAAACTCGCATCAGTATAACCTGTTACTCGTAATTCATCTTTTCCACCATAGACTAAGAACACATCTTTAGTCCTCCGAAGATACTTAAGAATGTTCTTTACAGCCGTCCAATGACTTTCGCCTGGGTTCCCTTGATATCTACTCACCATGCTCAAAGCAAATGAGACATCAGGTCTAGTACATGTCATGGCATACATGATCGATCCTATAGCAGATGCATATGTGTTGATCCAAACCCTCAGTGATTTGATAATGACCCTCTCTTAAATACTTAGTGAAAATTGTAAGTAAACAATATGTATCAGAGTTTCACTATCGCTGATAAGTACTAAGATCTTCCAGTACCGCTGATAGGAACTCTCGTTCTTTTAATTAAACATTCAGCGACACTGTTCACCATAATGCTCTGAGTCTGTTCAGTCCTTATGGTGATCGCTGATAAGTTAGTTGTTTACTTATGATCCCTGAAGACAAGTTTCACGTCAACACAGGTTCTACGCTGAAGTCGAAGATCAAGCTCAAGAACCAGCGACAAGTCTCCTAATGAACTGACGCGGATCAGCGAAGACTCATATTTGTCCACTCAACGTGAAGTATCAAGTACAAGACTTCAGCTATCGCTGAACTTCATCAAAGCTGAATAGTAAATGATGATACTCTGAATCAACGAAAGCTGATCATGAAGTCCTCCGTACAAAGTACTTTTGTCTTAACCACCCTTGCACGACTCCGTACGAAATGTCAGAAAAGAACCTCCGACTATCTGATTTCGTACAACAACTCTGACACTACACTGCTCATACATGCGGCTACTAAGGTTGTCAACAAAGGTCAATGACATGCAACCAATCAGCTGATGACACGTGTAAAGTGTATACTGACTTGCATTAAATGCATGCAGTATATAAAGAGATGAACCCACTTCATTTGAAGTAACTTGCTAACTCTGGACAAGTTCAATCTCTTATCTCAAGATAGGTTATTATTAGTAATTTCCTTATCTCTCTTAGTGCAAGAAACTTTAGTGTTCCAACTTGTTTAGATTTAGGTTTATCCTTAATCTTGTTTCCGCAACAAGCTGTAAATTGTTAATGATTTATCAATAAACAATTTAGAAAAGTAAAATCTGTGTGTTTGTATTCAACCCCCCCCCCCCCCCTTCTACAAACTTGTATAGGCCTTCGGGACCAACAATATGGAATTCGACTCATTCTGTCCAGTTCTTTACTAGTGCTGGGACATTGATCTTTACTTAATCTTATGCCATGTTGCATGGGCAAATACCCTTTCTTGGATTCACTCATATTGAATTTCTTCAATATCTTATCCAAGTATGTACTTTGGCTAAGTCCAATTAAACGCTTGGTTCTATCTCGATAAATTCTTATTCCAAGTATGTATGCTGCATTTCCCAAATCTTTCATAGCGAAGCATTTCTCGAGCCAGACCTTTACATCTTGCAACATCGGAATATCGTTTCCTATGAGTAGTATGTCATCAACATACAAGACTAGAAATACAACATTACTCCCACTAGCCTTAACATATACGCATGACTCATCTTCGCTTCGAGAAAATCCAAACTCCTTGACCTTTTCATAAAAACAAAGATTCCAGCTACGAGACGCTTGTTTAAGTCCATAAATGGATCTTTCAAGCTTACACACCTTATCTGGACACTCGGTATGTACAAAACCTTCAGGTTGTGCCATATACACATCCTCATCAAGTTTTCCATTGAGGAAAGCGGTTTTTACATCCATTTGCCATATTTCATAGTCATGAAATGCAACTATGGCAAGTAATATCCTGATAGACTTAATCTTTGCTACTGGTGAGAAGGTTTCATCATAATCAATCCCTTGAGTTTGAGTGTAACCTTTCGCAACCAGTCTAGCCTTGAATGTGTGCACATTCCCATCCATGTCGGTCTTCTTTTTGAAGATCCACTTACACCCAACTGTCTTGCGACCTGGTGCATGATGAACCAATTTCCAAACTTGGTTATCGTACATAGATTGAATCTCGCTCTCCATGGCCTCTTTCCACTTGGCAGCCTCAGGGCCTGCCATCGCTTCCTTGTAGTTGGATGGCTCATCCGCACTATCAAATGTTTTATCATTGACTAGTGTATCTCCTTCCTTTGTAATATGAAAACCATAATAAAAATCAAGAGATTGATTAGCTCTACTATCTCTACTAGTTCTGCGAAGAGGTGGTGGAGGTATGTCAGTTTCCTCAACTGGTGGTTCAACCTCATGTTGAGGGCTAGTGTCAACTATAGGTTCATCATTGGTTGTTTCTCGAATTTCTTCAAGATCAATACTGCTCCAACTATCCTCTTTGGAAATGAGCTCTCTTTCTTGGAAGACTCCCCTTCTAGCTACAAACACTTTGTTCTCAGAAGGTTTGTAAAATATATATCCAAAGGATTTGTAGGGATAACCAATGAACCGACAATTCTCTGCTCTAGGTTCTAGCTTGTCGTTAGTTTCGCGCCGAACGAAGACTTCACAACCCCAGACCTTTATATGTGCTAACGAGGGACGAGTCCCAGTCCACATTTCAGAGGGTGTCTTTGCAACCTTCTTAGTTGGAACGAGGTTTAAGATATGAGCTGCAGTTTCTAAGGCATAGCCCTAGAACGATATTGGAAGTGTAGCACGACTCATCATGGACCGAACCATATCAAGTAACGTTCGATTTCTTCTCTCAGCAACACCATTGAGTTGTGGTGTTCTGGGAGGAGATAATTGCGGAACTATTCCACAATCCCTTAGATAGTCGTAGAATTCATGACTCAAGTATTCTCCACCCCTGTCGGACCGGAGCATCTTGATCTTCTTGCCCAGTTGGTTTTCTACTTCGTTTTTGAATTTTTTGAACACTTCAAAGGTGTCCGACTTGTTTTTCATCAAATAGATAAATCCATATCTACTGAAATCGTCAATAAAGGTAACAAAGTATCTCTCACCGTTTCTCGTGGCAGATCTGAACGGTCCACATACATCTGTGTGGATTAAGTCTAACAGATCCTTACCCCTTTCCATTTTTCCTTTGAAAGGTGCTTTTGTCATCTTGCCAAGTAAGCAAGACTCGCATTCTCCATCCGACTTTAAGCCAAATGGTTCCAAGATCCCATCCGATTGGAGCTTGGCGATGCGTTTCTTGTTTATGTGGCCAAGACGATGATGCCATAACAACGATTTATCCAATTCACTATTGGAGGAACCAACATTTAGAGTTAAGTTATTATTATTTCTACCAACACAAATCACACTTTCATACACACCATTACAAGGAGAGGCTTTAAAATAAAAACAACCATGTTTATAAACCAAAATGCAACCATTATTATTATCAAATTGAAATTCAAAACCATCCTTGTACAATGCATGAAAAGAAATAATGTTTCGAGCCATTTATGGCGAGTAGCAACAATCTAATAACTTTATTGAAAAACCACTACTAAGCATGAGCTCAAAATCTCCAATCTTGGTAACAGCGACAGTCATCCTGTTTCCCATGATCAGATTCAGCTCCCCATGCTTCAACATTCTACTTCCCTTTAGTCCCTGGAAATTAGAGCAAATGTGAGTACCACATCCCGTATCAAGGACCCAAGAGTTAGAAATCGAAGTACTATGGAGTTCAATTGTAAAAATACATGAGGTGCCACACCCTTTGACCTTGTTCATTTTCAAGTCCTCCAGATATTTTGGGCAACTTCTCTACCAATGGCCTCTTTCTTGACAGTAAAAGCATATGGCCTCTTTAGGGTCACTTATGGGTGGTATGTCAGAAGAATCAGCTTTTCTCTTAAGGCCTTGGTTGCGAGGAACAACTTTAGCCTTTCCCTTCCCTTTGGGATGAGAAACTTTCTTCTTCTTACAGCCACCTTCCCTAATGGCTAGGACGGGAGCAGTTGAGTGAGCACTTTGGGTCTTACCCATACTTGCTTCAGCAGATCTCAACATGCCATGGAGCTCCATCAAGGTCTTGTCCATATTATTCATATTGAAGTTCACTATGAACTGTTTATATGCCCCACTAAGAGAGTTTAGCACCATGTCAATGGCAAGCTCTCTTGGGAAATCGACACCTAGATTGCCTAACCTGTCAATGTACGCTTTCTTCTTTTGCACATGCGCACATACAGGGGCACCGTCCTGTTGCTTACATTCCATAAGTGATTTTACGACTTGGAACCTTTCTTGCCTCGCCTGCTCCTGAAACATTTCACTAAGCTGCTCATTTAGTTCAAACGCCCCCATGTTCTCGAAACTCTTTTGAAGTTCCGGGGACATGGACGCCAACATGAGACACACGACTTTTGTGGATTCCGCGAATTGCTTATTGTATTCAGGTACTGCTTCAGGGCTTGCATCATCATTAAGTATAGGAAGATCCTCGTCGAGCAAATACTCTTTGTCTTCGTACCTCAAGGCAATTCTCAAGGCACGAATCCAATCCAAGTAATTTGGCTCAGTCAGCTTATCTTTACTTAGGATAGATAGTAACGTAAGGTTGGATGTTGAGTGAGTAGGAGGAGGAGGAGGAGGAATATTTTCAGCCATCTGTAGATATAGTTTTATTTTAGTTAGTTTGAAATTTAACCTTTAAAACAATTATCCAAAATTATTTAACAAGGCTAAGATCCATATTTTACTCTATGATGTGAAAAGGGATGCCGTAATCACATCACAAAGTTATTTAGGTAAACAAATGCTATTTGTTAATTTCATTCACTATGAAACTCCTAGTTCTTTTGAGATTCACCGACTTATGTCAATGGCATGTTAATCTCGACTATGCTTATCTTCTATTTGTGACTGGGATGTCGAGGATCACAAACTAGATGGTGAATCGACCATGCAAGAACACATGGACCCCTCGGCTCAAGTATGCTTGAGAATCACGAGCGCCACATCATTTTCGACTATAGTTTCACATTAACGTGCCGGCAAACCGCACACGCTCCGTTAACAAACTATAAGAATATGTGTGTTCTTCTCATGGGTAGCATAAGCCTTTCACATTTCTTAGTATATCTAAACGGGAATTAGTTTTTATACTTCATAGTTAATACTTTTAACTTGTCACATTGACCTATCAAACCTTTTCGGTAATTCCACTAGTCCACACAAGAGGCGGTGAGTATGGTAACGCAGGGCGTTTTAAAAACCATTAACTCATTCGGCAACCATATTATAGGTAACCTCCTTAAACCCCCTTAGACTGCTTATAGTGAGTACGTCTAGTCTCGGTTTGACTATCAATGTATAATTTAATTATATATATATAATTAAGGTCTAATATATATATATAAATTGAATGAAATTTTAAACAATTTAAAATTATGATTATCTAATTAATTCTAATTAACCATGTGAGGACACATTTAATAATTAATATAATGGTTTCCTTAATTAATTCCAATTAAACATGTGAGGACACATGCTAATAATTAATGTAAATATTTGACATACAATTTATATTCACTATATAAATAATGTTAATGTTTATCTTACAATTTTATTCAACTTAAATATATTTATATAAGATAAGATAATATGTAAGATTATCTATTCAATATTTGCCAAAATTGTTTATTGTTGTGTTTTAGGCAAGTTAGGAAACTAGCCAAAAACAATTAGGGTATAACATTGCATAAAAAAGACTACCCTATACCCTTTAGGGATTTCGATAAAACTTAATCGCTAATAATACAAACATTTTATGCAAGTAAAAAATTAGTTTCCAAAAAATTATGTTTTGAGGTTATGACCATGAAACCCTAACTTAGGGATTAAGCAATCCAATAGCCACAAAAATTTGAAATCGATTTTTTTTACCTCAAACCCAAAATTTCGAAAACCCTAATCCAACATAAACAGTTTTGCAAATCAAATTGAAACACTTTTGAGATAATATCTAAGAACAATGGCTCTGATACCACTGTAAGGTATTGAGTAAACATACAACCACATGATATAGGCAACGGAAGCATGTTTTAATTTTTATCATCAATGGTTATACAAACCATCAACCTATATGAATACATGCGTTCTAGATAATTAACTACAAAAGATTGAATCAAGAACACTTACTTGTTTATTGCGATTGTCGAAAACCACAATGATGAATCAAACCTTTGATCTCGCTTCTTGGATGTCAAGGACCAATAGTATGAATCCCTCTAGTGGCTCACACTTAAGAATGCCAAAATACCAACAACCGGAAGATGCTTAATCACTAAACCCTAAATTAGAGTTTACGATTTTGGGAGAGGGAGAGGGGAGATCGACGGCCCCAAGAGAGATCAAAAAACTCATTAGGGTTTAACCCCTAGCAGTTTATTTATAACCCTCTATTTTATACTTAGCCCCCTTGAACCGATAAGCTTGTTAAAACTATTTTAACCAATCAGTCCATGCACTTTATATAATTAATCTAATTAATTATATTGCAGCTTATCATCAATTGAACTAATTGCTTTAACTCCCTTTTATTCTTCTGATTGTTTATTTTGGGTCTTAAGGGCAACCCAAAAGGACCATGTTATTATTAGAAATATTACCAATAGTTAATGACTCTGGACACTATATCCAACAATTTTAACCCTTATAATTAGCGGTTTGAAGGTTTGGCGGCTCGGCGGGTTGGGTTGTTAGCGGGTTAGGTTGGTCGGGTATCGCGGGTTGACGGTTTTTTGTACACCCCTACCTAAAACGATGTTTGATTTTCTTTTTATAGAGCCTTGTATCTCTTAATAATTGTGTCTATAAACTATTATTGGTTTTTTGTTCTAAATAAAAAATCTGAATAACAAAATTCGTTATTTTAATCCACTATCTTGATATACAAAAAAGGTATAAAATTTACGCTTTACCCAACTCAATGACCAATAAAAAGACTCCTTGTCTTTTTTACATAACTATAAGGGTGCGTTTGGTAGGTGGACAACATGGGACAGGACAGGATGGGACAAGATAAAATAGAACAGAACAGTTGTTCAGCGTTTGGTAGACGGAACTGGACAGAAGATAAAATACAATAAATAAAATTTATAGAATGAATAAAATATAAAATAAAATGTGTATTTGATGTTTAGAAGAGATTAGATTTTATTTTAAGGTTATATTGGTAAAACATAAGTCTGTTCCACATTGTTCCAGCTTGTTCCATAGGGTGGGGGTGGAACAAGCTTGTTTCACTCTGTTCTTGCCTGTTCCACATAAAAGTCTTGCCAAACATGGGACAGTGATCCTTGTTCTGTTTTGAATAGTCCTGTGCAGTGTACCAAACGCACCCTAATAGAGCAAACCGCATCCAAATCCTTCCGCTAAACCACATCCCTTAAGACCATCTCCAACGGGGTCACTAAGGTGGGCGTTTGGTTCGCAGAATCTGACGAAATGATGGAATCTGATGGAATTGGAATGTTGAATTTCATTGACCAGATTCCATTCATTTGTTTGGTTCAATCTTTTTGATGGATGGATTCTTTGAATTCCATCAAATTCCATGGATAAATGAATTGAACATTCCTTCACAATACATTGGATTTTGATGGAATGGAATCTTATATTTTCATAATCCCAAATATACTCTTCAACCCCAAACATAATTTAATTAATTTAATTTAATACTTTTATTTTTATTTAATATAATTTTTTATTTTGTTTAATTTAATTTAATTTATTTATTTAATTTTTTTGAGTTATACTTTATTTATTATTTTTATTTGGGAATTTAATTAAAATACCCAAAGTTTGACTTTGACTTGCCAAAATACTCATTTTCTCTTTGATTTTACCAAAATACCCAAATCTTTCGCGGTGGGCCCCGCGATCGCGGGCTAGGGCCTACGTGTCACCCCCTGTTGGGCCAAAGTGTCCCGCGGAGCCCCCCAACTATGCCCGCGGTGACACTTTTGGTCCCTCCCCGCGGCGGTTGCCTGCGATAGGCCCGCGGTGGGCAAAAAAATTACTTTTTTGGTCCTTTTTTGCACGAATCTTTGCATGCTTTTACTGTTTTTTTCCACAATTATTGTACTTTGAAGACCAATTTGTGGTTCAAATTCACTGGCATGTTTGAGATTTCATCCATAAATATCAGTAAAATGCAATTCATAATTCACACCATTCCATCATTCTTTCTTGCTTTCTTTTACTTGCTTTCTTTCTTGCTTTCTTTCTTCAGTAAACAAATGGCATCGTCATCTAACCCATCGTCTACACCTGAAAGAATGCCACCTAAACTCCAGGAGGCGATAGCAGAAAGGGAAAAGGAGATAGACCAACTGACAGAAGAGTGGAAACAAATTATCGCCAGGAAGAAAGTCCACTTGACAAGGATCGAAGTGGATGAAAAGGAGATCAAAAGGATGAAAGGGGATATAAAAGACAGGGAGGCTCGTATTCGTCGAGAAAAAGAAGAAATTCACCACTGTACGCAAGACTTCGCAATTTTTCAAGCGAAGATAAGCGACAAGCTAAGTTGGATTGATCAAACTAAAGCAATTTTTCAGTAGGTGGTGGTACGGGTGTTGCTTTAGTACTTTGTTGTTTGTGTGTTATTGTTTTTGTTGGGTCACTTAGATTTGAAGATGACCTCAGTCTCTCAATTTCACAGTTCATACTTAGAATAATTTTTAGGTTCAAGCAGTTTAATTGTATAAAAATGTTCGGTGAAGTCGAAGATCAACTGAAGAAACAAAGTAGAAGTATATCTTCAAAGCGGATTGAAGATAGACTTCTCAACCAAAGATTAAACTGCTACTTGAAGACTTCCTAAAGTCTTAGGCCAGTTCACTTGAAGTTTTTGAAGACATGTTGGAAGATGAAATGTTAGGCAACATCTTTGAAGACATGTTACAAGATGAAATGTTAGGCAAGATCTTTGAAGAAGATAACATGTTAGGCAAAATCTTGAAGACATGTTGGCATATCTTCGGCAAGATCTTTGTAGAAGATAACATGTTAGGCAAAATCCTTGAAGACATGTTAGGCATATCTTCGGCAAGATCTTTGAAGAAGATAACATGTTAGGCAAAATCCTTGAAGACATGTTCGGCATATCTTCGGCAAAGAAATTTCAGCAGGTATATTAACTTTATCTGGCAGAATATATTCAGGATATCTTGCATTGATAGAGACATCATCCGAAGATTAGAAAAAGGTTCTTTGGATTTCTTATCTCTTTCAAGAAACTTCAGCTTCAAGAAGCAGGTCAACGCTTGAAGACAAAAGTAAAAAGACAAAATTACTTTTCAGAAGACCTGCTTCCTATCTGCCTTCCATGCTCTCCTTGACGAGTGTCCATTGCATTTAATGCATAAGGTACTATAAAAGGAGATCATCTTCAACATTGCAACTCACCAGTTTTCAGACTCTCAAGCTTTCAACTGCTAGCGCATTTCTCTCTCAAGAAGTTCTAAGTGTTCTAAGTGTTTTACAACTGTTCTTATTCTCTGTGTGACTTTGTGTTAGATTGTTTAAGCAGATTTTATCTGTTTTGTTCCGCAACAATCTTTAAGTTTTCTATGTGTAATTCTTGATTTTAAATCAATAAAGAATTAATTAAGTGAAAAATTTTGTGTATTGTATTCAACCCCCCCTTCTACAATACTTGTTTACCATTGCTAATCCATAGCTAGGACCAACAAGTGGTATCAGAGCGGTCAGCTTAATCTAATAAGCTTGATCTGATCTGCAATGGCTTCATCTTCTTCTTTAAACAATGTTTCTTCTCAAAACTCAAATGCTGGATCATACGAAAATGGCTCCATAGCCAAACCACCAAAGTTTAACCCTAATAACTTCTCTCTGTGGAAAAGTCGTATGATGCTCTTTCTAGAAGGAGTTGACAGCAGATATCCTACTATACTCCATGAAGGACCTATTGTCCCAAGAGTTTGGGATCGTTATAATGCCAAAAATAAAGATGAGGATGGTGATGATTCTTCTTCTGATGAGGAAGAACGAACACCAGCTACTGGGAGATACATTGTAAAGGACCCCAGTAAGTACACTGATGAAGACAAGCGTCTTGTAGCTCTTGACACTAAAGTCAGAGCCATCATTGCCCTCTCTTTGCCTGATGAAGTTTATCACTCTCTTGTAAACTTTTCTACTGCTAAAGAAATGTGGTCTACTCTGTGTGTTCTTTATGAAGGAACTTCTGAAGTGAAAAAGAGCAGAAAAATCACTCTTGTTAGAAAATATGAACTGTTTGCTCATGAAAAAGGAGAATCGCTTTCTGATTACTATAACCGTTTTAACAGTCTGCTTAATGATCTTAAGCTGTTGGGTCGCATTTATGACAATGAGGAAGTCTTATGCAAATTTATGGACTGTCTTCCTGAGTTCTGGGAAAACATCTGCACATGCATTAAAACAACCAAGGATCTTGATCATATGCCTCTCACAGCTCTTTATGGTACTCTCTTTAACTTTGAGCAAACCAAGCTCCAAAGGAAGTCTGTCATTAAAGATATCAAAAGCTCTCCCCTAGCTCTTGTAAGTGACTCTTCCAAAAGATCTGTGTGCATTCCTAGAATTACATATCCTTCTGATTCTGACTATGATAGTCAGGAAGATACCAATGATCATTCGGAGGCATATCTTAGTGATGCTGATGATGAAGGTGAGGAAACCCCCGTTGACCAACTGATAGATGGCATAGCCATGCTGGCAGGTTACTCTAAACCTAGATCCCGTTTCTCCTCTAGTAAATCTAAATTTTCTAGAAAATCTTCTCAAAATTTCCCCAAGCACTCTTCAACTGATAAATCAAATGAGGAATGCTTTAAATGTGGGAAGAAAGGTCACTTTGCCTCTGAGTGCAGAAGCAAGCTTTCTGAAAAATCAAAGAACTCTTCCTCTAGTCGTCCCTTTTCAAAATCTAACAGATCCAGACCCGATTCAAATCACTCCTCTTCTCAAAGATCTGGCCAGCCTGGTTCCTCTGTGAACTCTGACCGTGCTGAAAAGTACAAGGCTAAATACAAAAGAGAAAAGGAGAGAAATGAACTTCTTTCCAAAAAGGGAACGGGTTTGCTGGCTGAGTATCATGACTTGGTAGATGAACCCACATCTGACAGTGATAAGGACATGGCCAATATTTGTTTCATGGAAAAGATTGATGACATCAATGACTGTGAGGAAACTCCTTCCACTCTTGCTCTAGTCTCGACAGGATGCTCTTCCTCATCCACTCAGGTACATCCCTTTCACTCTCTTACTGATGCTGAAAAAGTTGAAGCATTTGACTCTTTAACTGTTGACTTCCATGATGCTAAAGATGCTAAGAAAAAGGCAAATGCTCAGATAAAATCTCTTTCTTCTCAACTTCAAGTCTGTCTTTCTCAACTAAAACATTTTGACAAAATCAAAGCTGAGCTTGAAGATCTGAAAACCATAAACTTTACACTTGCTAAAGATAAAAATAAGTTGTTCAAAAGACTCAAAGAAGAACAAGAAACTGTGAAAAAGTGGACTAATTCTTCTAAGAATTTAGAAAAGATTTTTAAAGACCAAATGAAGTGTGATGACAAATCTGGACTTGGCTTTGGCAAAATGGACATTGACTCTTCCTCAATTGTTCATGCTTCCACTTCCTTTGTGCTTCCTCCATTCTATGAGTCCTCTGAACATCATTCAAGTGATACTCATTCAATGAACTCTGTTGATCTTTCTGAAGCCTTAAAGTTTGGGATGTTCATTAAAGCTAAAGGTGATGCCTCAACTTCTAAAGTTGAAGAAGCCCAAGGTTTTAATGACCTTCCAAAACTTGTTCATGAACTGATGAAATCCCTACACATAGATGAAGCCTCTTCCTCTGAACCTAAGCCTTCAAAGATCCTAAAGAGAGAACCTCAACCTCTTCCAAACAGATTTTCCACTTCTGACAAAGGGAAATCAGTTGCCGAGTTCCATCCCAAAAGAAAAACTCTAAAGAAATATTCTGGTAACTCTTCCAGTTTTCCCATTCCTCGATCCGTGCTTTTGAAAAAGTCAGATTCCAAAGAATCCTGTCATTCACCAACTCTCATCCCTTACAAAGGAATCCTAGGAACCACACCTCTTAGTTCATCATCTTCAGCCAAGATCATAAAAATCAATGCTAAAGGTCAAAACAAGGAAAGTGGTAATAATGTTAAAAAGGTTTTTATCTATAGAAAATGCTATAACTGTGGTGACACTTTTCATATGGCTAAAGATTGTCCTCTTGAGAGAATGGACAGGAACTCATCTAAAGATCTCTCTGTTTCTTCTTCTCACCCAAAAGGACCCATCTCCAAATGGGTACCAAAGAACTAATTTTTCTGTGACTGCAGGTTTATGGACATCAACAGATCTGGTATCTGGATAGTGGATGTTCACATCATATGACTGGAAACAAATCTCTTCTTGTTAACTTCGTGTCGGCTAAAGGTCCATCTGTTATCTTTGGCGATAATTCTCGTAGCAGTACTAAAGGCTACGGAACTCTCTCTAATGGTTCCGTCACCTTTAATAAAGTAGCGTACGTTGAAGGCTTGATGCACAACCTCTTGAGTATAAGCCAGTTGTGTGACTTCGGCTATAAAGTAATCTTTGAACTGTCCATTTGCACGGTGGTTGACAAAGACATGAAAGTTGTACTCTCTGGGTACCGAAAAGAAAATGTCTATGTTATAGACATGGGACAGAGTTCATCTTTTGAAACAAACATCTGTTTTGTCTCTGAAAACTCTGCTAAAATCAGTTGGCTTTGGCACAAGCGTCTCTCTCACCTCAACTTCAAAACCTTGAACTCTCTCTCTTCTAAAGAGCTCGTGTCTGGAATGCCAAAGCTGACCTTTGTGAAAGAAAAGCTGTGTGCTGCTTGTGAGAAGGGAAAGCTCACAAAATCTTCATTCAAGTCCAAGCAATGCTCCTCCATTTCTCAACCTCTTCAGATGCTGCACATGGATCTGTGTGGACCAGTCAGCACTCCAAGCCTTGGTGGAAGAAGGTACATTCTTGTTATTATTGATGAATTTACACGTTACACTTGGGTATTTTTTCTCAGGTACAAAAGTGATACTTCTGAAGAAATCATAAAGTTCGTCAAAAGATCTGAAGTGATGAATGGGCAGCTGGTAAGATCAGTAAGGAGTGACAACGACACTGAATTCAAAAACAGTGTGTTGGATGACTTCTTCAATGAAAAGGGCATATCTCAGAATTTTTCAGCTGTTCGGACTCCACAACAAAATGGTGTGGTAGAGAGAAAGAATAGGACGTTGTGTGAAGCTGCCAGATCCATGTTGAGTGAATCTCACCTTCCGACCTACTTTTGGACTGAAGCAATTAATACTGCATGCTTTACCCAAAATAGGTCCATTATTGTAAAAAGACATAATAAGACTCCCTATGAAGTCTTTTATGGTAGAAAACCAAACATCAGTTTTCTTCATGTCTTTGGGTGTGTCTGCTACATTCTGAATGATAGAGAAAACTTGGGTAAGTTTGATCCTAAAGCAGATGAAGGCATCTTCATGGGTTATTCTCTCACCTCCAAAGCATACAGGGTCTACAACCTTCGGAGAAAATGTATTGATGAATCAATACATGTCAAGTTTGATGACCTCAAGGTATCATCCCTCTCCTCAGATGATGATGAATTAAATAGTTGGATCACCTCTTGCATCGGTGATGTCTCTCCTTCTCCACCTAACCCAACTATTCCCATACCTTCTCCTCAAAATCCTACCTCTCAAGATAATAATCCTTCCTCATCCTCTCATCCTTCTTCAAACCAAGAAGAAAATCCTCTGCCGATCCAAACTTCCCAAAACCAAAATTCTCTTCAAAACACCACTCTCTCTCATCCCTCAAATATCCCTTCTTCATCAAATCCATCCCATACTTCTTCTTTCAATCCTCCTGAAGATCTACCCTCCACCTCTCATCCACAACCTTCCTATCCTCCAGCTTTGCCTCCTGCTATAAAATGGACCAAGGATCATCCAATTGATCAAATAATTGGTGATCAACAGGCTGGTGTCCAAACCAGAAGAGGAGTAGGCAATATCTGTCTCTATGTGAACTTTTTGTCTCTTATAGAGCCAAAGAAGGTTGAAGAAGCTCTAGCTGATCCATGTTGGATCACTGCCATGCAAGAAGAACTTTCTCAGTTTGAGAGAAACAAGGTCTGGAGATTGGTTCCCCGTCCTCCCCGAAAAACAATCATAGGAACCAAGTGGGTCTTCAGAAACAAGATGGATGAAGAAGGCACTGTCATCAGAAATAAAGCCAGGCTGGTTGCTCAAGGGTACAGGAAAGAAGAAGGAATCGACTATGATGAAACCTTTGTTCCAGTTGCCAGACTTGAAGCAATCAGAATCTTCCTTGCTCATGCTGCATACAAGAACTTCAGAGTCTTCCAGATGGATGTCAAGAGTGCCTTCCTGAATGGAGAGCTAGCTGAAGAAGTCTATGTGAAGCAACCTCCTGGATTTGAAGATCCATCTCATCCTGACTATGTGTACAGATTGGATAAGGCTCTCTATGGCCTTAAACAAGCTCCTCGTGCCTGGTATGACACTCTAGCTGACTTTCTTCTGAAGAACAAGTATACTCGGGGTAAGATTGACAACACTCTTTTCATCAAACAAAGCCCAGGTAATCTTATTCTTGTTCAAATCTATGTGGATGACATCATTTTTGGTGCCACCGATGAATCACTGTGTGATGAGTTTGCCTCTCTCATGATGAGTCAATATGAGATGAGCATGATGGGGGAGCTCACATTTTTCTTGGGTCTCCAAGTAAAACAATCTTCTGAAGGTATCTTTATAAACCAAAGCAAATACATTCGTGATCTTTTGAAAAAGTTTAAATTTGATACCTGCTCTCCCATGAAAACTCCTATGGCACCACCTCTAAAACTTGATGCTGATCTTGCTGGTGTGTCTGTTGATGTCACCAAGTTTAGAGGATTGATTGGGTCACTTCTTTATCTTACTGCTAGTAGACCTGATATTATGTTTGCTACTTGCATGTGTGCGCGTTACCAAGCCAATCCTAAGGAATCTCACTTGGCTGCGGTTAAACGCATCTTTCGGTATCTGAAAGGTACCATGAATCTGGGTCTTTGGTATCCCAAAGACTCAGGTTTTGATCTAATGGGTTATTCAGATTCTGACTTTGCAGGATCAAAGGTTGATAGAAAGAGCACTACTGGAAGTTGCCAACTCCTTGGTGGTAAACTTGTCAGTTGGTCTAGCAAGAAGCAGCACTCAGTCTCCACCTCCACGGCTGAAGCTGAATATGTTGCGGCTGGTAGTTGTTGTGCTCAAATACTGTGGATGAAGAATCAACTGAGGGACTACAATCAGATCTATTCTCAAGTCCCAATCCTGTGTGACAACTCCAGTGCAATTGCCATTGCAAACAATCCGGTGCTTCACTCCAGATCCAAGCACATTGATATTCGGTATCACTTCATAAGAGATCACATCTCCAAAGGTGATATTGAACTGCATTTCATTCCCACCGATCTTCAACTGGCGGATCTTTTCACAAAGCCTCTAGAAGAAGCTCGGTTCAAATTTCTCCTAGGAGAACTTGGTATGTTAAATTTAGATATATAGAAAAATAGAGAAAAAAAATAGAAAAATCAAAAAAATAACAAAAAAATAGAAAAAGAATATAGAAAAATCAAAAAAGAAAATAGAAAAAGAAAATAGAAAAATTAAAAAAAATAATAAATTTTTTTTCTGTATATATTTTTATCAGTTCGAATTTTCAAGTACTGATATTTTATCAGTTACAAGAAAAATCACTCATTCATCTCTCACCCTCTTTATTTTTACCATATCTCTCTCACCCAACAAACACAATCTTTTACCCTTCTCAATCCAAGTCACTCTCATCCTAACCACCCATTCTCTTACCCATCAAACTTTACTTTTCATCCACACCCTTTTTTTTATCTCAAGAAACACACCCTATCATCTAACCTACCCTCAACCATTACCCTACAAACACAACCTATTCTCCCTAAAACCTTCCAAACTTAACCTACTTATCCTTTATTCTATATACTTCTAACCACACCTCATCTCACAAAAATCCCACACCAACCCCCTCCCCATTTGCCGAACACCTCCACCGCCGAGGTGCTTGCCCCCCCCCCCCCCCCCCCCCGCCGATACTTCTCTCCCGCACACCCCCCTTCTTTTTTTTTCCCGAATCACCTCTCGGCACTCTCTCATTCCCGAACACCCCCTCTCACTTCTCGACACTCTCTCCTTTCCCGAACACCCCCTTTCTTTTCCCGAACACCCCCCCTTTGCCGCACCCTCTCGCCAAACACCCCCTTCCCGAACACCCTCACCTCTCTCGCCGAACCTCTCCTTCGCCGGACCACTCCCTCGCCGAACACTCCCTTCCCGAACCCCTCTTGCCGGACCCTGCCCTTTGTCGTACCCCCTTTGTCGAGCCCTCCCTAAACCCTTGCCGAACCTTCCCAAAATCACCATTTTTTTAGGGTTTACGGCTGCCGAACACTACACACACCCACATATTTTTTTTGATTCAAATTTTTTTTCACCCTCTCTCTCCTACTTTTCCTACTCCCATAACATCTCTTTTCCCTAAACACTCAACCTCTCCCATCACTCTTCCATTCCTACACCCTATTACCCATAGAATCTTTTCCTTCCTTTTTACCATCTCTTACCCATTATCAATACCCCACTTCCCTCTCATCTCTCCATCATCATTGAACATAAAATGGGTAAATTACTTGATCTTGATCGCAAGTCGGCAAACCCAAAGTTCACCTATGATTTTCTTGCACCTACCATCACAAAGGCAATTCTTCAACGTCCACCAAAGGCAACTGACAATGGTCTTCTTCCAGGTATGATTTCTATCCTTAACTCTCCCAATCTACCATGGGGGGATAATCCGGACACTCCTCCTTCTCAATTGTCCGCAAATCCCTCCAATGTAGTGGACCCTCCTCCCTCTTCCCGAGTGATACCGGCGAGCACTTCAAAAAAATCTAGGGCTTCCGGTACCTCCGCACTCTCTTCCATGACTTTGTCGCCGACCAAACCTTCGGCGGCTTCCCCGGTCATAAAACCTTCTTCAAAGCGGAGGCACTCCAAATCCCCTCCTGAGTCTTCCCTGAAAAGACTTAGGATATCCTTAAGGTCCTAACCACACCGTCCAGCTACCGATTCTCAAAAATCGGGAACTGTTGAAATTGTCCCTACCGGGCCCAGGGAACCTGCTAACCTCTTAGCTAGCTCCTCCGTCTCCTCCCAACAGGTTGCGGTTGAAAATTTGGGGACCCACACTGCTCCTTCTTCTACCAACTTATTGGTGGTTGAAGATGACTTGGGTCTCTCTCCAGCCCAAGGTACTGCTTTCTCACTGCATGACCTATCACCCGATCGTTCTGCGATCGATGTTTCTGCACGACCCCCTACGGGTCCTACATGTTTGCTTGACTTTCTTGTTGAAGATTCTCCAGGTGATCCTCCCTCTCACTCAGCAACCGCCACCGAAGAAGTTAAGTTGTCTTCTTCCAAAGACAACTCAATTGAGCATTCAAGCTCTAATGTTGCTGACTCATCCACCACTCTACCACTTTCTGGGGATCCTACGGACGATCCTATCCTTAACATGCTGGTGGTGTCATCATCTCCTTCATCTTCAAGGTCTTATCCTCCTCCTCGTCCTCCACCTATTGCAGCTTCAACCACCAGATATGTAGCACACCAACTTGACTCCATCCAGGATTCCATCTCAAGCTTACAATCTCAGGTTCAGTCTCTCCTAGCCTCAAATGCCAGTCTCACTCTCTCCATGACTGCCATGAAAGATGCCTCAGATGCTCGTGACCAAGAAGTTCATAGGCTCCAATCTGAACTTCAAAGCCAAAAGGACATCGACTCTCAGCTCCTTAGTTCTCTTACATCTCTTCATCACAAGATGGATGCTCTTCCTGAAGATCAGGCTCGCACACTCACCACCTTTGTTGGATGGGTGAAACGTTATTACCTATCTGCCGCTGAGGGGGAGAAAAGCCCAGACAAATTTACCAACGACCGATCGGGTTCCTCTGTAAGACCTGGTCCTTCTGACCCATCCAAAGCGACACAAGCATATCCATCAGGTCAGGGGGAGCAAATAACTAAACATGCAGGTGCACTAAGTGAGGGGGAGCAATCTGAGTTCTTCAAAAAGTTCGAATGGTGCAAGAAGAAATTAATTGGAAGAACCAGCATCTCAAAGATTGTCAAAGCCAAACTTGCTACCCATAAAGAGTCAAAGGACATCTATGTGATACTCACTCGGGCTGATGACACTGTCACACCGGTAAGATTCCATGAACTTGATGCTTATGGTGTTTCAGAATGGTATGAAATTGAATATTGTCTTCAAGATTCTCACAGTCCAAACCTAGCTGATATAAACATCTATCTCCGAGGACTCTTTGAAAATGTAAGTAAGATAAAGATAGGATTTCAACAAACCATCTTCCAAGATCTTGCTGCCAAAGGTATCATTCCTAACTCAAAGAATCTGAATCTAAAGCCTCCCTCAATCCCCAAGATGTCATCTCCTTTTGTGACCCAAAAACCATACCCAGGCATTTTCTTCAACAATGCCCAAGGTACTCAAGAATTCTTTCGAACAAAAGAGACATCCATTGCTGACTCCAGCTTCCTTGAAGCCATCCTTCTCATCATCCCCGACACATTTGGAAGCACTTTCTTCCAACGTCACATCATTGCTGAACTTCAGGAAAGGAAGAAGTGATCATGTTTTCCTTTTTATATGCTTTTGATATGTACTTGTAAACTTAAGATTACTGCTCTTTCAAGTTTTCAATACAAGTACATTTTTGTTAATAGTTTGTACAGTATACTTTACCATATTTTTTACTTGTAAATGTCGGATACAATAAAAAAAATCCAAAAAGAACAAAAAGAATGGACTATGTGAAAAGAACCCAAAAGAATAAACAAGGGTAAAAAATGAATTGTTCAGTGTTTACTTCTCAGATTCTAAGTATGGATGTCATCCTCAAATAGGGGGAGATTGTTGGGTCACTTAGATTTGAAGATGACCTCAGTCTCTCAATTTCACAGTTCATACTTAGAATAATTTTTAGGTTCAAGCAGTTTAATTGTATAAAAATGTTCGGTGAAGTCGAAGATCAACTGAAGAAACAAAGTAGAAGTATATCTTCAAAGCGGATTGAAGATAGACTTCTCAACCAAAGATTAAGCTGCTATTTGAAGACTTCCTAAAGTCTTAGGCCAGTTCACTTGAAGTTTTTGAAGACATGTTGGAAGATGAAATGTTAGGCAAGATCTTTGAAGAAGATAACATGTTAGGAAAAATCTTGAAGACATGTTGGCATATCTTCGGCAAGATCTTTGAAGAAGATAACATGTTAGGCAAAATCCTTGAAGACATGTTAGGCATATCTTCGGCAAAGAAGTCTTCGGCAAAGAAATTTCAGCAGGTATATTAACTTTATCTGGCAGAATATATTCAGGATATCTTGCATTGATAGAGACATCATCCGAAGATCAGAAAAAGGTTCTTTGGATTTCTTATCTCTTTCAAGAAACTTCAGCTTCAAGAAGCAGGTCAACGCTTGAAGACAAAAGTAAAAAGACAAAATTACTTTTCAGAAGACCTGCTTCCTATCTGCCTTCCATGCTCTCCATGACAAGTGTCCATTGCATTTAATGCATAAGGTACTATAAAAGAAGATCATCTTCAACATTGCAACTCACCAGTTTTCAGACTCTCAAGCTTTCAAGTGCTGGCGCATTTCTCTCTCAAGAAGTTCATTTGTGTTCTAAGTGTTTTACAACTGTTCTTATTCTCTGTGTGACATTGTGTTAGATTGTTTAAGCAGATTTTATCTGTTTTGTTCCGCAACAATCTTTAAGTTTTCTATGTGTAATTCTTGATTTTAAATTAATAAAGAATTAATTAAGTGAAAAATTTTGTGTATTGTATTCAACCCCCCTTCTACAATACTTGTTTACCATTGCTAATCCATAGCTGGGACCAACAGTTTTGTAGTTTTCCAGTTCGACATTGTTGTTTCGTTCCTTTCCTGTTTGTATGTTGTTGTTTAATTTGTCATGAATAAATGTCTTTAATTTGTCTGAAAAGTAGTGTTTAAGTAGTCTGAAATTTGTCTAAATAGTGGTTCATATTAAAAATACAACTCATAGATGTTATACAAGATTATTTCATAACAAACACATACTAATCATTGAATATTTTTTGATTTATTTATTTTATTATCGATGGTCCAAGTGTAAGTATTAAAAATTGGCGGAGGCTTTGTGATGGACAGACATCGATCATTTTGTGCATACTCTGTAAGTGCAAATACTTCAGCTCCAAACACACATGAATCATCATTCGCCAAACACCCATTTTCACAATTCTTAAATGATTCCAGTGATACCAACTTGTCAAAACCCCATTTCATATTCTTCTCGTGAAATCTTGTCTTATTGTCAAAACCCCATTTATATATAACCATTACTATTCTCTCCATTTAGACTAAAACCATTACTATTCTCTCCATTTAAACTACTACCATTATGATCATCATCCCATGTTCTGTTTCAAGTACCTTTCAAGGGAAATCAACGTTCAGATCAACGATATCATATGGTATAGTTTCATGTGGCTCAAGCTCCGATGGGCCCTGCGTGTTACTTACTTGGCTGACTGAACGTCTTCACGGTTGAAGGGGCGGGATTTGGACACTCTCCACGAGTATGTCCTACGCATTGGCACCGAGTACATTTTCGTTGTATCGAACCTTCACCACGTGATGGACGTCGGTTGTTCTTTCTCGGTCTCCCGGCTCTGTTCTTATCATTTAATGGTGGATAGCATGGCGGAAGGGGGTCGGGTGGATACACCCATGCTTCAGGGGGTCCAGCTGGATTTATTACCTCTGCGTATGTTCTCCGATAAGTTTCGGACGTGAAGAAAGTTACAGCCAAGTCGCTGCAATCTCTACGACCCATATGTCTTGCCGCAGCGATGGCATGGCCGCACGGTAACCCAGATTTTTGCCATTGGAAACAGGAACAAACATGGTCGGTCATATGGACAGTCGCGTGAAGATGGTTATCCTGAACCTCGTACCTCCCATACCCGATTTTTCTTACCCTCCATGTCGACGCGTGACGCGCCCTGAAGAGAACTATCTCCTCCGTCGCAGGTGTGAGTCTACTTTGCAGCTCAGTTCCTTTTCGGCGTCGAAGTTGGTACCACTCTTGTTGAAAGCTCCGAAAGTAGTCCATAAGAGTAACAATCGGACATCTACACGCAAAACGGGAGAGTGCATTCACCGACTCTGCACTATTGGAGGTCAGAATGTCATACCGTTGTGCAGGAAAATGGGTCGCGGACCACCTCTCCGGTCCAACATCGTCCATGACTTTGGCTGCTTTGTCTGCACTAACTCGTAGAAGATTCATGTACCGGTTAAACTCCCGATCCGTATATGCTCTGCATGCCGCCCAGTAGACATCCTTGTAGGTGGTAATACGTTTGTCCTGTGTTTTGGCGTTCATCTCCAAATGTCGACAACAATAGGCGTGAGGGGCGTTTGGGTACATGGCAGAGATTGCGGCGCTTATGGAAGGAGCCCTGTCGGACATAAACACCAACCCTTGCGGGTCTCCGATAGCTTGTCTCAACATGGACAGAAACCAAGTCCACTCGTCCCCGGTTTCGGACTTGCCTACTCCGAAAGCTACTGGAACGATGGAGTTATCCCCGTCCATGGCAACCGCCAGGAACATCATACCCAAGTAAGGGCCCTTTAAATGGGCAGCGTCTATTACCAGGACACGACGCAGATTTGCCACAAATGTGTGGATCTGCAAAAACGTAGGTAGTTTCCCTTTGTAAATGTTATAGTTTATAATGTGTAAACATATGACGTGTTAAAATACGTACCGCGGGTCCAAGGGCCACGAAGCACATCTCAAACCGTCCATGTGAATCGGTCCTTAGCTGGGTGACAGTACCTGGATTCTGCAGCTGCAAATTATATAAATATGCTGGGAGTCGTTCATACGACTCCTCGAACGTGCCTCTCACCAATAGCAGTGCCCTGCATCGCGCACGCCAAGCTTGGTGGTAACCAATCGTGACGTCGAACTGCTGGTGTACATCGTCCATGATGTCATTTGGACGCAATGACCTGCTAGCATAAAGAAATTTGCTTTTCAGTATCGCACCCAAAGTCCTTTTCGTGGCTTGTTTGTGGTTGGGATTCAGTTGCGTCCTCGAACAAGTGTGTACGTCGTGCAACTTTCTAATTAGTAATTCCCCTCCTTTCTCTCCCGCGGGAATCGCGTACATCCTCCACTTACAGTTTTCTCTCGCACATTCAACTTCGTATCTGGTTTTGTCGGATCTCGGCGTGTGACTTTCGAAACCCTCTTCCATGAACTTAAGTCCGACCTGACTTGCCAAGTGATCCTTCGAATCAAATATCTGACCTACTTTTAACCTTAAACTGCTATTATAAGGTGTAGGTTCGTAGGTTTGTGTATGGGTATTCTGGTCTGGAAGAATAGGGGGCATATCAAAATAGTCATTTAACTGACTAAATGATTTATTACTAGGGGTATATTCTTCGTGATCATCACTATCGGTATCTGATCTGTCTATATCAGCATTACCCGTTTTGAAAACATAGGTTTCATCATCAGCAACTCCAGCACGTCCTTCTTGTGGTTGTTGTTGTTGCGTCTCCGGAACATAATCAGGAATACATTCGTTAAGACCATATGCATGATCCAAATGAACTGTTGGGCCGTGGGACGGCTGAAATTGAGAATCAGGCTGCTCCATTTGGAGGTCTTCGTCATCAGCGTCGTCATCACCTTCGTCGTCGTCATCGTCTTCGTCGCACACCGAGGATTCGGCATACACAAAAAGTAATGGCGGTCTTTCCGATTTGGCTGCAAAGTGCAGAAAACCAGAGATATCCCCATCGTTGGATAACTCCACAAATGACCCATCATCATTCTTAAACACTAACTTGCAAACAGCAGAAGGGTTGATTCCACATTTTTGCATGGCGTATGCAACAAACTTCTGATAAGTATAGTTTACAGACAATTTTACACCATGCTTAGATTTATAAGCAAAATTCCAATCATTGTTGTCTTGCACCCATTCACCATCGAAACAGAAAAATTGCTTAGCTTTTGCAACAGATGAACTCATTTTTTCAGTAGTATCTCAAAAACAAAATACTGAAGAAAGAAAGCAAGAAAGAAGTATGGAATGGGTGTGAATTATGGATTGCATTTTACGGATATTTAGGGTGCATTTGGTACGCAGATCGGATGGGACGGGACAAAAAAAAATAGTCTCATGTTTGGTATGCCATGGGACAAAAATTAGATGGGACACCATGGGACAAAAACAAGTTTTCATGGGACAAAACTTAAGATTTTTTGTTCCACCAAAATAGGTGGAACAACATGGGACGAAAACATAAGATTACTAAAATACACTTTTTTTCCAACGTAACCTAGATTAAAATTATCTCCTCCAGTCCAGTCCCGTCCCATCCAGTTCAGTCCCGTCCCGTCCCATCCCATCCCATCCAGTCTGCGTACCAAACGCTACCTTATGGATGAAACAACCAACATTGATGAAACAACCAACATAAATTGCAACCACAAATTGGTATTCCAAGTACAATGATTCAACATTGATGAAACAAGCCAGTGAATTTGAACCACAAATTGGTCTTCAAAGTACAATAATTGTGGAAAAAAACAGTTAAAGCATGCAAATATTCGTGCAAAAAGGACCAAAAATGTAATTTTTTGCCCACCGTGGGCCTATCGCGGACAACCGCCGCGGGGAGGGACCAAAAGTGTCACCGCGGGCATAGTTGGGGGGCTCCGCGAGACACTTTGGCCCAACAGGGGGTGACACGTAGGCCCTAGCCCGCGATCGCGGGCCCACCGCGGAAGATTTGGGTATTTTGGTAAAATCAAAGAGAAAATGGGTATTTTGATAAGTCAAAGTCAAACTTTGGGTATTTTAATTAAATTCCCTTTTTATTTTTTAAAATATTTAATATTTTATTTATTTATTTTAATTTTGTTTATTCATTTTATTTATTATTCATTTTAATTTATTTATTTTTCAAAGTATTTTTAGTTTTATAAAAATTAAAATTTTCAAAAAAAGGCATTTTGGTCATTTATCAATATTTCATTCCAATTCCGAAGCTACATTCTTTGAACCAAACAGATATATTGCAATTGCTTAATAGATTCCATTCCAATGTCTGCCAACCAATCAGGTGGTAACCTGACAACATTCCATTCCAATTCCTTCAAAGTCAAATTCGTTTGACAGATTCCATTTCATCCAAAAACATTCTGCGAACCAAACGCCACCTAAATCTTACACTAAACACTAAATTTGGTGTAAATGACACTATTCACATCTCCAATGGGGTCTCTACTTTCCACACTAAATTTAATGTAATGAATACTATTACACTATATTTGGTGTGACACTATTCATTTACACTACTTTTTACATCACTTTTAAAAAATAGTGTTACCCATTGAAGAAGATTTACTATTAACACTACTTTTGAAATTTCGTGTAAAATATAGTGTGACCCATTGGAGATGCCTTAAAAACATTGACAATTCCACTTGATAAGACCGAGATAAGACGAGACTATGAAAATGTTTTTTGTCCCACCAAAAGAGGTGGAACAAATAACTAAGGAACATAGAAACAAGATCAGTAAATTATTAAACTATACATTTCAAATTAAAACCTTTGACAATTCTTTTATTTGTCGTACCTCTCGTCAGTCGAGTTTCGAGTTTTGCCCTAGTATCAAACAAACCTTTTTTAGAGTCTGTGATGCAATTCTAGGGGTGCGTTTGGTACGCAGACTGGATGGGACGGGACAAAAAAAAATAGTCCCATGTTTGGTATGTCATGGGACAAAAACCAGATGGGACAACATGGGACAAAAACAAATTTTCATGGGACAAAACTTAAGATTTTTTGTTCCACCAAAATAGGTGGAACAACATGGGACTAAAACATAAGATTACTAAAATACCCTTTTTTCCAACGTAGCCTAGATTAAAATTATCTCCTCCAGTCCAGTCCTGTTCCGTCCCATCCAGTCCTGTCCAGTTCCGTCCCGTCCCGTCCCGTCCAATCCAGTCTGCGTACCAAACGCTGCCTAGGGGGCAGGATGTGATGATGGATGGTGGGATGGGAGTACAAAAACATTTATGCACTAATCTTCACATCCAACCAAACCAAATTTTTGGTAATATACTCTCTACTACAAGGTCATAAACCCTCTTACAGGCCATGTTATTTACTTATTTTTGAAATAATTATTAATTTATTGATGTTAAAAACAAAACCTCCTAATCCAAAAAAGCCCAAACTAAGTCTCAATGTTAATGTTGTTGTATTGTACTAAAACACAAGCAAGCATTCAGGGGAGTTCTTTTTACCTCCCAAGTTAAAAAAAACATCTTTCTTTCTTTCTTACTTGTGCACGGTGTACATCCCGCCTCTCTTTATCAACTTCCATAGCGCTGCTTTCGCTTCCTCCACTGTTTTAATCCCGTCCCATTCTTCAAATACCAACCTCTGAATGTTAAACTGCAAAGACGCCGAGAGGTTTATGCCATAAAACAGATAAAGATCGTGTGAGAAGTTGAGGTTAACGTGAGAAGCGTGAGAAGTAGATCTGAACCGTTGATCACTTTTAATCAAATGTCCTCCCATGAATTGCGCCTTAAAAAAGAATTGATCAGGTGCATCTCGATGCATCTTATCTTGGTGCATTTCATCCTAATGCGCGTCCATTTCTCATCCAACGGCTGATAACCACTTCTCACGTGAACCTCAACTTCTCACCGGAACCCAACCCTCAAATCCATTGTCTGGTTTCTTATAAGTTTCGTACCTGTGCACCTTGACGCACACGAAGATCAGTCCCCTTGCTGTCTATTGATATCAGAGAAACATCGTCCACCTCACTTTCGGAAGACAGTAGCTCTTTTAGAGGTTTGGAAAATATCGCGTTCAATTCCTGCACCATGAAATTTAAATAATATCGTTGGATAAAATGGCGATGATTACACCAATAAAACTGGCAACAATTCAAACACTCACCTTCAGGTTCTGCTCGCCACCATTAACAGCAATCTCATCAGGTTGAAGAGACTCGTATTCCTTGACATTAACCCAAGCAACAGTGCCAAAACCTCCAATAAAATATATATCGCTGCTTCAAAGAAATATACGAATGTTAATTCCTTGCTTTTGATAATCTCTCAACAAGCATAATCATAGATGAATTGCAATAATAGACTAAAATACCCTCCATCGCCATTACAAGGGGTCAAACTTTTTGTCCTTAATTCAACATCATTGAAATCAGCCATAATATATACTGTTTAAATTAACAAAACGGTTGATAACATAAGCAGGTCAAAGTTTTCGCAGGACATGGAACTAACTACTAGACAACTAATTACAAAAAATACTAGACTAAAATACCCTCCTTCATTTGTCTTAACCGTATTAGTATGTTCTGGTTTATTGCTAAAAACTTTTGGGGAGTTTTATTGCTGGAAAAACCGGTGTAATTTGGGTTTACAGATCAAGAATGATACTTACTCTTTTAATCACTGTTTCTTTCGTGGACTGTGTTAGTCTTTGGAGACAAAAGAGATAATCCTCTATCTTAAGAGGGTTTTCCGATGTTAAAATTGTGGCTTCAATCTCTTTTGTGTTGTTGGTTTCAACTGATTCCTTGTAATTAGATCCATATGCATACGTAGGGTTGGGTTCCGGTGAGAAGTGCCAAATTTGGTGAGATGCGCGAGAAGTGGTTATCAACCGTTGGATGAGAAATGGACGAAAATTAGGATGGGATGCACCAACATAAGATGCACCGGATCAATTCCCTTTTAAGCCGTAATTCATGGGAGGGTATTTGATTAAAAGTGATCAACGAAAAATACTTCTCACACTTCTCACCAAAAATGGCACTTCTCACATGATCCCATGCCTGCATACGTGTATATATATATATATACACACACACACACATACGTAATTGTGCAAGGCAGACGTTGGAGTTTCAGAAATGGTAGTCCATCCTTTGAAATAAATAAACCTAAAAGCAAATCACTGTGATAAGCGTATACATAAAAAGAAACAAACCTTATATTCTGCATCCTAAAGTAATAGAAGTTTCCCCACTGCTGTGAAGGTCCCTGATTGTGTTTTGCTATATACTGCTTATGTGCCCATTCCTGCAACACAAAACCAACAATGCCACCAACACTATTGAATACTTACCACATGTATATAATTGATAACAACAAACCATATCCCCAGCCACACCCTTAGGATCAATAATAGTAATTCAGAAACAAAGTTTTATATGTTTGACGATGAACCACCTGTTGATCTTCTGGAAGAGGATAAACATCACCAAAAATTGTAACCCTAGCATTCGATAAGCCACTCCATCCAGGTATCTGAAAAGAGAACCACCAGTAAGAGGTATATTTGCAGAAGGCACCATCTTACAGTTTATTCACGTGTGCAACAAAATATACTAACCTGAACGACTAATGTACACCTTGGATCAGCTAATAGATTTCTTGTGTGTATACCCAAGTGAGAGAAAGAAAATATTGGATCTGGAAGTCAAATATGAAAAAGAGATGTCAGAATTAGAGTTTGGAACATTTCAACTTAATCAATTTCAAAAGAGGAACTGTGATGCTACCACAGTTGGGTTTTTCTTCGTCTTTCAAAACTGATTGTGTAGAAAGATATAAACAATTCATAGTGGAAAAAGGTCTAATAGAAAGTGATGAACAGTAATCATCTAATCATGGTCAATGAATCAGAAACTTACGTCCCATTGCATCTGGAGCAAAATCTACCAGTGAACCAAATGGGTATCCTTTGCTTCTTTGGTGCATCCGGGACATTGAGGTAGACAGGTGAGCAAACCTAGCCTTAAGTTAGATAGCGAAAAAAATTATAACTTTCTAATGCAGGGACTGAATTTAAAGCATGATGATAATTAATAAGTCAAAAAAACCAATGTTTATGAATATTTGTTTACCTGTTCCATCAGATTGCGGACTGCCAAGGCTGGTTTAGGTAAGTCATGAACAGAAGTTGCACTTTGCACTCCCCCAGATATTGGGGTTCTGAAAAGGCCAGCCTTAGTGCCTCCTCCAGTTCCAACTCCATGTGTGTCCGAAGAAGATGTCATAACATCTGATTTCTTAACCGAGCCCTTCATAATATGAAAGATTTCATCAAAACATTTATGTCTCCATTCATAAGTTACATCAAATTTGACCCTTAGCCCAAGTATCATATTTGGTTATTTACTAAAATCGCCTTGTGCAAAGTGTGAGAAGATAAATGATAAAGCTTGATAAAAAAAATGGGAAAATAGAAAAATAATAGCTTGAAAAAAAGAAAGGGCGATAATAAATAGCTTAATTCATACGACTGAAAAGGACATGAGTCTCTTTCAATGAACTAGGCCATCAACTATCACTTCTTAAAACGAATACCTAACCAAAAACACGCTAACTGAAGGACGGATGAAATTGAAATCATAAGAAGTTTAAAATAGTTTTCTGCCAACCTAATAGAAAGAAGCTCGAACAGATCGGTGGTGTAAGGAGTAGAATTTAAGTTTTAAACTTATGTTGCGTCGAGATTCTTCACAACAACGGTTTATTACTTCGCGACCGATGTTTCGATCCCTAAATATAGTTATTTTAAAGTTAATTACTCGTAATTATGATCTTCCAAACTCAAACTACTTTAATGCTTAGTAATTGTGATCTTCAGAAGTCAAATTACACATTCATAGTAGTTGAAACCTCTATCAATCGAACCCTAACACCAGTAATGTAAGTAAACCAAGTTTTAATAAAACGATGCATGACATACGAAAATCAGTGGAAGCTTTTAACAGATACCAAATTGACACATCTAAATATCAAAACCAGAGGATGCAAGTATAATTTGTACCGAAGAAGTAGAAGAAGACGAAGGTTGTTGAGGAGCACAATCAAACACATTGTGAAGATGTAGCTGTTGATCATCTTCGGCGTCGCCTGAAACTTCACGGGCAACAGCGGCGAGAAGCGTGGTTTTAGCAACAGATAAGTTAATTCTGAGAGAAGGAGGAGGCTTAGGGGATGATTCTTGAAAAGCAGGAAGGAATAAAGAGGTTGAAGAAAGAGCTTCCATGGAAGTGGTGAACAGGGGGTTTTCAGAGAATGGTGGATGAAAGAAATTTGAAAAAGAAAAAGGTTTGGGGAGGGGTTATAAACAATGATGTGTCCTGGGCTTTGGTCCTCAGGCCCAAAAGCCCAAAACATGGTTTCACACAAAAATAATAATTATTATTTATTTATTTTAAATTATTGTTGATTTAAAAAAAAATGTATTAAACGGAATTAAGAATGATATATATATAACTATAATCAAACAAGAACCATAAATATGTTACAAACGCGTGATAACCAATATAAAAATATGTTTTTACATGATTTTTTCTCATCAAAATCTATGATTTAAGAGGGCGTTTGGTTGGAGGTATTGAGGGGTAAGGAATATGAATGATAATGAAAATTGTTGTTTGGTTTGATATAATATAATGGAATCATTACCCTAAAATTGGGGGGAATGAAAATCTTATTCCCGCTCAGTCATCTTTTTCTCATGCGTCCCTTCATTTCTCGACGTTGAATGAATTTTTTTTTTTTTTTCATGTAGGACGTCACATATTTGTATTAAAAATATTATATTTTTTTTATTAATTATATTGGTTAACCAAACAGCATCAATGGAATGCTGATTCCTATTCTCCTCAATTCTCATTTTCATTTTCATTCACATTCCTTAAAATGAACCAAACGCACCCTAAGATATTGTTTCGCATATGTTCGTGTTCACCTTGTAAAAATATTACATGTGGATTTTTTTTCTTTGATTCACCTACTGAAATAAAAAAATACACGTAAAAATATGCACATGGTGAAACAAATTCAAGTGAAACTATCATATTATGAAACAAATACATGTGAAACAACATATCTTAAATTCTAGCATTTTCTAAAAAATATTATGTAAAATAATATTTTTATATCAATACTTATGGATTTATAGCCTATTTATGGTTCTTATTTGATTTAAAGGTAATTTATGGGATAGGATTATATGAATACGGCATGAAATTGAAGACAATTATTTTATAGGTTTTACATGTCTTTATCAGATAATATAATCTTTTCTTGAAAATTAGAATATATGTTGGTATTTATTCCAAAGATAAAGCATATTTTATGTTTGCATAGTTTGATGTGATAATTATTCTTTAAGAAAACAAGTATAATATTACCTTTTTACGGTGCATTAACATATTTTATATTTGTAAATCAATATATCAATATATATATATATATATATATATATTAAAGGATAAACCATCAAAAATGACTTAGGTCATCCGTAGCGCAACCCTCAAGCGCCACATCAGCTTTTCTCCTAACCCTCTCATCAAACCCTCAAGCCTTAAAGTGGCGTAGCGCGAGCCCTCAAGCCCTCTTGTCACCTCATTTTTTTTAATTCTTTTATTTATACATTTAATTATTTAACAAAATAAAAATATTTATATATTTTTAATAAATAAAAATAAGATAAATAATAAAAATAAAAATCCATATCATTCATATCATTCATTAAAAATTACAAAATACAAAACACTAAAAATTATGATATTTTCTAATTTTCTCTTTTCTCGCTAAAGTAGCCCTCAAAACGTCTCCTGAAAGGTGATCATGCGGGGATATATAGAACTCGAAGTCTTGTTGATATCGGTTTTCTCGTTCGAGTTCCAACTGTTCTCGTTTAACCTCCAACTGTTGTTGTTCGAGTTCGAGTTTTTTCATTTTGTGCTCCATTGTATTATCAATCTTCTCGTTGAACGTCGTCAACAACTAAGTAACACTTTCGTTCGTATTCGACCCGCTCGTATTACTCGTTGATGTTTTTTTGCCTTGTTTCTCCCGATGGGTCGTTGAAGTTGCTCGATGAAGTTGTAAATTCAAGTATAATAATAATAATAACAATAATAATAATAATAATAACAATAAAAATATATGTAAATTCAAGTATAAAAATATTACCACCGGTTTGTGCGTTACCGACAACGGGGTACTCCGAAACGTCAACCCACGCCGACACTAACGCGAGTTCCTCGTCTTTACTCCACATTTGTTTGGCGGCTCTATTTTCATATTGTTTGTTTTTTCCTTTTCTCGTTGGTGTCGGGTTTGATGGTTCCGGGATAGATTGCGGGCTATAATGTTGGGTTTCCGGAACAATGTCGTCGTCGAGATTGATTGCGGGTGAAGGAAGATTGTAGTTGGCCGGAGTAAAACCTTGTTCAATCAAACCGGGAGGTGTAAATTGGTAAGGAAATTGTTGCGAAAATTGTTGGTGAAATTGTTGGGGAAATTGTTGCGGAAATTGTTGCGAAAATTGTGGCGGATATTGTTGCGAAAATTGCGAATGATAACCTTGTTGTGTAAACGCTTGGAAACCAAGCTCCGGGTCTTCTTGCGGTTGTGGTGTATCCGGTTGGTTACGACGGGATGTAGGTGTTTTGTTTGGATTCATGATGAAATTTGAGAGAGTTTGAGAGAATTTGAGAGATTTTGGTGTGAAAAAATATAGAGAATGGAAGAGAATGAGAGAATGAGAGAATGAGATAGTTGTTTTGGTGTGAAAAATAAAATGGGTTTTAGGATTATATATATATAGTGTGATTAAATTGAAAAAAAATTAAAATAGTCGTTGCCAACGTCTTTATTTTCAAATTATAAAAAAAAACATCGGGTTTTGGAACCCGGGGCTGAACCCGAGCCCCCCCCCCCCCCCCCTAGCGCAACCCGCTCCGAGCCCGAGCCCGCGTACGGTACGGATGGCCTTAGTATCATGAGAGTTGAGTATTGAGGTATTGGTGAATTGTGTGGCTGAATTTGAGATGTCCTACATTTGTGAGAGGTTAAAAGGTTGGAGTAGAGTGGTGTGTATAAAAAGAAATGATAGTGTTAGAATTGTTGAGGGATTCGATTGATAGTTAGATGAGAGACTTGAGATGGCTGAATCGGCCGGTTTTCATATATTGGGAGAGAAATACAAAAGAGAGATTAACCTAATAATAAACCCTAAGGGGGCGTTTGGTTCGCTGGAAATTGATGGAATCTGGTGGAATTGGAATGTGACATTCCATTAACCAGATTCCATTCCAACGTTTGGTTCAATCTTTTGGGCAAATGGAATCCCTACAATTCCATTGAATTCCATTATGTTGGTGCAAGTGTACCACATCTCTATATATTTATATATATTTATTTTGATGATTACAAACACACCGTATTATTGTTTATCTAACAATCCAATCCAAGTGTACAGTTTATTTTATAAAAAATAAAATATTCCATACTACATATTATCACTACATATTTATTTTATAAAACCTTTTTTATAAAATATCCAAGTGATAAATATTATACAAGAGTGATTACCATTGTGAGTTATACTCCTCTTGTAAGTGTTTGAATAACGGGTGTGTGATCCTGTATATCTCAATAAGCTGAAGCTTGAGAGCCTATTGCTTTCCTTTGTATTTGGTTTGTATTCTACCGTAAAGAATACGTTTATTGGATCGTGTCGGGAAGTGTCTCGGCTAGTGATTTACCAAGTTGTGGTAAATCACTAAATCTCCGTGTCAAGTATCTCTATCCCTTATCTCTTTATATTTCCGCTGTGCATTTAATTATATCTGTTTATATAATTATTGTATATTCATTGCATTTATACTCTGCTTTATTTACTATATTTATACTATCCTGTATTTATACGTATCTGTTGTGTTTTCATATACTCTGTTGTATTTACATTATTAAGATATTTTTTATAAAAGAATTTTTGAAAGTAAATTATTTAAATACAACCTTACCCCCCCTTAGGTTGTCTAACAATTGGTATCAGAGCGGGGCTTTCAAAAATTATCTGTTTAAATTTTTAAAGTTATATCTTTTATTTAATGGCTCAACAAAATGCTTGGTTTTCTAAATCTCTTCTTATTGATTTCGAAAATTTTGATCTTTGGGCAAATTCTTTTGAACGTTATGTTCGTGGGATAAATCAAAATATTTGGGATATTATTATTAAAGGAGATTTCAAACCCACAAAATTTCAAAACAACAAAGTTGTTGAAAAACCTAGCTCGGAATGGTCCGACGAAGATAAGGATAATTGTTGTTTAAATTATGAAGCCAAAAATTTTCTCTTTTCGGTTCTTACTAACGATGATATTGAGCGTGTTTATCTCTTTGAAACTGCTCGTGATATTTGGGAGAACTTGAACATCACCTATGGTGAAAACTCAAAAGAAAAGAGAGACAAAACCCGAGATCAAAGAAATGAAGAAACTTGTCTCATCGTCGACTGCGAGAAAGAGGTATGTACTTCATACTCAAGTTATTCTAGTTGTAGTGATAACGATGATGATATTGATATGTTAAATGTCTCTTTTCAAAAATTGATTGTTCTCGTAAATAGTTATAAAAATGAGAATGCTAAATTAAAAGAAGAATTATTATTATGTCAAAATGAGTTGAATAATTGTAAACAAACCATTGCATGTGATAATAAAATCAAAAATGAGTTAAATGATAAAGTTATCACTTTAGAAAAGAAAGCATGCGAAAATATTGTTTGCAAATCATGTGATGTTTTAAATGAGAAACTTGCATGTTTAGATAAAAGAATAGAAGAAAATGACATATGTGCAAAATGTGATATTCTCATAAATGATAATGCTTGTTTAAAAGCTAAATGCGATTTATATGAAAAAGATAATATGTTAGCTAAAGCATTTCAAAATAGCAATGATAAAGTGTTAAAAATGCTAAATATGTCTAATCGCATAAATTGTAGAAAAGGTATAGGTTCAAATACATGTGTTGAAAAATGTAATTGCATGCCTATTAAAAGATGTTATGAACCACCTAAGTTTAATACACGAAAGCCGTATATGCAAAAACCTCCGTATGTACCTAAAATGCATAATGTAAATTATAATACGAGGAAACCGTATGCTCGTATGTATAATAGTAATTTTTCTAGACCTAATGCGAATATAAATGCTTCATTTTATGTGTATGATAAATACAATCGCAAAATTAGAATGGTTAGAAAATGGATTCCGAAAGGAATGTTTAATGTTGACAATCCCGGTGGGATGCGTTTGTGGTTTTAAACAAATTTTGTGGATTGTATGTTGTCATGTTTTATTTTATGTCGACAACATATTTTAATTTTTTTTTGCAGTTTATGTTTTATACTAACTGTTAAAAGGACCCATAAGAAAAGGGTACCACAAAAAAATTTCTTTGCCTTTTGTACGTGTTTCCTGGCGAGGATATAATACGTGTTTCCTGGCGAGGATATAATACGTGTTTCCTGACGAGGATATAATACGTGGTTCCTGGCGAGGATATAATACGTGTTTCCTGACGAGGATATAATACGTGTTCCCTGACGAGGACATAATACGTGGTATTTTTTTGCTCACATAAAATTAACCGAAAAATCGAAGCCTTAAGATCCTTTTTTTTGGTGCAAGTGTTTCTTTTTGGTTATTTTGTTTTATGTCTATTATATGCTTTTTTATGCATATTTTATTGTCCCTCAATTTTTATAATTTGTTATTAATTTGAGGGGGAGCTTTTTATCTTTTAACCATGAGATTATGCTCTCTCAAATATATGCATATTTTGAGGGGGAGCATCTCTCGAGGGGAAGCATACCGTCTTTCTTGACCCTTTTTGTTTCGACAAACGGGGGAGAGAAACCGCATATGCTCATGCTTAGCGGTTGTGTTTGTCATCATCAAAAAGTGGGAGATTGTTGGTGCAAGTGTACCACATCTCTATATATTTATATATATTTATTTTGATGATTACAAACACACCGTATTATTGTTTATCTAACAATCCAATCCAAGTGTACAGTTCTTGAAGAACACGAAGATTTTATCTGAAGAGTTCAAGACGGAAGATTTACGTTGTCATTAGTGTTTATAATTTATAATGATAAACACCCTAAAATAATATACCACTTGGATATTTCTAAAAACCATAAATGATTTTAAATAAATAAGGTTTTTGAGAAACTGTCCTTTTCTGACGCAGGTATACCGCGAGGTTCAGCAGGTATACCGCGGCGGCTTACTGTAGATCTCTGATTGATTGGTCGTACTTTTGTCTGGGCGGTATACCGCGGTGTTTAGCAGGTATACCGCGGGTACAGTTGGGCGGTATACCGCGATGTTTAGCCGGTATACCGCGGGTACAAGTTTACGTTTGTTTTGCAGGGTTGACTTTCTCTTCTGCAAAAGTACTTTTATTACTGCACGGTATACCGCGTGCTTTTGGCGGTATACCGCGGATGCATTGTTTCCGTTGGAAGAGTTGCTATATAATGCATGCGATGGTGGAGAAGAAAAAAAATAACAGATCAACAACACACTGCCATCTATCCATCTGATCTCTCCCAACTAATATTCCATACTACATATTATCACTACATATTTATTTTATAAAACGTTTTTATAAAATATCCAAGTGATAAATATTATACAAGAGTGATTACCATTGTGAGTTATACTCCTCTTGTAAGTGTTTGAATAACGGGTGTGTGATCCTGTATATCTCAATAAGCTGAAGCTTGAGAGCCTATTGCTTTCCTTTGTATTTGGTTTGTATTCTACCGTAAAGAATACGTTTATTGGATCGTGTCGGGAAGTGTCTCGGCTAGTGATTTACCAAGTTGTGGTAAATCACTAAATCTCCGTGTCAAGTATCTCTATCCCTTATCTCTTTATATTTCCGCTGTGCATTTAATTATATCTGTTTATATAATTATTGTATATTCATTGCATTTATACTCTGCTTTATTTACTATATTTATACTATCCTGTATTTATACGTATCTGTTGTGTTTTCATATACTCTGTTGTATTTACATTATTAAGATATTTTTTATAAAAGAATTTTTGAAAGTAAATTATTTAAATACAACCTTACCCCCCCTTAGGTTGTCTAACACATTATTTAGCCATTTAACATTCCACACCTTAAACCATGGATTTTAATGGAATGGAATTGCTTTTTTTCATAATACCAAAACTACCCTTGCCCTAGTTTTAATTCTTTCATCCGATAAACACGATTCTCACTTCTCGTTTCTTCTCCATTCGCACATAGCTCTCCATCGCCTCTGCAGTTTCATCGCCATCGCAGACCTCTCACTTCTCAATCGGTTTCAAATCGCAATTGACATCTACATCGCCATCTGGTAAGTTAGCTTCTTCTCCATTGTGATTATTTTGACTTCGATTTTCTGCTACAACAACGATAAGGTGAAGGAGAATGTGGATTTGACTTCGATTTTGGCTTCGATTTTCTGCTAGGGTTTCTAGATCCTTCTATCAGTATTAACCGTTTGAATAATTTGCAAATGTGGATTTGAAATGACGAAGTCTAGGGTTTATATTAAGCAATGTGAAATGAAATCCATAAATCACACACTTATTTTATTTATTATCGAGAATGAAATTGCATTTGTGTTAAAAGAGATGCTTACATAATCTTGACCATACATATCTGCAAAGTGATAAAGTAGGGGACCCAAGTTTATCCAGAAAAGGCTCATCATCAGTGTCCACTTAGGGGCTGTTTGAAAGTAGCAAGAGAGTTTATAAGAGAGTTTATATTAGGGGCTGTTTACTATTCAGAATATATCATCCCAAGTTCTGCTCATTGTGATTATGTTTAATAACTGATATGGTCCACATGATTATTTCAAATAATACTGCTGCTTGTTTAGCGAAGTTAGTTGCCATTAACTTCGGCACAAAGTGGCTTAAACCAAACAGATGTGGAAACTGGAAACTGGAAATTCCTACCAAACAGTATATGGCAGTATTTTCTAGAGTAGTGACTCATAGTGATAACTATAAAGAGGATGATTCTATCTTCAACCCACACTCGTAGTGCCACATGGATATGTTTAGGCATCCATTGAGGAATATATACTTTTAGCCAATTTTAGTTATTGATACTACACATAGGGACTGTTTACTTGTTTTAACATTAAGCCATGTATAGGTTTAAGTAGTCTGTTTTGATAAATCTGTCTGTCTGAGGGACGTGAGACCAATGGGTTTGAGGGAGGCAAAGAGAGAGGATTGGATTATCTCTGGGCATTTCTGGTATTAATTTGTCTGGGTGGCTTAATGGGGACAAGTGAGGGGTCCTGGCTTATTCCATATAGCCATTTTAGCTTAATGGCTTAACGATTAAGCCGTAAAGAAACACTTATGTATGGCTGAGTGAATAAGCCGCTCACGCCATTAAGCTTATTAAGCTATAAGTAAACAGCCCCATAGTCACATTTTAATGTTGAAATTTCCACCGAATAAGCCGCTCAGGCCATTAAGCTTATTAAGCTATAAGTAAATACATCTAGCAGTTTGCAAATTAGAATTCTATTTAAAAGAACTTGTGGTACTTAGTTAACTTGTGTGCAGCTTGCATAAAGTCTCATGCAGCCAATCTTGAGCTGATGTTTACCGGTTTTATCCTCTCTTGTGTAGTAGCTTTCAAACTCAAGTTTCTCTAAAAGACCAGCTAGATCAACAATAAGAAAAATAACCTGAGAAAATCGTGCAATACTGAAATCCTTTCGGATGTAGTAGTAGGAGAAGTTTCCAAAACCAGTCATCCAGACATAGGCAGCAATACTGAAATCCTTTTGGTTTTTCATTACAGTTTGCTGTTTAGTAGCCAAAAATAGAAGGGATAGACCACGTATTCATTATTCGTTGTCAAGTATGCATCGATCTGCAATTTTGCATAGGTATGCATATGATAGTGACACCATGTGCATATCACAACTTAGGATGGATAGAAGGTGTTTCAAAAAATTATGGGATATGCTTGAAAGATTAGGAGGATTACGAGCAACTAGAAATATGGACATCGATGAACAAGTAGCCATCTTCCTTCACATGGTTGCTCATAATGTTAAGAATAGGGTTGTCACATGTCGTTTTCATCGTTCGGGGGAAACGATTAGTAGACTTTTTACTCGAGTTTGCAATGCAGTTAATAGATTGCATTCACATTTACTTAAGAAACCCGAACCTGTTCTTGAGGACTCTACTGATCGAAGATGGAAATGGTTCAAGGTACATTTAAGCAATTTTCTCGTTATATGCACATGTGCATCTAAGCACTTTTCTGGTTATATGTGTAATGATTGTTTTTGTTTTTTTGGTTTTAGAATTGTATAGGTGCTTTAGATGGAACATACATAAAGTGCCTAGTGTCACTCGAAGACAAACCTAGATACAGAACACGAAAGAACGATATTGCCACAAACGTGTTAGGGGTGTGTTCACAATATATGCAATTTATCTACGTGTTAGCAGGATGGGAGGGGTCAGCGGCTGATAGTAGAGTCCTCCGTGATGCTCTTCTTAGGCCTCATGGATTGAAGGTTCCAAGGCCGTATTATTATTTGGTAGATGGTGGGTATACAAACGGAGAGGGTTTTCTTGCCCCTTATAGAGGTCAAATGTATCACTTAAATGAGTGGTGTGATGGACACCAACCAACTACACCAAAAGAATTTTTCAACATGAAACATTCTTCTCAAGAAATGTTATTGAAAACATACCTTGCCCGAATGAAAGTTAAGGCCATAATGGCATGTTGTCTTCTTCATAATTTTATAAGACAAGAAATGTCAATTGATCCGTTTGAAAACATACCTTGCCCGAATGAAACCGAAGGTGTTGCACATCAAGATGAAAATAATATCACTTCCATAGATACTTCTACCGAGTGGACTGAATTTAGAAACAATTTGGCCCAAAGCATGTTTGATGAATGGCAAGCTTCTATTTGATCTTTATGTATTGTAGTACAATTTGATTTTTATGTATTGTAGTACAATTTGATTTTTATGTATTGTAGTACAATTTGATTTTTATGTATTGTAGTACAATTTTATCTTTATGTATTGTAGTACAATTTGGTTTTTAATTGTGCAATTTGATCGCTATTAATTTTATTAGTTCAATTTGATCTTTGTGTATTGTACTTCTGTTTGATCTTTAATATTAGGTATGGCTGATAAAACAAATGGTCGTAAGTACCGAAATTGGACGCAAGACGAGGACGCCAAACTTGTGGAGGCATTAGTGAACTTGGTCAATGTTGGAGGATATAAAGCTGATAATGGCTTTAAAAACGGGTACTTGTTGGTTCTGGAAGAAGCTTTGAAAGTCTCCCTTCCCGATTCTAATATATTAGGTAAACCACACATCGAGTCCAGGTACAAAACCATGAAAAAAAGCTTGGCAAACAGTACATGATATGCTACATGGTTCAAATACAAGTGGTTTTGGGTATGATAGTGTGAAGATGTGTGTGACTGCGGACGATTCAGTTTGGGATTCTTACTTAGCGGTACATATAAGCACTTTTCTGGTTATATGTAAGGAATTTATGGTTGTATGCACATGTTTTTCTAAGTACGTATTTCTTTTGCAAATATAGGTACACAAAAACGCTGCGAAATGGAGAAACAAACCATTTCCACATTATGAAGACATGTGTTACATTTTCGGAAAGGATCGTGCTCATGGAAATCAAGCGAGAGACTATGATGGGTTAGATGAAAATGTTGCCATGGAAGATAGCCGGATGCCAAGTCAAGAACAACAACATGATGAAAACATGGAAAACATGGAGTATCCGCTAGAAGATAGTCAAATGCCAAGTCAAGAGTGTACATCTCAAGGTAGTAGGAAGCGCAAGAGTCGAGTTGATCCTCTTGTTGATGCAATAAAGAATGTTGTTGTCATACTTGGAGATAGACTTGAAAAGGCATCGGAAAATTTGGTGAAAGTTGAGATGGAGTTACATCAAAAGAAGTCCATGGTTGGTTCTGAACTTGCCAAAATGAATCTTACTTCAATGGAAAGGTTTACGGCACTGAGGAAAATAACACGTGATCCTGAAGCTGTGTTAAGTTTTTGGGACTATGATGGAGAAGCTCGAGAAGAGTTTGTGGGGCATATGTTGCAAGAATGACCACTTGATTATTAATGGTTTTTGCATATGCTGGAACATGAACTAGACTTGCTTTTATGTTTTGGTGGCATGTAATTATTTTGGAACATGTATTTGAACTATGATCGATTAGTGACGATGGCGTGTAAGTACTTTTGGAACAATTTCAAAATCGATGAAGTAACGTTATTTGGTTTATTATTGTGTTTGGGTTATGTATGTTATATGTTTTACACATTCAAGTATCTAATAATAATTTTATTAAAGCATTTTTAGTTAAACAAATAAAGTATATAATGACTATTTTATTAAAATGTTTTTTTTGAAAAAAACAATTAAAATTATCAAAAGGGTATTTTGGTCATTTACCAAAATTTCATTCCAATTCCAAAGCTACATTCTGTGAACCAAACAGACAGATTCCAATTCCTTTAACAGATTCCATTCCAATTCTGTGAACCAAACAGCTGGTCAAACCTGACAACATTCCATTCCAATTCCTTTAAAGTCAAATTCTTTTGACAGATTCCATTCCATCCAAAAACATTCTGCGAACCAAACGCCACCTAAGAGATCTATATATACAAGGTAAGTTACACATAATTACAGAAAGGACCCTGAACTATACATATTAACAATAATACTCTAACACCCCCCCCCCCCCCTTTCTCAAACTCAAGTAGGGGAAGAATGAGTCAAGTTGAGTTTGGAAACAAGGGCCCGAAAACATCCCGGAAGATGAGCTTTGGTGAAGATGTCTGAAGTCTGATCAATGGTTGAGATTGGTAGAAGTCGAACGGTCTTGCGAATAACATGTTGGCGGGTGAAATGACAGTCAATCTCGATGTGCTTTGTGCGCTCATGAAATACATCATTGTGAGCAATCTGAATGGCACTGTTGTTATCACACCATAATGGTGTTGGGGAAAACTGATGAGCACCCATATCAGATAGTAACCAGCGTAGCCATACAAGTTCTTGTGTAGTGTCAACCAAGGCTCGATATTCAGCTTCAGTACTAGATCGAGCTGTCAGAGATTGTTTCTTGCTGCGCCAGGAAATAAGAGAGTCTCCAAGGAAGAAACAATATCCGGTGGTAGAGCGCCGGTCAGTTATGTCTCCATCCCAGTCAGCATCGGAGAATGCACGAAGAGTTAAGGACGATGTAGATGAGAAATGAAGTCCATGAAACATTGTCCCTTTAAGATACCGAAGTATACAAAGAACTGCGGCATAGTGATACGAGCATGGAGCAGCCATGAACTGGCTGACTATATGAACTGCATAGGCAAGATCTGGTCGAGTAACAGTCAGGTAGACTAGAGAACCAACTAGTTGACGGTATCGTGTAGGGTCCCGCAGCGGGGTTCCGGCATTGGGAGCAAGGTGCAGATTTTGCTCAATGGGTGTAGATGCAACTTTGTTGCCCGTGATCCCAGCTTTGGACAACAGATCTGAAATGTACTTGGCTTGACAGAGATAGATGTCGGAAGAGTTTGACAAAACTTCAAGGCCAAGGAAGTAGTGTAGCTTACCAAGATCTTTCATCTCAAAGCATGAGCTGAGAGACTGTTTGAGATGGATGATACCTGTAGAGTCACTGCCGGAAATGATCATATCATCAACATACAATAGGAGTAAGATAGTACTTGCAGCAGTGGTCCGAGTAAACAAGCCAGAATCATAATTACTCGGAGAAAACCCCAATGAGATGACAGTATTGCTAAAATTTTCAAACCAAGCACGAGGAGCTTGTTTGAGGCCATAGAGGGCTTTTCGAAGTCGACATACATGACCCTGACGGGAGGTCACACCTGGAGAGAGTCTCATGTAGACTTCCTCTTCGAGATCGCCATTGAGAAATACATTCTTGACATCCATCTGATAGAGTGGCCATCTCTTCGTGGCAGCTATGGCTAGAAGACTACGAATCGAGGTGACCCGAGCCACAGGAGAAAACGTTTCCTCGTAGTCAATGCCATATTCTTGATTGAAGCCTTTTGCCACAAGACATGCTTTGTAATGATCAATAGATCCATCAGACTTCGTTTTGATTTTGAAGACCTATTTGCAACCAATGGGTGACTTGCCCGGTGGGAGAGGAACAAACTCCCATGTATTAGCTTTGTCAAGCGCCTGAAGTTCCTCAGTCATAGTTTGTTTCCAAACAGGATTAGAAGCCGCTTCCTTGAAGGAAGTGGGTTCATGGTTGGACAGCAGAGTGGCATAGCAATGATAATCACGAAGATGAGAAGGAACTTGTCTTACCCGGTCTGAGCGTCGTGCTCCATCTTGTGGTTGAGAGGAGCTGGGATCCATAGACTCAGCAGATGGCTGAGGAGTAGTCCTTGGAGGTGGTGTAGATGATTGATGATGATCAGATGCCACATGAGGCACAGGTGTAGGCTCAGGTTGAGACGAGACGGAAAGAGGTGGAACGGATGGCACAGAGGAAGGCTCAGATGAAGCTGAAATGAAAGAAGGTGGGACAGGTGGTGTAACATCTCGAATTTCCGTTGTATTATTTGTGAATATAATATTAACCATAAGGGTATTTTGTAATTTGATTAAAGTATGGAGTATTTGTGAAATGTTAACTTGAGGGTTTATTGTGTCATTAAGTTAAAGATTGGGGTTGGTTCGGAAAGTATGAATGACTCATCATACTTATTGGTTGATGTGTCACCCATTTAGTCATTAGAGACTAATTGTGTGTGTGTGCATTCGGTTTTGAGAGAGAGAGAGAGAGAGATAGAACCGAGAGGTAGAAGGAACGTGTAACACCTTAGGCATATCCCACATCGGTCGTGGACAGGAGAGATGCTGGGTATATTAGTAAACCTTGGCCTTACCAGACACAACGCGTTTTGGGGCCACAAGCATGCGGGTTCCTTGGGAACTCTGTGGTTAAGCGTGCTTGGGTGGGAGTAGTACCAGGATGGGTGACCTCCTGGGAAGTCCTTGCGAAGTCCTTGTCAGGTCGCCAAGAACAAAGTCGTGAGCCAGTGGGGCAAAGCGGACAATATTGTGTCGTGGTAAGGGTGGTGTTACAAATGGTATCAGAGCCACTCCTGTGCCGTTCGAGATGTGGGGCAAACCTCATCGAGGACGATAAGTCCCTTAGGGGGGGTGTGTAACACCTTAGGCATATCCCACATCGGTCGTGGACAGGAGAGATGCTGGGTATATTAGTAAACCTTGGCCTTACCAGACACAACGCGTTTTGGGGCCACAAGCATGCGGGTTCCTTGGGAACTCTGTGGTTAAGCGTGCTTGGGTGGGAGTAGTACCAGGATGGGTGACCTCCTGGGAAGTCCTTGCGAAGTCCTTGCCAGGTCGCCAAGAACAAAGCCGTGGGCTAGTGGGGCAAAGCGGACAATATTGTGTCGTGGTAAGGGGGGTGTTACAGAACGAGAAAGGAGAAAGAGAAGGAGAAAGCTTGTCAATTTCCAAAGGAAAAGAGGAATCAACTAAGGTAAACATCTCATTAATCTTTCATCTTTGTAGTTAAGAGTTTTCTTTGGTTTAGAAAATGGGTTTTGATGATTTTTGGAAGATTATGAGAAATTTGAGTTGATAGATATGTCGGATTGGTAGTATAAAACACTTCTGCATGTTTACAGAATCAAACATAGCTTAAAAGTATAAAAATCTGGGTTTTAGGATGAACATAGTGGACTGAGATATGGATGAACATCATGGATATCGCAACCTTGAGTTGTGACATTCATGCATGTCGCAATAGACAGTTGCGACTTGGTAGTAAAGTCGCAATAGACAGTTGCGACTTGGTGTTGAAGTCGCAATAGAAGGTTGCGACTTGGCATTGGAGTCGCAACAGTTGATTGCGACTTGGTGTCGAAATCGCAATAGAAGGTTGCGACTTGGGTTTGGAATCGCAATAGTGGGTTGCGATTTGGTGTTAGAGTCACAGTAGTTGGTTGCGACTTGGCTTTATGCATTGCGACTAGAGACTTTATTATTAGTTGGTTGCGACTTGAGACGAAGATTTTAGATATTAAGGATTCTTAGTTTTAGAGAGTCTTGTTCTGTAAATTAATATCAGTATATTTGTATATTGGGTATTACAGTAAACTGTGGTGGTGAAGACAGAGGTCCTTACGTTTTTAAAAGAATTAAAGGAAGTGTGACTTCGCATCAGGTGAGTTTATTCAACTCTCTTTAAAATTCAGCAATTAATATTGAAATAGATATGTAATAGGTATGTCTGCACATGTTGATAAATGACTCGTCTTAATCAGTAATGAATCCGAGTAGATAATTAAAAGTTATGTTATGTTGATCCCCGTGCTAAAAGGCATTTGGGGATAGCTAAGAAGTCAAGGTGTTAGAATTTTGAGATTCTTTATAAATGTATATGTAAAATATATATTGAGATGTATTACATTGTGTGTTATGCATATACACTGATAAGAGTTATAATACTTATGTATTATGTTGTAATTACTAAAAGTAGGCATCCGGTCATCGGGGGCACCTGGGTACGGTCTAATGGGAACCGAATACTTGTCATTGACCAAAGGGATGTAATTTTTAGTAATTGAGTGTACCTTGAATCATCGGGGGTCCCGGTTGTTTATCGCGATATAATAATCCCATTAGGACCATTGATTATGAGGTGAGGAAAATATGAAATGTGGAATAGGCAGATTTTGATTTGTAATTCCTATTTCAAATGGAAGATCGGAGATTTCCATTGTTACCGGGAAGATCAGAGATTTCCCAATTATGAAAAGAGGAATAAGAAATAGGCAGGTTTTGACTTGTAATTTCTTAGATAAAAGTTTTGACTTTGAATCTGGGATGATTTATAGTAGACTCTTGGTAGTGTGGTTATGGCTAGACGAATTAGTCATAAGTATGGGAGTGGGGTAGATTCCCAGTATTGAAAGGAGTTATTGTACGGTAAGATGGGCGAGAACAGGTTTGTTGTATCTGTTGAGATTTTAATTGTTTAACTTTAAATTTGATTTGAATATTCTCATTAGGCGAAAGCCTAATGTTTCAAGTTGAATTTTCTTACCAGGTACAAGCCCCGGGAAATAAGAGGGAAGGTGTGATGAGGATTTTTGGAAAGACTCAACTTAGAGATAACGGATGATTTGGCTATTTTGGATGCTTTTGGGACAAAGGATTAGATAACTTAATTAATCTAATTATGATGTATGATTAGATTGATAGGTTATTCAAATTAAGATATGTTGTATATAAAACCTTTACCTTTGATCCTCAGGTTATAGAAGTTTGAAGTCTTATGATCATAACTTGTGGCAATTTTAAGTTTTAAATTGGCCCTGTTTTTAGGGTGTTACAGGTGGTGAGGTCACAGATTGAGGTGAGACAGCAGGAGGTGGACCAGACGGTGGGGTGAGTATTAGATCTAATTGAAGTGAGTCCAATGAGATAGATGTATCTGTGAAAAAGGAAATAGGGGGATTGGGTGTTTGGGTGTTTCCTGAAATTTGTACACCGTTGAAAAGGGAAGATGTTCCTAGAATGTGACATGGCGGGATATACGGAGTCGCTTAGATATTGGATCCCAACAACGATAGCCTTTGTGTTCAATACCATAGCCAAGAAAGCAGCATAAGCGAGAGTGAGGTTCGAGTTTGGTATGTTCATGAGATTGTAGTTGAACAAAGCATGCACAACCCCACACTTTTAGGAGTTCATATGCAGGAGAGACCCCATGGAGTACTTCATAAGGAGACGTTTGATTGAGAATGGGAGTTGGGTGACGGTTGATGGTGTAGATAGCGGTGAAGGCAGCTTCACCCCAAAAACGTTCTGGACATTTGGCTGAAATTAATAAGGTACGAACAGTATCAAGGATGTGACGATGTTTGCGTTCCGCACGTCCATTTTGCGGAGAGGTATCGGGACATGAGTACTGAGAAAGCGTACCCTGAGATTGAAGAAAGGAGATGAGAGAGGATTCTTTGTATTCCATAGCATTATCCGCTCTAAGAATCTTAATAGGTTTGGAAAACTGGGTCAGAATCATACGGGCGAAGGAAATATATATTTGAGGTAGTTCGGAGCGATGTTTCATGAGATATATCCATGTAAAGCGTGTGTGATCATCGATAAAAATAACAAAGTATCGAGAACCACCCATGGATGGATGTGGTGCTGGTCCCCAAACATCAGGGTGAATGAGATCAAAAGGGGAAGTAGATTTAAATTCATTTAGTTGAAAAGGTAAGGCATGATGTTTGCCAAGTTGACAGGATAAGCAAGAAACGTTTTCAGAAGAGGTGTTGCCTAACAGTCCTGAACTAGCTAATAGTTTTATCCTAGTTAGAGATAAATGTCCTAGACGTTTATGCCATAATTCAAAGGAAGGGGTACTAGAAACAGAAGCAAGAAGATTTGATGAGTGTAAGGGGAGACGGAGGTAGACCACTTCAATCATCCGACCAACTTTACGGCCTACTCCAAGGATCTGCTTGGTATTTGGATCCTGCACAACACAACCAGAAGGATGAAACAAAACAATTAGGCCGGATTCCATAAGTTGAGTAGAAATCAGACTCAGAGATAAGTTTGGAATATGTAGCACATCAGGTAATTAAATATTGGTGGTAGATACAGTTCCACTGAAAGATACGGGTAAGCAAGTATCATCAGTTGTACGAACTGATGAGAACATTTTGGAGGTTTGCTTGGAGACAAACTCGTCAGTCTTAGGTGTCATGTGGTTACAACATCCAGAGTCAAATAACCAAGGGTTACCTGATGCTGAGCTATTGCCCTGAAAATTCATACCCATAGAACCTGTCATGAGTCGCTCTATAAGTTATTGGTTGCGGCGCATGAGTTCCATAAGGTCAGGCAATGAGTTGTTGCTATGTTGTGCCTGAGTTGTCGGCGTTTGGTAGTCTTGAGTGATTGATCCATCAAAAGACTGGGTGCGCTGTTGCCTTAGATTACCTGAGTTCCTTGGATGTTTTGGACAGTCAGACCCATAGTGTCGTGGCTGTGTAATCCCACACCAGCGACATTTTCGAATTGGGCAGGTGAGGAGAAGATGAGAAGTAGAGTGACAGAACGTGCATTCACTGTATGTAGACTTGCCATTGAGAGCCATCTTTAGAGAACTGATTCAGGAAATTAGATAAAGCGGGTTCTGGTAGGTTGTCGCATCCTACTCTTGTCGCAACCAACTGATGTCGCAACGCACTGGTGTCGCAATCAAAGGTCTTGTCGCAATAAGGAATGTTGTCGCAATGCACTGGTGTCGCAACCAAAGGTCTTGTCAGAATAAGGAATGTTGTCGCAACAGAGGGTTGCGACAAGTTACTGTTCAAAAGATGAAGGTTGCGATAACAAACTTGTCGCAAGTGACAGTTGCGATAAATCACCCTTGTCGCAAGTGACAGTTGCGATACTTATGAAACTCTGAAGGTTGCGATAGTTATGAGATTCAAGTTGTTCTTGAGTCGAATCTTCAAAACTGATCGGAATTGGCTGAAATTTGGTACGCAGGTTCGTGACACTATTCTGGGCAACTTTAATGCTTGGTGTTTTGTCCAAAAACCAACAGAATATGGTTTTTCGAAGCAAAACATAGTGCAGCAAAACAAAAGTGTAAAACTCCGGAAATAAAATCGAATGCAGTTCTGGAAGATAGGAGTTGTACCTGAGTGGAGGAGGATACATACCTACAGCTCTGATACCATGTTAGAATTGTTGAGGGATTTGATTGATAGTTAGACGAAAGACTTGAGATGGCTGAATCGGTTGGTTTTCATATATTGGGAGAGAAATACAAAAGAGAGATTAACCTAATAATAAACCCTAAGAGATCTATATATACAGGGTAAGTTACACATAATTACAGAAAGGACCTTGAACTATACATATTAACAATAATACTCTAACAGATAGAATGTCATTTGTGTCAACTCATGGGGTTTGAGTTATAAGGCTATATAACTTGGATGACCTTATTTTTGCAAAACAAATCTTATTATAAAAAGTAAAAAATAATGTTAGTTGATGTGGCATCATGAGAGTTGAGTATTGAGGTATTGGTTAATCAGTATATATATATATATATATATATATATATATATATATATATATATATATATATATATATATATATATATATATATAAAAGGAGAAACACCAAGAATGACTTGACATCATTAGAGTTGAGTATTGAGCTATTGGTGAATTGTGGTTGAATTTGATATATCCCACATTGGTGAGAGATTGAAAGGTTGAAGTAGAGTGGTGTGTATAAAAAAGAATGATAGGATGTCATTTGTGTCAACTCATGAGGTTTGAGTTATAAGACTATATAACTTGGATGACCCTATTTTTGCAAAACAAATCTTATTATAAAAAATAAAAAATAATGTTAGTTTAGGTGGCATCATGAGAGTTAAGTATTAAGGTATTGGTTAATCAATATATACATATATATATATATTAAAGAAGAAACCACCAAAAATGACTTAACATCATGAGAGTGAGTATTGAGGTATTAGTGAATTGTGGCTGAATTTGAAATATCCCACATTAGTGAGAGGTTGAAAGGTTGGAGTAGAGTGACGTGTATAAAAAAGAATGATATGATGTCATTTGTGTCAACTCATGGGGTTTGTGTTATAAGACTATATAACTTGGATGTATTTTTGCAAAACAAATTTTATTATAAAAATCAGTATCATTTATATATATTAAAGGAGAAATCACCAAGAATGAATTGGCATCATGAAAGCTGAGTATTGAGGTATTGGTGAATTGGTGTTGCATTTGAAATATCCCACATTGGTGAGAGGTTGAAAGGTTGGAGTAGAGTGTCGTGTATAAAAATGAATGCTAGGATGTTATTTGTGTCAACTCGTCGGGTTTGAGTTATAAAGCTATATAACCTAGATGACCCTATTTTTGTAAAACAAATCTTATTATAAAAAAGGAAAAATAATAATGTTAGTTGAGGTGGCATCATGAAAGCTGAGTATTGAGGTTTTGGTTAATCAATATATATATATATATATATATATATTAAAGGAGAAACCACTAAAAATAACTTGACATCATGAGAGTTGAGGTATTGGTGAATTGTGGTTGAATTTGAGATATCCCATATTGGTGAGAGGTTAAAAGATTGGAGTAGAGTGGTGTGTATAAAAAGTAATGTATATATTTTAAAAAAAGAACCAAAAGGTATTGAGGTGGCATCATAAGATTGAGTATCCCACGTTGGTAAGAATTGTAATATTGGAAAAAATTTATGGGTTTTGAGTCATAAGGTTATCTTATTTTGATAACCCTACATTTGCAAAACAAACCTTATTATAGAAAAATAAAAATGGGTTAGTTATGGTTGAGCCACATATATAAAAATAAAAGTAAATTGTGGTTGAGTTTTAGATATCTCACATTAAGAGGTTAAAAGAATGGAAAAAAGAGTTGTGTATAAAAAAGAAGGATAAAGTGGCATTGTGTAACAACCCAAATTCTTGTTAATGTAAAGTATGGTGGCCAAAGTATGAGAAATGAAAGTTTGGCTAAGGGACTTTTATGCAATTTGGGGAGATATAAATAGGGACCCAATCCCTAGGTTTTGGAGACTGGACATTCTATTTCATTAAGTGACGGCTGAGAAGAAGCAAGAACGAGAAAGAAGGGCGATTTACAACATTTTCAGTAGGAGAGCTTCTAATTTGGTAAGAAAATGGCCTCTCTATTAAATTCTCGTTTGTGATTAAATTATAGAGAAAAGAGAATTCCTGTTCATTCTCTCTGTTTAACTGTGAAAATTGATTGAGAGCACGAATGGGGATAACCCTGAGCAGATGTCTTAAATAACTGAGTTAGAAATAAATTGGAAGATAAGAGGTCGAGTGTCGATTGTTTATAACCCTAGTAAAAGATTGATAGATAAATCAATATATCGTTTAGGTCGATTAAAATGGAGTATTAAGGTTATGTTCGTAATCGCAGGGTACCGGGACTTGGTGGTTACCGGTAGTCGCAAACTACCGGGAATTAATGTGAGTCCCGGTAGTGTAAATTAATCTAAGTCCCGGTAAAAGAGGTTTGTGAGTTAAAGTCCCGGTAAGTGAAGGAAAGTGGGCCAAAGTTGCATATTTTGTCTTGGGCCGATGGTTTTAATTAGCAATTTGGCCGGTGGACTTTGTGACTTAGAATTGGCCACGTGAGCCCCATTTATCTCACGGCACACACACCTCACCTCTACTCTAATAGCAAGCATGACACACCCACACACCATTTCACGTGGCAGGGGATGGGAGAAATTGCAAATCCAAGTTTGCATTTGGTTGTGAGCCAAAATCTTAAATTAGTTGGACTGATTATTGTAATTTCTTGGGTGAGCCGAGATAACATTAGTGGGATCGGTAGTGTGGGCTAAAGGTCCATGATGTATAATTATTTGATTAGGCCTTGGTATAACCATATAATCGGGATTAATAGTTGAGATCCGGTAAATGAAACATTTATTAGGAATGTATGTCTGGGGCCGTAAAGCAAAGTCTAATAATGATGGTTTTTGGATTAGAAGAGTGTATAATTAACGTAGGTAAAATTGGGTTAAGTTCGGGAGCAAGCTCAGTATTAATTGTTAGATTTACGAGATACGTTCCTTACAATTTTAGGTGTTTCACCTAGCGGTCAGGAGCACAAGTAAGGAATCTTGAAGCGAGAAGCGCCAGGTGAGTTTTTCTAACTAAAATACGTGATTTTACGTGTTATCAAAGGAAAATGATTATACGAAAATGCCCTGTTAATTTGCATGAATTTTACGTAAATGAAAGTTGTATGTTTCGCTGATCAGGGTATGTTTATGGGCATGATCTATTTATAAGCCTTTACGAATGTTTTCCTTGAAGATTACACTCTACTGAAAAGTTTATTCAGCTATGAAACGAATTGCAAAGTGTATTATAAATCTCATATTTTATGACTAAGACGGTTTATGTGAATACTATGTGGAGTCGGTCTGCACTGTGGGATCAAAGAGAGGTTCTCGGGGTCTTAGGACTCTTGGTTATGTATGATAGACCGGTAGGGTGGAATTTGTTTTCATCCTATTCGGTAGAGGGGAATCCGCGGGGATTCCAAATGGCGTGAAGGGAGTCTGCTGGGGCCCTGATCGCAACTATGTTATGTGATCCACAACACAGTGCAGTACCATGTTGGATGATGTGTTACATAATATTTGTAAATCTTTCTAATGTTTTCCAACTGTTTAAATATGTTGCTTTTGGAGGGAATTCACTAGACCTTTTGGTCTAACCCTCGCTTTCAAAACTAAAACCTTTTCAGGTGAGCTAACAGTAGAAGGCACAGGTAAGTGAGCAAGAGCAAGATAGAGTACATATGAAGTTAGAGACAGTACCGGTGCCACCCGTAGTAATAGTTGTTCTCGGTTGTGTATAGGTTGTTTCCGCCAACCTCAGTTTTGGAAGTAATGTAATAAAATTTTGGGACCCAGCTATGAGAATGTTATGTTTTAATGCTATGTTGGTCTTCTATGGAAATTGGGACGTTACACATTGGGTCGACTCGTAAACTTTGAGTCATAAGGATATTTTATTTGAATAACCCCATTTTGAAAAATAAATTTTATAAGTAATAATAAACATAAACATAAATTGTTGTTGGGTTCTAGATATTCCACATTTGTTAGAAGTTAAAAAATTGGAATAAAAATGCATGTATAATAATAATAAAAAAGAATGGGATGTCATTGTGTCAACAAAAAAAGAACCAAAAGATATTGAGGTGCATAATGAGAATTGCGTATTGAGATATTAAAGAATTGTGGTTGAGTTTTATATATCCCACATTGATTAAAGGTTGAAAAGTTGGAATACAGATATGTGTATAAAAAGAAGGATAAGATATCATTGTGTCAACTCATTGGGTTTGAGTCATAAGGTTATCTTATTTGAATGACTCTATCTCAATACTCAACGTGAGAAGTGGATCTGAACCTTTGATCACTTTTAATCTCAAGCCCAACCATGAGTTGCGCTTGATATGAGGATGATCCGTTACATCTCGGTGCATCTCATCGTAATGTGCATCCAACGGTTGATAACCACTTCTCATGTTCTCACGTTTCTCACGATAACTCAACTTTTCACTGAACCCAACCCTATATATATATATATATATATATATATATATATTAAAAACCAACGAATATTTGGATGACCCTCTTTTTGCAAAACAGATTTTATTAAATGAAAATTAAAATTAATTGTGGTTGAGGTTTAGATATCTCACATTCGTGGGAGTATTATGAAGTGACATTTACAGGATTTGAGAATACGTAAATCTTGAAATGTTGTGTGCTTTGTTTATACCACACCAGTGGAAAGATGGTAGATTAGAAAAGAAAATATGAATATACAAAATTTTGAAAGAAGTCTTTGAAATCATAACCATGGATGTTATCAAAACCAATTCCAACCAATGATACAAATTATAGTCATGAAAAAACATGATTGAAATTAATCAAATCCAACCAAATGGTAAAACTTATATATGTGTATCTATTATATAGTACAATAAGTACTAGACACTGGTTTAATGAAAAATGTTCATGCGATTATCTTTTTTCTTCTTATTCTGATTTATTTTTAAAATCAATACAATAGTTACTAAGGGCCTGTTTGATTAAAAAAAGAGTCTGAAAAGGTCTTAAATCTGATTCGGTCAGATCATTGGTCATTAAGACCGTTTGATATTTTTTTCAATAAGAGCTGCAAAAATCTGGGCCTCCTCTTATTTTACAAGAGGTACATAAAACTCTTAAAATCCCCCATCTCCGGATCGACTTTTTTCTTCGTGATCGCAACCATCTCCAGATTGCAGCCATCTCCATCTCCATCTCCATCTCCATCTCCATCGCCTCCATCTCAAATGCACCAGCCTAAATCGAAACTTCAATTCTCAAACCATGAAACAAACTCAGATAAATAAATATAAAAGAAACGAAGAGCAGTCAACCCACACCCGAAAATCAAATTAAAATTCAAGGGAAAACGTAGGCAACCAACCAATAATTAATAGCCATATCAATTATCAAACAATTAGCTCCAGAGATCACCTTTGTATACAAGAGCAGGAGTTTTGATTTGGGAAAAGAAACAAGAGAAAATGATTAATAATAATGGGTGTGTATATGAAGAAGAATCACCTGGATTTTTTTAAGGTTTTCAGAGTTGTTTTGCAAGTTGAATTGTTTGTGTGTGGGTTTATGGAGATTGATGTGAGAGTAGAGAAAGGCGGTGTAAAGGCGAAAAGAGACAGAGAAAGTGGAATTCGCTAGAAGAAGGTGTTGGAAAGAGAACCAAACTGTAATGTACAAGTTTCTAGAGTTTCAATTTAAAAAATTAAACAATCTTGTTGATTTAGATTCAAATTTCATACTTTAGACGTTATAAAAACAACAATCTTATGATTCAGATTTCAGACTTCAGCACCACCTCTTATAAATCATAAGTGAAAAAAGACTTTAGACTTCAGACCTCTTAAAAAACAAACGGCACCTAAACCTTTTATTTTCTTGCATTGTCAATTTCATTTTAATTTTCTTATAAATGAAATTAGAATGCACATATACATAAAACTACATAGATTTTTATTTATTATGATAAAACATATTATGAATTACTTTTGTCATTAACTAGAAACCCTATCATTTAAACGATAAAACATTAATATTTTTTATAAATACTTAATGTATTTATGATGATATAATAATTATAATTAAATCAACGTATCTATCATTCTCTTTCAACTCCAAAAAAACTCCATATAATATCATCAGTTATACAAACAATGCATAAATTAGGTCGATCGTTCTTTTCTACTATTAGTTGGAAAAACCTATCATGTATATGCGTGTGTGTGTGTGTGTGTATATATATATATTAACATTCCACTAACTAAATTCTAATGATTTCTACAAATAATTTGTATAATGTTTGTTGATTATAATATTTAATTATTAACATTTATTATATGAACAATTCATATTACTACCTAAGTTATTACACTACGGCGCAAAGCGCGGTTACAACACTAGTAAATAAGGAAAATGGAAATATTTTCTATACCATTCTTAGATCAAGTTATTAATTTAAAAAATGGGACAATCTATATGTATTATTTATCTTATAGTTATAAAATTATTTTAGAATAGTAATATTTTATTTGTTGCTACTAAATCAATTGAATAATAATAATGATGATATTATGAAAAATAACATATATGATTAATAATAATTTAAAATAATTAATATTTATTGTTAAAAATAATTAAGAATCAATGGTAATTAAAAATAGTTAATAATAATCAAAGGTATATTTGAAAGGAACAAAAAAAGCTGGGAAAAAAACTCTTGAACTTTATTGAAACGCTACATCAAATAACATTCTAAATTGATATTTGTGGCAGACTAAAAAAGAGTTTTCCAATAAACTTAAAAAATTAAGTTAGCTTATGGTTGTCAAATACGACCTTATTAGATAAAACAACATAAACATCATTATCAGGATAAACCCCTGACTATTACAAGCACAAATATCGTAATTAATGTCATCATATGATTGCAGTTGCTAGATCTGAACACCACCATCACACACCATTGTTGTCATATGGAACTGACTCATCTTACCATTGTCATGTAAAACACATACAAAGACCATTTAAATCCATGTTAGGCAAACCTTCAATGTCATCATGTAATACAAACGCTATTACAAGTGGTTGAATCTAAACACAACGATTATAACTATAAGACATAAACACTTTTAATGAATCACGGGGACTGAAATTGACAAAACAAAAAGATTTATTAATTATGACGGTGGTAGCCTAAGCAAGGATGTGTCAAATAAAATATGAATATGTTGACAAATGGTATCAACAAGACAACAATGATGGTTGGGCATGGAAGAACGACATGAGGAATGACACGTGATGATGCCTTAGTGAGAATCGATGCACTGCCACTTGAGATGATCGATGGTTCTAGTATTACATAATTATAATGCTTGAACACCCTAAAACTGTAAAACCTCGTGCAAACCTTGTAAAAATACTTGACCCATTAAATAACATGGGATGTTTGGAATAATAAGTATGAAACAAGTGGTATTATAGACCGTCAACCAAAAGCGAATTAACAAAGACGGTTACCCTGAGAATATGATAGAGTTTGTACCTTCAATTACTTGGCATGATAGGATAATCAATCTTGACTAACCTTGGGTTATTGCATGACCAGATTGATGGGTTATTCCTCGACTAAACTTAATCTTACGAAACAAACATATACTTAAAATTGATTTAATATCAAGGGTCTGTTTGAAAGTGATTGTATTAAACAATCATCATAAATCTAATAAAAGTTGGTATACGAGCTAAAATATAATACATGGATGCATTTGTATCTCTGGAAATCATAACAACAAGATCACTAGCTATCTGAATACTGAAAAGTGTTACTATTTATCAATTGTTTGTATAAAAATGTGACACATTTTAACGGTTTGTCAATTGCTTGTATAAGAATGTGACAGTTTGTTGGGAATTTAATTAAAATACCCAAAGTTTGACTTTGACTTGCCAAAATACTCATTTTCTAGTCGAATTTGCCGAAATACCCATTTTTCCCGCGAAAAATCCCGCGATCGCGGGACCCACAACCACGTGGCACCATCTTTGGCCATTTATCCCGCTATGCCCTCAAGAAACCCCGCGGCTACAACTTCTCCCCCCCCCCCCAACTATGCCCGCAGGACCACTTTTGGCCCTTGTCCCGCGATTGGTCCCGCGGTAGTCCCGCGATTTTTTGATATTTACAGTTTTGGCCCCTCCAGTTTGGGGCAAATTTAAAAAAGCATAAATGGTCCCTATAGTTTTTTTAGGTTATCATTTTATGTAGTTGAGGTTTTTAATGTATTGTTTCCTTTCCATTTTAATGTATTTAATATAGAAATTAATTAAAGAAAATGTTTTCCCCATTTTAAGTTATTTAATAACGAAATTAATTAAAAGATCAGTTATTGCAAATCATCTTCCCAAACGAAACGGATACAGTGCAGGTAAACAAAGAAATCTATGACTGGAATGCGTCCTGGATTCCGGTGATGAAGTTAACCTTTTCCTTGATGACGTCCTCCATTCCCGTGTAGTCGTCTTCGATTTCTTGTAATTCCTCTTCTACTTCCTTAATCTGTCGTTGCACCTCCCGAACGTGAGCCCTAGTCATGGCCAGTTCTCGTTTCTTCTCCGCTAGATACTCCATTTTCCCCTACTGAATCCCCCTGTTATGGTTCCACATACCTTTTACCTTTTCGATATCGGCGTTCGCCTTATCAATGGATTTTTGCACTAAGGGAGTAATTCGTTGACTTTGTGGAAGACCCGTTGGCTGGGTACAATGATACATTGGTGGGGTAATTCTGTCATTATTGAAGTGGTAAATCTCGCATGCCATCTCCCAGTCTTTTTCCTCCTCAGCCGTGAATGGATAATCGGCCGCAGTTCGCCCATAGTTTCTCCACTCCCCGTCTGTTTCTGGTACCTTCCAGGTACTCCGGCGAGCTCCATCGTTCAGTGGTTGGTAGGGTGCCGAACGTGAAGTTCCAGCCCCATTCGCCGACCTGTTCCCCCTTGATCTTGAACCTCCAGCCATAGTGTTAAGAAAATCAAGAGAATGTTTGTAAACGGTGTAAAAGAATGTATAAAAGATAGATAGCAAGTTGTGAATTACTACTTCATCATGCCATCTACTTATAGCCGTGAAAATGTATGTTCTTCATCAGGGATGTGGATATGGTCAAAGATTTCGTCTGAAAAGTTGCCTGCATGATTCGTCTGAATAGTTCACTGCAAGATTCGTCTGAAAAGAGCCTGTAAGATTCGACTGAAAAAGTAACCGCAAGATTCGTCTGCAAAAGAAAGTCTGCTCATGAATAAAGGTCTTTCAATAGGCTGAAAAGTAGTCTTTAAGTAGTCTACGGATTAATGCACATGTGAATCAAGAAATAAATGATTGTTCATCCAATAATCTCTGTATTAGGATAACCGCAAGTTTCATAAACCTACTTACTAGGTGTTGGAAAAATTTAGTAAAAATATGGCTTTTACTAAACTTTGGACACATTTAAATATATATATATATATATATATATATATATGTGTGTGTGTGTGTTATATATAACTAACTCTTAGTGGGATTATGTTATCCTATATGAGAGCTTCGAAACGATATATAATGCGTCCAAAACGGAGTATGTGTGAATGAGATATCGATACTCAAAGTTGAGTAATTGGATGAAATTAGCAAAAACCAAATGGGTGTGGGAATGTGTCCCACATAGGAAGAGAGAGTAAAGTGTTGTTGCATGTTTTTACTGTTTTTGTCACACTTTTTAGGCTTCAAGTATTCATATGTGCAATACTTTAACAAAATAATAAACAAAATTATAACTTCAAGTTAATTAATTTAACAAAATAAGTTAACACTAAAAATAACAATCATTTAATGTTACATATATAAACAACCTAATCATCTTGTCGTGGAACACAATGCGCATAAATGGTCTCCGCCATATGTATGCGAAAGTCTGCGACCTCTTGTTCGGTGCGGGAAGTGTGTAAATCTACCACATCGTCTGAAATCAAGATGCTGACATTACGGCATACCCAGACACCGCAATCCGCTTTCATCCCTTGCTGTTGTGGTGCATTCTTGGCGAACTTGTGACGGAAGTGCACTGACTTTTCGCGACGGTCCACATCCCCGAGCAGACTAAAGAACCCCGGCAGCTGATCTTTAAATTTGGCAAGACGCTCATGCAAAACGTCTGTGAAGAGACTGCCATGGTCGCTGTCATATATGATCATCAACAAACGAGGACGATCAAACACTCCGGTCACCCAATGTTTAGGATGAATGCAGATAGGGATGTACACCCGAAATATTACAATATTAGACAACTTAGTTAGCAACCAAACAACTTAAATAAAATAAGAGTAAAACGATTTACATACAGTATCGAGGTACCGCCAAGAAACCCCTTCCACACCATTTCATGAGTTAGCCACAGAGGCGAGACCTTGATGTGGAAGGACCATGAACGTAAAGAAAGAAGTGTGCATGATAGTCCACCTCGTGTCTGGTTGTCGGGAACGTAGGAGCATGGTGACCCAACAATCCATATGCTATATACAAAAAATAGATGGTTAGACATGTAATATAAAAATATTTGATTATATGACTATAGTTAAACTTCAATACTAACCACATCCTCTAAATCAGACAGCAAAGGGTCAACTGCCAGCAATACTTGGAAAAACGAGGGGGTGATGTCCATGTTGATGAAAGGGATGAATATCAGGCGGGGGAGGTCACCAGTCTGGCACAGGTTCAATATCTCCGAGGCCGGAAGACGCTCCAGTGAAGCCATCTTTCCCTTTCCCGCTTTCTTTCCCGCCTTCTTTCCCGCTCCCTTTCTTGTCACCTTTGGCCTGACTCTCTTTTCAGGGGGCGGTGTGGTAGATCCTTGTCGGCCAAATAGTGGGCTACCGAACCATGATGAAGCTTTACTATTCCGCTTCGGCCTATCAGGTTCTACCACATCCATCGGGTCAATTTCCAACTCCGAGAAGTGGTCCTCGATAATTTCCGAGCACTGCAAGTCCTCTCCCGACCCCATCGACTGAAAATTAACTTATTAGATGTTTTAATTAAAATTTCATCATGTTCACAATTAAACCAAAACTACCAAAATAACTTACAGTCATAGTATGTGGTGGCGGTGTGACGTACGACGGCCCCGGCATGTCCGACCTGTAAAAGTCTGTCTGCGGTATTCCAAGGAGGTCCGTGAATGATGAGGTGTCGAATGTCGACGTTGGGTGTATAACCCCCTGCCTCCATCATCCCAGTCTGCATGACATAATTCATTTTAACAGTTACAAACCTAGGAACGAATATATAACTACATTGGTTATTCAGTGTGACTTACACTCTCCGGGAATGTCACATAGGATGTGGTGGCAAACGGCGGCATTTGGGTTGTGTAACCCCTTGCCGACATCATCCCATTCTGCATGCCATAATTCATTTTAACAGTTACAAACCTAGGAACGAATATATAACTACATTGGTTATTTAGTGTGACTTACACTCTCCGGGAATGTCGCATTGGATGTGGTGCCAAACGGCGGCATTTGGGTTGTGTAACCCCCTGGCCCCGACATCCCGACCTGCTTGACATTGATCATTATAAGAGTTAAAAATTTAGGAACGAATATATAACTACATTGGTTATTCAGTGTGACTTACACTCTCCGAGAATGACAGATAGGATGTGGTGGCAAACGGCGTCGGTGCCCCCTGTCCGAACGAAGCGGAGATCGGCGTCGTACCCGACAGCTAAAACAAATATGGAACGTAATATTAATATACAAACTAAAAGATCGTGATCGACAAATTAAGTTAAACACTAACATGAACAGCGCGAAACTGTCTGACGAATGCCTCCATGTCGTCTAAACGTGTGTCTACAGGCCCGTGGACGTAGTCCCACAGCTCCTCATGACTGCCACGAAATGGCCCATAGACGTGTGTCGGATCTTGATGGGAGGAGGAAGGGGGCGCCTCATATCAATCGAAAAGGGGCGGCTGATATCGATCGGAAGGGGCCGGCTCAGGCCTCGCGTCGTCTTCCTCATCTTCGTCAGATGAGGAACTAGACCCATGACGTTGTGCCTCCTCTCTATTGATAAAGGTCACGCTGTTTCTGTACCAAGACGTGTCCCTCTCGGTATCCATAGCCACAAGGTTTGCGAGAGGCGCATACGCCGGCTAAATATATGGTAAAACACAAAAACTTAATAACAGGGAATAACGTAGGAAACATTGTAAACATAGTGAAAGAACTTACGGTGCTTGCCCGGCTGAAGAACGCAAGGCAATTGTTCCTATTAAGGCTAACAACCCTGTCCCAACGGGTTCCCCTAATCAACCTGTCGGTGCGCATGGTGAAACTGGAACGGGCGATGGGAAACATCTCCAAGATCCATATCTGGAATTACACAAGAAAAGCAAGTACGTAAAAAGGAAATCCAAACAGTCTGTATGTATTATTGTTTATGTTATATACTACTTATATAACCTTGAAGGCGTGTGTAAATCCACCAAGAGACATCTTTGCATGTATGTCGGCGCGTCTGGCGATGGCTCGGTGCATCTGTCTGTAGGTATATGTCCAGATGTGGCTACCCCACGGATACCTGCTAAACAAACGCAAATCCTGGACGACCGTAAGGATCGTCTCGGAAGCATACTGGCTCCACTTATGGCCCATGAAGCCCATCTCCACCGTCACCACCAAGCATACACAGACAACATCCTCGTCGCTAAGGGCAGAAAGACGGACACCATCTTTCATCGTGTCCACGACTGTCCTCAGCCTCAAACGAGATGGTGGCACGTCAGGACAAACCCTGCTAACCCAAGTAATGTGTGATAACGGAGGAAGGGGGGTTCGTCTCCAAAAAGTAGTCCTGTAATAAGACAGAACTAGTGACGGCCAAATCTCATATCATGTCCGAAGACATCAAAATACATCTCCTCCTCATCACCATTGTCGACCTCGACCTCCAGCTGTAGAAACATGTGGACTAGCATGGGGTCGCCACCGCTCATGGTAAGATCCAGCCATGGACCGAAAGGTGTCCCTCTGAAGATCTCATCAACCGCACGTACCCGATCTCCTAAACTGGCGAAGTGTTGTCTCATCTCTACGATGAACGAAACACGACACCTTAACGTCAAGTCGATCGTTAGAAAATCGCACAACATAGAAAATTCACGGATGTTATAATGCTTGTTTGGTTTATTGGGTTGATAACTATTCGTCTGTTTTAGTTTTAGAAAATAACCCACTCAATCAATTGGACTTCCACGTAGCAGGGGAATCACAAGGATTGCTTAAGTCCCCACATACCTTAGGGCTATTTACACCCGTTTGACAAAATCCAAATAGATATGTTGTGGTTTTTTTTATTTCAATGTAACATTGTTATGGTTTAGGGTTTAGGGTTTAGTGACCTAAGTTGTCATTCACTAAAGTTTAGTGACCTAAGTTGTCGTTCACCAAAGTTTAGGGACCTAAGTTGTAAATTAGCAAAGTTTAGGGACCTAAGTTTGCATTCACTAAAGTTTAGTGACCTAAGTTGTAAAGTAGCAAAGTTTAGGGACCTAAGTTGGCATTCACTAAAGTTTATGGACCTAAGTTGTCATTCACTAAAGTTTATGGACCTAAGTTGTCATTCACTAAAGTTTAGGGACCTAAGTTGTCATTCACCAAAGTTTAGGTACATAAGTTGTAAAGTAGCAAAGTTTAGGGACCTAAATTGTAAATTAACAAAGTTTAGGGACCTAAGTTGTAAATTAACAAAGTTTAGGGACCTAAGTTGTAAATACACTCATCTTTTTATAACCAACACTTTAACATTTTTTTTGGGTGAATAACACCAACTTTTTTATAAAAAAAACACTAACATTTATTTTATAAAACTCACTCTAACATTTAATTTTAAAAAAAACACTATCTTTTTATAACAAAAAAACACTAACATACTTTTTTATAAAATAAATTTAACATTTATTTCTATAAATAACACCAACTTTTTTATAAAAAAAACATTAACATTTATTTTATAAAACTCACTCTAACATTTAATTTTTAAAAAAACACTATCTTTTTATAACCAAAAAAACACTAACATACTTTTTTATAAAAAAATTTAACATTTATTTCTATAAATAACACCAACTTTTTTATAAAAAACACTAACATTTATTTTATAAAACTCACTCTAACATTTAATTTTAAAAAAAACACTCTCTTTTTATAACCAAAAAAACACTAACATACTTTTTTATAAAAAAAATTAACATTTATTTCTATAAATAACACCAACTTTTTTATAAAAAAAACACTAACATTTATTTTATAAAATCACTCTAACATTTAATTTTTAAAAAAACACTCTCTTTTTATAACAAAAAAGACACTAACATACTTTTTTTATAATTTTTTTTAACATTTATTTCTATAAATAACACCAACTTTAAAAAAAAAACACTAACTTGTTTTTTTATAAACTCACTCTAACATTTATTTTTAGAAAATACACTCATCTTTTTTTAACAAAAAAACACTAACATATTTTTTATAAAACCACTTTAGCATATTTTTTTATAACAACAAAGTTTACATATTATATATTTCAAAAATTTAAGATAACAACAAAGTTCAAACAACAACATTCAAACAACAAGTTCAAACAACAAAGTTTAAACAACAAAGTTTAAACAACAAAGTTTACATATTATATATTTCAAAAATTTAAGATAACAACAAAGTTCAAACAACAAAGTTTAAACAACAAGAAACTACAAGAAGTAAAGAAAAATGACTTACCACATCCCTAACACGTGACATCTTCAAACCGAGCGCGTAATCGACACGAGAAGTTGAGAGAGTTAAAAAATGGGAATGGTAGCCGGATGTTGGTCCCCCACCCTCTCTCTTTATAGCCGACCTTGGAGGGTGGGGGTTGGGAAGACTTAATAAAAAATTAGGGTTTCAACCCCATCCCTACACGTGGCAGGTAAATCCCGCGATCGCGGGAAAAATCGTGGGACCAGAGGCCAAAAGTGTAACAGCGGGCATACTTGGGGGGGAAATGTTGCAGCCGCGGGGTATATTGAGGGGGCATAGCGTGAGATTTGGCCAAAGATGGTGCCACTTGGTGCCACGTGGTTGTGGGTCTTGCGATCGCGGCATTTTTCGCGGGAAAATGGGTATTTCGGCAAATTCGACGAGAAAATGGGTATTTTGGCAAGTCAAAGTCAAACTTTGGGTATTTTAATTAAATTGCCCTGTTTTATTATTAGTAAACTATTATTTCTTTCTTACATTCTACTATTAGAATGACACATATTTGTATGCACCCCCCTCCCTCCCCCCCCGTTCTACAAACTTAATACTTGTATAACCCTTCGGTACCAACAAGTGGTATTATAGCAGATTGTTTAATCTCCATAAACAAGATTTTTCTTATACTAATATTTTCCTTGCTATTTTTAAATGGCTCAAAACACAAACACTAACTACATTGATAATGATTATCTTGCCAAACCTCCTCGATTTAGCAGAGACAACTTCAATCTCTGGAAGAATCGAATGATGCTTTTCCTAGAAGATGTAGATCCTACTATACCTCACTATGTGGAAAATGGACCATATATCCCATTCATCATCGATGTTGCTGTTACTGCCACCACTCTCTTCATTCCTGAGAGACAACTTGTCAAAGAAGTTTCTCAATGGACTGAAGAAGACAAGAAAAAGGTGGCCATCGATACAAATGTAAGATCAATCATTTCTATGGCCCTACCTGATGAGGTTTATCATTCCATAATGAACCTCAAAAGCTATTATTTCTTTCTTACATTCTACTATTAGATTCTACTATTCTTACATTCTACTATTCTACTTTGAGCAACTTGTACTGTTAGGGTGTGTTTGGTACGCAGATAAGACAGAACAAAACAGAACAAAACAGAGCAGGACATGACAACTGTCCAACGTTTGGTAAAACATGATAGGACTGGACATGACTGGACATGATAGGGATGTGTCTGGTTAAATGACCAATTTACCCATAATGAGGTATTTAGTATTTGTTTTTACCAAATAATCAATCTAAATGAAAATTACCAAATAGTAATAATGGAAGAAATCAGTAAATCAATCCCAAAGATGGAAATCAGGTGATAATCAAATTTCCTTGAAACCATTATTCTTTGTAGCACACAGTGAGTTACTCACAATAACATGAAAAATCACAGTAAGATGAGACCATATAAATCAAATAATCACAGTAAGATGAGACCATATAAATCAAATAATCACAATAAGATTGGGATAGTAAATCTGTTAAGATGCAGCAAAAATCGAAAATCTATGTGGGAAGAAATCACATGTAATAATCAATTAATAATGTGAGAAATTACAGGTAATAATCAAGAACCTATGTGAGAAGAAATCGCAAGTCACCAACATGTGTGGAAGAAATTGCAGGTCACCAACAATGGAAGAAACCGTGAACCAGTGCAGGAAATCGACAACCTGATTTCTTCGAAGGAGACGACGAGCAACTAGTCGAAGAAATCGACAACATGATTTCCTGAAAATCGACAGGAGAAGTGGAGATGACGAGCAAGCAAGAGAAGAAAACCAACCATCTTCGAAGATTAATCAGACCAAAAGTCGATACCTGATTTGCGTCAAAATCAAGGACGATTACCTGATTGAGTCGAAATCAGTGTCGTGAAAGAAGCAACTTCGAAGATCTAGGGTTCAAAGAAAGACGATTTTGATGAGAGCATCTCTGGTCGATTTCAGGAGACTATTTCAGGGAAGGCGATGAGAGTAAAGGGTGAGGGTATAATGATCTATGAGATCTTGTTCCACCTAGTTCAGGGGGTAAGAGGAAACACGCGTGTCCCATGTTTGTCCAAGTTAGTTCCACTTTGTTCCAAATATGGTCAGTTGGTCACACCAAACATGAGACAAGTGTGTTCTGTCCTGTCCCACCATGTCCACCGTACCAAACGCACCCTTAGAGTCAAGGTATGGATATCACAACTTGATGGTTTAAACATTATGTTGGTTCGGTTTCTCATTTACCAACCATCAATCCACCATGACACAATCAGATTTGATGACCTACTTGTTCATCAACAACTCCACCGATACAACCATTCCATCATTAACCTAATTGCGTAAACCCACGTGTGGTTCTTTGAGGAATTCTATTGGACGCCGACTTCAGCTTCATTTGCATCGATCTTAGCACTACTTGCAAAACAAAGCTATATACGGCAATTGGAGACCATTTTCACAAAGAAAAGACCGATAATATATCATTTTAAAATTGATTTCAAACTTGGGCAAAATATCATCGATTATACAAGTTATATTGTCATTTTAAATTAATAAGAAAAAAATGGTTAAGTACAACTACCGCTTCAATATTGGTATCAGAGCCACCCAGTTTTTAGACGAAGAAGGTATGCTAAATATTTTTATAAATCTATATAAATATCAAGATGCTTTTAGATGATCCTTGTAAATAATTAATCTTGGGATAGATCCCATCAAAATCCACATATCTGAAAAATAGTAAGGCCATGAGTAGCGGATGCGGGCTTATGGCTCGGGTTCCAGCGGGTAAGGGGAGGGTTCAGCGGCAACGGGTACGGGGGTTAAGGGCTTGGGGCGGGCTTGGGGGTAGCGGTTTCCTAAACCCGTGAACCCGAGCGATTTTAATTATTTTTTTGTTTTTTTTTCTTATTTTTTAAATATGAACGTTACCCAACGGCTACAACAATTCTTTTTAAATTAATCCCACTATATATATTAACCTAACCCATTTTATTTTTCACACCAAACAACTCTTCCATTCTCTATATTTTAAACAATATGGATTCGCCACAACCCGGTTCACCGACCGCATCATCATCATCCGTAGACACCGACGAGTTGTTGAATCTACAAAGGGAAGTTTTTCGACAGACTGCACAATGGATTTATGGTAGCACCGCCTCATCGTCAACAAGAGAGAGGGCCGCGGACATATAAAGAGGTCGAGTAGCTGCAAACGAGCGGCTTATGCGGGACTACTTTGGCAACAACCCGGTTTATACACCGGATATGTTTAGGCGGCGGTTCAGGATGAGGAGGCAACTATTCGAACGAATAGTTGAAGATTTACAAGGACAGTATCCATATTTTACACTTCGGTTGGACGCCAGTTACAAACAAGGTTTTTCTCCGATACAAAAGTGTACTTCCGCTATTCGGCAATTGGCGTATGGAGTAGCTGCTGACTCACTTGACGAGTACTTGAGGATGGGAGACAAAACGTCACGAGATTGTCTGCACAAATTCTGCACAGGTATTATTGAACTGTATGGTCAAAAATATTTACGCAAGCCTACTTTTATTGATATTCAAAAGTTGTACGCCACGCATGAAGCTAAACACGGATTTCCCGGCATGCTCGGAAGCGTAGACTGTACTCATTGGGCGTGGGCAAATTGTCCGGTAGCATGGCGAGGTCAATTCATGAGAGGTGATCATCCGCACCCGACAATCATGTTAGAAGCAATGGCCTCTCAAGATTTATGGATCTGGCACGCATACTTTGGTGTTGCCGGTTCCAACAACGACATCAATGTTCTCAATCAGTCGCCCATCTTCAACGACGTATATGATGGAAAAGCACCCGAGTGCCCTTTTGAGGTGAATGGAGTCACCTACAAACACGGATATTATCTAGCGGATGGGATATATCCGGAATGAGCTACTTTCGTAAAATCATTTACGTGCCCACATGATGATAAACGAAAAAAAGTTCAAGTACGCGCAAGAATCGGCACGTAAAGATGTTGAACGAGCTTTTGACGTGCTTAAACTACGTTGGCATATACTTCATAACCCGGCACGCGGATGACATCCGACAAGATTGGGAAAAATTATGTACGCTTGTGTCATATTACACAATATGAAACTCGAAGACGAAGACCAGGCTATTTGTGGTGACGAGGAAAACGACTTTTTCACGGATGATATCGAAACCCAAATCAGTGAGGAACAACGCGCGGAAAATGTTCGAGAAGTCAAAAACCGGGACACTCATAATAACCTTCGGTCGGATTTGGTCGAACATATTTGGCGTATCCAAGTTCCCAACAATGACGACGAGTAGATTTTTAAATTTATTTTGTAATTTTTAAATTTATTTTGTAATTTTTATTTTTAATGAATGATATGAATTTTTATTTTTTATCTTATTTTTATTTATTAAAAAATATATAAATATTTTTATTTTGTTAAATAATTAAATGTATAAATAAAAGAATTAAAAAAATGATGTGGCGCTGAGGTGGCAAGCTAGGGCTTGAGAGTATGGGTACTCCACTTTTTGAGGGTTTGAGGGTAAGGAGAAAAGCTGATGTGGCGCTGAGGTGGCAGACTAAGGAAACGAAAGATGAAACATAAATCATGGATCAACTAAGGCCTTCCGTACCCCAGCGGGGAAGGGGCTCGGGATGACTGAGGTGGCTGCGGGGTGGCGCTACGGCTCGGGATGGGCTAGCGGGGCGGGATGGTGAGCGGGGTTGGGTTCCCGAGCCATCCCGAGGGTTTTATAAAAAAAAAAAATTTAATTAAATTTTTTAAAAAAACAACCGTTGAACGGCTATTTCTTAAAAAAAAAAAAATTTCTAAATTTAATCCCACTATATATTTAACCCTCAACCTCTTATTTCTCACACCTCTCAACCTCTTATTTCTCACATCTTTCAACCTCTTATTTTTCACACTATCAAATTCTCTCAATCTCACACCTCTCAAACTCTCTCAAATTCTCTCAACCTCTTATTTTTCACACCTCTCTCATCATGAATCCAAACAAAACACCTACATCCCGTCGTAACCGACCGAATACACCACAATCGCAAGAAGATCAAGAGCTTGGTTTCCACGCGTTTACACAACAAGGTTATCATCCGCAATTCTCGCAACAATTTCCGCCACAATTCTCGCAACAATTTCCGCAACAATTTCCGCCACAATTTCCGCAACAATTTCCCCAACAATATCACCAACAATTTTCGCAACAATTTCCTTACCAATTTACACGTCCCGGTTTGATTGACCAAGGTTTTACTCCGGCCAACTACAATCTTCCTTCACCCGCAATCAATCTCGACGACGAGATTGTTCCGGAAACCCAACCTTCTACCCCGAACTCACCACAATTTATCCCGACACAACAATCTAACCCGGAACCATCAAATCCGAGACGAACGAAAGCCGCCAAACAAACGTGGAGTAAAGCCGAGGAACTCGCGTTAGTGTCGGCGTGGGTTGACGTTTCGGAGGACCCCGTGGTCGGTAACGCACAAAGCGGTGGTAATTATTTTTACTGTTATTATTCTTATTATTATTATTATTATTATTATTATTATTATTATTATTATTATTATTATTATTATTCTTATTCTTATTCTTATTATTATTATTATTCTTATACTTTATTTTACATAAATGTAGGAAGTTTTTGGGCCCGAATCGGGCAAGTGTTCTTTACTCGCATGGGTCGTGAACCAGGTTATAGATCAACCCATCAACTAAATAGCAAGTTCAGCGACGTCAATAAAAGAGTTAATTCGTTTGGCGGCATCTACAACAACTTGCTCAGTAATAGATCAAGCGGGATGAGTGAGGCCGATATATCCCGAACGGCACACGAACGCTATGTAGCACGCCATAACGTTGCTTTCACTCACGAACAAGCTTGGGACATCCTAAAAAAATGTCCAAAATGGGGAGCCGTTCCAACGATGACGACAACTTCATCGCGGGGTTCAAAACGTACCCAAACTTCCGATGATGACGATGACGAGCCAATTCAACGACCCATCGGGAGAAACAAGGCAAAAAAAACATCAACGAGTCATACGTCCGGGACGAATACGGACGAAAGTGTTACTCAGTTGTTGACGACGTTCAACGACAAGTTTGATGGTGCAATTGAATACAAAATGAAAAAACTCGATGTCGAACTTCAAAGGTTGGAACACGAACGAGAAATCGAACGAGCAAAACGATTTGATGCAGACTTCCAGTTTTACATAACCCCGCATGATCACCTTTCGGGCCGCGCTTTGATGGCTACGCTAAAGAGAAAAGAGCAAATTAAAAAATATCATGATTGGAATGACGACGAGTAGATTTTTAAATTTATTTTGTAATTTTTAATTTTTTAATGAATGATATGAATTTTAATTTTTGTTAGTCCCAGATGGCTTAACAAGTATTGTAGAAGGGGGGGTTGAATACAATACACAAAAATTTCACAATTTTAATTCTTATATTTGAAAAACTTTCAAAAGAATTACACACAGAAAACTTAAGATTGTTGCGGAAAAGAACAGATAAACTATTCTAACAATCTTACACAAAGTATACAACAAAACAACTAAGAACACTAAGAGCAAAGCTATTGAGTTTTAAGGCTTAAAAGAAGGTTTCTTGCACTGAGAGAATTTCTTTTTAAAGCGTTAAGAATTGCATGAAGAGCACTTCTCCTTTTATAGTGCCAAGGAGTGCCCAAGCATTAAATGCTTGGGACACTTGTCATCTTCACATATGCTGATAATGTTGACTTCAGGAGAACTGTGAAGTCCTTGTCACTTTTCACTAGGTGCAGACAGAGTAGCTTGAGCAGATAATAGGGACCTTAGCTGAAGGTGGATAAAAAGACAAACTGTCACTTTTCTCTGCTGGAGGATATTGTCCCATAATAAATGATCTTCTGTCTTGAGCCTTTAGCACCGAAGTGGTTTCCACCGAGATTTGACAAGTCTTCGGTGGAAAGAAGACTAGTCCACCGAAGTTGCAAGCAGGATTCGGTGGTAACTAGTCCACCGAAATTACGAGCATGTTTCGGTGGTGAGAGGACCACCGAAATTACAAGTATACTTTGGTGGTGAGAGGACCACCGAAGTTACATATATATTTCGGTGGTGAGAGGACCACCGAAGTTACATGTATATTTCGGTGGTGAGAGGGCCACCGAAGTTACATGTATATTTCGGTGGTGAGAGGAGCACCGAAAGGGTCATCGGTGGGAGAAGGCCACCGAAGATGTCCTATAACTTCGGTGGAGAGAAGGCCACCGAAATGTCAAGGGATTTCGGTGGTGATGACTTGTTTGAAAGTTGCCGAGAGTCTTCTATTTTCCACAAGTAGAGAGTCTTCAAGCTTGGTTTCGGTTGATCTTCGACTTCACCGAACATTTGCTATCTTGTACAAGTCATTCAAAGAACTGAACTAAAATATTCTAAGTAGGATTTTTAGGGAAAACATTGGTGAGTCAATTTCAAATCCTTGGTGACCCAACAATCTCCCCCTATTTGAATTTGAGCTCCTTATCTTAGAATATTCAAGAGTAAATAAAAGCAAGTGCGTTTTTGACCCTTTTTACTCTTTTGGGTTCTTTTCACATAGACCATTCTTTTTGATCTTTTTGACCTTTTTCTTTTGTATGTGTATGTATACTATGTACAGTATTTACAGGGAACACAAAAAAAATGAAGTATGTACGGAAATAAAATTCAAATAGAGATACTTGTATTAAGATAAGTTCTCGTACAATTTTTACAAAAAGAGAAATTAACTTTTACAAGTACTAAATGGAGAGAACTTACTTCTTTGAGGTTTTGCGGCGCTTGATTTCATCCAGTAAGTTTCTATAGAACGGTTGAGCTTCGGGGATGTTCGGAAAGAGGTTGTGAATGCCTTCCAGAAATATGGTATCGGCTATGGACATCTGGGCAAATCTGAAGAATGCCCGACGACCGAGACCGTCGTTGAAGAATAATCCTGGTATTGGTGAGAGGCTCAAGGTTGTGGTAGGATAGGGAACAGAGGTGGGAATGGTAAGGTTAAGATTGCTTACATTTGGGATTTTACCTTCTCTTGCCATTTCCTTGAAGACTGAGTCAGGAGGATTTTTGACTTTGGGGAGGATGATCTTCTCTTTCAGAGACAGCAGTTTGGCTCTTTCTTCGGTGGAGAGAATGATGTTATGTTTTCTTTTGATCTCCTTCATCTTATTCATTAGACCATCAATGTATTTGACAAAGATGTCTTTCCTTGGATTTGGACTCCTGACGAGGTGTTGAGTGATTTCATACCATTCCGAGAGACCGAAGAGTTGGAGATGGCTTTCTTTCACACTCTTCATAGAGCCATCTTCCCAGTTAATAATCAATCTGATGTCTTGAGGATTTGCCTTGGAGGTGGCAATCTTTACTGAAGAAATTTGTGACCTATAGCTCCGGTGGTGCATGGTCTTTTTGTACCAATTAATTTCTTCATTCTTTTGTTGTTCCAAGGCACTGAGCATCGATTTCTGTGTTTGGATGGCATCGGTGGACTTGACTTTTGAAGCTTCTTCTGTGGCAGCTTTGAGAGAAAGATCTCTGGATTTGTCTAAGTCGATTTGAGCTATTCTTGCTTCCTCAATTTCTTGAGCAGAGAGGCCAAGTTTGGTGGTGATTGGTTGAGAAGCAGGCTTGAGTTTGAGAGTTTCAGCGTCCTTCGGTCGAGCCCCATATTTTGTCAGATCCTTTTTCTTCTTTGCTTCTCTGGCCAATTCTTCGGCCGAAAGAATTCTTTTCCCTTTGTCTTCGGAAGCATTGCTGGACTGCTCCCCCTCAACTGATGCATTAAGGTCAAGAGCTTCGGTGGAGCCAGTATTGGTCGGTGAGAGTGAGACATGTTTCGGTGGAGAAAAAGGTTTCGGTGGAGAAAAAGGTTTCGGTGATGAGGATGGTTTCGGTGGTGAGGATGGTTTCGGTGGAGAGGGTTTCGGTGATGAGGATGGTTTCGGTGGAGAGGATGGTTTCGGTGGAGAGGGTTTCGGTGATGAGGATGGTTTCGGTGGAGAGGGTTTCGGTGGAGGCTGGTTACTGGAAAGTTTCTTTATGGATGGAAGTTTCGGTGGAGCCGTGGTTTTCTCCCCCTCAGGAACAGCCGGCAACTTGAAACCTAACTCATAGAAGGCCTTATCAAACTTGGAGTGTAGGAAGGCCAGACTCGTTTCGGTGGTATGGGGAACCAAGGCAAAATCACCGAGATCCATTTCCCACTGGGAACGTTCAGGACTGGGTGAGTCGGTGGAAGGTTTGGAGAGGGACTCCACTGTGGTAGAAAGGGCAGATAATTTTTCTTGAATGGGCCGTAGGGCTTCGGTGATGGCATCAAGAAGAAGATGCGGTAGCTGAGACTCGAGGGTAGAGATGCGGGAATTGGCTTGGGAGATTAAGGTGATGGTAGATTTAAGAAAGGTAGAGGTGCGGTCAATGTGCGGGGAAGTGTGGCCACCGATTTCGGGAAACTGGAAGAGTAGTCGGTGGGGGTCAGGCTCGGGAATGGGAATATGGAGGTAAGGCACCAAGTCGTCGGTTTGTAGCATTCGGGGGGAGCAGATGATCGGGGGGAGTAGGGGATCGGGGGGGTGATTGTTGCGAGGACGAGGGAGACTCGGTGTGATGTTCTTCGGTGGACGGGATGGTTTGGGGAGAACCAGTGTCCGCTAAAAGAAAATCAAAAAAATCAAAGGGTGCAATTGGGGGGGAACCCTTAGAGGGTTGTGCAATGTCTTCGATCGAAAACTGATCGGGTGTAAAGCTGTGTAGTGTGAAGTCAGAACCCTCGAGCGGAGAGATCTCGAGGTCATCCCCACCACCCAAGGAGTCGAGTGGGGAGGTATGTGGGGGGTTCTCCTGAAATGTAACTGAGGCCTTTCGAGAGGCAACAGAGGAGACGGTGGGGTGTGTAGCGGGTACCCTTGGCCCGGAGGGATGAAGTTCAACAACCGGCGATTTTGGAGAATCGACGGTTGGATGAGTCGGTTGGGCCGATGGTTTCCGAGACCTCTTTGGAAGAGATCCCGAAGGGGAGGGTGAGTGCCTCCGCTTGTGAGAAGGGGTGTGAACCGGGGAAGTCTCCGAGGGATCTCTCGGTGACGTGGTTCGAGAAGCGGGAGCGGAGGTGCCGGTGGCCTTTTGTCGTTTCTTTTGAGTGCCACCCGACGTCACTCGGGACCGGGGAGAGGGGACCACAACATTTGGAGTGACCTCGGGAATTTCCAGGTGGCGAAACCCGGGAATTTCCGCGTCACCCCAACGAAGTTCGGGAGATAGAGCGAAGGAAATCATACCTGGGCGTAATGGGCGATCGGTGGCGAGCGGCTTGACGTTGAGGGTTTTGGTGCCCACAACGGGAGATGACCATTCATACGAGAACCGGGGCGAGGAAGAGCGGCGATCGGTCTCCAAAGCTTTGGAAAGCTTGTGTTGTAAAATCATGGAGATGAAGCGGGGAAAAGCAACGTAACACTTCTTGGGAGTTTTGATGACCTCGACAAGCTCTGAGAAGAAATATTGGGCGAAGTCAACTTTCCTTTGGAAGATGAGGGCATGAGCGAGTTTGTTGACGTGTGAGGGCGATTGGTCATGTCCACTTTTTTTGCGTGAGAGGCAATGGATAACGTGAGCGAAGAAGAAATTCCAAATGCCTCCCATTTTGCTTCGAAGAAGAGTACCGGGGCCTTTGGAGCTTTTGGAGGAGTCGTCGAGCACATAACCGGTGGTAAGAACAATGTCTTCATGGATGGTATCCAAATACATGTCTTCATAGTCGGAAAAGGCATCGATCTTGAGAGCTAGACGAACATCATCGACCCCAAAAGTGAGGTCGTGATCACCTTCGGCATTGGTGAAGATGGAGGCGTGAATGGCCTCATTGGAGGGATCGTACACGGAGGATAGCCAGAATTGACTAATGAGCATTTTGCTCATCCTGGGGTTGCATGAGAAGGCATGAAGAAGAGGAGAGCGAGACAGAAATTTAGCGATAGTAGAGAACTCGGGATGAGCGGGATCGGATTCAAGGCGGGCAACGTGATTGCATTGGTTGAAGCGGAGGTCTTCAAAACGTGTAGGAATTTGATATCGAGAGGATGCCATGAGAGAGATATGTTTGGAGGAGAGAGAGATGCAGGTTTGAATTGTGAGAAGGAGTGGGGAAGAAATGAAGGGGGGGTATGTGTATATATAGGGAAATGATAAGGCACTGTGATGATGATTTTGTATGGGAAGAGGGGACATGCGGCTCTTGAGGTGAAAGGGTTGTTGGAAATCGGGACAAGGAGCGGCGGATAGGCGAAGGGTCTGACGCAAAAGCAATTGAGTGGTCACAAGTGGGCTTTGGGAACCGTGTGAATCGGTGTAGACTCGGTGAAGCTTCGGTGGAGGAATCGGTGTTCGCTCGGTGGACGATCGGTGGAAGTTCGGTGGGACTTCGGTGGGACTTCGGTGGGACTTCGGTGGAAGAAAGGTTTACCGAATTTGGATAGTACCACCGAAATGGGGCTTCGGTGATAGAAAGGTTCACCGAATTTGGATAGTACCACCGAAATGAGATGATCACCGATTTGAGATGACCACTGAAATGAGATTTCGGTGGTGGACAGATTTCCACCGATTCTGAAAATTTTCACCGAAATATGCTTCGGTGGTAGGCACGCTTCACCGATACTCGAGATTATTACCGAAATGGAAAAGAGATAGAAAAGATTCGACACATAGGTTTATCCACCGATGAGAGATCGGTGGAGAGAGAGAAGTAGATATGAAGGTGTCCACCGATGTGAGATCGGTGGAGCATGAACACATATTTATTCTTGGAAATTGCACATCCCAAGTTCACTGATGAGAAAGTTGAACCTGGTTTCATCAAGAGGTTTGGTGAAAATATCAGCAAGCTGCAAATCGGTGGGAATGAAGTGTAGTTCAATGTCACCTTTGGAAATGTGATCTCTGATGAAGTGATACCTGATATCGATGTGTTTAGATCTAGAATGAAGAACAGGATTATTTGCTATAGCTATAGCACTGGAATTATCACACAGAATTGGGACTTTAGAAAAGAATTGATTATAGTCCCTTAGTTGGTTTCTCATCCATAGAATCTGAGCACAGCAGCTCCCAGCAGCTACATATTCAGCCTCAGCAGTAGAGGTTGATACAGAGTTTTGTTTCTTGCTGGACCAACTTACTAATTTTCCCCCAAGGAGCTGACAGCTTCCTGTAGTACTCTTTCTATCAATCTGGGAACCTGCAAAGTCTGAATCTGAATAACCAATTAGTTCAAAACTCGAGTCTTTGGGATACCAAAGACCCAAGTGCAGTGTGCCCTTAAGATACCGAAAAATTCGTTTTACAGCCTTTAAATGTGATACTTTAGGATTGGCCTGATAACGAGCACATAGACAGGTAGCAAACATAATATCCGGTCTGCTAGCAGTTAGGTAAAGAAGAGAGCCTATCATACCTCGGTAAAGAGTAACATCCACAGATTCACCTTTTAGATCGGCACACAATTTCAAGGGAGGTGCCATGGGAGTTTTCATAGGAGAGCTATCTAGAAAGTTAAATTTCTTCAGAAGGTCACGAATATATTTGCTTTGATTTATAAAAATTCCTTCTGAAGATTGTTTGACTTGGAGGCCTAAGAAAAATGTAAGCTCTCCCATCATGCTCATCTCATATTCACTCATCATGAGAGAGGCAAACTCATCACATAGGCATTCATCAGTGGCACCAAAAATGATGTCATCAACATAGATTTGAACAAGAATAATATTACCTGAGGTTTCTTTGATGAAGAGAGTATTGTCAATTTTACCTCTGGAATATCCATGTTTGAGAAGAAAGTTGGCAAGAGTGTCATACCAAGCACGTGGAGCTTGCTTGAGACCATACAAAGCTTTGTCAAGTCTGTACACAAAGTTTGGATGAGCTGGGTCTTCAAAGCCAGGAGGTTGTTTCACGTAGACTTCTTCTGCAAGTTCCCCATTGCGAAAGGCACTTTTAACATCCATTTGAAAAACCCTAAAATTTCGGTAGGCAGCATGAGCCAGAAAGATCCTTATAGCTTCAAGTCTTGCAACAGGGGCAAATGTTTCATCATAGTCAATGCCTTCTTCCTGTCTGTATCCTTGAGCTACCAATCGGGCCTTGTTCCTGATCACAATACCATCTTCATCCATTTTGTTCCTGAATACCCACTTGGTTCCAATGATTGTCTTGTTTCTGGGTTTGGGAACCAATCTCCAAACTTTATTTCTCTGGAACTGAGAAAGTTCTTCTTGCATGGCAGTGATCCAACAAGGATCTGATAGAGCTTCATCCACTTTCTTGGGTTCAGAGAGAGAGAGGAAATTCACATAGAGACAGATATTTCCAACTCCTCTGCGGGTTTGGACACCTGCTTGTTGATCACCAATAATTTGATCTATGGGGTGATCTTTGGTCCATTTTAGAGCAGGGGGTAAAGGTGATGGGGTATGAGGAGTAGAGTGAAATGGAGTAGTAGGATCAGAGGTTTGGTGTAAAATGGGATTTTCGGTAGTGGAAGCCATGAGATTTTCGGTGGGATTAGGGATGGAAGAAGGGCTTCGGTGTAGAGTTTCGGTGGAAATAGGGAAATTGGTGTGAGAGATGGGTTGATCAATTTCGGTGGGAGAGAGTGATCCAGCTGGGTTTTTTGAGATGGATGGATTTGAGGGAATAGAGGAGATATCGGTGGAAGTGACTAAGGGAGTATCACCAATACATGATGAAATCCATCTGTGTAAATCATCCTCATCACTTGAAAGTGAGGAACATCTGAGATCATCAAACTTGACATGGATGGACTCATCAATGCTTTTTCTTCTGAGATTGTACACCCTATAAGCTTTGGAGGATAAGGAGTATCCAACAAATATTCCCTCATCTGCCTTGGGATCAAACTTCCCAAGATTTTCACGATCATTAAGAATAAAGCAGATACACCCAAAGACATGAAGAAAGCCAATATTTGGTTTTCTACCATGAAAAACTTCATACGGGGTTTTATCATGTCTTTTGGATATTACTGACCTGTTTTGAGTGAAGCAGGCAGTATTCACAGCTTCGGCCCAAAAATAGGTGGGAAGATTTGATTCGCTCAGCATGGATCTAGCGGCCTCACACAGTGTTCTGTTTTTCCTTTCCACCACTCCATTTTGCTGAGGAGTACGAACAGCGGAGAAGTTCTGAGAGATCCCTTTCTCGGTGAAGAAGTCTTCAAGAGCACTATTTCTGAATTCAGTGCCATTGTCACTTCTTACCGAGCGGACAAGCTGGCCATTGAGAACTTCATTTTTCTTGACAAAGTTGATGATTTCTTCAGTAGCATCACTTTTGTACCTGAGAAAGAACACCCAAGTATATCTGGTAAATTCATCAATAATAACAAGAATATACCTTTTGCCTCCAAGACTTGGAGTGCTGACTGGTCCACATAGATCCATGTGCAGCAATTGAAGAGGAAGAGTGATGGAAGAGCATTGCTTCGTCTTGAAGGATGTTTTGGTGAGCTTTCCCTTTTCACATGCATCACACAGCTTCTCTTTGACAAAGTTCAACTTTGGCATGCCCGTCACCAGCTCTTTGTTGGAAATTTTATGCAAGGTCTTGAAGTTTAGATGAGAAAGACGTTTGTGCCACAACCAGTTTCTTTTGGATGCATCATTTGACACAAAGCAGACATTTGAAGAAGAATTGGATTGCCCCATATCTATGACGTAGACATTTTCCATCCGTCTTCCCGATAATACCACATTGAAATGTTTGTCTACCACAGAGCAGACACAAAGTTCAAAGATAACTTTGTATCCAAGATCACACAGTTGGCTAATGCTGAGAAGGTTATGCATGAGGCCGTCCACAAAAGCCACTTTGTTGAAGGTTACAGATCCGTTAGAGAGGGTCCCGTATCCTTTGGTGTAAGCCTTAGAATTATCACCAAAGGTTACAGATGGACCTTTTCCCGGCACATAGTTGATGAGAAGAGACTTGTTTCCCGTCATATGGCGTGAGCACCCGCTGTCTAAATACCAAATTTGATGGTGCTCAAAAGCCTGCATGCAAACACATATTAGTTCTTTGGTACCCATTTTGTAATGGGTCCTTTGGGGTTAGAAGAGCTTGATTCCTTAAGCTTGGATCTATCAATCTTATCCTTGGGACAGTCCTTAGCCATATGAAAAGTGTCACCACAGTTATAGCATTTTCTATAGATAAAAACCTTTTTAGCATTTTTCATGTTTTGGCTTTTATCATTTGTTCTTATAACCATGTTAGAGGAGAACAGAGCAGGGGGCTTGGACCCAAGGATTCCTTTGGATAAATCTTTGGAAGTTGATTTTCTTAAAAGCACAGATCTAGGTACATAGGTGTTGTGAGAGGGAATGGTTGGGGTAGAACTTTTGGGATGAGAGCTTGCCATGCAGTTGACTACCGATTTTCCTTTGTCAGCACAGGAAATCCTTTTTGAGTGAACCGGAGTTTCTCTTTTGGGGATCTTTGAGGTTTTCGGTTCGGTGTAGGTATCTATGTGAATGGATTTCAACACTTCATGAAGAGGAATTGGAGGGTCATAGATTGTGGGATCGGTGGGCACAAAGGAGATGAGATCGGTGGGTTTAGATCTTTTGGAAGGATTAGCTTTTGCAGAGTTTGAGGAGGAGGCTTCATCCATGACTGAAAATTTGAGCTGATCATGGATGGGTTTGGAAACGTCATTTGAATCTTGCTTCTCAATAATTTGCAATGAGGAGTCTTTGGCCTTTAAGGATATCCCATACTTTAAGGCTTCACACAGATCTAACGAGTTCAAAGAGATGGAATCACAAGAGCTGGAATCAGAGAGATCATTACAAGCATTGGTGGGGGGAACAAGAGCAAAAGTGGACTTACAAACATCAGTTTTTCCAAATCCTAGACCGAACTTGTTTGAACTACAGATTTGACTTTGAAAGATTTGTTCAAGATTTTTGGAAGAGCTTGACCATTTTTTGATGACTTCTTGTTCCCTTTTTAGTTTCTTAAAGAGAGAGTTCTTTTCTTTTGAGATCACATGATTTATTGTTTTCAAGTCCTCAAGCTCAATTTTTATTTCCTCAAACCTTTTAAGCTTAGACATGCAAATTTCAAGTTCAGCTTTGAGCTCTTTCACTTGAACAGATTTTCTATTCTTACTGTCTTTAACAGAATAAAAATCTTGAGTTAAAGATTCATAAGCATTGATCTTTTCAATATCAGACATATTATTGAAGGGATGTACCTGAGCGTAGGCTGTGGAGCACCCAGTTGCCACTAGAGCCATAGGTGAAGTGGCACTTTCGGAAACTTCCATTTCTTCTGAGATGGCCACGAAGCATCTATTCTGAGAATCACTGTCGGAGGTGTCTTCGTCGTCCCAATCGTGGGTTTCCGCCATGAGACCCTTCCCTTTTCTCTCTAGACCCTCACTCCTTTCCTTCTCTTTCTTGTACTTGGCCTTATATTTCTCGGCACGCTCCTGATGATTTACGAAGGATGGTGGGGACTCCTTTTTGGGAAAGGTTGATTTGAAAGGCATGTGTTTGGATTTTTCCCTTTTTGAAGAGGGATTGTCAGAAGAAGTAAATTTGGACTTGGAGATACGCTTGCTTCTACACTCAGATGCAAAATGTCCTTTCTTGCCACAGTTGTAGCATTCCTCATTGGACTTGTCAGAAGAAGTTTTGAAAGATGAAGTTTTTCTAAGACTTCGAGATTTGTTGAAGGGACGAAACTTGTGTTTAGAGCCGGCCATCATTGCCATCTCATCCGACAACTGTTCAACCATGATATCCTCACCTTCATCATCAGCATCACTAAGATATGCTTCCGTTTGGTGGGTTACATTTGTTTGGCTGTCATTGTCAGAGTCAGATGAAGGATAGGTGATTCTAGGAAGATTTTGAGAATTCTTGGAACTTTCACTAACAAGAGCTATAGAGGAGCTCTTTATTTCCTTGATGAAAGATTTCCGTTGAAGCTTGGTTTGCTCAAAGTTGAAGAGAGTACCATATAATACGGTTAAGGGCATGAACTCAAGGTCCTTGGTAGTTTTGATACAAGTACATATATTTTCCCAAAAATCTGGGAGACAATCCATGAACTTGCACAAGACTTCCTCATTATCATAGACTCTGCCCAACAACTTAAGATCATTTAAAAGAGAGTTGAAGCGGTTATAGAAACTAGGAAGAGATTCTCCTTTTTCAAAAGAAAATAGTTCATACTTTCTGATAAGACCAATCTTTTTGCATTTCTTGACTTCCTCTGTACCTTCGTACAGAACACATAGAGTGGTCCACATTTCTTTGGCAGTTTCAAAGTTCACCAAAGAGTGGTAGACCTCATCAGGAAGAGAGAGAGCAATAATAGCTCTTACCTTGGAGTCAAGAGTAACTAAACGTTTCTCCTCATCAGTATACTTTTTAGGATTTTTGAGAATATACCGACCAGTAGCACTGGATTTTTCCTCATCAGAATCACTTGAGATTTCCTTTTCAAAGGCCTCTTTGCCTGGCCTCTGCGTGTCATAGCGAGCCCAAACTCTGGGGATAATGGGTCCCTCGTTGAGAATGGTTGGATATCTAGTATCCACTCCTTCCATGAATAGCATCATGCGGCTTTTCCACAAAGAGAAGTTGTTGGGATTGAACTTAGGAGGTTTTGAAATAGAGCCGTTTTCAGAGAAGTTATTTTGAAAAGAGTTTTCAACAGTAGAAGAAGAAGAGGCAGCCATCGCAGATCAAGTTTATGGAATTAAACTTTCTGCTCTGATACCACTTGTTAGTCCCAGATGGCTTAACAAGTATTGTAGAAGGGGGGGTTGAATACAATACACAAAAATTTCACAATTTTAATTCTTATATTTGAAAAACTTTCAAAAGAATTACACACAGAAAACTTAAGATTGTTGCGGAAAAGAACAGATAAACTATTCTAACAATCTTACACAAAGTATACAACAAAACAACTAAGAACACTAAGAGCAAAGCTATTGAGTTTTAAGGCTTAAAAGAAGGTTTCTTGCACTGAGAGAATTTCTTTTTAAAGCGTTAAGAATTGCATGAAGAGCACTTCTCCTTTTATAGTGCCAAGGAGTGCCCAAGCATTAAATGCTTGGGACACTTGTCATCTTCACATATGCTGATAATGTTGACTTCAGGAGAACTGTGAAGTCCTTGTCACTTTTCACTAGGTGCAGACAGAGTAGCTTGAGCAGATAATAGGGACCTTAGCTGAAGGTGGATAAAAAGACAAACTGTCACTTTTCTCTGCTGGAGGATATTGTCCCATAATAAATGATCTTCTGTCTTGAGCCTTTAGCACCGAAGTGGTTTCCACCGAGATTTGACAAGTCTTCGGTGGAAAGAAGACTAGTCCACCGAAGTTGCAAGCAGGATTCGGTGGTAACTAGTCCACCGAAATTACGAGCATGTTTCGGTGGTGAGAGGACCACCGAAATTACAAGTATACTTTGGTGGTGAGAGGACCACCGAAGTTACATATATATTTCGGTGGTGAGAGGACCACCGAAGTTACATGTATATTTCGGTGGTGAGAGGGCCACCGAAGTTACATGTATATTTCGGTGGTGAGAGGAGCACCGAAAGGGTCATCGGTGGGAGAAGGCCACCGAAGATGTCCTATAACTTCGGTGGAGAGAAGGCCACCGAAATGTCAAGGGATTTCGGTGGTGATGACTTGTTTGAAAGTTGCCGAGAGTCTTCTATTTTCCACAAGTAGAGAGTCTTCAAGCTTGGTTTCGGTTGATCTTCGACTTCACCGAACATTTGCTATCTTGTACAAGTCATTCAAAGAACTGAACTAAAATATTCTAAGTAGGATTTTTAGGGAAAACATTGGTGAGTCAATTTCAAATCCTTGGTGACCCAACAATTTTTATTATTTATCTTATTTTTATTTATTAAAAATATATATAAATATTTTTATTTTGTTAAATAATTAAATGTATAAATAAAAGAATTAAAATAAATGAGGTGGCAAAGGGGTTTGAGGGAATGGGGTACGGATGTTTAGGGATCGTGAGGGATGGGGTGAGGGATGGAAGAAAAGCTGATGTGGCGCTGACGTGGCAGGGAATCTTTCACAGATAGGAGGGATGGGGTACTTATGGCCTAAGCCCTCTCGGGGACTTTCTTATGGCTTGAGGGTATTGATACTCATGGCCTAAGAAAAATAGTAGAGGAAAAAAATATCGTTCTACTAAACAAGAATTACACCAACACATCCTGTTCATAAAACCGTAACACAAGTGGTAGAGGCGGTGGTTAAAGTTTAACCTGCACGGTGATAATCAGACGACGGCGGTGGGCGGCTTCAACTGTCTCACTTGGTTGTCGATGGATGCTTCCTTTTCAAATAAGCGCCTCTTTGACCATTCCACAGTTGACCCTCACCTTACACCCACTTCTTCCACCAAACGCCGCCATCTTCAATCCTCCCCTGCCACCCCTCAGTCCACCAACAACCACCCTTTCCGAGCCCCTCTCAAACTCTCTCCCGGCGAAACCCTATTCCGTATCCTATGTCCCGCCGCAAAGACCGGCGGTCTCATCGGCAAGGGCGGTGCAATCATCCGCCAGGTTCGTGAAGAGACCGGTGCCAAAATTAGAATTGACGATTCTGCCCATGGATCTGAAGAGCGTGTGATCTTCATAGCGGCCGCTGACTCTAATAAGAATAAGGATGCTAATGTTAATGTTAATAATAACAATGAGGATTCGAATAGTGAGGAATCAGGGAATTCGAATTGTGAAGAATCCGCTGCTCAGAAGGCGCTGATTAAGGTGTTTGAGAGGATATTGAAGGTCGATGAAGAACGAAGTAAAACGTGTAAAGAGGAAAGTGATAATGGTGAAGAGAATTGTGCAGAAGGCAGTGGTGGAATACCTCAAGGACCTGTGGTGTGTAGATTGTTGGCTGCTGGTAATCAGATTGGATGTGTGCTTGGGAAAGGAGGGAAGATTATTGAAAAGATCAGGAAGGAGACTGGAGCGCAAGTTAGGGTTTTGCCTAAGGATCAACTTCCAGATTGTGCATCCCCTGGGGATGAGTTGATTCAGGTAATGCTGTATATCATCATTCTTCAATTACAAGTGGTTCAATTTATATATCGTATTTGAATGTGCATAAAATGTTTCATATGTACCTGTTATGTGACTGCAAATGCAGACTTAGGTGGCGATTGTTTTTTAAGAGGTGAAGTCTTATTTCACTTCTGATTGATAAGAGGTGGTGCTGAAGTCTGAAATCTGTTTGTTTTTGTAAACCGATAAATGTCTGAATTTGATTAAATTATGTATTTGACCTGTTAGAATATTATACTGTTGAATTTAGATATATAAATTTATACAATTTCACATGTTTATGCATCATCGTTACGAAATTTACATCTAAATTACAAAATTAGCATTCATTTAAACAAATACGTTTAATTCATAATATTATATCTAAAGTGTATAAATTTAAATTTGAAAGTCACCTAATTATAGAAAATTGAGTTTTATTATAATCCAAGTGAATCGATTAAGAGAAGGGATCTATTAAGGTCAAGTAATTGAGAACAATAAGAGGCAAATAAGAGGTTGGTTTACCTCTTACCAGATAAAAGGAGGATAAGACATAAGTGGCTCTGAAAATTTGAAAAAAACAAATAGTCTGAATGGCCCTACTTCTTAATGAATCAGACATAAGTGGCTAATAAGAGTTTTTTTTTTCTAAGAAACAAACAAGGCCTTACTTTACTGGCTAACTATAAACAAGTCTCATATTCTATACAAATATCACACGTAATTGAAGTGAAACTCATAATGATGGATTTTAGGCATCAACTTTAAACAAGTCTCATACTCTGAACTAGTAGGGATAGGCAAAAATAACTAGAATTAATAGAAATTACAGACAGGTTAACCTCCTGGGTTCTAGGATATGAATAGCATCATTCACAACTATTTGATGTTGACTCCTTTAGCTATTCCGCCTACTCAAATCTCTCTTGGCAAAACTAACACATGCACAAGCCTCTTTTTCTAGCTGCATTTAAAGGTCTGTATTGGCTATGGCTAAACCATCTCTCTCTGTTGATGCTTTTTGTGTACGTATGAAAAGGGAGTGGATGTGAAATTTAGCTTTTTTATATGCCTCCACCCAAGTGCTTAGCCATCAGGCTATTTTCGGTCTTGCCATTTTATACCTTTTGCTCATTAATGAGTATGATTAATGTATGTGGCTAATTGGATAGCTTACTTGCTCGATTAGTTTCTTAATAAATATCACATTTTTGATAATGTAATGCATTGTTATCCCGATGTATTATGACTTATATAGAATACAACAATGTATTTTGTTCTATGTTCAACGCATGTGTAACCCCCTTTGTGATCCAAATGATAGCACATTTAACTTCTGAATACATCTTCTATTGTAAACTTTTATTAGTTACCCATTTGGTCAAAAAAGTGAATAGTTTGATACTTCTGAGTTCGTCAATTTATTAATGACATCCAACGTAAGCCTAACGATACTTCCTTTCTATTTATTTGTGTAAAATTACATCATGATACAATTTCCAGGGGCGGACCCAGAATTTTTTTCAAATGGTGGCACCATTTGACTATAAGAAACAAATATAGAGATATTTTTCCCAAAATCAATATTGGTCTGGTGGTTAGTTCTTTGCTTTTCAAACTTGAGGTCTCAAGTTCGAGTCCTATTATTGCAATTTTTTTAGAAACATAATAATTATGAAATTAAAAGCTAAAAACTACAAAAATGACTCTAACAAGACTCAAACGCGGGTCTGAAGTGGAATAAAAGTCTTCCAAACCAACTCTACCAAGGAAAACTTATGTCTTTACTGTAGTTTCAAAATATATATGGTGGCACAAAACAAATTGATACGGTTGCACCTTTCACAAATCTAAATTTTTTACCCTTCGACGGAAGAATAATACGGTGGCACCGTTACAGGTCCGGCCATGACAATTTCGCCCTCAGAAAGATGTACAAGTGTTCACTGCATCTTCGACATCCCTTTCAATAGTGCCGGATTTCAACTTCATATCACTCTTTTCAAGTTATTGGTATCAAGTTGTTTATGGTCTAAATCTTTTGTTTATGAGTTCATCTTGCTGTTTGAGCTAGTTTTGTGGCAGACTGTTGATTGCCAAATGATTGGTAATAAAGATATCCTGTTATGAGTTATGACTTTTGTCTTGGAATTCCTATCATCCTATAAGCCCTTCTCTGTAAGTCAAGAAATATTAAAGCGAGTTGAAGAAATCTATAACCATCCTAGTGGATATTGAAGTGATTTTAGAAAATACTTGTATTGCAGCTGTAATTGTTATCTATGGCGCGACATGAAGCTTGCCACAACGTAACCTATACCGCACTAAACATAGAAAGTACTTTTGTAACTGATGATTAACGCATCTGCACATTAATTTCTTCCTGTAGCCATATATTTATATGTTGCTTATATGCAGATGGCTGGAAAGTTTTTAGCTGTAAAGAAAGCTTTGTTATCTGTATCAAGTTGTCTTCAGGATAACCCAAGGGTAGATGCAGCAGCCAACTCTGGCAGTAACAGGCCTATGGGGCTGGTGCCCCATGGATATGGTATACTGTTTTCTTAACAAGGTTATTAAATTTGGCTTTCAAGCTATGCTCATCTTATCAATGGTCATTATCTGCTTCAGGTACCGAAGGTGTTGGGAACCACCACAGGATGGCCATCGAAGAGGAGGTTATGTTTAGATTGTTGTGTCAAGTTGACAAAGTTGGCAGCTTAATTGGTAAAGGGGGATCCATCAGAAAAGCATTGCAGAGAGAGACTGGCGCAACTATAAAAATTGCTGATTCAGCACCTGAATCAGACGAGAGGGTGGCTGTAATATCTGCACGAGAGGCATGTGAGCTTGCAACCTCTTAGTATTAAAAACTTTTAAGTGCTTTAGGAGCTACATATTTTTTGGATCTTGAGCAAACAATGTTCCATTATCATGCAGACTTTAGAGCAAAGGCATTCTCCTGCACAGGATGCGGTTATGCGTGTCCATGGTAGAATAGCTGATATCGCATTTGAACCTGGTGCGGCCATTGTCGCTAGGCTTCTGGTACACTCACGGCAGATTGGGTGTCTATGGGGTAAAGGTGGCATGATAATTTCTGAGATGAGAAGGGTCACTGGTGCTAGCATACACATATTTCCTAAAGAACAGGTTTCAAAGTATGGTATGCCGAATGATGAAGTTGTGCAGGTAGGTCTTATAAGTGATATATTATTCATTTATATTTTTTCAAGGAAATTTCTATGCTGCTTATAAGCTCTTTATGGGTGCGTTTGGTACACAGATCACCGTCTCATGTTTGACCGGACTTTTAAGTGGAACAGGGTGGAACATGCCTGTTCCACCCCCACCCCATGGAACAAGGTGAAAAAGACTTATGTTTTACCAATATAACCTCAAAATAAAATATAATCCTCTTCTAAAACATCAAATACGCCTTCTATTTTATATTTTATTCATTCTTTAAATTTTATTTATCGTATTTTATGCTCTTTATATTTTCACTTTACTTTCCTCAAATTATTATTTTAATATGGTTTCTATGTTTTGATTAATTTATGTAAATAATTAAATACCAATAGTAAAAAAATATAGAAAATCTTAGAAAATAAAATTGGAAACTACATAATTTTTTTATTGTGTTATACAAAATATTTATTTCGTTAATTTAATAAAATATAATTAATCAAAATATATAAAATATATAAATAACTTATTAAGGGTGAATTAGTCAATGTTTTCTCTTCTGTTATGTCCAATTCTGTCTTACCAAACGTTGAACAACTTTTCCGTCTTGTTCTGTTCTGTCCCCTCCTGTTTGCATATCAAAAGCACCCTATATGTTGATAGTTGCTAATATTTGTCCACATGTTTGGAAGTCTCCCTTATTTTGTTTCTTTGCAGGTAATTGGCGGCTTACAGTCGGTGCAGGATGCTTTATTTCAAATCACGGGCAGACTTCGTGAAACCATGTTTCCTATGAAATATTTTTCAAATGTTAATGGCCCAACTTATATGGCCCCTTATCCAGAAATGCCGCCCCCTTCATTCAGACCTAGGCATGATCCTGCTTCTTCACCAGGTTATCCATCACCGGTTGGTCAAGGCCCACCTTTTGACCCTCCACCTCCATATTTTCATGGTGTAGATCATCCGCATCCAGCTTATATTGACCGCAATTCGTATCCTTATGGCAATGAACGAGCAGGATATGGCCATAGGCAACCCCCAACTGGGAGGTGGACTGGTCAGGTTGGTAATTTTGCAGCAACTTTTGCTTGTTAAATTAAAAGGATGTTGTAGATACCATAATTTATCTGTATTTGGTCTCCAGTCAGGTAGCAACATGTATGTAGGTGAAGTTGGTGAGTTGGAAGGAGGGTTACCCAAAGTTAATGATTCAGCTGGAAGGTTTTAATCTCTCGAAAATACTCTTAATAAATTGGTTTTAGTTTTTAATGAAGAATATTTATTGTTGGTATTTGGTTTATCAGGAACGAAACAGGAAACATAAGAGTTGAGATTGTTATTCCCGAGAGTTTGTTTGGGTGTGTATACGGAGAGAACAACATCAACTTAGGTCATATAGAAGAGGTATGCATTCTTTTTATACATTTAGATTATTAGGGTCATTTTCTGGGAAAAACTGCAAAATGAAAAACTAAGGAACACCCCGGTAACCGTTCATTTACACGTGCATACTAGTAACTTGTTAGTAATGCACATGTGAATAACATGCACACATGAATTAAAACATCTTCAATTGCTTGGATGCACATGTACATACACATGAATGGTTATGAGGGTATTCCTCATTTTTTCATTTTTTTATTTTTTTTTGGGTTTTCCCCTGAACCTCATTCTAGATTATTATATGTGAAACGATTACGAAGTTATGGTGTTTTGAATCCAGATATCAGGTGCAAAGGTGGGTGGGGTGATGGAAGGAGGTAAACTGGTATTATCAGGTACATCAGATAAAACTCATATTGCCAAGTGCCTGCTTCATGGCTTCATCCTCTGTGATCACCACATGGCTTCTTGATCCTTTTGCCAACTTTGTTTTCTGAGTAGAATATATATACAGAAAATGGGTTGTGTTTATTTTTTGCTGCACCAGGATATTTATTGCCAAATTTATAATGTCATAGTTTTTGTATTTTTAAAGGGAAATTTCAGTTTTTTCTCATTTGTTATACCTTCAAAAACTCGCAATGCGTTGTTTACGCTTCCGCATCTTGAGTACACATCAATTAGGGCGTTTGTAACGCGAATATCTGTTGAATAAAGTCCTGTTTTCTCTCCATAAGCGTGAACCGATTGGCATAGTTCTAAAGACCCAAGATTCCAAATCGCGGGGTAAACTGCTAAAATGGTTATCTCGGTTGGCTTAATATTGTTGGTTGATGCGATCATGCGTCGAAATAACGACAGGGCTTTCTTGGGTTGATTTACTATAGCCTAGCATGAAATGTCAAATAATATGTTATAATATTGTATCCAAAAAATATACTTATTTTTTTATTCTGTCTAAAAATATTCCTCTGTGTAGTTTGCTTTTACATTTCTTCCCTATACATTCTCTCTGTTTTTCATCTTTTATATCATCTCCCATCTCCTCTCCGGTTAGAGCATCTCCAACAACTGCAATAATTTTTTCAAAATAGAGAATCAAAAGTTAAAATCTCTAAAAAATGTTACATTCATCTCCAACAGCTTTGCTATTTTAGAAATTTTAACACAAATTATATTAATATAATATTCTTTAATTTATATTCCTGATGCACTTTAAAAGAAAAACTTAATATAAAATGATAAAAGAATTATGTCATTGGTGGATTGAATTAAATAATTATTTCTCTCCTATTTAGAGAATTATAGAGATTTCTCCAAAAATCTCTATTTTAGCAATCAAGATAGCAATGCTGTTGGAGTAGAATAGCAAACAAAAACCCAATTTTTTTTATTTTAGCAATGCTGTTGGAGATGCTCTTAGGGTTGCTGGTAATCAACTTTTTGCCGAATCTCCCATCTCTATAAAAAGAAATAGATTTGATATTTTGAAGACAAATACAATAATAAGCGGTGTAATTTGTAACTAGTTGATTTGCAAACAAATAGTACCTCGGACCCTGCATCATGGGATGCGATCTCTTGACCTTGCCTTCTGTATCATCCAGTGATCTCGGGTTCTAGATATAAAGTGTAATTGTTTTTTTTTAAATCCAATCGTATAAAAATTAACATGATTGATTTTATTAAAACCAGTAACATACGATTCACATTTCGTGTATATAAAAAACATTTTGTAATCATTAGTAAGCTTGTAGGGTTGAGTTAGCTCATCCGATAATAAGATTTGAGTTTTTGGGATTCTTCTCAGAGGTCATCACTTCGAGTTTTGCAAGGCCACTGATGACTTTTGTGGTTGTTTTCTATAAAACATTTGGGTTAGTCGAGGTGCATGCAAGGTGTTCCGGACACCACGGTTAAAGTTGAGGTAAACGTGAGAAGTGTGAAAACTGAAAAGTGGATCTGAGTCGTTGATCACATTTAATCAAATGCCTTTCCATGAATTGCAACTTAGAAAGAAATTGATCCAGTGCATCTTATCTCTGATGTGCGTCAATTTCTCATCCGATAAATCAATTTTCTCGTTAATCTTAACTTCTCACCAGAATCCACTATATTTGGTAGAAAAAAATGCAAATAGTAAATACATAATACTTTTAACAAATAAAGCTAGGGGTGTTCATCGGTTGACATCCAATGGATGTGAGGGGAACCGAACCGATCCAATCATCCATTGAATGTCCGATTTTTTCAACCTAACCGATCCAATCATCCATTGGATGTTGGATTTTTCCAATCCAATGAATGATTGGATCGGTTAGGTTACATTCAATGTATATTCTCATTGGATATCCATTGGATCGGATCGAATCCATTCAATATTTTTGTCTTTTTCTAAAAAAATTAGTTTTTATTTTTTACAAATGTTTTTAAATTATAATGTTTTAAAAATAAAAGTTTTTTAGTTTTGAAATTTCGAATTATAATGTATTGGATGGTAGTTGAATGATAACCGGATGAATGGTTTATAATGTATTGGATGGTAGTTGAATGATAACCGGATGAGTGGTTGGATGATAATTGGATGGATGACTCGATGATGAATCGGTTCAGTTCAGTTCAGTTTTGGCCGGTTCTGGACTGTAATTCAATATTTTTGTCTTTTTCTAAAAAAATTAGTTTTTATTTTTCATCCGATCCGATCCAATTACAACTGGTTATCCAATCAAGGTCTAATCGAATCGGTTGACTTGTTGTGATAATTAATTTAGCGAAGGCGAGTGGCAGTCAGTTGTGAGTCAATGAATTGATTCAATTGGTGTTGGTGTTCTCCGTCATAAATAATCCATCATCGTCTTCGTCTCCGTCTTCCTCCCGTTTCTTGGAGGACAACAGATAGATCCCAACAACACGTCTTGCGAAACGGGGGAGATCTGTTCTATCTTCAATTCTTTTCTTTATCAACAACATTCATCACTTGTTAGGGTTCTCTTTTGTTGTATCATAAATTTATTATACTTCTAAGTAAATATATATATTCACACACATACACTTGTTACAAGATTCAAACCTAAAATGGCAAGGACCAGATCCTCATCCTCATCTTCATCTTCGATCCGATGGAGATACCTTAATCCGGCTTATTACTTGAAGCGCCCAAAACGTCTTGCTCTACTGTTTATGGCTTTCGTCTTCGTCTCTTTCTTTGTTTGGGATCGTCAAACTCTCGTTCGTGAACATGAGGTAATCGTCTATTTATAGATATATAATTGTATATACACTGTAGTATTTGCAACATCCAATTGCCGATTCTTGTTACGAATCGTTGTTTGCCAAGTCTTGGATAGCGGAAGAAACACGCAATCATGATCTCAGATTGGAGGAAACTCTAGATTTCTTAATTTTCTTTCCATTGGTGGAATATCAAACTAGAAACAGGATTATTTAAGGCCACGTGGAAGGAGATCCACACAAATTTCGGGAAAACTATTGTGTTGCTTCAACTGTTTTCAGTTTTTCTGATATGTTGGTACACCTTTTAAGTTCTAAACATCAAATAGGAGTGTAATTCTCTCTTTTGATTGAATAATTGGCAGCTATGACTGTTATAATCAAGGTCCTACAGATTTGTAGAGCTCATAATGAAAGAGTGTGATACTTAATTATCACTAATACCTGCTGAGGGGAGCAAAATCTTGAGGGCTTAAATGGTTTATTTCAAGTCTCAACCTTTTGTTAATGGACATTGTGAATTTGAACCATGAACGACCTCTGTGCAAGATTTCAGGTTGACAAATTTTCAATTGACCCTTAGCTTAGATGCATCAGTAGCAGATAGGATGGTTTCTCTATTGTCTTCTTTTCCTCTATCTTCTTAGACTCACTTTTCATATATTTCGCAAACAAAAGTGTTTTTTTTGGATAAATGTTCTAATAAAGTTATCATGTTAAAAATAAAAGAGTAATGATAGTTGCGAGTTTAATTTCTATCTCTCATTGGCTGATATTTATTGAATGATCATTAAGAGGTGATATCACTAGTTAGGATACTACAGGATAGAAGTGCTTGGAACTCTCTTGTTCCTTGCGTGATTCAGTTTGTAGACTCATCACATTTATTATGCATAATATCCCGAATACCATTTGAAAATTTAGGGCTTAGAGACCCAAATGGAAGAGTTAAAAATGCATTCTACTTGCTATATTTCTTATATTAACAAACTTCTATTGATTTACAGGAAGAGCTCTCACAGTTGAAAGAGGAAGTGGAACGTTTGCAAAATGAGGTACCATAGTTTCGATTTTATATCAAGATCCAGACAACTTACAAATTACCTATTACATACTCTTTTAAAACTTAGTTGACTACAAGTTTATTGCCTCCTTGCAGCTAGGAGAGTTAAAGCATGAAGGTGGTGTTCCAATTAAAAAGATGAATACTACAACCAAAAGAACTGACGTAACTAAGATGGATGGCCTTGCCACCGATCCCATTGAGGAGCAGCGTAGAGAAAAAGTCAAAGATGCTATGATTCATGCATGGGGCTCATATGAAAAATATGCGTGGGGCCATGACGAGCTTCAGGTATGTCATTGTTTTAATCTGAGTTTACTTTGTCTGTTGCTGGTCCCTAAAATGCTGATTTCTTTTTATCTTTTGTTTTGTTAGCCACAATCAAAGAATGGAGTGGATAGCTTTGGTGGTCTTGGTGCAACTTTAATCGACTCTTTGGATACCTTATATATAATGGGTCTGGATGAGCAGTTTCAAAGGGCTAGAGAGTATGATCCAATATCTATTATCATTTCATTAACTTCTTATAAGTTATACCCCATAGAGATAATTTTATTTGTGTGGCTAAATCTTGTAATATATGTGTGCACATATGTTCCTTTGTTTCTATCTAAACAAGCTATGTGTGGCAGGTGGGTTGCAACCTCTTTGGACTTCAATAAGAATTATGATGCCAGCGTGTTTGAGACGACCATAAGGTTGCTTTGTAAGGTTTAATATGTCTTTTTCCAGTAAATATTACATGAGCTTGAGAAGTTTGTGTTCAGCAACTAATATAAGCGATTATTATATAACGAGACACCTAATTGTGTGAACCATTTACCATCTTTTTTCAACAGAGTTGTGGGTGGTCTTCTTAGTGCCTATGATCTCTCTGGGGACGAGGTCTTTCTTGAAAAGGCGAAAGACATAGCTGATAGGTTGTTGCCTGCATGGAATACTCCTTCTGGTATCCCTTACAACATTATCAACTTGGCTCATGGTAATGCTCATAACCCTGGTTGGACTGGGGTAAGTTCTAAACTTTATCATTGGTTGTGGATCAGGTCATTAGTTAAGAGTCCAAGTGTTGACCATGAATTTGACTTCTCTTCTCTTAATATATTATATATTCTTTTTCGTGTCGTCAGGGTGATAGTATCTTGGCAGATTCTGGGACAGAGCAACTGGAGTTTATTGCACTAACCCAAAGGACTGGAGATCCAAAGTATCAACAAAAGGTATGTGCCACATAGTGTCATGTATTATCATACATATCTTCAACAAATCTACTTTAATGTTGTTTTGGCAACTAGATTTTTTTTGAAACTTTAGTCTGGGTATCTAACGTTCTCTTTATATCTTTGTTCAATCCTGCTAGTTTGGAGTAACACCTTTCTTGAGTTAAATTACATGCTAACCTTTTACTTATCCATGGGGATTTGGCTTGGATCCTCTTTGGGTTTAATATCATAAATTGATGTTTCAGGTAGAAAATGTAATTCTAGAGCTAAAGAAGAATTTTCCAGATGATGGATTGCTCCCCATTTATATAAACCCCCACAGAGGAACAACATCACATTCTACCATTACTTTTGGGGCCATGGGGGACAGGTACTAATTGTCCCTTAAAGGCTGCTTTTCCAAAATTCACAATGTTGGATTATCTTTTTTTCCCCTAATTGTCAAATGGTCTGATGTCATTTGAAATGTAATTTTGGATGCAGTTTCTACGAGTATTTACTTAAAGTTTGGATACAAGGAAACAAAACTGCAGAGGTGAAACATTATAGGTGAGAGATTCTAGTATCAAAAAGTTTTGAATTTTTATGAGAAGCACATCTCCCGATAGAAACTTGTATGAGAAATATTAACCAAAATATTATAACAGAGAAATGTGGGAGACATCAATGAAAGGTCTATTGAGCTTGGTCCGCAGAACTGCACCATCATCTTTTACATATATTTCTGAGAAGATAGGAAATTCTTTGATTGACAAGGTAATGTGGAGGTACCAATTTTTCATTATAGAGCACTGAATTAAAAAATCTTTATAAGGAAATCTAGAGATTGTAGTTTCTTCTGATGTGTGCAGATGGATGAGTTAGCATGCTTTGCACCAGGAATGATTGCGTTAGGGTCATCTGGTTATGGTCCTGCTGATTCTACGAAATTCTTAAATTTGGCAGAAGAGGTATGATATAACTTCTATCATTTTTGACCTCTTATAGGAACTTTGACCTCCATTTTTGACTGACTATTTGTGGCCTCTAAATGTAGCTTGCTTGGACATGTTATAACTTCTATCAGTCCACACCAACGAAGTTGGCGGGAGAAAATTATTTCTTCCATTCAGGGCAGGTTAGTTAATTATCTGATTAATGTGATTGGTCGATTTTTGGGAGATCTGTTTTCTTATATGCTAATGTTACCAATATTATTCCAGGACATGACTGTGGGTACATCATGGAACATATTGAGGCCAGAGACGGTTGAATCGCTCTTTTACCTATGGCGTTTGACTGGTAATAAGACGTATCAAGAATGGGGGTGGAACATATTTCAAGCATTTGAAAAGAACTCACGTGTGGAGGCCGGATATGTTGGACTGAAGGATGTAAGTACTCTATTCATAACTTTACCGTCCATATAGTGCTAGAGTTTATTTAAGGAGCCGTTTACTAAATGCTTACCGGGTAAGCGCTTACCGATATCCATTTTCTTACCGATTAAGCATGATGTGGACCAAGAATCTTACCCGGTAAGAGGCATAATAAGGACCGATATTCTTATCCGGTAAGTGAGGAAAAAGACTCTTACCCGGTAAGCACTTACTGGGCTTAAGACACTTACAAACAATCCATTCAGATGATCAAAAATGTTACTCCCTCCGTCCCAAAATAAGTGTCCACATTTGACTTGGCACATAGTTTTAGACATACATAATTATTACATCTTTTTGTTACCAAATGGCATCTTTACCCTTATTTAATTTCTCTCTCTCTCTTCACAACTCTTATATATTTTTGCATTAACTAAGGATAAATATGGGAATTTAGTTATTTACTTTTTGAATGTGGACACTTATTTTGGGACAAATATAAATAGAAATGTGGACACTTATTTTGGGACAGAGGGAGTATATGATAAGGTAAGTAGAGGTAATCTCTCTTGCCGGTAAGTGTTTTACCCGGTAAGTGTTTGGTAAATGGTCTCTAAGTCTACTGTATGGTTAACGTAAGTTGTTTGTTTGCAGGTTAATACAGGTGTGAAAGACAATATGATGCAGAGCTTCTTTCTTGCGGAAACACTGAAATATCTGTATCTTTTGTTCTCGCCCCCATCTGTTATATCATTGGATGAGTGGGTATTCAACACAGAAGCTCATCCATTAAAAATCGTCTCTCGTGGAGAAAACTCTAAACCGAATATTAGATTTCGTGGTAGGAAAGAAGGGCATTTTTGATAGCAAAGCAAAGAGTAGAAGAAGGATGGATTTTGTTGAAATAAAGAAACTACTAAACTTGACAGGATGATTGTACTTGTTGTTTTATTATAGTTGATGATAGTTGCTTTTTTGTCTAATTGTATCTTTTATACACTATGCAAATGAGAAGGATTATTTACAAGCATTCTTCATTTGTAACCCTTTGAATATTTAATCCATTCTAAACACAACCATTTTAGAAAGAAAAAAAAAGATCCATGGATTCATACAAAACAAATTAAACAATGCTTTTATGACACCATTTCAGTTGAGTTTTAAACCAAGTTTCTTTACAAAACCTTTTGAAGATTTAAATAGGAAAAGCAAACATTCAATTGGTAGTGGATGGAGTAGCAGCTAAGAGCATCTTCAACAGATTCTCCTAAAAAAAAGTTTAAAGTAAAAAAAAATACACAGATTCCTCTAAATTTCTTCAAAATAGAGAACCAAAAGTTTAAAGTAAAAAAAAAATACATTCATCTCCAACAGATTCCACATTTTGGAGAATCCAACATTAATTAAAATATTAAAGTATTTCATCCATCTATTAAAATATTATTTTTCTATCTATATATTTATTTTCAAAGTTTCCTATAGGTCCTTTCACATGGTAATCGTTTTTGGAGAAAAAAACATTCTCTCTCCAACTTTCTTTATTTTGTAGATAGTTTTGAAGAAGCTGGTAAAACAAAATATTAACCTAAAATCCTAATTTTCTCCGTTTTTGGAGAAGCTATTGAGATGCTCTAACAAATCTTGAAACAAAGTTTGAAGTTGTTAACTTGATTCTAAATGGTCCAAAAGACGTGGGTGGATATATATATATATATAGAGAGAGGGGGGTTCATGGGAAAAGCTCAAATAAATGGAAAACTAAAAAACACTTTATCAACCGTTAAATCAGATGATCTGATAGATGTGATTAGACGGACGGTTACAACAATATTAATTAAATAAAAAAACCTCACCCCCTCCTATTTTTTATTCGAAAAAAGACGAAAAATAAACAAAATTCGAATGAAATAAATTACACCAAATAAATGGTCATATTTTTCTCGTTAATTTGACATCTATATTGATATACTTTTTCTTCCGTATTTTCGTGGTTTTCCGGTTTTCCGGTTATTTAGGGTTTTCCCTTGTACCTGACCCTATGTATATATATACTAGATATGTACCTGCGCGCGATGCGGCGCGAAGTATCTCGAATTTAAAATCGAGAATTCAAAAAAATAAGTTTGTTTCATGTTCATATTTATTCGCTTTTAAATCGCATAAATGCATAAAATTAAAGGTCAATATAGTTAATTGGTCAAAAAATGAAAAATATTCGTTCGATAGTGGGGTCTTCAAACCCATAACATTTGTGCTCATTTTGAAGGTTTTGATGAACGGTTATAATGATATAATTTATAAAAAAAAGAAAAACATATTTGTTTAATTATTTTAGTTTATGTATGTTGATATGATAAAGATGTAAAATGTAAAATGAAAAATGAAAGGGGAATGGATATAAAGTAAATTAAATAACTAATAATAATGATATAAACTGTAATTTACAAATAAAAAATAATTTTATTTTTAATTATCATGTTGAACGTTGGAGCTTTTAAACTCGTACATGATGTATTGAAATTTGTACTTCTTAAAAATTCAAGAATAACCGTAACTGGAATTATTTTTAAAGAAGTATAATAGATAAATATAGATAAGAGCGTAAAATGTACAAGTTTAAAAAAAAATATCGGTACGTCATTCTTGAAAAATCTTGATACGTATTTATGATATTTCACAGTATTATTAAGTTAAAAAAATATTCAATAATAAACTTATTTTGAAATTATTGACGAGAATATTGTAATAATATAATTTGTAAAAAAATGCATTTATTAATATGTTTTAGTTAAACTATATGATTATGTATTTTTAATATTATAAGAGTGTAAAATGAAAATGAATAATTTAAGGGAAATAAAATAAATTAATTCGTACATGTTCATGATATTTAATAATATGATTAAATCCAAAAATATTCAATATCGAACTCATTTTGAAGGTATTGACGAGACGATTACAATAGTATAATTTGTAAAAAAAAGAAATGCATTTTAGTTCATATATATTATTTATGTTTATATGATAAGAGTGTAAAATGAAAAATAAAAACGTAAGATATTAAAAGTAAACTACATACCTAATTATAAGGGTAGTAAATGTAACGTATAAATAAATAAAAAATTGAATTAAGGAGAGATTTAAGGAGGAGTGAATGTGGGTGTGCTAATTGAACTTAGACCTTCCGTATCGGTCTCGGGTTAGGGCTCGGGTAGGGAGAGGGCTTGGGAGGGCTCCGGTACGAGGGGGAGGGTTTATGATGAGGGCTTGGGCAGCGGGTTTGGGAACCCGATTCATCCCGAAGATTTTAATTTTTTTTAAATAAAATTCAATATGAACGTTTGGCAACGGTTATAATTTATAATTTTTTTTTAATTTTTTTTTTCAATTTAATCACACTATATATATAATCCTAAAACCCATTTTATTTTTCACACAAAACAACTCTCTCATTCTCTCATTCTCTTCCATTCTCTATATTTTAAACAATATGGATTCGCCACAACCCGGTTCACCGACTGCATCATCATCATCCGTAGACACCGACGAGTTGTTGCATCTACAAAGGGAAATTTTTCGAGAGACTGCACAATTAATTTATGGTAGCACCGCCTCATCGTCAAGAAGAGAGAGGGCCGCGAACATAGAAAGAGGTCGAGTAGCTGCAAACGAGCGGCTTATGCGGGACTACTTTGGCAACAACCCGGTTTATACACCGGATATGTTTAGGCGGCGGTTCAGGATGAGGAGGCAGCTATTCGAACGAATAATTGAAGATTTACAAGGACAATATTCATATTTTACACTTCGGTTGGACGCATGGTACAAAAAAGGTTTTTATACCGATACAAAAGTGTACTTCCGCTATTCGGCAATTGGCGTATGGAGTAGCTGCTGACGCACTGGACGAGTACATCCGTATGGGAGAGAAAACGTCACGAGATTGTCTGCACAAATTCTGCACATGTATTATTGAATTGTATGGTCAAAAATATTTACGCAAGCCTACTTTTATTGATATTCAGAAGTTGTACGCCACGCATGAAGCTAAACACGGATTTCCCGGCATGCTCGGAAGCATAGACTGTACTCATTGGGCGTGGGCAAATTGTCCGGTAGCATGGCGAGGTCAATTCATGAGAGGTGATCATGAGCACCCGACAATCATGCTAGAAGCAGTGGCCTCTCAAGATCTATGGATCTGGCACGCATACTTTGGTGTTGCCGGTTCCAACAACGACATCAATGTTCTCAATCAGTCGCCCATCTTCAACGGTGTATATGATGGAAAAGCACTCGACTGCCCTTTTGAGGTGAATGGAGCCACCTACGAGCATGTAACACCCCAAAATAGGGGTTAACAAAAACTTCCATAAAACGGAAGAATGGTACACATTACTAAAGTAAAAGTGTTCATAAACATCATTACCAAACCATTAATACAACCATTTAGTTAATGTATAACTACCAAAAGACTACTAGCTTGATTGCTCAATACTATAGCAATCCAAGATCCAAAAAGGATGTCGGGAAGTTCTAATGCAAATCTTCAAATTCTTTAACCTTCCAACATCAATCCCGAGCTCACACCCCACACTAAACCTTCTTGAGTCCGAAACCACTAATATCTGTAACACATAAAACACATAGCAAGTGTTAGGCTTTTAAAGCCTAAGTGAGGTTTACACATAGCATAAATAGGCATAGTCATAGCATGTAGGAATAACAATTCGATACATTCACAAATTGGATTCCATGGAGAAGGTCCATATCGCTACCCAGTTACATCATAATCGAAGATATACCTTGATCGATACCCCACGGTATTGTCACAAGGCACTACATAACGGAAAACCCCACGGTATCCGAAGGTATGAACGAGATACGTTTACCCCACGGTATGTATGAATATATCCTCCGATGCATACTAGGTGCTCCTCCAATTAAATGAATACCAAATATGTTAATCCAAATAAGATTCAAAGCATATTAAGCACTTTAACTATGGTCTAACCATTTATCATAATCAATACTACACCCATGTAGTTCACATACATCCACATGTGTTAATTCCAATTCCATTTAGATTCAATAATAAACCACCATGTTTACAAATCAAGAATAAATCCATTTTGACCATTAAGCCACCAGTTCATCATTAAGACGCTTATTAAGCCATCATGTCAATTTCACATTTTGATGATATATACACTCAAACCAAACTCTTACATCAACATTCATCATGTCATACTAAGTAATAAACACCATTAAACCATATTAACTCATTTAAAACCCATCTTGTTTCCACCTTAACCATTAAGAACATACAACTCAATATTTTACCTTAATAACACAACATCAAGAATAGAATTGGTAAATAAGTATAATAAGAACATTTAATTACAGATTACTCACCTTTAGATCTTCAATTTGTATAACCTTACTTGAAGACTTGAGCCCTAATTCTCCAATCAAGATAATATGAAGATTCCAAGCCCTAATTGATGTTTAATGGAGTAAGATTCATCTATTTGTTACATGAATTGAAATTAGAACTAGGAGATGAAATTACCTTAGGTTAGATAAAGGAAATTCGTCTGGAGCAGAGTGAGTTCGTTTTTTGAGAGTTCTAATTAGAAATGAGAAGTGAAATGACTAAGGGGTGGGTTTAACCCTCTATTTGGCACGTCAGGTATTCGGCGCCGATCATCCGCGCCGATGCATCGGCGCCACCCCATCGGCGCCAGCCTCTGTTTGCCAAAACTCCTAACTTCCACTAATTTAGCCGTAACTTCTTCGTTAAAACCCCGATTTTACCCCGGAAAGTACCGTTGGCCTCGTATTCAAATTACCCATCCAACTAATCCATAAAATCTAATATTCTACTTTATCTTCTATTTTTCATTAATTTTCTTAAGAATTAAACTTACTGATTTCTATCGAGAATTATCAAATAGCAAGTCAAAGTCACGAAAATTACTTAAGATATCAATCATAATCTAAAAAGTCGAAATATCATGAAATATTAAACTTAATAGTACTTACGAGGATTTTCCGGGTGTTACAATTCTCCCCCACTTGAAATAGATTTCGTCCTCGAAATCTTAGACTAGGAAAACAAATGTGGGTATCGCTGCTTCATATTTTCTTCCGTCTCCCAAGTGATATTAGCTCCACGGTGATGTTTCCATTGAACCTTAACCATATTGATCTCTTTTCGTCGAGTTCTCTTAGTCAAACGTTCCAAAATAGCTTCAGGTTCTTCTATACAATGCTTGTTCTCCACTCTTACTTCCGATAATGGTATCACATTTTCTTCATTACCAAAACACTTACGCAAATAACAAACATGAAAAGTCGGGTGAATTCCGTTCATCTCGGGAGGTAAATCTAACTTGTAAGCTTGCAAACCTACACGTTCCAAAATAGAAAATGGACCAAGGAAACGAGGACTCAACTTTCCCCTTTTTCCAAAACGGATCAGCCCTTTCCACGGAGATACTTTTAACATTACCCGCTCCCCCACTTGGAATTCAATTGGTTTCCTCTTCTTGTTTGCATAATTCACTTGTCGATCTTGGGCCGCTTTCAATCGTTCTCTAATAATCTTGACTTTGTCTGCCGTTTCTTGAACAATTTCCGGGCCAGCGAACTGTTTCTCTCCCGCTTCCAACCAACAAGCCGGAGTTCTACACTTTCTCCCATAGAGTGCTTCAAATGGTGCTGCCTTCAAACTAGAATGGTAACTATTGTTGTAAGCGAACTCTATTAACGGTAAATGTGCGTCCCAATTTCCACCAAATTCGATTACACAAGCCCTCAACATATCTTCTAGAGTCTGAATGGTCCTTTCGCTTTGACCATCTGTCTGCGGGTGATAAGCCGTGCTCAGATTCAGTCTAGTACCAAGTTCTTCTTGCAATGCTTGCCAAAATCGTGACGTGAACCGACTGTCCCTATCAGAAACTATCGACACAGGCACACCATGACGTGAAACCACTTCATCAATGTAAAGTTTTGCTAACGAGTCCATTGATGAGGTTTCCCGCATTGCCAAGAAATGCGCACTTTTCGTCAATCGATCTACGATTACCCAAATCGTATTATTACCTTTCAAAGTTCTAGGTAACTTCGTCACGAAATCCATTGTGATCTTTTCCCATTTCCACTCGGGTATTTCCAATGGCTGCAATTTACCATAAGGTAATTGATGTTGAGCTTTTACTTGTGAACAAGTTGTGCATTCTCTCACATAATGCGCCACATCCAACTTCATAACCGGCCACCAATAAAGCGGCTTTATGTCTCTATACATTTTGGTGCTTCCGGGATGAATAGAGTACTTAGATTTATGAACTTCATCCATAAGTAACTTTCTATTCTCACCGATCTTTGGCACCCATATTCGCCCATTGAACAGTTTAACCCCACGGCTATCTTCAGTTAACAACTGTTTCTGCTTCACCATCACTTCATCTTTAAGATTTTCCCCTTTCAATGCTTCGACTTGCGCGAGTTTTATTCGATCAATCAAGCTTGATACGATGTCAATTTTTGCAAAATCTGCTCGTAGACCCTTACCACGCTCTTTCCTTCTTAATGCATCAGCAACGACATTAGCTTTACCGGGATGATAAAGCAGTTAACAGTCGTAATCCTTGAGTAGCTCCAACCACCTTCGTTGCCTCATGTTCAACTCTTTTTGGTCAAAAATGTACTTCAAACTTTTATGATCAGTATATAAAGTACATTTGGTACCATAAAGATAGTGTCGCCACAGCTTTAAGGCAAAAACTACTGCAGCCAATTCTAAGTCATGAGTGGGGTAATTCTTTTCATGCACCTTGAGTTGTCTTGAAGCATAGGCTATTACTTTTCCTCTTTGCATTAAGACACAACCCAAACCCAATTTAGATGCATCACTGTACACCACAAAATCTTCCGATCCTTCAGGCAAAGATAAAACAGGTGCTTCACACAATTTCTTTTGAAGGACTCGGAAAGCCTCTTCTTGAGCTTCAGACCAAATAAAGTTCACATTCTTTCGAGTCAAAGCTGTCAAAGGAGATGCGATCTTCGAGAAATCTTGGATAAACCTTCTGTAATATCCTGCCAATCCTAAGAAGCTTCGTATTTCACTCGGACTTTTGGGCGGTTCCCATTTCATAACTGCCTCAATCTTCGAAGAATCTACTTTTACTCCATCTTGAGTAACCACATGTCCCAAAAACTGAATCTCTTTCAACCAGAAATCACACTTAGAAAATTTTGCGTAAAGCTTCTCTTTTCTTAATGTCTCCAACACTTCACGGAGATGAAATTCGTGATCCGATTCATTCTTAGAATACACCAAAATATCATCGATAAAAACTATTACCGATTTGTCAAGATAAGGTCGGCACACCCGATTCATCATATCCATGAATACCGCCGGTGCATTTGTCAAACCGAATGGCTTTACTAGGAATTCGTAATGACCATAACGAGTTCGAAACGCCGTTTTCGGAATATCGCCTTCTTGCACCCTTACTTGGTGATAACCCGAACGTAAGTCGATCTTTGAAAAGCAAGTCGCTCCTTGCAACTGATCAAATAAGTCATCGATTCGGGGAAGTGGATATTTATTCTTCACAGTCACCTTGTTCAGCTCTCTATAGTCTATACACATACGCATTGAGCCATCTTTCTTCTTAACGAACAAGACTGGTGCTCCCCACGGTGACGAACTTGGTCGCACAAATCCCTTATCCAAAAGTTCTTGCAACTGAGCCATCATCTCTTTTACTTCCAATGGAGCCAAGCGATAAGGTGTCTTAGCAATCGGAGACGCTCCCGGCATCAAGTCTATCCTGAACTCTACTTGACGATCTGGCGGTAAGCCTGGCAATTCCTCAGGAAATACATCAGGAAACTCGCACACTACCTTCACATCCTCCACTTTCTTCTTTTCCATCCTAGCATCAATCACATATGCCAAGAATGCTTTACAACCTTTTTGTACACATTTGCGCGCCTTCAACATAGTCATGAACGCCATTTCTCCCTTCCTCCGATCCCCATATATAACAATAGGGTTTCCTTCAGAAGATGGTATACGAATTAGTTTCTTAGCGCACACAATTTCAGCTTGAAATTCTGCTAACCAATCCATCCCAACTACTATATCAAAATCCCCAATCAGAATTGGCATTAGATTTATCGGAAAGTTTTTCCCTTCTATTTCTAACGGACATCTCCACAAAACATCCCTTACCACCACACTTTCACCATTCGCTATTTCTACTAATAAGGCTTCTTCTAACTGACTAATAGGCATATTCAACTTTTGAACAAATGAAACTGACACAAATGAATAACTTGCACCAGAATCAAATAAAACACGTGCAGGTACGGAGTTTAGAAGAAACGTACCCGACACCACATCCTTTGAACTTCTAGCCTCATCAGTCGACATCTGAAATGCCCTTCCTGTTGCCTTTGGTGGTTCTGACTTGGGCTTTCCCGATCTGCCCGTCTTCAACCTTGGGCAATCCCTCTTCATGTGACCCGGCTCGCGGCATTCAAAACAAATTACTCCTTTTATGGGGCAATCTCGCATTAAGTGCCCAACCTTTCCACATTTGCTACAAGTTAAGGGACCCTGAAATTGACGAGTGTTACACGGACCCGAATGAGATCTCCTGCACCGATTACACCATTTTGCTTCATTACGACTCCCTCCACCTTTATTTCCCATGAATGGTCTTTGTTGGCGAACATTTCCTGTTGGCCCTTCCCATTTCCTTTTCTCACTCACCAAACCACTTTCTAACTTTCCTTGAACCATATCGTCTTCTATACGTAAGGATTCTTCAATTGCTTCTTGAATGGTTGAAACCTTGGCATTCCTCAAAGCAGTCTTCATACTAGCCGGTAATCCCCTTTGATAAGTCTTTATCTTGGTTTTCTCGTCCGGAGCTAAGTGTTCGACCAAGTTTAGCTTCTCTAAAAACAATCTAGAATATTCCATAATTGACATGTCTTCTTTCTTCAACCCACGGAACTCATCTTCGATCTTATCAAGTGCCCGCTCACTGCAATATTTTTCCAAAATCTTCCTTTTAAAAGCTGCCCAAGTGAACTTGGCCAATAATGCCGGTGCAATTGATGATCGCGTAAGATTCCACCATGTAAGAGCTTCACCCTTAAGGAGATGAAATGCAAATTTAACTTTCTGAGAATCTTCACATTCACTAGCCTCAAAAGACATTTCCACCTCACGAATCCAATTCATACACTTAGTAGGATCCGTAGTTCCTGCAAACTCTGGAGGTCTACATCCCAAAAACGTCTTGTATGTGCATCTCCTTTCCTTTCTTCCTTCCCGAATAGTTGTCTCCGTTTCCGTATTCAAAGTATTTTCCAAATTACCTTGCCCATTCAAAGCATTTTCTGCTATCGTCTCGCGTTGCCGAATGCTGTTATCTCTGTCATCCAACATCTTCATAATTCGTTCCTGCTGTTGAGTCATAGCAGATTCCATAGCTCGGAGCATACTATTCCTCAACCGAGTTTCAAGCGCGTCTTCTTCCACTACTGGGTTCGATGGACCAATGTTAAGTCTTGATACATTTTCTGCTCCTCCGCCTAAATTACGTGGTCTCGGAGAATGTCTAACTGTCGCTTGAATTCCAGGTTGGTCAGCAGTAGATTCAGATGCTGACTGACCATCACGCGGTTGCTGTACTTGACTACGAGTATTTACCATTTCAGTCTGCCAAGCACACGAGAATGAGGTAAGAATCAGACTAATTTTGAGTACTTATACGCTTGTCAATTTCCATAATAATAGAGATCAAGTACACTTACATAACAACACATTCATAATAACATTAGCTAGATGAAATTATGAACATGTAATATACAAGTATTCTTATTACCATCATTATAATTTTCGACAATTGTATTTCCACAATTCCTATCACTCTCCCATCCTATGTTGTCTACCCATTCGAAAATATTTCAATCTTATTGTTCTCAGCTTAAGTCTAGGCATACTATAGTCATACCTAGTTCACTTAAACTAGAGCTCTGATACCAACTTGTAACACCCCAAAATAGGGGTTAACAAAAACTTCCATAAAACGGAAGAGTGGTACACATTACTAAAGTAAAAGTGTTCATAAACATCATTACCAAACCATTAATACAACCATTTAGTTAATGTATAACTACCAAAAGACTACTAGCTTGATTGCTCAATACTATAGCAATCCAAGATCCAAAAAGGATGTCGGGAAGTTCTAATGCAAATCTTCAAATTCTTTAACCTTCCAACATCAATCCCGAGCTCACACCCCACACTAAACCTTCTTGAGTCCGGAACCACTAATATCTGTAACACATAAAACACATAGCAAGTGTTAGGCTTTTAAAGCCTAAGTGAGGTTTACACATAGCATAAATAGGCATAGTCATAGCATGTAGGAATAACAATTCGATACATTCACAAATTGGATTCCATGGAGAAGGTCCATATCGCTACCCAGTTACATCATAATCGAAGATATACCTTGATCGATACCCCACGGTATTGTCACAAGGCACTACACAACGGAAAACCCCACGGTATCCGAAGGTATGAACGAGATACGTTTACCCCACGGTATGTATGAATATATCCTCCGATGCATACTAGGTGCTCCTCCAATTAAATGAATACCAAATATGTTAATCCAAATAAGATTCAAAGCATATTAAGCACTTTAACTATGGTCTAACCATTTATCATAATCAATACTACACCCATGTAGTTCACATACATCCACATGTGTTAATTCCAATTCCATTTAGATTCAATAATAAACCACCATGTTTACAAATCAAGAATAAATCCATTTTGACCATTAAGCCATCAGTTCATCATTAAGACGCTTATTAAGCCATCATGTCAATTTCACATTTTGATGATATATACACTCAAACCAAACTCTTACATCAACATTCATCATGTCATACTAAGTAATAAACACCATTAAACCATATTAACTCATTTAAAACCCATCTTGTTTCCACCTTAACCATTAAGAACATACAACTCAATATTTTACCTTAATAACACAACATCAAGAATAGAATTGGTAAATAAGTATAATAAGAACATTTAATTACAGATTACTCACCTTTAGATCTTCAATTTGTATAACCTTACTTGAAGACTTGAGCCCTAATTCTCCAATCAAGATAATATGAAGATTCCAAGCCCTAATTGATGTTTAATGGAGTAAGATTCATCTATTTGTTACATGAATTGAAATTAGAACTAGGAGATGAAATTACCTTAGGTTAGATAAAGGAAATTCGTCTGGAGCAGAGTGAGTTCGTTTTTTGAGAGTTCTAATTAGAAATGAGAAGTGAAATGACTAAGGGGTGGGTTTAACCCTCTATTTGGCACGTCAGGTATTCGGCGCCGATCATCCGCGCCGATGCATCGGCGCCGATCATCCGCGCCGATGCATCGGCGCCACCCCATCGGCGCCAGCCTCTGTTTGCCAAAACTCCTAACTTCCACTAATTTAGCCGTAACTTCTTCGTTAAAACCCCGATTTTACCCCGGAAAGTACCGTTGGCCTCGTATTCAAATTACCCATCCAACTAATCCATAAAATCTAATATTCTACTTTATCTTCTATTTTTCATTAATTTTCTTAAGAATTAAACTTACTGATTTCTATCGAGAATTATCAAATAGCAAGTCAAAGTCACGAAAATTACTTAAGATATCAATCATAATCTAAAAAGTCGAAATATCATGAAATATTAAACTTACTAGTACTTACGAGGATTTTCCGGGTGTTACAGAGCACATATATTATCTAGCGGATGAGATATATCCGAAATGGGCTACTTTCGTAAAATCATTTACGTGCCCACATAACCCTAAACGACAAAAGTTTAAGTCCGCGCAAGAAGCGACACGTAAAGATGTTGAACGAGCTTTTGGCGTGCTTAAACAACGTTGGCATATATTTCATAACCCGGCACGCGGATGGGAACCGACAAGATTGGGAAACATTATGTACGCTTGTGTCATATTACACAATATGATACTCGAAGACGAAGACCATGCTATTTGTGGTGGCGATGAAAACGACATTTTCACGGAAGATATCAAAACCCAAATCAGTGAGGAACAACGCGCGGCAAATGTTCGAGAAGTCAAAAACCGGGACACTCATAATAACCTTCGGTCGGATTTGGTCGAACATATTTGGCGTATCCAAGTTCCCAACAATGACGACGAGTAGATTTTTAAATTTATTTTGTAATTTTTATTTTTAATGAATGATATGAATTTTTATTTTTATTATTTATCTTATTTTTATTTATTAAAAAATATATAAATATTTTTATTTTGTTAAATAATTAAATGTATAAATAAAAGAATTAAAAAAATGAGGTGACAAGAGGGCTTTAGGGTTCCGGTACTCCACTTTAGGGTAAGGAGAAAAGCTGATGTGGCGCTGAGGTGGCTTGAGGGCTTGAGGGTTCCATTACGGATGACCTTATAATGTAAACTGCGTCCAGATACATGTTTAGGCGGAAAAATACTGAAGTCGACTCACCAAAAGTCGACACGTGTCAGGCTAGTTATTTATTATATATATATATATATATATATCACAGGGAACAAGAACCCTTTCCTTTCTTGGAAAAAACTTAAAACCCTAGCAATCAATGAAAGCAAGCTGATAAGTGACAATGCTGTTTATGTTAAGCTTACTACAATAATACATACATACATACATAGATTGATTGAGTGATTCAGACGCCCCTGCTCCTCCTCATGCCAATCTATCATCGCTCTTTCGTCTCTCGTCGCCATCTCTCCCCTCTTCTTACCCGAATTCTCGATCCCCCATATCCTCAACGCAATCACCAAACCCTATCTCATCATCATCATCATCATCATTCCATTGTACACCAACACCAACACTCACGCTTTCTGATTTCTCCATTTTCGTTTTACTCTTCCATCATTTCATCTTCCTCCATTTCATATCATAACGCCAATTACTGCTATTCTAGTCACCGGAGTAAGTTCAATTCAATTCTACCTTCTTAACACTAATTTCTTCAACTTTTTATTGTTAATTTCATAATTTGTCGCGCTTTTGCAGGTTTTATCACTAGACCTAAGAAAATTAAAAAGATAGAGGTTGATGATCACAGGTATCTGTAACCCTCTCTCCACCTATTTTTATTATGTATTGAGTTAAGGGTTGCCATTGTTTCCTATCATTCATTTGTGTTCTTTTTTGCATTGTTGAAAATTTTCCTGCTAGCCAGCGAGCCGTCACAACAGCCCTATGGTGTAACTTTCTAGTATTTTCGCTCAAGTTTGGGGTCTGGCTATTCACCTCAAGCCATGTCATGCTGGCTGAAGTTGTGCATTCAGTTGCAGATTTTGCAAATCAGGTGAAATACCTGTTTTGGATGATGTTCTTGATTTATCTTCCATGTGTTTGCTATAAACACAAAGAAATTAACAAATGTTGATGCTGTAGGCACTTCTTTTATATGGTCTACGCAGTTCCAAGCGTGCTCCAGATGCTCTTCATCCGTGAGTATTTCGTTTCGCATTCATATTTCCTCATCATATTAAAAGTTCGCAATTTACTTGTTTCGTTTCCAGAACTAATTTTCTTTGATTTAACTTGTAGTTATATCTTCTGTAGTGTGTAGTTTCATATATGTGCTAATAGATTCTCCCTTTATTGTGGAATATTGGGTACGTTTGGTTTGGTTTGGTTTGGTTGTCTTTGATTTTTCTCGTATTGTTAGGTACGGTTATTCCAAGGAGAGATTTGTTTGGTCTTTGATATCTGCTGTTGGAATCTTTTGTCTTGGTTCTGGTGCCACAATTGTAAATGGGGTTCAAAATTTGTGGACTTCACAGGTAATTTCTGCAAATTATTTGTACTTCATTTGAGTTTGTCTCTAATCTGACATGCAATGGAAACTTGTTTGATACATGTACACTTCTCAGCCCCCTGGAAATATAACGTATGCAGCTTTGGTGATTGGCGGCTCATTCATTATTGAAGGTGATAGATACTATGCATAGACTTTTGAACTACTGGCGTGTGAGAAGTTGAGATTAACGTGAGAAGCATGAGAAGTGGATATGAACCGTTGATCACTTTTAATCAAATGCCCTCCCATGAATTGCGCCTTAGAAGGGAATTGATCATGTGCATCTCAGTGCATCTTATCTCGGTGCATCTCATCTTAATGTGTATCCATTTCTCATCCAACGGTTGATAACCACTTCTCACGATTCTAACGTTAACCTCAACTTCTCACCGGAACCCAACCCTTTGACTACTTGATTGATGCCAATGATTTCATAGCATTTATAGTCTAAAGTAACAATGCTTTGGTTGTAGGCGCTTCTCTTGCTGTGGCTGTGCACGCTGTCAGAAAAGGGGCAGCTGCAGAAGGCATGACAGTGAGAGATTATGTATGGCGTGGACATGATCCGACATCTGTTGCAGTCATGACAGAGGTCTAGCCATTTATAACGATTATGAAAACATGTTGAAAACAAAATAAATCACCTGATAACTGCTTGGAGGACTATTCTAACCACCACAATATCGACATATATACCAAGTGAAATCGAAGTAAAAAAATCGTCCAAGAATTTTGCACATCAGTAACATAATCTGAAAGCTTATATTGTCTTCTGGGATGTGCAGGATGGTGCTGCAGTTACTGGCCTTCTTATAGCCGCTGGCTCATTGGTTGCTGTGCATTTGACAGGGAATCCTATCTATGATCCGATTGGTTCCATCATTGTCGGAAACCTTCTCGGAGTGGTATGACCTCTTTCCCAAATCAAGATAGGCGTATTTTGCATCTCATTTAATTAATTTATGTTTCATAGAGGTTTATTGAGAGTAAAAGAAGCCTTTAATAGTACATAATATGCTCTTAGGGATCCATTAAGAACTTTGACATATTGGGTTTGTAGGTTAAGAGCTTTGACAAATGTCTTCAATGATCCCCGTTTTAGTCCATGTATCTCAGCATGGGACTTAACTTGATTTGTTAATAATAAGACATTCTCATAAAATCATTTTTATGGAATTTTCTCCGTTTTTGATAAGTTTTGTGAATAATAAGACCTGACTTATGGCACTTTCCTCACTCTTTGAATTAATAGATTATTTTAGTCGTGTATCTCTTTCTCTTCTTTACATATAATTTCTTTGGTTTCTTCAAGTACAAACTCTTATTTGTGAACAAGCTTGAGTCTTTTTTATTGTCATTTTTGTTGCAGGTGGCTATATTTCTCATCCAGAGAAATCGCCATGCACTGATTGGTAGAGCTATTGATGATCACGATATGAAAAGGGTTCTTGAATTTTTGAAGAATGACCCGGTAAATAACTAAATTTTGCACTAAATTCACTGTTAACTCAAGGACTGAACTATGACTAGGTTACACTTATCTACTACTTTCCTCTTGCAGGTTGTAGATTCTGTATATGATTGCAAAAGCGAGGTGATTGGGCCTGGTTTCTTTAGATTTAAAGCCGAAATAGGTGATGACTCTCTTGATCTTTTGTTTTCTCCTATTTTTCTTTAGACATAAAGCAGAAATAGGTGATGACTCTCTTGATCTTTTTGCTACAGATTTCAACGGGGTGATATTGGTGCAGAACTATCTTAGTAGGACAGGACCTGAAGATTGGGCTAGGAAGGTAAGAAGCTTGTATCTCCTACTCTTATTCCTGCATATTAGTATGAATAAAAACTTATAAAGGTGAGGTTGTGGGCCCAGTTTAAGGATGCTGCAAAGGAGAAGGATGACACTGAAATGCTTAAGGTCATGTCATTCTATGGTATGTAGTTACATTTAAGATTATGTTGATCAATTTAGTTGGCGAATACGAAAATTTCATTGATTATATTTATGAATGATTATAGGTGAAGAGGTGGTTACGGCTCTAGGGAGTGAAGTTGATAGGCTCGAGAAGGAAATACAGGAAATCGTTCCTGGCATCAGGCATGTTGATATCGAGGCCCATAATCCGATTATACCATGAACGATGGATGACAATTTTTGTGACTGCGAGAATTTTTTATTATGGTGTTATTATCATGTCCATTTTTGTGTAGATGTTGATAGCTGGATTTTGATCTCTGTGGTACCATGGAGGAATAATGAACAGAGTAGAAGGTTTTGAAAGAATAGTTGGTACCACTTGTTCCATTTCATTCTAATTTGTTCATTTGCAGAAAAATCTCATTTCCATTGGTTTATATTAATTAGATGATGTAGTTTTAAATATTCCAGAACTGATAAACAGATTGAGGGGCTGTTTGTTTACCTCTTAATAGTTCCATTAAGAGGCAACTTCTGAATCGTTAAGAGGTGAATCTTGTTTGGCAAAAAAAAAGTCTGGTTCTAAAACTCTGAATGGTTTTGTATCTTGGCCTCCCTTAACCGGCACCCTAATTTCATTATGAACAATTACCAAACCATCATATTTCATTTTGCATTATATCATAAGAGCTTCTTAATCATTCAGCAACTGCCAAACAGCCCCTGAGTATAGCCATTTTGGTAGTACAAGTGTTTACTAGAGTTGCAAGATTTGAATGCAACACACAATTCTCATTGTCCCTTTCTATAAATATATGAAGAAAATCAATCTCTAATAAAAACTAAAACAAGTCTCGAGAATTTATTATTTCATATGGATAGCGTTTTAGCAGAAACACGAATACGCCATATGGTTTTTCTTTGATACATAACGCGAAACATAATTCCCGACAGAAGCAGAGGCATCAGGAGGATTGTTTGCAGGAACCAGTATCTTAGTCTTCCCTAACCCTATTCTCTTACCAGCAACGTTTGCATAAAACAACCCCGATATTGCTGGTACAAATACGTCACTCTGTGAACATATGTAGAAATCTATCACCTTCTCATACTCCGAAGAATCCGATCCTAGAAATTTTGACTTTTTCTCCATCGGCATAATCCCTTCCTGAAAACCATTCGAAAAAAAAAAAGTGATTATTATGAAGGCAAAAGTTCAAAAAAAAAACAATGTACTTAAGTGATTATTATGAAGGCAAAAGTGATTGACAATTTTTTGGAACAAATAAGTCCCTGGACATTTTAAAACATGTTTAAATAAATCATTGGACTTTTTGGAAACCTGCTAAATATTTCCTTATTACTTAAAAACATAACCTGCAACCTACATTGCACGCACAAATGCAAATTTAAAAAATAAATAACAGAAAAGATGTTACCTACTTTATCCGCCTAATCAAAATGAGTAATTTACTACCTTTGTGTAAGTTTTTGGGAAGAGGTCTTTCATGGAGTCAAGACTGTCATCCCACCGCGATTGTGTCAAATATATGGCACAGTTTTTGCCAAACCCAAGTTTCTTTAAAAACAATGCAATCTCTTGTGGATCATAACATTTTTTTGAACCATCACCATTCCCTTGGCAACCCTTGTTATCCAACATATCGAGCCGCAAGTCCACTGCAACAAACTGCGCATCCGACTTCCGACTCAGGGTTTTCAGCCGCTCCACCATTGAGTCAACCACTTCCTGAACTTCTGGTTGTAGCTCAAGGCTTCCAAACATCGCCAAACATCCCACTGAATTTCTCTCTTTCTCTTGTTCGCTTTTGCCCTTTTTCATGTTCACTGAAGGGAAGTAAGTCGCCAGCCTTACGTTTCCCTTGCTTTTAAAAACTGGTTCGATATTTTCTGCAATGTAGTCTTCTGTCACTCGATTAGGAATCCTAAGAACAGCGAGATTTTTTGATGATAACTCAGAAGGCTGAGTTTTTACTACTTTCACCACTCCATCTAGACTACTTACAAACTTCTCAATATCATAAATATCTCCAAAGTTCCTGGAAGACATGTCAACGGTGTTAATCTTAAATCATTTGTGGTTTAATTATGGACTATATAGAGCATCTTCAACAGCTATGCTAAAGTTTTTCTATAATAGAGTAAAAAATCAAAATCTCTAAAAAAAATTGCATCCAACTCCAACAGCTATTCTATCACTCTAGTATTAATTATCTTATTAAAATATTCAATTTATTTAATTATAGTATTAAAATATTCAATATATGGAAAAGTTTGCTTTATGGGGGTAATAATTAGTTTTGGGGGAAACTATCTATTTAGAGATTTCTCTAAATTTAGAGATTTTTACAATCTTTCTCCTCTTTTCTCTATTTTAGCATAACTGTTGGAGCAACAAAAATGCTAAAATCTCGCTTTTTTCCAATTTAGCATAACAGAACCAGAAAGAATGCAAGTATACAAACACTAAAAAGATGATAAAACATTTGAATCTACAAGCAATGGAAATAAGCATTCTTCCGAATGGGGACCATGAAACTAAATTAAATGCTTTGGATTACAGAGTCATATGAGGACTAACCTCCGATCACCAGGTTGGCTTCCCCTTATGTCTGGAATCACAAGTGTCGCCTTTAGGTATCTTGCCACTACGACTGCATCAGTAATCTGAGGTTGACAATCACCATGGTTAAGATTTTGATGAAACACAAAGAAAGACACAAGGTTGCAATTTTTTTTTGAAAGGGTATCCTAGGCTTTGCCTAGACTAATCCCTGACACTGATTGACTGCTAAGCATGCAGCCCTGAGATAATTCCTCAGTGGCCACAAGTTGCCAACGCCTGGATTCGAACCCGGGGTAGATGGGTTTCTGAGCCACATCCCCCCACGGCCTTAACCAGTACGCCACAAGCCTTGTGGTTAATGTGTTGATTCTTTTGTTTCTATTGAAACAGAAGTAGAAGCTGGATCAATCATTTAATCGAATACCTGGGAGACATGGTATTCGGGTCCATTGGTTAATGAGAAAGTAACAAATCCTTTAGATTCTTCCCCCTCTTCTGCTAGCAAATAAGATAAAATTTTGAAGGCAAGTGACAGGTTAGAAATAGACATCAGTGAACATGTGTAGATTAATTGCAATGTGTAAAACTGACCCAAATCTGGCTTAGACCAACAAGGTTTGAGAGCTGCAGCTTCCTCCTTCCAAGAGTCATCGCCAGCCGTATCAAACGCGAGGCTTTTCTCTGGATCCTCAACACTTTGTGTGGATCCAGCATGGTTGACCTATATAAAAAGGTAATTAGTAATGTGAATGGAAGTAAATGTGTATCTAATGGTGAGATTAAGGGGCTCTTTGTTCTTTTAAAAAAACCTCTTAATACCTCTCAAGTCTGATTCGGTTTGTTTTTTTTTCCAGATTTCAGAGGCTCTTAGGACTAAAATACAACCTAATGTCTTGTAACCTCTTAAAGCACCAGAAGTGAAATATTCAGACTCCAGACCTCTTAAAAAAACAAAAGCCACCTAATACCAAATAGGGTTTGAAATCGGCATATAATCAAAAACAGGATTCAATTCCATTTATGGTTAGAGATTGAATGATAGAATTAAATAACATAATGTGAGATAAACAATTAAAAATGAAGAAGAAGAAGAAGAAGAATCGTACATGATGAGAAACGGGAGCATCAAAGTGTTCACGCTTGACCATGTTTCCAAGCATTAGAAACATGGTGACTGTAAGCACCCCTGCCACTATCTGTCTCGGATCTATAATCCCCATTTTCCTCAGATCCACCACACCTACAACTATATCTATCTATATATATATATATATATATATATATATCAAACAATCTGTAAATATATATATATATCAAAACCCTTGTTCCTGCTGTATTTATCTATTTGTATCCCTCTTTAATTGAAGAAGAAGAAGAAAGAAATGAGAGAAATGCAGAGTGTGTGTTCTTGGTTACATAGAGGATGAGGAGGAGGAGGAGGAGGAGGAGACAAGGGTGGATGAAGGAAAAGGATGGGAGGAGTTGAGTTCACATGGTGTGATGGTTAAAGGATACCATTTTTATTAGTAAACCCTCAATCTACCATAACTTTGTGATCTTCAAATTTCCAATGTCTTTGGTGATGATTTTGGGTAATAAATAGAGAGAGAGAGAGAATGAGAAAGATTTGCTATTTACTAAATTTGTTATTTTTTACAAATTATACCATTGTAATCGTTTCGTCAATACCTTCAAAATGAGCCTAATATTGGATATTTTTTGATTTAATCAGACTATTAAATATCATGAATATATACGAATAAAAGGGATTTAATCATACTATTAACTTATAATTGTGTATTTTTAATATAAAAGGGATGTAAAATCAAAAATGAATATAAGAAACATAAAACAAAGTTATTCGTATATATTCATGATATTTAATAGTATGATTAAATCCAAAAATATTCAATATTAGGCTCTCTTCGAAGGTATTGACGATACGATTACAATGGTATAACTTGTAAAAAATAAAAAATGTATTTTTAATGTATTGTAGTTCATATACGATTATTTATGTTTATATGATAAGGGTTTAAAATGAAAAAGTAAAGGATTAAAAGTAAAATTGATAACTAATTGTAAGGGTTGTAAGTGTAACTTTTATATATATATATATATATATATATATATATATATATATATATATATATATGAATTGAAGTCACTCAGGGATGAATTAACAAACCCACGGCCTCCATATGCTCCCACGGACTCCCACGGACTCATGAGGGGCGAATTTGTGTATTTTGAAACATAATCTGTGGGCCACGGGTTGGGTCACAGATTTTCGGGGTATTTTGGTTAATTGGGATAGAGATAGGGCATATGGGTGAAAGGCTCGTCAAATAAGGGTAAAACAATTAATTTCCTATTTAATTTAATGGGTTGTTTGTTTTTTAGTTAGTGGTTTAATTTGTTGGTATGATTTAATGGGATTTTAATTGTTTATATGACTTAATGGGATCAACCATATTTGGGTTTTTGTTTGTGATTTTTTTTTGAAATGGTATCCTAGACTTTGGCTAGACTAATATCTGACACTGATTGACTGTTAAGCATTCAGTCCTGAGATAATTCCTCAGTGGCCACAAGTTGCCAACGCCTGGATTCGAACCCGGGGTAGATGGATTTCTGAGCCACATCCCCCCAAAGCCTTAACCAGTACGCCACAAACCTTGTGGTTATTGTTTGTGACTTGTTTGTTAAGATGCTTGCTATATATCACATGAGATGGGCTTAATTCATTATGTCATGACTTTTTCGTATTTTCTCAAAACAAGGTTTTCATTCTTTCAAAATCCCCACCTCGCCCCGCCCCCTCCTACCTCAAATTATACCTCCCTCAATCTCATTCATCGTCTGTGGTCGATGCTTTCCACTGGATTAACCTACTCCAGTGTCTGTCTACAGTTGTTGTATTTTCGATATCCTCCTTGCTTGAAGTTTAAACCCTAATATTTTTTATAGATTTTTGCTATTTATTGATTTGGGTTTTACGCAATTAGGGGCTCCTTCTTTTGTTAACCAGTGCATATATGCACATCAGGAAATTGTAATATGTGCATATATGCAATGCCCGATGTGCATATATGCAATGCCCGATGTGCATATATGCAATACATGAAAAAGTTAACAAAAAAAGGAGACCCTACGCAATTATTGCTTTTAGTTTAAACCCTTCTTAATCTCTATTATCAGTTTAACAGTTTTGCTTAATCCATACAGGGTCTAGTGAAAAATGAAAACACCTCTAAAGATTGGTTAAATGGAAAATGATAGAAAAGGGGGAAAATGGGGGGTTTGGGGGAATGTGTTTTTAGTTGGAGGGGGTATTTTGTAATTATTGGACCACCGACACTCCCAATCCCATCCGGGTTTTAACTGCCCTCTTTTATTTAATGGTCGGTACCATTATTCGCATGATCTACAACAAGTGGGGTGTTTGGGATTGCTTATATTTTTTACTTATTTGCTTATTGTTTTTTCTTATCGCAAATAAGTTAATTTTAGTGTTTGGATTAAAAAAAAAAAGTGCTTATGACTTTTTTCCACCACAAATAAGTTGTTTTTAATAAGTTAATTCATTTTAACTTATTTGAAACTGCTTATAACTTATTTGCCCAAATTACATTTTTACCCTCAACTCCTTTTTATCACAAAATAAGTTGATAATCACTTTTAAAAATAAACATAAGTTGTTTTAAATAAGCAATCTCAAACACCCCCAAAATATACGACTGAAGAATTCAAAGGTGGATCATGTGTATAAGAGCATCTTCAACAGTTTTGCTAAAAAAAAAAAAAAATTGAGTGTTTGTTTGTTAAAGCTCTTCAACAGTTTTGCTATCTTGTTTGTTATAATAAAGAAAACTTAAAATTATTCCAAGTTTAGAGAATTCTCTAAAACTTGATGGTAAGAGAGAGAAATAATTATTTTATTCGATCCCACCAATGACATTAAATTTTTATCATTTTATATTAAGTTTTTTTTAACGTGTATTGGAAAGATAAATTAAAAAATATTATATTAATATAACTTGTGTTAAAATCTCTAAAATAAAAAATCTGTTGGAGATGAATCTAATTTTTTTTAAAGATTTTAACTTTTGATTTTTTATTTTAGAAAAACTACAGCAAACCTGCTGAAGATGTTTTAAATTCATCTATTATAACTAGAAGTCTACTCGTGCAATGCAGTGCGATATATCTCGATTTTAATGTTCTTATTTATTTTAATGTGTGGTTTTGAGAAAACGGTTTTGTTTTTTTTATAAATTTGTTTAAAAATGACGTTTTTAAGAAGTTCATGATTTGAGGATTTGAAAGTTATCAGAGATAAGAATTAATTAATAAGAGTCTACGATTTAAGGATTTAAAGGTTGTTAGAGATAAGTATTAATCAAGTAATTAGCATTAAAAACGGTACATAAAGCTTCATTAGTTGTTTTATATAAAGTCTCCAATTACAATAAGATGGCAGGCAAACGAGCAACAAGCTGTGCCGCAACCCCCTTTTGGATGGCAAAACTAATCCTACTAAAAATGAAATTTTGTGTCTTAGGGGTCGAAAAATTACTTTGCACAACCCGTTGAACCCTAGTAAAAAACTCCCCTGCTTCCGGAGCTAGGAAACCAAAAGTATCGAAAGCAAAAGGGATAAACACGTGTTGATTCTCTAAACAGGCTTTCTCGTGTTTAGCAACTTTGCTCGATTCCGCTCTCAACGCAGCTTGGCCCGCCACAAACCTATTTTCCCTAAGCCCAACAAGAGGGGACACTCCAGTAAGATCCACACAAGCATGTTTCCCTCCAGCCCACCCAAACACAAGTATATCAGCTGGCCGTAAGGTAGACCTCCCTTCAAGCGGATCCGTCAGAAAGTTCACCGGTGCCTCCTTTTTAGAAGAAATTCCAGCTCGTTTAAGAACATCATACAGAACATCCCTAACCAAATCATGCCTATATTTGAAACCAGGTAACTCCTTGCAATGGACCGCATGCTCGCCAAAAGAATCCAAACAGGCCTTGCGGCAGACTGGGCAAGGCTCATCAGCTGGAAACAGAGGGATCATTAGCCGGTACTTAAGGATAGCCCGGTACTCCAGAGCCGACATATGCTGACCCAGTCCTTCAATGGGGATAACCGTCAAGAAATCCTGAGCATGAGGAGCTCGGAGACATTCAAACACCGCTTTTTGACGAGGGGATAAATCAAACTTCACTCCCAAACTCTGGACGATTCCACTAAAAAGGGCACACGCCAAAACATTATGGGCTTTAGGGGGGGCGGTGTCCTTGTTAGAGAAACCGCTAAGATCGAAATCAGGAAGGGACATGCGCAAGCTTTCCATCGCACACCCATAAATAAAATTAAGTAATTAAGTAATTAGCGTTAAATAACGGTACATGAAGCTTTAGGGGTTGTTTTTAAGAGTTTTTCATAAATATTTTATAATATAGTATAGATAATGACAATAATATTAAAAAGTCTGGTGTGATTGATGAAATCAAGGGAATGAGCTATATATAATTATTATATTTTAATCATGGTGGCTGATGCAATTTAACTTGACTAATTATATGAAAGTTTAAAGTTAATAATCTTTTGTCGATTTTGTAAGAGCATCTTCAACAGCTATGTTAAAATAGAAAAAAAAAGATTTTAGCAACTTTTTACTCCAATAATTATGCTATCTTGTATGCTAAAATAGAGAAAAGATAAGAGAGAAGATAAAAATCTCTACATTTGGAAAAAAATTCTTGCATGCTAAAATTAGAGAAAAGAGGAAAGAGTAATAATATTTTATTATTTCCATCAATGAGAGACATTTGAATTAAAAGGTTAATGAGAGATAAATTATATTTTATTAATGTGTTGATAATTTTAATATTTTAATTAATACTACAATCTCTAAAATAGAATAGTTGTTGTAGTTGAAAGTAAGATTTTTTAGAGACTTTAATTTTTGATACTCTATTTAAAAAAAATATAGCATAGATGTTGGAGATGCTCTAAACACTTAAATCGGTAACCATCGAAAAGCAACTTAAAATTTCACAAAAAAAATAAAAAAAAAATACATGTATGATTAAGGGGTGTTTGGGATTGTTTATTTAACGTGCTTATTAATTTATTCTGATGTTGTATTGTAACGAGAAGTTTTTAGTGTTTGGATAGAAAATAAGTAAATGTTTATATCGGTTTGACACAGTAATAAGAAGTTTTTGATAAGTCACTCTCTTCTGACTTATTAACTTATTTGAAACAAGTTATCAGTTTTTTGGTCATTTTACAATTATAAACAATCTAAAACACCCCAAAAACAACTTATCAGTTTGTTATGTGTTGTGTTGCTACCGCCATAAGCTAATCAAAACATCTTTTATTAAACTTCGGTTTAACACCACATAAGTGGATAAACATTTTTACAAAAAATACATAAGTTATTTTAAATAAGCAATCTTAACTTATATTTGCATATATGGTTAGAATATCTCCAACAGATTATTTAAAAGTTTTCCAAATTGCAGAATCAAGGTTCAAAATCTCATTAAAAATTTGCATTCAATTCCAACAGATTCTCTATTTTGGAGTTACATCATTAACTATATAATCAAAATATTCCAAATATTTAATTTCTCTATACTAAATATTTCATTTGCAAAGTTTCTTATTGATATAATATATTAAGAAATCATTTTTCAAAAATATGATAATTACTTTTAGAGAGTTCTTTGAATTAAAAAAAATACTTTTTCATACTTTCTCTATTTTAAAGAGTTTTAAAGAATTTGTTGGATCAAAAAATTATCCAAATTTTCATTTAAAAAAAGGTTGTTGGAGATACTATTAGATTCACTATTTATGACACCAATGTCCTTTTCATTATTCTCCTTTATTATCTAATTGTGCCCAAGAACATCTTCAACATATATGCTAAAATAGAAAAAAAAGGATTTTAGCATTTTTGTTGTTTCAGCAGCTATGTTATCCTCTATGCTAAAATAGAGAAAAGAGGTGAGAGATTGTAAAAATCTCTAAATAGATGGTTTTCTCCCTAAACTAATCATTACCCTTAAAAGGCAAAAAAATTATTTTCCCAACTTTTTATATATTGAATATTGTAATAATATAATTAAATAAATTGAATATTTTAATAAGATAATTAATACTAGAGTTGCTAAAATAGCATAGCTGTTGAAGTTGGATGCCATTTTTTTAGAGATTTTGAATCTTTTTACTCTATTTTAGAAAAAACTTAACATAGATGTTGGAGATGCTCTAAACCCACCAACATTTTTTACCAATTTAACTTAAAAAGAAACAAATTTGATTGGTCATATTCTTTCTCCAAATCAAACCAAATACTTAGAAAACAACCACTTGGGTTGTGGTGTACTGGTAAAACCTTTGGGGGTGTAGTCAGGAGCGGATGCAAAATCGAAATTTTCAGTTTTATACCTTAATATCCCCCAGTAACTTATTGTCTGGGACCCCATAAACCAAAAAAAGTGTGAAAATCAACCAAAAAACAAAAATTAACTTTCGAAATCGACTAAAAAACCAAAAAAGTCGCTTGAAATCGACAAAAAAACTTAAAAATCTCTTAAAATCAACCAAAAAAAGCCCTCAAAACGTTGGATTTAGGCTAAAAATACATCGGTCAACTTTACGAGATTTAAACTACCTTAAAGGTGCCCCCATGAGGAAATAATCCTGGATCTGCCACTGCCACTGGATGTAGTGGAAACTCATCTACCCAGGGTTCAAATCTAGACACTATCAAAGTCGTTGTGGCCATGGAGGTTCACATGCGATGACTTTAGGTCATTCGTGGTCGCCCGGGAATTAGTCGTTGCACGTAAGCTGGCCCGAAAACCAACGGTTACCCAAAAAAAAATACTTAGAAAACATGTTCAAACATTTTGACTAGCAATAGCAGTAGCACCAGTTATGGAACAAAACTATGCCGCAAATCAAGCAATTTCTACTCCTACTCCTTCCCTTTTTATATTAATAATAATAATAATAATAATAATCAACTCTTTTAATTCCTACCAATATTTCTTCTAATAAAGACAAGTTAAAAATATTGACCAAGAATGGAAAATAAACAAGTTTTTTATTTTAATCTCATGTTACATACAATCACTGTTCTAAAAGGTTCGCCGCAACAGCCGTCATGGCATGCCGTGGCTTAAGGTTTGTGTCTCACACCACGCTATGTTTGTGGCATGTCATGGCCTAATGTGCGGTCTTTTGTGACACGATATTTGATTTTCTTTACGTTTTTAATGTCTTATTTTCCAACTTTTAATATATAACCTAATTTAACTTGTTTATTATCATTGACTCGTCGATTAATAGTACAAAACATATGTTTTTATATATAATATTATATATGATATAGAGATTTGGCGCCATAAGTCACGCCTTAATAAACGCCGTGGCCTCGTTGTGGCTCCTAAGACTTAAGGTTTGGTCTCGCCGCCACGCCACGCCTCACGCTATTTAGAACCTTGCATACAATACACATTTAATTAAGCCCTCTACCAACTTTGATCTAAATGGGTGTAGTCTTTTACCATCAAGATTTCACTACATAGCTTTTTAGGCACTTGCTTCAGTTCTTCTCCTTCTTGCCATACTTGTCCCACCACCACACCAGGCCCCACGTTCCGTATATAAATCACGACCTGGTCGTTGAACGGCCATGGATGTTTCCCTGCAAACGCAAACCATCATTAATATAAACAACAACTTCGCTTAATATTCTATAAAGACTGTATATATATATATATATAGGCCCACGTTTTGGGGAAAACCTAAAAAAACGGAAAACTGAGGAACACCCGTATAGCCCTTCATCTAGACGGTATGCACTTGTGCATATAAGTAAATTAAGTTGTTTTTTGGTTTTTATGCACATGTGCATTATGCAGCATATGCACGTGTGCATGTCACAAATTACTTGTATGCACAAGTGCATACCGTCCAGATGAAGGCTACAAGTGTGTTCCTCAATTTTACCTTTTTTTGAGGTTTTCCCCCAAAGCTCCCCCCCCTCTCTCTCTCTCTCTCTCTCTCTCTATATATATATATATATATATAGGCCCACTATTTTGTAAACTTTTTTTCGTATAAACTTTGGATTTCATATGTTTTCTTGATGAAATTGTTTATTTTGATGAAATTGTTTCATATCATTCATTTCTTGATGAAATTGTTTCATATATTTGTGTTTTTTATGTAGTTTCATATATTTTTTTTCATTTCTATGAAACTGTTTCATATATTTTCTCAGTTGATGAAACTTTGTCGTTTTTACGTAAAAAACACAAATATATGAAACAATTTCATCAAGAAATGAATGATATGAAACACTTCCATCAAAATAAACAATTTCATGAAACAATTTCATCAAGAAAACCTATGAAATCCAAAGTTTACACACATTTAGAGGTTTACAATTTATTATCCCTCTCTCTCTCTCTCTATATATATATATAACCTGGATTTGGAAATCCTTGAGGGTACTCTTGGATATCTAGAAGCCCACTTCCAAATTCGTATGCCACATCACAAGGCTGTTCCGTTGCCATCACTTCCTTCACCTCTCTCACTGTGAAGTACAATGGAGCAAATGAGCGTGATAACCCACGCAGAACCGAAGCATCTGAGAAACGGGTAAACCAATAAAAAAACGAAAATAAATTTATTAGAATATCATAGTCAAGAAAATACAATAGCTGGTGGCTACATTTCAAACACTTTCTAAAGATACAAATGAGTACAATTAGTAAATTACCAATAACTCTTCCATAAGTTTGGCCATCCTCACAGCGGAACAAAGCCTGATATATAACCATCCCACAATTCCCAACAAATAGCAATAAACAATGTTAATAAGATATGTACATAAAGAAGGAATCAGATATGCAGCTGCAAGTTTTTTTTTGATAAGGTTCATCTAGGCTTTGCCTAGACTACATCCTTGGCAATTTGGAAACAAACAAACAAAGTCTGGCCACAGAATGCGGACGCCTGGACTCGAACCCGGGGTGGATGGGATATTCCACCACATCCCCCAAGCCCTTGCCAACACGCCACCACCCTTGTGGTTAAGTTTTTATAGGATAGATAACTAACCTTCTTGAAGTAATTAACCCAGGCTTCAGCCAAAGGCCCTATTTGAAAAAACTCAATGGCATAAGAAATATGCAAAAGAAAATAATGAAACCATTATATAGCCAATAAGAAAAGCAATCACATACATCCAGAACTAAATTAAATGAATATTTTCGGTCCCTTCTATTAGAAGACACAACCCCACAACCCCAGTATAAGTGTGATTAAGGGGATTTTTGTTTACCGCTTAATAGTTCCATTAAGAGGCAACCTCTGAATCGTTAAGAGGTGAATCTTGTTTGGCAAAAAAAAAGTCTGCCTCCTCTTAATGGTTCTAAAACCCTCTGAATCATTTTGTATCTTGGGTCCCTCTTAACCATTCAGAGCCCTAATTTCATTCTGAACAATTATCTAACAACCATATTTCATTTTGCTCTATATCATAAGCGCCTCTTAATCATTCTGACCACTTAATCATCCTGCACCAAACCATTCAACAACTGCCAAACAGCCCCTAAGTCTTGTCAAGTTACCTCCATTTGTTCGGCAGTGCCAAAATTCCAGCAACTTTGTACCAGGCTCACCAGCAAACAAGCTAGATGAATTTTGCTTTGCCAACTTTGAATTATCATATCTTGTGCCTGCTACCTCCCAAGCCCTCGATATGAGTCTGATCAGTTTCCAACCAAGTTAAAAAAAATAAGAGAAAATAATGTGAAAGAATAAACAAGTTAAACAACGCTGAAAAAGAGATAACTGAAACATATATTGCTAATGGAGAAACATTTGAATTCCAAAGAGAGATACTTGGGATTGAGCAAGGCCAGCAGACGATGTCTCCTTTCCTCTGGTATGTCATCAATCTTTTTCCTGAAAATAACGTATAGATGTTTAGATTTTGGGATAATTTTGTAGTAACATATACAAGAAGCTAAGGCCTTGTTTTTTTTTAAAGAAAAGCTCTTATTAGCCTCTTATTTCTGATTCGTTAAGAGGTAGGGTCATTCAGACCGTTTGTTTTTTTTCCAAATTTTAACATTCACTTATGCCTTATCGTCCTCTTATGATCTTATCTGGTAAGAGGTAAACCAACCTCTTATTTGCCTCTTATTGTTCTCAATTAATTAACCTTAATAGATCCTTTCTCTCAATCGATTCACTTGGATTATAAAAAACTCAATTTACTATAATTAGGTGACTTACAAATTTAAATTTATATAATTTAAATATATCATTATCGATTAAACGTATCCGTTTAAATGAATGCTAATTTTATAATTTAGATGTAAATGTCGTAATGATGATGCATAAATATGTGAAATTACATAAATTTATATACATAAATTCAACACTATACTATTCTAATGGATAAAATACATAATTCAAACAAATTTAGACATTTATCGGTTTACAAAAACAAAAATGTCTTATATCAATCAGAAGTGAAATAAGACTGACTTCAGCACCTCTTAAAAAAAACAAACGCCACCTAAGACTGTAATCACATAGACAACATCAAAGCAGCTAAAACTCATAGGAGTTATAGTAACTTGATATGCATCTCCGATACACTAGTGAAAACAATAAGTTAAAGCCAGTCTTTATTTGCCATGTATCCATGATTTTTTATATCCATAGACTTCCCAGTGGAAAATGCCAATGAATTTCAGGAATAAACTGTCTTCAAAATCGAAAAGTAAAAGCCTTTCAAGGTTTAAATGGTTCTTGATTAGCTCAGATGGTCAGATTCCTTGATTCCAAAGTATTAAACTACACCACATATGCATTACAGTAAGAACACAAAAACTGGCATACCCTGTGTCCTTAAGGGTACGTTTGGTACGCAGACAGGATAGGACAGGACAAGGTGGGACAGAACTAAACAGGACAGTTGTTCCACGTTTGGTAAGACAGAACAGGACAGATAACATTGATCAATTTACCCTTGCTAAATTTAAAGAATGAATAAAATATGAAATAGAAGGTTTATTTGATGTTTTAGAAGAGAATTATATTTTATTTTGAGGTTATATTGGTAAAACATAAGTCTGTTCCACCTTGTTCCATGGGGTGGGGGTGTTCCACCTTGTTCCAGTTTGTTCCACATAAAGGTCCTGCCAAACGTGGGACAATGGACACTGTTCTGTCCTGTGTACCAATCGCACCCTAAATGTTGTTTTATAAAAATTAAAGACCATGATTTGTTAATGTTCTAATCATCTGTAGCTTTTGATATGTCATTATAACTTAAAATTCAGTAAAAATGTCGAATTTCATAGGTCCAATTATTTAGAAACTTGAAATAATTTCCTCAAGCTACAAAACTGCAATCTCACGGCCTAGATTAGTTGAAAATCTTGTTTGTTTACCTCTTAATAGTTCCATTAAGAGGCAACCTCTGAATATCTAAGAGGCAAATCTTGTTTGGCAAAAAAAGTTTGCCTCTTAAGTGGTTCTAAAACCCTCTGAATGATTTTGTATCTTGGTTAGGGCCCCAATTTCATTCAGAACAATTACCAAACATCCATATTTCATTTTGCACTATGTCAAAAGAGCATCTTAATCATTCTGCACCAAACCATTCAGCAACTGTCAAACAGCCCCTAAGTGATTGAATTCAAAACAGGGGGTACAAACCAAAAGATAAACTAAACAAAGATATGAGAAAACAATGGGTAAAGGGAAGGAGAGAGTAAGACCAGAGATAAGCGGCAGGGTTGTAAGAAGAAGGGTCTAAAGGAATGAGTTGTTTTGGTGGATCGAGAAACGAGACCACGTCCATCTCGTCATAGTAAGATATTTCGCCGCTAGGAAGAACCTGGTGGGGTTTATCATCCCATGGCGATACGTGCACTGAATGCACCGTTGTGCTAACCCACCTCACAGTGCCGCCGTTAATCAGAAACCGTTTGTTGGGAAGTTTCAAGTTTGAAGCTTGTAGACGATGAGGGTGAAGGCATGGCGATATTATTTGGGGGTGGAATTGGCGGTTTGGGCGCAGCGAAGAAGAAGGGCAGTAGGACGTGATGTTGGTCACGCTCATTTTCACATGACTTGTGCAGTTGTGCCTTGTAAACTCAATTGTATGCATACCCTACTACCCTAGTGAAGGAGTTTTACAAAAAATAAAAAATAAAAAATAAAAAATAAAAAATAAAAAATAAATCATTAGCAAATGAAAGTTGGGGGTGAAGTAAACTGGAAAGTGATGGAATCTGATGGAATTTGAATGTGACATTCCATTGACTAGATTTCATTTCAGTGTTTGGTTCAATCTTTTGTGCAAATGGAATCACTACAATTTCATTGAATTCCATAAATGAGCCATATAAGATTCCATCACTTAAACCAGGGATTTTAAAGGAATGGAATTCAATATTTTCATAATGTCAAAATTACACTTGCCCTAGTTTTATCACTTTTCAATATTAGCTTCTTCTCCATCGCAATCTGGTAATTAGCTTCTTCTCCATCGCAATTTGGTTCGATTTTGTAAACCCATCTCACTTCTAATCGAAGAAGTAGAAACCTTGGAGAAATCGTACCAGAACTAGAAATCGAAATTAATGGTGGATTTGAGATGAGTTACCTTAGCTTTGGTGGAAACGGAGATGACGTCTTGTTTGGAGAATCGAAGGGAATCCATAAGGTAATCGACGAACAAATGGGGTTTTCGATTGCCGGAAATGGGGGATGATGTTGTGGATGTGGAGTAGCGAAACGCATGAGATCGGAAGAAGATGGAGAAACGAAACATGGTATGGAATCGGAGTTCCCTGCGAGAGAAGAAGAAATAGCGATTGATGTCGATCTCCATTTTCGTTTGAAAAGCCCAAAGGTGGATTAATACAAAAAGTGAAAAAGATTAATAAAAGATTTTTGTGTTCAGATTCCAATTCCTAGATTAAAAAGTGAAAAAGATTAATGTCGAACTCCATTTTTGTGTTCAGATTAATAAAACAATTAAAATTATCAAAAGGGTATTTTGGTCATTTACCAAAATTTCATTCTAATTCCAAAGCTACATTCTGTGAACCAAACATACAGATTACAATTCAGATTCCATTCCAATTATGTCAACCAAACAGTTGGTCAAACCTGACAACATTCCATTCCAATTCCTTCAAAGTCAAATTCCTTTGACAGATTTCATTCCATCTAAAAACATTCTGCGAACCAAACGCCCCCTAAGTCTCAAGAAACAGAACTCTTACGGAGTCTACTTGAAACCCATGTGAAGGAACGAACTTGTATGTCGGACAAGAAAAGATCCGTTGTTAGCGACTTCTGTCTGAAAACAACATAACTACGATGCTTCAAGACCGTGTAACATGAAACCCAGATGGTAGATTGTGAGAGTTGTTGCACCCATGGATAGAAGTGTGTTGGTTTGTGATGAATGAAACGATTCATTGTTGTGAACTGCAACTCCTTTTCTAGTCCCCACCATTCTCGAAATAAATTTCAGATTTTGGCCACAAATGTACACTCAATGATGCAGTGATCAATGGACTTGGCTACTTTCTCACAAATTGGGAACATGGTTGAATGCAAGTTTATGCCATGGTCATCAAAAGTTGCATGAACATGAATTCGACCTTAGATGCTCGCTACATGAAAGCATTAATTTCCCATTGGTACCAAATTGTTCACATGCGATTAGGGGTGTGTGAATGGGCTGCCCTTGCCCTCAATTCGAGTCTTCAACAACTTGATGGAAAACTCCCCATGATCCTCTTTCAGTGCCATACAAACTAGCTATTATAGATACCCATAAGGATGATTATCCGATCAAGAACTGCCACCGCCATTTTAAAAGTAGATAATAAATTCAAAGAGGATTTGTCGTTGATTTTGTTTCATTTTCATTTGTTACTTTTTGTAGAGGTATTTTGGGACATGTATAAGTGTATATCTCTTTCATCTTTTAGCATGGTACAAGGACATTCTTGTGTGTTCTCGATCCATCACTTTCTTTGTGGTTTATTGCCATTTCAATCGGCGTCCTGACACTTGACCCACAAGTATCAAGAGACGCGATTTGGAGGAGTATAGATAAGAGGGGGGTATTGTGGAGGTATGTCATGGAAATTTATTATATGTATGGTCGTGTGATGACTTGTGTTGGGACCCCCACATGAGAAGTAATAATTTTAAGTGGAGATTGAGCTACATCATAGATCAACACTAAGCCTACCCCTACATGTTGTGATTTTATGTGAGATTTCCCCGAGGGATCCAAAAGAGTGTTCATGATGTATGTTATTTGTAGACGACATTGTGTTGGTTAGAGTAGTGGAGGGGTGCATTGGAATCTGGAGGCCTACACATTGGTCCTCTAGGATTGAATACTTATTGTGCAATTCTAGAGAGGAAAGTATCAACGATGGGATGAGGTCAACATTCGCGCAAGGCTTGTGGTGTGGTGAGGCCTAGGGGGAGTACCATAGGGTCAATTTTAAACGTCCCTAGACAATTGGAAGGTTGATGTCTTACAATCACACTTTACCATAATTAATCTAAGCAACGTTTGTGAGACCATTAAATAAAGGATACCCTAAAAAATGATAGCTTCAGGTATCTAGACCTGATTATTCGGACAAAAAAAGGAAACCCAACCTTGGTTATTCAGAAGAGTTTAGGGTCGAGAATGACACAATACGTCGTAGACTAAACGATCCAAAGTGGATAACTGCCATAGGTACTATGTGATAAAAAGATATCGCTAAATTGAAGGGTAAATTTTACCGAGTAGGCACAGGATTGGTTACATTGTATGGGTCAGAATGTTGGACGATAAGTAAAAACCAATGGAGGATGTTGCAAGTAGCATAAATGAAGATGATTAGATGAAGTTTGTGGTTTAACTATGTTTGACAAAATACTTAAGAGGTTTATCGGGCGATGTTTGGAGTTGTGCACATGACATATAAGTTAAGAGAGGGAATATCATAGTTGTTTGGTCAAGCTCGGAGGAGACAAATGATAGCCCTAATGAGGAAGGTAGAGACTGTAGGGGCCGAGGGAGCAAATAGGATGGATAGGTCGTGGAGGATTTAGGATGAACAGGTTGAGGTTAGACATGTCGACTTTAGCCATTTTCAATAAAATGACATTCTATAGGAGTTCTAGAAACACAAGATACAGGTAGCAGACTAAGCGCACAAATATTGTAGTTAGCCTAAATGAAAGGAAACAAGGGTACTGAGAGTTAACAAGAGGGGTAAGGTTAATGTGATAATAGTCATATCTAGGGCTGTAAACGAACCGAACGTTCAGTGAACCGTTCGTGAACCGTTCGGCGGGAAGTTCGTTTATGTTCGTTAAAAGAACGAACATGAACAAGTTTTTTCGTTCGTTTAGTTAAACGAACGAACATGAACAAAGGTCTCGTTCGTTCATTTATGTTCGTGAACGTTCGTTCGTTTATGTTCGTTTACGTTCGTTCATTTATGTTCGTTTAAGTTCATTTATGTTCGTTTAAGTTTCTTTAATGTTTGTTTAGCCGTGTTCGTTTACGTTTGTTTAGCTTTATTCGTTTACTAATAATATATAATAAACATAATAAATATAATAAATTAACAACTAAATACTAAGGAAATTAAAATTGATTGATAATTAAACATTATCTAAATAAAGATTTACTAATTTAAGAAAAAAATGTTAGAGAACACTCCTAGTCACAATGTTTGTATATATAGTGTGAGGGCATAAAAAAGGCTTACTCTAGCGATGTGGGAGCCTGGGAGGCTGGCAGCACCATCAAGCTGAGGAATTTTGTCCCACATCGCCTTTTGTTAACAAAATCATGCCTCTCCAGTGTATATATATCCCCCATCTCTTCACTTTCCATTGCATTACAACATGGTTTGGGTTCAACTCTTGGCTTGAGCCCTCTTCCTTGAGCCCTTTGGCTTGAGTCTTTGTTTGGGTTCCTTGTGGTTTGAGTCTTCCAGCTTGAACCCGATGGTCTGAGCCCTTTGGCTTGAGCTTTGTAGTTTGATTCTTAGTAAAAAATTTAATTGGAGTACCTATGAAAATGGGTGGACCGTAGTCTTTGGGTTTGAGTCTAAGTAAAAATTTAATGGGCCTTTTCCTTGAGCCTATAGACTTGAGTCTAAGTAAAAATTTAATGGAGCAATAAACGAACACGAACAAACCAATTTTTATGTTCGTTTGTTTATGTTCGTTTAAGACTTAAACGAACGAACATAAACGAACACGAACAAACCAATTTTTTAAATGAACGAACACGAACACCAAAATGTTTGTTCGTTTATTGTTCGTGTTCGTTCGTTTGTTCGGTTAAGTTAAACGAACGAACATGAACAAGCCTTTGTTCGTGTTCGTTCGGTTAGTTTACAGCCCTAGTCATATCTTCTTAATCATAGGTTAGTCTAGGTGTATGTAATTATTCATATCATGGTATATTTTCTTGTTATTAAAGTTGATCTATAAAGTCCAATGTCTTGCTTCTTAAATACATAATAAATTTTATAGTAGACTTGATAAACATATTTTGCTAGTTTTTTTACATGTTTGAATTGATGCAATGATCGTTACAATGACAAAAATGAAGAATAAAATTATAGGATCTAAAATCATACATATCTATACACATCACAACTTGAGACGAAATAATTTGTTGAAATGGACTACCAACTCTACATCGTTTCCTTGAACAAATTAAAACTCAATTGTGAGAAATTCGATATAAACATTGAAATAGAAACATAAATCCATTTCTTAGAGCATCTCCAATGGTAGTTTAAAGATAGTTCGGAGAAGACTTGAAAATGACTTGAATCATTGGAAAAGATGACTTGACTTGAGTTTTTTTATCAACAACTTGAGGTTCATTAAGTGTTTGAAGAAATTGTTGTAAGAGCCAAAAAAAGAGAAAAGTATAATATGGTGGGACCAATAATTTTTTATACTTTTTATGTTATTCAAGTCTTTCAGGGTGCGTTTGGTACGCAGACATGATAGAACAGGACAAAACGGGACATGACAGAACAGAACAGTTGTTCAGGTTTGGTAGACAGAACTAGACAGAACATAACATATAACATTAGATAAAACACAATAAATAAAATTTAAAGAATGAATAAAATATAAAATATAACATGTATTTGATGTTTTAAAAACAAATTAGATTTTATTTTGAGGTTATATTGGTAAAACATAAGTCTGTTCCACCTTGTTTCATGGGGTGGGGGTGGAACATGCCTGTTCCAGCTTGTTCCACTTTATTCCTGTCTGTTTTACATAAAAAATCTACCAAACATAAGACATTGATATCTGTTCTATTATGTCCTGTCCGGTATACCAAACGCACAATCGTTACGATTGGATGACTCTTTCACGAATAAACAATGATTCAACAAAAGAAAATGAAAGAGAGAGAAAATAATATAAAATGAAGAGAAAAATAAACAAGTCGAGTAGCAATAATTAGAGAATAGGCCTGGCAAACCAACTAACCCTCTTGCTTTGTCTCTCAGGTGGATTACCCACCGGCGTTAACCAGCCTTCGCCTTTGATCCATCATCATCATCGATGCCAATTCCGTTCCTACGGATTCAGATCTAAGCTTTTCATTCCTTCAGCAGATCGCCTCCCTCTTTTCACTGTTCTTGTTGTACCTTCCTGATTTAAGCCCTAGATTCTCGCTCCTTCGATCTTCTTTTACTATGGCTTCCAAGTTGTCATCTCGCTCAAGAGGAGGCGCCCCTGTAAAGCCTAACTCCAAGGAAACTGGCCCTAAGCTCGAGGAAAATCTTAACGTCTTCAAGTCCGATAAATTCGACGCCGATGGCTTTGTCAATTCCAAATGTAATTCCTTGAACGAGAAGGTCCGTATCCCCCTAAATGCTCTCTTACCAATTCTATTTTTAGGAATAATTCTTGAGGAATTATAGGAGGTGTACTAATTATGATTAAAACACATATGCGGTTTAGAATTCAAGGTAAATTAACGTGGTCTGATTGTTTATATCTGCACGTTTTAAAACATTTTGATATGTATAGTCTATACAACAATTCATATATAGTTCAAAGTTGCATTTGTGAATCTCCTTCGTTCTAGGTATTGTTGTGCTATTAGCTTGATTAGCTGTGAGGATGGCTGGTAATGGCCAAATAGGACTCATCCGAGTAAGGACAGCTGGTCGGTTCAGATCATCGTTATTGCCTTATAGGATGAACAGTTCCATTATTCATTGATCCGTTGAATGTGCTGATACTAGGCCCATTTTTGTGCAAAAGAGGTTGTTAACCGGCAGCCCCCGAGCCGGCCCTACGCCCTGCCCCCAAGAGCATCATTTGAGACTTGAGAGGCGAATCAGATACACAACGGGCTGCAAGGTGGCTGCCTTAACAGCTCATTGCACACAAGGAGCCCAATCCCAAAAAGGATTGCAACTCTCACACCGCGGCTGTCAACTCGAACTGTCACTTTTTTATACTTGAATCAACCCTCTATTTCGAAGTAGTTTAATTTTTTACCTCGTTAATATTAAATTAAAATTTTGTGCGCCCAGGTTTCAATATAAAAGTATTTTCGGGCTTGTAGTGTCCGATTTTGTTGGGCACAGCTCATGTATAAAATTCCACCTTAGATAGTTACTTTCTTAAACATGTTATATTTGTAATCTGTGTAAAAGTGAGGAACGTGATGTGATACCCGGAATGGTAATTATCAAGTCAAGATTTTAAATATTTCCCATTTGTTTGACACACTTGCTACTTTCTTCCTTCAATTATTAATAATATTAGTTCTTTCCAATTTGATATTAGAAGTCAAATTTATAACAAAATATTTCCTCGTTTCATAAATCCTAAAATGCACTCTACAAAATACATCGCTTGCCAATCTTCATAAATATTTCAAAGGTGAAATTCCAACACATTAGCTCCAAATTACAACTAAAAACTACAATGTCTACCAAATCTGAAGGTAAATCACTTGTAATGAATAAATATGCTTTCCTTCCTCACGAGGAACATACACGAACATCCCTAAAAGAGCATATTTCCACGACTATTCCATTTCTTTGCCTTTTAATTATTGACCAGGGAAAACCGGCCTAAAACCTGTTCAATACAGTAAGTTTTAGTAACTCAACCATGGAAGGGCCAAATGAGCATCAAACAATTTCAATGAAAGATCATGAAGGGCAGATGTCGCCTTTGCTTACTTGTATTCAACGTCTTTCACAAAAGGGATCGATCAAAAGCTTTCCAAATAAAAGGTGGTTAGCCTTAACATAATAAAAGAGAAAGAATTGATAATAAATGGCTGAGAATCATGATCCATGCCCTGTGGTAGGCGCGATGAGCAAAATGAAACAAGGAGGTTATCCCCTTTGCATACCATGATGGGCATTCTTGGAAAATATATTCCAAAGGATGGAGTTAGCTTGAAGTTGCTATTATAGTTATCAAGAACTTGAAACTATTGGCGACAATATGTAAATATGCTGCTTTTGCATCTGCTGTAGCGTTCGTATATTTGTGTGCTAATGTGCTAGATGTTCAAATATCAGGTATATCAACATAAGCTATGAATTTTGTTGTGTATATATTATATATGTATATATATTATATATATGTAATATCAATATGTAGGCAAGTGTGTATATATGTTTACGGGTACCATTATGGAAGGTAGAAAGGATAGCAGCGAGAGCATGTTTCAGGTGTTTGGGTTTGGCAGTTTAAAACTATTAAGAGCTAGATGCAGCACATATATTAATGTCTATGTGTATTCTTTCAAAATAAATAAAAGAAATAACTTAACAAAGAAAAGAACCACCATTAAACTATTTAATCCCACCATAATAATCCTTCAAATCCCTTGTCGTTCAGACTCTCTAGGATGCCATATCCTACAAACACATATTAAGAAAACTGAATAAGAAACAGAAGAAAAACAAGTAATACTACCTAAGTAGGGTGAGGAGATGAATACGCATGAGTGGAAAAATAGTGAGGGAAGGAGTGGAGAGAAGTAGAAATGTAATGTTCAAATAATAATTAGCGGATGCTGGCATTGTAAATATTTCATTTTTTTGTAATCATAAATAAAATATGTCCAAGTAATTGAAGTGTTGAGTTCCCTCTTTGACCAGGATATTTGGATGTTTAGATCGTAAATATTTCATGATTTAATATTTATAATATATGTTAAAGTATTTTAAGTGTTAAGTTACCGTTATTGACCGGGAATTACTAACAACCACAAAAAAATTCGTCTTCTTGAGTCCAATCTATCTTATGGAGTATATTATTTAAATTGGTAGTTGAGGGATTAGGGAGTGTAGAATTTAGCCTTTGGTTCCCACAAGTAACTTACCTCCACACATTATATGTGTTGTTTATCAGAACTATATTATCTACTGTTCAATGCATCTTTCTTTGTGTTGATAAATTACTTTAATATAACTGACATATATCTCATCCACTTACCAGGAGATAAGGCAATTATGCTCATATCTTTTGGATTTGAAGAAAGCTTCTGCAGAGGAAATGCGGAGGAGTGTCTATGCTAATTATACTGCATTCATACGGTGGGTCCTTTGTTCAAAATACATGTCGTTGGTTAAACTTTCCCTACCCCCCGGAAAGGAAAGCTGATCACAACAGAAATTAAAAAAAAAATGGAATAGAGAAACAACATTATCAGTCTGGAATCATTTGGGGTGGGGTGGGGTGGGGGTGGGGGGGTACCAAATATTTTGTACTTTTGTTATTTCTGCCACACGTTATAATTTTGCATGCAAATTGGTAGCTGATATTGGTTAATTGCTAAAAAATTTCAGCACATCAAAAGAGATATCGGATTTAGAAGGTGAACTACTTTCAATAAGAAACTTGCTATCTACTCAGGCTACCTTAATACATGGTCTAGCTGAGGGGGTCCACGTTGATTCTTTGTCTATCGCTGTTCCTGGTGGTTCCTCTTCAAATGGTTTATCTGCTGACGTAGACAGAGATCCTTCAGACCTAGAGAACTGGTTAATTGAGTTCCCTGATATACTTGATGTTCTGTTAGCTGAAAGAAGAGTGGAGGAAGCTTTGGCTACCCTTGATGAAGGGGAACATGTAGCTTCTGAAGCAAAAGAAAAAGATTCACTGAGTCCTGTTGTTTTGAAGTCCTTGCAAACGGCTATAACAGAATGTCGGCAAAGACTAGCCAATCAGCTTGCTGATGCTGCTTCTCAACCTACAACACGTGGCAGTGAGCTTCGTGCGGCTATTAGTGCTCTTAAAAAACTTGGAGATGGCCCTCGGGCCCACAGTCTACTACTCCAAGCACATTATCAAAGGCTTCAAAGCAACATGCAAAATCTTCGTCCTTCTAGCACTTCATATGGGGGAGCATATACAGCAGCTATTTCACAACTGGTATTTTCTGTTATTGCTCAAGCAGCAACTGATTCCAATGCTATTTTTGGTAACGAACCAGCGTATAGCTCTGAGCTTGTGATGTGGGCTACAAAACAAACACAAGACTTTGCTCTTCTTGTTAAAAGACATGCATTAGCTTCATCTGCTGCTGCTGGTGGGTTAAGGGCTGCTGCTGAATGCGTTCAAATAGCTATGGGACATTGTTTTTTGTTGGAAGCTCGTGGTTTGGCACTTTGTCCTGTGCTCTTGAAACTTTTTAGGCCTAGTGTTGAACAGGCGCTCGATGCAAATTTAAAGCGGATTGAAGAGAGTACTGCTGCATTGGCTGCAGCTGATGATTGGGATCTTTCTTCTTCCCCACCTGTTACTCGTCTATCTGGAAGGCCTTCAACTACATCCCATAATACCATATCGGCTTATCAGCATAAGCTCTCAAGTAGTGCTCAAAGGTTCAATTTGATGGTTCAGGTGATTTTTTTAATCAACCCTTTCCTTTGTGCCTCTATTTTGTGCAGATTTGCACAGGCATGTACCCGTGGGGTGAACTTAAAGATGTCTGGCTGTCTTTTAAGCAGTCCCCTGGAGCCACTTAGCTTGACACTTATAAAGGATACACTAGAAAATTGATTAACTATAGCTTCCTGTCCGATTTTGACACATTCATTGCCTTTTCTACTTATTACTCATTCCATGCTATTTACTGTATAGGATTTCTTTGAGGATGTAGGGCCACTGCTAAGCATGCAGTTGGGAGGCAAAATGTTGGAGGGATTGTTCCACGTATTCAATTCTTACGTGAGCATGCTCATAAGAGCACTCCCAGGCTCCATGGAAGAAGAAGCAAACTACGAAGGGTCTGGGAATAAAATAGTTCGGATGGCTGAGACTGAAGCCCAACAAATGGCATTGCTTGCAAATGCATCCTTGTTAGCTGATGAGCTATTACCTCGTGCAGCCATGAAGCTTACCCCTGTAGCGCAAGCCATGTATAAGGATGATCTTCGTAGACGACCTACGGATCGGCAAAATCGAAACCCTGAGCAAAGGGAATGGAAGAGGCGTCTTGCAAGCATAGTAGATAGGTTGAAGGATAGCTTCTGCAGACAACACGCTCTAGATCTCATTTTTACTGAAGATGGTGATAGCCATCTGACTGCAGACATGTACATAAATATGGATGGAAGTGTTGAGGAAATAGAATGGTTCCCTTCTCCAATATTTCAGGTACTTAGATAAGCTTTCAGTCGTGATATTGTTTATCTTTATTTTGTTACTTTATCATACACGTTGACTTGCATTACAGATTTACAGATTTCTTTTAGCTTTGGTCATGTTTATTCACATATGCATAATTGTAATCTCGAATTGACCTTCAACCACTTTTCTGAAATGTGCATGCACTTGTTAATATATATTTTCAACTCTGGTCCATTAAATGGTCTACCTCTAATTCAAAAGTTTGTTCTGAAAGTGTTGGGAAACTCCCTTGCCAAATTTTGGTTGCTAAGTCATAAAGACCATTTTTTCTGATTGTTGTTACTTACAAGTGTCGTAACTAACATATATATGATCGAACTAGCTGGATGTTGTTCATTGTGTCTTGTAAAATTTTTCTTGTTCTGTATCCAAATCGCCAACCATTAGTTTATATGGTCAAGGCCGAGAGACTAATTTCTACCTTCTTGTTTTTATTGATCTCCAGGAACTTTATGCAAAACTTTACAGGATGTCTGCTATAGCAGCAGAAATGTTTGTTGGTAGGGAACGTTTTTCAACAATGTTATTAATGAGGCTTACAGAAACTGTCATCTTATGGCTTTCAGAAGATCAAACTTTTTGGGATGATATTGAAGAAGGACCAATGCCCTTAGGTCCTCTTGGTCTACAGCAGGTATGTGGGTCAAATATTTATTATCATTCTTGTTGTTGGGCCGGTGTATTTAATCGTTTTCCAACTTGCAAATTTGCAGTTCTATTTGGATATGAAGTTTGTTATCTCTTTTGCTTCCCAAGGACGTTACTTATCTCGAAATTTAAATAGAGTCGTGAATGAGATCATATCTAAAGCACTCGCAGCCTTTGCTGCAACGGGAGTGGATCCATATGGGTGAGTGAAAATAGCTACACCTTATCATTTTACATCTACCTCTATTTAAGTTTGTGTTTTACATTTTTGTTGGGGATAAATATTGAGCTTTGGATTACTTGCGGACAAGGGAACTCAGCTTTTTAATAAATGGGAACGTATAATTGGCTCTTTGATTCACGAATTACTAACAGAATGCTTGAATGGAGTTTACATAATAAACAAGGAACCAACCAGAAGTAAGAATAACAATGGCAACAAAAAGAAAAAAAAGGCTTTGGCATCTCTGCATGAATTAGAGTAGGAAGAGGTAATGTGTTGGGGTTGTAGTAAATGATATATTTGGTTATTTTATGGCAGTGTACTTCCTGAGGACGAGTGGTTTGGTGATATATGTCAAGAAGCAATAGAGAGATTGAGCGGGAAGCCAAGATTAGCCAATGGGGAACGAGATCTAAGCAGCCCAACTGCTTCAGTTTCAGCACAATCAATATCGTCCATCAGATCTCATGGGAGCTCCTAAGGCAATTGATTCCCCTCTTGTATATCTAGATCTGCTTAGTGCAACATTTCTTTTGTAATCATAGAATTTTATTTTTCATTTTAGAATGCTTTGTCTTTGTTCTCTCTCCTATCATATTTCTCACAAATTTAGGAATTCTTTCTGTTCTCCAGTAGAGGGAGCATCTAAGCATGTAAATTTGTCTTTGTTTTTTGTTTTTAACCTTTTGAGTGCAATTTTTTTTGGTATTCTTTGACTAGTAGGTTTGGGGAGTTGTAATTCATTTGATGCAAATAATTTGGTATTGCCAAGTGAATCTGTATATTGTGAATTGTTTGATCACTTCTAATCTGGTGGCATTGTTATGTTTCTACTCAAGAGAAGCTAAATTTTACATGGGATCAAATCATGGTGTTGTAAAATGCCTGCAAATATGACCATGCTTTAATCATAGGTTTACAGATGATGATATCGACAAGACATACTAGAAATTATAAAAGAATGGTATCATTAAGTCATCAACTAGGTCTGTATGGCAGCAGTTTCTACAACTTGTGCAAGTGGCGTCCCAGGTTCAGTAGTAGAAGATCCTTCATCATGGGAGAAAACTACTACTTCTTGATGGTAAACACTAATTGCTGGACTTTTGGTGATATCCACTACTTCACTTGTCTTTCTGGATTCATCATCGAATGTTTTTGCAATTGCAGCAAGCTTTTGGCTTATTGAGCCTTCAGACACCAACTTATCTCTGTTTTCATACAAAAACATGAGCAGGAAGATGATGAGAGCAGAGGTTGATGATAACCCAGCTATGAGAAAAGGACCCTTGAAGCTATCTAGCGTGAGACTGTTGGAGGTGACTTTAGCTCCTTTCTGTTCTTCACAACCAGCTGCTTCTCCAAACCATTGGTTAGAAATGTTCCTCATTTGCTCCTCTGTTACTTGCAGTACTGCCCTAGAAACATCAGGAACCAGAGGAGACCCTATTGGAAAAGCCTACAATTATCATTGCATATTTTAATTAGAAATATAGAGGGAGGTTCAGAGGAAAACCCCCCCAAAAAAATGAAAAACTAAGGAACACCCTGGTAACCATTCATCTGACGGAAGTAATTTGTTATGTATGTACATGTGCATATGCACGTGTGCATGTTACTAGGGCGTTCCTTAGTTTTTCATTTTTTCTTGCGGACCTGTAATGGGGTAAAAGTAGTAGGGTAAGGGTGGACTGACAAAGCCAAAGCCTGCAGTTTTGTAGGTTGGACCAGTCATGGTATACTTGTTACAGTATTTAGCTAGAAAAACCCTGATGTATGGGAGCTCATCCATAATTGCAGAAACTCCTCCATTTTTACTTCCATTCTGGAGGGCGTTATCGTACTCTTCGAACGTGCTGTAGTTCTTTAACTGGCTACCATCAAAACCCATATCTTTCAACATATCGGCAACAAATGAACCATCTTGATATCCTACCGATTCTCCATTTCTCATGATCTGATAGATATCGGTGTACGTAGGCTGAAGCTGTTGTACTGTTAACATGGATGTCAAGCTCGCCGTATAGCTGGAGGTCAGCACCAGAACCACAAACACCCACACCGCTACCACAAATCTCGATAAGTTGCTTGTCAACTTTTCCTCTGCAAAAGTTGCAAATTAGAGCCTTCCTTCCTTCCTTCCTTCTAGACAGACAAACGTGTTGTGTTGGGTTCAAAGTTAAACGGGTTGAGAGTGCCTAACACGAACACAACCCGTTTAAAATCCCAACCTGAACACGACCCGCCTAACCCGACACAACACGATTAACCCGTTTGACTCGCTAACCCATTTAACTCGTTTAACATTTGTAAAATAAAAAATAAAAATCGAAAATTCACAAAAAATATCAAAGCCAAAATTCAAATGAAAGCGCTAGAAATTCAAGTTTTATTGTTCAAACTTATAAGTTCTAACCAAATCCAGAGCATAAAAAATCGAAATCATTTAAAAAAAACTTATTATATATATATATAAATAAACGGGTTATTCATGTCATTTTCGAGTTGAAAATTTTGACTTTGACCTTATCCGTTTAATGTTCGTGTTGTAAACGGGTTGAAATGTATTACCCAAACCCGTTTATTTCGTGTCGGGTTAGCGTGTCGTGTCAGTTTTTGTCAGGTCTACTTTCTTCCTTCAACTGGAATTAAGGTGTGTAGTTAAATAGTTAGGCACTTACTGTGGGCGAAAACGAGTGTGGACAAGGAAAACCAGAAGATGGTTCCGACTTGTTTATGAGGGGGGCCTCGGAATTCTTCGTTTACACGATGCTCCAGAATCCATACCACGACTCCGGTATATATGAAAAACGCTCCTGTCATTATCCACAGGTCTCGCTCTAGGGGTCTCGTGAAGATCCAGGCGCTTTTCTTGTCGTCAACCTTGATCAGAACAATCATTGAAACACCGGCCTCGGTGTATGGCAATGTGAAATCTACATATTCTGATCGGTTTGCGAGGATTGTAATGTCTCCGACCACCGCGTCATAGTTCTGTTACATTTAACATTAATTAGAAACTACCTTTCTTCAATCATTATCAAACAGTTCAGAGAATCTCCAACAAGATCGTTATAGCTTTTGGTTCTCTATTTTAGAAAAATTATAGAAAACTGTTGGAGATTCTCTCAATTAACTAGCTAATTAGAGCATCTCCAACAACTATGCTAAAATAGAAAAAAATGGGATTTTAGCATTTTTGTTGCTCCAACAGCTATGATATCCTCTATGCTAAAATAGAGAAAAGAGGAGAGATATTGTAAAAATCTCTAAATTTAGAGAAATCTGGTTTTCTCTTAAAACTAATCATTACCCTTAAAAAACAAACTTTTATTTTCCCAATTTTCTATATATTGAATATTTTAATAATATAATTAAATATTTTAATAAGATAATTAATTTTAGAGTTGCTAAAATAGCATAGCTATTAGAGTTGGATGCAAATTTTTTTTAGAGATTTTGAATCTTTTTACTTTATTTTAGAAAAAAATTAGCATAGCCGTTGGAGATGCTCTTAGGGCATCTCCGATAGGTCACACTATATTTTACACCAAATTTCAAAAATAGTGTAAAAAAATAGTGTAAATTTTAGTGTTAATAGTAAATCATCTCCAATGGGTAACACTTTTTTAAAAATGATGTAAAAGTAGTGTAAATGAATAGTGTTACACCAAATATAGTGTAATACTATTCATTACACCAAATTTAGAGGGTGTTTGGGATTGCTTATTTAAAACAACTTATGCTTATTTTTAAAAGTGCTTATCAACTTATGTGGTGATAAAAATGAGCTAGGGGTAAAAATATAATTTGGACAAATAAGTTATAAGCACTTTCAAATAAGTTAAAATAGATTGACTTATCAAAAACAACTTATTTGTGGTGGGGGAAAGTCATAAACACTTTTCGTTTTTCGAATTCAAACACTAAAAATAACTTATTTGCAGTAAGAAAAAACAATAAGCAAATAAGTCAAAAAAATAAGCAATCCCAAACACCCCCTTAGTGTGAAAATAGAGACCCCATTAGAGATGTAAATAGTGTTTTTTACACTAAATTAGTGTGAAAAATAGAGACCTCATTAGAGATGTAAATAGTGTTTTTTACACTAAATTTAGTGTTTGGTGTAAGATTTAGTGTTACCCCACGAAAAATCTCGTAAACAAGATCGTTATAGCTTCCTGCAGGCCGCTTGCCATCTGGAGTAACGAAAGGAATGAATTCGCTTCTCACAGCATAAGGCAAAGCATCAACCACTGCTTTAAAAACGTCGACGCAGAAACCAGTTGCTACGACCTTTTTGGTTTGAGGATCGACGTTGGCATCGATGAATTGAACAAACCCCCCTTTCGCCGGAACTCCGACTTTTAACTTGTTTTCGTTGCTGGTTGGAATCTCCCATCCTTTTGGGACGAGATGAGTGTCACCGGGCCAAGTGATGGCTCCGAGTTCATCTTTTGATTGTTTCTTAGTTGTTAAGTTTAACGTCTTTGAGATAACGTTCCCCGGAGTCCAGTATCCGATTGGCTTCTCTCCCTTCCCGATTATGTTCACTATTTCGTACACCGACGATTGTAACTGTCCATCCATGATATGGAAATCGCCACTCAATCCTTCAAATCGTAAGTTTTGGATCCATAGAAGGAGTTTTGATCCCATTTCCGAGGTTCCAATGGAATCCAAATCCGTTGATGCTTTCGTTTGTCGTCGGAATCGGAAATTAGTATTAACTTCACTCGCCGCCACTTTCTCGATTGCCATTGCTAGGGCAAAAACGGTATCATACGACCATATCCCAAACATATCCGGAGCGATGACATCAGCCTCCGGATTCTGACTCCGGAATCTCATTTTCCATCTTCTTTCAAACTTGATTAGCCGATCGGATTTGGGGATATACGACTTCACGCCTATAACTCCTTGCATCGAATCTGTATCTAAATTATGCAATTGACTTGTGACGACTTCCGTGATGATCCACACATACCCTTTTTCCATCATTCCAGCTTCGTTTACTTTCTTGAAGAATCGCAAAGCCAGAGCTGATAAAGTATGCACCACGAAAACCCGAGTCTGCATGGTCTTTAGTTTGTAAAGCTCTTCAAGAATCCAATCATCTGAAGCGGAAGGAGATATGATGGTTCGATACATAACTTTGGCTCCAATAGTTTGCATGGCATCAGATAAATAAGGAATGAAGCCTGTTCCATAATCACCATCTTCGTAAACGAACACCACTTGCTTCCAAGAAAACGATTTGATGAATTGTGCGATGGGTTCAACGTTAGAGGAAGAATTATGTGCGGATCGGATGAAGTAAGGGTTGTGATTGGGGGAGAGAGAAGGGTTTGTAGCAGGAGAGAGGATGGGAACCTTGGATTTGTTGCCGATTTCAATGACGAAATCAGCCTGTGAGGATTTCATGGGTCCGAGAATGGCGATGACTCGATGGTTTTTCAGCAGGTCTATGGCTGCAGAAGCAGCTTGAATGTTGTCTTGTTTGGAATCGCGAAAGGTTGGGACGATGAAGGTGGTGTAGTTGGTGTGTTTTCGATAGAAATCTTGTAGCGCCATTGAAATGCAAGTGTTGCTAATCTTACCAACCATGGATTCCATATCAAGAATCACCCCAATTCCTATGTTAACAGTATTTGTGTTTCCATTTACATGATTGGTTATGGTGGTGATGATGACCAGAAGAAAGAGTGGTAGCAGATGATGATGAACATAGGTATTCTTGTGCATATTGTTTGCAGATTTGAAGAAGGTGGTTCAGTTCAATTCAATTCAATTCAATTCAATTGTTGAAAGTAGATGTGGATAGATATTTGCTACTGCTGCTGCTATCCATCAAATTGAAGACTTGACTCAGAAAATGTTAGCAAATTTGCAATTATATAAAAGAAATAGTGTGAGAGGAAGACAAAAGAATTAAATATTACAATGACATAACAGTTGGAATCAATAAAAATGACAAGCCCCTCATATTTGACTTTGTCTTCCCTGACCATCACCACCACACAAAACCTTTCAAAAACCAAAATTTGATGTTTCTGTGTATAGATTGGAAAGGTTTTTGTTTGGGAAGGTGTTTTCATACATGGAAGGACCATGTTTTTTAATTGTTTTAATTGGAAGAGACTGGTTTGGACAAAACTTGGCTTTCTGCATAAAGCCCCTCCTAAAAGCTTAATAAATAAATCACTTTCTATATCATTAAGCCACCACCAAACAGTCATGTATAGCTGTCTGAATAAGCTATGTGTCCCATTAAGCTCTAACAAACAGACGTCAGAGCCTACCACAAAACAACAGATGTGGCTGAGCAAACAAATCAGTGAACAAAATCAACGATAAATAATATAGGATAAAAACAAATTATTCCTATAACCATGAAATGATAAAGATCAATCGAATATCAGGAAGATATAACAAGCGGTTCACGTAATCGTCCTATTCCATGTTTCGTGTTATTCAAGTTTATATAAATCACCTAAATACACTAAACCCCTTGGTATAAAAAAATGTATGGTCCAATGGGCATAAACAAGAACTAGCAGTGTGGGCACGACACCCACTATTTATGTAGTCCTAACTCTGTTATACCGGATAAGGGCTAGCGCACTCTCCACGTATACATGAGAACGCCATAACAATTATAGTCATCATGGAAGCATCACAAGGTGGCTTCGTCGGTAAAGGATCACAACGAATGTGATCTAACTGGATCACTAAGATAGAACAACATTGAATAAATATTGTACATGAATACTGATTTATAAGTTTGTACGAATTATTGGGCTTGTAAAAGAATTATTATTAATTATTTAATTATATCTTTTCAAATAAAAATGAGAGGAAAAGAGAATAAAGTCTAAAAAACCTCTTATTTATGGGTCTTTGTAACCGGCGTTAAAAATGAAATACCAAATATGAACGTTTTTTCAAACGATGATCGATAAACTGTAATTTTTTAAATTCTACGGACGAAAACTGTTGAAAACGAAAAACCATAGGGACCAAAAATGTATTTTACTAAAAGAATAAAAGAATGTCGACCAGAAAGAAAAAAAGGCCTTCACTCTTTCTCTTCACCACTGCGGCTTCTCTAGGGTTCTCTCTGCGACTTCGTTACCGAAACAAAAGGAGAGCAACAATCCTACTCGCCAGCCGCAACAACAGCTGCAGCCATGGCTACTAAAGTTCAGAGGATCATGACCCAACCGATCGTAAGTATTCTCATCCCTCACAACTTGCCCTAATTTCTCTAATCAGATTAGTTACTAATGCAATTTCAATATTTTCTTTCCAGAATTTGATCTTTCGGTTCCTACAGAGTGTAAACATTCTACAATCCTTTCTCCTTTCAGTTTTGTTACATCTTGTTGGATGATTTTCTTACTAATGTTTTGTTTACGAAACAGAAAGCTCGTATACAGATATGGCTGTTTGAGCAGAAGGACTTGAGGATTGAAGGCCGCATAATCGTATGTATAACTATAATGTCTAGGGTTTTTTTTCCATCTTCATCGATTTACTGCTCTTACTTGTTTCTATTATTGCTTTTAACCATCTAGTCATTAGGAACCTTTTCCTGTAGATATTGAGCGACCAGAGTAGCCAATGATTTATGTGCTTTGGGGGTAGACCATAAAACTAAAAAATGACTTAGGGCCGTTTACCAAACGCTTACTTGGTAAGTGCTTGCCAGTAAAATTCAACACTATTATTTATCGATTGGGTAAGATTTTAGTCCACCAAAATGACATCGTATGCAACAATTTACCCGGTAAGCACTTACAGTGGCAAGACTCTCGGTCCTTGCATCGCTCTTACCAGAGAAGATTCTTGGTCCTCACCATATTCATTCAGTAAGTTAATGTGGCTTGGTAATACCCGGGTTTTGAACAAAGGGCTATTTTCTTCAAATTAATGTACGTTTGAAACCTGTGTATGGATCTTTGAATAATATATTTTGCTTTATAACAGATACTGGGAATAGAATATAAGTGGATGTTAAATATGCAACAAACATCCAAATCAAGTATTACAACATGACATCAACAATCAAAGTATGCCTTTTATTCTATCATTGTTTTCTTTTCTCTTATGGGAATGGATGCTCAACACCTAGTCAGTCGAATGTTGTGAATTATTGTGTTTGCATCTTTTTAGATTCTAATGTTTTCTTAAAAACCAAGATTAGGGATTAATGGGAGAGATATGAAGAGGAATGCGTGACAGGGGGAATGGGTTTTTGTTTGATAAAAAAACAAGTTACGACAAAAATAAGTGCTTGAATGGTACAGAATGTGTTGTTTTAACGACGCAACATGATGATGTGAGACTAATGTTGTCAAAACCATATCGTCCTCTTCAATTGAATGATATCAGCCAACGTATCTGTTTCTTTGTTTCGTGTAGGGGTTTGACGAGTACATGAATTTGGTTCTTGATGAGGCTGAGGAAGTCAGCATAAAGAAGAAAACCAGAAAGCCTCTAGGTTTGTGACACTACTTTTTTGGATTGTAGTCTTTGCATATGTTGAATGTTATTCCAACAACTTCACACTTCTGACTTGCAACTTTTGGAAATCTGTAGGCAGGATTTTGCTGAAAGGGGACAACATTACCCTGATGATGAATTCGTATGTAACCTGTTCTCTCGTTTCTAATATACAAGTGTCTACTCATTTCAATGGTGGTTAACACATTCATTTGTTGTCATTGTGTTCAGGGGCAAGTAATGCGGAGCATTTGTATGAGGGTAGCATCCATATAGGTGCTGGATTATGTTTGATGAATGTTAATTAGGGACACATGGGTTTTGTTGGAGTTTTTAGATATTTGTTTATGTAAGCACTGAACTGCAGGAAATTTGACAAGTATGCTTTATCAATGTATTCAGAGTCATCAACAAAAGATACAATGCTATATCAGACCATGGTGTCTTTAAGCTTTATCATCCAGTCACAATTCTATTTACAGTAGTCAAATCATTTCCTTAATTGCACCCCTAGCAACATTGATGATACATATTCCCTTCATCTTTGCAAATGGTTTTTTTTTGGGAAGGGTGTCATAGGTTATGCCTAGACTAATCCCTTGGCAAATTATGACGGTAAGACATCTGCCCTGATTAAACCTCAGTGGCCACAATTGTTGTGTACGCCTGGGCAGATGGGATATCCCACCACATCCCCAGGACCTTAACCAGTACGCCACAACCCTTGTGGTTATCTTTGCAAATGTTGCATGACTGAAAAGGTTGGATGTAGCAGGCAAATGGGGTGAAATAAAATCAATTCCGCACCACAGGCATTGTCCGCAGGGGCATTTGGGTCGTGTCAATGTGTGCAATATACTTGTGCTCCTGTTTACCTAATGTTGAATACAATTTCATAAACGTTTACTTGGTAACATTTTCTTCATAAAAGAAATCCATTCCATACCCTACCTTTGAGTAGGATTTAATGGTTTGGTTTAGACATCAATAAATCATCGGAAGCATTGGCCAGTGCAACATAAGAACACCATTTTATTGTAGCCAATCACATGTAATACTAAATCAGTTGCAGACCACTAGGCCCGTGACATGAGTGTTCTTGACGTGATACTATAAATCAAAGGCGTTGACGACCTTTAGGGTAATCTAGGTCTTACCATTTTATTATAGCCAATCACATGTAATACTAAATCAGAAATGCGTTGCGGGCCAAGTCGTTGCAGACCACTAGGCCCCTGGTGTAAGTGTTCTTGACGTGATACTATAAATCAAAGACGTTGGCGACCTTTGGGGTAACCTAGGTCAATTTTCGTGTATTATCACATATGGTAAGGGTGTTCTCGCGTTTTAGTAAGATGAAATTGTTGTCGTTTAACCCTATGTCCATATACATAACCCATGCACACAATACATTAAATTATTAAATAAATTGCATAAAAATGAAAATGGATTATTATTATTATTATTATTATTATCATTATGATGATATGATAAAGAAAAAGAAGAATTGTTTGTATTAGTGGTATGTATCAATATGATTGAATACAAAAGCAAACAAATGAACAAGACCTTCAATCAGTTTTCAGCATTCTCTCCTTCAAGATCTTCAACCCCATGTGCCTGCAACAACATTTACAAACCAACACTTAATTACAAGATCATCAACAACCTTAATTAACTAATTAATTACCTTCCAAGCATTAAAACAGTAGCCTGTGGATTGGTCCCCGGTGATATTGAGAAGGTGGAACCATCGATCACTCGTAAAGAACCAACACCCATCACCTTCAAATCCTCATCCACCACCCTCCCCACCAAGCATCCGCCATGATAATGCCATATCGTGTTCACCGTCCGCCGGCAAAACTCACCCATCTCTTCATCACTCGATTGGTTCGCCGGCAATCCAGGACCCACGATTCTAAACTCGCCACCGGACCACCCCCAGAATCTGTAACCAGCCATTGCACGAGTTCTAAGCAACTCCCCAATCTTACGGGTTCCATTCACACACCTCTGCAGATCCACTGGGTTACTGAAGTAGTTAAACCGCACACTTGGATTCACTCTAATTTCTGTAGACACCAACCCAAGTGAACCAGTGGACAGAGGTCCGATGATCTTCTCCATGATGCTGGCGACACTGAAATACAACGGAGAAGATGGTGGTCGCATGAAAACAGAGTGTACAGGGGTTGGAAAAGGGAGGACGTTGGAGGATGCTTCAAGATAAGCACCGGAATCAGTGATGCCCACCACCTGTATGAGAGAATGCGGCAGTAGCGTCGGTGATATAAATGATATTCCGTTTCGTGGATTATCGTACATAAACTGTCCGACGAACGGAGAATGAGTCACCACGGGGATTCCCCAAGAAGAAAGGTAGTTACGCGGTCCAATGCCGCTGAGAAGAAGCAGGTGAGGGCTGCCGATTGCGCCGGCGGAGAGAATTACCTCTCCTTTTTCTCTAAGCATTGCGTGGTGATAACGGCCGAAGTTATCACAGAAAACTACGCCGATGGCGGTCGCCGGAGAATCGGAAGCGGCGAACAAGATCCGTTCAACGGTGGCGTAAACAGCGACTTTGATGTTTGTTTCTCTAGCGTAATTTAGAAGATCAGCGGCGCTGTGTCGATGGCCGGAGCTGTTGAAGGTGGAACCACCGATTTTGGTGCCAAGAGTGTGTTTGAAAGTAAAGGCGTTATAAGGTTGAACACCGACTTCCAACAATGCATCACGAAGGGACGACTGCCATGACTGTAATTCCGGTTGAAACACGATTGCTTTCTCAATCCATTGGTAAGATCGCTCGATGAGAAGCGGATCAAAACTGATACCTGATCGATTATAGAATTGATCGTCGGCGCGGCTGTAGAATCCGGCGTTAATGGCGCTGCTGCCGCCGAGAACGCGGCCGCGAGCGTTAGGAACGCCTTCGTCGGAAGTGAAAGGTTGTGCAGGTGAGTGGAAGGGATCGACTTGACGTAGCGTAGGTATGAAGCCTTCTTGTCTCATGATGTTAGGGTTTAGATGCGGAGGACCGCCTCTTTCAAGAAGCAAGACACGGTGGTTGAGGGATAACGTGGCGGCCAAGGGACAACCGGCGGTTCCACCGCCGACAATTATGTAGTCGAAAGAATCTTCCGGCGGAAGTGCAGTTGCGTTGAGGACGAAGGCCATGAAAGTTGAACCTGCAAGTAATTAATTAACGGAGAAATTGAGAAGGAATTAAGAAAGCGTGCATTGAGAAGAAGGTAAGGAACTTACTCTGAGATAAGGTGGATGCAACTAGGGAGAGGAGCATGAAGAAGGAAATGGCGATGGAAGCCATTGTTGAAGGAAGAAGAAGAAGATGGTGATGGTAATGGTAATGGTGGGAAATTCTGTTAGAACAGAGTACGTGCATCACAGTGAAACGATAGAAAGATAGATTCAAATATATACCCCACCAATTTTAATTTTTTTATTGATTTTTTTAATTAATTATTGAAGTTGGTGTATTGACTTTTGTAAAATATATGGTCTTTGACTCTAAACGTTTTAATCTTTATTTATCTTAGAGTTGAATTTTACGGATTAATAATTGGAAATTTAAAATGAAATCTTACACTTTCAACCCCTATACTTATTTACTAAATTTATTTTATACCTTTTACTTTCATTATTTTAATTTTACATTTAACACGTATAATCGTTTATTAACTAAAATACGTTAAAAAAATTCGTTTTAATTTTAACAAATTACACCATTATAATCGTCTCTTCGATACGTTCGAAATGAGTCCAATCTTGAATTTTTTTGGATTTATATATTTTAATATATATCATATACAATTATACACTACATAAAAAAATATTTTATATTTAAAATTCATACCCTTATAGTTAATTATTTAATTTATGGTACATCTCTTATTTTTTTTTTCAATTTTGTTTTACACTCCTATCGCATTAACATAATAATAATATATTAACTAATTCATTAAATCGTTTTAAATTATTATTATTTGAATGTGTTTATAGATATCGTGAATGGCAATAGGAGAAGGTTTTACGAGAAAAATATGAAATGGGGTTTTGACAAGTTGGTATTACTGGGCTCATTTAAGAATTGTGAAAATGGGTATTTGACGAATGATGATTCATGTGTGTTTGGAGCTGAAGTATTTGCAGTTACAGAGTATGCACAAAAGGATCGATAATAAAATAAATAAAACGTATTTTAACTATAAGGGTGCGTTTGGTACGCAGACTGGATGGGACGGGACGGGACGGGACAAAAAAAAATAGTTTCATGTTTGGTATGCCATGGGACAAAAATCAGATGGGACAACATGGAACAAAAACAAGTTTTAATGGGACAAAACATAAGATTTTTTGTTCCACCAAAATAGGTGGAACAACATGGGACTAAAACATCAGATTACTAAAATACCATTTTTTCCAACGTAACTTAGATTAAAATTATCTCCTCCAGTTCAGTCCCGTCCCGTCCCGTCCCGTCCCATCCAGTTCAGTCCCGTCCAGTTACGTCCCGTCCCATCTAGTATGCGTATCAAACGCTACCTAAAAGTACAACTGTATATGGTATATATTAAAATATATAAATCCAAAAAAATTCAAGATTGGGCTCATTTCGAACGTATCGAAGAGACGATTATAATGGTGTAATTTGTTAAAATTAAAACGTATTTTTTTAACATATTTTAGTTAATAAACGATTATATGTGTTAAATGTAAAATTAAATTATAAAAGTAAAAGGTATAAAGTAAAGTTAGTAAATAAGTATAGGGGTTGAAAGTGTAAATATGAAATCAAAATCACAATTTGGAATTGAAATTTAAACTTTCAACCCGTATACTTATTTACTTACTTTACTTTATACCTTTTACTTTCATAATTTAAATTTTACATTTAACATATATAATCGTTTATTAACTATAATACGTTAAAAAAATACGTTTTAATTTTAACAAGTTACACCATTATAATCGTCTCTTCGATACGTTCGAAATGAGCCCAATCTTGAATTTTTTTGGATTTATATATTTTAATATATATCATATACACTACATAAAAAATATTTTATATATTTAAAATTCATACCCTTATAATTAATTATTTAATTTATGGTACATCTCTTGTTTTTTTTTTCAATTTTGTTTTACACTCCTATCGCATTAACATAATAATCATATATTAACTAATTCATTAAATCGTTTTAAATTATTATTATTTGAATGTGTTTATAGATATCGTGAATGGCAATAGGAGAATGTTTCACGAGAAGAATATTAAATGGGGTTTTGACAAGTTGGTATCACTGGACTCATTTAAGAATTGTGAAAATGGGTATTTGGCGAATGATGATTCATGTGTTTGGAGCTGAAGTATTTGCAGTTACAGAGTATGCACAAAAGGATCGATGTATTTCCAACGTAACTTAGATTAAAATTATCTCCTTCAGTTCAGTCCCGTCCCGTCCCATCCAGTTCAGTCTCGTCCAGTTCCATCCCGTCCCATCTAGTATGCGTACCAAACGCTACCTAAGAGTACCATAAATTAAATAATTAACTATAAGGGTATGAATTTTAAATATAAAATATTTTTTATGTAGTGTATAACTGTATATGATATATATTAAAATATATAAATCCAAAAAAATTCAAGATTGGGCTCATTTCAAACGTATCGAAGAGACGATTATAATGGTATAATTTGTTAAAATTAAAACGTATTTTTTTAACGTATTTTAGTTAATAAACGATTATATGTGGTAAATGTAAAATTTAAATTATGAAAGTAAAAGGTATAAAGTAAATTTAGTAAATAAGTATAGGGGTTGAAAGTGTAACATTTCATTTTAAATTTGGACGAAACACGGGGTGAACAGTGGTCTACGCGGGTCAAATTTTCAAAAATGGTCCCTGGAATTTTTCAAAAATGATCCCTTGCAATTGAAAAGTCACAAAAATTAAACCATCGCGGGATGAGCCCGCGATCGCGGGATTGAATTTTTCAAAAATGGTCCCTGCAAGTTTAAAAAAGTGTCAGAAATGGTCCCTGGCCCGCGATCGCGGGCTCCCATCGCGGAAAAAGGGCATTTTGGCAAACTAGGAGAGATTTAGGGCATTTTGGTAACACTTGGTTTGACTTAGGGTATTTTAATTAATTTCCCTTAATAATTTCATATTTAGAGACTGATTTTGAATTAATAATTCATATTAATATATATAAGAAACATGTTTGAGTTTGTATGTTTAATTAGCCCATATATATATATATATATATATAGGAAGGTTCAAAGGAAAACCTTAAAAAATGGAAAACTAAGAAATATTCCGGTAGCCTTTTATCTGGACGATATGCATTTGTGTATAAGCACGTGTACACATTACAAATTACCTGTATGCACAAGTGCATACCGTCCGAATGAAGGGCTACCAGAGTGTTCCTTAGTTTTCTGTTTATTTGAGGTTTTCCCCTGAACCTGAACCTGACCATATATATATATAAACTTATATGGTGCTTCACAGTCAAAGCACCATATAATTATTTGACTGTGAAGCACCATATAATTATTTAAGGATATGTTAAGTGTGTCTAATAACCTACAAAACATAAACTAAAAAAATTAGTAAGTGTCACATGAAAATTATTATATTAGTCTGAGGGGCTGTTTGTTAACTTCTTAATGGTTCCATTAAGATGCAACAGTTGAATCACTAAGAGGAGAATATTGTTTGGTAGAAAAAAATGTGTCTCTTAATGGTTCTAAAACCCTCTGAATGATTTTGTATCTTGGGTCTATCTTAACCATTAAATGCTCTAAATTTAATTATGAACAGTTAGCAAACAACCATGTTTCATTTTGCACTATATTATAAGATCCTCTTAATCATTCTGACGACTTAATCATCCTGCACCAAACCATTCAGCAACTGCAAAATAGCTCCCAAGTGACGGCAAAAGATGATACCAACATATTAAGATTATAAAGTAATCAAAACCTAGATTGTATTTAAAATTTAGCCTAATCTTATTATTTTCATAATAAAGATGTGATGGTCATATGCACAAACTTCAATCATTAAATTGATACATCTTAGAACAAACTAAAAGTATATTGACGAAAATTATTAAAAACTAATGATATTACTTTTTTACAATACAAATTAACAACACCTACTTATCTTATTCTTATGAATGAATTTAAAATCCTAAGTTTGATGCCCTTTTAGTCTAAATGAATTTTAGGCAAATGTGTGCGACAACTACTCATCAACCATATGCTAAATTTGGTTTCCTAACTATGCTCGTCAAGTTACTCTACAAAGGTTAGTAATTTGTTTTTTTAGAATTCACGATTTTAATTCAACACTTATTTAAGATTGTAAAGGGACGATTTTAATTTTGTAACAAATTTAATTGAAATCTCATTTATATCTATGAAAAAAAAGAAACATTCTACTACTCTATATTTCAAGTGAAAATTAGAAGGGTGCACCAATTGTGGTGGTAGTGTAAACTCAAGATACACAATTAAGAACCGCATTACCATGCTAGGATAATAGACATTCCCACATAGAAAATAAAATTAATATCAAGTGGGGTCGATGACTCACATATCAAATATTAAACAGATAAAAACAAATACACTTGAGCTTAACAAAAATGTTGAGATTCAAGAAAATGTATGATTATCCCATTGTTGGCTCTTTATTTTTGTACTCATCTCCCTCTTGCAACTTTCATTTTATCATCCGATGTGGGATCCAAAGAATAATTTGAGAAAACAAATGACATTTTCTTTTTTTATCCACCTTCCTCATACCTTTTTCATTATCTTATCCAATGTGGGATGCAAATAATAATGTGAGAGAATAAACGGTATGGAGATATTTTCAAAATTAAAATTCATCTTTATGAACAACCATTCTACAATATTTGAATTGTAAATTAGAGGGTTGCGCTAAGCCTTGGTAGTAGTTTAAGACCAAGGCGACGCATAAATAATCATTTCACCAAGCTAGTATAATGGGCATGCCTCATAAAAAAAATACAAAGTAAGACGATGACTAAGATATTGGATATTAAACTAAACATATATTATACTTTATCTTAACCAAAAGATCGAGATTCGGGAAATATATGTTTTTCTATTGTTAGCCAATTCTTTTGTACTCACCTCCCTTTTGCCACTTTCATTCCATCATCCGATCTAGGATGCAAACAATATTAAGAAAAAACTTGGCCTCTTTTTTTTGTATTCACATCCCTCATGCCTCTTTCATTCTTTCATCCAATTTAGGATGCAAACAATGATATGAAAACTAAAAACAATATATAATATACTTGATCTTAACTAAAAGGCCGAAAACCGGGAAATGTATGTTAAACTAAAACATATACTATACTTGATCTTGACCAAAACGTTGACAATAGAAAAAGATAGGTTTGTTCTAGCTTCCATGTTAGCCATTTCTTTTGTACTTGCCTCCCTCTTGCCACTTTCATTTCATTATCCGATGTGGATGCAAACAATAATGAGATAAAAGAGTTGACCCTTTTATTTATGTATCCACCTCCCTCATGCCTATTTCACTATTTCATTCAATGTGGGATGCAAACATAAGAAAAAATAAAATATGATTTCTATTTTTTAAAGTGTCGGAGTTGCTACCTTATTCTCTATGATTATTTTATCAATGGTTTCTCCTCATCCTTTATATACCCAACTCTTCTATTGATATATCAATATGGGATACAAAAAACTCAACCACAACACTTCTATTGATATATTATTTTTTACCGTTGTATATTGATATATTGATCTTTCAACATGTAGGCTAAAAATAACTATTTTTATTAAAAATGTTGTGGGGGGGGGGGGGGGGGGGGGGGGGGGGGGGTTAAAAATGACATAAGTAGCCAAATGACCCTTTTAGTTTTCAAATGTTTCTCCTCATCCTTTATATACCCAACTCTTCTATTGATATAACACCTTTTTTAGCAATGTGGGATACTCAAAATTTAATTACAATCCACCATTTGAGAATACTCAATTCTCATGGTGCCACCTCAACTCTTTTTGGTTTTCTCTTTTATATATATAAAGATTGATTTTTTTTGCAAAAAAAGTGTTATACTCATTTGAGCCGACAACATGACTTGCTAGAAAAGAATGACTCCTCTATTTCATACACATTTTCATCTTTCAATTCTTTTTATCTCACCAATGTGGGATAAGTTAACTTAACCACATTTCAAGATTTAAAAAAAGTATTTTGTAAGAAAAGAGTGTTTACTTATTTGAGCCAACAACATGATTTGCTACAAAAGAATGTATTCCTCCTTTTATAAACACACTTTCAACATTCACTTTTCTTTCTTCAAACCAATGTGGGATAAGCAAACACAACCACATTTCGATGTTTGAGGAATACTCAAAATCTTATGAAGCCAAGTCATTTTTCTTGGTTTTTCTTTTAATATAAAATATTGATATTTTTTCTTTATAGATTAATTTTTTTTCAAAAAGAGGGTTGGCAAAAATAAACCAACCCCATGATTTGGAGAGTTAGCCAACATGAACCAACAACATAAGTTTTAGAGGATTAGCCAAGAGGTTCCAACCCAAGAGTTGAAACATAGACATCTCAACCTCCTTTCATATACCTAACATCAATTGTCAATTTTCCATCTCTCCATCAATGTGGGATAGACAAAAACCATTCTCCATCCAAGAATATAGAATACTCAAATCTTAGAGTGCCACATCATTATCATTGGATCTTACTTTTATATATATAAAGATTTGGTTGATTATTTACCGCATGGTAGTTTGTTGTTTATAGGAATTCAGTGAGCTATAGTTTTTGTTTTTATAAGTACAGTTATTTGACATTATTTTGTTGTATTCAGGTTCAAATGTCAATATATTTGTTTTGACTGGTGGTGGTATCACAAATTCACACCCGGAATCAGGACCCCCCTTCCTTCAACCAACGGGTGCAAGTGGTATCTCGAGAAAGAGTTAAGGTCACTCTTTTTTTCATTCTCTTCATTCTATTATATAATGGTACACTTTTCGTGTGAAAGTTTAAGGTCGATAAGTTGAAATATGAAATGAAACTTGGAGTTTTTTTTACACAATTGCGATGTCCATTTAGACTCATTCTAACAATGAGGCTTGAGGCTTGTTTGTTTTAAAAAAAAGGTCGTAATACCTCTTTTATCTGATTTGGTTAGATCATTTGCATTTAAGAGTGTTTTTTTAAAGAGCTTAATTGGTCTGACAAACTCTTAATTCACAAGAGACAAATTATTGTCTTAAAAGCTCTTGTCCTCTCATATGTGCCCTAATTTCAAATCCGCCGCCTCCTCCCTCTGATAATCCATCTGCAACTCCAGCCACCCATCGGCCCCATTCTAGGCACCCATCGACGCCGTTCCAGCCACCCATCGCCGCCGTTCCAGCCACAGACCGGCCATTTTGAAGCTCTGTGGTAAGATAACACAATCAATCATCAAATCTACAACTGTAATACCCCGGGTAAGTTCATTAGTTAAATGTTAGTTCCGTTAAATTTATTTAACTTTATAATTAATTTTTAGGGTAAGTTTGGGTTAAATTAGGAGTTAAGGGTGTTTTGGGTCATTAATGGAAAGCTTAAGGTTCAAAGGGTAAATATGGTTAGATAATATCCCTTAGGATATTCAGATATTTTCATTATCTGCAAATATCCAGAAAGCTTAGTGTGTGTGTGTGTTTTGAGAAGAGAAAAAGAAGGAAGAAAGGTTTGGTGGCTAAGGACTCAAATTGGTATGCTTGGAAGTGAATCTGAGGTATGTCTCTTTGTATTTTATGTTTGTAATTGGTATTAGAAGGTTTCTATCGGATTAGAATAGTCAATTACACATCTGGTATTGATTCAGTCGGATTCTGGGTAGAAAATTGATGAACAGTCAGAGGTTTCCGGATAAGATGAGAGTGTCCGGTAGTTTCTTGGGTGGTGTCCGGGTAATATGTTGATAGTGTCCGGTAGTTCTTTCTTGCAGGTATCCGGATGAATCGATTAACCGGGTAGGTCCTATTTCCCTAAGTTTCCGGATAAATTAAGATACCGGGTGGTATCCGGGTTACTTTGGTTTCCGGATATCGTCCGGATTATTGATGTTGTCCGGTTAGTTATGTTATCCGGATTGTGTATGTTGTCCAGAAAGGTTGTGTTGTCCGGATACTTTAGCTGATTAGTCAAACTTTGAGAGTTTTGATGCTTTTAAGTATCCAGTAGCCTGTGTTTTGTTAATTCATGGGTAGGGAATGAATGAGGACTGAATGTACTGTGGACTTGACTTAAGTTCGGGTTTGGGGGCAACATTTGAGGATTTGAGTTCTTTAGAGTTCTTAGCTTTAGTAAGACTTATGTGTTTTATATGGTAAAGAGATATCTGTATCTATTTGTTTCAGATACTGTGAATCAAAGGTGAAAGCAGGATTCTTTGTGGAGGACTGGAAAGAGTTTTGTTAAGCAAACAAGTGAGTTTTTTACTTAAAATGTTTTCTAACTGGAATACATATATGTGGAATGAGTGTAATAATGTGCATATTATGTTTATATGAGTATTACACTGCATGGGTGCTAGTTGGTCGGGCTTAGGACCGGTGTATGTTGGCTGTACAGAGGAACATTGGTGTTGGCTGTATTTAGTACAGTGGTGTAAATTAATTAATTGGCTCGCAACCAATTAATATGGCCAAGAGAATGAGATGGAAAGATACATGATGCATGAGTCATAGTTGGTATTATTATGTGTGTTATGTGTATGACGTTTGTACAAATGATTTTTAACTAACGGGGATTTTCTCACTAGACCTCAAGGTCTAACCCTCATTTTGTTTAAAAAATATGTATTCCAGGTCGTGGATCGAGTAAGAGCAAATAAGAAGGTTAAGCCACGAATAGCTTTTGGGAGGACTATGATGTGTTTTGCATTTACAACCTTGTTATTAGATATAATGTATTTAATTAGCGATAAGTTGTAATGGAATACCTTATTTTGGATTGTAAAGACTACAAGACCGTATTTGTTATATAATGTATCTCTTGTTTTTAACGACGTTATGCAATGTATGCTATTTGAACTATGTATGGGATTCCGGGTCGTTACAGATGGTATCAGAGCCCTAGTTTAAGGGATTTAGGTATTAGTATCTGTACCTAGACTTAAACTGCATGTGAAGTAAGATGTCCCTAGTATTGTAGAACCTTGGGGTGTTAAATATAAAAAAGTAGAAGGAACATCATGTAAGGTAATTTTAGATTTACACCTGGCCAGTGTAATTGTGATCTTACAGGTGCATGTTGAACTGGAATACCTTGTTATATGGGGTATGTGCTTATGTGTATGTTAACCTTGTTTGAACCTACAAAATGGCAAGCGGTACTAGACAAACGAATCGGGGAGGAGGAAATCCTAATAGGACAAATCCAACAGTTGGGGTAAGTGGAAGAGGGGGAGAAAGAGGTAGAGGCAGAACTGGAGGCATAGTTTAGGGGCGCGGCACGAAATTTGTTACAAGAGACGACTTAGCAGCTGAAATGGGAAGATTACAAGCCAATATCCAAGCTATGTTCAATCAAACTCATAATACTGAAACAGAAAGACCAGATCCTACTCATGAAGAGGAGATGCCCATTACACCTACTGTCATACCAGTGGTGAAGAAATGTGATTATAAAATGTTCCTAAGTTGTAAGCCTCCGACCTACGCAGGAGACAGGGACCCCGTGAAAGCTATGAGGTGGCTGAAAGAAATAGAAGCTATCTTCAAGACTAGTAAATGCGCTGAAGAGGATAGAGTACTCTATGGAACTGCAATGTTGAAAGGCGATGCCCTATACTGGTGGGAAGCTCATATTTCCTCGGGAGGATCTGATATATATTCTACTTATTCTTGGGAAGAATTCGTGATAGCTTTCAGGAAACAGCTTTGTCCCCAAGCAGCAGTTAAACAATTGGAAGGAGAGTTTATGAACTTGCAACAAGGGAATTTATCAGTTCGGGATTATACCGCTCGTTTTCTGGAAAAGTCTCGCTTCGCGGAATACTACGTTGCCACAGAGGCAATAAAAATTGAAAGGTTTATCTTTGGATTGAATTCAGAAGTCAGAAGTCTGGTAATTGCTAAAGGACCAGAAACGTTCTCAGCTGCAGTAGACGCCGCGGAAACCGTGGAACGAGATAGAGGGAGAGATGCTAGTGATAAGAGTGCGGGGAAGAGAAAGTGGGAAGGACCACAATATGATCCAAAGAAGTCCAGATTTCAGAGGTCTGATAGTCGTACGCCTTTCCGGCCAGTTGAAAGACCTTGCCCGAAGTGCCACCGTTTTCATCAAGGAGGTTGTCAAGTTGATCCACGAAATTGTTATAAATGTGGAAAGATCGGTCATATTGCTAGGGACTGTCGAGTAGTTAGATTTTGTTACTCGTGCAATTCTCCGGATCATCTTCAGTCCGATTGTCCATTGGGGAGAGTACAGCAGGGTGGCACATCAGTAAGACCAACAGGCGTTAGATCGGTAGTACCGAGGCCAGAGCCACAAAGAGCAAGGGGTCGTGCCTTCCAGATGACAGAGCAAGAAGCAGATGAGACTCCCGATGTGGTTACAAGTACATTCTTAATAAACTCTACACGTGCTAAAGTGTTATTTGATTCTGGTGCAAACCAATCGTTTGTGTCACCTTCTTTTGCTGCCTATATGCATTTAAAGCCTAAAGTGTTAGATCATGTGTTAATGGTAGATACGGCTAATGATAATCAAGTATCGATTAAAGAGGTATTTGATAGTTGTGAGATAAACATAGATGGGTGCAGGGTACCTATTCAGTTATTTCCTATAGCCTTGATCGAGTTTGATGTGGTAGTGGGAATGGATTGGTTAGCCGAGAATCAGGCTAATATAGTTTGTGATAAGAAATTGATAAATGTTGTCTTACCTGAGAAGGGACCAGTAGTGATTTATGGTGATCGTAGAAATCATCAGTCTTGCATTAGTTCTTTGTTGTAAGCTCGTAAGTGTATCAATAAAGGCTGCCCGAGTTACTTAGCTTATGTGATAGATACTAAACTAGGAAAGAATAAGCTGGGAGATATTCCGGTTGTTTGTGAATTTCCGGAAGTTTTTCCAGAAGATCTGACTAGCCTTCCGCCTGTTAGACAAGTAGAGTTTGGTATAGATCTGATTCCTGGAGCCTTTCCTGTTGTCCATGCACCGTATAGACTGGCACCTCCAGAGATGAAAGAGATGATGACACAACTGCAGGATCTTTCAGATAAAGGCTTCATCAGACCCAGTTCTTCGCCGTGGGGAGCACCGGTTCTGTTTGTGAAAAAGAAGGATGGTTCGATGAGGATGTGTATAGATTATCGGGAACTGAATAAGCACACGATCAAGAACAAGTATCCGCTTCCCATAACTGATGATCTCTTCGATCAATTAGTTGGAGCTTGTTATTTCTCCAAGATTGATCTAAGATCTGGTTATCATCAGCTGAAGGTTAAAGAGGAAGACGTTCTGAAAATCGCTTTTCGCACACGGTATGGTCACTATGAATTCTTAGTGATGCCTTTTGGATTGACGAACGCCCCAGCTACTTTTATGGATTTAATGAATCGAGTATGTAAGCCATATCTTGATAAATTCGTTATTATATTTATCGATGATATCCTTATCTACTCACGGTCCAAAGAAGAGCACGCCCAACATCTTCGTTTGATTCTGGAGTTATTGAAGAAAGAAAAGTTGTATGCTAAGTTTTCGAAAAGTGAATTCTGGCTACGAGAAGTTCAGTTTCTAGGGCATGTAGTTTATGAGAAAGGCATTCAAGTGGATCCGATGAAAGTGGAAGCGATTGAAAAGTGGGAACCGCCGAGAACGCCAACCGAGGTAAGAAGTTTTCTGGGTTTAGCCGGCTACTATCGAAAGTTTATACAAGATTTCTCCCGTATCGCTACGCCTCTGACCAAGCCGACTCGAAAGAATATAAAGTTTGAATGGAAAGCAGAGCAGGATGAAGCATTCAGGATTTTGAAAGAAATACTTTGTAGTGCACCGATTCTGTCACTACCTGAAGGTTCCGACGATTTTGTTGTTTACAGTGATGCTTCCAAACTGGGATTGGGTTGTGTATTAATGCAGCGTGGAAAAGTTATTGCTTATGCTTCTCGTCAGCTGAAGGATCAGATTACTACAGAGTTCATCACGAAGTTACCGAGGACTCCGAAAGGGTTTGATTCTATATGGGTGATCGTTGATAGGTTGACAAAGTCTGCTCACTTCCTACCAATAAAGGAAACCTATTCGTTGGAAAGACTAGCCAAACTGTATATCAATGAAATTGTTGGTGCAAGTGTGTCACATCTCTACATTTTATATTTATACATTTATTTTGATGATTCCAAACACACCGTATTATTGTTTATCTAACAATTTTATCCAAGTGTGCAGTTAATTGGACAACGCGAAGATTTTATCTGAAGAGTCCAAAACTGGTGTTTACGTCGTCATTATTTATATATATCTCATAATGATAAACACCCTTAAAATAATATACCACTTGGATATTTCAAAAAACCTAACCCAATACTATCTTTTAAATTAATTAAATCCTTGATTTAAATTAATTTAGAAAAGTTTTAAATTTTAAATTTAATTATTTAAATTTAAATGTAAAAGAATAAAGTTTGACTTTTTTTGGAAGTTGGGACACAAAAAGCTGATTACCGTTTTCAGCTCCCACATCCATCATATTTAAAATTTAATTTTTTAATCAAAACAAAAGGAATGATTTTGACTTTTATTGGGTGTGAGGAATCAGCTTTTCAGGGTACATTTTCAGCATCTCACATTCTTCAAAAGCCTGCCGGATGCAGCTTTTTTATACCCCCAGCCCTCTGCTGCCTTTTGACAGCTTTTTCAGCTTTTGTCCCTTTCACCCACTTTGACTTTTTCCAACCCTTGTCCGATTGTTTTGAAAGCTGGTATATATATGGGATTATGATGGAGTTATAAAAAAAAACTACAAGAGGCACAAGAGATATACACCAAGAATCAAAGAAAGCTCTCTCAAATCTGATCATCATCAAGCTGCTATTCTATACTTTGATTATCACTTCATTTAATATCCAAGTGATAAATATTATACAAGAGTGATTACCATTGTGAGATATATTCTCTTGTAAGTATTTGAATAGTGTGAGTGATTCACGGTCTCGAGCAAAAGCAAGAGATTTTATTATCATTGTATCAAGGTTTGTGTTCTACCATAAAGAACACTTATAGTGAATCAGTGTGTCGAGAAGTGTCTTGACAAGTGGACTATCCAGCCAGTTGGTGGTGAACCACTCTAAATATCGGTGTCGGTATCAATATTCTCTACCCTTATCTTTTTATATTTCCGCTGTGCACTTAATTTTATTTATATATTTTGTTGTGCATTCAATATTTGTTGTTGAACTTGATAAGAGAATTTTATTTGTTAAAATTTTTATATACAACCTTTACCCCCCCTAAGGTTGTCCTAACAATTGGTATCAGAGCAGGTTGCAAGTGTTTTTTATAAAATCTTTGTGTTTTTAATTTTTTTTTTATATTTTAAATGGCAACCTCTGAAGGAAATATTTCTACAAAGATTCTGCAAATTGACACCGAAAATTTTGGTCTTTGGGCAAATCTTTTTGAATGCTACGTTCGTGGCAAAAGTCGAAAAATTTGGGACATTATTAAAAATGGGGATTTCAAACCCACCAAAACCAAAGATGGAGTAACTAGTGAAAAACCAGTTGCGGAATGGTCCGCCGCTGAGGATGCTTGGGTCTGCTTGAATTTTGAAGCTAAAAATATTCTTTTTTCGGCACTTACTAAAGATGAAATTGAACGTGTTTATTCTTGTGAAACTGCTCATGATATTTGGGAAAATTTAAATAATACTCATAGAGGAAATTCTCAAGTCAAAAGCTCAAAAATAAATATTCTTGTACATGATTATGAAATGTTTGAAATGATAAAAGATGAGTCAATCGACTCAATGTTTAAACGTTTTAACCTTATCATGGTGAGCTTGAAAGGTCTTGGTCGAACTTATCCTAACGAAGATTACGTACGAAAAATTCTTCGAGCACTTCCTCCGGAGTGGATGCCGAAAATCACATCTTTGGAAGACTCCCGTGACCTCTCAATGATGAAATTGGATGATCTCATTGGAAATCTCAAAGTGCATGAAATTGCACTAAAAAGGAACAAAGATCGGGAGCATGATAAAAAGAAATCTTTGGCGCTTAAAGCTTCAACTTCAAGTGACGAGAAGGAGAAGAAGAAAAAGAAGGAGAAAGCTAGCTCCTCAAAGGATCAACCCGAACATCTCGACGATGTAGCCATGTTGGTAAGAAATTTTTCTAAATTTTTAGCTAACAAAAAGTTTTCAAGAAATGATAGGTTTCAAAGAAAAGGAGATTACCGCCGTGGTGGAGAAAACCGAAGCCGAAAGTTTCATAAAAGGAACGACAAAATGAATAAAAATGGCGAATCAAGTGATGATGAAGAAGCCAAGAAAAAGAAAGGTTTTTGCTACTCATGTGGAGACAAGGATCACTATGCCAACGAGTGTCCTAAAAAGAATAAATTTAAAAACAAGAAGGAGAAAGCCTTCGTTGGAGGCGCGTGGAGCGCACGTGAAGATGAAGATGAGTATGAAGGCATTTGTCTCATGGCGGAAAGCGACGATGAGGTAAATTCTTGTTACTCAAATTATTCTAGCGATGATGAGTGTGATGATGATGATGATCTTGATATGTTAAATGATGCCTTTCAAAAAATGGTTGTGCTTACAAATAATTATAAAGATGAGAACGCAAAATTAAAGGAAGCATTATTATTAAGTAAAAAAGAAATTCATGATAGTAAACAAAAAATTGCATGCGATAATGAAACAATCACAAATTTAGAAAATAAATTAAGTGAAAAAGATGTTTGCAATTCTTGTGACATTTTAAATAAAAAAATTGCATGCCTTGACAAAAGAATAGTTGAAAGTGATTTATGTGCTAATTGTGATGTGCTTAAAAAGGAAAATGCATGTTTAAAAGAAAAATGTGATAAACATGAAAAGGATAATTTGTTAGCACATGCCTTTCAAAGTAGCAATGAGAAAGTGCTTAAAATGTTAAATATGTCAAATAGCACTAATTGTAGAAAAGGCATTGGTTCCGATACGTGCAAAGATAAATGTTCATGTATACCTATTAAAAGATATTTTGAACCACCCAAAAAGGATGAAATGAGAAAACCGTATGTGCAAAAATCCTCATATATGCCTTACATGAATAATGTGAATTATAAGTCTAGGAAACCTTATGCATGCATGAATAATAGTAAATTTTCTAGATCGAAAAATAATGTGAATGTGCATGCTCCATTTTACGTCTCTGATAAATATGATCGTAAAATTAAAATGGTAAAAAAGTGGATTCCTAAAGGTTCCTTTAGTGTTGACAATCCCGGTGGTATGCGTTTATGGTTTTAATTTTCTGTGTATATATATTGTGTATATATATATATATATATATATATATATATTCTGTGTTTGAAAATTTATGAATCAACTCCGAATAGGCTCACCTATTTGGATACGATGTCTAGGAAAGATAAAGGCGAATCCTTCGAATTCTAATGAGGTCGGTTTTTGAAGTGCTTTCGCGCCTACCACCCTCACCGTCTTTCCTGGTCGTGTTCAAGTACAGCTACCGAAAGGGGTTGAGTAAATAATTTTTCTTGTCTGTATATTTTGTGAAAATATATTTATTATTATATGTGGTTTTTATGCATTCTAGACTAACTTTCAAAGGACCCATAAGATGTGGGGACCATAAAAGTTGTACTTTAAATGTTGTAGATAAATCTTGATATGGATTGGATTCTTGATAGTGGATACACACGTCACATGACCGGAAACCATAATTTTTTTTCATCATATGAGTCATGTGATGGTGGACAAGTAATTTTTGGAGGAAACTCCAAAGGAAAGGTAATTGGGAAAGGTACAATTTCTTGCAACAATGTTAAACTTCTAGATGTTACGCATGTTGATAATTTGAAATTTAACTTGCTAAGTGTTCGTCAACTGTGCAAAAATGGTATAATTGTTGTGTTTGAAGAGGACTCTTGCAAAATTCTGAAAAATGGTAAAGTTCTTTTGAATGGGTTTGTGAAAAGAAATCTTTATATTTGTAAAACTGTTGTAAACGAAAATGTTTGTTTATCTTCCGTATATGATAACTCGACTTTGTGGCATAGACGTTTAGGTCACGCTAACCTTAGATTAATTCAAAATTTGAAAAATAAGGAGCTTGTGAGTGACCTTCCAAAATTAAAATTTGATAATCATTTTTGTGATGCATGTCGTGTCGGCAAACAAACTCATGTTTCTCATAAATCAAAAAATGTGATTTCAACTAAAAGAGTTTTAGAACTTTTACACATGGATCTTTTTGGCCCTATGGCCATTCAAAGTTTTGGAGGAAATTATTACACTCTAGTAATTGTAGATGATTTTTCCCGATATACGTGGACTTTATTTTTAAAACATAAAAATGAAGCTTTTGAAAAATTTAAGATTTTGGGAAAACGAATTCAAAACCAACAAGGTTGCACGATTGTTTCGATACGTACAGACCATGGACGCGAATTCGATAATGAAACACAATTTGGTGCGTTTTGTGACAAATATGGTATAACGCACAATTTTTCTGCTCCTCGCACTCCTCAATCTAATGGGGTTGTGGAAAGGAAAAATAGAACCCTACAAGAAATGAGTAGGACTATGCTCAATGAACATCAAGTTCCCCAAAAGTTTTGGTGTGATGCCGTAGCTACCGCGACCTATGTCCTCAATCGTGTGCTAATTAGGAGTATCCTAAACAAGACCCCTTATGAGATCCTACGTGGTAGAAAGCCTTCCTTAGCCCATCTTAAGGTATTTGGTTGTAAATGTTTCATTTTAGATACCAAATCTTATTTAACCAAATTTGACCCAAAAGCCTATGAGGGAGTATTTCTTGGTTACTCTTGGAATAGCAAAGCCTATAGAGTTCTTAATAAAGAGACCATGGTTGTAGAAGAATCCCTAAATGTTAGCTTTGATGAGAGTCCTCCTAAACCTAGTGCACCCTTAGTAAACGATAATGTGTGTGAAGGAGATGCTTTAGCCCAACATCTTAGAACCTTGGACTTAGGTACCCAATCTCTTACAAACAATGTAGAATCTAGTGATACCCCTCCATGTTATGTTCCACAAGGAGTAGATGATCCTAACCTTAGAACATCTAGAGGCCATCCCGTAGATCAAATCATAGGTGACCTAAACCAAAGAACGACTAGATCACAAATCCATACCCATTGTGCCTTTCATGCCTTTATCTCAGCCATAGAACCTAAAAACATAGAAGAAGCTTTAGGTGATGAGGATTGGATAATGGCCATGCAAGAAGAGTTAAACCAGTTTACTAGGAATGATGTGTGGGACTTAGTTCCTTGCCCTAGCGGTCAAACCATTATTGGCACAAGATGGGTCTTTCGTAACAAGGTAGACGAAAACGGTGGAGTCACCCGAAACAAGGCACGTTTAGTTGCCAAGGGGTACAATCAACAAGAAGGTATCGATTATGATGAAACCTTTGCACCAGTTGCAAGGTTAGAATCTATTCGAATGCTTCTTGCTTTTGCAAATGCTAAAGATTTTAAATTATATCAAATGGATGTCAAAAGTGCTTTTCTAAATGGTTTTATAAATGAAGAGGTATATGTTTCCCAACCTCCCGGTTTTGAAAATTTTGAAAATCCGACACATGTTTTTAAATTAAAAAAGGCGCTTTATGGTTTAAAGCAAGCTCCGCGTGCGTGGTATGATAGATTAAAATCCTTTTTAATTAAAAGTGGTTATATTATGGGTAAAATAGATAATACTTTGTTTGTCAAATATGCTCAAAATGATATTGTGGTTGTGCAAGTGTATGTTGATGATATTATTTTTGGTTCTACAAATGAAAATCTTTGTAATGAATTTGCTTCAAAAATGACTAGTGAATTTGAAATGAGCATGATGGGAGAATTAAAATTCTTCTTAGGATTGCAAATAAAACAAAGTGAAAATGGCACTTTTATAAGTCAATCAAAATATTGCAAAGACATGTTGAAAAAGTTTAATTTTGAAAATGTCAAACCCGTTGAAACTCCAATGACCACAAATTTAAAATTATCTAGTGACGAGGAGGGAACTGATTTTAATGAAAAGATTTATCGTGGTATGATTGGTAGCTTATTGTATTTAACTGCTAGTAGACCTGATATTATGTATAGTGTGTGTTTATGTGCTCGCTTTCAATCTTCGCCTAAACAATCTCACTATGAAGCCGTCAAGCGTATTTTTAGATATCTTAGAGGTACTATGAATCTTGGACTATGGTATCCAAAACAACCCGAGCTAGAAGTAACATGCTTCACCGATTCCGATCTTGGTGGCTCAATGGTTGATCGAAAAAGCACTAGTGGAGTATGTGCCTTTATAGGTCTCTCGCTTGTCTCTTGGTTTTCCAAGAAACAACATTCCGTAGCCTTATCCACTACCGAAGCGGAATATGTAGCCGCCGCGAGAGCGTGTGCTCAAGTTCTATGGATGAAGCACACACTTACCGACTTTGAGGTACGTCAATCCAAAATTCCAATTATGTGTGATAACTCAAGTGCCATAAACCTAAGTAAAAATCCAGTTTTACATTCTCGTACCAAACATATTGAGTTGCGACATCATTTTCTACGAGATAATGTTCAAAAAGGCCACATCGTGCTTGAAAAAGTTGATTCCGAAGATAATTTGGCCGACATTTTTACTAAAGCCCTAAACAAAAAATCGTTCTTTAAATTAAGACTTGGTTTAGGCATGCTTGAGTATAACCCATGAGATAATGCTACTCCCAATTATATGCATATTTTGAGGGGGAGCATCTCTCGAGGGGGAGCATAGCGTCTTTCATGACCCTTTTTGCTTCGACAAAAGGGGGAGAGAAACCGAGTATGCTCTCGTGTTTAGCGGTTGTGTTTGTCATCATCAAAAAGGGGGAGATTGTTGGTGCAAGTGTGTCACATCTCTACATTTTATATTTATACATTTATTTTGATGATTCCAAACACACCGTATTATTGTTTATCTAACAATTTTATCCAAGTGTGCAGTTAATTGGACAACGCGAAGATTTTATCTGAAGAGTCCAAAACTGGTGTTTACGTCGTCATTATTTATATATATCTCATAATGATAAACACCCTTAAAATAATATACCACTTGGATATTTCAAAAAACCTAACCCAATACTATCTTTTAAATTAATTAAATCCTTGATTTAAATTAATTTAGAAAAGTTTTAAATTTTAAATTTAATTATTTAAATTTAAATGTAAAAGAATAAAGTTTGACTTTTTTTGGAAGTTGGGACACAAAAAGCTGATTACCGTTTTCAGCTCCCACATCCATCATATTTAAAATTTAATTTTTTAATCAAAACAAAAGGAATGATTTTGACTTTTATTGGGTGTGAGGAATCAGCTTTTCAGGGTACATTTTCAGCATCTCACATTCTTCAAAAGCCTGCCGGATGCAACTTTTTTATACCGCCAGCCCTCTGCTGCCTTTTGACAGCTTTTTCAGCTTTTGTCCCTTTCACCCACTTTGACTTTTTCCAACCCTTGTCCGATTGTTTTGAAAGCTGGTATATATATATGGGATTATGATGGAGTTATAAAAAAAACTACAAGAGGCACAAGAGATATACACCAAGAATCAAAGAAAGCTCTCTCAAATCTGATCATCATCAAGCTGCTATTCTATACTTTGATTATCACTTCATTTAATATCCAAGTGATAAATATTACACAAGAGTGATTACCATTGTGAGATATATTCTCTTGTAAGTATTTGAATAGTGTGAGTGATTCACGGTCTCGAGCAAAAGCAAGAGATTTTATTATCATTGTATCAAGGTTTGTGTTCTACCATAAAGAACACTTATAGTGAATCAGTGTGTCGAGAAGTGTCTTGACAAGTGGACTAGCCAGCCAGTTGGTGGTGAACCACTCTAAATATCGGTGTCGGTATCAATATTCTCTACCCTTATCTTTTTATATTTCCGCTGTGCACTTAATTTTATTTATATATTTTGTTGTGCATTCAATATTTGTTGTTGAACTTGATAAGAGAATTTTATTTGTTAAAATTTTTATATACAACCTTTACCCCCCCTAAGGTTGTCCTAACAGAAATAATAACTCGACATGGAGTTCCAATCTCGATCATTTCTGATCGTGACAGTCGTTTTACCTCAAGATTCTGGAGAAGTTTTCAAAAAGAAATGGGAACTCAGATAAAACTAAGTACATCGTATCATCCTCAAACTGACGGTCAGAGTGAAAGAACGATTCAGACTTTGGAAGATATGTTACGGGCCTGCATTGTTGATTTTGGGGGATCGTGGGATAAGCACTTACCATTGATAGAATTTGCCTACAACAACAGTTATCATTCCAGCATACAAGCGGCACCGTTTGAAGTTCTGTATGGTAGAAAATGTCGAACGCCTCTGTGTTGGAACGAAGTGGGAGAGAAACAGTTAGCAGGGCCAGAGATAGTACAGTTAACCGCGAATAAGATTACTCAGATTTGGGAACGATTGAAAGTGGCTCAAGACAGGCAGAAAAGCTACGCCGACCGACGCCGAAAGCCGTTAGAATTCCAAGTTGGAGATTTTGTGATGTTAAAAGTCTCGCCTTGGAAAGGAGTCATCCGAATTGAGAAACAAGGTAAACTGAGCCCGAGGTATATTGGACCGTTTGCAATTACAGAAAGGATCGATGAAGTAGCATACATGTTAGATCTTCCGCCAGAGTTAAGCAGGATTCACAACGCGTTTCATATATCGAACTTTCGAAAGTGTTTGGTTACACCAGATCAGGCAGTTTCTCTACCCGACATACAAGTTGATGAAAAGCTGAATTATGTAGAAGAACCAGAAGCCATTATGGACCGTAAAGTTAAGGTGTTGCGGAATAAGGAGATCAGACAAGTGAAAGTACAGTGGCGACATCATAGAGGTCAGGATGCTACTTGGGAATCAGAATCCGAAATGAGAACTAAGTATCCGTATCTTTTTGTCTAACCGAATTCCGGGACGGAATTCTTTTAAGGGGGAGATGATGTAATACCCCGGGTAAGTTCGTTAGTTAAATGTTAGTTCCGTTAAATTTATTTAACTTTATAATTAATGTTTAGGGTAAGTTTGGGTTAAATTAGGAGTTAAGGGTGTTTTGGGTCATTAATGGAAAGCTTAAGGTTCAAAGGGTAAATATGGTTAGATAATATCCCTTAGGATATTCAGTTATTTTCATTATCTGCAAATATCCAGAAAGCTTAGTGTGTGTGTGTGTTTTGAGAAGAGAAAAAGAAGGAAGAAAGGTTTGGTGGCTAAGGACTCAAATTGGTATGCTTGGAAGTGAATCTGAGGTATGTCTCTTTGTATTTTATGTTTGTAATTGGTATTAGAAGGTTTCTATCGGATTAGAATAGTCAATTACACATCTGGTATTGATTCAGTCGGATTCTAGGTAGAAAATTGATGAACAGTCAGAGGTTTCCGGATAAGATGAGAGTGTCCGGTAGTTTCTTGGGCGGTGTTCGGGTAATATGTTGATAGTGTCCGGTAGTTCTTTCTTGCAGGTATCCAGATGAATCGATTAACCGGGTAGGTCCTATTTCCCTAAGTTTCCGAATAAATTAAGATACCAGGTGGTATCCGGGTTACTTTAGTTTCCGGATATCGTCCGGATTATTGATGTTGTCCGATTAGTTATGTTATCCGGATTGTGTATGTTGTCCGAAAAGGTTGTGTTGTCCGGATACTTTAGCTGATTAGTCAAACTTTGAGAGTTTTGATGCTTTTAAGTATCCAGTAGCCTGTGTTTTGTTAATTCATGGGTAGGGAATGAATGAGGACTGAATGTACTGTGGACTTGACTTAAGTTCGGGTTTGGGGGCAACATTTGAGGATTTGAGTTCTTTAGAGTTCTTAGCTTTAGTAAGACTTATGTGTTTTATATGGTAAAGAGATATCTGTATCTATTTGTTTCAGATACTGTGAATCAAAGGTGAAAGCAAAATTCTTTGTGGAGGACTGGAAAGAGTTTTGTTAAGCAAACAAGTGAGTTTTTACTTAAAATGTTTTCTAACTGGAATACATATATGTGGAATGAGTGTAATAATGTGCATATTATGTTTATATGAGTATTACACTGCATGGGTGCTAGTTGGCCGGGCTTAGGACTGGTGTATGTTGGCTGTACAGAGGAACAGTGGTGTTGGTTGTACAGAGGAACAGTGGTGTTGGCTGTATTTAGTACAGTGGTGTAAATTAATTAATTGGCTCGCAACCAATTAATATGGCCAAGAGAATGAGATGGAAAGATACATTATGCATGAGTCATAGTTGGTATTATTATGTGTGTTATGTGTATGACGTTTGTACAAATGATTTTTAACTAACGGGGATTTTCTCACTAGACCTCAAAGTCTAACCCTCATTTTGTTTTAAAAATATGTATTCCAGGTCGTGGATCGAGTAAGAGCAAATAAGAAGGTTAAGCCGCGAATAGCTTTTGGGAGGACTATGATGTGTTTTGCATTTACAACCTTGTTATTAGATATAATGTATTTAATTAGCGATAAGTTGTAATGAAATACCTTATTTTGGATTGTAAAGACTACGAGACCGTATTTGTTATATAATGTATCTCTTGTTTTAACGACGTTATGCAATGTATGCTATTTGAGCTATGTATGGGATTCTGGGTCGTTACAACAACTCCATTCGTCATTCTCGTTTTTTAATTTCTTTCTCTTTTTTGCGAGTTTATGATTTTACAAATGATCTCAAGGTTTATTTTCCTGGTTTGTTTGGGCACGAAGAAGGATAAAGCATTCCACCGTCATCTAAACCACCGAAGTCCGGTTGTGGAAAGTAGAAAAAGTAGGTCAGTATTCGATTTTTCTTCATTTTGAAGTATTTGTATACGTTTTGATTACGCATTTGTTGGATTTTTGATTACTTTCAAACAAAATTGATTATGCTATAATGTGCCCGCTTCTGTTCATCCCTTTCTGTAATCATATGTCTTTAAAAAAAACTATAATTGTTTTGGGTTTGTTTCTTTTGAAGATTTCTTGAACAACAAACTTGATTTTAATTTTAATTTTTTTTCTCCACAAAAGAGAGTCATGTGTTTTCAGAATAGAGATCCAGCCTTTTTATTTGGGTTCTATTTCTAATTTTCTGTAAATTTTCATCAAAATCACACCTTTTGGGGTTTATTTGTGTTCCTCAAGGTTGATTTTTACATTTTCATTTTTTTAATATTTGGGGAAAAGGGTTTGATTATTTGTTGAAAACCCCTCTTTTTCTCATAATTTTCCTGGTTTTTTTTCTTGGGAAAATCTTGAATTTATCACCTGTTTTGTTGATTTTGGTAAACAAAAAAGGTGGGTTTTAATTTTCTTTAATTATTTCTTTCAAAATTAAAAAAAATGGCTTCAACAACAATGGAATTTTGGAATATTAATGATTTTCAGCAGACACCATCAGGTCTCTTCAATGGTGATGAGCTCATTAAAGCACTTGAACCTTTTATCAAAAGTTCTCCAAATTACCAAAATTACCAAAATACTCTTTGTTACTGGGTAATTTTTTGTATGGTTTACTTGATGAGATTTCTGGATCTGTTTGAAAAAAAAGTTAATTTATAAATGACTTACCATAATGTGATTTAAGAGATGTTTACCAAACGTTTACAAATAAGCATTTCTCATGTCTTACTTACCTTACCGGGTGAGGATGACAAGGAAAGATGATTAGTTTATTAAACATATTTTCCCTTTTATTTTTTTGCTTTACCTCTTATCATCTTGAACTGGGTATCTCTCTTCTGTTACCTTATATGGGAAAATTGTTAAGCATGTTAATTTTTAACTAGAGAGTTGATTCGAGTTCTAAGAATGTTGAGAGAAATTAATGATCAAAATAAGTATTCAGTTTTGATTTCTGTAGAAAGTTCTCTAAAGAGTGATCCTGTGAAAGTCCATCACCTACATCTCTTGATTGTGTTGTGGTGCTAGCACTATCAATTCAAATGATTATTTGTAGGGGTTGTGAATTTGTGATTGAGTTCTTAATTACATGTTGTCATATAACTTTTCTGCTCATCATAATTTTCTTTAATTTCATCAGATTTGTTCCCTATTTGGTAAACATGGAAACATTATATTGGTTGGTAACAACCCACGCCAATCAAACGTGCCAAAAGCTACTTCTTTAATTCAAAACGCCAAAATGGCCCAACATAGTCACACTATCAAGATTACAAAACTGGGTTTGCGGAAATAACCCTAACTACAGCTGAGAACATAACTACAAAATAAAAAAGGAAAGTATTCTAATCCTTCTATACGCAAGCTCCAGCCCACGTCTTGCCAAACCCTCTAAACGAGCTCTCGGCTACCTGCTTACCTGAAAAGGTTTTAGTTTTGAAAAGCGAGGGTTAGACCATGAGATCTAGTGAGATGCCTCTTGCTACCAACACCACGCCACAATTATCAACTAAAAAGAGTTTATAAGCATTTATAAACAGTTACACTTTTGTCAGATTAAGTACATACACACATATTAACGGCTCGCACACTGATAACGCCACTTTTTGGCGTTATTTTTGGTCCTCAAACCAATGAGATTGGCTTGTGTTAAAGCAAAAAGGCAGAACTTTATGGTTTATCTAGTGAAATGTGCAGGTAATCTAAAAGGCGGCAATCATCGAGAAAAGAAGCGAAAAAGAGTCAAAAAAGAGTCCAACAGAAGGCCAACGGAAGCCCAAGATCCAAGCCCAAGACCCGTGCTCGAACGTGGACCCAGATCCACGAAACAAACCTGACCCAGACACTTCTGGAAACCGCGCGGTTTACAAGCCACGGGACAAGTGGCGCAACCCTCTGTTCCAATTTTATAATTTGGTGTTTTGCGGAATTAGGTCAACATCTCGAGACGTGCGACGGTGGGCAACTTGAGGGCGATTTTCAGAGACTTTTTGCGTACTTTGGAGCGACGATAGAGGATCGATTGAGGAGGAGTTCATGACGAGAATCTGATTAGAGCCGAGAGAAGGGAGTTCACCATTACATTCATCACGTTCACATTCACTATGTTTGCACATACTATTTCTCTTCCTTTTCTTGTGTTTTTGTTCACCACCAACATCAACTGTTTTCTCTATCCGAAGTTTCCCTAAGTTGTTTACTGTCTTGTCGTTATTTAGTTTGCTTGCAAATACTTAAGTTAATATCAACTACTCAAATTTGCGACCATTCAGTTAATAGATCTTATAGTCATTGTGATACTTAGTTCCTAGTTCCATGTGTTCGATACTCGTACTTTCAGTATTATTACTTGATTTCGACACCGTACACTTGTGGTTAGATTTAGGGGGGTGTAAACCCGCCTATCAAGTTTTTGGCGCCGTTGCCGGGGAACTAGTAGCAACTGATAGCACTACCAGCTATAAGCGCTATTACATTGAACATTTTTATTTTTGTTGTTATTTTATTTCATCACTTTCAGTTTTTGGATTGCTAATTTTGTTTACTTTCCGTCTCAGGTACTAATTGGTTTATGCCAAGGAAAACCCGAGGGGAAGGACTCGAACCACTCGATCCGGAAATCGAAAGAACCGTCCGTAAGTTACGAAAATAAGCTAAAGCTAAAATACATCTGAAGATCGAGATGGGCGACGAAGCTCCTCCTGAGACACGCCCTATGCAGTCGTTTGCCGATCTGAATATTGCAGCCGCACGCATAGGCATCCAACCGCCCACTAATGGGGCGAACTCTTTTGAGCTCAAACCGAGTACCATCGTGATGGTACAACAAAATCAGTATGGAGGAGCACCGACATAAGATCCTCATGCACACCTCCGTGCATTTGAGAGGATTTGCAACACGTTCAAGATCAATGGGATGGAAGAGGATGCAATCAAGCTGAGGCTGTTTAGCTTTTCACTCAAACGTAGAGCCGAAACTTAGACAGAAAGTATCCAACCGGACTCGATCACCACCTGGGCGCAACTGAAAGCGGCCTTCCTCCAGAAATTCTTCCCACCAAGCTGAACCGCCCAACTTATGGCTGAAATCACCCATTTTACTCAATAGGATCAAGAGACATTGTATGAAGTGTGGGAGAGGTACAAAGATATGATCAAGAAATGCCCTCATCATGGGTTCCAAGGTTGGGTCATTATCCAAACGTTCTTCAGTAGACTTCACCCGCAGTTCAAAAATGACATCACAGCTGCATTGGGTGGAGCCCTAATGGATAAGTCTTATGAGGAGGCATGCGAGTTGATCGATAATCTGGCTGAACATAGTTTTTCCACTCCAAGATCAGCAGTTAGAAGAGTTGCGAGTATGCAAGAGAATGATGAGTTAAAGGTGATGAAAGCTCAAATAGCCGCTATCACAAACCATTTGAAGGGAGGCAGCCCAGAAGTGTTCCCCGTTTCTCAAGAACCTGAACAGGTTCAATTTTTGCAAAACCGGAACAACCCTCCAAGGAACGACCCTTTCTCGAACACCTATAATGAGGGGTGGAAGAAACACCCTAATTTTTCATGGAGTCAACCCGGTCAACAACAACAAGGTAATCATTCCAATTTTTCTAATTCTCCTAACTCTAACAATGTTTACCGTCCTCCAGGTTACAACCAACGGAGATTTGATGAAGGACCATCCGGGGAGAAGAAACCGGGATTAGAGGATATGATGATGAAGTTCATGACCAAGATGGATAGCACAGTTGAAGGATTGGCAAGCACGGTGAGTACAGTAAAAGCAGCAACTGAACAGAACACCGCCTCCATCAAGCTCCTTGAAAGGCAAGTGGGGCAAATTTTTGAAGCCTTACAAAATCGAGCCCCCGGAACATTCCCTAGTCAGACGAAAAGGAAACCAAGAGAAGAATGCAATGCAATTTATCTGAGGAGCGGGGAAAAAGTGATAAAAGACTTGACTCATGAGCCAGTTATCGAAGTGGAAACGGAGATGGTCAAGGAGGCGAATGTTGGGAGGAAGGATGATCTTTCTAGTAATATGGTTGATCAAGAAAAGCCGAAGGAAAAAGAGGTAACACCTCCATCAAAGCCGGTAGTCAACCCGTATGTGCCACCGCTACCATTTCCGAATCAAGTAAAGGCACATAAGGATTCAGAACAGTTCAAGAAATTTCTTGACATCTTCAAGAAGCTGCACATCAACATTCCATTTGCAGAAGCACTCGCCCAAATGCCAACATATCTCAAGTTCATGAAGGACATCTTGTCCAAGAAGAGGGAAATCGAACACCAGTCTACCATTGCACTTACTGAAGAGTGCAGTGCGATCATTCAGAACAAGCTTCCCCCAAAGCTTCAAGATCCAGGGAGTTTTTCTATACCTATGCAAATTAGAGATCTTTGTTTTGATAAGGTGTTATGTGATTTAGGAGCAAGTATTAATTTAATGCCTCTATCTATTTTGAGGAAACTCGACTTGGGGGAAGTGAAGCCAACGTACATGACACTTCAACTGGCGGATAGATCGGTGAGGTACCCATATGGAGTGATAGAAGACGTGCTGATTAAAGTTGACAAGTTAATCTTTCCGGTGGACTTCGTGGTGCCGGATATTGATGAAGATAAAGAGGCCCCGTTAATATTGGGAAGACCATTCCTGGCCATGAGCAAAGCACTGATTGACATGGAAGAAGGCGAGATGACTTTAAGGGTCAGCAGCGAAAAAGTAATGTTCAAGATGTTCGAGAGGGTAAGAGGTAGAGGTGAAGAGGAACCCGGTAATCAAGGAAAGCAGAAGGAGTGATCAGAAGGAAGGTCGAGCCATGACCGAAACCAAGGCGCTAGCTGGGAGGCAACCCACCGAGGTTTGATCTTTTTCATTTTTCCCTTTTATAAGTTGGTTTTTGAGTAATTTTATTTACAAAAAAAATGGGAACAGAGACTTACGCGGCCTAAGCCGCGACTTCATACCGCGCGCCAAGCCGCAGAGGTCTCTGAACGTTTTGCGAAACAGAGAGTTACGCGGGATGCCACGCGGTTTCAGGCCGCGACCCAAACCACGCGACTCCCTGTCCTCGTGCAGTGTGTTCCTTTTTCTTGCTTTGTGTCGTTTCATTTCTTTGCTTTCTTTCTCCTTTTGCTTTCACTTTGTTTTATGCATTCTATCCCTATCTTCTCCGATGTCTCTCAACTGGTCGCTCCAACTTTTCAAGAGAATCTCCTCCGTCCGGTCAAACAGGTATGTTCTAACTTTGTATGTTAACGAGTGGTGTATGATGTTTTGTTTCCTTATTAGTTAAACGAGATGCAACAAACCTAAGTTTCACTTAGGTTTGGGGTGCCTCACCTTTCAACATCTACACACTCACTTTTAATCCTGTGCAAACCTCGGTTTTGCCGAGGTTTGGGGTTGGCGTTATTTGACAAACCTAGGCCAAGGCCTAGGTTTGGGGTGGCTATATTTGAAAAATTGTGGGCTAGCTCTTTGATGTTTCGTGTTAATACTTTGTCTTTCCTGTATGAGAACTGCAATAACTGCACAATGATACATGTCACACCTGTGTATCGCCTGCACCGACACTTTCACATTGGGGACAATATGTGGGTAAGGTTTGGGGTTGCCCAATCGGGCCCACGTTTATGCACGTAGATTTCCTGCACTTCTGAATGTTTAGATCATAGTAGCTAAATTTTTGTTTTGGATGATTGAAACCGACCATTGTGGGAAGAATCTTGTGATAGTAACGTGACCATTAGGGAAGGACTGGGAAAAAGGCATGACTAGGGACATTAGTGGAGACCACCCAATAGAGAGATTTGAGCCTAAATGACGCCTTTCATTTCGAGGGATTCAAACACCTAATTCGTATACACTTTTTTGAATTCCTTGTCGTGATTATAGAATGATCTCGCTATAATATTGCATTGAGTAGCAAAGACGACCATCGGGATATTGGGTAAGGGTATAGTAGACCATATCGTGTGGACCTTAAGAGATGATTCCAGGCATTGTGTGCACTTTAACCCGTTTTTGTCGAACGTACCTTTTGACCCATTATGTGTGTACCCAAAACCACCTTTGTAGCCAAACACTCACCACTTGTTCATTTCAGACCCACCATTAAACCCTAGCCAAAAGCCTTAGCCAACCCTTATCCGAAAGTGTGTCAATCAGAAGCAGTACAGGCCAGTCATGAAAAATAGATATAAAAGAGGGCCAATGCAGCCCCAATCAAATATAGAGGGCCAATGATGCCCCATAAAAAAAAGAAAAAAAATATATAAAATAAAATAAAAATACAGTTAGTTAGATAGTATCTACATCAGATAATAAGAGAGTCAAAGCGACTCCAGCAATGGCAAAGAAGGCCAAATGATAGAATTTGAAGCTAGAAAGTTCAGAGCTGTTGAAGATTGACACACCAAGGATTTTTGATCCGTTTACCCTTCGTTTCTTAGCCATGACCTTAGCCCCGTTACAACCCTTGTAAAGACCTGGATGATCTTTTGGAAAATGTGATTAGGGTATACGACTACCTTTACCAATATTCCTTGTCTTGCTACTTAATTCCTTTATAAGATCGACTTTTTGGACATTTGTGCGTCTTTCATTAGAGTTGTCATGTAATTATAGAGTATTCTTGTACATAAATTCCTTATACATGACAACATGTGCGACAACCTAGGTTCGAGTGAAATGAGAGTATCCCGTGAGGTAGGGTCGAGGTGAAATGTTTTCCCTAGTATGTTTGGACCTAGTACGACCTTAATGTAATCAGAGCAGTCACGAGTTCAACTCACAATTGAAGGCCATAGATCAAACAGAATAAGGATGAGGCGAGGCGAGGGTGAGACAAGCATTCACGGGTATGGGAAATCACCAGTGCATTACGTGGTACCGATTGAGAGTTGTGCAGTTATTGTTTCACTGATGTGTGCTTTTATTCTATTTTATCGCTAATTTGCTTGAGGACAAGCAACGCTCGGTTTGGGGTTGTTGATAACGCCACTTTTTGGCGTTATTTTTGGTCCTCAAACCAGTGAGATTGGCTTGGGTTAAAGCAAAAAGGCAGAACTTTATGGTTTATCTAGTGAAATGTGCAGGTAATCTAAAAGGCGGCAATCATCGAGAAAAGAAGCGGAGAAGAGCCAAAAAAGAGTCCAACAGAAGCCCAACGGAACAAACCTGACCCGGACACTTCTAGAAACCGCGCGGTTTGTTGCGTGGTCTACAAGCCACGGGACAAGTGGCGCAACCCTCTGTTCCAATTCTATAATTTGGTGTTTTGCGGAATTAGGTCAACATCTCGAGACGTGCGACGGTGGGCAGCTTGAGGGCGATTTTCAGAGACTTTTTGCGTACTTTGGAGCGACGATAGAGGATCGATTGAGGAGGAGTTCACGACGAGAATCTGATTAGAGCCGAGAGAAGGGAGTTCACCATTACATTCATCACGTTCACAATCACTATGTTTGCACATACTATTTCTCTTCCTTTTCTTGTGTTTTTGTTCACCACCAACATCAACTGTTTTCTCTATCCGAAGTTTCCCTAAGTTGTTTACTGTCTTGTCGTGATTTAGTTTGCTTGCAAATAGTTAGTTTAATATCAACCACTCAAATTTGCGACCGTTCAGTTAATAGATCTTATAGTCATTGTGATACTTAGTTCCTAGTTCCCTGTGTTCGTTACTCGTACTTTCAGTACTATTACTTGATTTCGACACCGTACACTTGCGGTTAGATTTAGGGGGGGTGTAAACCCGCCTATTAGTCACATACACACTTGTGACTAGTGGTGGACATTTTACCCGTCGGGTCGGGTACCCACGGGTACCCGTCCCTAATGGGGCGGGGATTCCCCGGCTAATCGGGTAACGGGGTGGAGGCGGGTATTGTTTTTCATACCCGAAGCGGGTTCGGGGTCGGGGTCGGGGATGGTATTACCCGCCCCTAATAATACCCGATATGTATTTTTATATATAATTTAATTAGTTTCTTATTCGTTGTTTGATAATTTTATACTTTAAAATTTGTCATGAACTATGATTACACATGGTTGATTATATCATTATATGTTTTTGAAACTTGAGGTTTATTTATTTGTTTTAAAAATTAAAAACTCGCTAATTTCATTTTCTTTAAAAATAACTTAATTATTTTTTCGTAAACGGGTTCCCCGTACCCGTCGGGGATTAGTCGGGTCGGGGACGGGGACGGGGGGCTTAAACACGGTTCGGGGACGGGGGATGCATTACCCACCTAATACCCGCCCCGTTTCCATCCCTACTTGTGACATCGTGTTAGGACACACACCCGCCCTTAGTGATCATATGAAACGAATTCATATATCCTGCATGGGACACACTCCCCATATAATCATATTACATTCTCACATATCTCGCATATATCCATAAATAATGTACACGCTTTGATCATGCATATTTAAAACAACGTAAATCATGCAATTCAATATATCGGTACAAGTAATAAATTCGAGTATCGATAAAGCTTCAGGTTAGAAAGACTCACCTGGCGTCCACGCTAAATGTTCTCACTTGAACTGCTATCCTCTACCGCACACCTACATTTTCACCCAACACACGAGAGTGAATACGTCACTCAACATCCCACAAGGATTTCTATCACCCCTCCCGTGACATATCCCGACTTCCTTAAGGCACTCCCTACTCGGCACACAAAGAGGATCCCAAAGGATTCCCGACACAATCCCAAACAGTGGAGTTTTCCGGACAACCCACTTCCGGACACACACCGCTTCCGGATTCCGGTACAATCCGGACTCCTTCCGGATTTCGGTACAATCCGGGAACCACTTCCGGACTCCCAAGGACTTCCGGACTCCCCCCTTCGATTCCGGACTAGGCGAGTTCCAGACTCTTGGGTTTTCTTACGAACACTTTAAGTTCCAAACACCTCAATCGACTATTCCACACGACTCCAAACTTGGTGTTAAGCCATTATAATCAAGGAGACATCATCTCTAAACTATTTAGCAAGTTATTCCATCCGATTTCTACACTGATTCAACTACGAAGAACACACAAACTCCATTTCTTTTCTTTCTAGTGATAAACAAAAGTTATCAGACTCCACCACCCCCAAACCTTCAGATTAGACTGCAAAGGAGAAGGAGAAGAAGGTTACCTTGAGGATGATGATGATTCCACACACAACTTGGAGAAATCTCCATTGCTTTAACTCCTCGATGATTCTTGCACCCATCGATCACCCCCTTAGCCGCACACACTGATTTGATGAAATTAGGATTATTAGGGTTTTACCCTTATTTATATCACTTACACTTGCACACTAAACTTTTCCATTCTCACACTTTACACACCAACTTTTATAAATTAACTCAAAACGAACCCGGTTATTACATGGTTGTTCTTTAGAGCAATTAACAAAAATCTCCAAGAGCAAGCTAAAGTATGTATGTTACTATGACTCTATGAGCAATATGTTTGATGGACGTTCTTTGGTCAATATATAGCAAGTATCGCCAATAATAGATAGAAATACCGCAAATAGAGTCATTGCGACACCCATCAAATTATGTGCAATTAATTATATTAATTATATATTCACATGCAACATGCTTATTCTTCCCGCCATATTTTCTTATAAGATGATGTGCATTTTTTATTGTTCAAAACCCATGTACTCATAAATGCATTCTTTCTTGTGTGCTAATTAGTGATGGACGAGAATGTACGCGTAAGATGGGAGTACTGCTGACCAAACATATATGGCTAGTTTAAGAGAAGAAATTGCGACACATTTGATGCAAAATTAACATTGATTTTACTTGTTATGAGACTTGTTCATGTTTTCTATTGTGTTTGAATGAATGAACGTATTTCAGTTGAATTTTTGAATGTGCAAGAAATATATGGTAGTATAATTTAATTATAATGAATTGATGTTTTTATAAATTCAACGGTATAACATTTTGAGACATAAAATAGATAATTATACATATTTAAATGTTTATCAGCTACAAAAACAAACATTGTTATGATTATGATTATGATTCATATTCAGATTCAGACGTTTCAATTTACAAAAACAAACAGTCTTATGATTCAGATTCAGACGTTTCAATTTACAAAAACAAACAGTCTTGTTGATTCAGATTCAGACTTCAGACTTCAGACGTTACAAAAACAAACAGTCTCATGATTCATATTTCAGACTTCAACACCACCTCTTATAAAACAGAAGTGAAATAAGACTTCAGACTTCAGACCTCTTAAAAAACAAACAGCACCATGGTTTCACCGTTAACCCTTCTTATAGTTATGTTACGTTATTTTATAATACATGATAAGGTGTTTTTGTAATTTATTTTTTGTTTTTCTAATTATTAACCTGAAGATAAATGATGATTCTAAACAGGTTTAAAACTAACGCCGTTTACTAAATGCTTACTCGGGTAAGCATTTACCAAGACACATTACCTTATCAGATGAATATGATAAGGATAAAAAAATCTTACCCGGTAAGAGCTAAGGCAAGGATCGAGAATATTACTCGGTAAGGGATGACGAAAACTCTTACCACGGTTAACGTTTACCGGAAAAATTGTTACATATGATACCGTTTTGGTGGACTAACATCTTACCCGGTAAGTAAGTGATAGCTATGAATTTTACCGATAAGCACTTACCCAAGTAAGCGTTTGCTAAACGGCCCCTAACTTAAACCCATTCAAGAAAAGTCAGAACATGAATTACTTAAAGAATTAAAATTTATAGAAAATAACAAAGAGACTCAAAAAATTTACTCCCAATTTTTTATAAATCATGTCCTGAAAAGCATCCTTGTAACCAAGGTTCTAAATGGCGTGAAGGCGTGACATGGCGGTAGGTGTAACACCCTAAAAATCAGGGCTAATTTAAACCTTAAGTTTAACAAGGTTTACTTATAGAATTATCCAACTTTCATAAATAAGTAGAGAATTAACTATGAGGTTTAATACATACAATTCGGATTCTCCAAAACAACCTATTAATCCAATATTGTTCACCATGAAAAGATTAAATGGGTTGTCTAAGTCATTCATCAAAACATCCTCATATCAGCTAACTTCTCTTCTTAACATCAATAAGTTGAATACCCAAAAGCACCCGTCCCTCTTCCCTTTACTTTTCCTGAGCTAGTACCTGGTAAGAAAAGTTGATTTGAAACGATTAGGCTTACGCCTAGTGAGAACATTCAATTTAAATTAAAACATTAACAACATTGGAATCTTAGATAATCAACGCATATATTCAAACCTGTTTTATCACCATTCTTACCATACTCATACTTGTCTCATAATGACATAACCATACTCAATCCCACAAGTATAACTACCATTCTTAAAGTCGCATCACCATATCCAATAACCTACTACGAATCCTCATGGATTCTAGTTTATCATTCAATCTTACAAACATATTCAAACATCATACCTTCTCTTTGAAATGAAATACATAAATAGTACTTATATATGTATATTGCCTATTTCAAATCCTTCAAACAACACTTACACTTCATCTAATTCATACTCACATATCTCAATTATCAATAGCAACTCTCTTTGCCCATTAACTCATTCAACCTGAATAGCAATTATACTATGCCTATTCAAACATTCAACCTGAATAGCAATCATACTATGCCTATTCCAACATTCCGTATGAATAACAATTCTACTTTGTCTATTCAAACATACACACGAATAACAATTCTACTTTGTCTATTCAATCATACACATGAATAACAATTCTACTTTGTCTATTCAATCATACACATGAATAACAATTCTACTTTGTCTATTCAATCTTATACATGAATAACAATTCTGCTTTGTCTATTCAATCATATACATGAATAACAATTCTACTTTGTCTATTCAATCATACACATGAATAACAATTCTACTTTGTCTATTCAATCATACACATAAATAACAATTCTACTTTGTCTATTCATCAATCAATATGAATAGCAATTGTACTTTGCCTATTCAATCATTTCCAAGGATACACGGGAATAGCAATTATACCTCGCCTATTCCTCCTTTCAACAAGAATAGCAACTATACTTTGCATATTCTATTATTGTAATATGAATAGTAATTCTACTTTACCTATTCAATCTTTTCAACATGAATAGCAATTCTACTTTGCCTATTCATTACATCCGGAGAGATACATAAAATTACAAGGCCTCTAGATACTTAACTTATCAGGTCCTTGAGCCATATCAAATTTTGATACCATTTAGATATACTGGTTTCTTTACTCAACTCCCGATATGCTGTACCGGGACTCACTTGTACCGGGACTCACTTGTACTGGGACTTGCCTCTACCGGGATTTCCAACTACCGGGACTTCCACTACCGGGACTTGTACTACCGGAACTTGCCACTACTGGGACTTCCAACTACCTGGACCTATCCTTGTTACCGGGACTCTCAATCCCTGATACTTATCGTCGATACCGGGACTACACCGGAACTACTCCGGGACTACACCGGAACTACACCAGAACCTTTAAGTACCGAGACATCACTGGTTTTACGTACTGTTCATTCAACCATGTCCACAAATCGATTTAAATCATAAAATCAATTCATTCCACTCATTATATTCAGTCCTCAACCAATTTATATAGATATATCAAGGTTAGTATAACTTAAAAACACTGATTTGTACAAAGAACAGAATGAACTCACCTTTTAAAGGAGATAACCCACCTTTGCACAAACTGCTGCTCAAATCTGTTGTTAATGAATCTGAAAACCTAATCAACAACCAAATTCGTTTACAATCATACATCTACAACAATTATTATCTGAATCTAAGGTAAATTTCTTACCAATTTGAGTCCAAAACCTTGCTTTCTTCCTTTTTCTCTCTATTCCTTCTCTCTGTTTCTAAACCGACCCAAGCAAGAAAAATGAGATATTATTTCAATCCTTCAGCCCCTTTATCCATATACACTTTCAGCAATTGACCAAACACACCTCCAATTTTCAATATTTCCAAAAGTAACATCCAACTTCCATCCTTTGTATTTTAACTCCATTGAATTATAAAATTACTACATAATTCAAGATTAAAACTAAAATACAAATAAATCCCAATTCTCATTAAAATACTATTATTGAAAAATTCGGGATGTTACAATACTCCCCAACTTGAAAATGATTTCGTCCCCGAAATCAAAATCAGGTAAACAAATGAGGATACCTATCCTTCATACTTTCTTCTGACTCTAAAGTCACAATGGCATCTCGATGGTGTTTCCACTGTACTTTCAACATAACCACTTCCTTATTATTACGTAACTTTCTAACTGATCTTTCTAAAATCGCCTCAGGCTCTTCCACACAGCGACTCTTTTCATTCACTCTTACGTCAATAAGTGGAATCACATATTCCTCTTTGGCTAAACATTTCCGAAGATAGCAAACATGAAAAGTATTATGGACTCCTTCTAACTCCGGTGGGAGATCCAACTGATAAGCTTGCACTCCGATCCTCTTAGTGATAATGAAAGGTCCTAGAAAACGAGGACTCAAGTTCTCACGTTGCCAAACCTTATCACAATTAAAAGTACAGGAAGAATAGGGACTCAACTTTCCACATTTTCTGAACCTTACATCTTTCAACATTTCCAGCTCCCCAACTTAGAATTGCAATCCTCCTTAAAGCAACTATTATCATCCAATCTTTATCCTACTATTGTTTGATCTTCTTTAATTATCTCAAAAATTAAAGCGTTTTTCAATAATAACAACCGATATAGCTAACTTTTGATATCACCAAAATACAAAAAGATAAGTTAACATTATTTACATAATACACATACACCTATGTGTGGAATAAACAAGGACAATATCAAAACTTATCCATACATTCCCTAACGTCTTTCATTGTCACATGAAAAGTTTCAATCCTTTGCTGTTGAGATGTTGGGTTTCTTCCCTTTACTCCCGCTATCTTTCAGCGTTGGGCAATCCCTTCAATAATGACCAGGCTTCTTACATTCATAGCAAGTTGGTCCTTGGATGGGACAGCTCTCTATTTGATGACCACTCTTTCTGCATTTAAAACATTCCCTTGATATCTCCCGACACGACCCAAAATGTTTACTCTTACATTTCTGACACCAATTAGACTCTGATCGAGTCTCAAGTTGAGTGTCCTCACCAAGGGATTTCAGTCCTAGTGAAGGTTCCGATCGACATCCAATTTTTTTTTCTCTCCCATTTGAGCCTTCTCCGCTTTATCCCTTGCATAAACTTCTTCTACCACTTTTGCTTCCTCAATCGTTTCCCTCAGTGTTGAAGCTTTTGAACTCCTAACTCTGGACATCATATCAGCTGGCAAACCCTTCAAGTAAGCCTTAATCTTTTCCTTCTCAGTTGGAGCCACATGCCCCACTAAATTCAATTTTTCCATAAAGGACTCAGTATACTTCCTAACAGATGAAGTACCTTTCTTAAGAGTCCGAAACTCTTCTTCGATCCTATCCATCTCATTTTTATTACAGTATTCTTCTAGAATCTTTTTCTTGAATGACTCCCAAGTCATAGCAGTCAAGACTGAAGCCGACATTGTAGCCGTCAATACATTCCACCAAGTCAGCGCATTGCCTCTTAGCATTTGAGATGCAAATCTAACCTTTGACTTTTCATCGCATTCACAAGCTCGAAAAGCTTGTTCCATTTCCCTAATCCAGTTCATGCAGGCTACGGGATTATCTGTTCCTTTAAACTCTGGCGGTTTACAGCTTAAAAACGTTTTATATGAGCATATTCTTTCAACCATCCTTTCTGCCTCTATCACAGGGTTACGAACTAGATTTATTACCCCAGTATCGGTTTCCGTTCGACGTAGCTCCGTACTTCGATCGTTCAGTGCCTTCATAAACAATTCAGCTTGTTTTTCCATCGCTGTATTCATCATTCTCGTCATGTTCTCCATCATACGAGACTCCATTATCGATTCCGGCATTTCCGGATTAGAAGTACCAGTACTCGCTCTATGTGTTTGACTTTCCAATCCACCTATTAAAGGTGGCCTCGGCGGACTCTCATGAGTTTCGCCCGTTCCAGGTTGTCCCTCCAACCCCCAATTAGTTACTGCTCTGTTCTCCGAAGAATTAGAGGACCTCGGTGGCGTATTCACCATGGTTCTGATATAACACAAAGAAATAACCATAAGAAATGGTTACACATGTAACATCCCTAGCCCACCGTACACAACATTGTCCGCTTTGCGCATACCCTCTGCATAACAGCATGCCGGTACCGCTCACGGTTTTGTTCCTGCCCGCACAGGCATACGCGGGACGCACCTAGACCGCACCCAGTGACAGGCAAAAGGCCTCATGCAAGGAAGGTATCCATCCACCATTATAAGGAGGACTTCGTTCCCCCTCCTAGCCGATGTGGGATCTCACAACACATAACTAGATATATGAAACGTACTTTACCGCTCATTAGTCACTGTAACAATTTAGAAACAAGTATGCTTGTGTAATAATATATTCATAATAACAGTAGCTAATAGAAATTGTGAATATATCATACATGAGAATCCTCATTATCATCATTACAGTACCAATTTCACTTATTTCCGTCAACTTTAAGACTATCCCGTCTTAGTACTTTTACCCATATCTCACGAATCATAACTTAATTCATCTCAGCTTAAGTCTAGGTATCTCACTTAGCATACCTAGTTCACTTAAACTACTGCTCTGATACCATATTGTAACACCCTAAAAATCAGGGCTAATTTAAACCTTAAGTTTAACAAGGTTTACTTATAGAATTATCAAACTTTCATAAATAAGTAGAGAATTAACTATGAGGTTTAATACATACAATTCGGATTCTCCAAAACAACCTATTAATCCAATATTGTTCACCATGAAAAGATTAAACGGGTTGTCTAAGTCATTCATCAAAACATCCTCATATCAGCTAACTTCTCTTCTTAACATCAATAAGTTGAATACCCAAAAGCACCCGTCCCTCTTCCCTTTACTTTTCCTGAGCTAGTACCTGGTAAGAAAAGTTGATTTGAAACGATTAGGCTTACGCCTAGTGAGAACATTCAATTTAAATTAAAACATTAACAGCATTGGAATCTTAGATAATCAACGCATATATTCAAACCTGTTTTATCACCATTCTTACCATACTCATACTTGTCTCATAATGACATAACCATACTCAATCCCACAAGTATAACTACCATTCTTAAAGTCGTATCACCATATCCAATAACCTACTACGAATCCTCACGGATTCTAGTTTATCAATCAATCTTACAAACATATATTCAAACATCATACCTTCTCTTTGAAATGGAATAAATAAATAGTACTTATATATGTACATTGCCTATTTCAAATCCTTCAAACAACACTTACACTTCATCTAATTCATACTCACATATCTCAATTATCAATAGCAACTCTCTTTGCCCATTAACTCATTCAACCTGAATAGCAATTATACTATGCCTATTCAAACATTCAACCTGAATAGCAATCATACTATGCCTATTCCAACATTCCGTATGAATAACAATTCTACTTTGTCTATTCAAACATACACACGAATAACAATTCTACTTTGTCTATTCAATCATACACATGAATAACAATTCTACTTTGTCTATTCAATCATACACATGAATAACAATTCTACTTTGTCTATTCAATCTTATACATGAATAACAATTCTACTTTGTCTATTCAATCATATACATGAATAACAATTCTACTTTGTCTATTCAATCATACACATGAATAACAATTCTACTTTGTCTATTCAATCATACACATGAATAACAATTCTACTTTGTCTATTCATCAATCAATATGAATAGCAATTGTACTTTGCCTATTCAATCATTTCCAAGGATACACGGGAATAGCAATTATACCTCGCCTATTCCTCCTTTCAACAAGAATAGCAACTATACTTTGCATATTCTATTATTGTAATATGAATAGTAATTCTACTTTACCTATTCAATCTTTTCAACATGAATAGCAATTCTACTTTGCCTATTCATTACATCCGGAGAGATACAAAAAATTACAAGGCCTCTAGATACTTAACTTATCAGGTCCTTGAGCCATATCAAATTTTGATACCATTTAGATATACTGGTTTCTTTACTCAACTCCCGATATGCTGTACCGGGACTCACTTGTTGTAACAACCCAAAATCCAAACATACATATAATCATATATTTCATTACATGCTTGCAACAAAAGTACTTCATATTTCACATTTGGTCCCCAAAGTCTGACTAAACAACTTTAAGAAATACAGTACAAACTTGATTCTATTTAGATAACATAATAACTAACAACAAGTTTATAAGTACAAAAGCATCCACATTTTTCTTAACGACCATCTCCTCAAAAGCTATCCAACAAGTGTTCTAATCACTTGGTCTTACTGGAACCACCACCTGGAATACATATTTTTAAAACAGAAAATGAGGGTTAGACCTAAGGGTCCAGTGAGAAAATCCCTGACATTTGGAAATCATTAAAAAATCATTTATATAAAATACTCTTTATATAAATACACATATATCACACGTAAATTAATACCAGTCAAGATTGATGCATCATACCTGTCTCATCCCACCTTATCCATCCACCAATGGCCAACTATATTGGTTGCGAGCCAATTTTTAACACACCGGTCCAAAGCCCGGCCACGTATTATATTCCCATATAATACTCACGTAATTATAATATCTCAATATATTATAATCACCCACGTATGACATATTCATACAATTTATCAAACATTTGTTATCCACATAATGTATTCCAGTAAAAATACTTTTAAAGTAAAACTCACCTGTTTTGTTTATTACCAAAGCTTTTCCAAGATAATTATCACGTATGACAATCCTTCACAGAATCTGAAATCACACAAAAATACCAAATGTCTCTTTTAAAACAAAACTTATGAAATCCTCGACTCAAGTCGCAACCTACTAAAAGTAAATTAGAATCGCAATGCACAGTGCCAAATCGCAACCATCTACTGCGACCTCACCCTAAATCGCAACCCACTATTGCGATTACAATCCCAAGTCGCAATCCACTACTGCGATTCCAAACCCAAATCGCAATCAACTACTGCGATTCCAAACCAAGTCGCAACCGACCATTGTGATTCCAAAGCCAAGTCGCAACCGACCATTGCGACTTCGTTGAATATCGCAATCAACCATTGCGACTTCGTTGAATGTCTCAGTTCACTGTTCATCCTAAAAACCCAGAAATCGTACTTTTAAGCTATGCATGTTACTGTAAAGGTGCAGATATGTTTAAGACTATGAACATAACCTAACCTAACCTTAAGCTTAGATTTCCCAAAACATCCATAAATCATCAAAACCCATGTATATACTTATCTAGCAACTTATAACCCAAAAGAAAACTAAATGAACTAATTTAACTAGAAACATACCTTAGATAACTTGAGTTAATTAAAAAAAACCCAGATGAAACTTGCCTTCTTCTTCTTTTTCCTTCGATTCTTCTTTTTCTCTCCCCTCTCTTTAAACCGAACACACACACACAAGTTATTCTTGTTTTTGCTAAAATGAAGACATCATTCTTCATTTGATGTATTAGTGGCGGTGGTGGGGGAAATGTTTAGCAAAAAGACCATACCCACCCTAAGCTTATCTCACTTGGTAATAAATACCCCTAATCTTTCAAATAAAAATTAAAACCTACCCCTTAACTTCTCACTCCATAAAACACTAACATAAAATCTTATAAAATTTTCAACTTTAAATTAGATAAAATACGTTGGTTATTACAACATCTCCCCCTAAAAAGAATTCCGTCCCGGAATTCGATTTAAGCGAACAGATGAGGGTATCTGGTTCTCATTTCCGACTCTGATTCCCACGTCGCATCCTGACCTCTATGATGTTTCCACTGAACCTTTACCTGCCTGATCTCTTTGTTCCTCAATACTTTGACCTTGTGATCAACTATAGCTTATGGTTCCTCCACGTAGTTCAACTTTTCGTCAACCTGGATATCTGGTAGAGAGACTGCCTGGTCTGGTGTAATCAAACACTTTCGAAAATTTGATATATGAAAGGCGTTGTGAATCCTACTTAATTCCGGCGGAATATCCAATCTGTAAGCTACTTCACCAATTCTTTCCGTAATTTCAAATGGCCCAATATACCGCAGACTGAGTTTACCTTGCTTCCCAAAACGTATGACTCCTTTCCAGGGCGAAACTTTCAACATCACAAATTCCCCGACTTGGAACTCTAACGGTTTCCGGCGTCGATCTGCATAACTTTTCTGTTTGTCTTGAGCCGTTTTCAATCTGTCCCGAATCTGAGTAATTTTATCTGCTGTTAACTGTACTATTTCTGGCCCCGCTAATTGTTTCTCCCCCACTTCATTCCAACACAGAGGCGTTCTGCATTTTCTTCCATACAGTACTTCAAACGGTGCCGCTTGAATGCTGGAATGATAACTGTTATTGTAAGCAAATTCTATCAAAGGCAGATGTTTATCCCACGATCCCCCAAAATCAACTATACAAGCCCGGAGCATATCTTCTAATGTCTGGATTGTTCTTTCACTCTGCCCGTCAGTCTGAGGATGATAGGCCATACTCAACTTTATCTGTGTTCCCATCTCTTTTTGAAAGCTTCTCCAGAATCTGGAAGTAAAACGACTATCTCGATCAGAAATAATCGAGATTGGAACTCCATGTCGAGTTACTATTTCATTAATGTACAACTTGGCCAAACGTTCCAAGGAATCAGTTTCTTTTATCGGCAAGAAATGAGCAGACTTCGACAACCTATCCACAATCACCCAAATAGAATCGAATCCCTTTGAAGTTCTAGGTAACTTGGTAATAAAATCAGTAGTGATCTGATCCCATTTCCACATTGGTATATCTAGTCGTTGTAACTGACCAAACGACTTCTGATGCTCAATCTTTACTTTCTTGCAGGTAGTACAATCTTCCACATACTTAGCAACACTTCTCTTCATTCCCGGCCACCAATAGAATTGTTTCAAATCTCTATACATTTTATTTGTACCTGGATGAATAGAAAATCGAGATTGATGACCTTCTTGTAGTACACGATCACGTAATCCACCCAAACGAGGTACCCAAATTCTGTTTCCCATACACAATAACCCACGGTCATCTTTCCCAAGCAATGATGATATTCCCACCAACCGTTCTGACTTCAAACTTTCTTCCTGATAAGCATCTATTTGGCATTTCAGCAATTCATCAAATATATTAGGAAGGAGTTCAGCTCGTAACGATATAGCTTTTATTGTTCCACTTCTTTCTTGACGACTTAGTGCATCTGCTACCACGTTCGCCTTCCCAGGGTGATAAAGAATTTCACAATCATAATCATTTACTAATTCTAACCATCTTCTTTGCCTCATATTCAGTTCCTTCTGATCGAAAAGATGTTGGAGACTCTTATGGTCAGTAAAAATTTGGCATTTAGAACCATAAAGATAATGTCTCCAAATCTTCAATGCGAAGACAACTGCTGCAAGCTCCATATCATGGGTAGGATATTGTCTTTCGTGATCCTTCAGTTGACGAGAAGCATAGGCAATCACTTTTCCACGCTGCATAAGTACACATCCCAATCCCAGTTTAGAAGCATCACTGTAGACCACAAAATCATCGGAACCTTCTGGCAATGCTAATATCGGCGCGCTACAAAGTTTCTCCTTCAATATTCTGAATGCCTCATCCTGTTCTGCTTTCCATTCAAACTTTAGATTCTTCCGAGTCAGCTTAGTCAATGGCGTCGCGATTCCAGAAAAGTCTTTTATAAATTTCTGATAGTATCCAGCTAGACCCAGAAAACTACGTACTTCGGTTGGCGTCTTCGGCGGTTCCCATCTTTCAATTGCTTCCACTTTCGCTGGATCAACTTGTATACCCTTCTCTGAAACTACATGACCCAAAAACTGAACTTCTCGTAGCCAGAATTCACACTTCGAAAATTTAACATATAACTTCTCTTTCTTTAATAACTCTAGAATCAAACGAAGGTGTTGTGCGTGATCCTCTTTGGATCGAGAATAAATAAGTATATCATCGATAACTACTATGACAAATTTATCAAGATACGGCTTACATACCCGATTCATCAAATCCATAAAAGCGGTTGGAGCATTCGTCAGTCCGAATGGCATTACCAAGAATTCGTAGTGACCGTACCTTGTGCGAAAAACAGTCTTTAGAACATCTTCTTCTTTAACCTTCAACTGATGATAGCCCGATCTGAGATCAATCTTGGAGAAGTAACAAGCTCCAACTAATTGATCGAAAAGATCGTCAATTCTTGGAAGCGGATATTTGTTCTTGATAGTACGCTTGTTCAGCTCCCGGTAATCGATACACATTCTCATTGAACCGTCTTTCTTTTTCACAAATAAAACTGGTGCACCCCATGGCGAAGTGCTGGGTCTGATGAAGCCCTTATCAGACAAGTCTTGAAGCTGTGCTATCATTTCTTTCATCTCTGGAGGTGCTAATCGGTATGGCGCACGAGCGATAGGAGCGGCTCCTGGGATTAAGTCAATACCAAATTCTACTTGTCTAACAGGAGGAAGACTATTCAAGTCTTCAGGGAAAACTTCTGGATAGTCACTAACGATAGAAATATCCTCCAGCTTAATCTTTTCAGGCCTACTGTCTATCACATAAGCTAAATAACTAGAGCAACCCTTGTTGACACATTTACGGGCTTTTACCATAGATATAAGACTGGACTGATGATTCTTACGATCTCCATAAATCACTACTGATCTCTTATCAGGTAAAACGACATTGATTATTTTCTTATCACAAACTATGTTAGCCTGATTTTCAGCTAACCAATCCATTCCTACTACCACATCAAATTCAATCAAAGCTATTGGAAATAGTTGTATCGGTACTCCACACCCCTCTATATTTATCATGCAACGATCAAAAACTTCTTTAACTGCCACCTGGCTATCATTTGCAGTATCTACTAATAAAGCATGTTTTAACATTTTAGGCTCTAAATGCATGTGAGCAGCAAAGGAGGGAGACACAAAAGATCGGTTTGCACCAGAATCAAATAACACTTTAGCACGCGTGGAGTTTATGATAAATGTACCTGTGACCACATCCGGAGTTTCCTCCGCCTCTTTAGCTGTCATTTGGAATGTACGATCCCTCGTTTTCGGCGGTTCTATTCTTGGGACTACTGGTCTAGTAATGGCTGGTTTCCCGGATGTTCCCCCTTGTTGTATTCTACCTCTTGGACAATCTGATTGGAGGTGATCCAGAGAATTACATGTAATAACCAGGTATTTTATTTAATTTAAATTTGGAGTTTTAATAAGTCTTTATGTTAAATAGGGGTTAAGGGATAAGTTTTAATTATTACTTGGAAGTTTGGGGGTAAGTTTGGCCAAAAGAGTAAAATATAGGGTTTAATTGGTAAATAAGTGACACCTCCTTCTTCTTCAGCCATAGCCGACTTATGCATTAGAATAGGTGTCAAAGTCTCAAAGAAAGTTTTATTTCAAAGTTTTAGTGTGTGTGTGTGATATTCGGTTGAGAGAGAGAGATTTCGAGAAAAGGCAAAAGGAAGAAGAAGGAAGAATTAAGAAGTTACTGCTGTGATTCTAGGAACAATCTGCTGCAATTCAAGGTAATTAATCCATACCTTTTTGTGTTTTAATTCTCTAAAGTGTTCTTGAGGTTTATAGTTAAGTATTGGTGGGTTTTGTTAAAAAAAGGGATGTTTTGGGAAAATTGAGCTTAAGGTTAGGTTATGTTTATAGTCTAAATCATAACTGCATCTTTATAGCAACATGCATAGGATAAAACTGCAAAAAATCTGGGTTTTAGGATGAAACAGTAGGCTGAGATATTCATCGGAATCGCAGTAGACTAACATTCATCGAAGTCGCAATAGACGACTGCGACATTCAACGAAGTCGCAACAGTTGGTTGCGACTTGGCATTGAAGTCTCAATGGTCGTTTGCGACTTGGCTTGAAATCGCAGTAGTTGGTTGCGATTCAAGTTTGGAATCGCAGTTGTTGATTGCGACTCCAAGGTGGAATCGCAATAGTGCGTTGCGACTCCAAGGTGGAATCGCAATAGTGTGTTGCGACTCCAAGGTGGAATCGCAATAAGGGGTTGCGACTTCGGGGTGAAATCGCAATAAGGGGTTGCGACTTCGGGGTGAAATCGCTATAAGGGGTTGCGACTTCAGGGTGGAATCGCAATAGGAGATTGCGACTTGGTACTGTTCATTACGGTTGCGACTTGTACTGTTGATTTCGATTATTTTGGGTTGCGACTTGGGTTAAGGATTTTGTAAGTTTAAGTATTAAAGGAGATATTCGGTATTTTATCTGATTTCAGATTCTGTGAAGAATTGACCTACTTGAATTATCTTGGAAGGGTTTTTGCGATCAAAACAAGAGGTGAGTTTTTATTTGAAATATTTTCAAATGGAATACATATATGTGTGATTAAATGTAATATGGTGCATATAATGTTTATATGAATATTGCATTGTATGAGTACTAGTTGGCCGGGCTTAGGACCGGTGAAAGTTGGCTGTACAAAGGGACAGTGGTGTTGGCTGTATTTAGTACAGCGGTGTAAATTAATTAATTGGCTTGCTACCAATTAATATGGCCAAGGAAAAGAAAAGAGAAAGAGATGGAAAGATTACATGAGTCATAATTGGTATTCTTATGTGAATTATATGTATGAGGTTGTGCAAATGTTTTCTTTAACTAACGGGGATTTTTCTCACTAGACCTCAAGGTCTAACCCTCATTTTTGTTTTAAAATATGTATTCCAGGTCATGGAGCAAACAAGAGACAATGATAGGATTTATCATGTTAGCTTTTGTGGATGTTGAATGATTATGAAGATTTCAGTTATAATTAGTAGTTGTTATGTATTTTACTTTATTCAAAAAAAAAAGTTTGTACTGAAAGACCTAATTGTAGAATTCAAGGGACCATATTTGGATTATGATATGTTATTTTGTGGTGAATTATATGAAACTTGTATGTTGGGATATAAGGGTTGTTACATTACACAAAAAGCAAAATCGCGTTAATCGACAATCTTTAACAACATGACCGGTTTTCCCACACTTAAAACAAACCCGCGATTCCACTTGACAATTTCCCTGATGGTAGCGATTACATCTCGGACATGGTCTATCCGCTGGTCGAAACGACGGACGGTTATCGAACCTCTGAAATCTAGGCTTCCTTGAATCCTGTGGTGGTCCTTCCCATTTCCTTTTCCCCAAGCTCTTATCTCCGGCATCTCTTTTATTATCTCGTTCTACATTTTCTGCAGCATCCGCCGCAGCTGTAAAGGTATTTGGCCCTGTAGCAGTCACTAGTCTTCGGACCTCTGAATTTAACCCATAGATAAATCTCTCCATTTTCATCTTCTCTGTAGCAACATAATATCCTGCAAAACGAGATTTTTCTAAAAATCGTGCAGTATAATCTCTAACCGACAGATTCCCTTGTTGTAGATTCATAAATTCTTCTTCCAATTGTCTAACAGCAGCTTGTGGACAGAAGTGTGTTGTGAAAGCTAACATGAATTCCTCCCATGAAAAGGTAGTATATACATCCATTCCTCTCGATTCTATATGAGCCTCCCACCAATACAGAGCATCACCTTTCAGCATCGCAGCTCCATAAAGTACTTTATCTTCTTCAGCACATTTACACGTCTTGAAGATAACATCTATTTCTTTCAGCCATCTCATCGCTTTTACCGGATCCCGGTCTCCTGAATATGTAGGGGGCTTGCAACTAAGAAACATTTTATAGTCACACATTTTCATCACCGGTAAGACCGTAGAGGTAAGTGGTATTTCAACTTCGTGTTCCGGATTTGGTCTTTCAGTTTCATTATGACGATTATGTTCGAACATAGCTTGTATGCTATCCTGTAATCTCCCCATTTCCGCAGTCAAATCATCCCGTGTAACAAACTCTGTACCATGCGGTTGTGTTCTTCCCCCAGTTCGGCCCCGAGTTCCCCTACCGATTCTGCCTCCACCACGATCTCCTCCTCTTCCCCCTGTTCCTATTGGTGGATTCTCTCCACCTGAATTCCTTCCTCCTCTTTGATTCCTTTGTCTAGTGCCACTTGCCATTCTGTAGATTCAACAAAGTTAATATACACATAAGCACGTACCCCATATAACAAGGTATTCCAGTTCAAACATGTACCTGTAAGATCATAATTACACTGGCCTGGTGTAATTTGAAATTACCTTACATGATGTTCCTTCTACCTCTTATACTTAGCATCCCCAGGTTCTAAAATATTAGGGACATCCTACTTCACATGCAGTTTAAGTCTAGGTACAGATACTAATACCTAAATCCCTTAAACTATGGCTCTGATACCATCTGTAACAACCCAAAATCCAAACATACATATAATCATATATTTCATTACATGCTTGCAACAAAAGTACTTCATATTTCACATTTGGTCCCCAAAGTCTGACTAAACAACTTTAAGAAATACAGTACAAACTTGATTCTATTTAGATAACATAATAACTAACAACAAGTTTATAAGTACAAAAGCATCCACATTTTTCTTAACGATCATCTCCTCAAAATCTATCCAACAAGTGTTCTAATCACTTGGTCTTACTGGAACCACCACCTGGATTACATATTTTTAAAACAGAAAATGAGGGTTAGACCTAAGGGTCCAGTGAGAAAATCCCTGACATTTGGAAATCATTAAAAATTCATTTATATTAAATACTCTTTATATAAATACACATATATCACACGTAAATTAATACCAGTCAAGATTGATGCATCATACCTGTCTCATCCCACCTTATCCCTCCACCAATGGCCAACTATATTGGTTGCGAGCCAATTTTTAACACACCGGTCCAAAGCCCGACCACGTATTATATTCCCATATAATACTCACGTAATTATAATATCTCAATATATTATAATCACCCACGTATGACATATTCATACAATTTATCAAACATTTGTTATCCACATAATGTATTCCAGTAAAAATACTTTTAAAGTAAAACTCACCTGTTTTGTTTATTACCAAAGCTTTTCCAAGATAATTATCACGTATGACAATCCTTCACAGAATCTGAAATCACACAAAAATACCAAATATCTCTTTTAAAACAAAACTTATGAAATCCTCGACTCAAGTCGCAACCTACTAAAAGTAAATTAGAATCGCAATGCACAGTGCCAAATCGCAACCATCTACTGCGACTTCACCCTAAATCGCAACCCACTATTGCGATTCCAATCCCAAGTCGCAATCCACTACTGCGATTCCAAACCCAAATCGCAATCAACTACTGCGATTCCAAACCAAGTCGCAACCGACCATTGCGATTCCAAAGCCAAGTCGCAACCGACCATTGCGACTTCGTTGAATATCGCAATCAACCATTGCGACTTCGTTGAATATCGCAATCAACCATTGCGACTTCGTTGAATGTCTCAGTTCACTGTTCATCCTAAAAACCCAGAAATCGTACTTTTAAGCTATGCATGTTACTGTAAAGGTGCAGATATATTTAAGACTATGAACATAACCTAACCTTAAGCTTAGATTTCCCAAAACATCCATAAATCATCAAAACCCATGTATATACTTATCTAGCAACTTATAACCCAAAATAAAACTAAATGAACTAATTTAACTAGAAACATACCTTAGATAACTTGAGTTAATTCAAAAAAACCCAGATGAAACTTGCCTTCTTCTTCTTTTTCCTTTGATTCTTCTTTTTCTCTCCTCTCTCTTTAAACCGAACACACACACACAAGTTATTCTTGTTTTTGCTAAAATGAAGACATCATTCTTCATTTGATGTATTAGTGGCGGTGGTGGGGGAAATGTTTAGCAAAAAGACCATACCCACCCTAAGCTTATCTCACTTGGCAATAAATACCCCTAATCTTTCAAATAAAAATTAAAACCTACCCCTTAACTTCTCGTTCCATAAAACACTAACATAAAATCTTATAAAATTTTCAACTTTAAATTAGATAAAATACCTGGTTATTACACTTGTACCGGGACTTGCCTCTACCGGGACTTGCCTCTACCGGGACTTCCAACTACCGGGACTTCCACTACCGGGACTTGTACTACCGGAACTTGCCACTACCGGGACTTCCAACTACCGGGACTTCCACTACCGGGACTTGTACTACCGGAACTTGCAACTACCGGGGCCTATCCTTGATACCGGGACTCTCAATCCCCGGTACTTATCGTCGATACCGGGACTACACCGGAACTACTCCGGGACTACACCGGAACTACACCGGAACCTTTAAGTACCGGGACATCACTGGTTTTACGTATTGTTCATTCAACCATGTCCACAAATCGATTTAAATCATAAAATCAATTCATTCCACTCATTATATTCAGTCCTCAACCAATTTATACAGATATATCAAGGTTAGTATAACTTAAAACACTGATTTGTACAAAGAACAGAATGAACTCACCTTTTAAAGGAGATAACCCACCTTTGCACAAACTGCTGCTCAAATATGTTGTTAATGAATCTGAAAACCTAATCAACAACCAAATTCGTTTACAATCATACATCTACAACAATTATTATCTGAATCTAAGGTAAAATTCTTACCAATTTGAGTCCAAAACCTTGCTTTCTTCCTTTTTCTCTCTATTCCTTCTCTCTGTTTCTAAACCGACCCAAGCAAGAAAAATGAGATATTATTTCAATCCTTCAGCCCCTTTATCCATACACACTTTCAACAATTGACCAAACACACCTCCAATTTTCAATATTTCCAAAAGTAACATCCAACTTCCATCCTTTGTATTTTAACCCCATTGAATTATAAAATTACTACATAATTCAAGATTAAAACTAAAATACAAATAAATCCCAATTCTCATTAAAATACTATTATTGAAAAATTCGGGATGTTACAGTAGGGCTGTAAACGAACCGAACGAACACGAACGGAGGCTTGTTCATGTTCGTTCGTTTAACTTAACCGAACAAACGAACGAACACGAACGGTAAACGAACGAGATTTTTTGCGTTCATGTTCGTTTGTTAAGAATTTTTGTTTGTTCGTGTTCGTTTATGTTCGTTCATTAAGAGTTAAACGAACGTAAACGAACGAACTTAAATGAACATAAACGAACGTAAACGAACGAACTTAAATGAACATAAACGAACGTAAACGAATGAACTTAAATGAACATAAACGAACGGACTTAAATGAACATAAACGAACGGACCCAAATGAACAAAAGCCAACCACCGTACTCATCATTTCGTTCGTAAAAAATACCTTAACAAAATGAAAAACCGGGTTAACTTAGGAGGTATAAAAAATAAATTCTAAAAGATTAATTTACTTGATGATTTTACACATTAATTTCATATTATATAAATATGTTTTATATATATAAACAGGCATAAACGAACATAAATGAACAAAAACGAACGTAAACGAACATAAACGAACATAAACGAACGAACATTAACGAACATAAATGAACGAACGTTCACAAACATAAATGAACGAACGAGACCATTATTCATGTTCATGTTCGTTCATTTAACTAAACGAACAAAAAAACGTGTTCATGTCCGTTCATTTATTAAATAACGAACATAAACGAACTTCCCGCCGAACGGTTCGTTGAACGTTCGGTTCGTTTACAGCCCTGATGGCGGCGAGGCCAAGCCTCAAGCCTTAGGAGCCACGACGAGACCATGACGTTTATTAAGGCGTGACATATGACAACAAATCTCTATATCATATATAATATTAAATATAAAAACATATGTTTTATACTATTAACCGACAAGTCAATGATAATAAACAAATTAAATTAGGTTATATATTAATAAAATAGCAAATAAGACATTAAAAACATAAACAAAAAAAACAAATATCGTGTTACAAAGGACCGCACATTAGGCCATGACATGCCACAAACATAACGTGGTGTGAGACACAAGCCTTGAGTCACGGGGCACCATGACGGCTGTCGCGGCGAGCCTTTTAGAATATTGGTGCAACTCGAAATATTTTAAAAAGATTAGAACATATATTTGTTTAAAACTGAAATTATTTAGCATATATATATATATATATATATATATATATAGGGAAATTAATTAAAATGCCAAAAGTCAAACATCAACTTACCAAAATGCCACAAAAATTTCGCGGTTTACCAAAATGCCCTAATGGCCCGCGATGGAGTCCGCGATCGCGGGATAGGGCTGACGTGGCACGACCTTTGGCCAAAAGTGTCCCGCGGAGCCCCTCAACTTTGGCCGCGGTGCACTTTTGGTCCCTCCCCACGATCGCAGCCCGCGATGGACCAAAGTTTTACAGTTTTGGTCCCAGAAAATTTACACTTTCAGCCCCTGTACTTAGACGAATCTTGCATGCTTTTATTGTTTTTTTCCACAATTATTGTACCTTGAAGACCGATTTGTGGTTCAAATTCACTGGCATGTTTGAGATTTCATCCATAAATATCAGTAATATGCAATTCACAATTCACACTTGTTCTTGCTTTCTTTCTTGATTTCTCTCTTGCTTTCTTTCTTTGAATTGCTTTCTCTCTTGATTTCTCTTCTCTCATTTCATCCACAAATGGCATCGTCATCAAACCCTAAGTCTACTCCTGAAAAAATGCCACCTCAAATCGAGGTCGCCATAGCAAAAAAGGAAAAGGAGATAGATGAACTAACAGAAGAGTGGAAAAAAATGATGGACAGGAAGGCAGTCCATTTGAGAAAGATCGAAGAGGAAGACAGAGAGATCAAAAGGATGAAAGGGGATATAAAAGCTCGGGAGGCTCGTGTTCGTCGAGAACAAGAAGCAATTCACCATATTCTGCAAGACTTCGCAATTATTCAAGCGAAGGTAAACGAGAAGCAAGGTTGGATTGATGAAACTAAATCAATTTTTAAGTAGGTGGTGGTTGTTTTAGTTGCTTTGTATTTTTTTACTGTGTTGTTTTGTATTTTTTTTACTGTGTTGTTGTTTGTATTTTTTTGTTGTTTTTTTACATCATGTAAGGTCAAGTAAGAGGTTACCTCAACTCATTTGCTAAAGTGTGTCTGGGTTGTGGTACACAATGGCCATACGTGGTTGCAAAAGCAGAAGCCGTTGAAGAAGGGTCAGAAAGATTGAAGATGAAGAGCATGTTGGATGGAATACAAACTAACTGTGTTATCAATGTTCATTTAAAAGCATATGTATGTGTGTATATATAATATGAATCTATATATATCATTTACAAACTAGCTGTGTTATCAGTGTTCATTTAAAAGCATATGTATGTGTGTATATATAATATGAATATATATATATATATATATATCATTTACAAACTAGCTGTGTTATCAATGTTCATTTAGAAGCATATGTATGTGTGTATATATATAATATGAATATATATATCATTTACAAACTAGCTGTGTTATCATTGTTCATTTAGAAGCATATGTATGTGTATATATATAATATGAATATATATATCATTTACAAACTAGTTGTGTTATCAATGTTCATTTAGAAGCATATGTATGTGTGTATATATATAATATGAATATATATATATATATATATCATTTACAAACTAGCTGTGTTATCAATGTTCATTTAGAAGCATATGTATGTGTGTATATATAATATGAATATATATATATATATATATATATATATATCATTTACAAACTAGTTGTGTTATCAATGTTCATTTAGAAGCATATGTATGTGTGTATATATATAATATGAATATATATATCATTTACAAACTAGTTGTGTTATCAATGTTCATTTAGAAGCATATGTATGTGTGTATATATATAATATGAATATATATATATATATATATCATTTACAAACTAGTTGTGTTATCAATGTTCATTTAGAAGCATATGTATGTGTGTATATATAATATGAATATATATATATATCATTTACAAACTAGCTGTGTTATCAATGTTCATTTAGAAGCATATGTATGTGTGTATATATATAATATGAATATATATATATATATATATATCATTTACAAACTAGCTGTGTTATCAATGTTCATTTAGAAGCATATGTATATGTGTATATATATAATATGAATATATATATATATCATTTACAAACTAGCTGTGTTATCAATGTTCATTTAGAAGCATATGTATGTGTGTATATATAATATGAATATATATATATATATATATATATCTTTTACAAATCAGCGTTTAGATCACCAATATCATATGTGTTTGTTCCATATGGTTCAAGCTGTGACGGGCCCGGGGTGTGACTGACTGAATGTCTCCTTGGCATGGTTGAAGGGGCGGGATTTGGACACTCTCCACGAGTGTGTCCTACGCATTGGCACCGAGTACATCTTCGTTGTATCAAACTTTCACCACGTGATGGACGTCGGTCGTTCTTTCTCGTTCTCCCGGCTCTGTTCTTATCCATTAAAGGTGGATAGCATGGCGGAAGCGGGTCGGGTGGATACACCCATGCTGCAGGGGGTCCAGCTGGGTTTATTACCTCCACGTATGTTTTCCGGTAATATTCGGACGTGAAGAAAGGTACAGCCAAGTCGCTGCAATCTGTACGATCCATATATCTTGCTGCAGTGATGGCATGGCCGCACGGTAACCCAGATTTATCCCATTCGCGACACGAACAAAGGTGGTCTTCCATATTCACAATCGCGTGAAGATAGTCATCATGCACCTCGTACTTCCCATACCCGATTGCTCTTACCGGCCATGTCGCCGCACGACGCGCCCTGTACTGAACGATCTTCTCCGCCGTTGGTGTGAGTGCATTTTGCATCTCAGCTCCTTTTAGGCGTCGAATTTGGTACCACTCTTGTTGAAAGGCCCGAAAGTAGTCCATAAGATTAACAATCGTACATCTACGCGCAAAACGGGAGAGTGCATTCACAGACTCTGCACTATTCGAGGTCAGAATGTCATACTGTTGTCCAGGAAAATGGGCCGCGGACCACCTCTCCGGTCCAGCTTCGTCAAAGACTTTGGCTGCTTCGTTGGCACTATATCGTAGCATATTCATGTACTTGTTAAACTCCCGATCCGTATATGCTCTGCATGCCGCCCAATAGACATCCTTGTTGGTCGTAATACGTTTGTCCTTGGATTTGGCGTTCATCTCCAAATGTCGACAGCATATGGCGTGAGGGGCGTTTGGGTAGATGGCAGAGATTGCGGCACTTATGGAAGGAGCCCTGTCAGACATAAACACCAACCCTTGCGGGTCTCCGATAGCTTGTCTCAACATGGACATAAACCAAGTCCACTCGTCCCCGGTTTCGGACTTGCCTACGCCGAAAGCTACTGGAACGATGGAGTTATCCCCGTCCATGGCAACCGACAGGAACATCATACCCAAGTAACGGCCCTTTAAATGGGTTGCGTCTATTATCAGGACACGACGTAGATTTGCCACAAATGTGCGGATCTGCAAAAACATAGGTGGTTTTCCTTTGTAAATGTTATAGTTTATAATGTGTAAACATATGACGTGTTAAAATACGTACCGCGGGTCCAAGGGCCACGAAGCACTTCTCAAACCGTCGACGTGAATCGGTCCGTAGCTGCGTGACAGTACCAGGGTTCTGCAGCTGCAAATTATATAAATATGTCGGGAGTCGTTCATACGACTCCTCGAACGTGCCTCTCACCATAAACAGTGCATGGCATCGCGCACGCCAAGCTTGGTGGTAATCAATCGTGACGCCGAACTGCTGGTGAACATCGTGGACGATGTCCTTTGGACGCAATGACCTACTAACATCAAGAAATTTGTTTTTCAGTATCGCACCCAAAGTCTTTTTGCCGGCTTGTTTGTGGTGGGGATTCAGTTGCGTCCTCGTACAAGTGTGTACGTCGTGCAACTTTCTAATCATGAACGCCCCTTCTTTGCCACCCGTGTCATTCGCGTACATCCTCCAGTCACAGTTTTTTCTGGCACATTCAACCATGTATCTAGTTTTTTCAGATTTCGACGTGCGCCTTTCGAAACCCTCTTCCAAGAACTTAAGTCCGACCTGACTTGCCAAGAGATCCTTCGACTCGAATATCTGACCTACATGTAACATTTCACTGCGAATATAAGGTGTAGGTTCATAGGTTTGTGTCTGGATATGGGAGTCTGGAAGAATAGGGGGCATATCAAAAAAGTCATTTATCTGACTACATGATTTTCTACTAGGGGTATATTCTTCGTGATCATCACTATCGGTGTCTGATCTGTCTATTTCAGAATTACCCATTCTGAAAACGTGGGTTTCGTCATCAGCAACTCCAGCAGTACGCCCTTCGTGTGGTTGTGGTGGTTGTTGTTGTTGCGTCTCCGGAATACAGTCGTTAAGACCATATGAATGATCTAAATGAACCGTTGGGGCGTCGGACGCCTGAAATTGAGAATCAGACTGCTCTATTTGGAGGTCTTCGCCGTCACCGTCGTCGTCGTTTTCGTCGGGATACACAAAAAGTAATGGGGGCCTTTCTGAATCGACTGCAAAGTGCAGAAAAATAGAGATATCCCCATCGTTGGATAAATCCACAAATGACCTATCGTCATTTTTAAACACTAACTTGCAAACAGCAGAAGGGTTGATTCCACATTTTTGCATGGCGTATGCAAGAAATTTCTGATAAGTATAGTTTACTAGCACTTTTACACCATGCTTAGATTTATAAGCAAAATTCCACTCATTGTTATCTTGCTCCCATTCACCATCAAAACAGAAATATAGCTTAGCTTTTGCAACAGATGAACTCATTTTTTCAGTAGTATCTCAAACACAAAATATTGCAGAAAGAAATCAAGAAAGAAGTATGAAATCGGTGTGTGGATTATGGATTGCATTTTACATCTATTTATCAATGAAACAACCAACATTGATGACAACCAATCTCTCATTTCATCCACAAACTGGTATTCCAAAAACACTGATTTAACATTGATGAAAACATGCAAATGAATTTCAACCACAAATCGGTCTTCAAAGTACAATAATTGTGGAAAAAAACAGTAAAATCATGCAAGATTCGTCTATTTTCAGGGACCAAAAGTGTAAATTTTCAGGGACGAAAACTGTAAAATTTTGGTCTATCGCGGGCAGGGGCCAAATGTGCACCGCAGCCAAAGTTGAGGGGCTCTGAGGGACACTTTTGGCCAAAGCTCATGCCACGTCAGCCTTATCCCGCGATCGCGGGCTCCATCGCGGGCCATTAGGGCATTTTGGTAAACCGCGAAATTTTTGTGGCATTTTGGTAAGTGTTGGTCAAACTTTTGGCATTTTAATTAATTTCCCATATATATATATATATATATATAGAGAGAGAGAGAGGTTCAAGGAAAACCTCAAAAAACGGAAAATTGAAGAACACCCGGGGCCCTTCATCTGGACGATATGCATTCGTGTATACATGTAAATTAAGTTGACTTTTTGGTTTTTATGCACAAGTGCATCATGCATTTGTGGATATGCATGTGTGCATGTTACAAATTACTTGTATGCACAAGTGTATATCGTTCAGATGAAGGGCCCTAAGGTGTTTTTCAGTTTTTCGTTTTTAAGGTTTTTTTCTTGAACCTGACACTATATATATATATATATATTATATAAATATATAGGGAAAGGTTCAATAGAGAAGTGCAAATATTTAGAGAAATAGAGAAGTAAAAAAACACGGGACCGTTCATATATGAACAGTCATATATGAACGTTCATAAATGAACGTTCATAAATGAACGTTCATATAACAGTCATATCTGAACGTTCATATATGAACGGTCTCGTGTTTTTTTACTTCTTTATTTCTCTAAATATTTGCACTTCTATATTGAACATAATGCTAAATATATATATATATATATATATATATATATATATATATATAAAATTAGGGGAATATTAGAAAAGGTATTCAAAATTCTCATTCTTATAACAGAGCGTATCAATTGCGTCTTCATCGTCTTCCTCTCTTTTCTTTATTTTTTGTTTCCAAGAACTCTCTCTCTCTCTCTCTCATGGATTCGATTGAGATTTGAGAAAGGACTTGAAATTGAAGTTGAAATTGAATTATTAGGTCGCAGATGATGATGATCGAGTCCATTCCCAAACCCCTTTCTTCCTCCTAATTCTTCTTCTCAACCATAACCTAATTATTCCATCATGAGGCCCATCCACCCACCGCCGACATCCGCCTCCGCCAATCGCCCCCGCCGTCGTCCTGACCTAACCCTACCTTTGCCCCAACGTCAGCCCCAAATTGCCCTTCCCCTCCCTCTCCCACCTTCCTCCGCCCCTACTTCCACCTCCCAACCCCAATCCAACTCCAAACCACAATCCTTCACCTTATCGGAACTCGACCGCATGAACAGAATCGGCAGCGGCAGCGGCGGAACCGTCTATAAAGTCCTCCACCGGCCCACCGGCCGCCCCTTCGCCCTCAAAGTCATCTACGGCAACCACGAAAACGACGTCCGCCGTCAGATCTGTCGCGAAATCGAGATCCTGCGCGACGTTGATAATCTCAACATCGTTAAGTGTCATGATATGTTCGATCACGCCGGTGAGATCCAGGTGCTACTTGAATACATGGACGGCGGATCGCTTGAAGGAACACATATCTCACATGAAGCCTCGTTAGCGGATCTCACTCGTCAGGTTCTCTCCGGTATCTACTACCTCCACCGCCGGAAGATCGTTCACCGTGATATTAAACCTTCAAATCTCCTAATTAATTCCAAAAAGCAAGTGAAGATTGCCGATTTCGGAGTTTCCAGAATCTTAGCGCAAACAATGGATCCTTGTAATTCTTCTGTAGGTACGATTGCTTACATGAGTCCTGAAAGGATAAACACCGATCTAAATCACGGAAAATACGACGGATACGCCGGAGATATTTGGAGCCTTGGTGTAAGCATATTGGAATTTTATTTAGGGCGTTTTCCGTTTGCCGTTGGGAGACAGGGTGATTGGGCTAGCCTTATGTGTGCAATTTGTATGTCGCAGCCACCGGAAGCGCCGGCGACGGCATCTCGTGAATTTAGGGATTTTGTGTCGTGTTGTCTGCAGAGAGATCCGGCGAGGAGGTGGACGGCGGCGCAGTTGTTGCGGCATCCGTTCGTTACCGGCGGAACAGGCAGCCATACTAGTAATAATAATAACCAGGTGCATCCGACTCATCAACTACTTCCTCCTCCACCTCCTCGTCCACATTTTTCTTCATCGTCTTGATTTTTCTGGTTATATTTTGTAATATTGTCTTTGATTTACTTGTGTAACATTCTCAGATGATTATGATTTTGGGGGAGGATGAAAGATTTGTTTTTTAGGAAATGTGTGTGTGTGTTGGTGGTATTCATTAGTGAATGTTTGTGTTTTAATGAGAAAAAAGGTAAGCAAATCTTAAACTTGGCATGGTTGCAATGGTGAGGATTGAATCTTGAAGGTTAACAGGAGGAGTTTTAAAGAGTTTTGTGGATGAAATGTCATGCTTTTGGTAATTATTCATTATTAACCACACGGGTTGTGACGTAGTGGTTAAGACCCTGGGATGTGGTGGAATATGATAATATCCCATCTGCTCGAGGTTCGAATCCAGACGTACCCAACTGTTGTGGTCACTGTATTTGATTTCTTGTAGTCTAGTGGTTAAGGCGTGGGGATGTGATGAAATATCCCATCTGCTCGAGGTTCGAATCTAGACGTACACAACTGTTGTGGCCACTGATAAACGACCACTGAGTTTGATTTCTTGTAGTCATAATTTGCCGGGATTACTTCAAAAAGAATTATTCATTATTTTATTACTAGTACTAGTAGGGAGGGTGAAAAGTAGATTGTTTGGTGCTTTTTTTATTGATTGATTTATGATGATATTGATAGAGGGGATTTGTGTGTGTTTTAATGATATGATTATAGGTGTAGGGTAATGATAAAAGGCAAGTGATAGCTCATTAATGGTTTCCTTTTATTTGGTTTTGTGGATGAAAATGACAAAAGGTATGATCCTAGAAAGGAAAAGGAAAAGGAAAGTAATTATCCATTCCTTATTTGCTATTGTAAATCCTAATGGTAAATGTTTAGTTTTGGTGTTAAAAGTTATTCTATGAAGTTGCCAAATTAAAGTTCATGTAAAATTTTAGGTTTAATATTTGTTGGTGTTATAACCTTTATTGTTCAAGACGCTGATGTAAACACACACACATATACATATATATTATATACATGTTTGTCGTCTTAAGTCATGCCTTGAAAAATGCCATGGAGAGATGAAAGAGTGATTTTGCTTTCAATATCTAGCTGGTACAGATTCCAATGGATGTTCGATGCTTTTTGCATGACTCCACCTAATAGAAGGATATCCGTCTTCATATACTCTATCAAATCCTCTTTGTATTTCTCAATATTTGTCTTGTTCACACTCTTGTGGTCAACAAACCCTTTTGTCCCTGTTGTTCACAAGTGAAGGCACTGAACGGATCAAGATCTCGTAAATTCATTGTCTTTCTTGATTCAAATCAGAAAGAACTTCTTTCGCTATTGAAGCCATGCCTGAGCTGTCAGCTTATTAGCATCCCTCTTCTCGCCGTAACTCGTAAAGCTGGAGGTTTGACCTCGCCACCACACCATGTCTTACGCCATTTACAACATTGGTTAAAAGCTTATGCTTAGTTGTTGATGTGAAGTTGATGATGATGATTCAAAGTAATAACTAATATGAGTATCAATCATCTAATTGCCTAATGCAAGTGTCATTTTTCATCAAACACAATATTGCATCTTACTCCTCTTTTTACTTTAACAATTGTAAACTTTCTCATTTATTATGTTAAAAGGATCATTTTAATTTTTATGGTTTCAAAAAGGTTATATATTTGAAATTGCAAAATTCAGGTTAGTGTCATATTTTATCATATTTAATAGGTTAAACAACATTGAAGATAGTATGGCAAGAATAAGACCTTCAATTTGCATTCCACATGCACCATTACCAAACACAAAAGAGAAGTCCACAACAAACTTTGGGTTATAATATAATTCTTCATTCTAATGTATAATTTTTTCTACAATAACTTGTGGATTTTAAGGAAAACCCCTAAAATATAAATCAAAAACCATAAACCCTAAATCAAACTATCAAATTCATTTATGTGTTCAATCAAAAACCAATCCCCACCTTCACATCTACCTTTCTTTCTTACATTAAACAATAAATAGCCCATTTGGAAAATGGCATTTCAATGTGTAGGCATAGACGGAGGTCGTTGTGGATGGAGTTAAGATCTGGTTTACGTATCATTAGACGCGATATCTAGTGAACATCGGAGGTTGCTTCTTAAAAAGACCAAAAAGGATTTGGAATGAGGACAATGGCTCGATGGAAGTTGGAATGATGTCACAAACGAAGGTGGTTTTGTTGGCAGATGTCCACTGTCACATTTTTTATATAGATATACGTGTGTGTATATATTTACATTAAATATAATTTAAGAATTATTAAAATAAAGAAAACTATAGATTGACTTTAGAGTTAAGAGATAATGGATAGCCGTTAAAGCCATAGATCAGATCTAAACAAAATACATAAACAAAAACAGAGAACCAAGTCCGTAACTTCTACGAGCTATTTTTTTTAAATAACCGATTATGACACAGTCATGACGAGTCTAGGAATACATTTGGGGGAGAGATGCTATTTCAGCAATCGAGTCACATGTATCTAACATACTCATACCTAAGGCTTTCGCTTTTCCACAAAGTAGTGACGAAACGTAAAAAAAAATCTTTTCTTCTTCCAACTTTTCGATACTGGAACAGTCTACCAACACAAGAAACTATTCTTATTTGATTGAATAATCATAATCATTGTACAATGAAAATAGAAGGATATTTATTCAACTGTTATTTACGAAAATAAATACACTTGAATATTGTATTTTTTTATATTTGTTTTATTTATTTTATATTTTTACCAAATGAAAATGAAAGTCAAAGCAGGAAAATAGTGTGTAGGCGAAAGTCAAACACCTAAAAGTGAAGAAAAAATGGCAGAAGAGTGAGAGAGAGAGAGAGAGAGAGAGAGAGAGATCCATTCCATCGGAGAAGAAGGAGACATGATTTCAAATCTCACCGTCTTCTTATGCCTCGTATGGGCGGCCACCATTTTTTACGGCGAGAAATTCGCCTTTCGCCTCCCTTCTTACTTCACCTGCGACTGGCCTTCTCCTCCGGTAATTCATCTGCTCTTTCTATACTAATACTATACATATATGCTCACTACATTTCTTCCTATTTTGTAACTCAGAAACGTAATCAATGCTAATCTGTAATATTCTACTTTCAAACATACTGTGATGTCATCGATCTTGCTACTTTGATCTCAAACCTCATCGTTTATCTTCAAATTATTGCTCTCTTTCTTATATTAAATGCAAACAAGACTACTTCCAAAGTTAGCTTCTACTTTTGGGGATTTGCTTTAACTACATAAGAATCTCAATAAGTACTTCAATTAGGAAAAGATAGTAAAAATATTAGCCTTCTAAATTTAGAAATAGTTGTAAATTTGGCAAGTTACCAAGTTTGACTTCACTTTCGTGGCTACGGGATAGAGGGAATGCTGCATAGGTTTGGGTTCCGGTCAGAAGTGCTAAATATGGTGAGAAGTGGTTATCAACCGTTGGATGAGAAATTGACGAACATTAAGCCGCAATTCATGGGATGGTATTTGATTAAAAATAATCAACGGTTTAAAAGTACTTCTCACCAAAAATGGCACTTCTCATGTGATCCCATGTCTGCTGTATATTACCTCCAAAAAAAATCCCCAATTAGAGCACTTGTTCTTTCCCCACAAATTGTTGGTTTTTATTGATTTAAAGGCATCCCTGAACTTTTTATAGGTAAGCCAGGGGGGTTTTGGATTTGTATAATTGGTTGTCTTGTAATGTATGGCTGCTGCTATCTTTGGCTAGAACTACTTGCAAATCTGGATTCTGTTTTTACTATTTTTATGGGATTCATTTTTTACATTGCTTTTTCTAGATGGATAAAAACAATAATCCGGGTGACTATGTGAAAATCGCAGTGGTAACTGATCCACAGGTATTCATGATTTGAATAACATCTCCTGTAATTTATATGCATCTCCTATTTATTTTACACAATATCGTTGTCTTTAACAGCTTATGGATAGGACATCCCTTCATTTAGCTCCCAAATCACTCACACTGGAGATTGTACAATTCTATACAGACATCTACATGCGTCGAGCAATGCTGGCTTCCATCATGCCTTTCAAACCTGATATGATTTTGTTTTTGGGTGATTATTTTGATGGTGGACCTATTCTTTCCGATGAAGAGTAAGGCGAAAAGTACATTTGCCTTTATTGTTACAATAAGTGCGTTAAAACAATATGAAAAGTTCGTAATCATCCTTTTCCAGTTTCTTGTACCACTTGGACAAGCTTAGCATCTGGTAGTTTTCTTTTAATCTCTTTTCGCCTTCGGAGAGAGAAAAAGCAATATTTATTACCATCGACTGTTTAGTTTGTTTGAATATATAGTTTTACTTTCGGGATCTAAAGCTCATTTTTAGTTGGTTGTTGCAGATGGCAGGATTCTTTGAACCGTTTTAGGCACATTTTCGACCTTAAAACTCTTGAAAGAAGTACAAATAATCAAGTATACTTCATCTCAGGAAACCATGATATTGGCTATGCAGCATATCACTCTCATATGCCTGAGGTATTTGTCATGTTTTCATATATATATATATATAGGGGCAGGTTCAAACGAGAAGCGAAACCTTATGCGAGAAGGCGAGAAGTGTGATATCATATATGATACACAAACTTAATCATATATGACTAAACACATGTTACATTGGCGAATACCATAGACGTTTAATCATATATGATTAAACACACCCACATGCCGTGTAATCATATATGATATCACACTTCTCGCCTTCTCGCATGATCGTCCCTCTCTCTCTCTCTATCTATATATCTATATATATATATATATATATATATTGCTTGCGCACTTTAATATGGTCTGATAAGCAGTAAACAGACTTGTTTTCCTTGCTTTTTTTACTTAATAGGTAATCAGCCGCTACGAGAAAGTATTTGGTTCAAGCAACTATCGCTTCACAGCAGGAGAAGTAGAATTTGTTGCTGTTGATGCCCAAGCACTGGACGGTAATGACTTTATTGACCTTCACTTACATGTAATTTACCTGCTATTATTGATGATGTCTTATCCACAGGTCATCCGGAACATTACCAGACCTCTGCAGCTTGGAAGTTTGTTAACAGTGTGTCTAGGGGTATGTATGTAATACTGGTTGACATATTCTTCTGATTGATAATTTGCAATTTACAAAATATCATTTGCGTTTGTATAGATTCTCTTTCACCTCCAAGGGTTTTATTAACTCATATACCACTGTATCGCCAAGACTGGACTTCCTGTGGTTCTCAACGTTCTTCCCCAGTTATAAATCAGGTAATAATTTTAATTTTGGTGGCCAAGTTAATTTTCATGTTTATTCATTTCTTCGTATCCGATTTACTTGTAATTGCAGTAAAAGGTAGTGGACTCATATTAACCTCTCAAATTTTCATGTTCAGAGAATTTCTCGCAATACTGATGATCAGGAAATAGTGTAACTTCCTCATGAACCTATATTCTTATTTTGTTCTCTTTTGCCGTTACTTGCCGAGGGTGCACTTTTTATAGCATGACACTGATGCAGGTATCAGAATTATCTTACAGAAGAAACAACAAAGAAGCTTCTGGAATCTATCAAACCCGTATGTTCTCTCTTCATCAGATGCAATAGTTGAGGGCGCAAATGTAAATTGAACTGAGATATTTCCTGTGCCAACAGGTAGTTGTTTTATCTGGTCATGATCACGATCAGTGCACTGTCACTCATATAGCTGAACATGGGTCTCTAGTAGAGGTATGCACCTAATCTTTTAGCGGGTATTTGTTAAATTTGTGTAGCAAACTTAATATGTTATATTTCGTATAGCAAACTCTCGGGACGATTAGCTGGCAGCAGGGGAACTTGTATCCATCTTTCATGTTACTGACGGCTCGTAAACCTAAATTTTCTAATGCATCTAGTCTTGCGGATGCTGTATCGACTCGTCTTTGTCTACTTCCTGTGCAAACCTTCATTTACATATGGTAAACATAATTTTTGTTACAAATATGGTTTTTGTCCTGTATTTGTTAGTATATAATTTGCTTGAAATTTCAGGTATCTCTTGTTATTTGTCCTCACTCTTCTTGTGGTTCTCCTTTGGCCAAATGGGTTGGTAATTCACCTACATATTGGTGACCTCATGAGTCATATGTTAGGCATCTTTAAAAGTAGCACTAAAGAGAAAGATGAAGATGGAAACAGTGAATATGAGATGGTTTGGGATGCAGAAGGCTCGATGCATTTAATCAAGAAAGCCTCAAATATCGCTCCTCCTACACGTGCAAATGAGAGGGTAGAAAGGTAATCTTCTTTTCTCACTTGAACAAGTGCCAGGTTGTAGTATTAACTTTTGTTTGTTTTTTACCTGATTGCAGAGGAAATGCTACAATGAGACCAACAGCCAAAAAACAGATAATACAAGAGATTAATATCTCAATGCCCCAAGACATAAGTGGTCAACTGGGGCCAGATGCTGGTGTGAAATTGGGACCTTCTAAAGCCAACAAATCGAATGTTAGAGTGGTGATTCAGAGGTTATTAAGGGTTTTCCAAGTGTTTTCAGTTGTTGCTGCAGTTAACCTGCCTATCTATATCATGTTGCTGTTCAGTGATTGGATCGACATATGAATACCAAGTTCTGATCTCTACGGTTCCAGATCTCTGCTTAAGATTACCACGTTTAAAATTTCCGGCCAGTGTTTGCTTCTTATAGTAATATACAAGAGCATATTGAAGTCTTCCATTTAATGGTAGAACAAGGTTACTGTTGTAATGAATGTTGTAATGATGTGTTGTAGAACAGTTGTACTTTGAAGCTATAATTGAAAGTGATCTGAAACCCCATGTAATTGTTAAACATGTTACTCTTGTAATTTAGAGCTGTAAATGATTCTCATTGCAACTAGCTGGTGGAATCTCTCCTTATGGATATTATATATTTAAATTGTGGATTAAAATGATAATAAAAATTAGAAACAAAAATAATAGGGAATTTAATTAAAATACCCAAAGTTTGAATTTGACTTATCAAAATACCCATTTCTCTCCTGAATTTGCCAAAATACCCATTTTTTCCGCGATGGTGTCCTGCGATCGCGGGCAGGGACCAATTTTGAAAAAAATTTATTTCATATTTACACTTTCAGTCCCTGCCCGCGATCACGGACCCCCATCGCGGAAAAAATGGGTATTTTGGCAAATTCAGGAGAGAAATGAATATTTTGATAAGTCAAATTCAAACTTTGGATATTTTAATTAAATTCTCAAAATAATACTACCAGGCACAATTGGGGTCTGGAAGAAGGTCCTACCAGAAACCATGATTTGGAAGCCAATTGCTTATTTTTGACTTATTTGCTTATTGCTTTTCCTGACTACAAATAAGCTATTTTGAGTGTTTGAATCGAAAAAAAGAAAAATGCTTATGACTTTTCCCCACCACAAATAAGTTGTTTTTTATAAGTTAATCTATTTTAACTTATTTGAAAGTGCTTATAACTTATTTGTTCAAATTACATTATTGCCCCCAACTCCTTTTTATCATGACATAAGTTGATAAGCACTTTTAAAAATAAGCCTAAGTTGTTTTAAATAAGCAATCCCAAACACCCCCTAATTATTGAATGGTGAGGTGGGCAGGTGGCTGTGTCGTTCCATCCTACTTGATTGTATGATAAATAAATCAAACAAAAAGAAGAGAAACCCTTGTTGCATCTGATGCAGAATTAAAAGTTTGATATACTAAAACAAATACAACAATATGTTTTTTTGCAATTTATGTCTGAAAATAAATCTGTCTGATTTTGCATTTGCAAGTGGACCATTCAACAGATCAATTATAAACCATGTATTTCGGAGTAGCACTGAACTTTTGGTACCCCTTGATCACCTTGTTCACTGCATCAAGAAAGTCTTTCTCTGTCACCGTCTTCCTGCGTGCTCGAATCGCATACATTCCAGCCTCTGTGCACACACTTCTTATGTCCGCACCTGCACCATCAATAAATCAATCAAATTCATGTATATATATATATATATATACATGGTCAGGTTCAAGGGAAAACCTCAAAAAAACGGAAAACTGAAGAACACCCTAGGAGGCCTTCATCCGGGCGGTATGCACTTGTGCATACAGGTTATTTGTAACATGCATTTGTGCATATATGCATAATGCACTTGTGCATAAAACCAAAAAGTCAACTATTTACCTGTATGCACAAGTGCATACCGCCCAGATGAAGGGCTCCTAGGGTGTTCTTCAGTTTTCCGTTTTTTTGAGGTTTTCCCTTGAACCTCCCTCTCTCTCTCTCTCTCTCTCTCTATATATATATATATATATATATATATATATATAGGGGCAGGTTCAAACGAGAAGCTAAACCTTATGCAAGAATGCGAGAAGTGTTTAATCATATATGATTAAACACATGTTACATTGACAATACATAGACGTTTAATCATATATGATTAAGCACACCCACAAGCCGTGTAATCATATATGATATCACACTTCTCGCATTCTCGCATAATGTTTAACTTCTCGCATGATCCTTCCTCTATATATATATGCCATAAATGATGAAATGTTACCAGTAGAATTTGGGCACAGACGAGCCAAAAGTTCAAACCGCACATCCCGTTCACAATTCATTGTTCGTGTATGGATCTTGAATATTTGCGTCCTACTTTCCATATCCGGCAGTCCAAACTCCACTTTACGATCCAATCTTCCCGGACGTAACAGTGCTGGATCCAGCGTATCTGGTCTGCACCAAACAATTCAGCACCTACTTGCAAATATCTAGAATCAAAAGTGTTTCTAAACTATAACCATAAGCATACCTATTTGTAGCCATTAGAACTTTAATGTTACCACGAGCATCAAATCCATCAAGTTGATTCACAATTTCAAGCATGGTTCGTTGAACCTCATTATCTCCACCAGCACCATCATCAAAACGTGCACCCCCAATTGCATCAACCTCATCAAAGAACACAATGCAAGCCTTTTTTGAGCGAGCCATCTGTCGAAGGTGAGTGTTAGTTAGGTTATGTTTGGCAAACTAGCTGATAAGCTAGCTGGTAGCTGATAAGCTCGCTGATGAAAAAGTCACGTTTGGCAAAAAGTAGCTTATAAGCATTTAAATGACCAAAAAGGACATTAAAAAAATAGTTAATAAATAATAATTAATATTAATGAGGGCATAATTGGAATATTTACAAAAAGCTACTCATAAGCTACTCCAAGTAGCTTTTCAAAAAGCTAGCTTATGGTCATCCAAACATGTACCCTAAAAATAAGCTAGCTTTTTTTTGCCAAACAATGCCTTAGTTAGTTTGTTATCAACTCTTGGTTCAATGATTGATAATACTATAAGTCGGATTTGTTTGTAGTAAGTAACCTGAAATAGTTCGCGAACCATGCGAGCTCCCTCACCAACATACTTCTGAACTAGTTCACTTCCAATTACACGTATAAAACATGCATCAGTCCTATTAGCAACTGCTCTGGCTAAAAGTGTTTTGCCGGTTCCAGGTGGGCCATAGCAGAGAACACCTTTGGGAGGATCGATTCCAAGCTTAACAAACTTCTCAGGGTGGAGCATGGGTAGCTCCACAACCTCTCTCATCTTTTCAATCTGCTCCTTGCATCCACCAACATCGTTATATGTCACATCTGGCTTTTCCTCCACCGTCATCATGGTCACACTTGGGTCAATCTTGGGAGGCAACGGAATCTGAATCTGATATTTATTGCGATCAACCCTGCAATTGAACGTGAAAATAGTATAAAAACAAATACATGAAAATAGTACAACGCAATATCATCGGATAAAACGTACCCAACACGCATGCCTTCTTCAATATCAGTTGGCGAAACTTTGTCACCCAACCCAACAACAAACTGCATATTTGATGAAACAAAATGTTAGAAAAAATGGTTCGAATATAAATCCAACCAAAGTCTTTAATTACTTGTAGAAGAAAGGAAGTATGGAATACATAATATGGATACCTTTGCAATTTGCTTGACATTTATGACGTATTTTGCATCTTCTGTGTTTGGATTAATTATCTTTGTGCATCTAGCCACCTGCTTGCAACAATGAGACAGCATTCGTGATGAAGAACAGGAGAGGGAAAAAAATGAAGAAACTTTTCTCGATGATTATCATCAATTTCAACCTGAAGAGGTTGCTCCTCTTGCATCATTTGTTTATCGGAAACAAGATCCCATTGGCTAGGTGCAGCTAAACCAGTGTCTGACTCCTTAATACCTATCAAAATAGAAGAGAGAAACAACAATTCAGGAACAAAATGGGCATCATCATTGGCCAACAATAGCTAAATAACATAAACATAAGAGGGAGGTTTCCAAGGTGGTACAGTAAGAACACAGGGGGTTGACTTTTTTACACAACCTCCAAATGAAGACGTTGACTTTTTTTGGAACTAAAGAACATCATCGGGTATTTCCAGCCCCATTGTGAGTGACCAGCAGTCTACTATCTAACAAGTCCCTCAACTTGCTAATGGAGAAGACCCCATATGGATCTAAATCCCAAACCCACTTATCTGCCCTATTGGGGTTAGTCGAAATATATTGCAACAGTCGCAAAAGCTCCTCTAAGTCTCTAACTCACGACTGGCCCTACTCCGAAGGCATGAATCCCAGCTCCACGGCCAGCCTTCTATCCCATCTGGACCTATTAAACGCCGCAACTTCACCTGTTTATTCCTTTCTAAAGCCCACAACAGAGGGAATCTATCTTTTAATCTACCCGTCTCTAAGGGGCTGTTTGTTTACCTCTTAATGGTTCCATTAAGAGGCAACCTCTGAATCGCTAAGAGGTAAATCTTGTTTGGCAAAAAAATGTCTGCCTCTTAATGGTTCTAAAACCCTCTGAATGATTTAGCATCCTGGGCCTCCCTCAACCATTTAGCAGCCTGATTTCATTCTAAACAATTACCAAACAACCATATTTCATTTTGCACTATATCATAAAAGCCTCTTAATCATTCTGACCACTGAATCATTCTGCACTAAACCATTCAGCAACTGCCAAACAGCCCCTAACCTTCAATCCGTCCAAAAATCAATATCTGTCCCATCACCTAATCTTCTGCTAAACGAGTCCAAGAAGGATAAACCCGCTTCCTCAATGCCCCATATCGCCTTTATCACTCCTCCCCAAGCACCCCCAAGTAAGCCCCTACTAACTCTACCAACAAATCCACCGACTCTTCTGTACACGCTTGAAACAATTCTGTACCAGAGTGCACCTTCTTCCATTTTAAACCTCCATAACCATTTCCCCAACAGAGCTAGATTAAAGGTTTGAATACTCCCCACCCCTAACCCCCCAAAACTGTGAACCACAAATTACACTCTCCCACCGAACCCTATACAGATCATTGCTTAACTGCCAGCTTCTATCATACACAAAACAACATCACCGATCATCATAGTAGTTACATTTCAGGTTCTGGCTGATTTCTAAAAGTTCATACGACCTAATAAGCAATAAGCATAAACATTCACAACTCACAAGCACACGTTGAAGAGATGGTCATAAAGATGGAGGTGGTACATGAGTAAAGATAGGCTGGAGGCAAGAATATTATGTATGTAAGACAGAGTACGTATCTATATACAGACACACCGAGAAAGAGAGAGGCACACTGTTCCAGGATAATAATAATAATAAAAATGAGACTGGTAACTGCGTCTATCCAACAGTCCAGCACAGCTGCTACACTGTGGTAGCCATGTCATGGTCTCATGAATGTTAGTAAAAAAAACAAACCAAACGGACACAGAGGTAGGATCGGGGGAGAGGAAGATGTACGGAGACCTTACCACTACCCTGAGGGGTAGAGAGGCTGTTTCCGTGAAGACCCCGGCTTGCAGAACAAATTGATGTCAGTAGAAGTGAAACATAGAACTACAAGAAGATTTTGGGAGGCGAAAAGCTTCATTGGGAAAGACGCAGAGAGGTCCAGGTGATATTCAGAAAAAATTTGAAAGACAAAATTAATCTGATCTACATATAGAGCTCATCCAAGTACTAAGTCTCGCATAAGTAAGCATACCACATAAATCATTGATCCTTTTGGCCATTTCCTTTACATCCTTTTCAGCTTTCTTGATGCTGGTGGAATAAGGCCCCAATCCCTGCATGAATCATAATCTTGTGTTAGTCTACTTTATTGGAACCAAAGACTAAGTTGCAGGCTTGATGACCAAACCACTGCAAGTGAACACAGCTAAGAGTTCGGAAGCTTGAAGAATTAAACTAGCTTCTTCAACAATTCTTAGAACTAAAAGCTCTCTTAGTATTTAAAGGTAAGTTGGACACAAACACCCATAGCTTTCATGAATTATGTCCACTTTAGTACTACAATTAGGCATTTGTTTTTTAATTCACAGAACAAACATCAGATTGCGGCAACACGTCGAAGAACCAAGTCTCCTACTAATCTATGATTTCTTTGACATGTTAGCAAGGAATGTTAGATCTTAACCCGGTTTGCCTTGTTTGTTCCTTCCAGAATATCATTATGGCAAAAGTTGAAAACAATTTACTTCAAGAAAGAAGGTAATTGCTCTAACTTCATAGCAGCAGCAGCAGCAGCATTTCATCAAAGAAGTGATTTCTTTTTTCTCATTCAGTGAATGAGCAAAAGAAAAATGGGCCAAAGAAGAAATAAATGGGGTTACATTAGGTTAAAAGGGAGGATGGAATGGAATGGATATGAAGAAATATTAGGGCAGGGAGTATTTCTTACATAAGTCTTGAGGAGAGCAATATCGTCTTCATCAAGTGGTCGGGGGTTCTTCTCTTCCTTGATCTCGTCTTCAATGTCGGTCGGCATCGTAATCGTATCGCCGGAGAACAAGATGTTTCTTGGGAAGCAAATAAAGTGAGGGAGGGATCCTCAGGTTCAGGGAGGACTAACTTGTGCCGCTTATAACTATATTTTATATTATGGCTTGGATTTACCATCAACTTCACAAAACGACCTCCATTTAACATTTTTAACAAAAATAGTCTTATTTGTAATTAAATATTTAAAAAAGCCACATCACATCAAATCATTAGAACATCTCCAACAGTTTTGCTATAATTTTTCTAAAATAGAGAATTAAAAGTTAAAATCTCTAAAAAGAAGTTACATTCGTCTCCAACAGCTTTGCTATTTTAGATATTTTAACACAAATTATATTATATAATATTCTCTAATTTATATTCCCAATACACTTTAAAAGAAAAACTTAATATAAAATGATAAAAGAATTATGTTATTTGTGAGTTGAATAAAATAATTATTTCTCTCCTATTTAGAGAATTATAGAGAATTCTCTATATTTTGAGATTTCTCCATGAATCTCTATTTTAGCAAACAACATAGCAATGTTGTTAGAGAAAAATAGCAAATAAAAACCCTTTTTTCTATTTTAGCAATGTTGTTGGAGATGCTCCTAGCAATGTTGAGTTTAAAATTAAGTTTTAAACATAAAATATACATCTCTTCTTCAAGTCATAATTAAATTTCAAAAGAATGGATGTCAAAGGAGATTGAATAAAATGACCTATGCATACTGAAATTGGTAGATATGTCATTTGATTCAAGTATAATTGAATCTAATTAGGGGTTGTTTGGTAGTTGCTGAATGGTTTGATGATTAAGTGGTTAGAATGATTAAGAGACTCTTAAGATATAGTGCAAAATGAAATATGGTTATTTGATAATTGTTCAGTATGAAATTAATGTGCTGAATGGTTAAGAGAGAACCAAGATACAAAATCATTCAGAGGGTTTTAGAGGCACACTTTTTTTTGCCAAACAAGATTCACCTCTTAGCGATTCAGAGGTTTCCTCTTAATGGAACTAGTAAGAGGTAAACAAATGGCCCCTAGTAAATCATATTTTATTGAATTGATTGAGTTCTGATTATTGCAACACATGTTATGTGAAGTTGGAATATATAGTAGAATCAATCACTCTTGTTATATAATTAAGTCCAACCTTTGCCTTTTATGAGGAGGCTACTCTCAACAAGGATTTTGCAATTAACCAAACCTAGAGAGGGAATGTGAAAGAGTATTAACCACAAGGTTTGTGGCGTACTGGTTAAGGCCTTGGGGGGATGTGGCTCAGAAACCCATCTACCCCGGGTTCGAATCCAGGCGTTGGCAACTTGTGGCCACCGAGGAATTATCTCAGGGTTGCATGCTTAGCAGTCAATCAGTGCCAGGGATTAGTCTAGGCAAAGCCTAGGATACCCTTTCAAAAAAAATGTGAAAGGGTATTATTTCACATATATGATATGGTGGCAGTTTTGGCTCTGAAAAGGGGCAATTTGGGTATATGACAAGGAACCAACAATCCATGTTGATAATTAATCAATCAATCAATTTTACAAACAAAACTGTAAATCAGATCCAATGCTTCAACAAATCAAAATTTTCCATCTCTCTCTTTCTTTCTTTCTTTTTCCCTTCCTATAACTACTACTACTTTTGTTGTTGCTGCTGGTATTTAAGCACATCGGCCGTGTTCAAATCAAACACCTTGCAGATGTCTGTTAATCGACACTTGCTAACATCATCTCCACCTCCAACAAGTCTTTCAAGCTCCTCCGATGCTTGCATTACCTGCATCTCACAAATTATATTCATTTTAACATGTGATACAATCTTAGGCTATGTTTGGCAAACTAGCTGATAAGCTAGCTTATGACTTATAAGCTAGCTGTTGACTGATGATGAAAGAGTCACGTTTGGCAAAAAGTAGCTTATAAGCATTTAAATGACCCAAAATGACATATTAAAAAAATAGTTAATAAATAATAATTAATATTAACGAGGGCATAATTGGAATATTTACAAAAAACTACTCATAAGCTACTCCAAGTAGCTTTTCAAAAAGCTAGCTTATAAGCTAGTTTATGGTCATCCAAACATGTACCCAAAAATAAGCTAGCTTATAAGGTAGTTTTTTTTTGCCAAACAATGCCTTAATAGATCAAAAACCTTTATTGTAAGATATAGCTTACCAGTGGAGGATCCTCTGACCCGTTTTCTGCTGCTTCATTCTCACTAGACTTCTGATTCTTTGAGGAATCTGATACCAGCTGAAGAAGTTTCTCACTTCCCTGAAGGTAAAGAACATGGGCGAATCCATCACAACATAATTTGATAAAAGAAAACAAAGGGAGGTTCAGGGGATCAATCAGTGAACCAAATACCACAAATGATCATTAGATAATAACTGTTGCTAACAAATGTAGGAAGAACCATTTTAACTCAATTATTGACTTAATCATAGCTAATAGTGAGGTATTCATAAAGTTAAAAACTATAAATGTCACCTAGTTGACATGGTTTTACAAGCTTAACTCACCTTCAGAGCCCTCCAGTGGGAATAGGTGCGAAATAAGATCCAGAAGAAGGGTACATTTGGCAAAGGCAGAACCTAAACAAATTATAGAAAGAAAAAAAAAGGTAAATCTTTGTAGCAAATTATTGAAAAGATTGAGCCTTGCAGCAACCTAAATCTGATTAGAAGTTGATGAATAGCAGAATACACACAGCATACTGAAAATGGATTTATTGTATCATAAGGATCAACATTTGTATGTGATACAAATCTTGGGAAAAAGCAATTATATATAATGTTTATTTCAGATCAAACCCTGCATAGATATACATACGGCAAAAGCAGAGGTAACTGGGAGCAATGTAACTGATCCATAAAAGTAATTCTTGTGGAGAACGGTCCCCCTGCAGAACAGAAAGAAAACCTTTTAAATTTAACATCATGAGATACTACTACTACCATGGATTAAGCAAATGATATACATTTGCGAGGGTAATAAAATTATCATGACAAGTAAAATGTTAGTTATAAAGCATGACTGCCATTTTATTGAAGAAAGTTTTAAGAGTTTAAACCCATGACATATGGTAACAGTTAAGTTCAAATGCGTTTCTAAAACCTATTTCCATTAGTCTCAACAACAGAGGTACACCAGGTTCTTGAGGACAAAATCATGAAATTCCCATCCTCAAGTAACTACATAATTAAGTTAAGAGTTCACTTTATTCAAATGGAAAGTAGTCTACCAAGGGAAGATATGCTAAACTTTACCTCAAAGCAATATGCCTTAATCTTCGACGAACAAGTCTTGCATTTAAGCTACAAGCAAAATCAAACACAAAGAGTCAGTACTCCGCGATGTCCACCATTAGCTTTATATAGAAGTCCAGTTAATTAGCAGGACCCTGATGCCTCTGTTAAATACTAAGTTCGCGTTTGTTTTTTAAGAGGTGCTGAAGTCTGAAGTCTTATTTCACTTCTGATTGACAAAAGATGGTAGTGAAGTCTGAAATCTGAATCAATGACTTTTTTTTGTAAACTGATAAAGTCTGAATTTGTTTAAATTATGTATTTGACCCATTAGAATATTATAGTGTTGAATTTACATATAAAAATTTATACAATTTCACATATTTATGCATCATCATTACGAAATTTACATCTAAATTATAAAACTAGCATTCATTTAAACGAATACGTTTAATCGATAATCATATATTTAAATTATATAAATTTAAATTTGAAAGTCACCTAATTATAGTAAAGTGAGTTTTATTATAATCCAAGTGAATCGACTGAGAGAAAGGATCTATTAAGGTTAATGCATTGAGAACAATAAAAGGCAAATAAGAGGTTGGTTTACCTCTTACCAGATAAGAGGACGATAAGACATAAGTGGCTCTAAAAATCTGGAAAAAACAAACAATCTGAATGGCCCTACCTCTTAACAAATCAGACATAAGAGGCTAATAAGACCTTTTTTCTAAAAGCAAACAAGGCCTAATTTGATCATGCTCTTTACAGACCATTTGCTTATGTGAAAGAAACTATTACAGGCTGGAAAAACATGAAATGCTTATTCCTATGATTTTGATTAGAAAATGATTGAATCGAATGTTCATATGTTAGAATCTGAGCAGCTACCATACACTAAATTGATAGTTGGAGAAACACTCCACATTTACTTCTTCCTACAAGATGCAAGATAAAAATCTCCAAAATTTATGTAAAAGAGTGATTATAAGAAAGTATTGCCAATACATAACCACAATAAGCTTTATCATAAGCAATTGAAAACCATCCTCTAAAGTTGCAACAAATTCCACATATCCCTTATTTTGAATCATGTTTCACAAAAATAATGAGAAACAAAATGAAGGCACCAAAACAAACCTTGATGGGAAGACGACCTCCACACCCGTTAACTGTTTGGGAATGGACTTCAAAAATATCTCAGAAGGCTTAACACGTGACAAAAGGCTTAATCCCAACCTATCAGAATCAAAAAAAAAAAAAAAGAGGATCAATCTTAGGTATTACATGATAAAGATTCAGATGACATAATTGAACAGTTTTCATACCCATGAATCTTGTTCTTAAAACTGCCGGGAGGCGCCTTCTCCAGACCAGACCAAGCTTTATTCATCTACACATTGCAGAGAAATTGATTAAATAACAAAAATGAAATAGAAAATGGGGAGGATGATGGAAAAAGGAGAAGGAGAGTGCCTTGTTAGCTGCGAAATCAACACATAGCTCAAGATTAGCAGCAGTGGATTTGTGAGAAGAGGAAGAAATGTTATTCCAGAGTTGTTTGAATGTTGTGGGAGTTTGTGAGGATTGTGATTGCGTGGTTGAGCGGTCAATGGATCTGATAAAGCACCAATTCCTTCCTTTGATTGGGAAGACTAATAATCGAGCTCTCATGTTTGATTGATCCTTCTTGTGAATTCTAAACCATGAAACAGATTGATTGGTTGTTTAAAATGCCGAAATTGGGTTGGAAGAATCAAGAAAAATTGATGATTGAACGATTGGAAATGAGGAATTGAGGGATTGTTAGAACAAATGAAATTGGGGAAATTGAAATGGGGGTTGAAGGAGCGGCGCACACTTGTGCTGCTATGCCTATTGCTCTTGTTATTGCTATTTGCTACTGGTGGAATATTTCAACAACCGCCCTCACCCTTTTTTTCCTTCTTAATTATGAACCTTATTTACAAAAGAAATTTAAAAATAAAATAATGACATATTCATTAAGCTGAATGGTTTGGTGCAGAATGATTAAGAGTCTTTTATGATATAGGGCAAAATGAAATATGGTTGTTTGATAATTGTTTAGAATAAAATCAGGGTTCTGAATGGTTTTGGAAGGCCAAGAATGCTAAGAGAGTTTTTAGAACCATTAAAAGACAGACATTTATTTTGCCAAACAAGATTTACCTCTTAGCAATTCAGAGGTTGCCTCTTAATGGACCCATTAAGAGGAAAACAAAGAGCACCTAAGCCATCATTTTCATTTTGATTGTGCTTAATGTTACAAGTTAATAAATGAATAGTATTCATTACTTTTAACTAGTAATGTCACAAGGTTTCTCAATTGGCATGACATGATGTACACAATACCATCCTCACCCTTTTCGGAGGGTAGCTATCTTATAGACTCACGGTAATAATGAATGTTAAAAGAGGTAATAGTTTTCTTCCCTTACTTATTAGGTAAGAACCTCACCTAGAGCTCTTTGGTTGGGTTTCCATTAGATCCTCTATAGATAAAGTTGTACGTGTGTTTGGTTGGGTTTCCATTAGATCCTGTATGGATAAAGTTGTATGTGTGTTTGGTTGGGTTTCCATTAGATCCTGCATAGATAAAGTTGTCTGTCTGGATTAATGTATGTGTATAGATTGGGAAGGTTTTTTGTTTTAGAGAGTTTTTTCATAGATGAAATGAGGGTGTTTTTAATTGGGAGGGGTAGGTTTGGAATTTTTTTTTTGGCTTTCTGCATAAAACTCTCTCTTAAAAGCTTATTGAATAAGCCACTTTATATATCATTAAGTCACTACCAAACAGTCATCGAATAAGTTGTGAGACTCTTTAAGCTCGTTAGTTTTATAACAAACGGGCCTCTGGTAAGCACTAATACAATACGAGTTTAACGATCCCTTGGACATATGTAGGAAAGAAAGAACAGAAAAGATAGATGCAAAGTTTAGCATGAGATGATTCAAGGAAACAATTTGGTGGGAGAAATAAGAGGCCATTTAATTGAAAGCAAGAATATGAGGATCAAATGTAGTGTACTTGTTTTATTTTCTTGCTACTTAGAGCATCTCCAACAACTTCCCCATTTTGGAGAAAATGGAGAATATGGGGATTTTGGTTTTTTTTTGCTCCAACAGCTTCCCCAAAACTAACTCCAAAATGGAGAAAGTATGAGAGAGAATGAGTTTTTCTCCAAATATGGAGTTAACCCCAAAAATGATTACTCAGTAAGAGCACCAATAAAAATCTTTAAAAAATAATATTTAGAGAGACAAATAATATTTTAATAGATAAATACAATATTTTAATATTATAACCATTGTTTTTTCTCCAAAATGAGGAATCTGTTGGAGAAGAATGTAATTATTTTTAGAGATTTTGACTTTTAGCTCTCTATTTTGGAGAAATTATAGGAAAACTGTTGGAGATGATATTGTTATTTATCAATCCAAATTTAGTTGGAAAAAGAAGATGGTTTTGGCATATAATAATAAATGAAAAGGGAAAACATGCATCATCATCCTCATCAATCACATGTTCTTTTTTAATCTTATATGACTAATACTACTACTAGTAGTAGTTTGGACAAAACACTACTATTGCTGCTCCTCTTCCTCCTCCTCATCTTCAACCAGCCTCCCACAAACCCATCTTCTTCTACCTTTGCCTCCTCCTCTTTCCTCTTTCTCAGATGCCATCCTTCTACCAACATCTTCTTCCACCTGCAAACCCCATGATGATGATGGTGATGGTGATGGTGATGATACATCAATATGCTCCTTCCCATTTGCCACCACATGCATATCTTCATACTCATGCTTGCTACCAATATCTGCATCGCTTAACCCTACACTTCCCACTCCATTTACTAATCCTCTTTGTTCTATCTCCCTCTTCACATCTGGAGATGGAGTATTAACCATCTCAATCGACTTAATATAGCTTATTGCTTCAGCAATCAGTTTCCTCGTTTCAACTAAAGAAGCTTTAGCCATCAGACTCTTCGCTGCAGCCACTTCTAATGTCTCCGCAGCTCTCTGGGCTTCCGCAATCAAAACACTGCATGCATACATTCATGCATCAGAAACAATTTCAAAATTTTATCTTTTTAAATAATACTGGATTTCAAACCTCAACTCACTTTGCTCTTGTTACAGCTTCACGAATCTTGGGGTCTGAACCTGCTCTCTGCGCTCTGATACTCTTTATCATCTCTAACTTGTATCCAACCTGTGGATCCTTGTATCTAGCCTGACTGCTAACTGTCTTCAACTTATTAGCCCGTGAATATCTTATCTTCGGTTCCTTCTTCTTCTCCGGTTTTATTTTTTTAGCTTCCTTCTTCTTTGCCCCCCATGCTGGATCTCTATTCTGAGAACTTTTGCCACGGCTTTTAGCTATGCCACAGAAAACACGATCTCTGTATGCCTACTCCAACATAACAGAATACATTTTTCTCGGTAAACCATCAATCAGAAAAAGGAAAGCTTGACTAACAAAATACTACTTACTGGGTCAGCCCATTTAGCAGCAATGGCTTCTGAGATTTTCTTTCTTTGCTCAAGGGTCTTGGGTACTCTCCTCCCTGGTGTCGATTTAGGTTTCTTCCTTGCTTCCATACCCTCTCGATGTTCCTTTTCAAGCTGTGCCTTCATGATCTCATATGAGTCCCACTGCAGCTCTTGTTCACCATAAATCCCCTTTCTAGATGCTTCTGAAATTAAGTTAAGCCACTCACGATGGCAACGCGCTATCATCCTCCGCTTTATACGGCTCCTATCCCACGTAAGTCGCACTGCAGCCCCAATCTTTAATCTCGTTTCATGACTGCACAAAATGAAAGGACCAAATGAACTTACTACTAAGGAGCAAATATACAAAAAAGGAAAATAAAAGAAAAGATATAATTCAAGTAACAACAGCCATTTTCCCCAAACTGATCAGGGAAGGCTAAAAAAGAAACCAAAATAAGTTGATAAAACTCGTTCATGACTCTTCCCTGATGCAACTCAACTTCATGTATCTATGATAAAAATCAAGGTTTCCCTCATCCAAAAACCAAAATCAATGGAAAGTGCAACCTAATCATCAAAATGTAGTAAAAAGTAAAAAGAGAGAGGGAGAGAGAAAAGGAACTCACTTTTTTAAACTTGGATTTCGTTTTCTGAAAACAAAATCAAGGTGTTACGTGAAATATTTTGGGCAATTCGAGAGGGAGATCAATCATTCCTAAGCATACTAGGTGTTCAATCTTTCCTAAGCATACTAATTGCAGCAATGATTATTAGTGAGCTTCGAATCATATCAAGAATCAAGATTCAAATGTCAATTTCAACATGAGAAAGTTTAAGAAGTTAGACCAACCTCTGATTATGCACCGCCTTAATCAGCTTCATCTTGACCTGCACCGACAGCAATTGTTAATGTAGATAGAGACATAGAGTTCTAACTTATGACAGATAAACAGATGATCAAAATAAGGGGAGAAACATCCTGCAAATTCCTATTTCCTAACCATCTCCAATGGGGTCACTAAATCTTACACCAAACACTAAATTTAGTGTAAAAACACTATTCACATCTCCAATAGGGTCTCTATTTTTCACACTAAATTTGGTGTAATGAATAGTATTACACTATATTTGGTGTAACACTATTCATTTACACTACTTTTATTTACATCACTTTTAAAAAATAGTGTTACCCATTGAGATGATTTACTATTAACACTAAAATTTACACTATTTTTTAAATTTGGTGTAAAATATAGTGACTCATTGGAGATGCCCTTAAGCAATTGCAGGCTTGCAGCAGGCTCAAAGGTTGTCTCTTCATTCAGATTTAAGCATAAACCAAATAAGCAAAACAAACCAGAAGATGGACTTCAGATCCACAATAATTTCATTTTCCCAAGCACATATAAATGTTTCTCAAAATAAAACTATACTTATATGAGAATCATCACCTTAGGAGAACGCATAGCAATCTTAGTTCTCTCACGTATTTTCTGCCGGGTTTCTGCAAAAGACGATGTTATATTAGAAGCATGCTATAGTAACGAGTAGGAAGCAAGCAAAAAGCGTTTATTGTGAACTACTGAGTACCTGGACTGTGTTGTATGCCTTTATTCCAAGCTTCTTTCCCTTTGTTAGCATTGGAAATCCTCTTCCGCCTCAACATCTCCTTCTCATCTAGAACTGAGGATGATTTGTTGTCAGTGGATGGAAGATTTGTGGTGGAATCAATGGGGAGCTGTTGAGCATTAACATTTTCCTTATCAGAACACCTCGGTTCAAGAGTAGCGACTGCCTTAATCATAAGGCGACCAGAAGAAGAAGTGTCTAGGGTTGCGGGATTAATGATAATTCGATTTGGCTTGTGGAAATATCTCCATCTGGAAGTTGTTGGATTGCTATAAACATGATGAAGTGTTTGAAATCCAAGGGAATAGAGGTTGGTCCTGAATGAAGGTTGTGGAGTAGCAATATCTGCAGACATAGGAAGATGAAGTATTATCATGAATTGTTGTAAAACAAGAAGCAATTAGAGAATTAGGCAGAAAGCAATAGAGGAATTAGGGGAAGAGGGTGTGCGTACCTAATAAAGGCATGAGGAGGTCATTCAGTCAGGAATAGGAATTGGAATTCAGATTGAGATTAAGAGATCGTACGTAAACTCCATGGAAGTTGCAGGTCTAGGTTTAAGGTTGATGAAGCACAGGAGGAAGGGGGAAGGAGAAAGGAAGGGGATAGCCACACACACACACCCACACACACCCCGGTGAAGCAGCAGGATAACGATATATTTTCCTTACATTCTTTTTTTCCATTTTTAAAATAATTTTGTCTGTAAATTCAAATTAATTTTTACTTTGGTAAATATTTAGGCTTTGTTTGGTAAACTAGTTGATAAGCTAGCTATTGACTCATAAGCTAATTGGTAGTTGATAAAATAGCTGATAAAGAAATCATGTTTAGCAAAACTAGCTTATAAACATGTAAAATGACCAAAAAAGTCATATTCTAAAAATTGTCAATTATAATATTTAATCTTATAATTAAAATAAATTTATATCAATATAATATGTTAATTAATACAACCAAAGTATTAAAGAAAAATTAAATAATATAACATGTTAATTTAAAGAATTTAAAATTTATTATTGCATATATATTATAAATTTTGAATTTGTTAAAATAAGTTTTAAAAAGCATATATATTAATTTATGATTTTAAATAATCGTTATATATAATATGAAAAAAAGGTCAAATAATAATTAAAAAAGATAATAGTAATTGATTATTAAAATATATTGATTAATATTAAAAAAATATAAAAAAATAATTTATATGTTCAACAATAACTCTAAATAATTAAAAACTAATATCATTGTATAATTAAAAGTTAATTTAATAATTTTCAGTTAATATTAATTAATAATTAATAATTAATAATAATTAAATTTAAAAAATTAATATTTATTTATAATAATAGTTAATTAATAATAATGAGGCCAATATTGAAATATTCACAAAAAACTACTGAAAAGCTACTCCAAGTAGCGTTTCAAAAGGCTAAACTAGTTTTTTTTTTGCCAAACGATGCCTTAAAACATGTTGCTTCAATTTTTATTTGAAAAATAAAACCGTAGTTAAATTCATTTTGTTTTATCCTTAAAAAAACACAACTTTATTCGCATTACAATAATAGGGGTGTCAATTTTGTATTGAAATAAACCAACCAATTCACATACCAACCGTACCAATTTAATTCGTACCATCCTAATTGTAATAACCAAGACTAAATTTGGAAGGTTTTATTGTCTTGTGGAAAAGTTTAATAAAGTTGAAAGTTGATGGATTAAATTGTAAATATGGGATAGGGTATAAGAACCCAATGTTTGGGGCACAAAACCTAGGTGAGCATTTCATTTGTAGTTGGCGGCTAGAGGGGTTTAGAGAGCAGATAAAGAGTTTTTGGAGTTCAAGAGAAAGTGAAGAAGAAGATTATCAAACATCAAATGGGAAGAAGAGGTGGAGTTGGAGTGCAATTCTACAAGTATTTCTGCCAGGTAATTCCTTAACCAAACCCTATTTTGATTGTTTAGTTGGATTGTTGAGTTATTTGGGAGTTTTTGGTGAAAAGTGCAAATGATGCCTTGAGAGAGAGATTTAAGTAAACTAATCGTGTTTGAGTAGCAAAGAATGGTAAGGAATGGATATAGAAGGTTTAGTAAGTCGTTTACCGCGTTATCGTTTTGATTAAGGGGCTGTTAGCAAGGATTTGGCCCCTGAAATCGACCCAGCGTCGTACCCGGTAAGCTTCTTGTGATGAAGGTTACCGGGGGAGAACCCCGGTAAGTATATGTTAGTCGGTAAGTTGTTTCCGGTAAGATAATTACCCGGTAAGTGTATGTTACCCGGTAAGTGTATGTTACCCGGTAAGTATATGTGATCCGGTAAGTATAGAGTTCCAGAAAGTCTAGAACCCGGTAAGTCTGGTATCCGGTAAGATAACTCATTCGGTAACCTGGTGTCCGGTAAGCTGATTTTAGGGTCTGAGTAGTTTGTATTTCATTCACTTCTCAGGTAGATCAATTGAAAACCAGGAGCAAAGTAAGAAAAGATCTTAAACGCACCAGGTGAGTTTTTCTAACTAAAATACGTGACTTTACAACGTGTTTTCTAAAGTAAGTACATGATGAGAAATGCCATGTTTTATTCTTATGCTTTTAACTGCATGAAAGTTGTTTAAAGTTTTATATGAGATGTATGCATACATTGTGTAGACGTAAACTGGCTAAGTCGGGGGGAGTGTCCCGCCAGTGCTCACGCGGGAAGAGTGACCCGGTTATGCCTTGGGAAGAGTGACCCTGTACGGCAGCGTGAGACTGACTCGTTGTCACTTTCGAGTGACTTCAGGGTGCCATTTACGAGTGCGGATTTATCCGTGAGAGAGTTTTATAAAGTTTTATATGTGAAAGTTTTACATGCGAAAATTTGCAAACTGTTTTTAAATGTTTTGAGAACTGTCAGGAGGGAGCTCACTAGACCTCATGGTCTAACCCTCGCATTTTCCAAACTAAACCCTTTCAGGTAAGCAGGTAGTTGGAGGCTCTGGCAAGTGAACTAAGCATGCTAGTGAATAAGTGCAGTTAGAGGCAGTGCCACTATCGATTCAGTATTTAGTTTATTCTCAGTTGTGTATAGGTTTTTCCGCCAACCTAATTTTGAGACTTATGTAAGAAATTTTGGAACCCGATTTTTGAGATTTTCGTTTTATATGAATTGCATGCTTATTTTAGACTGGGTTGTTACAATTGGTATCAGAGCCATAGTTTAAGGGATTTAGGTGACCGGACGGGCCTAAACTTAAACTTTGGGAGTAGAAATCACAACTGAGAATCAGGAAATGCGTTAGGAGGGCACTATTATAGAAATATGACTAATAGGGTACCGAGGACGGTCATGTGAGGTAAGTTTGGGATTACACCTGGCCAGTGTAATAGCGAACTTACAGGTACATGTATGTGCTTAATCCGCCTTATTATTCTGAAATTGTAGTCTTATACTAGCTTATATGTCGTACTCCAGTAATCTAGAATGTCAGCAAGATCCCTGAGGGGTAGATTAAGACCCATTGTTGGGGAAGTATCGTGAGAGATCATGTATGATGTGATGTATGTATACATCGTAGAGAAGAAATGTTGTATAGAATGTTATGAGTCGTCTAGAGGTAGATCTTCGTGGATTCGAAGAGGATGAATGATTGATTTTGAATAAGACTCCTGTTTCTGGAGAGTCCTAGTTCTAGAAATCGTGGGATAGATCAGTTCGGATGGTAAGGAAGGACAGTGTCGAGAACTTGGAAGTGTCAATTCAAGAGCGAACAGAGGATTAGAGCCCTGACTCTTTAGTCGAGTTGTTCAGTGGCAGGATCATTGAAGAGAGATTTCTGTAGAGGACTGAAAGCGTGTTGAGGTAGAATGTGAGATAATTGATCATGACGAAAATAGCATGAAATGGTTGAGTAAGTGGACCGTTGAATGTATGTATAGCAAGTTGTTGCAAGGCCGAGAGGGCGACCACTGGTCGAAAGTAGAGTGTCAATGATAAGTTGCGTGAGTAAAGCGATTGACCTTGTTTGAGTGAGTAGCCTTTAATTGCAAGTAGAGTTTCATGCATTGAGTTCGTATATGTGTACATGAGATTTTTCATAAGTAAAGTAAATGTGTAAATATCAAGTTTGATCGGATATGGGTCGGCGTGTGCAAGCGTATGTTTAAAGAAAAAAAAATGCAAATCCATTTACATCGCACAATGAAGTCTTGAGGTTTACGATTTGCAAAATATTCCACTCTTTTCATGATAAGTTAAATTGTTGCAAAAAGTCAAGAAAACGTTTGAATGCAAAACTTTTATAACCAAAATGAGTATTGACATGGTGATGTCATATAAATGAGTGCGAGAGCCGACTGGTTTACTTCGTGTAGGTAATTCCTTTCAGAATTTTGTCGTATGAAAAGATTTTCATCCAATATATTCCTGTCGTAACAACATATTTTTGGTTGAGTAAGATTAAGTTTTACGGAAAGTTGCATGCAAACGATTCTCGAGATCGTTGTGCGGGGCATTGAAGTTATGAGAATGTTGGGGTCGTGTGTACCCAAGTTGTTTCTGTAACACCCTAAAAACAGGGCCAATTTAAACCTCAAATTATAATAAGATTTAAACATACACTTTCTAAACTTTATATATAAGCAAAGATTCAACCTTGAGGATCATATTTACATATATAGAATTCTTTAAATAACCTATTAATCTAACCATGTCACTATAATCAGATTAACTAGGTTATCTAAGTAATCTATCCAAAAACCTCAGTATTCAAAAATCTTCTTTGCTAGTTCAAAGCTCTCGTCCCACATCCCTTTACCTTCCCGAACCTGAACCTGGTAAGAAAACATTATTTGAAACGATTAGGCTAACGCCTAGTGAGAACATTCAGTTTCAAAATAATATTTATAAAATCAAATGTAAACAAGTTATAACAAACCTGATCACTCTTTTCTTACCATTCACATAACCATCCTTCAATAACGGTTAACCAAATTCCATGACTACCACCTGACCCTAAGTCAGCCATTTTTTCATGATCCAGAGCCGCACTACGAATCTTTACTGACTCTAGCTTTAAGCTCTTATCCAATAAATCGCAATAACACATGCCCATTTATTAGAAAGGAAGTAGAGATTGCAAGTACTTATGTCAATCCCTTTTTCTTCCTTAAGAATCGGGAATTACGTTTATTCCACGATTTCTCACGTATATCAGAATAATGAATAACCCTCATATATTCTACGTAAACATAACCATTTCTTACGTACATCAGAATAATGAATAATCCTCATATATTCTACGTACACATAACCACTAGTGCCTATGGATCCATATCACCTATTTGTATTCGTACAGATTCTTGCTTAATTACAAATCATTTTCAAACAATGCGTTTAAGCAAAACCAATAATTTAAAGTAATCAATTTTACTTTATAAAAATCATCCCAAAACAGTTCAATTATAAATATACCTTACCATACTTTAAAACGTTATAAAAAGGGTAAGGTAAGAATGAACTCACCTGATTGCGTAACACAACTCTTTTTAAGCTATTCTCAAGCACTCTAATCTTTTACCCCAAATTCACAGAATCTGAAACCAAATAAATACAGATATCTCTTTAAAGGCTAAATCTCTAAAATCCCAAAATCCTCGACTCATATCGCAACACACTGCACATGTCGCAATTAACTACTGCGACACAGTAGCATATCGCACCCAACTGTTGCGATATACATCATGTCGCAATTAACTACTGCGACACAGTAGCATATCGCAACCAACTGTTGCGATATACATCATGTCGCAACCAACTATTGCGATATACCACAAGTCGCAACTGACCATTGCGATATCAAGAGCTTGTCGCAACCCAATGTTGCGATATTCATGAATGTCGCAACTCAAGGTTGCGATATCTATGATGTTCATCAATATCTCAGTTAACTAAATTTATCCTAAACCCAGAAATTATCAGTTTTAAACCATGTTTGTTTTTGTAAACATGCAGATATGTTTAACACTACTAATAGAACATATCTACCAACCCAGATTCATCATAATCATCAAAATCAACATAACCCATTTTCTAAACTCAATCCTTAAACTAATACATCTTTAAAACATAAAAGGATTGGTTTATAGATAACATACCTTTTTATTTCTGTAGTTTTCTCTAAGAATTTTAGCACCAAACAGCTTCCTTTTTCCTTCTTCTTCTTTCCTCTCGATTTCTTTCTTTCTTTTTGAGAACCGAATACACACACACACACTCCCAATTTGTTAACTAAAATGAAATGTGAGGACACCTCCTCACTTTAATCATCACTTTTGCTGTAAATGAGCCACCTCATTTACCAATTACCAAACAAGCCCTCAAACTTCCTTTACTTGGCAACTTTAACCCTTTCATTTCCAAATAAAAATAAAGTTTACCCCTTAACTTCTAACTTCATAAAATAAATAACGTAACTTATTCGGGGTCAAACTCCAAAATTAATCTATCACATAATAAATCAAAGATTGAACAATAAAACCCATCTTAATATTTTATACCAAAAATCGAGATGTTACAATACTCCCCAACTTGAAAACGATTTCGTCCTCGAAATCAAAACTAGGTAAACAAGTGGGGATATCTAACCTTCATATCTTCTTCCGACTCTAAAGTCACATTAGCACCTCGATGATGCTTCCATTGAATCTTTAACATAACCACTTCCTTACCACTACGTAACTTTCTAATTGATCTTTCCAAAATTGCCTCCGGCTCTTCCACACAATGGTTCTTTTCATCCACTCTCACATCAGTTAATGGAATCACATCATTTTTTTCGGCTAAACATTTCCGAAGATAGCAAACATGAAACGTATTGTGAATTCCTTCCAACTCAGGTGGAAGATCTAACTGATATGCTTGTAGTCCAACTTTCTTAGTTATGGTGAAAGGTCCTAGAAAACGAGGACTCAGCTTTCTGCGTTTGCCAAACCTTATCACGCCTTTCCACGGGGATACCTTAAGCATTACGTGCTCCCAAACTTGGAATTATTTTGGTCTTCTTTTCGGATCAACATAACTCTTTTGTCTATCTTGAGCCGCTTTCATATGCTTCCGAATTTCCTTCACTTTGTCAGCTGTTTGTTGTACCAGTTCCGGACCATCAAACTGCTTTTCTCCGACTTCTAACCAACATACCGGAGTTCTACATTTTCGACCATACAAAGCTTCAAAAGGAGCTCTTCCAATACTAGAATGGTAACTATTGTTATACGCAAATTCTACTAACGGTAGATGCGTATCCCAATTACCTCCAAAGTCTAACACACACGATCTGAGCATATCTTCTAAGGTATGAATAGTTCTTTCGCTTTGCCAAAAAGTTTGTGGATGATAAGCAGTGCTCAAGTTAACCCTTGTACCTAATTCATCTTGTAGTGATTGCCAAAATCTTGAGGTAAACCGACTATCACGATCTGACACTATAGACACCGGTATCCCATGCCTTGACACCACTTCATCAATATATAACTTTGCCAATTTCTCTATCGGTGACGCTTCTTTCATAGCTAGAAAATGAGCACTCTTGGTCAGTCTATCTACAATTACCCAAATAGTGTCGTTACCCTTTTGCGTTCTCGGTAACTTCGTCACAAAATCCATGGTAATCTTGTCCCATTTCCACTCCGGAATTTCCAAAGATTGAAAACTTCCGTATGGCCTTTGGTGTTCCGCTTTGACTAACGAACACGTCCCACACTTTTCTACAATTTGTGCCACGTCTAGCTTCATAGATGGCCACCAATAATGCAATTTCAAATCCCTATACATTTTTGTACTACCTGGATGTATAGAATATTTGGACTTGTGAGCATATTCGAGAATTAACCCTCGATTTCCTCCAATATTTGGTACCCAAACACGCCCTTGAAACAATTTAATCCCACGATTATCTTCAGTCAATTGAAGATGTTGCTTGATCATAACTTCATCTTTCAAATTTTCTTCTAATAAAGCTTCCCCTTGTGCAGCTTTTATTCTTTCAATCAAACTTGATGTCACGTCAATTCTGGCGTAAGTGGATTTCAAACACCCACTATATTCCTTTCTACTTAAAGCATCAACTACAACGTTTGCTTTACCGGGATGGTAATGCAATTCACAGTCGTAGTCTTTAAGTAATTCTAACCAACGTCGTTGCCTCATGTTTAACTCTTTTTGATCAAAGACATGTTTCAAGCTCTTGTGATTAGTATAAAGAGTACACTTTGTTCCATATAAATAATGTCGCCACAGCTTTAATGCAAAAACAACCACGACTAACTCCAAATCATGAGTAGGATAATTCTTTTCATGTTCTTTCAGTTGTCTTGATGCGTAAGCAATCACTTTGCCTCGTTGCATCAACACGCATCCCAAACCCATCTTTGATGCATCGCTATACACGACCAAATCCTCCGTTCCTTACGGCAATGCTAGAACAGGAGCTTCACACAATTTCTGACGTAAGGTTCTGAAAGCCGACTCTTGTTTCTCAGTCCAAACGAACTTCACATTCTTCCTAGTCAACACAGTCAAATCAGAAGCAATCTTTGAGAAGTCTTTGATAAACCTCCGATAATATCCTGCCAAACCTAAGAAACTTCTGATTTCAGATGCGCTTTTTGGTATCTCCCAGTTTGTCATTGCTTCGATCTTTAATGGGTCTACTTTAACTCCTTCCGAAGTTATTACATGCCCTAGAAATTGTACCTCTTTTAACCAGCATTCACATTTTGAAAACTTAGCGTACAATTTCTCTTTTCTCAATACTTCTAAGACTTCACGAAGATGGCATTCATGATCATCTTCATTCTTTGAATAAACAAGTATGTCATCAATAAATACAATGAGAGGCTTGTCTAGGAATGGTCGACATACTCTGTTCATCAAATCCATGAACACGGCTGGAGCGTTTGTCAACCCAAACGGCATTACAAGAAATTCATAATGTCCGTACCTTATTCTGAATGCTGTCTTTGGAGTATCTTCATCTCTGACTCGAACCTGATGATACCTGATAACGCCACTTTTTGGCGTTATTTTCAGTTCTCAAACCAATGAGATTGGCTTGTGTTGATAGCAAAAAGGCGCGGTTTTACGGTTTATCGAGTGAAATGTGCAGGCTATCTAAAAGACAGTAATCATCGAGAAAACAAGCTGAAAAGAGCCCAAAAAGAGCCAAAACGAAGCCCAACGGAAGCCCGAGATCCAAGCCCAAGACCCGCGCCCGAACCAGGACCCGAAGCTGACCCGAAGACAAGTCAGAAAACCACGCAGTTTTCCACGCGACCTGCAAGTCGCGTGGAAGGTCGCGTAACCCCCTGTTTGTTTCCTATACTTTGGCGTTTTTCCAATTATTAGGTCATTCGACACACAACCCTCACACGACGAACGGGAGCAGTTTCGGGGCGATTTTCCAAGGTTTTTCAGAGCTTTTGGAGCCACGATAGAGGATCGATTGGAGTCAGATTCATCACGCGAAGTAGATACGAGCACGAGAGAAGGGAGTCCGCCATTACATTCATCGCTTTCACTTTCATTATGTTTATATACACGTTTTCATCTCTTTCTCTTGTGTTTGAATCCACCACCAACATGAACTAATTTCTACATGTTGGGGGTTGGAATGAATTTGATTTAAGCATATGAACATGTAACTTGAAACTTTTATCAGTTTTTCCTATATTAATGAAGCATGTGATTTGGATTTTAATGCTTTTGTGAATTTGGCCAATTTACAATTGATTTGTTGTTTCTAATTAAGTTCGAGAGGATTAATTGTGACTAGAACTAGAAATTGCATGCCTATGGTGAGAAAGGGGATAGAGATATACTGAGTAAGCCTTAGTCCCATTAAAATCTTGAGCTTAATGTATTTTGAATTCCATAGGTGAGATCGAGAGATAAACTTGTGCTTTTCAAGATAAAACCCGTAGTTGCTCGAAAGAGAACAACGGTGATTTTTACAAGATTGGGTATTCATTATACGGAATAACTGGTAACTGTTTTGAGTCAATTGTTTGTATGTGAAAGTCTTAGGATTTCCAACCCTCAACTGTTTTCTCTATCTGAAGTTCTTAAGTTGTTTACTGTTTGTGTGTTGATTTAGTTTTGTTTGCAATTAAGTAGTTTATAAACCAACCTCTCAAAGTTGCGACGTTCAGTTAATAGCAATTGTAGTAATTGTGATACTTAGTTCCTAGTTCCTGTGGATTCGATACTCGTACTTTCGTACGTATTACTTGATTTCGACATCGTACACTTGCGGTTAGATTTAGGGGGTGATACCCGCCTATCAGTACCCCCGACCTCAAATCAATCTTAGAAAAGCATCCCGCACCTTGGAGTTGATCAAACAGGTCATCAATCCTAGGAAGCGGATACTTGTTCTTAATCGTCACCTTATTCAACTCACGGTAATCAATGCACATCCTCATGGTGCCATCCTTCTTTTTAACAAATAAAACCGGAGCTCCCCAAGGTGAAGAACTCGGTCTAATAAAACCTTTATCCAACAGCTCCTGAAGTTGAGTCATCATTTCCTTCATTTCGGCTGGCGCTAGACGATACGGTGCACGCGCAATCGGTGCCGCTCCAGGAACAAGATCAATACGGAATTCAACTTGTCGCTAACCCGGTAGACCTGGAAGATCATCGGGGAACACGTCCGGGAATTCACGTACCACTTTAATGTCTTCCATTTGTTTCTTTTCTGACTTCGTATCTAGTACATATGCTAGGTAAGACGAACATCCTTTCATCAAGCATTTGCGGGCTTTAACAACAGAAATTAACGGAATTTCTCCTTTTTGCTTTTCTCCAAAGATGAGTACATCATCCTTATCGCCCATCGGAATCCGGATTAATTTCTTTGCACAAAGTATCTCTGCCTGGTTGACTGCCAGCCAATCCATACCCACAATCATATCGAATCCCCCAATTTCCATCAACAACAAGTCGATCGGAAATTGTGTTTCACCTGTTGAAATTAAACAACCCTCAAGTCTTTCGTGAACCAAGACTTGACCCCCGTTGGCTATCTTAACTACTAAAACATCCTCTAAAGTAATTACAGGCATAGCTAACTTATGAAAGAACGACTTGGACACAAATGACAAATTTGCACCACAGTCAAATAAAATACGCGCAGGAATAGAGTTAACAAGGAATGTACCCGAGACGACGTCTTTCGATTCTCTAGCCTCTTCAGCTGTCATTTGAAATGCCCGACCCGTCGACTTTGGAATATTTGGTCTCTTGCTTTGATCTCCACCCTTTTTCAGCTTTGGGCAGTCCCGACGGAAGTGGCCTGGTTGTTTACATTCGTAGCATAATGATCCTTGTATAGGACAATTACTCATAAGATGTCCACTTTTACCACACTTGTAACATTCCACAGTTGTCACCCGACACAGCCCATAGTGTTTGCTTTTACACTTCGAGCACCAATTTGGCTCACGACGTGAGTCATAACGAACACTTTTACCAACTGCCTTCGATTTCTGAGAAGACTCTAACCGGCCCTCCCATTTCCGTTTTTCGCCAACTTGGGTCTTTTCTTCCTTATCCTTGGCGTATACCTCTTCTATCACTTTCGCTTCCTCTATTGTTTCCCTCAGTGTTGACACTTTAGCATTTCTTACACAGGACATCATGTCCGCTGGCAAACCTTTTAAATACGCCTTTATCTTTTCTTTTTCATTTGGGGCCACATGCCCTACCAAATTCAGCTTCTCCATGAAAGTTTCAGTATACTTTCTAACAGACATATCACCCTTCTTAAGAGCCCGAAACTCTTCTTCGATCCGATCCATCTCATTTTCATTACAATACTCTTCCAAAACTTTCTTCTTGAATGACTCCCAAGTCATGGCAGTCAAGACTGAAGTCGAAATTGAAGCCGTCACAACATTCCACCACGTTAGCGCATTGCCTCTAAGCATTTGTGATGCGAATCTAACTTTTGACTTTTCATCAAATTCACAAGCTCGGAAAGCTTGTTCCATTTCTCCAATCCAGTTCATGCAAGCTACTGGATTATCTTCTCCTTTAAATTCTGGTGGTTTACAGCTTAAGAATGTTTTCTACGTGCAGACTCTTTCCACTCTTCTTTCCGACTCTGTCACCGGGTTACGAATTTGATTTAATACCCCAGTGTCAGTTTCCGTTCTCCGCAATTCTGAACTTCGATCGTTCAATGCCTTCATAAACATTTCGGTTTGCTGAGCCATTGCGTTAGTCATCATTCTCGTCATATTTTCCATCATTCGGACTTCCATGGTTGCTTCCGGTGTTGCTTGGTCAGCAATACTGGTACCCACTCTATGTACCTGACTGTGCGCTCCTCCAATAGAAAGAAACCCTGGCGGCGTCTCATGAATTTCGCCTAATCCAGGTCACCTTTCTCTTGTCCCATCAATCCCAGTCCTATCCATTGAAGAAATAGGGGACCATGGCGGCGTATTTACCATCGTTCTGATCGAACATAAAGAAATAACCATCAGAAATGGTTATACAAATTCAGATACACGAAACGTACTTTACCGATCATTAGTCACTGTAACAATTTAGAAATAAGCATGCTTGCGTAACAATATATTCATAATAACAGTAGCTAATTGAAATTGTGAATATACTATACATGAGAATCCTCATTACCATCGTTACCGTACTAACTTTACGTATTTCCGTTGACTCTAAGACTATCCCGTCTTAGTACTTCTACCCATTTCTCACATATCATAACTTAATTTACTCAGCTTAAGTCTAGGTATCACATCATCATACCTAGTTCGCTTAAACTAAAGCTCTGATACCAAATTGTAACACCCTAAAAACCGGGCTAATTTAAACCTCAAATTATAATAAGATTTAAAAATACACTTTCTAAACTTTATATATAAGCAAAGATTCAACCTTGAGGATCATATTTACATATATAGAATTCTTCAAATAACCTATTAATCTAATCATGTCACTATAATCAGATTAACTAGGTTATCTAAGTAATCTATCCAAAAACCTCAGTATTCAAAAATCTTCTTTGCTAGTTCAAAGCTCTCGTCCCACATCCCTTTACCTTCCCGAACCTGAACCTGGTAAGAAAACATTATTTGAAACGATTAGGCTAACGCCTAGTGAGAACATTCAGCTTCAAAATAATATTTATAAAATCAAATGTAAACAAGTTATAACAAACCTGATCACTCTTTTCTTACCATTCACATAACCATCCTTCAATAACGGTTAACCAAATTCCATGACTACCACCTGACCCTAAGTCAGCCATTTTTTCATGATCCAGGGCCGCACTACGAATCTTTACTGACTCTAGCTTTAAGCTCTTATCCAATAAATCGCAATAACACATGCCCATTTATTAGAAAGGAAGTAGAGATTACAAGTACTTATGTCAATCCCTTTTTCTTCCTTAAGAATCGGGAATTACGTTTATTCCACGATTTCTCACGTACATCAGAATAATGAATAACCCTCATATATTCTACGTACACATAACCATTTCTTACGTACATCAGAATAATGAATAATCCTCATATATTCTACGTACACATAACCACTAGTGTCTATGGATCCATATCACCTATTTGTATTCGTACAGATTCTTGCTTAATTACAAATCGTTTTCAAACAATGCGTTTAAGCAAAACCAATAATTTAAAGTAATCAATTTTACTTTATAAAAATCATCCCAAAACAGTTCAATTATAAATATACCTTACCATACTTTAAAACGTTATAAAAAGGGTAAGGTAAGAATGAACTCACCTAATTGCGTAACACAACTCTTTTCAAGCTATTCTCAAGCACTCTAATCTTTTACCCCAAATTCACAGAATCTGAAACAAAATAAATACAGATATCTCTTTAAAGACTAAATCTCTAAAATCCCAAAATCCTCGACTCATATCGCAACACACTGCACATGTCGCAATTAACTACTGCGACACAGTAGCATATCGCAACCAACTGTTGCGATATACATCATGTCGCAATTAACTACTGCGACACAGTAGCATATCGCAACCAACTGTTGCGATACACATCATGTCGCAACCAACTATTGCGATATACCACAAGTCGCAACTGACCATTGCGATATCAAGAGCTTGTCGCAACCCAAGGTTGCGATATTCATGAATGTCGCAACTCAAGGTTGCGATATCTATGATGTTCATCAATATCTCAGTTAACTAAATTCATCCTAAACCCGGAAATTATCAGTTTTAAACCATGTTTGTTTCTATAAACATGCAGATATGTTTAACACTACTAATAGAACATATCTACCAACCCAGATTCATCATAATCATCAAAATCAACATAACCCATTTTCTAAACTCAATCCTTAAACTAATACATCTTTAAAACATAAAAGGATTGGTTTATAGATAACATACCTTTTTATTTCTGTAGTTTTCTCTAAGAATTTTAGCACCAAACAACTTCCTTTTTCCTTCTTCTTCTTTCCTCTCGATTTCTTTCTTTCTTTTTGAGAACCGAATACACACACACACTCCCAATTTGTTAACTAAAATGAAATGTGAGGACACCTCCTCACTTTAATCATCACTTTTGCTGTAAATGAGCCACCTCATTTACCAATTACCAAACAAGCCCTCAAACTTCCTTTACTTGGCAACTTTAACCCTTAGCAGAAACGGTTAATGCTGATGAAAGTCAAAAAGCAGAAGCGGCAGAAACCATTCCAGAGGCAGCAGAAACAAAAGAAGCAGCAGAAACCATGCAAGAAGCAGTATCTACAAAGGAAGAAGCAGCAGAAACAAAGGAAGCAACAGAAACTAAAAAGCCTACTTTGGAAGAAGTTGAAGTTGCAGAGGCTTTGATTAAAGCCAAACATGACACTCCTAAAAAGCAAGAAGAACCCCTGGCTGAAAAGCTGGTGTCACTGAAAAGAACAAGAACCAAGTCTATAGCTACCAAGAGGAAAGTTGTCAAGAAACCTAGGGTAGAACCAGTGGTAGAAGAAGAAAAAGAAGAGGATGTTCCAGAAAAGAAAGATGATACAAAGGTTGCTGAAGAAGAAGTAGCAACTCCATCAGGTCAACCAAGTAATGCTCAATGTGATATGTATATCACTATGGTTGATACTGATCCAATCAAAGTTGACCCATTATCTTCCATGCCTCCTGAGATCATCTTCTGGGATACCTTGGTAGATCAGAGAAAGGAGTACATTAGAGTCAAAAGAGCAGATGGGAAGTATGAGGTCTGTTCTACATGGGGAAGACTTATCAGAATGTGCTCTAGATCTGACGTAGAGGAGATGTACAAGGTTGGAATGAAGCTGTATGGAAATATGCTGAATGAGAAAGGGATGTCTATCACCAAATTGGTTCTTGAATACCTGTGCCTAATGTTCAAACCAGAAGCAGTTCAGTATATGATAGAAAGAAATTTTCAAGCCATTACCAACTGGATGCTCATTGAAAAATGTGGAGTGTATGTCATCACACTTGACTATACATATCATGAGTATTATTTGGTGGATGTTGCATACAAGCACATCAAGAAAAGGTTGAATGGAATGCTACATGCTAAGTTGGCTTGCAACAAGGATTCTGAAATGGGAAGATACTCGGTGAGAAGGATTATCAATCAAAGCCTGGGTTTGAATCCTGATTTATGTCTTCATGATTAGGTTTTGGAAGCATCATCTGAAGAACTTGACTTCTCAACCTAAAAAGTCAAGTTAGGGGGAGATTGTTGGGAACTGAAGATTTGCCAAGTATGGTTAGTACTGCCAGAACAACAATACTACTGCCAGAGCAAAGTTAGTACTACAAGTAAAAGTTAATGCTGCTGGAACAATGTTAGTACTGCTTGTGCATAACGATGTTAATGCTGCTTGTGATCATAATTATGGAATGCGAGAATGTTGGAGATAAAGATGGAATGATTGAAGATAAGCATGAAAGAATATTCTGAAGATCAATTTTGTTTTGATAGTTATCTTGTAATTATTTAGTATAAATAGATTTTGATAGATAGCTATTCTGTGAGATTTTTTAGAATTCGTTTTTGTTTTAGAGAGAATTAACCTCAAGGTATAGAACCCTATTTCTAGAGAAGTAGAAGTCGTCTTGTTGAGCCAGTTCAACAAGATTGAGGTTTGGTTGTAAATTTGTGAGTTGAAGTACTGAATACAAACAGATTGTGTTTTCTGATTAGTTGTTCATTGAGTGTGTTTGAATTAAAGTTCTATTCTGCAAGATTCTTTAATTCTGATTTCTTAGTATAATTATTCTTGTTTGGAATCGATCCTGACAAGTGGTATCAGAGCTTGGTTTCTTAGAAATCTACAATCATTATGGACAACACAGTTGAATCAAACAGTACTCTTGTTTCAAAGGTTCCCATGCTCAGGCCTAATGAGTTTGACATGTGGAAGATTAGAATCAAGCAGTATATTTTGCTTACTGATTATTCCATCTGGGATATTATAGAGAATGGTCCATGTGCTGAAAGAAGGGTTGGACCAGATGGCAAAAGACCCCTTCCAAAGACTGATGCAGAAAGAAAGGTTAGACAAACAGAGATGAAAGCCTTAAGCACTCTGCTTTTGGCTATTCCCAATGAGTATCAGCACCAATTTCATCACTGCACCGATGCTCAGATTTTATGGAATGCATTGGAAAAGAGATTTTTAGAATTCGTTTTTGTTTTAGAGAGAATTAACCTCAAGGTATAGAACCCTATTTCTAGAGAAGTAGAAGTCGTCTTGTTGAGCCTGTTCAACAAGATTGAGGTTTGGTTGTAAACTTGTGAGTTGAAGTACTGAATACAAACAGATTGTGTTTTCTGATTAGTTGTTCATTGAGTGTGTTTGAATTAAAGTTCTATTCCGCAAGATTCTTTAATTCTGATTTCTAAGTATAATTATTCTTGTTTGGAATCGATCCTGACAAGTGGTATCAGAGCTTGGTTTCTTAGAAATCTACAATCATTATGGACAACACAGTTGAATCAAACAGTACTCTTGTTTCAAAGGTTCCCATGCTCAGGCCTAATGAGTTTGACATGTGGAAGATTAGAATCAAGCAGTATATTTTGCTTACTGATTATTCCATCTGGGATATTATAGAGAATGGTCCATGTGCTGAAAGAAGGGTTGGACCAGATGGCAAAAGACCCCTTCCAAAGACTGATGCAGAAAGAAAGGTTAGACAAACAGAGATGAAAGCCTTAAGCACTCTGCTTTTGGCTATTCCCAATGAGTATCAGCACCAATTTCATCACTGCACCGATGCTCAGATTTTATGGAATGCATTGGAAAAGAGATTTTTAGAATTCGTTTTTGTTTTAGAGAGAATTAACCTCAAGGTATAGAACCCTATTTCTAGAGAAGTAGAAGTCGTCTTGTTGAGCCTGTTCAACAAGATTGAGGTTTGGTTGTAAACTTGTGAGTTGAAGTACTGAATACAAACAGATTGTGTTTTCTGATTAGTTGTTCATTGAGTGTGTTTGAATTAAAGTTCTATTCCGCAAGATTCTTTAATTCTGATTTCTAAGTATAATTATTCTTGTTTGGAATCGATCCTGACAAGTGGTATCAGAGCTTGGTTTCTTAGAAATCTACAATCATTATGGACAACACAGTTGAATCAAACAGTACTCTTGTTTCAAAGGTTCCCATGCTCAGGCCTAATGAGTTTGACATGTGGAAGATTAGAATCAAGCAGTATATTTTGCTTACTGATTATTCCATCTGGGATATTATAGAGAATGGTCCATGTGCTGAAAGAAGGGTTGGACCAGATGGCAAAAGACCCCTTCCAAAGACTGATGCAGAAAGAAAGGTTAGACAAACAGAGATGAAAGCCTTAAGCACTCTGCTTTTGGCTATTCCCAATGAGTATCAGCACCAATTTCATCACTGCACTGATGCTCAGATTTTATGGAATGCATTGGAAAAGAGATTCACTGGTACCAAGAGCACCAAGAGGAACCAGAAGGCAATTCTTAAGCAACAATATGAAAATTTTACTTCTACAAAGAATGAGTCTATGACTCAAACTTTTGATAGATTTAATAAGTTGATTGGAGAATTGGCTACAGTTGGAGTTCGTATGGAGGCTGATGATGTAAACAGGAAGTTTCTAAGATCATTAGGTGAGGAATGGACAATGTATACTGTGTCTTTCAGACAGAATGACCAGTTAGAAGATAAAGAGCTTGATGATCTTTACAATGATCTTAGGGTATTTGAAGCAGAGGTTGAAGCCAAGAAGAAGCCCTCAGGATATGTGTATAATGCTGCACTCCTATCAGCATCAACTGATTCTACTGCTAACCCTGAATCAGTTAGTACTGCTGGTGGAGTCAATCAGGAGAAGGCCAATGATTCTGTACTAGAAGCTTTCTTTTCTAGTCATGTTAACTCCTCATTAATTAATGATGACTTAGAACAGATTAATGCTGATGATCTTGAGGAGATGGATATCAAGTGGCAGATGGCTATGCTTTCTATGAGGGTGAAGAAGTTTATAAAGAGGACTGGGAGAAACAACTTTTCCCAAAGAAGAGAAGATGGTGTTGGGTTTGACAAGTCTAAGGTGGAATGCTACAAGTGTCATAAGATGGGACACTTTGCCAGAGAATGCAGAGGTGGAGTATCTCAAAACAACCATCAACAAGCTCAGACTGGAAGCTTCAACCAGAACAGAAACTCTGTTCAAGCCCTTGTTTCTCAACAAGGAATGGGATTTGATTGGAGTGATCAAGCAGAAGAGGCAATTCAGAATCATGCACTCATGGCAGAAGTCTCAGATCTTCCTACTGAGGTAAAATCTAATCTCTGTTCTCAAGCTTGTATAGACACTGTGAAAAGGTATAGAGATCACAACCAGGGAATGTGTGATGACCTTAAGAGATTAGAAAAGGATAGAAGAGATTATGTAGTGATTGTTGAGAGGTTTGAAGAACAAATTAAGGCTTTTCAAGCCAATGAACTTCAACACTCATATGATACAAACTACTGGAAGTGGGAAAAGAATGGTCTGGAGTTCCAACTGAAAGAGTCTAGGGAGGAATGTGAGAAATTAAAAGGAGAACTTGAGAAAGTAAAACTTGATGTTGAAAAGTTTTCATGTGCTTCTAAAGTCATGGACACCATAATAAATGCTCAAATCCACAGTAAGATGAAACCAGGCCTAGGGTACAATGCCACACCCCCACCCTACAACAACACATACATCCCTCCTAGGTCAGACCTGTTAGAAACCAAGGATAGGAAGGACTTACCTGAAGGAGCTACTAAAGTAGATCCATTAGATGAAGTTGTTGTTGAGGATAAAACTGAAAAAGAAGAGTCTAAGAAAAGGAACAAGAATGTCAGTGATGAGATCCCCTTAGAGAATTACATCAAGACTAATGAGGAAGGTGGAAGTCCCTGGGATAAGAACAATGAGATGAAAAGATCTGAAAAAGGAAAGGGAGTTCATTATACACAGACCACTGTTGTGAATTCCAATACTTGTGAACATTGTTCTTGCAAGAATTCTCAAAAGAATGAACCCCAAAAACATGATAAAAAGAGGGGAAATCAAAGAAACTGGAATAATCAGTGGGCTCAAAAACAAGGAGTTGATCTGCAAAGGATTAACAGACCAAAACCTTGTTTTATCTGTGGCAAATTGAATCACCTTGCCAAACACTGTTATTTCAATCCTATTAACCAAAGGATAAATTTTCAAAGAACTTTTCAAAAATCAAATGGTTATAGGAATCCTGTAAGAAACCATGTGGCTAAGAAACAAGCTAAATCCAAAAGCCACATGAGGAAAAAGACTGAAAAAGAATGTGTCACAATGTGGGTTCCTAAAAGCACTAGTGTTAGTACTGCTGCTAGCAGTGTTAGTGCTTCTAACACTGTTAGTACTTCTTCTAGAAGCAATACTGCTGCTAGCAGTGTTAGTACTTCTTCTAAAGATAATACTGCTTCTAGTGTTTGTGCTGCTAGACCAATCATCTTGACAAAGTACTCCAGTACTGAAGTTCCTCAGGTTGAAAAACTTATCCAAACTGAATGTAAGTACTTTGATGAGCAAGGGAGACCCAAGACCACTTTGGCTTGGGTTCCCAATAAAAACTAATTGATTTATCTTATGTGCAGGGCAACCAACAGCTCAAGGGGAAGAGCATCTGGCATGTTGATAGTGGTTGCTCCAGGCACATGACAGGTAACATGGCCTGCCTCAAGAATTTCAAAAGAATTGATGGAGGACATGTTGCTTTTGGGAATAATCCTGCAGGAGGTAAGATAAGTGGTAAAGGTGATGTATCAAAAGGTAAGATGACATTTGAGGATGTTTACTATGTTGAGCAATTGAGATACAACCTGTTAAGTGTATCACAGGTCTGTGACAAGAAACATAGTATATTATTTACTGATTCTGAATGCATTATTCTTGCTCCTGGATTCAAAGTAGTTGATGAAAACATGATACTATTGAGAACTCCTAGAAAGGATAATGTGTATTGTTTAGATTTAGAAAGTGTTTCATCTGATTCATCCCTAAACTGTTTGGTATCAAAAGCTTCAATGGATGAATCATCACTTTGGCACAGAAGGATGTGTCACATGAATTTTAAAACAATGAATAAACTTGTTAAAAATAATCTTGTTGGGAACTAAAGATATGCCAAGTATGGTTAGTACTGCCAGAACAACATTACTACTGCCAGTAAGATACTACTGCTAGTTCAAAGATACTACTGCTAGTTCAATGTTAGTGCTGCTTGTTCAATGTTAGTGCTGCCAGAACAAAGATACTACTGCTAGTTCAAGGTTAGTACTGCTGAGTCATTAATGCTGCAAGAACATGATTAGTATTGCTAGACAAGTTACTACTGCTGAACAAAAGTTAGTACTGCTGATGTCTTACCAAAACTGTTAGTACTGCTTGGGCATATCAAACATTACTACTGCTGAAAGATTATTAGTACTGCTTGAGAAGAATGAAGTTAATACTGCTTGTGATCAGAACATGGAATGCGAGATTGAAGGAGATAAAGATGGAATGATTGAAGATATACTTAAAAGAATATTCTGAAGATCAATCTTATTTTGATAGTTATCTTGTAATTATTCAGTATATATATTTGTTGATAGATAGCTATTGAGAAAAAAATAATAATACGATATACGAAATACAATTAGAATTCGATTGTGTTTTAGAGAGAATTGACCTCAAGGTTTAAGAACCCTATTTCTAGAGAAGTAGAAGTCGTCTTGATTGAGCTTGTTCATCAAGATTGAGGTTTGGTTGTTAATCTTGTGAGTCGAAACAGTGAATACAAACAACTGTGTATTTTCTGATATTCTGTTCATTGATTGTGAGAATTAAAGTTCTATTCCGCAGATTCTTTAATTCTGAATTCTAAGTATTAATTATCTTGTTAAGATTCGATCCTGACAAGTGGTATCAGAGCTTGTGTTTCTTAGAATTCTACAATTATTATGGACAATTCTATTGAATCAAACAGTACTTTTGATTGGAGTGATCAAGCAGAAGAGGCAATCCAGAATCATGCACTCATGGCAGAAGTCTCAGATATTCCTACTGAGGTAAAATCTAATCTCTGTTCTCAAGCTTGTATAGACACTGTTAAAAGGTATAGAGATCACAATCAGGGAATGTGTGATGACCTTAAGAGATTAGAAAAGGACATAAGAGATTATGTATTGACTGTTGAAAGGTTTGAAGAACAAATTAAGGCTTTTCAAGCCAATGAACTTCAACACTCATATGATACAAACTACTGGAAGTGGGAAAAGGGTGGTCTGGAGTTCCAACTGAAAGAGTCTAGGGAAGAGTGTGAGAAACTAAAAGGAGAGCTTGAGAAAGTTAAACTAGATGTAGAAAAGTTTACTTGTGCCTCCAAAGTCATGGACAACATAATCAACTCTCAAATCCATAGTAAGTTGAAACCAGGAATAGGGTACAATGCCACACCCCCACCCTATAACAACAACTACATCCCTCCTAAGTCAGACCTATTAGAAACCAAGGATAGGAAGGACTTACCTAAAGGAGCCACTGAAGTAGATCCATTAGATAAAGTAGTTGTTGAGGAGAAGACTGAAAAAGAAGGATCTGATGAGGAATGTGAAAGTCCATGTGTTAAGAACAATGAGATGAAAAGGACTGACAAGGGAAAGGGAGTTCATTATACACAGACCACTGTTGTGAACTCTAAAACTTGTGAACATTGTTCTTGCAAGAAATCTCAAGAGAATAAGCCCCAAAGACATGATAAAAAGAGGGGAAATCAAAGAAATTGGAATAACCAGTGGGCACAAAAGCAAGGAGTTAATCTGCAAAGGATTAACAGACCAAAACCATGTTTCATCTGTGGCAGATTGAATCACCTAGCCAAACACTGTTATTTCAATCCTATTAACCAAAGGATAAATTTTCAAAGACCTTTTCATAAATCCAATGGTTATAGGAAGCCTGCAAGGAACCATGTGGCTAAGAAACAAGCTAAATCCAAAAGCCACATGAGGAAAAAGACTGAAAAGGAATGTGTCAATATGTGGGTCTCCAAAAGCACTAATACCTCAGATAGTACTGCTGAAAAGAATAGTGCTGCTAGAAGCAATACTGCTGCTAGCAGTGTTAGTGCTGCTAAATCAGTTAGTACTGCTAACTCTGTTAGTACTGCTAACTCTGTTAGTGCTGCTAACTCAGTTAGTGCTGCTAACTCTGTTAGTGCTGCTAACTCTGTTAGTGCTGCTAACTCAGTTAGTGCTGCTAACTCTGTTAGTGCTGCTAACTCAGTTAATGCTGCCAACTCAGTTAGTGCTACTAACTCTGTTAGTGCTGCTAACTCAGTTAGTGCTGCTAACTCTGTTAGTACTGCTAACTCTGTTAGTGCTGCTAACTCTGTTAGTACTTCTTCTAAGGTTAATACTGCTTCTAGTGTTTATGCTGCTAGACCAATTATATTGACAAAGTACTCAAATTCTGCAGTACCTAAGTTTAAAAACCTCATCAAAACTCAGTGCAAGTACTTTGATGAGCAAGGGAGACCCAAGACCACTTCGGCTTGGGTTCCCAATAAAAACTAATTGATTTATCTTAGGTGCAGGGCAACCAACAGCTCAAGGGGAAGAGCATCTGGCATGTTGATAGTGGTTGCTCCAGGCACATGACAGGTAACATGGCCTGCCTCAAGAATTTCAAAAGAATTGATGGAGGACATGTTGCTTTTGGAAATAATCCTGCAGGAGGTAAGATAAGTGGTAAAAGTAAAGGTGATGTCAGAAGGTAAGATGACATTTGAGGATTTGACAAGTAGTGCAGAGTTACTACTGCTAGTGCAGAGTTACTACTGCTAGTGCAGAGTTTCTACTGCTAGTACATATTTTCTACTGCCAGTGCGTAGTTAATACTGCTAGTGTACAGTTAATACTGCTCAGTAGTTAATACTGCTTTGCAGTTAATACTGCTCAGTAGTTAATACTGCTTTGCAGTTAATACTGCTCAGTAGCTAATACTGCTAGTGCACAGTTAATACTGCCAATGAGTAGTTAATACTGCTTAGCAGTTAATACTGCTTGTGTAGTTAATACTGCTCAGTCGTTAATACTGCTTGTGTAGTTAATACTGCCTCGCAGTTAATACTGCCTCGCAGTTAATACTGCTATGTCGTTACTACTGCTTTTGAAAATCTAGGGCAAATACTGCTATAAATACCCTTGTTTGCCCGCCAAAGTTCATAACGACTCTTCGCATTAACTTCTTCTCTCTCTCGCTCTAACCCTTTTCTCCCTAGAATCTTTGTGTTTTCTATCCAAATCCTCAGAAAGAACAACGATTATGGAGTTTGTCAACGAGCATAATGAGATTGCGATGCTTCAGAAGCCGAAGCAGGCCGCAGGATTTCACGACATTGTGGATTTTCTCAAATCCACTCATATTTCTTATGCCCTAACGGTGAATCCGACTATCTACATCGAGCATCAGACGCAATTCTGGGCCAATGCCATCGTAGAATCCGAAGATGGACAGAAAGTCATCCAAACAAGGGTATGTGACAAACCCTTGAAAGTTTCAGAAGAACTCCTTCGCATCACTCTTCGATTGGATGATGCCTCAGGTATAACTTCTATTCCTAATGAAGAACTATACTCAACTTTAACAAGAATGGGGTATGACGGTCCCATTGGAGTTTTTAAGTTTTACAAGTCTAAATTTCATACACAATGGCGATTCTTTGTTCATACCTTAATGCATTGCATGTCAAAGAAAACTACTGGATGGAGTGAGTTTAGCAGTACCATTGCTTATGCCCTGGTCTGCTTGGCCACTGCCAGGAAGTTTAATTTTTCACAAATGATTTTTAATGATCTTGTGTCAAACCTGGAATCCAAAAAGAGGTTTTATATGTACCCAAGGTTTGTTCAAGAAGTGATAACTAAGGAATTGACGGATATACCTCTATTTGATGAGGTATATGTACCAAAACCCCCTAAAGGGAAGGTTTTCTCAAATATGAGGAGACTTCCTAGGGACTCGGAAGGAGTTGACACACCATTGTTCTCTACAATGATGGTTGTGTCCCACACAATTGAAGGTATGGCATCAGGGTCAAGGCCCTCACTAGACACACCCACTGATGACCAATCCCAACCTTCCATCACAAAAGACATCCCTCAGTCCATTCTTGAACGACCCACTCCCATAATAACCAAAAAGTTTGAAAGAAGAAAGGTACACAAGGTTCTTTCCCTTGATGTATCTCCTAAGAGCCCGAAGCCTTTAAGCCCTCTAGTGGAGCAGTCTCCATTAGAGAATATCGAAAGGGAAACCACAGGGGTGTCTCCCAACCCCAAGAAGGTGCTCACTAAGGAGAAGGTTGAGCATGTGAGTCGCAAGGCTGCCACTACTTCTGCTAGCAAAGAGAAGGCCAGTGGTAAAATAACTAAGCCCTTCCTCACGGCAACTCAGGGTGAGAAATCATCCAGAGGTCCCAGGTGCCAAGAAACCAAGGGGGTAGGTAGTGCTTTTGCTAGGCAAGAGACACCTGCTAAAACTTCCAATGATCCTTTAAGGGAGGTAAAAACTCCTAAACAGGGTGAGGATAGATATACGTACGAGGAATTGATGGAAACTATTGCAAATATCAACATTGAGGTCATGGATCAGAAAAAGGAAATTGATGAACTCAAAAAAGTGGTCCTCTATCAAAACTCACAGCTTGAGAAGCAAAGGAAGATGATCACTAAGTTGATGCACAGAAAGAAGAAAGCTCAGTTTGTCCTTAGGAGAAGAAACCCTACCAATGATGCTTCCAAAAAGGGGGAGTCAGACTCTGATCTAAACATGGAGGATGCAAACATTGAGGGGGAGTATGAGTATAAGGTTGAGGGGGAGACTGAGGAGGCTGCAGATATTACAAAGGAAGCAGAAACAGAAACAGCAGCAGAAACCGTTACTGCTGCTGATCTTACAAAGGAAGCAGAAACAGAACCAGCAGTAGAAACAGTTACTGCTGCTGAGGTTGCAAAAGAAGTAGAAACAGAACCAGCAGTAGAAACAGATAATGCTGCAGTATCTAAGACTGAAGCAGCAGTATCTGAAAGTGAGAAGAAAGCAGAATCTGTTCCTACAGTAACTAAAACAGAGATTGATGAAGAGATATATTGGATTGTGAAGGACAGTGTCGAAGCAGCAGTATTAAAGGTCATAAAAGAAGCAGTAATAGCTATAGCAGTAGAAATGGTTACTGCTGCTGAAAAACAAAAGGCAGCATAAACTGTTAGTGCTGCTAAGAGCCACAAAGAAGAAACAGCTGAAACCACTCCTGAAGCTGTTAAATCTTTCAAAAGAACAAAGAGGCCAAGAACAAAGTCCATAGCCTCAAAGAAGAAAGATGTAAAGAAGCCAAGGGTGGATCCAACTGTAGAAGAAGCCCAGGAGGAAGCAGTGAAAGAGAAATCTGATCCAAAAGTTGCTGAAGAAGAAGTGGCAACTTCATCAGGCCAACCAAGCAATGTACAATCACTGCCAAATGCTCAAAGTGATTTGTATATTACTGTGGTTAATACTAATCCAATCCAAGCTGAACCAATATCTTCTATGGCTCCTGAAATCATCTTCTGGGACACATTGAAAGATGGAAGAAAGGAGTTCATCAGAATCAAAAGGGCAGATGGAAAGTTTGAAGTTTGTCCTACTTGGGGAAAACTTATCAGAACATGCTCTAGATCTGACTTGGAAGAGATGTTCAAGGTGGGAATGAGGCTATATGGAAACATGCTGACAGAGCAAGGTATGTCTATCACCAAGATGGTTCTTGAATACTTGTGCTTAATGTTCAAACCAGAAGCAGTTCAGTATTTGATGGCAAGGAATTTTCAAGTCATTACCAACTGGATGCTCATTGAGAATTGTGGAGTGTATGTCATCTCTCTTGACAATACATTCCATGAATATTATTTGGTGGATGTTGTATACAAGCACAGCATGAAAAAGTTGAATAGAATGCTGCATGCTAAGTTGGTGAGTGACAAAGACTCTAAGATGGCAAGATACCTTGTAAAAAGGATTCTCAATCAAAGTCTGGGATTGGATCCAAATTTATGCGTTGATGATTAGGTTTTGGAAGCATCATCTGAAGAACTTAACTTCTCATCCTGAAAAGTCAAGTTAGGGGGAGATTGTTGGGAACTAAAGATATGCCAAGTATGGTTAGTACTGCCAGAACAACATTACTACTGCCAGTAAGATACTACTGCTAGTTCAATGTTAGTGCTGCTTGTTCAATGTTAGTGCTGCCAGAACAAAGATACTACTGCTAGTTCAAGGTTAGTACTGCTGAGTCATTAATGCTGCAAGAACATGATTAGTACTGCTAGACAAGTTACTACTGCTGGTACATGGTTAATACTGCTGAACAAAAGTTAGTACTGCTGATGTCTTACGAAAACTGTTAGTACTGCTTGGGCATATCAAACATTACTACTGCTGAAAGATTATTAGTACTGCTTGAGAAGAATGAAATTAATACTGCTTGTGATCAGAACATGGAATGCGAGATTGAAGGAGATAAAGATGGAATGATTGAAGATATACTTAAAAGAATATTCTGAAGATCAATCTTATTTTGATAGTTATCTTGTAATTATTCAGTATATATATTTGTTGATAGATAGCTATTGAGAAAAAAAAAAATAATACGATATACGAAATACAATTAGAATTCGATTGTGTTTTAGAGAGAATTAACCTCAAGGTTTAAGAACCCTATTTCTAGAGAAGTAGAAGTCGTCTTGATTGAGCTTGTTCATCAAGATTGAGGTTTGGTTGTTAATCTTGTGAGTCGAAACAGTGAATACAAACAACTGTGTATTTTCTGATATTCTGTTCATTGATTGTGAGAATTAAAGTTCTATTCCGCAGATTCTTTAATTCTGAATTCTAAGTATTAATTATCTTGTTAAGATTCGATCCTGACAAATCTTGTTAGGGGTTTACCATCAAAAGTTTATTCATGTGATGATCATTGTGTTGCTTGTCTCAAAGGCAAACAACACAAAACTTCTCATAAGTCCAAAGAGATAAACACTATCCCAAATCCTCTTCAGTTGTTACATATGGATCTGTTTGGCCCTACAAATGTCATGAGCAATGGCAAGAAGTCATACTGTTTAGTTATTATTGATGATTACTCTAGATTTACTTGGGTATATTTTCTGAGAACTAAAGATGAGACAAGTGGACTGATCAAATCTTTTATTCTTAGAATTGAAAACCAATCAAATCAAAAAGTGAAAGTCATTAGATCAGATAATGGGACTGAATTTAAAAACCTTGATCTAAACACCTTTTGTGAGGAAAAAGGAATTGAGAGACAATTCAGTGCTCCTAGGACTCCATAACAGAATGATGTTGCTGAGAGAAGGAATAGGACACTGATTGAGGCTGCTATTTCTCTGTTAGCTGATTCAAAATTACCCACTACTTTTTGGGCAGAAGCAGTTAATACTGCTTGTTATGTCCAAAACAGAGTTTTAGTAATAAAGCCTAAAAACAAGACACCTTATGAGCTTTTTCAGAAAAAGAAACCATTTATTGGATTTTTCAAACCATTTGGGTGTCCTTGTACAATTCTCAATACCAAATCTCACTTAGGTAAGTTTGATAGCAAAGCAGATGATGGTTTTCTTGTTGGTTACTCATCTCAGAGTAAGGCTTACAGAGTGTTTAATACCTCTTCTAGAATAATTGAAGAAAGTGACAATGTCAAATGCAATGAGAACACACCAAATCCTATTGGTTCAGGTCCTGATTGGCTATTTGACATTGATTCACTCACTAATTCTTTGGGTATCAGTAGTGATGTAAATGCAGGACAAAGGGATGCACCACCATCAGATCACAGAATCCAGTCTGTGATATTTCCACTCCCTACCATTGATCCTGTTGACTTCTGTGAACAAGAAAAGGAAGCTGAACCCATTCAGAATGAAGAAGATAGAAGTGTTAGTCCCAGATGGCTTAACAAGTATTGTAGAAGGGGGGGGGGGGGGTTGAATACAATACACAAAAATTTCACAATTTTAATTCTTATATTTGAAAAACTTTCAAAAGAATTACACACAGAAAACTTAAGACTGTTGCGGAAAAGAACAGATAAACTATTCTAACAATCTTACACAAAGTATACAACAAAACAACTAAGAACACTGAGAGCAAAGCTATTGAGTTTTAAGGCTTAAAAGAAGGTTTCTTGCACTGAGAGAATTTCTTGAAAGCGTGAGAATTGCATGAAGAGCACTTCTCCTTTTATAGTGCCAAGGAGTGCCCAAGCATTAAATGCTTGGGACACTTGTCATCTTCACATATGCTGATAATGTTGACTTCAGGAGAACTGTGAAGTCCTTGTCACTTTTCACTAGGTGCAGACAGAGTAGCTTGAGCAGATAATAGGGACCTTAACTGAAAGTGGATAAAGAGACAAACTGTCACTTTTCTCTGCTGGAGGATATTGTCCCATAATAAATGATCTTCTGTCTTGAGCTTTTAGCACCGAAGTGGTTTCCACCGAGATTGAGAAATCTTCGGTGGAAAGAAGACTAGTCCACCGAAATTGCAAGCATGTTTCGGTGGTAACTAGTCCACCGAAATTGCAAGCATGTTTCGGTGGTGAGAGGACCACCGAAATTACAAGTGTATTTCGGTGGTGAGAGGACCACCGAAATTACAAGTATATTTCGGTGGTGAGAGGAGCACCGAAAGGGTCATCGGTGGTGGATGGGGCCACCGAATTTGTCCATGCACTTCGGTGGAAGAAGGCCACCGAAATTGTCCTATAAATTCGGTGGAGAGAAGGCCACCGAAATGTCAAGGAATTTCGGTGGTGATGACTTGTTTGAATGTTGTCGAGAGTCTTCTATTTTCCACAAGTAGAGAGTCTTCAAGCTTGGTTTCGGTTGATCTTCGACTTCACCGAACATTTGATATCTTGTACAAGTCATTCAAAGAACTGAACTAAAATATTCTAAGTAGGAGTTTTAGGGAAAACATCGGTGAGTCAATTTCAAATCCTTGGTGACCCAACAATCTCCCCCTATTTGAATTTGAGCTCCTTATCTTAGAATATTCAAGAGTAAATAAAAGTAAGTGCGTTTTTGACCCTTTTTACTCTTTTGGGTTCTTTTCACATAGACCATTCTTTTTGTACTTTTTGATCTTTTTCTTTTGTATGCGTATGTATACTATGTACAGTATTTACAGGTAACGAAAGATAAAGTATGTACAGAAATAAAATTCAAATAGAGATACTTGCATTAAGATAAGTTCTCGTACAATTTACAAAATGAGAAACTAACTTTTACAAGTACCAGATGGAGAGAACTTACTTCTTTGAGGTTTTGCGGCGCTTGATTTCATCCAGTAAGTTTCTATAGAACGGTTGAGCTTCGGGGATGTTCGGAAAGAGGTTGTGAATGCCTTCCAGAAATATAGTATCGGCGATGGACATCTGGGCAAATCTGAAGAATGCCCGACGACCGAGACCGTCGTTAAAGAACAATCCTGGTATTGGTGAGAGACTTAAGGTTGTGGTAGGATAGGGAACAGAAGTGGGAATGGTAAGGTTAAGATTGTTTACATTCGGGATTTTACCTTCCCTTGCCATTTCCTTGAAGACTGAGTCAGGAGGATTTTTGACTTTGGGGAGGATGATCTTCTCTTTCAGAGACTGCAATTTGGCTCTTTCTTCGGTGGAGAGGGTGATGTTATGTTTTCTTTTGATCTCCTTCATCTTGTTCATTAGACCATCAATGTATTTGACAAAGATGTCTTTCTTTGGATTTGGACTCCTGACAAGGTGTTGAGTGATTTCATACCATTCCGAGAGACCGAAGAGTTTGAGATGGCTTTCTTTCACACTCTTCATAGAACCATCTTCCCAGTTAATAATCAATCTGATGTCTTGAGGGTTTGCCTTGGAGGTGGCAATCTTTACTGAAGAAATTTGTGACCTATAGCTTCGGTGATGCATGGTCTTTTTGTACCAACAAATTTCTTCATTCTTTTCTTGTTCCAAGGCACTGAGCACCGATTTCTGTGTTTGGATGGCATCGGTGGACTTGACTTTTGTAGCTTCTTCTGCGGCAGCTTTGAGAGACAGATCTCTGGATTTGTCTAAGTCGATTTGAGCTATTCTTGCTTCCTTAATTTCTTGAGCAGAGAGGCCAAGTTCGGTGGTGATAGGTTGAGAAGCAGGCTTGAGTTTGAGAGTTTCAGCGTCCTTCGGTCGAGCTCCATATCTTGCCAGATCCTTTTTCTTCTTTGCTTCTCTGGCCAATTCTTCGGCCGAAAGAGTTCTTTTTCCTTTGTCTTCGGGAGCTTTGCTGGACTGCTCCCCCTCAACTGATGCATTAAGGTCAAGAGCTTCGGTGGAGCCAGTATGGGTCGGTGAGGATGAGACATTTTTCGGTGGAGAAGAGGGTTTCGGTGAAGAGGTAGAGAGTTTCGGTGGTGAGGATTTCGGTGGTGAGGAGGATTTCGGTGAAGAGGGTTTCGGTGGAGGCTGGTTACTGGAAAGTTTCTTGATGGATGGAAGTTTTGGTGGAGCCGCGGTTTTCTCCCCCTCAGGAACAGCCGGTAACTTGAAACCCAACTCATAGAAGGCCTTATCAAACTTGGAGTGTAGGAAGGCCAGACTCGTTTCGGTGGTATGGGGAACCAAGGCAAAGTCACCGAGATCCATTTCCCACTGGGAACGTTCAGAATTGGGTGAGTCGGTGGAAGGTTTGGAGAGGGACTCCACTGTGGTAGAAAGGGTAGATAATTTTTCTTGAATGGGGCGTAGGGCTTCGGTGATGGCATCAAGAAGAAGATGCGGTAGCTGAGACTCGAGGTTAGAGATGCGGGAATTGGCTTGGGAGATTAAGGTGATGGTAGATTTAAGAAAGGTAGAGGTGCGGTCGATGTGCGGGGAAGTTTGGCCACCGATTTCGGGGAACGAACAGTGCCATCGAAGGGGATCCGCTTCGGGAAGAGGATGTCGTAAGTGAGGCGCGAGTGAGTCGGTGTAGAGGGTTCGGGGAGGTCGGGGAGGTCGGGGAGGTGAGGGTGTACGTTGTGGAGAGTGTTTCCTCGGCGAGGGAGGCTCGATGGGATGTTCTTCGGGTGACGGGATGGTTCGGGGAGAACCAGTGTCCGCTAAAAGAAATGCAAAGAAATCATGTGGGGGTGAAGTTTGTGGGGGGGAACCCTGATTGGGTTGTGCAATCTCATCGATCAGAAACTGATCGGGTGAAAAACTGTGAAGTGAAAAACCAGAACCCTCGAGAGGAGAGACCTCGAGGTCATCTCCACCACCCACAGAATCGAGTGGGGAGGTTTGGTGAGGGTTCTCCAAGTGTACAACTGAGGCCTTTTGAGAGGCAACGGAGGAGTTGGTGGGGTCTGAAACGGATACCCTTGGCCCGGAGGGATGAAGTTCAACAACCGGCGATTTTTGAGAATCGACAGTTGGATTTGTTGGAGGGGCCGATGGTTTCCGGGACCTCTTTGGAAGAGATCCCGAAGGGGAAGATGAGTGCTTCCGCTTATGAGAAGGGGCTTGAACCGGGGAAGCCTCCGAGGGAACTCTCGGTGACGTAGTTCGAGAAGCGGGTGCGGAGGTGTCGGTGGCCTTTCGTCGTTTCTTTTGAGTGCCACCCGACGTAACTCGGTAACGGGGAGTAGGGGCCACTACAGTTGGAGGGACCTCGGGAATTTCTAGGTGTTGAAACCCGGGAATTTCCGCATCACCCCAATGTAGTTCGGGAGAAAGAGCAAAAGAGATCATACCTGGTCGTAATGGGCGATCGGTGGCGAGAGGCTTAACGTTGAGAGTTTTGGTGCCTACACACGGAGAAGACCAGTCATAAGAGAAGCGCGGTAAAGGGGATTTGCGATCTGACTCCAATGCCTTAGAAAGTTTGTGCTGTATGATCATTGAGATGAAGCGTGGAAAGGCAACATAGCATTTCTTGGGAGTCTTGATGACCTCGACAAGCTCTGAGAAGAAATATTGGGCGAAGTCGACTTTTCTTTGGAAGATGAGGGCATGAGCGAGTTTGTTGACGTGTGAAGGCGATTGATCATGCCCACTTGTTTTGCGTGAGAGGCAATGGATAACGTGGGCAAAGAAGAAATTCCAAATGCCTCCCATTTTGCTGCGAAGAAGAGTACCGGGGCCTTTGGAGCTTTTGGAGGAGTCGTCGAGCACATAACCGGTGGTAAGAACAATGTCTTCATGTATGGTGTCCAAATACATGTCTTCATAGTCGGAAAAGGCGTCGATCTTGAGAGCGAGACGAACATCATCGACTCCAAAAGTGAGGTCGTGATCACCGGCGTCGTCGGAAAGAATGGAGGTGTGAATGGCTTCGTTGGAGGGATCGTACACACATGTTAACCAAAATCTGCCAATGAGCATTTTACTCATCTTGGGGTTGCATGAAAAGGCATGAAGAAGAGGAGAGCGAGTGAGGAACTTTGCGACTATGGAGAACTCGGGATGAGCTGGATCCGGGTCGAAGCGGGCAACGTGATTGCATTGATTAAACTTAAGCTCTTCAAATCGTGTGGGAATAGGGTATCGAGAAGATGCCATGAGAGAAATGAGTTTGAGAGAGAAGAGAGAGTGCATGTTTGAAACTTGAGGAAGAAGTGGAAAAGATGTAGGGGACGGTATGTATATATAGTGAAAGGATAAGGTATGGTGATGATGATTTTGCATGGGGAAATGGGACATGTGACTCATGAGATGAAAGGCATCTTGGGGAATCGGGACACGGACGGCGGATAGGCGAAAGGTCTGACACAAATGCAATTGAGTGGTCACAAGTGGGCGTTGGGAATCGTAAGGATCGGTGTAGACTCGGTGATGGTTCGGTGGACATTTCGGTGGACATTTCGGTGATTATTCGGTGGACAATCGGTGAGAGATCGGTGGAGGATAGGTGGAAAAAGTCGTAGGGTTTCACCGATTGAGGAGATTACCACCGAAATGGAACTTCGGTGGTAGAGTGGATTCACCGAATTTGGATTTCGGTGGTGGAATGGTATCACCGAATGGGGATGACCACCGAAATGAGACTTCGGTGGTGGACAAGTTTCACCGATTTTGAAGATTATCACCGAAATGAGGCTTCGGTGGTAGAAAGGTTTCACCGAATTTGTAGAATTTCGGGGAGGGTTTAGATAACTTCTACCAAAATGTGGACCGAGAAGATGCCACCGAATTTTGATTCGGTGGTTGGAAAGAAAGAAGAAAAGAAAAGACTTAACACATAGATTTGTCCACCGATGAGAGATCGGTGGTGAGAGAGAGGTAGATAAAAAGGAGTCCACCGATGTGAGATCGGTGGAGTATGAACACTTGTTTATTCTTGTAGATTGCACATCCCAAGTTCACTGATGAGAAAGTTGAACCTGGTTTCATCAAGAGGTTTGGTGAAAAGATCAGCAAGCTGCAAATCGGTGGGAATGAAGTGCAGTTCAATGTCACCTTTGGAAATGTGGTCCCTGATGAAATGATACCTGATATCGATGTGTTTGGATCTAGAGTGAAGAACATGATTATTTGCTATAGCTATAGCACTGGAATTATCACACAGAATTGGGACTTTAGAGAAGAATTGATTATAGTCCTGTAGTTGGTTTCTCATCCATAGAATCTGAGCACAACAGCTCCCAGCAGCTACATATTCAGCCTCAGCAGTAGAGGTTGATACAGAGTTTTGTTTCTTGCTGGACCAACTTACCAATTTTCCACCAAGGAGCTGACAGCTTCCTGTAGTACTCTTTCTATCAATCTGGGAACCTGCATAGTCTGAATCTGAGTAACCAATTAGTTCAAAACCCGAGTCTTTGGGATACCAAAGACCCAAGTGCAGTGTGCCCTTAAGGTACCGAAAAATTCGTTTTACAGCCTTTAAATGTGATTCTTTAGGATTGGCCTGATAACGAGCACATAGACAGGTAGCAAACATAATATCCGGTCTGCTAGCAGTTAGGTAAAGCAGAGAGCCTATCATACCTCGGTAAAGAGTGACATCCACAGATTCACCTTTTAGATCAGCACACAGTTTCAAGGGAGGCGCCATGGGAGTTTTCATCGGAGAGCTATCTAGAAAGTTAAATTTCTTCAGAAGGTCACGAATATATTTGCTTTGATTTATAAAAATCCCTTCTGAAGATTGTTTGACTTGAAGGACCAAGAAAAATGTAAGCTCTCCCATCATGCTCATCTCATATTCACTCATCATGAGAGAAGCAAACTCATCACATAGGCATTCATCAGTGGCACCAAAGATGATGTCATCAACATAGATTTGAACAAGAATGATATTACCTGAGGTTTCTTTGATGAAGAGAGTATTGTCAATTTTACCTCTGGAATATCCATGCTTGAGAAGAAAGTTGGCAAGAGTGTCATACCAAGCACGTGGAGCTTGCTTGAGACCATACAATGCTTTGTCAAGTCTGTACACATAGTCTGGATGAGCTGGGTCTTCAAAGCCAGGAGGTTGTTTCACATAGACTTCCTCTGCAAGTTCCCCATTGAGAAAGGCACTTTTAACATCCATTTGAAAGACCCTAAAATTTCGGTAGGCAGCATGAGCCAGAAAGATCCTTATAGCTTCAAGTCTTGCAACAGGGGAAAATGTTTCATCATAGTCAATGCCTTCTTCCTGTCTGTATCCTTGAGCTACTAATCGGGCCTTGTTCCTGATAACAGTACCATCTTCATCCATTTTGTTCCTGAATACCCACTTGGTTCCAATGATTGTCTTGTTTCTGGGTTTGGGAACCAATCTCCAAACTTTATTTCTCTGGAACTGAGAAAGTTCTTCGTGCATGGCAGTGATCCAACAAGGATCTGATAGAGCTTCATCCACTTTCTTGGGTTCAGAGAGAGAGAGGAAATTCACATAGAGACAAATATTTCCAACTCCTCTGCGAGTTTGGACACCTGCTTGTTGATCACCAATAATTTGATCTATGGGGTGATCTTTGGTCCATTTTAGAGCAGGGGGTAAAGGTGATGGGGTATGAGAAGTAGAGTGAACTGGAGTAGTGGGATCAGAGGTTTGGTGTAAGATGGGATGTTCGGTAGTGGATGCCATGTGATTTTCGGTGGGATTAAGGATGGAAGAAGGGCTTCGGTGTGGAGTTTCGGTGGGAATAGGAAAATCGGTGTGAGAGATGGGTTGATCAATTTCGGTGGGAGAGAGTGATCCAGCTGGGTTTTTTTTTTGAGGTAGATGGATTTGAGGGAATTGAGGAGATATCGGTGGAAGTGACTAAGGGGGTATCACCAATACATGATGAGATCCATCTGTGTAAATCATCCTCATCACTTGGAAGTGATGAATATCTGAGATCATCAAACTTGACATGAATGGACTCATCAATGCATTTTCTTCTGAGATTGTACACCCTATAAGCTTTGGAGGATAAGGAGTACCCAACAAATATTCCCTCATCTGCCTTGGGATCAAACTTCCCAAGATTTTCACGATCATTAAGAATAAAGCAGATACACCCAAAGACATGAAGAAAGCCAATATTTGGTTTTCTGCCATGAAAAACTTCATACGGGGTTTTATCATGTCTTTTGGATATTACTGACCTGTTTTGAGTGAAGCAGGCAGTATTCACAGCTTCGGCCCAAAAATAGGTGGGGAGATTTGATTCACTCAGCATGGATCTAGCGGCCTCACACAGTGTTCTGTTTTTCCTTTCCACCACTCCATTTTGCTGAGGAGTACGAACAGCAGAGAAGTTCTGAGAGATCCCTTTCTCGGTGAAGAAGTCTTCAAGAGCACTATTTCTGAATTCAGTGCCATTGTCACTCCTTACCGAGCGGACAAGCTGGCCATTGAGAACTTCATTTTTCTTGACAAAGTTGATGATTTCTTCAGTGGCATCACTTTTGTACCTGAGAAAGAACACCCAAGTATATCTGGTAAATTCATCAACAATAACAAGAATATACCTTTTGCCTCCAAGACTTGGAGTGCTGACTGGTCCACATAGATCCATGTGCAGCAATTGAAGAGGAAGAGTGATGGAAGAGCATTGCTTCGTCTTGAAGGATGTTTTGGTGAGCTTTCCCTTTTCACATGCATCACACAGCTTCTCTTTGACAAAGTTCAACTTTGGCATGCCCGTCACCAGCTCTTTGTTGGAGATTTTATGCAAGGTCTTGAAGTTTAGATGAGAGAGACGTTTGTGCCACAACCAGTTCCTTTTGGATGCATCATTTGACACAAAGCAGACATTTGATGAAGAATTGGATTGTCCCATATCTATGACGTAGACATTTTCCATCCGTCTTCCCGATAACACCACATTGAATTGTTTGTCTACCACGGAGCAGACACAAAGTTCAAAGATAACTTTGTATCCAAGATCACACAGTTGGCTAATGCTGAGGAGGTTATGCATGAGGCCGTCCACAAAAGCCACTTTATTGAAGGTTACAGATCCATTAGAGAGAGTTCCGTATCCTTTGGTGTAACCCTTAGAATTATCACCAAAAGTTACAGATGGACCTTTTCCCGGCACATAGTTGATGAGAAGAGACTTGTTTCCCGTCATGTGGCGTGAGCACCCGCTGTCTAGATACCAAATTTGATGGTGCTCAAAAGCCTGCATGCAAACACATATTAGTTCTTTGGTACCCATTTTGTAATGGGTCCTTTGGGGTTAGAAAAGCATGATTCCTTAAGCTTGGATCTATCAATTCTATCCTTGGGACAGTCCTTAGCCATATGAAAAGTGTCACCACAGTTATAGCATTTTCTATAGATAAACACCTTTTTAACATTTTTAGCATTTTTCATGTTTTGGCTTTTATCATTTGTTCTTATAACCTTGTTAGAGGAGAACAAAGCAGAAGGCTTGGACCCAAGGATTCCTTTGGATAAATCTTTGGAGGTTGAAATTCTTAAAAGCACAGATCTAGGAATTTGATGAATATAAGTGTTGTTAGAGGGAATGCTTGGGGTAAGACTTTTAGGATGGGAGCTTGCCATGCAGTTGACCACCGATTTTCCTTTGTCGGCACAGGAGATCCTTTTTGAGTGAACAGGAGTTTCTCTTTTGGGGATCTTTGAGGGCTTAGGTTCGGTGTAGGTATCTATGTGAATAGATTTTAACACTTCATGAAGAGGAATTGGAGGATCATTGATTGAGGGATCGGTGGGCACAAAGGGGATAAGATCGGTGGGTTTAGATCTTTTGGAAGGATTAGCTTTTGAAGAGTTTGAGGAGGAGGCTTCATCCATGGCCGAAAATTTGAGCTGATCATGGATGGGTTTAGAAACGTCATTTGAATCTTGCTTCTCAATGATTTGCAATGAGGAGTCTTTGGCCTTTAAGGATATACCATACTTTAAGGCTTCACACAGATCTAACGAGTTCAAAGAGATGGAATCACAAGAGCTAGAATCAGAGATATTATCACATGCATTGGTGGGGGGAACAAGAGCAAGAGTGGACTCACAAACATCAGTTTTTCCAAATCCTAGACCGAACTTGTTTGAACTACAGATTTGACTTTGAAAGATTTGTTCAAGATTTTTGGAAGAGCTTGACCATTTTTTGATGACTTCTTGTTCCCTTTTTAGTTTCTTAAACAGGGAGTTCTTTTCTTTTGAGATCACATGATTTATTGTTTTCAAGTCCTCAAGCTCATTTTTGATTTCCTCAAACCTTTTAAGCTTAGACATGCAAATTTCAAGTTCAGCTTTGAGCTCTTTCACTTGAGCAGATTTTCTATTCTTACTGTCTTTAACAGAATAAAAATCTTGAGTTAAAGATTCATAGGCATTGATCTTTTCAATATCAGACATATTATTGAAGGGATGTACCTGAGCGTAGGCTGTGGAGCACCCAGTTGCCACCAGAGCCATAGGAGAAGTGGCCTTTTCGGAAACTTCCATTTCTTCTGAGATGGCCACGAAGCATCTATTCTGAGAATCACTGTCGGAGGTGTCTTCGTCGTCCCAATCGTGGGTTTCTGCTATGAGACCCTTCCCTTTTCTCTCTAGACCCTCACTCCTTTCCTTCTCTTTCTTGTACTTGGCCTTGTATTTCTCAGCACGCTCCTGATGATTTAAGAAGGATGGTGGGGACTCCTTCTTGGGAAAGGTTGATTTGAAAGACATGTGTTTGGATTTTTCCCTTTTTGAAGAGGGATTGTCAGAAGAAGTAAATCTGGACTTGGAGATACGCTTGCTTCTACACTCAGATGCAAAATGTCCTTTCTTGCCACAGTTGTAGCATTCCTCATTAGACTTGTCAGAAGAAGTTTTGAAAGATGAAGTTTTTCTAAGACTTCGAGATTTGTTGAAGGGACGAAACTTGTGTTTAGAACCGGCCATCATTGCCATCTCATCCGACAACTGTTCAACCATGATATCCTCACCTTCATCATCAGCATCACTAAGATATGCTTCCGTTTGGTGGGTTACATTTGTTTGGCTGTCATTGTCAGAGTCAGATGAAGGATAGGTGATTCTAGGAAGATTTTGAGAATTCTTGGAACTTTCACTAACAAGAGCTATAGAGGAGCTCTTTATTTCTTTGATGAAAGATTTCCGTTGAAGCTTGGTTTGCTCAAAATTGAAAAGAGTACCATATAAAACAGTTAAGGGCATGAACTCAAGGTCCTTGGTAGTTTTAATACAAGTACATATGTTTTCCCAAAATTCTGGGAGACAGTCCATGAACTTGCATAAAACTTCCTCATTATCATAGACTCTGCCCAATAACTTGATATCATTAATAAGAGAGTTGAAGCGATTGTAGAAGCTAGGAAGAGATTCTCCTTTTTCAAAAGAAAATAGTTCATACTTTCTGATAAGACCAATCTTTTTACATTTCTTGACTTCCTCTGTACCTTCGTACAGAACACATAGAGTGGTCCACATTTCTTTGGCAGTTTCAAAGTTCACCAAAGAGTGGTAGACCTCATCAGGAAGAGAGAGAGCAATAATAGCTCTTACCTTGGAGTCAAGAGTAACTAAACGTTTTTCCTCATCAGTATACTTTTTAGGATTTTTTAGAATATACCGACCAGTAGCACTGGATTTTTCCTCATCAGAATCACTAGAGATTTCCTTTTCAAAGGTCTCTTTACCTGGCCTCTGCGTGTCATAGCGAGCCCAAACTCTGGGGATAATGGGTCCCTCTTTGAGAATGGTTGGATATCTAGTATCCACTCCTTCCATGAATAGCATCATGCGGCTTTTCCACAAGGAGAAGTTGTTGGCATTAAACTTAGGAGGTTTTGAAATAGACCCATTTTCTGAAAAGTTGTTTTGAAGAGAGTTTTCAACAGTAGAAGAAGAAGAGGCAGCCATCGCAGATCAAGTTTATGGGATTAAACTTTCTGCTCTGATACCACTTGTTAGTCCCAGATGGCTTAACAAGTATTGTAGAAGGGGGGGTTGAATACAATACACAAAAATTTCACAATTTTAATTCTTATATTTGAAAAACTTTCAAAAGAATTACACACAGAAAACTTAAGACTGTTGCGGAAAAGAACAGATAAACTATTCTAACAATCTTACACAAAGTATACAACAAAACAACTAAGAACACTGAGAGCAAAGCTATTGAGTTTTAAGGCTTAAAAGAAGGTTTCTTGCACTGAGAGAATTTCTTGAAAGCGTGAGAATTGCATGAAGAGCACTTCTCCTTTTATAGTGCCAAGGAGTGCCCAAGCATTAAATGCTTGGGACACTTGTCATCTTCACATATGCTGATAATGTTGACTTCAGGAGAACTGTGAAGTCCTTGTCACTTTTCACTAGGTGCAGACAGAGTAGCTTGAGCAGATAATAGGGACCTTAACTGAAAGTGGATAAAGAGACAAACTGTCACTTTTCTCTGCTGGAGGATATTGTCCCATAATAAATGATCTTCTGTCTTGAGCTTTTAGCACCGAAGTGGTTTCCACCGAGATTGAGAAATCTTCGGTGGAAAGAAGACTAGTCCACCGAAATTGAAAGCATGTTTCGGTGGTAACTAGTCCACCGAAATTGCAAGCATGTTTCGGTGGTGAGAGGACCACCGAAATTACAAGTGTATTTCGGTGGTGAGAGGACCACCGAAATTACAAGTATATTTCGGTGGTGAGAGGAGCACCGAAAGGGTCATCGGTGGTGGATGGGGCCACCGAATTTGTCCATGCACTTCGGTGGAAGAAGGCCACCGAAATTGTCCTATAAATTCGGTGGAGAGAAGGCCACCGAAATGTCAAGGAATTTCGGTGGTGATGACTTGTTTGAATGTTGCCGAGAGTCTTCTATTTTCCACAAGTAGAGAGTCTTCAAGCTTGGTTTCGGTTGATCTTCGACTTCACCGAACATTTGATATCTTGTACAAGTCATTCAAAGAACTGAACTAAAATATTCTAAGTAGGAGTTTTAGGGAAAACATCGGTGAGTCAATTTCAAATCCTTGGTGACCCAACAAGAAGAATAGAGGAAAATCAGCCTTCAAGTCCAAATTCCAGAGAGTCTGAAGTGACTGAAGAAGCTGAAGAAAATCCAGACTTAAATGAGTCAAATCTGGATGTGAACTTACAAGAGGAATCTGGTCATCCATCAAGAACTCAGAAAAATCATCCTCCTGAGTTGGTAATTGGAGACATTGCTTCTCCCATGATGACTAGGAATCAAAGCAGACTTCAAGAGCTACAAGATCAGCAAAATACAGTTAATACTGTACTCACTTGCTTTCTATCCCAAATTGAGCCCAAAAAGGCTTATGATGCTATGAAAGATCCAAGTTGGATAGAAGCAATGCAAGAGGAGCTGCTACAGTTCAAGCTACAGAATGTTTGGAACTTGGTGGACCTTCCAAAAGGTCATAGGGCAATTGGCACCAAGTGGATTTTCAGAAATAAGAAGGATGAGAGAGGAATTGTGATCAAGAACAAAGCCAGGCTGGTTGCACAAGGGTATACTCAGGAAGAGGGTATAGACTATGAGGAAGTCTTTGCTCCAGTTGCAAGGATTGAGGCAATTAGGTTGTTTCTAGCCTATGCCTCATATATGAAGTTCAAGGTCTACCAGATGGATGTAAAAAGTGCTTTTCTATATGGGACTATAGATGAAGAAGTGTATGTCTGTCAACCCCCTGGATTTGAGAATCCATTGTATCCTGACAGAGTGTACAAGTTAAAGAAGGCACTTTATGGTCTACATCAAGCCCCAAGAGCATGGTATGACACCATGTCTACCTATCTCTTGGAAAATGGATTTGAAAGAGGAATCATTGATAAGACCTTATTCATTAAAAGGAAAAAGAAGGACACCCTACTTGTTCAGTTCTATGTGGATGACATTATCTTTGGATCCACAAATGATCACATGTGTAAAGACTTTGAGGAGTTAATGCACAAGAGCTTCAAGATGAGTTCCATGGGTGAACTTACTTTCTTCCTTGGGCTTCAGGTGAAACAGAAGAAGGATGGGATTTTCATATGCCAATCCAAATATGTGAAAGACATCCTGGATAAGTTTGGATTATCAGACTCAAAGCCAACAAGCACACCAATGGAGACACACAAACAGATCAATGCTGATCTTGAGGGGGAGGATGTGGATGTCCATCATTACAGATCAATGATTGGATCACTCATGTATCTCACAGCCTCTAGACCAGATATTATGTTTCCAGTATGTGTATGTGCCAGATTCCAAGTTACACCAAAGCAATCACACCTTCATGCAGTCAAGAGGATATTTAGATACCTAAGAGGGCAACCTAGATTAGGTCTCTGGTATCCTTATGAATCATCCTTTGATTTACTTGCATACTCAGATAGTGACTTGGGTGGAGCTAACATGGATAGGAAGTCTACTTCAGGTGGATGTCGGTTTTTGGGTGCAAGACTAGTATCTTGGCAGTGTAAGAAACAAACCACAGTGTCCTTATCTACAACAGAAGCTGAGTATATAGCTGCTGCAAGCTGCTGCTCTCAGGTTCTATGGATACAGAATCAGATGTTGGACTATGGGGTAACATTTCTTCACACTCCAATCTTCATTGACAACAACAGTGCTATTAGCATTGTTAACAATCCAGTCAAACACTCAAAAACAAAGCACATAGAGATCAGGTATCACTTTATTCGAGATTGTAATGAAAAGAAATTAATTCAAGTTGCTAATGTTCATACCAATGACCAGTTTGCTGATCTATTCACAAAAGCTTTTGATGTGGGTAGATTCACTTTCTTGGTAACAAGTGTGGGCATGATCAACCTTGAATAAAGTCATGTTTTCAGTTTTTATACATGTATTTCCTTCTATATTTGGTACTACTAACTCTTTTTCTCAGGATCTTCTGTATGACTCAGATTGACAAGTGCTGAAAAGTGCATTACTGCCAGTGCATAGTTACTACTGCCAGTGCATAGTTACTACTGCCAGTGCATAGTTACTACTGCCAGTGTATAGTTACTACTGCCAGTGCATAGTTACTACTGCCAGTGCATAGTTACTACTGCCAGTACATAGTTAATACTGCTTCGTACTTAATACTGCATGTGTCGTTAATACTGCTTTAAAAGAAAAATTAGGGCTACTATTGCTATAAATACCTCTTTCAGCCCGCCAAAGTTCATAACGTCTCTTTGAATTCTATTCATCTCTCTCTCTTTCTAACTATTCTCTCCCAAGAATCTCTGTTTTCTGTCAAGAATCCGCAGGTACAATGGAGTTTATCGACGAACACAACGAGATTGCCATGCTCCAGAAGCCAAAACAGTCTGCAGGTTTTCACGACATTGTGGATTTCCTCAAATACACGCATATATCCTATGCCCTAACGGTGACCCCGACAATCTACATCGAGCATCAGAAGCAGTTCTGGGAAAATGCCACCGTGGTGTCTGAAGATGGGCAGAAAATCATCAAAACAAGGGTGTGTGACAAACCCTTGAATGTTACAGAGGAGCTTATTCGCATCACTCTTCGATTGGATGATGCCTCAGGTATGACGTCTATTCCTAATGACGATCTATACTCAACCTTAACGAGAATGGGGTATGAAGGTCCCATTGGAATCTTTAAGTTTTTCAAGTCTAAATTTTCTACACAATGGCGATTCTTTGTTCATACCTTAATGCATTGCATTTCAAAGAAAACTACTGGATGGAGTGAGTTTAGCAGTACCATTGCTTATGCCCTGGTCTGCTTGGCCACTACCAGGAAGTTTAATTTCTCACAAATGATTTTCAATGATCTTGTGTCAAACCTGGAATCCAAAAAGAGTTTTTATATGTACCCAAGGTTTGTCCAAGCAGTGATTACTCAGGAATTGACGGATTTGCCTCAATTTACTGAGGTATATGTACCTAAACCCCCTAAAGGAAAGGTCTTCTCAAATATGAGAAGAACTTCCAGGGACTCGGAAGGAGTTGACACTCCATTGTTCTCTACAATGATGGGTGTGTCCCACACACAAGAAGGTATGGCATCAGGGTCAAGGCCCTCATTAGACCAACCCACTGATAGCCAAATCCCACCTTCAATCACCAAAGAAATTCCTCAGTCCATTCTTCAAAGACCCACTCCTCTCATAACCAAAAAGTTTACAAGAAGAATGGTACACAAGGCTCCTTCCCTTGATGTACCTCCTACAAGCCCAAAGCCTTTAAGCCCTCTATTGGAGCATTCTCCAATAGAGAATATCGAAAGGGAAACCACAAGGGGTGTCTCCCAACCCCAAGAAGGTGCTCACTAAGGAGAAGGTTGAGCATGTGAGTAGCAAGGCTGCCACTACTTCTGCTAGCACAGAGAAGGACAGTGGTAACATACCTAAGACCTTCCTCACGGCAACTCAGAATGATAAATCATTCAGAGGTCCCAGGTGCCAAGAAACCACGGGGGTAGGCAGTGCTTTTGCTAGGCAAAAGACACCTACTAAAATTTCCAGTGATCCTTTAAAGGAGGTAAAAACTCCTAAACAAGGTGAGGATAGATATACATATGAGGAATTGATGGAAACCATTGCCAATATCAACACAGATGTTGTACGTCAGCAAAAGGAGATAGATGGACTCAAGAAAGTGGTCCTATATCAACAAACACAGCTTGAGAAGCATAAGAAGCTGATTACAAAGTTGATGCACAGGAAGAAGAAAGCTCAGTATGTTCTTAAAAGAAGAAGCCCCAACAATGATGCTCCCAAAAAGGTGGAGTCAGAAGCTGAATTCAACATGGAGAGTGCACAGGAAAAGGGGGAGAATGAGTGTGTTGAAGAAATTGCAAAAGAAGCAGAAACTGATCATGCAGCAGAAAAGGTTAATGCTGATGAAATTCAGAAAGAAGCAGAAACTGATCATGCAGCAGAAAAGGTTAATGCTGCTGAAATTCAGAAAGAAGCAGAAATTGAACCAACAGCAGAAACGGTTAATGCTGATGAAAGTCAAAAAGCAGAAGCGGCAGAAACCATTCCAGAGGCAGCAGAAACCATGCAAGAAGCAGTATCTACAAAGGAAGAAGCAGCAGAAACAAAGGAAGCAACAGAAACTAAAAAGCCTACTTTGGAAGAAGTTGAAGTTGCAGAGGCTTTGATTAAAGCCAAACATGACACTCCTAAAAAGCAAGAAGAACCCCTGGCTGAAAAGCTGGTGTCACTGAAAAGAACAAGAACCAAGTCTATAGCTACCAAGAGGAAAGTTGTCAAGAAACCTAGGGTAGAACCAGTGGTAGAAGAAGAAAAAGAAGAGGATGTTCCAGAAAAGAAAGATGATACAAAGGTTGCTGAAGAAGAAGTAGCAACTCCATCAGGTCAACCAAGTAATGCTCAATGTGATATGTATATCACTATGGTTGATACTGATCCAATCAAAGTTGACCCATTATCTTCCATGCCTCCTGAGATCATCTTCTGGGATACCTTGGTAGATCAGAGAAAGGAGTACATTAGAGTCAAAAGAGCAGATGGGAAGTATGAGGTCTGTTCTACATGGGGAAGACTTATCAGAATGTGCTCTAGATCTGACGTAGAGGAGATGTACAAGGTTGGAATGAAGCTGTATGGAAATATGATGAATGAGAAAGGGATGTCTATCACCAAATTGGTTCTTGAATACCTGTGCCTAATGTTCAAACCAGAAGCAGTTCAGTATATGATGAAAGAAATTTTCAAGCCATTACCAACTGGATGCTCATTGAAAAATGTGGAGTGTATGTCATCACACTTGACTATACATATCATGAGTATTATTTGGTGGATGTTGCATACAAGCACAGCAAGAAAAGGTTGAATGGAATGCTACATGCTAAGTTGGCTTGCAACAAGGATTCTGAAATGGGAAGATACTCGGTGAGAAGGATTATCAATCAAAGCCTGGGTTTGAATCCTGATTTATGTGTTCATGATTAGGTTTTGGAAGCATCATCTGAAGAACTTGACTTCTCAACCTAAAAAGTCAAGTTAGGGGGAGATTGTTGGGAACTGAAGATTTGCCAAGTATGGTTAGTACTGCCAGAACAACAATACTACTGCCAGAGCAAAGTTAGTACTACAAGTAAAAGTTAATGCTGCTGGAACAATGTTAGTACTGCTTGTGCATAACGATGTTAATGCTGCTTGTGATCATAATTATGGAATGCGAGAATGTTGGAGATAAAGATGGAATGATTGAAGATAAGCATGAAAGAATATTCTGAAGATCAATTTTGTTTTGATAGTTATCTTGTAATTATTTAGTATAAATAGATTTTGATAGATAGCTATTCTGTGAGATTTTTTAGAATTCGTTTTTGTTTTAGAGAGAATTAACCTCAAGGTATAGAACCCTATTTCTAGAGAAGTAGAAGTCGTCTTGTTGAGCCAGTTCAACAAGATTGAGGTTTGGTTGTAAACTTGTGAGTTGAAGTACTGAATACAAACAGATTGTGTTTTCTGATTAGTTGTTCATTGAGTGTGTTTGAATTAAAGTTCTATTCCGCAAGATTCTTTAATTCTGATTTCTAAGTATAATTATTCTTGTTTGGAATCGATCCTGACAATGGTTCGTAAAGGATGAAGTATTTAGCACAAACGAAGTGAGTATATAGATTATGTCGATCTGTGAGGAAATGTGCCCTATCGATGTAATGGTTTGAAATTGCAAAGAGCTAGCAAGAAACGAGTATGTTAGAGTTAATCAGAAACTCGTGTGTTGTGGTCCAACTAGAGCTGGGGAGAGACAATGTAGCGAGATAGACTCGGTTATTTATGCGGGAGGTCTTGAAGATAAGTTTGAGTGGTGTACGAACGACCATGAGAGACCTGGTCTGCAGTAAGATGTTATGGGTAGAGAATGTTCGGATGAGTAGTGGCATCAATTGCCAAGATAAATATGCCAGCCAGTGTGTAATGTGATGTTAGAAAGAGGAAGCATCAGATGGAAGTCTTTTTCGGAGTTTTCAGATGAGGTGTACGATTTGTTAATCAAGTCGTTGGAGCATGTGGTTTGTAAGATGGTGTTGTGACACAACCATTATAGGAATAGAATGTCGGAGCGGTAGCGGATGGTTACCCAATTGAGAAATCAAGTGTCTTGGGTTGTGTGAGTCGCTAAGTAAGTATATTTTGGAATCACTGGAAGATTAAAGAAGATGTTGGATCAGTGAGTCTAAGAGGTGGTGTAGTAAATGCTAAATCTTTAAGGAATGTGAATTGTTTCCTTTTGTGCGAAAGGATTAGTCCGAGAAAGTAACAGATTGGAAATCAAGGAGTGTGTAGTGGCTTCGAGCACCGATGTCATTTCGAGATAACTAGTTTGGATGCCTCAGGTTAGAATTTTGGTTATGTGTAATAATGAGAAAGTGTTATCAGCATGTGGAAAGATCGGAAGAGAGAGGCAAGTAACGTTTGGTGGGCGGTGCTCCACGTTAACGTAGGGAGGCGAAGATAGTATGTCGGGACAAGTGAGTAGGATGGAAGCAGTAAGCTTGGCAGTAACACCGAAAAGGTGGAGTAGTGTGTGTAGATCGTTATCAGTAAGTGTGTGAACCCCTGGAAAGAGTATAGAGGAAGAGGATTTGTGCATGTCTTTATGCGGGAAGGAAGTGGAAAAGGGCAGTTGAATGAGTTGAGTTGGTGATGCTGTGAGAAACGTTCAAACGAACTGATCGTTCAGTGTAAGCTATTGAGAACAGTAGGGTGTGATCATGGTTACTCCTCCTAGTTGAGTGGGGGTAACCGAGGTTATGTTATATGACTAGACGCTTGTGGTAAGCAGTGAAGAGCTGTGTGTTTTCAGGATAAGTTCAATTCGGATAGGTGAACGCTTCAATGAGGGATCATGGGAGTTTCCTACTATTAGTCACGATAAGTGCGAAATGATGAAGTGGTGAGAACGTATGAATTAGTTGTCGAGCTGTAGCCGATGTGATTCGGGAAAGGAGTATGATCTGCATAGATGTATGCCGGTTGGAAGAAGTAATATGGAATTACATGTAACTCGAGAAGGGAACTCTCGTGTGTAAGTTCGTCGGGATGTGCAAGGGTGGCCTTGTGCCAAGTTGTCAAGTGAGTGATTATTCCTGGTCTAAGATTTTTGTTGTTGTGGCGGGAATTTCCGCCAAAACTCCTTCTCTTAAGGAAGTAAAGAGGTAGGAGAGACCGTAAGTAGACGTGTTTTAAGACCGTAAGTCCCGACGTGGGGACGGAAGCGAACAAATGGAGGCACGATTGGCCTTGGATTTTCTAGTGGTATTTAAGCGAGTATAGGATTCGGAAAGGTTGCAAGTAAATAGTACAAGATGGCACGATATAGCAAGGTGGTGACTCGCCGAGGGCGGTTCCAAGGTATGGTGTACGGTTATGTTTCCCATCAGAACGGTTTGGGGTGACCGAGTAGAACTGAGTTGGTTGGATTGAAAAACATAAGACTTTTGAACCTTGAAGTTTGAGAGATAGGTAAGGTGGACTAAGTCTGTGGATCCGACGAAGTTATGAAAGTTGGATAGATAGTGCGCGATCTTGAGGTACTCGATGAAATTTTTGGAGGAATTCATAGTGTGATGCACGTCTCTTTTATGGAGAGCCGATGTGGGAAGTGAGATGATGGCGACCTTGCAAGAAATACAGACGATAAGAAGTTGACTTTTGTCATTAGTGAGCGAGTTAGAGCAGCGGCATACAAGTTAGACTTGTCGGATGAATTAAAGGGTGTTCATCCGACATTTTATGTCTCGGACTCAAAGAAGTGTTTGTCAGAAGCCGAGGTGGTTGTTCCTTTGGGGGACATCGGTATAGATGAGATGTTGACTTATGTAGAAGAACCGTTAGATATCGTAGACAGTAAAGTACGGAAGACGAGGAACAAAGAAGTTCGTTTAGTGAAGGTTCAGTGGAGGTATCATAAGGGACGAGAGGCAACGTGGGAAGTAGAATCAGATATGCAGACCAGATACCCTCACCTTTTTGCAAATGGAATTCCAGGGACGGAATTCTTTTGAGGGGGGAGTGTTGTAATAACCAAGACTAAATTTGGAAGGTTTTATTGTCTTGTGGAAAAGTTTAATAAAGTTGAAAGTTGAGGGATTAAATTGTAAATATGGGATAGGGTATAAGAACCCAATGATTGGGGCACAAAACCCTAGGTGAGCATTTCATTTGTAGTTGGCGGCTAGAGGGGTTTAGAGAGCAGAGAAAGAGTTTTTGGAGTTCAAGAGCAAGTGAAGAAGAAGATTATCAAACATCAAATTGGAAGAAGAGGTGGATTTAGAGTGCAATTCTACAAGTATTTCTGCCAGGTAATTCCTTAACCAAACCCTATTTTGATTGTTTAGTTGGATTGTTGAGTTATTTGGGAGTTTTTGGTGAAAAGTGCAAATGATGCCTTGAGAGAGAGATTTAAGCAAACTAATCGTGTTTGAGTAGCAAAGAGTGGTAAGGAATGGATATAGAAGGTTTAGTAAGTCGTTTACCGCGTTATCGTTTTGATTAAGGGACTGTTAGCAAGGATTTGGCCCCTGAAATCGACCCAGCGTCGTACCCGGTAAGCTTCTTGTGATGAAGGTTACCGGGGGAGAACCCCGGTAAGTATATGTTAGTCGGTAAGTTGTTTTTGGTAAGATAATTACCCGGTAAGTGTATGTTACCCGGTAAGTGTATGTTACCCGGTAAGTATATGTGATCCGGTAAGTATAGAGTTCCGGAAAGTCTAGAACCCGGTAAGTCTGGTATCCGGTAAGATAGCTCATTCGGTAACCTGGTGTCCGGTAAGCTGATTTTAGGGTCTGAGTAGTTTGTATTTCATTCACTTCTCAGGTAGATCAATTGAAAACCAGGAGCAAAGTAAGAAAAGATCTTAAACGCACCAGGTGAGTTTTTCTAACTAAAATACGTGACCAACGTGTTTTCTAAAGTAAGTACATGATGAGAAATGCCATGTTTTATTCTTATGCTTTTAACTGCATGAAAGTTGTTTAAAGTTTTATATGAGATGTATGCATACATTGTGTAGACGTAAACTGGCTAAGTCGGGGGGAGTGGCCCGCCAGTGCTCACGCGGGAAGAGTGGCCCGATTATGCCTTGGGAAGAGTGACCCTGTACGGCAGCGTGAGACTAACTCGTTGTCACTTTCGAGTGACTTCAGGGTGCCATTTACGAGTGCGGATTTATCCGTGAGAGAGTTTAAAAAGTTTTATATGTGAAAGTTTTACATGCGAAAATTTGCAAACTGTTTTTAAATGTTTTGAGAACTGTCAGGAGGGAGCTCACTAGACCTCATGGTCTAACCCTCACATTTTCCAAACTAAACCCTTTCAGGTAAGCAGGTAGTTGGAGGCTCTGGCAAGTGAGCTGAGCGTGCTAGTGAATAAGTGAAGTTAGAGGCAATGCCACTATCGATTCAGTATTTAGTTTATTCTCAGTTGTGTATAGGTTGTTTCTGCCAACCTAATTTTGAGACTTATGTAAGAAATTTTGGAACCCGATTTTTGGGATGATTCGTTTTATATGAATTGCATGCTTATTTTAGACTGTGTTGTTACACTAATTGGTTGGTATACCGTACCAACTATTTAAACTTGGTTGGTACGTGGTATTAGAAGTCGTATACCACTGTAATAATGTACCGTACCGACTTATTTTTTTAATTATTTATTAATTAAAGTTTAATCAATAATACAACATATTTTGATTTATAAAACTTTAAATTATCTTGTTTTACATTTTGTTAAATTGTAATACAACTTGATATATAGAACTTGATTGAATTCATTCCCTTATCCTTAACAACTTTGATAACTCGCATACACCTTCACTCTTCATGGTCCATTCTCGCTCCTTAATTGTCGTTTGTATTAGACTATTAGTGAATGTTTGTGTTATATGAAGATTATTTGAATGTTTGTATATGTAATGATAAATGGTACAACGCATATCAACATGCTATTAATGCTCGGCGTGTTTAGTGCATCTAGATCTAGTTGGTAAAGATGTCAATCTAATTAATTCATAATTCAATTTTTGAGATGTGGGTACAAAATCGTACCAACATGTACCAACCGAAAAAAGTTGGTACCAATTTAGTTGGTACCAAGTATAATTGGTTGGTACATGGTATAAAATTTTGTGTATCAATTGTAATTGGTTGGTACATGGTATATGAAAAAATATGGTACCGTACCATGTTCACCCCTAATCAGTAAAGCATGTAGATATTTGTAAATGTTTTTATATTATAAATCAATATTCAAAATATGTCTTGATAAAAAAAAATATAAGTGGGGTTTCTTTTTTTGAAAGAATATAAGTAGGGTTTATAAAGATAAAATCGAACCTTAAAATATTTTTTTGTTGAATTGCATAATGTAACACCCGGAAAACTCAGTCTTGATTGTAGTGGCCTCTCGTGACTTGTGTCGTGCACAAAAGTTAATTTTTGGGGAATCGGGGGTTTCTGGGCGAGTATGCCCGGCGACTATGCCACATGGCATAGTCGATGTGTCAAGGTCGCAGGGAAGGCACCCCATCTCGGTACAGATTGGGGGAGAGTGCCCGACGATTGTGACATGGTCACTCTCGTCGTGGCACAATCGCGAGGTTGGGTTTAGGCACGGTACAACGCGAGCGAGAGTGCCCCGCGAGAATGACAGTGGCACAATCGTCTGTCACTCTCGCCGTCGGGCTCCAGAGGGTTTTAAACCCACGACTTTCTTCTTTCTTTCATTTCTATTCCATCTCTCTCTCTAACCTCTCCCAAACTGAACCCTAACCCTCTAATCGTTTTTGGAGCCCCTTGAAGCCATAAATCTTGTAAATCAAAGCTTCTCCCTCATCTCTTAACAAGGATTTATGGATGGAGGTTGTAACCCTTCTTCTCACTTTCATTTTGGTGAGATTTCTACACTTTCTAAGGTTTTACCTAACTCTTTTCTAAACCCTTCCACCCCTCTTGAAGAAATGAAGATTGAGGTTCATTGTTGGCAACCTAGATGTGTTTTGTTGGTGGATTCTTTTATGTGGTTGAGGTAATCTTCTATTTTCTTCATCTAAGAAATTAGGGTTTTGGTATTATTGGTGGTTTTAATGTTTTATGTTGAGGGAAACGCATCTAAGTGTTTGGGGATGATTATTTACGGTTGGAAAACTTATGGATCTAGGTTTTGGAAGATTTGGCTTGAAGATTCGTGTTTCTTCAAAGGAGCTTACGTTTGGGGAAAAATCTAGATTTAACCTAATCTAGCAAGGTGAGTTCAAGTTGATTTGTGAAAACGTTGTACATGCCAAAATTGTTCTTTTCCAAGTATTTATGTGTTTCACATGAAATTATCATTTGTTGAGTTATTTGGTGGGTTTTGACCACATGAAGTATTTAACTTTATAAGTCTTGTAAAACACCCATATTTGGGATTTTCGGATATTTTGATGTGTAGGAATCATAAATATGTCTTTAAATGATTTATTGCTCAAATGAAGTTTATTCAATGGTTTAAACATGTTGGTGTAATTGATTCTATAAACCATTGGAGGAAAATGCACATTTTCGTGTCATGAGTCATTTTAAGAATTATAAGAGTATGAGTCCATTTGGGAAACCATTGGTTCTAATCCGTGACGAGTTTCGGGTTAATAATGATTTTGTGGTATACGTTTACCTAAATGATGTTTAAATGCATTTTATATTATGAGGACCGTTATTTATTGGCCTAAAGGGTTTTTGAACATTTTGCTCGGTTTTGACTTTAAGTGAGTCTTGAGGACATTTGTCCGGATTTTTACATTTGGATATGGAGCTTTGGTCGCCAGTTGCATTTATTGCAGTTTATTTGAAGAGTACACGTTTTGAGTGTGTGGGTCATTCAAGTGGAGTCGTGTACTATTAGACCGTAATGCATTGGATCCATAGGCATATGAGTCGGTCATGTTTGCATGGTGGAAAGTCTTGGTATTCTCACTTTGGGATGTACGCCGTCTTGACATTTTGTGTCTCGGCGTTGTGGAGAGGAACCATTTTGGGTTGTACTCCGAGATTTTGGTTTATCGTTGATGTTCTAACACTTGTGCACGAGGGTTAGACATCTTGGTTTATCAAGTAAGGAGTCGAGACTCCGAATCTTGAATGTTGGTAAGTAGGCAATAAAGGGTTCTATAGAAACCTTGAGGTGTAACTTACTAGAGAATGAACAGACAATAAGATCGTGTATCCTTGAGGTGTAGCTGAGTAACACCCGACCTTTTGTAGTCTTGGAAAATGACTTAGGATTTTGATGGTTGAAAATATAATGTTTATATTGAGGTCATTTCAAGAATGGTTTGTGGAAGAAAATTTTATTCTTAAGTGGTTATTTTATCGAAGTATTCATTTAGTTGTTCTTTCCAAATTTGAGGGTGTTACACATAAGTATAGAGTGAGCATTATATTTATATCTAGACTTTTTGTTGATTAAAAATATTTGAAATCATATAATTTAACACTTAGGGGGTGTTTGGTTAGGGGTATTGAGGGGTAAGGAAAGAGAATGATAATGAAAACTGTTGTTTAGGTTGATATAATATAATAGACTCATTACCCCAAACCCATTAATTTCCATTCCTGACCAAATTGGGGGGAATGGAAATTTTATTCCCGCTCAGTCATTTTTCTCATGTGTCTCTTCATTTCTCGATGTTGAATGAAAAATATTTTTTATTTCATGTTGGACGTCACATATTTGTATTAAAAATATTATATAAAACATTTTTTTATTAGTTATATTGGTTTAACCAAACAACATCAATGAAATACTCATTCATATTCTCATTTTCCTGCATTCTCATTTTCATTTTCATTCTCATTCCTTAAAACGAACCAAACGCCCCCCTTATTTTCTTTGTGTTAGGCTATGTTTGACAAACTAGCTGATAAGCTAGCTGATGACTTATAAGCTAGTTGTTAATTGATAAGCTAGCTGATGAAAAAGTCACGTTTGACAAAAAAACTAACTTATAAACATGTAAAATGACTAAAAAGACATATTCAAAAAATTATCAATTACTATAATTTAATTTTTTATTATTGCATATATACTATAAATTTTGAAACTGTTAAAACAAATTTTAGAAAAAATATATTAACTTACGATTTTAAATAACCGTTACATATAGTATAAAAAAAATAATTAAAAATATAATAGTAATTGATAACTAAAATATATTGATTAATATTAAAAATATATATATATAAGTAATTTATATGATTAACAATAACTTTAAATAATTAAAAATTGATATCAATGTATAATTAAACTTTAATTTAATAATTTTCGGTTAATATTTATTAATTAATAATGGTTAATAAATAATAGTTAAAAAATTAATATTTATTTATAATAATAGTTAATAAATAATAATTATTATTAATGGAGGTAATATTGGACTATTCACATGAATCTACTCAAAAGCTACTCCAAGTAGGCAGGATCAGGGTATGGGGCCGATAAGGTTGGCGGTATCAACCTTTTGCCCAATTATATACATAGAGCTTACACCATCTTTTATTACTCCTATTTTCAACATAATCTATCTTCATATACTTAAAAGTCAATATTTATTAAACTTAAGGCCATCCGTAGCAGTCATCGGGTACGCAGCGGGCTTCACCATCGGGTAGCATGGGTAGGGCGGGTAAGGGGTACGGAGTAATCGGGTGCCATGGCGGGTAGGGGGTATCGGGTTCGTGAACCCGATGGAAACCAGGGGGTTTTAATGTTTTTTTAGGTATCGGGTAGTATTGGGTTCATTGGATACTGGTACTCCACTTTTGGATAAGGAGGGTAGGAAAGAGAAAAGCTGATGTGACGCTGAGGTGGCAAGTGGGTTCATTGGGTACGGGTACTCATGGTCTTAGGAGTTGTATTATCATCTTGTGGTTAGAACTTGTTATTGCATAGAGTCAATAAATGGAATTTGGATGAGCAAAGGTCAAATTAAAAACACGAGTGGGTCAAAGAAGAGAACCAAATAAAGGACTCAAGGTTTGAATCATCCACAGCCACCTTTAATTCCAAAGCCGCCACTCTTCTACCTTAAATAAATCCTCCAATTGCACTTCATTTTTCATACACAAATCATCCCATGGGTATGTATATGGGTAGTGATGATTCATCATCATCATCATCATCATCAGGTGTGATGGACTTAACCAGAAACATCATGATGGTGCTGCTTATAGCCGTATTCATCATCGTCATCTTCCTCATCTGCATCCACCTCTACTCCAAGTGGTACTGGTACAGCCGTCGTCATCGTCAAACAGCCATGGCTGACCAACAACAACAACAACAAGGCCTGGATGTTTCGTTCTTGAAAATCATTGAATTTCATCCCAAGGACTTTGAGCATGGACTGGAATGTGCAATTTGTTTATCGGAGCTGGAGGAGGGAGATAAAGCTCGGATATTACCAAAATGCGATCATGGGTTTCATATGGAATGCATCGATATGTGGTTTCACTCCCACTCTACTTGTCCCATTTGTAGAGATCAAATCTCGCAACAATTATCTTTAAGTCCAATAGATGATGTTTTGATGAACGAAAATCGTCATCAGGAGGAGCCTTCGTCTTCATCTTCAACGTTGCAGGATAGAGGAATTAGACCGGATTTGGTGATAGATATACCGGCGGCTCAGTGTAACCAACAAGAACAAGAAGAAGAACAGGTTTCCTCCACCAGATGTTCTTCTGGAATGAGATCATTAAAGAGAATGTTTAGTCCAGGCAGCAGTAGCAATGTCAAATCCTGCCCCCTTACCCCAAAATCACCAACTCCAACTCATGTATAATTTTTTTTAAATTTAAGTATTCATTTAGATTACTAACTAATAAAACCTTTCATGTATCTATCTGATCTTTATAAACTTCTTATCTATCTGCTTAATTGGATTACTTTATTAGCGGCGGCTTCAAACAAGGTAGTACATAATATATACCAACAAAGGAAACTAGTACCTATAACTGGTCCTAGAAACCTCTACTTAAGGTAGCATTTGGTACGCAAACATGATTAGACTAGATAGAACAGGACAAGATAGTAGGACTAGACAGGACTGGACGAGACTATACAGACAAAACAAGTGAGACTGTATGGTGTTTGGTACGACTAGGATTGTACATGACATAACTAGACGAGTTCGCCCCAAAAGTTATTTAATGATTTTATATATCATATAATAATTATAGTTAACACAAATAAAGTGAACAATTTAATTTATAGGACGTGAAGATAGTAGATAGTAGCGGTGGTGGCAGTCGACAGTGGTAGAGGAGGTAGTTGTGAATGATGCGATGGAGGCAGTGGTGGTTATGGTGGAGGTGGTAATGACCTATGGTACTAGTGGAGTTGGCAACGGGTGGTGGCGGTCAGTGACCTACGGTGGTAGTGGTGGTGGCCATGAACGGTGGTGGTTGGTGGGCGACAGTGGTTGTGGAGCTTATTGTGGTAGATAAGGAGGCAGGGTGGTGGTAGTCGGTGGTCAACGGTAGTTGTAGAAGTGGAAGAGAAGGTGGAGGTGGTCGACGGTGGCTACGTGTGGTGGCAACGGTCGGGACTAGCAATGGTGACCACTAAAACGAATACCATATGAAGGTTAAAATATCAAAGCCTTTTTAGTCCCACCTTGTCTCAATTCTTGTCTCCGCCGGTCTGTCCCATGCCACACCAGACGTCGGACGGCAAATTCTTGTCGTGTCCCATGTTGTGCCAAACGTGAGACAGTGAGTTTTGTCTCGTCCCATGCCAATTGAATCAATGCAGGCAGCAGCTCTTACTTGAGGAATGCATACAATCTTACTTTTGCATGTTTTAGTTCAAGGATCAATATGGAGCGGGGAGACTTGCCCAATAACTAACAGGTTCTGGGCCCCCCGTTAGCCACAACCGCTGAGTGAGCCTCAAAATGCCCTCTCATACGAATGCCCGAATAGGCAGGGTCAGGTCAGGGTTGCCGGTATCAACCTTTTGCCCAATTATATAAATAGAGCTTACACCATCTTTTATTACTCCTATTTTCAACAAAATCTATCTTCATATACTTAAAAGTCAATATTATTAAACTTAGGAGTTGTATTATCATCTTGTGCTTAGAATCATCATCAGGTGCGATGGACTTAACCAGAAACATCATGATGGCGTTGGTTATAGCCTTAAACATCATGATGGCGTTGTTTATAGCCTTATTCATCGTCGTCATCTTCGTCCACCTCTACTCCAAGTGGTACTGGTACAGCCGTCGTCATCGTCAAACAGCCATGGCCGACCAACAACAACAACGAGGCATGGATGTTTCGTTCTTGAAGATCATAATATCCCATCTCAAGGACTTTGAGCATGGACTGGAATGTGCAATTTGTTTATCGGAGCTGGAGGAGGGAGATAAAGCTCGGATATTACCAAAATGCGATCATGGGTTTCATATGGAATGCATCGATATGTGGTTTCACTCGCACTCTACTTGTCCCATTTGTAGAGATCAAATCTCACAACAATTATCTTCAAGTCCAATAGATGATGTTTTAATGAATGAAAATCGTCATTAGGAGGAGCCTTCGTCTTCATCTTCAACGTCGCGGGATAGAGGAATTAGACCGGATTTGGTGATAGATATACCACCGGCTCAGCGTAACCAACAAGAAGAAGAACAGGTTTCCTCCAGCAGATGTTCTTCTGGAATGAGATCATTAAAGAGAATGTTTAGTCCAGGCAGCAGTAGCAATGCCAAATCCTACCCCCTTACCCCAAAATCACCAACCCCAACTCCAACTCATGTATAATTTTTTTTTAATTTAAGTTGTAACACCCCCGCCCCGCGCAGCCTGAGACGGAAGGTGTACAATCCGGTAATCGGATCAAAAGTCAAGAACATCACGATTCAGAGCGGTACTAAGCTTCCCAAAAATAATAGTTAACTTAAAATGAAACTTAAACATAATTACAAACCCAAATATATTAATGATCCCAAAAGATGTAAGTTGATCTTAGTTCCTTTTTACTCACATTGGTATCTCGATCTTTCAACCTGTCCCTGGAGTGAAACCTAAACCTGCCGAGGAAACATAAAACACCTCGGCTGAGCAATGTCGCTCAGTGGGCGGATAATGTGCATAACCGTGTGAACATAATATAAGTTCAAATAAAGATTAACGTAAAACTAACTTTAGTGAAACAATTCTGAGAATGAGTAAAGGATGTAGAAATCATGTTTTCTTTAAAAAAATCAATAATTCACCCGTATTGCAATAATATGTTGTCTAATCGGATGATCAGTCCAATCAGACTTGGAATGTCAATGTTGGGCACAACATCACCCATTCCCCCGGTAACCAGTTTAGTTCTGGTATTCGGCTCTATCCGGTAACCAGGCATTTTCTGGTATTCGGCTCTTGGATGCATCCTACGTCCCCTATTTGGCTTGGCCTTAGCCTTTACGAGAACGCCATGGTCATTAATAGCCACCACGGAAGGCATCTCAACACCCGTGGCCCAAGTGTTGAGTCTAATTCGAAATCAAGAAAACTCGTGTCGTTAAATCAATGGTTTCATCAATCTTAAAACCAAATCTCAAATTTCATATTAATCAATTCATTTAGAAATCATGCAAATCACGTTTAACACAAAGTCGTAAAGCATAAATTAGACTCTTTCGGTAACGTGCTCAAAGTTGTGAAGCAAATTCGATGTAATAGCATAAACCATGATCTTGAAACGAAAACAAAGTTTCTTATAAAGTATTCGGAACCATTAGGCTCGGAACACATCTATCAACATGGATGGGATTTCCGGAAAGCAACCGGTTACCCTCGAGTCAAAGAAATAGGATATCCGTACCTTAATTATCTTTTTCCTTACTTCCAATCACCTACAATCATTTAATAAGACACTTAGCTCATGCTTAACACAATCATTAAGATCTTATGCAACATTTCCAAAATCTCATTTTTGACTTCAAAACAGAAATTGACAGCTCCTACATGCCATAAGTTACGATATATTTCTTCCATTTAGAAGCCAAATTGGACACTATCATCTAAATGAAATTTGTTCATTGATATCTTAGGATTCTATAGAAACTGGATTCATGCAATTCGGAGCTACGAGCAGACCGGTACAACCATTACAAAAACAGTATGCAAATCCCGAGTTTCACTTGACCAGTTCTGGAAACTCAAGGTTTTGAGCCATTTAGACTCAAAATCTGCTTTTAGAGTAAACTACAAAGATGTTCTGCACTATTAGAGCTTTCCAACGATATATTACACGCCTCATTTGGACAAACAGTTGATTTTCTATGAATTTTACAAAAACAGGACAGAAACTTAAAACTACAAATGTCTTTTAAACATTTTATCAAACACTTGATGTGCAAACTAACTTTGAAGCTCAAATCCGATTTTAATCCTTTCATACACCAATCCTTGACCTTATTAGAGTATTCTAACCACAATTTAGCAATACCAAACACATTCATCACTAATTATACATCTTATAAGATAAAACTCATAATTCCCAACATAATTGAACTTTGTTTGAAGATTATTACCTCAAGTGACCAAAATGCCTTAACTTTGATATCTTCAAGTCTTCATTGATTATAATCAGCCCTTAAACAAGAAATGAATGCACTTTAACATCTTTTGAACCCACCAAATCAAACATTAATGTGTAATAGAAAGTTACCTTGAACAATCTAGCTTCAATCTTCCAAAATCAAGCTTAAATCCTTCAATTTTTGGGTTTCTCTCACTAAGCTCTCTCTCTAAATACGTTCTAGGAGGTATGAGGAAAAAGGAGATATCTGATTTTTATTTAGGTGAAGATTATAACTATAGGAAAATTATCAATTAGCCCTTCTAGTTTCATAATCATTGCACCTTAAACCTTCTAGTTCTTTTCTTTATTTTTTTTTCATCCCAACAAGTTTAGAGTTTAGACATATAGATTAGAAACATATATCTGGATTAACGAAAGTAGGGTTATTATATAAGTATTCATTTAGATACTAATTAATAAAACCTTTCATATATCTATCTGATCTTCATAGCCTTCTATCTATTCTCCTTAGTTGGATTACTATCTTCAAACATGGTGGTCATAATATTGCCAACAAAGGAAACTAGCCCCTATACTGGTCCTAGTAACCTCTCCTTAAGGTAGTGTTTGGTACATAGATATGATTGGACGGGACTAAACTAGACTTTGGTACATAGATATGATTGGACAGGACTAGACATGACATGACAGAACTGGACAGGATAGAACTGGACAAAACAAGTACATGTTAATTTTTGGACGATTTTCATACATATAAATACATACAAAAATAATAGTACGAAATTTGAATGAAAAATCTGAAATAATTGATGGTGGTGGCGGCCATAGATAGTAGTGATCGGTGTTAGTGGAGGTGGTTTACAATGGTTGTGGAGGTGGCGGAGGAGGTTGTTATTGTTGGGTTTTGTTCGGAAGAAGATTTCAAAAAGAACAATATTTGCAACGGAAGCTTAAAATAGAACAACATGAAAAACATTTCATTACCCACCAAGGATCCATTTGCATGAACATGAAAGATTAAAAAAACAACCATATGGGGTTTTAAGAAATCACAACCTTTGTAGACCTTTGTTTATGTCTTCCTTTTGGAGAAGATGACAAGAACTCAAGTTAGAGTTCCTCTAAAAAAGTCCATCAAGCGAGCTCCCAACACCTTGTAGTATGCTAGTATTTTCTTGAAATTTTGATGCAAAAGGCAACTCCTAATTCAAGTATATAATGTTCTTGAATTAAGAAGAAGCAAGAACCAAAAACACACACTTGGTGTGTGCCAAATTTTTGGCCAAAAATGGAGAGATGAGAGAGAGAGAGTTGCTTGGTTGGTGTGTTGTCTAATGTGCTCTCTCTTGAAAATGGCAAGTATATTAAAAACAAGGGCATTTTCTATTGGACCACAAAAAGGGTCCAATGATGGTCCATGCAATGTTACAAAATAAACCCTCCTAATTTAAGATGGTTAAAATCATATTTTAACTATCTTAAACTTTCTCTTCAAGTCCCTCCTTTCAATTTTAGCTACAAAATAAATCCATCATATGTATTATTTTATATAACCATAAATTATTATTTGCATCTAATATTATAAATCATATTCATTAATATTTTCAAGAATTAATTAATATTTATCAAGAATCAAATTCTTATAAATATCAATTCGGTGTCTACTTGCTATATGGTGTGACCCTATAGGATCATATATTACCGGTAATATTATTTTATAATCATTCTTGAGCATACGGAACCAACAATCTCCCACTTGCTCAAGATTGTATTATAGAATGATATAGACAGTGGTGGACGTCTAGCAACATCTCACTGCCCCTAGCAATACATGATTGTAAATGCCATTCAACAACATCCAATTCCTTATAAGCTCATAGCTTCAATTGATGAAAAAGGTGTGGTATAATTATCCCTTTGTTTAGACATCAAGTTGAACATGAGACATGGATCACTATCATTCTCATTTACTGTTCAACTTTTGGTAAGGCGCCTTAGATGTCTCACTCTTAACACATTAAGAGAAACAAATCTCATCTTGATTACATACGCCTCTCGTGCAGTTCATGCCATGCCCAATAATGGCCTTTATAGCTGCCCCTTTTCAAGAACAACGGTTAACCATATCAAAACATAACACTCCCTACACTTGAGTCCCAAATGTGCATCTCAGGTCGAAGGATACAGAGATACTACCTTAATTCAAGACTCACTTATGACGACGATCCATGAGGTGATCTTAAAGCGGGTCAGGTCCAATACTTGTTCCCTAACAAGTACCTATGAACTTGGTTGCAACACTTTACCACTTTTTCTCTTAAAAGGTCAACCAATCCAATTCATATTAGTCTTACTTCATAGTTGCTCCCACAATTATGATCGACTATGGACATTTAGAATAACTAATTTATTCAAGGATTTAAACATGCTAATATGGAACTCAACAAATATTTAATGAAAAAAGATAAAATGATTCATTTCAATAGTTGTTTTTTACATTGTTCCAAAATCCAAATACTAAACCAAATCAAATCCATTCACTAGAGTAACAAAGTCCTATAGCTCTAGCATGATCCTCATGCTTAGCTGGTGGAAGAGACTTCGTGAATGGGTCTGCCAAATTTTGATCTGTATGAACTTTGCGAATACTGATTTCACCGCTTTCAACTTCATCATGTATGTAGTTGAATTTCCGGCGAATGTGCCTGGTCCTTTTCTGTGACATGGCATCATTAGCAATGGCTATGGCACCCTCATTATCACAAAGGATTTTTAGGGGTTCCTGAATTGTAGGGACCACCCCTAGACCTTCAATGAACTTCTTCATCCAAGCTGCTTCTTGTGCAGCTTGTGATGCTGCGATGTACTCTGACTCTGTAGTGGATTGTGCAACCACACTTTGCTTGGAACTCATCCAAGCGACGGCGCCTCCATTCATAATAAAGACAAAACCAGACTGTGACTTACAATCATCTCTATCCGTCTGGAAGCTAGCATCAGTATAACATTTTATACTAAGGCTTTCCTCCTGACCTCCATAGATAAGGAACATTTCTTTGGTTCTTCGCAAGTACCTTAGAATGTTCTTCACAGCAATCCAATGACCTTCTCCCGGATCTTGTTGGTACCTACTCGTCATGCTCAAAGCATACGATACATCCGGTCTCGTGCATATCATAGCATACATGATGGATCCAATTGCAGAAGCATATGGAATGCCATTCATCCTGTCTCGCTCAACCTTTGTGCTAGGACATTGAGATTTACTCAATATAGTACCAGATGGCATCGGCAATGATCCTCTCTTAGAGTCCTGCATCTTGAACCTTTTCAAGATTTTGTCAATGTATGCATTTTGACTTAATCCTATAAGTCTTCTTGATCTATCTCTATAGATCTTTATACCAAGAATATATGCTGCTTCACCCAAATCTTTCATTGAGAAACATTTCTCAAGCCAAGCCTTAACCCCTTTCATAGAGGGAATATCATTCCCAAGGATCAGTATGTCATCCACATACAACACAAGGAATGTTACAATGCTCCCACTAGCTTTCTTGAAAACACATGGTTCATCTTCATTTTTAATGAAACCAAACTCTTTTATTTTCTCATTGAAACGAAGATTCCAACTTCGAGATGCTTGTTTTAGTCCATAAATGGATCTCTTAAGTTTACACACTTTATTAGGATATTCTGGATCGACAAAACCTTCAGGCTGAACCATATAGACATCTTCAGTTAAGTGTCCATTCAGAAAAGCCGTTTTGACGTCCATTTGCCATATCTCATAGTCATAGTATGCAGCAATGGCAAATAGTATTCTAATAGACTTGATCATAGCCACAGGAGAGAAGGTTTCATCATAGTCAATACCATGAGTTTGAGTGAAACCTTTCGCCACAAGTCTTGCTTTATATGTGTGTAAATTTCCATCTATGTCGGTTTTCTTCTTGAAAACCCATTTACTTCCTACAGACTTGCTGTTGGGAGGAAGATCAACCAAGTCCCATACTTGATTATCATACATGGATTGCATCTCAGTGTTCATGGCTTCGAGCCAATGATCAAATTCAGAACCTGTCACGGCACTCTGGTAGTTAGTGGGTTCATCAGAATCTACTAAGAAACAACATTCATCATAAGATATGGAAAAGCCATATCTTTCTGGTTCCTGTCGTACTCTACTAGATTTACGAACACTTTGTGTCTCATTTGTCTCCTGACCAACCATTTGTTCAGGTTTAACATCTCGTTGTTGAGTACTAGTGCCAATGGTTCTTCCTCAAGTACCATTTGCCTCCCAATAAAGGAAGAGTACTCCTATTCATCATAGAGCGAACCATATCTAGTAAGGTTCGGTTCCTCCTCTCAGACACACCATTATGTTGTGGTGTTCTGGGTGGAGTAAGTTGTGAGACAATCCCACGAGCTTCTAGATGATTTAAGAATTCATCACTTAGATATTCACCTCTTCTATCGGAACGACGGACTTTAATGGTTTTATTGAGTTGATTCTCAACTTCACTTTGAAATAATTTGAACATTTCAAATGCTTCATGTTTATGCTTCATCAAATAAACATAACCATAACGACTGAAGTCGTCAGTGAAGGTGATGAAGAATCTAGCACCATCTCTTGCTATGGTTCTGAAAGGACCGCATACATCAGTATGTATGATTCCTAACAGATTTTTAGCCCTTTCACTAGAACTAGAGAAAGGGGCTTTGGTCATCTTCCCACATAGACAAGATTCGCATATATCAAATGATTCTTTCTCATTTGCCTTCAAAATACCACTCTTTTGAAGTTGGGATATGCGTTTCTTGTTTATATGGCCAAGGCGACAATGCCATAAATAAGAGTTGCTTAAATCATTCTTGAGTCTTTTGGTATTAGCATGGTATATAGAACTATCGTTTATGGAACCATCTAGTTTTACTTCGTATATACCATTTAGAGGTCTAGCCTCGAAATAGAACATATCATTTTTGTAAGCATGAATAAAATCGTCATTAAAACGATAAGTAAAACCAAATTGTTTTAAACGAGCAACTGAAATAATATTTCTGGTCAAGCCAGGGACATAACACACATTGTTTAATGTCAAATACAGGCCATTTGGTAAATGTAAATCGTAATCTCCTAAAGCTTTAACTTCAACTCTTGCTCCATTTCCCACGTGGAGTACGATTTCGCCTGTCTTCAGCTGCTTACTTCTTCTGAACCCCTGTAACATATTACATATATGAGTTCCACATCCAGTATCAAATACCCAAGTGTTAGGTGAAAAAGTAAATAGATCTAATTCTATCACATAGATACCTGAAGTGCCTTCGCTGGCCTTTTTCTTCTTCAACTCGGCAAGGTAAGTAGGACAGTTCCTCTTGCAGTGACCAATCACGCCACATTCAAAGCATGTGTCATCTTTGGCCACTTTCTCCTTCTTCTTAGTTGGTGGGGCTCGGGCAACTTGCTTGCCTTTTCCCTTAACAAACTTAGCCTTGGAGTTAGGGGTTTTGGGTTTCTTTGTTCCACCTTCCCGAATCATGAGCACATGAGGGGTTTTCTTTGGGAGATTCTTATCAGCAGTTTTGAGCATCTGATGCAGTTCCGAGATAGGTTTCTCCCAACCATTCATGTTGTAGTTCATGATGAAGGAGTCATAGGATTTGGGCAAGGAGTCTAGGATTATATCCGTTGCCAATTCCGTTGGATATTTAGAGCCAAGACGCTCCAAATGATCCAAATGACCTTTCATCTTGAGAACATGATTGCTCACATTTCCTCCCTCCTCCATCTTGCATGCGTGCAACGATCGAACAGTTTCGAAGCGTTCTGTTCGGGCTTGCTGTTGGAACATTTCCTTCAGCTGATTGATCATATCATATGCCGTGTGATTCTCGAAAATCTCTTGGAGTTCGAGAATCATTGAGGCTAGCATGAGGCTCGACACTTCAACCGAATCATCCACATGTTTCGACCATTCAGCGTGAGGAGCCCTAGGAGTAACGGGAGGTTCATCGGGAATAGGGGTATCCAACACATACAACTTCTTTTCCGGCTTGAGAACAATTCTCAGATTTCGGCGCCAGTTCAGGAAGTTGGTGTGGTTAAGTTTTTCCTTTTCTAGGAGAGATCGAAGGTAATTGGTGTGGTGGTTCGCATTAGTTTCCATCTACAAAATTTAACAAGGTTCTATTTAGTATTTTCGATTTTTAAAACTTTATTTATTAATACCCTTTATGTATTTAAAACATTAATAATATAAAGTCTAGGATCCAACGTTGCAAAACAAATAAATGGTTAGGTGACATTTATCCCATCTATTTAATTCAACATGGTAGGTGACGTTCACCAATTACATCCAAATGTAATTCCTAGTAATATGGGATCCTTAACAACGTTCGTTAATAGGCATGTTTGATCTCATCTATGCCTCGGGTTTCAAATGCTTAGGTGACCTTTATCACAAAAGATCCCCGGTCAAGTCATCCAACTTGAACAACTTGTGGAATCGACGCATGACTAGTGGTTAGGTGACCTTTATCCCACTAGAAAACGCGAAACCACCTCGGCCATCAAAAGACGATCCAAGTAGTTAGGTGACCTTTATCCCACAAGGATCATACAAGTGACGTGCGAATGTTTTCGAAAGGACGGCATAGACTTGCGTTTATACAAGGGATTTTAGATGTTTTATAATTCTATTTGTATAAACGTATTGTATCATGTATATTGCATGCATCCAATATTACATGGTACTTATAATTTAAAAAACCGTATTTTTCTTTTATTGGTTCTTTTAGTTTAAAATAAAATCTCCATTTTATTAACTATTTCGTTGCGGTCAATTTTTAAACTAATATCCTATATTATAGTTTGAGTTTGAGCGTATTTGAACCAATTTTAGTCATCTTAATAAAACAACCCTTTTATCATTAGACATGGAGTTTGAATGAGTTTTAAAATCATAATTTTAACTCATTTTATTTCTTGAAAAAAAAAAACTTAAGAGTTTTTATAATAAAACTTCTTTTATTTTAAAAACCCATTTTTATCATTTTACTTTAAAATGTTATTTTGAAAAACTAAACTCCAAGAGATGATATATTTTTATGTTCAAAATATTATCTATCATGCAAAATCCTATTTCAACCATACATGATAATATTTACATAAACATAATCAACATAATGCAAAAAGTGTATAAACCAAGCCAAAAATCTAGTGACAATTCTTGTGAAACAAACAAGAATGTCAAGTCCATTCCTAAGGGACAAGATGATCAAAAAATCCAAATTTGAAGTCTTCAAGCTCCCACTTGCAAGAACATCTAAATGTATGCAAATCTTCTAGGAACTCCATGGTATGTGCTTTGCTTCTTGAAAGTCTTCAAACGGTCTTCATTCTTCAAACTTGTTACATTTTATATAAATAAATCTAATCTAACATAAATCTATTTATATACAAAAAATAACAAAATGAAAAATGCCTATTTACTATTACATACTTTATGAATAAATAAATATTATAACCATTTCAACAAGAGGGGTCTTTAGCTTGTTTATACACATTATATACATACATCAAAAATAAACTAACACTTTGTTTTTCTAAGGCAACTTTTATGACCAAAAATGCATGTTGGTTTTGGTCATATAAAATAACAATTATAGACACAAAAATTGTCAAAGATGTCATGCATGAACTTCTTCATACAAGATGAAAAAACACCCATGGCTTCTAAAAACCAAGTATTTTTCATATAAACAAAAATCTTAACATGCATGCAAAAGTGGCTCTGATACCACTTGTTGGGTTTTGTTCGGAAGAAGATTTCAAAAAGAACAATATTTGCAACGGAAGCTTAAAATAGAACAACATGAAAAACATTTCATTACCCACCAAGGATCCATTTGCATGAACATGAAAGATTAAAAAAAAAACCATAGGGGTTTTTAAGAAATCACAACCTTTGTAGACATTTGTTTATGTCTTCCTTTTGGAGAAGATGACAAGAACTCAAGTTAGAGTTCCTCTAAAGAAGTCCACCAAACGAGCTCCCAACACCTTGTAGTATGCTAGTACTTTCTTGAAATTTTGATGCAAAAGGCAACTCCTAATTCAAGTGTATAATGTTCTTGAATTAAGAAGAAGCAAGAACCAAAAACACACACTTGGTGTGTGCCAAATTTTTGGCCGAAAATGGAGAGAGGAGAGAGAGATGCTTGGTTGGTGTGTTGTCTAATGTGCTCTCTCTTGAAAATGCCAAGTATATTAAAAACAAATGCATTTTCTATTGGACCACAAAAAAGGTCCAATGAGGGTCCATGCAATGTTACAAAATAAACCCTCCTAATTTAAGATGGTTAAAATCATATTTTAACTATCTTAAACTTTCTCCTCAAGTCCCTCCTTTCAATTTTAACTACAAAATAAATCCATCATATGTATTATTTTATATAACCATAAATTATTATTTGCATCTAATATTATAAATCATATTCATTAATATTTTCAAGAATTAATTAATATTTATCAAGAATCAAATTCTTATAAATATCAATTCGGTGTCTACTTGCTATATGGTGTGACCCTATAGAATCATATATTACCGGTAATATTATTTTATAATCATTCTTGAACACACGGAACCAACAGTTATAGTGAAGGAATAGGTAGAGATGGTCGACAGTGGTGGCAGCAGCGATGAGTAGTGGTGACACTTGATACCATATTAGAATCATATATTAAATGTGGGAAGATCAATAATTTTTTAGTTTGTCTCATATTGTTCCACCTATTTTGGTGGAACAAGAAAAAACCCTTTTTTGACCCATCCCATCCAATCCTTGTCCTGTGTCGCGCCAAACATGGGACGGTGAATTTTCCATCCTGTCTCATGTACCAAATGCAGCCTAACTGTCGTCCTCACATAATTGCCTTATTGGTTCAGACCTACCACTCCAACAAAAAAAAACCTACACCTCATGATTTGGTCCCAGACACACATGCTTTGTGTCTTCATCTTGAAAACAAACCACACAATACACAAAAACTGCCATTTTACCTTAGAACCAACACTTATGTAGCTGACACTGAAATCTGGATGTTAACAATATAAAAACAAAAACAGTCACCCACTTACCAATGCACCTTCACATTGCTACTATTTTTTAATATAAACCACCACCACCACACTGGTATGAGAACACCACACCTTGACCAATGGAGAAAATAGAGGCAGCAAAGGCACCACAACACCATTACCAAGGTCTGACTGGATCACACACAGATTTATATAATGTGATCACGTGCCTAATACATTTTAAAACACACCTTTTGAAACTGTAACTAATCTTGAAAATTAAGGTCATAAGTTCATAACATACAACACAGTCAAAGATACCATCCACATCCACATATAAATAAGTTTTTGCCTATGGATCTTACATCAAAGAGTTTCAAAACCCATCATGAAATCCAACTCTAAACCATTGCCTCTTATCTTTCTTGCCCTGCTACTCATTCTTGTTTCATGGCCTACTCCTACTGGTGTTCATGCAAAACTACCATCAAAAAGTGCAGGATTAGCTTCTTCAACTCTCAAAGGTTTACATGCAGTAGAAAAGAAGCCTTTCAAGAAGCTGAATTCAAGCTTTCGAAAGATACCACGAAGCGGATCTAATCCAATCCAGAACAAGTAGAGTAACTTAACTACATATCGCAAATATCTTGAATCAATGCAGGCAGCAGCTCTTACTTGAGGAATGCATACAATCTTACTTTTGCATGTTTTAGTTCAAGGGTCAATATGTACTAAATGTTCTAGCTTTTCTAGGTTTTGAAGTAGTTTATGTTTGAACTTAAATATGACCAGCAGTTTAGAGATGTGAATATGGAGTCATCTATTACATTTTCAATGCTAGTTATTGTGCTTATCTCTATAGTAACAGAATATAATACACTTTGAACATATGGGTGCAAACTATCGGCAAAAAGATATACCGGCAAAATTGGATATAAATAAGTTAACAAAAAAAGCAGGTTTCTCAATCGTTCACCTTCATTGATGACTTTGACCAGTAAAGTACTCCTTGTACAGAAGGAGATCCAGGTGAATGCTTCAGTTTACTCCCCAAGAGCATTCTCAGTCAACCATCGTGCTTTCTTTTTTTATGAGATTTTTTTTTGCTTTTCCCAACGTCATCTTCCATGGTTTGTTTGGTAAATTTCCAAGCACCCCTTTCCGTTCCATCTGAGTGACGCTTTTGGCCTGATTTATGAGCCAGGAATGGAGAGGCAGGAGTTAGATGAGTATCAATCTCTTTCCTCATGTCCTTGAGCTTCTCTTGCTGTGATTTTGGTCGATTCTCTGTAAACGATGCATCATATTTTGATGATTTTGTTTCCTTCGAACCAAAGGTAGAAATGAAATCATTGTACACAGATTCTCTAGAAGTCTGTCTCAACTTCCATTGCTCAGGTTGTCTTGCATACCTATTGAAGAAAAAAACTTAGAAAAGTGAGAACTTAACTTCAGAAATGTAGAACAAATTTAGAAAAGTGAAACCAGTAAAAAAAAGTTACCCCTCAACATCAAGATTCCTCAAGAGAAGAGGTCCCTGTCTTGTCTTTGAGAGCTCTGACTGCACAGCTAACATTTCTGACACAATCACCTCTCTCAAAGCCACACTGCTGACATCAAAGCACTTCTCAACGGTAAAGGAACCTGACGGACGCACAGAAAGCTCTCCGAAATGTCCTTTAAGTCTTCAGACCGACACGAAGCAAAGAAGAAATTTTCAAAGAGTCAAACACCAACAGAACAAATAAAACGGATTGCCATAAAACTGTACAAGGATGAAAAGAGGGAATATAGCAGCACACATACTTGACGACTAATTTACGCTTTTGTTTTCCAGAAGCATTTGAATTAAGAAAAGCTTCAATCACCCTTGCCCCTCCAGAGTCCTTTGCAGTGTCGAGAAGTTGATCTTCCTCCAAAGATGTCATACTCGAGATAAAGGCATGGATAAACTCCTATTAAATAGATACCAAAGATACACCAAAATGATTAGAAAAACAGATAAACACTGCAGCTGAGAGAAGAGCAGTTAAGAGCACCTATATAAATTAGCAAATACTAGTGATAAAATCGAAATAGGTGACGTACACTTGGAAGTCTAAATACTGATTGAAGAATCAATGTCCCAATAACATGCATCCTAGCACCACTTGGCCAATCCCAGTTGGATTTATCCTTGCAGTAGAAGTAGTTATCAAGAAAGAGTATCCGAGGAACAATGCATCTAGGGGGCTCGTTTTCCATGCATACAGCAGAAATGAGAGCTTGACAACACTGCAAAACAAGTTAACAATAAAAAAATATGATTAGAAAATGATAAATGAGGACTGCTGATGAATGGCGAAAAAAAAGCAAAAGTTTATTGATAAAGTTCCTTTTGTTAAAAATTAAATAGTATGAGTATTTGCTTCCGAAGCAGATCAACCGAAAGGGTAGTGAAAAGTAGATACTAGATATGGAACACATTAGAAATATTTGGAGTTACATACCTTATGTTCATGGCTATGGAGCCTATGACTTGCAGCAATGAGAGAAGCAACAACTCCAGACTTGCCCATTCCAAAAAGATCTTTAAATTTTGTGCCAAGTTCCTTCAAGATCAGCTCCACCTGAAAGGGTGGAAAAGATTGACATTTAAATTTAATTCACAGGCAGCTGCAAGGCACATAACATATATTTAATATTATAACTGTGAATAGTGTAATTGATGCCATAAACTGTTGTATTGCTTACATGATCCTCACTTCTAGCATGGGAAATCAATGCTTGGACAACAAAATTCCCACAGTAATGAGACGACATCTCAAATAATGAATTTCTGAAAGTCTTTGTTATTATTTCGTCGTATAAGGAATCAGGAGCAACTTCCAAGATAACCTGTCATTAGGAAGACAATATCCATGATGGTATATGTAAGTAAAAACATGATAGAAATGAACAATAATATCCATGATGGTATATGTAAGTAAACAAGTTGCAAAGTGAAACAAATTAATTGATATGAATCAAACCTCCATTAAATGGCTGAACGCAGCTTCTTTCATTAAACTCCGAAGTCTTTTGACAACATTATTGTCTATGAGGTTCCCTTCGCTAGCATCTACACCATTACAGCCAAGAATAACAGGAATTGCATGCAATAACTCTTGGTCGTATCCAACCAATAATTTCAAAGCAGTCTGCAAAAGTATTACAAGAGGAAAGCATCAGGTACAATGTGCATAACCTAAATTAAGTCAAAATATAAGCAGAAAACATGCCTGCAGAACCAAGCTGCCATATTGATCAAATTGCAACATTTCAATATCTTTTCTGGCAGCTTTAAGTATCCCCGACACAAGAAATTTGAGCATATCAGGAAATCCATGCTGCAATCCTTGGGATACACTTTCATCTGACCGAGAAGACTTAAAATTTAACCTATGTGCAAGAGCAGCAGATGACTTCTTGGAATGAAAGTCAGATGAATCTAATGGCACACCTTTACAGAGACAGAGAAGACTTCGAAGAACATGAGATCCATGACAGTTGGTCATCACTTCAACAAGATTAACAACAATTGCCTAACAAGAAAAAGATCAACATGGAGATATCAGTGCAATGGTCCTTCTATTATTGTGAACATTCAAATTCCTATAATTCAATAGAAAATTTTGCTCAAAAATTGTTCCAACATTATATTAATTTATCTTCCTGTAAGTGGAAGCCACTGAAGATTTGCATAGATACTACAGGAGTACAGGGTCATGGGAGAGGAATGAAACGTATTTAGGCGCTGTTTGTTTACCTCTTAATAGTTACATTAAGAGACAACCTCTGAATCATTAAGAGGTAAATCTTGTTTAGCAAACAAAAACTGTACCTCCTAACGGTTCTAAAACCCTATGAATGATTTTGTATCTTAGGCCTCGTTTAACCATTCAGCGCCCTAATTTCATCCCGAACAATTACCAAACAACCATATTTCATTTTGCATTATATCATAATAGCCTCTTAATCATTCTGCACCTAACCATTCAGCAACTGCCAAACATCCCCTTACTTGTTTAAATGCATCAAGCACACAACTACCAAATAATATACCTGACATATATCATTCAAAGTCGCTTCAACAAGAGCTTGAGTGTCACTTTCCTGAAGATGTGCAGCTAACGACTTGAGAGCTGTCTCGGCTACATGAGATCCAGATTTATCCATGGAAATACGAGGGAAGTCTTTTGAAGCGTTTTGGAGAAAGGTACAAAGGTGTTCCAAAGCACAGCCTTGCAGAAGAGTTTGCAAAGTGTGACTTATGATATAATCAGTTGCAAGTTCTACTTCCTTCCCTCTTGTTTCTTCCAAAGCATTTCCACAGATAGACGAGCGTTCCTCCAGATCAACTTCAGTACCTTCGATAACATTTGAAATCTCGGAGAAGTATTTTGCTGTTTCTGGATCAACCTGTTTTCTAAGAACACATATAGCTACCATTAGCAGCCTGGCAAGGAATGAGCCATTAATGAGCTATAAATATTGGTTCTTACCAAGGTTCTAAATGGCGTGAGGCGTGACGGTGGGCCAAGCCTCAAGCCTTAGGAGCCACGGTAAAACCATGGTGTTTCAAGGTGGACTTATGGCGTCAAATTTCTAATTGATATATAATATTATGGGGGTGTTTGGGATTGCTTATTTAAAAATACCTATGCTTATTTTTAAAAGTACTTCAACTTATGTGGGGATAAAAATGAGTTTTTAATAAAAAATGTTTAGACAAATAAGTTGATAAAGAGTTTTAAATAAGTTAAAATGGAGTATCTTATCAAAATCATCTTATAGCACTTTTTCTTTTCTCAATCCAAGCACTAGAACTTGTTTATTTGCAATGTGGAAAAGCCTAAGCAGATAACTCAAAAATATAAGCAATCCCACACAACACCTATATATAAAAACATATATTTTGTAGTGTTACGCAATGAACCAATAATAACAAACAAGTTAAATTAGGTTATATATTAAAAAACTTGCAAATAAGACATTAAAAATGTAAAGAAAAATCGAATGTCACATTGAGCATTAGGCCCACAAGTCTTGATGTCATGGCGGCTATGCGACGAGTTTTTTTGAACAGTAGTTCTTAGTGTGAAAGAAAAATACTTAGAATTGAAATTGCAGTAGAAACCTTAGAAAAGATGTCGGTGGTACAGAAGCATCTTGGTGGTTTGAGTATTTATTGGGTTTGAGGGTTTCAGTATAAATGTTTTTGTCTCCGTCAACACCTTTACTTTTCTTCATCTTCTTACCCATGTTTCTTCTGCGTCTTCCTTCTTCTTCCACCGGGGTTTAGGAATTAGGGTTTTGAATGGTTTTTTTTTTGTTGGGGGGTTATGTTATTTGCGGGTTGGTTCGAGTCAAAGGCGGGTCAGAGCTCCATCGGATCCGCGCGTTTGCATAGGTCATGATATATGTAATACTAGTCTTTGGCTCGTCCGTTGCGCGACGATCAAATTTGTGTTTTAAGTTAATTGTTTGATGTTTAATAGTCGTTGAATAATTAATTTTGTGACATATAAAATAATTGATAAAAAGAAAACAAAAATTCCACAAATAGGGAATATTATCTTGAAGTTAAAAATATGTCTATTAAGTTTGATACCTATTATAAATGCCGTTACATAATGAATTTATCAAACGAATACACAATAATTGCATATTTATATTTTTGAAAAAGGTTCGAACTCATAATCCAAAAGTCAGTTGATAAGTGATATTTTTTTTCCAAGTAATTAAATGTTTCGTTGACAGAATGAAATTTGATAGAATTGTAATTCGTCGAAGGAATTCTAGTTTGAAGTAAAAATTGATATGAAATTGCAAAAAGAAAATCACGACAATTTAGTGATTATTTGTATCAAATCCCATACTAATTTCAACAAATCTCATACTAATCACGATACATTAATTCGTAATGTTTATAATATTTAATAATATAATTAAATCCAAAAATATTCAATATTAAGCTCATTTCGAAGGTATTGTCGAAGCGATTACAATGGTATAATTTGTAAAAAAATAGAAATGTTTTTAATGCATTTTAGTTCATATACATTATTTATGTTTATATGATAAGTGTCTAAAATGAAAAATAAAAAAGTAAGGGATTACAAGTAAACTACATACATAATTATAAGGGTAGTAAATGTGACGTATAAACTAAAAAATTGAATTAAGGAGTGATTTAAGGAGGAGTGAATATGGATGTGCTAATTGAACTTATAATGTAAATTGCGTCCAGATACATGTTTAGGCGGAAAAATACTGAAGTCGGCTCACAAGAAGACGACACGTGGCATGCTAGTTACTCATTTATTATATGTATAGATTATGCGTAAAATAAGTTTAATGTTAGGATATATACGATTAAAATAAGTTCAATATATAATTGAAATTTAAGTTAATAATTTTCAATTAATATTAATTAACATTAATTAATTAATAATAATTAAATTTAAAAAATTAATATTTAGTTATAATAATCTATACATATAATAAATGATAATTAAGATTAACGAAGGCATAATTGGATATATACGATTATTATGCGTAAAATAAGTTTATTTTTGGGATAAAATAAGGGTAAATTTTTTTGAATTAGAAATGAATAATTAACATTAATTAGTCAAAATGTAGTTAACTCTATAATAAAATTGAATTTAAACAAATGAAACTATATCAATAATTTGAATTTAAACTTAGAAGTAAATCCCGTATTTTTGGGATTACATATTTTTTTTTGAATTTATTATAAGTATGGATATGCACGTATGTATCTAAAGATATACGCTTATTATGGGTAAAATAAGTTTATTTTTGGGATAAAATAAAGGTAAAGTTTTTTGAATTAGATGTGAAACTATATCATTAATTAGTCAAAATGAAGTTAAATCTAGAATAAAATTGAATTTAAAAATGAAACTATATCAATAATTTGAATTTAAACTTAGAAGTTTATACCGTATTTATGGGATTACTATATACGATGGAGATTTTTTTGAATTTATTATAAGTATGGATATGTATGTATGTATAAAAAAATATTCAATATTGGGCTTATTTCGAAGGTATTGACGAAATGATTACAATGGTATAATTTATAAAAAATAGAAATGTTTTTAATGCATTTTAGTTCATATAGAAATGAATAGTTAACATTAATTAGTCAAAATGAAGTTAACTCTATAATAAAATTGAATTTAAAAAAAATGAAACTATATCAATAATTTGAATTTAAACTTAGAAGTAAACCTAGTATTTTTTGGATTACGGATTTTTTTTTAATTTATTATAAGTATGGATATGCACGTATGTATATAATGATACACACTTATTATGGGTAAAATAAGGGTAAATTTTTTGGAATTAGAAATGAATAATTAACATTAATTAGATTACTATACACGGTGGAGATTTTTTTAACATTAACTTTAACTTTAGTTTGAAATAAAGTTTGGAAGTTTTTTGATATACCGTATTTTTGGGATTACTATAGACGATGAAGATTTTTTTTGAATTTACTATAAGTATGGATATGTACGTATGTATAAAAAAATATTCAATATTTGGCTTATTTCGAAGGTATTGACAAAACGATTACAATGGTATAATTTGTAAAAAATAGAAATGTTTTTTTAATGCATTTTAGTTCATATACATTATTTATGTTTATATGATAAGAGTCTAAAATGAAAAATAAAAAAAGTAAGGGATTAAAAGTAAACTACATAGGTAATTATAAGGGTAGTAAATATAAGGTGTAAATATTAAAAATTTAATTAAGGAGAGATTTAAGGAGGAGTGAATATGAGTGTGTTAATTGAACCTATGATGTAAAGGCGTTCAGATACATGTTTAGGCGGGAAAACAATAAAGTCGGCTCATCAGACGACGACACGTGCCAATGTAGTTACTTATTTATTACATGTATAGATGTGTATATATTGTTGAGTAAACTACAGTTTTGGTCCCTGTGTTTTTGGTAAAAAAAATAGTACGTTTTAGGTCCCGCTGGTACTCAGTTTATTACGACTATGGTCCTTGTGTATGCAACTTATTGCTAACATCGTTTGCCTTTGCTCCGTTCGGTGGCCCAAGTTACGCATCCATTTAGGCTATGCTTGGCAAACTAACTGATAAGCTAGTTGTTGACTCATAAGCTAGCGGGTAGCTGATAAGCTAGCTGATGAAGAAGTCACGTTTGGCAAAACTAGCTTATAAACATGTAAAATGATAAAAAAATAACATCTTCAAAAAATTATCAATTACAATATTTAGTTATATGATTAAAACAAATTTATAGCAATATAATATGTTAATTAATATAACCAATGTAGTAAAGAAGAATTAAATAATATAAGAATTTAAAATTTATTACTACATATATACTATAAATTTTGAATTTGTTAAAGCATATTTAGAAAAACTAGTTATCGTACCCGCGCGTTGCAGCGGTATTTTTAATCCGTAAACTCAGACCCTCAATTCAATTTTTTTGTGTTTGTATGGTTATGAAGTGTGAATGGACTGATATCGTAGTAATATTCTCGATTAGCCCATGGTTAATAGTCAAGTTGTGTATCTATATAATGCATTTGAAACTTCCAGCAGCTGAATTCTACTTTGATTTCTTTTCATCAATTCAAAGATACAAATCTGGCCATTGAAAACCTAATCATACCCAAACCAAATCCATATCTGAAACATCCAAATCCAAAAATAATTAATCAGAATCAGGCTGTGGATTTGAAAAAAAAATACATTAAAACCATTCCCAAAGCCATTCAGCAGCAGCTTATTGGGATAGAAATTCCAATCACAAATCATGAATTGAGACTTCACAAACCAGTAGCCATAACAAAAATCACCGTCACCTCCTTTAAAGAAATCAAACATTAAATGATCAAGCAGAGGAGAAACCACCGAACACGTATCAAAACCATTACTTCCAAAATCAAGAAGTTCCAAACAGCAGAAAAAGAACTGTCATACTTGAATCTGCTAAATCCCCAAATCCTCAAATGCCCATACAGCAGCAGCTTAATGAGACTGAACTCAACATTGGCCAAAGGCTAAAATGCACTCCAAAACCACAAACTCTTGTCTTGATGACCTGAGAAAGCTGAAAAATATGTAGACCAACATCAAGAAAAGGAGAAATAAGGACCAAACTCTGCTGAAAAAACCTACTGCCATAATCAAAAACAATCTGGCCTCTGGCCATTGCCCTCAAAACCATAAACTGAATCCTTAAAAACCAACTTATCCAAAAATCAAACCATAACCAATAATCCATCCTTATATCTTCATTAAGCCCATGTACCTCAAAATTGAAATAACACCTGACCCAATCCAAGAAACACCTTAAAAGGCCAAAAAACAATTTGATCTGAACTTTTCCAAAAATAAGAACCAATCTAAACTGGAGAAGCAGCCATAAACATAACAGGAACCACGTGAAACTAAACCAAACAATATGTCCATTGTCCATTGCAATCCAGCCGTAAAAGGAAATAAATAAATCTTATCACGTTTTCCATGATAACGACCAACGGTAAAATGAAAGATTATACTCACTGCAATCGTCCTCTTTTGTGCTACGAATTTTGAAGATTCATAAAGTGGATGTAGAACTTCCGGCACACTTCATGCCTAAATTAAAAAGGACGTTTTTTCGATAAGTTTCCATAAAACTGGAGCAATAGGACACAAAGGAGTCTCCTTTTACCTCAAGATTAAGGTGATCAACTATGTGGATTATCGGACCGCCGCCATCACAAGGCCGAATCAGGTAGCCCCTCAGAAGCTTTTCCCCTCTAACAAATTGGGCAACGCGTAGGATTTGGCTCACCACCAAAACCAGAGAATGATCGTTCACATACCTTACATAACACAAAAACATCGAAATCGAAATTCCGACAAAAGTACAAAGATGAATTGTGAATGATAGAATAAACTTACCACAAGACCATCGTTGTCTAAACTTGTAGTACATCTCAACTTCCATAAATCTCGTGCAGGCGCCAGTGTGGTGGAGCATAGACCTAAACGAAAATTCAAAGATTACAGATTCCAAGGGGAGGCAATTGAGGGCATGAGGAGTACCCAGTCCTTGGGTGGTCCAGTCTTTGACTGGGCTTACCCCCCAGCCTGTGGTTGGGCCTTAGGTCCGGCGTAAGCTGGGCCGGGACAGCGGCGGATTAGTGGACTGCCCTCGGATGTCCGATACCGTCGGGGAGGCGTGCGTGCGTGTGTGCGTTGTGTTCGTGGTAGTTGATCGAAAGGGTCGATGCCGCTATGCCTTCCAAAAAAAATCATCCGTTTTGAAAAAAAGATATCGCATTATATACAGTCGGGAAAGATTCATGTTCGCCTGCGTATATACAATTTTAATAGTTCCACCGCTCCCTGCAAGTAACATTGTAAGAACTTAAAGACTCCGACAGTCTCGAAACCAAAATGTACCATCCTCAAGGATCTCCAGAATCTGATAACGAAAACCATGAATGAAATCACAAGAATGTTCAATTCCGTCGTGTTCATTTAATGAAATTACAAGAATGTAATTACCCAGATGGGTTATTAGCATCTCGAAGAGAATGTTGGGGAGTGGTTACCACAAATTCACAGCTCCCATCTGTAACCGTTGAATTCTGCAGAGAGTTCAATAAGATTGGTGATCATAAGGACAACCAGAGATAAGAAAATTCACAAGAATAAGCTAATTATAATTTTTCATCAAGCCACAAGTAAACACCTCAATATGAATATTGTTGTTCGAAAAAACCCTTTAAGCCATTAAGCCCATAAAGTAAAAAATAAACAGCCTCTAAAATGTAATTTCAAATATTACAATCAGCAAACCACTACTCCAAGTTCTACAATGGCTAATGTTTAAGATAACAGAAGAAGTTATTAGTCACCTTACTACTATCAAATATATAAACCAAGTGAAACAAATATATCTCGACTGAAAGTAGGATCTGGAAAAGTAAGATGTATACAGGTCATTCATCCCCAAAAAGAAAAAGTGAGAATTACCGAAAAGACACCACCTTGCAAGATTGATGGAACTTATTTGATTACATAAACCTTCCCTCAATTGAAATCAAATAATAAACACAGATAAAGCCAAAACTATCTCAGGAATAAAGCGCTTATCGATCTTCGAGTGCATAAAAGCAGGGACAACGGGGACGGCTTAACTTGAATAGTATACAGAAGCAGTAGCAGGGGTGTTGGAAGTGTTTGACAAATGTCAGACTTGTTTCACTGCGACAGGTAGGGGTGTGCAGAAAGTCAACCGATCCAATCAGAACCGACTGATCGAATTAGAACCGACCGACCTTGATTGGATATCCAATTGTAATTGGATCGGATCGGATCAAAATTTTCAGCATCTAGTTTGGATCGGTCGGTTCTTGGATGACAGTCCAGAACCGACCAAAACCGAACCGAACCGATACACCATCCAACCATCCATCCGATTATCATCCAACCACTCATCCAATTATCATCCAACTACCATCCAATACATTATAATTCAAAGTTTCAAAAGTAAAAAGTTTTTATTTTAAAAACATTTGTAAAAAATAAAAACTAATTTTTTTAGAAAGAAACATAAAAACATTGGATGGATCCGATCCGATCCAACGGATATCCAATGAGAATATCCAATGGATGGAACCGAACCGATCCAATCATCCATTGGATTGAAAAAATCTAACATCCAATGGATGATTGGATCGGTTCAGTTGGAAAAATCGGACATCCAACGGATGATTGGATCGGTCCGGTTCCCCTCACATCCATTGGATGTCAACCGATGAACACCCCTAGCGACAGGGGCGGTTTGGACAGCTTGGTGCCTGACAGGGGCTGTTTGGACAGCTTACTGTTCGATAGGGGTTGTTTGGACAACTTAACGTCGACATGGGTTGTTTGGACAACTTAATGTTCGACAGGGGCTGTTTGGACATCTTAATGTTCGCCAGGGGTTGTTCGGCCAGATTGAGAAAGAGAAAGGCATGCAACAAAATCAGAACCTTACTTTGACAAAGGAAAATTCCATTAATTAACTGTACTTGAAATAACAAACGACTGGAAGAAAAAGAAAACACAAACTAATATAAAATGTCTATAAGAACATAGAAACCCACTAAAATAACTGTTGGGTCACCAAAGATTTGAAATTGACTCACCGATGTTTCTCCTAAATCTTACTTAGAATATTTTAGCTTGGTTCTTCACAATAACTTGTACAAGATAACAAATGTTTGGTGAAGTCAAAGATCAACCAAAGTCAAGATTGAAGATCCTCTCATTGTGGAAGTGAAAGATCTTTTCTCAACACATACAAGTCATAGTCCACCGATTTGTCTTCATGAACATCGGTGGACAACTCCCACCGATCCATCTCTATGATCGGCCAACAAGAGTCCCACCGATAAAAGCTTCAAATCGGTGGGAACTCAGTAATCTTCATGGATGCATTGTTGTCTCATGTCTCAAAGCACACATCGGTGGAATGCTTCTTGGAAGACACAATAAGTAGATCATTTATTATGGGACAACATCTATTGGCAGGTAAAAGTGACTATTTGTCGTTTTATCCATTATCAGATAAAGTCTCAATCAGCATGGCTATTCTTCCTAGTACCAAGGAAAAAGGTGAAAAAGACACATCAACTTTTCAGAAGTCAACCTCTACCTTCGAATATCCCGATGACAAGTGTCCTAAGCATTTAATGCTTCATGCACTATAAAAGGAGGAAGAGGCTCCCCATGCAAAGTTACGCTTTCTGAAGAAAATCTCTCAGTGCAAGATTGCTCCATCTCTAAGAACTTGATAGCTTTGATCTTTGTGTGCTTGAAGTTGTTTTGTTATTTCTGTTTGCTTTGTGATAGATTGTTATAATAGTTTAACTGTTCTTTTCCGCAACAATCTTTAGTTTTTCTATGTGTAATTCTTGTTGAAGTTTTTCAATAAAAGAATTAAATTAAGTAAATTTTGAGTATTGTATTCAACCCCCCCCCCCCCCCTTCTACAATACTTGTTAAGCCATCTGGGACTAACAAGTGGTATCAGAGCAGAAAGTTTAACTCATAAACTTGATCTGCAATGGTTGCCTCATCCTTAAACAATGAAATCTCTTTTCAAAACAATTTCTCTGAAAATGGCTCCATAGCCAAACCTCCAAAGTTTAACTCCAACAACTTTGCTCTCTGGAAAAGCCGCATGATGCTATTCATGGAAGGAGTGGATGTAACCCCCGAAAAATTGGAAAACAGGATTTGGGGTTCACGGACGTCCGCAGGGCACAAGGCCGGACGTCCGCGATGCGCGGAAGTCCGCGGATCGTCCGTGGAAGCAACAAAACTTTTTGGGGATTTCGGCCAAAACAAGTCGGACGTCTGCGAGAGACTATGCGGACGTCCGCGACACGTCTGATGGAGATATTTTGTGTTTTAAACTTCCTTCCTCTCTCACTCCCCTCATTTCATCTTCAACCTCAAATCACACACTCTCTCTCTCTAAAATCGTTTCCTCTCTCAAGAAACCCTAAACCTCCCCTTTTGTAATACTCCGGGTAAGTTCGTTAGTTAAATCCTAGTTCCGTTAAATTTATTCCATTATATAATTAAGGTTTAGGGTAAGTTTGGTTAATTTAGAGATTTAAAGGTGTTTTGGTCATTAATGATAAGTTCAAGGACTAAAGTAGTAAAATAGGTTGATATTACCTCTTGATGAAATCATATATTTCATAAGTCAGATATTATCCAGAAAAATCAGAGTGTGTGTGTGTGGGTTTGAGACCAAAAGAGAAAAGAAGGGTTTGTGCTAAAGGGTTCAAATTGGTGTGCTTGGAAGTGTATCTGATGTATGTTCCTTTGTATTTTATGTTTATAATTGCTATTAGAAGGTTTCTATCGGATTAGAATAGTTGAATTCACTGCTGGTATTGAATCAGTCGATTTCTGGGTAGAAAACACATAAACAGACAGTGGTTTCCGGATAGAATGAAGGTGTCCGGATACTTTTGTTGGTAGTGTCCGGGTAGCTTTGATGATGGTGTCCGGACGATTCAAGTATCCGGGTAAGTCCCTCTTGTTATACGTTTCCGGATGGAATGGGATACCAGATGGTATCCGGATTGCTCTGTTGTCCGGAATGTCTATTATCCGGATTAAATGTGCTGTCCGGATAGTTCAGGTTGTCCGGATTACTTTGTTGTCCGGGTAGTTTGAGGTGTCCGGATACTTTGGCTGTTTGGTCATTTTTGAGGATAAGAGTTATATAGATGTATCTAGAGTCCTTAGCCTGCTAGTAAGTCTTATACATAAGTTGGTAAGGAGATATTTGTATGTAAATGGTTTCAGATTCTGAGAATTTTGGGATCGGATAGCTCGGAGAAAGGCTTGGAAGCGTATTTTTAAGCATTCAAGGTGAGTTTTACTTTTAAAACGTTTTCAACTGGATACATATATACGTGATGTATATATATATATATATATATATATATATGAGATGGACATGTACGGATTAAGATTTTGATACATGATGTGATTATGTGTTTATATTGAGACGTATATGTGGTTGGAATGTGGTAATGTTTTTATAAAAGAAAATGTGATATATATATATATATATGGTTGGAATGTGATGAAAGGTTTTATAAATGACAATATGATATATTGAGATATATATTGTATTTATATGCGCATTACACTACACGAGAGCACTTGCCGAACTATGCCGGTGGATGTTTGTTGTAGTTGTTGTACAGCGGTGCTGTAGTTGTTGTACAACGGTGTTGTTGGCTCGCAACCAACTATTATGGCCATGGGGAATGAGGATGAGGAGTTGTGCACGATATACGAGTCTTATTTGGTATTTAATTATTTGTGGTATTTGTGTATTTTATAAAAAGGATTTCTAAACTGACAGTGATTATCTCACTAGACCTTTAGGTCTAACCCTCATTTTCCTTTCAAAAATATGTATTCCGGGTCAAGGATCTTTTGTTAGGAAAGGGAAGAATAAAGCATAGGAGGCGATTGCTAGCTGACGAAGATTAGGATATGTTTACATTTCTGTATTGTATAGTTTTGAGACTTTGGGACCGAATGTGAATTATCATGTATTTTGTTATGAAAGTAACGACGTTGTGTATGAAATGTTAATTGTTATATATTCTGTATGTTATGGGATACCGGGTCTTTACAGATGGTATCAGAGCCCTAGTTTAAGGGATTTAGGTATTAGTAACTGTATCTAGACTTAAACTGCATGTGAAGTAGGATGTCCCTATTATTATAGAACCTTGGAATGTTAAATATAAAAAGGTAGAAGGAACATCATGTAAGGTAATTTCATTATTACACCTGGCCAGTGTAATTGTGATCTTACAGGTACATGTTTGAACTGGAATACCTTGTTATATGGGGTATGTGCTTATGTGTATATTAACCTTGTCTGAATCAACAGAATGGCAAGTGGTACTAGACAAACGAATCGGGAAGGAGGAGGAAATCCGAACAGAACAAATCCAACAGCCGGAGGAAGGGGAAGAGGGGGAGAAAGAGGTAGGGGCAGAACTGGAGGTAGAGTTCAGGGGCGAGGTACCGAATTTGTTACACGAAATGATTTGACGGTGGAAATGGGAAGACTTCAAGCCAATATACAAGATATGTTCGATAGAACTCGTCACACAGAAACTGAAATACCAGATCCTAGTCTGGAAGACGAAATGCTCATTACACATACTGTCATACCGGTTGCAAAGAAGTGCGACTATAAAATGTTTTTAAATTGCAAACCCCCGACATATACAGGAGAAAGAGATCCAGTGAAGGCCATGAGGTGGCTGAAAGAGATATAAGCTGTCTTCAGGACCAACAAGTGTGCAGAAGAAGATAAAGTGCTATATGGAACCACGATGTTGAAGGCAGATGCTCTATTCTGGTGGGAGGCTCATATTACATCTAGAGGATCTGATGTATACTCAACTTTTACTTGGGACGAATTCACAACAACTTTCAAAGGACAGTTTTGTCCTCAAGCAGCAGTTAGACAACTGGAAGAGGAATTCATGAACCTACATCAGAGAAGTTTATCGGTTAGGTATTACACTGATCGCTTTCTAGAGAAGTCTCGCTTTGCGGAGTACTATGTTGCCACGGAGGCTCTGAAGATGGAAAGGTTTATTTTCGGGTTAAATGCAAAAATTAGAAGGCTAGTGATTGCAAAAGGACCCGATACCTTCTCAGCCGCAGTAGATGCTGCGGAAAATGTGGAACAGGATAATAAGAAAGACGTTGGTGATAAGAGTGTTGGGAAAAGAAAACTGGATGAAACGACGTACGATTCGGAAGAATACGAATCCCCGAGGTTTGATAGTTATTCACCTTTCAGGCCAGCTGAAAGAAGACCATGTTCGACATGTGACCATATTCATCAAGGAAACTGCTATGGTGATTCCCGAAAGTGCTACAAAGGTGGAAAGACTGGTCATATCGCGAGAGATTGTCGAGTAACTCGATTTTGTTTCGTTTGCAACTCCCCTGAACATATTCAGGTTAATTGTCCACAGTGGAAAGCACGGCAAAGTAATATGACAGTGAGACCAACGGGTGGTAAGTCGGGAGGAGTACAAGGGTCTGAACTACCTGGAATCCAAAGTCGTGTTTTTCAGATGACGGAACAAGAGGTAGAAGAAAATCCTGATGCTGTTACAGGTATGATTCTAATAAACTCTATACGTGCTAAAGTGTTATATGACTTCGGTGTAAAATGATTATTGGTATTTCTGTGCTTTTGTTGCTTATCTGTGTTAGAGATATAGGTGGGTGTGGGGTGTCTATTCAGTTAGTTCCTATGGTTTCGATTGAGTTCGAAGTAGTAGTGATAAGTATTCATTACCTTTTTCGCTTAACCGAATTCCGGGACGGAATTCTTTTAAGGAGGAGATGATGTAATACCCCGGGTAAGTTCGTTAGTTAAATCCTAGTTCCGTTAAATTTATTCCATTATATAATTAAGGTTTAGGGTAAGTTTGGTTAATTTAGAGGTTTAAAGGTGTTTTGGTCATGAATGATAAGTTCAAGGACTAAAGTAATAAAATAGGTTGATATTACCTCTTGATGAAATCAGATATTTCATAAGTCAGATACTATCCAGAAAAATCAGAGTGTGTGTGTGTGGGTTTGAGACCAAAAGAGAAAAGAAGGGTTTGTGCTAAAGGGTTCAAATTGGTGTGCTTGGAAGTGTATCTGAGGTATGTTCCTTTGTATTTTATGTTTATAATTGCTCTTAGAAGGTTTCTATCGGATTAGAATAGTTGAATTCACTGCTGGTATTGAATCAGTCGATTTCTGGGTAGAAAACACATAAACAGACGGTGGTTTCCGGATAGAATGAAGGTGTCCGGATACTTTTGTTGGTAGTGTCCGGGTAGCTTTGATGATGGTGTCCGGACGATTCAAGTATCCGGGTAAGTGCCTCTTGTTATACGTTTCCGGATGGAATGGGATACCGGATGGTATCCGGATTGCTCTGCTGTCCGGAATGTCTATTATCCGGATTAAATGTGCTGTCCGGATAGTTCAGGTTGTCCGGATTACTTTGTTGTCCGGGTAGTTTGAGGTGTCCGGATACTTTGGCTGTTTGGTCATTTTTGAGGATAAGAGTTATATAGATGTATCTAGAGTCCTTAGCCTGCTAGTAAGTCTTATACATAAGTTGGTAAGGAGATATTTGTATGTAAATGGTTTCAGATTCTGAGAATTTTGGATAAAGGATCGGATAGCTCGGAGAAAGGCTTGGAAGCGTATTTTTAAGCATTCAAGGTGAGTTTTACTTTTAAAACGTTTTCAACTGGGATACATATATATGTGATATATATATATATATGAGATGGATATGTACGGATTAAGATTTTGATACATGATGTGATTATGTGTTTATATTGAGACGTATATGTGGTTGGAATGTGGTAATGTTTTTATAAAAGAAAATGTGATATATATATATATATATATATATATGGTTGGAATGTGATGAAAGGTTTTATAAATGACAATATGATATATTGAGATATATATATTGTATTTATATGTGCATTACACTACACGAGAGCACTTGCCGAACTATGCCGGCGGATGTTTGCTGTAGTTGTTGTACAGCGGTGTTGTTGGCTCGCAACCAACTATTATGGCCATGGGGAATGAGGATGAGGAGTTGTGCACGATATACAAGTCTTATTTGGTATTTAATTATTTGTGGAATTTGTGTATTTTATAAAAAGGATTTCTAAATTGACAGGGATTATCTCACTAGACCTTTAGGTCTAACCCTCATTTTCCTTTCAAAAATATGTATTCCAGGTCAAGGATCTTTTGTTAGCAAAGGGAAGAATAAAGCATAGGAGGCGATTGCTAGCTGACGAAGATTAGGATATGTTTACATTTCTGTATTGTATAGTTTTGAGACTTTGGGACCGAATGTGAATTATCATGTATTTTGTTATGAAATGTTAATTGTTATATATTATGTATGTTATGGGATACCGGGTCTTTACACCTTTCCACTTCATCTTCTTCCCCAAATCAAACCATCACCATTGTTGGAAACCTTAACCCATTCAAGAAACCTTCCACTTCATCTCCTTCATCAAGATTCTAGGGTTTTCACCCAACCCTTTTCACTCCATTTGAAGATTAGGAGTTTGTGGTTCATCTTGGTGGTTCTAGAGACATTTTGGTTGGTGGATTCAAGTGTGGTTAAGGTAATCTTCTCTTCTCTTCATTTATGGAAGTTAGGGTTTTGATATAAGTGGGTGTTTTGGTGTGAAATGGTTGGAGAATGATTTCTCATGGTTAGATCTAATTATTGATGGTTGGAAACTTATGGATCTAGGTTTTTTAGGTTTTGGCTTGAAGATTCAAGTTTCATCAAAGGAGCTTACGTTTGGGGAAATTCTAGATTTAGCCTAAATATAGCAAGGTGAGTTCAAGTTGCTTTACGAAAACGTTGTACATGCCAAAAATATTATTTTCCAAGTACTTGTGTGTTTTACTTAAAAGTGTGCATTGTTGAGTTATTTGATAAGTTTAACCTTTTTAAGTGTTTAACCTTATAAATTGTGTAAAACACCCATATTTAGGATTTTAGGATATTTTGATATGTTGAAATCAGAAAAATGTCCTTAAATGATTTATTGCTCGATTAGAGCATATTCAATGGTTTAATCATGATTGGTATAATTGATTTTCATAAACCATTTGGGGAAAAACACACGTTTTCGTGTTATGAGTCGTTTTGAGAACTATATGAGTATGAGTCCATTTTGGGAAACCCATTTGCATTAACCCGTGATGAGTTTTGGGTAAATGACGATTTTGTGGTATATGTTTACCTAAACAATGTTTAAGTTCATTTCATATTTTGAGGACCGTTATTTATGGGTCTGATGGGTTTTGAGCATTTGCTCGATTTTGACTGTAAGGAAGTCTTGGGGACATTTTGTCCGGTTTTGAGGGCTCAATGTGGAGTCTTATTTATGGTTTGCATTTATTACAATTGACTGCATTTTATTGCATATTATTGATATTTACATGCTTGGGTGCGTTAGTCATTCCGGGATAGGCATGTTATTATAGACTGTGTTGCATTGGATCCATAGGCACGTAAGTCAGTCGTTGGTGATGGTCGATTGGGTATCTCGGGGTTGGACCTCGGAACCCATGTTTTATGACCTTAACTTTTCAAGTGGACACTAGGAGGGTTGAGTCAGGAGGTGCTACCTTGGAGGTAGGCGCTAGGACCTACCCCTCTTTGTAGAGGATGCCTTGGAGGTGGTCCTAAGCTTGTCGAGCCTTGTGGTGGAATCCTGGGGATAGAAACTAAGGTCAACTGTCTCTTGAGGTGAAACTTGTTGAGAAGTCGTAGGAACCCTTGGATGTCTAGTCGCGAGGGTTGTACGATTAACGTTGTACGGGTGGTATACTTATGTGTTTCCTCCATCCTCAATGGATACGGGTCTCCCCCGTGGTTGTTAAACATTAATTTCGGATACTGTAATAATTATGTTTTATTATTGTTGGTCTTATACATTTGACTACGATTGGATGACTTTAATATTGGATTCCCGTCCATGTATATTAAAGTTTAAATGAAGCAGGTCATTTCTATATTTATGGTATTTGGACTTTATTACATTTTACGTTCGCGTGAGTATTTGTTCGTATTATGTTTTCAATGAAGTGTGATATTTAAATGGATGGTTTTCCATGAGTTACAGTTTGAGTATTTTGTTGTCAACTGTATTTGAAGGTTTTGCATAATATAGATTTATTCACGTGTTGAGTGAGTTTGGATTGGAATTCATTTTAGAAAACGCTTTATGCCTTTGGGAACTTTTCTCAAGAAATTTGGGTGCGTTGGAAAATGAGTCGTTTATATCCCTTTTGTAAACTCCTTTGGAAATCATAATCTATGTTACAAACTTTCATTTAAAAGATTATTTAAATCATGCTATAAACTCTTGAACTCACTAGGCGTTAGCCTAACCCTTTTTATTTGTCGGCATGTGCAACAGGTCTCAGGTTGGGAGTAGTTCTAATGACACGTGTGAAAGGTTGTGTGCTAGAAGTGTACTCGAGGGGTGAATTGATTAAGTGATGTCTTCCGCATTTACCCTTGGGAATAGCACCTTGTGTTTGGGTTAAGTAATACCAAGTGAGTTTAGTCTTTGTAATAAGACTTGAATTATACATTGTTGAGGTTGGTTATAGATTTTTAATTTGAGGTATTTCACATATTGAATTATAGGAAGAATCCTATTATTTCGAATGTATTATCAAAAAATTTAATTAGTTGCTCTTTCCCAATTCGAGGGTGTTACAAGTTGGTATCAGAGCATAAGTTTGAGAGAATTGGGTGCTGATTTGTGGATACCTAGACTCAAACTAGCGTTCTTTTAAGAAAATGAGAGTGAAATTCACCATTAAGCACTTTAAGATAGGATATTTTGAGGTCGATGGAGTCACTAGGAACGAGAATCACGTCGAGAGTAGCAAGGATAATTATGTATTGTACGTTCATAATGACTACTGGCCAGTGTCATGGTGAATCTACTAGTTACATGTGCGTGCTTGAACTACTTTAATGTGATGATCGTGGGGTAGTGAAGAAGTTCTAAGCTATTTGTTGTTGGAAAAGATTGACGATTCTAGCATTAGTCACTTAGGATGACAATAAGCATGATAATTGCTTTAAGTGGACCGTTTCGGGTCAAAGTTGATGGTTGGATTAGAACCATAGATTTATTGAATCGACCTTAATTCAAAAAGGAAACCATAAGGTTAATTGAGGTAATTCCCAACTTTGCCTTAAGAGGTTTGAACATCCGGATGACAATAGTGGACCGGAGGGATTTGGAGGAGCATGGGTTGAGACGTTGAGTGCCGACTAAATTATGCACAAGATTTATTTTAAAATAAATTGCATCAATTATTTCTTATGTTTTAAATCCTTATGTGGATTGTGTTACAAAGTCTTGGAAAATGTTTAGCACACACAAGATTTTAAATCATGGTTTTGAACTCGCATGAAATTATTTTATTGCGGGAGTTGCAAACTCCGTCGGGATTTGTTCTATTATGTTATTGTCCAACGTTAATTTCGGGTACAGTGATATCCGTATTTTATGATGTTTAAGATGTTGGGCAAATAACTACGGCTTATGACTTTAACATTGGATCTCCTCCACATATGTTAAAGTTTGGACGGAAAGTTATCTTCCATTATGTCCATGTAAAGCTATTTTGGAGAATTTGTTTAATATGAGTTTGTTAAACAATATTGTTATATGTTATTACGACAAGAAGGGGATTTTTTGGAATGTTGGCGTTTTAGTCATATTTTTGCTTATTGCAATTTGACTTTTGGAAGCATAATGGTTGGTGCCATTTTATCGACTTGAGGTCATTGAGCTCATTGAATTTCATGGAGTTTTGTTTTACGACGTTTTGTGTCGTGTGAGTACAATTTCACAATGTGCATACTCCATTTATTGATGTGAAAAATTTATGAGTTATGTTGGGCATTTTGTCCCACTCGAGCTTTATCGAGAAATGTTAATTTTATGCCATGAGGCGACCAAAAGGAGTGAGTTTTGAAACTTTAGTGTCGCGTAACTTCTCTTTCAAGAGTTTGTGTTAACACGTATTTCGTTGCAAATAGTTCAGTGTATGGATTGATTTATACGTGACTCAAGTGATGCATGAAAGAACACTTTGGCAGCATTTCATGATAATTTGCTTTTTGAGCTTTCGGTCAGTTGATTGTTTTATTTTCATTTCATGTAGTTACATTATATCGACTTAGGGGTACGCATAGCTTGGTAACCATTGCTTCTCAACACTTTGATAAACGAATCGTGAGTGAAAATATTTTATTAACTCATTGAATAAATGATGGCCATTTGATCAAAGTGTGTTTTAGTGTTGGAGAGATCATGCATAGTTTACAATACGTTATATTTTGAAAACACGAATGCGTGAGTCGTTGACATTCGGTCAATTTTGGTTTGATGAATATTTTGGAAAATTGTAAACCTTTTTGACTTTGGAGAAAGTGTGTATTTTGAATATTTGACGAATAAACTTTTAAGCATTGACGTTTTAACGTTTTATGATACGGGTACAAAACTTTGATAAAGATGCTCCGTGAGGAGGATTTTGGAAAATTATTTGCTTAAACCTAGAGAGCGTGGAAATATTTATGTTTTGAACATTGATGCGCACCGTTGGTGCAATTCGGGATTTGAAATAGATTTGAACCCTTTTGGTGCCAACAAATTACTAACACTCGTTTCTCCTAAGTTTTGGGAAAACACGTTGATGTGTGCGAACCTTGTCAGAAACGTTTTACTCATGAGTCATTATACGATCGGACGAGAAAATTTTGGAAATTGATTTAAAGAATTTCATCTTTTGAAATTTTGTTGTGAACTATCTAATGCATGTTATTTCGTTTCAAGAAAACTACTAGGAAAGTGTTACACGCTTTCATGCCTACCCCAATTTGAGGTTCCCTCATGATGTTTTAGTCGATATCTTCAAATGATGGAAACATATTGGTTTTATTTTTAAACTTGGAACTGACACGAGTCATTTTATGTTTTGACCAAAGTGTATTTATGAATCGTTTCATCATTTTTGTAAAATAAACTGACACGCGCAAATTTTGGTTGGTAAACCTTGTTCCATGCCATTTTATGGTTGAAAGGAATTTTTGGAGTCGAACGCCGTTTGAACTTCTTTTGAAGTACGTGCGAAACTTTTTGTTGCACACCATTTAAAGTAGGCAGTTACTTTACGTGCATGTCATGAATCAATCCATACTAGGACCATGGCGGTTCATTTTAAAGAAGTTGTCTATTACGCTTTTGCGATTTGTTGATAATCTGAACTGCAATGAAATAATTTTCAACATGATTTCCATATGTGGGACGAGCGTGTCCATTTTTCCGCAACTACCGAATTGATAGTAGTAGTTTTTATGCGTACATTTAATTTGATATGAAAATCTTTGTGTTGAAAATTTCTATGAAAAGCTTTCATTGATTGGCATACTTGTTAAATACTTCACTTGAAAACCTTGAACTCGTTAGGGCCTTGGAAAGGTTAAGTAACCCCGGCTAAGAGTAAGTTGTATAGAACCTCGACTATGAAAAGTTGGGCGTTTAGGCACGTGATGTGACTATAGGCCGGATAATATCGGTAGCAGAGTCGATGTGCTTGTGGTAATTGGAGGGTTAGATTGGCGATAACGTATTTTGAGGTTGGTATGACCGTTTTTGTCGGCAACCCTGTTTGGGTCTTGGACAATTTTCGCATGATAGACCCTTTAGGCACCGTATTGATAACCATAGTTTGGTGGGAATACTCGGAAACGGGACTCGTGTGTAGAGTCCGGCTAGAGTTCAAGCTTGGTGGTATGACTAGGTGTCGACCTTTTGGGTTCGAGATCGTAAACCGTTAGCTTACTGGAAGGGTGTAGTCCGATTTTAAAAGAAATAATGATAACGGTTGTAGCAATATTAAGATACTCAAGCGTGATGAGTAGATTTGGTAGGGATGATTTCCTTGTATGGTAAAGGAACCTGCCTGTTTAATGATTTATGTTGGGATGGATTCTTGGGGTCTATTAGAACTCGTTGGAATTAATCGACAGTTAATGGCAGGAACAATTGGAATTAGAGATTCGGTTGGTCTCGATATTAATTAAACCTTGGATTGACTTAGAGTCTGGACCGCAATCGGGGAAGTATGGAACATCTAAGGTTGGGAGACAACCGAAGTTGTCTGATCTGGAGTTACTCCAGTGGTTGGAGCGTTTACCCGAACATAAGTACAGTATACCCGAGAGGGCAGTGTTGGTAAGAGTTGCTTGAGGTTTGCCTTAGCAGTCCGTGTGGGGAAAATTTAGATTCCAGTTAGGAACTGATAAATTATGGTCGGCGTTGAGTCGGTTAGTCATTGGTTGTAAAGGATTTAGATTTCGAGGACGAAATCATTATAAGGTTGGGAGGATTGTAACACCCGAAAAATTGGAAAACAGGATTTGGGGTTCACGGACGTCCGCAGGGCACAAGGCCGGACGTCCGCGATGCGCGGAAGTCCGTGGATCATCCGTGGAAGCAACAAAACCTTTTGGGGATTTCGGCCAAAACAAGTCGGACGTCCGCGAGAGACCATGCGGACGTCCGCGACACGTCTGATGGAGATATTTTGTGTTTTAAGCTCCCTTCCTCTCTCACTCCCCTCATTTCATCTTCAACCTCAAATCACACACACTCTCTCTCTAAAATCGTTTCCTCTCTTAAGAAATCCTAAACCTCCCCTTTCCACTTCATCTTCTTCCCCAAATCAAACCATCACCATTGTTGGAAACCTTAACCCATTCAAGAAACCTTCCACTTCATCTCCTTCATCAAGATTCTAGGGTTTTCACCCAACCCTTTTCACTCCATTTGAAGATTAGGAGTTTGTGGTTCATCTTGGTGGTTCTAGAGACATTTTGGTTGGTGGATTCAAGTGTGGTTAAGGTAATCTTCTTCTCTATTCATTTATGGAAGTTAAGGTTTTGATATAAGTGGGTGTTTTGGTGTGAAATGGTTGGAGAATGATTTCTCATGGTTAGATCTAATTATTGATGGTTGGAAACTTATGGATCTAGGTTTTTTAGGTTTTGGCTTGAAGATTCAAGTTTCATCAAAGGAGCTTACGTTTGGGGAAATTCTAGATTTAGCCTAAATCTAGCAAGGTGAGTTCAAGTTGCTTTACGAAAACGTTGTACATGCCAAAAATGTTATTTTCCAAGTATTTGTGTGTTTTACTTAAAAGTGTGCATTGTTGAGTTATTTGATAAGTTTAACCTTTTTAAGTGTTTAACCTTATAAATTGTGTAAAACACCCATATTTGGGATTTTGGGATATTTTGATATGTTGAAATCATGAAAATGTCCTTAAATGATTTATTGCTCGATTAGAGCTTATTCAATGGTTTAATCATGATTGGTATAATTGATTTTCATAAACCATTTGGGGAAAAACACACGTTTTCGTGTTATGAGTCGTTTTGAGAACTATATGAGTATGAGTCCATTTTGGGAAACCCATTTGCATTAACCGTGATGAGTTTTGGGTAAATGACGATTTTGTGGTATATGTTTACCTAAACAATGTTTAAGTGCATTTCATATTTTGAGGACCGTTATTTATGGGTCTGATGGGTTTAGAGCATTTGCTCGGTTTTGACTGTAAGGAAGTCTTGGGGACATTTTGTCCGGTTTTGAGGGCTCAATGTGGAGTCTTATTTATGGTTTGCATTTATTGCAATTGACTGCATTTTATTGCATATTATTGATATTTACATGCTTGGGTGCGTTAGTCATTCTGGGATAGGCATGTCATTATAGACTGTGTTGCATTGGATCCATAGGCACGTAAGTCAGTCGTTGGTGATGGTCGATTGGGTATCTCGGGGTTGGACCTCGGAACCCATGTTTTATGATCTTAACTTTTCAAGTGGACACTAGGAGGGTTGAGTCCGGAGGTGCTACCTTGGAGGTAGGCGCTAGGACATACGCCGCTTTGTAGAGGATGCCTTGGAGGTGGCCCTAAGTGCGTCGAGCCTTGTGGTGGAATCCTAGGGATAGAAACTAAGGTCAACTGTCTCTTGAGGTGAAACTTGTTGAGAAGTCGTAGGAACCCTTGGATGTCTAGTCGCGAGGGTTGTACGATTAACGTTGTACGGGTGGTATACTTATGTGTTTCCTCCATCCTCAACGGATACGGGTCTCCCCCGTGGTTGTTAAACATTAATTTCGGATACTGTAATAATTATGTTTTATTATTGTTGGTGTTATACATTTGACTACGATTGGACGACTTTAATATTGGATTCCCCTCCATGTATATTAAAGTTTAAATGAAGCAGGTCATTTCTATATTTATGGTATTTGGACTTTATTACATTTTACGTTCGCGTGAGTATTTGTTCGTATTATGTTTTCAATGAAGTATGATATTTAAATGGATGGTTTTCCATGAGTTACGGGTTGAGTATTTTGTTGTCAACTGTATTTGAAGGTTTTGCATAATCTAGATTTATTCACGTGTTGAGTGAGTTTGGATTGGAATTCATTTTAGAAAACGTTTTATGCCTTTGGGAACTTTTCTCAAGAAATTTGGGTGCGTTGGAAAATGAGTTGTTTATATCCCTTTTGTAAACTCCTTTGGAAATCATAATCTATGTTACAAACTTTCATTTAAAAGATTATTTAAATCATGCTATAAACTCTTGAACTCACTAGGCGCTAGCCTAACCCTTTTTATTTGTCGGTATGTGCAACAGGTCTCAGGTTGGGAGTAGTTCTAGTTACACGTGTGAAAGGTTGTGTGCTAGAAGTGTACTCGAGAGGTGAGTTGATTAAGTGATGTCTTCCGCATTTACCCTTAGGAATAGCACCTTGTGTTTGGGTTAAGTAATACCCGAAGTGAGTTTAGTCTTTGTAATAAGACTTGAATTATACATTGTTGAGGTTGATTATAGATTTTTAATTTGAGGTATTTCACCTATTGAATTGTAGGAAGAATCCTATTATTTCGAATGTATTATCAAAAAAATTAATTAGTTGCTCTTTCCCAATTCGAGGGTGTTACAGTGGATACTAGATATCCAACCATTCTCAAAGAGGGACCCATTATCCCTAGAGTCTGGGCTCGCTATGAAACGTAGAGGGCTGGAAAAGAAATTGCTGATAAAGATAAATCCGATGATTCAGATGATTCTTCTGATGAAGAGAAATCCAAAGCTACTGGTCGTTATATTCTAAAAAACCCTAAGAAATACACTGATGAGGAAAAACGTTTGGTCTCTCTTGACTCTTAGGTCAGGGCTATCATTGCTCTCTCCCTTCCTGATGAGGTCTACCACTCTTTAGTAAACTTTGAAACTGCTAAAGAAATGTGGACCACACTGTGTGTACTGTACGAAGGTACAGAGGAAGTGAAGAAAAGCAAAAAGATTGTTCTCATCAGGAAGTATGAGCTCTTTGCTCATGAGAAAAGAGAATCCCTCTCTAGCTATTATAATCGTTTCAACAGCCTTCTAAATGACCTGAAGTTAGTGGGCAGAGTTTATGATAATGAGGAAGTCTTATGCAAGTTCATGGACTGTCTTCCTGAATTATGGGAGAACATATGCACTTGCATCAAGACGACCAAGGATCTTGAATACATGCCCTTAACTGTTTTGTATGGAACTCTTTTCAACTTTGAACAAACTAAACTGCAAAGGAAGTCTTTCATTAAAGAGATAAAAGGCTCTTTTATAGCCCTTGTCAGTGAAACTTCCAAGAAATCTCAAAGTGTTCCTCGAATCACATATCCTTCATCAGACTCTGACAATGACAGCCAAAATGAATCTACCCACAAAACGGAGGCATATCTAAGTGATGCCGATGATGAAGGTGAGGAAACCTCGGTTGAACAGATATCTGATGAAATGGCAATGATGGCAGGACCCAAAAACAAGTCTTGTTTTTCTAATAAATCTAGAACCTTCAGAAAACCCTTATCCTCCACAAAAACTCCCTCGAATGACAAGTCTAATGAGGAGTGTTTTAATTGTGGAAAGAAAGGACATTTTGCATCTGAATGCAGAAGCAAACGTACTGAGAGAACTAGGACAAATTCTTCTGACAGATTTTCTTCTAAGTATGAGAAAACCAAAAACAACTTCTCCAAGTCAAACTTTCCTAGAAAAAGTAATCAACCCTCTTCTCTAGAACATCAAGAACGTGCTGAAAAATACAAATCTAAGTACAAGAAAGAGAAAGAAAGAAATGAGGGACTCCTCAGAAAAGGAAAGGCACTAATGGTTGAAATCCATGATTGGGTGATGAGTCAACTTCTGATAGTGACAAAGATTCTCCCAACATGTGCTTCATGGCCATATCTGAGGAAATGGTAGATTCAGAAAAGGTAGTCTCATCAATGGCTCTGGTGTCAACTGGGTGCTCGACATCGTACTCTCAGGTACATCCCTTCAACTCTATGACTGAATCTAAAAAGATTGATGTCTATGAATCTTTGACTAATGACTTTTATAACATCAAAGATGCCAAGAAAAGAAAATATGTTCAAGTTAAAAATCTCTCTTCTGAACTTGAAATCTGCATGTCTAAACTTGAAAAGTTTGAGGAAATCACAGCTGAGCTTGAGGACTTAAAAACCGTAAATCATATCATCGCCAAAGAGAAAAACAAACTTTTCAAAAGACTTAAAAGAGAGCAAGAGACATTCAGAAATGGATCAGTTCTTCTAAAAAACTTGAGAAATTTTTTCAAGGCCAAATTCCTTGTGATGACAAAACTGGTCTAGGTTTTGGAAAAATGGATGTTGAACCTTCTTCTCATGCTCTTGCTCCTAACTCATGTGAATGGCATGATTCTTCAGAGTCAAGCTCAAGTGACTCTGTTTCTTTGAACTCAGATGATTTAAATGAAGCTTTAAAATTCGGAATGTTTATAAAAGCCAAAGATTCTTCTTATGTTCAAAACATTGAGACACAAGATTCCAATGATGTTTCAAAACCCATTCATGATCTTTTGAAAGTTTTAACTATTGATGAAGTGTCTTCTCCTAATCCAACAGCCTCAAAGATTCTCAAAATTGGTAATACTACAAATCTTTCTCTAAAAAGAAAATCTTCAGATCTTTTTAAGAGTCATATCAAAAATGCTTCAAAGAATCCATCTACTAGTGTTGCTCCTACCACTTCTGGAAATGGGATTTAAAGTTTCCCTCCTCTAATCTCTACTTTTGGTCCAAAAGCTATTCAAATTGATGTCAAAGGCAAAGGAAAAGAAAAAGTGCAAAAACCTAAAAAGATGTTTATCTATAGAAAATGTTACAACTGTGGTGACACTTTTCATCTTGCAAAGGATTGTCCCAAGGATAGAATTGACCGAACCAAATCTAAGGAATCCTCCTCTAACCCAAAAGGACCCACCACCAAATGGGTACCAAGAAACTAATTTGTGTGTGCCTGCAGGTTCATGAGCACCATCAAATCTGGTATTTGGATAGTGGGTGCTCACGTCACATGACAAGAAACAAATCTCTTCTTATTAACTATGTGTCTGAAAAGGGTCCATCTGTAACTTTTGGAGACAACTCTAGAGGCTACACAAAAGGCTATGGGACTCTCACCAATGGATCTGTCACTTTCAACAAAGTTGCACTTGTTGAAGGCCTCATGCATAATCTCCTAAATATAAGTCAGCTATGTGATCTTGGATATAAAGTTATCTTTAAACTTTGTATATGTACAATTGTTGATAAAGACATGAAAGTGGTTCTTTCTGGAAGAAGGAGGGAAAATGTCTACATCATAGACATGGGACAAATAAATGATTCATCCAATGTATGCTTTGTGTCTGATGATACAACCAAAAGAAACTGGCTATGGCATAAACGTCTGTCTCACCTCAACTTCAAAACTCTTCACATCATCTCCAACAAAGATCTGGTAACTGGCATGCCGAAGCTGAATTTCACAAAAGACAAGCTATGTGATGCATGTGAGAAAGGGAAGCTCACCAAAACCTCATTCAAGACAAAGCAATGCTCCTCCATCACTCTTCCTTAGGCATGGCAATTTCGTCCGACCCGGTGGGGAACCCGGTCCACCCGACCAGACCGGGGCCGGGGATTGCCCGCCAAACCGGGTACCGGGGTCGGGGAAACCCGCTTCCAAAAAACCAGGGACGAGGCCGGGGCCGTGAAGACCCTCCCCGGACCCGCCCCGGACCCGGTATGTATATATAATAAAAAAATATTTATTTTATATATAATATATTAATTAAATATATTTTTTGAGTTTTTTTGTTTTGTATCAGCATTCACTCATTCAGCAAGTGCAAGTGTACTCTAAGTCTTGTGTGAATCGTGAATTCTAATTGTATTGAACCACAAACCCAAAGTCCCAAACCCACACCCACACTAACCCTAGCCGCCACCGCCCACCGCCACCAACCCAAAGTCGCATTCGATTGCGCCTAAATCAGCCGACTACGGGTGAAGATTGAAGAAGATATCACAACTGCATCATCGGCAAATTAGGGTACACTGGATTCTGTTTTCTCTTGCGCCTTTTGTTCAAAAACGAGCAGCACAGACCTGGTAACAAACTAAAATTGTTTCAATTTTAGGGTTATAATCTGAATGAGCATGTTAGCTGAATAAATGCTTGTATCCCACTTTCTTTCCAAAATAATGCACTATCTGTATTTGGAGATATTCATTGCGGAGATTTAAATGCATATCATAGAATAAAACAGAAAGACTTTGCTGTTGTCTGTAACAAAATCTATTTGGTCTCTCAAGTGCAGATTGTATCACTTATGAATTTAGGCTTACATACAATTCTTATTGCTATTGATAACATGTTCTCAGGCAAAAGTAGCTAAATTCAGAAACCGTTGAACAATAAGGCTTTGCTAGTTGGAGTCAAATCTCTGCTTTAAAATTTTCAACTGGTTTGTTTTATCTGTTAATACATAACTGCTGTGAACTTTTAGTAGTTTTATACTGTGACCGAGACATTCTCCGGGACCAAGTATCCCACTTCCAACATATTCTTTCCTTTGATTTGTGACATGAAATTAGAAATCAGGAGTTGGCGAGATGATGAAAATGTGGTTATTAGGAACATGGCATCAAGTATGTTGGAAAATTTTGATAAATATTGGGGAATCATACATGATGTCATGTGTGTGGCTATTGTTTTAGATCCTAGGTATAAGTTAAAGTTGATCAATTGGTTCTTTCCAAAGATTTATTGTCTTGACTCAAAAGATGAGGTTATGAGGATACGTAGCCTATGTAATGATTTGTTTGAGGATTACAAAAGGAAACATGATCAAAAGAAAGGGAAGGGGCAATCAAGCACTACTCACTCAGATGGGGGGATATCTTCAAAGGGAAAGGGAAAGGCTTCATGGTTATTACAATTTGCGAATGATGTTTCCGTGGATGATATGTTTGAAACGACCGAGTTGGATCACTATTTGGACGAGAAGTTGTTACCAAATGATGAGGATGAGTTTGATATTTTAATGTGGTGGAAGTGCAACGGTGCCAAGTATCCTATCATGAAGAAGATTGCGAGGGATTTGCTAGCCATTCCAATTTCTACCGTAGCATCAGAATCCGCGTTTAGCATGAGCGGGAACAAGATAACCAAACAACGTAGTCGGCTAAAAGCGCAAACTGTTGCAGCGTTGATGTGCACTCAAAGTTGGTTGAGGAAAGAAATTGAAGGTAATGATTATATAATTGTTATCGTAATTTGTACATTTATATAAAATTTTCTAACTCGTATTATTTTTAATTTTAGATAAAAAAGACGGAGAGACGGAAGGATTTGATCAAACGGTTGCGTACGATGAAGATGTTGAATGAAGCGTTGCTCGCTTGGTTGGAAGTTATTTTGACGTATTTTGTTATTTTGATATAAATTGTTTGATGCACCAAAAGTTAATACTTTAGACTTTTGTTATGGACTTTTGTAGTTTTGTTATGGTACCTATTTTATTTTAAAACAGCAGTTAATTAGCAACAAAACAGCAGCAAAATAGCTGTTAAAAAGCCAAAAAAACACAAACGGGTCGGGGAACCGGGTACAAACCGGTGACGAGTGTTGACCGGGGGTTGACCAACAGTTGACCGGGGCCGGGGATCGTAATCACAAACCGGGGTCGGGGACGGGGATGGGGAACCCCACCCCATACCCGCCCCGTTGCCATGCCTGCTCTTCCTCTACAAATGTTGCACATTGACCTATGTGGACCAGTCAGCACTCCTAGCCTAGGTGGCAAAAGGTACATTCTTGTTATTGTTGATGAATTTACAAGATATAATTGGGTTTCTTTTCTCAGGTATAAAAGTGATGCAACTGAAGAAATCATCAACTTTGTCAAAAAGAATGAAGTGTTAAATGGCCAGCTTGTTCGATCCGTAAGAAGTGACAATGGCACTGAGTTCAGAAACAATGCCTTGGAAGACTTATTCAATAACAAAGGAATATCCCAAAATTTCTCAGCTGTCAGAACTCCGCAACAGAATGGAGTTGTTGGAAGGAAAAATCGGACTCTATGTGAAGCTGCCAGATCGATGCTAAGTGAATCAAACCTTCCCACCTATTTTTGGGCTGAAGCTGTTAACACTGCTTGCTTTACCCAAAATAGGTCGGTGATCTCCAAAAGACATGGTAAGACCCCTTATGAAGTTTTCCATGTCAGAAAACCAAATATAGGTTTTCTTCATGTCTTTGGCTGTGTGTGTTTCATTCTAAATGATCGTGACAACCTTGGGAATTTTGATCCCAAGGCTGATGAAGGAATTTTTGTTGGATACTCCTTATCCTCCAAAGCATACCGAGTGTACAATCTCAGAAGGAAATGCATTGATGAATCCATTCATGTCAAATTTGATGAGTTAAGATCATCATCCCTTTCAAATGATGATGATGAATTACATAGATGGATTTCATCATGCATAGGTGATGCTCCTACAGCAAACCCCACCGATACATCCACTATTCCTTTCACCCATTTTGATCCCATCTCATCCAATCAACAAGTTGGGTCACCCTCCATCTCTCATATCCCCACTTCCACCGACTTTGACCAAATTAACCTCACTTCCACCGAAATTGAACCAACAATTGTCTCCACCGAAATTCCTGATCCTATTTCTATTCACCAAAATCTTCCATCAACCTCCATACAAAATATTCCACCTCCCTTACCTCCTGCCACCAAATGGACCAGAGATCATCCCATTGACCAAATTATCGGTGATCAACAAGCTGGGGTCCAAACTAGGAGAGGCATTGGAAATATTTGTCTCTATGTGAATTTTCTATCTCTCATTGAGCCTAAGAAAATTGATGAAGCTTTGGCAGATCCATGTTGGATTACTGCCATGCAAGAGGAACTTTCTCAATTCGAAAGAAACAAGGTATGGAGATTGTTTCCTAGACCTCCAAAGAAGACAATTATTGGAACCAAGTGGGTCTTCCAGAACAAGATGGATGAAGAAGGAACAGTTGTCAGAAACAAAGCCAGACTGATGGCTCAAGGATACAGACAGGAAAAAGGTATTGATTATGATGAAACATTTGCTCCTGTTGCTAGACTTGAAGCCATAAGAATTTTTCTGGCTCATGCTGCCTACCGAAACTTTAGAGTTTTCCAGATGGATGTTAAAAGTGTTTTCCTCAATGGGGAACTTGCTGAGGAAGTCTATGTGAAACAACCACCTGGGTTTGAAGACCCAACACATCCAGACTATGTGTACCGATTGGATAAGGCTCTCTATGGTCTCAAGCAAGCTCCACGTGCTTGGTATGACACCCTTGCTGACTTTCTTCTTAAGAATGGATACTCCAGAGGTAAAGTTGACAACACTCTCTTTATCAAGAAAACCTCAGGTAATCTCATTCTTGTTCAAATTTATGTGGATGACATCATCTTTGGTGCCACTGATGAATCACTATGTGATGAGTTTGCTTCTCTCATGATGAGTCAATATGAGATGAGCATGATGGGATAGCTCACATTCTTTTTAGGCCTTCAGGTCAAACAAACTTCAGAAGGGATTTTCATAAATCAAAGCAAATATATTTGTGACCTTCTAAAGAAGTTTAATTTTGAAAATAGCTCTCATATGAAAACTCCCATGGCACCACCTTTGAAATTCATGTTGATCCAGATGGTAAATCTGTTGATGTAACGAATTATCAAGGTATGATCGGATCCCTTCTTTACTTAACTGCTAGCAGACCGGACATTATGTTTGCTACTTGTCTTTGTACCCGTTATCAGGCCAATCCAAAAGAATCTCATTTGGCTGCTGTAAAACGGATTTTCAGGTATCTATAGGGTACCATGCACCTGGGTCTTTGGTATCCCAAAGACTCAGGTTTTGAACTAATTGGCTATTCAGATTCTGACTATGCAGGCTCTAAGATTGATAGAAAGAGCACCACAGGTAGCTGCCAACTTCTTGGTGGCAAATTGGTGAGTTGGTCTAGCAAGAAACAAAACTCAGTTTCAACTTCAACTGCTGAAGCTGAATATGTGGCTGGTGGCAGCTGCTGTGCTCAGATCCTGTGGATGAAGAATCAACTAAGAGACTACAATCAAGTCTACTCCAAGATACCAATTCTATGTGATAACTCCAGTGCAATAGCTGTTGCAAACAATCCTGTTCTACACTCAAGATCAAAACACATAGACATCAGATATCATTTTATCAGGGATCACATTTCCAAAGGTGACATTGAGCTGCATTTCATTCCCACTGATCTTCAGCTTGCCGATCTGTTCACCAAACCCTTGGATGAAACAGGTTCAACTTTCTGATAGGAGAGCTTGGCATGTTGTATTTAGACTAAAAAAATGGCTCGTATACTCTTGTCTGTAGGCTTCTCTCACTGATGCATTTTGTCGGCATATCTCTCTCACCGAAGAAAACTCTATCGGTGGCTTCTTCTCACCACCGACGTCCCCTCTATAAAACACATCGGTGGACTCTCTCTCACCGATGCACCGATCCCTTTAGGCTGATCCTCACTGACTTCTTCTTTCATCAAAACCCTCTCTTCGGTGAAACCTCCCCACCGACATGCCCTATCGGTGACACCGATCGATTTCTTTGTTTGCTCACCGACATATCACTTAAATCGGTGACCTTTACCACCGATACTTCCCCCAATCTTTCACCGACCCTCATCACATCAGTGACCTCTTTATTCACCGATATATCCTCTCTTTCACACTCGATGACATCACATTAATGATGTCATCACCATGACCTCACCTTTCCTTTATTCCTTTACCCTTTACCTTATAAAACCCATCGGCGAGACTTCCTCACCGACACCAGCCACTTCGTCCAGCGAAACCCATACACTCGTCGGAGAACACTCACTACACCGATCCCTCTCACCGACTTCATTCCTTTCCGATGAGATCCCTACCGATTGCTCGCCAAAGGAATTCTCCCCGACACCAGTTACACATCGGTGATCCTCTCACCCACCGATTTCTCTCACCAAAACCCTACTCATCGGTGACATCCTTTCACCGATACTCATTCTTATCCTACACATTTACACATGCTTACCTCAGCCTAAAACCCTAGGTGTTAGTATAATTGTTGACTCTTCCCATTCCTTGCAAACCCCTCTCGGCCACACTTTCCCATAACCTCATCATTACTCCTTTAAATAACAATTTCATATTTGTTTTTTAAACCAAGAACTCTTGATTTTCTATTTAAACCGTTCCACAGTTTAAAATCACGACCTCTCAACTCCCTCTCTCTCCTTCTCTCGATAATTACTCTCATCTTCTTCACTTCTTCCTTTTCACAACCTACAACCTGCAACCAACAATCTGCATCTGAACCCTCATCCATGGCATACTCTCCGTCTTCAAAAGCCACAAAATCCACCAAGATTGTCAAAGAAACACCCACTTGTTTTGAAGACTTGAAATTCAATCCTTGCAATCATGTAGCAAGGTTTGAATTTGATCCTGCTCATCTCGAGTTCACCACCATCACCAAGTTTCTCACTCGTTCTCCACTCCTCCATGCTTTCACTTGCAACCCCAAGATGAGCAAGGTTCCCATTGGGCAATTCTGACTCACCTGCGTTTATGATCCATCAAATGAAGCTATCCATGCTTCCATTCTTACTACTGAAGAAGGTGATCATGATCCAACTTTTGGTATGGATGATGTCCGAACTGCTCTAAAAATCGACCCTTTCTCTACTTATGAAGACATGTACGTCCCCAATGCCCATGCAGAGGTGGTGAATGCTATTGGATACATCCACAAGACTGATGACAAATCTTCCAAAACTGCCAAAGGTCCAGGTACTCTCGTACGGAACAAAATGGGAGGTATTTGGAACTTTTTCTTTCCTCACATTATCTACTGCCTTTCTCGCAAAAGTAGTGGTCAAGATCAGTCACCCGCCTACATCACTTCCCTTGCTCATGCTCTCATCTTCCAACGTAAAATAGATTTTGCCCAATACTTTTTTACTGAATTAACTGAGGTGGTGAAGCACCCAAAGAGGTGTCAAGTGGCCTATCCGCGCTTTATTTCGATGATCATTCATCACAAGCTTGGTGCTGCCTTGGATGCCGATCGGAAGTTTAAGTCTCCCAAATTCTCGTATGATTGGTTTGCTCCTATTGTTGGACAAAAGACTATTGACGTCGACACCCTTGCCTCCGACCTCCCGCTATGACCAGGTATGTATACTTTCGCTCACTCTCCCGATCTACACTGGGGAGACGCTGAAATTCCCGGGTTTGTACACCCGAAAATTCCCCTGGACCCCCCAGCTGTAGTGGCCCCTTCTCCCCGTTCCCGAGTGAAGTCGAGTGGCACCAAAAGGACATCCTCTCGGGCCACCGACACCTCCGTGTCCGCTTCTAGAACTACGCCTCCGAGAGATCCCTCGGAGGCTACCCAAGTTCCCATACCCTCTCTCAAGCGGAGGTACTCCAAAACCCCTCCGAGGTCTCCTCTAAAGAGGTCTCGGATACCTTCGGCCAAAACTCATAAGCCGGCTACCGATTCTCGAAAATCGATGGTTGAGGTTGTCCCATCCGGGCAAAGGGAATCCGTTATCCCCCATACCGACTCCTCTGTTGCCTCTCAAAAAGCTTCAGTTGTATTTTTGGAGAACCCACCACTTACCTCATCACCCACTTCTTTGGGTGGTGCAGATGACTTCGGGGTCTCTCCCCTCGAAGGATCCGAGTTTGCACTGCACAGCCTTATACCCGATCATTATGAGATCGATGATACACAGCCTATTGGAGATTCAGGCTCTCCAAACAGGGCCTTTTTGGATTTCTTACTTGAAGATACATGTTCACCCAGACAGGATGTAAATATGGTTCTCGATGTCACTATCGATGACACTCATCTCTCCCCGACGCCTCCATCCCCACCACCGACACATATCTCCCCGAAGCATCTATCACCACCACCGACCCTCTCACCCCCACCGAGATAACCCGCCCCCCGACATTCCCCCTCACCGACGGGCTCCCCCCCACCGATCTCATTCCTCCACCGGCCACGGTGAACGCTCTTCCTCTTCTGAGGATAGCTCTTCCCCATCTCCCTCACCCCCATGACGAACTTTATTCCCCGATCCTTTATCCGATCAACCATCCTCAACCACCATCCCATAAGATCGGTCACTTCCTCATACACCTCTATCACCTAATGCTCCCAGATTCCAACTTCCCGGTGTTGGACCATCTACCATTACTGATATTCGGCTTCCTAGTGATTTGATCTCCGAAGTACAGGAGAGTGCTCGCCAGTGTCGGTTGGTGGGTACTTAGTTTGAGGCTTTCAAACGGGCCACCATTTCTATGATTGCTCAAACCAATGACCGGGTATCTGTCTTGGAAGATCGACAACCTCAGCTTTTGGCATCAACTCTTCAAAACTTACTTCGGCCTATCACCGATGGCATGGCCACCTTTTCTCAAAAGTTGGAGGAGTTAACCACCTCCAACTCCAATATGGCCATGTCTATAGCTGCTATTAAAGCCTCCACTGATTTCAAAGACTCCGAAATTGCCAGGCTCCATACTCGGGATACTCGCCATCAATCTCTTCGCTCCTTTTTTAACGAATCTCTTCAGGGTCTTCATCGAAAGGTTGACTCTCTAAATAACAACCTGGATTGGGATCTCGATCTCGGTGATTTCTCTTTTTGCAATGATGATCGGGATCGTATTCAGCAAATCCATTCTAAGGTTGATCGTATCGCTGACCACTTGGGTTTGGATGTTGCGGCTCTTGCTGAGGGGGAGAAAACTACAAAGTCCCCGAAAAGGCCCTTTGTTAAGCATGCTAGCAGCAACAGGCCTCCATCAAACCCCGCCGACAAACCAACAATCAGATTCTTCAAACCCAAAATCCCCACACAAGTTGAGTTCACCAACAAACCACCATCGGTGGCCACCTCGGCACCGACACCGACACCTACACCGATTACATCGGTGGCCACATCGACAACTGCTCCTTCGGTGGACTTTTCTTCAGCACCGACTACTACAACCACACCGAATCCATCGGTGATCAAACCCTCTCCAACCTCACTCCCATTGGAAGAAACTCAATCAATTATGCCATCGGGGGAGGGAACCGGCGAAGCAGTTGAGGGGGAGAAAACTGCTCCGGTCGATGGCCCAAAATACAAAGGTAAAAAGATCTTATCTGCCGACGATGAAGCTAAGGATGAAAAGAAAAAGAAAGAGTTAGCAAAATATGGAGCACGCCCTTCTGATGCCCAAACCTTGAAACTTAAACCTCCCTCACAAGGAGCTGCCCCCGATCTGGGTCTATCTCCTCAAGAAATTGAGGAGGCTAGACTAGCACAAAAAGCTTTGGATGACTCAAAAGCTGTAACTTTGAAAGTTGCAAAAGAAGAAGCGGTCAAAGCAAAGTCCACCGATCCCATTCTTGTCCAAAAGTCTGAATTGGGCACAATTGAAGAAGAAAAAAAAGATGAAATTAAGTGGTGCAAGAAAGCCATGCACTACCGAACAAGCAGGTCCCCTATCTCATGTGTTAAGATTGCCACTTCCAAACTCAATCCCACCGACATCAGGCTCATCATTGAAAGGGAGGATGGAAACTCAAGAAGTATCAAAGATTACCACCTCAAGCAATTCGGTCTCTCCGAATGGTTTGAAATTTCCAGGCTCTTGGTGAAATGTGTTAATCCAAAGAAAGACATTTTCATCAAGTATATCGATGGGATGATGAACAAAATGAAAGAGTTAAAGAAGAAATACAACATTGTTCTTTCCACCGACGAACGTGCCCGCCTTCAATCTCTAAAAGAAGATGTCCGACTCCCCAAATCCAAGACCCAATCGGTGAAGGACACAATATTTAAAGACATGGCTTAAGGAAAGATCCCCTATGTGAACAATCTTGACTTGTCCATTTTGACATCCATCTCATATCCCTCCACCACACTTTGCCTCTCACCAATTCCGGGTCTCTTTTTCAATGATGCTCTCGGCCACCGACGCTTATTCAGATTCTCTCAGATCCATCTTCCCGACATCATTTTTCTATAGGGAATCTCCAACCTCATGCCATACATTGATGAATCTCAGACATACTATCAGAATATCACCACCGAAATCAAACGTCGTCTTCAAAAACCAAGGAAATGATCTGGGTGCTATCTTTCTATACGTACTTGTAATTTTTCTTCATTTTCGAATGTATGAAAACTTTACATGAATGCAAGTACTTTTCATCTATTTGAATTTCATTGTTGCACATATTTATTTTCCTTACTTGTAAATGTTGGATACACTTAACAAATCCATAAAAGCCAAAATAGATCAAAAAGAACAAAAAGAATGGTCTATGTGAAAAGAACCCAAAAAGAGTAAAAAGGGTCAAAATGCATTTTATATTCAGATACTCTTTAATACTCTAAGTATGGAGCTCAAATTCAAATAGGGGGAGATTGTTGGGTCACCAAAGATTTGAAATTGACTCACCGATGTTTCTCCTAAATCTTACTTAGAATATTTTACATTGGTTCTTTACAATGACTTGTACAAGATAACAAATGTTTGGTGAAGTCAAAGATCAACCAAAATCAAGATTGAAGATCCTCTCATTGTGGAAGTGAAAAATCTTTTCTCAACACATACAAGTCATAGTCCACCGATTTGTCTTCATGAACATCGGTGGACAATTCCCACCGATCCATCTCTATGATCGGCCAACAAGAGTCCCACCGATAAAAGCTTCAAATCGGTGGGAACTCAGTAATCTTCATGGATGCATTCTTGTCTCATGTCTCAAAGCACACATCGGTGGAATTCTTCTTGGAAGACACAATAAGAATATCATTTATTATGGGACAACATCTATTGCCAGGTAAAAGTGACTATTTGTCGTTTTATCCATTATCAGATAAAGTCTTAATCAACATGGGTATTCTTCCTAGTACCAAGGAAAAAGGTGAAAAAGACACATCAACTTTTCAGAAGTCAACCTCTACCTTTGAATCTCCTGATGACAAGTGTCCTAAGCATTTAATGCTTCATGCACTATAAAAGGAGGAAGAGGCTCCCCATGCAAAGTTACGCTTTCTGAAGAAATTCTCTCAGTGCAAGATTGCTTCATCTCTAAGAACTTGATAACTTTGATCTTTGTGTGCTGGAAGTTGTTTTGTTATTTCTGTTTGCTTTGTGATAGATTGTTAGAATAGTTTAACTGTTCTTTTCTGCAACAATCTTTAGTTTTTCTATGTGTAATTCTTGTTGCAGTTTTTCAATAAAAGAATTAAATTAAGTAAATTTTGAGTATTGTATTCAACCCCCCATTCTACAATACTTGTTAAGCCATCTGGGACTAACAATAACTAAGAGAAAATTCAATGGGAAATATGCTACGAAAGCGGATCATCTTCATCGACCGCATCCCACTCACGGTCTACCGGACCGCGGGTAGGAATGAGAACTCGTCGTGTTTTAACATGTCTCCTAACAATTGATGCAGAGTCAGCGGCGTCAACCAACTCCTCATCAACATCCGTATTATCATCATCACCATCAAGATCGATAACTTCCTCCCATTTCCAGTGAAGAAGACCGCATGCACGTTTTCTTTGTTTTTCAAAAAGACGCCACTGCAAAAAGTAGTAAATTATTATAATTTGACTATGAGAATGAAACATGTTAAAAAACAATACCTCTTCACGTAGTTCACGTGCAAATTGGGATTGGTACGGTTCAAATGCTTGACCACACGAGACTACTTCGGCACTTAAAGTGTCGTCCTTTGAAGCATCAATACCATGTGTTCCATCAACACGTTTCTCCATTTATGTGCACTTCAATCTGTTAGAATGTCGACATAAGTATTCACAAAGGTAAGATATAAACCATCACGATCTACACAGAAGAGTAATGCACACAAATAAATTGGAATGTAGCATACTGTACTTTATTAGTAAAGGGGACATGAAGAAAATGACAACTATTACAATAGCCAAGGTGTAATGTACTTGAATATTTAATCAAAAGTTATGGATACACTAATGTTAATATAATCAAAAAATGATTAAGTTGAAGCAAGTAGCAGAGTATAGATGCTTTCTCTTATAAATATATAACCAAACCAAACGTAATTCTGCTTTCACCACTAAAATATCTTTTCATAAAAAATTGACACAAAATTTAAATAACACATGCTTTCTTTCTCTTAGAAATATATAACAAGTGTTCTTTAATGAAACATTACTTTTTGATTTAAAGTGATGGCTATTTATTCATTAATTACAATTTAAACTTATGCCATATTAGATATTAATTATCGGGTCTTGAATTAATTTCAAATAACAAAAGGTTTTGTATGGTCAAAATTTTATATGTCAATAGAATAAGAGTATAGATGAATTTAGTGGAACAAAGATGCTACACCACTGTTACCAAGAAAACACAGTTTAACAAAACATTTTCACCAATAATCAGATAAGCTAAAGTAACTCTTGATAAGTACATATATATATATATATATATATGAACCACAATTCATCTTATAAGGCCATCCGTAGCCCAGCGGGTTGGGGGTGCGGGTAAGGCCAGGTGGCCAGCGGGTTGGGCGGCAACCGGGTATGGGGGCAGCGGGTTCAGCATGCGGGCTCGGCATGCGGGTTCCCCACCCCGCTGCTACCCGAATAGTTTCTCAATTTTTCAATTTTTTTTTCAACGGCTATATATCAAACGGCTCTTTTCCAATTAATTTTTTTTCCAATTTAAACACTATAAATCAACCTCAAATCTCATACATTTTTCACACCAAAATTTAAACACTCACCTAAATCCTTAAATATTTTCTTTCATTTCTTTCAATCCAATATAAACTTTATGGATTCGCCACCCGGTTCATCGTCCGCTTCTTCATCATCTATTGACACCGACGAGGAATTCGGTCAACTATTTGATCGTTATGCCGATTTGTTGCAAGAAGCTGTAGATAGACGGTATGGTAGCACCGCCTCATCGTCAAGAAGACCGAGGTCCGGGAACATAGAAAGAGGTCGGGTAGATGCTAACGACCGGCTTTTGCGGGACTACTTTGGCGGAAACCCGGTGTATAATCCGACTTCCCAACAACGACGACGAGTAGATTTTTAATATTTTGTAATTTTTAATTTTATTTTGAAATTTTATTTTTATTTTGTAATTTTATTTTTATTTTTATGAATGTTATGATTTTTTATTAAAAAATTAGATGAGGTGACATGTGGGTTCAAGAGGTTCAAAAGGTTAGGGTACGGGATTTGTGGGTTCAAAAAGGTTCAAGAGGGTTCAAAGTGGAAAGCTGATGTGGCGCTGATGTGGCGCAGAAGGTTCAACAGGTTGTGAACCTGGGGTACGGATGGCCTAAGGAGTATCCTTTTAACCCATATGACCTTGTAAATTGAAATGCATTAATCATATATACCACGAGAAATTTGAGATCAATGGACCACCACCAGCAGAAAAGACATGAATCCAGTGATGAATTTAGGAGATCCAGTTTACACAAACCCCTCTTCTAAATTCCCTTTTCCATGTCAAATATACAAACCCTTGAGGGATCAGATCAAGCAATCATGAAGCATTTCTCTTCAAAAACCAAAATAAACACAATCTTGAACAGCTGTTTAAACCTCAGGAAAATCTTAAGATGAAGAATCCAGTGAGACACAAAGTTAAAAATAAACAAAATTTTGAATAATTATTTATAACATATTAGTCTTAGATTCAAAATTTCCTAATATAAAAAAAGAAGCCGATTATCTTTAGGATCAATGCTCTGGGATGCGAAAGCTTCCAAATTTGAACCTTCATGTTCTGAAAATATTTTATATGGTATAAATAAATTAATTAATTAATTGCAGAATGAAAGGAAAATATTTGGTAGGTTTGAAATGTAAAGTTACATAAAGCCACTCTAATTAACTAAAATGAGACTTTGAAAACCAAGATGCAATTAATTATGAGCTTCATCATATCACCCACTTTCAAAACTGAAAACCCAAACTTCTTAAAAATCTACTCAAAATTAGGGATTTCATACCTGTGCTCGACCTTCTTCTTCGATTTCCACCTCATGGGGCCTGTTACACAGAAAGAAGACGTTTTCTCGATCACCCACTTTCAAAACTGAAAACCCAAACTTCTTAAAAATCTACTCAAAATTAGGGATTTCATACCTGTGCTCGACCTTCTTCTTCGATTTCCACCTGATGGGGCCGGTTACACAGAAAGAAGACGTTTTCTCGATCACCCACTTTCAAAACTAAAAACCCAAACTTCTTAAAAATCTACTCAAAATTAGGGATTTCATACCTGTGCTCGACCTTCTTCTTCGATTTCCACCTGATGGGGTCTGTTACACAGAAAGAAGACGTTTTCTCGATCACCCACTTTCAAAACTGAAAACCCAAACTTCTTAAAAATCTACTCAAAATTAGGGGTTTCATACCTGTGCTCGACCTTCTTCTTCGATTTCCACCTGATGGGGTCTGTTACACAGAAAGAAGACGTTTTCTCGATCACCCACTTTCAAAACTGAAAACCCAAACTTCTTAAAAATCTACTTAAAGTTAGGGATTTCATACATGTGCTCGACCTTCTTCTTCGATTTCCACCTGATGGGGCCTGATTTGGGAAATCAAAACACCGACATAGGCTTAGGAGAGACATGGAGCAGAATATATATGTTAGTAATACAGGCATGGAGGGGTGAGAAATTGGTGCAAACAACAAATGTGGGAATGGAGACGTGGAGAAGGAGAGGGGAGGGGGGGTCATGTGAGTGGGGAGAAGGAAACTGAAGCTAGGTCGTGGATTGCAATAAATGGGGGAGAAGAAGTAATGGTTTAGAAAATAACTGATAGTTTAGAAAAAATGTGTTTAGAAAATAACCGTTTTACAATTTTTATGAAGTAGTATAGATATAGATATATTTTAACTTATGCTTTTAAATAACCGTTACATATAATATGGAAAAAAAATCAAATAATAATTAAGAAAGATAATAGTAATTTATAATTAAAAAATATTTTATATTAAAAAATATATTGATTAATATTAAAAAAAATATATAAGAATAATTTATATGATCAATAATATCTTTAAATAATTAAAATTAACAATTTAATAATTTCCGGTTAATATTTATTAATTACTAATAATTAAATTTAAAAAAATTAATACTTATTTATAATAATAGTTAATTAATAATAATGAAGGCAATATTGGAATATTCACAAAAAGCTACTCAAAAGCTACTCCAAGTAGCATTTCAAAAAGCTAGTTTATGGTCATCCAAACATGTACCCAGGAAAAAATAGTTTATAAGCTAGATTTTTTTTGCCAAACGATTCCTTAACTTTTTATTTATATAGTTTTTTTTAGAATGGAAAAATTTATAAAACTAACATGAAGGTAGAAAATTACATAGAAATAATTGTAAGCAAATTTTATTTATATAGTTTTTGTTTTGTTTTGTTTTCTTTTTATTTTTCATATAAATGGTTAAAAATAAAATACTTCTCCAACAAAGATTATACTCTTAATCATATTATTGAAAACATCAATACAACTAATAATATATTATTCCTTTCACTTAACCATTTGATTTAATGCAATTTTATTAGTAGAATAAATCATTTCTCTCTCATAAGTAATTGTTTATTGAGATTTCTAAATTTAGAGATCTTCATCATCTTTCTTATACTTTCTCCATTTTAAGGAAAACTTTGAAAAAATCTGTTGGGAAAAAATAATCTTCAAATTTTTCTATTTTAAAAAAAGTTGTTTAAGATGCTCTTATAGGAAGTAGCAGGAGAGTTTGACAAATTGTATATTTGTTTACATATTTTGTTGTGTACATTGTAATGGAAACTAAGGGGCGTTTGATTCGCAGAATGAAATTTGATGGAATTGAAAACTATCGAAAGAATTTGACTTTGAATGAATTATAATGGAATTTGACCATGCATTTGGTTGACAGGAATTTGAATGGAATCTCGCAAATAATAGAAATATGCATGTCGGGGGTGGGGGTGTCACGGTTGTGACGACAATAGTGGTGTGTGGTGTTGGGGGTGGGGTGGGTGGCGACTATGACGGGGAAAATAGTGGAATGTGCTGATGATAGGGGGTGGCGGTGGTGAAATGATAATACTAATCGATGGTGGTTGTGGTGGTGGCTGATATGTTGCCGACGGGAGTGGTAAGGGCGGAGCGGAGATGGGTGGTGGTTAAATTAGATGCAAATGTTATTTGTCTTTCTAAAACAAAATTATAAATTATACTACATCTGCCACTAAATGAAATTCAAATCATTCACCTATGTTAAGGAATGATCAAATTCTTCAACCATGGAATCCAACTAATTCATTCCGCTAACCAAACATTACTAAGTGATTTGATCAAAAGAATTTACCATTACAATTCCATCAAATTCTTTTGAATCCCGCAAAACAAACATCCCCCAACACTTGATAGGCGATAACTGGCAAACAAGTGGGCTATTTCTTTGCAAAATTGTGCTCAATTTCAAAATTTGGGAGTCAAAAAGTTTTATAAAACGTTCTTGGTGGAAAAAAATGTGAATGGGAGGATTTGAAATAGACTGCAATTAGATATTAATGAATTTGGAATAGTATTTTTGATATTCCAATATTTTGTAAAATCACTACCATGAACCATAAGCAAGGTGTGGCTGATATATGGTGCTAGTATTGTGCACCGCGCGTTGCGCGGCGACGATAAACATTTTTCGAAATATTTTTGTAGCAAGTTAAATAGTTTGATCTTTACGTATTAGATATTTTTCTTGAAAATCATTTTCATATTAGATATTAAACTAATAAAAACCAGTATTTCACTTTATATATATGAAACCACCTCATCATTTCATGTTGTTCTTTTGACCAAAATGTAGTCAAAGTTATCTCATCCGTTTTTCCCAACCATCTATTATGACTTCAGTTTCACCTAAGTCACAAATACACGTTACAACATCTATATGAAAATACATATTACATAGAAATATTACTAAGGAGTTACATTCGAAAATTGGAACCACTAACAATACATATGATATTAAAAACACAAATAGATTAATCTAATAAGTTTTTTACGTGAATAAAAAATGAGAGGTTTTATCAATTAATGGGAGGTTTTAAAATACAATAATTTCTTTTAAACAATAATTATATAGAGACCTAGTTGAATGAAAAAATCATAGATTTTAGATTAAATGAGAAGTTAAATAAATATATAATAATATTGTATACATAAAAAAGTAACAAAATAAATCAAAAGATTGATTCATGTGATAAACTATTGATTTAACCATACAATTAACAATTTAAGTTATCTATAATCATTAGTAAGTCACTAATGATTATGGAAAAATAAAACTAAATAAAAATATGAAGTATTGATTTATCAACATTTATTAATAAATAAATAAAATTTAGATTTATACGCATTGTTAGTGTACCAAACAAAAACAAAAACAATATGATTTATATATTGATTATTTAATTGTTTAATGTATATATTGATGTTAAAACCATTACACTTTGGTCGAAATAATTTTAAAATAAACTAAAAAGAATAATATAAATTTAACTTAATCATCCTTGGGTTTTGCTATATTTTGTCAAACACCATTTCATATTTTTCAACAACATCAAGCAACCCTTTATATACATATCTTTATTACCTAAGTTTTCATCTTCCTACCAATGTGAGACATCCTAAATAATACTATCGTTCCATCTTCACCAAAGCTAACCTTTAAAAAAATCAAAATCATGAGAAATTAGAAAAATGGCAATGGAGGTCTCTCATTGTGCCATGTCATCATGCTAACATTTTCCTTTATAGATACTAGTGCGTGGCACCGCGCGTTGCGCGGTGACGAAATTTGTTTTGTTAAAAAGTAGGTAACCATTTTATGATAAGTGTAATTCGTAAATTGACGGCTAATAAAATAAATCGTAATATATTATATTGTATATTGGAACCGTTTTTTAAAAGGTCATAAGTGAACATAATCTTTTTTTCACTTATAGGAATTGTTTCTCCTTAATAAAGAGATTTTAACTTTTCATTTTGTGTAAGCGTAATAATGTTTTAATGTCAAAGTTAAACATTTATAAAAATGGTTAATAGTAGGGGTGAGCATCGGTCGGGTCGGGTCGGATCGGGGCCCAAAATCCATAACCCGATCGGGTTTCGGGTGGGATATGTGGAACCCGAAACCCGTCCAAACTATAGTTCGGGGATCGGGGTTTGGGTGGGATCGGGTTCGGGTTTTCGGATCGAGTCAATTCAGCGACTCCCTCAGTTCTGCAGTTCTGCTTCCAGGTCCTTGTTGCGATTATACAAGTCGAGTCTTTGTTGCTTTAGTTCTCGGTTTGACTTTTCAAGTGCACTGCACTCTTCGATCAAACTTTCTGCAGTAGTTTGTGAACTACTACTCCTTTAACCCCCTTCTTCTCCCCCCTTCTTTCTCTCTTTCTCTATCTCACGCAACAATATATATATATATATATATATATATATATATATATATACACACACACACACACACACATACACACAACATACACAGCAGGTCGCAAAAATATATATAGGTATATATATATATACATACAGGTACAGTCTCTCTCTCTCTCTCTCTCTCTCTCTCTCTATATATATATATATATAGACACACACACACATACACAACACCAAAATGACGAGGACGAGGAGGATTATGAAGAAAAGTTCGGTTATTTCAAACAACATCAAGAAAAGTTCGGATATTTCGGACGGATCGGGTTTGGTCTATGAGTACCCACCCCGATCCGAAATATCCGCAAAAAAAATCGGGTTCAGGTAGTTCGGGTGGTCGGGTGACGCTTTTCCGGGTGGTTCGGGTGATCGGGTCGGTCGGGTTTTCCGGGCCGATCGGGTTTTGCTCACCCCTAGTTAATAGTAAGTGTATATACACAACATTAAACATTATGCTCAAAGTTGACCTTCTCAGTTTAGTTTATAAACCTTGTTTTGCATCATAATTTATTAAATTAGTTTGTGTGTATTGTATGCCCTTAAAATCCCATCTAAACAACCACATTTTTATCCAACCAAATCGTAAAATAAAAGGCTTCACATTCAAATTACGAAGCTCTCTCTTCTACTTTGTATAACCAAATATCCAAACTTAACCCGACAAATAAGAGACATGAAACTGTTAAGATATAAGGATGTTGTAAATGGAATAAAAGGATTATATTATTTAAGACCTTGTAAGGTAAAATGACCTATTAGACAATTGAGGAGTGATCTCTCTCATCGAAGGGAGATCAATTAAATAAGGGTTAACCTCTCACTTCGTGGGTATTAATAATATATAGTTTCCTTGTATATAATCATAAAATTCCATTAAAAATATAATATAGAAGACGGGCTACAAATGTAGAACAAATATTTCAATTGAATTCCAATGCTATAACAATTTTATACATGGAAATGCTAAATTTGTAATGCATTTTTTTCTTGTTTCATTCTCAAATCAAAGTTTTTTTTCGTGCCGCTCGATCCATATGCATGTCAAGGTGGATACACTCATCAATTGCAGATGTTAGCAGAGAATACCAAATAACCTGTAATGTCGAATATTTTATGGCGGTTAAATGAATAATTTGTAACGTCCCATATCCCATGTGTACAACCAATCACATAGCATAACATAATATTGATATAACAAAAGAAACATCAAGTTTCAAGTTCGGTCCCGCAGTCTTTTACAAATAAAAGAAACTATACTACTACTAACTTTGTACTATTACATACATCACATTTAATAACATGATACAACTGCTAAACAATCCAAAATCTTCTTCTTATAACCCTTCACAAAAGCCATCCATTGAATACTCTAATTACTTGCTCTTACTTGAACCACCACCTGGAATACATATTTTAAAACAAAAATGAGGGTTAGACCTGATGGTCTAAGTGAGAAATCCCTGTTAGTTTGAAAACCATTTATATAACTTCGTTCATATAAATTAAGCAACACAATTACATATATTCAATTAAGCTCACATACCATATACCTTCCCTTCTCATTTCTCCTGGCCATATTAGTGGTAGCAAGCCAACTAATAATATACAACGTTGTACAACAACTACAGCCAAACAACGCTATACAGGTTCTATAGCCAATCACACCGGTCTTAAACCCGGCCAACGTATTATAACACATTTATAATACTCATGTAAATATAATACCTTCTATATTATAATTCACATGCAACACATAATTATCAACAATTCCATTCCCAATTCCACACATATACGTATTCCAGTTAAAACTTGTTTTCACGATAAAACTCACCTGTTTTGGTTATTTCACACGTTCGTAAGCTTCTTTCAAAACGATCCTATCCCGTACCACGATTCCACGGAATCTGAAACAAATTAATATACACAATTTGCTTTACTAACCAAATACGTAAAGCCTAACAATTTCCCATCCCCAACTGTTTCATTACACACTGTATTTAACTCACTACCGGGACTACACAGGGTACCGGGACTTATACAGTACCGGGACTTATAGTACCGGGAGTTCTTGGTACCGGGAGTCTGCTATACCGGGAGTCTGTACTACCGGAAGTCCTGCTATACCGGGAGTTCATACTACCGGAAGTCCTGCTATACCGGGAGTTCATACTACCGGAAGTCCTGCTTATACCGGGAGTCCACACTACCGGGAGTCCTGCTTATACCGGGAGTCCACACTACCGGGACTTCACCGGGAGTTCTAAGAACACAGTCGGTTCCAATTTTACCCATGTTCAAATTAAACCTATATAACTTCAATCTAACCATTCTAATCCGATAAAAACTGTCTAAAGATGAATACTAACATAAAAGACCAAAGAGCTTACCTCAAAATCGAATTCAACCCAGTCGATTGATGCTCAAACCGTAACTTTCTTCTTTCGCTTTCTTCGCCTCCAAACTCCCGCACAACTCTCACTCTTTCTAATTTTAGGTATCTGAATAACATCTGAGGTTGATGAGGTAATATCAATCCAAATCTTACCATTTGAACCTTGAACTTCTCACATATAACCCAAACACCCCTAAACTTATAATTATTCCAAACATACCTTAAACATCTAACTTTAAATTTAACTTTATTTAACGGAAAAAGGGAATTTAACTAACAGACTTACCCGGGGTATTACATAATTACATTTTTCAAGATTTGATAATGATGTCAAGGTATTTGACTACTAAATGTGCATAAATCAAGAGAAAAAGGAGATTATTACCTATTTACCTTTAATATGCATGTAACTCTTGAGAAACCAAACGATAATCCACCAAAAGCCAAACAAAAGCAGAACCAATATATCAAGAACGTCAAAAGTAAAACTGAATAGAGAGGAGGAAGTTGAGAGATGAAGAGCGTGAGAATTAAGAAGGTGTACAATTTTCATACGAACCTGTAAGTTTAAAAAAATGCAAACTTGAAATCTCGATGAGGAGGTTTGAACTTTGTGGTAGGGATGACTTTGTTGGCATGTATTTCAAGGAATGAATAGAGAGGAAAATCGAAAGGGTGAGAATTCAAGAAGACATGGGGGAGAAAATGATAAGTTGGTCATTATGATATTAAATAATATTATAAATGCAAGATGAATAGAATTTTACCAAAGAACCCCCATTCATAGTAGAGCATTCATTTTCTTATTAAGGATAGAAAAGTCTTTAACAAATGAAATATTTTTGAAAATCAAAAATCCAAGAAAATTCATATGAATGATACTACACTAAGGGGCTGTTCGTTTGTGGCTTATTGGGCTGATAAATGGATATGGTTTATTCGGTCAGCCATATCCATGTGTTCGGTTAGGGCTGATTCGCTCAGCTATGGGCTGATTCGCTCAACTAGGAAATGTGTGTCCTTTGTATTCAGCCTTAATTTTTCCATAACTACCCCTCTCCCCACCTACCCCATTAAAACAAAAACACAGACCTCCCCCTCTCCATTATCGCCCCTTCTACACAGCCTCCTTCTCCATCGATTAAGGTATGATTTCTTTTTTTTTTCTCGATTTCTTGCTGCTGACATGAACGAACTCAGATTTCATTTTTCGATTTCTTGCTGCTGTACATGAACGATTTCTTGCTGCTGTACATGAACAAAAGCTGTCGATTTATCACTTTTTTTTCGATGTCTTGCTTCCAATCGCCTCATTCTTCATCGATTTCTTGCTGCTCATATTTCAGTGTTTTTTTACTTTTGCTGCCATTTGCACCCTTCTCCATCGATTTCTTGTTGCTAAGGGGTTGTTATATATCACTCTGTTTATATAATTCTTGCTGCAAGGGGCTGTTTATATATCATTGTTTATTTATTTCTTGCTAAGGGGCTATTATATATCACATCTGTTATTTTCTGCTATCTCATATGTGTTTATATATATATATATATATATAATTTCTTGCTGTTGTTTCTACATCTGTTTATATATATATATATATATATGTAGAATCTGTTTATTTTAAGTACTTATTAATTTTATCAAACAATTGTTTTATTCAAACAAAAATAAAGACTGGGGGTAAAATGGTCATTTCTGACATTCAGACTGTTTATTCAGCCCAACAACAGAACAACAACTTATCTGTTAACACTCAGACAACCATATCCACTCAGACAGTCATATGGATTCAGGTCTTAACAGAAAATGAACAGAACAACACCTAAGAGTGTGCCACAGCATGTGGTTCTTCCTTTTATATATATAAATGATATATTGATTATATAAAAGATAAGAGTAGTCTTAATTATTAGGTCACAACCAAGTAAATGAAAATTTATTTGACATGTGCATAAGAAGAAATTGTGCTACATCCCAAATTTTTATATTATATTATAAATGATTTATGTTTTATTTTGTAAAACCCTTATAGTTTTAATATTGTAAGAGTTAAAATATAATATATAAATTAAAAATACATATAAATTTGTTTACTTTTATTATAAGTTTTAATTTTTCTTATTTTAAGTATATATAATAATTGACCTAGATGAGTCAAAAAAATGTCAATCTTTATATCCACTCTTGCATCATGTAATCGAACGGAATTCGAATCGGTACCATGTAATTGGTTCGGTTATCGGTTCCAATATTTCAACAAATTCAGTACTCGATACCAATATTTTCCCGAGAAAAACCGACCTGAACGGAAAAATTAAGAGAAATTGATTTTTTAAGTTCCTAATGTAGCGTTTGGTACGCATACATGATTGAACGTGACTGGACAGCACAGAACAAGAAGGTAGGACAAAACTGGACTAGACAGGACTGAACAAAACTAGTGTTTGTCTTGTGTTTGGTACGACTAGGACTAAATATGACATGACTATACAATTTTCCATAAAATTGTTTGATGAATAATATATCATATAATAGTTATAAATGACACAAATAATATATATATATATATATATATATATATAATTATTTTAGTCTAAAAACATTTTTAGTTTTTTACACAATTTTCATACACATAAAATACATACATAAATAATAGTACGAATTTTGAGTGAGGAGTCTAAAATAATTGATGGTAGTTCGAAAAAATTCGATTCATACTAACAAAATATTGTATTTGAATCAAATTATAAGATCTTTACGAATTGATAGAGGCATGATTGCAACGAAGATGGGTGGTGTAACCGATAGAGGTAAATGTGGTTGACGATGATACTGGTTATCGATGGAGGTGGCGATGGGCGGTCGTTGTAGAGGTGGTGGAGGAAGTTGTTGTAATGGAAGAAGAGATGGAAGTGGTCAACCATGGTCGGTGGTGGCTACTGGTGGCCTCCATGGGTGGTGGTGATCGATGTTGTAGGTGGAAGTGGAGGTGGTCGACGATGGTAGTGGTGGTGGTGACGGGAGAATGGTTGTGGAGAAGGTTGTTATAGTGGAGGAATAGGTAGTGGTGGCCAATGGTGGTTAGCGGTGGCTACCGGTGGTTGTCGATGATGGTGGCATTGGCGATCTGTGGTGGTGACCCTTAAGAGTAATATCATATTGGGTTTGTGTAACACCCGTAATTTTTTGATAAGTACAACTTCGAATCAGTGTGGAATCGATCTTTTAAGAAAAATATGAAAATAGGATTTTGGGTTAAATCCTAGATTTTATGGTCTTGTTGGATGGGGAATTCGAATACGAGTCCAACGGTTCTTTCCGGAGCGAAAACGGAGCTATAACGAAGAAGTTAGGGCCAAAACAACTTTCGGTACAATCTCGGCTAAAGTGACTAGCGAAAGTGACACTTGTGTCACTCTCGCGTGTCACTCTCGCCGGTTTTGAACCGAGAGCTATTTGAGCCCGGCGAAAGTGCCCAGCGAAAGTGACACTTGTGTCACTCTCGCACGTCACTTTAGCCGTCGGGTACCTGGAGCATAAATACGAGATTTTTAGCCCTCAAACTTCATTTCTTCATATCTCTCTCATTTCAACTCCGATATTGGTCATTCAAGTTGCTATGGTTCCGATTTTGAGAGCTCTTCAAGGATCTAGAAAGAGTTTTGAAGTTCATAGGAATATTCAAGGGTGTTTGGTGGTGGTAAGTCTTTCAAATCTCTTCCCTTTCTCTCCTAAATCGTTTTTCCTTCCTTCCTCAAACCCTAACCGATTTTGGGGTTTTTCTTGGAGATTAATGTGTTTCTTATCCACTTTATGCTAGTGATTTCATTTATTGATGCAAGAGCAAGTTTCATCCACAACACTAGAGATGTTTGGGGTTTTCTAGGTTTTCATCAAAACCTAAGTGGTTTTTGGAAGATTTGGCTTGAAGATGCAAGTTTCTTCAAAGGAGCTTACGTTTGGGGAAAATCTAGATTTAGCCTAAATCTAGCAAGGCGAGTTCAAGTTGCTTTGTGAAAACTTTGTACATGCCAAAATGTTTATTTTAAAGTATATGGGTGCTTTATATAAAATGTTGAGCTTTACAAATCTTGTAAAACACCCACATTTGGGGATTTTGGTCAATCTTGGCCGTATGAATACTTTGAGAGTTGTAAACCTTTATTTTGGGCAGATGGCCAATTGAGAAATCCAAAGGGTAAAGATTTTTGGGTAACGATGTATTTTGGTTTACATAATCATGTGAGTAACACGTATTTAGCCAAACGTTTATTTTGGCCTTTAAAGGCTTGATTTATACTCAAATGAGTGTTTAAGTGTTTGTCGGTTTTAGTAGCTCAAGGTGGAGTCTTGGAAGTGTTATGTGCTTAATTGCGTTTTCTTTGAGTATGTGCCGGTGTGAGTGTTTGGTCTTAGACGTGAAGGCCGTTGTTGATTTTGTATTCTTAGTACCTTTGGGACTAATGAACTATGACGGGTTATATGCATTGTCGAGTTACAAAAGATTTACATATACGTATACACACATATAGATGCATATATGATTTGACTTCATTGGGAAAGTGGCAATGAAGGGGTTGTGAGATTATCATGCCTCGGAGCACGTGTTTGCATGATGTGGGTTAGATGCATTTCATTTCATTTCATGAATTGATATTGATAATTGATCATTAGATCTTTTGAGCAGAGGGCTCAGTTTTGGACTCAGTTGAGTCTCGAGGGCATTCGCCCGATTTTTTTATAAGCTCGACGTGGGCTTGGGGTTTGAGTGGCATGAATTGCATTATATTCGATGTTTACATGATTGGAATGCATTAGTTATTCTTTTGGGGTCATGTATATCTTTACGTCAAGTAAGCTTGTTTTGGATGGTGGGTTCCAAGGTAAAGGCCTAGTATGGTTTAACATGGTAGTTTTAAATGGACTAAAAACCTAGTATGGTTGATGTCTAAGATGGGCTAAAGACCTAGTATGGTTGATGCCGAAGATTGACTAAAGACCTAGTATGGTTGATGTCAAAGATGGGCTAAAGATCTAGTATGATTGATGCCGGAAATGGACTAAAGACCTAGTATGGTTGATGTCTAAGACGGGCTAAAGACCTAGTATGGTTGATGCCGAAGATTGACTAAAGACCTAGTATGGTTGATGTCATCTGCTTTCCACATCCAAGAAGCTTACTTACGTTTATAAATTGTGGTTTAATTTATGTGTTGGCCACATTCGATCAGATCGGGTCTCCCCCGTCACCGAAGGGTATTGATTTCGGTATTTTATTATTCGCATTGTTGAGGTTATATTATATGCATATAGATTGTTTCCATGACTGATGGACGGATTTATGTTACATCCTTATTGGATGTTTTAACTATTGGAGTTTTATTCGCAGTGACGATTACTTGAGAAATTATTATTTAATTAACTCTTGATGTGAGTTTTGGATTTGAATCCTTTGCAGAGAAACGATTTTCATTGGAAGCTTTCCTCACAAGGATTGTGTGTGTTTGGAAAATGGGTCGTCGATATCTTTTATACAAACCAGTTTTGAAAATCATATATTAAGTTGCATGTTTTGGTTTATCAAATGATTTGCTCGTGATGTAAACTCTTGAACTCACTAGGCGTTAGCCTAACCTTTTTATTTGTCGGCATGTGTAACAGGTTCAGGTTGGGAATAGCCTTAGCTACACTGTGAAGTGATGAGTGCTAGTAGAGTGCACGAGAAGTGAGATGCTTAGCGAAGTCTTCCGCACTTATTTGGGATTAGCAACTTGCAATCGGGTTAAGTAACACCCGCCTTGAGTTATTAGTTGTGAAGTTTGTGATGTTTAAACTTTGAGGTATTTTCAAGGATGTTTTGTAGAAATGTTTTATCATCTTTTAGATATTTTATCGAAATTACCGTTAGTTGCTCGTTCCAAATTTAAGGGTGTTACAGTTTGTCCTATGTCGTTCCACCTATTTTGGTGGAACAAGAAAATGCCCTTTTTTATCCCATCCTGTACAATCTTTGTCCTTGTCCCATGTCGCGCCAAACGTGGGACAGTGAATTCTTGTCTTGTCCCATGTCACGCGAAACGTAGGACAATGAGTTTTGTCCCGTCCTGTTCTGTCTTGTCCCACGTACCAAACTCAACCTAAATATCCATATCTTCTACAAAAAAATAAAACTAACCAAACAAATATATCCATAAATTAACCTTATACTTTTCTAATCAAGATATATCATATTATAAACTAACCAAATATTATCCATAAATATCCTTATCTTCCACAAAATAAAATTAAATTAAATTATCACCATTAAAAGATCGCCCCCTACATACACCATCAAAAAAATCAAAAATATGAAAATGTATCTTGTTGAACTTTTGGTTGTTGGTGAATGATTTTGATACACATTTGAAACAATATGAAGATATCTTGGTTTGCGATTGTTTTGATACGGCTTCATATTTTCGGTCCTAAGTGGTCCGAGTACCGATTTTCCCGTCCTAAAACCGAACCGGTACCAAGCCGGTACATATGGTTAGGTTAGCAATCCTACTTTTCAGTCCCAAAAAATTTGGTACCAACCAATTCGGTATCGATTCAGTTTTGAGGTTATCCATAGTTGCATTCATGGGGGGGGGGGGGGGGGGGGGATGGTGAAGGGGGCTCACATCCATGTATCTTACGACCTAATAAAACTACATGCTCTACCAAAAAAAAGTTTTTACTTTTTAATGGGTTTTTGGGATTAATTAAAAGGTATCATTTGTTTTTATTATTCTTTTCATGGAGACAAAAAGAGGTTTTTTTTAAGACAGACAAAAAGAGGTTATGTTTCTTCTAAACTAAAACTCAAAACACCATTAGACCATCCGCATCCATCCCATTCTAACCCACACTTTTTCACTGCCACATCAGCATCACATCATTTTTTCCTTCCAACCCATTCTAACCCACAAACCCCCACATCCATCCATCCCATTTTATTTATTTTTATTTAATCTAAAAAACAATAAAATAACAAAAAATAAAGGAAAAAGAGTGCTGGGCCCCACATCCATCCCAACCCAGCTCGGGTTCCCCAACCCGGGAGGACCCCATCCCATCCCATGCCAACCCCATCCCCTGCGTTGGTGTTCATTTCCAACCCCATCCAACCCAAGGGGACCGATGCGCATGGTCTTACAATTAAAGAAAAAAATGATCATTAGAATTAATAACACTAAGGGGAAATAATAATTAGAATTGATAAATAACACTAATAAAAAAATTCAAAACATTTACCCAATAAATATTTATATATTTTGATGTGATGTTTTGTCTTGTTATCAGAAATTCAATGCCAGATTGTAAGACAATAATAACAATAATAATTGAATAAATTAAAAATTAAAAAACATAAAAGATATTTATTGCAAAATAGTAATCGAAAAAAGAAATGAAAACAAATAAGCAAAAGAATTAAATTACATTTTTCGTCCCTGTGGTTTATTAAAAGTTGCTTATTTAGTCCCTGTGGTTCTAAAACTTTGTTTTCTATCCCTATAGTTTGCAATTCATTTTTATTTTCGTCCCTAAAACCAAAATAATACTTTTAGGTATGAAGAACTAAAATAGAAACGAATTGTAAACCATAAATATGAAAAAAAAAACAATTAAATTTAAGCCATAAGAACAAAAAAAATAATGAATTATAAGAGCATGTCCAACAGCTTCTGCAAAATGGGAAAAATGAAGATTTCGGGCTAATATTTTGCTCCAACAGCTTCTCCAAAACTATCCCCACAATGGAGAAAGTTGGAGAGAGAAGAGTTTTTTCTCCAAATATGGAGATAACTTCAAAAATGATTACCAAGTGAGAGGACCAATAAGAGACTTTGAAAATAAACATGTAGAGAGAGATAATATTTTAATAGATTAATGGAATATTTTATTATTTTAATTAATGTTGGATTCTCCAAAATGAGAAAACTGTTGAAGATGGATGTATTTTTTTAGGGATTTTGGCTTTTGGTTCTCCATTTTGGAGAAATTATGGGGAAGTTGTTGGAGATGCTCTAAACCATAAGGATTAAAATTATAATTTCAAAACCATAAAAACGAAAATAAAAATTTTCAACAAACCACAGGGACTAAAAACGTAATTTACTCTAAGTAAAAATATCATGATGTAGTTGGCGGCCATCACTCGTCTGTACCACTCATAATAAGTACCCCTCGATCATATCTTCTTCAACTCCATTCCATTCCACTCCACCAGACTCTCTTGCCATAGATATATCTATCTCTTTCCGGCCGGAATGGCGAATTCCGGTTCTCTCTTTGCTTCAATACTACTCATTCTTATCGCCATTTTCATCCATTCCGTCATTGCAAACGAAATCGTAAAAGCATCATGTTCCGCCACCCTCCACCCCGATCTATGCTACTCCACACTTTCCGGTACCCCTCAATTCTCCAAAACCATCAGAACTCAAAACGACGTCATCCAACTTGCAGTCAACAAAACCAAAGAAACACTCGAAAGAAACTACTTCACCATACACAAACTCACACTTGCAACCAATCTTACAAAACGTGAGAAGATCGCTCTCCACGATTGCCTCGAAATGGTCGCCGACACACTCCAAGAACTCAACCAGATCATTGATTTACTCAAAACATACCCAACCAAAAAAGGCATTCGCCGACACGTCGACGACATAATGACACTCATGAGCACCACTCTCACCAACCAAGAAACTTGCATCGACGGTTTCTCACACGACAAACACGACAGAGAGTTTCGCGATTCTCTAATCGCCGGTGAGACTCACGCTGAGAAGTTGTGTAGCAACTCATTGGCGATGATTAAGAATATGACCGATACAGATATGGTTGACCAAGCCAAGGTGAAAGGGAGGAAGTTAATTATGGAGGATGACACGTGGCCGGAGTGGTTGTCGGCGGGAGATAGGCGGTTGTTGCAGTCGGGAACTGTGACAGCTAATGTGGTGGTGGCGGCGGATGGGAGTGGGGACTTTACGACGGTTTCTGCTGCTGTGGCGGCTGCGCCGTCGGGGAGTACAAGTAGGTATGTGATTAGGATAGCGGCGGGGGTTTACAGGGAAAACGTGGATATTCCAAGTGGTAAAAGGAATTTGATGTTTTTGGGTTCTGGAAGAACTTCAACCATAATCACCGGAAGCCGAAGTGTTGTCGGCGGCAGTACCACCTTCAATTCCGCAACTGTCGGTCAGTGGCATATACGTTTTCTTTTTATATTTATCTCTATATATATTTCTACTTTTTTATTTTGTCTCTAACAGTTTTTTATAATTTTTTTAAATAAAAAATAAAAATAAAATCTTAAAAAAGTTACATTCATGTTAAGCTTCTCTAATTTATAAGTTTTACAACTAGTTTTATTATTATCCTCTAATTTATCTTTTAAATATATTTTTTTTAGAAAAACTCAATAAATAATGATAAAAGTTTAATGTTATTGGTAAAATTAAATAAAATAATTATTTTCTCACTTCTACAATCAAGTTTTAATGAACTTTTTAAACTTAAAAAGTTATAAGAGTATCCCAAACAGATTCTCTGTAATTTTTTAAAATAGATACTCAAAATTGAAAATCTCCAAAATGAATTACATTTAGCTCGAACAGATTTTTTATTTTAGAAATTTTAACATCTACTATATTATTAAAATATTACTTATATTTATCATTCTAATACATCTTTTAAAAAGATTTAGTAAAAAATAATAATAACTCAACCTTATTGGCGAGAATAAATAAAAAAATAATTTATCTCTCCATCTACCAAGTTTTAGATAGGAGCATCCACACAAGTCTTGCAAGACCCCTTGGATTACAAGACCAACCTCATCTTTCTAAATTAAAAAGCCATTTCACAAAATAAATATATTAAACAATAGCATTTTTTAGTTTAATTAATTTGTTTGTTTATTTAAACATTAATTATTAATTATTAATATATTTATTATTTATATTATAATTTATTAGTTTAGAAATGAGTTTGTGTGTGAGAGGTGTTATTCAAACTGTTCTATTTTATCAACGATAGCATAAAAAATATGTAATTGAAAGGAAACCCATTTGTGTAACGAATCTTTAATTTCTTCCCCTATTAATGAAAATATACCTCAAAATTTTCTAGAAATATATAGGGCTTTTTACAGCTTGGCAAAACTTTAGTTTCTTGGTGGCTTAATTTTCATTTTATATATAAAATTAATTATGATGGACAAGTTTGTACATTTAGGGTGCGTTTGGTATGCAGACATGATAGAACGGAACGGGACATGACAGAACATAATAGAACAGTTGTTCAGTGTTTGGTAGACAGAACTGGACAGAACAGAACAGATAACATTCGATAAAATACAAATAAATAAAATTTAAAGAATGAATGAAATATAAAATAGAATGTGTATTTGATGTTTTAGAAGAGAATTCGATTTTATTTTGAGATTATATTGGTAAAACATAAGTCTGTTCCACCTTGTTCCATGGGATAGGGGTGGAACAGGACTGTTCCAGCTTGTTTCAGTCTGTTTCACATAAAAGTGATTTCTGTTCTGTCTTGTACTGTCCAGTGTACCAAACGCACCCATAATATCTAACTGGGTTGTTAAAACATGGTTGTCTTGATTATAATATATATATATGTGTGTGTGTGTGTGTCTGCGCGCGCGCGTGCGCGCGTGTGTTTTATTAATCATTAATGATTTTACATTAACGTGCAAAAAAGTCACGAATAAAATCCCTTTTTCGTGCGTTAATGTAAAATCACCAATGGTTTTGTTCGTTCTCGTGTTCTTTTAAATATGTATTGTTATCGTCTGAACCCGACTATATATATATATGTTTTATTTAGGGAGAGGTGTGTATTTATTTAATTTCCAGGTGTTGAATAATTGCAGCCGCTGTGGGTGCTGGATTCTTGGCACGAGACATAACGTTCCAAAACACGGCAGGGCCTTCGGGGCAACAAGCCGTTGCACTACGAGTTGGATCCGATCTCTCCGCATTCTACCAATGCGACATGATAGCATACCAAGACACTCTTTACGTCCATTCCAATCGTCAATTCTACATCAACTGTTACATAGCCGGCACCGTTGACTTCATCTTTGGCAATGCTGCAGCCGTCTTGCAAGATTGCGACATACACGCACGTCGTCCCAACCCTAGCCAAAGGAACATGGTTACAGCTCAAGGTCGAAGTGACCCTAACCAAAATACAGGGATCGTGATTCAAAGATCAAGGATTGGGGCCACGTCCGACCTTTTACCGGTTCAAGGAAGCTTTCCGTCATACCTAGGGAGGCCATGGAGGGAATATTCAAGAACAGTGGTAATGCAATCAACGATAAGTGATGTGATAAACCCGGCAGGATGGTTTCCTTGGGACGGGGATTTTGCGCTTAATACGTTGTACTATGGAGAGTATCAAAACACGGGGGCAGGGGCGGATACGTCAAATAGAGTGACGTGGGGCGGGTACAGGGTGATAACAAGTGCTACTGAAGCTCAAGGTTTTACAGCAGGAAGCTTTATTGGTGGTGGGAATTGGTTAGCAGGCACAGGCTTCCCTTTCTCTCTTGGGTTATGATTATATGATATATATATATATATATATATATATATATATATATATGCAAGATGTTTGAATTATGAATAACTTATATACCTACTCTCTTGGGCTTATTCCATTTGATTTGATTTGAATAAAAAGACGTTAATTAATTATGAAACATGAATTCTAATTCTTTCTTGAATATTCAAAATTTCAACATATAAAACAATCAATTTTCTCATTATCTACTATTTATTAATTAACCTGTCTGTCATAATGATACCATCACATTTTCTTTTCATGGTTATAACAAAATGCCTACCCCATTTAACCTCATAATGATACCATCACATGCATGTATTTTCTTTTCATGATTACAACAAAATGCCAGATAATAAAGTTGTAAGAGGTACAAGTTCAGTTGAATAATAGTTTTTTTAAGTATATAATATTTATATACGACATATGCAACAAATAAACTCACACACTCTCCTCATCTTTGGTGAGGTTTGAACCCCTGACCTCCTAGGCAGAAAGAGGCTCGGATACGACTAGCCCAAAGGCCTTTGGTCAGTTCAGTTTGTATCTGTTAGAATCTGTGTGTGAATCGATTGATGAACAGAAGTAAGGGTTGAGAGAGAGATGTGGCTGAAGCATCAGCAGACTTTCATATATGAGAGAAAACGATTACAGGAACATTAACCTAAGAATGAGAAATAAGCTACATATATATACTAGCTAAGTTACAAGAAATTACAAACTAGTCATTGTGTTGGTCCCAGCTATGGATTAGCAATGGTAAACAAGTATTGTAGAAGGGGGGGTTGAATACAATACACAAAATTTTTCACTTAATTTAATTCTTTTATTGAAAAACTTCAAATAAGAATTACACACAGAAACTATTGATTGTTGCGGAACAGAACATATAAAATCTACTCAAACAATCTAACACACAGTCACACAGAGAATGAAGAACAATTGTAACACACTAAGAAAACAAGTGAACTTCTTGAGAGAGAAATGCCAGCACTTGAAAGCTTTGATAGAGTCTGTAAAACTGGTTAGTTGCAAGGATGAAGATGATCTCCTTTTATAGTGCCTCATGCAATAAATGCAATGGACACTTGTCAAGGAGGGCTTGGAAGGCAGAACGGAAGCAGTCTTCTAAAAAGTGATTTTGTCTTTTCACTTTTGTCTTCAAGCGTTGACCTGCTTGTTGAAGCTGATGTTTCTTGAAGAAGATAAGAAGTCCAAAGAACCTTTTTCTGATCTTAGGATGATGTCTCTGTCAATGCAAGATATCCTGAATATATTCTGCAGATAAAGTTAATATACCTGCTAAAATTTCTTTGCCGAAGACTTCTTTGCCGAAGATGTTCCTAACATGTATTTTGCCTAACATGTTATCCTCTTCAAAGATCTTGCCGAAGATATTGTCTTCAAGATTTTGATCTTCTTCAAAGTTTTGCTTCTTCAAAATCTTGCCTAACATTTCATCTTCTTCAAAATTTTGCTTCTTCAAAATCTTCAAGTGACCTGGCTAAGACTTTAGGAAAAGTCTTCAAGTAGCAGCTTAATCTTTGGTTGAGAATTCTATCTTCAATCCGCTTTGAAGATATACTTCTACTTTGTTTCTTCGGTTGATCTTCGACTTCACCGAACATTTTTATACAATTAAACTGCTTGTAAAGAACCTAAAAATTATTCTAAGTATGAACTGTGAAATTGAGAGACTGAGGTCATCTTCAAATCTAAGTGACCCAACAATCTCCCCCTATTTGAGGATGGCATCCATACTTAGAGTCTGAGAAGTAAACACTGAATAATTCATTTTTGACCCTTGTTTACTCTTTTGGGTTCTTTTCACATAGTCCATTCTTTTTGTTTTTTTTTTTGGTTTTTTTTTTGTATCCGACATTTACAAGTAAAAAGAAATAGTAAAGTATACTGTACAAACGAATGAAAGAAAAAGAAAAGAAATATAGACAATATGAACAGAACAAAAATTACTTACAAGTTGAAACTTGTGTCTGCTTGAGGATTCTTCATTTTGATCAGAAGCCTTGAGGATTCTTTGAGGGAGGGTTGAGTTGGAGTGAATCAGCCTCAGGATGCTTATGGCCATCTCTTGCATCTTCTTTCTTTTGTCATCCTTTGTCTTTGTTTTGTTCCCCCTCAGTAGATCAGCCGGTCTTTGTGTTCCTCCCCCTTAGTTGGATTCGCCCGAACTGATGTGCTCCCCCTCAACCGGTCCGCCGATTTTCTCATTTTTTTTTTCGAGTTGGACGCTGGATATGAATAGCAGGATTGATGTTGCTCCCCCTCAGATGAATTCTCCCCCTCAGCGGCCGACGAGGGAAAAACACTAAGATGAAATATCGGCCATGAGGTAGAAAAATCGGCAGCTGAGGCGTATTTTTTTTTTAAAAGCTATAAAGTAGGAAGAGAGAAAGATGGAAGATGAGAGATGTGAAGAAATGAGAGGAAAAAAAATGTTGGGTAATAAGATGCAGAGAAGGTTGAGTGTGATAGGAGATAGAAGGTTTAGGGTGTAGGATGAGATGTATGGAGAATAGAAAAAGTAGGAGAGAGAGTGTGGATGAAAAAAATAGAATTTTTTTTTAGGGGGGGGGGGTCGGTGGGGGGGTGGGAGTCGGTGGGTAGAGGTATCGGCGGGGGTCGGTGGGTAGGAGGTATCGGTGGGTGGAGGGTGGAGGGTGTCGGCGGGAGGGAGGGTGTCGGCGAGAGGGAGGTGGGTGTCGGCGGGAGCGGTGGAAGGGAGGGGGGGGGGGGTGTTCGGGAAGGGGGGGGTTTCGGGAAGGGGGGGGGGGTTCGGGAAGGGGGGGGGGGGTAGCGGGAAGGGGGGGTTCGGGAAGGGGGGGGTAGCGGGAAAGTGGGGGGGGGGTTCGGGAAGGGGGGGTAGCGGGAAGGGGGGTGGGGTTCGGGAAGGGGGGGTAGCGGGAAGGGGGGGGGGGGGGTTCGGGAAGGGGGGGGGGGTAGCGGGAAGGGGGGAGGGTTCGGGAGGGGGGGGGTAGCGGGAAGGGGGGGGGTTCGGGAAGGGGGGGGGTTCGGGAAGGGGGGGGTAGCGGGAAAGGGGGGGGTTCGGGAAGGGGGGGGTAGCGGGAAGGGGGGTGGGGTTCGGGAAGGGGGGGGTAGCGGGAAAGGGGGGTTCGGGAAGGGGGGGGGGGTAGCGGGAAGGGGGGGGGGGGTAGCGGGAAGGGGGGGGGTAGCGGGAAGGGGGTGGGGTGGGATGTTTGGAGTAGTTGGTTAAGAGGGTTAGGATACCACTTGTTGGTTAAGAGGGTTAGGATAGTTTGTGAGGTGAGTTGTATGATATGGGTCTTAGGAAATTTTATAGGAGAAAAGAGATGGTAAGGAGAATGTAAGAAAAATGTTAAAGGTAAGGTAGAAGAAGATTGTTTTTGTTGGGATGAGGTGTAGGCTTTCTTGAGTTTGGTTCAAAGGAAAGAACCAACCAAGATCTTTAGGCAAAGAGACAGATAAAAATATCTGCAAAAGATATAACTGCTATAAAACTAACATTTTTTTTATTTTTTTTTTATTTTTTTTTCTCTCTCTCTCTCTCTCTCTTTTTTTTTTGATTTTTTTTTTGACAATGATCTTCGAAAGATTTAAGGAAAGCAAACATCTTCAATCTTCAAGAGTAATCTTCAGATGTGGGTCTTCAAGTCATCTTCAAGAGTGATCTTCAAGACCAGGAGGTTGTTTCACATAGACCTCTTTCAAATTGAGAGAGTTCATCTTTCATTACAGTGACCCAACATGGATCGGCCAAGCCTTCTTCAAATTTTCTTTGGGTTTTATAAAAGACAAAAGATTCACATAGAAGGGAAAGAAGGGAATATTTGGTGAGTGTGAATATTTAGTGAGATGGATGAGGGAGGTGTGATGGGAAGTTAGGGAAGTTGGTAAAAGGTATGGGAAAAGAGAAGAATAGGAGAGAAAAGTCTGAAAGATGTAGGAGGGGATGATGGCAGTCTGTTAATTCTGTAAAGAGGAGGAGAAGCACTTAGCTGATATAAGAGCAGTTGAGGAGATGTGGCCTTCTGGATCCATGTCATTTATCTTGGCCATGAAACAGACATTTGAGGTGTCCTTCTCGCTTTCAGATGTGGGTTCATCTGCCAGATCATGAGTTTTAGCAGGCAGACCCTTTGCCTTTCTGATTAGCCTTTCATTTCTTTCCTTTTCTCTCTTGTATTTTTCTTTGTATCTTTCAGCCCGGTCAGAATCATATTTGGATCTTCCCGGTTTTGAAGAATATCGGCCTGAGGAAGAAGTTCTGGGTTTTTCAAAACGTTTACTCCTGCACTCAGAGGAAAAATGACCCTTTTTACCACAGTTAAAACATTCCTCATTTGATTTGTCTGAGGATGAGTGTTTGGAGAGAGAAGAGGAGGGTTTTCGACTAAACTTAGATTTTTCAGAGAAAAAGTGAGATTTGGATTTAGAATACCCATCCATCCTGGCCATTCCATCTGATAATTTGTCAACTGAAGTTTCCTCACATTCATCATCAGCCTCACTAAGGTATGCTTCTGAATGCTCATTGGGATCTCCTTGACTATCATGTTCAGAGTCAGATGGGTAGGTGATTCTTGGATTACACATAGTTATTTTGGAAGAGTCACTTAAGAGAGCTATAGAAGAACCCTTTATATCTGTGATGACAGACTTCCTTTGCAGCTTAGTCTGCTCATAGTTGAAGAGAGTTCCATAAAGAGCAGTGAGAGGCATGTGATCAAGATCCTTGGTTGTCTTTATACAAGTACAGATGTTTTCCCAAAAATTAGGAAGACAATCCATAAACTTGCATAGGACTTCCTCATTATCATACATGCGACCCAACAGTTTAAGATCATTAAGAAGACTGTTAAAGCGATTATAGTAGCCTGAAAGAGATTCTCCTTTCTCATAAGAGAAGAGTTCATATTTTCTAACAAGAGCAATTTTTCTGCTCTTTTTCACTTCAGACGTACCTTCATAGAGAACACACAGAGTGGACCACATTTCCTTAGCAGTAGAAAAATTTACAAGAGAATGATAAACCTCATCAGGCAAAGAGAGGGCAATGATGGCTCTGACTTTAGTGTCAAGAGCTACAAGACGCTTATCTTTATCATTGTACTTACTGGGGTCCTTTACAATGTATCTCCCAGTAGCAGGTGTTCGTTCTTCCTCATCAGAAGAAGACTCATCACCATCCTCATGTTTATTTTTGGCATTAAAACGATCCCAAACTCTAGGAACAAGAGGTCCTTCATGAAGTATAGTAGGATATCTGTTGTCGACTCCTTCTAGGAAGAGCATCATACGACTTTTCCACAGAGAGAAGTTATTAGGATTAAACTTTGGTGGTTTGGCTATGGAGCCATTGTCGTATGATCCAGCATTAGAGTTTTGAGAAGAAATATTGTTTAAGGAAGAAGATGAAGCCATTGCAGATCAAGTTTATTAGATTAAACTGACCTGCTCTGATACCACTTGTTGGTCCCAACTATGGATTAGCAATGGTAAACAAGTATTGTAGAAGGGGGGGGGGGGGGGGTGAATACAATACACAAAATTTTTCACTTAATTTAATTCTTTTATTGAAAAACTTCAAATAAGAATTACACACAGAAACTATTGATTGTTGCGGAACAGAACAGATAAAATCTACTCAAACAATCTAACACACAGTCACACAGAGAATGAAGAACAATTGTAACACACTAAGAAAACAAGTGAACTTCTTGAGAGAGAAAGGCCAGCACTTGAAAGCTTTGATAGAGTCTGTAAAACTGGTTAGTTGCAAGGATGAAGATGATCTCCTTTTATAGTGCCTCATGCAATAAATGCAATGGACACTTGTCAAGGAGGGCTTGGAAGGCAGAACGGAAGCAGTCTTCTGAAAAGTGATTTTGTCTTTTCACTTTTGTCTTCAAGCGTTGACCTGCTTGTTGAAGCTGATGTTTCTTGAAGAAGATAAGAAGTCCAAAGAACCTTTTTCTGATCTTAGGATGATGTCTCTGTCAATGCAAGATATCCTGAATATATTCTGCAGATAAAGTTAATATACCTGCTAAAATTTCTTTGCCGAAGACTTCTTTGCCGAAGATGTTCCTAACATGTATTTTGCCTAACATGTTATCCTCTTCAAAGATCTTGCCGAAGATATTGTCTTCAAGATTTTGATCTTCTTCAAAGTTTTGCTTCTTCAAAATCTTGCCTAACATTTCATCTTCTTCAAAATTTTGCTTCTTCAAAATCTTCAAGTGACCTGGCTAAGACTTTAGGAAAAGTCTTCAAGTAGCAGCTTAATCTTTGGTTGAGAATTCTATCTTCAATCCGCTTTGAAGATATACTTCTACTTTGTTTCTTCGGTTGATCTTCGACTTCACCGAACATTTTTATACAATTAAACTGCTTGTAAAGAACCTAAAAATTATTCTAAGTATGAACTGTGAAATTGAGAGACTGAGGTCATCTTCAAATCTAAGTGACCCAACACATTGTACTTTACATATGTACTATAACTCTACCCTCCCCCCCCCCCCTCAAACTCAAGTAGGGGAAGAATGAGCCAAATTGAGTTTGGAAACAAGAGCCCGAAATAGTTGAGATTGGAAGGAGTCGAACCGTCTTGCGAAGAACATGTTGACGAGTGAAATGACAGTCAATCTCGATGTGCTTTGTACGCTCATGAAAGACATCATTGTGAGCAATCTGAATAGCACTATTGTTATCACACCACAATGGTGTTGGAGAGATCTGATGAGCATCCATATCAGATAGTAACCAGCGTAGCCATACAAGTTCTTGTGTAGTGTCAGCTAAGGCTCGATACTCAGCTTCAGTACTAGACCGGGCTGTCAGAGATTGTTTCTTGCTGCGCCAGGAAATAAGAGAGTCCCCAAGGAAGAAACAATATCCGGTGGTAGAACGACGGTCTGTTATGTCTCCATCCCAGTAAGCATCTGAGAATGCACGAAGAATTAAAAACGACATGGATGAGAAGTGAAGGCCATGAAACATTGTCCCTTTGAGGTCCCGAAGGATACGAAGAACCGCGACATAGTGATCGGAGCACGGAGCTGACATGAACTGGCTGACTATATGAACTGCATATGCAAGATCCGATCGAGTAACAGTCAGGTAGACCAGAGATCCAACTAGTTGACGGTACCGTGTAGGGTCCCGTAGAGGGGTTCCGACATTGGGAGCAAGATGCAGATTTTGCTCAATAGGTGTAGATGCAACTTTGTTGTCTATAATTCTAGCTTTGGACAACAGATCCGAAATGTACTTGGCTTGACAGAGGTAGATACCAGAAGAGTCTGACAGAACTTCAAGACCAAAGAAGTAGTGCAGCTTAGCAAAATCTTTCATCTCAAAGCATGAGCTGAGAGATTGTTTGAGATGGGTGATATCTCTAGAGTCACTGTCGGTAATGATCATATCATCAACATACAATAGGAGTAAGATAGTACCTGCGTCAGTGGTCCGAGTAAACAGGCCAGAATCATAATTACTCGGAGAAAACCCCAATGAAATGATAATAGTGCTAAAATTTTCAAACCAAGCACGAGGAGCTTGTTTTGGACCATAGAGGGCTTTTCGAAGTCGGCATACATGACCCTGTCGAGAGGTCACACCTGGAAGGAGTCTCATGTAGACTTCCTCTGAGAGATCTCCATTTAGAAATGCATTATTGACATCCATCTGGTAAAGTGGCCATCTTTTGTGGCAGCTATGGCGAGAAGACTACGAACCGAGGTGACCCAAGCCACAGGAGAAAACGTTTCCTCGTAATCAATGCCATATTCTTGATTTAAGCCTTTTGCCACAAGACGTGCTTTATATCGATCAATAGACCCATCAGACTTTGTTTTGATTTTGAAGACCCATGTATTTGCTTTGTCAAGGGCCTGAAGTTCCTCAATCATAGCTTGCTGCCAAACAGGGTTAGAAAAAGCTTCCTTGTAGGAAGTGGGTTTATGATTGGACAGCAGAGTAGCATAACAATGATAATCACGAAGGTGAGAAGGAACTTGTCTTACCCGGTCTGAGCGTCATACTCCCTGTGATTGAGAAGAGTTAGGATCCATAGACTCAACAGATGGCTCAGAAATAGTATTTGGAGATGGTGCATATGATTGATCATGATCAGAAGGTACAGACGAAGGCTCAGATTGAGGTGAGACGGAAGGAGGTGGAACAGGTGGTGAGGTAATTATGGGATCTAATTGGAGAGAGTCCAATGAGATAGATGTATCTGTGAAGAAGGAAGTAGAGGGTGTGTCCTGAAATTTAGACACCGTTGAGAAGGGAAGATGTTCCCAGAATGTGACATGACGGGATATACGAAGTCTCTTAGAGACTGGATCCCAACAACGATAACCTTTGTGTTCAATACCATAGCCAAGAAAGCAGCATAATCGAGAACGAGGTTCAAGTTTGGTATGTTCATGAGATTGCAATTGAACAAAACATGCACAACCCCACACTTTTTGAAGTTCATATGCAGGGGAGACCCCATGGAGAACTTCATAAGGAGATTTTTGATTTAGGATGGGAGTCGGGTGTCAGTTGATGGTGTAGACAGCCGTGAAGGCAGCTTCACCCCAAAAACGTTCTGGACACTTGGCAAAGATTAATAGAGTACGGATAGTGTCAAGGATGTGATGGTGTTTACGTTCTGCACGACCATTTTTTGGAGAGGTGCCAGGACAGGAGTACTGAGAAAGAGTAACCTGAGATTGAAGAAAAGAGAGGAGAGAAGATTCTTTGTATTCCATAACATTATCTGCTCGAAGAATCTTTATGGGCTTGGAAAACTGGGTTAGAATCATACGGGCGAAGGTAATATAAAATTGAGGTAGCTCTGAGCGGTGTTTCATGAGATATATCCATGTAAAACGTGTGTGATCATCGATAAAGATAACAAAATATCGAGCACCTCCCATGGATGGATGCGGTGCTGGTCCCCACACATCAGAGTGAATAAGATCAAAAGGAGAAGCATATTTAAATTCATTAATTTGAAAAGGTAAAGCATGATGTTTGCCAAGTTGACAAGATAAACAAGAAACGTTTTCAGAATAAATGTTTCCTAACAATCCTGAACTAGCTAACAATTTTATTCTAGCTAAAGATAAATGTCCTAGGCGCGCATGCCATAATTCAAAGGAAGGAGTGCTGGAAACAGAAGCAACAAAATTTGATGAGTGTAAGGGAAGACGGAGGTAAACCACTTCAATCATCCGACCAACTTTACGGCCTACTCCAAGGATCTGTTTGGTCTTTGGATCCTGCACAACACAACCAGAAGGATGAAACAAAACAATTAGACCGAATTCCATAAGCTGAGTGATAGAAATCAGGCTCAGAGATAAATTAGGAATATGTAGCACATCAGGTAATTGTATATTGGGAGTAGATACAGTTCCACTGATGGAAACAGGCAAGCGAGTATCATCAGCAGTACGGACTGATGAGAAGATTCTGGAGGTTTGCTTAGAGACAAACCCATCAGCCTTAGGTGTCATGTGATTACAACATTCAGAACCAAATAGTCAAGGATTACCTGATGCAGAGGTATTGCACTGAGAATTCATACCCATAGAACCTGTCATGAGTTGCTCCATAAGCTCTTGGTTTAGGCGCATGAGTTCCATAAGACCAGGCGATGAGTTGTTGTTGTACGGTGTCTGAACTGCAGGCGTAGAGGTATCCTGCGTGATGGATCCAACAACCGATTGAGAGTGGAGCTGTTGTCTCTGATTACCTGAATTCCTTGGGTGCTTTGGACAATCAGACCCATAGTGTCGTGGCTGTGTGATCCCACACCAACGACATTTTCGGACGGGACAGTTAAGGAGAAGATGAGATGTAGAGTGACAAAACGTGCACTCACCATTGTTCCCCTTTCCTGCTGACTTTGACTAATCATTGTTACGCCACTTACCTTTTGGCTTTCCTGAGTTCGAAGTATAGAGCACAGTATCTGAGGGCAGAGGAAAGCGCTGTTGAAGGCGAGTTTCTTCACTCAGCAGTTCGGTGATGGCCTCTTCAAGTGTAGGTAAAGGATGCCTGTGGAGAACTGAGGCTCAAACATTCTCAAAGCGATCAGTGAGTCCCATCAGTATAGTGATCAAATGCAGTTGGCTAAAATAGGTTGTAAACTGCCGAGCTGTGTCATCAAAGATTTGAGGAGCCCCCAGGCTCAAGTGGTCCCTAAGAGCTTGCATCTCAGAGATATAAGAGTTAATGGACTGATTAGGCAGTTGCCTTTTGGTCTGAAAAATAGTCCACAACTGATATTGGTGTGAGAGACATGTAGATGTGTACCTTTTGGCAAGAAAATCCCAGAGACCTTTAGCCGTTGTATACCCAAGAAATTGTTGGTTGATTTCAGCAGTTGTGGAAGCATTTATGAATCCCAGAATGCAAGCATTCATGATATCCCAATCATTCATGCATTTTGCAAAATCAGCTGCACTTTCATTTTCATCATGAACAGGATTTTTAGAAGCACCAGTAACTGATAACGCCACTTTTTGGCGTTATTTTCAATTCTCAAACCAATGAGATTGGCTTGTGTTCTAGCAAAAAGGCGGAATTTTATGGTTTATCGAGTGAAATGTGCAGGTAATCTAAAAGAAGGCAATCATCGAGAAAAGAAGCGGAAAAGAGCCCAAAACGAAGCCAACGGAAGCCCGAGATCCAAGCCCAAGACCCGTACCCGAACCTGACCCGAACACTATCAGGGGACACGCGCGACTTTCCCCGCGGTTTGCAAGTCGCGGCACAAACCGCGAGTGTCTCTGTTCCAGCTTTTAAGTTTGGTGTGTTCCGGATGTTAGGTCATTCTTCGCACACGACGACCGAGAGCAGCTTAGGGGCGATTTCTGGAGACTTTTCACGTCTTTTGGAGCCACGGTAGAGGATAAATCGAGGAGACGTTCAACACGCGAAGTAGATATAAGCACGAGAGAAGGGAGTTCATCATCACAGCTATCACGTTTACAATTACCATGTTTACATACACTTTCGTTTTTCTTTCTCTTGTGTTTGAATCCACCACCAATATGAACTAATTTCTAGATGTCGGGGGTTGGAATGAATTTGGTTTAAGCTTATGAACATGTGACTAGAGACCTTTATCAGTTTTTCTTGTTTTAATGATGCATGTGATTTAGTTTTTAATGTTTTTGTGAATTTGGCCAATTTACATTTGATTTGTTGTGAACAATTAAGTTCGAGAGAATTAATTGTTAATCTAGAACTAGAAATTGCAAACCTAAGGTGAGAAATTGGTGATAGAGATATACCAAGTAAGCCTTAGTCCCGTTAAATCTTGATTTTAATGTATTTTGAATTCCATAGGTTGAGATCGAGAGATAAGACTTGTGCTTTTTAAGATAAAACCCGTTGTTGCTTGAGAAAGAACAACGATGACTTTTAAAGATTGGGTATTCATTGAAAGGAATAATTGGTAATTGTTTTGAGTCAGATGTTTATATGTGAAAACCTTAGGATTTCCAACTCTCAACTGTTTTCTCTATCTGAAGTTCCTTAAGTTGTTTCTGTCTCGTTTGTGATTTATTTTGTTTGCAATTAATTAGTTTAAAACCAACAACTCAAAATTGCGACCGTTCAGTTAATAGATCTTATAGTCATTGTGATACTTAGTTCCTAGTTACCTGTGTTCGATACTCGTACTTTTTGTACCATTACTTGATTTCGACCCGTACACTTGCGGTTAGATTTAGGGGGGTGTGAACCCGCCTATCAAGTTTTTGGCGCCGTTGCCGGGGAACTAGTTGCAACTGATAGCACTACCAGCTATAAGCGCTATTACATTGAACATTTTTTTTATTTTGTTATTTCGTTTCATCACTTTCAGTTTTTGGATTGCTGACTTTGCCTACTTTCTTTTCAGGTACTAATTGGTTTATGCCAAGGAAAACCCGAGGGAAAGGAATCGAACCACTCGATCCGGAAATAGAAAGAACCGCCCGTCGATTACTCAATGAATCAAAAGTTAAAAGGCAACTAAAGATGGGTGACGAAGCACATCCCGAGAGACGTCCTATGCGGTCGTTTGCCGATCCAAATGTGGCAGCCGCACGCATAGGAGTCCAACCGCCCACTACTGGGGCAAACTATTTTGAGATCAAGCCAAGTACCATCGTGATGGTACAACAGAATCAGTTTGGGTGAGCGCCAACTGAAGATCCCCATGCACACCTTCGTGCGTTTGAACGGATTTGTAATACGTTCAAGATCAATGGGATGGAGGAGAATGCGATCAAACTGAGGTTATTCAGTTTCTCCCTAAAGGGTAGAGCTGAAATTTGGATAGAGGGTTTACCAGCGGATCAAATCACCACATGGGCAGGCCTGAAAGCTGCATTTCTCCAGAAATTCTTCCCACCGGGAAGAACCGCTCAACTGATCGCCGATATTACCCACTTCGCTCAATGGGACCAAGAGACTCTATACGAGGCATGGGAGCGATATAAATACATGTTAAAGAAGTGTCCACATCATGGGTTACACGGCTGGGTGATAATCCAAACTTTCTTCGGAGGACTTCACCCGCAGTTCAAGAACGAAATCACTGCTGCAGCGGGTGGAGCTCTCATGAATAAAACGTATGAAGAAGTTGTCGACTTGATCGAAAACTTAGCCGAGCATAGCTACGCCACTCCACGATCTTCTATCAAAAGAGTAGCTAGTGTTCAAGAATCGAATGAGCTGAAGGAAATAAAAGCTCAACTAGCTGCGATCACGAACCATCTGAAAGGAGGTAGTCCGCAAGAACCCGAGCAAGTTCAATTTCTACAGAACCGGAACAATCAGCCGAGGAACGACCCGTTCTCGAATACCTACAATGAAGGGTGGAAAAGCACCTGAACCTCTCATGGAGTCAACCCGGCCAACAACAGCAAGGTAATTCTTCTAACTTTTCTAATTCTTCTAATGCTAACAATGTTTACCGTCCTCCAGGTTTCAATCAAAGGAATTTCAATAAAGGACCATCTTTGGAGAAGAAGTCGGGGTTAGAAGACACGATGATGAAGTTCATGACCAAGATGGACAGCACGGTTGGCGAATTGGCAAACACGGTAAGTACGGTCAAAACGGCTACTGAACAGAATACCGCATCCATCAAGATCCTTGAAAGACGAGTGGGACAGATTTCTGAAGTCCTACAAAACCGAGCTCCCGTAACTTTCCATAGTCAACCGGAAAGGAAGCTAAGAGAAGAGTGTAATGCCATTTATCTGAGAAATGGCAGGAGCTGATCAAGGAGACGAATGTCGAGCCGAAAGATAGTATTGCGAGTGATATGGCTGATCGGGAAGAACCGAAGGAAAAAGAGGTGACACCGCCACCGAAGCCGGTAGTCAAACCGCTCATACCCCCGCTACCATATCCGAATCGGGTGAAGGCACAGAAAGAAGAGGAACAGTTCAAGAAATTCCTTGACATCTTCAAGAAGCTTCACATCAACATCCCATTCGCAGAAGCACTTGCTCAAATGCCGACGTACCTCAAGTTCATGAAGGAGATCTTATCCAAGAAGAGGGCGATCGAGCATCAGTCTACCATTACACTCACTGAAGAGTGTAGTGCAATCATTCAGAACAAGCTTCCCCCGAAACTCAAGGATCCAGGGAGTTTTTCGATCCCTATTCAAATTGGGGATCTTAATGTTGATAAGGTGTTATGTGATTTAGGAGCCAGTATTAATCTAATGCCGTTATCTGTTTTCAGGAAACTTGGCTTGGGAGAAGTAAAGCCAACGTACATGACCCTCCAACTCGCTGACAGATCAATCATATATCCATATGGAATGGTAGAGGACGTGCTCATCAAAGTAGACAAGTTCTACTTTCCGGTGGACTTCGTGGTAATCGACATAGATGAAGATGAAAAAGTCCCGCTGATATTGGGGAGATCATTCCTGGCCACGAGCAGAGCACTGATAGATGTGGAGGAAGGAAAGATGACCCTGAGGGTTGGTGGCGAGAAGGTAGTATTCAAGATGTTCGAGAGGGTGAGAGAAATAAGTGAAGAGGAGTCCGAGGATCAAGTAAAACCAGCTGTGGAAGAAACTGCGGAAGACCGTAAGTGTGGACGAGTCAATTCCACGAACACTGAGCCAAGTTGAGAGCCACATAGTCGTGCCACGACTGTAACTACGGCGCTGGGTGGGAGGCAACCCACCGAGGTTTGATTCCATTTTAGTTTTTTTTTAGTTTGAGTGTTTTTATTTAAAAAAAACGTTTCAGAACAGAGACATACGCGGTTTTGGCCGCGGTTTACAAGTCGCGCGCCAAACCGCGCAACTCTCTGTTTGGTTTTTCCTTTCTTGCTTTTTGTGTTTCGTTCCTTGCTTTCTCTCGTCTTTTGCTTTGATTTCCTTGTTTTCTGTGTGTATTCTCCGTCTTCCTCGATGTCTCCCAACTGGTAGCTCAAATCTTTTAAGAGAATCTCCCCCGTCCGGGCAAACAGGTATGTCTAACTTTGTATGTAACGGGTGTGTATGATGTTTTGTTTCCTTGTAGCTAAACGAGATGCAACAAACCTAAGTTTCACTTAGGTTTGGGGTGCCTCACTTTTCAATATCTACACACTCACTTTTAATCCTGTGCAAACCTCGGTTTTACCGAGGTTTAGGGTTGGATTTATTTGACAAACCTAGGCCACGGCCTAGGTTTGGGGTGCCCATTATCGAAAATCTTTAGGCTAGCTCTTTGATGTTTCTTGTTAATATTTTGTCTTGCCTGTCTGATAACTACCATAACTGCACAACGATATTTGTCTCATTGTGTATCGCCTACGCCGACACCTGCACATTGGGGACAATGTGTGGGTAAGGTTTGGGGTTGCCCAATCGGGCCTACGTTATGCACGTAGATTTCCTGCACTTCTGAATGTCTAGATCACATTAGCTAAATTTTTTATTTTGAATGATTGAGACCGGCCATTGTAGGAAGAATCTTGTGATAGTGACGTGACCATTAGGGAAGGACCGGGAAAAGACATGACTAGGGACATTAGTGGAGACCACCCATTAGCGAGATTTGAGCCTAAAAGACGTTTTTCATTTCGAGGGATTCATACACTTAATTCTTAAACACTTTTTTGAGTCTCTTGTCGTGATTATAGAATGATCTCGCTATAATATTGCATTGAGTAGCAAAGACGACCATCGGGATATTAGGTAAGGGTATAGTAGACCATATCGTGTGGGCCTTAAGATATGATTTCAGGAAATGTGTGTTTTGTTTTAACCCATTTTTAGCTATCGTACCTTTTGACCCATATTGTGTGTACCCATAACCGTTTTGCAGCCAAACACTCACCCTATTCATTTCATGACCCAGCATTAAACCCGAACCAAAAGCCTTAGCCAACCCTTATCCGAAAGTGTGTCAATCAGAAGCAGTAATGAAGGACAAAAAAGAAATAGTACATGCCAGTTATGGAAATAGATAGAAAAGAGGGCCAATGCAGTCCCAATTTGAATAAAGAGGACCAATGAAGTCCAAAAAAAACAGTTAGTTAAATAGTTTTACAGCAGCTAAATAAGAGAGTCAAAACACTCCAATAGTGAAAAAGAAGGCCAAATGATAGAATCGAAACCAGAAAAGTTCAGAACTGTTAATGATTGACACACCGAGGATCTTTGTTCCTTTTTAACCTTCGTTTCTCAGCCATAACCCTAGCCCCGTTACAACCCTTGTAAAGACCTGGATGATCTTCTGGAAAATGTGATTAGGGTATACGACCACCTTTACTGATATTCCCCGTCTTGCTACTTAATTCCTTTCTGAGATCGACTTTTTGGATATTTGTGCGTCTTTCATTAGAGTTGTCATGTGATCTTCGAGTATCCTTGTACATAACTTCCTATACATGACAACATGTGCGACAACCTAGGTTCGAGTGAAACGAGAGTATCCCGTGAGGTAGGGTCGAGGCAAAATGTTTTCCCTAGTATGTTTGGACCTAGTACAACCTTGATGGAATCGGAGCGGTCACGAGTTCAACTCACAATGGAAGGTCATAGATCAAACAGAATAAGAATGAGGCGAGGATGAGATAAGCATTCACGGGTATGGGAAATCACCAGTGCATTGCGTGGTACCAATTGGAAGTTGTGCAGTTATTATGTCACTGATGTGTGCTTTTATTCTATTTTATCGCTAATTTGCTTGGGGACAAGCAACGCTCGGTTTGGGGTTGTTGATAACACCACTTTTTTGCGTTATTTTCAATTCTCAAACCAATGAGATTGGCTTGTGTTCTAGCAAAAAGGCGGAATTTTATGGTTTATCGAGTGAAATGTGCAGGTAATCTAAAAGAAGGCAATCATCGAGAAAAGAAGCGGAAAAGAGCCCAAAACGAAGCCAACGGAAGCTCGACATCCAAGCCCAAGACCCGTACCCGAACCCGGACCCGAACCTGACCCAAACACCATCAGGGGACACGCGCGACTTTCCCCGCGGTTTGCAAGTCGCGGCACAAACCGCGGGTGTCTCTGTTCCAGCCTTTAAGTTTGGCGTGTTCCAGATGTTAGGTCATTCTTCGCACACGACGACCGAGAGCAGCTTAGGGGCGATTTCTAGAGACTTTTCACGTCTTTTGGAGCCACGGTAGAGGATAAATCGAGGAGACGTTCAACACGCGAAGTAGATACGAGCACGAGAGAAGGGAGTTCATCATCACAGCTATCACGTTTACAATTACCATGTTTACATACACTTTTGTTTTTCTTTCTCTTGTGTTTGAATCCACCACCAATATGAACTAATTTCTAGATGTCGGGGGTTGGAATGAATTTTGTTTAAGCTTATGAACATGTGACTAGAGACCTTTATCAGTTTTTCCTGTTTTAATGATGCATGTGATTTAGTTTTTAATGCTTTTGTGAATTTGGCCAATTTACATTTGATTTGTTGTGAACAATTAAGTTCGAGAGAATTAATTGTTAATCTAGAACTAGAAATTGCATACCTAAGGTGAGAAATTGGTGATAGAGATATACCAAGTAAGCCTTAGTCCCGTTAAATCTTGATTTTAATGTATTTTGAATTCCATAGGTTGAGATCGAGAGATAAGACTTGTGCTTTTCAAGATAAAACCTATTGTTGCTTGAGAAAGAACAACGATGACTTTTAAAGATTGGGTATTCATTGAAAGGAATAATTGGTAATTGTTTTGAGTCAAATGTTTATATGTGAAAACCTTAGGATTTCCAACTCTCAACTGTTTTCTCTATCTGAAGTTCCTTAAGTTGTTTCTGTCTCGTTTGTGATTTATTTTGTTTGCAATTAATTAGTTTAAAGCCAACAACTCAAAATTGCGACCGTTCAGTTAATAGATCTTATAGTCATTGTGATACTTAGTTCCTAGTTCCCTGTGTTCGATACTCGTACTTTTTGTACTATTACTTGATTTCGACCCGTACACTTGCGGTTAGATTTAGGGGGGTGTGAACCCGCATAGGTATATAACCTATGAGATTTGAGAAGAATAGTCATGTGGTGATGCCACATAATGTAGTTGTTCCCATTGAGAACAACTGAGATAGGATTGGAGTGATTGGGATTGAGTGCCATCTGACTGATTAGAGAACTGATTAGAGAACTGGAGCAGGAGACTGAAATGGTGTTCCAGAATTTAAGGACCGGAATATGAGTTCCAGAATTAGGTGTTCCGGAATTCAGGAAAACGAAAAGTGAGTTTCGGAATTGTTCTCAAACCCTGTTTTTGGGTGTTCTGGAATATGGAATAGAAGCAGTACCGAAAAGAGAGTTCTGGTGTTAGATACCGGAAGTGGGGTAGTTCCGGTATTAGGGGTGTTATGTTCCTGAATTAGGAGTGTTCAAAAATGTTCCGGTATTAGTGAATAGGTTCCGGAATTAGAGATGACAAAACAGGCTCCGGAATTTAGAGAACAGGTTCCCGAATTGAGAGGAAACATGTTCTGGAATTGAGAGGAAACAGGTTCCGAAATTGAGCAAGGAAATTATAGGGTTCCGGGGTTTTAAGATACGTACCAGAATTGAAGTTGGTTTCGGAATCTGAAGGATCCGGAACTTGGTGATCCGGAGTTGAAATTCCGGAAGAGTGGCGATACCAGATTAAGTGATCTGGAACTAGTCGATTAGGGTTTAACAACAGTAAATAGACGCGATAAGCAGAAAGGCAGAAAACGATTGAAAACGTACCTACAGCTCTGATACCATGTTAGAATCTGTGTGTGAATCGATTGATGAACAAAAGTAAGGGTTGAGAGAGAGATGTGGCTGAAGCATCAACAGTATTTTCATATATGAGAGAAAACGATTACAGGAACATTAACCTAAGAATGAGAAATAAGCTACATATATATACTAACTAAGTTACAGGAAATTACAAACTAGTCCTTGTACTTTACATATGTACTATAACTCTAACAATATCTATCAAGTTAAAATACCGGAAGCATCAATTATCGGCGACTATTTTGAAGACCATGGAATTACATAACACATGTACCAAATCTCACTTCTCCTTCAACACCTTTAGAATTGAAGAATTCAAGAAGGGAGATAATTAATCATGTGCTTGTCTGCATATAACAAGTGGTACCTACTAGGAATTCAAAAATTGAACCAAACTTTTCTTCAACAACTTAACATTGACAAATCTTAAATAGTTAAAGAAAGCAACTATCAGATAAACGTCGTCATGTATCGCATCATTAAGACCTATATGGATAAAATTGTTTGTATTAATAAAGTTGTTTGTGTGATATACGATGGTTGTGCTGAATAAACGGGGGAATGTCATAAATGATCATTTTACCCCCAATTTGAATGAGATAAATCACTATTTCCCCTCTCGTTTACATTAAACAATATTTATTGGTCAAATTTTACAATACAATAGCAACAGTTCAAACAAATTGTGTAGAGCAGACAAAACAAAAAAACTTCATAGAAGCAACTTTGTTGACAAATTATCAAACTTCCGACACCAACTTTTCTAAGGTGATTTTTGTAGATGGATCTTATTACATCAACCACCCCATATCACATCAAGAGCAACAAGTAGATGAAATGAAATCAGATGTTCATCAAGTGAAGCTCAAATTAAAAAGAGTCCAAATCCCTAAAACCATAAATCAAAAAAATAATCCAGATTTGAGGACATATCGCAAGCTTCAGGGAAGAGAGGACAACTTTGAAAGGAAGAGCTTTTTTTTTGTGAGTCCGACCTTTAATATAATATGGGTACTTGTGGAATAACCATGGCTAAGTGTATATGACACATCTATTTGAGTTGACCCAGTAAATACTCGGTTGAAGCATTAAGTCGCAACCGAATAGGATTGTATCACTTACTGAATAAGCCATACACCCTATGCAATCCATTAAGCCGCAATCGAAAACCCCTTAGTTGGGCCTAATATGACCGATTAAAATCCAAAAAAACCTGCTAAAGTTCATTATGACTCAATTATGCGGCGTATGCCTAATATGACCCCTCAAGGTCCAACAAAACCCGTTAAGGTTCATTATGACTCTGTTATGCCTAATATATACCTGTTAAGGTCCAACAAGACTCATCAAAATTGACAATGACTCGGTTATGCCTAATAAGACCCATTAAGGGTTGTAATGTTGAGCGTATATGAATAAACTAGTTTAGCCCTCCAATACAGAAAGAAGTCATGTTACGATCAACCATATCAAGGGTGGGTCATTAAGTTATGCAAGGACCGGGGAAACCTTTTTAAAGCATTGAAAAGTGAAATCTTGATAAATGGATATCAAGCTTCGGTTTTAATGAAGACTTGTAAACAAAAGTTCTACCAAGTGTGAAGACATGTCATCGATTACCCATCGAAAATGCATCAAAAATGCTTGAAGGAACTTTTTCCGTCTAAAAGACACCAATAATTCGTTTAAAATTTCGGGAAAAAAGTATATGCTTTTCCTTTAAAAGTTTATCTATAATGTTCAACGATATTTTTGTTACGTATACCAATATTCTAATAGTGTGTACTATATTATTTATGCATTCTACTTTAATATAATAATGTCCATGTAATAAAATGTTTTAATACATCTCACACATACACCTAATCAAGAATATTCAAAACAGATTAGAAACTTAAATCATGATTAATCCAAATAATAACAATTATAATCCAAAACAAATAATAACAATTATAATCCAAAACAAATTAGAAAATTAAATCACCCATATATTCCAATTTAGTACCTCTTTCTTCTTCATGTCCATCACAATAAAACATATTAAAACAAAAAGTAAATTACATTTTCTGTCCCTATGGTTTGCTAAAAATTGCGGATTTCATCCCTGTGGTTTTAAAATTTCGATTTTCATCCCTATGGTTTGTGATTCGTTTCTATTTTCGTCTCCAAGAACAAAACACTACTTTTAAGTGTGAATGACTATCAAATAAATGAATTGTAAACAATAGGAATGAAAATAGCAACAAAATTTAATTCATAAGAACAAAAAAGATGATGAATTATAAACTATAGGGATGAAAATCGATATATCAAAACTATAAGGGCAAAAATAGAAAATTTCAACAAACCACAAGGACTAAAAATGTAATTTACTCTAAAACATATCTTCTTCTTCTTCTTCTTCTTCTTCTTCTTCTTCTTCTTCTTCTTCTTCTTCTTCTTCTTCTTCTTCTTCTTCTTCTTCTTCTTCTTCTTCTTCTTCTTCATAGTCTATGCTTTAATCCTACTAATCTCTTACACAAATTCCACCATAGCCCACTCCCATTCCCACCTCTTCAACTCATCATGTAGCATCACCCTCCACCCTAGTCTATGTTACTCCACATTTTCCAAACTCCCTCAAAAGCTCACAACTAAAAAAGATGTCATCCAACTAGCTCTCAATAAAACTAAGGAGATAGTAGAAAGAAACTACTTCACCATAAACAACCTTACGCTTACGCCTCATCTCACTAAACGTGAGAAAATCGTGCTCCATGATTGCCTAGAAATGGTCTCCGACACACTCCAAGAACTCAACCCAGTCATCGGTTTCCTTGAAGCCTATCCGACCAAGAAACGTAGTCGCCGACACGTGGATGACTTATTAACCCTTATGAGCACCACCCTCACCAACCACGAAACATGCATCGACGGCTTCTCCCACGACAAACATGATAGGGAATTCCGGGACTCGCTTATCGATGGAGAGATTCATGCCGGGAAGTTGTGTAGCAATTCATTGGCCATGATCAAGAACATGACAGACACGGATATGGTTAACCAGGTCAAGGTGCATGGTCGTTCTTAATGTGTGATTTTAAACAGGACCCCCCAAAATTTTGGGGTCCAATTTTACGTTGTTAAGGTGGCATTTGGTTTTTTAAGAAGTCTGAAGTTTTATTTCACTTCTGATTAATAAGAGGTGGTGCTTTAGGATGTTATAAGATATTAGGTTACCTCTTCTAATTTCAGACGTATTTCAGACTTAAGAGCCTCTGAAATCTGGAAGCAAAAAATCAGTCTGAACATAAAAACGTCTGACATATTCAGACTCCAGAGGTATTAAGAGATTTAAAAAAAACCCTTAAGAGTCTTTAATCAACACATGTAAAACTACAACTCACATTAGTGCCTCACTAATTTCTTCTGAAAAAAATAATTTGCCGTATCATCGCCATGGTAATTCACTAATTTGTATATATGTATAATATTTTATCTTACTTTGCATTTTAATCAAAAGGTTTAGCTGTAACAGGGCCTTTAAAAAGATTGGTACCTCCATGCCAAGATGAAAGGGAGGAACTTAATGGAGGATGACACGTGGTCGGAGTGGTTGTCGGCAGGAGATAGGCGGTTGTTGCAGTCAGGAACCGTGACGGCTAATGTGGTTGTGGCGGCGGATGGGAGTGGGGACTTTACGACGGTTTCTGCTGCCGTTGCGGCTGCGCCGTCGGGGAGTACAAGCAGGTACGTGATTAGGATAGCGGCGGGGGTTTATAGGGAAAACGTGGATATTCCAAGTGGTAAACGAAACTTGATGTTTTTGGGTTCCGGAAGAACTTCCTCCATAATCACGGCCAGCCGAAGTGTTGCCGGCGGAAGCACAACCTTCAATTCCGCTACTGTTGGTCAGTATATGCATGTTTCTTGCTTTATCATGTTCATTTACAACCATATATTGTGGCTTTTACCTTTTTTTTGGATTGAAAGTTTAAAAGACTTCATTTTCATATCAAAACTTTAATTGAAATCTCCAGAAAAAATATTGGAGTAAATAGATGTTTGGACCCTTGCTTAGGGGCATCTCCAATGGTCACACTATATTTTACACTAAACATCAAAAGTAGTGTAAAAGGTAGTGTAAAATTTAGTGTTAATAGTAAATCTTCTCCAATGGGTAACACTATTTTTTTACACCAAATCATTTTTATATTAATTTATTAAACTTTCAATAATATCCTTATATTTATTAACTTTACAATTTATACCCATTTTTATTTAGATCATAACTTATTATTTTTATTAATTATGAACTCAATTATTTTAATGAATATCACAAAACTTTTTATTAAACAATATATATATATATATATATATATATATATATATATATATATATATATATATATATATATATATATATATATATATATATATATATAAATAAACCTATTTAAACTTTAACACTTTAAAAGACAAAAATGATAAATCTTAAATTTGAGGGACCAAAAATGTAATTGAAAAAGTAGTGTAAATAAATAGTGTTACACCAAATATAGTGTAATACTATTCATCACACTAAATTTAGTGTAGAAAATAGTGATCCCATTGGAGATGTGAATAGTGAGATTTACACCAAATTTAGTGTTTAGTGTAAGATTTAGTGACCCCATTGGAGATGGTCTTATGGCATCTCCAATGGGTCACACTATATTTTACACCAAATTTAAAAAGTAGTGTAAATTTTAGTGTTAATAGTAATTCTTCTCCAATGGGTAGCACTATTTTTTACACCAAAGTTAAAAGTAGTGTAAATGAATAGTGTTACACCAAATTTAGGGGGCGTTTGGTTCATTTTAAGGAATGAGAATGAAAATGAAAATATGAATGCAGGATAATGAGAATAGGAATGAGCATTCCATTGATGCTGTTTGGTTAAACCAATATAATTAATAAAAATATATTTTATATAAATTTTTTAATACAAATATGTGACTTCCAACGTGAAAACAAAAAATATTTATCATTCAACATCGAGAAATGAAGGGAGAAAAAATGACTAAGCGGGAATAAAATTTTCATTCCCCCCAATTTGGACAGGAATGGAAATTAATGGGTTTGGGGTAACGATTTCATTATATTATATCGAACCAAACAACAGTTTTTATTATCATTCTCATTCCTTACCCCTCAATACCCCCAACCAAACACCCCTTAGTGTAATACTATTCATTACACCAAATTTAGTGTTTAGTGTAAGATTTAGCGACCCATTAGAGATGGTCTTAGGGGTGTTTGAGATGGCTTATTTAGAAGGTTTATTAACTTATTTCAGTTTCTCATCATTGATAATTAGATTTTAGATTTTAGTGTTTCGATGGGAGGAAAAAAAACAAGTTATACCGTTTTGTCGTCGCTAATAAGAAGTTTTTAATAAGTCATTCAATTCTAACTTATTAATTTACTTGAAACAACTTATGGTTTTTTTGGTTATTTTACATATATAAGCAATCTCGAACATCATAAATAACAACTTATTAGTTTATTACGTTTTAATACCATACAAGTTAATGAAAACACTTTTTATAAAACTTCGTTTTAACACCATATACGATAATAAGCATTTTTTTTTTAATTTTTAATTTTTAATTTTAAGCAAGTAATCCAAAACACCCCCTAAAGTTCCTAATTAAAAATGCCTTATCTATAATAGTATGCATTTTAATATGAGGTGGGTTCATTATATTCTGATACTTCAGTTAATTTGAATGTAAACCTTAATATGTATAATTCTATACTAACATTAATGATATATAAAATAGTTATACCTTCTATGAATGTAAACCTTTCTTTGTAGGAACCATCACCCATAAACTAATAGCCATCTGGGAAAAAATGAGAAACCTGGTGCCAACAACAAATTATTCATTGAATATAGGTAGCTATATAGAATTATGCCTAAGAAACCAATAGATATACCTTCGGATTCATATAGCCATTGTGTGTCCCTTACTTGTAGAGAGTTTGAGGCTAGTCTATTCGCCATTTCTTGGAGAAGCATAACTTACTTTTTAACAACATAAACTTGAATCCCAACTTTTCAGCAGCTAAATTGAAAATGTCCTCAACTGCAGATGCTCAATAGGTAATATGAGTATATGATCTTGAACCAATGGTCCTTTAGCAAGCGCACAATAGCAATTCTCGCCAACGCTCGTGATTAGATGAGAATCCACACTTGGACTTGATAGACAGAACCAACATTCCTTCGATCTGAAATGTAGCGTTAGAGTTAACAAAAAATCAACAGAATGTGCAACGCTCGTGATTAGATGAGACTCCACACTTGGACTTGATAGACAAAACCAACATTCCTTCGATCTGAAATGTAGCGTTAGAGTTAACAAAAAAATCAACATAATGTGTAATGGATTTCAATTTTTATACATTATTAGATAAATACCAACCTGCTCGTGTTTGTTCTCCTTGATCCAGCTCTGACATCACCTTCTTCCTGCAAATTGTGGTCAAACACTTGGATTTCACAACACCTAACAAACACCAAAACAAATCAGTTACCGGTATTCAAAGTGAATCATAACATCAAATGTAATATTAATTTTGGTTAATCCAACATAATCGAAGCATTTACACATTCCATATTCTCTTAGTAATCTTTCCTGATGTTCTTGGTCTGTTTCAAAACAATTCTCTATATGATTTTATATAAAAGAAACAAAATTAATTTATAGGAAACTTGCTATTGTTCTTCAGGTTCTTGATAACATATAAAACTGCAGATTTCATGCATCTAGGGTTCATATAGTAACAATTACCACATAACATCTCAAAAAAACCCAACAGATTAAAACATAAAAAACTTCATAAGAGGAATATTTATATACCTACACAAAAACTTGTTAGTACATAAAAAATGAAATTTAATCCCTGTCACCTGTCAAGAACCCAATAATCCCCAAAAGATTGAAAATAAAGAATGAAATCGAACCAGAAGGATGAAAACGAACCAAATTATCGAACCTTTCGAAGATGGGTTATTGGGTTCATGCAGGGTCTGGACACTTTGCGGACCATCAGTCTGAATTGTGAACCTATGGATTTTGTCGGCCCACCCTACAAAATGATAACAACAGCACCAAGATGGTTAACTTGTTCTAAAGAAAAGGGTATAATTGAACCTTGGGCTAAGTAGTGAGCTTATTAAGCTACACTTGAATATAAGTGAAATCATTGGGGTTACTTGTAATCCAAAATAGATTTAGGAAACCGTAATTCTCATTGGGAATGCTTTGAAAATGTGAAGGTAATTTATGTAATTAAATTTGAAAACTTGAAGGTAAAATTTCTCCATCCATCACTACTTACTAGCATAATACCAGAAAAGACGAATGAACAGCCGTAGTTGCCTGATCATATGGCTTCCCATTATCCCAAACTTCAAGAGCTGTTATTTCATCAGCATGTTTCTCAAGCAAATCAGCAAAGCGCAACAATATTTGAGATCTTTCCTAGTGACATATACGACAAACGAATAAAATACTGATAGTACCACTGACTCCATATGCTTTACTACATGTTGCAGTCTTTACCAAATGTTGCAGAATGTTTGTAAGATCACTGTGCATCGTGTGCTTGAATATGTTTCAAATGAAAATAGAAAATCTAATTTAAAATGGAAGATCCTATATACAGTGATCATTAATTATTATACTTCAAAAAGGATGCAAAGAAACATTTAAAGGAAAGAACAACCGAGAAACTAATTGATAATCTTACGATTAATATCTTCTATATTACCTTCAGCCACATTGGCAATCACGTGCCCTGTTCTAGGATCTTAGCTTGGAAAAGTTTTCCCTTTTGTCCGTCAATAATCCAAAATACCTTGTGCATATCGTCATAAAAGTCGTGGATGAACCTTCGACAGTAACCATCGGCTGATACTTGATCCACCTTCAAATATAACCACCAATTTGAATTATAAGTTTAGTGTCTGTACCACAAAATCAAAGTCAAAATTGAAATTAAAAACCAAATTTTAATCAAGCGAGCGAGCGAAAAAAACGAACCACAATTAGTGAAATTAACGACGTAGTCCGTACCCTGTAAATCACCACATAAGAACACTTGATTGCCTCCTTGAGACCAACCGAAGTGGGTATGAACCATCGTTTCTGCAAAATCAGCTTGAAGAACCGAACTGAGGAGAGGAGCCGGACGTGGGAGAGATCTTTTGCAGGGTGCTTTGGAGCATGTACGTGGGCTATATTTTGGGAAGGGGAGGGGTGAGCTGGATTTAAGGAAGGGGATGAGTGGGTGGGACATTTCCTCAAACAACTTGTGTGCACTATTAGCACGCCCACACGCAGCGTACATATGAACCAAACCATTTTGAACAAACACCAAGGACCCAAACCCATTTTCAATGACTATCGAATGCACCTTCTCTAACAGCAATTAACTTGGCAATGGCTTTCAAAAGAAATGGGTACGTATGCGTGTCGGGTTCAACAACAAAGATCCGCATCTTTTGGTGTATATCCATGGCCGGTTTGGAGAGTAAAGCCTCTAATCATGGTGTTCCAAGTGAAAAATATTGGGGCTATGGATTTTCTTGAAGGTATTGAGAAGGAGACGAGAGTGAAGAGAAGATGTTTGCCCATATCTTGGTTGTTGATAGAAACGCCATGCCTGATTGAAAAAGCATGAACTTTGTTTGTGTTTGTGGATTGAAGTTGCATAAGAGATCATATCATCAGGATCATCATATCATTGTTTCTAGAGACCCTGTTCTATTATTTGGGATGGTGGTTTAGACAAGAAGATCGTATTTAGAGGTTTCAGGAGAGGCGGGGGTTGAGAAATTAGGGGTGTGGAGAAGACGGTTATGAGAGGACGTGGGGAGAGAATTTAGGGGTAGTGAAGAGAGAAACGTGAGGGAAGTGGGGACTGGGGAGAGGAGTCGGATAGGGAGGGGCGGTTAGAAAGCTGAACTTGAATGGTTGAATGGGCTTAATAGATGGCTTATTGAATTTAAACGGCCCTGATTTAAAGATGGATTGAATTTAAAGGACCCAGATCTAACCAAAAGTAGTTAGACTTATCTGGATCCATATTTTATATAATGCCTGCATGCGCAGTAGCGTTGAGAACAAAGAAATTGTAACACCCTCAAATTTGGAACGAGCAACTAACTTTAAAATTCAATAAAATAACCAAAATAGATATAATCACTTCTACAATTCATTTCTTAAAATACATCGGAATTTAAAACATCATAAGTCTACAATAAAATGACTTAATCGGGTGTTACTTATCACAACACAAGTTGCTAGTCCAAACAATTTGCGGAAGACTTCACTAAACAAGTCACCTCTCGTGCACTCTACTAGCACTCATCACTTCGCAGTAGCTAAAGCTATTCCCAACCTGAACCTGTTGCACATGCCGACAAATAAAAAGGCTAGGCTAATGCCTAGTGAGTTCAAGAGTTTACATCATGAGCAAATCATTTGATAAACCAAAAGCTTCAACTTAATAAATGATTTTCTAAAAGGGTTTGTATAAAAGACATCGACAACCCATTTTCCAAACACGCACAATTTATGAGAGGAAAGATCCCAATGAAAATCATTTATCTGCAAAGGACTCAAATCTAAAACTCACATCAAGAGTCAATTAATAATAATTTCTCAAATAATCGTCAATGCGAATAAAACTCCAATAGTTAAAACATCCAATAAGGATGTAACATAAATTCGTCCATCAATCATGGAAAACAATCAACATGCATATAATATAACCTCAACAATGCGAATAAATAAAATACCCGAAATCAACACCCTTCGGTGACGGGGGAGACCCGATCTCATCGAATGTGGCAAACACATAAATTAAACCACAATTAATAAACGCAAGTAAGCTTCTTGGATGTGGAAAGAAGATGACATCAACCATACTAGGTCTTTAGTCAATCTTTTGCATCAACCATACTAGGTCTTTAACCCGTCTTAGACATCAACCATACTAGGTCTTTAGTCCATCTCCGGCATCAATCATACTAGATCTTTAGCCCATCTTTGACATCAACCATACTAGGTCTTTAGTCAATCTTCGGCATCAACCATACTAGGTCTTTAGCCCGTCTTAGACATCAACCATACTAGGTCTTTAGTCCATTTAAAACTACCAAGTTCAACCATACTAGGTCTTTACCTTGGAAACCCACCATCCAAAACAAGCTTACTTGACGTAAATATATACATGACCCCAAAAGAATAACTAATGCATTCAATCATGTAAACATCAAATATAATGCAATTCATGCAACTCAGACCCCAAGCCCACGTCGAGCTTATTAAAAAATCGGGCGAATGCCCTCGAGACTCAACCGAGTCCAAAACCGAGCCCTCTGCTCAAGAGATCTAATGATCATTTATCAATATCAATTCATGCAAATGAAATGCATCTGGCCCACATCATGCAAACACGTGCTCTGAGGCATGATAATCTCACAAGCCCTTCATTGCCACCTTCCCAATGAAGTCAAATCATATATGCATCCACATGTACACGTATATGTAACTCTTTCATAACTCAACAATGCATATAACTTACCAAGGTTCATTAGTCCCAAAGGTACTGAGAATACAAAATCATCAAACGGTCTTCACACACAAGACCAACACTTAAACCGACACGTATTCAAATAAAATGCAATTAAGCATGTAACACACCCAAGACTCCACCTCGAGTCACCAAAACCGGCAAATACTCAAAAGACTCATTTGAGTAATAATCAAGCCTTTAAAGGCCAAAATAATCGTTTAGTTAAATACATGTCACTCACACGGTTACGTGAACCAAAATACATCGTTACTCAAACTCTTTACTCTTTTACTCCCTCAATTGGCCATCGACCCCAAAATGAAAGGTTTATAACTCTCAAAACATTCATATGATCGGATTGACCAAATTCCCCAACCCACACGTTCACACTTTAAAATGTAACACATCATAGTTATCGCATAATCACAAAAACACTAAAAGTGAATTTTGACCAAATCCTCTTCACTTATGCAATAGTTTAACAAAACCTCTTTTACTCGTGATTTATTCCTCAATCACCCAAAATCCCCAAATGTGGGTGTTTTACAAGATATGTAAAGGTCAACACTTTGATTAAATCAAAAACCACCAAATAACTCAACAAAGGATAATTTCACATAAAGCACACAAATACTTTAAAACACACATTTTGGCATGTACAACATTTTCACAAATCAACTTGAACTCACCTTGCTAGATTTAGGCTAAATCTAGATTTTCCCCAAACGTAAGCTTCGTTGATGCAACCCAAATCCTTAGGTCAACTCTTCCAAAACCTAGATCCACAAGTTTCCAACCATAAATAATCATTCTCAAACACTTATATACACTTCCCTCAACATAAATCATCCAAAACCACCAAAAATACCAAAACCCTAACTTCTTAGATGAAGAAAAGTGAGAAACTTACCTCAACCACCACCAAATACTATTGGATCATTCATCATACTTCAAAACTATTTCTAGATCCTTGAAGAGCTCTCAAAAACGAAACTGTAGCAACTTGAATCATCAAAATCGGAGTTGGGAGGCAAAAGTTATGAAGGTTTGAAGTTTGAGCTGAAAATTCGCGACTTAATACGGACTCAGTGTGTTACGCGGTTTAGGCCACGGCCTAAAAGTCGCGCACCAAGCCGCGCGGTTCCGTGGCCCCATTTTAGGTCGGATACTGTTTCGGCCGTAACTTCTTCGTTATAGCTCCGTTTTCGCTCCGGAAAGAACCGTTGGACTCGTATTCGAATTCCTCATCCAACAAGACCATAAAATCTAAGATTTAAACCAAAATCCTATTTTTCATATTTTTCTTCAAAGACCGGTTTCACACTGATTCGAAATTGTACTTATCCGAAAATTACGGGTGTTACAGAAATTGTTGGAGTTATCATTTCTCTCTAGTACCAATATGTTTGAAAAACAAAAATTGCATCAAGCAAAACTTCATTGATTCAGTCTTCCTTATTATTTTTATTTAGATTTTCTGAATTCCAATTGGCTGTTTTTACATTAATTGCTGTAACAACCCAAAATAACCAAAACAAAATCATAGACAAAAAGCCCATAAGGGTCCCAAATTACATTAAGAGACTAACAACATTCTCAAAGTTTAGTGGTTCACATACGAATACAACCGAGATGTCTAACTAACAAAATAAGTGTAGTGATGGTCTCTACTTCCATCCCAACGATCTTTAAGCCTTCTCTTTTCCTTTAGAAGCAGCTCCTAAACCGCCCTTACCTGAAAATGGTTGTTTATTTTTGAAAGTGAGGGTTAGACCATGAGGTCTAGTGAATTCCCCTTAAAAGTATGCTCACACAAGCCATTTAAAAATACAATATCGTTCCACAAGTAACAGTAACACTTCAAAGACATGAATCCAAACAACGGTGTAGCACAGTGGTCTCCACGTCCATCACCTCATATGAGGTCAACACTCGGGGGCCCCACAGTAGATCCCCTCGGCACTCGGTAGATGCCGTATTCGTGTGCACACGAAACGAATTTGAGGCACACGGTCTAACTCATTCACCAAGGATTCTCAACAATCCATGGTCCAACACCACTGTGCAACCCGACTCCACACATAACAATAACCATAAAAGCATGGAACTAATCGTACTTGAGGATATACCTCCATCAATAGAAAAATCACATTTTCATGTCAAAAGTAGCTTATGCTTATAATCATTTTATAAACCAAATTCAGTCATTTAAAACCTTCACAAATCATTTTGAATAAGGTAGAATGTAAAGGGAACTCACCTGTAACTCGACTAATTGACACTCTAACCAAAGCTCACTTTTCCACCAACCGAACACCTGAATTGGGGTTAATACAGGTAATGTTAAACTCCCTAATTATGCCCCAAAACATATCTAAGACAACCCTTAAGTAATACCACAATTCTAGCCTAAAACAGTACGCGAAACGAAAACCGAAAACGCGAAACAGTGTCCGACGCTAGCCAACTCGCTCCACAACTGGCGCGGGACACCTGCACTTCGAACATAAACTCCATTCTATCCCAAATCGATTCCAATTGAAGAAAAACCCTCGCAATCGATAGTTTAAGCTGGACACACTACAAAGGGTGAATCCCAAACCTTTAAACATAAAATTTCCCATCCAATCTACCCAAAGATTCATCCCTTTCATCACCCACTTCCCAAAATGTTCAAAACCCAAAACCTCCATTGGAGTGGTGCAAGCTTTTCAAGAATAGCTCACAACTGTAACATCTCGAATTTCCGTTGTATTTTCGTAAATTATAATTATGAACTTTGGGGTTAAGTTTGTAATTTGGCAAAAGGTTGAAGTTAAATGTGAAAATTAACTTGAGGGTTTATTTGGCAATTGTTGGAAAGTTGATTCTCTTAATACTGAGTAGATAGTATTGGAGTCGGTCACTTTATGCATTTTAGACAGAGAAATCGAGAGAGAAAGAGAGAACCGAAGGAAAATAATTTATTAATTTGTTACTGATTTCTTGTGAGGAAGATAAGTAATTGATTAATTTCTGTATTTAGCTGTTGATTAAAGCTGAGAAAGTGTATTTGTGAAGAACACAGTGTTCAGAATTCTTAGGGTGATTTAGTTATATGACCTTCTAGATACCATGGTTTTGTAAAATGACCTTCTCCTATTTCCTAAGAAGCAAATGACCATATTACCCTAACCCTCTCTTCTCCGACCACCATCTGCTACGTCTCCGACCACCACCACCATCGTCCGGCGAAGAAGAAGGGAGGAGGCCAATCTTCCGACCACCACCACCGTCCGACGAAGAAGATGGAGAAGGTCAATCTGGGTCGTTCTGCTGCGTGCTCCGACCACCACCACCGTCTGGCGACGTCCGGCGAAGAAAAGGTAGGGTGCAGATGGGTCTGGGAAGAGAGAAGAAGGGAGGGTGAAGCCGTGAAGGGGATATGGGGAAGATGGATCGACCGACAGAAATAGGTAAGGGGTTGGAGAAGATGATTCATTAAGGGTATTTTAGGGTTAACACATTTATTAAGGTTACTGATTTAATTTTAAATTTTAAAAGGTCATGGACTTAATTAAAACCTCACTTAAGGTTATTTAACTAATTAACCCAGAATTCTTACCAGGTGAGTTATTCAACTCTCTTTAAAATTAAGCCATTAAAATTGAAATAGATGGTTAAATATGTGTCTGAATGCTTTAGTATGACTTAATTGATAAATAGTAGGCTTATTTAGAAGTATTTGTGAACTGGATAAATGAAGAAGACGATGAACAGTGTCTGCAAAAAGTACACTTTGCGCAAGCCTTGGCTGCGTAAAGTGAGAAACTCGCAACCGTGGGTTGCGCATTTTGAGAAACTCGCAAGGCTCTTTGGAGTGAAGTGAGAATATCGCTATTGTGGCTTGCGAGAAGTATGAAACTCGCTACTGTAGCTTGCGAAAAGTTGAGCATTTCGCCACAGTTGGTTGCGCAATACTCATATGATGCGATTTTCTGATTTATGTAAATCTGATATATGTTATAACTCAATTTTGATATTAAGATATGATCACGATGAACTGAAAGGACTTATTTAAAATATTAATAAATCCGAGCATGTAATTAAGAGTTATGCTATGTTGATCCCCGTGCTAAATAGCAAAGAGGGGATAGTTGAGAAGTCGCGGTGTCGAGAGAGTAATATTCTTTATAGATGTATATATAGAATATGTTTTGAGATAAATATAGTGTATGTTATGCACATACCATAGTAAGAGTTATAATACCTATGTATTATGTTGTGGTTGCTAAAAATAGGCATCCGGTCATCGGGGGCACCTTAGTACGGTATAATGGGAACCGATTACTAGCCATTGACCAAAGGGATGTAATTTTTAGTGATTGAGTGTACCTTGAATCATCGGGGGTCCCGGTTGTGTATCGCGATATATTAATCCCATTGGGACCATTGATTCTGAGGTGGGGAGGACGGGAAATGTGGAATAGGCAGATTTTGATTTGTAATTCCCATTTCGAATGGAAGATCGGAGATTTCCATTTTTATAGGGAAGATCGGAGATTTCCCAGTTGTGAAAGGAAGATTTGAGATAGGCATAAAGTAATTTGTAATCTCTACTTCCGGATTAAGAAATAGGCAGGTTTTGACTTGTAATTTCCTGGATAAGAGTATTGACTTTGAATCTGGGATGATTTATGGTAAACTCTTGGTAGTATTATTATGGCTAGAAGAATTAGTCATAAGTATGGGAGTGGGGTAGATTCCCAGTGTTGAAAGGAGTTGTTGTACGGTAAGATGGGCGAGAACAGGTTTGATTTATCTGTTGAGATTTTTAATTGTTAAATTTTAATTTGATTTGAATATTCTCACTAGGCGAAAGCCTAATGTTTCAAGTTGAATTTTCTTACCATGTACAAGCTCTGGGAAGTAAGCGGGGATGTGTGAGGAGGACTTTTGAAAAGACTTAAACTTGGAGATGACAGAGGATATAGTTATTCTTTTGATATTTTGGGACAGATGATTAGATAACCTAGTTAATCTGATTTTGATGTATAATTAGATTAATAGGTTATTTAAATTAGATGTTTGTTGTATGTAGAAACCTTACTGTTGATCCTCTTGTTATATAAGTTTGGAGTTTTATGATCATAACTTGTGGAATTTTCAAGGTTTAAATTGGCCCTGTTTTTAGGATGTTACAACAACCAGCTGAGGGATTCATTAATCCACTTTCTCCAATGGTTTTTAGCCCAAACTTGAAATCAAAGGAAGGAAACAATAAGCTCTACCCACATTTTTCCTCAAAACAAACAAGATGATGGAGATTAGAAGGAAACCATACCTTGAGATTGAGTCTTCTAGCTACCAGATGCAATTTCTCCTTCACCAATTCCCTCAAGAGAAGCTTCTTCACCAATATTCCCCCTCTTCAAGCTCCAGCCGACACAATGAAGAATGAAAGGGTTTTCATATTATTTAACTTCCTCTTTTCACACCTTGAGCACTTAAGTTCCATGCTTCACACTTGGGCCCCCAAAATCTTATTTATTCTAAATTGCAAAAAGAATTAATATGAGGTGTTACATCACCTCCCCCTTAATAAAATTCCGTCCCCGGAATTCCATCATTGAAAAGGTGAAGGTACTTTATCCTCATCTCGGATTCGGTTTCCCACGTCGCTTCCTGACCCTTGTGGAATCGCCAATGTACCTTCACCAGATTGATTTCTTTGTTCCTCAATTTCTTGACCTTACGGTCAGTGATAGCCTCGGGTTCCTCAACAAAGTTTAATTTCTCATCAACTTACACTTCATGCAACGGTATAACCATGTCAAGTTCCGCTAAACACTTCCTTAGATTCGACACATGGAAAGTGTTGTGGATTCTATGCAACTATTCGGGTAGTTCCAACTTATACGCCACTTCCCCAATGCGCTCGATAATCTCAAACGGTCTAATGTAGCGGGGACTCAACTTTCCCCTCTTCCCGAATCGAATCACTCCCTTCCAAGGAGATACCTTTAGCATCACTTTATCCCCAATTTGGAATTCTATGTCCTTACGCCTCTTGTCCGCATAACTCTTTTGTCGATCACGCGCAACTTTCAATCTTTCTCTCACTTAAACGATCTTATCCGCAGTCAACTGTACTATCTCGGGTCCGGCCAACTGCTTCTTTCCGACCTCATTCTAACAAAGAGGTGTCCGACACTTCCTACCGTAGAGCACTTCATAAGGTGCAGCCTTTATGCTCCCATGATAACTATTGTTATATGCGAATTCGATCAACGGTAGATGATTCTCCCACGAGCCTTGGAAATCTAACGCGCAAGCTCTCAACATGTCTTCCAGAGTTTGGATAGTCCGCTCGCTCTGGCCATCGGTCTGCGGATGATACGCGGTACTCATCTTGATTTGCGACCCCATTTCTCGTTGAAAGCTTCTCCAAAAGGTTGATGTGAATCGGCTATCGCGATCTGAGACTATTGATGACGGCACGCCATGGCGGGTCACTACCTCGTCAATGTATAATTTTGCTAACCTCTCCATCGAATACGATTCTTTTATAGGCAAGAAATGCGCCGATTTGGTGAGTCGATCCACAATCACCCAAATAGTGTCAAAGCCCCTTGGAGTTCTAGGCAACTTCGTCACGAAATCCATCGTAATTTGATCCCACTTCCAAATCGGAATATCCAACGGTTGGAGTTTACCGTACGGTCGTTGATGCTCAACTTTTACCCGCAGGCAAGTAACACACCTCTCCACGAAATATGCTATATCCTTCTTCATACCCGGCCACCAATAATTTTGCCGCAGATCTCCAAACATCTTATTTGTTCCCAGATGGATGGAGTACTTTGACTTGTGAGCTTCCTCCAATATTAGTTTTCGGACATTACCCAGCTTTGGAACTCAAATTCTACCATTGAGGCATTTTAACCCTCGACTGTCTTCTACCAAAGAGTCCACTTTCCCCACCATCCTTTCTTTCTTAAGGTTCTCGACCGCTAACGCTTTCGTTTGCCATTTCTTTATCTCTCCCAATAGGTTAAACGTGACTTCGGCTCTTAAGACTAAGATCTTTGAAGCTTCTCTCCTTTCCTTACGGCTCAAGGCATCGGCCACCACGTTGGCCTTCCCGGGATGATACTCGATCTCACAGTCGTAATCAGTCAACAATTCCATCCACCTGCGCCGCCGCATATTTAACTCTTTTTGATCGAAGATATGACGAAGACTTTTATGATCTGTGAAGATTTGACACTTCGTCCCATATAAGTAATGCCTCCAAATCTTTAAAGTGAAAACAACGGCCGCTAATTCCAGATCGTGTTTGGGGTATCGTTTCTCATGTTCCTTCAACTGGCGGGATGCATAAGCAATCACCTTCCCACGCTGCATCAAGACACATCCCAAACCCAACTTGGATGCGCCGTTATACACCACAAAGTCTTCTGTTCCGTCCGGTAAGGTTAGAATCGGAGCACTACTCAACATTTCTTTTAATTTCCAAAAGGCTTCGTCTTGACTTCCGGTCCAACTGAACTTGACGTTTTTCTTAGTCAAGGAAGTCAACGGAGTAGCAATCCTTGAAAAATCTTTGATAAATTTCCGGTAATACCTCGCTAACCCAAGAAAGCTACGGACTTCTGACGGCGTCCTAGGCGGTTCCCAGTTCCTAATAGCCTCCACCTTTGCTGGGTCAACTTTAATTCCACACTGGGACACTACATGTCCTAAGAAATGCATTTCCCGAAGCCAAAATTCACATTTTGAGAACTTGGCATAAAGCCTTTCCCGTTTCAATAACTCCAACACAGCCCTTAAATGCTCTTCGTGCTCTTTCTCCGACTTCGAGTAGATAAGAATATCGTCTATGAAGACGATCACAAATTTGTCCAAGTAGGGTTGGCATACCCTATTCATCAAATCCATAAAAGCGGCGGGAGCGTTCGTCAATCCGAACGACATCACTAAAAATTCATAATGGACATAACGAGTTCGGAAAGCTGTCTTTGGAATGTCTTCTCACGCACTTTGAGTTGATGGTATCTCGATCTCAGATCTATCTTCGAGAAGTAGCTAGCCCCTTGCAATTGATCAAACAAGTCGTCAATTCTGGGAAACGGATACTTGTTCTTAACAGTGACTTTGTTGAGTTCACGGTAATCTATACACATCCTCATTGTCCCGTCCTTCTTCTTCACGAAGAGCACTGGTGCACCCCATGGCGAGGTACTTGGCCTCACGAATCCCTTGTCCAATAACTCTTGAAGTTGGGTCATCATCTCCTTCATTTCGGATGGTGCCAACCGATATGGTGCGCGAGCTACTGGAGCGGCTCTCGGCACCAAGTCGATTCGAAACTCGATTTGACGATCCGGTGGTAGATCGCTCAAGTCATCCGAAAATACTTCCGAGTACTCTCCCACTATTGACACTTCCTCTACCCCACGTTTTTACTTTTTAGCATCCACAACATAGGCTAGGTAACTTTGACATCCCTTCCTTAAACATTTGGTAGCTTTGATCATAGAAATAAGGCTAGACTTCCTATCCCAACGATTCCCATAAATCACCACCATCCCCCTATCCGGTAGGTGGATATATATTAACTTTTTGTTACACACGATGTTAGCGTTATTTTTCGCTAACCAGTTCATCCCCAACGCTATATTAAACTCCCCCATCGGCATAGGGTACAACTGCAACGGTACCAAACTCCCCTTTACGTCTATACAACACCCCTCAACCACATCACTAATAAATACCCGATTATCATCGGCGGTCTCCACTTCTAAGGCATGATCCAAACGCTTATGTTTCACTCTCAAAAATTTCACAAAATCAGGAGATACAAAAGAGCGGTTCGCTCCCGAATCAAATAACACTTTGGCACAAATAGATTTCACCAAAAAGGTACCTGTCACGACATCCGGAGTCTCCTCTGCCTCAACCGCAGTCATGTGAAATGCACGCCCCTTCGCATGTGCCAACTCTTCCTTTTTCTCATTCCCTTGGCTCCCTTGACGACTCCCAAACTGTCCCGATCCCCCTTTCTTCAACATAGGACAGTCAAACCGGCTATGGTTCGGCGATCCACACTGGAAGCATGCTCTCTTACTTGGACAATCCCTTGCCATATGCCCCGGCAATCCACAATGGACACATGATCTCGAGTCCGCCATACATTCTCCCCTATGAACTCAGTGACATTTTCCACAATACTTGTCACCAAATCCCCTATTTCCACGCATCTCCGGCCTAGAGATCTTCCCTTTCCGATTATCATTTCCTGGCCCTTCCCATTTTCTCTTGTCTCCAACCCTCTCGGTCCGTTGGCGGTCCTTTTTTTTCTCGGTTAACTCGGCCACATTTATGGCCGATTGGAAGGTGGTAGGGTTTCTTGCCAGAACCAGCTCTCGGATGCTACTCTTCAATCCATAAAGGTACCGTTCAATCCGACGCTCCTCGGTCGGTACATACAACTCCGCAAAATGAGCCTTCTCTAAGAACTTGGAAGTGTACTCCCTCACAGTCATTTATCCTTGTTCTAGCTTCAAGAATTTCTTTTCTAACTTTTTGATTGCCGCCAGAGAGCAAAACTGAGCCATGAACTTGCCCACAAAATCCTCCCAATTCATAGTCTTAGCCGCCGCCGATCCCCTTCCTCCAGTTTCGACATCCCACCAAAAGATGGCATCCGATTTCAACATTGATAGGGCATAAATCACTTTTTCCTCCTCGGCACATTTGCATGTGTCAAATACCAACTCCATCTCCCAAACCCACTTCATTGCTAACACTGGATCGCATTCCCACTTAAAAGTAAGAGGTTTGCAAGACGAGAATGCTTTGTAGTTGCATCCCTTAGCAGCCGACTCATTCACCACTAGAGTTGTAGATTGCTTATGGCTACCTGTCTCCGTCACGGGTGGGCTAGACAATTCCGTGACCGCTTTACTTTCACTCTTCTCCTTACTTTCCGATGCCGACCCATCATGATGGTTCATCCAACGATCCAACTTGTCTTGGAGTTTCCCCATTTCAGTGGCGAAGGCCTTTTGAGTCACAAATACTCGACCCCCCGGTTGCCGAGCTCTCTTGGCGAGACCTTTCTTGCTCAACCGGTATTTCAACACTTTTTGCTCGGCGAACAACTGAGGTCTTTTTCTTTGTACGAGTTCCTCCCGCTACTGTGGTAGCCCTTCGTGGTACAGTTCCACGTCCCCTACCACGACCTCTTCCCCTTCCTCGAGTGGCCTTCGGCCTCGGAGGGTTCACCGGTTCGTCCGCAAGGACCTCCTCGGACGTGACTACACTGGGCACCGACCTGCTCCTCAATGTTCTTTCAGACATGGAGAAACTGAAACAAATAACGTGAAACAAACGTTTAATACCAAACTTCACACTATGAGGCAAATTAAGCATCCCCACGTGCCTGTAAATTCGGAATTACATTGGCCAGATGTAACCCCTAATTTACCTCACATGATGATCCTTATCACCCCGTCCTACGTGTCCCTCCTAGGTCACTTCCTATGAGTATCCTAGATCTCGGTTGTGTCCCTATCCTCAAAGTTTAAGTTTAGGCCTATTCGGTCACCTAAATCCCTTAAACTACGGCTCTGATACCATTTGTAACAACTCAAAATAACCAAAATAAAATCATAGACAAAAAGCCCATAAGGGTCCCAAATTACATTAAGAGACTAACACCATTCTCAAAGTTTAGTGGTTCACATACGAATACAACCGAGATGTCTAACTAACAAAATAAGTGTAGTGACGGTCTCTACTCCCATCCCAACGATCTTTAAGCCTTCTCTTTTCCTTTAGAAGCAGCTCCTAAACCGCCCTTACCTGAAAATGGTTGTTTATTTTTTAAAGCGAGGGTTAGACCACGAGGTCTAGTGAATTCCCCTTGAAAGTATGCTCACACAAGCCATTTAAAAATACAATATTGTTCCACAAGTAACAATAACATTTCAAAGACATAAATCCAAACAAGGGTGTAGCACAGTGGTCTCCACGTCCATTACCTCATATGAGGTCAACATTCGGGGCCCCCACAGTAGATCCCCTCAGCACTCGGTAGATGCCGTATTTTTTTTTGGATAAGGTTCATCTAGGCTTTGCCTAGACTACATCCTTGGCAATTTGGAAACAAACAAACAAAGCACCGTCTGAGACTAAGCCTGGCCACAGAATGCTGACGCATGGACTCGAACCCGGGGTGGATGGGATATTCCACCACATCCCCCCAAGCCCTTGCCAACACGCCACCACCCTTGTGGTTGGTAGATGCCGTATTCGTGTGCACACGAAACGAATTTGAGGCACACGGTCTAACTCATTCACCAAGGATTCTCAACAATCCATGGTCCAACACCACTGTGCAACCCGACTCCACACATAGCAATAACCATAAAAGCATGCAACTGGTCGTACTTGAGGATATACCTCCATCAATAGAAAAATCACATTTTCATGTCAAAAGTAGCTTATGCTTATAATCATTTTATAAACCAAATTCAGTCATTTAAAACCTTCACAAATCATTTTGAATAAGGTAGAATGTAAAGGGAACTCACCTGTAACTCGGCTAATTGACACTCTAACCGAAGCTCACTTTTCCACCAACCGAACACCTGAATTGGGGTTAATAGAGGTGATGTTAAACTCCCTAAATATTCAATATAACAATCAATTTTATCATTAATCACTATTTATCAATTAACTTGTCTACCAAAACTCTACATTTAATTCACTTTTTCTCCCTACCCCATTTAACCTCATAATGATACCATCTCATGCATGTGTTTTCTTTTCATGGTTACAACAAGATGCCAGATAATGAAGTTGAATGAAGTTGTAGGAGGTACAAGTTCAATAGGTTGCCCAATATGGCTAACTTTGTATCTATCAAGTTAAAATACCAGAAGCATCAATTATTGGGCACTATTTTGAAGACCATGGAATTACATAACACATGTACCAAATGTCACTTCTCTTTCAACACCTTCAGAATTGAAGAATTCAAAGAGGGTGGAAAATTAATCATGTGTTAGTGCATATATTTGAATATTTGATAGTACTTGACTCAGTTGTGGCAAGTTATATATGCATAAGAGCTTTGCAAAAGCATTGAGGACTCTTATTTAAAACAAGCATTTAATAAACAATCTTAGTTAATTGGAAACTAAATCATCTAATTCAACAAGTATTACTACCATTCACTAAAGAAAGCTATTAATTTGTTGAAATCCATTGTAAACATTGTTATTAAATCGGATCCAATACTACAAACATTATATAGAGGGTCTAAAGCCGCTAAACATTGAGAACTTTGAGCATCGACCTACTTTTTGATCTCGAACATTGACAAAGTCAAAGTGTAGTACCAATGACATGTAATTCAAGTATTGATAACAAAGAACGACGCATCAAAACTCTCTATGTGATTAAATAGAATAACAAGTGGTACCTACCAGGAATTTAAAAATTGAACCAAACTTTTCTTCAACAACATTGACAAATCTTATATAGTTAAAGAAAGCAACTATCAAATAACGTCAATTATCGCATCATTAAGACTTGTACGGATAAAGTTGTTTGTATAATAACATATAAGTAGTTCGATTGTTGTGCTGAATAAATGGCTAAATGCATGTTGTGCTGAATAAACGTCTGAATGTCAGAAATGACCATTTTACCCCCAATTTGAATGATATAAAATACTATTTCCCCTCTCATTTACATTAAAAAAAATATTATTGATCAAATTTTACAACAAAATTTACCATACAGTAGCAATATTTGCAACAAATAGTGTAGAACAAACAAAACAAAAAAATCATAGAAACAACTTTGTGGGCAAATTATCAAACTTGGAACACTAACTTTTTTCCAGGGTGATTTTTGTAGATCGATCTTATTACATCAACCACCACATATCACAACAAGAACAAGTAGATGAAATGAAATCAAATGTTAATCAAGTGAAACTCAAAATTAAAAAGAATCCAAATCCCTAAAACCCTAAATCAAAAAACTAATCGAGGTTTGAGGACATATCGCAGGCTTCATGGAAGAGAGGATAGTTTTGAAGGAAGAGGAGTTTTTTTGTGAGTCCGGTCTTTAATATAATATGGGTATTTGCGGATCAACCATGGCTAAGTGTATATGGCACATCTGTTTGGGCTGACCCAATAAGCACTCGGTTGAAGCATTAAGGTTATTTAAGCCGTAAATCGAATAGGATTGTATCTACTGAATAAGCCATACACTCTATACAACCCATTAAGCAGCAATCGAACAACTGCTTAGTTGGGCCTAATATGACCCATTAAAACCCAAAAAAGTCTGTTAAAGTTCATTATGACTCAATTATTCGGCGTATTCCTAATATGACCCCTTAAGGTCCGACAAAACCCGTCAAGGTTCATTATGACTCCATTATGCCTAATATGTGCCTCTTAAGGTCCAACAAGACTCGTCAAAATTGACTATGACTTGGTTATGCTTAATAAGACCCATTAAGGGTTGTAATGCTGAGTGTATATGAATATATTAGTTTAGCCTTCCAATATAGAAAGAAGTTATGTTACAATCAACCATATCAAGGGTGGGTCATTAAGTTATGCAAGGACCGGGGAAACCTTTTTAAAGCATTGGAAAGTGAAATCTTGATAAATGGGTATCAAGCTTCGGTTTTAAAGAAGACTTGTAAACAAAAGTTATACCAAGTGTGTAACACCCCAAAAATTGAAATACAAAAATTGGACCTGCGGACGTCCGTATGAGCCAAGAGTCGGACGTTCGCGACTCGCGGAAGTCTGTGGGTCATCCGCGGAAGCAACAAACATTTTGGGGGGTTCAGATGGGATTAAGCCCGGACGTTCGCGAGGGTGCAAGGCGGACGTCCGCGATGCATCTGAATGGGATATTTTGGCATTTTAAGATCTTTCTCCTCTCTCTCCCCTCATTTCATTTTCAAACTCTAACCTAACCATTTCTCTCTCTCTAAGTCGGTTCTCTCCAAGAAAACCCTAAAACCCAACCTCTTCTTCCTCATTTTCTTCACCTAATCTAAACCTACTTTCCACCATTGTTGAAGAGAAGAAAGCTTAAAGCTTTTGTGGATGATTAGAAGCTTTTGCTTGAAGATTCAAGTGATAAAGGTAATATTCCTCTACCCAAGCTAGGTTATTGTTGTTTTTCATCTTCTTTCTAATTTTGGGTATTGTTGGATGATTTTGGTGGTGTTTGGTTGAGGTGATCTTCTCCTTCTTCATTTATGAAGATTAGGGTTTTGGATATATTTGGGATTTTTGGATGATAAATGTTTGGGGAATGATTGTACATGGTTGGATCGGGTTATTGATGGTTGGAAACTTATAGATCTAGGTTTTAAAGAATTTGGCTTGAAGATGCAAGTTTCCTCAAATGAGCTTACGTTTGGAAAAATCTAGATTTAGCCTAAATCTAGCAAGGTGAGTTCAAGTTGCTTTGTGAAAACTTTGTACAAGCCAAAATGTTTTTTTTCCAAGTACTTATGTGTTTTACATGAAAAATTATCAATGTTGAGTTATTTGGTGAGTTTTAACTTTTTGAAGTGTTTATTGGGGTAAATATTGTAAAACACTTACATTTGGAATTTTGGGAAATATTGTAAAACACCCATGTTTGGGATTCTTGTGGGAATTTGATAGATAAATCATAAACGAAATGTTTTGAGGAGTTGTTTCATACACGGAGTCTATTTAACATGAAAATGCATTTTAATACAACTTGGAAATATGCATATAGTACGTTATGGAATGATTTGAAAATGTGACGGTGTGAGTCCTTTGGAAAAGAGGGTTGTCCTAACCCGAGGTTCGTTTTGGGTTTTCATGGATTTGAGTTATTTATTGGTAAAAGTGTGTGTTGCTATGTTTAAACTCATTATGTGATTTTCCATGAATTATCTTTTGAGTTATTTGAGCTTATGGCCCGGTATTGGATTTTATTAAGTCTTGGGGACATTTGTCTAGTTTTGATAGCTCAAAGTCGAGTTTTGATTATGATTTACGTTATTGGGAAATTGCATGTTTTGAATGCACTTGTTTATTCATTTGGGGTCGTGTAATGTTTTAGACCTTGTTAGCTATGGATCCATAGGCATTTGAGTTTCCCAAGTCTCGCGGGCAAGAGATCGGGATTGATTGAGCTCAGTTTACGAGACGTTAGTTTCTCTTTTGTAGCACGGAATAGGCATCGGGTTCTATGATAAGTAAGGCGTGGGCCTATATGGTCGGGCGTCGTCTCATGGACAGTAAGGTGTAATTCCATATGTGCTTAGCACGGGATAGGCATCGGGTTCCATGATAAGTAAGGCGTGGGCCTATATGGTCGGGCGTCGTCTCATGGGCAGTAAGGTGTAATCCCAAATGTGCTTGTTGTGGATTTGGAGTGGCCCAATGTATAAACCTGTAGTGGTTGAAGATCTGGAGTGATTGAGCTCAGTTTACGAGAGTAATCCACGTGTGTGTTTTATTGCATAGAAAGTGACCCACTTTTGTGTTCGGTCACGTGCAATGTATACGAGCCTCCCCCGTCACCGAAAGGTGTTGCTTTGAGTATTTGTGTTTATCCATGTTTTCGGTGACGTGTCATATTTAAATGAATTGTTCCCACGTTGAGTTATGGGTTATGATTTCATCCATGTTTGAGATGTTTTGGAATAACGGTGATTTATACATGAATTCAATCGTTTTGAGGATCAAATGCTATTCACCTTTCATGTTGGTTTTGGGATGAGTCCATTTTGGGGATCATTTATATTAAAGCTTTCAACACGGGATTTGTGTGAGTTGAAAAAATGGGTGATTTGCATCTAAAGTATACTCTTTTGAAATCATGACTTAAATTGCAATTATCACGATTTATGAATTTATATGGCCATGATAAAACTCTTGACTCACTAGGCGTTAGCCTAGCCCTTTTTATTTGTTGGCATGTGCAACATGCTCAGGTTGGGAGTAGCTTTAGCTACACTGTGAAGTGCCGAGTGCTAGTAGAGTGCACGAGAGGTGATTTTAACTAGTGAAGTCTTCCGCACTTATTTGGGATTAGCAACTTGTGTTGTGTTAAGTAACGCTCGTCTTAAGTTATTAATTGTGAAAATTATGATGTTTAAATTCTGAGGTATTTTCAGGGATGATCTATAGAAATGATTTTATCCTCTTTTAGGTTATTTTATTGAAATTAAAGTTAGTTGCTCGTTCCAATTTTGAGGGTGTTACAAAGTGTGAAGACATGTCATCGATTACCCATCGAAAATGCATCAAACTTTTTCTGTCTAAAAGACACCAATAATCCGTTTAAAATTTCGGGAAAAAAGTATATGCTTTTCTTTTAAAAGTCTTGTCTAAAATGTTCAACGATATTTTTGTTGCGTATACCAATATTCTAATAGTGTGTACTATATTGTTATACCAATATTCTAATAGTGTGTACTATATTGTTTATGCATTCTACTTTAATATAATAATGTCCATATAATAAAATGGTTTAATACATCTCACACATACACCTAATCAAGAATATTCAAAACAAATTAGAAAATTAAATCATGATTAATCCAAATAATAACAATTATAATCCAAACACAAACTAATTTCTTTACATCCATAACAAAATTAAAATTATATATAGCATAGTCTATTTATTTGAACTAAGGATGAAGAAGAGAAATAGTATTTGAAGATGTTAAATAAACGTTCAAAATTTTAATTTTCATTCCTATGGTTTGTGATTCGTTTCTATTTTCGTCTCCAAGAACAAAGCACTACTTTTAAGTGTGAATGGCTATCAAATAATAGAATTGTAAACAATAGGAATGAAAATAGCAACAAAATTTAAATCATAAGAACAAAAAAGATGATGAATTATAAACTATAGGGATAAAAATCGATATATCAAAACTATAAGGACAAAAATAGAAAATTTCAACAAACCACAGGGACTAAAAATGTAATTTACTTTTAAAACAAATCTTGAAAATATTTCTCTTTTTCTTCTTCTTCTTCTTCTTCTTCTTCTTCTTCTTCTTCTTCTTCTTCTTCTTCTTCTTCTTCTTCTTCATGTCCACCACAATCTACAATCTAATCAGTAATCCTTAACTTGCAACCATGGATTCCAACAACAACATCTTCTTCTTCTTCTTCATAGTCTATGCTTTAATCCTACTAATCTCTTACACAAATTCCACCATAGCCCACTCCCATTCCCACCTCATCAACTCATCATGTAGCATCACCCTCCACCCCAGTCTATGTTACTCCACATTTTCCAAACTCCCTCAAAAGCTCACAACTAAAAAAGATGTCATCCAACTAGCTCTCAATAAAACTAAGGAGATAGTAGAAAGAAACTACTTCACCATAAACAACCTTACACTTACGCCTCGTCTAACTAAACGTGAGAAAATCGCTCTCCATGATTGCCTAGAAATGGTCTCTGATACACTCCAAGAACTCAACCAAGTCATCGGTTTCCTTGAAGCCTATCCGACCAAGAAACGTAGTCGCCGACACGTGGATGACTTATTAACCCTTATGAGCACCACCCTCACCAACCACGAAACATGCATCGACGGATTCTACCACGACAAACATGATAAGGAATTTCGGGACTCGCTTATCGACGGAGAGACTCACGCCGGGAAGTTGTGTAGCAATTCATTGGCCATGATCAAGAACATGACAGACACTGATATGGTTAACCAGGTCAAGGTGCATGGTCGTTCTTAAGCATGTTAAATGTGTGATTTTAAACAGGACCTCCCAAAATTTTGGGGTCCAATTTTACGTTTTTTTTAAGTATATGATATTCATATACGGCAAATGCAATAATTAAACACACACACTCTCCTCACCTTTGGTGAGGTTTGAACCCCTGACCTCCTACGAGGACAAAGACTCCTATACCGCTAGGCCAAAGGCCATTTGGTCCAATTTTACGTTGTTTAGGTGGCATTTGTTTTTTTAAGAAGTCTGAAGTTTTATTTCACTTCTGATTAATAAGAGGTGATGCTTTAGGAGGTTATAAGATATTAGGTTACCTCTTCTAATTTCAGACGTATTTCAGACTTAAGAGCCTTTGAAATCTGGAAGAAAAAAAAACAGTCTGAACGTAAAAACGTTGATTCAGACTTCAGATGTATTAAGAGATTTAAAAAAAAAACACAACCCTTAGAGTCTTTAATCAACGAATGTAAAACTACAAGCCACATTAGTGCCTCACTAATTTCTTCTGAAAAACATAATTTGTCGTATCATCGCCATGGTAATTTGTATATATGTATAATATATTATCTTACTTTGCATTTGTAATCAAAAGGTTTAGCTGTAACGTACAGGGCCTTCAAAAAGATTGGAACATCCATGCCAAGGTGAAAGGGAGGAAGTTAATGGAGGATGACACGTGGCCGGAGTGGTTGTCGGCAGGAGATAGGCGGTTGTTGCAGTCAGGAACCGTGACGGCTAACGTGGTTGTGGCGGCGGATGGTAGTGGGGACTTTACGACGGTTTCTGCGGCCGTTGCGGCTGCGCCGTCGAGAAGTACAAGCAGGTACGTGATTAGGATAGCGGCGGGGGTTTACAGTGAAAACGTGGATATTCCAACTAGTAAAAGGAACTTGATGTTTTTGGGTTCCGGGAGAACTTCCACCATAATCACGGCCAGCCGAAGTGTTGCCGGCGGAAGCACAACCTTTAATTCCGCTACTGTTGGTTAGTATATGCATGTTTCTTGCTTTATCATGCTCATTTACAACCATGAACCATATATTGTGGCTTTTACCTTTTTTTGGATTGAGAGTTTAAAAGACTTCATTTTCATATCAAAACTTTAATTGAAATCTCTTGAAAAAATATTGGAGTAAATAGATGTTTGGACCCATGCTTAGGGCATCTCCAATGGGTCACACTATATTTTACACCAAATTTAAAAATTAGTGTAAATTTTGGTGTTAATAGTAATTCTTCTCCAATGGATAACACTATTCATTGCACTAAATTTAAAAAGTAGGGTAAAAATTAGTGTAAATTTTGGTGTTAATAGTAATTCTTCTCCAATGGATAACACTATTTTTTACACCAAAGTTAAAAGTAGTGTAAATGAATAGTGTTACACCAAATTTAGTGTAATAGTATTCATTGCACTAAATTTAGTGTGAAAAATAGAGACTCATTAAAGATGTGAATAGTGTTATTTACACAAAATTTAGTGTTTAATGTAAGATTTAGTGTCCCCATTGGAGATGGTTTTAGGGCATCTCCAATGGGTCACACTATATTTTACACTAAATTTAAAAAGTAGTGTAAATTTTGGTGTTAATAATAATTCTTCTCCAATAGGTAGCACTATTTTTTACATCAAAGTTAAAAGTAGTGTAAATGAATAGTGTTACACCAAATTTAGTGTAATACTATTCATTACACTAAATTTAGTGTGAAAAATAGAGACTCAATTGGAGATGTGAATAGTGTTATTTACACCAAATTTAGTGTTTAATGTAAGATTTAGTGACCCCATTGAAGATGGTCTTAAGGGTGTTTGAGATGGCTTATTTAGAAGGTTTATTAACTTATTTCAGTTTCTCATCATTGATAATTAGATTTTAGATTTTAGTGTTTCGATGGGAGGAAAAAAAACAAGTTATATCGTTTTGTCATCGCTAATAAGAAGTTTTTAATAAGTCATTCAATTCTAACTTATTAATTTATTTGAAACAACTTATGGTTTTTTGGTTATTTTACATGTATAAGCAATCTCAAACATCATAAATAACAACTTATTAGTTTATTACATTTTGATACCATACAAGTTAATGAAAACACTTTTTATAAAACTTCGTTTTAACACCATATACGATAATAAGCACTTTTTTTTAAGTAAGCAATCCAAAACACCCCCTAAAAGAACCAACTTGCTGAATAGGTTAACGAGACCCTTAAATAAACATAAAGTTTGATCTAGACTTTTGAATAACGATTTTAAAAGTTGGTTCCTCAAAATATGAAATGGGTGAAAGTTAATTCCATTTTGATGCAGTTTTCCCTATCTATAATAGCATGCATTTTAATATGAAGTGGGAATAAATTAGATGTTTGGACCCCAGCATAAAGTCCCTAATTAAAAATGCCTTATCTATAATAGTATGCATTTTAATATGAAGTGGATTCATTATATTCTGATACTTCAGTTAATTTGGAGATATTTTGGTTTTTTCTCTTTTTAAAATAAGACAATATTATTTTATATTATGTTAAGTGTATATATATAGATACATTATTTATTATTTAATTACAAATAATGTATATATATATATATATACATGGGATCAAACGAGAACGGTAACTGTTTAAAAGAACACGAAAACGAATTAAAATCATTAATGATTTTATATTAACGTGCAAAAAAGTCACGTGGACATGAAGCCACGAATAAAATCCCTTTTTCGTGCGTTAATGTAAAATCACCAATGGTTTTGTTCGTTCTCGTTTTCTTTTAAATATATATTGTTATCGTCTAAACCCGACTATATATATATGTTTTATTTAGGGAGAGGTGTGTATTTATTTAATTTCCAGGTGTTGAATAATTGCAGCCGCTATGGGTGCTGGATTCTTGGCACGGGACATAACGTTCCAAAACACGGCAGGGCCTTCGGGGCAACAAGCTGTTGCACTACGAGTTGGATCCGATCTCTCCGCATTCTACCAATGCGACATGATAGCATACCAAGACACTCTCTACGTCCATTCCAATCGTCAATTCTACATCAACTGTTACATAGCCGACACCGTTGACTTCATCTTTGGCAATGCTGCAGCCGTCTTGCAAGATTGCGACATAGAAGCTCGTCGTCCCAACCCCAACCAAAGAAACATGGTCACAACTCAAGGTCGAAGTGACCCTAACCAAAATACAGGGATCGTGATTCAAAGATCAAGGATTGGGGCCACGTCCGACCTTTTACCGGTTCAAGGAAGCTTTCCGTCATACCTAGGGAGGCCATGGAGGGAATACTCAAGAACGGTGGTAATGCAATCAACGATAAGTGATGTGATAAACCCGGCAGGATGGTTTCCTTGGGACGGGGATTTTGCGCTTAATACGTTGTACTATGGAGAGTATCAAAACACGGGGGCGGGGGCGGATACATCAAATAGAGTGACATGGGGCGGGTACAGGGTGAGGCCATCCGTACCCCATCCCTCCTATCTGTGAAAGATTCCCATCCACATCATCGCCACATCAGCTTTTCTTCCATCCCTCACTCCATCCCTCACGATCCCTAAACATCCGTACCCCATTCCCTCAAACCCCTTTGCCACCTCATTTATTTTAATTCTTTTATTTATACATTTAATTATTTAACAAAATAAATATATATATATATATATATATATATATATATATATATTTAATAAATAAAAATAAGATAAATAATAAAAATTAAAATTCATATCATTCATTAAAAAATTAAAAATTACAAAATAAATTTAAAAATCTACTCGTCGTCATTGTTGGGAACTTGGATACGCCAAATATGTTCGACCAAATCCGACCGAAGGTTATTATGAGTTTCCCGGTTTATGACTTCTCGAACATTTGCCGCGCGTTGTGTCTCACTGAGAAATAAGAGGTTGAGAGAATAAGAGGTTGAGAGGTGTGAGAAATAAGAGGTTGAGAGAATAAGAGGTTGAGAGAATAAGAGGTTGAGAGGTGTGAGAAATAAGAGGTTGAGAGGTGTGAGAAATAAGAGGTTGAGGGTTAAATATATAGTGGGATTAAATTGAGAATTTTTTTTTTTTTTAAGAAAGAGCCGTTCAACGGTTATTTTTTTAAAAATTTAATTAAAATTTTTTTTTTTTTTTTATAAAACCCTCGGGATGGCTCGGGAACCCAACCCCGCTCACCATCCCGCCCCGCAACTCCATCCCGGGCCGTAGCCCAACCCCGCCCTCACCCCGCTGCCACATCCCCCATCCCGAGCCCCTTCCCCGCTGGGGTACGGAAGGCCTGATAACAAGTGCTACTGAAGCTCAAGGTTTTACAGCAGGAAGCTTTATTGGTGGTGGGAATTGGTTAGCAGGCACAGGCTTCCCTTTCTCTCTTGGGTTATGATTATATGATATATATATATATATATATATATATGCAAGATGTTTGAATTATGAATAACTTATATACCGTATTAATCGTCTGGCGAAGGATAATTTTTTTTACTTCTATGAAGGGTGTAACCGTATCGTTTTCGAGGGTGCAACCGTATTAACCAAAAATAAAAAAAACACTTGAAATCAACCAAAAAACCCGAAAAGTTCTCTCAAAATCGATAAAAAAGCTTAAAAATTTCTCGAAATTGAGAAAAAAAACTTAAAAAATTCCCTTAAAGCGGTGGAATTAGGATAAAACAACATCGAACGATGTGGAAATTTTTTAAGTTCGTCAAAGGTGCCACCGTATGAAAAAATTTCTAGGTCCGCCGATGCTTGAATATTCAAATTTGAACATATAAAACAATCAATTTTCTCATTAATTACTATTTATTAATTGACCTGCCAAAACTCCACATTTAATTCACTTTTTCTCCCCACCCCATTTACCTCATAATGATACCATCACGTGCATGTGTTTTCTTTTCATGGTTACAACAAAATGCCATAATTTCCTAAAAAAATTTCAAAATAGGGAAACAAAAGACAAAATCCCCAAAAAATTACATCCATCTCCATCAGATTCTTTATTTTGGAGAATTCTAGTTTTGGGGTATTCTTCATATTTGGAGAAAATTTTAGGGAATCTCCTACTTTCCCCATTTTGGGAAAAGTTTTGGGGAAGCTGTTGGAGATAATTTTACACCCAAAATCCCCATATTCTCCATTTTCTCCAAAATGGGAAGCTGTTGGAGATGCTCAGAGGTACAAGTTCATTTCAAATCTAGTTTTTTTTAAGTATATAATATTTATACTCCCTTCGTCCCGAAATAAGTTTCTACGTTACTATTTTTGTTTGTCCCAAAATAAATGTCTACTTTCAAAACTACATTTTCACTTTCCCATTCTACCCTTAATTATGTGATGGATAAATTTTCTCTCTCTATAACTAAGGGTAAAATTGTACTTTGGTTAATTAAAAAGTGTAATAATTGCACACTCTAAAACTGTGTGCATTTTTCATTGTGGACATTTATTTTGGGACGGAGGGAGTATACGGCAAATGCAACAAATAAACTCACACACTTTCTTCACCTTTGGTGAGGTTTGAACCCCTCACCTCCTAGGAGGAAAAAGACTCGGATACGACTAGCCCAAAGGCCCTTTGGTCAGTTCAATTTGTATCTATCAAGTTAAAATACCGAAAGCATCAATTATTGGAGACTATTTTGAAGACCATGGAATTACATAACACATGTACCAAATCTCACTTCTCCTTCAACACCTTTAGAATTGAAGAATTCAAGAAGGGAGATAATTAATCATGTGTTTGTCTCCATATAACAAGTGGTACCTACTAGGAATTCAAAAATTGAACCAAACTTTTCTTCAACAACTTAACATTGACAAATCTTAAATAGTTAAAGAAAGCAACTATCAGATAAACGTCGTCAGGTATCACATCATTAAGACCTGTATAGATAAAATTGTCTGTATTAATAAAGTTGTTTGTGTGATAACATACAAGTACTTGTACGATGGTTGTGCTGAATAAACGGAAGAAATGTCATAAATGACCATTTTACCCCCAATTTAAATGAGATAAATTACTATCCCCCTCTCGTTTACATTAAACAATATATATTTGGTCAAATTTTACAATACAGTAGCAACAGTTGAAACAAATTGTGTAGAGCAGACAAAACAAAAAAACTTCATAGAAACAACTTTGTGGACAAATTATCAAACTTTCGATACCAACAGAAGAAGAAGCAGCAGAAGAAGAAGAAGCAGCAGAAGCGGAAGCAGAAGCAGAAGAAGCAGCTTTTCAAGATTTGTTTTAGAGTAAATTACATTTTTAGTCCTTGTGGTTTGTTGAAATTTTCTATTTTTGTCCTTATAGTTTTGATATATCGATTTTCGTCCCTATAGTTAATAATTCATCATCTTTTTTGTTCTTATGATTTAAATTTTGTTGCTATTTTCATTCCTATTGTTTACAATTCATTTATTTAATAGTCATTCATACTTAAAAGTAGTGCTTTGTTCTTGGAGACGAAAATAGAAACGAATCACAAACCATAGGGATGAAAATCGAAATTTTGAAACCACTGAGACAAAATCCGCAGTTTTTAGCAAACCATAGGGACAAATAAATAGACTATGCTATATATATATTTTTAATTACTTAGTTTTGGATAATAATTGTTATTATTTGGATTAATCATGATTTAATTTTCTAATTTGTTTTGAATATTCTTGATTAGGTGTACGTGTGAGATGTATTAAAACATCTTATTTATAGGGACATTATCATATTAAAGTTTCTTTTACTTACACCTGATTATAATCATTCAAGCGTGTTAGAATTCGGAGAGGTGTGGATTATGCTACTGGCGGTGACTGGTGGTGACTGGCGGCAGACTGGTGGTTGACTGGTGGTTGACCATCTAGGACTGGTGGTTTACCATTATACTACTAAGAACAAGGGAGGAACTATAAAGAACAAAGAGAGAAACTAGAGAGAATTATAGAAAGATGTTTTTATTTCTTTCAAGGGATGATTTACAAGTGATGAGAAACCTTCCTTTTATAGGCAAGGAAAAGGCATACTTACATAAGCATGGCATAAGCTATGCATCACAACTAATAATGCAACATGAGGTAAGCACTTACATCACTTGAAAGTGACAAGTTACTTCCTTTATACAAACAATTATTTAAAAGGAAATACTGAAAAGTAAATACGGAAAGTAAATACTGGATAGGAAATAATAATTATTAAGACAACGCTTAAATAATTATTAAGATGGATCTCGGGATCATCCATTAGTGTTGTAGTCGACCGTGTACGCTTCTCCATCGCTGTCTGAGCCTGATTCATCTGAAGTGTCTATTTTTGGGGAGAGATGGGTTTTTAACCATTGATCCACGGTAGCTTTCCACAGAGAGGAGACTGGGTGTTCAGTAGACCATAAGTCCTCATTGAGTAAGACATTTGCTGGGATGGAACCATGTTCAACGTTATTGGCATTGGCTAGGTTAAGCCGGTTTGTTATGAACTTGTCAGGGTGTCTTTTCTCGAATGAACGGCTTGCACAGTTGCTATTACTCCACTCATGGATGTACGCCGAGGGAGAGTGATAGACAATAGAGTGAGACTGTTTGATGGTTGCGGAGCAGGGTCTGTGGAACATGATTAGGGCGTACTTCTTCTTGGAAACAGATAGGTGTGGGATCCATAAATGGGCTGGTAGGAACCATTGCAGTAGTATGAGGATACCTATTGCCTGCTTCGGAACATGACCAAACTGGCATAGGAAGAGGTATGGGACCGGCTTTGGTGCGTTGAAAGTGATGGCGGTGGTGTGGGCTTCAAACAGATACCAGAAAAAACACAGAGCTTCTTTTGGGAATCTGTACAGATCATGAAAATGGAAGACATTGAGAAAAGGGTAGTCGGGGTGGAATAAGAGGTTTCTCATGAACAATCCATGTTTCCGGAGAAGGACAATGAAGAAGGTTCGGTAATGTAGTTGGGATCTATCTCTGAAAGTTAACTCGGCGATGACCTCTAAGACTTCAGTTGGAAGTACATTGTTCTTAGTAGTATAATGGTAAACCACCAGTCCTAGATGGTCAACCACCAGTCAACCACCAGTCTGCCACCAGTCACCGCCAGTAGCATAATCCACACCTCTCCGAATCCTACCTACCGTCCCATGATCCAGCCCGTTCCGCTACTCCTTTCATAGGAATCCTCCCTTGGTATCAGAGACTAACCTCTCTTTTATCTTGACGAAATCAGATTAGTATGCTCTGTGACTGCCGCTTATAAACGGATCTCTCACATCAGAAAACCATTCTTACAGATAATCTGAGTGACCTGGTATTTGTTATTGAAGATTTCTTCGAGTTTTGTTTCTTGTCCAAGTATAAGTCGACGTTGAGTGAGTCGCAGCCAAATCTTGTACACAAGACATAGTACGTGTTGAAATTTCTTGAGAAGCAGTCATGAATCCAGATCTATCCCTACCCATATCATCCTCCAGTTTCAGACAGTCATCCGCATCCAAAATACACCAGTTATACGAGATCTCTTACGTCCCCGATGATTCTAAAATTCCCATATCTAGTCTACCTATAGTTGATCCTTATAGTGTTTTTTCTAAACCTTCTTCTTCCTTTACCAGAAAAGTCAAAAAATTAATGGGATCTACTTCTACCCACCAAGTTAAAGAATACATCCAAACAACTACAGCCCCAGACTTCATCAGACATGAAAATGGACTTGTCGAAGTCAATTTTTCTTCCAAAGAAAAATCAAGTGTAGCGGACGTTTTTCCCACTGTCCACATGGTTCAGCCAGCTAAACAAATTCAACACTGTCAGTACGATGTATGCAATTGCCAAGATTGCCTAGACGAAGCATACAAAGTCGACTATGATGAAGATTTTCCCCGACAGACGAAAAACTTACAAAAGAGGCTGAAAGACCGATACGATAAAGGTGATCCCACTGTCGGACTCCTTGGCGAACCTACTGGAAAATTTGATTACTATGTCTTATACAACGATTTGCCCAACCAAAAGACGATAGCAACCACACCTTGCCGCCAGCCGCCTTCAGACAAATCATTCGACCGATCATTAGGCGAATGTTGTGTCATTGCTCCAGCAAGCTCGTCCTCTAATTACGAAGTCGAGTTCCCGCCGTTAAGCTCCTTTGAAAATACGGTTCAGCGGACCAAACATGATTGGAAGATCAAGAATCCTACGACTATTAGCTCCACGGGTGTTCCCACTGTTATTAGTCCTGCTGAAATCACACTTAACTGGCAGGGTGAAAATGATGTTGCACAAAACAAAGCCCTCACAGCCATCCTTGCCCAACAAACACATATCACTAAGACTCAAGAAACCCTTACCACAAAGGTAAGGTCTCTTACCAGCATCATAGATGAGATCAAAGAAAAATTGGAGGCCCTCCATTTTGAACTTCTCCAGATGGCCCGACATAAACCCTTGCCCAGTGAGCAACATGTTTTTAGCCAGAAGCAAGCTGAAATGAAATATTTGCCATATCAACTCAATGACCTTGAGAATCAGCACAGGCAAAAACGGGCATCAACCCAATTAGATGAACCTTGGCGATTAGCCCCTACTCCCTTTTTAGGGACATCATTTGCTCCACAACCACTACTCTCCTTCCCTCTGAAACAAGCCTCTCCGTCCCTGGCTTTATGGTCTTCCGAACAAGAGAAGAGACACCCTAAGCCACCGCAAAGACCCTACCCAACCAAGATCGTGCTTCATCTAGCCAAACACCCATCCAAGATCGTGCTTCATCCAGCCGAACAAGAGAGTTCCAAGATGATGACTCTATGATTGCCTCTTCAACACCCACGACAATTCTACCCATTTGTGAAATAAACCCCATCACGACCTTCTTACACTCCCTAGCCCACAAAGAAGAACCCGCTAACCCTACTTTTGTGGCACCAATTATCTCATCCCACACGGATGAAGATTCTGACCCGCCAACAGATGCCTTTGAGCACTTGTTCATGGCAGAACCTGAACCCACAGACGAACAAGAGTATGCTGATACTTTCACGATGGGCGATGCTGCTTCAGAAACAAGGCAACCCAGGCAGCAACATAAAACCCCTAAGGCCGATACAAAGCAACAATTCACCTTTGACGACATTCCTCCATCTAAATGGAGAGAAAGAAGTGTTGAAATGTTGACTTGGTGCTCAGTAGAACTCCAATACTATGACGTTGCCACAGTGATCAGAAGATTTATCACTAGATGTAATAACCAGGTATTTTATCTAATTTAAAATTGGAATTTTATAAGTCTTGATTTTTGTATTTTATGGAGTTAAGAAATTAAGGGATAAGTTTTTATTGTATAATAGAAGCTTAAGGGTGTGTTTTGTCAAGTGAAGCAAGTTTAAGGTTTGTTTGGTATTTTGCCCAATCTCTTTAAGCCACAAACCGACTCAGTAGTCTAAGTATAGGAAATATCTGCAAATGAACTGAACTTTTCTGAAAAAGACGATGAACAGTGTTTTTGCGAAAAGTAGGAATTCGCAAGCCTTGGTTGCGAAAAGTCCACTTTTCGCAAGTAGCTAAAGCGCATAGTTAAGTTTTCGTATCTGTTGGTTACGAAAAGTAGGGAACTCGCAACTGTGGTTTGCGAGAAGTGAAGTTTTCATATCTGTTGGTTGCGAAAAGTAAGGAACTCGCAACTGTGGGTTGCGAAAAGTTAGGTTTTCGTAATAGTGGGTTGCGAAAAGTGTGAATTGCCTGTTTATGTGTTAAAGAGTATGTATACTTTAATTTGTTTCAGATACTAAGGATCAGGGTTAAAAGATAATCTGTTTTGAGGAAAGTTTGAAGGACATTTGCTAAAAAGATCAGGTGAGTTTTACTTTAAAAAGTATTTTACTGGAATGCATTATGTGAATAACGAATGTTTGATAAAAGGTATGAATATGTCATACGTGGGTGATTATAATATATTGAGATATTATAATTACGTGAGTATTATATGAAAATATAATACGTGGCCGAGCTTTGGACCGGTGTGTTAAAATTGGCTCGCAACCAATTGATATTGGCCATTGGTGGAGGGATAAGGTGGAATGAGATAGGTATGATGCATAAATCTTAGTTGGTATTAATTTACGTGTGATGTATGTGTGTTTATATAAAGAGTGTTTTATATAAATGAATTTTTAATGATTTACAAATGTCAGGGATTTACTCACTAGACCCTTAGGTCTAACCCTCATTTTCTGTTTTAAAAATTTTGTATTCCAGGTGATGGTTCCAGTAAGAACAAGTAAATAGAATACTTGTTGGCTAGCTTTTGAGAAGATGATCATCATGATGCTATGGATGCTTTTGTATTTATAATTTTTGTTATTACTATGTAACTTAGAGTGGATCAAGTTGTAATGAATTTTTCTATGCTCAGACTTTAGATGGGACAAAATGTGAAATATGAAGTACTTTGTTGTAAACATGTTATGGATTATATGTTATATGTATATTTTGTTATCGGGTTGTTACAGATGGTATCAGAGCCCTAGTTTATGGGATTTAGGTATTAGTATCTGTACCTAGACTTAAACTGCATGTGAAGTAGGATGTCCCTATTATTTTAGAACCTGGGGATGCTAAGTATAAAAGGTGGAAGGAACATCATGTAAGGTAATTTCAAAGTACACCAGGCCAGTGAAATTATGATCTTACATGTGTATGTTTGAACTGGAATACCTTGTTATATGGGGTATGTGCTTATGTGTATATTAACCTTGTTTGAATCTATAGAATGGCAAGTGGCACTAGACAAAGGAATCAAAGAGGAGGAAGGAATTTGGGTGGAGAGAATCCACCAATAGGAACAGGGGGAAGAGGAGGAGATCGTGGTAGAGGCAGGACCGGAAGGGGAACTGGGGGCCGAACTGGAGGAAGAACACAACCACAGGGCACAGAGTTTGTTACACGGGACGATTTGATGGCAGAAATGGGGAGGTTACAAGATAACATACAAGCTATGTTTGAACATAATCGCCACAATTAAACTGAAAGACCAAATCTGGAACACGAAGTTGAAATACCACTTACCTCTACTATCTTACCGGTGATGAAAAGGTGCGACTATAAAATGTTTCTTAGTTGCAAGCCCCCTACCTATTCAGGAGATCGGGACCCGGTCAAGGCAATGAGATGGCTAAAAGAAATAGAAGCCATCTTCAAGACGTGTAAGTGTTCTGAAGAAGACAAAGTGCTTTATGGAGCAACAATGCTAAAAGGTGATGCTCTGTATTGGTGGGAGGCTCATACAGAATCGAGAGGAGCGGATGTATATACTACTTTTTCATGGGAGGAATTTGTGTTAGCTTTCACAACACAATTCTGTCCACAAGCTGCTGTCAGACAATTGGAAGAAGAATTTATGAATCTACAGCAAGGGAATTTGTCAGTCAGAGATTATACTGCTAGATTTTTAGAAAAATCTCGTTTTGCAGGATATTATGTTGCTACAGAAAAGATGAAAATGGAGAGATTTATCTATGGGTTAAATTCAGAAGTTCGAAGACTGGTGACTGCAACAAGGCCAGATACATTTACCGATGTTGTGGATGCTGCAGAAAATGTCGAACGAGACAATAAAAGGGATGCCGGTGATAAGAGCTTGGGGAAAAGGAAATGGGAAGGACCACCACAAGATCCAAAGAAGTCTAGATTCCCGAGGTTTGATAACCGTCCGTCGTTCCGACCAGCGGAAAGACCATGTCCGAGATGTAATCGCTACCATCAGGGAAATTGTCAAGTGGAGTCGCGGGTTTGTTTTAAGTGTGGGAAAACCGGTCATGTTGTTAAAGATTGTCGAGTAACACGGTTTTGCTTTTTGTGCAACTCTCCGGATCACCTCCAATCTGATTGTCCGCGAGGTAGAATACAACAAGGGGGTACATCCGAGAAGCCAGCCATTACTAGACCAGTGGTTCCAAGAATAGAACCGCCCAGAACGAGGGGTCGTACATTTCAAATGACAGCTAAAGAGGCGGAGGAAACTCCAGATGTGGTCACAGGTACATTTTTCATAAACTCCACGCGTGCTAAAGTGTTATTTGATTCTGGTGCAAACCGATCTTTTGTGTCTCCCTCCTTTGCTGCTCACATGCATTTAGAGCCTAAAATGTTAAAACATGCTTTATTAGTAGATACTGCAAATGATAAACAAGTGGCAGTTAAAGAGGTTTTTGATTGTTGTATGATAAACATAGAGGGGTGTGGAGTACCGATACAACTATTCCCAATAGAGTTGGTCGAATTTGATGTGGTAGTAGGAATGGATTGGTTAGCTGAGAATCGGGCTAACATAGTTTGTGATAAGAAAATAATCAACGTTGTTTTACCTGATAAGAGGGAAGTAGTGATTTATGGTGATCGTAAGAATCATCAATCCAATCTTATATCGATGATAAAAGCCCGTAAATGTGTTAGCAAGGGTTGCTCGAGTTATTTAGCCTATGTGATAGATAGTAGGCCTGAAAAGAGTAAGCTGGAAGATATTTCCATTGTTAGTGAATATCCTGAGGTTTTCCCTGAAGACTTGAATAGTCTTCCTCCTGTTAGACAAGTAGAATTTGGTATTGACTTAATCCCTGGAGCCGCTCCTATTGCTCGCGCGCCGTACCGATTAGCACCACCAGAAATGAAAGAAATGATGGCACAGCTTCAAGATTTATCTGATAAGGGCTTCATCAGACCTAGCTCTTCGCCGTGGGGTGCACCAGTTTTGTTTGTGAAAAAGAAAGACGGTTCAATGAGAATGTGTATCGACTACCGGGAGCTGAATAAACGAACGATCAAGAACAAGTATCCACTTCCAAGAATTGATGACCTTTTTGATCAATTAGTTGGAGCTTGTTACTTCTCCAAGATTGATCTCAGATCTGGCTACCATCAGTTGAAGGTTAAGGAAGAGGATGTTTTAAAGACTGCATTTCGCACAAGATACGGCCACTACGAATTTTTGGTAATGCCTTTCGGATTGACGAACGCTCCAGCCGCTTTTATGGATCTAATGAATCGGGTATGTAAGCCTTATCTCGATAAATTTGTCATTGTATTTATCGATGATATACTTATTTATTCCCGATCCAAAGAGGATCATGCGCAACATCTTCGTTTGATTTTGGAGTTATTGAAGAAAGAAAAGTTGTACGCTAAGTTCTCTAAATGTGAATTCTGGTTGCGGGAAGTTCAGTTTTTGGGTCATGTAGTTTCAGAGAAGGGTATACAAGTCGATCCAGCGAAAGTGGAAGCAATTGAAAGATGGGAACCGCCGAAGACGGCAACCGAAGTACGCAGTTTTCTGGGTCTAGCTGGATACTATCGGAAATTTATAAAAGACTTTTCTCGAATCGCGACGCCATTGACTAAGCTAACTCGGAAGAATTTAAAGTTCGAATGGAAAGCAGAACAAGATGAGGCATTCAGAATATTGAAGGAGAAACTCTGCAGCGCGCCGATATTAGCATTGCCAGAAGATTCAGATGATTTTGTGGTCTACAGTGATGCTTCTAAGCTGGGTTTGGGATGTGTACTTATGCAACGTGGAAAGGTGATTGCTTATGCTTCTCGTCAGCTAAAGGATCATGAAAGACAATATCCTACTCACGATATGGAGCTTGCAGCAGTTGTTTTTGCATTGAAGATTTGGAGACATTATCTTTATGGTACCAAATGTCAAATTTTCACTGACCATAAGAGTCTCCAACATCTTTTTGATCAGAAGGAACTGAATATGAGGCAAAGAAGATGGTTAGAATTAGTGAATGATTATGATTGTGAAATTCTTTATCACCCTGGGAAGGCGAACGTGGTAGCAGATGCACTAAGTCGTCAAGAAAGAAGTGGAACGATAAAAGTAGTATCGCTACGAGCTGAACTCTTACCAAATATCTTGGAAGAATTGTTGAAGTGCCAAATAGATGCTTATCGGGAAGAAAGTTTGAAATCAGAACGGTTAGTGGGAATATCAGCATTGCTTGGGAAAGATGACCGTGGGTTGCTGTGTATGGGAAATAGAATTTGGGTACCTCGATTGGGTGGATTACGTGATCGCGTACTACAAGAAGCTCATCAATCTCGATTTTCTATTCATCCAGGTACAAATAAAATGTATAGAGATTTGAAACAATTCTATTGGTGGCCAGGAATGAAGAGAAGTGTTGCTAAGTATGTGGAAGATTGTACTACCTGCAAGAAAGTAAAGATTGAGCATCAGAAACCGTTTGGTCAGTTACAACGACTAGATATACCAATGTGGAAATGGGATCAGATCACTACTGATTTTATTACCACGTTGCCTAGAACTTCAAAGGGATTCGATTCTATTTGGGTGATTGTGGATAGATTGACGAAGTCTGCTCATTTCTTGCCGATAAAAGAAACTGATTCCTTGGAACGTTTAGCTAAATTGTACATTAATGAAATAGTAACTCGACATGGAGTTCCAATCTCGATTATTTCCGATCGAGATAGTCGATTTACTTCTAGATTTTGGAGAAGCTTTCAAAAAGAGTTGGGAACGCAAATAAAATTGAGTACAGCATATCATCCACAGACTGACGGATAGAGTGAAAGAACAATTCAGACTTTAGAAGATATGCTCCGGGCTTGTATAGTTGATTTTGGGGGATCATGGGATAAACATCTGCCTTTGATAGAATTCGCCTACAACAACAGTTATCATTCTAGCATCCAAGCGGCACCGTTTGAAGTATTGTATGGTAGAAAATGCCGAACGCCTCTATGTTGGAATGAAGTGGGGGAGAAACAATTAGCGGGGCCAGAAATTGTACAGTTAACAGCGGATAAGATTACTCAGATTCGGGATAGATTGAAAACAACTCAAGACAGACAGAAAAGCTATGCTGATCGACGTCGGAAACCGTTAGAGTTTCAGGTTGGGGATTTTGTAATGTTGAAAGTATCGCCCTGGAAAGGAGTCATACGTTTTGGGAAGCAGGGTAAACTCAGTCCGAGGTATATTGGTCCGTTTGCAATTACCGAAAGAATTGGGGAAGTGGCTTACCGACTAGATTTACCTCCAGAATTAAGCAGGATTCACAACGCGTTCCATGTATCAAATTTTAGGAAATGTTTGATGACTTCAGACCAGGCAGTCTCTCTACCGGATATCCAGGTTGATGAAAAGCTGAACTATGTGGAGGAACCGGAAGCTATAGTTGATCACAAAGTCAAAGTATTGAGGAACAAAGAGATCAGACAGGTAAAGGTTCAGTGGAAACATCATAAAGGTCAGGATGCGACGTGGGAACCGGAGTTGGAAATGAGAGCCAAATACCCTCATCTGTTCTCTTAACTGAATTCCGGGACGGAATTCTTTTAAGGGGGAGATGTTGTAATAACCAGGTATTTTATCTAATTTAAAATTGGAATTTTATAATTCTTGATTTTTGTATTTTATGGAGTTAAGAAATTAAGGGATAAGTTTTTATTGTATAATAGAAGCTTAAGGGTGTGTTTTGTCAAGTGAAGCAAGTTTAGGGTTTGTTTGGTATTTTGCCCAATCTCTTTAAGCCACAAACCGACTCAGTAGTCTAAGTATAGGAAATATCTCATTTGGGACTTCATAGCAAAACCCAAATAGTGTGTGTGTGTGTGTGTGAAATTGTTCACAGCAGAGAGAAAGAGAGAGAGAAGAAGAACCGTAGAAAAAGAAGAAGAAGAAGAATTAAAGATACTCAGCTGGGCTTTTGTTTGATGCAGTAAATCCAAGAGGTAACCTTCTTATTTAACTCTCTTTTATGAGAATTAGGTTTCATTTGGAATTTGAAGTGGGTTTAGGTAATTTTAGAAGAATTTGTGAATTTTAGTTACAATTAGGGTGTTAAAAGGAGTTTAGAACACTTCTGTGCAAAATCTGGGTAAAGGATGAATTCCTGCAAATGAACTGAACTTTTCTGAAAAAGACGATGAACAGTGTTTTTGCGAAAAGTAGGAATTCGCAAGCCTTGGTTGCGAAAAGTCCACTTTTCGCAAGTAGCTAAAGCGCGTAGTTAAGTTTTCGTATCTGTTGGTTACGAAAAGTAGGGAACTCGCAACTGTGGTTTGCGAGAAGTGAAGTTTTCATATCTGTTGGTTGCGAAAAGTAAGGAACTCGCAACTGTGGGTTGCGAAAAGTTAGGTTTTCATAATAGTGGGTTGCGAAAAGTGTGAATTGCCTGTTTATGTGTTAAAGAGTATGTATACTTTAATTTGTTTCAGATACTAAGGATCAGGGTTAAAAGATAATCTATTTTGAGGAAAGTTTGAAGGACATTTGCTAAAAAGATCAGGTGAGTTTTACTTTAAAAAGTATTTTACTGGAATGCATTATGTGAATAACGAATGTTTGATAAAAGGTATGAATATGTCATACGTGGGTGATTATAATATATTGAGATATTATAATTACGTGAGTATTATATGAAAATATAATACGTGGCCGGGCTTTGGACCGGTGTGTTAAAATTGGCTCGCAACCAATTGATATTGGCCATTGGTGGAGGGATAAGGTGGAATGAGATAGGTATGATGCATAAATCTTAGTTGGTATTAATTTACGTGTGATGTATGTGTGTTTATATAAAGAGTGTTTTATATAAATGAATTTTTAATGATTTACAAATGTCAGGGATTTACTCACTAGACCCTTAGGTCTAACCCTCATTTTCTGTTTTAAAAATTTTGTATTCCAGGTGATGGTTCCAGTAAGAACAAGTAAATAGAATACTTGTTGGCTAGCTTTTGAGAAGATGATCATCATGATGCTATGGATGCTTTTGTATTTATAATTTTTGTTATTACTATGTAACTTAGAGTGGATCAAGTTGTAATGAATTTTTCTATGCTCAGACTTTAGATGGGACAAAATGTGAAATATGAAGTACTTTGTTGTAAACATGTTATGGATTATATGTTATATGTATATTTTGTTATCGGGTTGTTACACTAGAGCCCAGGGCCGTCTTAGAGATTGGTACACAAGCCTTGGAGAATACAGGCAACTACAACTCCAGCAAGTTTCGTCCCCCGAAGAATTCATAAACATAATTTATGCAGAATTCATAGGGAACCCGGTCGAGCATACTGTCCATGCAAGGGAAGAATTCTTAAAAATGAAGTGTTGTTCATTTTTTAAGTCAGATCTTGAAGAACATTATGATCGTATGTCAAAACATTTTTACTGTCTTCACGGTATTGACGATGTCAACCTTAAACAGGTCTTCCTCAACTCCTTCCCAGAATCGCTTGCAAATGAATCGTTCAGATTTCTGGAACAGAAGAACGTATCATTAGCCATTGCCACACTCGGAGAACTCTACCAGTTGGTACTCAATGCATTGGCCAAGCTCTGCGACCACCAAAAATTCTTCACAGAATTTGAAAAGACAAGTAGAACGCTCGGTCCTGCCTGTAATGACAAGTACCTGCAGATAAAATGCAAAACCAACTCTTCATGTGAGTGCTCTCACAAAGGGAAGAAGCCTCAGTATAAGAATTTCAAGAATTCTTACAGAAAGACTGGGGATAAAAGATGGAAATTTTTAAAGAAGAAGTCACACAGGGGAAGAAGCTCAGACAGATGTTACATCTGTAACAAAAAGGGACACTTTGCACGAGACTGCAAAGACAGGAGAAAGTCTCAATCTTTAATCCAAGCTCTTAACCTAGTAGATCCAATGGACATTTCAGATCTCGAATCCCTCTACTCTCTCGAAGATGAGATTACTGACAAAACCCTGTGCTCCATTGCCTATTCAGACTTCTCAGACAATGAGTCCATCTCAGAGCACCCGGATATAGAGGTGTTTATGATAAAACCCCTCGAGGTATTCCAGGCTGGCCAAACACACAACCCACTTCCCCAGCACACCAATTTACTATCATCACAAAAGCCCCAACCAACACCCCTAGCCAAAGTGCATCTCCTCACTTCCACAAACTCCAAGCCACTACCAGTAATTGCATTTTTTGATACAGGGTCCTCAGTTTCAATATTGAATCCTGACATCCTACCTCAAAGTTACTGGCTACCATACCACCAGCACTATCTTGCGGCCAACGGAAACACGTTTGTCATTGATAAGATCAGTATTCCAATCTTTATCAGACTTTTTCCTAAAATGTGTTGTCAAAAACAGACTGTTAGGATCAAGTTCCCATGGAAAGGATCTTCTCATTGGATTTGATATCCTCCACAAACTACCAAAGCTAAGGTATGAAGAACAAGGACTATGTTATAAAACCTTTCTGAATCCTTGGAGTCCAGTTCTAAATCTTTATACGGCATCAGCCCCCACCTTGGAAGACATGAAACAAAAGCTTGTTCCTTCTTCCTGTGCATCAAACCACTCAGCCAAAAAACAGATTGAAACAGCAAAAGCATCACGACAACTTGCTGATGTGGGGCCACTTTTAAAGATTCCTACAGAAACCGACAAAAGGATACTCCAGATTGACTCAAGTAATGAGTACTGGGGAGCAGTACTACTGGTAGAAGACAAAAGCGGGGCCAGAACAATATGTGGCTACAAAAGTGGCACGTTCAAAGAATCCGAGCAACACTACCACTCCACGCTCAAAAAAGTCCTTGCTGTCAAAAGGGGAATTAAAAGATTCCAAATCCATCTTATCGGGCACGATTTCCAGATCGAAATGGATATGTCGCTTTTCCCACGAATGCTCCAAAACAAAAGAAAGATGCTCCCAAAAGCACAGCTTTTGTGGTGGACTGATTGGTTCTTACAGTGGAAGTTTACAGTGAAACAAATCAAAGGGCCAGAAAGCAATCTCACCGTTCTTCTGTCAAAACCAAGGCACTATAAATACAGTGATCCTAGCATCCAACATAGCATGGTAATTCCTTTAGTTTTCACTATGGAAAAGGGCGATCCCAGTTCCTCCACTCCCCAAAATACCACGCAGAATTGTCCCGAGAAGATAACAGAGATCATAGCTGACCTAACCCTTGCCCAAAGGTCAGTACTGAATTGGAAGACGTTCTATAACGTCCTCCTAGCCAAACATGGTCCCTTTCTAAAAACCACTTGATCCACCCAGAATACCCCTTCCTTAACATCTTCCACATCCACGATCTGTTCAAACTACCCAAAGAAGCCCTATGCTTCTTCTGGTACCTTTTTGAAACACACACCATTGCCATCACCTTCAATTCTTGCAAATTGTTCACTTACCTGTTCCAGTGCCAGTTTGAGCATGTTCCCGATGAGTCTAAACACCTGTTTACCCTCTTCCAATGGTTCCTCCCAGCACACCAATGGGTCCAAAGAATACATATAAGCCAAAAAACTTATGTGGTGATCTTCTTCAAAAGACCCTGCTCTTTCTTACCTGCTGCAGCTGTTGGTGGCGAACAGTCAATGATTTACCACTTCCCCACGACGTTTATCCACACCTGGCATGATAACAACCCATCCAACAGAACGTTCCAAATACGCCATACACAACAGTTACTAGATTTACGACATGCACCGATAAACGCAAATCGCGTTGTCCTCGAATCTGTCCCTGTTGCAGTCATAGAGGGAAAAGAAAAAATGGCCAGAAGGACATCCTGATACAATCTTATGGGATGAGACACTATCTCAATGGTTCGATACCCACTTTTCGAAAGATATTGTCTCCTCTGATGATGATTTCGACCTGGATGAAAGCCCAGATAGCTACTATTATCTCGGGGATGATAATGATTACGACCCATACAAAGATGACCCGTCCCACCCAGACTCACGATGGAAATAGTATCCCGAGATCCAACAATCGGCTCCGTCGTCTTAATAATTATTTAAGCATTGTCTTAATAATTATTATCTACTATCCAGTATTTACTTTCCGTATTTACTTTTCAGTATTTCCTTTAAAATAACTGTTTGTATAAAGGAAGTAACTTGTCACTTTCAAGTGATGTAAGTGCTTACCTCATGTTGCATTATTAGTTGTGATGCATGGCTTATGTCATGCTTATGTAAGTATGCCTTTTCCTTGCCTATATATGGAAGGCGTCTCATCACTTGTAAATCATCCCTTGAAAGAAATAAAAACATCTTTCTATAATTCTCTCTAGTTTCTCTCTTTGTTCTTTATAGTTCATCCCTTGTTCTTAGTAGTATATGGTAAACCACCAGTCCTAGATGGTCAACCACCAGTCAACCACCAGTCTGCCGCCAGTCACCACCAGTCACCGCCAGTAGCATAATCCACACCTCTCCGAATTCCAACACGCTTGAATGATTATAATCAAGTGTAAGTAAAAGAAACTTTAATATAATAATGTCCCTATAAATAAGATGTTTTAATACATCTCACACATACACCTAATCAAGAATATTCAAAACAAATTAGAAAATTAAATCATGATTAATCCAAATAATAACAATTATAATCCAAAACTAAGTAATTAAAAACATATATATAGCATAGTCTATTTATTTGTCCCTATGGTTTGCTAAAAACTGCGGATTTTGTCTCAGTGGTTTCAAAATTTCGATTTTCATCCCTATGGTTTGTGATTCGTTTCTATTTTCGTCTCCAAGAACAAAGCACTACTTTTAAGTATGAATGACTATTAAATAAATGAATTGTAAACAATAGGAATGAAAATAGCAACAAAATTTAAATCATAAGAACAAAAAAGATGATGAATTATTAACTATAGGGACGAAAATCGATATATCAAAACTATAAGGACAAAAATAGAAAATTTCAACAAACCACAAGGACTAAAAATGTAATTTACTCTAAAACAAATCTTGAAAAGCTGCTTCTTCTGCTTCTGCTGCTGCTTCTTCTTCTGCTGCTTCTTCTTCTGCTGCTTCTGCTTCTTCTTCTTCTGTTGCTTCTTCTTCTGCTTCTTCTTCTTCTTCTTCTTCTTCTTCTTCTTCTTCTGCTGCTGATAATGTCGTTTTCCGACATTATTTTGATCCCGAATTCGTTCTGTTTGTTGTAAGTTCCCGAGTAAAAATAGTAGAATTTAATGGCTTTTATGAGAAAGTACAGGTCTTTATGAATGACTAATGATGGAAGAGTTTTTGGATCAATCGGAGCAAGTTTACAGCATTCCGGAGCGAAAAAAGAGAAATTCTAATTTTCGGGACAAACAGCGCTCTGTGCGCCTCCAGACGCGCCACCAGACGCGCAACCCTCTGCCCAACACGCACCTCAGTGCTCTACGCGCCTCTGTGCGCGTTTCCACACACGCCGCCAAACGCGCAGAGGCCCTGAGCGTTTTTTTTTCCATTTATCTGCTAGGGTTGAGGAGATTATCAATCAGTTACGTTTGGAGGCTCCTTCTGGGCGATTTTGGGAGATAGAAGGCGATTTCTGAAGGTGAGAAAAGGGCTAGAAACATCAAGTAACGAGAATCAACAAGGCGGCTTAGGCTTTTCAGGGAGTTTTTAGATTTCTTTTCTTTTAGACAAAGCATGTTTACTTTCATTTCCATCTTTTCATTTCTGAGTTTTGAAACCCCCAACATGAACTAATCCGTTCATGTTGGGGGGTTGGTGTGAATAATGGTTTGATAATCGTTTAGCTTTACAGATAGATGTGATTGGTTTGATTTAGATGGATGAAACATTTGGGAGTGTTCTTAATGCTTGTAATAGTCCGATCAACTATTATTTGATTTTATGAATCTTTTAACGTTTGAGAGAAGTTTTGAGATTTGATTAATCCTTTATGTCTTGGACGATTTTGAGGTAGAAATATGACATGTCGTTCTTTGTGGCTTTTAATCACTGATTGTTCAATTATAATTGTCTAGATCGAAAGATGATACAATGTTTTGAATGATTTTTGCTATAGCTTGATAGAGTATAGTAATGGATTGTGATTATGCTTTTCATCCTGAAGTTATTTCAATCATGTCAAACCTGTTTAGCTAATTGATTGTTTTCATGAGGAAAACCAACCCTCCAACTCCTTCTCTTACCTGAATCAATTAAAGTTTTAATTCGTGTTCCGATAATCAACAATCCAAATCAATTTGCATTAGTCTAGTTAATAATTTATACAGTCATTGTGGTACTTGACACCTGGTTCCTTTTGTTCGATACTCGTACTTTATAAGTACTATTACTTGATTCGACCCGTACACTTGCGGTAGATTTAGGGGGGTGTAAACCCACCTATCAAGTTTTTGGCGCCGTTACCGGGGAACCTGTTTTGTGTGAATATCACTATCAGCTGTAGAAGTTATTACATTAGACACCCTGTTTTTATTTTATTATAATCTGCATTGAAAGTTCATATATTTTTGGGACTTAAAATTGTTATCTTCTCCGTTACAGGTTGCTTCCTGGTTTATGCCAAGAAGGAGACTTTTTCGGGAATTGCTACCGATCGATCCGGAAATAGAACGGACCGCCAGAGATCTGAGGAGACAAGCACGAGTTAGAAACACAGAACACATGGAGAACGACAACATCAGTGTTGGAGAGGATTGGGATGAAGGGATGCCCAACAACAATGGTCCACAAATGGGCAATGGTCAACCACCTCCAAATGCAAATGCGAATCATGATCTTAACAACAACAATGTTAATCATGGCGTCAATAACAATGTCAACAATGGTGTGAACAATGGGATCAATCATAATGTCAATCATCCACCGCCGCCACCACAAAGGGTACCCATGAGAAATTTCGCCAATCCAAACATGGGAGCTGCACAACGGGGACCATATGCACCTCCGATAGCTGCTAACAATTTTGAAATCAAGCTTGGTACCATCCAATTGGTACAATCGAACATGTTTGGAGGTGCACCAACTGAAGATCCCCATGCACACTTGCGCGCATTTGAAAAGATATGCAATACTTTCAAAGTGAATGGGGCTGACCAAGATTCGATCAAGATACGGTTGTTTCCGTTTTCATTGAGGGATCGAGCCACTACTTGGGAAGAGAATATACCACCGGGGTCAATTCGAACTTGGAACGGCATGGTTACAGCTTTTCTCAACAAGTTCTTTCCACCAGGGCGAACGGCTCAACTGTTATCCGACATCACGCATTTCTCGCAATGGGATCAAGAGTCTTTGTACGAGGCATGGGAAAGATACAAAGCGATGCTCAAGAAGTGTCCACATCATGGGTTACAAGAATGGATGATTATCCAAACATTCTATGTGGGATTGAATCCTCAGTTTAAGAATGACCTCACAGCTGCTGCAGGTGGAGCTTTAATGAACAAGTCCTATGAGGAAGCGGTCGAATTGATAGAGAATTTAGCAGAACACAGCTATTCCACTCCAAGATCCGCTGTTAGAAAAGTTGCAAGCGTGCAAGAAACAGAAGAGTTGAAGGCTATAAAGGCACAATTGACTGCGTTGACTAATCAATTGAAAGGAGCCGCCATTCAACCGAATGTTCAGAATTCTCAAGACTATCAATCGCCGGAACATGTCTAGTTCGTTCAGAATCAAAATAATCGGCCGAGGAATGACCCATTCTCTAACACCTATAACGAGGGATGGAAGCGACATCCTAACTTTTCTTGGAGTCAACCTCAACAAGGCCCAGCTAGAGAAACAATGGGACAGCAGCAACAGCAACAGTATGGTAATCATTCTAATCCTTCAAATTCTTTTCAATCTAACAATGTTTATCGTCCCCCAGGTTACAATCAGAGGAAATATGATGAGGGGCAATCTTCAGAAAATAATCCGGGATTGGAAGACATGATGATGAAATTCATGTCAAAGATGGAAGGTGCAGTTGAAGGATTGGCAAGTACAGTGGGTAATGTGAAGGCGACAACTGACCAAAATACTGCCTCAATCAGAATGCTAGAAAGATAAGTCGGACAAATAGCTGAAGCACTACAATCCCGGACTCAAGGTCAATTCCCTAGTCAGACTGAACGAATACCAAGAGAGGAGTGCAAGGCTATTCATATGAGAAGTGGAAAGGAGTTGATTATAGACCCTACCCGAGAACCTTTAACTGATGACACTAAAGCTAAAGGTACTGAAATTACAGTTTCCAACGAGAATTACTATAAATCCCACCGGACTTATAAATAACTCTAACTCCCAGAAATTACAGTTTCCAACCTACTTCTTTCTGAATTAGGATGTCAAATCCTCAACAACAATAAAGATATCTCATCTTTCGCTTGAAATGGGAATTACAACTCCAAGTCTACCATTCCTCATTTCGTTTCCTCCCCATCTTGAATCACTGGTCTCCCAAATGAGATTTTACTTTATCGCGATCAACAACCACCAGAGACCCTCACAGATGATTCAAGATTCACTCCAACAACTAGAAATACATCCCAACAGTCCCCTGGCTAGTAAACGGTTCTCATTATACCGTACTATATGCCCACTAGACCAGATGTATATTCTAGACAACGCCACACAATAACTGTGTATCATCACTCATTCTATTGTATATTAAAGTTATACAATTCAACATATATTCCATATCTCTATGTACAGAATTTTAATCTCAACGGTTATCCCTACTTTGCCATTTAGCATCGGGGATTATCATCTCAATAATTGATCACAACTCCGGACTCATAGATAAGTCCTTATAATTTCATATAGCATGGTTTTTACATCAATAACATAGTTATAAACATATAACAATTAGCATATTCATATCAGATTGCATGTCACATAACAGCCTAAAAATGCTACTGGAAGTCCAAACTTTTCGCAAGCTACTGTAGCGAAAAGCTCCACTTTTCGCAACCCACAGTTGCGAAAACCCCCACTTCTCGCAACCCTCTATTGCGACAACTTCACTTTTCGCAACCAACTGTTGCGAAAACTGTACTTTTCGCAACCAACTGTTGCGAAAAGTTCTACTTTGCGCAACCCTCTATTACGAAAAGCTACTGTTCATCGTCACTTCCATTTTTGATTCAGTTCTCTACTGTTCATTAAGCTTACCATTTCTTAATCAAATCATACCAGTGTTATTAAATACATGTATAGCATATCTATAACACTTTTAATTGCTTAATTTTAACAAGAATGAATAACTCACCTGGGTAACCTTGAACACAGTGTTCTTCCAAAATCAACAGCTTAATCAACAGCTTAATCAAATCTGGACAGAATACTACAACTCAATTCTATGGAGATGAATGATTATAACTCAGAAAATAAGTTCTTACCTCAACAATTCACAAACTGATTTCTCTTCTTCTTTCTTTCTTTCGTCTATCTCTCTGTCACGATCTATCTCTCTCTATTTTCTGTTTTTAGAATACTAAACAAAGAAAATCAGTATTATCAAACACTGATTTCTCCTAAGGTGACACCTCACATTAAATGCATGAGTCATTACCCATTTTCCAATTTATACCTCAAACTTCCAATTAATGACAAATCACCCCTCCAAGTTAACTTTCTCAACTAAATTGTACCAAAATACAATTTATCTCTTATTAATTTACAATGGAAATTTCGGGATGTTACAATACTCCCCAACTTAAAAGGATTTCGTCCCCGAAATCACTCTAAGGCAACCAATCGAGGGTATCGTTTCATAATTTCTTCCTCCGACTCTAAAAACACATTAACAAATCAAAGATATAATACCATCATACCTATAATCAATCTCTTAAATTGTAATTTATCAAAATATTTCTCTAAGATCGATTCTCGCTTCTTCACATAACAACTTTTCTCATCAATTATGCTTCAATAACTATGACAATCCATCATTGCATCCATGACTTACACATTTCTTTGATACACAATGCTATCACCTTCTCACATTACTATCACACCACCCAAACACGCTACAACCAAGCACTAAGGGGTTGTATATCAAAAGGTGATAACTCCATTGAACTTGTAGTATAACTACCTTCTTAAGTCCAATCTTTCTATCCTTGTTTCCCCACGTTAGTATGGAATACTATACTTCAAGTATTAGTTGTCTCTTTCTCCCAACTTTCTACATACCAATAGTATTTTCTCATTTCGAAACATAACTAAACAGTTTCACCAAGATTTCTAACTTAAAACATTCAACTAAATTATCTTGAAACGACATTACCATTCGAAATTATTACCATTCTTAAATCTTTAACTATAAATTTCTCGTACATTTCTTTCACATATAAAGAGCAACTTATATTCCTTAACGACCTTACCTCCGTTACACCACATTGATCGACATACTCATCATTTTTATTAAACTTCCAGAGATTCAGAATACAACTTAATTGGCAACTCTTACCATCGAAATTTCCTTTGGATAAACACTCACCACTGCTCCGACATTCTATTCCGATATAAGCCATATTACCACGCCATCTTACAAACCACATGCTTCATCAACTTTATTAACAAATAGTACCTTCCAACCGGAATTCTTGAAACTTCCATTTGGATACTTCCTCTTTCTAACATCACGTCTCATACTAGATGGCACATGTATCTTGGTAATTAATGCTACTACTCGTTCGTACATTTTCCACCCATAACATTTACCACTGACCATGTCTCTCATAGTCATTCGCACACCATTAATTTTATAATCCTGTTTTCTCGCCCAAATACCCGAGTCTCTATCACTAAATACCTCATCCCCAACTTTAGTTGAACTACCACTCACGATTTTCTATTTAACTTGAACTTATTCGTTCTTACTAGCTCTTTGTGATTCCAATACGTTGCATAGACAGGGTACAATCCCTCACAGATCAACACAATCTATACACCCCCTTTGTTCATCTCTAATATTTCATCTTTTATAAATCTTCCACATCGTAAGTAAACACTTATCTAAAAGCAACAGTCCCTCACTGTTCTAACAATCCCACAAAGTGATCCTTCAACTTTTAAGCTTCTGATTTAAACTTAACATTCATACATGATCCCAAAAGGATAACCAATGCATTCACGTCATATAAATTTAAATTTACAATACTGCCCATGCAAGTTCAACCCCAAGCCTACGTCAAGCTTATCAAATCGGGTCAAAGTTCTTAAGACTTAACTGAGTCCAAAACCGAGTCATCTTACTCAAAGGATCTAAAGATTATTGATCAATATCAACTCACGCAATTTAAATACATCTAACTCACATTATGCAACATACGCTTCGAGGCGTGAAAATCTTACGACCCCTTTATTCCTACTTTCCCAATGAAGTCAATTCATTTGCAAGTACACGTAAATGCAACTCTTTTCATACTCCCCAATATATATAATACGCCCAGGTTCATTAGTTCCAAAGATACTAAGAAAAAGTAAAATATCAAACAGTCTTCACACCTAAGACCAACACTTAAACCGTCACTGGTTCAAATACAATGCAGTTAAGCATATAATACATCCAATACTCCATCTCGAGTCATTAAAACTGACAAACATTCAAAAGACTTCTTTGAATATAAATCAAGCCTTTAAGGCCAAAATATTCGTTTGGTTAAACATGTGCCACTCATACGATTTCGTAAACCAAAATACATTGTTACTCAAACTCTTTACCTTTTTAATTCCTTTATTGACCATCGGCCCCAAAACAAAGGTTTACACTCAAAAATTTTACATGGTCAGATTTGCCAAAATCCCCCAACTCACATGTTCATATTTTAAAACGTAATACATCAAAAAATATTGCACACTCACAATATATTAAAAGCTCGTTTTGACTACATGTCTTTCATTTGTATAACAATTAATCAAAACTTCTTTCATTAATAATTTATTTGACAATCATCCAAAATCCCCTAATCGTCATACACAATAATATCCACATTGCGCATACCCTCATCATAACAGCATGCCGGTACCGCTCACGGTTTCGTTCTTACCCGCACAGGCATACGCGGGATGCATCCAGACCGTACCCAGTGACAGACCAAAAGGCCTCATACACCTTACACAACTTTCGTCTTCAAAGTCAATACTTGACATGTCGACACTTTCTTAACCTGAAGGTCCTTAACTGAACCTAATTCTTCCTCTGGACACAACCATCCCTCGTCAACTATATTCCTAGTTAGCGAACAAGGGTACAGATTCTCATGCAACCGACACTAAAGTCCACTTTTGACTCTCATACTGTTCATAACACAAATACCAAAACTACAAACTTTTTCCCCAGGTTTATCCAACACTTCTCCATTCTTGGAGTTCTTTCTTAGATTAAAGTGTAATACCCTACGACCGAGTGAGTTCATAGCCTTCATGCATGACAATTTAATAAATAACTCAATCCACACTTTTCTCGTTTAAATAAACAACATTCGGAACAACGTGGGCACACACGATCCCAATCATTTTCATAATTCCCATGTACTACACAACGATCTAAAAAAATCGTTTGTATATAAATTTCCGTAAAACTCAATCTTTCTCAACCAAAAGATGTTGTTACAACATAAATACGAAGATCTTTTTATACGACAAAAGTTTAAAATTTACTGACACAAAGTAAACTAGTCGTTTCTCAGACTCATTTATACGATATCATCAAATCAATACTTTTGTTGGTTATAAAAAGTTTACTGATCAACACTTTCTTGACCTATTTGCTATCATACAACTTTTTATGTAAAGTATGAAATATTTTGCAAGTTGCTAAACTCCAAAATTTCGTTAGGCATCGTAATTGAAATTGCCCTTTTTTCTTTAAATACATACTTGCACTACTAATTCATCCTTGAATAGAACTGTTATTTATACATTTGGTTTGAAATCAAGAAAACTCATGTAACACACACTAAAACACCATACACAAAACTTACTCGCAATGAAGGCCACTTACTCAAACAAGGTCAATCTGTTTACTTACGTAACTTATCATTGACACTCTACTTCCGACCAGAGGTCGCCCTCTCGGCCTTATAATAATTGCTATACATGCATTCCATGGCCCCCATACTCAACCAAGTCATACTAATTCCGTCTTAATTAATCATCTCATACTCTATCTCTGCACATATCAAATCACCTATTAAAGGTTGCCTTGGCGGACTTTCATGAGTCCCGCCAATTCCAGGTTGTCCTTCCAACCCCAATCATTTACCGATCTGTCCTCCAAAGGATTTTAGTGGTATAATCACCATCGTTCTACTATAACCTAATGGGATAACCATAAGAAATGGTTATGCACATACCCCTATACAAAATGTACTTACCGATCGTTAGTCACTGTAACAATTTAGAAATAAGTATGCTCGCGTAACAATATATTCATAATCACAGTAGCTAATTGGAATTGTGAATATATCATACAGGAGAATCCTCGTTACCATTGTCACCGTACCAACTTCTCATATCTCCGTCAATTCTAAGACTATCCCATCTTAGTACTTCTACCCATCTCTCACAATCATAACTTAATTTATCTCAGCTTAAGTCTAAGTATCTCATCAACATACTTAGTTCGCTTAAACTAGAGCTCTGATACCATACTGTAACACCCTAAAATTCAGGGCCAATTTAAACCTCAAAATACATGAGTTATGATCACCAAAATGTCAGACTTTCATAAACCAAAGGATCATAAGTAAATTTCTATATATACACAAAGTCGTCTAACTTAAATAGTCTGATCAATCTAATTATACATCACAATAAGATCAACTAGATTATCTAAGGCTCGTCCCAAAAGTCCTCAAAAGAATATCTTGATCCTTCGTTATCGCCGAGTCTGATTCCTTTCAACTGAAATTTCACTTCCCAAACTATATCCCAGAGCCAGTACCTGGTAAGACAGTTTAATTTGAAACATTAGGCTTTCGCCTAGTGAGATTATCCAAATCAAATTAAAATTAATCAACAAAAATATTAACAGATATTATAAATCCCACCGGACTTATAAATAACTCTAACTCCCAGAAATTACAGTTTCCAACCTGCTTCTTTCTGAATTAGGATGTCAAATCCTCAACAACAATAAAGATATCTCATCTTTCGCTTGAAATGGGAATTACAACTCCAAGTCTGCCATTCCTCATTTCGTTTCCTCCCCATCTTGAATCACTGGTCTCCCAAATGAGATTTTACTTTATCGCGATCAACAACCACCAGAGACCCTCACAGATGATTCAAGATTCACTCCAACAACTAGAAATACATCCCAACAGTCCCCTGGCTAGTAAACGGTTCTCATTATACCGTACTATATGCCCACTAGACCAGATGTATATTCTAGCCAACTCCACACAATAACTGTGTATCATCACTCATTCTATTGTATATTAAAGTTATACAATTCAACATATATTCCATATCTCTATGTACAGAATTTTAATCTCAACGGTTATCCCTACTTTGCCATTTAGCATCGGGGATTATCATCTCAATAATTGATCACAACTCCGGACTCATAGATAAGTCCTTATAATTTCATATAGCATGGTTTTTACATCAATAACATAGTTATAAACATATAACAATTAGCATATTCATATCAGATTGCATGTCACATAACAGCCTAAAAATGCTACTGGAAGTCCAAACTTTTCGCAAGCTACTGTAGCGAAAAGCTCCACTTTTCGCAACCCACAGTTGCGAAAACCCCCACTTCTCGCAACCCTCTATTGCGACAACTTCACTTTTCGCAACCAACTGTTGCGAAAACTGTACTTTTCGCAACCAACTGTTGCGAAAAGTTCTACTTTGCGCAACCCTCTATTACGAAAAGCTACTGTTCATCGTCACTTCCATTTTTGATTCAGTTCTCTACTGTTCATTAAGCTTACCATTTCTTAATCAAATCATACCAGTGTTATTAAATACATGTATAGCATATCTATAACACTTTTAATTGCTTAATTTTAACAAGAATGAATAACTCACCTGGGTAACCTTGAACACAGTGTTCTTCCAAAATCAACAGCTTAATCAAATCTGGACAGAATACTACAACTCAATTCTATGGAGATGAATGATTATAAATCAGAAAATAAGTTCTTACCTCAACAATTCACAAACTGATTTCTCTTCTTCTTTCTTTCTTTCGTCTATCTCTCTGTCACGATCTATCTCTCTCTATTTTCTGTTTTTAGAATACTAAACAAAGAAAATCAGTATTATCAAACACTGATTTCTCCTAAGGTGACACCTCACATTAAATGCATGAGTCATTACCCATTTTCCAATTTATACCTCAAACTTCCAATTAATGACAAATCACCCCTCCAAGTTAACTTTCTCAACTAAATTGTACCAAAATACAATTTATCTCTTATTAATTTACAATGGAAATTTCGGGATGTTACATATAATCCAACATAAGCTTCCCCCAAAGCTTAAGGATCCAGGGAGTTTTACTATCCCTGTTCAAATAGAAAAATCTAACTTCAGTAAGTCATTATGTGATCTTGGCGCGAATGTTAATCTAATGCCTTTATCCATTTTCAGGAAACTTGGCTTGAGGGAAGTGAAGCCAACAAACATGACACTTCAACTTGCAGATAGATCGGTGAAGTATCCTTATGGAGTCGTGGAAGATGTTTTGGTAAAGGTTGGAAAATTTTATTTTCCAGTTGATTTCGTAGTTCTAGATGTTGAGATACCATTGATTTTGGGAAGACCATTCTTAGCCACAAGCAAGGCTTTAATAGACATGGAAGAAGGTGTGATGATTTTCAGAGTGGGGAACGAGAAGGTAACCTTCCATGTTCTCAAAAGAGTAGAAGATAGAGGTGAACCAAGAACAAAGCAGATTGGATCAGAAACTGGTAAGAATGGGGAAATGCATGTGGGGAAAATCAGGAACAATCGTACGTGTGGGTGGTTCAACTCCGAAAGCGATACCGAGCCAAGTTGAGAGCCATACAGTCGTGCCACGACTTGAACTAAGGCGCTGGGTGGGAGGCAACCCACCATAGGTTAAATTTCATTTTCTTTTGAGAATTTCATTACTTTGTGTGTGCTTGGTGTTTAATTGTTGTGTGTGTTTAGTTTTGATAACCCTGATAGCAATTCCGTTATGACCAAGAGCAAGGCAACAGAAGAAAGGGCAAAAACGAGTGAACAGTGGTCCGCGCATGCATCCTGAAAGGTATATACACAACACCTCTTTGCAAACCTCGGTTTCACCAAGGTTTGGGGTCCCTGTTTTCACTTGAACTTTATCGTTTTATGATTCCTTGTTGTGAAAACAAACCTAATCTAGAGATTAGGTTTGGGGTGGCATAATTACTGTTAGTTGTATTGTATCGCTATTTCGTGATTATATTCTGTGTGCTATTTGTTTCCATTGGGGACAATGTTTATATCTGGTTTGGGGTGATTTGTCGAGTCTATCATTGGTTGATCTCAGTGGATTGAACAATCACCTCGTTTATAGTGAAGGATGGGCGACCAGTTTAGCATGATTTAGTGTGAGTGTTTTAAGACACCAACTTTGGGGGGAGGATTTAGAAGGGATAATATAGCACGAGGTTGGATCTAGGTGAATGCACACATAGAGACATTAGTGGAGACCACCCGTAAGTTTGTTGAGCCATACACGTGCTAACTTTGATTCTGAGAGGCTACACACTACTCGATACACTTTTCATTAGTCCTTTGATCGTTGTTGTAGCTGATCTCGCTATAACTTGCATCCATTATCAAAGACATCCATAGGAATAAAAGTGAAGCTTCTGCCTATCTTTGTGAACAAACCATGTGAAAACTCATCAAGCTTATTGGTTGCTGCTAATCCCACTGCTTTTCACTACTCAAGGTTCTCAAATGAAAACCCGTTGTAACCCCCTCAGTAAAAAAAACCTCGCAAACCCAGTAAATCAGTCATAAAGGGTTTTGCCAAAAAAAGAGCTAAATAAAACTGAGGGGTCGGTTTAAAGAGTTTGAGTGAAGTGTTAGGAAGCCCGAACGAAAGAAAGAAGGGAGGATCACCAAATATCATCATAAATCCTTTGACCTCCACCCAAAAGCAGCAACCATACCCATTTAAAGATCTGAATTCAGAATGGAGAGTTTGTAAAGAGTGAAGAAGCAACGTTTCTATGTCCTAGTCTTGATAATGGATTCCTTCTGAGATCAATTTGTGTACAACTGTGTGTTATTGTTTAATTGTTGTTCATGCATGCTTTGTGAATTCTTGTACCCAACTTCTGAAAGCATGACAACATGTGTGAAACCTAGGGCTCGAGTGAAGAGAGAAATCCGCGAGGTAGGGTCAAGGCGAAATCCTCTCTATGTGTGTTTAGTCTAGGTACACTTAAGTGTGGTGTGGTCCCTAATAGATCCCTTTCCCAAGGTTTTGCTGTTGAGAATTCCATAGCTAGGTCTGCTGATTGTTCGTCCATCTCATAGGTAATTCATGGTGGTTGTTGAGTTGACTAGAGATCACTAATGATATTCTCGACAACACGAAATTGCGATTGTTTGGTTAGTAGTTGAATGCTTATGTGTGTCGCTATTTTGCTTGGGGACAAGCAACGCTCGGTTTGGGGTTGTTGATAATGTCGTTTTCCGACATTATTTTGATCCCGAATTCGTTCTGTTTGTTGTAAGTTCCCGAGTAAAAATAGTAGAATTTAATGGCTTTTATGAGAAAGTACAGGTCTTTATGAATGACTAATGATGGAAGAGTTTTTGGATCAATCGGAGCAAGTTTACAGCATTCCAGAGCGAAAAAGAGAAATTCTGATTTTCGGGACAAATAGCGCTCTGTGCGCCTCCAGACGCGCCACCAGACGCGCAGCCCTCTGCCCAACACGCACCTCAGTGCTCTGCGCGCCTCTGTGCGTGTTTCCACACGCGCCGCCAAACGCACAGAGGCCCTGAGCGTTTTTATTCCATTTATCTGCTAGGGTTGAGGGGATTATCAATCAGTTACGTTTGGAGGCTCCTTCTGGGCAATTTTGGGAGAGAGAAGGCGATTTCTGAAGGTGAGAAAAGGGCTAGAAACATCAAGTAACGAGAATCAACAAGGCGTCTTAGGCTTTTCAGGGAGTTTTAGATTTCTTTTCTTTTAGACAAAGCATGTTTACTTTCATTTCCATCTTTTCATTTCTGAGTTTTGAAACCCCCAACATGAACTAATCCGTTCATGTTGGGGGGTTGGTGTGAATCATGGTTTGATAATCGTTTAGTTTTACAGATAGATGTGATTGGTTTGATTTAGATGGATGAAACATTTGGGATTGTTCTTAATGCTTGTAATAGTCCGATCAACTATTATTTGATTTTATGAATCTTTTAACGTTTGAGAGAAGTTTTGAGATTTGATTAATCCTTTATGTCTTGGACGATTTTGAGGTAGAAATATGACATGTCGTTCTTTGTGGCTTTTAATCACTGATTGTTCAATTATAATTGTCTAGATCGAAAGATGATACAATGTTTTGAATGATTTTTGCTATAGCTTGATAGAGTATAGTAATGGATTGTGATTATGCTTTTCATCCTGAAGTTATTTCAATCATGTCAAACCTGTTTAGCTAATTGATTGTTTTCATGAGGAAAACCAACCCTCCAACTCATTCTCTTACCTGAATCAATTAAAGTTTTAATTCGTGTTCCGATAATCAACAATCCAAATCAATTTGCATTAGTCTAGTTAATAATTTATACAGTCATTGTGGTACTTGACACCTGGTTCCGTTGGTTCGATACTCGTACTTTATAAGTACTATTACTTGATTCGACCCGTACACTTGCGGTAGATTTAGGGGGGTGTAAACCCACCTATCAAGTTTTTGGCGCCGTTACCGGGGAACCTGTTTTGTGTGAATATCACTATCAGCTGTAGAAGTTAGTACATTAGACACCCTGTTTTTATTTTATTATAATATGCATTGAAAGTTCATATATTTTTGGGACTTAAAATTGTTATCTTCTCCGTTACAGGTTGCTTCCTGGTTTATGCCAAGAAGGAGACTTTTTCGGGAATTGCTACCGATCGATCCGGAAATAGAACGGACCGCCAGAGATCTGAGGAGACAAGCACGAGTTAGAAACACAGAACACATGGAGAACGACAACATCAGTGTTGGAGAGGATTGGGATGAAGGGATGCCCAACAACAATGGTCCACAAATGGGCAATGGTCAACCACCTCCAAATGCAAATGCGAATCATGATCTTAACAACAACAATGTTAATCATAGCGTCAATAACAATATCAACAATGGTGTGAACAATGGGATCAATCATAATGTCAATCATCCACCGCCGCCACCACAAAGGGTACCCATGAGAAATTTCGCCAATCCAAACATGGGAGCTGCACAACGGGGACCATATGCACCTCCGATAGCTGCTAACAATTTTGAAATCAAGCTTGGTACCATCCAATTGGTACAATCGAACATGTTTATGTAAACCTTGTAAACCCATCTAGGCCATCCGATTTTTTGATCAACGGTTGAGGGATTTTTGAATTTAAAAAATAGGGAAACGGTATTTTGGGAATAGTTTCTAGGTATTTAATTTTGGAATCTATTAATTGATTTGAATTAATCTAATTATGGTTACTATCTCAATCTCTCCCTCTCTCTCCCTCTCTCTCTCTCTCACAAAATTACGGCCACCAATCTCTCTCTCTCCCTCTCTCTCTCACACACAAAATTCCGGCCACCATGATTCACAATCCGATCAGGAAACACCACAACACTTCCAAGTCGATCCAAACCAGACACTTCCGATCATCTCCGTCCTCGCACCGTCGTGACTTCGCAGCGCTCCCTAACGACGTGTTGACTAAGATCGCCGCCAACTTCAGCCTCCCGGACCTACAGACAGCTTCGTTGGTTTGCAAATCATGGCGAGACGGACTACGACCGTTGCGAGAAGCGATGCTGTTTCTGCGGTGGGGGAAACGGTTCAAGCATGGGCAGGAGACGTTTCATAGGAGACGTTTCATATGGGTTTCATTTTTTTGGGTTTCATATCGATTATGCTTTTCATTATAATTCATGATCTGGGTTTCATATCGATTTTCATCTACTAAAAAAATGTTTATAAAAAAATGTTTATAAAAAAATGTTTTTTTCTTCTATGAAACGTCTCCTATGAAACGTGAAAAAATTATGAAACTCGCCGGTTTCATATTGTTTTTCTCCTATTAAATGTGAAAATTTCGAAAAAACGATTTATGAAACTTAAAAAACTCGAACTTATGAAAAAATTGTTTATGAAAAAACTGTTATGAAACTCGCCAGAATTTTGGGGGAGGTCGCCGGAGTGGGAGCAAGTCGTCGGATTGGAGATCGCCGAAGTAGGAGGAGGTCGCCGGAGAGTAGTGTAACACCCACAAATTTGGAAAGAGCAACTAATTAAAAATTTTCATTATTACATCCGATACAATGGGAAAAGTACTTCAAATTACAATCTATGGTTATCTCCAAACAACGCGCACAACATAAGTCTCATTATCAAGACTAAACTCGCTTCGGACATCGCTTACTCCAAATACAAGTGCTACTTCCCAAGGGTAAATGCGGAAACATAACTTAAGCTATTCACCTCTCGTGCACTTTACTAGCACTCGCCACTTCACGATGTAGCTAGAGCTACCCCAACCTGAGCCTGTTGCACATGCCGACAAAATAAAGGAAATAAAAAGGGTTAGGCTTACGCCTAGTGAGTTCAAGCATTTTATCATGACTATATAAAAACATAAATCGTAAGAGTAAAAGTTATAGTCATGATTTCAAAAGAGTTTACTTTAAATCCAAATCGTCCATTTTCAATTCCTACAATTCCACAAGGAAGTTCCCAAAAGGTATACACGTTTTCCAAACTGGATTACCTTCCCAATTAACTTAAAATACGTGAATAAGTTTAGTTTAGACAAAACCTTCAAATACAGTTGACAATACATACCCAACTCACCAAACATGGAAATCGTCCATTAAATATAACTCTTTATTAAAACATAAAACGAAGCAATACTCACGCAACCGTAAAATGTAATAAATATCAAATACCATAAACGGGGGAGACCCGTATCCGTTGAAGGTGGAGGTAACACAGAAGTATACCACCCATACAACGTTCATCGCACAACTGGGAGTAGAGATTACAAGTTACATTATGCCTATCTCTGCCCTCCCAACGAAATCGGGAATTACCACATACGTCTGGCCTATTCCACGACTCTGCTCTACGAAGCCAAGTTACACTGTAATTGAGGATACACCTTGACGTCTACCTACTTGGTAACGCCTCAAGGCCCGGCACGTCGGGACTACCTCCAAGGTATACATCCCGAAGGCGTGGATCGTTACACAAACCTCCAAGGTAAGTGCCCAAGACTATATCCTCCTAGTGCCTACTTAGAAAGTTAAGGTCATAAAACGTGAGTTCCGAGGTTCGTCCTCAAGATACCCAATTGACCTTTACTAGCGATTGACTAACATGCCTATGGATCCAATGCAACCCAGTCTAACACAACATGTCTATCACGGAATGACTCACTCACTCAAACATGTAAATACTCATAACGTGCAATAATATGCAAAAGGTGCAATAAGAGAAACCCATAAACAGGACTCCACATAGAACCATTTAAACCGGACAATTGTCCCCAAGACTTCCTCACAGTTAAAACCAAGCACAATGCTCTAACCGAAATAAAACCTTGGATCGGAATAACCCTCATTTCCAAAAGGACCCAACCTTTACATTTTCAAAACATCATATGGAGTATTATACGTATATATCCAAATCTACACCAAATGCATTTTCAAAGCGAATAGACACCATTTATCATGTACTCAATAACCCATTTTTATAAAGGATTTATCCCTTATATTTTCCAAAACATTCAAAGATAATGTTTTACAATTTTTACCACAAATAATACCTAAAAGGTAAAACCCATCAAATAACTCAATTTTGATAGTAATCAAGTAAAACACATAATATCTTGGAAAAATAGCATTTTGGCATGTACAACGTTTTCGCAAAGTAACTAGAACTCACCTTGCTAGATTTAAGCTAAATCTAGGGTTTCTCCAACGTATGCTCCTTTGATGAAGTTTACATCTTCAAGCCAAATCTTCCAAAAACCTAGATTTATGAGTTTCCAACCATCAACATCCAAGTCTAGCCATAGGAATCATCATTCATCCATAAAATACTAAAATACTCAACTTATCCCAAACCCTAGTTTCATATAAAGGAGGATGGAGAATATTTCAACCAATCATCACCAAACTCGACCCAAAACACTTCAATATGGAAAAGAAAGGGAAAGATAACAACAATCTAGCTAGAGATTACCTTAATCACTTGAATCTTCCAAAAAGAGAGCTCCTAGACTCCCAAAAGCTTCAAACCTCCACATGATCAACAATGATGGAAATGGGTTGATTTAAGAGAAGAAGATGAAGAGAGAGGGAAGGATTTGTGGTTGATTTAAGGGAAAGGAAATCGATTTGGGTGAGAGGGAGAAGAAAATCGCCTGGAGGAAGAGAGAAATCAATATTGGATGATAAATGAGAGAAAAGCTAACTGAACTCCTTTAAACCCGATCTGAAACAGCAACTCAGCACCCCGGCGCGACATTGACACCGCGACTATGCCCAGGGCATTGTCGCGTGGCATAGTCGCGACCCATGTACCAGTTTCTGTTTGATTCGTCCCTGATGTCTCTCCTTCGCGACAATGCCCCAGCGACATTGACATGGTCATAGTCGCTGGTCATAGTCGCGATCCGTGTACCAAGCCCCGAAACTCGACTTTTTAACGCCAAAACTCCCGATACCCTTAGACTTTACGTAATGTCTTCCAAACATAAACTCCACCATTTCAAGATGCAAAACATTTGGGTGGCATCTGTTTACTGAAATTACGGGTGTTACATGTAGGTCGCCGGAGAGAGAGAGAGAGATGAAGATAATTGAGAAAATTAAGAAAGTTTGTTAGTTGCTAAAACTATGGATATTCCTAAAATTACGAATTTGAAGAAAAAGACCCAAATACCCTTGGTTTCATTGTTTACATAAAAAAGAATGTTTACATTTGAAGGAGCCTCTATATATATATATATATATATATATATATATATATATATATATATACATGGGATCAAACGAGAACGGTAAATGTTTAAAAGAACACGAGAACGAATTAAAATCATTAATGATTTTACATTAACGTGCAAAAAAGTCACGTGGACCTGAAGCCATGGATAAAATCCTTTTTTCGTTCATTAATGTAAAATCACTAATGATTTTGTTCGTTCCCGTGTTCTTTTAAATAGATATTGTTATCGTCTGAACTCGACTATATACATATATATGTTTTATTTTGGGAGAGGTGTGTATTTATTTAATTTCCAAGTGTTGAATAATTGCAGCCGCTGTGGGTGCTGGATTCTTGGCACGGGACATAACGTTCCAAAACACGGCAGGGCCTTCGGGGCAACAAGTCGTTGCACTACGAGTTGGATCCGATCTCTCCGCATTCTACGATGACCATTTTACCCCCAATTTGAATGAGATAAATCACTATTTCCCCTCTCGTTTACATTAAACAATATTTATTGGTCAAATTTTACAATACAGTAGCAACAGTTGAAACAAATTGTGTAGAGCAGACAAAACAAAAATACATCATAGAAGCAACTTTGTGGACAAATTATCAAACTTCCGATACCAACTTTTCTAGGGTGATTTTTGTAGATGGATCTTATTACATCAACCACCCCACATCACATCAATAGCAACAAGTAGATGAAATGAAATCAGATGTTAATCAAGTGAAGCTCAAATTAAAAAGAGTCCAAATCCCTAAAACCATAAATCAAAAAAATAATCGAGATTTGAGGACATATCGCAAGCTTCAGGGAAGAGAGGACAACTTTGAAAGGAAGAGAATTTTTTTGTGAGTCCGACCTTTAATATAATATGGGTACTTGTGGAATAACCATGGCTAAGTGTATATGACACATCTATTTGAGTTGACCCAGTAAGTACTCGGTTGAAGCATTAAGCCGCAACCGAATAAGATTGTGTCACTTACCGAATAAGCCATACACCCTATGCAACCCATTAAGCCGCAACCGAAAACCCCTTAGTTGGGCCTAATATGACCGATTAAAATCCGAAAAATTCTGCTAAAGTTCATTATGACTCAATTATGCGGCGTATGCCTAATATGAGCCCTCAAGGTCCAACAAAACCCGTTAAGGTTCATTATGACTCTGTTATGCCTAATATATACCTCTTAAGGTCCAACAAGACTCGTTAAAATTGACAATGACTCGGTTATGCCTAATAAGACTCATTTAGGGTTGTAATGTTGAGTGTATATGAATAAACTAGTTTAGCCCTCCAATATAGAAAGAAGTCATGTTACAATCAACCATATCAAGGGTGGGTCATTAAGTTATGCAAGGACCGAGGAAACCTTTTTAAAGCATTGAAAAGTGAAATCTTGATAAATGGATATCAAGCTTCGGTTTTAATGAAGACTTGTAAACAAAAGTTCTACCAAATGTGAAGACATGTCATCGATTACCCATCGAAAATGCATCAAAAATGCTTGAAGGAACTTTTTCCGTCTAAAAGACACCAATAATCCGTTTAAAAATTCGGGAAAAAAGTATATGCTTTTCCTTTAAAAGTTTGTCTATAATGTTCAACGATATTTTTGTTACGTATACCAATATTCTAATAGTGTGTACTATATTGTTATACCAATATTCTAATAGTGTGTACTATATTGTTTATGCATTCTACTTTAATATAATAATGTCCATGCAATAAAATGTTTTAATACATCTCACACATACACCTAATCAAGAATATTCAAAACAGATTAGAAAATTAAATCATGATTAATCCAAATAATAACAATTATAATCAAAACAAATAATAACAATTATAATCCAAAACAAATTAGAAAATTAAAGCACCCATATGTTCCAATTTAGTACCTCTTTCTTCTTCATGTCCATCACAATAAAACATATTAAAACAAAAAGGAAATTACATTTTCTGTCCCTATGGTTTGCTAAAAATTATGGATTTCGTCCCTGTGGTTTCAAAATTTCGATTTTCATCCCTATGGTTTGTGATTCGTTTCTATTTTCGTCTCCAAGAACAAAACACTACTTTTAAGTGTGAATGACTATCAAATAAATGAATTGTAAACAATAGGAATGAAAATAGCAACAAAATTTAAATCATAAGAACAAAAAAGATGATGAATTATAAACTATAGGGATGAAAATCGATATATCAAAACTATAAGGACAAAAATAGAAAATTTCAACAAACCACAGGGACTAAAAATGTAATTTACTCTGTAACAAATCTTGAAAAGCTTTCTCTTTTTTCTTCTTCTTCTTCTTCTTCTTCTTCATGTCCACCACAATCTACAATTTAATCAGTAATCCTTAACTAATTTCTTGCAACCATGGATTCCAACAACAACATCTTCTTCTTCTTCTTCTTCTTCTTCATAGTCTATGCTTTAATCTTACTAATCTCTTACACAAATTCCACCATAGCCCACTCCCATTCCTATCTCATCAACTCATCATGTAGCATCACCCTCCACCCCAGTCTATGTTACTCCACATTTTCCAAACTCCCTCAAAAGCTCACAACTAAATAAGATGCCATCCAACTAGCTCTCAATAAAACTAAGGAGATAGTAGAAAGAAACTACTTCACCATAAACAACCTTACGCTTATGCCTCGTCTCACTAAACGTGAGAAAATCGCGCTCCATGATTGCCTAGAAATGGTCTCCGACACACTCCAAGAACTCAACCAAGTCATCGGTTTCCTTGAAGCCTATCCGACCAAGAAACGTAGTCGCCGACACGTGGATGACTTATTAACCCTTATGAGCACCACCCTCACCAACCACGAAACTTGCATCGACGGCTTCTCCCACGACAAACATGATAGGGAATTCCGGGACTCGCTTATCGATGGAGAGATCCACGCCGGGAAGTTGTGTAGCAATTCATTGGCCATGATCAAGAACATGACAGACACGGATATGGTTAACCAGGTCAAGGTGCATGGTCGTTCTTAATGTGTGATTTTAAACAGGACCCTCCAAAATTTTGGGGTCCAATTTTACGTTGTTTAGGCGACATTTGGTTTTTTAAGAAGTCTGGAGTTTTATTTCACTCCTGATTAATAAGAGGCGGTGCTTTAGGAGGTTATAGGATATTAGGTTACCTATTCTAATTTCAGACTTAAGAGCCTCTGAAATCTGGAAGAAAAAAAATAGTCTGAACGTAAAAACGTCTGACCGATTCAGAGTTCAGAGGTATTAAGAGATTTAAAAAAACACAACCCTTAGAGTCTTTAATCAACAAATGTAAAACTACAACTCACATTAGTGCCTCACTAATTTCTCCTGAAAAAAATAATTTGCCGTATCATCGCCATGGTAATTTGTATATATGTATAATACTTTATCTTACTTTGCATTTGTAATCAAAAGGTTTAGTTGTAACAGGCCTTCAAAAAGATTGGAACGTCCATGCCAAGGTGAAAGGGAGGAAGTTAATGGAGGATGACACGTGGCCGAAGTGGTTGTCGGCAGGAGATAGGCGGTTGTTGCAGTCAGGAACCGTGACGGCTAACGTGGTTGTGGCGGCGGATGGGAGTGGGGACTTTACAACGGTTTCTGCGGCCGTTGCGGCTGCGCCGTCGGAAAGTACAAGTAGGTATGTGATTAGGATAGCGGCGGGGGTTTACATGGAAAATGTGGATATTCCAAGTGGTAAAAGGAATTTGATGTTTTTGGGTTCTGGAAGAACTTCCACCATAATCACGGCTAGCAGAAGTGTTGTCGGTGGAAGCACAACGTTCAATTCCGCTACTGTGGGTCAGTATATGCATTTTTCTTGCTTTATCTGTCTTTAGATTATCATGTCCATTTACAACCATATATTGTGGCTTTTACCTTTTTCTTGGATTGAGAGTTTAAAAGACTTCATTTTCATATCAAAACTTTAATTGAAATCTTTAGAAAAAATATTGGAGTAAATAGATGTTTGGAGTTTGGACCCACCATCTCCAACGAACTCTCTATTTTACTCTTTATCTCTATTTTACTCTCTAAATCCTCTCCAATTAACTCTCTATTTTACTCTCTAAAATAGAGAAATGAATAGTAACTATTTATATATAGTGAGTTACTATTCATACTTTTTAGATTCTTGTATTTTTATATTATTTGTTGTCTAATACCAATTTTAATAAACCATAATTATATTTATCTTTAAGTTTTAATATGATAAAATTAATAAATATAAGGTTATTGTGAAAATAAAAAAATATATAAAGATGCAATTTATAAAGTTAATAAATATAAGGGTATTATTTAAAATATATGTAATGAAAATAAAAGAGAATATACTTGGAATATTCTCTTTTAGAGTGTAAAATAGAGTAATACATTGGAGAAGATTTTACACATTCTCTATTTTACTCTCTATAATATAGTGTAAAATAGAGAAATACATTGGAGATGCCCTTAGGGGTGTTTGAGATGGTTTATTTAGAAGGTTTATTAACTTATTTCAGTTTCTCATGATTGATAATTAGATTTTAGATTTTAGATTTTAGTGTTTCGATAGGAGGAAAAAAAACAAGTTATATCCTTTTGTCGAAGTTTTTAATAAGTCATTCAATTCTAACTTATTAATTTATTTGAAACAACTTATGGTTTTTTAGTTATTTTACATGTATAAGCAATTTCAAACATCATAAATAACAACTTATTAGTTTATTACGTTTTGATACCATACAAGTTAATGAAAACACTTTTTATAAAACTTCGTTTTAACACCATATACGATAATAAGCACTTTTTTTAAAGTAAGCAATCCAAAACACCCCCCCTAAAGTTCCTAATTAAAAATGCCTTATCTATAATAGCATGCATTTTAACATGAAGTGGGAATAAATTAGATGTTTGGACCCCAGCATAAAGTCCCTAATTAAAAATGCCTTATCTATAATACTATGCATTTTAATATGAAGTGGGTTCATTATATTCTGATACTTCAGTTAATTTGGAGATATTTTGGTTTTTTCTCTTTTTAAAATAAGACAATATATTTTATATTATGTTAAGTGTATATATAGAAACATTATTTATTATTTAATTACAAATAATATATATACATGAGATCAAACGAGAACGGTAACTGTTTAAAAGAACACGAGAACGAATTAAAATCATTAATGATTTTACATTAATGTGCAAAAAAGTCACGTGGACATGAAGCCACGAATAAAATCCTTTTTTTCGTGCGTTAATGTAAAATCACCAATGGTTTTGTTAGTTCTCATGTTCTTTTAAATATATATTGTTATCGTCTGAACCCGACTATATACATATGTTTTATCTAGGGAGAGGTGTGTATTTATTTAATTTCCAGGTGTTGAATGATTGCAGCCGCTGTGGGTGCTGGATTCTTGGCACGGGACATAACGTTCCAAAACACGGCAGGGCCTTCGGGGCAACAAGCCGTTGCACTACGAGTTGGATCTGATCTCTCCGCATTCTACCAATGCGACATGATAGCATACCAAGACACTCTCTACGTCCATTCCAATCGTCAATTCTACATCAACTGTTACATAGCCGGCACCGTTGACTTCATCTTTGGCAATGCTGCAGCCGTCTTGCAAGATTGCGACATAGAAGCTCGTCGTCCCAACCCCAACCAAAGAAACATGGTCACAGCTCAAGGTCGAAGTGACCCTAACCAAAATACAGGGATCGTGATTCAAAGATCAAGGATTGGGGCCACGTCCGATCTTTTACCGGTTCAAGGAAGCTTTCCGTCATACCTAGGGAGGCCATGGAGGGAATACTCAAGAACGGTGGTAATGCAATCAACGATAAGTGATGTGATAAACCCGGCAGGATGGTTTCCTTGGGACGGGGATTTTGCGCTTAATACGTTGTACTATGGAGAGTATCTAAACACGGGGGCGGGGAGGGATACATCAAATAGAGTGACATGGGGCGGGTACAGGGTGATAACAAGTGCTACTGAAGCTCAAGGTTTTACAGCAGGAAGCTTTATTGGTGGTGGGAATTGGTTAGCAGGCACAGGCTTCCCTTTCTCTCTTGGGTTATGATTATATGATATATATATATATATATATATATATATATATATGCAAGATGTTTGAATTATGAATAACTTATATACCTACTCTCCTGGGCTTGTTCCATTTGATTTGATTTGAATAAAAAGGGGTTAACTAATTATGAAATATGAAATTCTAAATCTTTATACAAGATACTTATATGAAATGCTGTACTGTGATTTGAAATATAGTTTAGAAATCTTTCCAGATCGTTGTATCGAGTAGTTGGATCATAGTCTCTTACCATAAAAATGCCTGCATGCGCAGTAGCGTTGAGAACAAAGAAATTGTTGGAGTTATCATTTCTCTCTAGTACCAACATTTGTGCTCATTTTGAAGGTTTTGATGAACAGTTATAGTGGTATAATTTATAAAAAAGAAAAACATATTTGTTAATGTATTTTAGTTTATGTGTATGTTGATATGATAAGAATGTAAAATGAAAAATGGAAGAAGAATGAATATAAAGTAAATTAAATAACTAATTATAATGGTATAAAGTGTAATTTAAAAATAAAAAATAATTTTATTTTTAATTATCATGTTGAACGTTGGAGATTTTAAAGTTTTTAAACTCGTACATGATGTATTGAAATTTGTACTTCTTAAAAATTCAAGAATAACCGTAACTGAAATTATTTTTAAAGAAGTATAATAGATAAATATAGATAAGAGCGTAAAATGAACAAGTTTAAAAAAAATCTCGGTACGTCATTCTTGAAAAATCTTGATACGTATTTATGATATTTCACAATATTATTAAGTTAAAAGAATATTCAATTATAAACTTATTTTGAAATTATTGACGAGAATATTGTAATAATATAATTTGTAAAAAATGCATTTATTAATATGTTTTAGTTAAAATATGATTATGTATTTTAATATTATAAGGGTGTAAAATGAAAATGAATAATGTAAGGGATATAAAACAAATTAATTTGTACATGTTCATGATATTTAATAATATGATTAAATCCAAAAATATTCAATACTGGCTCATTTCAAAGGTATTGACGAGACGATTACAATGGTGTAATTTGTAAAAAAAAGAATATTATTTTTTTTAATGCATTTTAGTTCATATACATTATTTATGTTTATATGATAAGAGTCTAAAATGAAAAATAAAAAAAGTAAGGGATTAAAAGTAAACAACATACCTAATTATAAGGGTAGTAAGTATAACGTATAAATTAAAAAAATTGAATTAAGGAGAGATTTAAGGAGGAGTGAATGTGGATGTGTTAACTGAACTTATAATGTAAACTGCGTCCAGATACATGTTTAGGCGGGAAAATACTGAAGTCGGCTCACCAGAAGTCGACACGTAGCATTCTAGGGCGATTTTTGTAGATTGATCTTATTACATCAACCACCCCATATCACATCAAGAACAACAAGCAGATGAAATGAAATTAGATATCAATCAAGCAAAGGTCAAATTAAAAAGAATCCAAATCCCTAAAACCCTAAATCAAAAAAAACGAGTTTTGAGGATATATCACAGGCTTCATGGAAAAGAGGACAATTTTGAAGGAAGAACGTTTTTTTTGGTCAGTTTGGTCTTTAATATAATATAGGTATTTGTGGAATAACCATGGCTGACAGGCTGAGTGTATATGACACATCTATTTGGGCTGACCCAGTAAGCACTCGGTTGAAGCATTAATTAAGCCACAACCGAATAGGATTGTATCACTTACCGAATAAGCCATCCACCCTATACAATCAATTAAGCTGCAACCGAAAACCCCCTTAGTTGGACCTAATATAACCTATTAAAATCCAAAAAAACATATTAAAGTTCATTATGACTCAATTATGCGGCGTATGCCTAATATGACCTCTCAAGGTCCGACAAAACCCGTTAAGGTTCATTATGACTCCGTTTTGCCTAATATATACCTCTTAAGGTCCAACAAGACTCGTCAAAATTGATTATGACTCAGTTATGCCTAATAAGACCCATTAAGGGTTGTAATGCTGAGTGTATATAAATAAACTAGTTTAGCTCTCCAATATAGAAAGAAGTCATGTTACAATCAACATGTCTCATTTTTTGGTAAGAATCTTCACAGTAATGTCTGTTAGATTTTCCGGTCGAAATACGGAAAACCATATCAAGGGTTGGTCATTAAGTTATGCAAGGACCGGGGAAACCTTTTTAGAGCATTGAAAAGTGAAATCTTGATCAATGGATATCAAGCTTCCGTTTTATGAAAGACTTGTAAACAAAAATAAAACAAAATCTCCAACAAGTGTGAAGATACACTACAAAAGACCTTTGTCTACGAACTTTTCCCTGGAAAATCTGTCGCTAAAGGATGATTATTAGAAACTATCACAAAAGTTAGTGGGTAATGCAAATTAGTGACAGAGTACCCAGAGATTATCTGGGTGATCCATGGGTATTTTCTCGAAAAACATCGAATTCTATAGAATAATTGGTACTTTTTGGGTGATCCGTGGGTAATCACCGAATAAAATTTCCCTGGATGAATTTTGTTGGTAAAAGTCATTCCTGTTGTAGTGATATGTCATCAATTACCCATCGAAAACGCATCAAAAATGCTTGAAGGGACTTTTTCCTTCTAGAAGACACCGATAATCCGTCTAAAATTTTGGGGAAAAAGTATACACTTTTCCTTCAAAAGTTTGTCTAAAATGTTCAACAATATTTTTTGTCGAGTACACCCAATATTCTAATAGTGCGTGGTATATTGTTTATGCATTCTACACCTAACACACTTGAATGGTTATAAGGCATAGGTGCAAGTTAAAGAAACTTGGATATAATAGTAGGTCCATGCATATAATAAAATGTTTTAAGACCATACATCTCACATATATACCTAATCAAGAATAGTTCAAAACAAAATAGAAAATCAAATCATGATTAATCCAAATAATAACACTTATAATCCAAAACAAACTCATTTTTTCACATCCATAACATAATTAAAAAGTAGAATAAACTCTAATTTAGGTCCCCGTGGTTCTCATTTTGCTCTGAAAGTGGTCTCTCATCATTAACACCGTTAATTTTTTCTGTTAGTGGTGGGGGTATTTTTGTCTTTTCTTTTATTTCTATAATTCTATTTAAATATTAAATATATAATAATATATATAGATGTATATGTATGTGTGTATTCTTCTTAGCAAATGGAGTCCTTGACTCCACCGCCCCTTCCTTCACCGGAATACCTCTTCAATGGCCAACCTCCTTTCCCTTTGTTTCTTCCTTTTCCTCCTCACAATCTCTGCTACAAACCCACTACGCTAGACCACCTTCGTTGTACGAGTCTAAGGGCATCCACACACGACTTGCAAATTGAATTGCATGTGCAAGTGGGTCCCATAAATAGTCAAAGCAATTGCATATATTGCAATTGTGTTTGCAAGTGAATGTGGGTCCCATGTGGAGTCAAACTCTTACTTTATATTATTATATCATATATTTATTAATAAAAAATAATTAAAATATATATAATAATTTATAAAGTAATTAATAAATGTTATAGTGGGGACCAATTGAGAGTGTAAATGAATTGCAGGTGTGTGGATGGTAATTGCAAAAGCTGATGTGGCATAATTGAAAGTGTAAATGAATTGCACGTGTGTGGATGGTCTAACACGACGCCAAACCATCACTTTTTCCGACTCTATCAATCCTCCCTCTCTGCACTTCCCGACCACACCGGAGACCTTTCTTCTCGCATTATACATACCTACGACACCATATTCCATGGCTTCTTCGCCAAGCTCTCTGCCCTAGAAGCTTCCAAACTCGAATCGTCTTATGGTGTCCTCTCTGTAGGATTTGTAAATGATCTCTTCTCTCCACACTACTGCTACTCCCCCATTTTCAACCCAAATGCATTCAAGACATTAAGCAAACAAACCAATAATTTGGCAGCGATTGAACCATGGATGTTCAGATCCACAATCAGCGGCGATTCATGGTATGCTGATGCTCTCTCAAGGGGTACCGAAACCGCTCTAACCAAAGCCCCAGAAGAATCCTTTTTTAATCGGCAGCAAAACTTCGATATCGTCTCCGCCGCTAACCACCCGATTTCTCCCTCTTTTATGGTGAAGCAGATTGATTATTGCAGTACTATTCATTCGGCGTCAACGATAACCGCCGGTAGATCTGGGTCTGAACACGAAACCCCTGGATTCAAACGTCGGGGACCAAACCTCGGTGTAAAAACGGCCAAACGGAAGTCACGTGCGTCGAAACAGTCGATGACAACGTTTATCCAGGCGGACCCGAGTAATTTTAGGCAGATGGTTCAGCAGGTGACAGGAGTGAAGGTAGAAGGTAATGAATAGATGCCGGTTTCCACGGTGGTGAAACCGGAAGCACTCCGACAACCCTTTATCAACAAGTTACAAGGACTGTTGCCGACGTTGGACACGTCACGTTTTTTGCTTGGCCATCACAATAATAATACACAACGGATAGGTGTTTCCAGCAACGGGTACTCCCGAATAGGGGTGTTTACGGTTCGGTTCGGCTCGGTTAGTAGACAAAATGTGAACCGAACCGTATGAGGCGGATACCTAGTTACCCGAATTGAAACCGAACCACGAGTTGAACCAAATGGAACCGAACTGAACCGCAGTTAGCCGGTTACCCGCGGTTCGGTTCACGGTTACCCGAATTTAGCGAAAAATATTATTTGTAATATAAAAACAATATCAAAATAGAAAATTTAAACCAATTACATAACAAATATATAAAAATAATCCAAGAACAAGAAATTAAAATACGTTTTATTGTATACAAATATCTAATATTTGGTTGATGACTACTCAATAATTAAATAGTTAATATTAAGTATAATATATTAATTGTTTTATATATATCAGTTCGGATCGGTTATCCATGGATACCTATAACTTAAAACCGTAACCGATCCATGAATACCCGGTTTTTCGGTTTTCGGTTTAAAGTTTTTTCGGTTTCGGATCAAGCGGTTCGGCTCGATTTTTCGGTTTTTTTGAACACCCCTACTCCCGACCTCCGGCGACCGATGGTGGTGGCGGTGGCAGAATCGATCTTGACTCTTTTTCTAGCTTTCCTACATCTACATCTACATCTATATATATTATTATATATTTAATATTAGAATAGAATTATAGAAATAAAATAAAAGACAAAAATACCCTGCCACTAACAGAAAAAATCAACGGTATTAATTATTAGGGACCACTTTCAGAGCAAAATGAAAACCATGAGGACGATTTCTAGACTTATCAAAGTTTAGGTCCCACTTTCAAAAAATCGGAGGACCAAAATTAGAGTTTACTCTAAAAAGTATATAGCATAGTCTATTTATTTGAACCAAGGATGAAGAAGAGAAATGGGATTTGAAGATGTTATAAACGTTCCAAAAGTCATATAATATTCCAGTTAGTAGGGACCAAAACAAAAGATAATAAAACAAAGAGTGAATTACACCGGTGGCTCCTATGGTTTTGCCTAAAATTTGGAGTTGGTCTTTAAAGTATACTATCTACGACGGTGGTCTCTAATTTTTTGATTTACTTTCACTTGTGGTCCTTATATGTCAAACATAGGAGGACCATGAATGAAAGCAAATTAAACATAGAAGAACCATGAATTAAAGTAAATTAATAAGTTAGGGACCATTATCATAGGTAGTGTACTTTAAGGACCAAATCCAAAATTTGGGTAAACACATGGACCACCAATGTAATTCACAACAAATCTTGAAAAGCATCTCTTTCTTCTTCTTCATGTCCACCACAATCTGCAATCTAATCAGTAACTTCCGGCAACCATGGATTCCGGCAACAACATCTTCTTCTCCACACTCTATGCTTTAATCCTACTAATCTCCTACACGCATTCCACCACAGCCCACTCCCACCTCATCAACTCATCATGTAGCATCACCCTCCACCCCAATCTTTGCTACTCCACATTTTCCGGCGTCCCTGAAAAGCTCACAACTCCAAAAGATGTCATCCAACTAGCTCTCAATAAAACTAAGGAGATAGTAGAAAGAAACTACTTCACCATAAACAGCCTTACGCTTAGGCCTCATCTCACTAAACGTGAGAAAATCGCTCTCCATGATTGCCTGGAGATGGTCTCCGACACACTCCAAGAACTCAACCAGGTCATAGGTTTCCTCGAAGCCTATCCTAACAAGAAAGGTAGTCGCCGGCGACACGTGGATGACATATTGACCCTTATGAGCACCACCCTCACCAACCACGAAACATGCATCGACGGCTTCTCTCACGATAAACATGAGAAGAACTTTCGAGACTCGCTTATCGACGGAGAGATTCACGCCGGAAAGTTGTGTAGCAATTCATTGGCCATGATTAAGAACATGACCGACACGGATATGGCCAACCAAGTTAAAATGAAAGCTATGAAAGGGAGGGAGTTAATTATGGAGGATGAGAAGTGGCCGGAGTGGTTGTCCGTTGGAGATAGGCGGTTGTTGCAGTCAGGAACTGTGACGGCTAACGTGGTTGTGGCGGCGGATGGGAGTGGGGACTTTACGACGGTTTCTGCTGCCGTTGCGGCTGCGCCGTCGGGGAGTACAAGCAGGTACGTGATTAGGATAGCGGCAGGGGTTTATAGGGAAAACGTGGATATTCCAAGTGGTAAACGGAACTTGATGTTTTTGGGTTCCGGAAGAACTTCCACCATAATCACGGCCAGCCGAAGTGTTGCCGGTGGAAGCACAACCTTCAATTCCGCTACTGTTGGTCAGTATATGCATTTTTCTTGCTTTATCATGTCCATTTACAAACATTTATTGTGGCTTTTACTTTTTTTTTTAACTTAGTTTACAAAACGCTTATTCGGTTAAGTGCTTAACAAGTCACATTAGCTTACCGAATGAATATGGCAAGGACTAAGAATCTTACCCGGTAAGAGCGGAAGCAAGGACCGAGAGTCGAAAACAAGGACTGAGAGTCTTACCCGGTAAGTGAGTGCGACGACTCTTACCATGGTTAGCGCTTACCGGCTAAATTGTTGCATACGATGCCATTTTGGTGGACTAAAATCTTACCCCGGAAGTAAGCGATAGTGTTGAATTTTACCGGTAAACACTTACCCAGGTAAATGATTAAGTAAACGGCCCCTTAGATGTTTGGACCCCTGATTAAGGGAGTTTGGAATTGTTTGTTTAGAGGGTTTATTAACTTATTTCGTTTTGTCATCGTTGATAATTAATTTTTAGTGTTTGGATGAGAGGGAAAAAACAGCTTATACCGTTTTGTCACCGCTAAGAAGGAGTATTTAATAAGTCATTAGTCATTTTATTCTAACTTATTTGAAAAAACGTATAAGTTTTTTGGTTATTTTGCAAGTATAAGCAATCCCAAACACGAAAACACCCTAAATAACAACTTATTGATTTATTACATTTTAGTACCATCATAAGTTAATCCAAATACTTTTTACAAAATTTCATTTTAATACCACATAAGTTAATAAACAGCTTTATATAAAAGCATGCATAAGTTATTTTAAATATGCAATCCCAAACACCATCTAAAAGTCCCTAATTAAAAATGCCATTTTAATATGAAGTGGGAGTAAATTAGATGCATTTTAATATGAAGTGGGTCCATTATATTCTCATACTTCACTTCATTTGGAGACATTTTGTTTTTTCTTTATCTTCTTTAAAATAAGATAATATTATTTTATAATACATATGTTAAGTGTATATATAGATACATTATTTTATTGTTTAATTACAAATAATGTATATATTTATTAAGAGTCTCTCTCTCTCTCTCTCTCTCTCTCTCTCTCTCTCTCTATATATATATATATATATATATATATATATAATACGGGTCAGGTTCAAGGGAAAACATTAAAAAAACGAAAAACTGAAAACCACCCTAGAAGCCCTTCATCTGGACGGTATGCACTTGTGCATATATGTTATTTGTAACATGCATTTGTGCATAAAACCAAAAAGTCAACTATTTACCTGTATGCACAAGTGCATACCGCTCAGATGAAGGGCTTCTAGGGTGTTCAGTTTTCCATTTTTTTAAGGTTTTCCTTTGAACTTCCCTCTATAATATATTGTGTATATATATATATATATATATATATATATATATATATATGCATATACGCATTACTTGATTTTTCTAATAGTAGAAGAACAAAGAAAACTAAAAAAAGAAACAAAAATGTCTTATGAGTTAATAGAACTAACATGATTATTTGATGGATGCAATTATAAGGACCAAATCCAGAAGAAAATACATATTACAAGGACCAAAAGTATAATTAATACATTTTAAGGGTAAGGTAATTCGGATTGATGAAACATCGTTGTCTTGTATCCATTATCATATATTTACAGCCCTTCATTTTATGACATTTGTCATCAAATATGTAATCACATGCATACCACCTACTCTTGTTAGTTTGTATATATGTATTTATTGATTGTAAATTTGTAAATAATTAATAATTTTTATAGTCTATGGCGTGTAGCTCCGTTGGTAAATGAGTGGAGTGACTTTGTTCAAATACATAACAGGTCTTGGTTCGATCCAAGATCCACTAGCCTCAGCCGCTGAGTGAGCCAAAAAATGTCCCCTCACTTTGGTGTGCTTGGAGGCAGGTTAGGATTGCCGACAATCAACTTTTTATTGCCCATAAATTAATAATAATTATATATGCATGTACGTATGCAGCGGCTGTGGGTGCTGGATTCTTGGCTCGTGACTTGACATTTCAAAACACGGCAGGGGCTTCAGGGGAACAAGCCGTTGCACTACGAGTCGGATCAGACCTATCCGCATTCTACCGATGTGGCATGATAGCATACCAAGACACGCTTTACGTTCACTCCAATCGTCAATTCTACATCAACTGTTATATAGCCGGCACCGTTGACTTCATCTTTGGCAATGCTGCAGCCGTCTTGCAAGACTGTGATATCCATGCTCGTCGTCCCAACCCAAGCCAAAGGAACATGGTCACAGCCCAAGGCCGAAGCGATCCTAACCAAAATACAGGGATCGTGATTCAAAGATCAAGGATTGGAGCCACATCTGACCTTGTACCGGTGCAAGGAAGTTTTCCAACATACCTAGGAAGACCATGGAGGGAATACTCGAGAACGGTGGTGATGCAATCAACGATAAGTGACGTCATACATCCGGCAGGATGGTTTCCTTGGGATGGGGATTTTGCGCTTAATACGTTGTACTACGGAGAGTATGCAAACACGGGGGCGGGGGCAGATACGTCAAATAGAGTGACGTGGGCCGGGTATAGGGTGATAACAAGTGCTACTGAAGCTCAAGGTTTTACAGCGGGAAACTTCATCGATGGTGGGGATTGGTTAGCAGGCACGGGCTTCCCTTTCTCTCTTGGCCTGTGATATAATATATAAGCTCACTAATTTGTGATATATATATATTGGAATAAGTTCTTGGTTTGAATTGGATTCTATATAATTGAATAAGAACAAGTGATCATGAAAATTGTATTCGATTGAGTGTTATAATTTAGTAGTATTTTTTTTAATTGTTTGGTTTAATGAATACAAATTTGTTGTCCTTATCATTCATTATGTAAGGATGGTGACATATATGGGGAGAATTTTGACATAATAGATTTTTATTTAGGTTTAATTAGTATATAGAGGAAGTATTATACGAGAAGTTAAACATTATGCGAGAATGCGAGAAGTGTGATATCATATATGATTACACGAATTACGGGCGTGTTTAATCATACATGATTAAACGTCTATGTAACATGTGTTTAATTATATATGATTAAACTTGTGTACCATATATTGTAACACCCTAAAATCAGGGCCAATTCGAATCTTAAAATTTAACAAGGTATATCAAAATATCAACCAAACTTTTATATAAATAAGCAGAGAATCAACTATAAGGGTTCATATTTACACATATCTAATTCTCTAAATAACCCATTAATCTAATCATGTCAACTATAATTAGATTAAAGAGGTTATCTAAGCAATCCATCCAAAGCCTCCTCGTATCTGCTAACTTCTCCGCTTATCATCAAAAGTCGAATACCAAAAGCACTCGTCCCACATCCTATTACTCCCCTGAGCTCGTACCTGATAAGAAAATTGAATTTGAACGATTAGGCTTACGCCTAGTGAGAACATCCAATTCAAATTAAAACGTTAACAACCTTGAACTCAGATATTCAAAGCATATAAACAAACCTGATTTGTCACCCTTCTTACCGTACTCGTACTCGTATCATAATGACGGGAACATACCCGATCCCATGAATATGACTAACATTCAGAAAGTCATATCATCATATTCGTGAGCCTACTACGAATCATCACGGATTCTAGTTTATCGATCAAGCCTAAGGACTTACAATCAATCGTCATACCTTTTTCTTAGAATGGAAACAGAAATAGCACTTATATATTGCATATTTCTAATCCACCGAAAGCAAATGGAAACAACAATCACACTTTGTCTAATTCACGTTTCCACGTCTTAATTACGAATAGCAGTTATACTTGCCTATTCACTACAGTCAATACGAATAGCAACTATATTTTGCCTATTCCACTTCTCAACAAGAATAGCAACTATATTTTGCCTATTCCACTATTTCAACATGAATAGCAGTTTTACCTTGCATATTCAATCATTTCAACATGAATAGCAATTCTACATTGCCTATTCGATCATTTCAACAAGAATAGCAATTCTACATTGCCTATTCAATCATTTCAACATGAATAACAATTCTACATTGCCTATTCAATCATTTCAAGTCAACGGGAATTACAAATTACGTTATGCCTATTCCTCGTTACTAATCACCTCTCGAAATGGGAATTACAAATTACTTTATGTGTAACACCCCAAAACATGGGTTAACAAAAACTTCCATAAAACGGAAGAGTGGTACACATTACTAAAGTAAAAGTATACCTAATTAACATTACATAATCATTAATACAAAGATTTTGTTAATTATAACTACTATTGGACCACTAGCTTATTTGATCACTACTATAGCAATCAAATATCAAAAGGATGTCGGAAAGTTCTATCATCAATCTTCCAATCTTTAACTCTCCAACAATGATCCCATGCTCACAACCCCGTTCTAGACCTTCTTGTGTCCGGAACCACTAAAATCTGTAACACACAAAACACATAACAAGTGTTAGGCTTTTAAAGCCTAAGTGAGGTTTACACATAGCACATAGAGCATAATCATAGCATGTAGGAATAACAATTCGATACATTCACAAATTGGATTCCATGGAGAAGGTCCATATCGCTACCCAGTTACATCATAATCGAAGATATACCTTGATCGGTACCCCACGGTATTGTCACAAGGCATAACACAACGGAAAACCCCACGGTATCCGAGGGTATGAATCAATTACACTTACCCCACGGTGTGTAAGAATATATCCTCCAATGCCTACTAGGTGCTCCTCCAATTATGTGAATACCAAATATGTTAATCCAATTAACATTCAAAGCATATTTAACACTTAACAATGGTCCAACCATTTAACATAATCAATACTACTTCCATGTAGTTCATATACATCCATATGTATCAAATCACATTCTATATGACATCAATAATAAACATCCATGTTTACAATTCAATAATAAGTCCATTTTGACCATTAAGCCATCATTACTTCATTAAGACATATATTAAGCCATCATCAAGATCACATACCATTGATATATAATCAAAGCCAAACTCTTAGCACCAACATTTAACATGGCATACTAAGTAATAAACACAATTAATCCACCATAACTTACTTGAACTCTTCTTATTTCCCTTTTAACCATTAAGAGCTTATAAATCAAGATTTCACATTAACAATACCAAAATCAAGATAAAGAATGGTAGATAAGTGTATTACAATCAATTAAGTACAAATTACTCACCTTAATTCTTCAATTGCCAACACCCTAACTTGAATACTTCAACCCAATTACTCCAAGAAAAGAATGAAGATGAAATGCCCTAATTCAAGTTTAAATGGGTAAGATTCATTTACTAGTAGCTTGAATTGGATTAGGATTGATAGAAGTGGATTTACCTTAGGTTTAGATGGAGAATCGTCTGAAAGATGAAGAGCAGAATACCTATCTGTTTTGAGAGTTCTTAATGAAGAAAAGAGTGACTAAGGACTAAGAGATGGGTTTTAACCCCTATTCAACACGTCAGGTGCTCGGCGCCGATGCCCGCGCCAGTGCATCGGCGCCACCATCCGCGCCAACCTCTGTTTGCCAGCCTTCTTGTTCTCTACAAATTTGGCCGTAACTTCTTCGTTAGAACTCCGTTTTTACCCCGGAAAGTACCGTTGAACTCGTATTCAAATTACCCATCCAACTAACCCATAAAATCTAATTTTCCACTTTATCATCTATTTTTCATAAATTTTCTTAAGGAATAAACTTACTGATTTCTATCGGGAGTTATCAAATAACAAGTAAAAATCACGGAAATTACTTAGGATATCAATCATAATCTAAAAAGTCAAAATATTAAGAAATATTAGGACTATTATTACTTACAAGGATTTTCCGGGTGTTACAATTCTCCCCCACTTGAAATAGATTTCGTCCTCGAAATCTTAGTTGTTGGAAAACAAATGTGGATATCGACGCTTCATACTCTCTTCCGGCTCCCATGTGATATTAGCTCCACGGTGATGTTTCCATTTCACTTTGACCATATTAATTTCTTTACGTCGAGTTCCTTTAGTCAAGCGCTCTAAAATAGCTTCGGGTTCTTCTATACAATGCTTGTTCTCCACTCTAATTTCTGATAATGGTATCACATTTTCTTCATGACCAAAACACTTACGCAAATAACAAACGTGAAAAGTCGGATGGATTCCGTTCATCTCTGGAGGTAAGTCTAACTTGTAATCTTGCAAACCCACACGTTCCAAAATAGTAAACGGACCAAGGAAACGAGGACTCAACTTTCCCCTTTTTCCAAATCGGATTAGCCCTTTCCACGGAGATACCTTTAACATTACTCGCTCCCCCACTTGGAATTCAATTGGTTTCCTCTTCTTGTTTGCATAAGTCACTTGTCGATCTTGGGCCGCTTTCAATCGTTCTCTAATAATCTTGACTCTGTTCGCCGTTTCTTGAACAATTTCCGGTCCAGCAAATTGTTTCTCTCCCGCTTCCAACCAACAAGCCGGAGTCCTACACTTTCTCCCATAGAGCGCTTCAAATGGTGCTGCCTTCAAGCTAGAATGGTAACTATTGTTGTAAGCAAACTCTATTAATGGTAGATGCGTGTCCCAATTTCCACCAAATTCGATCACACAAGCCCTCAACATATCTTCTAGAGTTTGAATGGTCCTTTCACTTTGACCATCCGTCTGCGGGTGATAAGCCGTGCTCAGATTCAATCTAGTACCAATTTCTTCTTGTAGTGCTTGCCAAAATCGTGACGTGAACCGACTGTCCCTATCAGAAACTATGGATACCGGCACACCATGTCGCGAAACCACTTCATCAATGTAAAGTTTTGCCAACGAGTCCATTGATGAGGTTTCTCGCATTGCCAAGAAATGCGCACTTTTCGTCAATCGATCCACAATAACCCAAATTGTATTATTACCTTTCAAAGTTCTAGGTAATTTTGTCACGAAGTCCATTGTGATCTTTTCCCATTTCCACTCGGGTATTTCCAAAGGCTGCAATTTACCATAAGGTAATTGATGTTGAGCTTTTACTTGTGAACAAGTTGTGCATTCCCTCACATAATGCGCCACATCCAACTTCATAACCGACCACCAATATTGCAACTTTAGATCTCTATACATTTTGGTGCTCCCGGGATGAATAGAGTACTTGGATTTATGAACTTCATACATAAGTAACTTTCTATTCTCGCCAATCTTTGGTATCCATATTCGCCCATTAAACAGTTTAACCCCACAGCTATCTTCTGTTAGCAACTGTTTCTGCTTCACCATCACTTCATCCTTAAGATTTTCTTCTTTCAATGCTTCCACTTGCGCGAGTCTTATGCGATCAATCAAACTTGATACAATATCAATTTTAGCAAAATCTACTCGTAAACCTCTACCACACTCCTTCCGGCTTAAAGCATCAGCAACGACATTGGCTTTACCGGGATGATAAAGCAGTTCACAATCATAATCCTTGAGTAATTCCAACCACCTTCGTTGTCTCATGTTCAACTCCTTTTGGTCAAAGATGTACTTCAAACTTTTGTGATCAGTATACAATGTGCACTTGGTACCATAAAGATAGTGTCGCCACAACTTTAATGCAAAGACTACTGCGGCCAATTCTAAGTCATGAGTGGGGTAGTTCTTTTCGTGCACCTTGAGTTGTCTCGAAGCATAGGCTATTACTTTTCCTCGTTGCATTAAAACGCAACCCAAACCCATTTTAGATGCATCACTGTAAACCACAAAATCTTCTGATCCATCAGGCAAAGATAAAACAGGTGCTTCACACAGTTTCTTTTGAAGGGTACGGAAAGCCTCTTCTTGAGCTTTGGTCCAATTAAAGTTCACATTCTTCCGAGTCAAAGCTGTCAAAGGAGATGCGATCTTTGAGAAGTCTTGTATGAACCTTCGGTAGTATCCCGCCAATCCTAAGAAGCTTCGTATTTCACTCGGGCTCTTTGGCGGTTCCCATTTCATAATTGCCTCAACCTTTGAAGAATCCACCTTCACCCCATTTTGAGTAACTACATAACCCAAGAACTGTATCTCTTGCAACCAAAAATCACATTTCGAAAATTTCGCGTAAAGTTTCTCCTTTCTTAATGTCTCTAACACTTCACGGAGATGAGATTCGTGATCCGCTTCATTCTTAGAGTACACCAATATATCATCGATAAAGACAATTACCGATTTATCGAGAAAAGGTCGGCACACCCGATTCATCATGTCCATGAACACCGCCGGTGCATTCGTCAAACCGAATGGCATTACTAGGAATTCGTAATGACCATAGCGGGTTCGAAACGCCGTCTTTGGAATATCGTCTTTTTGCATCCTTACTTGATGATAACCCGAACGTAAATCAATCTTTGAAAAACATGTCGCTCCTTGCAATTGATCAAATAAGTCATCGATTCTGGGAAGTGGGTATTTGTTCTTCACGGTTACCTTGTTCAGCTATCTATAATCTATACACATACGCATTGAGCCATCTTTCTTCTTTACGAATAAAACTGGTGCTCCCCATGGTGACGAACTCGGTCTCACAAATCCCTTATCCAAAAGTTCTTGTAACTGTGTCATCATCTCTTTTACTTCCATCGGAGCCAAACGATAAGGCGTTTTAGCAATCGGAGACGCTCCCGGCATCAAGTCTATCCTGAACTCTACTTGACGATCTGGTGGTAAGCCTGGCAATTCTTCGGGAAATACGTCAGGAAACTCGCACACTACTTTCACATCTTCCACTTTCTTCTTTTCCATCTTAGCATCAATCACATATGCCAAGAATGCCTTACAACCTTTTAATACACATTTCCGCGCCTTTAGCATAGTCATAAACGCCATTTCTCCCTTCCTCCAATCCCCATATATAACAATAGGGTTCCCGTCAGAAGATGGTATACGAATTATCTTCTTAGCACACACAATTTCAGCTTGAATTTCTGTTAACCAATCCATCCCAACCACTACATCAAAATTGGCATTAAATCTATCGGAAAATTCTTCCCTTCTATCTCTAACGGACATCTCCGCAAAACATCCCTTACCACCACATTTTTGCCATTAGCTATTTCTACTAACAAGGCTTCCTCTAACTGACTAACAGGCAAATTCAACTTTTAAAAAAATGATAATGACACAAATGAATAACTTGCACCAGAATCAAATAAAACACGCGCAGGTACAGAGTTTAGAAGAAATGTACCCGACACTACATCCTTTGAACTTCTAGCCTCATTAGTCGACATTTGAAATGCCCTTCCCGTTGCCTTTGGTGGTTCTGACTTAGGTTTCCCAGATCCGCATGTCTTCAACCTTGGACAATCTCTCTTCACGTGACCCGGCTCACGGCATTCAAAACAAATTACCCCTTTTATGGAGCAATCCCGCATTAAGTGCCCAACCTTTCCACATTTGCTACAAGTTAAAGGACCCTGATATTGACGAGTGTTACACGGACCCACATGAGATTTCCTGCACCGATTACACCATCTAGCTTCGTTACGACTATCTCCACCTTTATTTCCCGTGAATGGTCTTTGTTGACGAAAATTTCCAGACGGCCCTTCCCATTTCCTTTTCTCACTTACTGATCCACTTTCCAACTTTCCTTGAACCACGTCATCTTCTATCCGCAAAGATTCTTCAATTGCTTCCTGAATGGTTGAAACCTTAGCATTTCTCAAAGCAGTCTTCATACTAGCCGGTAATCCCCTTTGATATGTTTTTATCTTTGTTTTCTCGTCAGGATCTAAGTGTTCTACCAGATTTAACTTCTCCAAAAACAATCTTGAGTATTCCATAACTGACATGTCTCCTTTCTTCAACCCACGGAACTCATCTTCAATCTTATCTAATGCCCGCTCACTACAATACTTTTCAAGAATTTTCTTTTTGAAAGTTGTCCACGTGAATTTGGCCAATAGTGCAGGTGCGATTGATGAACGTGTAAGATTCCACCACGTAAGAGCTTCACCCTTAAGGAGATGAGATGCAAATTTAACCTTTTGAGAGTCTTCACATTCGCTTGCTTCAAAAGACATCTCAATTTCTCGAATCCAGTTCATACATTTAGTGGGATCAGTAGTTCCTGCAAACTCTGGAGGTTTACATCCCAAAAACGTCTTGTATGTGCATCTCCGTTCCTTTCTTCCTTCCCGAATAGTCGTATCTGTTTCCGCATTCAAAGTATTTTCCAAATTACCTTGCCCATTTATAGCATTTTCTGCCATCGTCTCGCGTTGTCGAATGCTGTTATCTCTATCATCTAACATCTTCATAATTCGTTCCTGTTGTTGAGTCATAGCAGATTCCATGGCTCGGAGCATACTATTCCTCAACCGAGTTTCAAGAGCATCTTCTTCCATTACTGGGTTCGAGGTACCAATGTTGAGTCTTGGTATATTTTTTGTTCCTCCATCTAAATTACGCGGTCTCGGAGAATGTCTAGCTGTTGCTTGATTTTCAGGTTGATCAGCAGTAGATTCAGATGCTGACTGACCATCAGGTGGTCGCTGCACTTGACTTCGAGTATTTACCATTTCAGTCTGTCAAGCACGCGAGAATAAGGTAAGAATTTGACTAATTTTGTGTACTAATACACTTATCAATTACCATAATAATAGAGATCAAGTACACTTACATAACAACATATTCATAATAACATTAGCTAGATGAAATTATGAACATGTAATATACAAGTATTCTTATTACTATCATTATAATTTTCAACAAATGTATTTCCACAATTCCTAACACTCTCCCATCCTATGTTATCTACCCATTCAACAATATTTCAATCTTATTATTCTCAGCTTAAGTCTAGGCATACTATAGTTATATCTAGTTCACTTAAACTAAAGCTCTGATACCAACTTGTAAACACCCCAAAACGGGGGTTAACAAAAACTTCCATAAAATGGAAGTGTGGTACACATTACTAAAGTAAAAGTATACCTAATTAACATTACATAATCATTAATACAAAGATTTTGTTAATTATAACTACTATTGGACCACTAGCTTATTTGATCACTACTATAGCAATCAAATATCAAAAGGATGTCGGAAAGTTCTATCATCAATCTTCCAATCTTTAACTCTCCAACAATGATCCCATGCTCACAACCCCGTTCTAGACCTTCTTGTGTCCGGAACCACTAAAATCTGTAACACACAAAACACATAACAAGTGTTAGGCTTTTAAAGCCTAAGTGAGGTTTACACATAGCACATAGAGCATAATCATAGCATGTAGGAATAACAATTCGATACATTCACAAATTGGATTCCATGGAGAAGGTCCATATCGCTACCCAGTTACATCATAATCGAAGATATACCTTGATCGGTACCCCACGGTATTGTCACAAGGCATAACACAACGGAAAACCCCACGGTATCTGAGGGTATGAATCAATTACACTTACCCCACGGTGTGTAAGAATATATCCTCCAATGCCTACTAGGTGCTCCTCCAATTATGTGAATACCAAATATGTTAATCCAATTAACATTCAAAGCATATTTAACACTTAACAATGGTCCAACCATTTAACATAATCAATACTACTTCCATGTAGTTCATATACATCCATATGTATCAAATCACATTCTATATGACATCAATAATAAACATCCATGTTTACAATTCAATAATAAGTCCATTTTGACCATTAAGCCATCATTACTTCATTAAGACATATATTAAGCCATCATCAAGATCACATACCATTGATATATAATCAAAGCCAAACTCTTAGCACCAACATTTAACATGGCATACTAAGTAATAAACACAATTAATCCACCATAACTTACTTGAACTCTTCTTGTTTCCCTCTTAACCATTAAGAGCTTATAAATCAAGATTTCACATTAACAATACCAAAATCAAGATAAAGAATGGTAGATAAGTGTATTACAATCAATTAAGTACAAATTACTCACCTTAATTCTTCAATTGCCAACACCCTAACTTGAATACTTCAACCCAATTACTCCAAGAAAAGAATGAAGATGAAATGCCCTAATTCAAGTTTAAATGGGTAAGATTCATTTACTAGTAGCTTGAATTGGATTAGGATTGATAGAAGTGGATTTACCTTAGGTTTAGATGGAGAATCGTCTGAAAGATGAAGAGCAGAATACCAATCTGTTTTGAGAGTTCTTAATGAAGAAAAGAGTGACTAAGGACTAAGAGATGGGTTTTAACCCCTATTCAACACGTCAGGTGCTCGGCGCCGATGCCCGCGCCAGTGCATCGGCGCCACCATCCGCGCCAACCTCTGTTTGCCAGCCTTCTTGTTCTCCACAAATTTGGCCGTAACTTCTTCGTTAGAACTCCGTTTTTACCCCGGAAAGTACCGTTGGACTCGTATTCAAATTAACCATCCAACTAACCCATAAAATCTAATTTTCCACTTTATCATCTATTTTTCATAAATTTTCTTAAGGAATAAACTTACTGATTTCTATCGGGAGTTATCAAATAACAAGTAAAAATCACGGAAATTACTTAGGATATCAATCATAATCTAAAAAGTCAAAATATTAAGAAATATTAGGACTATTATTACTTACAAGGATTTTCCGGGTGTTACATTATGTATATTCCGCATTAAGGTCAACGGGAAATACAAATTACTTTATGTATATTCCACGTTAATAATCACCTCTCGAAATGGGAATTACAAATTACTTTATGTCTATTCCACATTATAGGTCAACGGTAAATACAAATTACTTTATGTATATTCCACGTTAATAATCACCTCTCGAAATGGGAATTACAAATTACTTTATGCCTATTTCACATTATAGGTCAACGGGAAATACAAATTACTTTATGTATATTCTACGTTAATAATCACCTCTCGAAATGGGAATTAGAAATTACTTTATGCCTATTCCACATTATAGGTCAACGGGAAATACAAATTACTTTATGTATATTCCATGTTAATAATCACCTCTCGAAATGGGAATTACAAATTACTTTATGCCTATTCCATATTATAGGTCAACGGGAAATACAAATTACTTTATGTATATTCCACGTTAATAATCACCTCTCGAAATGGGAATTACAAATTACTTTATGCCTATTCCACATTATAGGTCAACGGGAATTACGATTAGTGCCCCGCCTATTCCACGTTTATTCATCATAAAACAAAATGGGAATTACCATTCAGAGCCCGGTCTATTCCGCATTTTACAACACCTTTACGAAACGGGAATTACGATTAGTGTCCCGCCTATTCCACGTTTAACAAATCAACGAGAATTACCATTAAGAGCCCGGTCTATTCCACGTGATCACATACTACTAGTGCCTATGAATCCATTACCCTTACTAACGTATATGTGTATCCACATATCATGCTACGTTTCGTACTACATTCTCAATTCTAAGGATTTTAGATAACCTAACGTATCATTATCCTCAATTGTTCCCTCTCTAGAAACTATATTCGGAAAAGTATTCCGAATTCAAAGTTCGGAACTTATCCGAAACTGAAACCCACTTGAGACCGAAACTTAATTTAAATCCAGATTCTAAAATGAAAACCCGATTTCTAATTAAATTCCTAGGTAACCGGATCCTAAGCCCAATCCGGAACCATTTAATACCGAACCCAAAAACCCAATTCCGGAATCCCTTTAATTCTGGATCACAAAGCCCAATACCGGAATTCCTTTAATTCCGGATCTCGAAGCCCAATACCGGAATTCCTTTAATTCCGGATCACAAAACCCACTTCCGGAATTTCCTTTTTCCGGAACTGAATCCCCTCTTCCGGAATTTCCTATTTCCGGAACCGAATCCCCTCTCCCGGAATTACTCCAATACCGGAACCGAACCCCAATTCCGGAACCCACCAGTTCCGGATACAAAGCCCAGTTCCGGAACCCATCTTTTCCGGAATCAAATCAATATCGGGACCTCGATTCAGGGTTATCGATTTACGTCAAATTTAGCTCAACCAGTTCATCTGAACACAGCTTAATGATCAATTTCATTTCTAGCAATTATACCAATTCATTCAGATAGTTTACATACCAAATCTAATTCAATTTCAACTGTTAATTTCTAAAATGAAAGGGATAAACTCACCTGATTGCAGTTTCAGCCCAGCAACCCAAAATCTTCTTTTCTTTTATTCAACAATCCATGAAAAGATGATTCAATCTTGATGTTACCAACTGATTGACAAAATGAACAAGATGATTTAAACCCTTACCACAAGAATCACAATTCCTGATTTTCTTCTTCTCGCTTTCTTCTTTCTCTCCCTGATCTAACTCTGAACCGACTTCAGTGATAAGATTTGAGATATTATCTCAATTAAGCTTACCCTCTGATTAAGTATTCTCAACTTTCCAATAATGACCAAATAGACCCTCAAGTTCTAATTTTCAACATTAACTTAAAACTTTGGTCAAAATACAAATTCAACCCTGGAGTTTACATTACAATTAGTCCACAAACTTAGACTAAATTACTATTCAACCCCATTCATATTAAAATAATATAATGAAATTTGGGGTGTTACATATATGATATCACACTTCTCACATTCTCGCATAAGCAGGGGCGAACCTACCTTCACCTCCGGGGGGGTCCCGTGCACTCGCTTGATTACTGTTGGTCCCGAAGGGTTATACAAGTTTGTAGAAGGGGGGGTTGAATACAAACACACAGATTTTACTTTTCTAAATTGTTTATTGATAAATCATTAACAATTTACAGCTTGTTGCGGAACAAGATTAAGGATAAACATAAATCTAAACAAGTTGGAACACTAAGTTTCTTGCACTAAGAAAGAGAATGAAATTACTAATAATAACCTATCTCAAGATAAGAAGATGAACTTGACCAGAGTTAGCAAGTTACTTCAAAATGAAGTGAGTTCTTCTTCTTATATATTGCATGCATTTAATGCATGGCAGTATACACTTTACACGTGACAGCAGCTGATTGGTTGTATGTCATTGACCTTTGTAGACAACCTTAGTAGCCGCATGAATGAACAGTGTAGTATCAGAGTGGTTGTACGATTTCAGACAATAAGGAGGTTTTTTCTGACATATCGTACGGAGTCGTGCAAGGGTGGTTAAGACAAAAGTACTTTGTACGGAGGACTTCATGATCAGCTTTTCGTTGATTCAGCGCTTCATCATTGTTTATCAGCGAATGATAAAGTTCAGTGATAGCTGAAGTCTTGTACTTGATACTTCACGTTGAGTAGACAAATCTGAGTCTTCTGTAACACCCTAAAAACAGGGTTAATTTAAACCTTAAATTATAGCAAGATTTAACATAAACTTTCTAAACTTTATACATAGGTGGAAAATTAATTATGAGGATTGTCAATACAAAATAGTATTCTTCAAATAACCTATTAATCTAATCATGTCACTATAATTAGATTAACTAGATTACCCAAGCAGTCTATCGGAACCACACTATCCAAAAATTCTCCACTAGTCCAAAAGCTCTCGTCCCACATCCCGTTTACTTTCCCTAGCTAGTACCTGGTAAGAAAACATTTATTTGAAACGATTAGGCGATTGCCTAGTGAGAACATTCAGTTTCCAAAATAATATTTATAAAATCATTATAAACCATGCTTAACAAACCTGGTTTACCCTTTTTCTTACCACAAGTACATCCATCCTTTGATAACAGGTTAAACCTGCTTCTGTGACTACGATCTGACATTAAGTCAATCTGTTCTCACCGTCCCGAGCCACACTACGAATCTCCCCCGGGTTCTAGATTAATTCTCACATCTAATAAATCGCAATAACACATGCCCATTTATTAGAAAGGAAGTAGAGATTACAATCACTCTTGTCAATCCCTTATTCTTCCTTAGAAATCAGGAATTCCGAATAAATCTACGTCTATTCCATAATTTCTCAATTGCTAGTGCCTATGGATCCATATCACCTAATTATACTCATACAGACATTTATTCAATATAAATTCCTTATAGCAAGTGTATAAGCGAAATATATATTTATACCTCATACATTCCTTATAGCAAAACGTATAAGCGAATCTCCTTCATAATTCGTTCATTTCAATTATGAACTTTATACAATATCAACAATTTAACTTATTAGATTTTACTTCATTAAATCCTTCTTTTAAAATACATTCCAACAGTTCATTTATCAAAATATACCTTACCATATTTAAAACATTTATAAAACAGTTATAAAACATTTATACAAGGTAAGGTAAGAATGAACTCACCTGGTAGCTGAAATATCTGAATTTCTCTACTTCTCAAGGTTGTAAGAAATAACCACCACAAACGTCACAAAGATCTGAAATACCTATATACATTTGTACTGGTATTAATCTACTTGTTTAGGATAATTAAATATTAAAATCCTAAAATCATACTTCCTATCGTGACCAACTAATATTATCGCAAAACACTATCCAAAGTCGCAACCAACTATTGCGATAACTCCCTTATGTCGCAACCAACTGTTGAGACTTAGCACCAAGTCGCAACCAACTGTTGAGACATGGCACCCAAGTCGCAACCAACTGTTGAGACATGGCCCCAAAGTCGCAACCAACTAATATTCATGCATGTCTCAACCAACTAATATTCATGCATGTCTCAACCAACTAATATTCATAAAAAACCTAGAAATTGAAGATTTAAGTTATGCATGTATCTATAAACTTCCAGATATGTTTATTACTACATATGGAACATAACCATAAGTCCAAAATCTCATAATACTTAATAACATCATAACCCAAATTTTAACCCAATAAAACTCATCTTCTTACACAAAAATCTTAACAAGTTTGTGTTTAGAACATACCTTTAATTTTTGTAGTTTCCTCTAGAAATCCAGCACTAATTCCAGTTTTCTTCTCCTTATATTCTTTCTTTTTCTCGGTCTCTTTCTAAAATCTCTCTCTCTCTCTCTTTGTTCTTCGTAAACCATCCACACACACACTATTTTTTTAGACACAAACTGAATGTACTGCATATGTGTCCCAAATTTGGTGTCTTTAACCCTTAGACAAATTGTGGTGATGACACATCATCTTCCATTTAACCAAACAGCCCCACAACTAAGAGCTCTTGGCCAAAATAACCCTCCAGCTTCTAAATTAAAATTAAAGCTTACCCCTTAACTTATAATTCCATAAAACAATCAACAAAACTTAATCGGGGATAAACTCTAAAATTAATTTATCACTTAACAATTCACAACTTATCAAATAAATATACTCAATTTATTTAATAAATCTAAACATCGTCTTTTATAAAGAAAACGAGATGTTACAATACTCCTCAACTTGAAAATGATTTCGTCCTCGAAATCAAGGCTAGGTAAACAGATGGGATATATAACCTTCATATCTTCTTCTGATTCTAAAGTCACATTAGCTCCTCGATGATGTAATACCACATCCTTAGGTCACAATTTCTTAACTGATCTTTCTATAATTGTTTCCCCCACGCTAACGTGGAGTACCACCCTCCAATATTACTTGTCTCTTCCTCCCAACTTTTCCCGCATGCCGATAACTTTCCCTCATTACTATACATAACCAAATAGTTTCACCAAAATTCTAACTTAAGGCATTCTATACCACGACACCACCGTTCAAAATTACTACACATTCTTTGATCTTCAGCTAATACTTTCTTGAACAATTCTTTCACACATAAGAAGCAACTCATATTCCCTAAGAATTTTGCATCTACTACACCACATTTTAACTAACACACCCATTATATTCGTTAAACTTCCAATAATTCAAAAACATAAACTTACTTAGCGACCCACACAACCAAAATTACTTTGGATAAACATCGATTACCGCTCCGACCTTCTATTCCGATACTATCCATATCACCACGCCATCTTATAATCCACATGTTTCCAACAACTTTATTGACAAATAATACACTTCATCCGAAATCTCCGAAAAGACTTCCATATAATACCCTCTATTTCTAACTTCTCATTACATACTAGTTAACACATTTATCTTAGCAATTGATGCCACTACTCGTTCGTACCTTCTCCACCCATGACATCTTACAACAGACCAGGTCTCTTATGGTCATTCGTACGCAATTTAAATTTGCTTTCATGTTCTCCCACATAATTAACCATATACTTAATCACTACTTTATTCCTCCCCAACTTTAGTTGAACTACAACTCACGAGCTTCTAATTAACTTAAACTTACTCGTTTCTTGCTAGCTCTTTGTAATTCCAAACTATTACATAGACAGGGCACAATTCCTCACTGATCGATATAATCTGAACACTTACTTTGTTCGTGTCTAATACTTTATCCTTTTATAAACCGTCCACGTCGTAAGTAGAACGCTTATCTAAAACAATAGTCTTTCACTATCCTAACACCCCTACAAGGTGGTCCTTTAACTTTTAATCTTCCGATTCAAAACTTAACATCCATACATGACCTCAAAAAAATAACCAATGCATTCACATCATGTAAACTTTAATTATAATACAATTCATGTAATTCCAACCTCAAGCCTACGTCGAGCTTATTAAATCGGGCGAATACCCTCAAGACTCAACCGAGTCCAAAACCGAGCTATCTGCTCAAAGGATCTAATGATCATTTATCAATATCAACTCATGCAATTTAAATACATCTAACTCACATTATGCAACACACGCTCCGAGGCGTGATAATCTCACGACCCCTTCATTGATACTTTCCCAATGAAGTCGATTCATATATGTATCTATATGTACAAGTATATACAATTCTTTTATACTCAACAATATATATATATATATATATATATATCTTACCAAAGTTCATTAGTACCAAAGGTACTAAGAATACAAGATCATCAAACGGTCCTCACACATAAGACCAATACTTAAAACGACACTTATTTAAATAAAATGCAATTAAGCACATAACACATCATAATTATTGCACAACCACAATAACTCTAAAAGCATATTTTGACCACATAGCTTTCACTGATGCAATAATTTAACCAAAACCTCTTTCACCCGTGATTTATCCGTCAATCACTCAAAATCCCCAAATGTGGGTGTTTCACAAGATATATACCATTCTGTAACATCCCCAACCCACCGTACATGATATTGTCCGCTTTACGTATACCCTCTGCATAACAGCATACTGATACCGCTCACGATTTTGTTTCTGCCCGCACAAGCATAAGCGGGACGCACCCAGACCGCACCTTGTGACAGGCAAAAGGCCTCATACACCTTACACAACTGTTGATTTCAAAGTCAATAGTCGATCTGTCTATACTTCCTTAACCCATTTTTTAACAAGGGTCCCTAACTGAACCTAATCCTTCCAACATATCATAATCCAATTCACAAGATTACCATAAATTCTTATTTGACGTCGAGGAGATTTCCTTTCTGTCTCACCACACTACTCATAGCGAGTTGCTAATTCCATCACCTTGATGACTTCTATTCCTTCCTCCAGACGCAATCGTTCCTCGACAACTGTATATCTAGTCATCGAACAAGGGTACAGACCCTCATACATCCGACACTAAAGTCCACTTTCGACTCTCCCGCTGTTCACCTCTCATCTTGAACACAAATTCCAAAACTTCAAACATTCTCCCATGATTTATCCAACACCTTTTCACTCTCGGAGTTCTTTCTTAACTTATAGTGTAATACTCTATGACCTAGTGAGTTCATAGCCTTCATGCATGTCAACGTAATAAATAAATCAGTTCGCATATTTTCTCATTTTAAAGAACAACACTAAGAACAACTTGGGTACACATGACCCCAACATTCTCATAACTCCATGTACTGCACAACGATCTCGAGAATCGTTTGCATACAACTTTCCGTAAAACTTAATCTTTCTCAACTAAACGATATTGTTACGACAGTAATATATATTAAACGAAAATCTTTTCATACAAAAAAAAATTGGAATGAAATTACCGACACGAAGTAAGCTAGTCGGTTCTCACATTCGTTTATATGATATCATCAAGTCAATACTCTTGTTGGTTACAAAAATTTTGTTGGCCAACGTTTTCTTGACCTTTTTGCTACAATTTAACTTTTCATGTAAAATACGAAATATTTTGCAAATTGCTAAACTCAAAATTTCATTGTGCGTCGTAAATGAAATTGCCTTTTTCTTTAAATACACAGTTGCACATGCTGACTCAACCTCGACTAAAATTGTTATTTATGCATTTGTTTTGAAATCACGAAAACTCATGTTACACACACACTAGGACACCATGCATAAAACCCTACTCGCAAATGAAGGCTACTCACTCAAACAAGGTCACTCATTTTACTCACACAACTTATCATTGACACTCTACTTCCGACCAGTGGTCGCCCTCTTGGCTTTGTAACACTTGCTATACATGCATTCCACGACCCACTTACTCAACCATTTCATACTATTTCCATCTTAATTAATCAGCTCGCATTCTATCTCTACACATTTCAATTCACCTATTAAAGGTTACCTCGACGGACTTTTATAAGTCCAGCCAGTTTCCAGGTTGTCCTTCCAACCCCCAATCATTTACTGATCTATCCTCCAAAGATTTGAAGGACCTTGGTGGCGTATTCACCATAGTTCTACTATAACACAAAGGGATAACCATAAGAAATACTTACACATATCGAAACATACGAAACATACTTTACCGATCGTTAGTCACTGTAACAATTTATAAACAAGTATACTCGCGTATTAATATATTCATAATAACAGTAGCTAATTGTGATTGTGAATATATCATACATGAGAATTCTCGTTACCATCGCTACAGTACTAATTTCATGTATTTCCGTCGACTCTAAGACTATCCCATCTTAGTACTTCTACCCAGATCTCACGAATCATATCTTAATTCATCTCAGCTTAAGTCTAAGTATCTCATCAGCATACTTAGTTCGCTTAAACTAATGCTCTGATACCATATTGTAACACCCTAAAAACAGGGTTAATTTAAACCTTAAATTATAGCAAGATTTAACATAAACTTTCTAAACTTTATACATAAGTGAAAAATTAATTATGAGGATTGTCAATACAAAATAGTATTCTTCAAATAACCTATTAATCTAATCATGTCACTATAATTAGATTAACTAGATTACCCAAGCAGTCTATCGGAACCTCATTGTCCAAAAATTCTCCACTAGTCCAAAAGCTCTCGTCCCACGTCCCGTTTACTTTCCCGAGCTAGTACCTGGTAAGAAAACATTTATTTGAAACGATTAGGCGATTTCCTAGTGAGAACATTCAGTTTCCAAAATAATATTTATAAAATCATTATAAACCATGCTTAACAAACCTGGTTTACCCTTTTTCTTACCACAAGTACATCCATCCTTTGATAACAGGTTAAACCTGCTTCTGTGACTAAGATCTGACATTAAGTCAATCTGTTCTCACAGTCCCGAGCCACACTACGAATCTCCCCCGGGTTCTAGATTAATGCTCACATCTAATAAATCGCAATAACACATGCCCATTTATTAGAAAGGAAGTAGAGATTACAATCACTCTTGTCAATCCCTTATTCTTCCTTAGAAATCAGGAATTCCGAATAAATCTACGTCTATTCCATAATTTCTCAATTGCTAGTGCCTATGGATCCATATCACCTAATTATACTCATACAGGCATTTATTCAATATAAATTCCTTATAGAAAGTGTATAAGCGAAATATATATATTTATACCTCATACATTCCTTATAGCAAAACGTATAAGCGAATCTCCTTCATAATTCGTTCATTTCAATTATGAACTTTATACAATATCAACAATTTAACTTATTAGATTTTACTTCATTAAATCCTTCCTTTAAAATACATTCCAACAGTTCATTTATCAAAATATACCTTACCATATTTAAAACATTTATAAAACAGTTATAAAACATTTACACAAGGTAAGGTAAGAATGAACTCACCTGGTAGCTGAAATATCTGAATTTCTCTACTTCTCAAGGTTGTAAGAAATAACCACCACAAACGTCACAAAGATCTGAAATACCTATATACATTTGTACTGGTATTAATCTACTTGTTTAGGATAATTAAATATTAAAATCCTAAAATCATACTTCCTATCGTGACCAACTAATATTATCGCAAAACACTATCCAAAGTCGCAACCAACTATTGCGATAACTCCCTTATGTCGCAACCAACTGTTGAGACTTAGCACCAAGTCGCAACCAACTGTTGAGACATGGCACCCAAGTCGCAACCAACTGTTGAGACTTAGCACCAAGTCGCAACCAACTGTTGAGACATGGCACCCAAGTCGCAACCATCTGTTGAGACTTAGCACCAAGTCGCAACCAACTGTTGAGACATGGCACCCAAGTCGCAACCAACTGTTGAGACTTAGCACCAAGTCGCAACCAACTGTTGAGACATGGCACCCAAGTCGCAACCAACTGTTGAGACATGGCCCCCAAGTCGCAACCAACTAATATTCATGCATGTCTCAACCAACTAATATTCATGCATGTCTCAACCAACTAATATTCATAAAAAACCTAGAAATTGAAGATTTAAGTTATGCATGTATCTATAAACTTCCAGATATGTTTATTACTACATATGGAACATAACCATAAGTCCAAAATCTCATAATACTTAATAACATCATAACCCAAATTTTAACCCAATAAAACTCATCCTCTTACACAAAAATCTTAACAAGTTTGTGTTTAGAACATACCTTTAATTTTTGTAGTTTCCTCTAGAAATCCAGCACTAATTCCAGTTTTCTTCTCCTTATATTCTTTCTTTTTCTCGGTCTCTTTCTAAAATCTCTCTCTCTCTCTCTTTGTTCTTCGTAAACCATCCACACACACACTATTTTTTTAGACACAAACTGAATGTACTGCATATGTGTCCCAATTTTGGTGTCTTTAACCCTTAGACAAATTGTGTTGATGACACATCATCTTCCATTTAACCAAACAGCCCCACAACTAAGAGCTCTTGGCCAAAATAACCCTCCAGCTTCTAAATTAAAATTAAAGCTTACCCTTTAACTTATAATTCCATAAAACAATCAACAAAACTTAATCGGGGATAAACTCTAAAATTAATTTATCACTTAACAATTCACAACTTATCAAATAAATATACTCAATTTATTTAATAAATCTAAACATCGTCTTTTATAAAAAAAAACGAGATGTTACATCTTCGATGATCCGCATCAGTTCATTAGGAGACTTGTCGCTGGTTCTTGAGCTTGATCTTCGACTTCAGCGTAGAACCTATGTTGACGTGAAACTTGTCTTCAGAGATCATAAGTAAACAACTAACTTATCAGCGATCACCATAAGGACTGAACAGGCTCAGAGTATTATGGTGAACAGTGTTCGCTGAATGTTTAATCTAAAGAGTGAGAGTTCCTATCAGCGGTACTGTAAGGTCTTAGTACTTATCAACGATAGTGAAACTCTGATACATATTGTTTACTTACAATTTTCACTAAGTATAAGAGAGGGTCATTATCAAATCACTTAGGGTTTGGATCAACAATTACCGTAAGGAAAAAAAATATAGACCGTTTGACGGTGCACACACTTAATTTTGAGAGTGCTCTTAAGTATTTTTAAACTGACCTTGTAACCAAAAGGACTTTCTGGTGAGATTGTTTGTCTTGACCCAATTAGTGCTTCTAGTTTTAAAAGTTTTGGGGTTCAATTCCAACTTTTAGCACTTGTGTATTCAATTGTTTTTAACAACTAGAGAAAGCCCATAACTCCTCTTCATAAATCACATTTAAACACATTAAATACTCTATTAATTTATTATAATGTTATTTAATCATTAACTTTCTCCAAAATTATAAAAATTTTATCTTTATATTTCTAATTTCTTTTTAGTTATTGGTTTGATTATTATTACTCGAAAGTTTATATGCATACTTAATTTTGATTTGTAAAACATCCAAAATTTATTCTCGAAATCAACCAAAAAATCAAAAAAATCTCTTGAAATCAATCAAAAAAACCCCAAAAAAGTATCTCGAATCGACATAAAAAACCCAAAAAATTTAATAGAAATCAACAAAAAAACTTAAAAATCCATCGAAATCAACCAAAAGACTGGAAAAATATATCGAATACAACTAAAAGCTTAAAAAGTCCCCAAAATACAGAATTCGACTAAAAACATATCGAGAACAATTTCTTAAACTTTTCGTTTGTACACCCACTCACCTAAAATCATGAGTCTGCCACTGTGCATAAGATTTAGCTTCTCGTTTGAACATGACGCTTAATATATATTACGAAGAAGGAAAAAAAGTACAAGTTGGTTTTAAAAGAATAGTGGGAAGGAAATAGGAAGGATGTTCATTTTCAACTGTTTGACTTCCATCCAAACAATATAATATATGCATGTCGAGTGTGTATATTTGAGATGTCATGCCTGAATGTGTATTCCTTGATTCCTTTTGTTCAGAGCTTCTTCAAAAATCAAGGGTTTGAGATGTCGTGCCTGAATGTCGTTTTTGAAATCACACCAGTAAATGAGAACTTTCAGCTGTTCGATGGGAGTGATGGGAAGCTCAGAGATACGTTGAAAACGTTTTCGTCCATCATAGTCAATGAAGAATATCCCATAGGGTTCACTTATGACTTTCCCAGGGATGAAAGTCTCACAAAGAGGAAGAGATGTGTCAAGTGCAGAAAGGTCAGGTTCAGGACCAAGGACTTCATCAATAGAAAAACCAATACCTGTTTCGTTTCATATACGAGGACCATCAGCTGAAGATTTAGACTTTTTCTTTGCAGAAGCCCTTCTTTTCTGACTTTCGAGAGGAGGGGGAGGAGGAATATCCACACAAGAAGAGACTAAGTTGATCTGTTTGTTTATCAGCTTTTCAACATGATCCTTGTACTTAGACTGAGACTTCTGGATGGCTAATCTGATCTCCAACCATTCAGAGAGACCGTACTGCGTGATAGCTTCAGCATAGAATTTTTCGTACTGTCCATTCTCTCTGAATATCTCGATTTCAGTGATTGAAACTTTGAGGGTTGATCTTCCAGTGATGAGTACTTTGATGATCTTGGCAGGTCGATATCTGAAGTGTACCTTTTCTTTGCACCAGTTTAGAGTAGATTGAGACACATCTCTCTTTTCTTCAGTGATCTTCTTGGCTTCTTCCCATAGCTGACGTTGAACTTCGATTGGAGCTCTTTTCAGCTTGGGGTCTTTCACTGATTGTTGAGTAAGCTGGATGGCGAGTTCTCTGTCTTTTTCTTCAGCTTCTCTTCTTTCAACGATTAACCTTTCAGCTCTGAGGTGATCCTTGTATTCCTTTTGAGAAAGTCTGAACTTTGGAGGAATGTAAGGAAGTCGATCACGCTTCAGAATGATTCGCTGATATTCGAATCTCTTTATTATCTCTTCTCTTCTTCTCTGATCCTCTTCACTTGGTTTTTGAGGAACCAAGGAAGGTTTGCTTTTGTGAGAGAGCAGTTGTTCTTCAGGTTCATCAGTCTCAGAGATCAAATCCAAGACTGGGATTATTTCTTCAGCGTTGGGAGCTGGGATTATTGTTGGTGAAGTCGCAGCTGTAGATACTTCAGCGATATCCTCAAACAGGGGAGAGGACTAGCCGAAACACAGCGATCTTACGAATAAGAACTTGGGTAGAATAGAGATAGAGAAAGAATGTGGTTGTGTATAGAGGTTTAGGAGAGGAGAGCTGATAATGTGTATAGATAGAGGAGGGATGTAGTATAAGGAAGATTTTAGTGTACCTGACAAACCGGTTTTTTAAGCAAGATCGTCAGATTGTCATCTTCAGCGACGCCTTTGTTTTTGCCTTTGTCAGCTTCAGACGCTGAAGGCTTTGTCTTGGTCCGCTCCCCTGAAGGTTCTTTTATTGAGATCCCTTTAAGAGTTGTGGTCTTCTGAGTAGGCTTGACGATAAAGGAGTCATCATCATCATCATCATCATCATCATTCTTTGGAGAAGAGGATGGTTCATCATCAGATAAGTCGATGGCTTCTTCATCTTCAGCTTCAGATTCAGATTCTTCAGCTTCTTCTTCGATTTGCTCCCCCTCAGATACAGAGGTAAGCTTCTCGGTTCCCTCACGGTTTTCATCTACCTGAGGTTCAGCAACAGGTTCTTCAGTTGTCTTCTCACCCTCTTCAGTAAGGGTAAGGTCTTCAGTCTTCTCCCCCTCGATAGATTCATCTTGGGGAAGGTCTTCAGAGTTCTTCTCCCCCCCCCCTTCCTCATGATGAATGGGGGAGGAATGCGATGACTCAGCGGTTGGTTGTGGTTCCCTGTCTTCTTGGCCAGGGATTCCCATATAAACTTCAATCGCTGCTATTCTGTCTTCAAGGCCAGAAATAGCAGGACTGATCTTCAAGAGTTCAGCACGATCCGCCGTAGTAAAGTGCTCAGGTTCAGGGGCAGGGGCGATCATGTGACTCAGGATCTGCTGCATCATTGTCTTCATTGAACCAACGTCAGTCTTTACAGAACTTACATCAGTCTTCAGTGAACTCACGTCAGTCTTTAAGGAGCTAACGTCAGTCTTTACAGCGGGCATGTCTCCCTCGAGATTTCCAACCAATGTCTTCAGCGTTGTGAATTCGTTGGCGAGAATTTTGGCGAAATCGCTGAGAGTGTGATCAACCTTCTCCAAGTCAGCTTTGGAGGCTTTCTCTTCCACCACTGTTGTCAGCTTGTTGAGATTCTCTCCAGCGTTTGTTACAGCTGAAGAGTTGTCGGAGAGTGTAGTGGTGAGACCTGACAGCTTTGTATCCAGGTTCTTCAGAGAAGCGTTGATGTCTCCCAAATTAGGACCTGTAACAGATAAGTACTTGTGAACAAAGGAAAGCTCAGAAGTTTCGGGTTTAGTTACAGTGTATATGGGTTGGTGTATACCTGCAGGAGGATTGGTGAATTCGTAAAAACCTCGGTGTCCTGAAAAGAGTTCCATGTCGTCAGCGAGAGTGCGTGTACGCATGGTCAGTTATGCAGGTCCTGCATCCATCATTCCTTGAAAAATATCAGCTTTAGCTTCTGGAGGAATGACGGGTGGAATAGAGACCAATGGAGTAGAGAGAGAAGCGAAGGTTGAGAATGTTGGTTGGGTGCGGAGTTCAGCGTTGGATCCGCTGAGAATTACTTCTTCAGTCTTTTGAGAGACTGGAGGAGGTTGGGTAGGTTCCAAGTTTATAACTTCAACGTTTATAGACGCTGAAGCTGGGATGGAAAGGGTGGCTTGTTCAGCTGTGGCAGAGCGTACCACTGAACTTTCCTTCAGCTCTTCAAGATGAGCTGAGGAGTCTTCAGCAAGAGATTGCTGGGGTTGCTCCTTGGTTTTCTTAGTTCTTTTGGAACTAAGTTGGGTATGTGAGTGTTTCCTTTTAAAAGAAGGAATGGGGGTTGCAGCTTGGGTATCAGCGATGGGTTTGTCCGCTGAAGGAGCTGCAGAAGAAGAAGAAAGAGGATTGAGAAGAGTTAAGAGTTTAGAAAGACGTACCTCGTTTTCCACCGGCTTGAAGTCGAGTACTTTAGGACCAACCTGAGAGAGTTTCAGGTCACCCTCTTTTGGGTAGTTGTCTTTCAGGCCTATTTGGAAGACGGCGCTGATGAATCTTGGGTATGGAACCCATGGTGGTCTGTCAGCGGCAGAGTCTACTCTGAGCACAAGGTCATCGTAGATTATCGATGCCCAGTCTATATGTAGACCTTTCAGCAATGCATATCCCATTGCTTACTGAGGTTGGGCGGCTTGATCAGAGGAGCCGGTCTTTGCAGTCATGCAACTTATCAAATGAGCGAAGATGAAGTTCATCTCGCTGGGCATTTTAGATTTCTTAATGAGGATCAGCTTCTTCTCAGGCTTCTTATCCCTCCCAGTTTCCCACACATAGTCCATTGCATCGAAGAATGCAGTGATGGCTTCCCTATCTGAATGTTTCTTGTGGTCAGGGAGAGGAACAAAAGGTTTTTCTTTTGTGGCGATGGGAAGGCTCAGGGCTTTGCGAATGATGGCAGGGGTGATTTTTATTGTGCCATAGTCAGTATCACAGAGGATGCAATCAATTGTCTTTGAGGGATCTTTGGCTGATGGTACCTGAGTATGTCTGGCAGAATACCAGAACTGAGAAAGCAGTAGCTGATGTGCAGGAGGTGTTATGGTCAGGGCTGTCGAGAGGCAACAGTTTTTCAGGAAGTTCACAGCATCATTCAGATGTGTGACTTGCTTTCGAGAAGGAAACTCGAAAAACGCATAGAGGTTGTTTGACTTAGTCCAATCAAGTTCTTCAAGAGTGAACTTGACCTGAGGAGCCTTGGTGATTTCCAATTCCTCAGCAGCAGCAGCAATGTTCTCAGCGGTAGGAATGTCAGCAGATGCCATTTCTGTATTATCAGTTCAACCAAAGATTTAACAAATAAGAATAATCTTAATGTGGAAAGATTTTCCAATAAGATGGTTCGAATTTTGTCCATTTCATTCAGACAAAAAAAATGTCTTAATGAAGTTTAGGGTTTTCTTGGTTTTGAAAAAGAAAAGAAAACCCATTAAAAGTCTTGTTTTCCAGTTTCCTTTAAGAGTAGGATTCTGGAAAAACGTATGAAGAACAAGTTTAAGATTTTGCGTTTAAACTTGAAGAACAACCATAAAAGGTTGTGTACATAAAACCATGAAAGAAATGATTTCATTTTAAGAAGTTCTTTTGTTTGATCTTGTAAAAACAATGAGAAGATCATTAACAAGTTATATACAATAGGTAAATAATAAGAACATATTAACCTTTGATGTTGATGAAGAAGGAGATGAACAGTTGTTCTGGAAATATGATAGCTCGAAATGCAACAGTGAATTCTTTTCTTGAAGAAGAAGTTGTTCGCGTAAAGGAGAAATATAAACCCAAAAAGTGTTTATATAGTGAGATTAGAGAGAGAAAATCTTGAGCGGGAAAAGATGTTCATCATAACACGGACACGTGTTTGCATTTGATTGGAAGGTAAACGAAACGTGCAAACGTGTGTCAGAAAAAGAACGTACCAGGGCTTATCCGTTGCAATGACGTCACAACTGTCCTTTCATATTCTAGGATGTCTCTGAGGTTTTGAAAGCTCAGGGACACTTTTGAAAACATGAAGCACTGAATAGAAATATCAGTGTTTTTAGAAATTTCAAAGTATCGCTGATTAAGAAAGAGATATTCAGCGATGCAATTTGTTTTGAAATCTTGCATTTACATGCGATTGTCAGTGAGAGAAAAACATACCTTGACATCAGCGAATCAAGTTTATTCAGAGAGAAGATGATGGAATAGGTTATACAAGTTCATTGTTCCCGAGAGCTATACAAGTTTGTATAATTGTATCGCTGATCAAATGTGAACCGCTGAAGATTTTACTCTTCAAAGTTCAGCATTCCAAGCTCGCTGATGAGAAAGTTAAATCTTGTCTCATCAAGAGGTTTGGTGAACAGATCAGCTAACTGATAATCAGTTGGGATAAAATGAAGTTCTATATCACCATTCATCACGTGATCTCTGATAAAATGATACCTAATTTCGATGTGTTTTGTCTTTGAGTGTAGCACTGGATTGTTGCCTATAGTGATGGCACTTGTGCTGTCGCAATAGATTGGAATTTTTGAGAACTGAAGGTCATAGTCTAGTAGTTGATTTCTCATCCACAAGACCTGAGAACAACAACTTCCAACGGCTACATATTCAGCTTCAGCTGTGGAGGTGGACACTGAGTTTTGTTTTTTACTTGTCCAACTCACCAGCTTTCCATCCAGGAGCTGATAGCCTCCTGTGGTGCTTTTCCTATCCATTTTGCAACCTGCAAAATCACTATCTGAATAGGCGATTAGATCAAATCCTGAGTCTTTGGGATACCAAAGACCTAGATTTGCAATACCCTTAAGGTATCGAAAAATTCGCTTTACAGCGATCATATGAGATTCCTTAGGTTCAGCTTGATATCGTGCACACAAACAGATTGCGTACATAATATCGGGTCGGCTAGCTGTAAGATACAAGAGAGAGCCGATCATCCCACGGTACATCGTGACATTAACAGGTATTCCAGAAGGATCTTTGTTAAGTGTCAGCGGTGGTGCCATAGGGGTTTTCATAGCTGAACTCTGAGTTAAGTCGAATTTCTTCAGCATATCTTTAACATACTTTCCCTAATTAATGAAAGTTCCTTTTTCATTTTGCTTTATCTGTAGACCAAGGAAATATGTTAGTTCACCCATCATACTCATTTTATACTCTTATTTCATTCTATCGGCGAAACGAGTACAAAGATCAGGGTTAGTAGAACCAAATATAATGTCATCAACATATATCTGAACAAGAATGATATGACCTTTCACTATTCTGAAAAATAGAGTTTTGTCGATTTTACCTTGCTCAAAATTTTCAATATGGAGATAAGTAGATAGAGTGTCATACCATGCACGAGGAGCTTGCTTCAAGCCATAAAGTGCCTTGTCCAGTTTATAAACATAACCTGGACGCTTAGGATCTGAGAATCCTGGAGGTTGTTCCACATAGACTTCTTCATTCAGCTTTCCATTTAGAAACGCTGACTTAACATCCATCTGATATACTTTGAAGTCTTTGTGTACAACGTATGCTAAGAATAGACGAATATATTCTAGTCTTGCTACTGGAGCAAATGTTTCGTCGTAATCTATGTCTTCCTCTTGTCTGTATCCCTGAGCAACAAGACGAGCCTTGTTGCGGGTTACAGTTTCATGTTCGTCCAACTTGTTTCGATAGACCCATTTAGTGCCTATCACTGTTTTGTCAGTTGGTCTTCGAACAAGTTTCCAAACTTTATTTCTTTCGAATTCAGTCACCTCTTCTTGCATGGCGCTGACCCAGTTTGGATCTTTGAGGGCAACATCTATTTTATTTGGTTCAATCAGAGAAATAAAGTTAACAAATAAACAAATATTACCTGCACTTCGTCGAGTCTGAACACCAGCGTTTGGATCACCAAGAATTTGATCAATTGGGTGATTTACAGTCCATCGCTGAGCCGGAGCATAAGTCGTTGACTCAATCTGAACTGGAGGAGCTGAAGATGATGCTTCAGCAACTTCTGGAGTATCAGCCAAGAGAGGAGTGGTTGCAGTTGTCATTTCATTCACTGATTGCTGAGAAGTAGATGGAATGTCTGAGACATTTGGTTCAGAAGCAGGTATAGTGTTTAAAGGAACCGCTGAGACCCATGATGTTTCAGCTTCACTATTCTGCATGTTTGGAATGATAGTGGGACTATCATCTTCAACTGTATGAGTATGAGGAGTGGGAATATCTTCTGAATCACCAAGATGAGAAAACATCCATTGATTCAGTTCTTCAGTATCAGCGGACGGTTTAGAGTTCGCTGAACGGGATTCGTCAAACGTGACGTGAATAGTTTCTTCTACAGTTTGTCTTCTACGATTGAAGACTCTGAAGGCTTTGGAGATTGAAGAATATCCAAGAAAGATTCCATCATCAGCCTTAGGATCAAACTTTCCAAGGGCATCTCTGTTATTCAGTATGAAACACTGACATCCAAAGATGTGAAGAAAGCTAATTGAAGGCTTTCTCCCATGAAAAAGTTCATAGACTGTCTTATTGAATCTTTTGACTATCAGCGACCTGTTTTGCATAAAACAAGCAGTGTTGACAGCTTCTGCCCAAAACTGAGTAGGCAGGTGAGAATCGCTGAGCATTGAACGTGCAGCTTCAATAATTGTTCTAATTCTTCTTTCAGCGACTCCATTTTGTTGTGGTGTTCTCACTGATGAAAAGTTGTGAGAAATACTCTTACTCTCAAAGAAGGAATCAAGAGAACTGTTTTTGAATTCAGTCCCATGATCACTCCTTATTGAGCGAACAATCAAGTTGTTCAGGGTTTCCATCTTCCGAACAAAGGTGATGAGTTCTTCAGGGGTGTCACTTTTAGAACGGAGAAACATAACCCATGTATATCGAGAGAATTCATCAACTATGACCATCGTATATTTCTTTCCAGCGATGGATTGTTTGTTAACAGGGCCAAACAAATCCATATGGAGAAGTTGTAGAGGAGATGACACTTAGGAGACTTGCTTTGACTTAAAGCTTGCTTTGGTCTGCTTCTCTTTCTCACACGCTGAACATAAAGATTCTTTGGCGTATGAGTGTTGAGGTAGACCAGTGACTAACTCTTTTGAAGAAAGAGTGTTCAGTGTCTTGAAATTTAGATGAGAGAGCCTTTAATGCCATAGCCAGTTGACATCAGATGAGGCTTTTGAGAAGAAACAGGAGTTCTCAGTGGTTGTTGAGTCCATGTTTTTTACATAAACATTTTCCAAACGATAACCGCTGAGAGTTATCTACTCCTTTTTGTCAGCGACAAAGCAGGATTCCTTAGTAAAGATTACTTTGTTATCCATGTCGCAAAGCTGACTGATGCTTAGAAGATTATGCTTCAGCCCTTCAACATATGCGACTCTTCTGAAGGTTGTTGTACCATTAGAGAGTACACCAAACCCTCGGGTATGTTCTTTTCCATTTCCACCAAAAGTTACAGATGGACCCTTTTCTTCCTTGTATTCAGTGAGCATGCTTTTCTTTCCAGTCATGTGTCTAGAGCATCCGCTATCGAAATACCAGATACCCTTCTTAACCTGCATTACAAAGGAAGATTAGTTTTTCTTGGGTACCCACTTAACCATGTGTACACGTTTGTCAGTGGAAGTAGTTGGAACGGAAGGTTCAACAGTCTTCACAGCATTTGAAGATTCAGCTTTGTCAGTCTTCACTTTGGTTAATTTCTTAACCTCAGTGGTCTTCTTTGCCTTGGGGGCAATGATCTTCACCTTAGCTATCTTTTCAGCTTTGGTGGTTGTGGGGCACTTACTAGCAATATGATCAGTAAGTCCACAGTGATAACATTTCCTATAACTAAAAGTAGTTCTAGGACCATTTGAATGCTGAGCTTTTGATTTTGAATTAGAAGGACCAGCACCAAATAAGCTATTGGCTTTTGAAATAGGAGGAACATTCAATTCTTCGGATTTCTTACCAAGGACATCCACTCTGAGTCTAGGAGTAGATCGCTGAATAGATCCACGCTGAGTAGATCCAGAGATCTGATTCCTTGATCCAGAGGGATAGGTCACTGAAGCTTTAGAAGCGTTCAGCTTAGGTACTAAGGTACCCTTCTGAGGATTTTGGTTAAAAGCAATTCCTTTACCTTTATCTTTAAAGACAGAGGTAGGTTTTGGATAAACCATTTTCTCTTTACCTTTTGAAGAGGTAGGAGTTTCCTCAGGGATAGGCGGTCTAGAAGAGGAACACTAAGAGGATGAAGTATCAGCGACCGAGGGTACGAAAGATCCAAATAAGAGCATGGAACGATCAGTGGTTGGTTCTAGAAGATCAGCTTTGTAACCAAGACCATGTTTATCACTCAGGGGAATCTGAGACTTAATTATCTCAGTGAACTTTGTTGAGGAATTATACCATCCATCAACAGTAGCTTTTTCAGCTCTTAATGCAGCGATAGCTTCTTCGCGCTCGATTTTGACTAGCTGATTTAGGTGAACTTGATCTTTAAAATCTTCTTCAATTTTAGAAAGATTTTCTATTTGAAGGTGACAGTTTTTAAGCTGTTCAGCGAGATCAAGGTTTTGATTTTCAACTACAGTTTTGCCATTCATGGCTTCATATAAACTTTTAGTCAAGAGATCGATCTTTCGAACACTATCAGCTTCATCAATATTTGCAATATTGGTAAAGAAGGAAGGTGATACCTGAGTTGCAGAGGTTGAAGTGGAGGGAATGTCTGAACTTTCTTCCTCATCTTCAATCTTGGCCATAAGACAGAGATTGGCTTCATCATCTTCAGAGTCAGATGATGATTCTGCTTCTTCAGAGGCAGCCCAATCATAGTTAGCCATCAGGCCTTTGCCTTTCTTCTTAAAGCTTTTCAGCTTCGCATACTTTTCTTTCAGCTTTGCGTATTTGTCATCTCTATTCCTGGGAATAAAGTTTTTCTTTAGAAAAGCTGAGGGTCTAGAGACTTTCTTTGACCTGCACTCGTTAGCGAAATGTCTTATCTTTTCATAGTTAAAACAAGTAGCAGTAGCCTTATCAACAGGAGCTGATGATCTTGGCTTGTCAGTAATGGAAAGAGGTTTATTCTTTCTAAACATTTTTTTTTGGCGAATCTCCTGAACTTTTTAGTGAGGAGATCCAAAGATTCATCATCTGAAGAGTCAGAATCTGATGACCTTTCAGAGTTACTCTCCAACTCAGTGATAGTGACCGAGGGTCGCTGAGTAGAAAGTTCCTCTGAGATTAAAGCAACAGGGGTGCTTTTGGAATCTTTTACAAGATTCTTCTTAAGATGACTCGATTGCTCATGATTCAGCATCGTGTCATATAAGGTAGAAAGGGTCATTGATTTTAGATCCTTTGATAGCTTGAGACACATAGAATAACTGTCCCAGCTTTCAGGTAAACATTCTAAAAACTTTGTCAGCACTTCAAAGTTAGAATATTCCTTACCAACAGTTTTCAGATATATTATTAAACAGTTAAAACGTTGGTGTACTTCAGAGAGAGTTTCATTCTTACCACAAATGAAGCTTTCGTACTGTCTTACCATGTTGATCTTTCGAGAGTCCTGGACTTCAGAAGTACCTTCATACTGAACACAGATTGTGTCCCACATAGCTTTTGAGGTTTTCAGGTTCATGACGGAATGGTAGACTTCGTCAGGAAGAGCCATGGAGAGTATGGATCTGGCTTTGGTGTCGATAGCCACTTTCTTCTTATCTTCGTCAGTCCACATATGAATTTCTTTAGGAATCAGCCTTTCTGGAATAGCAGGTCTATTCTCAGCGGCTGGAACTGCAGCATCAATTCTGACAGGAATATATGGGCCGTTTTTAAGATAATAAGGCATAGTAGGGTCTACACCTTCTAAGAAGAGAATCATCCTATTTTTCCATAGATTAAAATTATCTCTGGAGAATCTATGGGGTTTTGCAAGAGAACCATTGTCAATATAGTTTGTGTTTGTGTTGGTAGCCATTTTCAGAAATAGCAAGGAAGAGAAATCTTAGTATAGATTAGATCTTGTTTATGAGATTAAACAAATCTGCTCTGATACCACTTGTTGGTCCCGAAGGGTTATACAAGTTTGTAGAAGGGGGGGTTGAATACAAACACACATATTTTACTTTTCTAAATTGTTTATTGATAAATCATTAACAATTTACAGCTTGTTGCGGAACAAGATTAAGGATAAACCTAAATCTAAACAAGTTGGAACACTAAGTTTCTTGCACTAAGAAAGAGAATGAAATTACTAATAATAACCTATCTCAAGATAAGAAGATGAACTTGACCAGATTTAGCAAGTTACTTCAAAATGAAGTGAGTTCTTCTTCTTATATATTGCATGCATTTAATGCATGGCAGTATACACTTTACACGTGGCATCAGCTAATTGGTTGTATGTCATTGACCTTTGTAGACAACCTTAGTAGCCGCATGAATGAACAATGTAGTATCAGAGTGGTTGTACGATTTCAGACAATAAGGAGGTTCTTTTTCTGACATATCGTACGGAGTCGTGCAATGGTGGTTAAGACAAAAGTACTTTGTACGGAGGACTTCATGATCAGCTTTTCGTTGATTCAGCGCTTCATCATTGTTTATCAGCGAATGATAAAGTTCAGCGATAGCTGAAGTCTTGTACTTGATACTTCACGTTGAGTGGACAAATCTGAGTCTTCGCTGATCCGCATCAGTTCATTAGGAGACTTGTCGCTGGTTCTTGAGCTTGATCTTCAACTTCAGCGTAGAACCTATGTTGACGTGAAACTTGTCTTCAGAGATCATAAGTAAACAACTAACTTATCAGCGATCACCATAAGGACTGAACATGCTCAGAGTATTATGGTGAACAGTGTTCGCTGAATGTTTAATCTAAAGAGTGAGAGTTCCTATCAGCGGTACTGTAAGGTCTTAGTACTTATCAGCGATAGTGAAACTCTGATACATATTGTTTACTTACAATTTTCACTAAGTATTAAGAGAGGGTCATTATCAAATCACTGAGGGTTTGGATCAACAATTACCGTAAGGAAAAAAAATATAGACCGTTTGACGGTGCATACACTTAATTTTGAGAGTGCTCTTATGTATTTTTAAACTGACCTTGTAACCAAAAGGACTTTCTGGTGAGATTGTTTGTCTTGACCCAATTAGTGCTTCTAGTTTTAAAAGTTTTGGGGTTCAATTCCAACTTTTAGCACTTGTGTATTCAATTTTTTTTAACAACTAGAGAAAGCCCATAACTCCTCTTCATAAATCACATTTAATAAGACATTAAATACTCTATTAATTTAATATAATGTTATTTGATCATTAACTTTCTCCAAAATTATAAAATTTTTATCTTTATATTTCGAATTTCTTTTTAGTTATTGGTTTGATTATTATTACTCGAAAGTTTATACGCATACTTAATTTTGATTTGTAAAACATCCAAAATTTATTCTCGAAATCAACTAAAAAATCAAAAAAATCTCTTGAAATCAATCAAAAAACCCCAAAAAATTATCTCGAATCGACATAAAAAAACCAAAAAATTAAATAGAAATCAACAAAAAAACTTAAAAATCCATCGAAATCAACCAAAAGACTGGAAAAATATATCGAATTCAACTAAAAGCTTAAAAAGTCCCCAAAATACAGAATTCGACTAAAAACATATCGACAACAATTTCTTAAACTTTTCGTTTGTACACCCGCTCACCTAAAATCATGAGTCCGCCACTGTACATAAGATTTAGCTTCTCGTTTGAACATGACGCTTAATATATATTACGAAGAAGGAAAAAAGTACAAGTTGGTTTTTAAGAACAGTGGGAAGGGAACATGAAGGATGTTCATTTTCAACTGTTTGACTTCCATCCAAACAATATAATATATGCATGTCGAGTGTGTATATTTGCCTTCTCACTTAACACTAAATTAATTTCATGTCAACCAAATATATTATTCTAATTATTATTATCAACTTTATTTAATAAAAATACCAAGTGGAAACCATTCACATTTCCAGATGATGATGTATGATGAACCCGCAAGTTTCGGGGTTTTTAATTAATTAATTCACACCCTTTTCCACACTTGTTCACATTATTTATCTATTTTAAAAAAACTTGAATATTATCTTATTCATTTTTTTAACGGCAATGCGGCATCGAACCCACGAACGACTACCACGCACACACGCCGTTCCGGCGGTATCGGACATCCAAAGGCAGCCCACTAATCCGCCGCGTCCGCAGCTCAGCTTACGCTTGGGCCTATTCCCAACCACATTGGGTTGGGGCGATAGCCCAGTCTTCGACTGGACCACCTAAGGACGGCCCAACCAGAGGTTAGGCGGGTATCTCAGACATGCTTACCACGGGGTTCGAACCATGGTAGTCAGGGATACCATCCACTGACCCCCCAAGGATGTTACCTTACCACTGGGCTACACATGCTTTGATAATATTATCTTATTCATTTGTACAATAATTTATCCAACCTACCAAGGGCGGAGCTAGGATTTGAATTTAGGGTGATGCTAATTTCTACGTTGTGTTTTTAAATTTTGGGAGAAAGGAAGCAGAGGGGACCCAAGATTTTTTCCGAGCGGATGCACCTTTAAATTAGATCAAATGCCCGCAAATTCGTTTGATGTGTTCTTAGCCAAATTCCGCCTTTAAAGGGATTTTTGAAGTCTTTTGGTTGATTTTCGAGGGATTTTTTTTGTTGGTTTCGAGAAATATTTTTGAATTTTTTGGTTGATTTCAAGACATCGTAAATTCAGAAAAACCAAAATTTGTTATAGTACACTGAGAAAAAAAAAGTTAATTAAATTTAAAAAATATATACTAAAAACCTAATTAAATTAAATTAATAGATATTAAATAAATTTATTCAATGTTGAGTGAAATGGGTTTCAAAACCAATTCTTCCTATTCTCGAGGCTATCTCTATTTAATATTTGAATTAAATATGAAAATAGATGAGAGTAGGAAAGAACACTTCTCTAATTCGTCGTATACTCATGAAAAAAGATCCACACAATTGAGAGTGGTCTTGTGCTCATCCTAGGCGTGACCACTCGTTTGATAGAAGTAGATCTGACAAACGTGTTGTGTCGGGTTTAAAATTAAACGGATTGAGAATGTATAACATTAACCCGACCCGTTTAATAAACGGGTCAGAAAATCCCAACCCTAACTCGACCTGCCTAACCTGTTTAACCCGTTTAACATTTATAAAACTAAAAATTAAATATCGAATATTCGCAAAAAAAATTACAAATCCAAAATTCAAATGAAAGCATTAGAAATCTAAATTTTATATTTGAAACTTAATACATAGGGTTGGGTTTACGTGAGACCAACCTATTTTCGTGAGACCAAGAAATTAACACTAAACCTTCACAGTGATTCTTTGTGAAGGTAAGAAAAACAACAAACCTTCACAGCAAAAACACTGTGAAGGTTTGTCATCACAGTACCTTCACAGTCTTTTGCTGTGAAGGTTTAGTGTTAATTTTTTGGTCTCACGGTCTCACATGACTTTCGTTTGGCTAAACAAAACATCCTCAAAAATGCCAACTTAACTTTGTAAATAATGACAATATTATGGTTGTCAAAGCCTTTAATACACGAAAGTTTTAGTTGTTAACTTGAAACAAACAAAAAACGCCCACCTCATCAAGATAAAATCATAATACATGGTTCATGATGCAACTAAAACCCAAAATCAATAGAAAAAACATTTCAACATTCATCAAATAAAATGAACCTAACACCATGATTCATCAAAAACATAAACTACAGTTTCTAATTTATCAAAAGAACAAAATCCACTACAACAAATGTAGTCTATTGCGACGACAAAAATCGTTGCTAAAGATCAATATTGATATTTAGCGACGACAAAAGTCGTTGCTAAGATCAATATTGATATTTAGCGACGACAAAAGTCGTTGCTAAAGATCAATATTGATCTTAGCAACGACAAAAGTCGTCGCAATAGACTACATTTGTTGTAGAGATCTTGAAGAATGTTGTTAAAGTCCCTAGCATGTATTTTTGAAGGTCATCAAAGCCTTTAGTATGCTTATATTTTGGTTACTAATTCCAAACAAACAAAAACAATCAACTCATAGTATTATAAAAAATAATAATACACATGATCCAACTAAAACATAAAAATTAATAGAAAAACATATCAATTTTTATCAAATAAAACAAACACAGGATCATAATTTGTCAAAATAACAAACTACAATTTATAATTGTACACGACTCCTTTGCTAGAAACAATGTAATACTTGAAAAAACAATACACAAATATTCTTTTAACTTGTGGGTTATGCTCCTGATAAAATATTTAGAAATGAGAGTTAAGGTAATAATACATAATGAAATTTTAAAATAGACAACATCAAAATAGATTGAAATGGATGAGTAGTTGAATGAAAGCCTTACTTGTAGTATATGTGTACCGTGATGATGAAACTTTACACATTTGATGATCTTTAGAGCTTGTTTCTGCTTGTGTCACTTACTACAAACAAAAACATAAAGATCATATGAAATCAACACAATATCAAAGAACTTAACTATAAACAAAAGTCCATATCCTATATCGATCTTTTAATGAGAGATAATGTGTTAGAAAGGAAGGAATGAGAGGTAGGTTATTGTATGACAAAGAAAAAAAATACCAATAACATATCAAAAAAATTGTGCTTAAATAAGAGAAAATGAGTGATTAATAAAATAAGTGAGGGAATATGAATGATTAATAACATAAAAAAGTGGAAATAAATGATTTATTAACATAAATTGCAATAAAACAAATAATTAATATAGGAAGATGGATGGTTTAGGTAATCAAAGTTATATAAATTGGTGTCAAAATTACCAAAATACCCTCCTTTAAGTAAAAAGAACATTTTTCATAGAAGGGCATTAAGGTCTTTAACATATCAAATATTTTAAAAAATCAAAAATCTAAGAAAAAAGAAAAGTAGACATATAGTGTTTAGGAGATGCCACATCATTGGCTTTGGTTTTTGTTTTAATATATATATTGATTTATATTTATATTAATTATAGCAATATTTATATTAAATTAATTACTAAAAAATGATTTAACTAATAAGTATGAATGGAGACAGCATGCATGTGTGGGACACAAACGATTTAATCAACGCCACTTTTATTTTAATAATCTCATCTCACCCGTTTCACTCATAAAACTCTCAGATCCTCTCTTTTTTCCACTAATCAGATAAACAAACGTTACTAATTTTTTAAGAAAAAGTCAAGAATTTATGTAATTGATAAAACAGATAAAAAAATCAGGGTTCAAATCCAGACACTGCCAAAGCCTTTGTGGCCATGAAGGTTCACCTGCGATGACTCCAAATCATTCGTGGTCGTCCAGGGATTAATCGATGCACGTAAGTTGACCTGAAAACCCACGGTAAAAAAACAGAAAAAATTCAAAAACATGACAAAGGGGCCGGCTGTAGTATTTTGAATAAGAAACAAAAACATGTCCAGGCTTTGTTTTAACAAAAGGCATGGCAACACATGGCAGCTTTTCAGGATCAATCACCATTTCTTCATTTAAATAATATCAATAAAACTATTTCCGTTACACCAAAAAAACAACACTTAATTTTCATAGTAAAAATCTATGAAGGTACTCTGAAGGTAAATATTTATAGTGTTTGTGCTGTGAAGGTTTACTGTGTTTATTACCTTCACAATGAATCGTTATTAAGTTTTAGTATTACCTATACTATGGACCCAGATAAGTCTAACCACTTTTGGTTAGATCTGGGCCCTTTAAACTCATTCCAGATTTTAATCATGGCCGTTTAAATTCATTAAGACAGTTCACTCAGCCATCTTAAATTCAATAAGCCCTTCCCTCGCCTTCAACACAAATGCTACTCCATCTTCTTCGCCTCCAACCTCCTACTCAACCACGTTTCCACGGTTTCAACTTCCGTTTCCCTCTCACGTCTTCGCCTTCCCCCTCTCACCATGTCTCTACCCACGATCATCTTCCTCCAGTTTCCCTACCACCTCCTTGAACCTCTTCTTAATCGACACCCAATCCCCTTAAATATCTCCAAAACAAAGCGAGTTCATGTGGTTACCCATCAAGAATCATCTATCGATTTCTTCAATATGCAGAGTTTGTTCTTCTTTCCACGCAAGAATCTTAGAAATCCCGCAAACCCCTAACTCTTTTATGCGTCAATTCATCGGAATTCAATTTCAATTTTGAATTCCTCGCCATAATCTTCTTCTTAGTTTCAGATCAGGAAAATGGGGTTTCTTACATGGTTCAATGCTCTTACAGAATCGTCGCAAATCAAACGGTTAGGAGTCGTGATCAGACACCCCCCCCCCTTGATCGTCATTGCCGCAATCCCCTCTGTTCTCGCCTTTGTCCTACATTTTTCCTCAAACCCAAAAAACCCTAACCATATCTCGTCTTTCTCCTACATTTCTTCAAACCCAAAAAAACCTAACCAAATCTACGGGATGAACATATTGTGAGCAGAATTGACACAGTGTTTCAAAATCCAAACACCAAGTGAGCAGCCAAATAAACCGATTCAAGCTTAAATTGACAGAACCCAAGGGACAAAAAATAGGTAATATTTCTTTATCTTCTCTGTTCATAGAATACACACTCGATTTGTAAGGTTTTGTTCATATAAAAAGCGAAAAGATTACCATCAAGATCAATTTGTTTAGGGATCAATTTGTACACCCTCTATGATCAATTTGTTCATTTTCATGGTTCATGGATATGCTTTTACATGCTTTCTGTTCGTCTAAGTTTGTTTATTTGCTCTAATTTCCAAATTTGATGTCAAATGAAATCCCATTTTGTTTCAGGGGAAGCTAGGAGATTTCAAAGAAGGATTTTTAAAACGAGGGAAAGAACTTGGTTTATGTATATGATGCCATTACATCTGTTTTATGTTTTTAATTGATTGCATTTCTCCATTTCTGTTGCAACTTTAAGTTTCTTTGATGGAACGATTGAAGTGTGTCGAAAAAGCCACATATATGGGGCTTCTTCGCTTGTGCATGAAGATTTGGTGTTGGTTATGCTTCGGCGAAGAAGAAGAAGTGTATAGTGAATATACTTAGGGGGTGTTTGGGAGTGCGTATGAAAACTTCGTTTCTCCTTATTGCGTTTCCACGTCGGAGGTGAGTGTTTGGATTTAAAAAAACTTCTTATCACGTTCCAGGGAAGGAGATAACCAGTTTTTTGAGAAGCAACTCCAAAGTGACTTTTCAGGGAAGGAGATAAGTCATAAGCAAATAAGCATAAGTTAAAAATATAAGCACTCCAAAACACCCCCTTAATTTTGTCAAAGGGATGTCCTGATTGGAGTTGTTTTGCGGATAATCTTTACAATTGAGTTATAATGAATATTAATATAATCATTGTATCTATTAGAGTACTATATCACCATATCTGCTAGACATCTGAATAGGTCCTTAAAAATAGAGATTTCAAAGAGTTTCACATATCTTCACATGATCATTTCATTATGTTTTTCTACAATAATTCAATCAAAATTATTTGTAAATGTGAAGATATGATAACCATTTAAATGAGAATTTCCATCTACTGCAGATGGACTTTGGTTTTGGTATATGTTATATGTCTAATGTGATCCATATTGTGTTTCTTACAATCTTTCATTTAATACAGTTGTGGTTCATGATAATGTACTAATATTTGATCTAAGAGGTAGTGTTGGGTCATCAAGATTTGAAGATGACCTCATGATCTCCTTTTATACTTTGAAAAACATTTTATACTTAGAGAAATTTTGGATGCATGGTTCTTTGTAATGGCTTGTACAAGATAGCAAATGTTTGGTGAAGTCAAAGATCAACCAAAGTCAAGATTAAAGATTCTCTCATTGTGGAAGTGAAATATCTTTTCTCAACACATACAAGTCATTGTCCACCGATGGTGTTCTCACACATCGGTGGACATCTCTCCACCGAAATCTCTCTCTGTTTCGGCCAAAGAATCCCACCAATGGAAGTCCAATTTCGGTGGGATCTCAAAGAAGTCTCAAAGATACTTTCTCCAAAGATGATGTCACATATCCCAAAGATGATGTCACATATCTCAAAGATGTGTCACATATCCCAAGGCTATCATCGGTGGGATCTCAAAGAAGCTTCAAAGATGCTTTCTTCAAAGATGTGTCACATATCCCAAAGTGACATTTCGGTGGGACCTCAAAGAAGCTTCAAAGATGCTTTCTCCAAAGATGTGTCACATATCCCAAGTTTCCTTCTGTGGTGCAATCTTTAGAAGACAAATTGAGAAGATATTTTCTACATGGATAAAGTGACATTTTGTCTTATTATCCATTTTCAGTTAAAGTCCTTTTCCTCTGCATGAGCTCTACCGTCTGCCCGTAGTAAAAAGTGACAAGGACTTTAACTGAAAATGGATAAAGAGACCCCACAGAGTTCTCCACTATCGCAAAGTTCCTCACTCGCTCTCCTCTTCTTCATGCCTTTACTTGCAACCCCAAGATGAGTAAAATGCTCATTGGAAAATTTTGGTTAACCTGTGTATACGATCCTTCCAACGAAGCCATTCACGCCTCCATCCTTTCCGACGACGCCGGTGATCACGACCTTACGTTTAGGGTCGATGATGTTCGTCTCGCTCTCAATATTGACGCCTTTCCCGACTACGAAGAAATGTATTTGGACACCGTACATGAAGACGTTCTTCTTGCCACCGGATACGTGCTCGACGACTCATCCAAAAGCTCCAAAGGCCCCGGTACTCTTCTCCGCAGCAAAATGGGAGGCATTTGGAACTTCTTCTTTGCCCACGTTATCCATTGCCTCTCTCGCAAAACCAGTGGGCATGATCAATCGCCATCATACATCAACAATCTCGCACATGCCCTCATCTTCCAAAGAAAAGTCGACTTCGCCCAATACTTCTTCTCAGAGCAGGTCACGGGTTCGAATCCCATGGAGTGCATTTAAATGCCAAAGGCATGCTGCGCAGCCATTGACTTCTAGCGAAGCTCTTGTTAGTGATGGCAGATGCTAGGGGGGGGGGGATTGTTGGGTCATTGACCAGCATCTTCCTAAATCGAAACGTGGCGCTGGCTGCTACGCTATAAGGAAATAAGTTGCGCCTTCTCCACCAGCAATTGCTTTTGGCGTAGTGGTAAGCGCTTAGATCCTAACAAGTGGTATCAGAGCAGAAAGTTTAATTCCATAAACTTGATCTGCGATGGCTGCCTCTTCTTCTTCTACTGTTGAAAACTCCTTTCAAAATAACTTTTCTGAAAATGGGTCCATCTCAAAACCTCCTAAGTTTAATGCTAACAACTTCTCTTTGTGGAAAAGCCGCATGATGCTGTTCATGGAAGGAGTGGATACTAGATATCCAACCATTCTCAAAGAGGGACCCATTATCCCCAGAGTTTGGGCTCGCTATGAAACGCAGAGTCCTGGTAAAGAGACTGTTGAAAAAGAAATCTCTAGTGATTCTGATGAGGAAAAATCCAGTGCTACTGGTCGTTATATTCTCAAAAACCCTAAAAAGTATACTGATGAGGAAAAATGTTTGGTCACTCTTGACTCCAAAGTAAGAGCTATTATTGCACTCTCTCTTCCTGATGAGGTCTACCACTCTTTGGTGAACTTTGAAACTGCTAAAGAGATGTGGACCACACTGTGTGTTCTGTACGAAGGTACAAAGGAAGTAAAGAAATGTAAGAAGATTGGTCTTATTAGAAAGTATGAACTCTTTGCTTTTGAAAAAGGAGAATCTCTTCCTAGCTACTATAATCGCTTCAACTCTCTTTTAAATGATCTAAAGTTATTGGGCAGAGTCTATGATAATGAGGAAGTCTTGTGCAAGTTCATGGATTGTCTCCCAGAATTTTGGGAAAATATATGTACTTGCATCAAAACTACCAAGGACCTTGAGTTCATGCCCTTAACTGTTCTGTATGGTACTCTCCTCAATTTTGAGCAAACCAAGCTTCAAAGGAAATCTTTCATCAAAGAAATAAAGAGCTCTTCCAGAGCTCTTATCAATGAAAATTCCAAGAAATCTCAAAACCTCCCTAGAATCACCTATCCTTCATCTGACTCTGATAATGACAACCAGTCTAATTCTACCCACCAAACGGAGGCATATCTAAGTGATGCTGATGATGAAGGTGAGGATATTATGGTTGAACAATTGTCAGATGAAATGGCAATGATGGCTGGTTCTAAAAATAAATTTCGTCCTTTCAACAAATCCAGAAGTTTTAGAAAAACCTCATCTTTTAAGACTTCTTCTGATAAGTCTAATGAGGAGTGTTTTAATTGTGGCAAGAAAGGACATTTTGCATCTGAGTGTAGGAGCAAGCTTATCTCCAAGTCTAGAAACCCATCTTCTGAGAGTCTCTCCTCAAAAAGGGAAAAATCCAAAAATATGCCTTTCAAATCAACCTTTCCCAAAAAGGAGTCCCATTCCTCTTTCTTAAATCATCAGGAGCGTGCTGAGAAATATAAAGCCAAGTACAAGAAAGAGAAGGAAAGGAGTGAAGGTCTGGAAAGAAAAGGGAAGGGTTTTATGGCAGAAACTCACGATTGGGATGATGAAGATACCTCCGAAAGCGACTCTCAAAATAGGTGTTTCATGTCTATCTCTGAAGAAATGGAAGTTTCTGAAAAGGCTACCTCTCCAATGGCTCTTGTGTCGACTGAGTGCTCGACAGCTTATGCTCAGGTACATCCTTTTAATAATATGTCAGATAAAGAAAAGATTGATGCCTATGAATCCTTAACTCAAGATTTTTATTATGTTAAAGACAACAAGAATAGAAAATCTGCTCAAGTGAAAGAGCTCAAATCTGAACTTGAAATTTGCATGTCTAAGCTTAAAAGGTTTGAGGAAATAAAAAATGAGCTTGAGGACTTGAAAACAATAAATCATGTGATCTCTAAAGAAAAGAACTCCTTTTTTAAGAAACTTAAAAGAGAGCAAGAGGTTGTGAGAAAATGGACTGATTCTTCAAAAAATCTTGAACAACTCTTTCAAAGTCAAGTAAGTGGAAATAGTAAAATCGGTCTAGGATTTGGCAAAGTTTATTCTGAAACTTCTTCCCATGCACTTCTTCCCTCTTCAAGTGTGTGGGATGATACCTCTGATTCAAGTTCTTGTGATTCCGTATCCTTAAACTCTTTAGATCTGTGTGAAGCTCTAAAATATGGAATGTTCATTAAAGCAAAAGAGGCATCCTCAAATCAACCTTCTGAAAACCCTGACTCAGATGAAGTTTCAAAACTCACCATTGATCTCTCAAAAAGTTTAAACATTGTTGAAGCATCATCCTCTAACTCCTCGCAAGTCATTCTGTTGAAAAGATCAAAGCCCACCGATGTCAACACCGACGATCCTCCCATTCCTCTCCATGAAGTGTTAAGATCTATTCACATTGATGAGTATACTGAACCTAATCCCTCAAAGATTCCCAAAAGAGAACCTCAAGTTCACACAAAAGGTTTATCAGCTTCTGACAAAGGGAAATCGGTGGCTGTTTCTGTGGCCGATTTCCACCCCAAAAGTTTCTCTCCAAAAAATTCTCATGGTAACTCTTCCTTTCTTCAAATTCCAAGATCAGTACTTTTGAAAAGGTCAAACCCCACAGAATCCTCCAACTCTCCAACTAACAACTCTGTCAAAGGAATTCTTGGGTCCAAACCTCCTGCTTTGTTCTCTCATAACAAAGTTTTAAAAACCAATGCTAAAAGCCAAAATAGGAAAAGTGTTCAAAATGTTAAAAAGGTCTTTATCTATAGAAAATGCTATAACTGTGGTGACACTTTTCACATGGCTAAGGACTGTCCCAAGGAAAGAATCGAAAGAACCAAACCTAAGGACCCCTCGTCTTCTTCTAATCCTAAAGGGCCCATTATAAAATGGGTACCAAAGAACTAATCTGTGTGCATGCAGGTTTCTGAGCGCCATCAAATATGGTATCTAGACAGTGGGTGCTCACGCCACATGACGGGAAACAAATCTCTTCTCATCAACTATGTGTCTGAAAAGGGTCCATCTGTCACTTTTGGTGATAACTCTAAACGCTACACCAAAGGCTATGGAACTCTCACAAATGGATCAGTCACTTTCAATAAAGTGGCATTTGTTGAAGGCCTCATGCATAATCTTCTCAGTATTAGTCAACTGTGTGATCTTGGATATAAAGTTATCTTTGAACTTTGTATCTGTACAGTTGTGGACAAGAACTTCAATGTGATGTTATCTGGAAAAAGGATGGAAAATGTCTATGTCATTGACATGGGACTAAGTAACAACTCATCCAATGTCTGCTTTGTGTCAGATGACTCATCCAAAAGAAACTGGTTGTGGCATAAACGTCTTTCTCATCTAAACTTCAAAACTCTCCACAAAATTTCAAATAAGGAGTTGGTGTCTGGCATGCCAAAGCTGAATTTTGTCAAAGAAAAGCTGTGTGATGCATGTGAGAAAGGGAAACTCACCAAAACCTCCTTCAAGACCAAGCAATGCTCCTCCATCACTCTTCCTCTCCAGATGTTGCACATGGACCTATGTGGACCAGTCAGCACTCCTAGTCTAGGAGGAAAAAGGTACATTCTTGTAATTGTTGATGAATTTACCAGATATACTTGGGTGTCTTTTCTCAGGTATAAAAGTGATGCGACTGAAGAAATCATCAATTTTGTCAAGAAAAATGAAGTTCTGAATGGCCAACTTGTTCGGTCAGTAAGAAGTGATAATGACACTGAATTCAGAAACAGTGCTCTTGAAGACTTCTTTACTGAGAAAGGAATTTCTCAGAACTTTTCTGCAGTTCGAACCCCACAGCAAAATGGAGTGGTGGAAAGGAAAAATAGAACTCTGTGTGAAGCTGCCAGATCCATGCTAAGTGAATCAAATCTACCTACATATTTTTGGGCTGAAGCCGTTAACACTGCCTGCTTTACCCAAAATAGGTCTGTGATTTCTAAAAGGCATGATAAAATCCCATATGAAGTTTTCCATGGCAGAAAACCGAATATTGGCTTTCTTCATGTATTCGGCTGTGTGTGTTTTATTCTGAATGATCGTGAAAATCTTGGGAAGTTTGATCCCAAAGCTGATGAGGGAATATTTGTTGGATACTCTCTATCCTCCAAAGCTTATCGTGTGTTTAACCTCAGAAGAAAATGCATTGATGAGTCTATCCATGTCAAATTTGATGATCTTAGATCCTCATCTTTGTCAAATGATGATGATGAATTGCACAGATGGATCTCGTCATGCATCGGTGCTGCTCCTTTGTCTAACCCTACCAATACTCACCTCACTCCCTCCATTCCATCTCCTTCAAGTATCCAAAATAGGTCACCACCCTCTCCTCACACCGAAATTGACCAGCCCACCGACACCATTCCTCACACCGAAACTCTTACTCCCACCGAAAATCAGCCTTCACCGACCACCGAAAATCCAACCTACCACCGAACCTCTGATCCCACTACTTCAACTCATCTCACTCAAAATACTCCATCACCTCTACCCCCTGCCTCAAAATGGACTAAGGATCACCCTATTGACCAAATCATTGGTGATCAGCACGCAGGTGTCCAGACACGTAGAGGAGTTGGAAATATTTGTCTCTATGTGAATTTTATCTCTCTTATTGAACCCAAAAAGATTGATGAAGCTCTAGCAGATCCCTGTTGGATCACTGCCATGCAAGAAGAGCTTTCTCAATTTGAGAGAAACAAAGTTTGGAGATTGGTTCCCAGACCCCGAAAGAAGACAATCATTGGAACCAAATGGATCTTCAGGAATAAAATGGATGAAGATGGTACTGTTATCAGAAACAAGGCCAGACTAGTAGCTCAAGGATACAGACAGGAAGAGGGCATTGACTATGATGAAACATTTGCCCCTGTTGCAAGACTTGAAGCTATAAGGATCTTTCTGGCCCATGCTGCCTACCGAAATTTTAGGGTCTTTCAAATGGATGTTAAAAGCGCCTTCCTCAATGGGGAACTTGCAGAGGAAGTCTATGTGAAACAACCTCCTGGCTTTGAAGACCCAGCTCATCCAGACTATGTGTACAAACTTGACAAAGCACTATATGGTCTCAAGCAAGCTCCTCGTGCTTGGTATGACACTCTTGCCAACTTCCTTCTAAAACATGGCTACTCCAGAGGTAAAATAGACAACACTCTTTTCATCAAGGAAACTTCAGGTAATCTCATTCTTGTCCAAATCTATGTTGATGACATCATCTTTGGTGCCACTGATGAATCACTCTGTGATGAGTTTGCTTCTCTCATGATGAGTGAATATGAGATGAGCATGATGGGAGAGCTTACATTCTTTTTGGGCCTTCAGGTCAAACAAACTTCAGAAGGAATCTTTATAAATCAAAGTAAACTAAACAATACAGCAGAGAACACTAAGAACAAGGCTATAAGGTTATCAAGCAATATGAAGATCTTGCACTGAGAGAAATCCAGAAAAGCGTGAGATTGCATGAGGATGTCTTCTCCCTTTTATAGTGGCAAGGAGTGCACAAGCATTAAATGCTTGGGACACTTGTCATCTTCCAACTTGCTGAGGATAACTAAGAACACTTAGAACAAGAAGAGGAGATCAAATGTTCGGTGAGATTTGGTTGTTGGGAGGAACGTGATCTCGGTGGCCACTTTCAAGTGAAGTGGAAAATGGGTCGGTGGTGGTCTTATAGTGTGGGGTCGATGATGTTTGCCAAGTGATCGGTGATGATGAGATGTCGGTAGAAAGTAGTAGCTTCGGTGGTGATGTTGATCGGCAGCAGCAAACACCGAGATCAGCAGCCGATAGGAGAGGGTTTGGTGTTGCTTATTCGATAGAAATTAACCTGGGTTTCGGCAGCTTTCAAGTGAAGTAGAACAAGGGGTCGGTGGTGGTCTTCGGTGGAGAGAAATGGAGGGTTAGGCCAAGAAAATAAATAAATAAATAAATGGGATGGGTTTCGGTAGATGTGGTTCGGTAAAAGGAGGGGAGGATTTTTGAGTGGCTAAGGAGGAATAATGTTGGGTGTGATGTCATCTTGATCAAGATGATGTCATCAAAATGGGTTTTCATAAAAGGTGGAGAACTCTGTGGGGTTTTCTAGGCCACCAAAACTACTCCTCACTAGAACCAACTTCCTATGTGATTTTTTTTTCTCAAGATTCTCTCTCTCATAATGGTGATTCTCCTACTTCACCAAATCTCAATCTTTTTGGGTCATCAAAAATTGGAAGATGAAATTCCAATCTTTTCGTCACTTTGAAGATTTTCTACATATTGCCTTAGAAGACTTTCTCCACACTCTGCTGAAGATGTCTTAGAAGATTTCCATCAACCTCTTTTCTCTCAAAGAACCAACTTTCTATGTGTTTTCTCCTCATCCACCGACCACACCATCTTCCTCCTTCTCATAAAATTCCATCAACTTTTCTCTCTCCTATGAAATTCCTCTACTCTCATCTCATCTCTTCTTCACTTTGAAATTTTTCTGAAGATGCCTTAGAAGTTTTTCTCTTATCTCTTCAAGCAATTCTACCGAAGTTTTGTCTATTTTTTACAAATTTTCGGTGGGAAAGCAAAAAAAAATAAAAAAAATCTCCAGGTTTTCCACCGAAAATAGCCAATTTTCGGTGGATCTCCTTATTTTCGGTGGGAAAGCAAAAAAAAAAAAAAACTCCAGATTTTCCACCGAAAATAGCCAATTTTCGGTGGATCTCCTTATTTTTCGGTGGGAAAGCAAAAAAAAAATCTCCAGATTTTCCTACCGAAAATTGCCAGTTTTCGGCCGATTTTTCATTTTCTCTTGGTGTTTTTCCTGCGTCGGCCGCTGAGGGGGAGAATTCATCTGAGGGGGAGCAACATCAACCCTCAGTACTCATATCCAGCGACCAACTTGAAAAAATGAGGAAATCGACGGACCGGTCAAGGGGGAGCACATCAGTCCGGGCGGATCTAACTGAGGGGGAGAAACACAAAACCGACTAATCTACTGAGGGGGAGCAAAACAAAGACAAAGGATGTTGATGCTAAACAGGAAAAGCTGAAGATGCCAAGATGCAACAGATGGGCAGAAGTATCCTAAGGCTGCTGATCAAAATGAAGAATCCTCAAGCCAGACACAAGTTTCAACTCGCCCCTCCAAAGATGCAAGTAATATTCATTCTGTTCATATTGTTTATACTTCTTTCCTTTTCCTTTCGATTATTTGTACATCTATACCTTTTTATTTTTTATATGTAAATATCATATATACATACACACACAAAAAAAATAAAAAAAATAAAAATTGGACTGTGTGAAAAAGAACCCAAAAGAGTAAAGAAGGGTCAACATGCATTATTCATTGTCTTACTCATGTTTTTCTAAGTATGGATGTCATCATCAAATAGGGGGAGATTGTTGGGTCATCAAGATTTGAAGATGACCTCATGATCTCCTTTTATACTTTGAAAAACATTTTATACTTAGAGAAATTTTGGATGCATGGTTCTTTGTAATGGCTTGTACAAGATAGCAAATGTTTGGTGAAGTCAAAGATCAACCAAAGTCAAGATTAAAGATTCTCTCATTGTGGAAGTGAAAGATCTTTTCTCAACACATACAAGTCATTGTCCACCGATGGTGTTCTCACACATCGGTGGACATCTCTCCACCGAAATCTCTCTCTGTTTCGGCCAAAGAATCCCACCAATGGAAGTCCAATTTCGGTGGGATCTCAAAGAAGTCTCAAAGATACTTTCTCCAAAGATGATGTCACATATCCCAAAGATGATGTCACATATCTCAAAGATGTGTCACATATCCCAAGGCTATCATCGGTGGGATCTCAAAGAAGCTTCAAAGATGCTTTCTTCAAAGATGTGTCACATATCCCAAAGTGACATTTCGGTGGGACCTCAAAGAAGCTTCAAAGATGCTTTCTCCAAAGATGTGTCACATATCCCAAGTTTCCTTCGGTGGTGCAATCTTTAGAAGACAAATTGAGAAGATATTTTCTACATGGATAAAGTGACATTTTGTCTTATTATCCATTTCCATATAAAGTTCTTTTCTCATGCATGGGCTCTTCTGACTGTTCCTTGTAAAAGGTGACAAGGACTTCACAACTCTCCAGAAGTCAACATCCTCAGCAAGTGTGAAGATGACAAGTGTCCCAAGCATTCAATGCTTGCACACTCCTTGTCACTATAAAAGGAAGACCTCTCCATGCATAAAAGACCAACATCTTGAGAGACTTGAAGATTACTGTGTGCTCTTGATATTCTACGCAAACTGGAAGATTTCTCTAAGTGCAAGAATTTCCAGTTTGCTTGAAAAACTTTATAGCTTTGTTCTAAGTGTTCTTAGTTATTTTGTTAGTATACTTTGTGTAAGATTGTTAGAATAGTTATCTGTTCTTTTCCGCAACAGTCTTAAGTTTTCTATGTGTAATTCTTGTTGAAAGATTTTCAATATAAAGAATTAAAATTGTGAAAATTTTGAGTATTGTATTCAACCCCCCCTTCTACAATACTTGGTTAGCCATCTGGGACTAACAGGTAGGTGTGGGAGATAAAAATGTTGGTGACAGATGGAGGTGGTCCAGACCTGATGTAAATACATACACATTGTTAGTTCGTGGTCTTGCAGCATCATTGAGGGTTTCAGATGCCCTTAGAATCATTGCTAATGTTTGCCGAGTTGGAGTATCTCCTGGTGAAGAGGTACAACTGATGTTACTGTTTTGGCTTAATTTTTGGCAAGCATTATACTGAATATTCCAAGGAAGTTGGTGTCTGTAATTTCTCACAGTTGTCTGTAGTTTTTTCTTGGAAGGAAGCCTCAAACGATAGAAATCCTGAAACCTATATAATAAGATACTTCAATTGCTTTATGTTTCTATTCCTATATGGGTCTTAAGATGAATTATTGATCTTTTTGTTTCTATATCCAACTGATCTGCTCAAATTGATCCAACTTGTCATAAAAACACTTCTCTATGATGTTTTCTCTGAATACAAATAGCAAAAATAGTCGACAGTGGTGATCAACACATTCCATGGGAGCAAATTGCGTGCACCAAATAAGAAATGGATCATATATGCGATTTTTGTTCGGTTTGATTTTAAACACTCTTTAATCTCTGCATCTGTTTATGAAGTTGTGCACAATCTTTTTGTTTGGTTTGGTTTGATTTGGTTCTATGTTTATGCTAAAGTTTTAATTGGGCAGGAGTTGAAAGATCCTTTGGGGCGATTTTTCGATGATTAAAGGTGGATCAATACAAAGCCATGAGAAGGAAGGTAAATAAAGAAATATTGACATTTTGACATGGGGTGATAAGAAAGATTCTTTCTAATTATTTCGTTTTAGATCAACGAAATTGGTCTAATCTACTTTTTTGTGAGGGAAAAACAATTTCTCATGCAGCAAATATAAAAGTGAATGAAGTTTTTGGACTATTATAAATATATCATATTTTTCTTGGTATTGCCGGGATGGGTTCTCATCCTATAGCAAGTGGGTGGACAAGGTATGTTAACATAAATAAACTAACATATATTAAAAACAATACTTTTTCCTATAAACTATACTTTTATACTTTTTCCTATAAACTATGACATTGACTGTTTTTGAAATAATTCTAATATTGAATATTTTTTAATTTAAAATAATTTTAATATTGAATATTTTTTAATTGCTTAAATATATGGTGAATTGTTTTTGAAATCTGCATTTTATACTTTAATAGTTATTTATTTAATTTGTTTTATATTACTTATTTCTGTCATTTTTTATTTTACACATTATCATATGATAATACATAATGCAGGTCTGATTTGTGGAGCTTACTGCATCCAGCAGGCTTAATTCGTTAAGCAGGGGATCACCTGTAGGTCTCAGGTCTGGTTCGTGGGCTTATTTCATCAAGCAAGGCTGATTGGATGTGCTTTTCGCATACTAATTGAGGCGCTGTGATGGCTTAATGAAGCATAAATTTGGCGTTCTGGGGGTGATCAGTTTAAGGGATGCGCAGGTTAAGCTGTTGGGCTATCCAAACCTTGCTGCTAGGTGTTGTTCGTTCACAGAAAAGGGCTGCCCAGGTTCAGTTGTTGAGCTGTCCAGATTTAGCCGTAGGGCTGCCTGCGGACAGCTGCTGCTGTGGTGTTTGATCTGCTGTTGTTTCGAGGCGCGATGCGGGTTTTGTTCTTCAGGAGCTGTGCTTGGTGGTTTAAGCCTCGCAAACTCACTCCTTGGCGTCGTTTCCTGTTTGATCAACCTGCTTTTCGCGGCTTTTTGGTTAAATTTAGTTTTGTTTTTATGGTTTTGTTGTGGTGTATTTGGTTCGTGTTGGTTGTATTGAGACGTTTGTGTTCTTTCTGTTGTTGTGGTAATAAAATGTGCTGTTGTTCAAAAAAATAATATTATAATACATAATATTTAACTAAAATACATTTCAATATGTTTCTACAAATCATATCATTATGACCATCTACTTTTAAAATAAGCTCTTGACTATTTTTGTATTTAATAATAATATATAACATCATAATTTTGATTCTTTCTTTGAATTTGAAATAATATTTAACTTTATGTTTTTCTAGGTTTAAAATAACATCTTGTGTTTCTTTTTTAGATTTATAAGATTTAAAATAACATTTAGTTTTGTGTTTCTCCTTTAGGTTTAAATAACATATAATTAGGTTTCATTACTTTTGTCATGCGTATTTTAATTATAAATTTTAGAGTTTATAAAGAACATAAACTTTATATCCTTGATTTATACCCGAATCTATATTAAATATATCGTGTATCCTGCCAACGGACGGGTATAACACTAGTTTTTTTAATGATCTTATCGATCTCACAAAAGTATACATAATTAATATATATATATATATATATATATATATATATATACTACAACCACATAAACTAAACTCCATCTTTTTCTCTGTTTTCCTTTAATTTCCGATGGACACCATCCGCTCCTTTAAGGGCTACGGCAAAGTGGATCCCGTTGAAGAACAAGCATTCCGTCGCAAAACACGTAAGCGTATCTTCATCCTCATCGTTTCTCTTGTCCTACTCCTCGCCGTCATCATCGGAGCTGTCACCGCCACCCTCATTCACAAAACCAACAAAACCGATCACAACTCCTCCTCCACCTCCTCCATTTCCTCCGCCCAATCCATCAAAGCCGTATGTAGCCAAACTCTATACCCTGAATCTTGCTACTCCTCCATTTCAGAACTCAATAAATCCAACACCACAGATCCTGAAGATCTTCTCAAACTCTCTCTGCAAGTCGTTTTCAATTCACTCTCCGCCGTCTCCTCTTCCTTCCCCGGTGATTTAATCAAATCAACCACAAATGAAACCATAAAGGGAGCCTTACAAGTCTGCGGCACTGTCTTAAACGACGCCGTTGATTACATTCGTGATTCCATCTCCACCATGGAACCTAAATCAAGCGATGATAAGTTGCTAACCCTAACCAGAATCGAAGACCTAAAAACATGGCTCAGCACTGCTCTCACTAACCAAGACACTTGTTTAGATGCTCTACAAGAAATCGATTCTTCTGAAAGTTTAGTTTCAGACACCAAATCTCTGATGCAAAATTCAACACACTACGCTAGCAACAGTTTAGCTATTGTTTCGAAGATCTCCGGAATTTTAGGGAAATTAAACCTCCCGATGCATCGGAAGTTGTTGGGGGAGTTTCCGGAATGGGTGGCCCCTGGAGTTCGGAGGTTGCTTCAAGTCGGACGGCCGACGCCGAATGTGACGGTGGCCGTTGACGGAACCGGAGATGTTACGACGATTAAAGAGGCAATGGCGAGGGTACCGAAGAAGAGCAAGACGATGTTTATTATATATATCAAGGAAGGCGTGTATCTAGAGAATGTTGTTTTGGATAAATCGTTCTGGAACGTCATGATCTATGGCGACGGCAAGGATAAGTCCATCGTCTCCGCCAAACTCAATTTCATCGATGGCACCCCAACTTTTTCCACCGCCACTTTCGGTAACTAATTTTTCTTCATTTCTTACATCATAGATTATTAATTTCAAGACATTTGTTCAGAATGTTTTTGGAGAATGCTCTGGGACCAGATCAATAAGACCATCTTCACACTAAACATTAAATTTAAATGTAGATATAAGACCATCTTCACTGAATCTTACACTAAACATTAAATTTAAATGTAGATGATATTATTCACATCTCCAATGGGGTCTCTATTTTTCACACTAAATTTAGTGTAACGAATAGTATTATACTATATTTGGTGTAACACTATTTATTTACATCACTTTTTCAATTATATTAGGATTTGATTTGATGTAAGAAATCGTGTTACCCATTAAAAGAGATTTACTATTAACATTAAAATTTACACTACTTTTTATACTATTTTTAAAATTTAATATAAGATACAGAAAAAACACCCTAACTTTATTAAATTAAACTCAATTGTGGGTACCCATCCACATGGTTTGTGGTACCAGATGCCCAATTTCTGACGATATCACCAACACAATCCATGTGCAAGTTCAGGTTTGGATGTGACTTGGAAAATAGTTTAATTACAATAAACCAACGGTTTAATTAAATTAACAAAAATCTTGTTTTTAATTGGTAATTAATACGTCTGAATGGTTAACAGCTGTTGCGGGAAGAGGGTTTGTAGCAATCGACATGGGATTCAAGAACACAGCGGGTGCAGAAAAGCACCAAGCAGTGGCTTTCCGTTCCGGTTCAGATTTCTCGGTGTTCTACAGATGTTCGTTTGACGCGTTTCAAGATACCCTCTATCCGCATTCCAACCGTCAATTCTACCGTGACTGTGACGTCACTGGAACCATCGATTTCATATTCGGAAACGCCGCCGTCGTCTTCCAAAACTGCAAGATCATGCCACGTCAGCCGTTACCAAGACAATTCGTCACCATAACGGCTCAAGGAAAAAAAGATCCGAATCAAAATACGGGTATTTCAATCCAAAAATGTGACATTTTCCCTTTTGACAACCTCATGGCTCCTACATACCTTGGTAGGCCATGGAAGGAATTCTCGACTACTGTTATCATGCAGTCGAGTATTGAAAGCTTTTTGAGCCCAGTGGGCTGGATTTCATGGGTCCAGGGTGTTGACCCGCCTGGATCCATATTTTATGGTGAGTATCTAAATACTGGGCCTGGTGCTGGTGTGGATAAACGGGTCAAATGGGCTGGGTTTAAGCCCAGTCTAACGGACACGGAGGCTCGCAGGTTCACGGTGGCCTCCTTCATCGAAGGCGCAATGTGGCTACCGCAAACAAATGTGATGTTTGAGTCAAGTTTATGATCGATTTTTATTTATTATAGTTTGTGAGATGACACCATTTTCTAACACGTTACCATTGTTGTAATATCGTTTTGTTGTTATAGTATTTGTACCAAAAATTTATGATAACGTTATTTATATATGGATTTGTTTTTATTCAAAATCATAATTTAACGTCAATTATGTACTTATGAGGGGGAAGGGGGCACCAAGTCTTGGGGAGGAAGAAATACATCTCTTTTCCATGTAATGAAAAAGAGGTTTAAAAAGACCAACTTGCAGTGTATTTTTTTTTTTTTTGAAGTATATGATATTCATATACGGCAAATGCAACAATTAAACTCATACACTCTCCTCATCTTTGGTGAGGTTTGAACCCCTGACCTCCTACGAGGACAGAGACTCCCATACCGCTAGGCTAAAGGCCTTTTGGTCACTGTATTTAACTTGGTTGCAATGTTTTAAAAGGCGCGTCATGACTTAAGGCTTGTGTCTCACGCCACGTTATGTCTGTGGCACGCCATGGCCTAATGTGCGGTCTTTTATAACGTAATATTTTATTTTTCTTTACGTTTTTAATGTCTTATTTGCTAGTTTTTAATATATAACCTAATTTAACTTGGTTATTGGCATTGACTCATCGATTTATAGTACAAAACATATGTTTTTATATATAATAGTATATATGTCATAGAGATTTGCCGCCACAAGTCACGCCTTGATAAACGTCATGGCACGTCGTGGCTCCTAAGACTTGAGGCTTGGCCTCACCGTCACACCACGCCTCACGCCATTTAGAACCTTAACCTTGCTTGGTTGTATGAATATTTTTTATTCCGTTAAAGAGGACTCAAATCCATGCTTATTTTCATTTTCAGATTAATGTGTATAAAAACCGGTTCTTTCATTTTTCATATTAGCGTGTATAATAAGTGTGAACCACGAAATTTGTAGTTCACCCTAATGAATAGACTACGTAATTAATGAGAATGAAAATAAAAGAAATTTTTTGGTTCTATATAATATAATAGGTTCATTCCTTAGAAGCCCAAATTTTCATTCCTACTTAAATCGGGGAAATGGAAATTTATTCCCATTTTCATTTGCTGTCATTGTCATTGTCATTTTCATTCCTTAGCTTGAACCAAACAACCCTTTAATTGTAAGGAATTGCTTCAAGGACAAAAACAAAAAACTTACAAGTCATAAGACCACCTCCAATAAGGTCACTAAATCTTACACTAAACACTAAATTTGGTGTAAAAAATAGTGTTACTCATTGGAGAAGAATTACTATTAACACTAAAATTTACACTATTTTTTAAATTTGGTATAAAATATAGTGTCATCCATAAAAGATAACTAAGAGCATCTCCAACAGCTTCTCTAAAATAGAGAAAAACAACTTTATTTTTCTCTAAAGTGCTCCAACAGCTTCTCTATCTCATTATCTAAAATAGAGAACAATGGAAAAAACTCCCAATATAGAGAATTCTCTATATCTCTAAAATAATGAGAGAGAAATATTATTTTAATGATTTCCCACCAAAAATAGCAGTGAGAAATAGTATTTTAATGATTTGCTACCAAAAAGAGGAGAGAAATATTATTTTAATGATGAGAGAAAAATATATTGAATATTTTAATAATATAAGTCATAACTGGTTCTCTAAAATAGAAAAACTGTTGGAGTTGAAATAATTTTTTTTTGAGATTTTTAGTTTTCATTCTTTATTTTAGAGAAATTATGGAGAAGTTGTTGGAGATGCTCCAAGAGTGAAAAGCATAATCTTGAAAGTGGAAGGAAGAAAGGCACAATTTTAAACAAATAAGAGCATCCACAACAATGAAATTTCATTTCAATTGCAAATGGGTCACATCAGCTTTGTAGTTATTTTGAAATTATCCTCCACAACAATGAAATTTCACCCACTTTCTAAAGTGACACATCATCATAAAAAACTATATTTTTATCAAATAACAACAAAACTACAATTAAATATTATTTACTATAATTTAATATGAAATATTTTATTAATTAAATAACTATAATTAAATACTCTCTACAAAACATGATTTGACATAAAACAATTTATAGTTTAGAAATTATTCCCTACAATTTTTTATACTATTCACTGCCACATCAGCAAAAAGTACTGATTTAACATTTATAAATTACCAAAACCAATTTCTAATTTAGCAATCATGCTCACAACCACTACAATTTAGACTTTTGCGATCTAAACAAAATCCTGCTCTAACAGGGACAAAAATAAGGCCTTCCGTAGCGGAGGCGGGTTTGTGAGCGGGCTAGGGAGCGGGTAGGCTGGGTACCGCTACGGGGGAGCGGGCTTAGGGAGCGTGTTTGTGAACCCGTGAGCCTGAGAGTCTTGTGTGAGGGTGGAGGGTTGGGGGTAGCGGGTTTGAGGGTACATGTACTCCACTTTAGGGTAAGGAGAAAAGTTGATGTGCCGCTGAGTGGCTTGAGGGTTCCAATACGGATGGCCTGATTGTTATTCGAATGTCAAATCCAATTTAATGAAAATGGTTGAAAAACAAAGAAGGGGTTTAATTGCATTGAATTTGAAAAGATGAGGAATAATAATAAGATAGGCATTCTGCGGCTGCCCCCCGTTTGAATTGTGTTTGATTTTGTCGAGATCGAATAGAAACCTTGTGCGTGGTTTCCACATCTCTTCACAGACGCCATAAAAACATCACACCGCCATGCGGAAATTCGTAGTCCACAAAGCCAAAACCATCATCACTAAAACCACCTCCTCCCTTTTCAATCCCCATCATATTCATTCAGCATCTTCTTCTTCTTCTTCAGATTATTATCGTTATACTGCTACCCTCAATCGATTCTTCACATCTCTTGATTCATCATCCACACCCATGGCTTCCGACAGCTCTACGACGCCGCCTCTTACTGCTCAATCCCTCAACCCAAAGGTCTCTTCTACTTCTTAACTTGATCTTATTTCTAACTTCACCTTTCTTGCACCTTATTATTTCTCAAATTTGCATGCTATTACTGTTTTCCCCTTGATCTTGATTTGGAAGATCAACTTAGGGCTTTTAAGTTCAAATCTGAAAGCATTTAGTTTGTTAATAGGTCAATCTATATATCATTATTATGTCTTTGCTGGATCCAAAATAAAATCTCCTTCTACCTCGAAAGTCAACTATTATGTTTTTATTTTGCAGTATGCATTTCCATGATCTAACAACATATACGTAACATCGCCAACCGTACCAGATATTGTCTGTTTTGTTATGTTGGAGTATGCATTTCCATGATCTTGTAAAACGTTGCCTTATAAGAGGGACTTGAGACCTGTTTTAAAACCGTGAGTCTAGGTTAAGTGTGGACAGAGGGGACAATATCTGGTACGGTAGGCCTGGGATGTTACAGTATATCATCTTATTCTTGACAATACCACCATCAACTATAAGAAACATGTAATGCTAAACGACTTGGGGTGGGAAAATTCGTATATGATTTAGTATAAAATAAATCTATTAAAACAAATCCTACAGGAGTTAGGATTTAGTAGCTTTCAATTGTTTGCATTACATCCAAGAAAAGGAGGTTATCTAGAATGACATTTGTACTGATGTTTTCCTCTTTATTGACAGGTCTTGAAATGTGAATATGCTGTACGTGGTGAAATTGTCTCTCTGGCCCAGGTACTAAAAATGCTTTATGTTGACCAGAAAGTAAACCAAGCATGTTTGGTATTATGGGGGTGTTTGGGATTGCTTATTTAATGCTTTTTTTTTAAAGTGTTTATCAACTTATGTGGTGACAAAAAGGAACTTTAAAAAAGTGTTCGGATTAGCTTATTGTGGTACCAAAACGTAATAAGCTAATAAGTTGTTATTTATGGGGTGTTTGGGATTGCTTATGCACGTAAGATAACCGAAAAAGTCATAAGTTGTTTTAAATAAGTTGATAAGTCAATATGGACTAACTTATTAAAAACAACTTATCTGCGGTGACAAAAGTCATAAGCAGTTTTTTTTCTTCCCAATCCAAACATTAGAAATAACTTATCTGTGGTGACAAAATGAAACAAGCAGATAAGTTTAAATAAGCAAATCCCAAACACCCCTTATATCATATTGGGGAGGTTATATTGATACAAGAGTTATTACAATCGTTGGCAAATTTGTGTAGAATACCATTGAGTTATTGCTCTCTGATGTTTAATCTGATAATTTGGTACAGAAATTACAGCAAGACTTGCAAGCAAATCCAGGTTCTCATCCTTTTGAGGAGGTACCATTATCATAATGCTTTGTTTTTTTCTTTTTGGTGCTTTGTTAGGAAGGTATAAATTAGGATTCACTATTGACATACCTCAAAATTTGGCAGATACTTTACTGTAACATTGGAAATCCTCAATCTCTTGGCCAACAGCCAGTCACTTTCTTCAGAGAGGTTAGCATGCTTCAACACTATCTATAAGAGGAGTTGTTTTTGTAATTGTTGCTTGCTTACTCATGTGTTTTTTTATTTTTTATTATGATAGGTTCTTGCATTATGTGATCATCCCACCATATTGGACAAGAGTGAAACACAGGGCTTGTTTAGGTATGGATACATTTAAACTGGTGTCAATATATCACATATAATATGGGTGTTCCTTTGTTTATTGTAAAATGGTGGTGTTCTCGTTTGAACTCACCCATATATATATATATGTATGTATGTATGTATGTATCTAGGTTTTGAAGGTATATATCTTAACTTTAATGGTTTAGCATACATGCCTAATCTCCGACTGTGACTTTTGGTGCTGAAATCTTATAGTGCGGACTCCATCGAGCGAGCATGGCAGATCCTGGATCAAATTCCTGGAAGAGCTACTGGTGCATATAGTCACAGTCAGGTAAAACTGCTCTCCCTTTGCCGCTTTTAAATATTAAATGTTTTCCTCATATATGGGGTAGGAGTAAAATGGGAAAAGGAGAAGGTATAGGCTATTAACTGAGAATATATATTTCATTTAGATGTTGAACTGCAATCTAAGGGTGTAGTAGTATGTAGTATGAAGTATGAACTTTTCTTTTGTAATTGGTATCAGGGTATTAAGGGATTGCGTGATACCATTGCTGCTGGCATTGAGGCTCGTGATGGTTTTCCTGCGGATCCAAATGATATTTTTTTGACAGATGGTGCTAGTCCAGCGGTAAAGTTTTGTCTTCTGTGCTCTTATAGTGTGTTATATATAGAAGATATTTTGAAACATGTCAAATTGATTACAAATTGTATAATCTTTCTATATCAGGTCCATATGATGATGCAGTTACTAATTAGATCAGAAAAGGATGGAATTTTCTGTCCAATTCCTCAGTACCCTCTTTACTCTGCTTCAATCGCCCTTCACGGTGGCACTCTTGTATGTGTTTTTGTTACCTGAAACTAATATTTAACTTTATTGATGAGACATAATAGAGAACACATAATGATTTCAGGTTCCTTATTATCTTGATGAAGCAACGGGGTGGGGACTTGAGGTCTCTGAGCTCAAGAAGCAACTGGAAACTGCTAGACAAAACGGTATTACTGTTAGGGCCTTGGTTGTGATTAATCCAGGAAACCCTACAGGCCAGGTAACTATAGATATTAGTTTTGAGAGCAATAATCAATGTATTTTCTCTTTCATGTCATAGTTTATTAATTTTTTAAAATATCTACATAGGTTCTTGCTGAGGAGAACCAACGAGATATTGTGGAGTTCTGCAAGAAGGAAGGTTTGATTCTTCTAGCAGACGAGGTAAATAATTTCTACAATTGTATGATATTTGAGGCTGAAGCTTTAAGCTCTTTCGAGACAATTTAGTCAAAGAATCATTTATGCAGGTATACCAAGAAAACATCTATGCCCCCGATAAGAAATTTCACTCTTTTAAGAAAGTCTCTCGTTCAATGGGATATGGCGACAAGGATATCCCCTTGGTTTCGTTTCAGTCAGTGTCTAAAGGTAGCTTGATGAACCTAATAAGATGAGTCATGCAAATTATTGAATTTGACTAAAAAGCTGTTTCCATTCAGGGTATCACGGTGAATGCGGGAAACGAGGAGGTTACATGGAGGTCACAGGTTTTAGTCCCGAAGTTAGGGAGCAAATTTACAAGGTGGCGTCTGTAAATCTGTGTTCAAATATTTCTGGTCAAATTCTTGCAAGCCTTGTTATGAGCCCTCCAAAGGTTGGAGATGAATCCTATGACTCCTATTTTGCTGAAAGAGATGGCATCCTACAATCGCTGGCAAGGCGTGCAAAGGTTGGTTCAGATCAACAAACTTATAGGCTACGCATTGGTATTAATAATCTTTAACTTGTGGGAATTTCTTTATCATTTGTCTTTTTGTTTATTTATTATTGAACAGACATTAGAAGATGCGCTGAACAGCTTAGAGGGTGTTAGTTGCAACAGAGCGGAAGGTGCAATGTATCTTTTCCCACGTATTCGGCTGCCTAACAAAGCAATAAAAGAAGCAGAAGCAGCTAAAAAAGCACCAGATGCATATTATGCTACCCGCCTCCTGAATGCCACTGGTATAGTTGTGGTTCCTGGCTCCGGTTTTGGTCAGGTGAGAGTTGTTGTTACTATTAGGTTAATCAGAGCAATGGAATATATTGATTGATGGTTGAAGTGATGAATTGTTATTGGTTGGTTTGTAACAGGTCCCCGGAACCTGGCATTTTAGGTGCACGATATTGCCACAGGAGGAAAAGATTCCAGCCATTGTTACACGGTTGACAGAATTCCACAAGAAGTTCATGGATGAGTTCCGTGATTAGATGTTATTATGATGCTTCTTATGGTAACCAATAAATGGGAATAAAAGAATTTTACAGCTTTGCCAGCCAAACATTTGTTAAAGAATCTTGTTGATTTTGTGTTTCTGGTTGAGAGAACATATCCTAGCTAGCATTTGCCATCTTATTTTGGAATCTAGTTTTACTTTTTGCATTTATATGTAGTTCTTTGTTTTGGATTTGGGGTAAAAGGTTAAACACACACTGATATGAAGGAAGGGTTTGTTAAACCAAATGATACAAAGAGGTTTTGGAGGTTGAGAAGCTGGTGTTGAAAAACCCTCTTAGGGCCCCTTACCAAACACTTATCCGGGTAAGTGTTTACTGGTAAAATTCAACTATCACCTGCTTACCCTTACCCAGTAAGATTTTAGTCCACCAAAATGGTATCGTATGCAACAATTTTCCAGGTAAGCGCTTACCATGATAAGAGTTTTTGCTCTCACTTACCGGGTAAAACTCTTGGTCCTTGCCTTAGCTCTTACCGGGTAAGATTGTTGGTTCTTACCATATTCATTCGTAAGGTAATGTAAATTGGTAAGTACTTACCGGGTAAGCGTTTGGTAAATGGCCCCTTAAGTCACATTCTTGATTGAAGCTTAGAATGGCATGGCATCTGTTTCTTCTTACTTCTCCAACCAAAACACAACAATCTATCACAAACTTACCAATAAAACAAAATTGAAATTAGTTTCTTAACCAACCAACTTACCTCTAGCAACACCTGAATGAATGGTTTAAGATATTAAAATTGAAAGAAAGGAAATATGATGTCGAAACAAATAAACCAAATGTTAGTAAAGAAAGTATTATTAAAATGGATTGAAAACTTACCTTTAGCAACACCTGAATGAATGGTTTAAGATATTACAATTGAAAGAAAGGAAATATGATGTTTTTGAAACCAAATACTAGAAAAGAAAGCAAAAATATTACAGGTGGGGACTGGCGGTGGACTGGTGGTTGACTATCGAGGACTGATGGTTTACCATTGGTACTATTAAGAACTATGGAGGAAATATAAAGAACAATGTAATAACCGGGTTTCATTTAGTCATTAATTGGGAAATTTTGGAGGAATTTTCGAATTTAAAAGTTGTGTGGTCTAAGTGTAAGAAATTAAAAGTTTGGTGTTTATGGAGAAGGTATATAAAGAATAAGGAAAACCCTAATTGCTCATTTAGCATTTGTCTAGTGTGTGTTGTGTGTGTGGCTGGGAGAAGGAGCAAGGAAAGGGTTTTGGCATTTGAGGAAGAAAAGTGACGATTCCAGCTGAGTTTTGGGAAGGACTCTTGAATCAGCAATCATTCAGGTAAATCAACCCTATCTCTCTTCAAGTTAGTGTGTGTGTTTTATGAGTATTTGGAGAAAAACATGGATTTTGTGGGTTTAGTGTGATTCCTAATTAAATCTATTTAAGAGGTGTTGTAGTTTGGGAAATGGGTATCTATCGACCCATATTGCTAATCTGGAGGTGTTGAGGGAATTAGGATAAGAGACATAATACTTCCCTGCGTTTTTAAGTTTTCTCGTAGCGTCCGGAAACCCTCAAGTCAGGGTAGTGTTCGGACGATTGGTGGTGTCCGGATGAGAGATGTGTCCGGGTAGAATTTTGGCAGCAGTTTCCGGTAGTTAACCGGAAACCTTTGTGGGTCCGGATAATTTTGGTTGTCCGGATAGATTGTCTGAATAGTCTTGGGTGTCCGGGTAGGTTGTCCGGATAGCTCTGGTTGTCCGGATAGTTTTGACTATCCGGATACAGTGTCCGGAAAGTGTGGTATGACATAGTAGTGCAGACTGATAGTCCGAGGGGCAATCTGTGTGAGTGTGTATTTCCATCAAGTGGCTTACCGTGGTAGTATGTACCCTTATAGGTACGGTTGGAGGGAGAGCTCTTCTAGTAAGAGGATTAAGCGGGACGACAGGTGAGTATTCTGATCTTAATCCTTTTTAAATGTGGAACTTTATCAATGTTCACATTGGTAAATGCTCGTACTATTCTTTTAACCTTGCATGGAGAGTGTGATTTAATTGTGTGGATACAAACTGCTTTTATTTCAAAGCGAATAGTAAGTATGTGCCAATATGTGTGATTTAAATGTGTGGGACCATGCTCTGGCTTTGGTGTGAAATGGGGGTGTGTCCCATATGGTTTGATATATGAATCCTTATGCATAATTAATGGTAAGAGTTCATTTGCTTATGAATGAAAAGTGTGATTTAATCGTGTGGACCTAAACTACTTTCGTGTGGACGAGCTATGGCCTTGTGTGAGATGGGGGTGTGTCCCATATGGTGTGATATATGAATGTGTTTCATATATGGGCGGTGTGTGCCCCTTTTTACGCTGTCACGGTGTGTGTGATCATAGCGTGTACCATTAGCTCGTCATAGTGTGCTGATCATTATATGTGTTCCTATCAAGTTTTGTACAATCATTTCTTACTGAAAGTTTTTCCATAAACTGTATTATTGTGGTGTGGCTTTAGAGGGAACTCACTAGACCTCATGGTCTAACCCTCGCTTTTCAAAACTAAAACCTTTCGGGTAAGCAGGTAGTCGAAAGCTTGCTTAGGAGTTGGCAAGGCGTGAGGCAGAAGTTGCATATAGAAGGATTAGAGAGCCTTCCCTTTTACCTTGTAGTTACGATCTCAGCTGTAGTTAGGGTTATTTCCGCAAACCCAGTTTGTAAGTTGTTAATGTATTACATTGAGTCATTTTTGGCGTTTTAATTTAAAGATATAGCTTTTGGGCATGATAGTTTGTATCGGGTTGTTACAAACAAAGAGAGAAAACTAGAGAGAATTATAGAAAGATGGTTTTATTTCTTTCAAGGGATATCTTACGAGTATTAAAATGGATTGAAATTGTAGGTGAAGGGAGCAATAATTTTCTATTAAATGCTTACAAACAATAATTGAATATTTTAAATTCCTACAAAATAATTTAAACTGCAACATCACATGTCTTCAAACATATTATCAACTTATTTTTCATTTAACTTTCTATACTTGATATATTGTATATATCTAAAATATGTTTTTTTAAGTATATAATATTTATATACGGCAAATGGAACAAAGAAACTCACACACCCTCCTCACATTTGGTGAGATTTGAACCCATGACCTACTACAAGGTCAAGGGCTCCAATATCGTTAGGCCAAAGGCCCTTTGGTATATCCAAAATATGTTCTAATGTCTAATCAATATATCAATATATAAAGAAAAATATAGGAGAGAGAGAGTTAAGGACAAGCCTCCATTGAGGCTTTAGAATTTTGTGAGTTTTTTGATTTTTTTTAAATAAAATGTTGCATTAATTGCATATTCTACATCTTTAAGTCTTCCCTTCCCTTCCCTTCCCTCCCTTTTCTATTCTTTACTGTTCTCTCTTGATCCTTGTTGACTTCAAACTACAACTTAGAACCGCCAATGGCTACAAAGGACAACTGTTAAGCGGCAACGCTATGAAACTTTAGAAAAAATAGTCGATTACTATGCTATTTCAAGTATACCTCTGGTGGGTCAAGAAAGGGAGGACGATGTTAGACATTCTCGATCACGCACACACGTGGATTCACTAGTAGTGAGGGCTTGCTAGCCTTGATGAACTAGTTGGTATATAGTAAGATGGAAAATTGCTTTGAGACTTCATTTGGAGTATATAATAGTGTAATACCCCGGGTAAGTTCGTTAGTTAAAGCCTCGTTCCGTTAAAATTATTTAACTCTATAATTGATATTTATGGTGAGTTTAGTTGAATTTATAAGTTTAGGGGTGTTTGGATTAATTAATAAGTTAAAAAGGTATTTTGGTCATTATTGAATAGGTTAGGGTCTAATTGGTAAAATTTGGTTGATAATATCTCTTAGACTTCAGATATTATCACAACACAGAAAATCAGAAAAGTGTGTGTGTGTGTTTTGGGGAGAAAAAGGAGCAAAGGAAGAAAGCTAGGGTAAAAGGCTTCATTTGAATTGCTTGGCAGTAAATTAAGGTATGTTCCTTGTATGTTTTATGTCTGTAATTACCAATAGATAGTTTCTATCGGAGTAGAATAACCGATTACACGTCCAGTAGTAATTTCTGTTGATTCTGGGTCGAAATTGAAGAAACCGACAGAGGTGTCCGGATACAGTATGAAGGTGTCCGGGTAGTTTTGTTGGTGATGTCCGGGTAAGTTCCTTTTTCTAATGTTTTCCGGATGGATTCAGATACCGGATGGTATCCGGATTATTTTGGTATCCGGATGTCGTCCGGATTGCGTATGTTATCCGGAAAGGTTGTGCTGTTCGGATTTGTTGTGTTATCCGGAAAAGATTGTTTTGTCCGGATAACTTATGGTATCCGGATACTTTTGCTGTTTGGCCAATATTGAGAGTTTAGATGCTGTCGAGTATCCAGTAACCTGTATTTTGTTAACCCTTAGATAGGGAATGAATGAGAACTGACTATTCTGTGGTCTTGACTTGAGTACGGGTTTGGGGGCAACATTTGAGGAATTGAGTTCTTTAGAGTTCTTAGCCTTAGTAAGACTTATGTCTTTTATGTGGTAAAGTGATATATGTATCTATTTGTTACAGATCCTGTGAATTCTGGGTAAAGGACTGAATCTGTTAAGAAGGCTTGGAAACGTGTTGATAAGCAATCAGGTGAGTTTTACTTCAAAATGTTTTTAAACTGGAATACATATATGTTGGGTCTTCACAGATTTGAAATTGACTCAATTAAACCCTCTTAGGTACTTAGAATATTTTTGGATTCTTTTGTGTAACTTGTACTCTCATATCAATTGTTCGGTGAAGTCGAAGATCAACCGAAACCAAGTGCGAAGACTATCTCATTGCGGAAGTGAGAAAATCGGCAGCAACTCTCTACAAGTTACACCACCACCGATATGCTTGTGCTATCGGTGGACAAGCATCACCGAATTGAGGAAATTCGGTGAGAAGCTCAAGAAGACTCTCACCGATATGACTTCAGAAATCGGTGGAAGTTCAAGAAGATTTCCACCGATATATGTTCAAAGATCGGTGGGAATTTGAGAAGACTGCACCGAAATATTCTACACTTCGGTGAAGGATCTCTCTTCTCCAAAGAAGTGAGATTTCAAATTGGTGCAGTTTCCAATACAGGGGGTCGGTAGCCTTATTCTCTAAAGACAAAAGAAAAGATCATTTATTATGAGGCAATATCCTATTGTCAGATAAAAGTGGCAGTTTGTCATCTTATCTATTCTCAGATAAGGTCTTTTTCTGGTACGACTGTCCTCCTGGTTCTTTGGATAAGTTAAAAAGGAGATATCAGCTTTTCAGAAGTCAACCTCTACAATGAATGGAAGAGTGACAAGTGTTCCAAGCATTAAATGATGCATGGACTATAAATAGAGGTAAAGACTCCCCATGCAAATTACGCTTCTGAAGATTACTAAGTGCAAGCTCCTTTCTTACTGAAACTGCATATTGTGTCTAAGTGCTCAATTTGTTCTAAGTGTTTTTCAGTTTACTTTGTGTTAGATTGTTAGAATAGTTTAACTGTTCTTTTCCGCAACAATCTTTTGTTTTCTATGTGTAATTCTTGTTGAAAGATTTTCAATAAATTGAATTAAAAACTTGTGAAAAATCTAAGTATTGTATTCAACCCCCCCCCCCCCCTTCTACAATACTTGTTGAGCCATTTTGGGACCAACAAGTGGTATCAGAGCGGAAAGTTTAATTCATAAACTTGATCCGCAATGGCTGCCTCATCCTCATCCCTAACTGTTGAAAACACTGGTCAAAACAATTTTGCTGAAAATGGTTCCATTTCAAAACCTCCCAAGTTTAATCCTAACAACTTTTCTCTATGGAAAAGCCGTATGATGCTATTTATGGAAGGAGTGGATACTAGATATCCAACCATTCTCAATGAGGGACCTATCATCCCGAGAGTTTGGGCTCGCTATGAAAAGCAGAGGCCTGGTAAGGAACCAGTCGATAAATCAAGTGACTCTGATGAATCTGAACCTTCCGACATAGAAAAAGCAAAGGCTACTGGTCGTTACATTCTCAAAAACCCAAGAAAATATACTGATGAAGAAAAACGATTAGTGTCTATGGATTCTAGGCTTAGAGCAATTATTGCTCTCTCACTTCCTGATGAAGTCTATCACTCTCTTGTTAACTTCGGTACTGCTAAAGAGATGTGGACTACTTTGTGTGTACTTTATGAGGGTACAGAGGAAGTAAAGAAAAGCAAAAAGATTGGCCTCATTCGAAAATATGAGCTCTTTGCCTATGAAAAGGGAGAATCTCTTCCAAGATTTTATAACCGGTTTAACTCTCTGTTAAATGATTTGAAATTACTAGGTAGAGTTTATGACAATGAGGAAGTTCTATGCAAGTTTATGGATTGTCTTCCTGACTTTTGGGAAAACATTTGCACTTGCATTAAGACTACCAAGGACTTGGAATACATGCCTTTAACTGTTTTGTATGGAACTCTGTTCAACTTTGAACAAACCAAGCTTCATAGGAAAACCATCTTCAAAGAGATAAAGAGCTCTTCAATAGCTCTTATTTGCGAAAGTTCCAAGAAAATTCAAAATGTTCCTTGTATCACATATCCCTCATCAGACTCTGATACCGAAAATCAGAACAACCCTTTTCACCAAACGGAGGCATATCTGAGTGATGCCGATGATGAAGGTGATGAAATTTCGGTAGACCGAATGACTGATGAAATGGCTATGATGGCTGGTTTTAAAAATAAATCTCGAAATTTCAACAAACCCAGAAGTTTCAGAAAACCATCATTTTCAAAAATGTCTTCGTCTGACAAGACATATGAGGAATGTTTCAACTGTGGTAAGAAAGGACACTTTGCAGCTGAGTGCAGAAGCAAGCGTGTGTCAAAAGTCAATTCCACGTCCTCTGACAAATATCCTTCTAAAGTTGAGAAATCCAAAGATAAATCCTATTTCAAGAAAGATTCTCAATCCTCCTCACTCTCACATCAGGAGCGTGCTGAAAAGTACAAGGCAAAGTACAAGAAGGAAAAAGAAAGAAATGAAGGATCTCAAAGAAAAGGAAAAGGATTGATAGCAGAGGCTCATGACTGGGAAGAAGAAGAAACCACTGACAGCGATTCTCCAAATAAGTGCTTTGTGGCCATATCTGAAGAGGTGGAAGAAGAGGAAGAAGAAAAGGCCAAATCTCCAATGGCATTAGTTTCTACTGAAGGCTCATCATCATACTCTCAGGTACATCCCTTCAATGACATGACTGATATTGAAAAGATAAATGCTTATGAATCTTTAACTCAAGACTTTTACACTGTCAAAGATAGCAAGAGAAGAAAATCTGCTCAAGTTAAAGCTCTTACATCTCAACTTGAATCTTGCTTGTCTAAACTCGAAAAATTTGAAGAAATAAAAGATGAGCTTGAAAATCTAAAAGTCATAAATCATGTAATTGAAAAGGAGAAAAATAAACTGTTCAAAAAGTTAAAGAAAGAACAAGAAGTTGTCAGAAAATGGACAAACTCTTCAAGGAATCTTGAACAAATCTTTCAAGATCAAATCAGTGGTGGTAACAAGTCTGGGTTAGGATATGAAAAATCCATGCTTGAAAAATCTACTCATGCACTTGTCCCCATCACCGATACCTGGGAAGATGACTCTGAGACAAACTCTTGTGATTCCATTTCTTTAAACTCTATTGATCTTGGTGAAGCCTTGAAATATGGAATGTTCATAAAAGCCAAAGAATCTTCATCAGATCAAACCCATAAAGTACAAGATGTGGTCAAACCTATTCATGATGTGTTCAAAGGTCTATCCATTGACAACAACTCTTCTAGTCTTACAAAACCACAATCTTTCAAAGAAAACCACACCACCGAAAAACCCCTCGCCGATTGTGTGCAAAAGGGAAAGTCCAAAGCTTTTTCAAGAGAGATCCCTGACCATGCTTCAACCTCAAGAACCAAACTTTTTAGAGGTCCTCGCAATCCTCTTCTCGGTCCAAAGATTAAGGTTGATATAATTGGAAAGGAAAAAGGAAAGGCACAAAAACCCAAAATAACTTTCATCTACCGAAAATGTTATAATTGTGGTGATACCTTTCATCTTGCTAAAGACTGTCCAAAGGAAAGAATTGACAGATCTAAACCCAAGGTTTCTCACACTTCTAACCCAAAAGGACCCATTACCAAATGGGTACCTAAGAACTGATTTGATGTTGTTTGCAGGTTTTTGAGCACCAACAAGTTTGGTATTTAGATAGTGGGTGCTCACGTCACATGACTGGAAACAAACATCTTCTTGTAAACTATGTGTCAGAGAAGGGTCCTTCTGTAACCTTTGGGGACAACTCCAGAGGTCATACTAAAGGATATGGAACTCTCACAAACGGAACCCTCACCTTCAATAAAGTGGCATTTGTTGAAGGTCTCATGCATAACCTCCTTAGTATCAGCCAACTGTGTGATCTTGGATACAAAGTCATCTTTGAACTGCGTATCTGTACTGTTGTTGACAAGAATATGAAGGTTGTCCTCTCTGGAAGAAGGCTAGATAATGTGTACATCATTGATATGAGTCAAAACAATTCTTCAAATGTCTGCTTCGTGTCTGACGATACAGTCAAAAGAAACTGGCTGTGGCATAAACGTCTGTCTCATCTTAACTTCAAAACCCTTCATAAGTTATCAAACAAAGAGCTGGTGACCGGCATGCCTAAGTTAAACTTCGTCAAAGAAAAGCTATGTGATGCATGTGAAAAAGGGAAGCTCACCAAATCCTCTTTCAAAACCAAGCAATGCACTTCCATCAATCTTCCACTTCAGATGCTGCATATGGACCTATGTGGACCAGTCAGCACTCCCAGTCTAGGAGGAAAAAGGTACATTCTTGTTATTGTTGATGAATTCTCTAGATATACTTGGGTATCTTTTCTCAGGTACAAAAGTGATGCAACTGAAGAAATCATCAACTTTGTCAAAAAGAATGAAGTTCTGAATGGTCAGCTTGTCAGATCAGTAAGAAGTGACAATGGCACCGAATTCAGAAACAGCAGTTTAGAAGGTTTTTTTAATGAAAAAGAAATCTCTCAAAACTTCTCTGCTGTCAGGACTCCACAACAAAATGGCGTTGTGGAAAGAAGAAACAGGACACTATGTGAAGCAGCAAGGTCTATGCTGTGTGAAGCAAATCTGCCAACCTATTTTTGGGCCGAAGCTGTCAACACTGCCTGTTTCACTCAAAACAGGTCGGTGATAACGAAAAGACATGAGAAAACTCTATATGAAGTCTTTCATGGAAGAAAGCCAAACATTGGTTTCCTTCATGTCTTTGGCTGTGTGTGCTTTATTCTAAATGACAGGGAAAATCTTGGGAAATTTGATCCTAAGGCAGATGAAGGAATCTTTGTGGGATATTCCTTGACTTCCAGAGCCTACCGAGTTTACAATCTTCGGAGAGAATGCATTGATGAATCTATCCATGTAAAGTGTGATGACTCAAGATCATCTTCTCTGACAAATGATGATGAAGAACTACATAGATGGATATCATCATGCATTGGGGAATCTCCCATTTCAGGGGGAGCAACCTCCACCGATCCACCCTGCATTCCAAATATTCCTTCTGTTCCAAACAATCTAGCTGGGTCATCGTCTTTAACACCTGAAACCCCCCTGCCGAAATTGCCTCCACCGAACCCTATCCATCATCCACCGAAATTAACCTCATTACCGAAACTCTTCCTGCCGATAATCCCTCTGACAACCCTCCTTCACCACATCCTGCCAACACCCCAGCCTCGAACTTTCCTTCCACTTCAACTATTCCTCCACCGATGCCTCCTGCTCTTAAATGGACCAAAGATCACCCCATTGATCAAATCATCGGTGATCAGCTAGCTGGTGTTCAAACAAGGAGAGGCACCAGTAACATCTGTCTCTATGTGAATTTCCTATCTCTTGTTGAACCTAAAAGGATTGAAGAAGCCCTAAGTGACCCATGTTGGGTTTCGTCCATGCAAGAAGAACTCTCCCAATTTCAAAGAAACAAAGTCTGGAGGCTTGTGCCTAGACCTTCAAGAAAAAACAATCATCGGCACAAAATGGGTCTTCAGAAACAAAATGGATGAAGATGGTACTGTCATCAGAAACAAAGCCAGACTCGTAGCTCAAGGCTACCGACAGGAAGAGGGTATTGACTATGATGAAACATTTGCTCCAGTTTCCCGACTTGAAGCTATCCGGATCTTTCTTGCTCATGCTGCTCACAAGAACTTCAGGGTATTTCAAATGGATGTAAAGAGTGCTTTCCTGAATGGAGAACTAGCTGAGGAAGTATATGTAAAGCAACCTCCAGGCTTTGAAGATTCCACACACCCAGACTATGTGTACCGACTTGACAAAGCTCTGTATGGGCTCAAGCAAGCTCCTCGAGCCTGGTATGACACTCTCGCCATCTTTCTACTCAAGCATGGCTATACTAGAGGTACAATTGATAACACTCTCTTCCACAAGCAATCCTCAGGTAATCTCATCCTTGTTCAAATTTATGTGGATGACATTATTTTCGGTGCCACCGATGAGTCTTTGTGTGATGACTTTGCCTCTCTCATGAAAAGTGAATATGAGATGAGCATGATGGGGGAGCTAACTTTTTTCTTAGGTCTTCAAGTGAAACAAATTTCAGAAGGAATCTTCATAAACCAAAGCAAGTACATTAAAGACCTTCTGAAGAAACTAGTGCGGAAACCGCGCTTTGCGCGGTAGCATGAGTAATTTTGGTAGTAACATGTAGATTGTCCATTTAAATAAATATATAAAGATGTAAAATACTTAACTCTAATAATGCAATCTTATGTCTTTCATATTTCTTTTATATACATAAAGATGTTATATAAATACCTTTGTTTTGCAAAACGAAGGTGGTTTTTAACCTTATCATTTAAAAAAAACCATTTTATCATATACCTACATCTATTCTTCAAACTAAAGATGTCTCCTTAATATGGGATAACCAAAATTACACTTTAGATAAAAATTTTAAAAGAGTTAACTCTCGTAATGCCACATCATACTCATATTCATTCTTCAAGCTCAAGATTTTCTCATCAATGAGGAATAACCGAAATCACACATACTTCAAAATTTTAAAATATTGCAATCTTAAAAGATTTTTTTATTTTGTATAGTTAACTTGTTTGCTAAAAGAGCGTTGGTCAAAATGAACCAACCTTAACTTTTGAGGATCAGCCAAGACAGTCAACAACATGAGTTTGGAGGATCGACCAATAAGAGTCATTCCCATGAGTTACCACAAAAGCATCTCAAACTCCCTTCATATACCACCATTCATTGTCAATATTTCATCATTTCATCAATGTAAGATATACAAAACTCAACCACAATTCAAGAAATGATGAAATATTCATTCATTAGGATATTATCTCATTCTTTGTGGGTTTACTTTGATATATATATAAAAATTATTTTTTATTTTGTATAGTTAACTTGTTTGCTAAAAATAAGTCTGGCTAAAATGAACCAACCCATGAGTATAGACGATTGAGAGGAGCCAATAAATGAGTTTAGAGGATCGGCGAAGAAGAGCCAACCCCATGTGTTATCACAATGACATCTCAACCTCCCTTCATATATCAACCATTCATAGTTAATCTTTCATTACTCTATCAATGTGGGATACACAAAACTCAACCACAATTCAAGAAATGATAAATATTCATTCCTTAGGATCTCACCTTACTCTTTGTGGGTTCCTTATAAATACATAAAAATTTCTTATAACTACCTTTGTTTTGCAAAAAAAAGGTAGTTATTAACCTTATCATTTTCAAAAGAAAAAAAATCATATTTTCAAACTAAACATGTCTATTTAATATGCAATAACCAAAATCACACTATATATAAGGATTTCATATAAATGAGTTTATTTTGTAAAATAAAGGTAGTTATTAACCTTATCATTTTCAAAAGAAAGATATCATTGTTTCGTATGCCCACATCTATTCTTCAAACTAAAGATGTCACATTAATATGGGATAACCAAAATCAAACTATACATCAAAATTTTAAAATACTTAACTCCCAAAATCACATCCTTTATCTTTCTTTAATACATATATATATATATATAGGTGATTCATCCTTTCGGTGACTTAGGGCTTCTCGGTGACTCATATAGGTGATTCATCCGAAAGGATGGGTCACTTAGGGCTTCTCGGTGACTCATCCTTTCGGTGATTCATCTTTCGGTGCTTCTTCCTTTCGGTGAGTCATACTAAGTGATCTTCTCGGTGATTCATCCTTTCGGTGGATTCATCTCTCGGTGATTCATCCTTTCGGTGATTCATCTCTCGGCCTTTCTCGGTGTCTCAACGCCTCGGTGGATCCGCACCGACTACCGATACTTCTGTATGTTTCCCACCGATATCCACCGATCGTCCCCTCACCTTCCTCACCGATGTCCACCGAAGTTAAAAACCTATCTACACGTCACCCCTACCCCTAGCCTGTCAGAATCGTTTCACCTCCCCGTTTCGTGAAACGGATTCCTGACCACATTTTCGAGGTTGTCATCATTACCTCCTTTTTATTATTTTATTCTCTTTTATTTTTTAAACCGTTCCCCCATTTTTTTTTGAAACCCTATATATTCTCGAACATCCATCTCATTTTTTCCTTTACTTTTTCTATTCTCCTTCGTGCTTCCTCTATAACCTGCAACCACACCATCCTCGTGCTCTCTCCCTTGTTCATCCATGGCGTCCTCGAAGAACATCTCCCCTACATGTTTTGCTGATCTCAAGTTCAACCCTTGCAATCACGTTGCCAGATTTGAAACCGATCCCTCTCATCCTGAATTTACCCATGTGATCAAGTTCCTCACTCGATCTCCCCTCCTTCATGCCTTCACTTGCAATCTCAAAATGAGCAAAATGCTTGTTGGGACATTCTGGCTCTCCTGTGTGTATGACCCCTCCAATGATGCGATTCATGCATCCATACTTTCTGGAGACAAGGATGATCACGACCTCAGTTTTGGGGTCGATGATGTTCGCTCTGCCCTGAAGATCGATGCTTTCGATTCCTATGACGATTGGCATTCCGATACTGTTCTCGACGATGTTCTCAGTGCCACAGGATACATGGTCGACGATAACTCCAAAAGCTCCAAAGGTCCTGGAACTCTTCTTAGGAGTCGAATGGGTAGTATATGGAATTTCTTCTTTGCTCATGTGATCCACTGCCTCTCCCGAAAAACGAGCGGCCATGATCAATCCCCCTCATACATCACCAAACTGGCCCACGCCCTCATCTTTCAACGACGAGTTGATTTCGCTCAGTACTTCTTCACCGAATTAGTGGAAGTAATCTCCCATCCACGGAAGTGCCACGTTGCCTATGCCCGATTCATCTCCATGATCATCCAGCACAAACTTGGAAAGTCCCTGGACGAAGATCGTAAGTCCCGCACTCCCCGATTCTCCTATGACTGGGCTCCACCGATCGTCGGCAACAAAAATCTCAACGTCGGTGTTCTAGACACCGACCGTCCTTTACGCCGAGGTATGATCACTCTAGCCATCTCTCCAGAGCTTCAATGGGGTGATTCTGAAATTCCAGGGTTTCACCACCCCGATATCCCCGAAGTCCTTGCTGCTGCGGTGACATCTTCCCCTCGTTCCAGAGCAAAGTCAGTTGGCGCGAAGAAGAAATCGGCCGCCGACACCTCCGTCGCTGCTTCCAGGACCATGACACCGATTAACCCATCGGTGGCTGCCCCGGTCCAAAAACCTTCTAAGCGGAGGCACTCTTCATCCCCCCCCCCCCCCCCCGAAAAGTCGTTTAAAACGATCTCGGGGCCCTGTCCGTGAGTCATCCCCTTCCGAATCCTTTTTGTTCACCACCGACCATTTGGTCATCCCTAAGGCAGCTCTAAATATACCTCTTCCAACACATTCTCTGAGTGACCATGCTGCTTCTCCCGCCGAATCTCTAGAATCTCCCTCCGACAGCATGGACCTTGCACTGCACGCCCTTTCACCCGGTCAGTTCTTGATCGATGATGATGCACAACCTGATCAGGGTTCCCCCCCATTAGATCCCCCCATGACTTCTTTGCAGGTCTCTTTGATGACACCGGTTCTCCCCGAACCTCCCCGTCTGACGGAGCGATCCTCATTGAGTCCGCTTCCCCCTCCCCGATGAAGTCTCCTGTGAACCAAACTTCTCCCCGAAGTTCCCCCCGAGTTCACTCTCCCCGAAGGTCGCCTACGCAACACCGATCTCCCTCCCCGGTTCAGGAATCTCTCCGACGATCTCCCACTCCGCCACCGAGACCGCTTTTCCCCGATGAAATGTTATATCCCAGTAACATTCCCATCTCGGCGGAGGATCCTCTTCGCATCCGCTACATCGTTTCTGGGGATATCGGGGGTCGCACAACTGTTCAAGAACCCTCTCTCATTGAAGACTTACAGGAAAGTGCTCGACAGTGTCGGCTTGTCGGCACCCAATTTGAATCCTTCAAACAGGCCACTCTTGCAATGATCGCCATGACAAGCTCCTGAATGTCCACCATCGAGTCTCGGCTGCCATAGATTATTTCAAATGCTATTACCGATGCTATCAGGCCTCTTACCACCGACATCTCCACTTTGATTCCCAAGGTGGACTCCTTGTCCCGATCTCATGGGGACCTTGCCTTCTCTTTCGGTGCCTTCAAGGCGGCCTCCACTGTCAAGGATTCTGAACTTCAGAGGTTGCTTCAAGAAGCTAAGTCTCATCAAGATTTCGGCCAGGCCGCTGCCGACTCTCTTCGTGATATCAATACCAAACTTCGGGAATTCGGTCACCTGGAGATGGATCTCGGTGACTTCACCATGGTCTCTGATGAGGTACCAAATCGTCTTTCCCTTCTTCATGATAAATTCGACTACATTTTCCGACAGATGGGTTTGAAGATTCTGGCTGGTGCTGAGGGGGAGAAAAAGATAACCCATCCCAAGTTGCCATCCCTTAAACAAACGGTCATCCCCAAGCCTCCATCTTCCACCGAAACCCACGCTGAAACCGCCGATATTGAGGGGGGGCAACTCTCCAGAGAAAAAGAGTCGAAAGACAAGTCAACTACTGAGGGGGAGAAGCTCTCTGCGGCCGAAACCGATAAGGGTAAGAAATCTCGCACTGCCGAACAATTGGCCGAATAAGAAAGACTAGAGAAAGAAAAGGTGAAGTATGGGATTCGCCCCACCGATGCAGACAAACTCAAGCTTAAACCTCCATCGCATCCACAGTAACCCAATCTCGGTCTGACTCCTCAAGAAATTGAGGAAGCCAGATTAGCCCAAAAAGCCCTTGATGATACCAAGGCCCTCTCTCTAAAGGTTGCAGAGGAAGAAGCCAAGAAAGCCAAGACCACCGATGTCGTGTCGGCACAGAAATCGGTACTAAGTGAATTTGAACAAGAGAGAAATGAAGAGGTTAGATGGTACAAGTTGAAGATGCACCACCGATCCGACAGATCCCCAATCTCAGGTGTCAAAATCGCAACCTCCAGATCCAATCCAAAAGACATCAGACTTATCATTAATCGGGAAGATGGCTCCTTAAAAAGTGTGAGAGACTACCAACTCAGAACCTACGGTCTCCCCGAATGGTACGAAATCTCTCGACACTTGGCCAAAAATCCAAACCCAAAGAAGGACATCTTTGTCAAATACATTGATGATCTAATGGCAAAGATGAAGGAGATCAAAAAGAAGTATAGCATCGTGCTTACCACCGATGAAAGATCGAAACTGCAATCCTTGAAGGAAGAAGTGTGCCTTCCTAAAGTTCAGAATCCCCCCGACACTGTCTTCAAGGATATGGCAAAGGAAGGAAAGATACCGAATGTAAGTAACCTAAGTCTTTCCCTTCCCTCTTCGGCATCATATCCCACGACAACTCTGGGTCTTTCACCGATCCATGGACTATACTTCAACGATGGATTCGGCAAACGAGCCTTCTTCAGATTCTCTCAAATTCCTGTTGCCGACACCATGTTTCTTGAAGGCCTCCACAACTTGTTCCCTCACATCCCCGAAGCTCAACCCTACTACCGAATCTTTAGAGTTCTTAGCCTTAGTAAGACTTATGTCTTTTATGTGGTAAAGTGATATATGTATCTATTTGTTACAGATCCTGTGAATTCTGGGTAAAGGACTGAATCTGTTAAGAAGGCTTGGAAACGTGTTGATAAGCAATCAGGTGAGTTTTACTTCAAAATGTTTTTAAACTGGAATACATATATGTTGGGTCTTCACAGATTTGAAATTGACTCAATTAAACCCTCTTAGGTACTTAGAATATTTTTGGATTCTTTTGTGTAACTTGTACTCTCATATCAATTGTTCGGTGAAGTCGAAGATCAACCGAAACCAAGTGCGAAGACTATCTCATTGCGGAAGTGAGAAAATCGGCAGCAACTCTCTACAAGTTACACCACCACTGATATGCTTGTGCTATCGGTGGACAAGCATCACCGAATTGAGGAAATTCGGTGAGAAGCTCAAGAAGACTCTCACCGATATGACTTCAGAAATCGGTGGAAGTTCAAGAAGATTTCCACCGATATATGTTCAAAGATCGGTGGGAATTTGAGAAGACTGCACCGAAATATTCTACACTTCGGTGAAGGATCTCTCTTCTCCAAAGAAGTGAGATTTCAAATTGGTGCAGTTTCCAATACAGGGGGTCGGTAGCCTTATTCTCTAAAGACAAAAGAAAAGATCATTTATTATGAGGCAATATCCTATTGTCAGATAAAAGTGGCAGTTTGTCATCTTATCTATTCTCAGATAAGGTCTTTTTCTGGTACGACTGTCCTCCTGGTTCTTTGGATAAGTTAAAAAGGAGATATCAGCTTTTCAGAAGTCAACCTCTACAATGAATGGAAGAGTGACAAGTGTTCCAAGCATTAAATGATGCATGGACTATAAATAGAGGTAAAGACTCCCCATGCAAATTACGCTTCTGAAGATTACTAAGTGCAAGCTCCTTTCTTACTGAAACTGCATCTTGTGTCTAAGTGCTCAATTTGTTCTAAGTGTTTTTCAGTTTACTTTGTGTTAGATTGTTAGAATAGTTTAACTGTTCTTTTCCGCAACAATCTTTTGTTTTCTATGTGTAATTCTTGTTGAAAGATTTTCAATAAATTGAATTAAAAACTTGTGAAAAATCTAAGTATTGTATTCACCCCCCCCCCCCCCCCCTTCTACAATACTTGTTGAGCCATTTTGGGACCAACAATATACGTGTAGATTGAAAAGGTGATAGATAATGTGATTAGATGTTCATAAATGACAATATGATATATTGAGATATATATTGTATTTATATGTGCATTAAACTACACGAGTATACGTTAGCCGAAACTCTAGTCGGCGGTGTTTGCTGTAGTTGTTGTACAGCGGTGTTGCTGTAGTTGTTGTACAGCGGTGTTAGCTGTAGTTGTTGTATAGTGGATTAGTTGGCTCGCAACCAACTAACATGGCCAGGATAAATGAGAATGAGAATGAGAAAGAGGATGAGTTGAACACGGTGCACGAGTCTTGATTGGTATTTAATTACATGTGATATATGTGTGTTTATATAAAGGATTTTATATAAATGGGTTTTATAATGATTGTGAAATGACAGGCATTTTCTCACTTAGACCGCTAGGTCTAACCCTCATTTTGTTTTAAAAATATGTATTCCAGGTCGTGGATCAAGTAAGGGCAAATAAGAAGGATAGTCGTTGCTTAGCTTTTGGGAAGACTTGTGTTATGAAGATCATGAAGTGTTTTTGTACTTATGGCTTTATTGTTAGTCATAATGTAAATTATTTAGTCAAAAAGTTTGTACTGAATTACTTATTATGTTTAGTAAGACTATGGGACCGAATATGCAATATGATGTATCTTTTGATGAAATTATGTTATGAAATGTATGTTGTTTGTATATATGGAAATCGGGATGTTACAGATGGTATCAGAGCCCTAGTTTAAGGGATTTAGGTATTAGTATCTGTACCTAGACTTAAACTGCATGTGAAGTAGGATGTCCCTATTATTGTAGAACCTTGGGATGTTAAAATATAAAAAGGTAGAAGGAACATCATGTAAGGTAATTTCATTATTACACCTGGCCAGTGTAAGTGTGATCTTACAAGTACATGTTTGAACTGGAATACCTTGTTATATGGGGTATGTGCTTATGTGTATATTAACCTTGTCTGAATCAACAGAATGGCAAGTGGTACTAGACAAACGAATCGGGAAGGAGGAGGAAATCCGAATAGAACAAACCCAACAGCCGGAGGAAGGGGAAGAGGGGGAGAAAGAGGTAGAGGTAGAACTGGAGGCAGAGTCCAGGGGCGCGGCACGGAATTTGTTACAAGAGACGACTTAGCAGCGGAAATGGGAAGATTACAAGCCAATATCCAAGCTATGTTCAACCAAACTCATAATACTGAAACAGATAGACCAGATCCTTCACATGAAGAAGAGATGCCTATTACTCCTACTGTTGTACCAGTAATGAAAAAGTGTGATTATAAGATGTTTCTCAGTTGTAAGCCTCCTACTTACTCAGGAGACCGGGACCCAGTGAAAGCGATGAGATGGCTGAAGGAAATAGAAGCTATCTTCAAAACTAGTAAGTGTGCTGAGGAAGACAGAGTACTTTATGGAACCGCGATGTTGAAGGGCGATGCTTTATACTGGTGGGAAGCTCATATGTCATCAGGAGAGCCTGACATATACTCTACCTTCTCTTGGGAGGAATTTGTTATAGCTTTCAGGAAACAATTTTGTCCTCATGCAGCGATTAAACAATTGGAAGGGGAATTCATGAACTTACAGCAAGGGAACTTAACAGTTCGGGACTACACCGCTAGTTTTCTAGAAAAATCTCGATTCGCGGAATACTACGTTGCCACGGAGGCAATGAAGACGGAAAGGTTTATCTTCGGGTTAAATTCAGATGTCAGAAAGCTAGTAACTGCAAAAGGACCCGTTACCTTCTCAGCCGCAGTAGATGCCGCGGAAGATGTGGAGCGGGATAATAGGAGAGATGCTGGTGATAAAGGTATGGGGAAGAGAAAGTGGGAAGGACCACAGTATGACCCGAAGAAGTCCAGGTTTCAGAGATACGATAACCGCCCGCCGTTTCGACCAACAGAAAAACCTTGTCCGAAGTGCAACCGTGTTCACCAAGGAAATTGTCAAGTTGACCCTCGGATTTGTTATAAGTGTGGGAAGACCGGGCATATTGCTAAAAACTGTCCAGTACCGCGGCTTTGTTTCTTGTGTAATTCTCCGGATCACATTCAGTCGGATTGTCCGCGGGGAAGAATACAGCAGGGTGGTACATCAGGGAGACCAATGGTTGTTAGACCAGTAGTGCCAAGACTTGAACCACCAAGAACAAGGGGTCGTACATTTCATATGACAGCAAAAGAAGCGGAGGAAATTCCGGATGTGGTTACAGGTACATTTTTCATAAACTCTACACGTGCTAAAGTGTTATTTGACTCCGGTGCAAACCGATCGTTTGTGTCTCCTTCATTTGCTGCTTATATGCATTTAAACCCTAAAGTATTAGATCATGCTTTGATGGTAGATACGGCAAATGATAAACAAGTGTCGGTTAATGAAGTTTTTGATAAGTGTGTGATAAATATCGAGGGATGCGAAGTACCTATACAATTATTCCCTATAGCCTTAATCGAGTTTGATGTGGTAGTGGGAATGGATTGGTTAGCTGAGAATCAGGCTAACATAGTTTGTGATAAGAAAATAATTAATGTTGTCTTACCTGAGAGAGGACCGGCAGTGATTTATGGTGATCGTAGCAATCATCAGTCTTGCCTTATATCTATGATAAAAGCCCGTAAGTGTGTTAATAAGGGTTGCCAGATTTACCTAGCTTATGTGATAGATATTAAGCCAGAAAAGAATAAGTTGGAAGATATTCCGATTGTTAGTGAATTTCCTGAAGTGTTCCCTGAAGACTTGAATAGTCGTCCGCCCGTTAGACAAGTAGAGTTTGGTATAGATCTGATTCCTGGAGCCGCTCCTATTGCTCGTGCACCGTATCGTCTGGCACCTCCAGAGATGAAAGAGATGATGGCACAACTACAAGACTTATCTGATAAAGGCTTCATCAGACCTAGTTCTTCGCCGTGGGGTGCACCAGTTTTGTTTGTGAAAAAGAAGGATGGTTCGATGAAAATGTGTATCGACTACCGGGAACTGAATAAGCGCACGATCAAGAACAAGTATCCGCTTCCTAGAATTGATGACCTCTTTGATCAACTAGTTGGAGCTTGCTATTTCTCCAAGATTGATTTGAGATCTGGTTATCACCAGCTGAAGGTTAAAGAAGAAGACGTTCTGAAAACTGCTTTTCGCACACGGTATGGTCACTATGAATTCTTAGTGATGCCGTTTGGATTGACGAACGCTCCAGCTGCTTTTATGGATTTAATGAATCGGGTATGTAAGCCGTATCTCGATAAATTTGTAATTGTATTTATCGATGATATACTTATCTATTCTCGATCCAAGGAAGAGCACGCGCAACATCTTCGTCTGATTCTGGAATTACTAAAGAAAGAAAAGTTGTATGCTAAATTTTTGAAATGTGAATTCTGGCTACGGGAAGTTCAGTTTCTGGGGCATGTAGTTTCTGAAAAAGGCATTCAAGTTGATACAATGAAGGTAGAAGCGATTGAAAAGTGGGAACCGCCGAGAACGCCAACCGAAGTACGTAGTTTTCTGGGTCTAGCCGGCTACTATCGAAAGTTTATAAAAGACTTCTCTCGTATCGCGACGCCCTTGACTAAGCTGACTCGAAAGAATCTAAAGTTCGAATGGAAAGCAGAACAGGATGGAGCATTCCGAATCCTGAAAGAGAAACTCTGTAGCGCGCTGATACTAGCATTACCTGAAGGTTCTGAAGACTTTGTTGTTTACAGTGATGCTTCCAAACTGGGATTGGGTTGTGTACTTATGCAGCGTGGAAAGGTTATTGCTTATGCTTCTCGTCAACTAAAAAATCATGAAAGACAGTATGCTACGCACGACATGGAGCTTGCAGCAGTTGTCTTCGCATTGAAGATTTGGAGACATTATCTTTATGGTTCCAAATGTCAAATTTATACCGATCATAAGAGTCTCCAACACCTCTTCGATCAGAAGGAACTAAATATGAGACAAAGACGATGGCTAGAACTGGTGAATGATTACGACTGTGAAATTCTTTATCATCCGGGGAAGGCAAACGTGGTAGCTGATGCACTGAGTCGTCAAGAAAGAAGCGGGACAATAAAAGCCATTGCACTACGAGCTGAACTCCTACCCAACATCTTTGACGAATTGCTGGAATGTCAATTAGAAGCCTATCAGGAAGAACATTTGAAATCAGAACGGTTAGTGGGGTTATCAGTATTGCTAGTAAAAGATGACCGTGGGTTATTGTGTATGGGAAACAGAATTTGGGTGCCTCGTTTGGGTGGTTTATGTGATCGTGTACTACAAGAAGCTCATCAATCTCGATTCTCTATTCACCCAGTTACGAATAAGATGTACAAAGACCTAAAACAATTATATTGGTGGCCGGGAATAAAAAGAAGCATTGCTCAGTATGTGGAAGGTTGTACTACTTGTAAGAAGGTAAAGATTGAACATCAGAAGCCGTTCGGGCAATTACAGCGTTTAGAAATACCTATGTGGAAATGGGATCAGATTACGACAGATTTCATCACGAAGCTACCAAGGACCCCGAAGGGATTTGATGCTATTTGGGTGATTGTCGATAGATTGACGAAGTCTGCTCACTTCTTACCAATAAAGGAAATTGATTCGATGGAGCGATTAGCTAAGTTGTATATTGACGAAATAGTAACTCGACATGGAGTTCCAATCTCAATCATTTCTGATCGTGATAGTCGTTTTACTTCAAGATTCTGGAGAAGTTTTCAGAAATAGATGGGGACGCAGATAAAACTAAGTACAGCATATCATCCTCAATCTGACGGTCAGAGTGAACGAACGATTCAGACCTTAGAAGATATGCTCCGGGCTTGTATTGTTGACTTTGGGGGATCATGGGATAAGCATTTACCGTTAATTGAATTTGCCTACAACAAAAGTTATCATTCCAGCATACAAGCGGCACCGTTTGAAGTTCTGTATGGTAGAAAATGCCGAACGCCTCTGTGTTGGAACGAAGTGGGAGAGAAACAGTTAGCAGGGCCGGATATAGTCCAGTTGACAGCGGATAAGGTTACTCAGATTCGGGAAAGATTAAAAGTGGCTCAAGACAGACAGAAAAGCTACGCAGATCGACGCCGGAAACCGCTAGAGTTTCAGGTTGGAGATTTTGTGATGTTAAAAGTCTCACCTTGGAAATGAGTCATTCTATTTGGAAAAGCAAGGTAAACTTAGTCCAAGGTACATCGGGCCGTTTGCAATTATGGAGAGGATCGGTGAAGTAGCATACAGGTTGGATGTTCATAAATGACAATATGATATATTGAGATATATATTGTATTTATATGTGCATTACACTACACGAGTATACGTTAGCCGAAACTCTAGTCGGCGGTGTTTGCTGTAGTTGTTGTACAGCGGTGTTGCTGTAGTTGTTGTACAGTGGTGTTAGCTGTAGTTGTTGTACAGTGGATTAGTTGGCTCGCAACCAACTAACATGGCCAGGAGAAATGAGAATGAGAAAGAGGATGAGTTGAACACAGTGCACGAGTCTTGATTGGTATTTAATTACGTGTGATATATGTGTGTTTATATAAAGGATTTTATATAAATGGGTTTTATAATGATTGTGAAATGACAGGGATTTTCTCACTTAGACCGCTAGGTCTAACCCTCATTTTGTTTTAAAAATATGTATTCCAGGTCGTGGATCAAGTAAGGGCAAATAAGAAAGATATTCGTTGCTTAGCTTTTGGGAAGACTTGTGTTATGAAGATCATGAAGTGTTTTTGTACTTATGGCTTTATTGTTAGTCATAATGTAAATTATTTAGTCAAAAAGTTTGTACTGAATTACTTATTATGTTTAGTAAGACTATGGGACCGAATATGCAATATGATGTATCTTTTGATGAAATTATGTTATGAAATGTATGTTGTTTGTATATATGAAAATCGGGATGTTACAAATAGAGCAAATGAAACTCACACAAACTCCTAACATTTTGTGAGATTTAAACCTTTGATCTCTAAAAAGGTCGGGTTATCGGATACTGTTATACCAATGACCCTTTTGGCCTATGATGACAAGAGACTTGCAAATGCTTTTAAGAACACAAGTTTTGGGATTTGACAAGAGAAGACTTAGGGGCCGTTTACAAAACGTTTACTTGGGTAAGTTCTTACCAAGTCACATTATCTTACCGGATGAATATGGCAAGGACTAAGAATCTTACTCAGTAAGAGCGGAAGCAAGGACCGAGAGTCGAAAGTAAGGACCGAAAGTCTTACCCGGTAAGTGAGTGCGACAGCTCTTACCACGGTTAGCGCTTACCGGCTAAATTGTTGCATACGATACCATTTTGGTGGACTAAAATCTTACCCGGGAAGTAAGTGATAGTGTTGAATTTTACCGATAAGCACTTACCCGGATAAGTGATTAGGTAAACGGCTCCTAAGAGAAGATGGACAAAAGAATAGGGAAATGAACTAGTAACATCCTCTTTATAAATTCCAAGTATATGGTAGTTAACATTGCAACCATTAACTTATTTATTTATTTTTATGATTAAGGATAAAGATATGAATTTAGATATTTCATGAATTGCATAATTACAAATTTGCAAACATCAATTACAAAAAAAAGTTCTTAATTATTAAAAATTACAAGAAAGAATTGGTGAGAATGAATTATTGATGGAGTATATATTTATTTATTTATTTATAAAAAGCATGTAAACAGAGTTAAGTTAAGGAGAAAGAGTTTGAAAAAGAAGAGAAAAATGTAATTAATAATAAGGTTGGTGAAAGCAAAGTTTGATATGATGCCCCATCTTTTCTATTCTTTTCTAGGAATCAAATTTAAACATTTATTTTATTACTAGAAACGTGTTAGCGTGCGATGCGGTGCAAAACATTCTGAATCTAAAACTGAAAACTCGAAAGAATAATTTTGTTTCATGTTTAGTTTTATTATCCATCACACAATGCAAAAAATAACCATAATATTTTTTTAAAAGGAGTATAGATAGATAAAAACATAGATAAGGGTGTAAAATGTACAAGTTTTAAAAATCTCGATACATAATTCTTGAAAAATCTCGATAAGTATTTATGACATTTTAGTTTGAATAATTATGAATGTGTATTTTTAATATGATAAAGATGCAAAATGAAAAATAAAAATATAAAACAAATTAATGCGTATATATTCATTATATTTAATAATATGATTAAATCCAAACTTATTCAATATTGGACTTATTTCGAAGGTATTGACGAGACAATTACAATGGTATAATTTGTAATAAGAAAATATATATATTTTTAATGCATTTTAGTTCATATACGATTATCTATACTATATTATAAAGCATGAAAGCACCTAACTCTTAAAAACAACTATCTAAGCACAATGTACTACAAATTAAAGCATAATTACTTAATTTTTTTTATTTTTGGTATTTCCTTAATTCACGCCTTCAGTTTCATTTTGTTCTTCTCATACACGTTTATCAGGAATCAAGGTTAGGGTTCTTACAACGATTTTGCGATTTCAAGGTATGTTTCGGTTAGGGTTTCACGATTTCAGATCCTCTTCTTCATCTCAGGCTCATCTCACGACATTTTTCTTCTCAGGCGCCATTTCAGGTATGTTTCGGTTTAGGGTTTCACGATTTCACATCCTCTGCTTTCTATCGATGGCTACCAAAATCGATTTTTTGTTTGTTATCTTGTACGTAGTCGATTTCGATTTGTTATCATGGCTACAGAAATCGATTTTATGCACTGCGGCTTTCGATTTTGGTTCAAAACCCCTTTTTCTGTTTGATTTAAAAAACGATTTTGGTTCAAAAACCTTTCTTCTGTTTGATTTTGAAGCCCTTCTTCTGTTCGATTTTACACCCTTCGATTTTTGGTTTAGTAAGCTTCGATATGTTTGTGTGTTTCTGTGTAGAACGATACGTATAAGTTTCTGTTTATAGGATGCATCATATTGCAAGAAGTTTGAGATTTCAGGGCTCTTTTGGTTCAGATTGATTAAGCTTGTCAGGGTTTTTATGTTCGTTGTAGCGATAAATACTCGAATTTAAAGGGTATTTGTGTTCCATGATTTTCTTGTTTTTCTTAGTTGTGCAGCTTCTAATATAGTCAATCTTTGCAGCAAGCTCTTAAGTTGGTTTTTGTTGAGACTAAGAAGGGTGCAGACTCACTGGAATATTGGTTGTGCATGAATGGCTTTCCTGCTACCACTATTCATGGCGATAGAACACAGCAGGTATTTGTTTTTTCAAGTGATAGTGTTGGTTCCCGTTTTGCTTTAAACAAGATTATCAGATCTATTAGTTCAGGTTTAAGGTTTGATGCGGAAGCGTATTTGAAGAACTAATAGATATGTTTGATAGATTTAGAACACAATATAAATAAACAGTGAGCAGGAAATAATATCTCAAAGTTTACTGAATATATATATATCAAGAACAGATTTAAGAACAGTGAGTATGCAAAGCTTTAAACAGATATGACTCTAAATGTGCATAAGCTATGTGTTCTTGATGTTTGATTGAAGTGTTCTTGTTTTTCTGTTTTTGTGTGTAGTTCTATATCTTAGGAAGAACTCAACATGAGTCTTCCTTTTATACTACTCTTAGAAGACTATGAAGTAGGTCACTGTTCCTTTTACGGCATGAATAGTGAACTGGATGGTGTGAGCAGTTGTTTGAGCCATGCGCATTTAATGGAGCAGATGTACTTTTGGTAAATGCATTAAATGGCGCAGACGTCTATTTTGTACCATGCCCTATTGAGTCCACTCAGAGCTTGACACGTGTTTTGACAGTACTTTTCCATGCAAGTTGATAAACAGGTCTTGGAACAGTAGCAAGATATTATAAATATCTTCCTAGTCTTTTGAGGACCATAAAGGCTCTGTAATGTGTTACAGAGGTTCTGCGGTCTGGTTCCTCTGTAAAGTAGTCTTCACCGGATTCCGAGTCTTTGGTTGTTTACTTCTGCAGAGCTTCTGTCAAGGGTGGCAGAGGTTCTGAGGCTCGGTCCTCTGAGAAGTCTTCTTGGTTCCTTGTCTTCTGATGTTGTCCGCAGAGGCTCTGTTATTTGTAACAGAGGTTCTGCGGTCTTGGTCTTCTGAAAGCGTCCTTCTGTAGTTTCCTCGGTCTTTGATCACTCTTGATCAAAACTTCCTTTGATTCTCCTGAGATGCCCGGCAGAGCTTCTGTGGAAGTTCTTCTGTACTTGGCCATTTTTCAATACTTCTAATATTTCAGAATATTTGGAGCTAACAATCTCCCCCTAAGTATTGAAAAATAGAAGGTTGAATTTATGCATTTTAACCTAAGTAAAGAAGAGGTTAAACAATACCTCAGAAGATTATTTCTTTCATTTGAAATTTATGCCAGAGGCATTTACATTTGAGTACACAGAAATAAACGTTGACAGAGATTCTTTGAAGAGACTCAGATTTTTGCATTTGGGAAGTCGTCGAACTTTCTGTTGTCTTTTCCTACTTCCTTGAGTTCTTCATAGAACTTGTGACAGAGATTTCGTAAGCCGAGTGTAGCATCAATCTCTTTGATCATCATCAGAGCAGATTCTTCGTTCATAAGCTCTGTTGCTTTATTCTCCTCTAGTATCTTTCTGAACATGTTCAGAGTATGGGTTGTGTACTTCTGACAGTCCATTGTCACAAACAGTTTCAGTTGATCAGTAGGATTCTTGAATACTAACCCGTACCTTGGAGTTTTGATGATTGAATTGGGTATGGCATTGGGTGGGCAGAAATCCTCTGGTGGTCTGATACTTAGAGTAGTTATGCCCAGATCGATGGCTAGTTGAATGTCGAGCATGCTGTAGATTAGGAGCTTTTCACGCATCGCCTTTCTGAGAACTCGATAAGACCTTTTGTGGCAGTCGTCATTGAAGTTGTCTTTCGTCCATTGCAGAAGGTCAGGTAAGTCATAGGGATTGAGGTTTCGGATATCAGCATCAGAGAATTGATTTTCTGATCTGTCAGACCTTTTGACTTTCCAGATGGTATACACCGTATGAGGATAGGTTCTCATTTTGGAGTATTTGCAATAGATTACCTTCTTTATTTTGTGAATGGAGTAAACTTGATTGACTGGTTTTGACTTTGTAGAGGTGAAGATTGCATCGAATTCCTCTCTTAGCTTCTGATCTCGGACATGGGCTGGCAGATCGCTCTGGAAGTGCTGTCTGTAGAGATAAATGTAGACTTGTTCTTCCATTTGTTCAATGGTTGAAGTAGATCTTGGAATTGGTCTCCTTAGCTCATCCATCTTTCGAGTGATGTCTGCTACTCTACCTTCTGTTACCTTAGCTGTGGGATTCAGGGATGGGTTTTCTGACAGAGGATTCAAGTTGAATGCCCAGTCTTCCTCTTCGGGTTTAGGAGTGACGAAGGCATTAAATGCACCTTTCATCAATTTCTCTGTAGCAACTGGCATCTTCTTCTTTGGATCTTCTTCTGTCATTATTCCCTTGCCTTTATCTTTTGGCTTTGAGGTTTCAGATATTGGGTTTTGGATTTGTGTGGGTGGAACCTCTGTTGATTTGACAGTTGGAGGTTCTGTGGGTTTTGGGGTTGTATGCTCTGATGTTTTGGTTGTTGCCTCTGAAGGTTTTGATACTTCGGGTTGTGAGATCTCTGTTGGTGAGGAGTCTTCGAGTCTTGGAGGTGGAATGTCAAAACGCTTTGCTGATTGAAAAGCAGATACAAATTCCATTCTGCGAAGAATGAACTCTGCAGAGCGTTTTGGTCTTTGGGGTTTTCGAGCTATGGTTTTGACTCTAGTTTTGTGCGGGATTGGTTGTGAGGTTGGTGTTGGTTCTTTGGGTGAGGGTGGAGTTTGTTCTGAGGATGAGGATGCAAGATTGATTACCTTAGGTTCTGTGGTTGGTGCATCCTTTGGTGAGATAGAGGTGTTTTGCCTCTGTTGTTTTCCCTTCTGGGTTTCTGTTGTAGAGGGTTCTGCTGATTTCTCTGTAGTTTTTGCAGAAGCAGCCTCTGTAGTTTCCTTTGTTTTCTCCCCCTCAGGATGACCAGATGCTCCATCATCAGGATCATCCTGCCTTCTTTTAGCAGTAACTTCTGTTCTGCAGGTGTCTTGAGCTGCTTGCCTTGCTGCATTTTTCTTCATTGTTTCAAAGTAGATTGCGATCGAAGTTTTGAAGGCTTTGGTCGCACTTTTCTCGAACTCTGCAGCGGTTGTTTTGGCAATGTTAGTGGCAGAGGCGATGGCAGCAGCAGCAGAAGTTTCTGTAGTTGACTTCATTTCTGCAAGGGCTGCTTTAACCTCTGTGGATAAGGTATCCACTTTGGTATTTAATCCTGTAAGCGCGCCTGAAGTTGACTCTGTAAAAGACGTGAATGAGCTTTGCAACTCATTCAATGTTTGAGTTACAGAGGTTACAAAGGCTTGGAACTCATCCTTCATAACATGTTCCTCTTGGGTAACCTCTGGAGGAACAACTCCTCCTCCAGAGTGAGTCCCTGTTCCTGGGACACCTTCGTTTACCCTTGTTTGTACGTTGGGGGTGGAAGGATTTCCATCTGATCCTCGAGAAGAAACCTGATTTTCAGTCTCTACAGAAGTTCTGTGAAGAATATTGTCTAAATCCACTCCAGAGGTGGGTATCGGAATATTCTTCTGTTGACTTGGAGACTTGTCTAGAGTCTCTTCGTCATGGTGCTCTCTACTTCTCTCTGAAAGAAGTTTTGGCCCTATATTGTGCGTGTTAGAGGAAACGAATTCCTCTGTAGGGTGTTCTAGTGTGATCTGGGGCAATGGATCACGAACTATAGGTGAGTCCTTCTGAGGAGACTCCCTAGGAATGGATTCCCCGGCTTCTGTGGGCACAGAGGTTGAAAGAGTAACCTCTGGCTGGATGGGTTGGGTGAGGTTCGAGCTGTGCTGCTCTTTTTCAATGACACCTTCTGCAGCTAGACCTGCGGTGTCAGATGTGTGGGTTGCACTGGGAGGGGTTGAGGGATGTGTGCCTTCTGCAACTTCGGCATCTTTTTCTTTTTCATTTTGTTTTTTTCCAGACGTTTCTACCCTATCCTCTAAACCTATTTGCACCTCTTTTCTGCAGTCTCTTGTCTTGGCAGAAGTGTATCACGACCCTCTGTAATTATTTGGGTTTGCAGCGGTGAAGGTTGAGGTTGTGATTTAGCTTGTTCTTCTTCGATTCCCTCTGAAATTGATTGCAGAGGAGAAGATGGTTTCTTCTTCTTTGATTTCCTCTTCTTTGGTTTTGGTGCTCCCTCCTCTGTAGATTTTGACTTTCTTTTTCTTTTGGAAGAGGGAGGGGCAGAGGGACCTTGGTTTTGTGGTGGAGATGAGGGTTCTGAGGGATGTTCAGTGGGTGGAGAAGATGGTTCTGCAGGAGTTTGTTGGATAGCAGAAGCAGAGGCAAGTTGTTCCTCTGTAGGGGTCTTGGTTTTCTTTCCCTTTTTCTTCTTCTTCTCTTTAGATCCCTCAGAAGACTTCCTCTTTGAATAGTAGAGGTCTTTCCTTATATCTCTGAAGTTCTTCTGGTTGGCCTTGTGTTTAGCCAATTTTATCTTCCATTCTTCTTCTGTAAGTTTCTCTACTACATTTCCTCCTATGGGCATTCCTATACGCGGGGGTGTTACAGAACTGGGTTCAGGAGTTATGTAAACGCGTGTGTACTCACTAACTAGTTCTTCATCACTAGCATAACTTAACATTACCTTTGATAGTGGCCTGATGTGTAGGTAGCCATCCTCATGTTCTGTAGGGGTGTTCTTGGACATAGGAAATTGCTTAGGTTTGAGACCGTCCATTGGCTATTTTTGGATAAGGAGTAGGGGTTCGAAAAGTACACTGAGGATTCGCTGGAACTGTAGAGAGGGTAACCAGTTGTGATCAGACATTTTGGCTTTCTGGGAGGCAATTTTGCGATCGATGGTGTTGATGATCTCTTGCATCATTATGGTGGCATAATCTAAGGGTAGATCATAATACACACCATGCATGATTGAGAGAATTTGAGGTGAGCTTTGATCGATGCTTCCGATTATGCCCGTGAGGCAACGATTTAGGATGGAGAATAAGGTATTCCACACAGGGGGTAGTCTTGCTCTGCGGAAATCGTTCCTCTTTTTCAACTGTTTGTTGTACCCTAACATGTGCAGAAAGTCGATAAGTTCTTCATTTGTTGGTTGGGGTGCATACTTTTTGATTCCCATGAGTCTTCTTGTTGGAAGGCCAAATTCTAATGAGAACATGGTGCGATTGAACATCAGTTCAAGGCTCTTACTTTGGTCAGGTTTAGAAATGTAGCCTCTGATCAAATCGGTGTCAGCGTCATAACGGCAAGATTGCCAAAACTGATGTAGGTAACGTACTGGTGTTTGTTCAACGGTTTTGCTCAGAAGAGGGTAAAGAAAGTGGTTCTCTAGGATGTTTAGTAGGATGGCATGTTCTTTGCCAAATGCCGTAGGAGAAGGAACAAGATAACAGTTGTTCGATTTAATGGGAAGGGTTTGCTCGAAATGGTCATTTGAGAAAAATTGTTGCAGGTGGGTAGTGGGTACGAAGGATGCCTCGTCGCCGGAGTCATATTTGTCGGCATCGGCGGCGATGTGTGGGTTGTGGGAGTGCTCAGAATGCACTGGAGAGGATGTCGGAGAGTTCGTTGGTGAAACGTGAGCAGATTTGGAACTGGAAGCCATTTGTAGGTTTGAAAGTTCTAGATTTTCAGAAAGAAATAAGCAAGTTCGCCGGAGAAGATGAGAGAATAGTAAAGTTTTGAAAGTGATTTTATCTTGGGTTTTATACTGTGGTAACGGATAGAATTCGGAACGGTGAAAATGTGAGAAAGTTAATAAAATTTGAGGTCCACACTCGAGTTCATTCGGCGTGGTGCAAGTTTCTAGGACGACGTGATATGTACGTCAATGAAAACTTGACACGTCATCAATGTCAGTGACGACGAGACGTCGTGGGCGGCCACATTAAATGAAAAACGCGTGGGTTTTAAATTTTCACCACAGAAAAGTTACCGTTACAGATACAGAATTTTCCCAAGTGGAAATCTTTACAGAGGCTCTGTGGGTACAGAAGCTCTGTGAATTTGAAAAACGTTTATCTCTGTAGATTGTATCTTTAATGAAAATCGTTTGAAAAACACGGAGAGGATCAATAAATTTTTAGTAGAGAGAAATTATCCTACATAGGTTTTTGGACCTCTGCCAGAGCCAGCAGAGGCTATGTGACAGGAAATTTCTAATAACTAATAATTTATAAACATTTTTAATCATCCAAGTTTTTGATCAGTTTTAACAATGTATTTAGGACTTATTTGAAAGTTGGTGTCCTAGAAAATTGTAAATCTCAAAGATTTTGTGCAGCAGAAGTCATTTGAATGATTTGAGTGATCTACAGAGGTTCTTTGGTTGAAAGAACTCTGTGGCTTATGACTTCTGTGGCAAGATACCAACCTATTTCCTTTTGATCGGCGAATGTGATCTCTTCTGTCGCATTCTTTGCTCCCCCTTGACTTATGAATCTCTGTAGATTCAGCAAGGTCTCCTTTTCCGCTCCTCCTTGATCTAACAACCTCTGTAGGATTGATCTCTGTGGTTTGAAACCTGCCTTTTTATCTCTTGAAGCTTGTACTTTTACCAAAAAAACGTTTGAAAAACATTGGAGAGGATCGATAAATCTTTAGTAGAGAGAAATTATCCTACAGAGGTTTTTGGACCTCTGCCAGAGCCAGCAGAGGCTCTGTGATAGGAAATTTCTAATAACTAATAATTTATAAAACTTTTTGATCATCCAAAGTTTTTATGGTTTTAAACATTATATTTTAGAAATTTTTGTCCTGGAAAATTGTTTTTGGAAAAAGATTTTGTGTGACACATACCTTTTAGAGTGTCTAGTTTGGACGACAGAAACTCTTGTTGATCATAATCCTCCTTTGGCTCCCCCTTGAATGATCAACCTTTGTAGATTAATTTGAGGTCTCCTTCTGCTCCCCCTTGACCTATGCTTGAATCAATAGAGATAAATAATGCACAGAACATAGGTCAACCTCATCAGAGGTTCTGTGGAGATTGTCATAGGTTCTGAGCAATTCCACAGAGGCTCTGTGAAGTATAGAATCTTTGAAGGATGAGTCTTAAACAAAGTGTTTAAGAGTCATAGTGTATTTTGAAGCCTGAGTCCTTAATAGAAGTATTAAGGAGTCCATTGTTTGCTGAAGAGTGAGTCCTGATCTGTAATGGTCAGAAGTCATTTTTCTGATGAAGCTCGAGTCTTAAACTGATTTGTTTAAGAGTCTTTTTCACTAAAGTGCGAGTCCTAAACTGATGTGTTTAGGAGTCCTTTTCTCCTTTGAAGAGCGAGTCCTGATCTGTAATGATCAGAAGTCCTTTTACCTGCAAGACAGATCAAAGAACTTTTGGTACCCATATCCAAATGGGTCCTTTTTTGTTAGGATTTGGAGCTGTCTTTAGGTCCTCTGGTTTGCCAATCTTCTTTCTATGACCTATCTCATTTTGGGTCTTTGGATTTTTCTTTTGAAATGACCCATTTTGTACACAGAAAGATTTAGAGAAAAGGTTTCTTAATTGAAACAGAAGATCAAAGCATTTATATGAATGAAAAGATGAAGGCTTTGTAGAAACAAATGGTTTTGGAGCATTTTTGTCAGGAATAGAGTTTTTGACTTTCCAAACCATTTTCATCTTTTTGTAAACAGGATTATTTGAATTTTTAGAACAAGAGTTTGCTAAGACAAGGTCTTTAAGCCTTTTAGCTAAAACATCTTTTTCTTTAAGGTTTAAATCAAATTTTCTTAGAAGATCTGATTTATACCTTTTCTCCAACATAATCTTGTTTGACAAATCGGATAGTCTCTTTGTTAAATTTGACATTTCAGCTTTAAAGACCTTTCTTTCCTTCTCAAACTTGTCTTTCAAACACTTTGTTTGAAATCCTTCTCTCTTCACCTTTTCAGACTCTTTTCTTTCAAAATCCTGCTCTTTCCTCTCTTTTTCAAGAGATTTCTGTAATTTTGAGATTTTGAAAGAAAGTTCCATATTCTTTGTCTCAAGAAGAGTTTTCTCTTTTCCAAACTTTTCATTTTCACTGATTATAAGTTTTTCAAAGTTGGAAATCAGTTTAGAAAAGTTTAGACACTTAAGCTCAAGGCTTTTCTTCTCTTCTTTAAAAAGGTCGGGTTATCGGATACTGTTATACCAATGACCCTTTTGGCCTATGATGACAAGAGACTTGCAAATGCTTTTAAGAACACAAGTTTTGGGATTTGACAAGAGAAGACTTAGGGGCCGTTTACAAAACGTTTACTTGGGTAAGTGCTTACCAAGTCACATTAGCTTACCGGATGAATATGGCAAGGACTAAGAATCTTACTCAGTAAGAGCGGAAGCAAGGACCGAGAGTCGAAAGTAAGGACCGAAAGTCTTACCCGGTAAGTGAGTGCGACAGCTCTTACCACGGTTAGCGCTTACCGGCTAAATTGTTGCATACGATACCATTTTGGTGGACTAAAATCTTACCCGGGAAGTAAGTGATAGTGTTGAATTTTACCGATAAGCACTTACCCGGATAAGTGATTAGGTAAACGGCTCCTAAGAGAAGATGGACAAAAGAATAGGGAAATGAACTAGTAACATCCTCTTTATAAATTCCAAGTATATGGTAGTTAACATTGCAACCATTAACTTATTTATTTATTTTTATGATTAAGGATAAAGATATGAATTTAGATATTTCATGAATTGCATAATTACAAATTTGCAAACATCAATTACAAAAAAAAGTTCTTAATTATTAAAAATTACAAGAAAGAATTGGTGAGAATGAATTATTGATGGAGTATATATTTATTTATTTATTTATAAAAAGCATGTAAACAGAGTTAAGTTAAGGAGAAAGAGTTTGAAAAAGAAGAGAAAAATGTAATTAATAATAAGGTTGGTGAAAGCAAAGTTTGATATGATGCCCCATCTTTTCTATTCTTTTCTAGGAATCAAATTTAAACATTTATTTTATTACTAGAAACGTGTTAGCGTGCGATGCGGTGCAAAACATTCTGAATCTAAAACTGAAAACTCGAAAGAATAATTTTTGTTTCATGTTTAGTTTTATTATCCATCACACAATGCAAAAAATAACCATAATATTTTTTTTAAAGGAGTATAGATAGATAAAAACATAGATAAGGGTGTAAAATGTACAAGTTTTAAAAATCTCGATACATAATTCTTGAAAAATCTCGATAAGTATTTATGACATTTTAGTTTGAATAATTATGAATGTGTATTTTTAATATGATAAAGATGCAAAATGAAAAATAAAAATATAAAACAAATTAATTCGTATATATTCATTATATTTAATAATATGATTAAATCCAAACTTATTCAATATTGGACTTATTTCGAAGGTATTGACGAGACAATTACAATGGTATAATTTGTAATAAGAAAATATATATTTTTTAATGCATTTTAGTTCATATACGATTATCTATACTATATTATAAAGCATGAAAGCACCTAACTCTTAAAAACAACTATCTAAGCACAATGTACTACAAATTAAAGCATAATTACTTAATTTTTTTTATTTTTGGTATTTCCTTAATTCACGCCTTCAGTTTCATTTTGTTCTTCTCATACACGCTTATCAGGAATCAAGGTTAGGGTTCTTACAACGATTTTGCGATTTCAAGGTATGTTTCGGTTAGGGTTTCACGATTTCAGATCCTCTTCTTCATCTCAGGCTCATCTCACGACATTTTTCTTCTCAGGCGCCATTCGATTTTGGTTCAAAACCCCTTTTTCTGTTTGATTTAAAAAACGATTTTGGTTCAAAAACCTTTCTTCTGTTTGATTTTGAAGCCCTTCTTCTGTTCGATTTTACACCCTTCGATTTTTGGTTTAGTAAGCTTCGATATGTTTGTGTGTTTCTGTGTAGAACGATACGTATAAGTTTCTGTTTATAGGATGCATCATATTGCAAGAAGTTTGAGATTTCAGGGCTCTTTTGGTTCAGATTGATTAAGCTTGTCAGGGTTTTTATGTTCGTTGTAGCGATAAATACTCGAATTTAAAGGGTATTTGTGTTCCATGATTTTCTTGTTTTTCTTAGTTGTGCAGCTTCTAATATAGTCAATCTTTGCAGCAAGCTCTTAAGTTGGTTTTTGTTGAGACTAAGAAGGGTGCAGACTCACTGGAATATTGGTTGTGCATGAATGGCTTTCCTGCTACCACTATTCATGGCGATAGAACACAGCAGGTATTTGTTTTTTCAAGTGATAGTGTTGGTTCCCGTTTTGCTTTAAACAAGATTATCAGATCTATTAGTTCAGGTTTAAGGTTTGATGCGGAAGCGTATTTGAAGAACTAATAGATATGTTTGATAGATTTAGAACACAATATAAATAAACAGTGAGCAGGAAATAATATCTCAAAGTTTACTGAATATATATATATATAGAACAGATTTAAGAACAGTGAGTATGCAAAGCTTTAAACAGATATGACTCTAAATGTGCATAAGCTATGTGTTCTTGATGTTTGATTGAAGTGTTCTTGTTTTTCTGTTTTTGTGTGTAGTTCTATATCTTAGGAAGAACTCAACATGAGTCTTCCTTTTATACTACTCTTAGAAGACTATGAAGTAGGTCACTGTTCCTTTTACGGCATGAATAGTGAACTGGATGGTGTGAGCAGTTGTTTGAGCCATGCGCATTTAATGGAGCAGATGTACTTTTGGTAAATGCATTAAATGGCGCAGACGTCTATTTTGTACCATGCCCTATTGAGTCCACTCAGAGCTTGACACGTGTTTTGACAGTACTTTTCCATGCAAGTTGATAAACAGGTCTTGGAACAGTAGCAAGATATTATAAATATCTTCCTAGTCTTTTGAGGACCATAAAGGCTCTGTAATGTGTTACAGAGGTTCTGCGGTCTGGTTCCTCTGTAAAGTAGTCTTCACCGGATTCCGAGTCTTTGGTTGTTTACTTCTGCAGAGCTTCTGTCAAGGGTGGCAGAGGTTCTGAGGCTCGGTCCTCTGAGAAGTCTTCTTGGTTCCTTGTCTTCTGATGTTGTCCGCAGAGGCTCTGTTATTTGTAACAGAGGTTCTGCGGTCTTGGTCTTCTGAAAGCGTCCTTCTGTAGTTTCCTCGGTCTTTGATCACTCTTGATCAAAACTTCCTTTGATTCTCCTGAGATGCCCGGCAGAGCTTATGTGGAAGTTCTTCTGTACTTGGCCATTTTTCAATACTTCTAATATTTCAGAATATTTGGAGCTAACAGATAGTTTTTGGTAATATGCTTTCTTTTTAATACTATTGCAGACGCTCTTATCTTGGTGTTTAATGAAAATTTAGAATGTTGAAATGTGGTTTTGTTGATTTTGGAAACACTTGCAGGAACGTGAGCTGGCTTTGAGATCATTCAAAAGCGGCAATACCCCGATCATTCAAAATCGATTTTATGCACTGCGGCTTTCGATTTTGGGTTGTTCTATATGGTATCCGCCCAATAAATCGATTCCAACTCCTAAGATGTCGATTCCATTCTTCCAAGGTAACAATCCGCTCATTCTTTTCAATTTCAATCCTGGTGACTTCAGATTATCTTTGGTGAACTTCAATTACTCATTTTGGTTTCACTTATGATCAACCAATTCCTACTCAAAAAGTTAGAGCATCTCCACTTGTAGGTATGAAGGTTGATGAGGCCATGCTTTACTCGTGTGATAAGCATGTTAATGGTTTTTTATGCTAAAATTGCAAGTTACTATATATATGCTTATAATAACAATATATTGGCTGCTTAATTAAGTATATATTATGTTGATAATCAAGTACTATGATGAAGGGTTTAAGGCCATGTATGGAGATCAATATATTTATGTTTTGTTTTGGTTTGTTGACCCTTCAAATAGCTCAATGTTTTTTATGACTCTGTAAGATTGTCCATTAACTGAAATTATTAAGTTCAGTTGCAAAACTCTGATCAGATTTGCATTTCAGGTGCTAAGTTTTGATAATTGATGAGTAGTTGGTGGTGTTTGGCCCAACTGGCGCTTATGAACCCATGAAGGTAGCTTTGAGACTTGCTCTAACAAGGTATCACTATTCTTATGAAGTCTAAAGGGACAATCTTTGGCTCAAGTTACCTTAGAGGAAAGGTCGAGCACCGTTTCTTTAAAAACCAATAACTGGTTTAATCGACCAGTTAAATGACCGGCTTGATCAATTACTTATAAACGGTTGTGAAGTCGGTCCCGGTTACATTTACCCGGTATTGGTTACGAGATCGTGTTTGCCCATGTTTCGAAAAATGGTTGAAATGTTTTTGATTTTTTTAAACCTCTCCAATTCCTGGTTGATTTTTCCGGTCTGCAGTTGTAGGTCAAAATGTGTTGCTAAACAACATCCCTCTTTACCGTGTAAGCACCTCTTACTTTCTTTGTTTAAAAGAAAGAGCTACATTTTTTACCTTAAAAAATCAATCAGATGAGTGTTCTGGGAGTTCAAAGTGTTGTTGATTCTAAGTTTTTTGAGAGATTCTTGATTGCCAAATTGAAACATGTAGGTGACAGTTTAGATCCTTATTTCTTTATGCTTGTAGATGTCAAAAGTTGTAGTCTTGGTAAGTAATGTGTTTCCTCCTTGTCCAGGGAAAAGACAATTTTGTCAAATACCTTTTGAGGCCAAATGGAATCAAGTTTTTGATGTTCTTCATTTCTTGATGTATGGCTTAATCCTTAAGCCATTCATGGTTATTGTTTAGAGATTAATCATCTTCGGTTTAGAGATAGAAGCCTCGGTGTTCATATATCAAAAGTATGGTAATCATTTATTGTCTCAACTTAGAATCTCGATTCAGTATGCAGTTATAACAAAGTGGCTGCACCAGTTTATACATTGAAATAATCATTAAAACCTAAATAACTTGGAATCTTGGATTACAAATATTTTATACAAAAACTGAATAAAAACATAAGATAAACTCGGGTGAGTTTGTGTGTTAATTGGATAAGCATTTGCATAAGTAATTGCCAATTCATCCCTTCCTCAAAAAAAGTGGCAAGTTTCTAATTTTGAGAAGCAACTGGAGGGCTCAATTAGATTCAGTGGGGGAAACAAGGAGCATGATTGGTATACTAAGCTAATTACTGAAAGAGTTCTATGATTTTTATATCATAGAACAATTTTTATACCAAATGCAAAATTTGCAATTTTATGTCAAAGAACAAGCTTCTTTCCCTCTGCTATTTGCCATTGTCCAATTCTTGGCTCATAAAATTCAATATTGCAGTTAATCCAAATACAATGATGGCAGTAGAGTCCATACTAAACAACTAGATGTTCTTTGTAACAGGTGTTATCAGTGAATCTAGATAAGTGGACACATGAAGAAGTCAATACCGTAATTAAATGTGGTGGGAATACGATTGTGAATTCAAAATATGAAGCCTGCATTCCTTACAACTATAGAAAACCAAGACCAGATTCTTGATTCTTCTATAGAGGAGCGCCTGGAGTTTATCAGGTAAAGAAGGAACTACATGTGCCATTAATCTTGTATGACTAATCTAATCATATCGTAATTAGTAAACCACTTTATGCATCATACCCAGGAAAAAATATGAGCTGCAACAATTTTTGAACTCCAATAAACAGATATGTCTTGAACAATCTCAGTCAACGGCCTTGCATTGCGCTTCAACAAACTTCATTGGTGCTATTATGGACAAGAAGAACTCAAACAATATCCGTATGCAAAGTATTGGCCAAGCATTTCGCAACAGCTGGAAAAGAAAAGAGGCTGAAAACAAGGTTCCTGCTAAGACGAGTAACTCAACGGTAATTACTCTTGTAGGATGATGTCTAAATTCTAATCAACTGTTCAATATGGCTGGAAATAGAGTTGTAGCATCCTGGATAGAATAATATACATACATATATATAGAGAGGGAGGGAGGGAGGTTCAAGGAGAAAACCTCAAAAAAATGAAAAACTGAGGAATACCCTGATAACTGTTCATCTGGACGGTATGCGCATGTGCATACAAGTAATTGAAGTTGTTTTTTTGGTTTTTAAGCACGTGTGCTGTGTGCATGTTACAAATTACCTGGGTGTTCCTCGGTTTTTCATTTTTTTTGCGGTTTTCCCCTGAACCTAACCATATATATATACATTTTATTTCTCTAAAGTTTTTTCAACACATATTTTGGGATTCAAATGGTTTATCGAGGAGAATAATCTTCTTATGACAAATTTTGAGGCATTCTTGTGTTAGGAAAAGATATTGGCATTCTTAAATGTGACAGAAGGTCATGCATTTTTTTTTAGGAGGTCATTTACCTAAATAACTCGATTCAAATTGATGTAATTGTTTAATTTCAAAGCAAAGTTTGATACTTATGCTAAACTTCTAAATGAGAGTGCTATAAGAATAACCTGCCGATAGATTCTCTTTAAATGCATGACCTTGTGACAGATTTTGAGACATTCTTGTGTTAGGAAAAGGCATTCTTTTGTTAAAAAACGTGTTCTTAAGTCTATCAGAAGGTCATGCATTTAAAAACATTTGTTTAAAGGTTATTCTCCTAAATAAACCCCAGGATAAAATATAATCTGTGTGACCACGATAGTTGAAGAAACAGAGGTATATATCAAAGTTCTATATGAAACAATATTACTTTATGTGTCTGATATCTTGTTTATAGGCAGGTATGGTTGAATTTATTGGTCTGATAAAGGTCAATGTGGTCAGAGGCACCAACCTAGCTATCCGAGATATGACGACCAGCGATCCTTATGTGATCCTATCGTTGGGAAACCAAGTGAGCCTCACACCTAATGACACTTCAATTGGCATAACATAGTTAAATTCTAACGATAGTTAAAAGTAACGATATTATTGTAAAGCTGATTGAAAGTTTTATACTTGTGATGCAGTCGGTGAAGACACGGGTTATAAAGAGCAACCTTAACCCTGTATGGAATGAACAGCTAATGTTATCAATTCCCGATAACATTCCTCCTTTAAGAGTGGTAAGTCAATTCTACATTTTTCGTATAAATACTTTTCATGTATTTTCTGTTAAATCCATGACCTTCTGACAGGTTTGAGAAAACCTGCATTTTCTCAAACCTGTGAGAAGACTACGTTGTTAATAAAATTTATATTTAAGGATATCGAGTAAAATAGTCCATTTAACAAAGAGGTTGTTTATGTTACTTGAACTCGTGACCTCTGCTCACAAAGGAATAACCTTAGGAGACACTATATGCACCCTCTTTTTATGTCAAAATCAGTTTCACGACGTCTTTGAAAAAGTTACTTTTTTGCTTGTCCATTTACAAGCTTCCAATTGTGTTTTGCTTGTGGGTCCCGCCTTTTTAGAAAAAGCTGCAATGTTTGACTTGATACAGAAATGTCATTGACCAACAGTTTTAAATACTTGAAATATCTTTTAATAAAACAAAATTAAGAAAACGTGTAGACCATGCCACAATCAATCTTACCAATATCTTATAATGATTATTAACATGCAAATAGATACATTTGGAGCTAAATCTTTCAAAAAATTGTTGGATTTTATGTGCGAATTCAAACACACAATTGCATATTAGAAACATGTCCATTGGCTTCATGTACTGATTAAATCACATCATGTTGCAGCAGATTGTTTATGACAGGGATACATTCAAAGCCGATGACTTTATGGGTGACGGTGAGATCGATATCCAACCGTTGCTCTCCGCCGCCAGAGCATCTGAGAATTCCGACCTCAAAGATTCATCAATGGAAGAACTTGGAAAATGGGTAGCAAGCAAAGACAACACCCTTGATGGTGTGATCACACTCGCAAAAGGGACCGTAAAGCAGGAGATCGCTCTCAAACTCCAAAACGTCGAAAAGGGTGTGCTACAAATGGAGCTCGAATGTGTTCCTCTTACCCAATAGCAGTGCCAATGATCGCCAAGAAAGAGTGTTAACAACTTGGATCGAGATTATGAAGAGCGGTCCAGCGATTTGATTGATTACACACACAGTATCGCCTAAACACTACACATGGAATTCAAAAACACATCGTTGGAATACGAGACAACGCCTTGGATCAATGATAGGGCGCTTAGTTAATGCTAATCCTGCCGAAGGGGAACGATACTACCTACGCCTACTTTTGTCTCATATTAGTTGGCCTACATCTTTTGAGGATCTATACACAGTCAATGGCATATTACACCCCACGTTTCGAAAAGCAGCACTTGAGAGAGGCTTAATAGAGACAGATGACAACCTATCAGAATGTCTTGCAGAGGCTTCCTTGTTTCAGTTTCCTAATGCTCTTAGGAGGCTATTTGCAACAATACTAATTTATTGTGAGCCGGGAGATGTTTGCAAGTTGTGGGATGACCATTACGATTCACTTTCAGAAGATTATAGACGACAATGTGAAAGTAATGACCGAGTTCGGAATATGGTACTAGCTGACATCACAACCTTTCTACAATCGATGGGTAAAAATCTTGAAGATTTCGATCTCCCAAAGATAAATGCAGATGTCAACTTACAATTTGGAAGTTTTCGTGAGGTAGAAGAGGAATACTCCATAGTTGTGGAAGACGAACACTTACGTGCCAGAGACTCCCTTAATTTCGACCAAAGATGCGCATACGATGAGATCATGAAACACGTAGACAGTGATTGTTCGGGCGTGTTCTTCATAGATGGTCCCGGGGGGACTGGAAAAACATTTTTGTACAAAGCATTGCTAGCTGTCATCCGTTCTCGTGGTCTCATTGCACTCGCCACTGCCTCTTCAGGTGTTGCGGCTAATAACATGCCTGGGGGGAGAACGGCTCATTCAAGATTTAAGATTCCTCTCAATCTTGATAACAACTCAATGTGCAACATAAAAAAACAAAGTGGGACTGCTCAATTGCTACGGGATGCAAAAATAATAATTTGGGATGAAGCGTCGATGGCTAAGAGGCAGGCGGTAGAGGCGCTTGATCGAACAATGCAAGACATCATAGGGGTGAAACTTCCATTCGGTGGAAAGATAATGGTTATGGGTGGTGATTTTAGACAGGTCTTACCAGTTGTGAGACGTGGAACACGAGCACAAATTGTAGATTCAAGCCTACGGATGTCACCTCTTTGGTCTTCGATAAAAAAGATACGGTTAACTCTTAATATGAGAGCACGAACTGATCCATGGTTTTCAGAGTTTCTATTAAGAGTAGGAGATAGGGATGAGGAAGCAATAGACGAAAGCTTTATACGCATACCGAATGACATGGCTATTCCCTATACCGATAAAGCTGAATCGGTAAATGATTTGATTGACGCAATATTTCCATCTCTGCAAGTCAATGGAGCCGATTCAAATTATATCATTTCGAGGGCTATATTATCAACAAAAAATGAGAATGTCGATGAGATTAATGATCAGTTGATTGATAGGTTCTACGGAGATGAAAAGGTTTACTACAGTTTTGATGAAGCAGAAGATGACAGGAATAACTTTTATCCAATGGAGTTCTTAAACTCGCTGACTGTTAGTGGTTTGCCCCCCCATTACCTCCGACTCAAAATTGGATGCCCCATAATACTATTAAGGAATATCGATCCCTCTAATGGATTATGTAACGGAACCAGATTGATATGTAGAGGGTTTCAGCGGAACGTAATCGACGCAGAAATAGTTGTAGGTCAGCATGCTGGAAAGAGGGTGTTTTTGCCGAGAATTCCTCTTTGTCCATCTGAAGATAACATGTTCCCCTTCAAATTGAAGAGAAAACAGTTCCCAGTCCGACTTAGCTTTTCTATGACAATCAACAAAGCTCAAGGACAGACCATTCCTAACGTGGGTGTATATCTACCAGAATCAGTATTCTCTCACGGCCAACTTTATGTGGCGTTGTCAAGAGGGACATCACGCGGAAATACAAAGGTATTAGTAAAGCCTGCCAAAAAATTCAATCGTGCTGGAGTCTACACATCAAACGTGGTGTATCAGGAAGTCTTACGCGACTAACAAGGTACGAGTTATTATTAAACATAAACATTTTTTACAACTATTTGTATAGATTATAATCATAAAACTTTTTTTTACAGGCATGTCTTCATATGGATGCTTCAAGTGATACCTTAGCGTATTTTGTAGCTATCGATTTATATTATAAAAGATGATTACATTTTTATTTTGTGTACACATGAATTTTGGTTTTTTGGTTGATTATGAATTGCAGTAATCTAATTACAACAAAAACTTTTTGGTCGACCAACCATTATAAACTTTAAAGTTTATAAAGATCATAAATGTCATACTCTCAATTTACAAAAAAAAAATTGGCATCCTGCCGCATTGCGCGGGTACCCAACTAGTTTATGTTAAAATGATAAGGGTCTAAAATAAAACTGAATAACTAATTATAAAGGTATTAAATGTAACTTTTGAATCAGATTGGCAAGTAACAAAAATGAGATGATGTTTTGTATGAGAAATGTATTTTTATGTGATGATAGTAAAAGAAAAAGGTAGATAATATTGTTTAGAGTGGGTTGAAATTAAGTAAAAGAAAACAAGTAGATATTATTAAAACAAGAAATAATTGAGGGCCACACAAACTCAATACAAATTATGTTATGACACTAATTTAAAATTGAAAATGTCAGCATCAACAGTGTAAAGATAAGCCTACCCATATTCTTAAACAAATTACTACTAAATAAATACACACTTTTTATATTTTTTTTAATTCCCACCCAATAATTCAACCTCCTCTTCCTCAACTGTTTTTTGTACAATAAGGTTGATACCGACGACCCCAACCGGCCCACAATCGGCTGCCTATCCATAATGTGGGGGGCATACCTGACTCACTCGACGGTTGTGGCTATGGGGGTGTCTTGGGTTCGAACCCGAGACCTGCTTTTTGTACAAAGATGCCCCCATCCATTACCAACTGAGCTACACGCCATTGGCCTTCCTCAACTGTTTTTGAGTTGTGTTTTAACAGTCAGTGCCCATAACTTGTTATTTGCACCTCATTTTATTACTTTCATACTCACACACATCAATATTATAATCTTTTTTCTTTATATTTTTAACCCAAAACATATTTTATGTGTTATATAGTCCCTCCCATTCAGGACTAGAAGGTCTGATACTGATACTAGAATAGAAACCTGCTACTTCTACTGTCCCTTGATCATGGCAAACCACTACAAGTCAATTTCAAGACTTTGTTTTTTAATTTCTTTTTTCTATTTCCATTATATATATATATATAGCAGCACTACACCACATCCTCCTCCCTTCTTAACTCTCTCTCTCTCTCTCTCTCTCTCTCTTCCATAACCATAATCATAATCAGAATCAGAATCAGATGGCTATGGCTTCATCACCCTTGGTCTTAATTCATCAGCACCCTCCTCATACCATCAAGAAGACTTCCACAAGAATATCAATGCTTGCAACCCAAAACACATCATCTTCATCTCTCATTCGGGTCGGATCCTCCATCAATATACAAAAGGTATAGTAGAGTAGAGTATATAAACTCTTTCATCTTTCTTTTATTTGTTAAAATATGTATGTATGTATATAAAAGACAAATTAAAAAGGAGGGGTGGCTTAACAGGTTTTTGAAGACAAATCTAGAGGGATAGTATGCTACTTAGATGATAAAGGAGAGATAACATGCGAAGGATACGACGAAGGACCTCGCCTTAATGCCCTTCATCATCACACATTCTCTCCTACTTATCAAAGGTACCTACCTAACTATATATATATATATATATATTCTCTTCAATTCATTTACTTTCTCATGTATGATTCATTAAAATTCATTCTGTATATATATATATATAAAACAGAAGTCAACAAGACATTCTTCATCTTCTCAAAAGGAGTCTGCTTCTTCAAGTTATAGATGCTGCTGCTGGTAATCCCAACTAACCAATCATGATAGAGGGAGGGAGGCAGGGAGGGAGGGACAATAATTCATCTGACTTGTATATATAATATATATATATATTATATACACATATGTGTGTATATCTGTATGTAATTCTACAAATACAATTGCATGTTGCAGTTGTAAGTTTGTGTATGATACTATAATTAATGAAATAAAAATTGTTAATTTCTGTGTTACCTTTTAGTTTCCTTGTCCATCTGAGCCACTATCATGGGTTCACAGAGCAGTAGCCCCCACCCACCATAAAGAAGCACCCTACCTGCAAATTTACTGGCTTGTGTAAAAATTCTTCATCTTTTTTATAAAATAGAAAGAAAATAAAAACAAGATAAAGTTTGATTTGACAATGACATTGGAAATGAAATGAGAATGGAGAAGAAAATACAAAAGAAACAAACAGTAACAGGAATGATTCTTGTTAAAGGCCCCAAAAATGGAAAAAGAAATAAATAAAGATATTGTTGGTCATGGTTATGGTTATGGTTATGGTGATGGATATGCAAGATGAGAAAACATATCAACTACAACAGATGCAAATGCATCAATATACATATTGAGACAGTAATTTACAAAGCTATATTTGCAAGGTCAAATAATAAAACAATGCAATACCCCCTAAAAAACAACACTTCCCCTCCACATGAATATGAATATTTATCCAATGCAGCACCAAAATTCTCATCCTTTTTGAGAATAATATAAGATGAAGCCACTGCTAAAAAATCAAAATTATATATATAACTTAGAAAAAAGGGGGTTTCATGGATATAGACTTGAAAATATACAATGCAAGCATCAGCATCAGCATCAATCAGCTGCACAGGTCCCACTCTGGCTGTTGTTATCTTCAAATAAATCTGTTTGGGACTTGCTGGGTACAAGATTAGGACTAGGAGGAGACCATTGATCAGGGACCATCAAAAAGTAGGTTGTCATGGCTTTCCTGAATCTCTTTTTGTACTGCTTCGGTGAAATCACTGTCGGAGAGGCGTTCTTGGGACCACCCAAGATCCCAGAAGCCTTCACCCATGTTTCTAGATGCTTGTCCCAAGTATATTGTCTCATGAAGTCAATAATCCCAAGAACAAGTTCGTGCTTCTCTTCGTCTACCCCAACCAGCAATGAATAGTCCATTACATCAACCGACTGCAATCAACAACTTTTTAGCCTCAATTACACAAACAAAACATGAAATAAACTATAAGAAGAGGCTTACAGCAAGAAAAGCAGTATCATTCCAGACAGCTCTTTCCAACAATCGCTTCGCCTTGTTACCAACAAATATAGGAGAAGTTGGCATCGCTTCAATCAGATTCTGATCCAACAAAACCTTGTTGCTTCCACTAGCATCAGCGTTATACCGTGATCTTGACGATCCTTTAAGATCATAAAGCCGTGCTAAATTCCTTCCAAACAGAAGATTCTCCATAATCAGCACATCCATTTTCGTTTCTTTCCCCCCTTTCATTTGCTTAGTCACCTTCACACAAATTCCAAAAGATATCATACACAATATGAAAAACCAATTAAGTTTACAGGTTATTTAGCGTAACCAACACAGAAAATAACAAGTACCTGATAAATGCCCAAAATCTTTGCCAAGCATGTAGGACTTCCGGTGCCAATTGATTCAGACAGGTACTTAAAGTAAGCAGGAGCAAATTTTATGAACGACTCCAGCTCCGTCTTTGTAACCTGCTTAATAATGAACCGATCATCTAAGGTTTTTGCGAAAAAGACATTACTCTTACCACCTTGGGCACCCCACTTCTTACAACGACTAAGAGACCTTATATAATCCATTTCAGAAGGGCAACATATCCTCCTTAACGCTTCAAATCGTTTTGCATAATAAGTAGTCACATTGTATTTCACTTTACCAAGAGGACTATCGTCTGTAAATTCAACTCTCGAATGCAATGACTTTGTCTGTGACAAAGGATCTAACATCAGCGAGGTACGAGATCCAGACATGGATAAAATACCATCGTCCCCCAAACTCTTAAACGATTCCAATGTCAGTCCATCATAATTACTGAACGACTGAAACGTTGATGAATCAACAGATTGTGACGAATAGATAGATTCACCATCTTTTGGTCTCTCAAACTCATCAGACACCTGTGCGATATACTCAGGGGAAAGTAACGCGTAAGATATGATACTTGTGGGCTCATCATCATACACTGGTACAACAGTGTCATTAATCCCCACAGCTAGAAGCAACCTGGCACCACCTTGGAGTTCTGATTGCCGAAAGGATGATATGTAGACAGGATTATAGCCGTTGAGTGTGTCCAGTTTCTGAGAACTTGCTAAAAAGTTTTTGTTCAACGAGCGATAGAAGTTGAGAAACGGCATACCCAACCAGCTAGTTGAATCTTCCATACTTTCGGAACCTTTGGTGGACCATACAGGAGATAAAAGCGATGTCTTATTCCCACCTTGCTCTTCCACACGATCTCCCTTGTCGAGCTTATCAGCCAGTGAAGAATCTGTCAGATCTGAATCAGACAATACAGAAGCGGTATCCTTTAGTTGGTTACCTGTCCAGGCTGCATCAAGAGTGTCTGATAAACTTGCGAGCACAGGAAACTGCCCTTCAGAAATGGCTCTACGGACACCTACGTTGGATATTATTGGATCAGACGGTTCACAGTTGTTGATACCGGCAGACAGGGCAGACTCGTTTTCTTCTACTGGACTTGAACTTGCATCCACTTCAGTTTCCTTACTGAGTTCTGTTTCGTTTTCCGGGTTCATAGTAGTAGTCTCACAGCCATCTAATGAATCGACAAGTGTTTCATTGGGTTTATCCCGGTGTTCTGATTCCAATTCATTCAGGTCAGGTCGAGGGCTATTGCTATCAACACTAGATGCATACACCAGTCGATGGTCCCACACATAAGATTGGAACAGAAGCTGCCTCCGTAGTCGGTTGATCTCAAGAATATCAATGATAGGCTGCCCTCTTTTCACCTCCTGATTTAAAATCTTGTGCAGCAACTCCTGCAACAATATCACAAAAGATAATTATACGCAACTAAAATCCTTAATGCGCACTCAAAATGGACTGTAATTCTGTGATCACACACTCACAGGGTATTTACCTCAAACTCTGTTTTTTCCTTTCGTAACATTACTTCCAAATCGGCTATTTGTCGTTTTGATTGAGGCATTTTTGTGCTACTACCATTAGCCATCTGGGTCAGAGCATTAAGAATTTCCGAAAATAACAGCTCTGAGCGGGAAATAACCTGTTCAAGCATACAATTAAAACAACACGTTTCACCTAATCCAATGAAAAACTCATAATATTATAATCGAACCTCCTCCACTTCACGTTGAATCCACTCCTGGTTCTCATATTTGAAATCAAGTTTATGAGGAGGAAGGAAGACAGAATGGACGTCAATAGATGCATAACGAAAGCAGGCAACCATTTTCCCGAAGCTGCATATGTAACCATAAAATTTATCACAGAATATAGAGAAGAAGACACAAGGAACAAGTATTAATATTCGGTGAGGAAAGGATAAGGAAGTACCCGTAAAAGCGTAGACAATCACGATGTAGAGAATGACCGCAGCTTGCAACCCTGCTGGCGGCAGCATGGTTGGAGAAACTGAGCTCCAAGAACTTGCCGAAGGACAAACCCCATGCAGCATCTGACATGACTATTCTTCTAGTGGCAGGAGGGAAACCACTAGTTCGGGGACATCTCAAACACCTGTGCCACATCCATATCTTACCCTCCTTTTCTCCTGGTAACAGAAATTCAGGCAACTTCTTCACAGATATGGTTAGGGTGCCTTGTCTATGAGTGTAACACTGCACATGTGCTTCCGATGGCATCTCACATGAACGACATCTGTAACCCTGTTCAACAACAACAATATCATTATATCAAAATTGGGTTGATGCATAAGCCATGCCAAACCCAAAACATAGGAAATGCATGGGAGAGAGGGACACACACATATATAGGGGGGCCTTTTTCAAGAACTTCCTATATCGTGAGATCCGTAGGATCCAATTTATAAAATTAGTTAAAAAATAAAATATGATTAAAATTAAAAGAACTCTCTTTCTCTCTCATCTCTCCTCTCTACTTTTTCCTCTCTCCGTACCATACACGCACACACACACACACAATTAAATGTGCATACAAGGTAAACATATTGTGAACGCCTTTTTAGAAATACTATTATATTCGAGATCTGGTATAGATTGTGAACACCAACTAAAGCAACAAAAATCAATCTAAACCTACCACTTTGTGAACACATTGTGAACACCCTAGTACGAACTTAAGGTTGTTTTCTGTAACACCCAAAATTTTGGTAAGAAAAGTTAACCTTTAATGTCTTTGGTAGTTCTACTTTATCGGTTTAATTAAATAGGGAATATTATACTTTTCGTCCCTAAGCTAGTCGACAAGCGTTCAGGTGAGAAAAATCAGTTTTTGAGGTTCAGAGAGCATGGGGCGAGAATGCCCGGTGAGAATGACATTGGCAAGGTCGTCGTGTCACACTCGCCAGGCTTGGGGCCTTCATAATACATTCGGCGCGACTTTGACCCGCAAAAATGACGCTGGCATTGTCGCCATGTCACAATCGCGGGGTTAGGGACACCTGCGGTACTTCTTGGACGATTATGCCATGCGAGAGTGCCCTGGGCACAATCGCATGACAATGTCGCATACGGGGCCCAGGGTCTTTAATGTTGTGTTTTAGCCCCCTTTTCTCATTTACCACTTCACCTACCTCTTCACATTTTCTCCCAAACCGAACCCTCTCCATAAATTTTGGATTTTGAGCATTTAAGGCACCAAATCTTGAGAGTTCAAAGTGATTCTTCATCATCAAGCTAAGATTTGGAGGCAAAGACTAGGAGTTCTTCATCCCACCTTCATCTTCAAGAAACTTCTAGGTTTTCTAGGTTTTCATCAAAACTTAAGTAGTGAGTTCATCCTACCCTTTATAAATTTTATACATGTCAAAACCTTGTAAATTTAGTCTCCTAAACATCTCTTAAACTTATTTCTCATTTTATGAACTTAAATCTCATTTTGAGTAATTTGGAAGATTTTGGGGTTTTTGCTTATTTGATGATAAATGGTGAGGTTGGCCAAAAAATGTGTTATGAAGTTTAAATGCATCTTTTATGATTTCCTCAAGGCTTTTATCACCTAGTTCCTCATGTGGTTGATTTTGGAAAAGTTAGGTAAAAAACTAGGGTTTTAACCATTATGGGTATTTTGTTTTAAAAGATGTATGGAGGATGATTTTATACACATGATTGATAATTATTGTTTGAGTTGGATGAGCTTGGAGCTCATGGTGATTTTGGTGCAATAATGATTATAGTGATTTAAATATGACATTTACTCACTCAAGTTCTATTTTTTCAAAAGCTTATTGCAGTTGGCTTACTATGACATGCTTGGTTGTATAAAGGTGTTAGACTATAATGTAATGGATTCATAGGCATAGAAGTCGTATTGTGATGTTTGTCTTGGGATATTGAATTCACTTATTGTAGTTTGGAATAGGCATCGAGTGTCTTTGGGAAAGTAAGGTGTGGGCCTATATGGTCGGGCATCGACCAAGAGCGGTAAAATGTAATTCCATAGTGATTAAGGCTTCTCGGATTTTGGACAACTCAAGGTATAGACCTAGTGTGGTTGAACTTGAGACTCCATAGGCAATAGACTTGGAGTGGTTGAGCATGATATATCATATTGATTATAATCCATGAGTGTGATTTATATAACATGAATTGTGGCTTACTTTTGTGTTCCGTCACTATCCGTGGTAAATCGGATCTCCCCCGTCATCTTTTGTTGATTGGTACCCTTCCAAGGGACTCTCGACATTTATTATCAAATCCTTGAGTTAATGTTATGTTAAAATATTCTACTCAGTTATAATTTTATTGAGTAACCGTTGTTCCCACTAGGCTCCAAGCCCAACACTTTTTCTTAAGATGACATGTATATCAAGTCATCCTAGCAGTGGAACTCATCGGGTTTGAGCGGAGAGTCAGATTACCGGTTAAGGCATGTTTTTTATAAGAATAGCTTTGGCGAATGGTTTTGTGGACAGGATTCTTTTGGAAGGAGATAGTGACACCCGTCCTTAATCTAAGCTTAGATTAGTAGGTTGTTGAATTATTTGTTTCATAATTTGTGTTGTAAATGCCTTACTATTTCCCCATTTTGGGTGATTTATTTATTTAAGTTATTACCCATGACTTTATTCAGGTTTAAATTTATTTTTTGGGGTGTTACATTTTCATTGTGTTCACCTTGTGTACATATTTATTGTGCATGTGTGCACATGTATGTCACACGAGAGAGGATAGGATAGGAGAGGAGATATATATATATATATATAATATTTGTGGAATTTGAATTTTTCCTAGAAAAATGCATTAATTATCTTAATTGGTGGCTTAGGATGGATCTGATGGATCTCATGAATGTAGAGTCCTCAAATGATTAAGCCCCCTATGTATATATATACTCACTATATATTATGTAGTGTGTGTGTGTGTGCGCGCGCGAGAGAGAGAGAGAGAGAGTAGGTTGGCGTACTTGATCAAACAAATCATCTCGGAGAAAGCGGCCAAGTGGTTTATCGAAGTTCCCATAATATTTGATGCGAAACAGATGGGACCTCTCACAAACAGTTCCCTTCCACACACAGCGCGACGACAAGGAAACCAAAATGCTTTGATGATCCGACGGTGATGGAGGAAACTCTTCCTTTGATGTAGCAGAAGAATCCTCCTTGGCATTCCTACCATCCAATCCATCATGGTACACATTAGTTGGAACATGAAAACCATCTCCAACACCACAGTGCCCCCCAACTTTGGTAACTACCTCAGAGGAACTGTTTGTTGCTACTGTACCTATATCCCCAGGTGCCCTAGAAGCTTCTGGAACATTAAATTCTGAAGAAGGAACAGAGCAAAAGAATGTGGGCTTTGTATTTGGTCCAACTAACGGCATTGCTTCAGACTTTTGGTTGATGATAGAAGAGAACATAGCTGACATGGAGACATTGTTCATATGTGGTGGCTCAGCACTGGGTTGCTGATGACCCTGAGATGTATCAGCCGCCATGGGGGCAATAAAACCAGGAATGATTGAAATTGACCTGTCAATACTTGATGCTTTGTCAGGAAGTGCCACAGTTAGTGAAGAATTCAACGGGAGCTCTGGCAGTGACGCTCCTTCGTCAGCAAGAAAAGAAGTCTCCAAAGCCAAATGATAAGCAGCAAAAACCCCATACTGAACAACATGCTTCACTTTCTTCAGTTCGTCCCCACTTGCACCTCTCAGTAATATCTGAAAATAAATACCAATAACTAAAACAATTTAAATTATCATACACGTTAATAAGCAATTGTTATCTTTTTAATAACTTACGGTGCAACCAAATGGCTTTGGGCATCCTTCAAAGTACATGAGTGTCTTCACCAGCTTCTTCCCACCCTGTCCGGCGGTTCCATGCTCTTCCTGGAACCTTTCAACATGAAATATATCGGAGTATCCCAACTTCTGTGATGAGAGATGATCAATTGAAGGAACTATCTGAGCACCTGTGCATCGAGCTATTCGCTCCAGAAGTGGCCTTTTGATATTCAAAACAAGAGATATGTCCTTTGCAAGAAGATATTCTTGTGCATATCGTGAAACTGATTTCTCCACCAAAAGAACATCAGGCTGGTGTGCATCTATCTTTGCCACAGCCATCTTTAGATGATCCATTTCCTACACATACACAAACCATATATATATTAAGCTTAATAAAAAGTTTCATCCCCATTAAGCACCGTAAATAAAAGAAAAGTTGTAACCTGCTGCAACAGAGTATCAAAACTTGACAGGTGGTTAGAAACACGCTGATACTCGAGAGCCCCTCCAAGAATTAAGAAACGAGGTTTCTCTATTCTTGAAGTCATCCGTCGATGAGCCACGTTTTTCTTACAAACAACTCCTTTGACCACGATACTGAAAAATTTATATCAACATAAGAACAGGAAAACACAAGTATATAAACTTCAAAAAATGGAAAATTATTGTATTTACTGAGTTAATATAAAAAATTATTGTAAGGTGGTAGGAGTAAAGATGTAGACCACCAAAATCCACACCTGTCACAACGACGCCCAGAGGCTAAACATTTTATCTTCACATATCCACCTGGGTCCATCCCCCCACCTTTGCTCGTGTCTGGTTTTAACAAAGATGCAGCTTCCCACGACAAAGACGTAATTATTTCTAACCAACTATCTTTATCATCTTCCTCGCTTGCAAGATTCTCAACCTGCAACAACTGAGATACTAAAGCCCTAAAATGCCCATCAACTACGTTCTTCATGGCTTTCTTGTGCTCTTCATTTGACTTCTCCCTGTTGCGACACTCCCCACTCCCCAAGTTGCTGGAACTGCGCAGATATCCCCATTCTCCAGCGGCATCCCCATCATCATCGTCGTCATCAAATAACAGTGCTTCCCTTTCATCTTCTTCATCCTCAGGTTCAGGCGGCAGCCATAGGACCCCGTTGTTTTCGAAATCCACAGGCTCGGGCCGCTCGGCGACTTCTTGTGCAGCATACAAAGAGGATGGTGCTTCACATTCATCGCTGACATCACGTGCATCCTCTTTTTTTTCAAGTGGTGGGAGCACCTCAGAGACCCTAGAATCGAAACTGGTTTGTAAGGAACAGCTGCTCACACTTTTTGCATCGACAGGTTCTCCATCAGGGTGCACTTTATGAGATTCGTAGTCGTTGTCCATATCATCCAATGGTAATTCATCGTAATAGCTATTATCAATCTGTAAAAGACCTGTTCCACCAGTGGCTAGCTGATAAGCAAATTCTTCATCAAAGTCATCACCCCTGGAGACAATTAAAGACAAAGATAATCAGCTGTTTATAAGACAAAAAATTGGATAACATATATATATAGGGTCAGGATCAGGGGAAAACCCCAAAAAAAGGGAAAAACGAGGAACGCCATGGTAGCCCTTCATCTGGTCGGTATGCATCATGCATACAAGTAATTTGTAACATGCACACATGCATAAAATCCAAAAAACAACTTAATTACTTGTATGCACAGATGCATACCGTCCAGATGAAGGACTACCAGGGTGTTCCTCTGTTTTCCAACTTTTTGAGGTTTTCCTTGAACCTCCCTGTATATATACACATATATATATACACGTAACCACACCAATACCACCAAATCATTTATGAATCTACAAAGAAAAGAGGTGATGAGAAAAATGAAACCTGTTGATGCAACATGCAAATTGGGTAGGAGACTGAGTAGCCACATCAAGCAGTAGTTCATTGCTAGTTGTTGCTAGTTCATTTTGTTGTTCTATATTTGATTCCATAACCACAGATTGATGGGAACCAAGACCAGATTGGTAATGGCTATGATGATAAGAACAGACTGACTGTGGCACAGATGCAAAAGTAATGCTGCTACTGTCGGCAGTGCCACTAGATTTGGTGCTGACGAGGCTGACAGCCGACGGTGAGGTGCTGAGATCCAGGCTAGAATCCTGGATCCCATGATCAACAGAGGCAGCTAATACGCCTTGCTGCCATTGCTTGAAGCAAAAATTGCAAGCCCTGATCTTCTCTGAGTCTTCCCTGATAATATTTGAACCACTAGATCTAGCAGGGATCCAATTATGAGTGCACTTGGCACAAAAAACTCGGCCACAAAGTCTACAGTGGTGTCTTCGATTGAGTAAGGTAAAAGGGGAATCACACTCGTAGCATACCCTACAACTCTGATCAGGCATCCAAAAGTCCCTCGACACATTAGCTGGTTCGGACCGCCGAGGGATCCAAGATTTTAGCGTACCTATCAGATCAGTTAAGGGTTTGTCCGATGCATCCATGGGGGGCAAACAATTTTCTTATCCCACTCATTATGAAATTCTCATTTGCATACAATCAACTCCACCAACTTCAAAAAACCCAATCAAATTACACAACTAAAACTATATTTATTCTTGATTGATAAAAAAAACAAATTAGAGGAGTGGAATGCTACTAGTGGTCCTCAATTCTTCAACTAAATCAAAGTATCTCCTCCATCTTTCCTGTGCAGATCGTAATTTCGAACCCTAACTCTGATGCAGAATCAAATTACCCAAATCTAAAACTTCAAATAGAACCAACCTTTTATGAGAAAGAAATTCTAAACGTCGTCAAGCAAAACAGATTAATTCCAATCCGAGAAATCGCGCAATCGAATCAATCAGAATTCTACAAAATATAAAGAAATATCTATCAGACAGCCATCTGAGAGAAAAACATATAAATAGAATAATCACATAGATCAAGAACAGAACCTCTGTGGAATTAAATTAAGTAAAAAAGTCCCAAATTATTACGATGGAGACCATCATCTATCTGTGTGTTATTACCATGAGTAACAATCAATGAGATCGTTTGGGTTTAGATGAGAGGCACACAAAGAAATACTAAAAAAAGAAGATGTGCACGCGCGTGCATACAGATTCGTGACACAAAGTCATGGAAACCGTGAAGCCGAAAGGATTAGGTTTACATACCGATTTCAATTTTTTCTTCTGGTTCGAAATTTCTCAACCGATATTCCTCCAATGGCAATGGATTTGGATTTGACTCATACCATAAACTGTGAGGGACCCTAGAAGTTGACATATTTTCCTCATCTTAAAGAATCTTGCATGCTATCATCGGCTTTTCATATACAAACATACAATACATTCACACATGAATAAATCCCCTATCCTTCAAAACCAACCTTTGGTTAATTCATATTTTTAAATAAATCCTCCTAAAACTAAGCTTAAAGACAATATGTCAATATGTATCATTGCATTGTTTTTTTTCTCTTAAGCAAATTGACTACAGATAGCCTAATCACGTTGAGGAATTGGTCTGGGGAGCCGACGTGTGTCGGGTATTGCGGATCGCAAACCGACCCGACCCGAGTGCGGATGTAGAAATTTTGACGGGTTTTTTTGTCTTTTAGCTGTCATATTGCGGATTGGACATTGGATGTAGTGATATTTGTGCATATCTGATAGAGAAGTGTCATTTTAGGCTATTTTAGTCAATGGCATCGGATCGTGTGAAAAGTGTCATTTTTGCTGAGAAGTGTGAGAAAATGCTTTTAAACGTTGATCGTTTTTAATCAAATACCCTCCCTTGAATTGTGGCTTAAAACGGAATTGATCTGGTGCATCTCATCTTAGTGTTCGTCCATTTTTCTTCCAACGGTTGATAACCACTTCTTACCAAATTTAACACTTCTCACAAGAACTCAGTTTCCCTTTTTTTATCCTTGGTATTGAAATTTTCACTTATTTGCAAGTAAGTTAATAACTAAATCTATAGCATCTAAAAAATTTAACCATTCTAATACAAAGTAAAATCATCTAAAGATGATCTTATGTTACATTGCAACATAATATTTTGTTTTATTTATACTACAATTAAAAGTAAATTATGTAATTGGTCCATCTTTAATTTACGGTTTATTTTACGCAATTCAGAAGAATGTCACATTTTGGCGTGTAACTTTGTACCATCTCTTTTGAACTCTTATTTACACAAATTATAATATCACGTTAAGGATTGCAAATCGAATATCTACCGTTCACTTTATATAACGAGCTCAGGTCGAGCTCTTAAATAGAACTCATTGCAAACCATGTCATTACTTTACAAACGATTAATCTATATGAATTTAAAATCTTGACTTTTCTGAATCGAAACATAACAATTACCTAAACTGTAAATATATTTCAAAATCAAATATTTTCTCATCCTTAACAAAGTTTTAGAAATTTATATGTAAACAAACATTTTAGATAAATTTATTTGGGCAAAAAGTTGAATACCGGTAACCCTAATCGGCCTCACACGGAACCTGCCTCCAAAGACACCAATGTGAGGGGCATTTTTTGGCTCACTCAGCGGCTGAGGCTAGTGAGGGGGCCTGGGATCGAACCCAAGACCTATTATGTATTTGGACAAAGTCACCCCACCCCTAGCCGTGTACCCTCGCAATGCTGCAGGGCATTCAATTTTTAAACATCTAATTTTTTGTAATATATCTTTGAAATTCTTGGTTCATTGCACTTATCGGATAAAACGTTGCATACAATGTTGTGGACTAAAACTTTACCAAATAACTTAAATGAAAATTTCGACTATTGAGTATTAATGATAAGAGCTTACCGGATAAACATCTTAAACCAAGCTTAGGGGGTGTTTTGGATTGGTTATTTTTTTCAACTTAAGTTATTTTTAGTGTTTAGACTGGAAAAAAGAAAAGTGTTTATGATTTTTTCCCACCACAAATAAGTTGTTTTTGATAAGTTAATCAATTTTAACTTATTTGAAACTGCGTTTAACTTATTTGTTTAAATTATATTTTTACCTCAACTTCTTTTTAACACAACATAAGATGATAAACACTTTTAAAAATAAGCATAAGTTGTTTTAAATAAGCAATCCCAAACACCCTTCATAGTTAATTGTTAATAAATATAAGAAATAATATAACAATGCAAATGTGTTTTTGCCATATAAACCAAATTGATTCGTGGATTGGATCGAGTGATATTACCAATGTACTCAGTCGATGATATACAAATTTTACCAATGGTAGTATAGATATACATGATATAGAGATTTATCGTCATAAATAACACTTTAAAAAACGTTATGGCTTATCTTGAAGCCTACGGCTTGAGGCTCATATCATTTATAACTTTAGTAATCAATTGTTTATTACATGGCATTCAAACACATTTAAAAATATGTATTGAAATCTATGGAATTATATATGACTAATGTCAATTTTTTGTTTTTAACACTTCTACTTAAATATTTTATAATATAAAATAGATTATCAAAATAACTTATCACCTGCAAATAGATGAGTCACAATCATCCCACAAGACAAAATAACATACATGAAATCCTTTTTCTTATTCAGATATCCACAATGGCATCCATTACCAACATCTTTATGCATAAATATGTTGTACTCTATGCTTAAAACTTTGTTTTTAAGACTTTAAGACTTTTAAGCCTAAATGTTTTATAAGATAAGTATAGATTAAAAAAAATTAGTATAATTGAAATCAGAAATGTTTATTAAGGAAATTAGGTTTTAAATTTAATGCAAAAGAAAATTAATGTTTTTTAATTGAAATCATAAATGTTTTTAAGGAAATTACGTTTCAAAATTAATGCAAAACGAAATTAATGTTTTCTAATTGAAATCTGAATTTTTTTTAAGGAAGTTACGTTTCAAAATTAATGCAAATGGAAATTAATGTTTTTTAATTGAAATCATGAATGTTTTTTTAAGGAAATTACGTTTCAAAATTAATGCAAAGGGAAAATAATGTTTTTTAATTGAAATCAGAAATGTTTTTTAAGAAAATTACGTTTGAAAATTAATGCAAAACGAAATTAATGTTTTCTAATTGAAATCTGAAATGTTTTTTTAAGGAAATTAGGTTTCAAATTTAATGCAAAATGAAATTAATGTTTTTTTAATTGAAATCATAAATGTTTTTTAAGGAAATTACGTTTTCAAAATTAATGCAAAACGAAATTAATGTTTTCCAATTGAAAACATGAACAAGAACAGGATAAGAGTTGGGTAAACAGCCCCGAAACATGTTTTTGGGATTTACACATTGTTATAGCGAAGTCAAACGTTAAAAAAACCTAAAATACATTTAACTAATTGTTAAACATTTTTTTCCTTTTTCAAAAATTTAGCCTTTTTTAATCATTTTTACAAATTTAAGTAATGCTTGGTGAAATCGTTATAGCATAGAATAATGATGAAAATCTTTAACACTTTGGAGATTTTGCTAACCGAAACACAACTTAAGACTAAACTATGATGCAAATGTAATTTAACTTAATTATAGTTGTTGGTCAGAAAGTTTTATTTGCACAAATAGCAACAAAAAAGAACCAGAAGAAAAATACTCAAAGCCAATTTATAGATGCATACACACATAACCAAGATACCGTAGCAAAAGCAAAACCAAATAATTTTTCATTCATTTCCATTAATATAAGCAAGTGCAAAACTTGGTCAACAAAACTTCACATGATTGTAGCAAGCATGAACAAAAACAGTATCATGTTAAATAAACAGAAAATCAAATATAGAATAAACATTGAAAAGACCTACGCCAAACAAATATCCAGCTACAAACATAAGAACCTCCATCTGGTGGTGCAGTCTCCATCTATCCATCTTCTCAGTACCAGTACATTAAATCTCATATCCTTGATTTTTGTTCTTTGCTTTATGACCAAACCACTCCTGCACCAACGTTCAAAAGGTTCAAAATACAAATAAATCATCTTATTTTGTTTTCTTTTTTTATCCTTGCAACGTTTGAAAAAGATAAAATACGTACAAAATTCATTATGTTTTTTCTTTTATAAAAGATTTCATTATCTTCTCCATAAAAGTATTTTGAGACTAAACACACAAAAGCATACAGACTTAGCATCAAAATATGAAGAAAAAAAACAGGAGATGGTTGAACCAAGTAGTAATATACAAGTAGACAAGACTTACTGCTCGCCATTGTGCTAACTATATCTCAGTCAGAGAGACCATATAAGTTGCATGCAACAAAATGACATATCTAGACAAAAACATAATGGGGACAAATAACAAATCAGGAACATAAGATTATGAAAAATAAGTAGCAACATTAACAATTAACATAATAGGAGCAGCGAAATATAAACATCTAAGTACAAATAGCGGAGTAAACCTTGAGTGGTGGTATATTGTCAGCAGCAAACAGAATCACTCGTGCCTGTGTGATATCATGATGAACACTCAATACACATTTCAAGAATTCTTTGGAGTCTTGATGGAGGTGCTTACCGGATTTCCAGAATTCTCACAAACCAAAACATTGTTTTTAGCCATAATATATAGGAGGAAAAAGGGACTTATTTTTTGGGCTTATTTTAGGCAAAATTAATCAATTTTGATTATTTCCTTAATTATGAATATAACTAATACCATTTAGTTTCCTTTATTTTTGCGGCAAAATTAATTATTTCGAAATTACTGCAAAAATTAAACAAATTTCGAAATTTATTAATTATTTCGAAATTGATTTCCCCATCCAAATAGACAAAGTTATTTTTGGGGCTTATTTTAAATGGTATTAATCAATTTTCATTATTTCCTTAATTATTTTGAAATTGATTTCCCCATCCAAATAACTATGAATATAACTAATACCATTTAGTTTCCTTTTTTTGGGGGCAAAATTAATTATTTCGAAATTACTGCAAAAATTAAACAAATTTAGAAATTTATTAATTATTTCGAAATTGATTTCCCCATCCAAATAGACAAAGTGTTTATTTTATTTTTCAGGATAAAATAAGTCAAGCAATCCCAAACACCCCTTAGAAAAAAATTATTATAATAAGGTATGATCAATTTAATTATTTCGAAATTACTGCAAAAATTAAACAAATTTTGGAATTTATTAATTATTTCGAAATTGATTTCCCCATCCAAATAGACAAAGTTATTTTTGGGGCTTATTTTAAATGGTATTAATCAATTTTGATTATTTCCTTAATTATTTCGAAATTGAAATCATTAATTGGTATGGATGTATTTATGGACATATTAATTGAAATATTTAATTAAGTATTTGTAGAGGGTCCCTGGTTTTCAAAAAAAAGTTCATGGTTTCCAAAAACAAAAGAATTAGGTTTCTCTCTCTAAAAAAATTTAAGTAAATATGCTTTAAGTTGTAGTACATAGTGCTTAAATTATTGTTTTAAGAGTTTGGGGGCTCCATGCTTTATAATATAGTATAGATATAAAAAATTATGAATCAACAATAACAAGTTATAGTGACATTTATATATGTTTTCTAGTATATTTAATTCAAGGACCCATGTACAAAAATGAATAAAATTCGTACATTCATACTTTGCCATTTCATTAATCGTTTCATTTAAATTGTTTTAGGTGGCATTTGATTCGCATAATGTTTTTGGATGAAATGGAACCTGTCAAAAATTTTGACTTTGAATAAATTGAATGGAATGTTGTCAGGTTTGACCACCAGTTTGGTTGACTGAATTGGAATGAAATATGTTAAAAGAATTGGAATTTGTCTGTTTGGTTCACATAATGTAGCTTTGGAATTGGAGTGGATTTTTGGTAAATGACCAAAATACCCTTTTTGATATTTTTTAAATTTTTTAAAATGAAAAATTCTTTAATAAAATAATCATTAAATATTTTTTTTGACTAAAAATACTTTAATAAAATAATTTTTAAATACTTTAATGTGTAAAAAATATAATATACACAACCCAAATAAAATATATTGTCGGATGAACAAAATTTTATTTCGAAAAAATAAAATATATTTCGAGAAAATTAAAAAAAATGTATTAAATTACACTATATAAAATATAAATAAAAAATAAAAAACTAAAGTATTAAATTAATTAAATTAAATTATGTTTTTTTAAGGGTATCCGAGGACATTGCTCCGACTAATCCCGGCAAGGTGAGGCAATTGCCACAGCTGCTAAAGCGTGCAGCCCTGAGTTTATCCCTAGTGGCCACAAGTTGGAAGCGCCTAGATTCGAACTTGAGGTAGATGGGTTACTAGCCACATCCCCCACAAGCCTTAACCAGTACGCCACAAGCCTTGTGGTTAAATTAAATTATGTTATATTTAAGTTAAAATGTATATTTGGAATTATGAATATACAACATTCCATTTCATCAAAATACCTCCTAGTTGCTAAGAAATGTTGAATTCCTTCATTTGTGGAATTTGATTGAATTCAGAGATTCTTTTCGTGCAAAAAAAACGAACCAAACAAAGGAATGAAATGTAACACCCTCAAAATTGGAAAGAGCAATTAAATAAAATTTTCAATAAAATAACCACTTAAGAATAAAATTCCTTCTACAAACCATTCTTGAAATTGCCTCAATATAAACATTATATTTTCAACAATCAAATTCTAAGTCATTCGCCAAGACTACAAAAGGTCGGGTGTTACTCAACCCCAAAATCAAGTTGCTATTCCCCAAATGCGGAAGACTTCACTAAGCAAATCACTTCACGAGCACACAACTAGCACTCATCTCTTTCACAGTGTCGCTAGAACTATTCCCAACCTGAACCTGTTGTATATGCCGACAAATAAAAAGGTTAGACTAACGTTTTGTAAGTTCAAGAGTTTACATCATGATTATATAAAATAGTTAAAAGGAAAGAAACATAGCTTTAATCATGATTTCCAAAATGATTTACTTTAAACACGAAAACGACCCGTTTCCCAATAACATGGGTGATGGAAATACCAACATCAATCGTTTATTAAAGATATAAGCTCGAACCCAAAAACTCACCCGAAATGTGAATAATGGTTTAACCCATAAATAATGAAAATGTAGATAAAACATCATATCCCAAAACATCCAAAACACGGATGAGGCATAATACTCAGCTCATAAATCGTGGACAACAATCCACATATATTTAAGACGTCACCGAAAACATGGATAAAAATGAATACCCAGATAACACCTTTCGGTGACGGGGGAGACCCGCTTCCATTATATGTGACGGAACACAAAGTTAAGTCGCATAATTATGTTATTGAACTACACCTCAGATCGTGACTCTATTGTCTGCTTTGATAAGCTCCAACTCGAGTCGAACTTTAGTGCATGCTAGCTAAACTACACCTCAAGTCCACCACCCCATATACGGGTGGCACCACCGTATCCCCCATTGCCTGTTGTGCCCAGCTACACCTCAAGGATACACGATCTCATTGCCTGTTCAGCCTCTAGTAAGTTACACCTCAAGGTCCCTAAAGGACCCACATTGCCTACTTACTAACATTCAAGAATTGGAGCCTCGACTCCTTACTTGATAACTCAAGATGTTCAACCCTCGTGCACAAGTGTTGGAACATCACACCACAAACCCAAGATTCTGGAGTACAACCCAATAAGGTTCCTCTCCACGACACCGGGACACACAAATGCCAAGACGGCATACTTCCCAAAATGATAATACTAAGACTTTCCACCATGCAAACATGACCGACTCATATGCCTATGGATCAAATGCATTACGGTTTAATAGTACACGACTCCACTTGAATGACACACACACTCAAAACATGTACTCTTTAAATAAAATGCAATTGACGACCAAAGCTCCATATTCAAATGTTAAAATCCGGACAAATGTCCTCAAGACTCATTAAAGTTAGAAATTGAGCCATAAGCTCAACCAAAACCAATTAACCACTCATGGAAACCAAATAATCCCGTAAAACACTTACAACCCACGTTTATGCGAAAGATACTTCATAGACTCGAATTACTCAACACAACTCTTAATTTAAGACACGTCATTTCCCAAAGTACACATCCAAGTGCATTTATACCCAAAAATTTACAAATGTAAAATAGATCATTTAAAATAACAATGCTTAAGGTTCCTCCATCAAAATACCCAACTTACATCTTTTCTCAAACCGAATGGTTTACAACTTTTAAAATGTTCACAAGGTCGGAAATGACCCAAAACCCAATGACCCACACGTTCATGCTTCAAAACGTACCACCATATAAGATTATGCATATTTCCAACAAAACACTAAAAGTGTATTTTTATTAGATAACCTTCAATTATGCATTAAATATCAAAACACTTCCATTAATGCTTATTTTATCAAGTTATCCAAAAATCCCCAAAATGGTTATTTTGCAAGATTTATAAATTAAATATTCCAAGTAATCAAAATCTTTCAAATAACTCAAAAATACATATTTTCTTGTAAAACACTTTAAAATGAACATTTTGGCATGTACAACGTAGACACAAATTAACTTGAACTTACCTTGCTAGATTTAGGTTAGATCTAGATTTTCCCCATCTTGAGCTCCTTTGAAGAAACTTGCATCCTCAAGCCAAATCTTCCAAAAACCTAGATCCATGAGTTTCCAACCATAAATATTCATATCCAACCACTTAGAATCGTTCACTCAAACATATTACATCAAAATCTCCATTTTGACCCAAAACCCCAATTTGATCCAACTTTTCTCAAAATCATCTAAACCGAAATTTGAGAAACATAAACATTAGGAAGTCATCAATGAAGCATTTAACTCATATGAAAGTTTAGAAGCTAGGAGGATGGACTCACCACTTAGGTTTTGATGAAAACCTAGAAAACCCTAAATTTCTTGAAGATTGGGGTGATGATGATGAGCTCTTGATCCTTGCTTCCAATCCACCACCAAATACTCTTGGATATCCATAAAACTAACAATCTATCATTGAAAATCTCTCAAAAACGAAACCATAGCAACTTGAATCAACAAAATCGGAGTTAAAATGAGAGAGATATGAAGAAATGAAGTTTGGGGCTGAAAATCGCATTTTTATGCACATCAGGTGCTCCGTGCGGTTCTCCGCACGGGTACATCAGCGCCAAAACCCGCGCGAGACTTTGGTCGCCCGGCTTCTTCCTAAACACCGTTTTGGCCATAACTTCTTCGTTTTAGCTCCGATTTTGCTCCGGAAAGAAAACCGTTGGACTCGTATTTGAATTCTCCATTCAACAAGACCATAAAATCTAGGATTCAATCTAAAATCATATTTTTCATATTTATCTTAAAAGATTGATATCTTCCAAAGATCAGGGTATTACATGAAATTTGATCAATGGAATTTAACATTTCAATTCCATCAGAATCTGCGAACCAAGCTCCGCCTTAGGTTTTTTTTCCATGGATATATCTTTAGGAATTTGAATGGGTGTCCCTAGCTCTAACATAAAATCTTGACCATCAATTTTGCATTTAAAAGTTGCCAAATCGTGACCACTATTCCAAATATATGTTTCGTCTATCACCAAAACATGTCCCTCTTTTCAGTTTATCACATTTTGTACCAAACTTTATTTACTTCATTTATATGTTGGAACATGAGTTATCACAATATCAACAATTACACACTTATTTTATCGATTGTCTTATATCTTAATTAATTTTATTCATTTCTGTAGAAAAGTATATGGCATTTAATTTGGAACACGGTTTAAATCAATAAAATTTTCACTGCTAAGGCCATCCGCAGCGCCTTCGGGCTCGGCTGCGGGCATGGCTTCGGGCTTCAAGGGCTCCCTCGGGCAGCGGTGGGGGTCCTGCGGGCTTGGGGCGGGCTTAGGCCATCCGGGCTTGAAAACCCACTGAACCCGAGTGTATTTTATTGTTTTTTTTAAATCTTGAAATTAAATAAACTCCAACGGCTATTTATAAAAAAAATTATTTTTTTTTCAATTTAATCACACTATATATATTAATCCAAACCTCTTATTTTTCACACCAAAATCTCTCAAACTCTCTCAAACGAAATGGAAAAACTCGATCTCGAAAGAGAAAAGTTGGAACACGAACGAGAAATCGAACGAGAAAAACGATTTGATAAAGACTTCGAGTTTTTCATAACCCCGCATGCTCACCTTACGGGAGACGTTTTGAGGGTTACTTTAGCGAGAAAAGAGCAAATTAAAAAAATTCATAATTGGTAGTGTTTTGTATTTTGTAATTTTTATTTTTAATGAATGATATGAATTTTTATTTTTATTATTTACCTTATTTTTATTTATTAAAAAATATATAAATATTTTTATTTTGTTAAATAATTAAATGTATAAATAAAAGAATTAAAAAAAATGAGGTGGGAAGAGGGCTTTTAGTTATGCGCTGGAGGTCTTTAAGGCTTGAGGGCTTTAGGAGAAAAGCTGATGTGGCGCTGATGTGACATTGAGGGATTGAGGGCTTTTATCTATGCGCTGTGGATGTCCTAATCATATCCAAAATTTGATACTACTAAGAAACTAATTGCACCTATAAAAATGCAGTATTATTATTAAACTTGTGATAAATCTGAATGTTTTTTGGGGTTTCATATCTTTCTAATAATCAGTGGCGCGGGCCTAGGATTTTAGGTGAGCGGGTGCACAAACGAAAAGTCTAAGAAATTGTTGTCGATGTGTTTTTAGCCAAATTCTGTCTTTAGGGGACTTTTTAAGCTTTTAGTTGATTTCGATGTATATATTTGTTTCAATCTTTTGGTTGATTTCGAGGGATTTTTAAGTTTTTTTTGTCGATTTCAATTATTTTTTTTGGTTTTTTTGTGTCGATTCGAGATAATTTTTGGGTTTTTTTTTATTGATTTCAAGAGATTTTTTTGGTTTTTTGGTGGGTTTCGAGAATAATTTTTTTGATGTTTTGCAAATCAAAATTAATCATGCATATAGACTTTCATGTAATAATAATAATCAAATCAATAACTAAAAACAAATTAGAAATATAAAGATTAAAATTTATTATTTTGGAGAAAGTTAATGATCAAATTACAATATATTAATACAGTATTTAATGTGTATTATGGGTTTTCTCTAGTTTTAATAAAAAAAATTAAATACATAAGTTCTAAGAGTGGGAATCGAACTCCAAACCTCTTGAAACTAGAAACACTAATTAGGCTGACACAAACCATCTCGTTGGAAGCTCATTTTGATTTAAGTGTTCGGTTTAAAAATACTTAAGAGCACTCTCAAAATTAAGCGGGTGCACCGTCAAACGGTCTATTTTTTTCCCTTACGATAAACAAGTGAGCGGGTGCACGGGCCCCCCGGAGTGAATGTAGGTCTGCCCCTGCTAATAATCACTGTTAATGGTCATTGAGATATCGTAATGTATTGTTTTCTAAATAACGAGTTTAGTTACAAATGTTGTCATAAATAGTGGATTCATGATCGTTGTCGTAAATTTCTTCCTCTTTGTATTATGAACTAGATGATTATACTGTTTTCTATCATTTTATTTTGTATCCTTCGTATATCTATTTATCGATCAATATTTTGTTGTGCCAAAGTTTAAAGTGTAGGAAAAATAAATTAAAAATTATGTGTTGTCATTTTTTATTTCATACTGATTGAATTCTTAATCATAATTGATATCTATAATTTTCCAACTTCCTCTTTCTAGCTTTCGCAATAGTTCTATAGGATCTATATCATATAAAACGGTACATCCAATCGGTACCCAGTTTACGTTTGTAACACCCTAAAAACAGGGCTAATTTAAACTTCAATTTGTAATAAGATTTAAACATAAATCTTCCAAGCTTTATACATAAATAGAGAATTAACCTTGAGGATTCATATATACAATAATGTCAATTCAAAATAACCTATTCGAAAATTAATTAAAATACCATAAGTTTGACCCCTTCTTACCAAAATACCCTAAATCTCTACCGGTTTACCAAAATGCCCTAAATTTCCGCGGTGGGCCCCGCGATCGCGGGCCCAGCCCACGTGTCACCCAGGTTTGCGCAAAATGTCCCGCGGAGCCCCCCCAACTATGGTCGTGGTGACAAGTTTGGTCCCTGCCCGCGGTGACAATTTTGGCCTATCGCGGGCCCATCGCGGGGAACCACCACGGGCCAGGCCGAAACTTTGTGACACGTGGGTGTGGGCCCGCGATCGCGGGGCCCACCGCGGAAATTTGTGGCATTTTTGCAAACTGAAAGAGATTTAGGGTATTTTGGTAAAGCAAAGTTAAACTTGTGGCATTTTAATTAATTTCCCTAACCTATTAATCTAATCCTGTCAACTAAGATCAGATTAAACTGGTTATCCAAATTTTGCCAAAACTCCTCACTAAGGCTAACTTCTCCACTTTCCTCCAAAAGCATATACTCGAATGCACTCGTCCCACAGCCCTTTATTTTCCCGAGCTAGCACCTGGTAAGAAAATATAATTTGAAACGATTAGGCTAACGCCTAGTGAGAACATTCGGTTTCAAAATAATACTTTTAAAATCAATATAAACAAGGCATAACAAACCTGATTTACCCTTTTCTTACCATACGTTTTAACATCTTACGATGACGGGTTATACCCGATTCCATGAATATGACCGACACCAAGTCAGTAATTGTATCATGTTCCAGAGCCCACTATGAATCTCCACGGATTCTAGATTAATGCTCATATCCAATAAATCACAATTACACATGTCAATTTCTTGGAAAGGAAGTAGAGATTACAATTACACATGTCAATCCCTGTTCTTCCTTCGAAAATCGGGAATTACGATTAGTCCACGCCTATCATCAATGTGAAATAGGAATTACGATTAGTCCACGCCTATTTCTCATTTCACCTAAACGGGAATTACGATTAATCCACGCCTATTCCACATTTATCATACACACTGGAATTACGATTAATCCACGCCTATTCCATGTGTTCATAAAAACTGTTGCCTATGGATCCATTACATCTACTACACACCTGCATAGTATCAACTAAAATACTCTTTAAGCTTAACATACTACCATACAACTGTAAGTATGTTCAAACTACTAGGATTGTATTTCAATTCTTCAATCATATTTTGTCCAGAAGTTAACAAACCCAAAGTTACCGGGTATTCAAAAGTGACCGAATACATAAACTTACCGGGTATATAGGACTTATCGGATACATAAAACTTACCGAGTATGACTCTATCCGGATACTTTATCGAAAACAATAACAATCCGGATGACATCCGGTAACTAATGTAACCTGGATACCATCCGGTATCTAACACATCCGGAAACTACAGAAATCAAGACTTACCGGATACCTTTGTCTCATCCGGATACCTTCACACAGAGGTTACCGGGTATTATCATTTTACCCGGTAACTTCAACCTGCATCCTAAAATTCCAATCCAAACCATGTCTGTTCCATTCAGCTTGTTTAAAACACATTCATTCATTCCCAAAACAATTTATACAAGTATCTTAATGTTTAATTTGACAGAAAACATGGATTTAATCAAAAGAGTGAATGAACTCACCTTTGTTTCTTAAACCCACTTCTCTGCACAATCAGACTCCAAATCAAAACAGCACCAAGATTTCAGCTTGATTTCTTATTCTTTCTCTCTTCCTTTCTTCTTCTTTCTCTCTTCTTTCTCTCTGTCTTTTGCCGACTCCAACAACTGAATTAAGATAATATCTCAATTCAGTCTAACCCATCCCTTAAGTATCCCCAAGTTTTCCAAAATAACCAAACACACCCTCAAGTTTCAACTTTCCAAAATAACAACAAACTTTGGTCACTTAAATATTTAACCCCAAAGATTTATATAATTGCAATAGTCCAAATCTTAAACCAAAATACAATTCAATCTCATTCATAAAGACTAAAAGTTACAATGGAAATTCGAGGTGTTACAACGTTCACGGTTCACTCATTATTAGAGCCATCACATAGCAGCAGAGACTTTCAACATCGTAAACATAGAACCATTTTAGTCATCATGAGCGCATTTGTACATATTGAACTTAGAGAATAGAAGTAAAAAACAATTTACTTATCTTAGATAAGTAAAACTAGACCTATATGACCTACATCTTACATTATTGCACCATACATTTGCTCTTCTTTTTCTCGACCCTTCTACATCCCGACATACATGCTTAATTACATTAGTTTTACGCTAAGTGGGTTCATGGTTTTCACAACTTCATTCATAAATCATGAAAAACATAACTTGGAAACAAATAATTTACATCATAAATGACTCATAAAACATCATGCATTTTATAATATATCATGCAATATCATTTATGCAACTTCTTACCGCATTCAATGTCTCATCCGTCCACATGGTATGGTGGGGCTCCATCAGGTCGTCCATCTTTAGTCAAGCTCAGAGGTGCTCACGGACACATGTCTTGACTATCGTCCCATAGTGCAGTGACTGCAATCTTAGAGGTACCCTTTCAGATACTTGTACGGACTCTTAAACATCATATACAGTTTCCCACCGTCCTCTATTGGTAGCCCAGTAATGAGCCCCACACTTACAGCCACATCAAATATTTCCGATTTAATTATTCATGAAATATGTATCATATTTAGCATGCAATTCATCCCATTTTAAATATAGCATGCTTGTAAATATCGCATAGCATAAAACATCCAACATCACTAGCATCCAAAACGAGTGTATCAAAAGTTGCGCACAAATAAACATCACATCCTTGCTCGAAAACAATTACATACCACGTGTATCTCGCATCCAAATATAACATGAAACTCACCTTGATATAGTGTAGGTTTACTCGTCACTTGGTTGCTTCCAATCCTAAACAAACCATAACAACTTTTCTAAGTATTTCTTTCCTTATATAAACAATCTTCTCATTAAGGTAGCGTTTGGTACGCAAACTTGATGGGACGGGACAGGGCGGAACTGGACGGGACTGGATGGGACGGGACGGGACTTGTCAGGATCGAATCTTAACAAGACAATAAACACTTAGAATTCAGAATTAAAGAATCTGCGGAAAAGAACTTTAATTCTCACAATCAAGAACAATGTAACAGAAAATTCACAATTTTGTATTCACTGTTTTGAATCACAATATTAACAACCAAACCTCAATCTTGTTGAACAGGCTCAACAAGACGACTTCTACTTCTCTAGAAATAGGGTTCTTACACCTTGAGGTTAAATCTCTCTGAAAACAATATCGAATTGCTTTTCACACGTATATTAACTCGTCTATCATGTATCGTGTTGTGTATTTTCTAATAGCTATCTATCAATACTATTTATACAAAAGTAATTACAAGATAACTATCAAAAGTAAATTGATCTTCTGAATCTTCGTTAAACATATCTTGATCAATTCCTTCTTTGTCTCCAAAAGTATCGCATGCCAAACTTATCAAGTCAGCAGTATTAACCTTCATTCTTGACTTGCAGTACTAACCATCTTCAGCAGTATTAACCGATTTCATCTCCAGCAGTATTAACATTACTCCAGCAGTATTAATCATGAGCAGTACTAACAGATATTCAATTATGTACCAGCAGTACTAACCTTGACTTGCAGTAGTAACTTTGTCTAGCAGTAGTAACCTTGACTAGCAGTAGTAATGAAGAACTGGCAGTAGTAAAATTGTCTTGGCAGTACTAACCATACTTAGCATATCTTCAGTTCCCAACAATCTCCCCCTAACTTGACTTTTAGGAAAAGAAGTCAAGTTCTTCAGATGATGCTTCCAAAATTTAGTCATCATATAAGCATAGATCAGGACTTAAACCTAGACTCTGATTTACAATCCTTCTTACCAAGAATCTTCCCATAGCAGAGTCTTTGTTGCAGACCAATTTTACATGTAACATCCCTTTCAGTCTTTTGCATCCTTAGTTTCTTCCTGTTTCTTGGCAGTTGGAGGTGTATCATGTTTGGCTTTGATTAAAGCCTCTGCAACCTCCACTTCTTCTACTGTAAGCTTCTCTGTTACTGTTTCAGCTTCTGTTTCTGTTACTGCTTTCTTTGTAGATTGAGCAGCATTAACTGTTTCTGCTGCTTGCTTAGAGTCAGCAGCATTAACAGTTTCTGCTGCTACTTCAGTTTCAGGCTCTTTCTCTGTTACTGCTGCTTTCAAGATTTCTGTTACTACTTCTTGTATGATTTCTGCTGTTTCATGAACATTTGCAGCATTAACAGTTTCTGCTTCAACTTCAGTTACTGCTTCTTTTGGAACTTCAGTTACTGCTGCCTCTACAGTTTCTGCTTCTTTAACAAGCTCTTCCATTTTTTCTGTCTCCCCCTTATTTTGTGCACTGGACTCCCCCTTAAACTGTGCATTATCAATTTCCATCTCAGTCTCCATCTGAACTGTCTCCCCCTCAACTTGTAGACCCTTCATATTCAGTTCTGCTTCTGATTCTGACTCCCCCTTTTTGGGAGCATCATCAGTTGGAATTCTCCTTCTCAGCACAAATCTTGCCCTTTTCTTTCTGTGCAACAACTTGGTGACCATCTTCTTGAGCTTCTCAATTTGAGACTGTTGGTAGGTGACCACAGTCTTCAGTTTCTCAATCTCCTTCTTCTGTGCCATAACATCCAAGTTGACATTTCCAATGGTTTCCATCAATTCAACATAGTTATATCTATCCTCACCTTGTTTAGAAGTGTTTACCTTCTTTACAGGATCACTGGAAGTAGCCATCAATTCCTCTTTGTTATGTCTATCCTCACCCTTTTTAGAAGTTTTTACCTTCTTTAAGGGATCCTTGGAAGTTTTAGCAGAAGCCTTCTGCCTAGCAGAAGCACTAACTGCCCCCTTGGTTTCTTGGCACCTGGGTCCTCCTAATGATTTCTCATTTAGAGTTGCCATGGGGAAGGTCTTATTTATGTTACCACTGTCCTTCTCTGTGCTAGCAGAAGTAGTGGCAGCCTTAGCACCCATATGCTCATCCTTCTCCTTAGAGAGCACCTTCTTGGGGTTGGGAGACACCCCTGTGGTTTCCCTGTTGATATTCTCAATTGGAGAATGCTCCAACTGAGGGCTTAAAGGCTTAGGGCTCTGAGTAGGTACATCAAGGGAAGGAACCTTGTGCACCTTTCTTCTTTGAAACTTGTTGGATAAAGCAGGAGTGGGCTTTTGAAGTATGTGCTGAGGGATATTTATAGTGAGTGAAGGTAGGGGTTGGCCATCAGTGGGATGATCTAATGAGGGCCTTGATCCTGATGCCATACCTTCAGAGGGGTGGGACACAACCATCATTGTAGAGAACAATGGTGTGTCAACTCCTTCCGAGTCCTTAGGAATTCTTCTCATATTTGAGAAAACCTTCCCTTTAGGGGATTTTGGTACATATACCTCATCAAACTGAGGTAAGTCCATCAATTCCTTGTTAATAACTTCTTGCACAAACCTTGGATACATGTAAAAGCTCTTTTTGGATTCCAAGTTTGATACAAGATCATTAAAGATCATAGCTGAAAAATTGTACTGTCTGGCAGTGGATAAGCAGACCAAGGCATATGCAATGGGACTGCTGAACTCACTTCATCCAGTAGTTTTCTTGGAAATACAGTGCATCAGGGTATGAACAAGAAATCTCCATTGGTTGAAAAATTTTGACTTGTAGAATTTAAAAACACCAATGGGACCTTCATACCCCATTCTTTGTAAAGTCGAATATAGGTCATCAGAAGATAGAGAGGTTATACCTGAGGCATCATCCAAGTGAAGAGAGATGCGAATAACCTTCTCTGTGACTTTCAAGGGTTTATCACAAACCCTTGTTCGAATGGTTTTCTGCCCTTCTTCGAAACTAACAGTGGCATTCTCCCAAAATTGCGTCTGATGTTCGATATAGATGGTTGGGCTCACCGTTAGGGCATAGGAGATGTGCGAGGATTTAAGAAAATCGACGATATCGTGGAATCCCGCAGCTTGTTTCGGCTTCTGAAGCATGGCTATTTCATTGTGCTCATCAACAAACTCCATGATTCCTGAGGATTCTTGAAAGAAAAACACAAAGATTCTGGGGAGAATAAGTTAGAACGAGAGAGAAGAAGTTAATGCGAAGAGTCGTTATGAACTTTGGCGGGCAAACAGGGGTATTTATTGCAGTATTTGCCCTAGATTTTCAAAAGCAGTATTAACGACATAAGCAGTATTAACTACTGAGCAGTATTAACTGCAAAGCAGTATTAACTACACAGCAGTATTAACTACCGAGCAGTATTAACTATCTAGCAGTATTAACTACCTAGCAGCATTAACTACCAAGCAGTATTAACTACATATGCAGTATTAACTACACAAGCAGTATTAACTGTGCACTAGCAGTAGAAACTCTGCACTGGCAGTAGTAACTCTGCACGAGCAGTAGTAACTCTGCATTAGCAGTAGTAACTCTGCACTGGCAGTAGTAACTCTGCACTGGCAGTAGTAACTACACTTACACTTTGCAGCATTAGTCAAATCCTCAAATGTCATCTTACCTTCTGACACATCACCTTTAACACTTCTCTTACCTTCTGCAGGATTATTTCCAAAAGTAACATGTCCTCCATCAATCTTTTTGAAATTTTTGAGGCAGGCCATGTTACCTGTTATGTGCCTGGAGCAACCACTATCAACATGCCAAATGCTCTTCCCCTTGAGCTGTTGGTTGCCCTGCACATCTGATAAAACAGTTAGTTTTTGTTAGGGACCCAAGCCATAGTGGTCTTGGGTCTCCCTTGATCATCAAAATACTTACATTCTGTTTTGATGAGCTTGTCAAAGTGAGGAACATCAGTGCTTGAGTACTTTGTTTTGATGATAGGTCTAGAAGCAGTACTAACTGATGCAGAAGTACTAACTTTGTTAGCAGCACTAACATTGTTAGCAGTATTATCTTTTAAGGAGGCATTAACAGTGTTAGCAGCACTAACACTGTTTCCAGAAGTACTAGCCTTCTCAGCAGTATTAACTAACTTAGCAGTACTAACACTAGAAGCAGTATTAATTGTTGAAGAGGTACTAACTGTGTTAGCAGTACTAACACTGCTAGCAACATTATTGCTTCCTGCAGTACTAACATTGTTAACAGTACTAACTGAGTTGGCAGTATTATCATTAGTACCTTTAGGCATCCATACTCTAACACTTTCTGTTTCTGCCTTTTTCATGTGGCTTTTGGTTTTAACTTGTTTCTTTGCCACAACTTTCCTCACAGACTTTTTATAGCCACCATTCTTTCTGTAACCACCAGGTTTTTGAAAAGATCTTTGAGCATTAAACCTTTGGTTAACAGGATTGAAATAACAGTGTTTGGCTAAATGATTTAGCTTACCACAGATGAAACAAGGTTTTGGCCTGTTAATTCTGTTCAGATCAACTCCTTGTCTCATAGCCCACTGGTTATTCCAATTTCTTTGATTACCCCTTTTGTTATCATGTTTTTGGGGCTGAAGCTCTTGAGATTTCTTACAAGAACAATGTTTACAGGTATTGGGAGCCACAACTGTGGTCTGTGTGTAATGGACTCCCTTTTCTGTTTCAGTCCTTTTGATCTCATTGTTCTTTCCCCAAGGATTTCCATCTTTCTCATTGGTCACAATTTCATTGTCTAAGGGAACCTTACTACTAACACTCTTATTCTTCTTAGATTCTTCCTTCTCTGTTTTATCCTTAACTACTACTTCTTCTTCACAAGGATCTATATTGATCTTTAATTCAGGATCCTTCCTATCCTTGGTCTCTAACAAATCAGACTTAGGAGGTATGTAGTTGTTATTGTAGGGTGGAGGTGTGGCATTGTACCCTATCCCTACTTTCATCTTGTCATGGATTTGAGCCTTAATGATGGTATCCATGGTTTTAGAAGCACAGGTAAACTTTTCAACATCAAGTTTAACCTTCTTAAGCTCTTCTTTTAATTTCTCATTCTCCTCCCTAGACTCTTTTAATTGGAACTCAAGATCACCTTTTTCCCACTTCCAGTAGTTAGTATCATATGAATGTTGGAGTTCATTAGCTTGAAAAGCTCTAATCTGTTCCTCAAACCTTTCTACAATCCTAACATAATCTTTCACATCTTTCTCTAGCCTCTTAAGGTTATCACACATACCCTGATTGTGATCCCTATATCTTTTAACAGCATCAATGCAAGCTTGAGAACAGAGTTTAGATTGTACCTCAGTGGGAATATCAGATACTTCTGCCATAAGAGCTTGATTCTGACAGGCTTCCTCAGCTTGATCACTCCAATCAAAAGTACTGTTTGATTCAAAAGAATTTTCCATAATGACTGTAGAATTCTAAGAAAACCTTGCTCTGATACCACTTGTCAGGATCGAATCTTAACAAGACAATAAACACTTAGAATTCAGAATTAAAGAATCTGCGGAAAAGAACTTTAATTCTCACAATCAAGAACAATGTAACAGAAAATTCACAATTTTGTATTCACTGTTTTGAATCACAATATTAACAACCAAACCTCAATCTTGTTGAACAGGCTCAACAAGACGACTTCTACTTCTCTAGAAATAGGGTTCTTACACCTTGAGGTTAAATCTCTCTGAAAACAATATCGAATTGCTTTTCACACGTATATTAACTCGTCTATCATGTATCGTGTTGTGTATTTTCTAATAGCTATCTATCAATACTATTTATACAAAAGTAATTACAAGATAACTATCAAAAGTAAATTGATCTTCTGAATCTTCGTTAAACATATCTTGATCAATTCCTTCTTTGTCTCCAAAAGTATCGCATGCCAAACTTATCAAGTCAGCAGTATTAACCTTAATTCTTGACTTGCAGTACTAACCATCTTCAGCAGTATTAACCGATTTCATCTCCAGCAGTATTAACATTACTCCAGCAGTATTAATCATGAGCAGTACTAACAGATATTCAATTATGTACCAGCAGTACTAACCTTGACTTGCAGTAGTAACTTTGTCTAGCAGTAGTAACCTTGACTAGCAGTAGTAATGAAGAACTGGCAGTAGTAAAATTGTCTTGGCAGTACTAACCATACTTAGCATATCTTCAGTTCCCAATAGGACTGGACTGAAGGAGATAATTTTAATCTAGGTTACGTTGGAAAAAGGGTATTTTAGTAATCTTATGTTTTAGTCTCATGTTGTTCCACCTATTTTGGTGGAACAAAAAATCTTAAGTTTTGTCCCATTGCATACCAAACATGGGACTATTTTTTTGTCCCATCCAGTCTGCGTACCAAACGCACTGTAAATGAGCTCTCGAACAAGCTCCAAAACTTGGTTTAAAGTTCTACACCTTTCATTCTTCCACTTAGCACTACATATGGATATACATACATACATATATTACATCTATGTATGTATTAAACCATCACTATGAGGTCCTTTAAGTCTTAACCCAAATGGGTGTGTATTACAGGAAATCAAGATCGTGTGTGCATATATATATATATATATATATATATATATAGGGTTGGGTTCACGTGAGACCAACCTGTTTTCGTGAGATCCGTGAGAGCATAAAATAACACTAAAACTTCAAAGTGATTCATTTGTGAAGGTAAGAAAAACAGCAAACCTTCACAACACTGTTTACCTTCACGGTCTTTTGTTGTGAAGGGTTTAGTGTTAATTTTATGATCTCATGGTCTTAAGGAAATAGTCTGGTCTCACGTGATCTCAAGTCTCTCTATATATATACATGCAAATCTTAGACCCAATATTGCCTTCCAATTTCCATTGGACCTAAGTATAAATCCCTTAAAAAACCATACAGGGAACACGATATAAATCCCATGGTCGTTTGATAATTTTCCTCTCGCCTTGAACACAACCGTATGCTTATGCACAACGGCCCTCTCACCTCTGGAACTCGATGCAAGTGGGTCTAAATCTCTCGGTCGAACCATCGAGTTCTCGCATGATATCAATACCATTTTTGTATTCTTTACTTCTAAGAACCGGACTCTCATTTCGTACATCTATATCGACTTTAAAATCATTAAACATAAATTCAATCGATTTTGAAGGAATGGGGAAACATCGCTTACTACCGGTGACCTTCATTTGAGAGAGCAAAACATTTAAAGGACAAACATAGCCTAAATAACGTGATTTTTGGGTGTTATATTATGAAAATACAACATCCATTCTATTGGAATTATGACTTATAAGTTCAAGGTTCTAAATGGAGTGAGTCATGGCGTGACGGCGAGACCAAGCTTCAAGCCTTAGGAGCCACAACGAGGTCATGACGTTTATCAAGACGTGACTTATGACGGCAACTCTCTATATCATATATAATATTATATATAAAAACATATGTTTTGTACTATTAATCGACGAGTCAATGATAATAAACAAGTTAAATTAAGTTATATATTAAAAAACTAGCAAATAAGACATTAAAACGTAAAGAAAAATCAAATATCGTGTTACAAATAACCGCACATTAGGTCATGACGTGTCACAGACATAACGTGGCGTAAGACACAACCCCTTGAGTCACGGCGCGCCAATACGGCTGTCGCGACGAGCCTTTTAGAACCGTGCTTATAACGAATATTAAATCCCTTGATTATGGAACTTGATGGATTTTAAAGATTTTTTATTTAAAAAGAATGAATTAAACAAGAAAATAAAATCTGATCAAATAAATCCAATATTCTAACTTTATCATATTTCTTCAAAATCTATAAACCAAACGTCTTCTAAGATTCTCTCATAACGATCTTATAGAAAAGTTATCATTTTGAGTTACACAAAATATAAAAAAGCAAAGGTATCTCTATTTTTTGGGGGCAAAAGGTTGATACCGGCAACCCTGACCGGCCCCATACCTGACCCTGCCTACTCAAACATCCGTATGAGGGGGCATTTTGAGGCTCACTCAGCGGCTGTGGCTAACAGGGCCTGAGATCGAACCCAAGACCTGTTAGTTATTGGGCAAGTCTCCCCATCCTATTGACAACTGAGCTACACGTCTGTATCTGTATTTGCTATTTAGTAGTAGCAGTCATTTAATTAAGGGTGAGGCTAAATACACCCTAAATTTTACTAAATGAACCCTTAAAGTTTTTTTTTTTCCGTGCCAATCATTTGATCCAATCATTTTTTATTTAAATAATAATATATATATAATATTGATTTAAATAATAAGATATATATATAATATAATAAGATATATATATATATATATTATTTGATATATATTATTTATTTGTTTTATATGTTTATATATATATATATTTTGTTATTCTTTTTGTTTAAATATATATATATATATTATTATTATTATTATTATTTTGTTATATATATATATATATATATTAGAAATATATATATATAGTTATTCTTTTTTTGTACATTTTACGTTCTTATCTATATTTATCTAATATACTCTTTTAAAAATAATTTTTTATTTTTAAATTACATTTTATACCATTATAATTAGTTATTTAATTTACTTTATCTCTTCTTCTTTCATTTTTATGTTACATCTTTCTCATATCAACATACATAAACTAAAATAATTAGAAAAATAAAAAGTAAACATTGAGATTTTACATATAAATAAAGCATAACATATTGTTTATTACATTTTTACTTATTCTAAAATAACATTATCTGTAGTACAATTAACACGTAAAAGACGATTGTACTTATGTATTCGATCTTTATACGGGGTAGCCCATGCAGCAGCACACGGATAACTGTAACGGAAGAAAATTGATGAAATGGTAGGAAACAGGTATCCTTCTGCTAAAACTAGTTTCACATAATGGTTACCATTGACATACCCAATTATATAAACAACATGTTGATACCACGCCGACGGAGTAGATCTAAGCGGTAAGTACGTCTGACAACCTGACGACATAACGTGTAATATCACATTATATTTGCAAGCAATCAAGACGGGTATTTCAGGTATTGTCATCCAGTGGTCAAATGGTGCACCTTGATCTGTTCGAAAGAAGTTTAAAGTGTTATAAGTTGTATTCCAATGTTCACTTCCAAACATGTCGAGGTATTCTGCCTTGTATGCGTCCAACTCTTCCATCAATTGAAACCGAATTGTGGGCCATGCATCTTCATGAAGACCCAGCCATACAGCTATTGCTCGGAATCCACAATTTCCATCCCCTATCACATCATGTACATGTGTGATGTAACGGTGAAACATTTCTGGAAATTGATTAACGTATGGATGTACATTATAATTCTTTCCCACAAATGTTGATGCGTTCGAAGAACTACGTCTAAGGGGTCCTTGAGTCGTAAAGGACGGTTCACCATGAGCTGTAAAAGACGGTTCAACGTTAAATGTAAAATTTAAATTATGAAAGTAAAAGGGATAAAGTAAAATAAATAAAAAGTATAGGGGTTGAATTGTGATACGCTGAAAAATCTTCTCCCCAATTAGCCATTTTATAAATCTTATACCAGTAAATTCGAATGTCGATCTGAATAATAAAACATAAATAGTGATATGAATAGTGACATGAATAGTGACATGAATAGTGACATGAATAGTGATATGAATAGTGACATGAATAGTAACATGAATAATTTGATCGATAGTTTATCATAAATGTACTTCGATAATACTGATATTATGTTTAAAAATAAAATGTACCTATCTTAGAAGAATAAACTAGTAATTAACACAAAATTAGCATCAACTGGAAATTAAAGTGGAGATGAGAATCTTGAAGTTTTGAGGCCAACTCACATTTGTAAACTGTAAAACGAAAAGAAAAGTAATAAATCAAGAAGTAACTTACAGATGTTGGAAGAATTCAGTCGAGGTTTTTAAGGAGATAAAAGAAGAAGATGAATCAAGAGAGAAAAGAGGAAGAAGTATGAGAGAAAAGAAGAAGAAGTATGAGAGAAAAGAAAATGAATCAGAAGAGAAAAGAAGAAGAACTATGAGAGAAAAGAAATGAATCGGGAGATAAAGGGAGATAAAAGACGTCTGACAAAAATCTAATAATAAATTGATATTTACACTTTCAACCCCTATGCTTATTTATTTAGTTTACTTTATACCTTTTACTTTCATAATTTAAATTTACATTTAACACATATAATCGTTTATTAACTAAAACATGTTAAAAAATATGTTTTAATTTTAACAAGTTACACCATTATAATCGTCTCTTCGATACGTTTGAAATGAGCCCAATCTTAAATTTTTTTGGATTTATATATCTTAATATATATCATATAAACTAAATAAAAATATTTTTTATATTTAAAATTCATAAAGTAATTTGCGATCGCGGGATGATTAAGAGTATATCGCGGGGGATTATGACATTTTTGCAAAATGGAAAAAAATTATGGTATTTCGGTAAGAGATGGTCAAACTTTTGGCTTTTTAATTAATTTCCCTAAAATATATAAATTAAAAAAATTCAATATTAGGCTCATTTCGATCGTATCGAATAGACGATTATAATGGTGTAACTTGTTAAAATTAAAACGTATTTTTTTAACGTATTTTAGTTAATAAACGATTATATGTGTTAAATGTAAATTTAAATTATGAAAGTTAAGGGTATAAAGCAAAGTAAGTAAATAAGTATAGGGGGTGAAAATGTAAAATTCAAATAAAAATCACAATTTTGTCGGATAGTAATATATATATTACGATATATATATATATATATATATTTATATTTATATTTCTAATATATATATATATATATATGTAAAACAAATAAATAATAATATAAATAAATATATATATATATATATATATATATTTATATTTCTAATATATATATATATATAAAACAAATAAATAATAATATAAATATATTATATATATATATTATTTAAATAAAGTAATGATTGGTTCGGAATTTTTAGCAATTAAAAACTTATTTTAAGGGTGCATTAAGTAATTTTAGGGTGCATTTAGCAGCCCCTTAATTAAAAGGTGGCACGTTTCGGCAAAGATCAATTATTAGGCATCAGTCTCTTTCAATTACGTTTTTTGTTATATATATATAAGAATAAAAGATAATTGTTTTCCCACCACGTTTCTAACGATTCAATTATATATACATATTCACACGAGTAAAAGTTATTATTGTAAAAAGTTTTTATAACGATTCTTAAACCTTTTTTTTTTACTTTTTGGTCCATCTCATTGATTTAAAAATTCACATAAAAGTTCACAATGGTAGTTCTTATAAGAACCTCGTTTTTGTGGGTCTCATGTATTTATCTACATCAATAATTATTTTATATTTATCTAAATAAATATCAAATATTAAATTTAAGTACCAATATAAATAAGAACCCAAAGTGAATGAGGTTCTTATAAAAACTCTCCACAATCATAGTCCCTACAAGTCACATCACTTTTTGCTTATAAAAACATTGCATTGGAGATGCTCTAAATAAGAACTCAAAGGGGATGAGGTTCTGAGCATCTCCAATGCAAGGTTCTTACAAGCAAAAAGTGTAGTGATTTGTAAGAACTACCATTGTGGAGAGTTTTTATAAGAACCCAACCTCCTCTAGGTTCTTATACAAGAACCTTGGTTCTTAGTTCTTACCTTGATTTTTGGTGTGAAGTGACATATTCCTCATTTCTATTGGTATTTAATTTAAATACTTGATATTTATTTATAAATATACAATAGTTTTTGATGTTGATAAATATATGGGACCCAAAAAAGGAGGTTCTTATATATTTTATTCAAACTTTCAATTTAATGTTTGATATTTATCTATAGTATATACTCGTAATAATTATTGATGTTGACAAATATATGTGACCCACGAAAATGAGGTTCTTATAAAAACTAACATTGTAGACCTTTATATGAATTTTTAATTCAATGAGTTGAAAATGAGGTGACATCAAAAAGTATAAAAAAAATTTCATATAAAAACCTCCATTGAAGATGTCCTAACTCATAAGAAACGATTAAATCATATGTGACTTTACATTGAAATATAAAATCAAATGTAATTCACATGACACGTCGCCTGCACATCCTTTTGTCGATCGTTAGTGTAAAATTACATGTAATTTTGCACATGATTTGACCTTTTTCATGTTCTTTTATTTGATTATTGGTATAAAGTTATAAGAACTTTAAAAACCAATGCATAATATGTTATTCCATGTGATCTTTTTTTTTATTATCATTTAGTGTTAAGATTTAGGGTTTTGACTAAAGTATGTATGTTTTATAATTCTGAATATATTTTATTCTTTTGTGAATAAAAAATACAAGTAAAAAAGTTTTATGATGTGAACCAAAAACATAATAAAAAAATGTAACAACCCGAATTTCTAATATGTATTGAAAGTTTAGTGGCTAAAGTCTAAGAAATTTAAAGTTAAGTTAAGGGGCCTTTGTGCAATTTGTGAAGGATATAAAAACCCACAATGTGGCACAAAACCCTAGAAGCATATCTTGTGTGTGTGTGTGTGTGGTGTTTGGCGGCTAGAAGAAGAAAAGGGAAGAGAAGAAGAAACCTATTGGAGAAATCAGATTGGTGGAAGAAATCTTTAAGGTAAATTCATCTAGAACTCTTCTCCTTGTTACTTGTGATCTCTTTTCTGTATTGTCTAAGATTTTGGATGAAAAACCTTAAGTTCACTGTGTGAAACACCCTAAAAACAGGGTCAATTTAAACCTTAAAATTACTACAAGTTATGATCAAAAACTTCAAACTTATATAACCTGCGGATCAAATGTAAGGTTTCTATATACACACGACATTATTTAAATAACTTATTAATCTAATCATATCATAAAAATCAGATTAATCAAGTTATCTAAACATCCGTCCCAAAAGCATCAAAGAATAACTAGATCCCCCGTTATCTCTAAGTCTGAATCTTTCCAAAAGTTCTCTTCTCTCATTCCCGCTTACTTCCCGGAGCTTGTACCTGGTAAGAAGATTCAACTTGAAACATTAGGCTTTCTCTTAGTGAGATTACTCAATTCAAAATAAAATGTAATAATTAAAATATGAACGGATAACTCAAACCTGTTCTCACCCATCTTACCGTACAACAACTCCTTTCCAAATCGAGGAATCTGCCCCACTCCCATACTTACGACTAACTCATCTAATCGTAACAACAATTTAAGAGTTTACTATGAATCATCTCAGATTCACAGTCAATATTCATACACAAGAAATTACAAGTCAAAACCTGCCTATTTCTTAATCAGGAAGTAGAGATTACAAATTACTTTATGCCTATCTCTAATCTTCCTCTCATCACTGGGAAATCTCCGATCTTCCCTAAAACAATGGAAATCTCCGATCTTCCAAATCGAAATGGGAATTACAAATCAAAATCTGCTTATTCCACATTCCACCTCAGAATCAATGGTCCCAATGGGATTATAATATCGCGATACTCGACCGGGACACCCAATGATTCAAGGTACACCCAATTACTAAAAATTACATCCCTTTTGGTCAATGGCAAGTAATCGGTTCTCATTATACCGTACCCAGGTGCCCCCGATGACCGGATGCCTATTTTTAGTAAAAGCACATAATATATACATATAATAATCGATACTACTATATGCGTCCGGCATACAATATATCATTTCTCAATCGTATTCTACATATATACAAAAATAAAGAATATTATTAGCTCCTCATCTCAATCTCTTAACTATCCCTTCTTTGCAACCTAGCACGGGAGTTAATGTCTCAATTGTTTAATCTACATTTTGGACTCATAGATAGGTCCTTAATAATTTATCTTAACATGGCTTCAAATCGTATTTAGAGTTCATAAACATGTAACAAATTGAATATAGCAGATAATCATATTTTACATGTAAGAATATTAATAAGTACCAGTTCATCAACTTCATAGTTATCCCCTCTTAGCAATTTTAGCATGGGAATCAACATAACACAAGTTTTAATCGCCCTCTTGGGCTTATCTCTGACTTAATCAAGTCCATATAAACATATCCATGCATACATATAAAACATCTATTTCAATATTAATTACTGAATTTTAAAGAGAGTTGAATAAACTCACCTGATGCGTAGTCACCTCCTTTAATCCTTAAAAAGTCGTAGAGACTCCTGACTTCACTACCACAGTTCGCTGTAATATTCAATATACAGATATACTGATATTAACATCTAGAACAGAACCCTCCACAACTAAGAATCCTTAATCTCTAAAAACTATATCTCAAATCACAATGCACTAAGCCAAGTCGCAACCAACTGTTGCGATTCCAATACCAAATCGCAACCCACTATTGCGATTCCAACCCAAGTCGCAGCCTTCTATTGCGATCTCGACACCAAGTCGCAATCAACGGTTGCGACTCCAATGCCAAGTCGCAGTCAACTGTTGCGACTTCAACTCCAAGTCGCAACGGTCTATTGCGACATACATGAATGTCGCAGCTCAAGGTTGCGACTTCCATGATGTTCATCCAAGTCTCAGTCCACTATGTTCATCCTTAAACCCCGATTTTGTACTTTTATACTATGCATGTTTCTGATAATGTGCATATTTGATTAAGGCTATAAACTAAGCCTACTCATAAAAAATCAAATTTCCCAAAACATCTATTTTTCATAATAACCCATCTCTAAACTTTATCTAACAATTATAAACATAAGATGAAGGATTTAGGGAAAGTTTACCTTTATGATTCTTCAAGATTAATCACTAAAATCAGTTATTTGTAGCTGTTCTTCTTCCCTTGATCCTTCTTCTCTTGTCTCGATTTCTCTATCTCTAACTCTCGGCTCTCTTTCTCTCCAAACCGAGAAACACACACAACAACACACAACTCACACTCACACACTTAGTCTATAATGACTAGTTAGTTGACACCACACATAATTAATCATGAGTCATAGGACTCTTACCAAATAAACCCCCAACTTTAAGAGAATGACACCACAAACCCTCAAACTTTAAAGAAATAACATAACACACCTCATGCATAAATAAAACTCATAATAATAACCCTTAAGTTTAATATTCTCAAAAGAAATCTTTAAACTTTCAACATTTGCATTTTAACCCTAATTGAATTATAATACTCTATATAATTCAAGGTTACTCCAAATACAAATACATTCTAGATCTTATTAAAATAATAATAACAAAACTTAGGATGTTACACTGTGTTCTCCACCTTATTGTCTTTAAAAGGGGATTTTGGGGATTTGATTCTTATGCATCAGTTTAGAGGTAAGGAATCGGGATAAATGAGTGTTTATGATTGGTGGATGAACCCTGGTTTTGTCTAATCGAGCTTATAGCAGAAAATCGTTTTTAATCGCTTTTGGGAAACTGGGTTTTTGTCCAGTTCGTGGTTACCGGATGAAGGGAGCTTCCCGGGTGTTTCAATGGTTACCGGGTAAGTTGTGTGTTTCCGGGTAGAAATTCTAGTGGAGTTACCGAACATTTAGTCTTACCGGGTAAGTTGGGTTACCGGGTGCATGGTACCCGGTAAGAGGTGTGGTGTCCGGAATGTCCTAGTACCCGGTAAGTTTTGTATCCGGTAAGAGGGGTAGTACCCGGTAAGTCCAGGTACCCGGTAAGGTGTGTGTCCGGAAAGTCCTGTGAGCGGATGGTAGTGTCCGGATACCTGTAACTGATTGATGAACGTCTGATCTTTTAGGTGCCAAGCTTGGGTAACTCGAGAGTAGAACGAGAGTGCGTTCAATACCATCGCAAGGTGAGTTCCCTAAACCTATTTACGACGCAATGTGTTAATTGTTCTTTTAACTGACAATGGTTCACTTTGAGCACGAAATGTTTACCAAATCGATATGTATGTTTTTACATGAAAGCTCATACTTTATTCAAAGAATATTTAGCATGATAAAATGATTATATGGTTTACGAGATTCCAAGTTTATGCGGTCCTCATCACGGCGCAGTACCATGTTTGACGTTATGTGAAATTTGATGATGAATTTTATAAACGATTTTCCCACTGTTTATATATGTTGTTTTCGGAGGGAATTCACTAGACCTTTTGGTCTAACCCTCGCTTTTCAAAACTAAACCATTTTCAGGTAAGCAAGTAGTAAGAGGCTCAAGTAAGTGAGCAAGAGCAAGATAGAGTACATATGCAGCTAGAGACAGTGCAAGTGCCACCCATATAAGCTAGAATATTCTCAGTTGTGTATAGGTTGTTTCCGCCAACCTTAGTTTGAGATTTATGTAAAGAGAAGTTTGGGACCCGATTTTGTAAATGTTATGATTTAATGTTATTTATGTCATGTTGTATTTTTGGGATGTTACAAATGGTATCAGAGCCATAGTTTAAGGGATTTAGGTGACCGGATGGGCCTAAACTTCAACTTTAGAGTAGAAATCACAACTGAGAATCATGAAATACGTTAGGAGGGCACTATTGTATATATGGGAAATGCGTTAGGAGGGCACTATAGTAGATATAGGACTAATAGGGTACCGAGGACAGTCATGTAAGGTAAGTTTGGGATTTCACCTGGCCAGTGTAATTGCGAACTTACAGGTACATGTATGTGCTTGACCTACCTTATTATTCCGAAGTTGTAGTCTTAAGCTAATCTATATGTCGTGTTCCAGTAATCTAGAAGGTCAGCAAGATCCCTGAGGGATAGACCGAGCTCTCATGCTTGGGAAGTATCATGAGAAATCATATATGATGTGATGTATGTATACATCGAAGAGAAGAAATGTTGTATAGAATGTTATGAGTCGTCTAGAGGTAGCTCTTCGTGGATTCGAAAAGGATGATTGTTGAGTTTGAGTAAGACTCCTGTTTCGGGAGAGTCCCAGTTCTAGGAATCATGAGATAGATCAGTCGGGATGGTAAGGAAGGATAGTGTCAAAACCTTGAAAGTGTCAATGGAGCCCTGACTTCTTAGTCGAGCTTTTCAATGGCAGGATAAATGAGATAAGATACCTATAGTGAATTGAAAGCATGTAGAAGTAGAAAGTGAGATAGTCGATCAAAACGAAAATAGTATGAAAGGGTTGAGTAAGTGGACCGTGAAATGTATGTATAAAAAACTTGATAGGCGGGTTTACACCCCCTAAATCTACCGCAAGTGTACGAGTCGAATCAAGTAATAGTACTTATAAAGTACGAGTATCGAACCAAAGGAACCAGGTGTCAAGTACCACAATGACTGTATAGATTATTAACTAGGCTAATGCAAATTGATTTGGATTGTTGATTATCGGAACACGAATTAAAACTTTAATTGATTCGGGTAAGAGAAGGAGTTGGAGGGTTGGTTTTCCTCATGAAAACAATCAATTAGCTAAACAGGTTTGACATGATTGAAATAACTTCAGGATGAAAAGCATAATCATAATCCATTACTATACTCTATCAAGCTATAGCAAAAATCATTCAAAACATTGTATCATCTTTCGATCTAGACAATTATAATTGAACAATCAGTGATTAAAAGCCACAAAGAACGACATATCATATTTCTATCTCAAAATCGTCCAAGACATAAAGGATTAATCAAATCTCAAAACTTCTCTCAAACGTTAAAAGATTCATAAAATCAAATAATAGTTGATCGGACTATTACAAGCATTAAGAACAATCTCAAATGTTTCATCCATCTAAATCAAACCAATCACATCTATCTGTAAAGCTAAACGATTATCAAACCATGATTCACACCAACCCCCCAACATGAACGGATTAGTTCATGTTGGGGGTTTCAAAACTCAGAAATGAAAAGATGGAAATGAAAGTAAACATGCTTTGTCTAAAATAAAAGAAATATAAAAACTCCCTGAAAAGCCTAAGCCGCCGATGAACGTATTCGATTCGCCTTGTTGATTCTCGTTACTTGATGTTTCTAGCCCTTTTCTCGCCTTCAGAAATCGCCTTCTATCTCCCAAAATCGCCCAGAAAGAGTCTCCAGCCGTAACTAATCAATAATGCCTCAACCCTAGCAGACAAATAGAATAAAAACGCTCAGGAGCTTGGCGCGTCTGGTGGCGCGTGTGGAGACGCGCAGAGCGCTGTTTGACCCGAAAATTAGAATTTCTCTTTTTTCGCTCAGGACAGTTGCCAACTTGCTCCAATTGATCTAAAAACTCTTCCTTCATCATTCTTTCATAAAACCTGTACTTACTCACAAAAACCATCAAATTCTACTATTTTACTTGGAAACTCACGACTAACTGAACGATTTCGGGATCAAAATAATGTCGTAAAACGACATTATCAGCAAGGCCAAGAGGGCGACCACTGGTCGAAAGTAGAGTGTCAATGATAAGTTGCGTGAGTAAAACGATTGACCTTGGTTTAGTGAGTAGCCTTCATTGGCGAATAGAATTTCATGCATTGCGTCCTTGTGTGTGTTACATGAGTTTTTGTGATTAAAAGCAAATGCGTAAATAGCAATTTTTGATCGGGATCGAGTCAGTATATGCAAGCCTGTATTTAAAGAAAAGGGCAATCCCATTTACGTCGCACGATGAAATTTTGAGCTTAGCAATTTGCAAAATACTTCACATTTTTCATGATAAGCTAAATTGTTGCAAAAAGTCAAGAAAACGTTTGCCAACAAAACTTTTATAACCAAAATGAGTATTGACATGCTTAAGTCATATAAATGGGTGTGAGCCGACCGAGTTATTTCGTGTCGGTAAATTCTTTCAGAGTTTTGTTGTAAAGAAGATTTTTATTCCATATGTTACTGTCTTAATAACATCGTTCGGATTGAGTAAGATTAAGGTTCACGGGAAGATGCATGCAAACGATTCTCGAATCGTTGTGCAGGGTACTGAAGTTATAAGAGTGATGGGGTCGTGTGTACCCAAGCTAGTTCCGAGTGTTGTTTTTTTTTTTTGTAAAATGCGTAAAATGATTTATTTACCGAGTTGTCATGCATGAAGGCTATGAACTCACTAGGTCGTAGAGGGTTGCATTTTAAGCTAAGGAAGAACTCCGAGAGTAGGGAGGTGTTGGACAAGTCAGGGGAGAACGTAGGTAGTTTTGGTATATGTGTTCAAGAGGAGAGTTGAACAGTGGTAGAATCGAAAGTGGACCTTGGTATCGGTTGTATGAGGGTTTGTACCTTTGTTCGGTGACTGGAAATACAGTTGCCAAAGGACGGTGGTTTTCGGAGGAAGGACTAGGAGTCATCAAGGTGTTAGTTTTAGCAACTCATTGTGAGTAGTGTTGTGAGGCAAAAATGAAACGTCCACGACGTGGGATATGAGTCTTAAGGTGATCTTGTAATTTTGGTGTTACTTGAGTAAGTTTTGGAAATGAGGGCGACGGATTATGAAGTTGATTATGATATGTTAGAAGGAATAGGTTCCGTAAGGAACCCATGTTAAAGAATAGGTTAAGAAAGTAGTTACAGATTGACTATTGATGTTGAAGTCAACAGTTGGGTAAGATGGTTGAGGCTGAAGACTTGAACCAGAAGAGTGAAAGTTGGTAGAACATCTTGTAGGGGTGTTAAGTTAGTGAGAGAATGTTGTTTTGGATAAGCGTCCTATGCGCGAGGTATGGAGGGTTCGTAGACGGATAAGGTATGTAGCACGAACGAAGCGAGTGTGTAGATTTTATCGTTCAGTGAGGGATTGCGTTCTGCTTATGTAAGGGTTCAGATAGTAAAGAGTTATCAAGAACGTTGGTGCTTGAGCTATTTGGGGATTCGTGAGTTGATGATCTAGAGTTGGTAAAGGACACAGTAGCGAGATAAACTCGATTTTATGCAGGAGATTATGAAGGCAAGTTTGAATTGTGTGAATGATCATGAGAGATCTGGTCTGCAGTGTGATGTTATGGGCAAAGAGTGTACGGATGTGTAGTGACAGTAATTGTCAAGCTAAAGGTGCCAGCTAGTGTCGTAGTGATGTGATATTAGAGAGGGAGGAAGCATAAGATAGAAGCCTTCTTGGGGGTTTCAGATGAGGGGTACGATTTGTTAACCAGGTTGTTGGAGCACGTAGGGTGTAAGATGACGTTGTGATATGATTATGTTCGGGATAGAATGACGGAGTGGTGGTGGATAGTTACCCAAATAAGAAACCAATTGTTTTTTTGAGGTATGAGTCGCTAAGTAAGTGTATTCTGAAATCAGTGGAAGTTTAAAGAAGATGATAGATGAGTTAGTCGAAAATGTGTGATAGTATATGCTAAGTCTTTACAGAACGTGAAATGTTTCTTATGTATGGAGGAATGATCCTAGAAGGAAGTAGTGGAGATGTGGCTATATGGTAAGGAGAAAGTATCTTCAGCATGTAGAATTTCAGAAGAGAGGGCCAAGTAAGGTTGGTGAGCGGTGCTCCACGCTGTAATACCCCGGGTAAGTTCGTTAGTTAGAATTCTAGTTCCGTTAAATAAAATTAACTTTATAATTAATGTTTAGGGTAAATTTGGGTTAATTTATAAGTTTAGGGTATGTTGGTCATTAGTGATTAGTTCAAGGACTAATTGTGTAAAATTGGGTAGATATTATCCTTTTCAACATTCTGATATTTCACAACTCAGAAATATCTAGAATTAGAGTGTGTGTGTGTGTGTTTGGAGAAGAAGAAGAAAAAAAGAAGGTTTTGTGGCTAAGGGATTTGATTTGGTGTACTTGGAAGTAATACTAAGGTATGTTTCTGTACGTTTTATGTTTGTAATTGCTATTAGGAAGTATCTATCGGATTAGAATTATCACATCTGGACTGGGGGTGATTTCAGTCGAAATCTGGGTTAAAAATAGGCAAACCGACAGAGGTTTCCGGATAGAATGAATGTTTCCGGGTAGTTTTGTTGATAGTGTCCGGTAGTTTCTTCATGCAGGTGTCCGGACAAATCTTGCATCCGGTAAGTTCCTCTTTTCATTAAGTTTCCGGACGAATTTAGATACCGGATGGAGTCCGGATTACTGTGGTTTCCGGGTGACGTCCGGATTGGATATGTTGTCCGGAAAGTTGGGGTTGTCCGGACTAGTTGTGTTGTCCGGAAAGGCCTGTTGTCCGGATACTTTTGTGGTTTCCGGAAACTTTAGCTGTTTGGTCATTTTTGAGAGTTTAGATGCTTTTGAGTATCCAGTAACCTGTATTTTGTTAACTCTTAGATATGGAATGAATGATGACTGACTATTCTGTGGACTAGACTTAAGTTTGGGCTTGGGGGTAACATTTGGAGGAATTGAGCTATCTAGAGTTCTTAGCTCTAGTAAGTCTTATGTGTTCTATTTGGTAAAGAGATACTTGTACCTATTTGTTTCAGATTCTGTGGATTTGGGGTGAAGGCTGAATTGTATTTTTGAGAAAGGATTGGAAGCGTGTTGATAAACAAACAGGTGAGTTTTACTTCAAAATGTTTTCAAACTGGAATACATATATGTGTATATCGGATATGTGATGGATGATATGATTATGTGTTTATGTGTGAAATATGATATATTGAGATATTGTATTTACATGAGCATTACACTACATGGTAGTGAGTTGGCCGGGCTTAGGACCGGTGGTGTTGGCCGTAATATTCGTACGGCGGTGTTGGCTGTAATTGTCGTACAGTGGAGTTAATTTATTAGTTGGCTTGCAACCAACTAATATGGCCATGGAAATGAGACAGGGAAGTGTACAATTGCATGAGTCCTAATTGGTATTTATACTTGTGATATGTATATGGTGTTTGTGTAAATGGTTTCAAACTAACAGGGATTTTCTCACTTAGACCGCTAGGTCTAACCCTCATTTTGTTTTAAAAATATGTATTCCAGGTCATGGATCGGGTAAGAACAAGTGAATAGAGTATTCGGTGGCTAGCTTTTGGGAAGAATTATATGTTGAAGACTATGATGTGTTTTGCGTTTACAACCTTGTTATTAGATATAATGTATTTAATTAGCGAAAAGTTGTAATGGAATACCTTATTTTGGATTGTAAAGACTAAGGGACCGTATTTGTTATATAATGTATCTTTGTTATGTAACGACGTTATGAAATATATGTTATTTGTTGTATGTTTGGGATCCGGGTTGTTACAGATGGTATCGGAGCCCTAGTTTAAGGGATTTAGGTATTTGTATCTGTACCTAGACTTAAACTGCATGTGAAGTAGGATGTCTTTATTATTTTAGAACCTTGGGATGATTAAGTATAAAAGGTAGAAGGAACATTATGTAAGGTAACTTCAGATTACACCTGGCCAGTGTAATTGTGATCTTACAGGTACATGTTTGAACTGGAATACTGTAACACCCCGAAAATCCTAACTCCAATTGTAAATGATTCCGTCTAGAAGTATTAAAAGGACAAGGTTTCGCTTTGGAGTGTGGAACACGTGATGCTAATTGGATATCTCGAGAAATTGGCCAAGTTTGGACTCGGTACAAGTCCAGCGAATATGACACTCGCGAGAGTGACATGGTCACTTTCGCAGTGTCACTTTCGCCAAGAATGTACCGAGGGTTTTGGGAGGGCCAGCGAGTATGACACTCGCGAGAGTGACATGGCCACTTTCGCAGTGTCACTTTCGCCGAAAGTGTACCGTGAGCATTTGGGTAGCGGGCGAGAGTGCCCTGCGAAAGTGACAGTGGCATAATCGCCTGTCACTCTCGCCGTCGGGCTCTAGGGTGTTTTAAACACACAAACTTCAGCTTTCTTTCATTTCTATTCCATCTCTCTCCCTCTAAACTCTCTCAAACCGAACCCTAACCCTCTAAATCGTTTTTGGAACTCTTGAAGCCATAAGTCTTGTAAACCAAAGCTTCTCTCTCGGTTCTTATCAAGTAATTATGGATGGGGGTTAGAACCCTTCTTCTCACTTTCGTTTTGGTGAGATTTCTACACTTTCTAGGGTTTTACACAACCCTTACCTAAACCTTTTCCCTCTCTTTGGATGAAATGAAGAGTGAGGCTCACTTTGGCAACACTAGAAGTGTTTGGTTGGTGGATTCACTTGATGGTTGAGGTAATCTTCTCTTCTCTTCATTTTGGAAATTAGGTTTTCGATGTATTGGTTATTTTGGGTGTAATATGTTGGGAGAAATGATTCTAAGTGTTTAGGGAGTGATTCTACATGGTTGGATTGTGATATTGATGGTTGGAAATTCATAAATCTAGGTTTTGGAAGTTTTGGCTTGAGGATGCAAACTTCATCAAAGGAGCTTACGTTGGAGAAACTCTAGATTTAGCTTAAATCTAGCAAGGTGAGTTCAAGTTACTTTGCGAAAACTTTGTACATGCCAAAATGTTATTTTCCAAGCAATGATGTGTTTTACATGAAAATTGTCAATGTTGGGTTATTTGATGGGTTTTAACCTTCGAAGTATTTATGGTTGTAAATATGATAAAACACTTATATTTGGATTTTGGAAAAATGTGATGGATAAATCATACATGAAAATGAGTTATTGATTTATGTGATAAATGGAGTCTATTTGTATGAAAATGCATTTTGTGGACATATTGGAAATATGCATATATAACACATCATGAGATGTTTTGAAAATGTAAAGGTGTGAGTCCTTTGGAAAGGAGGGTTTTCCCGATCCAAGATTTTATTTTGGGTTTTCATGGATTTGAAGTATTTACTGGCAAACATCGTGTGTTGTTATATTTGATGTCATTTACTATCTTTTGAGTAGTTGAGCTTGTGGCTCGATATTGAGTTTTATCAAGTTTTGGGGACATTGTCCAGTTTTGATAGTTCAAGTTGAGTTTTGAATCATGAATTATGTTATTGGGGAATTGTGTGTTTTGAATGCATTACGTTTATCCATTTGGGGTCGTGTAATATTTAGACCTTATTAGCCATGGATCCATAGGCAGTTGAGTTTCCCCTTAGTCTCGCGAGCAAGAGGTCGGGATTGATTGAGCTCAGTTTACGAGACGTTAGTTTCTTTTGTAGCACGGAATAGGCATCGGGTTCCATGATAAGTAAGGCGTGGACCTAGATGGTCGGGCTTCGTCTCATGGGCAGTAAGGTGTAATTCCATATATGTGCTTAGCACGGGATAGGCATCGGGATCCATGATAAGTAAGGCGTGGACCTATATGGTCGGGCGTCGTCTCATGGCAGTAAGGTGTAATCCCTAATGTGCTGTTGTGGATTTGGTGACCCAACGTATAGACCTGGAGTGGTTGAAGTTGGGGGCACCCTAGTCTCGTGGGCAATAGATCTGGAGTGATTGAGCTCAGTGTTACGAGAGTAATCCACGTGGGTGTTTTATTGCATAGTAAGTGACCCACTTTGGTGTTCCGTCACGTGCGATGTATACGGGTCTCCCCCGTCACCGAAAGGTGTTGTTTTGGGTAATTGTTGCTACTCATGTTTTCGGTGACGTGTTATATTTATATGGATTGTTTTCCATGGTATGTAAGTTGTAATTTATATCTCATCCGTGAGCGATGTTTTGGGTATTTGTGTTTATTCATGTTTTCGGTAATGTATCATAATTATGAGAATTGCATTTCCACGTTATATGAGTTATGGATTATGTTTTATCCATGTTCGGGATGTTTTGGAATAAGGACAAGTCAAATAATGGATTTAATTGTTTTGAGTATCAAATGGTATTTCACCCCATCACGTTAATTTTGAGAATGAGTCTATTTTGGAAATCTTATTGAATTAAAGATTTCATTTATGGGAATGGTGGGAATTGGAAAAATGGATGATTTGCATTTAAAGTAAACTCTTTTGGGATCATGACTAAAAAACTACACCTCTCTTTTGATTTATGATTTCATATAGCCATGATAAAATGCTTGAACTCACTAGGCGTAAGCCTAACCCTTTTTATTTGTCGGCATGTGCAACAGGCTCAGGTTGGGGTAGCCCTAGCTACATTGTGAAGTGGCGAGTGCTAGTAGAGTGCACGAGAGGTGACTTGATTAGTGAAGTATTCCGCATTTGTTTGGACTAGCAACTTGTGGTGTTAAGTAACACCCGATTAAGTTATTTTATTGTAGACTTATAATGTTTTAAATTCCGAGGTATTTTAAGGAATGAATTGTAGGAGCGATTATATCTATTCTGTTAATTTTATTGAATTTTGATGTTAGTTGCTCGTTCCAAATTTGAGGGTGTTACAAGTTGGTATCAGAGCATAAGTTTGAGAGATTTAGGTGTTGATTTTGGATACCTAGACTCAAACTAGCGTTTGTTTAAGTAAATGAGAGTGAAATTTACCTTTAGGCACTTTAAGATAGGATGTTTTGAAATTGATGGATGTTGTTAGAAACGAGAGCCACGTCGAGAGTAACAAGGATAATCATGTACGTTCATAGTGACACCTGACCAGTGTCATGGTGAACCTGCTAGTACATGTGCGTACTTGAATTACATTAATGTGATAATCGTTGGGGTAGTGAAGGAGGTTCTAAGCTAGTAGTCGTTGGAATAGATGGACGATTCTAGTATTAGTCACTGGGAGTGACGATAAGCATGATAATTGCTTTAAGTAGACCGTTTCGGGTAGAGATTGATAGTTGGATTAGAACCATAGGCCTAATGAGCCGATGTTGATTTGAGGAAAAACCGTAAAGTTAATTGATGTAATTCCCAACTTACCTTAAGAGATTAAAGCATCCGGATGACAATAGTGGACCGGAGAGATTTGAAAGGGTATGAGTTGAGACGTTGAATGCCGACTAAGTCATGCACAAAGTTTAATTTGAAAATAAATTGCATCAATTATTTCTTGTGTTTCAAATCCTTGATTGGATTGTGTTATGAATTTTGAAGAAATATTTAGCACATACACAAGATTTCAAATCATGGTTTTGAACGTGCATGGAACCATTTTATTGCGGGAAGTTGCAAACTCCACCGGGATTTGTTTTGCCTTATTTCATTGTTGTTCAACATCTGTTTTGGATGTAATGGCAACCATATTTTTATGATGTTTAAGATGTTGGGCAATAACTACGGTTTGTGACTTTAACATTGGATCTCCTCCACATATGTTAGAGTTGGACGGAAGTTATATTCCATTATGTCTATGTAAAGTCATTTTTGGGAAATTTGTTTAATGTGAGTTGTTAAACAATGTTGTTTATATGATATTACCATAGAAGGGGATTTTTGGGATCTTGGCGTTGCATTTATGATTTTGCTTATAGCGATTTGGTTTTGGAGGCACGATGTTTAGTGCCGTTTTGTTGACTTGGAGTCATTAAGTTCGTTGGAGTTCATGGAGTTTTGTTTTACGGCGTATTGTGTCGTGTGGGTACAATTTTACAATGTGCATACTCTATTTGCTTATGTGAAAAGTTTACGAGTTATGTTGGCCATTTGGTCCCACTCGAGTTTTGGTGAGAAAAGTTAATTTTATGCCATAAGGCGACTAAGAAGAGATGAGTTTGGGACTCTAGTGTCGCGTAACTTTTCTTTCAAGAGTTTGTGTTATTAGGTATTTCGTTGCAAATAGTTCAGTGTATGGATTGACTTATACGTGACTTAAGTAATGCATGAAAGAACATTTTGGTAACATTCATAATGATTTACTTAGTGCGCTTTTGGTCAGTTAAATGTTTTATTATCATTTTCATGTAGATGCGTTATATCGACTTAGGGGTATGTATAGCTTGGTAACCATTGTTTCTCGTCACTTTGTTGAACGAATCGCGAGTGAAATTATTTTATTAACTAATTGCATAAATGATGACCATTCGGTCAAAGGGTGTTTTGGTGTTGTGGAAATCATGCATAGTTTGCAATATTTTACATTTTGAAAACACGAATGTATGAGTCATTGACATTGGTCAATTGTCGATTTACCGAATATTTTGGAAACTTGAAAACCTTTTTGGTTTTGGAAGAAAGGTGCGTTTGGAGTATTTTTAACAAAAACATTTTTAAGCAATGACGTTTTGATGTTTTATGTTCCAAGTACGAAATTTTGAGGAAATGCTTCGTGATGAAGATTTTAGAAAATTGTTTGTATAAAACTATGTTGCATGTACTTTCTTATGTTTTGGAACATTGATGCGCACCATTGGAGCAATTTGGGATTTGAAAATAGGTTTGAACCCTTTTTGGTGACAATAAATTATTAACACTTATTTCCTCGTATGTTTTGGAAAACACATTGTTGTGTGCAAGTTTGCCAAAAACGTTTTATTCGAATGTCATTATAGGACCGGATGAGAAATATTGGGAAATCAATTTAAAGGATTTCATCTCTTGAAACTTTGGCGTGAGTTATTTGGTGCATGTGTGTCATTACAAGAAATTTCTAAGAAGTGTTACAAGTTTGCATGCCTACCCCGATTTAAGGTTTTATGATGTTTTAGTCGACATTTTCCAATAATGGGAACATATTGGTTTTGTCTTTAAACTTGGAACTTACACAAGTTGGTTTGTGTTTTGACTAGAGTGTAATTATGAATCGTTTCATCGTTTTGTGTAATAAACTGACGCGCGCAAATTTGATTGGTAAATCTTGTTTCATGCCATTTTATAGTTAGAAAGGAAATTTTGGAGTCAAATGTCGTTTGGACTTCTTTTGAAATACATGCACAACTTTTGTTGCACCCTGTTTAACGTCGGGCAGTTACCTTACGTGAATGTCATGAGTCAATCCATACTAGAACCGTGGCGGTTTATTTTGAAGAAATTGTTTATTACGCTTTTGGCGTTTTATGGGTAAACTGAACTGCAATGAAATAATTTTCAACATAATTTTCATATGTGGGACGAGCGTGTCCATTTTTACGTAACTACCGAATTGATGATAGTAGTTTTTCTATGCGTACAATTTATTTGATATGAAAATCTTTGCGTTGAAAATTTTTGTGAAAAGTTTTGACTAATTGGCATATTTATTGAATAACGCACTTGAAAACCTTGAACTCGTTAGGACCTTGGAAAGGGTAAGTAACCCAGTTAAGGGTGAGTGCGTGTAGCACTTCGACGGTGGAAGGTTGGGTATTCCACGCGTGATAGCGTTGTAGGCCGAATTGTGTTGGGTGCGGGGATGATGCACTTTTGTAACTAAGAGATCTAATTCGCGGTATCTTATATTGAGGTTGGTGGTGACCTTTCTTGTTGGGAATCTTATTTTGGGGTCTTGGTCAACTTTCGTATGTGAGACCCTTTAGACGCCGTATTGATAATTTTGATCTTGTCGGGAATACTTAATGAATGAAGCTCGTGTGTAGAGTATGTGGTGATTCGACTTGGTGGTACGTTAGGTGTCGACTTTTGGGCTTGAGGCCAAGCACCGTTAGTGTAATCGGGGGATTGTAGTCCGATTTTAAAGAAATGATGGTAATGGTTGTAATATCCTTAAGATGCTCGATTGTGATAAGAGGTTTTAGTGAAATGGCTTTTCTTGTGTGGTACGAAAACCTGTCGATTGTATGATTGATGATTAGACACACCTTTGGGATTGTGTAATTGACGAGTCAATGAAGACCGTTGGTGTTGAATCGATGGAATCCGCTGAGAGCGAATGTCAATTCAGTAGCGGGATTTTGGGGGATTCTTAAGTTTTGGTTGATGTTGGTAGTAGTTAAACGTTGAGTTGGTCTAGAGAGAAAACCTGAGGACATGTGAATGTGGCATGATTGGGGAGTTCGAATCCGCCGTTGGAATAGTATGGATCACTTAAGGTTAGGAGACAACTTAAGTCTGGTGGTCGGAAGTCATTCTAGTAAATTAGGCCTTCAAGTGGAATGTGTTGGGCGTGGTGGCCATTGGTTGCGTGAGAACTGGATTTCGAGGACGAAATCTCTTTAAGGTTGGGAGGATTGTAACACCCCGAAAATCCTAACTCCAATTGTGAATGATTCCGTCTAGAAGTATTAAAAGGACAAGGTTTCGCTTTGGAGTGTGGAACACGTGATGCTAATTGTATCTCTCGAGAAATTGGCCAAGTTTGGACTCGGTACAAGTCCAGCGAGTATGACACTCGCGAGAGTGACATGGTCACTTTCGCAGTGTCACTTTCGCCAAGAATGTACCGAGGGTTTTGGGAGGGCCAGCGAGTATGACACTCGCGAGAGTGACATGGTCACTTTCGCAGTGTCACTTTCGCCGAAAGTGTACCGTGAGCATTTGGGTAGCGGGCGAGAGTGCCCTGCGAAAGTGACAGTGGCATAATCGCCTGTCACTCTCGCCGTCGGGCTCCAGGGTGTTTTAAACCCACAAACTTCAGCTTTCTTTCATTTCTATTCCATCTCTCTCCCTCTAAACTCTCTCAAACCGAACCCTAACCTTCTAAATCGTTTTTGGAACTCTTGAAGCCATAAGTCTTGTAAACCAAAGCTTATCTCTCGGTTCTTATCAAGTAATTATGGATGGGGGTTAGAACCCTTCTTCTCACTTTCGTTTTGGTGAGATTTCTACACTTTCTAGGGTTTTACACAACCCTTACCTAAAACTTTTCCCTCTCTTTGGATGAAATGAAGAGTGAGGCTCACTTTGGCAACACTAGAAGTGTTTGGTTGGTGGATTCACTTGATGGTTGAGGTAATCTTCTCTTCTCTTCATTTTGGAAATTAGGTTTTTGATGTATTGGTTATTTTGGGTGTAATATGTTTGGAGAAATGATTCTAAGTGTTTAGGGAATGATTCTACATGGTTGGATTGTGATATTGATGGTTAGAAGTTCATAAATCTAGGTTTTGGAAGTTTTGGCTTGAGGATGCAAACTTCATCAAAGGAGCTTACGTTGGAGAAACTCTAGATTTAGCATATATCTAGCAAGGTGAGTTCAAGTTACTTTGCGAAAACTTTGTACATGCCAAAATGTTATTTTCCAAGCAATGATGTGTTTTACATGAAAATTGTCAATGTTGGGTTATTTGATGAGTTTTAACCTTCGAAGTATTTATGGTTGTAAATATGATAAAACACTTATATTTGGATTTTGGAAAAATGTGATGGATAAATCATACATGAAAATGAGTTATTGATTTAGGTGATAAATGGAGTCTATTTGTATGAAAATGCATTTTGTGGACATATTGGAAATATGCATATAACACATCATGAGATGTTTTGAAAATGTAAAGGTGTGAGTCCTTTGGAAATGAGGGTTTCCCCGATCCAAGATTTTATTTCGGGTTTTCATGGATTTGAATTATTTACTGGCAAACAGCGTGTGTTGTTATATTTGATGTCATTTACTATCTTTTGAGTTAGTTGAGCTTGTGGCTCGGTATTGAGTTTTCTCAAGTTTTGGGGACATTGTCCAGTTTTGATAGTTCAAGTTGAGTTTTGAATCATGAATTATGTTATTGGGGAATTGTGTGTTTTGAATGCATTACGTTTATCCATTTGGGGTCGTGTAATATTTAGACCTTATTAGCCATGGATCCATAGGCAGTTGAGTTTCCCCTTAGTCTCGCGAGCAAGAGGTCGGGATTGATTGAGCTCAGTTTACGAGACGTTAGTTTCTTTTGTAGCACGGAATAGGCATCGGGTTCCATGATAAGTAAGGCGTGGACCTAGATGGTCGGGCGTCGTCTCATGGGCAGTAAGGTGTAATTCCATATATGTGCTTAGCACGGGATAGGCATCGGGATCCATGATAAGTAAGGCGTGGACCTATATGGTCGGGCGTCGTCTCATGGCAGTAAGGTGTAATCCCTAATGTGCTGTTGTGGATTTGGTGACCCAACGTATAGACCTGGAGTGGTTGAAGTTGGGGGCACCCTAGTCTCGTGGGCAATAGATCTGGAGTGATTGAGCTCAGTGTTACGAGAGTAATCCACGTGGGTGTTTTATTGCATAGTAAGTGACCCACTTTGGTGTTCCGTCACGTGCGATGTATACGGGTCTCCCCCGTCACCGAAAGGTGTTGTTTTGGGTAATTGTTGCTACTCATGTTTTCGGTGACGTGTTATATTTATATGGATTGTTTTCCATGGTATGTAAGTTGTAATTTATATCTCATCCATGAGCGATGTTTTGGGTATTTGTGTTTATTCATGTTTTCGGTAATGTATCATAATTATGAGAATTGCATTTCCACGTTATATGAGTTATGGATTATGTTTTATCCATGTTCGGGATGTTTTGGAATAAGGACAAGTCAAATAATGGATTTAATTGTTTTGAGTATCAAATGGTATTTCACCCTATCACGTTAATTTTGAGAATGAGTCTATTTTGGAAATCATATTGAATTAAAGATTTCATTTATGGGAATGGTGGGAATTGGAAAAATGGATGATTTGCATTTAAAGTAAACTCTTTTGGGATCATGACTAAAAAACTACACCTCTCTTTTGATTTATGATTTCATATAGCCATGATAAAATGCTTGAACTCACTAGGCGTAAGCCTAACCCTTTTTATTTGTCGGCATGTGCAACAGACTCAGGTTGGGGTAGCCCTAGCTACATTGTGAAGTGGCGAGTGCTAGTAGAGTGCACGAGAGGTGACTTGATTAGTGAAGTATTCCGCATTTGTTTGGACTAGCAACTTGTGGTGTTAAGTAACACCCAATTAAGTTATTTTATTGTAGACTTATAATGTTTTAAATTCCGAGGTATTTTAAGGAATGAATTGTAGGAGCGATTATATATATTCTGGTTAATTTTATTGAATTTCGATGTTAGTTGCTCGTTCAAAATTTGAGAGTGTTACAAATACCTTGTTATATGGGGTATGTGCTTATATGTATATTAACCTTGTTTGAATCAACAGAATGGCAAGTGGTACTAGACAAACGAATCGAGGGGGAAGAGGAGATCATGATAGAACAAATCCAACAGTTGGGGTAAGAGGAAGAGGGGGAGAAAGAGGTAGAGGCAGAACAGGCGGCAGAGTTCAGCCGCGAGGTACTGAATTTGTAACAAGGGACGATCTAACAGCTGAAATGGGAAGGTTACAAGCAAATATTCAAGCCATGTTTAACCAGACTCGTAATACTGAAACGGAAAGACCAGATCCTAACCTGGAAGATGAGATGCCTATCACACCTACTGTCGTACCAGTAATGAAAAAGTGTGATTATAAAATGTTTCTCAGTTGCAAGCCTCCTACGTACTCAGGAGATCGGGATCCAGTGAAAGCCATGAAGTGGCTGAAGGAAATAGAAGCTATTTTCAAGACTAGTAAATGCGCTGAAGAGGATAGAGTACTTTATGGAACCGCAATGTTAAAAGGCGATGCTTTATACTGGTGGGAAGCTCATATTTCTTCGGGAGGGTCTGACATATATTCTACCTTCTCTTGGGAAGAATTTGTTATAGCTTTCAGGAAACAGTATTGTCCTCAAGCCGCAGTTAAACAATTGGAAGGGGAGTTTATGAACTTGCAGCAAGGGAATTTGTCAGTTCGGGACTACACCGCTCGTTTTATGGAAAAGTCTCGTTTTGCGGAATACTACGTTGCTACGGAGGCCATGAAGATTGAAAGGTTTATCTTTGGATTGAATGTAGAAGTCAGAAGTTTTGTGATTGCTAAAGGACCAGAAACTTTCTCCGCCGCAGTAGACGCCGCGGAAACCATGGAACAAGATAAAGGGAGAAGTACAAGTGATAAGAATGTGGGGAAAAGAAAGTGGGAAGGACCGCAGTATGATCCGAAGAAGTCCAAGTTTCAGCGATATGATAACCGTCCGCCTTTCCGACCAACGGAAAGACCTTGTCCGAAATGTAACCGTATCCACCAAGGAAATTGTCAAGTGGATCCTCGGATTTGTTATAAGTGTGGGAAGACCGGACATATAGCTAAAAACTGTCAAGTGACGCAGTTTTGTTTCTCATGTAATTTTCCGGATCACATTCAGTCTGATTGTCCGAGGGGAAGAATACAGCAAGGGGGTACGTCAGGGAAACCAACAATTGTCAGACCGGTGGTACCAATAATAGAGCCACCAAGAACAAGGGGTCGTGCATTCCAGATGACGGCACAAGAAGCGGAGGAAACTCCGGATGTGGTTACAGGTACATTTTTAATAAATTCTACACGTGCTAAAGTGTTATTTGACTCCGGTGCAAACCGATCGTTCGTATCTCCTTCATTTGCTACTTATATGCATTTAAAGCCTAAAGTGTTAGATCATGCCTTAATGGTAGATACTGCAAATGATAAACAAGTGTCGGTTAAAGAAGTTTTTGATAATTGTGTGATAAATATAAAAGGGTGCGGAGTACCGATTCATTTATTTCCTATAGCCTTGATCGAGTTTGATGTGGTAGTGGGGATGGATTGGTTAGCCGAGAATCAGGCTAACATAGTTTGTAATAAGAAGTTAATAAATGTTGTATTACCTGAGAGGGGACCGGTAGTGATTTATGGTGATCGTAGGAATCATCGGTCTTGCCTTATATCTATGTTAAAAGCTCGTAAGTGTGTCAGTAAAGGTTGCCCGAGTTACTTAGCTTATATGATAGATACTAAGCTAGAAAAGAAAAAGTTGGAGGATATTCCTATTGTTAGTGAATTTCCAGAAGTTTTTCCTGAAGACTTGAATAGTCTTCCGCCCGTTAGACAAGTAGGGTTTGGTATAGATCTGATTCCTGGAGCCGCTCCTGTAGCCCGTGCACCGTATCGTCTGGCACCTCCAGAGATGAAAGAAATGATGACACAACTGCAAGACCTATCCGATAAAGGCTTCATCAGACCCAGTTCTTCGCCATGGGGTGCACCAGTCTTGTTTGTGAAAAAGAAGGATGGTTCGATGAGAATGTGTATTGATTACCGGGAACTGAATAAGCGCACGATTAAGAACAAATATCCGCTTCCCAGAATTGATGACCTCTTCGATCAATTAGTTGGAGCTTGTTATTTCTCCTAGATTGATCTAAGATCTGGTTATCATCAGCTGAAGGTTAAAGAAGAAGACGTTCTGAAAACTGCTTTTCGCACAAGGTACGGTCACTATGAATTCCTAGTGATGCCATTTGGACTGACGAACGCTCCAGCTGCTTTTATGGATCTAATGAATCGGGTATGTAAGCCATATCTCGATAAATTTGTTATTGGATTTATCGATGATATCCTTATCTACTCCCGATCCAAAGAGGAGCACGCACAACATCTTCGTTTACTTCTGGAATTGTTGAAGAAGGAACGGTTGTATGCTAAATTTTCTAAATGTGAATTCTGGCTACGAGAAGTTCAGTTTCTGGGGCATGTAGTTTCTGAGAAAGGCATTCAAGTTGATCCAATGAAAGTGGAAGCGATTGAAAAGTGGGAACCGCCGAGAACGCCAACCGAAGTACGAAGTTTTCTGGGTTTAGCCGGTTACTATCGAAAGTTTATAAAAGATTTTTCTCGTATCGCTACGCCTCTCACTAAGCTGACCCGGAAGAATCTAAAGTTCGAATGGAAAGCAGAACAGGATGAAGCATTCCGGATATTGAAAGAGAAACTGTGTAGCGCACCGATACTAGCATTACCTGAAGGTTCCGATGATTTTGTTGTTTACAGTGATGCTTCCAAACTGGGATTAGGTTGTGTACTAATGCAGCGTGGAAAGGTTATTGCTTATGCTTCTCGTCAACTAAAGGATCATGAAAGACAGTATCCTACACACGACATGGAACTTGCAGCAGTTGTTTTCGCGTTGAAGATTTGGAGACATTATTTATACGGCTCTAAATGTCAAATTTATACCGATCATAAGAGTCTCCAACATCTCTTTGATCAACGAGAATTGAATATGAGGCAAAGAAGATGGCTAGAACTGGTAAATGATTACGACTGTGAAATCCTTTATCATCCGGGAAAGGCGAATGTGGTAGCTGATGCACTGAGTCGACAAGAGAGAAGTGGGACGATAAAAGCCATTGCACTACGATCTGAACTTCTACCTAACATCTTTGACGAATTGAAGAAGTGTCAAGTAGAAGCATATCAGGAAGAACATTAGAAATAAGAAAGGTTAGTGGGAATATCAGCATTGCTTGTAAAAGATGATCGGGGGTTATTGTGTCTGGAAAACAGAATTTGGGTGCCTCGTTTGGGTGGGTTACGTGATCGGGTACTACAAGAAGCTCATCAATCTCGTTTCTCTATTCATCCAGGTACGAATAAGATGTATAAAGACCTAAAACAATTCTATTGGTGGCCGGGAATAAAAATAAGCATTGCTCAACATGTGAAAGGTTGTACTACTTGTAAGAAGGTAAAGATTGAACATCAAAAGTCGTTTGGTCAGTTCCAACGATTAGAAATACCTATGTGGAAATGGGATCAGATTACTACAGATTTCATCACAAAGCTACCAAGGACTCCGAAGGGATTTGATGCCATTTGGGTGATCGTGGATAGATTGACGAAGTCTGCTCACTTCTTGCCGATAAAAGAAACGGATTCGTTGGAACGACTAGCCAAGTTGTACATCGACGAAATAGTAACTCGACATGGAGTTCTAATCTCGATTATTTCCGATCGGGATAGTCGTTTTACTTCAAGGTTCTGGAGGAGTTTTCAAAAAGAAATGGGTACACAAATAAAGTTAAGTACAACATATCATCCTCAAACCGATGGTCAGAGTGAACGAACAATTCAAACATTAGAAGATATGCTACGGGCCTGCATTGTTGATTTTGGGGGATCGTTGGATAAGCACTTGCCATTGATCGAATTTGCCTATAACAACAGTTATCATTCCAGCATACAAGCGGCACCGTTCGAAGTTCTGTATGGTAGAAAATGTCGAACTCCTTTATGTTGGAACGAAGTGGGAGAGAAACAGCTAGCGAGGCCAGATATAGTTCAGTTAACCGCGGATAAGATTACTCAGATTCGGGAACGTTTGAAAGTGGCTCAAGACAGGCAGAAAAGTTACGCGGACCGACGCCGAAAACCGTTGGAGTTTCAAGTTGAAGATTTTGTAATGTTAAAAGTCTCACATTGGAAATGAGTCATTCGGTTTGGAAAACAAGGTAAACTGAGCCCAAGGTACATCGGACCGTTTGCAATTACAGAAAGAATCGGAGAAGTAGCCTACATGTTAGATCTTCCGCCAGAGTTAAGCAGGGTTCACAACGCGTTCCACGTCTCAAATTTTCGAAAGTGTTTGGTTACTCCAGATCAGGCAGTTTCTCTACCAGATATACATGTTGATGAAAAGATTAATTATGTGGAGGAACCTGAAGCCATAGTTGACCACAAAGTTAAAGTGTTGCGGAACAAAGTAATCAGACAAGTGAAAGTTCGGTGGAAACATCATAGGGGTCAGGATGCTACTTGGGAATCAGAATTAGAAATGAGAACTAAGTACCCGTACCTTTTTGCTTAACCGAATTCCGGGATGGAATTCTTTTAAGGGGGAGATGATGTAATACCCCGGGTAAGTTCGTTAGTTAGAATTCTAGTTCCGTTAAATAAAATTAACTTTATAATTAATGTCTAGGGTAAAATTGGGTTAATTTATAAGTTTAGGGTATGTTGGTCATTAGTGATTAGTTCAAGGACTAATTGTGTAAAATTGGGTAGATATTATCCTTTTCAACATTCTGATATTTCACAACTCATAAATATCCAGAATTAGAGTGTGTGTGTGTGTTTGGAGAAGAAGAAGAAGAAAAGAAGGTTTTGTGGCTAAGGGATTTGATTTGGTGTACTTGGAAGTAAAACTAAGGTATGTTTCTGTACGTTTTATGTTTGTAATTGCTATTAGGAAGTATCTATCGGATTAGAGTTATCACATCTGGACTGGGGGTGATTTCAGTCGAAATCTGGGTTAAAAATAGGCAAACCGACAGAGGTTTCCGGATAGAATGAATGTTTCCGGGTAGTTTTGTTGACAGTGTCCGGTAGTTTCTTCATGCAGGTGTCCGGACGAATCTTGCATCCGGTAAGTTCCTCTTTTCATTAAGTTTCCGGACGAATTTAGATACCGGATGGAGTCCGGATTACTGTGGTTTCCGGGTGACGTCCGGATTGGACATGTTGTCCGGAAAGTTGGGGTTGTCCGGACTAGTTGTGTTGTTCGGAAAGTCCTGTTGTCCGGATACTTTTGTGGTTTCCGGAAACTTTAGCTGTTTGGTCATTTTTGAGAGTTTAGATGCTTTTGAGTATCCAGTAACCTGTATTTTGTTAACTCTTAGATATGGAATGAATGAGGACTGACTATTCTGTGGACTAGACTTAAGTTTGGGCTTGGGGGTAACATTTGGAGGAATTGAGCTATCTAGAGTTCTTAGCTCTAGTAAGTCTTATGTGTTCTATTTGGTAAAGAGATACTTGTACCTATTTGTTTCAGATTCTGTGGATTTGGGGTGAAGGCTAGATTGTATTTTTGAGAAAGGATTGGAAGCGTGTTGATAAACAAACAGGTGAGTTTTACTTCAAAATGTTTTCAAACTGGAATACATATATGTGTATATCGGATATGTGATGGATGATATGATTATGTGTTTATGTGTGAAATATGATATATTGAGATATTGTATTTACATGAGCATTACACTATATGGTAGTGAGTTGGCCGGGCTTAGGACCGGTGGTGTTGGTCGTAATAATCGTACGGCGGTGTTGGCTGTAATTGTCGTACAATGGAGTTAATTTATTAGTTGGCTTGCAACCAACTAATATGGCCATGGAAATGAGACAGGGAAGTGTACAATTGCATGAGTCCTAATTGGTATTTATACTTGTGATATGTATATGGTGTTTGTGTAAATGGTTTCAAACTAACATGGATTTTCTCACTTAGACCGCTAGGTCTAACCCTCATTTTGTTTTAAAAATATGTATTCCAGGTCATGGATCGGGTAAGAACAAGTGAATAGAGTATTAGGTGGCTAGCTTTTGGGAAGAATTATATGTTGAAGACTATGATGTGTTTTGCGTTTACTACCTTGTTATTAGATATAATGTATTTAATTAGCGAAAAGTTGTGATGGAATACCTTATTTTGGATTGTAAAGACTAAGGGACCGTATTTGTTATATAATGTATCTTTGTTATGTAACGACGTTATGAAATATATGTTATTTGTTGTATGTTTGGGATCCGGGTTGTTACACATTCTAACGTGGGCAGGTGAAGACCGTACGTCGGAATAAGTGAGTAGGATGGAAGTAATAAGCTTGACAGTAACACCGAGAGGTGGAGTAGTGTGTGTACATCACCATCGATAAGTGTGCGAACTTTTGGAAAGAGTATTGAGAAAGGGAATTGTGTATGATTTTGTGCAGGAAAGAAGTGGATAAGACAGTTGAATGAGTTAAGTTAGTGACTTTGTGAGAATGTTTAAACAAAGTGGTCGTGCGATGATTAAGCTAGCGAGAATGGTATGGTGTGACCATGGTTACTCCTCCCAGTTGAGTGAGGATAACCGGAGTTATGTTTTGTATGACTGAACGAACGTGGCAATCATCGAGGAATTGAAGTGTTTCAGGATAAGTTTAAATTCGAGTAGGTGAACACTTCAACGATGGGTTTGGAGGTTCCTACCCTTAGTTACGTATAAGTATGGAGTGGTGAAGTGGTGAGGATGTGAGAGATGGTTGACGAACTGTGGTCGAGGTGGTCCGAGAAAGGGAAATGTTATCTGCCTAGACGATTGTTGGTTGGGGGAAGTAATCTAGAATTGCTTGTAATACGATGAAGGAACTCTGGGTTATGAATTGTCGGGATGTATAGGGTTGGCCTTGTGCCAAGCTGTCAGGTGAGGGATTGTTTCTTGGTAAGAGGACCTCGTGTTGTAGCGGGGGATTCCGCCAAGTTCCTCCTCAAAGGAAGTAAAGATGCATGAGAAGCCTTATTTAATCCTCTATTGTCAAGATCGATCGAGTAGGAACAGTAGCCTACGAGTTAGAGTACCGTAAGAACTGAAGGGATTGCACCCAATGTTCTAGGTTTCAAATTTAATGAGGTGTTTGACTGAGTCAGAAGTGGCATTACTTTGGGGAAGTGTCAGTTTTGGTGAAGGCAAGATACCCGCATCTTTTCCAATGAGGAATTCCGGGGACGGGATTCTTTTAAGGGGGGAGTGTTGTAACAACCCGAATTTCTAATATGTATTGAAAGTTTAGTGGCTAAAGTCTAAGAAATTTAAAGTTAAGTTAAGGGGCCTTTGTGCAAATTGTGAAGGATATAAAAACCCACAATATGGCACAAAACCCTAAAAGCATATCTTGTGTGTGTGTGTGTGGTGTTTGGCGGCTAGAAGAAGAAAAGGGAAGAGAAGAAGAAACCTATTGGAGAAATCAGATTGGTGGAAGAAATCTTTGAAGGTAAATTCATCTAGAACTCTTCTCCTTGTTACTTGTGATCTCTTTTATGTATTGTCTAAGATTTTGGATGAAAAACCTTAAGTTCACTGTGTTCTCCACCTTATTGTCTTTAAAAGGGGATTTTGGGGATTTGATTCTTATGCATCGGTTTAGAGGTAAGGAATCGAGATAAATGAGTGTTTATGATTGGTGGATGAACCCTGGTGTTTGTCTAATCGAGCTTATAGCAGAAAATCATTTTTAATCGCTTTTGGGAAACTGGGTTTTCGTCCAGTTCGTGGTTACCGGATGAAGGGAGCTTCCCGGGTGTTTCAATGGTTACCGGGTAAGTTGTGTGTTTCCGGGTAGAAATTCTAGTGGAGTTACATAACATTTAGTCTTACCGGGTAAGTTGGGTTACCGGGTGCATGGTACCCGGTAAGAGGTGTGGTGTCCGGAATGTCCTAGTACCCGGTAAGTTTTGTATCCGGTAAGAGGGGTAGTACCCGGTAAGTCCGGGTACCCGGTAAGGTGTGTGTCCGAAAAGTCCTGTGAGCAGATGGTAGTGTCCGGATACCTGTAACTGATTGATGAACGTCTGATCTTTTAGGTGCCAAGCTTGGGTCACTCGAGAGTAGAACGAGAGTGCGTTCAATACCATCGCAAGGTGAGTTCCCTAAACCTATTTACGACGCAATGTGTTAATTGTTCTTTTAACTGATAATGGTTCACTTTGAGCACGAAATGTTTACCAAATCGATATGCATGTTTTTACATGAAAGCTCATACTTTATTCAAAGAATATTTAGCATGATAAAATGATTATATGGTTTACGAGATTCCAAGTTGTATGATGTATGACATATTATGTGTATGCTACGTGGAGTCGGTTTGCACCGTGGGATCGGTATGCTTCGGGATCCGATGATCCCTTGGACATGGGTGATGAGCCGATAGGTTGGAATCTGTTTCCCTCCTATTCGGGTAGAGGGGAGTCTGCTTGGGCCCCGATACGAGGCGAGAGGGGAGTCTGCTTGGGCCCCGATCGTGGCGAGAGGGGAGTCTACTTGGGCCCCGATCGTGGTTAGTTTATGCGGTCCTCATCACGGTACTGTACCATGTTTGACGTTATGTGAAGTTTGATGATGAATTTTATAAACGATTTTCCCACTGTTTATATATGTTGTTTTCAGAGGGAATTCACTAGACCTTTTGGTCTAACCCTCCCTTTTCAAAACTAAACCATTTTCAGGTAAGCAAGTAGTAAGAGGCTCAAGTAAGTGAGCAAGAGCAAGATAGAGTACAAATGCAGCTAGAGACAGTGCAAGTGCCACCCATATAAGCTAGAATATTCTCAGTTGTGTATAGGTTATTTCCGCCAACCTTAGTTCGAGATTGATGTAAATAGAAGTTTGAGACCCGATTTTGTAAATGTTATGATTTAATGCTATTTATGTACTGTTGTATTTTTGGGATGTTACAAAAAAATATATGTTAATAATATTTTAAATCATATCGATTATGCCTTCACTCTTACATGTGGGAAGTTTCAAAATACGAGTGGTTGATTTAGGGTTCTTGGACCTTCTCGGTTCTGTATTCTAATCAATCAAAATTTGAGTTTGATTTAGGGTTCTTGGACCTTCTCGGTCCCTGAATCAGAATTTGTTTTTCTTTTTGGGCTCCCTCCATGGAGGTGAGTGTTTGTTCTTCGGTGGGTGTTTGGCCGTGTCCCTTTAGGGGTTTCCATTGTTGCCCAGATGGAATGGCGGGGTCCAAGGGGTTTCCTCGACTGGTTGCGCATATTAAGCGTCTCCATTTGTCATCGGACGATCAAAGGGGGGCCTTGCGAGAGGCGCTCAATGCGGATTGTGAATTGTTTGTTTCGGTTGGGGAGGCTTTAAAGGTCACGGATCAATGGTTGTGTGAGGTGTGTATGTGCTTACATGCTCTCAGCCGGGCATGCCATCATGCGGATGGGATGGCCCGGTTCAAGTGGGTTGCGGGAGATGTGGAGGAGTTTGTAGTGGGGATCGCTAGGCCACATGTTGGGAGGGGAGTGGTTCCTTTGGGAGGGGTGGTGGTGGATGAGGTTCTCCTTGACCGGGTGTTCTCCCTACCCATCACGACTGTTAAGAGCATCCCTCATAGTTGTCGTATGGCGTTTTCTCATGCGTTAGCTGCTGCTCTGGGTAAGGTGCCGGCTATGCCAACGTCTATTGAGGCGTGGGTAAAACTTTTGTTGTTACCACGTTGCACGTTGCGTGTTTTCAGGCCTTCTAACCGTCAGGAGCGCAGGGGTGGTAATCGGAAGTCTTTGCAATGCCATAGTATTCAGCGGTCGTTGGCAGCTTGGGGTGGGGATGGTTTTATTAAACTTATCCTATCGCTGTTTGCCCAACCCTTGAGGGTGGTCTCGGGAAAGGGTGAGCTTGTCTTTGGGTCCGATAGCTCAGCGGTGTGCGCCAATGTTAAACAATGTTTGAGGAAAGTTGCGGACGGGCATTTCACTGCTGCTGTTAAAGTATTATGTTCTTCGGGGGTTGCACCTTTCGGTACGGATACTCTGACAGCGTTGTTGGCTAAGCATCCCATTCTGCCCCCCCGGTTATGCTTGTTTCCTTGCTCTCTAAGCCCCCTCTGGATGTGGATGTTGATAGCATTCTTGGGTGTATTCAATCTTTCCCAAAAGGGACTTCTTGTGGGCGGGACGGTTTGAGGGCCCGACACATTTTAGATGTTTTTGCGGAGAGGGGTCGGCGATCGCCGTTGGGTTACTCAAGGCTATCTCTGTGGTGGTTAATTTATGGCTGGGGGGAGGTGCCCTAAGGTTTTGGCGGAGTTTGTTGCATCTGCGCCCCTCACGCCGTTGCTCAAACCGGACAATGGGATTAGGCCTATTGTCGTGGGCGCGATTTGGAGGAGGCTGGTCTCTAAGGTGGCTATGAGGGGTGTCCGGAAGGAGATGTCCAAATACCTTTGTGACTTTCAGTTTGGGGTGGGAGTCCCCAGCGGGGCAGAGGCCGTGCTCCATAGCGCGAATAGATTCTTAAATGTGTTTCACTCGGATGGGCCGTTGGCTATGCTTACTGTTGATTTCTCTAATGTCTTCAACTTGGTGGATCGGACTACCCTCCTGCATGAGGTTCGGACTCGATGCCCGTCCATTTCCCTATGGGTGGATTTTCTATATGGTCAGTCGGCGAGGTTATATGTGGGTGATGACCATATTTGGTCCACGACTGGAGTTCAGCAGGGGGACCCTTTAGGGCCTCTCTTTTTGCCTTAGTTTTGCACCCACTTGTTCACCGGATCAGGGACTGCTGCAAACTTCTTTTCCATGCTTGGTATTTGGATGATGGTACGATTATCGGAGACACTAAAGAGGTAGCTAAAGCCTTAGATATAATCAGGGCTGAGGGGCACCGCCTGGGCCTTGAACTCAACATTAAGAAAACAGAAGTTTTTTGGCCGTCATGCAATGGGGTGAAGGTGCAGGATGGGTTGTTTCCCCGCGGGATCGGGAGGCCAACGTTGGGTGTGAAACTCCTTGGAGGCGCTGTTAGCCATGATGCGGGGTTTATTAGTAGTTTGGCTGTGAAAAGGGCATCTCGTGCTGTGGAACTAATGAGTTGCCTCCCAAGTCTGCGGGACCCTCAATCGGAGCTCCTTTTGCTCCGCTCATGTATGGGTGTCGCAAAGCTGTTGTTCGGTCTAAGAACGTGCCAACCTATGTATATAGGGGAAGATGTTTCTATTTTTGACAATGGCCTTCGGAGGGCGATAGAGGCTATTGTGGTTTGTGGGGGTCCTTTTTTTTGGGGATTTTCAATGGAGGCTAGCAACCCTTCCGGTTCGGTTGGGTGGGTTGGGTTTATGTTCGGCTGAGGATGTATCTACTTATGCTTTTGTGGCCTCGAGGGCGCAATCTTGGAGTTTGCAGGACCACATTTTTCAGGGATGTGGTATTGATGGGTTTGACTCTGATTATGGGTGTGCGATGGAAAGCTTGCGCATGTCCCTTCCTGATTTCGATCTTAGCGGTTTCTCTAACAAGGACACCGCCCCCCCTAAAGCCCAAAATGTTTTGGCGTGTGCCCTTTTTAGTGGAATCGTCCAGAGTTTGGGAGTGATGTTTGATTTATCCCCTCGCCAAAAAGCGGTGTTTGAATGTCTCCGAGCTCCTCATGCTCAGGATTTCTTGACGGTTATCCCCATTGAAGGACTGGGTCAGCATATGTCGGCTCTGGAGTACCGGGCTATCCTTAAGTACCGGCTAATGATCCCTCTGTTTCCAGCTGATGAGCCTTGCCCAGTCTGCCACAAGGCCTGTTTGGATTCTTTTGGCGAGCATGCGGTCCATTGCAAGGAGTTACCTGGTTTCAAATATAGGCATGATTTGGTTAGGGATGTTCTGTATGATGTTCTTAAACGAGCTGGAATTTCTTCTAAAAAGGAGGCCCCAGTGAACTTTCTGACGGATCCGTTTGAAGGGAGGTCTACCTTACGGCCAGCTGATATACTTGTGTTTGGGTGGGCTGGGGGGAAACATGCTTGTGTGGATCTTACTGGAGTGTCCCCTCTTGTTGGGCTTAGGGAAAATGGGTTTGTGGCGGGCCAAGCTGCGTTGAGAGCGGAATCGAGCAAAGTTGCTAAACACGAGAAAGCCTGTTTAGAGAATCAACACGTGTTTATCCCTTTTGCTTTCGATACTTTTGGTTTCCTAACTCCGGAAGCAGGGGAGTTTTTTACTAGGGTTCAACGGGTTGTGCAAAGTAAATTTTCGACCCCTAAGACACAAAATTTCATTTTTAGTAGGATTGGTTTTGCCATTCAAAAGGGGGTTGCGGCACAGCTTGTTGCTCGTTTGCCTGTCATCTTATTTTAATTGGAGACTTTATATTTATATAATAAAAGCCATAGATGAAAAAGAATATCATATGAAACAATAGATTGAGGTAAAAGCTCTCACGATAAGAGGAACTCCTTTGATTGTGTTATAATATATATGGGAAAGGAGAAGGGGTTGTTTGTTTTTCTAAAAAAACCTCTGAAATTTGAATCGTTCAGACCATTTTTTTCCCCAGACTTCAGAGACTCTTAAGTCTGAAATACTTCTGAAATTAGAAGAGGTAACCTAATGTCTTATACGTTATAACCTCTTAAAATACCACCTCTTATTAATCAGAAGTGAAATAAGAATTTAGACTTTAGACCTCTTAAAAAACAAACGCCGCTTTAATATGGTGAGAAGGTTTGAAAGAAAGATTCATATACAAATCATTGGAAATAGCCATTCAAAAATGAATATGTGAACTAATATAAATAATCTTTATTTATGGGACACACACACACACATATATATACACACACATATTTTTAAATGATTTACATAGAAATATTTTTACCTTCTCGGTTGAACCTCTCTCTCCATATATATAGTCTCAATCGTTAGCAAACCTGTTAGTTCATATAAATCAATTTCAACCATCTGTCTACTCTAATAAATATATGGTTCCATAAATACATAGATTATAAATCATTGATTATAATAAACGAAATATAATTGTATGTTATAAAATCCTTACGATGTTTATAAATATCTAATTGTGTAATTTACATGGATTATGAGGTTTAACACATTACCATGACCTATTTGGTGAAGTTACATGACACTTGATTGTCAAAAATGTATTAGAATCCTTGCCCTATGTGCGTTTGTTTGTGTTGCGCAATTGCATCTAAAAACAAAAAGAAACAAGTTGTATAAACTTATATATATATATATATATAGGGTTGGGTTCACGTGAGACTAACATGTTTTCGTGAGATCGTGAGACCAATAAATTAACACTAAACCTTTACAGTGATTCATTGTGAAGGTAAGAAAAAAAAGCCTTCACAGCAAAAACACTGTGAAGGTTTACCATCACAGTACCTTCACAGTCTTTTGCTGTGAAGGTTTAGTGTTAATTTTTTAGTCTCACGGAAATAGATTGGTATCACATGATCTCAATATATATATATATATATATATATATATATATATATATATATATATATATATATATATATATATATATATATATATATTGCAATCATGTATTGATGAAAAAAGTCATATATGAATTTTTATAATAAATAATTTGTAGGTTTGACCATTTATTATAAACTAGTGTTGGTCACCGTGCGTTGCGCGGTGGCGATAATTGTTTTTAAAGGAATGCAAAGTAAAAGTGATTAGTTTGCATATATCGACAACAGTCTTTTGCTACGCAAAGTTTAAGACACACACACACACATACTTATATATATATATATATATATTATCCTTGTTGTATTTCATTTTTCTGATAACACTTTATGTTGATTATTTAATGATATGTTAAGTGTATCTAATAACTTACAAAACATAAACTAAAAAGTTAGCTTAAGTGGCGGCAGGAGATGATAACAACGTATTAAGATTATAAAGTAATCAAAACCTATATTGTATATAAAATGTAGTCTAATCTTATTATTTCATAAAATTATAAAGTAATCAAAACCTATATTGTATATAAAATTGGGAAATTAATTAAAATACCCTAAGTTTGACCCCTTCTTACCAAAATACCCTAAATCTCTACCGGTTTACCAAAATGCCCTAAATTTCCACGGTGGGCCCCGCGATCGCGGGCCCAGCCCACGTGTCACCCAGGTTTGGGCAAAATGTCCCGCGGAGCCCCCCAACTATGGCCGCGGTGACAAGTTTGGTCCCTGCCCGCGGTGACAATTTTGGCCTATCGCGGGCCCATCGCGGGGAACCACCACGGGCCAGGCCGAAACTTTGTGACACGTGGGTGTGGGCCCGCGATCGCGGGGCCCACTGCGGAAATTTGTGGCATTTTTGCAAACTGAAAGAGATCTAGGGTATTTTGGTAAAGCAAAGTTAAACCTGTGGCATTTTAATTAATTTCCCTATAAAATTTAGTCTAATCTTATTATTTTCATAATAAAGAATGTGATGGTCATATGCACAAACTTCAATCATGTGTTTAGACACTTAATCAACTAAGACATGAAATTAATACATCTTAGAAGAAACTAAATGTATATGACGAAAATTATTAAAACTAATGATATTACTTCATCTTAACCAAAAGACCAAGAATTGTGAAATGCATGTTAAACTATGAAAAACATATACTATAATTGATCTTGACCAAAACGTTGAGATTAGAGAAAGATATGTTTGTTCCAACTTCTATGTTAGCCCTTTCTTTTTGTACTTGCCTCCCTCTTTCAATTTTCATTCCATCATCAGATGTGGATGCAAACAATATTCAAAAAAAGAGTTGACCATTTTCTTTATGTATCCACCTCCTTCATGCCTATTTCACTCTTTCATCCAACGCGGGATGCAAACATGAGGGAAAAGAAGATACAATTTCTATTTTCTAAAGTGTAGGAGGTGCTAATGGTTATATATATATATATATATATATATATATGTATGTATATATATATATAATGATAGGGGCCTAATCAAATGAGAACTTGATAAAATGTAATAACTGTGAGATCCAATCTCATCCACTCATATTAATTAATTAATTTTTTTAAATTAACCAATAGTTGAGGTTATTTTAGTAATTTTATAAATTAATTTGAATATCCTAATTTTTTATATAATATCGTTTAACAAGGAAGTGTAATCAGATTGATTCTATTTCCTAAATTATTTCAACAAACTTATTTGAAGCATATCAGTTTTTCTTTTCACGAATCTTCTTCCTCTTTCACACTATCGAATTCAACTTTGAATTCTTCTTCGAATTCTTCTTCTTTGACATCGACGAACCAGGCTTTCAAACATTCTGCTTCGTTGTTATTCAACCCATATTCCTGTTTTGTCTATTTTTTCTTTTTGCGATTAGATGGATCGAGGAAAAAGTGTTGCTACGGATGAATCAGTGTCTTTTTGGGTAAGGGTCTAGAGGTCGAGACGAAGATACGAGACAAAGAAACTGCAGGCAGATCTCCACAGTTCATATGACATTGGGTATCATAGTGGTAGTGACAGTGGGTATCACAGAAGTTCATGGGTAGTTCAATATGTATCACAGTGCTTGTTCCGAAGGCAATACGATGATTCTCCTAAAAAAGAATCGGTTGAATTTGATGATGAATTGGATGACAACGGTGGTATCACCGGTAGGTATCACAGTGGTATAACTTTGGGTATCATATAAGTTATTGAGTAGTATAGGAAAATAGGTATCACAGTGGTATACCTTTGGGTATCACAGAAGTTCTTGAGTAGAAAAAGGTATCACAATGGTATAACTTTGGATATCACATAAGTTCTTGAGTAGCAAAATAGGCATCACAGTGGTATAACTTTATGTATCACAGAAGTTCTTGAGTAGCAAAATAGATATCATTGTGGTATAACTTTGGGTATCACAGAAGTTCTTTGAGTAACAAAATAGGTATCACAGTGGTATAACTTTGGGTATCACAGAAGTTCTTGAGTAGCAAAATAGGTAACACGGTGGTATAACTTTGGGTATCACATAAGTTCTTGAGTAGCACAATACGTATCACGGTGGTATAACTTTGGGTATCACAAAAGTTCTTGAGTAGCAAAATAGGTATCACGGTGGTATAACTTTGGGTATCACAAAAGTTCTTGAGTAGCACAATAGGTATCACAGTGGTATAACTTTGGGTATCGCCGAAATTCTTGAGTAGCAAAATAGGTATCACGGTGGTATAACTTTGGGTATCGCAGAAGTTCTTGAGTTTGATGTTATGTGATTTCTTGTGTAAGCGATGAGAATGTTAGTTTGATTTTGAAGGATCCGTTCAATCTTTTTATTTTATCTATTTTGATTTCATTCCATAATTATAGGAGCCCGCCCAAAATAGATCATGTTAAATCACAAAATTGTTTGACATTTTTACCCTTTTGATTAAATTTATTCTCCTGATTTTATGGTCTTAAATGATAATTTTTAATTATTTTATAAACCATTGATTAGAAAGACGAGTGGATGAGATTGGATCTCACAGTTACCACAAAATAATAGGATCTCTCTTGAATGGCCCCCTATAATGATATACTAATTGATTGCTTTTATATATTAATGTTTCAACATGTAGACTAAAAATAACTAACTTTTATTAAAAATTGGAGGTTAAAAATGACCAAACAACCCTTTTGATATAGATTTGATAATACTCAATCCTCGAGATGCCATTTCAATACTCCAAAATTTCCTTCTTATATATATAAAGAATATATAAAGATGATAGTAATTACTAATATGTTTTTTTTGCAAAAGATGGCCATCCAAAATAAGACAACCTCTTGAATCAAACTATTTTCTTTTTGCATAAAGGTCATCCAAATAGACAACCATATGAGTTAAAACACATGAATGTACACAAGTGCATCTCATCCACCTTTCTTATACATATCACTTTGTTTCAATCTTTCAACTTCTCATCAATGTGGTACAACTCCAAATCAACCACAATTCACCATTTGTAAATACTCAATTCTCATGGTGTCACTTCAATAATCCAAGGTTTTTCCTTTTATATATATAAAGATTTTATGGTTATGAAAAGGATAGATGAATCCAAGAGAAAAGGTTAAATGGTTTTGCTTTGTTTAAGAGCAACAAATTATTTGACTAGGAAATATTTATTTCATATAATGATGTCTGTTTGTCTTCAATTCCATCATTAATCAACATTCATTTATTCATTTTAAAAATTACTCGTGATTAAAGCTAATTAACGTTTTTTTAAAAGGCAAACAGAATAGTATTAAGAAACACAAGAAATATACAAGAAAACAATAACTGTAAGCTGCAAAACCAACCCGAAAGAAGGCAAAAGCGGCTCAAACCAGACGAAACAAACCAAGAAACCCCTTGAAAGCAGGACACCTGATATAAAAAACACGCAATCTTGTGAAAAACCTTCTAGCAACAAGTCGCAATAAGAATTACGTGTTTGGAGAAAGAAAAAGCTAGCCGATGACTTATAAACTAGCTGGTAGCTAATCAATTGAAATCATTAGAGTTAAATGATTGAAAAAGAAAAATAATATTGTATTAAATATATCAATATAAAAATTGTTTAATCTTTAAAATATAGTAATTGCCGAATTTAAATTAATTTTTGTAGAATATTTTTAGTATTTATATTATGTGAACATAACGAAAGAGTTGAGTTGAGAGATGGCAACAGCTAAGAGACAGCCAAAGAAGGCCACGTCACCAAGACCTCCCCACGCCCATGTGGACACGTCTTCTCCATCCCTTATTTATCATTTTTATATGCATTTTTGCTCATTTTCTTTAAAACAAAAAATATGGATATATCTAAACTAGAGTTTGAGATTGAGACCATAAAATAACATTAAAACTTCATAACGATTTATTGTGAAGGTAAAAAAATAACGAACTTTTACAGTAAAAACACTGTAAAGGTTTACCTTCAGAGTATCTCCACAGTCTTTTGCTATGAAAATTTAGGGGGTGTTTGGTTGGTGGTATGGAGGGGTAAGGAATGAGAATGATAATCAAAATTGTTATTTGTTTTGATATAATATAATGTGTCTGTTACCCAAAACCCATTAATTTCCATTCCTGATCAAACTGAGGGGGATGAAAATCTTATTTTCGTTCATTTATTTTTCTCATGTTTCTATTCATTTCTCGATGTTGAATGAAAAATATTTTTTTATTTTCATGTTGGACATCACATATTTAGTATTAAAAATATTATATAAAACATTTTTTATTAATTATATTGATTTAACCAAACATCATCAATGCAATGCATATTTCTATTCTCATTTTCAATGCAATTACCATTTTCATTCCTTAAAATTAACCAAATGCACTAAAGTCTATAAAATTAATAATATTATGGAAATAATAACATATAAATACATAAAACACGCAACTGAATAAAAATATATTTTATTTTTGTGAATGAAAAAATAAAAATAATACAGCAAGCAAGCCAACGTTTCCTCATCCTCAATAATACAATCTCATTTTTCATATTTTTATTTTATTTTTATTTTGTGGATACAGTCGCCGGAGCTCTCATCTTCTCCAACTCTACTACTCAAATTCCTCCTCCTCCGCCGGTACAGTCGCCGGATCTTTTCCAACATGATTACTTTATCCTGATCGTCATCTTCTGCAACCAATCATGTACACAATTGCAATATTACGCGTACTTCAACGCTCTATTGCTTTCAACTTGATATAGCCTCCGATCTCCACCGCAACAATGGCTCATCAACAAGAATGGATCACAGAAGTTCCCAAACTTATCAATGCTTATCTGCAAAAATTCAGACTCTACGAGACTCGCTCTGTATAATTTCTTCCTCTTTTTAATTTTACAACTGCTCTTCACACTACATCATCATCTTCTGCTTTTTCTTATCAGTTTATTCACATAACTTCTTTACTTCAAGTAGATTAACTTATTTTTCTGCTATTACTACCTGACTTGATCCCTCGCGCAACAAAAATTCACAATCAAGTCTATTTCTAGATTGAATGTTGTGCTTTGTATGTATACTTGCTGCTACTGTTATTTATTGTTTATGTATGGGAAGCTAAAATATCTGATATACCGTAAAACCATCAAGGTTTAAGATTTAATTCGCCCCCTAGCCCTAGGGTTTCATTGCATCAACAGTGTGTCAGACAAAGATTTGCTGGAGTGATCAATCAAGTTTGTAACCACTGATTACCATATCAAGTTTTCGCTTGGAATATCAACAGATGGTGAGATGGACTTGATGTGTCGTGGCTCAGTGTGCTGTGGGACTCACTTTTCAGCCTTAAACCATAGATGCATTATGATTAGATATTGTTAAAACATTTTATCTGTTTATCAAGGCCATTCGACTTAGAGATTGAGATCCTAAATAATATTCTCTAGTGTTACACATGTGAAAGGTAGCAAAGTTATGTTGGGTTTACTGCTGCTTGTATATGAGGATGGAAATCTGGCTTAGATCTAATCAAAATCAAATCTTTCCCTGGAGAGACTAAATTATAGATTGTGGAATTTACTGAATGACATGCATATTTGTTATCGTTGTTTCTTCAGTACTGGGTATCAATGACTCTGGGATGCTGAAAGTGATTTAGTTCAATTCACAAGACAAACAGTACAAATTGGCAACGATTTGGAATCCTATCTAAACTCTCCGGTACCAGGGAATCTGATCTTATATTATGATTAATTAGGTATTTTAACCTAGAGTTCTCACCGAATTCCATGTTTGTTGATGCTTTCCACGTGCATACATGGTCATGACTCTGCAAGGATTTTGTGTCATCTCTTCTGAGCCACATGATGATCAAGACCAATAGTATCCACGTGTTTGTTGTGTTCTCACAGCTTTTACAGTGGTTTTTCCATATTGATTTTGGCATGGGTTTCATTTTGCCCAGACACACTCTCTTCTCCTTTTGATTTTTGCTTTGTTCTTCTTCATAATTCCATCTTTTCTTTAACTTGATCCGATCCTTATGTGATTGGTACTGCATGCTGATCATAAACAAACTTTTGCCTCTTACAGAACTTTTATATGATTGGACGGAGTAAGAATAGATCAGTTTGGAGAGTGTTAAAGATTGACAGGTCAGAACCTGCTGAGCTAAATATTACTGAAGATTCTACAACATACACAGAAATTGAATGCTGTGACCTGCTAAAGCGTATTCATGATGGCAACAAGTCCACAGGGGGACTTAGATTTGTTACTACCTGTTATGGAATTGTTGGTATGCTCTATTTTGATGTTTTTGCAAATCAATGGACATTTTGTATAATGGCTGGTTCTCACAGATACTTTTTTTGGGGTGATTTTAGGGTTCATAAAGTTTTTGGGACCTTATTACATGCTGATTATTACAAAAAGGAGGAAGATTGGTGTAATCTGTGGTCATGCAGTATATGCAATTACCAAGAGTGAGATCTTACCGATTCCAAATTCTACTGTTCGACCCAGTGTGGCTTACTCTAAGAATGAGAACAGGTCTTTTGTCAATTCTGCATGTAAATGTAAAATGTATTTGGTATTTTCAAGGGGATACGAGGCTATTAGAAATCAGAACTACTTTTTATCCATATGTATCTTCATAAGCATTGCCCTCAATCTTGAGTGGTTTTCCCTTTATCCTTTATTTACTTATATCTTTTATATATTGCTTTTTAGACATATAGTTTCTTCTTTTGAGCTCCTTTGATAATAAGCAAGTTTAGCATGGTTAAATGTAGTCCTTCCACTGCATATACGTTAAACTTCTAGTTGTTTTTTTTTATATCTTTTTTTAAGTCATTATGGTTTCATAAAGGAGTGTTGTTGTCCATTCACTTCCTGCGAGTTACAGGGGGAAGTCCATGGCCGTTGTGATGTTAGTTTAAACTGTTGAATGAGGCAAGGTATCATCCGGGTTTAACATGGAAACAACCTTTGTGGTGTCAATGTTTTTATAATATTACATCTCAGCAGTCTTTTATTTAGTTTTATAATTTTTGAGCACTTGGTTCTAATTATTGATCTTGACTTCTCTGTAATGTTTCTTTTTGATTATTGAATAGATACAAGAAGCTCCTATGCTCAGTGGATCTTACGAAGGACTTCTATTTCAGCTACTCCTACCGTGTTATGCATAGTTTTCAAAACAACTTACCAACTCACGAGACAGGACACTTCCTTAATGAAACAATGTTTGTTTGGAATGAGTTCTTAACCAGCGGGATCCACAATCAGCTGAAGAATAATCTCTGGACAGTTGCACTAGTTTATGGCTACTTCAAACAGGTATGCCTAGCATTCAAAATTTCTTTAACCAAATAATATATAGAGACAACATAACTATGATCATGCTAGCGTGCTTTAGATGCATCCTACAATCTTATGAACGATTATGCATTTCTTATCAAAAACTTTGTTTTTTTCTTTTCTTCCGGAAACATAGGTCAAACTTTCAATAGCTGAAAAGGACTTCAAGTTAACCCTCATTGCTAGACGGTCTCGCCATTATGCTGGAACCAGGTATGATTACCTTTGATTTATATGTTCCTATATATGTGTCAAAAGATGCCATGTAGCACTAATTTCACATGAGAATCTCCGAGTTCAAAATTGTCTACATAACGAGATTATTGTCATTGAGTGGTCCTTGGAGTGACCTTTGGATGCTGGAAAGACTTCTTCATCTTTGGAAACCTCTATTTTGTCAGGTTCCTTCTGTTACTCATTTAATCATTTTTCCTATTTCTGGTGTAGATACTTGAAACGAGGAGTAAACGAGAAGGGTCGTGTCGCAAATGATGTTGAAACAGAACAAATTGTATTTGAAGATGTTCCTGAAGGATCTCCTGTGCAAATAAGCTCTGTCGTTCAAAATCGGGGTTCAATACCCCTGTTCTGGTCCCAGGAAACTTCACGATTAAATATTAAACCTGATATCATCTGTAAGATTAAAAATACTTAAATTGTTTAATTAACATTTTTACAATTCCATTTGTCTAACCTTTACTTCACCATCTAGTGTCGAAGAAGGACCACAAGTATGATGCCACCAAACTTCACTTTGAGAATCTTGTCAAGAGATATGGAAATCCAATCATTATATTGAATTTGATCAAGGTAAATTTAGTCTTGCTGAATATACAAAAGTCCATGTGGCTTGTTTCTTTTATATATGTTTATTGTTTACACCACCTTTTGCAGACCAAAGAAAAGAGACCCCGAGAATCTCTCCTTCGTGTGGAATTTGCTCATGCCATTGAGTTAATCAATAAAGATTTGCCCGAGGAAAATCGTTTGAAGTTCCTTCATTGGGATTTAAACAAATATTCTAGAAAGTACGTTGCCCACTGCCTCTCTGAATTCTTTTGGCCTTTTCGTACTTCATTTATCTGTCCATGACATGTTTTTCTATCTTTGATTTTTCAGCAAATCGACAAATGTGTTGGCACTTTTGGGAAAAGTAGCCACTTATGCATTGAACCTAACTGGTTTCTTTTATTGTCAAGTGATTCCAAATTCAAGGTCCGAAGAGTTGTCCAGCGGTTCCAGGTACACTAACTCTGGACACATTTCTCTTGTGTATAAACTCATGTTTCTAGCCATTTAGTTTTGCTTACTTTATTCAAATTGTTGCTAGTTTCTTGTTTGGTCTGTGCAAGTATCATTAATGGCTCTTGTTATGGCGCAGGGATGATAATGGTGGCCGTTGCTGTTTACAAACTGAAAACAATGATGCTGACAAGTTTAAGAGTGTAATTAGCCATGGTAGCAGTGGAGTGAGTGGGGATTTTAGTTTCAAGCCTCCTAAATTTCAGACAGGGGTCCTAAGAACGAACTGTATAGATTGTTTGGATCGGACAAATGTTGCTCAATATGCCTATGGTTGGGCTGCACTTGGTCGTCAACTGCATACTATAGGATATATAGATGCCCCTGTTATTGAGCTGGATTCCGCATTAGCAGATGATTTAATGAAAATTTATGAGAAAATGGGCGACACATTAGCACTACAATATGGTGGCTCTGCAGCACACAATAAGGTAATGCATTATGATTGATCACTTCTTATATAAGTTTTACAATATGGTGGCTCTGCAGCACTGATTTTTATCTTCTGTTGTAACTTTTTGTGTAGATATTTTGTCAGAGAAGAGGTCAATGGAAAGCAGCAACTCAGTCCCAGGAGTTCTTTAGAACTCTACAGCGTTACTACAGTAATGCATACATGGATGCTGAAAAGCAGGATGCCATTAATGTGTAAGTGAAATAAATATTACTTACCTCATAGAGATTTGTTGACTAGAGAGGGTTTACTGAATTGCTACTCTCGACATTTAGTCTACCAAGTATCCGTCATTGTGTGTCTGTGATTCTGAACCGAGTCATTGTTTGAGCAGGTTCCTGGGTCACTATCAGCCACAAATCGGCAAACCTGCACTGTGGGAATTGGATTCAGATCAGCATTACGATGTTGGGAGCCGAGGCTCTAACTTTTTTATGGAAAAAGCCAGGTATGATGCTGTGATGCTGTTGTATCGCTTGTTTGCTTATTCTCAAGACGGTTCCTTACAGATTATAGACATATAAATGAAGATATTATAAAAGCAGAAAAGCAAAATTTTCTTAGATGCTGCCATTTAGATAAAATGTGAATCTCCCTAAACAGAATAAAATGTGTCTTCTAGATTGAAAAATTTTCTCTTATTATATGCAATCAGATGCTTACTTTTCTATGAATTCAGGCTTGTTAAAAGGTCATTGTCAGTCGGCAACATGCTCTTTGATGGCAACATGCTCTGTGATGGAAGTTCTGCTATTGGAATTGCTCAAAAGGATGAAGAATCGGAGCAGCCGTATCCTGACAAGACACAAAGCGACACCAAAGCTCTATCAGAATCCTCACCTGAAATCCCTTGTGAAACTGATTCATCTTATCCAAGGTTTGCTCTTATAACTGCACAGTCTGTTACTTATTCGCCTTTTGGTTGACCATTGTATTCAGATCTTTTTATTTCTTTACCACTGAGTTAAGCTATAGGACTGGTTTGTATTTAGTTTTGAGTTTTATTGCTGGCATCTTTGCAGGTATACAAACTCAGCGTCTCCACCACAGCTTCCTGAAGAATGCCCCAACAGTGATCGCATATTTTACAACAGGGATTCTTTCAACTGTTCGAATTTTCTTGATGTTGACTGGCTTTCTTCATCTGGAAATTCATGTGAAGACGAAACATATGAGAGGTAACTCAAGTTTTAACTTTTAACATCTACGGGAGGTAACGAAGGTGCACAGATATTATTAGCATTTAGTTTTTGCAAAAGAAGTGCTTACTTAAGAAGTCTAAGAAGCTTATTGCTGAAGTTGTAAACCCCACCTTAATGGCTGCAGGTCAACACTTGTAGGCTCTCCTATCGGTGGTCAATCATCTGACAACGTGATGAATGAATTGTCCACTTTCGCTAGTGATTCTGAAATATGTCCTACTGGGAAGGTCAGCTTTCTTATTTTGTTGTGCTTCAGTTGCACTCCAGTTTTTTTCTTCTTTTCGAAAGTAAAATTTGATGAGGACATGAACATTAAAATAAAGTACGAGACGTTTCCATTTGCAGAATTATCGTTATTTGGTGATTTATTTTTCATGCTTGTAATCTTGTTATGTTTTTAATTTCCCAACAGGCACAGGATCGTAGAAAGCCCATAGGAGGTGCGTTTTCAGATAGATTTGCGGAATGGGTGACCAATGGGGATATGTTTCCTTGATCAGTTTTTTGCCAACATAAAAGCCATTGAATTCAGTCATCCCCTCCAAAGGATGTGGGTTGCAAAGCAGAAATAAGTGGTAAGAGAATACCATTAGAGAGAAACAAAAAGAAGTACCTGCATTTTTTATCAAGATATAGAACCCCTTAAAAAAAGTAAAAATATGTTAACCCTTGTAAAAAAGATGATATTAAAAGCATACATGAAAAACCCTTTGTAGTACAAGTACAAAAGAGTAAAAAACAACTGTTTTTTTTTATAATTATTATAACAATTTGAACCTTTGTAAATAATTTTTTTGATGCTATTAGTCAGATTGGAGATCCATTCTATAGGTATTATTTTTTCCTTTTGCATTATTTGTGAGTAGCTGCATCTCCTCCCTCAACTCAACCATTATGAAAAAGAAAAGAATGTATTTTAATGATAAATACTGATGGCATGTCTAATTGGTCATTTATTCCACTGCATTCCATTGTTTTGTATTGTATTCATACTCCTTTTCCTTTACCCAAACAACCCCTTACCTTATTGGATGAACATATCTTACCGTTAAGAGCGACACAAGGACCAAGGACCTTACCTGGTAAGTTTTGGCGATGACTCTTACCACAATTAGCGCTTACCGGGTAAATTGTTGTCTATGATGACGTTTTAGTGGACTAAAATCTTACCCGGTAAGTAAATGATAGTGTTAAATTTTGCCAGTAAGCGCTTACCGGATAAGTGTTTAGTAAACGACTCCTAAATCAATTTGTCCAGGGAAGTGAGATTTTTTCCCCAAGCTCTTAAGAAGAGAGAAGCACCATGACGATGAATCATGTTTAGGGGCCATTTATCAACACAAATTGGGTAATAAGATTCACCACTATTACTTGCCTAAAAGATTCTTGATCATCAAAATAGCATAGTATAAGCATAGTGTTATCTCACTTACCGGTGAAATTATTGGTTAGCAAAACGGCATGGTATGCTTGTTGGCAATAGTAAAGTTATCTCACTTACCGGTGAAATTATTGGTTAGCAAAATGGCATGGTATGATTGTTGGCAAAGATCAAAATATGAGGCAAGAAATATTTAGTCACTCGGTAAATGGTGATAAGGGTGCGTTTGGTACACTGGACAGAACAGAACAGGGTCCACTGTCCCACGTTTGGCATAACCTTTATGTGAAACAGACTGGAACAAGGTGGAACAGGCTTGTTCCACCCCCACCCCATGGAACAAGCTGGAACAGACTTATGTTCTACCAATATAACCTCAAAATAAAATCTAATTATCTTCTAAAACATCAAATAAACCTTCTATTTCATATTTTGTTCATTCTCTAAATTTAGCAAGGATAAATTGGTCAATGTTATATTTTTGTTCTATCCAGTTCTGTTTTACCAAACGTGGAACAACTGTTATGTCCTGTTCTGTCTCACATTGTCCTGTCATATCCTGTCTGCTTACCAAACACACCCTAAATGTTTATTAAATAGCCTCTTAGATTTAAAAATTTCCCTGTTTGAGAGACTGTTATTAATGAATTTTTCGTTTGCTTTATCTCCCATTAGGCCATTCTTTGCCTAAAACGTCAACATGTATTCTATCGTTACGAATTTAGACAATGATTCAAAACATTACGACTCACGGATGTAGAATTGTCGATTTCGTTTTTGGCAAATTGTTTATCCTCTTTGGTTAAACTTAAAGCATCAACAATATCGGTTATTATGCACTCCACACCGGCAACATTTAAGGCAAATGTGAATATCGGAGACAAGTTCGTAAAGATATTAGCGTTTTTCATCTCCTCATTGTCTTACTATTTTCCTTCCAAGTGTTGGCATATTCGAATGCTTTTTTCTTTTTAATTTAGACCCATCTTGTAAGTTACATGTTGGAGGAATATTTTGGGCAAGTTCTATTAGGGTGCGTTTGGTACGCAGACGGGACGGGACAGGACAAGACATAACAGTTGTTCCATGCTTGGTAAAACAGAACATAACAAATAGCATTGACCAATTTACCTTTACTAAGATGTTTATATATTTTGATTAATTATGTAAGTTATTAAATTATAATGAAATAAATACTTTTCATAATAATACAAATTATTAGAAAGTTTCTTCAAGACGATTAAAATAACCAAAATAAAAAAGAAATTATGTAGTTTCCAATTTTTATTTTCCAACATTTTCTATTTTTTTACTATTAGTATTTAATAGTTACATAAATTAATCAAAACATAGAAACAATGTAAAAAAATATTTTGAAGAAAATAAAGTAAAAGTTTAAAGAACATAAAATACAATAAATAAATTTTAAAGAAGGAATAAAATATGAAATATAAGGTTTGTTTGATGTTTTAGAAGAGAATTAGATTTTATTTTGAGATTATATTGATAAAACATAAGTCTGTTTCAGCTTGTTCCATGGGATGGGGAGAGAACATGTTTGTTCCAGTTTGTTCTAGCAAACATGAGACAGTAGACCTTGTTCTATTCTGTCTTGTCCAGTGTACCAAATTGTAGAACTTCTTCCAGCAGTAACAAGACTTTGTATGTATTGTGCTTTATCTATAGCAAGCAAACCTTAAAAAAAGCTTTAATTCCAAACAAATATGCTTCTAAATAATCTTGCACCAAAAAATTAAATTAACATTAAAAGGTTTCAAAATCGATCAAAAACCCAATTTATAAAGCATCAAACAAAATAAAACAAAATTCCTTGTACCAAAAACATCTAAACAAGTTCAAAATTATCCTCAAAAAGTTGGGGAGAGAGAAAGCTCATTCCCAACCAGTTGCAGCACCACTATCAACTGCTGGTACAGGGGCTGCCACAGCTTCCCAACCAGTTGCAGCATCTGTAGCACCAACCACTGGAGCTGAAAAAAAAACAGGAAGAATAAATTTGAAATAAAAACTATGCATGATGGTAAATTGGTAATCACATTTGAGGTGCAAGATCAACAACAAATATTTGTAAGAAAACAAACACAAGCATTTGGAATTACTACTTTCTTACCATCAGCACCGGTCCAACCAGTTGCAGCTGCAGCCACAGGTGCACCAGCAATCGGTGGAGCCATGTCACCAGCCCATTGGGCATCAGGGATCTGTGCTGACCATTGATCATCCATTCCAAGAGCACCAGCTGTATAATCTTTGTAGTCTGCTGCTACAGCTATTTCATCCTCTTGCTCCTTAGTCTCCTCTGGTTCCCTGTAGAAGAACAGATCAACCTGCAAAAACAAGTTGGTTTTAGGAAAACATAACCTAAGAAGGTTAGATTAAATGAAAATCTAATTTCTTTGAACATATACCATAACATCCCACTTATGCCCTTGGTTGATCACACCTCGCATCTGCAGAACCATCCTTGCGAGAAGCCAAAACAAACAGCCAATGCTATGCTTCCCTTTGTTATTGGCAGGGATACCAATATCAACATATCTCATAGGAGAATCAGTGTCACAGAAAGCTATTGTAGGTATGTTCCCCAGTGCAGCCTCCTTAATGGGCTGTGTCAAGAACCAACCATGGTGTCAGATTGAAGACAAAGTTATTGAACAAAATACAGCAGATAAGAACAAAGACAGGCACAAACAGATACACCAACCTGGTGATCGGTGCGTGGGTCGGTCAATATGAGGAGGCGAGGCTCACTGAAAGATGTCTGAAGCTGGTTGGTGAATGTACCAGGAGTATGACGTCCAGCAATAGCATGAGCACCGGTATATTGAGCAAACTTCAGCACAGCCCTCTGCCCATATGGCCTAGCAGATTGCACAATAATGTCCTGAGGGTTCTCAATAGCAACAATTACCCTGGCCGCCATTTGTAGCTTCTCCCATGTCTTTCCAACATTGATTATGTAAATTCCTGCAGGTAGAAGCAGTCAGATATATGGAACCAACTCTGGCACAAATGCTGTTGAAAAACAAGTGCAACAAAGAATAAATCAAACCAAACGAAACAAGCTACTAAAAAGAGTATTGGGTCGATTGGAAGGAATTTGAATGACCAATTCCATGCCCATGTTTGGTTCACATAATGCAAGCAATGGAATCCTTCAAATTCCATTGAATTCCACGATTTAAGGAAATATCATTCCTTGGCTTAAGTGAAGGAATTGAATTCCTATCAACCAAACGTGTGGTCAAATTTCATTCCAATTCCTTCAAAGTCAAATTCCTTTGATGGATTCTAATTCCATCAAATTCCATTCTGCGAACCAAACCCCCCTAAAAATGTCACCAGAGACGAAATTAAAGCAATTTCTGTTAAAATTGAAATAAACAAATTTGCCAATTTGTTGAAGCATCTTCTTCATTAAAATATTATTAGCAGCTCTTTTTTATTTTTGAATGCATCAGACAATCGCTTTCACTATGGTATAAATTTTCCCACACAAAGTCTGTATTCCTTTATAACGACTAATAGAGATTAAGAGGCTGTTTGGCAGTTGCTGAAAGGTTTGGTGCAGAATGATTAAGAGGTTAGAATGGTTAAGAGGCTTTTATGATATAGTGCAAAATTAAATATGGTTGTTTGGTATTTGTTTAGAATGAAATCAGGGTGCTGAATGGTTAAAGGGGGCCCAAGATGCTAAATCATTAAGAGGGTTTTGGAACCATTAAGAGAGACTTTTTTTGCCAAACAAGATTCACCTCTGAACGATTCAAAAGTTGCCTCTTAATGGAACCATTAAGAGGTAAACAAACAGCCCCTAAGATATTGCTGGGAATCATACAATGTCTGCATGGTTGGACGATCGATACTCTGATGATGATTGAATAGAACGTTTGTGTGTAGTTCAGATCATTATATATTTATCTATTGATACAACCACACACACACACACAAATACGAAACAGCTTCAATTACGACAATGTTTTTTTGGAAGGGTGTCCTAAGCTATGCCTAGACTAATCTCTTGGCAAATTATGACCGTAAGACATCAGCCCCGATTAAACCGCCACAATTGTTGTGTACGCCCAGATTAGAATTCCACCACATCCCCATGGCCTTAACCAGTACGGCACAATTACGACAATGGTTCACGCTATTAACTACAAGTAGCAGATCCTCATAACAAAATAAAACATTCTATGGTAAAAAAAAATCAGTGGAATCACTACGACGATAATTGACGCTTAAAATTGAAAAGTGAAGATTTTATACCATCGTTTCGGCGCTTGAAGACGTAGCGTTCCATCTGAAAATCACAGTTCTTGGTGCCGAGATGGACTTCGGCAGACAACATCATCTGTATATCGGCCTCTTTCGATGTTAAAACTTTGGGTTGCGCCATTGTTGTAGCTTTACGGTCTTGCGATCTCGCCGGCGAAGAGAGAGTAAACGGAGGGTGGCAACGGCCTTAATGCAGATGGATTATACTTAGATTCAGGGAGACACACAATAAACCCTAGATAGCAGTAGCAGACTTGTTTTTTTTTACCAAAAACACCCTTCTTAAAATAACACTTGGTTCCTTATACTATACGTTAATTACAAACTAAACCCTCAAACTTTATAATATATTTCTAGTTCGTCTATAGTATATTACTAGAAGTCTACTCGCGGAATGCAGCGCGATATATTTCAATTTTGATGTTCTAATTTATTTTAATGCGTGGTCTTGAGAAAACGGTCGAAGTTTTTTATAAATTTATTTAAAGAATGACGTTTTTTGAGGTGTTCATGATTTGAGGATTTGAAAGTGGTTAGAGATAAGGATTAAACAATTTTTTATGCATCATGTACAATTTATTGGTGCATATTACTTAAAATTCAAGATTATAAGCAAGGTTTTAAATGGCGTGAGGCGTGGCGTGACGGCGAGGTCAAGCCTCAAGCCTTACGAGTTACGACGAGGCCATGACGTTTTTCAAGACGTGGTTTAAGCCGGCAAATATGTATATAATATATATGTATATATGTGTGTGTGTCAGTCTCTTGAACAATAAATATTAAGTTATCAACAATTTAAATTCGTATCTAAAGATAAACAAAAGAAATTCTAAATTCTTATCGATACTAACGAGCCAATTCGAATTGAATTTCGAAATACATAGATTCGAAAAATCGAAAATACACAAGTTTGTAACACCATAACGTGCCATGGCGGCATAACGTGCCAAGGCGTGCCATGCCATAACGCGCAATGGCGTCCCATAACGAGTTCCACGCCTTATCTCAACGCCAAGGGGTATAACGTGGCGGCAAGGCTGCGTCTCGGCGCCAATGCGCGTTTTTTAGAACATTGATTATAAGTAATGATGTATAAATACAACATCTTAAAGCTATATATTTGAATTCATAATTAACTAATGGATAAAGTTATCAAATACAGAAAAAATATCTATTCTATATATAAATAATCTAGAATATAATTAAGATAATTATTGAATTCTAAGAGCATCCACAACAAGGATTTCATTAGGATATTATTTGGATTGCAAAAGTGCCAACTAGAATTGCAAAATTAGAAATTGTAGTGGTTGTGAGTATGATTGCTAAATTAGAAATTGGTTTTGGTAATTTGCAAATGTCAAATCAGTAATTTTTGCTGATGTGTCAGTGAATAGTATAAGAAATTGTAGGGAATAATTTCTAAATTAGAAATTGTTTTATGTCAAATCATGTTTTATAGATAATGTTTATGAAAAAATGTATGAATAATTTTATTTGTTAATAAAAATATTAATTTTTTTTGAAAGACATAAATATTAAAAAATGCAAAATATAATTTACATTAAAGTACAATAAAATCAATTACATATTAAAAAAATACAAACTTAACACATAAAAATACATCATTGTTCTTTTAGAAGTTCTTCAAGTTGATGTTCGTACAATCTCCGTTGTGGTTCGCTCATTGTGGTGAGATCCATTTCCCTCAACTTCATGATCATTTTCCGATTTTTCCGTTTGTTGTTAAGTTTTTCTGTTTCCACAAATGATGTGTGGAATTCTCTCATCACCTGAATTTTTTCTTTTTCAATATTCAGGCGTTCTAACATTGTCACTTGTTCGTTTTCGGTAGAACTTGATGAAAAATGACTTTTTTACCTTTATCCTTCGAGACTTTCTTTCCCAACAGACGGGAAGAAGGAGTTGACACCTCCTCATGGATTTTTCACCAACTCATGCCTCACGATGAATTATATAAATCATGGCTCAGAATATTTACATAATCTGCTTAGTTGGATTTTTCACAATATCACTTTTTATTACAAGTTTTTTTAAGATGTCAAATTTTGAGAGTAGTTCTTCATCTCGTATGTGGTACAAAGAGATAATTGGATAAATAGTGAGAGCATGTATAATCATGCACAACATGATCATCGAAGATGAACGTCATAATTATATTCATCAACTTGATGATATAAACGATGATGTTAATTTTACTATAACTACGCCTCAAATTTCTCGTAGCATAATTCCCGAGTACGGAAACTATCTCCAAAATCACATACAAATACGTAATCGGTCAACGAATCATTGTTTACAATCAGATTTGATTGAAGAGATTTGACAAAGATTTGGAGAAGAATAAAATGACGATTAATGTAATGTTTTTACTTTGTATTTTAATTTAATGTTTTATAAATTAAATATTTTATTTGATTAATTTATTTGATTATAATTATTTAATTAATAAAATATCCCGTATTAAATTATAGTAAATAATATTTAATTGTAGTTTTGTTGTTATTTGATTAAAATATAGTTTTTTATGATGATGCGTCACTTTAGAAAGTGGTTGAAATTTCATTGTTGTGGAAGATAATTTCAAGATAATTGCAAAGCTGATGTAGCGCTGATGTGACTCATTTGCAATTGTAATGAAATTTCATTGTTGTGGACACAACAATGATTTCATTACAATTTCATTTGGATTGCAAAAGTGACACGTAGGATTGCTAAATTAGAAATTGTAGTGGTTGTGAGTATGATTGCAAAATTAGAAATTGGTTTTGGTAATTTGCAAATGTCAAATCAGTACTTTTTGCTGATGTGACAGTGAATAGTATATGAAATTGTAGGGAATAATTTCTAAATTAGAAATTGCTTTATGTCAAATCATGTTTTGTGATGTTTTGTAGAGAATATTTAATTGTAGTTTTGTAGAGAGTATTTAATTACAGTTATTTAATTAATAAAATATTTCATATTAAATTATCGTAAAGAGTATTTAATGGTAGTTTTGTTGTTATTTGATTAAAATATAGTTTTTATGATAATGTGTCACTTTAGAAAGTGAGTGAAATTTCATTGTTGTGGGAGATAATTTCAAGATAATTACAAAGCTGATGTGGCGCTGATGTAACCCATTTGCAATTGGGATGAAATTTCATTGTTGTGGATGCTCTAATAAAATATCTAATTATTTTTCATAAAAAACATTATATTATCAAATCTAAAATCAACTACATCAACTAAATCTAAAATAAATTAAAATTAAAATTAGACAATTTTATAAGAAAACATTATTGTTGTCTTAAAATCACACAACAATGAATAAAAATAATGAATATTTTGATAGTCTTTCATATAGACGGTATGCATTTGTGCATACAGGTAAATTAAGTTGTTTTTTTGTCTTATAAACTAGTATATTAGGCCATCCGTACCCCAGCGGGTTGGGGGTGCGGGTAAGGCCACCTGGCCAGCGGGTTCGGCGGCTACCGGGTACGGGGGCAGCGGGTTCGGCATGCGGGTTCCCCACCCCGCTGCTACCCGAAGAGAAAATCAGATTTTTTTTAAATTCCAACGGTAACATAATCAACGGCTCTTTTGAATTAATTTTTTTTTTCAATTTAAACACTATAAATCAACCTCAAATCTCATCCATTTTTCACACCAATTCTCTCAATCCTCTAAATTCTCTCAATTCATTTTTCACTCTCAATCCTCTAAATTCTCTCATCATGAATTCAAACACCCCACCCACACCCCGTGGTAACCGATCGACGAGGTCGGATTCACCGCAAGAAACCCCGAACGTTGGTTTCCAACAATTTCAACAAAATCCTTATTTTTCGCAATTTGCCCCGAACGTTGGTTTCTCACAATCTATTCATCCATTTTCTCGTGAAGGCTTGATCCTACAAGGTTTTGCGCCCCCAAATTTCCAACTTCCTCCACCCGCTTTCAACACCGGAATCGATCTTGAAGAGATTGTTCCGGAAACACCACAAACGATCTCCACACAACAATCATCCCCGGATCGACAACCAAGCCCAACACCAAACCCGTCACCAACGCAAAACCAAAACAAGAAAAATTTTCAAAAAAGAGCCGCCCGACAAACGTGGACTAGAGCGGAGGAAGTGGCTTTAGCGTCGGCGTGGATCGACGTTTCGGAGGACCCCTTGTCGGTAACGCACAAAACGGAGGTACTATTATTATTATTATTATCATAATTATTATTATTGTTATATAAATATAGATAGCTTCTGGGGTCGCATCGAGAAGGTGTTTTATACGTTGATGTGTCGTGAAAAAATATAGAACACATCATCAACTAAGCACCAAATATAAAGATTTAAACAAAAAGGTACAACAATTCGCCGACATCTACAACAACTTGTATAATAGTAGATCAAGCGGATCGAGTGAAGCCGATATTTTAAAAGCGGCACACGTCCGGTACGAAAATGAATACCAAACTCCCTTCACCCATGAACAAGCTTGGGATATCCTCAAATTATCTCCAAAATGGAATACGGTTCCAACTATGACAAATACATCCCGGGGTTCAAAACGTACCCACACTTTCGATGAAGACGCTGAAAATGTTCAACGACCCATCGGGAGAAACACGGCAAAAAAGGAAGCAACGAGTAGTACGGACGACAGCCGCCTTTACTCCGAAATGAGTGACTTGAGAAGTAAAATTGATGATTCGGTTGATTACAAAATGAAAAAACTTGAAGTCGAACAACAAAAGTGGCAAGTCGAACAACAAAAGTGTGAAATCGAGTTGGAAAGGCTATATGAAAAAGACTTCGAGTTTTTCATTGCCCCACACGATCACCTTACGGGAGCTGCTTTGAATGCTACTTTGGCGAGAAAAGAGAGAATTCGACAAAAACATAATTTGAAATTTTAATTTTATTCTGTAATTTTTAATTTTATTATGTAATGTTATGATTTTTTATTAAAAAATTAGATGAGGTGGCATGTGGGTTCAAGAGGTTCAAAAGGTTGGGGTACGGAATTTGTGGGTTCAAAAAGGTTCAAGAGGGTTCAAAGTGGAAAACTGATATGGCGCAGATGGTTCAAAAGGTTTGAACCTAGGGGTACGGATGAACTTATGCATTTGTACATATGCAAACTTACATGTACACGTGCATATCGTCCGAACGAAGACAATGGGCTACCAGAATATTCGTTTAGTTGAGGTTAACCTCTACTCTCACATTAATATTGCGGTTAAGTTGAGTTGAGACGCACTATATTTATGATTATAGGCAGCTTTGCCCCTTCCCTTCAAACGGCCTAAAACCCTAAACGAAAACCTAAGCGAGGTTTCTGTATAATACTGCTGCTGGCCTGAAAAAATGGCGATTTCAAAGCCAAAGAAGAAATCTACTTCACCATCCATAGACAACGATGCCGAGCTCCAATCAGAAGTTGCCAACTTCGCTTCTTCACTCGGTCTCTCTTCATCTCTTCCTTCCTCTGGCTTCAACGACTCCGATTTCCGCAAAAGCAACAAAACCTCCAAAAATCACGACAAGAAGAACAGCGAAAAACTTCAAAACAACAACAACGACAAATTTAAAAACAAAGGGAAGGATGAGCAGCCATTGCGGCCACTTCCTAAGCCTAAGGCTCAAGCACACTTTTCTGTTGATAATTCAAAAATGTTCGATAAGTTCAAGAATCTTCCGAAACTGTCTTTGATAAAGGCAACTTCGTTGGGGGTTTGGTATGCTGACGCGGCGGAGCTCGAAGAGAAATTGATTGGAACCGGTGCGGATAGAAAGAAGGTTGAGTTTAAGAACGTGCAAGAGTGGAAGGGTTTGGTGGAGAAGAAGAAGGAGCTTGCAGAGAGGTTATTGGCGCAGTATGTGCACGATTACGAGTTGTCCAGGGGGCAGAGTGGGGATATTAAGATGGTGTTGGCCACACAGAGGTCAGGGACTGTGACTGATAAGGTGTCTGCATTCTCGGTTTTGGTTGGGGACAATCCTATTGCAAATATCAAGTCAATTGATGCACTTTTAGGTACATTTCTCCAATGGGATTCTTTTTAGGGCTCAGTTTATGCATTATATTCTATTCATGCTTTTGCTAGTTAAAAAATGGAATACACTGCACACAAGCTTTAATTAAACACCTGATGTCTTCAAACTTGAATTCAGGTATTAAATGAAATTTGACATGGAAATTTTACCTTCAGTTGTGGAAAACGAAATGAAAAACTTTGATTTGGAGATTGAGAGTGAGACATAGCTAGTTTTTGACTATTTAGTCTATATGAAGTGATAATCTAATTGTTGCATATCATAATGGAATTATTCAGTGATAGGATAAAGATGTATTCATGTTGGGTGGAGAATAGATGTTGCTATAATTAAAACCAATTTGTGTATAGACTAACCTTGTCCATTTCTGTTGTTGCTATTGATGAATGTGAACAGGTATGGTGACATCAAAAGTTGGGAAGCGTTATGCCTTCACTGGGTTTGAAGCACTGAAAGAAATGTTCATATCAAGGTTCACACCGACTGACTATTTGGTTAATCAGTTAAATAAGTACTTGTAGTTGTAATATTATGCAAGGTTTTAAAAAGCGGAATCGTGCCTCAAGGCGTTTTCCCTCAATGAGGCGAGGCGTAAGCCTCGAGGCGGAAATATATACACTACACAAAAAATATATATATATATATATATACACACACACCAATATTCCAATGCTTCTGCTGAGAAAATATATGCAATATATATACCACACACTTGACACTTGAGTACTAGACAGTAGACACAATATATATGTCATATTAAATTACTAAAAGAATTTACGTATACTTTTTTCAATCACAAAATATAGATGTACATGTACTAACTAAGGAATTTTTTTTGATCTATTCATAACACACATATATATGTATATATTAATATGCTCACAGCTCATAGAGAAAAAATATTAAATATCAACAAAGTGCGAGTAGAAGTGTGACTGTGACCCTCACACGTAGTAGAGACTAAATATAAAAGAAGTGTATCCGGTAGATACATATACATAATACTTCCGTGAACCGAAGAGAATCGAAGAAGAAAATGCAATGAAAATGGGAGAAAATTGGAACTCACGAAGGACAATAGACGAGTAGCAGATAGGGCTTAGGGAACCGGAGAAGAACAAGGTTTTCAAAAAAGATATAGAGAAGGTTTTGGTCATTCTTTAAAATAACTTAGCCTCAGTATTGAGGCGTACGCCTCACGCCTCAGACGACCGAGGCATACGCCTCGTCTGGATATTGAGAGGCGCCGCCTCAGGTGCGATTTTGGACCGCCTCGCCTCGAGGCGTACGCCTCACACGCTTTTGAAAACAATGATATTATGAACTAATGCAATATGATGGTCACATTACAGAGGTCAGGATGATCCTTGTTTTTTTCACCTCTATGTTCTGATTAATTGACATGTTTTCTCTTACCAGTCTATTGCCTGATCGTAAGCTGAGGACACTTTTTCAACAGCCTCTGAATCACCTTCCTGACTCGAAGGATGGCAATTCCCTTTTACTGTTCTGGCATTGGGAGGAATGCCTAAAACAGAGGTGCATGCTTGAACCTTGTAGTCCACTTTCTGGTTTCCAACTATTATTAGCTAGTTGCTGATTGCTATACCTTTTAGAAAGAATCCGTTGTATACAGTTTAGATGGACTAGGTTTTACTTAGAATGTAATGAATGGACTAGGTTTCTCACTAAGATGTGTGTTGTTACAACAACCATGGTAAACTTTGTGATTGTTGCATCAAGATGTACATGTGACAGTCGCATTTATCAAACTATTTTTCAAAATGGTTTCACAGTTCTTTCTAGATGACCTCAACTGCAGCAGAACGTAAAAATACATTAAAGAAAAGACAAGGGAACTTGTACATTCGCTTGACAAGTTCTTTCATGTTTTAATGCAGGTATGAGCGGTATATATTTGCGCTTGAAGAAGCATCTAGAGATGTACTAGCTACACTAAAGGATAAAGCATTGAAGGTTTGTTCACCTTTATGTTTGTGTGCTTTGCCAAAGTTGATTAGTAGTTTTAGCGTCTCTGATTATCTATGTCCAGTGAATCATTGTCGATGATGGCTGGTATTTTGTGAGTTGTGACACCCATCAATCAATTAATTTCTTTTACATCTATTATTTTTCCATTAATTCTCTATGCACCGAGACCTTGGTAAATTGTAAAATAGGAGTTTGTTTTTCCATAATGCTTGCAGACCATTTATGCATTGCTGAGGAACAAGTCAGAACAAGAGCGCCGACTGCTTTCTGCCCTTGTAAATAAGGTTTGTATTTTGCCATCTCATGTTTATTATGGAATAACCATCATCTAAAAATATACTGGTTGTCATGCTGTAGTCTTTGCAATTTTTAGTGGTTATAGAATCGAATTTCACTAAGTTTTCTTCCTGCAGCTGGGGGATCCTGAAAATAAGGCCGCGTCTAATGCTGATTATCTTTTGTCAAAGCTTTTGTCAGATCATCCAAATATGAAGGTGTGCTATCTTTTTTGTAGTTTTTGTATGTTCTTATTATAATAATGTGTTTTTCTTGATCTTACTAACATCTTCTCCGCACTCGATTTTACAGGCAGTCGTGGTCGACGAAGTGGACAATTTTCTTTTCCGGCCTCATTTGGTGTTGCGTGCCAAGTACCATGGTGTATGTTTCTAGCACTTGGAAAATGTTTTTAATATTTGCATGCTATTGCTACGAGTGCTTGGCCTGCAACATTTATTCTCAAATTTGAAAGCTTGTTAGTAGCTTATTTTCTTTTGAACTGTTCACATATATGGTGATTTCTCCTGCTTTATGTACTTGATAACTATGAATATATGCCCTTCTTTGTGTGGTCTAGAAAACCTTATGATTTTGCATTTTTTAATTATCAAATCAGCATCCAACTGAATCTCTTTATACACAGGTTAATTTCTTAAGCCAGATCCGTCTAAGTCACGTTGGAGACGGGCCAAAAGTGGCAAAACGATTGGTTGATGTATATTTTGCTCTCTTCAAGGTAATGCATGCAACATTCATCCTCAAAGCTTTGCTAAAAACATGACTTATCAGGTTATAAGTATGAAGATCTTATATATTTGGCAAATAACTTGCAAGTAAAGTGGGAGTCATTGTGGAGGGAGAAACTTATTTTTGATTCATATACTCCAAGTCTCCGATGTAACTTGGTTATGAAAGAAATATTGATTATGGCTTTTAACTATCTGTCATAATGCCAAGTTCTAAAAGTATATTTGTTCAGGTGCTTATCTCTGAGGCTGGTGCCCTTAATAAGCAGAAAAAGAGCAAAGAAGATTATAAAAAAGCTTATAGTTCTTCCAAAGACAAGGATGCTAAAAGTGATGCAGATTCTCATGTTGAAATGGATTCGCGATTGTTATCAGCTCTTTTAACAGTTAGTATATCTGCTTGTGTGACTTTAGTATCTGTTTTTTTAGCTTTGCGTATTTGCTTATTTTCTGATGAATACTTTTGTATATACATGTGTTTGCAAGTTGCAAATAGTATATGTAGTGGTTTATATGAACTCTTCCAACATGCTTTGATGGCTTCTTATCGTCTTTACCTAACAGGGAGTCAATAGGGCTTTTCCTTTTGTCTCAAGCAACGAAGCTGATGACATTGTTGAGGCTCAGACTCCAATGCTCTTTCAGTTGGTAAGCTTGCGAATAAATGAGTAATCTTATATGAGCGTTGTGTATTTTGATTTTTTTTCTCTCCTAGGTGGCTATTTTGTTCATCTTTTAGCCAAGAATGAGTCAGTTATAATAAACTCACTTGCTTATTTGACCGTATCCACACTTGCTGGTATGCAGGTTCACTCAAAGAACTTTAATGTTGGAGTTCAAGCATTGATGCTTCTTGATAAGATCTCATCAAAAAATCAGATCGTCAGTGACCGGTTTTATCGTGCGTTATACTCCAAGCTCTTACTTCCTTCTGCGATGAACACTTCCAAGGCAAGTGAACTTTTCTGCTTATTTCAAATCCTATGTTAGTGTTTTACTATCTGGAATATCATGAATAGTTACCTCCAGTAAACAAAGTCTTAATAAAATTATGCCTCTATAGATAGCCTTCATCAATAAGCTCAGATAGAAGTTAACTTTCCGCTTCTGTTATCATTTGCATATCTGCTTCTATTTATACCTTTATGGGTACAAATCTCTTTCAGGAAGAAATGTTCATTGGTCTTCTCTTACGAGCTATGAAAAATGATCTTAATTTGAAGAGGGTGTCTGCATTTGCAAAACGTTTGTTGCAGGTAATCTATCTGGCAAATATGTTTATGTATATATATATATATGTAAATATGTACATATGCAATTTGTATACAATATACATTTGCAAAAGTGTGTGTGTGTGTATTAACTATATGATGCGAGTATTTACTGCTCAAATATCTTGTACAGGTTTCCCTCCAGCAACCGCCTCAATATGCTTGTGCATGCATCTTTCTTCTTTCTGAAGTTCTTAAATCAAGACCACCTCTTTGGTGAGCCTCTTTTTTTTTTTAAATCACTACATGGTCTTCAGAATCATGTATGAGCTTAATATTTGATCATAAGAATGAAGTAACATTTTCATTTAATTCTTCCAGGAACATGTTACTTCAGAATGAGTTGGCTGATGAAGAACTTGAACATTTTGAAGACATAGTTGAAGAACCAGATAAATCAGTTAATTTAGATAAAGCTAGTGATGGTATTGATAACGATGATGACCCCTCAGAGGATGAGGGCGGGTCTCCAGCTCCCAGTTCCGATGATGAGTTTTCAGACAAAGGAGATGATGACTTGCTCGGGTTTGGTGGTTTGAGCACACTTGACGAATCTGAAACAACCAAACCACAAGTACAAAATGCAAAGTCTTCATTACCTGGAGGATATGACCCCCGGCATAGAGAACCTATTTATTGGTACTTTTTGTCTACTTGAATGGCAGCATGTCGTAGTATTTTTTGGAATTTCAACTAACGGTTTTCCTGGTTGATATGTGACAGCAATGCAGACCGAGTGGGGTGGTGGGAATTGATGGTACTAGCTTCACATGTGCATCCATCGGTTTCTACCATGGCCAAAACCCTTCTCTCTGGGGCCAACATTGTGTACAATGGTAACCCATTAAATGATCTATCACTTGGTGCTTTCTTGGACAAGTTCATGGAGAAAAAACCAAAAGAAAGAAATTGGCATGGTGGTTCTCAGATTGAACCCACCAAACAGGTCAGTTTAACAGTTTTTAACCACCTATGAAGTTTTCAAGTGTATTGTTGTGACTCCAATCTCACACCTTATTATGTGCAGCTTGATATGAGAAAGCCGTTGATTGGGGCAGAAATCCTCCAATTAGATGAAATGGATGTAGCCCCAGAAGACGTTGTCTTCCATAGGTTTTACATGAACAAGATGAATTCCTCAAAGAAGCCGAAGAAGAAAAAGAAGAAGGGGACGGAGGAAGAGGCGGCAGAGGACTTGATAGGAGAAGGGGAAGAAGAAGATGATGAAAGCGATAATGAAGAGATTGAAGCCATATTGGATTCTACCAACCCTGCTTTAGATACAGATGGTGATTATGATTATGATGACCTGGACCAGATTGTCAATGAAGATGATAACGATTTGGTGGGGAATGGTAGTGACGAAGAAATGGAGTTTGTTGCAGGAGAAGACGATGGGGAGGAAGCTGATGCAAGTGATGATGATGATGATGTTACTATCGGGGATGCAGAGGATGGAAGTGATGCTGATGAGGAGGATGTATTTGAGGTTAATCCGAGGAAAAGGAAGGGGCGAGTGAAGGGTAAGGCGGGGGCGTCACCTTTTGCAAGTCTCGAGGATTACGAGCATTTGTTGGAGGATGATTCCAAGAAATCTAAGAGGGCTAAAAGGCCTAAATCCAAAAAGAAGAAGGTGTCCACAGAGTAAGGTCTGGTAAAAATTGGCTTCCATTAGTTGTTGCACTGGGTTCTTGTAGAATAGCATTTTTGTTAAGACTGCAGATACATCTACACACTTATTTATGAAGAGCATCTCATAATTTGCAACTTTAAATAGCCTTAAAAGTTATGTATCAGAGATCTAAGGATGTTGATTAGAATTATAGTGGAGGTTGTGCTTATACAATTTGTGTATCATAAGCGGTTTTTAACTCGTCCGTCGCACGGGCTTCGCCAACGACACGTGCCTTTGGTGGCCGAGGCCCCTACTGCTGGTCGGCAAACAGGCGGCGTGTTCTTGAATTTTAAGTAATATGCGGTAATCAATAGTATATTATGCATCATAATATGATTTTAAGGCTTTTGTTTAAATTACAAATCATTTATAACTTTTATTAATCTTATCAGTTATTTATAGATCATTATTATTAATTTTTTATTGTTCAGTATATTAGTTGTTAAAAAGTAATTATAACAATTTCAAAAATGTTTTTGTAAATTACATAACAATTAAAGTTATATTTATTTTGTTCCATAAATATAAAACTTCGATAAATATTTAAATGAAATATTTAATTTAGTCGATATTTTTAGTATCTTTTAATAAATTTATTGTAAACATTCATACTTGGTTATAGAAATTCAACTATGTGCGGAGGTTCAAACGAGAATATTTCCATTTACAAAAATGTGAGAACATCTATATCACATGTGATAATACACGTAAAGGGATCCGATGGTGTACGGATGACTTGACCCACAACCTAGGTCGCCCAAGGGTCGCTAGCGTCTTTGAATTAGTATAAGATGGATGGAATATAGTATCAAATTAACCACAAGGCTTGTGGCGTACTGGTTAAGGCCTTGGGGGATGTGGCTCAGAAACCCATCTACCTCGGGTTCGAATCCAGGCGTTGACAACTTGTGGCCACTGAGGAATTATCTCAAGGCTGCATGCTTAGCAGTCAATCAGTACCAGGAATTAGTATAGGCAAAACCTAGGATACCCTTTAAAAAATATAGTATCAAATCAAGAAAATCATTATTAGATGTGATAATGCATGTGAGGGAATCAGTGGTATGCAACTTCGCCCACGACCTTCGTGCCAAAGGTTGTCCATGTCTCTGATTTAGTATCATATGTGATTCACTATAGTAAAAAGTATTCTTATGTTCTCGTAAAATAAAGTGTTCTCATTTGATCCCTTCCATATATATATATATATATATATATATATATATTGCTTTATTCTTTGTTAAATTCAGTAATATTAAATCACCTACATATGGTATCCTTATTAAATGTGGCTTGATTAAGACTTGACTAACTTTCCCATTGTATTGTAGATGATTCTCTAAGGCCATCCGCAACGCTTTAGTAAAAGCCCTCAAGCCCTCAACGCCACATCAGCGCCACATCAGCTAAGCCCTCAAGCCCTAAAGACCCGCAGCGCTACCCTCAAGCCCTCTTGCCACCTCATTTTTTTTAATTATTTTATTTATACATTTAATTATTTAACAAAATAAAAATATTTATATATTTTTTAATAAATAAAAATAAGATAAATAATAAAAATAAAAATTCATATCATTCATTAAAAATAAAAATTACAAAATAAATTTAAAAATCTACTCGTCGTCATTGTTGGGAACTTGGATACGCCAAATATGTTCGACCAAATCCGACCGAAGGTTATTATGAGTAGCCTGGTTTTGGACTTCTCGAACATTTGTCGCGCGTTGTTCCTCACTGATTTGGGTTTCGTTATCATCCGTGAAAAGGTCGTTTTCATCGCCACCACAAATAGCATGGTATTCGTCTTCGAGTATCATATTGTGTAATATGACACAAGCGTACATAATGTTTGCCAATCTTGTCGGTTCCCATCCGCGTGCCGGGTTATGAAGTATATGCCAACGTTGTTTAAGCACGCCAAAAGCTCGTTCAACATCTTTACGTGCCGATTCTTGCGCGGACTTGAACTTTTATCGTTTAGGGTCCCGTGGGCACGTAAATGATTTTACGAAAGTAGCCCATTCCGGATATATCCCATCCGCTAGATAATATATGTGCTCGTAGGTGGCTCCATTCACCTCAAAAGGGCAGTCGGGTGCTTTTCCATCATATACATCGTTCAAGATGGGCGACTGATTGAGAACATTGATGTCGTTGTTGGAACCGGCAACACCAAAGTATGCGTGCCAGATCCATAGATCTTGAGAGGCCACTGCTTCTAGCATGATTGTCGGGTGCTCATGATCTCCTCTCATGAATTGACCTCGCCATGCTACCAGACAATTTGCCCACACCCAGTGAGTACAGTCTATGCTTCCGAGCATGCCGGGAAATCCGTGTTTAGCTTCATGCGCGGCGTACAACTTCTGAATATCAATAAAAGTAGGCTTGCGTAAATATTTTTGACCATACAGTTCAATAATACCTGTGCAGAATTTGTACAGACAATCTCGTGACGTTGTCTCTCCCATACGGATGTACTCGTCAAGTGCGTCAGCAGTTACTCCATACGCCAATTGCCGAATAGCGGAAATACACCTTTGTATCGGAGAAAAACCTTGTTTGCGTCTGCCGTCCAACCGAAATGTAAAATACGGATAATCTACTTCTAAATCTTCAACTATTCGTTCGAATAGTTGCCTGCTCATCCTGAACCGCCGCCTAAACATATCCGGTGTATAAATCGGGTTGTTGCCAAAGTAGTCCCGCATAAGCCGCTCGTTTGCAGCTACTCGACCTCTTTCTATGTTCGCGGCCCTCTCTCTTGTTGACGAGGAGACGGTGCTACCATAAATCCATTGTGCAGTATGTCGAAAAATTTCCCTTTGTAGATTCAACAACTCGTCGGTGTCTACGGATGATGATGATGCGGTCGGTGAACCGGGTTGTGGCGAATCCATATTGTTTAAAATATAGAGAATGGAAGAGAATGGGAGAGTTTGAGAGATTTTGGTGTGAAAAAATAAGAGGTTTGGATTAATATATATAGTGTGATTAAATTGGAAAAAAATCAATTTTTTTATAAAAATAGCCGTTGCAACGGATTTATTTTCAATTTATTTATAAAAAAATTAAAAAAAAACAAATAACTCTCGGGTTTCTCGGGTTTGAAAACCCGCTGGCCGAGCCCGAGCCCGAAGCCCGCAACAGCCGTACCGCTGCCCGCCCGAGCCCGAGCCCGAAGGGCGTTGCGGATGGCCTAACAAACTAAATGATGACCATCACCTAATGTTGAAAACTTCATAAATTTCTATCTACAACCTTTTCTTTTCAAAAAGTTAAACTTATTTGTTTATCATTAAATTTAGTAAAATTGATTTCTATTTACAAATTTGTTCAATTGAGTTTTTATCAAAACACATGACTATTATTCAATAACTTTTGTACACTAAAACCCAACGGTTTTCACATTATGAATGATTAGGTCTTTGGACAATTTTTTGGAACAAATAAACAGTTTCTCTATTTTGGAGAAAATGGAGGATATGAGAATTTTGAGTTATAATTTTGCTCCAACAGCTCTTCCAAAACTATCTCCAAAATGGAGAAAGTAAGAAAACGAAAGAGTTTTTTTCAAATATGAAAATAACCCTAAAAATGATTACTAGATGAGAGAACCAATAGATTTCTTTGAAAATAAATATTTAGAGAGAAAAATAATATTTTAATAGATGAATGAAATATTTTAATATTATAATCAATGTTTGTTTCTCTAAAATAGGAAATCTGTTGGAGATAAATGTTTTTTTTAGACTTCTGATTCTTCAGGGGTGTTTAGGATTGCTTATTTAAAACAACTTATGATTATTTTTAAAAATGTTTATCAACTTATGTCGTGATGAAAAGGAGTTGGAGGTAAAAATGTAATTTGAACAAATAAGTTATAAGCAGTTTCAAATAAGTTAGAATTGATTAACTTATCAAAAACAACTTATTTGTGGTGGAAAGAAGTCATAAGCAAACATTTTTCTTTTTTCAATCCAAACACTAAAAATAGCTTATTTGCGATCACGAAAATATAAGCAATCCCAAACACCCCTAAATCCTAGAGAAATTTTGGGGGAGTGTTGCAGATGGTATTATGATGATTATAGGATTAGCTACCAAGCACACACCCACCTACATCAACAGCATTACTGTACTCCACACCTAATTTTTTAAAGATTTTGGAGAGGGAGAACATGAAAGATAATGGGGTTTGAAAGAGAAGAAGAAGTAAAGATAGCCAGCTATTAACTTTGTAGGGTTTTCAACTTTTCTTTCTTATTCATATAAAAACCCAAAAAAAACCCTTTTCTTTGAATACACACAGAGGAACCCTGCAATGTTGCTTCATTTTTGAAACGGAATCGACTATCTGCCTGTGTGAACCGAAGATCCTCCATCTCATTGTTATCACCAAGGTACATTTCAGATTTTTGCTCAATTTCTGGATTTGTCATTTGAAACTTGTTAGGGTTTTGGTAATTGAACTCGTATTGAATTGAACAACTAACTGATCAGCATTTGGTTTCTTCTGTGTTTAATCGGATCTAGGGTTATTTGAGGTTGCCCTAGGGGTGTTCAAGTACTGATTATCTTCTCCCTTATGTTAAAAGAGAAATGGAATTTGACACGCCTCTTGATTATGCGGCATTCCAGCTCTCACCAAAACATTCAAGGTAACTTCAGATTTTGATTTTCTCTTAGGGGCTGTTTGGCAGTTGCTGAATGGTTTGGTGGGGAATGATTAAGTGGTCAGAATGATTAACAAGCTTTTATGATATAGTGCAAAATGAAATATGGTTGTTTGGTAATTGTTTAGAATGAAATAAGAGTGCTGAATGGTCAAGGGAGGCTGAAAATGCTAAATCATTCAGAGGGTTTTAGAACCATTAAGAGGCAGACTTTTTTGGCCAAACAAGATTCATTTCTGAACGATTCAGAGGTTTTCTCTTAATGGAACTATTAAGAGGTAAACAAACAGTTAGGGGCTGTTTGGCAGTTGCTGAATGGTTTGGTGCAGAATGATTAAGTGGTCAGAATGATTAAGAGGCTTTTATGATATAGTGGAAACTGAAATATGATTGTTTGTAATTGTTTTGATATTTTGATCAGCATTTGGTTTCTTCTGTGTTTAATCGGATCTAGGGTTATTTGAGGTTGCCCTAAGGTAACTTCAGATTTTGATTTTCTCTTAGGGGCTGTTTGGCAGTTGCTGAATGGTTTGGTGGGGAATGATTAAGTGGTCAGAATGATTAACAAGCTTTTATGATATAGTGCAAAATGAAATATGGTTGTTTGGTAATTGTTTAGAATGAAATCAGAGTGCTGAATGGTCAAGGGAGGCTGAAAATGCTAAATCATTCAGAGGGTTTTAGAACCATTAAGAGGCAGACTTTTTTGGCCAAACAAGATTCATTTCTGAACGATTCAGAGGTTTTCTCTTAATGGAACTATTAAGAGGTAAACAAACAGTTAGGGGCTGTTTGGCAGTTGCTGAATGGTTTGGTGCAGAATGATTAAGTGGTCAGAATGATTAAGAGGCTTTTATGATATAGTGGAAACTGAAATATGATTGTTTGTAATTGTTTAGAATGAAATCGGGGTGCTGAATGGTTATGGGAGACCTAGGATGCTAAATCATTCGGAGGGTTTTAGAACCATTAAGAGGCAGACATTTTTTTTGCTCAACAGGATTTACCTCTTAGCGATTCAGAGGTTGCCTCTTAATGGAACTATTAAGAGGTAAACAAACAGCCCCTTAGTTCACCATTTCATGCGCTTAATTTTTTTCTTCATCTTTTATGCAGATGTGAATTGTTTGTTTCCAGTAATGGAAACACCGAGAAGCTTGCTTCAGGTTTAGTGAAGCCATTCACGACTCATTTGAAGGTTGTAGAGGAACAAGTTGCGTTGTCAGTTCAATCTATCAAGCTTGAATGTAAAAATGGCGACTCATGGTTTACAAAGGGAACGATGGAGAGGTAGTGTATGTGTACCTGCAGAAAATTAAGAGTTACTTAATGGTTTATTATATGTTTTATTGTAATTGATAGCTTCTGTCACCAGGTTTGTGCGGTTTGTTAGTACACCGGAAATTGTAGAACTAGTGATCACCTTTGATGCTGAAATGTCTCAGTTAGAAGCAGCCCGTAGAATATATTCACAGGCATGTACTTCTGAACCATATCAAATCATTCATATTAGGTGTTAATTTAATCAAGGGCTTCAATCTGACTCGAAGCTTCCCAACTTAATTTCAGGGATCATCAGACCAGTTTTCGAGTAACTTAGGTATGTGATATAGCCCATTATCTTTTTAATAAGCTTAATGGTGGTTAGCTTAATTGATTAAGCTATATTAAATTGTTTGATTTTAACTTAATATTAAGAGATGAGCTTAATAGGGTAAGCCAACCAACCTATCTTTCAATGCATTAAGCTAGGATTTTTTTTCTTCCAAAAGTACCCTTGCCGGACGATTTTAATTGCACAACTCATTAAAAAGTTATAGTCTACCGAAAAGTGCATTAATTAAAAATAGTAATCAAACAATGATGCTTAATTCAATTTTTCTAAATATACTTTAAGCTATTACGTATTGTGTATGAGCTTGTTAAATTTATGTTATTTTTGATAATTCATACAGGTTTTTATTTTTGTCTTTTAGAAGATATTTATTAAACAATTAATTTTTATTCAACCTTTATGTAGACAGAAGGTTAAAATGGTAATTTCTGTTACTTAGACTGTTTATTCATGAGCAAAATCAAACAAGAAGTTATGTTAATGAAAAAAAATCAAACAGTCCCTAATTTAATTAAAGGATACTGACAACATTCTCTTTCTTCCTTTCCACATTTCTAATTCCTTTCCTCCAACTTACATAAATCCTTCCCCAAACCTAATTCAAAGAAGAAGATGCATCTAATAACTATAGACATGGTATTTAATAAAGAATAAAAGCCCTTAACTGGCTGTATGACATCATAATATATTGTAATAGAAAATAAAGTCACTTAATTGGCTATGTTCTAGAGACGATATTTGGGGTAACAACAGTCATCCCCATCTTCGTAATCCTCAAAAGTTGCAACCTGTAAAGTACATTCACCTTTCATCTTGCTGAAAGTGCTGCACCATTGTTTTGCTAGCTTTAAAAACGTCTGCACCATATATTCACGATTTATATGTTGTAGCTCTTTTTTGTTAAATCAAGTTGTGGTTAGTAATTGGACTTGAAAGACTTGAAGTTGACTAAATGGGTCTGATGCTGCTAATATTCTGGGCTAATTTGGTACCACTACTATAATCCAGGTGATGGTAGATCAAGCACAGCAGCCAGGGCTGATGCAACAAAGTAAACACTCTCCCCTCTTTCTCATATCCCCCCCCCCCCACACACACACAAAATATATATAATAAAAATAAATAAATTACTATAATTCCTTGTTTCTTACAGGAAGGAACTTTTGAGGGCAATTGATGTAAGGCTGGCTGCTGTGAAGCAGGACTTGAATACAGCTTGTGCTCGTGCTGCTGCTGCTGGTTTTAACCATGACGTAATAGCTGATCTTCAGTTGTTTGCAGAGAGGTTTGGTGCCACTCGCCTAAAGTAAGAAACCTTCAACTCCCATTTTTCTGCAACCTTCTCTGGTTTTTCTGTTCTTTTTTTGTTGGGGCTGAAATTTTTAGTTTAATATTCTTTCTAATTTTTGTGCAGCGAAGCTTGCTGTAAATACATCTCACTCTACAACAGAAGGCCGGAGTTGTTTAACAACTCATCCAGATCCAGCTTTGGAGATCAAGCCATCCGTTGTTCTTACAGCTCAGACATGATTGATGATGACCCACCACCTATTACCACCGATCAGTCTTCATCAGCTACAGCTGAACAATCTGCTAAACCTCTTAACACCACTCAGCCACCCAAATCTTCTTTTTCCACCAGCCTCCCATTACGACCTAGTAGCACTCCTGCTACTCGGGAGTTGACCACAGGAAAAGACGATATAGTTTCTGAGAACCAAACAGTAAAGAAAGAAGAGGTTGGTGGTGGCGGGGAGCTGATGGCTCAGACAGCTACCCACCCATCTTCTAGGCGGCTCAGCGTGCAAGACCGGATTAATCTTTTTGAGAACAAGCAGAAAGAGGTTGGTTCCGGGAGTGGTGGCAAACCAGCCATCGTGAAACCCGACCTTCGTAGGCTTTCATCTGATGTTTCACATTCACATTCACATTCACATTCACATTCACATTCAAATTCAAATTCAAATTCAAATTCAAATTCAGCTGCTCCTCCAGCCATTCTGAGAAGATGGAGTGGTGCTAGTGATATGAGCATTGATTTGAGTGGTGAGAAGAAGGAAACTGAGAGCTCTATTAAGCTGCCTCTGAATGAGACACCACCTTCTGCGAAAACAGAGGTCCAGAAACATCAACCTGATTGGCTGACTGGTAGTTCTTGCAGCAGGGATGAAGGACCATTAGAGTCCGATTCCAAACAAATATTTAAGAATGCTGTGGTGGATTCAAAGTATCGGAGAGGTGGTTCTGGGTCAAAATTTCAGGAAGCTGTAGCTGCTTCTCAGCATAGAGGGCTTGAGATTGATTTGTTATGTTCCCAACCCAGGTCCAATTATTCAGCAGAATCCGAGGAAGTTGACGAGAAACAATTTGGCGAATCTGGGGTCCAAAAAATGAAGGTTCAAAAGAATATATATGTTGATGGATATAGTACTACACCGGAACCTCTTGTTGAACAAGCACATAGGTCAAGGCAGTTGAAAGGGAACCAAGAACTCAACGACGAGCTTAAAATAAAAGCAAATGAACTTGAAAAACTTTTTGCCGAGCATAAGCTTCGAGTTCCTGGAGACCAACCTAATCATGCACAGCGAATTAAGCCCTTTGACGATGGTGCTGACCAGGCAACCAGTTTACCATGCAGAAAACAGGTTGCAGAAGCTGTTCCTATTCAGACTCCTGTATTTAAGTCTCCTATTCCAGTCGCAGAAGTAGATGGTCATGCTCTTCACCGAAGCTTTTCTGAGGTTGGATTTTCTGATGATTCACGAGGAAAATTGTACGAGAGTTACATGAAGAAAAGAGAGGAAAGATTGAAGGAAGAATGGGGTTCTAATAAAGCAGAAAAAGAAGCTAGGATGAAAGCCATGCATGATAGCCTCGAGCGTAATACTGCTGAATTGAAGGCTAAACTTTCATGGTCTTCAGATAGACAGGATTCTGTATCTAGTGCCCATCGACGTGCTGAGAGATTCAGATCATTCAATGCTCGATCGGCTATGAAGAGGGATCAGGTATCGTCATCCTTACTCACAATATAATATTAAACAATAACTTTAATCTAAGATGGCTTGCTTGTGATGACAGCCATTAGATTTTGGGCAGCTTGAAGATGATGAAGATTTATCTGAATATTCTGAGATGAAACTTATCAGTAATGGTGTTACTAGGAATGTTCAAGGTAAAAAGCCATTGCCCATTAAGAATTCGTCTACTACATCGACACCGCGGACCCCAGCTCGAAGATCAGGATCAGGCGGCACCAAAGTAGCGTCCAGTTGTGGGAGGCGGAAGGTACAATCAGATAATAATCCTCTTGTGCAGTCTGTCCCCAACTTGTTGGACTTGCGAAAAGAAAATACTAAGCCTTATTCTGTAGCCAGCAAAGCAGCTGCCCGATCTCAGTTGAGAAACTATACCCACAGCAGAAGTACCAGTGAAGATATGCCATCTGTCAATGAAGAGAAGAAGCCAGATGGCATGATGAACTCTAAATTTGGACATGGAGAATTATTGGGTGCTACTGTGCAAGATTCAGCTGGTGAAAGCAGCCCCATGTCATGGAATTCGGGTATCCATCATTCTTTTTCTTATACTCGGGATAATGTGGAATCTTGGAATCTTAATCCAACAGAGGATGATGCTGATGTAGTAGGTGGTATGAGGAAGAAATGGGGAAGTACCCAAAAACATATTCTTGTTGCCAACACTTGTGGTGTTCAATCTCGTAAGGATATGCCAACAGGATTCAAACGATTACTAAAATTCGGAAGGAAAAGTAACAATATGGCTGATTGGATCTCTGCTACAACTTCTGAGGGAGATGATGATACAGAAGATCGGTCGTCAGATGATCTAAGAAAGTCGAGAATACCTTTTGAAGGTAGCAGCAGCAGCTTCAACGAAAGCAGCGATTTCTTTAGCGATCAAGGTGACTTATTATTCTCTTATATACATAGTTTTCAGTTTTTCTTTCTCAAGTGTGCTTGCTTGACTTTATTTGTTTCCTGTGACAGTTGAGAGTTTGATACCAGCTAACTTCAGAATGAGGGAGGATAACCTTTCTGGAAGCTCAATCAAAGGTATGATTACCAAAAAGCAATCCATATATAGGAAATAGTTATCAAGTAATATATATATATATATATATGTATATATATATATATAGGGTCAGGTTCGGGGGAAAACTTCAAAAAAACGAAAAACTGAAGAACACCCTGGTAGCCCTTAATCCGGACGGTATGCACTTGTGCATACAAGTAATTTGTAACATGCACACGTGCATATGCACAAGTGCACTTGTGCATAAAAATCAAGAAAACAACATAATTTACTTGTATGCACAAATGCATACCGTCAAGATGAATGGCCACTCTTCAGTTTTCCGTTTTTTTGAGGTTTTCCTCTGAACCTCTCTCTCTCTCTCTCTCTATAATATATATATATATATATGTTGTTGATGGTTGTTGACTTTCATAACAGCCCCTCGATCCTTCTTCTCTTTGTCATCATTCCGGAGCAAGGGAAGCGAGCCAAAGCTGAGATGAGTTAGTGTTTGATATTATCGGGTATATATATATAAATATTGTAATAGTCAGTCAGCTAAAGCTTGGAATTATTTTTGGTTGTATATTGTATTGTATTGTATTGTATTGTAGCCAATTGGCCAAACAACTCTACTCCCTCATTATTCCATTTTCTTTGCTTTCAATTCCAACTACAAATTTTGGTGCTTCCTAACTTGTTATTCAATGGATCATTGCTAAATAGTAAATATATTGTATAAATTCTATCAAAATATACACAAAGGATCGTTGTTTTAAGAAGGGTTAAGGTGAGAAGAGATCTGAACCCTTGATCACTTTTAACTCACCCTTATTTCATGAATCATGCCATATATGGGAATTGATCCGGTGCATCTCGTTTGCATTTAAGCAATTAAGGGTAATAATGGTTAGCTGAAGTGGTTGTCACCCGCCGCTCTATCTTCCAAGTCACGGTCTCAAATCTGTTTTGTAGCATTTTTTTATTGTAAGATGCCACATTGGTTGGGGAGGGGAGCAAAGATTGCCTTATAAGAGGGACTTGATACCTCCCTTATCAAACGCGTTTTAAAACCGTGAGTCCAAGTGTGTGAATAAAATGGACAATATCTGGTACGGTTGGCCTGAGATGTTACAGATGGTATCAGAGCCGGGAACCGGACTAGTGTGCCAGCGAGGACGCCGGGCTCCCAAGGGGGGTGTATTGTAAGATCCCACATTGGTTGGGGAGGGGAACAAAGGTTGCCTTACAAGAGGAACTTGATACCTTCTCTATCAGACGCGTTTTAAAACCATGAGTCTAGATGTGTGGACAAAGCGAACAATATCTGTTGCGGTTGGCCCGGGATGTTATAGAAGGTATTAGAGCCGGGAACCGGACTAGTGTGCCAGTGAGGATGCTGGGCTCCCAAGGGGGGGTGTATTGTAAGATCCCACATTGGTTGGGGAGGGGAACAAAGGTTGCCTTACAAGAGGAACTTGATACCTTCTTTATCAGACGTGTTTTAAAACCATGAGTCTAGGTGTATGGACAAAGCGGACAATATCTGGTACGGTTGGCTCGGGATGTTACAGATTGTATCAGAACCGGGAACCGGACTGGTGTGCCAGCGAGGACGCTGGGCTCCCAAGGGGGGTGGATTGTAAGATCTCACATTGGTTGGGGAGGGGAACAAAGGTTGCCTTATAAGAGGGACTTGATACCTCCCTATCAGACGCGTTCTAAAACCGTGAGTCCAAGTGTGTGAACAAAGCGAACAATATCTGGTACGGCTGGCCTGGGATGTTACAGAGGTCTCTTCTTAACCTTCTCACCATAAATTTCATTGCTAGTGACTCATTAGAACCCAAACCCAAAATATATACCGTCAATAAGTATACTTGTTAATGAACATATATATACACATATGCAGTGACGGAGCCATAAATTAGTACGAGGGGAGCACCAAATACAAAATTAAATTAAATATTACTTTTTTAAAAATAGCAAAAACAACAATAATGCATTGACGAAATACAACCTTTACAAATTCAACATTGAATTGATTTCCATAGGATTTGTGTGTACAACTATCATAATGATTCAAATTTTCCTCTTTATTAGGTAATTGTCAATTTGTTTGTTAAATGTTAAAATAGTTAATATAAACAAACTAAAAATCAACACATAAGTCTGATTTGGAAATCGAAATCCTAGCATGAAGCTAAAGTCTGAAATTGAGACTTGAAGAAACGGCAACAGACATGCTTCAATTGCCATGAATTCATAAATGTCGAGACTTGAGAGCTTTAAGTGAAGATGAATGACTTATGGATCTGTTAATATTTGAGGCCAGGAGAGGGCGTCTGGCACGACTAAAAGCTTACAACTAATAAACTATTGTACTATTAAGGGATTAAAATAATTATCTCAATTTTCTTTAGGATGAAAAATTCTAGATAAAGTGAACACTTGAAAATATAAATTGGTTAAATTATAATATTTGGTTTTAGAAAATTGAGGGTTATTTTTGAAAGTTAGACCAAAATATAAGGTGTGCATTTGACTTGTATAAGATCGCTAGAAGTAAAAACAAAAAATATTGACTAAAATTTATATAAGTGTAAAAAGATAAAATTGCAAGGATCGCTACAAGTAAAAAACTAAGGACAACTAGTGAACTTATCACGTTTGATCATGGTGGCACGTGTTACCGTATTGTTTAAGGTAAAAAAAGTTTGGTTCATGAAAGGTGCAACCGTATCAATTTGTTTTGTGCCACCATATATATTTTGAAATTGCAATAAGGACACAAGTTTTCTTTTATTTTACTTGAGACGCGGGTTCGAGTCTTGTTAGAGTCATTTTGTTGATTTTAGCTTTCAATTTTCGTATTTATCATGTTTCTAAAAAAATTGTAATAGTAGGACTCAAACTTGAGATCTTCAGTTTGAAAAGCAAGGGACTAACCACCAAAACAACATTGATTTCATGAAAAACATCTCTATATTTGTTTCTTATAGTCAAATGGTGCAACCGTTTGAAAAAATTCTGGATACGCCGAGGACCGTTTTCCTGAACCGAACGACCGAACCGGTACCATGTATCCGCTCTGGTTTTCGGTTCCATATAATCTTCAATTTTGGTATTCGGTACCGGGGTTTTCCCGAAAATACCGAAACCGAACCGAAAATTTTAAACTCATTGTTTAAAAAAAATTAAGTATGCATATCATCTCCTAAATAAACTAAATTTATCTTTGCTAATCAAGATATATCATCTTCTAAACTAACCAAACCTTCTCCATAAACCCAAAAAATCGACCCCCCATACATAACCATCAAAATATCGGTACCCTTACAAACACATCAAAAACTCGACAAATTTGGGATTCGGGAATTCTTTTGAAACACATTTGAAATATTACGAAGATATTTTGGTTTGCGATTGGTTTTGATACACATTCGATACATTTTCATATTTTTGGTCCTAAGTGGTCCTAGTACCGATTTTCACGTCCCGAAACCGAACCGGTACCAGACCGGTACATACGATTTGGTTTTCGGTATCACTTTTTAGTCCTAAAAAATTTCGGTACCAACCGATTTGGTACCGGTCCGGTCCCGATCTCATCCCTAGCCCCTAGGGACTCAATCTAATATTTGGATATACGATAGGGACCAATTTTGTAGTTCACTCTATATCTTTAAGGACTAAATGGGCCAAGAACGAATAGCGTGTAGCATTTTGCTCGAGTAATCATCGGCCTATTCTCGAAGGACGACAAATCAATTCCCAAAATTTTCAATCATTCGTCCTTCCAAAACCCTATAATTTGATTTCATTTATTTCTCCAGATTTTTATCATTCTCGTAAACCTCGCTCACCGATCAATGTAGATCAAGAACTCAATCAGCAAAGATTGTGTCATCCATACGCATGATAAACACTTCTTCAACAAAAAATTCAGGTAATTTTCCTTTTGTTTCTTGTATCGTATATTTTAATTTCTTATACTTGATCGTTTGTCATTTTCGTACTTGATTATCCTTTTTTGTTAGATTCAGATGAAATTGTAGTTACATGATTTAAGTTTGGTATCGATGTGATCTTGATTTTCATCATTACAGTTATTTTGATGTTCTTGGTTCGTAAATCGTAGTAATTCTTTAATTCTTCAATGTCGTTTGGCTAATAAACCGATTTGATTATATTTTGGTGCGTTTGAGTTGGACTGGAAAAAAAAGTTTTTTTCCCTCTGCCGATAAGAATAATGGTTGTTTGGAGATCGATCTGTTATGCATTCACAATATATTTCTTCATTGTGAAGTGTATGACAACTCTAATTTTACAACACAAATATGGTGAAATATGCAGTTGGAAGTCTGCAATTCTGCATATAACTTTCTGTACAAGAAACTTTGCTAATTTTGTTAGTTGGATAACTGATCTGTTTTAGAGTTCTTTACAGTTCTACTGTTACATTCAAACTTATCAACAAACTCACCACAATTTCTTTTGTATTAAAAGGGATTGTGAGTTAAATAGTTAATGCACAAGCTCTATATTTAGAAAAAGACATGGCGAGTTGCGTGCTCTCTATATGTTAATGTTTGAACTACTTGTCTGTGGAAAAGAAGGTTACGGTATCTTTGTGGTGTGACCAGTAAGAAATTGTTATTGGAACAAAACTTTTAGAACACCAGAAAAATATGATATCTTTCTAGTAAGTTGTTATTGCAAAAGATTTGTTGGTGAGCCATACAACTCTCTTTGTATGTGTTTCTTATTAGAGCATATGATGTTTGTTAAATATCTATTTATTCTGTTTTTTGTATAGGGGAGCGCTTATTAAAGTAAAGATGGTGAAGTTGACGATGATTGCTCGTGTCACTGATGGCCTTCCTCTAGCTGAAGGATTGGATGATGGTCGTGATATGCAGGATGCAGAGTTTTATAAACAGCAAGTTAAGGCTTTGTTCAAGAACCTCTCAAGAGGACATAATGAAGCGTCCCGGATGTCTGTTGAAACTGGCCCTTACATTTTTCAGTATCCTCCATTTTCTCTATATATGGTTGTCTTTCCACATTTCTCCTTGTATCTCTAAAGAAAAAAAATACTAAAATCGTTAGTTTAGGGGCTGTTTGTTTACCTCTTAATAGTTCCATTAAGAGGCAACCTCTGAATCGCTAAGAGGTGAATCTTGTTTGGCAAAAAAAAGTCTGCCTCTTAATGGTTCTAAAACCCTCTGAATGATTTTGTATCTTGGCTTCTTGGGTATCCCTTAATCATTCAGCGCCCTAATTCATTCTAAACAATTACCAAACAACCATATTTCATTTTGCATTATATCATAAGAACCTCTTAAGTATTCTGACCACTTAATCATTTTACACCAAACCATTCAGCAACTGCCAAACAGACCCTTAGCTTCCTTAACCCACTTTCTTAGCTATATTATTGAAGGGCGGGTATGTTATTTGACAATGTGTGACCGTGCTTATCCGAAGAAGCTGGCCTTCCAATACCTTGAAGATCTTAAGAATGAATTTGAGCGTGGTTATGCGAATCAAATCGAAACTGCGGCAAGACCTTATGCCTTTATAAAATTTGGTAAATGTTACTTCTTTTGCTTTTCTATTACGAATAATTAACCTTCACATGCATAAGCCATCCTTTTTTCTTTTGTGAACAGACACATTTATACAGAGGACTAAGAAATTGTACCAGGACACAAGAACTCAAAGGAATATTGCCAAGTTGAATGATGAACTTTATGAAGTACACCAAGTAATGACTCGTAATGTGCAGGAAGTTCTTGGTGTTGGTGAAAAGTTGGACCGTAAGTTCTTCTCTCTCTAGAAGTTAATTATAATTTTAATCATAAAATTGTCCAAATGCATAGATCTTAATTTGTATCTCATTTCATTTGATGTTGATTAGAATTTTGACACCTCCAAGAATTATCTCTTATGAAGCATCATTATTGGTTGATATGGTCAAAGTTATAATTTTTTGCAGAGGTCAGTCAAATGTCAAGCCGATTAACCTCTGAATCTCGCATCTATGCTGACAAAGCAAAAGATCTAAATCGGCAGGTTAGCATGATCTAATTTTAAGATGACATATTTTGTTAGTTTGTCTGTCTTTTGGTGATTGGTGTTTGTTGTTGGCAGAAATAAATATATGAAGCCGGTTGGTTTTTGCAAGTGTACATACTTGTAAATGAATTTTCTTATAAAACACTAATTACAAGATAGACTTGAATCCCAGTTTACTTGTGTCATATGATCTAAACTTGTACTCACCATTAGTTGTTCCAACTGTAGGCCTTGATCCGGAAATGGGCTCCTGTTGCAATTGTCCTTGGAGTAGTTATCCTACTCTTCTGGGTCAGAAAGAAGATATGGTGATGATGATTGCTTCTTTTGTCTGAGAAAACATGTTTATTAAGTTAACTGTTGTTACTTAACAAAAGAGTTATTCAAGCCTTGAACAGGAAAGGTTAGATATTAGTTGGAAGGAACCCAAGTGTATTACTTAAAGAAACCTTTTATTGACTTGAGATTTTGTTGTGGAATTTATATAGAGATTTGTTTTTTGGAAAGGGTATCCCAGGCATAGCCCGGACTAATCCTTTGCAATTTTGAAACTTAAAGATGTCTTATCAATGTTGAGGACGCCTGGAATCGAACCCTGGGTAGATGGGATATTTCACCACATCACCCACGGCGATCAACCACTGCGCTACAACCTGATTGACGATTTGTTGTGGTGTTGGTACTACTTAAGTGATGATTTCCTTCTTTCTATCCATGAACAAAAGCAAGCTTTGTAACCCAAAATCTCTCATGGATTATTTATTACATGATGTAAATTTGATGGAATAGAAATGAAGCTACAAGATGTTGATTCTCTCTTCCATTAACAAGGAACCATTTTTTTCTCTCCCTTTTGTGCAAGTAAAAAGCAATGGTTTCCAACACCTCATTGAGCCTGCAACTCAGAATTCCAGAGAAGGGATTAAGAAGAATTTTTGCTTTGGTGAAATCATCTGAACAGAAATGAGAAATGTATGTTGGTATCAAGTTTAATTCAAATTATTCTACAAAAGGTAGTGTTTTAATTAACAAAAATATCTGGATACGGGCATGGATCATGTGAGAAGTGTCATTTTCTATGAGAAGTACTTTTAAACAGTTTCACTTTTAATCAAATACTCTCTCATGAATTGCGCCTTATTGATCCGGTGCATCTCATCCTAATGTGCGTCTATTTCTCATCCAACGGTTGATAACCATTTCTCACCAAATTTGACACTTTTCACAGAATTGAACTCGTACATATTTTTTCCGGCTCTCTATAATCTCTCTCTCTCTATATATATATATATGTATGTATATATATCTATATGGGATTGTGGGTGACAGGGTGAGTGTATGTTTGTAATGTATGTATGTATATATATAGGGTACAAATCAAATACAAACCATGTATTTGTTGCACCCCTTACAAACCACAGTCTGCATATGTGCAGACTATATATGCATTGTCCCATATGAATGTATGTCCATTATATGTATATTCTTGCACGTATTCATATGCATATATGCAGAACCAGTCTGCACATATGCAGACTGTGGTTTGTAAGGGGTGCAACAAATGCAAGGTTTGCATTTTACGGAGCATATATATATATATATATATATATATATATATATATATATAATAGTACGAGAAAGCAAATTGAGTGGTAGTATTGTCCAAATTGGCAACCATCACCACCATAACAGGAAATGATTTATCCGGAGAGACATAATATCATGATGGATGCTGTGAATACATTTGTCTGTATCTCCCATCCTATGTGGAACGCATATAAATACAATATACCTTCTTCACCCAATCTAATTTTCTATTCTAAACCCTCACACATCTGCAGATCAATAGCAGTGAAAGGTATGACTTTGATTACAATCTAGCTATCAGCTTAGTTTTTTAGGGTTTTTTGCTTGTAACTTAATTGCAACATCTGTTAATTATTGTGAAATTATCATAGCAACTACTATTAAGGTTTTTCTTTTTTCTTTTATACTTCATCTTGCTTTCTTCAAATCTCCAATCCTTAGTTCCGCTTCCTAAAAGCAACTTGAAAATTGTCAAGATAAGATAGGAAACACTGTGATGATCATCAAGCCTTTTAATCGAAGCCTTTAGTTTTAGTACTTCTTCTGTAGTCTGTAAGATATATATACATACATATATATATATATGTACCCTACATATATAGAGGTTCCGTAAAATGCAAACCTTGCATTTGTTGCACACCTTACAAACCACAGTCTGCATATGTGCACAACCAGTCTGCATATGGGAACAATACACATATACGTATGCATATGCATACGTGCAATAATATACATATAATGGACATACATCATACATGCATATGGGATAATGCATATATGCAACTCAGATTTTGCATATATGCAACTCAGATTTTGCATATATGCACATTGGTTTGTAAGGGGTGCAACAAATACATGGTTTGTGTTTGATTTGTACACTACATATATATATATATATATAAAGGAAGGTTCAAACGAGAACACTAACCATTTAAGAAAACAAGAAATCAGCAAATCATGTGCAAAATCACATGTGATTTTACATTAATTGCAAAAACTGGACACACACGACTTAAAGTGGCGGGAAAAGTCGCATAATCATATATGATTTTGTACATAGCGGTTGTTTTCTTGTTTTCTTAAATAGGTTGCGTTCTTGTATGAACCCATCTCTCTCTCTCTCTCTCTCTCTCTATATATATATATATGGAGTGAAGGATCAGGTGAGAAGCTGAGCATAATGTGAGAAGTGGATCTGAACCGTTTGATCACTTTTAATCAAATGCCCACCCATGAATTGCGCCTTAGAAGGGAATTGATTTGGTGCACCTTATCTTGGTGCATTTCATACTAATGTGCATCCAACGGTTGATAACCACTTCTCACGCTTCTCGCGTTAACCTCAGCTTCTCCCCGGAACCCAAACCATATATATAGGGTTGGTCTCCGGTGAGAAGTGGTTATCAACCGTTGGATGCACATTAGGATGAGATGCACCGAGATAAGATGAACCGAGATGCACCAGATCAATTCCCATATCAAGCACGATTGATGGGTGCGCTTGAGATTAAAGTGATCAAGGGTTAAGGGTTCAAATCCACTTCTCATGTTAAACTCAACTTCTCACACGATCCTTTGCCTATATATATGTGTGTGTGTGTGTGTAATGGTAGAATTGGATACTACTTGGGCCTTCTCCTTTCTCTGAAAAGAGGCAATTTCTGTTTTTAAACTTAATTGCATCTCCAGAAACATAAGTGAGCATGGGTGACGAGCCAGTCAATGTTAAGGAATATCAAGAATTGGCAAGGCAAGCCCTTCCAAAGATGTATTATGACTACTTTGCTGGGGGGTCTGAGGATCAGCACACACTCAGACAGAACGTTGAAGCATTTCAACGAATCACGTAATATGTTAATCTTGTTTTTCATTCTCATCTAATTTGTCATCATATATATGTATATATATATATATATCTGCTGACTTTATTATCGCCAGTCTTCGGCCAAGAATTCTTGTGGATGTCAGCAAAATAGATATGTCAACCACCATACTGGGATACAAAACTTCAGCACCCATTATGATTGCTCCAACTGCTTTGCATAAGTTGGCACATCCTCAAGGTACTTAATTTATTTACCCTATATATTTACAACTGTAAATATATTGTGTGTATGTGTGTGATTAAATATCCCTACATGTATATTCCAGGAGAGGTCTTGACAGCCAAAGCAGCAGCAGCTTGTAACGTTATAATGGTAATTTAAGTGCTATTGCTGCAACTCACTTAATTACTTCATTTTACTCGTGTTTACCTTTTTTATTTCTTTTTCTAATTTCAGGCGCTGTCCTTTATGTCTACATGCACAATAGAGGAAGTTGCTTCCAGTTGCAATGCTGTTTTCTTTTTTCAGTTATATGTATGTGAATTGTGATCATCATATATGAATGACTCCATTGTTGCATCAAGTTTTCTCCTTTTGGAATGTCATTATGTTTTCCATGTGTTGTTAGATCTATAAGAGGCGTGAGATATCTGCTCTGATGGTTAAAAGAGCTGAAAGCAATGGATATAAGGCTATTCTTCTAACCGCTGATACTCCTAAACTTGGTCGTAGGGAAGCAGACATAAAGAACAAGTAAAAATCATCCTCAAGAATAGTGTTTTTGTTTTTTCCCCTTTTTCTACATAAAACTCATATATTACTTAATTTTTTTTTTGATCTTCTTGTGTGTAGAATGATTGCACCCCAGTTGAAGAATTTTGAAGGTCTTGTGTCGACCAAAGTTGACGATGTAATTGACATCACTATCTTTTTGTTGGTTTTTTTTTGTGGGTACCTTACACAACTATTAATTAACTTTAGTGATGGAGTGTATGCATTTTGCAGAATGAGGGTTCAAATCTGGAAGCTTTTGCATCCAGGAGCTTTGATCCTTCTCTTTCCTGGAAGGTACAAACCATCTCCTTGTTCATGGAGGTTTAGAGGACCCATGACTAGGTGAAGGATCGTGTGAGAAGTTGAGGTTAACGTGAGAAGCGTGAGAAGTGGATCTGAACCGTTGATTAGTTTAAATCTCATACCCTCCCATTGATTAATTTGTTTTGCAGGACATTGCTTGGTTAAAATCCATTACAAAGTTGCCAATTTTGATCAAGGGTATACTCACTCGCGAGGATGGTAAGGCCATGAGTTCCCTATATATATATATATATATGTGTGTGTGTGTGTGTGTGTGTGTGTTTATGTGTAGACATTATTTTTGGTTTGAAAGAATGAAATGGTCCAAGGGGGAGAGTTTATTGATAATGGAATTGGAAAGTGGTCAGCTTGACAGCTTACATGTTTGGTTGACATGGAATTATTATTTGCTTCCTTTCTTTCTGATTTCATGTGTTGTGTGTGACATGCAGCCATTAAAGCTGTGGAAGTAGGAGTTGAAGGAATCATAGTCTCGAATCATGGAGCTCGGCAGCTAGATTACGTTCCAGCCACCATTACAGTTCTTGAAGAGGTGATGATATATATATATATATATATATATATATATATATATATATAGAGAGAGAGAGAGAGAGGGAGGTTCAGGGGAAAACCTAAAAAAACGGAAAACTGAAGAACACCCTGGTGGCCTTGTGCATACAGGTAAATTATGTTGTTTTTTTGGTTTTTATGCACAAGTGCATTATGCACTAGTGCATTATGCACTAGTGCATTATGCACTGTGCATGTTACAAATTACTTGTATGCACAAGTGCATACCGTCCGGCTGAAGGGCTACCAGGGTGTGTTTTCCGTTTTTTTGAGGTTTTCCCCTGAACCTGTACATATAGGGTCAGGTTCAAGGGAAAACCTCAAAAAAACGGAAAACTGAAAAACACCCTAGGAGCCCTTCATCTGGGCGGTATGCACTTGTGCATACAGGTTATTTGTAACATGCATTTGTGCATATATGCACAAATGCATAATGCACTTGTGCATAAAACCAAAAAGTCAACTATTTACCTGTATGCACAAGTGCATACCGTCCAGATGAAGGGCTCCTAGGGTGTTCTTCAGTTTTCCGTTTTTTAGGTTTTCCCTTGAACCTCCCTCCCTCTCTCTCTCTATATATATATATGTTTGTATGCAGTGCAAAAAAGTTGTAAAACCAAAAAAATTTATCAAGAGATTTATGCAGGTGGTAGATGCAGTTAAAGGACGAATACCAGTATTGTTTGATGGCGGAATAAGGCGAGGAACAGATGTATTCAAGGCTTTAGCCCTGGGGGCACAAGCTGTTCTGGTAATTGATTTCTTTCTTTCTTATAATTAATTAGTTAATGATAGGGTTGGGTGAGAAGTGGTTATCAACTCTTGGATGAGAAATGGACAAACATCAGCATGAGATGCACCAAGATAAGATGCACCTATATGCACCTGATCAATTTCCTTTTAAACCGTAATTCATGGGAGGGTATTTGATTAAAAGTGATCAATGGTTTAAAAGTACTTCTCACACTACTCACCAAAAATGACACTTCATGATCCTATCATCCTATGCCGTTAATGATATGTATATATATATATATATATACGGATTATATGTATTCTTTTTTAATTAATTGCAGATTGGACGTCCTGTTGTGTACGGGTTGGCAGCTAAGGGGGAGTATGGAGTTAGAAGAGTGGTTGAAATGCTGAAGGATGAACTTGAGCTCACCATGGCTCTTTCTGGCTGTCCTACTCTCAATCATATCACCAGGAAGCATGTCAGGACCCAGATGGATGATCTCCACTCTAGAATCTAAGTCATCTTGAACCAAAAAGCATTGATTAATTTTACAATATATATATATATATAGACTTGGGTTCATGTGAGACCAAAGAAATTTCATGAGACCCATAAGACCAATTCTTGACCGTCAGATTAGATCATCATAGTGATCAATGGTCACCATTTTCACGGTGGCATTATTGTAATAATTTCGAAGTTTGGTGGCATTATCATTGATAATAGTTAAAAAAGCAGACCGTGCAAATGGCATAGACTTAGACATTCATTTTTACCAGAAACCTCTGAAGGTATGACAGATTCCGGCGAACCACCATTCTCACCGTCGCTTGAAGGTGAAAGACTGCAATTCGAATCTACTCATCAATCGTAGAAATCGTGCATCAATAGCTCAACATCTCAACGTTTTGCAAGTGAAATCGTGATTCTCAAAGCTAGGGTTTTTTTAAAGCAAAACTAGAGTTTTACAGTTTTATATCAACGAAATCGTACAACTACATTTTGTTCTTTATGGTGTGTTTAGTTCTAACATTGGCAAAACCAAGCAGAAAGTTAAAAGATTAAATGTGTTAGTGTTGATGTCTAAAAAGGTTGAGCATCTTATGTTTTGCTTGGGGTAAGGATGGAAGTTTTCCCATGTGGTATTTACCTGGAATTTTGTTAAGTAAACATTTTTGGTGATTAAACCATGTTTTGTTCCAAAAAGTTTAATCACAACTTCATAATGCTTTATGCTGGTAACTCACTAGTTTTTCAGTTACGTGGGCTTTCTTATTCATTAGTATTGGGAGTTTTATTAGGAGTTCAGACCAGATTTCTTTTCTCTTGTCTTTAATTTGTAGCGATAGCTAGTTTTTAGGCTTTCTGGCACAACCCTACTTTGTCTTCTATGTCATTTACGAGTTCACGGTTATGTTCTCACTATCTTCATAAATGTTCAATTTATGTTTTAGTTGATCTTGGTGAGACAATGAAAGGTATACTTTATAGACTTCAATAACCTTTATGATGGCGGACTAGAAAAAAACACACAAATATTTCGATTGCTTTTACGTGTACCAAAATTTTGTTCCAACGAGTTTGCAATAGAGGGTACCTTTTAACAGCAGAACTAAGAGTCATTCTATTAAGGTGGTATGGGGGTCTTCTGATTACTGCATAAACATGGGAACTTGTTGCCCTTGGTTGTGCTCATCCTGTTGCTGTTGTGAATGGTGTGTTTGGAGAATGTGGGATTCCCTGTTGCTCTGTGGCTCATTTGCTTTTTTTCATTGAAGTTTAACATGCTCAAAGTGTTATATAGGTGGATTCTCTGTTAATTGAGTTATAATTCTGCCATTATATGGTTGGGATGAGTTTGATGACTTTTGACCTTCGAACAAAACAAGTGAACCTTCACAGTGAGCTTGCTGTGAAGGTTACCTTCACAGTGAGCTTGATGTGAAGGTTACCTTCACAGTGAGCTTGTTGTGAAGGTTCATTTGCTTTTTTTTCATTGAAGTTTAACATACTCAAAGTGTTATATAGGTGGATTCTCTGTTAATTGAGTTATAATTCTGCCATTATATGGTTGGGATAAGTTTGATGACTTTTGACCTTCGAACAAAACAAGTGAACCTTCACAGTGATCTTGCTGTGAAGGTTACCTTCACAGTGAGCTTGCTGTGAAGGTTACCTTCACAGTGAGCTTGTTGTGAAGGTTCATTTGCTTTTTTTTCCATTGAAGTTTAACATGCTCAAAGTGTTATATAGGTGGATTCTCTATTAATTGAGTTATAATTATGCCATTATATGGTTGGGATGAGTTTGATGACTTTTGACCTTCGAACAAAACAAGTGAACCTTCACAGTGAGCTTGCTGTGAAGGTTACCTTCACAGTGTGCTTGCTGTGAAGGTTCATTTGCTTTTTTTTCCATTGAAGTTTAACATGCTCAAAGTGTTATATAGGTGGATTCTCTGTTAATTGAGTTATAATTCTGCCATTATATGGTTGGCATGAGTTTGATGACTTTTGACCTTCGAACAAAACAAGTGAACCTTCAGAGTGAGCTTGCTGTGAAGGTTACCTTCACAGTGAGCTTGTTGTGAAGGTTACCTTCACAGTGAGCTTGCTGTGAAGGTACACTCAATTGATGTTAAAGTACGTTTTGGATCAAAGTAATAAATTAAAACATTGAATCAAATTCTGTCAACCATAAGAAATAGTATAATTTAAAGAAAAAAAGATATACATCAGCACCATTTGATGCTTCCATGAAGATGACATGGTAAGATGTCAACTCACTCTACCACTTTAGATAATCATTAATAACCAATTAAAGCATTATACGAGTACATTGTAATTTGGGTTAAGAGATATTCTTTGCCAATATATGGTTGGAAAATGTATTAACCCACTAAACAAACCTTCACATTAAACTCACTGTTAGGGTTCATCTTATACTAGGAACTACTAGCAAGCATCGAGATTCATGTTTAATTGTTTACCCAATGTGTGTGTTTTGTTGCAATATTTTCTGGATTAGCAGAGCTTCTACTTATATGAACAAACGTTGTATACACCTATATACTAATTTTTATCTCTTTGTTGAAATAGAATGATATTGTCGAACGTGATGCGTTATGTGTGAATGGGAGCATTCAAGTGTATGGTTGAGAACTATTGTAACTCATTGTTTTCATTGTGCATGACAACAAGACCAAATCAAAGGTAATGTGAAATTCTATTCTTTTCTAATTGCACATTAAGAGGCATGCATGATAAAGTTTGTCCACTTTAGTTCTAATTCTATTATTTTCTAATTGTTATATTTTACGGTAATTTCACAAATAAACTGATTCTACTTTCACTTAAAACCAATAAACCTTTACAACAACCTTGTTGTGAAGATTCAATTTTGTCAAGTAACATGAACTTTCATTATAGTCTTCTCTCAAGTTTCTTTGAACGATTTTTGAATTGGCATGTAATAAAATAGGTTCTTTTCATAATCTTAAAAGGTGACCATTACTACTAGTTTGGTGATATTCGGTCTCCAAAACCCGTCATTTGAGAGTACAGACAACATGAAAGAGAAGGATACCAAGATTAGTGGAAGAAGTAGAAGAATGGGAGAACTTAAGACGAAGAAAAGAAATTGGATTTGAACAAGAGCAGTTTGGAATTGAATGCAATATTTCGTTAACGAAGACATTTAACATTAACTTTGTGTTTGATGTCCTTATTTAAAGCTCCTGAAGGTGTTTTGAAGATTTTGGAGTGCTTGCGGTCAAATTTCTTTTGGGGAGCCGAGTTGGGTGAGAAGAAAATTACTTGTGTTCGGTGGGATAAAGTCTTGACAGAGTATGGTAGAGGCGGTTTAGGGGTAGGATCTTTAGCAGGTTTCAACTGTGCCTTGCTCTTGAAGTGGCGATGGAGATTTATTAATAATGGGAGTGATCTTTGGGCAAGGGTAGTGAAGGCCGTTAATGGTGAAAGTGGAGGGTTCCTTGATCGTGACTCGGTTTGCAAAGGTAGAGGCGTTTGGTCTAGAATTGTGGCTGTGGTTGATCAAATGCATGATAGGAACTTAATTGATTATGATGCGATAACTTATAGAGTTGGCATTGGAGATAAGATCTGCTTTTGGGAGGATGTTTGGGTGGGCGACCATAAGCTTAGAGATCGGTACTGGCGCTTGTTTAGGCTGGATAATGAGAAAGGTTGTCGGGTTCAAAATCGCTTCATGGAGGGGAATTGGGTTTGCAGTTAAGGGGAGGTGCCGAGGAGCAGGAATTTTCTAACATGGTGGCTGAGCTAGGTCAGGTAAACTTTATGGAGGGTCCGGATCGGGTCTTGTAGTCGATTGATGCCATCGGTGATTTTTCTGTTTCAGTGACTCGCAAACATATTGATAACGTGACTCTCTTGGGTGGTGATCTAAGGACTAGGTGGTGCAAGGGGGTGCCAAAGAAAGTTATGTCTTTTTATAGAGGGCTAGTTTAGACAGATTGCCAACTCGGATCAATTTGTCTAAAAGGGGTATTGATTTGGATAGCATTGGTTGTGCTTCCTGTACTTAAAATGTTGAGACAGAGAATCACGTGTTTGGCTCCTGTGAAGTGGCGGTGGAAGTGTGGAGGGCGATTCTAAGTTGGTGCGATGTGGCCATGCCTCGAGTTCTCTCAATTTCCGAGTGGATGTCTTGGGTGGATGATGTGCACATGGCAACGAGGAGCAAGGAGAGATTGGAGATCGTGGTGGTAGTGACTTGTTGGTTACTTTGGAAATACAGGAATGATGTGGTCTTTGGGTCGGGTAAAATGAGGAAGTGCGAGCTTGTCGATTCTATTAAGGCAACGTCTTTCCTTTGGTCTAAAAGTAGAGTTAAAAAGTTTAATGTTTCTTGGCCGGATTGGCTTTTTAAACCGTTGTAATTTTTCCTAGGCTAGGTTTCCCTGGCTTATGCTGTTTATAATACATAGCTGTTCAAAAAAAACTTTGTGTTTGATATTGTCAAATTATCGTATAAACCTTTTGATATATGTAAAAAACTTCATATCATATTTTGATTTCATTGTACGTTTTAAATGCAAAAATATGTACTTAAACTTCATTTTGACCCAGAATTGAATAAACCTTAAGTATTGTGTGAAGTCTTAGAATATTGCTTTGAGGTAATTTATGTGAAGGTTTAGCAGATTGCTTTGACTTTTGCCACCAACTTAATTGCTTGAACTGTTCTTTACCTTCAAATTTAATTAATAAACATTCATAGCAAAAATTAATGTGAATCTTAATTATATAGTTTCTATTTGTGAGAGAGACAATGGAAGTTGGAGTTGAAATCGATGGATGATTTAAAGAATCAATGATTAATCAATCGGAGAAGAGAGTGGACAAACAAATCCAGCAAAAATTGATTTTGATTTACTAATTATAAAGATTAATTGAATTCAATGAAGTTGCAATGGATCAGAGTATTTCGTCAGAGAGTGAAGTAGTGGATGGGAGATAATGCCAAAATGTGGAGCAAGCTGTTTCTTTGATGTTGGGCGAAGAAATAAAAAAAAGAGGGGATTGGTCAAAAATGCCTTTTGTATTCAAGATGTTGAAATAATTATAACCATTAGATAATTCAAGCTTAAAAATATCAATGGTTAGGAGTTGGTCTCATGGGTCTCACGAAAAACCCTTAGTCTCACCGAAACCCAACCCTATATATATATATATATATATATATATATATATATACTAGATCATAATAAATAATTAAAACTAATAGTATTGAAACTGATCCAGAAGCTTAACGCTGCGTTCTCGAGTTTTAGAAAGAAAGAAAAGAAGAGAAAGGGAAGAGATGGAAAAGAAAGGAAAGGAAAGGGGAGGAAATAAATATTTGTATTTGTGTTCTTGAGATTGAAGGAAAAGAAAGAAATGAGAGGAAAGAAAATAAATTTTCATGTTCTTGAGTAGGAGAGAAAGGAAAGGAAACATGTTAGTTTTACCAATATACCCTCATTTATTTCATAATAAAATGTAATTAATGGGTATATGTGTAATTTTATAAATATTTTTAATTCTTTTTATTTCATTTCTTTCATTTCCTTCCGTTTCCTCCCACATTTGGGCGGAAAGTTTTGGGAGGAAAATCAACAATATTTTCCTTCCCCTTCCCTTCCTTTCCCTCTTTAAAAAAACTCGAGAACACAACATTTTTTTATTTTCCTCCTACTTTCCTCCCCTTTCCGTTCCATTCCTTCATAAAACAAACTCGAGAACACAGCGTAAATGCTTATGGATATGTAAACATGAGATCTTATTATAAAATGCAAATGTGGCAGCATCTTTTATTCTACATTACATATAATATGTATGTAGTTATGTTATGTACTACCCCATCATGAAACATATGCTAAAAATTCATCACAGCCAAAGCATATAAGAGCATCTCCAACAGCTATGCCAAAATAGAAAAAAGTGAAATTTTAGCAACTTTTTTGCTCCAACAGCTATGTTATACCATATGCTAAAATAGAGAAAAGAAGAGAGAGAAAGTTAAAATCTCCAAATTTGGAGAAATCTATAAAACTCTATATTTAAGAGAGAGAAATAATCTTTTATTCTTTCTCATCAATAAGAGACATTAAAGTTGTGTGTTTAGGAGAGAGAAATAATATATTATTAAATGTATTGAATATTTTAATAATATATTCAATGATAGAATTGCTAAATAGAGTAGCTGTTAGAGTTGATGTAATTTTTTTAGAGATTCTAGTTTTTTATACTCTATTTAGAAAAATTATAGAATAACTCTTGGAGATTAGAGCATCTCCCTAAACAGAGAGCCAGATTTTTTTACAGAGAAATCAATGGTTAAGTAGTTGGCAACATCTTTTTAGAAAAATCTTTTTTTTGTTAAATGTTTATTCATATTTAGAGCATCTCTTGTTTCAAGAGGTATGGTATAATTTTTTTTATAATAGAGTAGAAAAAGGTCTAAATCTCTACTTTAGCAATCCTAAGGCCATCCGCAGCGCCCTTCGGGCTCGAGCTCGGGCTCGGGCGGGCAGCGGTGGGGGGGTCTCAGAAAATATTGTTTTCTTTCCTACACATTAAATAAAATTATTTTATTGGTGGAAAAATATTATTATATTATTTCTCTCTCTTCTATAACGAAAAGAAAAGAAAATTACTTTAGCGGTAGAGATTTCTCTAACGCTGTGTTCTCTAATCCAGAGAGAGAGAGAAAAAGAAAATAAACGGATGAAAAAGAAAGGAAAAGAGAAGTAGGTTTCTTCTATTTCTTTGTTAACAATGGTCGATCATCAACAACCAGTTACCAAAACATATATTTTGATCCAATGTATCTCGGTATATCTAATCTCCGTGCATCTCATCTTAATGTAACCATAACTTTCATTTTCACGTGAACCAACCAAACTATAATAATATATCAATTATATTGGTTGGGTGCGTTTCATTTACAAACCAAACCACCAATCTTAATTGTTCATCAACTCTAATAAATATATGATTTTAATATGTTTCCTAATCTAAAGTCATGATCATAATGAATGATGTAACAACCCAGTCTAAAATAAAGCATGCAATTCATATAAATGAAACATCCCAAAAACGGGTCCCAAAATTTCATTACATCTGTCTAAATAACTTAGGTTGGCGGAAACCTATTACACAACTGAGAATAACTACCACTAAAAGTATGAGTGACAATGTCTCTAACTGCATCTGTACTCTATCCTGCTCTTGCTCGCTTACCGGAGCCTCCTATTATCTGCTTACCTGAAAAGGTTTAGTTTGGAAAAATACGAGGGTTAGACCATGAGCTCTAGTGAGTTCCCTCCTGACAGTTCTCAAAATCATTTAAAAGCAGTTCATCACTTTCAAATATCTTTGCATAAAACTTTCACATAACTTTTTATGAAACTATCATATAACTTTACATAAAACTTTCACGGATAAATCTGCTCCCGTAAATGGCACCCTGAAGTCACTCGAAAGTGACAACGAGTCAGTCTCACGCTACCTTACTGGATACTCCCTTCCATGGCATAAACGGAACCTCCCCCCGACGTGAGTACTGGCAGAACCTCCCCCCGACTTAGCCAATTTACGTCTACCACAATGTATGCATACATCTCATATAAAACTTTAAATAAACTTTCATGCAGTTAAAAGCATAGGAATAAAACATGACATTTCTCATCATGTACATACTTTAGAAAACACGTTAAAAGTCACGCATTTTAGTTAGAAAAACTCACTTGATGCGCTTACTTTCCTTTCCTACTCTGGTCCGCACCTCCAAACGATCTACCTGAGCGAAAGGATAAAACTTATAAGCTGGCTACTCACTGTCCGGATACTTATTTACCAATCTCCAACACTTTCCTGATATTTCTACTTTCCGGGTACGCCTACTATCCGGACAACCCAATATTCCGGACGTCACTACTTTCCGGACACAAGGCTATCCGGACAACTTCCACAATCCGGACAATACTACTTCCCGGTTACTCCCTATTTACCGGGTACTGAACTTTCCGGATGCTACCCTTACCGGACGCCTCTTACCGGGCACTGCTTACCCGGACAGTCTCCACACCCGGAGACCTTCCAACGAACAAGGAGTCCGGACGTCTGAGAAGCTTTCCGGACGTCGATCTGGTCCTCTTTTAACATCGAAAGTCATAGCTTAGCTTAAAGTTCCGCGAATTAAAGGTTACTATCGATATTAGCATCATTAAGCCCAACTACTACCGAAACCTTAACTGCCAAAACGTATTTGAGACCTCTAATTTCCTTTATGAGTTTCAAACTCCACTTTAAAGTTAAAACTCTAAAACTAACAACCCTAGCATCAAAACACTGATTAGAGGATGGAAAGAGGGGATTCCTGTTACGATTCTTGCAGAAAAACGAATTCTAATCCTCATCTTCTTTCCGATTTCCAAGCTTGTCAAATCTTCTCCCCAAATGCACAAAGCCTTCACAACTCTTTTCTCCTTTCTCTTAGTTTCCTCTTCTTCAGCCGCCAACACCCTCAAAATCAGTATTAGAGTGTTTTCTCTTAGGGTTTTGTGCCCATTTATACTCCATCCCAATATTACCAACAAGTCCCTCAAGTTTTGTTATTATTTGACACTTTACACAAGTATCAAAACTCTTCCACTTGGGTCCTGGTTGTTACAACACCCCCCCCCCTCAAAAGAATTCCGTCCCCGGAATTCCGTTTTCAAAAAGGTGAGGGTACTTGGACCTCACATCAGATTCCACTTCCCACGTTGCTTCTCGTCCCTTATGATATCTCCACTGAACTTTTACTAGTCAAACTTCTAAGTTCCTCGTTTAGCAAACCTTACCGCTCACGATTTTTATCGGTTCTTCTACGTAAGTCAACCTCTCATCTATACTGATGTCCCCTCAAAGGAACAGCCACAACGACCTCTGACAAACACTTCTTTAAGTTTGAGACATGAAATGTCGGATGGACACTCTTTAATTCTTCTGACCAGTCTAACTTGTATGCTGCTGCTCTAACTCGCTCACTAATGACAAGGTCAACTTCTTATTGCCTGCATCTCTTGCAAGGTCGCCATCATCTCACTTCTCACATCGGCTCTCCACAAAAGAGACGTGCATTACACTACAAATTTCTTCTCAAATTCACATCGAGTTCCTCAAGATCGCGCACTATCTATTCAACTTTCATGCATCGACGGATCCGCAGACTTAGTCCACCTTACCTTTCTCTCAAACTTCAAGGCTCAAAGCCTTATGTTTTTCAATCCAACCACTCAGTTCTACTCGGTTGCCTCAAACCGTTCAGATGGGAAACATAACCGCACCCCATACTTTGAAACCGCCCTCGGCGAGACACCACTTGCTATATCGTGCCATCTTGCACTACTTACTTGTACCCTCTTCGATCACTATACTCGCTTAAAACTACCTGATAAAATCAAGGCCAACCGCGCCTCCGTCCACTCATCGGGACTCACAGTTTTAAACACGTCTAATTAAGGTCTCTCATACATTTATACTTCCTTAAGAGAAAGAACTTGGCGGAAATTCCCGCCACAACCACGAGGATCTTCCACCAGGAAAACTCACTTACAGACAACTTGGCACAAGGCCAACATTGTACATCCCGACAAGCTCACCCCCAGGAGTCCCCTCCTCGGTATACTTGAAATTTCTAGGTTACTTCTTCCAACCGACATTCGTCTATGCAGATCATACTCCTTTCCCGAATCACATCGGCAACAACTCGACAACTAATTCGTACGTTCTCACCACTTCATCATTTCACACTTAACGTGTCTAATAGTAGGAAACCTCTATACTTCCTTGTTTGAGTACTCACCTATCCGAAATGAACTTATCCTGAAGGCTCATCAATTTCTCACTGCTTGCCACATGCGTCCAGTCATATAACATAACTTCGGTTACTCCCACTCAACTAGGAGGGGTAACCACGATCACACCCTACTATTCTCAATAGCTTACACTGAACGATCAGTTCGTTTGAACGTTTCTCACAAAGTCACTAACTTAACTCATTCAGTTGTCTTATCCACTTCTTTCGTGCACAAAATCATACACAATTTCCTTCCTCAATACTCTTTCCAAAAGTTCGCACACTTATCAAGGACAATCTACACAACACTGCGCCTATCGGCATTACTGTCAAGTTTACTACTTCCGATTTACTTACTTATTCCGACATACTGTCTTCACCTCCCCACGTTAGCGTGGAGCACTGCCCACCAACATTACTCGCCCCTCTCTTCCGACAATTCTCAAGCTGCAAATGCTGTCTCATTACTATACATAACCAAACGGTTGCACTAAAATTCTAACTTAAGGCTTTCGACTAAATCACCTCGAACTGACACCAGAGTTCGACGTCACTATACATTCTTTAAACTCCAACTTTTACTTTCTCAGACAATTCGTTCACACATAAGCAACAACTCACATTCTTTAAGGATTTCACATCTATTCCACCACATTTTGACTAATACATCCATCATCTTCTTTAAACTTCCAATGATCCCAAAATATGCTTACTTAGCGACTCTTACAACTAAAAACACTTGGTTTCTCCTTTGGGTAACTACCCACCACCACTCCGTGATGCTATGTAACACCCCGCTTACCACGACACAATATTGTCCGCTTTGCCCCACTGGCTCACGGCTTTGTTCTTGGCGACCTGGCGAGGACTTCCCAGGGGGTCACCCATCCTGGTACTACTCCCACCCAAGCACGCTTAACCACAGAGTTCCCAAGGAACCCACATGCTTGTGCCCCCAAAACGCGTTGTGTCTGGTAAGGCCAAGGTTTACTAATATACCCAACATCTCTCCTGTCCACGGCCGATGTGGGATATGCCTAAGGTGTTACACCCCCCCCCCCCTTAGGGACTCATCGTCCTCGATGAGGTTTGCCCCACCATCCCGAACGGCACAGGAGTGGCTCTGATACCATTTGTAACACCCCGCTTACCACGACACAATATTGTCCGCTTTGCCCCACTGGCTCACGGCTTTGTTCTTGGCGACCTGGCGAGGACTTCCCAGGGGGTCACCCATCCTGGTACTACTCCCACCCAAGCACGCTTAACCACAGAGTTCCCAAGGAACCCACATGCTTGTGGCCCCAAAACGCGTTGTGTCTGGTAAGGCCAAGGTTTACTAATATACCCAACATCTCTCCTGTCCACGGCCGATGTGGGATATGCCTAAGGTGTTACATGCTATCCCGAACATAATCATATCTCCACGTCAACTTACACCCTACGTGCTCCAACAACCTGGTTAACACTCGAACACCTCATCCGAAACTCCCCAAAAGGCTTCTATCTGATGCTTCCTCTTTCTCTAACATCACATCACTACGACGCTAGCTGGCACATTTAACTTGGCAATTATTGCCACTACATAACTGTACATTCCTCACTCATAACATCACACTGCAGACCAAAACTCTCATGGCCATTCATACACGACTCAAACTTATCTTCAAGACCTCACGCATAAATAACTGAGCCTATCTCGCTACATTGTCTCTCCCCAACTCTAGTTGAACCACAACACCCGAGTTTCCGATTAATTCTAACATACTCGTTTCTTGCTAGCTCTTGCAATACCAAACCATTACATCAACAGGGCACTTTGCTCACAGATAGACATAATCTATACACTTACTTTATTCGTGCTAAATACTACATCTTTTACGAACCAACCACCTCGTAAGTAACACGCTTACCTAAAACAACAGTCTTTCACTAACTTAATACTCCTACAAGGTGTTCCTTCAACTTTCAACCTCCTGATTCAAGTCTTCGGCCTCATACACTTTACACAACTGTCGACTTCAACGTCAATAGTTGAACTGTTGATACTTTCTTAACTTACTTCTTCAACAAGGGTCCCTTACTGAACCTAATCCTTCCAACATATCATAATCAAATTCACATCCCGTCGTCCTCATTTCAAACTCACTCGTGAAACGTCAATATTATAAGATCACCTTAAAACTCTTATTCGGCGTCGAGGATATTTCATTCCTACTTCACCACACTACTCATAACGAGTTGCTAATACCAACACCTTGATGACTTCTAGTCCTTCCCTGAACACAACCGTCCCTCGGCAACTGTATTTCCGGTCACCGCACGAGGGTACAGACCCTCATACAACCGACACTAAAGTCCACTTCCGACTCATCTACTGCTCACCTTTCCTCCAGAACACAAATATCAAAGCTACAAACGTTCTCCCCTGATTTGTCCAACACCTCTCCACTCTAGGAGTTCTTCCTTAGCTTAAAATGTAATACTCTACGACCTATTGAGTTCATAGCCTTCATGCCTGAATCTTATCATCTTCCATATATATATATATATTAATATAATTAATGAATCATAATAACTATTCATAAATATATTTATTGTTTCTTAATATAGGGGTTTGTATAGTTTGTACAAATGGCTTGGTTTGCAAATGAAACGCACCCTATTTATACATTTGGTTAATTGCGGTAAGTAGCAATATATTTTATTGAATTTTCTATTATGATAACTTTACATTCAAAATCATCACAAAAAACTATCAAACTTGTAAAAATAACTAGCTCATCGACCAAAATGTTGTAAACTTTGCATTCAAGGAACATGGATAAAAGCTAGAAGTTGATGGACAAAATTGTTGATTTACAAGAGTCAAGGGACCATTACTGTCATTTAATTAAATTATTTGCTTGTTTTGGTATTTCTCTCTTTCATGTCATTTTATTTTCCCAAAGGGCGCTTGTTCTATCGATAACCCTAACCCCCAAATTCGACACACAATTAATTCGATCTTGAAAGATTAAATTCGTGCCAAAATTAAAATGCAACATCAACATCAGAGGTTGAAGCAACAACAACAGCAAGCTTTGATGCAACAAGCTATTCTTCAACAACAATCTCTATATCATCCTGGCCTCTTAGCACCTCCACAGGTTTGCACGCACCGTTTATTTTAATTATGTAATGTATTTCTACGAATTCACATGCTTGTGGTTCATATTTTTGTATGTTGATGTTTTCAATTGCGAGCTTGGGGATTTGATTTTGTTCATTGATCATCGTCGGATTATGATCGATGTGCCTGTAATTTTTGGTTGTTGTGATAATTTTCAGGGAATTAGAATTGTTGCGTGTTTATTTGTGAAATGTTACATTTTGGTTCCTCTGTCGTTATTGAATTGTGACGATCTTATTGCCATGCTCCTAACTATGTCAAAGCAAAAGGATAAGTTCAGTTTACTCCTAACGTATCAAAACACAGCGGCATTTCCGTTTTCAATATCTAAGTTGAAATACTAAGATTGATTTTGGATTTTGTTACTTATTTAAAACTAACATTATTAAATTTCTGATTATCTGTTAAATTTTTTTACGTGGTTATCAAAAATTGGTAAGATAAGTCGGATCGTAGAAATTTTGTAACTTTATGATTCTGATATGATTTTTAAAGTGTCAATTGGTAAGCTCTTGCTTGGAACCGAGCTGGTACATTTAAGTTCTGACTGAATAATGTTTTTTCCCTTTCTTTCTTCTCGTATTATACCATGCCTATAGTGAGTTGTAAGTGATGGTTCTAGATTTTTGACACATTGGATTAGGGGATTAGTTGATGTGCAATGGCATTCTGAGGCACTTCCATGGTGAAAATGTAACATGTTATATGGAAACGAAAAGAGCTCCTAATATGTTTTTTTTTGTGATCTGTTACTAATCTGGTCATAGTTGAATGGTTTGTCTTGTAGGAGATTGGGTTAATCTCTTGTTCATGAGAGTCTCATTTGTTTCATAGTGGGTGTCACTCACTTTTTTAGCTTTATCGAATGTGGGGTTTTCTTTTATATAGGATCATATTGCTTTTTCGTTATCTATTAGGCGCACCCTGCGTTTCTAGTCCTAGAGTTTTTGTTTTTGGATATGGGAGACATGGGACTGGGAAGTTGGCAGTTCTGGTTTTGGGGTTCAATTTTCTTCTCACATGTAAGGCATCAGATTGGCTAATATGTATAATGCATGTTTTGTTTTGTTGGTCACAATAAAATAAAAATTCTAGTATGCGATTCTTTCCTCTCAAAGTTCTTGTTTGGTCATTAGAAGTTTAGGGGGCGAAGTATTTAGTATACTATTGACTCTTAAGCATCTGGATAGGTTCCTGCTGTTGAAGAATTACCTTTTTAGGAGTTCTCTAATCACCATTGCTATAGTAAGTTCTTCATGGGATTCGATTATTTGATCACTGCTTTAGATATGGTTTCAAAATAGATGTTTAGACTTTAGATGACGAAATAATTCTTATTGTTGTTTAGTCTTGGTGGATATTTGTATTGTTAGTTAGCTTCAATGGGTGCACGTATATTTAAAACCCTGTTCTTTTAGATATATAAGAACTGTGAAATGTTTGTAAGGAACTGAAGTAGTTCATGTGTCATATTACGAGTTCAGAGATGCAGATGTACTATGGATAGTCCTGGAAAATTGGTGATCAAAGTCACTGCTAAAGATCACTGCAAAACCTTTTATCTCAAGCTAGTTATTGTCTTACTAGGCAATGCTGTGAGGTTGAGGAAGTCATATCCTGATCTTCTTGCATGAGTTTTCTTGTACGTTTACTTTTTATGCTTATATAGGAGAATTGTGTGGCCATTTTTTTGTTTTGTGAGTGTGTTTTGTTGGTGGTTGGTGTAGTTTAGTAGTGAATACACTTTTCCCTTTTATCCATTCTTCTTTGGATCTGATTTTCCCTAGTTAGTGGGATTCCTTCTCCTTTTTTACTCTTAGCTTGCAATTTTTTTGGTCTTTTTTCCCTTTTTTACTTTTTTATTTTGCAGATTGAGCCAATCCCAAGTGGAAATCTGCCTCCTGGGTTTGATCCAAATACATGCCGCAGTGTGTGAGTGGTTTACAGATGATTTTACTAGTTTCTTTTTTCTTTCTCATTTGCATGTTTAAGCATGACAAAAAGCCTTGATCTGCTCTCTTTAACCAACCGTGCGTTGTTTAAATTGGTATCCCCTTATAATACAGATTCTCAAGTTTATAGTTGCGCTAGACGAAGTGTTAAACATAGGTTGTTTATTTGATTTATGTGTACTGGAAACTGGGGAATATTCTATAGATAACGCTACTTTTATTTGTTTTTTTTTTTGAAACTTCTAGTTTCGTTATTTTCGAGAAATGACAGGTATGTGGGGAACATTCATTCGCAAGTGACTGAACCACTTCTTCAAGAGGTTTTTGCAAGTACTGGTCCAGTTGAAGGCTGCAAACTCATCAGAAAAGAGAAGGTAGCTGTCTTTATTAAGTACCTTGAAAACTTTTTATTAATTTTGCAGACTAGTCACTTCAAAATTGATTATATGGGATTTTCCCTTCCACTTAGCTATCATGTGTATGGGCTTTTTTTTCTTTCTTCCTGTGCAGTCATCTTATGGGTTCATACACTACTTCGATCGTAGATCAGCTGCACTTGCTATATTATCTCTAAACGGGAGGCATTTGTAAGTGTTTTTGATAGAGTTATGTGTTGTTCTACTATCTTACTTTACCATTTCTTATTAATGTTATTTTTAGGTTTGGACAACCTATTAAAGTTAACTGGGCATATGTCAGTGGACAGAGGGAGGACACCTCAGGTAGGTCTTATCCGCTGCTTATCTTTTTTTTGAATAATTTACGTAAAGATTAGGCATTTATACACTGCTTTGAGTAATTATCACTGGGTGTTACTATTATTATGATAAGGGTTGAGTTCCGGTGACAAGTTGAGGTTAACATGAGAAGCGTGAGAAGTGGTTATCAACCGTTGGATGAGAAATGGACGCACGTTAGGATGAGATGCACCGAGATAAGATGCACTGGATCAATTCCCTTCTAAGCCACAATTCATGGGAGGGTATTTGATTAAAAGTGATCAACGGTTTAGATCCACTTCTCACGTTAACCTCAACTTCTCACACGATCCTTCGCCGTTATGATAATTCGAAGTCATGACATTCTTACTTTTGGTTGGCAGGTCACTTCAACATATTTGTTGGTGATCTTAGCCCTGAGGTTACTGATGCTATGTTGTATGCATGCTTCTCCGTTTATGCTAGTTGTTCGTGAGTACATCTCTTTCCTCTTCCTCTCTCTCTCTCTCTCTCTCTCACGCACACACACACACACACACAATCATATACTCATTTTCATGTATGTGGCTCTATTATAGTGACGCGAGGGTTATGTGGGATCAGAAAACTGGCCGTTCACGAGGTTTTGGGTTTGTTTCCTTCCGGAACCAACAGGTTTATTTTTAATAACTGAATCTTTCCCGAGTGTTGGATTATGCTTTTTTAGAAAATTGTGGCATATATCTGTCACTTCTTTTCTTAACACAGGCACAAAGACATATACAAAGTATATGCCGTAGCACCACTGGAAGCTTACCTGAAAGTCAGTTTTATGACCGTAGTATTATTGTAAGTTTTTAACTAAAATCTGACATTATTAATTCTTGTTCAGGATGCTCAAAGTGCTATAAATGACTTAACTGGTAAGAGTTTTGTTAAAAGTTTGTGTTTCGTATTTGTTTGTTTTCCAAATGTTCCGAAATTATAAAATCTGAATTTTTAGTTATAGTTATTTTATCTGGAGTATATTGATATTCCCATAGATTGCAAGTTTTTATTTTACTTGCCTATACTATACTACATTTTACATCCATCTTTATTTGTCAGGGAAGTGGCTTGGCAGTAGGCAGATACGCTGCAATTGGGCTACCAAAGGTGCTGGAACTAGTGATGAAAAGCAGGCCTCAGATTCTAAAAGTGTGGTGGAGCTAACAAATGGATCTTCAGGTATGTAGAAATAAGAACCATCAGATTTGTGATTTTGAGCATCATTTGTTTGTTCTAATATGATTTATTTTGCAGAGGATGGTAAGGATCCTGCCAATGGTGATGCTCCTGAGAACAACCCACAGTATACCACTGTTTATGTTGGCAACCTTGCACCAGAAGTAAGAATTATGTTTCCTTCACTATGTAGCTATAGCTAACAAACAAATCTTCAATTTAATATTTTAATTGCAGGTTACTCAGCTTGAGCTCCATCGCCACTTTCATTCCCTTGGTGCCGGTATAATTGAGGAGGTCCGGGTGCAACCTGATAAAGGGTTTGGTTTTGTGAGATACAATAACCATGGGGAGGCTGCTTTAGCTATTCAAATGGGAAACACCCAATCTATTCTTTATGGCAAACAAATTAAGGTATGTGAGATAAGGGGCTGTTTGTTTACCTCTTAATGGTTCCATTAAGAGGCAACCTCTGAATCGCTAAGAGGTAAATCTTGTTTGGCAAAAAAAATGCCTGTCTCTTAATGGTTCAAAAACCCTCTGAATGATTTAGCATCCTGGGCCTCACTTAACCATTCAGCACCCTGATTTCATTCTAAACAATTACAAAACAACCATATTTCATTTTGCACTATATCATAAAAGCCTCTTAATCATTCTGCACTAAACCATTCAGCAACTGCCAAACAGCCCCTTAAGTATTGAAGATGTTAGATAATTTGTGCATGGAGCTGACTTTTTGCATGCAAATAATCTAGTGCTCTTGGGGCAGCAAGCCGACTCCTCCGGGAACAACCTCAAATCCACTTCCGCCACCTGTGCCTGCACCAATGCTGTCAGCTAGCGACTTGTTGGCATATGAACGCCAAATAGCAATAAGCAAAATGGGAGGGGTACATGGGCTAATGCAGCAGCATCCTCTTCCTCCTCCTCAAGGACAACATCCTCTTAAACAAGCAACTATGGGTATGGGCATGGGTATGGGTATGGGTGCTGCGGCGGGAGTAAGCCAGGCTATTTACGATGGTGGTTTCCAGAATGTTGCAGCTGCCCAACAACTCATGTATTATCAGTGAGTGATTTGTTTCACCAGTGTTGTTTTGAGTTTCTAGGAGGCTTTCTGATGTTTTATTTTCTTTTCTTTTCCTTTTTTACCCCCATGCTGTCCTACTTACTTCTTCTATATGCTTGCCATGAGTATATGGATATATGATGTATGTTTAATGTTAGTTGTTTGTATTGGTAATGAATGACTTGGGTTCTCTGTTTGGTCCCAGATTGTATTTCTTGAATGATGTTTGCACTCCTTTTTCCATGTTGGATAGAAATTCTTTCCTGAGGGGTGTGGTGGAATATCTCATTTGTCCTGTGTTCGAATCCAGGCGTACACAACAATTGTGACTACTTAGGTTTAATCAGGGCTGATATTTTACAGTCATAATTTGCAAGGGATTAGTTTAGGCATAGCCTAGGACACCTTTCAAAAAAAATTCTTTCCATATGATTTCGAAGCCAAGAAAAAAGATATCTGGTGAACCATTTATTAGAAAAGATGGGGGGTGAGAGAAGTGTAATAAAAGGGAAGGTAGAAGGAGGGGCATATTTGTGATTTGGGCCAATGATGTATTCATGTTGAAGTTTAACCTTGAATAAAGTTTAAGGTTAACCTTGGTTTGAGTTTACGTTTAAGCATACTTCGAGCTTGATTTGAATTCGAGTTTGAGTTTAGGAAGTTGATAATGAGTTCGTATGTTAGCTACTTGTGAGTTTTTGAGTCGAGTTTGAGCCTGAGAAATGGCTATCGAGTTCAAGTAGAGTATATTGATACTAGAGCTCGACATGCATCATTTACACTTCGATCAATGGGGACCATAATAAAATGCACAATGCAAGCAATTTGGTTACCCATGTTCCAAAATAAATGTCTATGTTACTATTTGTGTTTTTCCAAAATAAATGTCTAATTTTTAAAGTAAATGTCTAGTTCATATTCTACCATTAATTATGAGATAAAGAAATTTTCTTTGTAAGAGTAAAATTGTTATTTTTTTAATTAAAAAATGCAATAATTACTTTTTTCTAAAGTAAATGTCTAGTCTCCAACTTTTGGTTGATTTCTAGAAATCTTTTTGTTTTTTTTGGTTGATTTCAAACGAATTTTTTTGGTTGGTGTTCATTATAGTTTTTAATATTTCGGAGCATCTTTCAAAGTTAACGAGTACACATTTCATAACTTAAAAAACATTACTTACAAAAAAAAAAATAAGCACATGTACAAAACCTACTTCGGGCTTAATAGGTCTTGCCCTATAACTTACCATGAGGTTTTTGGTATGGGTAATACTATCGCTAACCCCCTGTGAATTTCATATCCACTCCTATCATTTGTCCGCTAACTCACATAAATTAAAGAGTAAACTACGATGTTCGTCCCTGTGATTTGATGGTTATAACGGTTTTTGTCCCTGTGATTTTAAAACTGCTTTTTTCATCCTTGTGGTTTTTAATTACTTCCATTTTCGTCCTTATAGCTAACACCGTTAAAGTAAACCATTAAGAGTCCAAAAAGCTGATTTGAAAAACTACATATTTAGTCCTTGTGATATGTAAAGTTTTAAATATTTATCCTTTGAATTTCAACAAATTTGGCAATGTATTTTTCTTTTTTTCTTTCTTTATTATATTTTATAACTATATATATATATAATTTAAATATCAAACAAATTTGATTAATTAATAAAAACTAAAGTTTAAATCAAAATATGAAATAGTGAGAGTAAAATGCATTTAATAAAAACAAATAGTTGGTATAAAATAAAACTAATTTTTTTTCTCGAATCATATTAAACTTTTTTTAAACGGAAAAACCAAGCACTAAAATTAAAAAAAGAAGGATACAAACAAGGCCAAGGCAAACGCCTCACCAAAAGAAAAATGACCAAAGCTTGAAACAAAACAACGAGACAAGCAACCAAAACAAACAAAGATCCAGAGAGCAAAACCTCATACAAACTATTAATTTTAAAAGATTTGTTATAAAACTTTGAAAAAAATATAATTTATTTAGGGAAATTAATTAAAATACCCTAAGTTTGACCCACTTACCAAAATGCCACAAATCTCTCCCATCTTACAAAAATGCCCCAAAAATCCGCGATAGAGCCCGCGATCGCGGGCCCCAGGCCACGTGTCACCAAACTTTGCCCACTTTGCCCGCGTTGGTCCCTCAAGAATGCCCGCGATCCAGATTTCCCCCCTCAAGAATGCCCGTGTTGGCAGTTTTGGTCCCTGCCCGCGTTTGACTTCCTTTGACCCCCGCGATCGCGGGCTGACGTGGCACGAACTTTGGCCAAAAGTGCCCCGCGGAGCCCCTTAACTTTGGCCGCGGTGCACATTTGGCCCCTGCCCGCGATCGCAGCCCGCGATGGACCAAATTTTACAGTTTTGGTCCCTGGAAATTTACACTTTTGGTCCTGAAAATTTACACTTTCAGCCCCTGTACTTAAACGAATTTTGCATGCTTTTACTGTTTTTTTCCACAATTATTGTACTTTGAAGACCGATTTGTGGTTGAAATTCATTTGCATGTTTGAATCAATGTTAAATCAGTGTTTTTGGAATACCAGTTTGTGGATGAAATGAGAGATTGGATGTCATCAATGTTGGTTGTTTCATTGATAAATAGATGTAAAATGCAATCCATAATCCACACACCGATTTCATACTTCTTTCTTGATTTCTTTCTGCAATATTTTGTGTTTGAGATACTACTGAAAAAATGAGTTCATCTGTTGCAAAAACTAAGCTATATTTCTGTTTTGATGGTGAATGGGAGCAAGATAACAATGAGTGGAATTTTTCTTATAAATCTAAGCATGGTGTAAAATTGCCAGTAAACTATACTTATCAGAAATTTCTTGCATACGCCATGCAAAAATGTGGAATCAACTATTCTGCTGTTTGCAAGTTAGTGTTTAAAAATGGCGATGGGTCATTTGTGGATTTATCCAACGATGGGGATATCTCTACTTTTCTGCACTTTGCAGTCGATTCAGAAAGGCCCCCATTACTTTTTGTGTATCCCGGCGTATCCGACGGTGACAACGACGGTGACGACGACGGTGACGACGACGAAGACCTCCAAATAGAGCAGCCTGATTCTCAACAACAACAACAACAACCACCACAACCACACGAAGGGCGTACTGCTGGAGTTGCTGATGACGAAACCCACGTTTTCAGAACGGGTAATTCTGAAATAGACAGATCAGACACCGATAATGATGATCACGAACAATATACCCCTAGTAGAAAATCATGTAGTCAGATAAATGACTTTTTTGATATGCCCCATATTCTTCCAGACTCCCATACCCAGACACAAACCTATGAACCTACACCTTATATTCGCAGTGAAAGCTTAAAAGCAGGTCAGATATTCGATTCGAAGGATCTCTTGGCAAGTCAGATCAGACTCAAGTTCTTGGAAGAGGGTTTCCAAAGTCACGCGCGGAAATCTGACAAAAGCAGATACGTAGTTGAATGTGCCAGAGAAAAGTGTGAGTGGAGGTTGTACGCGATTCACACGGGTCCCAAAGGAGGGGCGATAATGATTTAAAAGTTGCACGACGTACACACTTGTACGAGGACGCAACTTAATCCCCACCACAAACAAGCCGGCAAAAAGACTTTGGGTGCGATGCTGAAAAACAAATTTCTTGATGTTAGCAGGTCATTGCGTCCAAAGGACATCGTCCACGATGTTCACCGGCAGTTCGGCGTCACGATTGATTACCACCAAGCTTGGCGTGCGCGATGCCATGCACTGTTTATGGTGAGAGGCACGTTCGAGGAGTCGTATGAACGACTCCCGACATATTTATATAATTTGCAGCTGCAGAACCCTGGTACTGTCACGCAGCTACGGACCGATTCACGTCGACGGTTTGAGATGTGCTTCGTGGCCCTTGGACCCGCGGTACGTATTTTAACACGTCATATGTTTACACATTATAAACTATAATATTTACAAATGAAAACCACCTATGTTTTTGCAGATCCGCACATTTCTGGCAAATCTACGTCGTGTCCTGATAATAGACGCATCCCATTTAAAGGGCCGTTACTTGGGTATGATGTTCCTGGCGGTTGCCATGGACGGGGATAACTCCATCGTTCCAGTAGCTTTCGGCGTAGGCAAGTCTGAAACCGGGGACGAGTGGACTTGGTTTATGTCCATGTTGAGACAAGCAATCGGAGACCCGCAAGGGTTGGTGTTTATGTCTGACAGGGCTCCTTCCATAAGCGTCGCAATCTCTGCCATGTACCCAAACGCCCCTCACGCCATATGCTGTCGACATTTGGAGATGAACGCCAAATCCAAGGACAAACGTATTACCACCTACAAGGATGTCTATTGGGCGGCATGCATAGCATATACGGATCGGGAGTTTAACAAGTACATGAATATGCTACGATATAGTGCCGACGAAGCAGCCAAAGTCTTTGACGATGCTGGACCGGAGAGGTGGTCCGCGGCCCATTTTCCTGGACAACGGTATGACATTGTGACCTCGAATAGTGCAGAGTCTGTGAATGCACTCTTCCGTTTTGCGCGTAGATGTCCGATTGTTAATCTTATGGACTACTTTCGGGCCTTTCAACAAGAGTGGTACCAAATTCGACGCCTAAAAAGAGCTGAGATGCAAAATGCACTCACACCAACGGCGGAGAATATCGTTCAATACAGGGCGCGTCGTGCAGCGACATGGCCGGTAAGAGCAATCGGGTATGGGAAGTACGAGGTGCATGATGACTATATTCACGCGATTGTGAATATGGAAGACCACTTTTGTTCGTGTCGCGAATGGGATAAATCTGGGTTACCGTGCGGCCATGCCATCGCTGCAGCAAGATATATGGGTCGTACAGATTGCAGCGACTTGGCTGTACCTTTCTTCACGTCCGAATATTACCGGAAAACATACGTGGAGGTAATAAACCCAGCTGGACCCCCTGCAGCATGGGTGTATCCACCCGACCCGCTTCCGCCATGCTATCCACCTTTAATGGATAAGAACAGAGTCGGGAGACCGAGAAAGAACGACCGACGTCCATCACGTGGTGGAAGTTCGATACAACGAAGATGTACTCGGTGCCAATGCGTAGGACACACTCGTGAAGAGTGTCCAAATCCCGCCCCTTCAACCGTGCCAAGGAGACATTCAGTCAGTCACACCCCGGGCCCGTCACAGCTTGAACCATATGGAACAAACACATATGATACTGTTGATCTGAACGCTGATTTGTAAAATATATATATATATATATATTCATATTATATATATACACACATACATATGCTTCTAAATGAACATTGATAACACAGCTAATTTGTAAATGATATATATATATTCATATTATATATACACACATACATATGCTTTTAAATGAACATTGATAACACAACTAGTTTGTAAATGATATATATATATTCATATTATATATACACACACATACATATGCTTCTAAATGAACATTGATAACACAACTAGTTTGTAAATGATATATATATATTCATATTATATATACACACATACATATGCTTTTAAATGAACATTGATAACACAGCTAGTTTGTATTCCATCCAACATGCTCTTCATCTTCAATCTTTCTGACCCTTCTTCAACGGCTTCTGCTTTTGCAACCACGTATGGCCATTGTGTACCACAACCCGGACACACTTTAGCAAATGAGTTGAGGGTTGTCATATATTCTACAAGAGGAGTAGGCCCACGTGGATAGAGTACGACTACCAAAATCTAGCATCATTAACAAACAAAACCCCATGTTTGTTTATCCGAATGAGGTAACCTCTGACTTGACCTTGCATGATGTATCCAACCTAACCGTGGTTCAGCGGCTTAAAAACTACTTTTCAGAGAAATTAACAACAACAAAAAAAATACAAACAACAACACAGTAAAAAAATACAAAACAAAAAAAAAAATACAAAACAAAAAAAAAAATACAAAACAACTAAAACAACCACCACCTACTTAAAAATTGATTTAGTTTCATCAATACAAGCTTGCTTCTCGTTTACCTTCGCTTGAATAATTGCGAAGTCTTGCAGAATATGGTGAATTGCTTCTTGTTCTCGACGAACACGAGCCTCCCGAACTTTTATATCCCCTTTCATCCTTTTGATCTCCCTGTCTTCCTCTTCGATCTTTCTCAAATGGACTGCCTTCCTGTCCATAATTTTTTTCCACTCTTCTGTTAGTTCATCTATCTCCTTTTCCTTTTTTGCTATGGCAACCTCGATTTGAGGTGGCATTTTTTCAGGAGTAGACTTAGGGTTTGATGACGATGCCATTTGTGGATGAAATGAGAGAAGAGAAATCAAGAGAGAAAGCAATTCAAAGAAAGAAAGTAAGCAAGAGAGAAATCAAGAAAGAAAGCAATAAACAAGTGTGAATTGTGAATTGCATATTACTGATATTTATGGATGAAATCTCAAACATGCAAATGAATTTCAACCACAAATCGGTCTTCAAAGTACAATAATTGTGGAAAAAAACAGTAAAAGCATGCAAGATTCGTCTAAGTACAGGGACCAAAAGTGTAAATTTCCAGGGACCAAAATTGTAAAATTTGGTCCATCGCGGGCTGCGATCGCGGGCAGGGGCCAAATGTGCACCGCGGACAAAGTTGAGGGGCTCCGCGGGGCACTTTTGGCCAAAGTTCGTGCCATGTCAGCCCGCGATCGCGGGGGTCAAAGGAAGTCAAACGCGGGCAGGGACCAAAACTGCCAACACAGGCATTCTTGAGGGGGGAAATCTGGACCGCGGGCATTCTTGAGGGACCAACGCGGGCAAAGTGGGCAAAGTTTGGTGACACGTGGCATGGGGCCCGCGATCGCGAGCTCCATCGCGGATTTTTGGGGCATTTTTGTAAGATGGGAGAGATTTGTGGCATTTTGGTAACTCGAAGTTGGACTTTTGGCATTTTAATTAATTTCCCATTTATTTATCAATAACTTTAATTTAATAATTTCTTTTATTATATTAGTAAGTTATGATTAACAATAAATGATATCCTTTTTTAAGTTAAATAAAAATTAATAGAAAAGTATAACTAATTTAATAAATGAATTTTTTAAGGGACTTTTACCAAACGCTTACCAGTTAAGTGCTTACCGGAAAAATTCAAACACTATCATTCACTTACCGGGTAAATTTAGTCCACCAAAATGGTAACGTATGTAACAATTTGCCCAATAAATGCTAATCGTGGTAAGAGTCGTCACCCTTCACGACCTCACTTACCGGGTAAAACTCTCGGTCTTTGCCTTCGCTCGTATCGGGTAAAATTATTGGTCCTTGCCATATTCATGCAATAAATTAATGTTACTTGGTAAGCGCTTACTCAGGTAAGCGTTTGGTAAACGACCCCTAAATTAAAATTACTGATAAGTAAATGGTATCTTTTTTTTCAAAATTTTAAGTTGAAATATCCTAAAATTAATAGTTTTTTATTTCTTGATTTAGTTAAGAGTTTTATTATTTTAAATGTTCAAATGAAGAAGTTTAATAGAATTCGAGAGAAAAATTATTTTATTTTATACCAACTGGACTTTATTTCCATTATTCCATATTTTCATTTAAAGTTTACTTTTTATTTATATAATCAAATTTATTTAATATTTAAATTAAAACATATATATATATATATATGTGGATATATATGTAGAAAATATGTAATAGAGAAAGAAAAAGTAAAAATAATACAATATATATAAATACCAAGTTTATAGTTACTAATGTAATAAATGAAATTGAAAGGAGAAATATTTAAAAGTTTACATACCACAAGGACTAAATGTGTAATTTCTCAAATCAGCTTTTTGTATTTTTTTAACGGTTTAACTTAATGGTGTTAGCGATAAGGAGGAAAATGGAAGCAATTGAAAAGCACAAGGATGAAAAAGACAGTTTTAAAACCATAGGGACGAAAACTGTTATAACCATCAAACCACAGGGACGAAAACTGTTATAACCATCAAACCACAGGGACAAAAATCGTAGTTTAGATTACTTACCTATGCAGCTATCCTCTCACACAATTCACTTCACTTTAGTTTAATTGATTATATATATACTTATATTTCATACCCCTATAATTATTTAGTTAGTTTACTTTATATCTTTTACTTTTCTAATTTTCATTTTACACATTCATCATATTAACACATATAATCGTATATTAACTAAAATACATTAAAAATATGTTTTAATTTTAACAAGTTACACCATTATAATCGTCTCTTCGATACCTTCGAAATGAACCCAATATTGAATATTTTTGGATTTAATTATTTTATTATATATCGAACGTCATTCGTTTAATAATTTGATTTAAAATAAAGTAAAAACAATTCGATATATATATTAAACGAACGATCCGTTCATATATATATCAAAGTTGCAGATGACAAACATGGGAGAAGATTTGACACCAACATCAGAATTTGTCACCAACAAGGTACAATATTATGATAACTAAAATTTAGGTTTATTAATATTTACGGGTACAAGTGAAAGTTATAACAAAATATAATAATTCAGGTGTTCAATTCTCGAGAAGAATTAACTGAATAGGTGCACAATGTGGGACATTCGGTTGGTTGTGCTGTTATTACCAAAAGATCAAAGGCTAAGCCAAATGGGGGGGGGGGGGGGTGTTTATAAAGTCGTGTTTATGTGTGAACATAGTGGGGTTTACAAAAGTGACAAAATTTTCAGTCATCATACTGGAACAAGAAAGTTTGACTGTCCATTTGAGTTGATAGCGTTATATTCGGCTAAGCATAATTGGTGGACGTTGAGGGTTGTATGTGATACACATAATCATGCCCTTGCACAATATATGGAGGGTCATGCATCTGCAATGCGGATGAACGAACATGAATTTCAACTAACTGGGTATCAACAATATTACTCTTATGTGATTGGCAACGAGTGCCTAAAAATTTACGAAGAGTTGAATTTTTTCCAGAAGGACGTCTTTGCACCAGCTACGCATTGGAATAAAAATTTGTTGGATTTAATTATTTTATTATATATCAACAAGGTACAGTATATGACATATAATAATATAATTAAATCAAAAAATATTCAATATTGGGCTCATTTCGAAGGTATCGACGAGACGATTATAATGGTGTAACTTGTTAAAATTAAAAAGTATTTTTTAACATATTTTAGTTAATATACGATTATATGTGTTAATATGATGAAAATGTAAAATGAAAAACAGAAAACTAAAAAATATAAAGTAAATTAACTAAATAAGTATCAGGGTGTGAAATGTAATTTCAAAAAAAAAATAATGAATGTGAGAGGAGGGGGTATGAAAAGTTGCAGGGGTAAGGATAGAATAAGCCTAAAGGCATTGAATAGTATTTGGTGGAATAAATGAAAGAAAATATTGTATTAACACTATGGCGGCGTTTGTTTTAAGAGGTTTGCTGAATTTTAAGTTTGATTTAAATTTTGAAGTTTAAGGTGGTGTTGAAGTCTAAATCAATAAGATTATTCGTTTTTGTAAACTGACATAATTATCTATTTTATCTCTCAACTTCAACTTAAATACGTCAATTGAAGTTATCCTCAATGATCGAATGACAGAACGAAAAAAAGAAACAAAAGAAGAATGCCTACATATTGCGAGACTATCGATTTTTAATCATATCTCACACACTGAAACCCCGATCTAAGAGATTCAAGAAGTTATGGAAAGCGAACACACATATCTACAGTCTTTGTGTTTTGTATTTTTACAAATTCGATGTGCATCTGAGCCAAAATTGATGTTGAAATCGAAAAATTGATGGTAGACGAAAATAAAAGGAGATTTAAGAGATAAAATTAGCACTTTTTAATCAAATATTATAAATAATAATAGGCTCTAAAAATAATAAAAAAACGATCTAAATTATAACGTCCAACCAAAAAAATGTCACTATTCTAAATTCAATTAAGGCGTTTCTAATATTCCTCGCAGCAAGACTTCTGAAAGCCAGTTGCTAAGAAAAAGATTAGAACAAGAGGGTGGCGATTTCAGAACTAGCATGACTCATTCCACCCAGCAAGTCTGGGGTCTTTCATCTCTAAGTTTAAGTACTAGTAAGTCAGGGATAAGAGAAAAGCCTGGCATAAGAACTCACACTTGCCCTGATAATACCACTTAATAGCATCTCCTTGACTTGTTTTTCTATCTCAGCCTTTTGGATGATCAAACATAAGTAATAGTTAAGAGTTTTAAGTGAAAAAACAAAACACCTTTGTATCAATACTAACGTATAAAATTAACTTCAAGGCCGTCCCTGGGGTCGGGGGTACGCCCAGGGCCCAAAGAAAATAGGGGGCCTAAAATTTTTAAGTGTAACACCCTTAAAAATCGAAAATAGCAACTACTAAAAACTTCGATAAAAGAGCCAAAAGAGGATAAAATCCCTTCTACAAACCATCCTTGGAAATACCTCAAAATTTAAAACATAACAACTCCCACAATTAATAACTTAAGTCATACAACATGACCAAATAAAGTCGGATGTTACTTAACCCAAATACAAGATGCGGAAGACTTCACTAAGCAATTCACTTCTCGAGCACACTACTAGCACCCATCTCTTCACAGTGTCATTAGAACTATTCCCAACCTGAACCTGTTGCACATGCCGACAAATAAAAAAAAGTTAGGCTAACGCCTAGTGAGATCAAGAGTTTTCATTACGATTAAATAATTCGTTAGACAAAAGGTTGTAACTTAAATCATGATTTCCAAAAGGGATTTGTATTAAATATACTAACACTCATTTTCCAAACGTACACAAAATCCGTGACGAAAGCTTCGATGAAAACCATTTCTCAACAATGGACTCAATTCCAAAACCAACTCAAGATGTGAATAAATATTAAAATTCCAAATAATATCAACGCGAATAAAACCCCAATAATCGAAACATCCAAAGAAAGATGAGGCATAAAATACCGCCCATAAATCATGGAAAATAATCCATATAATTATAATACATCACCGACAAACATGGTAACAGAAATACCCGAACAACACCCTTCGGTGACGGGGGAGACCCGATTTAATCGAATGTGGCGAATACACAAGTTAAACCACAATTATAAATTGCAAGCGTGTTTCATGGATGGAAAAACATATGACATCAACCCTATCCAGGTCTTTAGTCAATCTTGGACATCAACTCAAACCGGATCTGTAACATCTCGTTTTTTTCTATAAAAGGATTACGTTTGGTTTATTAAATAATTTGAGTATAATTATTTGATAAGTTATGATCAGTTATTTAATAGATTAATTTTATAGTTTATCCCCGAGTAAGTTATATTATGTGTTTTATTGGAATAATAAGTAAGGGGTAAGCTTTAATTTTACTTTATAAGTTTAGGGATTAAAGTTGGCATGTGATGAAAGATTGGGGTGTGTTTGGTTAAATTGATGAAAGTGGTTTCATCCACCGCCTCTTTTTGGACAAAAAGAGAGAGATGATATATTTCTCATTATCTCTTAGTGTGTGTGTGTGTGTTATTCGGCAGAGAGAAAGAGGAGAAAAAGAAGAAAGAAAGAAGAAGAAAGGAAGAGAGAAAAAAGAAGAAATAGGCTGAAATTGTGGGTAAGATCATAAAGATTTTTGGTAAGATTGATGTCAGTTACAAGATGGCAAACATATCTTAATCTGATCTCTTCTAGGTGATGTCTGATTTGGGATTGGATTGTGCAAGAGAAGTGGGTTTTATCTCCATAAGGTGAGTTCATTCACTTTTGCTTAAAACCTTGTTATTGTCAAATTAAATGTTAAGACTCTTGTATAAACTGTTTTGGGACTGTATAGTTATGTTTAAAATAAGCTGAATGGAACAGACATGGTTTTGGATTGAATTTCTAAGATGCAGGTTGGAGTTTCCGGGTAAAAAGATAGTATCCGAAAACCTCTGTATGAAGGTTTCCGGACATGGCAAAGTTATCCGGTAAGTCTTGATTTTTGGTAGTTTCCGGGTGAAATTAGATACCGGATGGTATCCGGATTACCTTGGTTTTCGGATGTCATCCGGATTGAGTATGTTTCCGGTAAGTATCCGGACAGTGTTAGTATACGGTATGTCCGGAAAGATTTATACATCCGGTAAGCTGGGTGTATCCGGAAAGTTATGTTGTCCAGATAGTTTCATGGTGTCCGGAAACTTTGGTTGTCCGGTCACCTTTGAGGTTCCGGGTATTTCTGAGTATCCGGTAACTTTGTGTTTTGTCGACTTTTGGATAGAGTATGAAGAATGGAAATACAATCCTAGTAGCTTGAACATACATACGGTTGGATGGTAGTGCGTTAGGTTTAAAGGCTGCTTTAGTTTGATACTAAGCAGGTATGTAGTATATGTTATATAAATGTGATTTGCTCATACTAAATGCTATGAGGAATCTATAATAAATAATAATCTGCATGAATACGGTTAAGGGTATTGAATCCATATACACTAGATTTATTGGATAGTGTAGGATCGGTAAAGTATCATTACCATTACTGTTTATAGCGAAATATAAGGAATAGACAAATGTCATTCCCGTGTATCCTTGAAAAAGGAGGAATAAACAAATGTTATTCCCGTGTGCCCTTGAGATGATGGAATAGATGTAGATTTATTCGGAATTCCTGATACGGTTGAGTGTAATGGATCCATAGGCACTGTTATGTATTATAACGAGGAATAGGCATAAAGCAATTTGTAATTCCCGTTGACCTGAAATGAGGAATAGGCATAAAGTAAATTGTAATTCCCATTTCGTAAAGGTGTTATGAAATGAGAAATAGGCATAAAGGAAATTGTAATTTCTATTTCATAGTATAGAAATCGAGGAATAGGCATAACGTAAATTGTAATTCCTGATTTCTAGGGGAAGACCAGAATTAGACATAAAGTAACTTGCAATCTCTACTTCCAGGCCAAGAAATAGGCATAAAGCAACTTGTATTTTCTTGGATAAGAGAAATAGTCTAGAATCTATAAGGATTCGTAGTAGGCTCTTGATTGGGATAATATGACCTACTGAATGTTAGTCATACTCATGGGATAGGGTATGATCCTGTCATAGAGGTGAGCACGTGTATGGTAAGAACGGTGGAGAACAGGTTTGTTTATATGTATTGGATATTTTTAAACTGTTAATGTTTTTAATTTGAAATTGGATGTTCTCACTAGGCGTAAGCCTAATCGTTTCAAATTAAATTTTCTTACTAGGTACAGGCTCAGGGAAGTAAATGGAATGTGAGCCGAGAGCTTTTGAAGTATCCAACTTAAGAGATAAGCGGAGGAGTTAGCTATTACGTTGAGGCTTTTTGATGGATTGCTTAGATAACTTAGTTAATCTAATTATAGTAGACATGATTAGATTAATAAGTTATTGGGAGAATTACATGTTTGTAATTACGAAACCTCATAGTTAACTCTCTTCTTATATAAAAGTTTGGATGTTATTTTGTCATAATTTGTTACAATTGAGGCTCGAATTAGCCCTGATTTTTAGGGTGTTACAATATGGTATCAGAGCTTTAGTTTAAGTGAACTAGGTATGCTAAGCGAGATACCTAGACTTAAGCTGAGATGAATTAAGATATGATTCGTGAGATATGGGTAGAAGTACTAAGACGGGATAGTCTTGGAGTCGACGGAAATATGTGAAATTAGTACTGTAACGATGGTAACGAGGATTCTCATGTGTAGTATGTTCACAATCTCAATTAGCTATTGTTATTATGAATATATTACTACTCGAGTATACTTGTTTAAAAATTGTTACAGTGACTAATGATTGGTAAAGTATGTTTCGTATGTCTAAGATGTGTGTAACTATTTTTATGGTTATCTCTTTGTGTTATATCAGAACAATGGTGAATATACCAACAATGTCTTCTAATTCTTCGGAGGACAGAACAGTAAATGATTGGGGGTTGGAAGGACAATCTGGAACTGGCGGGACCCATGAAAGTCCGTCGAGGCAACCTTTAAATATGTGGATTGGAAATTAAAACTCATAGAACGAGTACTGGTACTTCTAATTCGGTAATGACGGAATCTACTATGGAGTCCCGTATGATAGAATAATAGTTAATGGTTTCAAAGTCCTTATCTCCTTAGATGATTTGAGCATGTCTAAAGTTGATATTGAAGCTTACACCATGATTAAAGGATTTGAAGCTTTCATGGATGGTTTTGATTATTCTTTCTAAGGACTGTTTGTTAGTTAAATGTTTCATTTGATGGAAAAAGAGATTTGTAGTAGTCTAGATGTGTTTATGTCAAGTTTTCATGCATTTTCTTCATCAAAATGACCTGGGTTTGAGTTGAGTGATAACTTCGTTATCTGACGGGTTTTTACCCTCCAAATCATACGTTTGTGGCTTGTCTTGAAGCAAGAATTGGCATTTCGGACTAATATTTTGTGCAAGTGTTGTGCAGACATACATGGTGTTAATTGGAAGGAAAAATGCTTATTTATACTCCATTTTGACATACCGGGTGAAGGAAGCGTCGAACCAAGTGAACAAGCGAAGAAAAAGAGAACGTTGGATCCATGCTAAAGTGACATGTGTCACTCTCGCCGTGTCACTATCGCTCAAAATGTACCGAAAGTTTTCTGAAGTTCAGCGAAAGTGACACAGCGAAAGTGACCATGTCACTCTCGCACGTCACTTTAGCCGTCGGGGGCTGATACTATAAAAAGCTGCATAATCTTAATTTTTAGGGTTATCTCGGGATTGATGGAGGCTACACTTCTAGGGGAGCTGTTAGAACCGTTTTTGAGAGACAAAGAAGACCTTGCATTGATATTGAAGGTGGAGACTCATTTTGGAGCTACAAATCGGTAGTGTGTATCAATCTTGAGGGAGTTTTCTTCATTTCCATAGTATTTGTTGAGAAACAATGTTCTTGGGTGTTGTTATCTTCTTCTCTTTGATGTTAGTTGCTACTAGTGACATGAGCTAAACATTTTGAGGTTGGGGGAAAGATGGATTTTGGATTTCTACCGTTAAATATATGAGTATTGCATTTATTTAGTCATTACACTTATTGGTTGAAGTTTGTCTTGCTTGTTCTTATTGTTGTGAGATTGGCCTTCTTACTCATCTTTTAGTTGTATTTCCTTTTGAGAAATTGGTTTTATAACTTGTTAGAAGCTAGATAAACCTAGGGTGAGATATTGGATAGATATATACCAAGTAAACCCTAGTTTTGTGTATGTGATTCTTATGCTTAATGAGTTGAGTGTTTATGTTTATTGGTTGAGAGACTTTAATATACATTACATGATGCATTCTTGCTATTACTTGAGAGAGAATAGTAAGTATTTTGGGAATTGCTAAATTCAACCTTGTGTATTGATTTATGAATGTGTTTTATCTATTTGTTGGTGAAATCTAAATGAAATCTAACCCCTAACCTTTCCTCATCATCTTGGTAATTTCTTTGTGTTACATGAATCATTGTTAACTTGCTCTTCTTTGCTTATCTTCATTTCTTGAGATAGTTAGTTAATTAATCAAAACTCAAACCAAATTTTATCAACCGTCCATTTTAGATGTGTGGCTAGCCTTTGTGATACTTAAACTCGTAGTTCCTTGGATCGATACTCGTACTTGGTACGTATTACTTGATTGACACCGTACACTTGCGGTAGATTTGGAGGGTTGCATAAACCTTCTATCAAGTTTTTGGCGCCGTTGCCAGGGAGCTATTTGTAGTGTTAATATCACTACCGGTTATAGCGCTGCTAGATTGGACACGATTCTTTTATTTAATTATTCTTTGTCGCTCACTATTCTATTGGTTTGTTTTCAGGCACTCATTCTAGTGTATGCCAAGAAGACGCAACCGCGGAAGAGCGCAAGTGCCCTTAGATCTCGAAATCGAACGTACACTTCGACAAAGGAGAAGAGAGCGTGAGCAAAACATGGCGGATAATCGACCGCTGAGGGATTTTGCAATCCCCACTTATGATGGGAACCGACAAGGCATCCGCCCACCAAATACGGCGGAAAATTTCAAAATCAAGCCGGCCATCATAAATATGGTTCAACAAGAACAATTTTGCGGGTTACCCTCCGAAGACCCGGTAGCTCACCTCGATAGGTTCACCGAAATTCTTGGCACATTTAAGCTGAACGGGTTAACAAATGAAGTCGTTCGTCTTAAATTGTTTCCATTCACCTTGAGGGATCGAGCCAAGTCGTGGCAAAAGAGTATTCCCGCCGGACAAATCACCCCTTGGGATGAATTGGTGAAGGCCTTTTTGACAAAATTCTTTCCTCCCGGCCGTACCGCACGGTTGAGAGCGGAGATCACACAGTTCCAGCAGATGGACCAAGAATCACTATATGATGCTTGGGAAAGGTATAGGGAGCTGCTCCGGAAGTGTCCTCACCATGGTCTCCAATCATGGCTTGTCGTCGAAATGTTCTACAATGCACTCACCCCGCATTACAAGGGTATTGTCGATTCTACGGCGGGAGGTGCACTTATGGCCAGACCTCACGACGACGCATACGCCTTAATCTGTGAAATGGCCGATAACAACTATCAATGGCACTCCGAGAGAAGTAACCACTCCCGAAGGCCAATTGGGTCAACTTCACAAGATACATCCGAAATCGCGACCTTGAAGGCTCAAGTTACCGGATTAACAAACCAATTGCGGGGTATGTCGGTGAGAGCGGTTGGTACCCCAAAGTGTCAAATTTGTGGTGAACTTCACCAAACCGAAGAATGCCGATTTGTTGCATCTTTGGACGACAACAATGTTGAACAAGTTAATTACATGCAAAATCGCCCAAACCGACAACCCAACGACCCCTTCTCCAACACATACAATCCGGGTTGGAGGAATCATCCCAACTTTTCTTGGTCCAACCAATCGAACCAAACGGACCAACAAGGGGGTGACACGGGTCGGCAACAACAACAACAACAAGGTCAATCACAACAACAATTTGCTCCATCTCGAAATTTTAGACCTCCCGGTTTCCAAAACCAAGGAAATCAAAACATGAGAAATAATGGGGAGGGATCGTCAAATGAAAAGAAATCGGGTTTGGAGGAAATGATGATGAAATGCTTATCAAAGATGGACACGGTTATGCAAGGTCACGAGCAAAATACCGCCGCCATCAAAGCGGTTGTCGAAGGCAAGGAGCAAAATACGATTGCTATCCGAAATATTGAACGGCAACTTAGTCAAATGGCCCATGCACAATCATCAAGAAACCAAGGCGAATTGCCTAGCCAACCCGAGAAAAATCCTCGAGAACAATGCAAGGCCATTACGCTAAGAAGTGGAAAGTCGTTGATCAAGGACCCGACAAGAGATGACATGGGTCCCGAGGAAGAAGAAGTGCCACCCACGCAAGAGCCCGATCTCGTGGAAATAGAGGTTGAAGATGTTGTGGAAACATCCAAGAAGACACAAGAGACACCATCACCATCCAAACCGGTCGTGAATGCTTACAAGCCACCGATACCATTCCCAAACCGTCTTAAGGAATACAAGGACCAACAACAATTTGCTAAGTTCTTGGACGTTTTCAAGAAGTTACAAATCAACATTCCTTTTGCGGATGCTTTAGCTCAAATGCCGTCATATGCCAAGTTCTTGAAGGATATTTTGTCCAATAAAAGGAAGATTGAAGAACACGCTACCGTAGCACTCACCGAAGAGTGTAGTGCCATCATCCAAAACAAACTTCCACCCAAGCTTAAAGATCCAGGGAGTTTTACTATCCCTATTCAAATTGGTGATTTTGAGTTTGGTAAAGCTTTATGTGATTTAGGTGCAAGCATTAACCTTATGCCATTATCTATTTTCAGGAAACTCGGTCTTGGAGAAATCAAATCCACAAGGGTTACTCTACAACTTGCGGACCGATCGATAAAGCACCCACACGGAATAATTGAAGATGTCCTAACCAAGGTCGGGAAGTTCTACTTCCCTGTACACTTTGTGGTCTTGGATATGGAAGAAGACGTCGATGTACCTCTCATTCTAGGGATACCGTTCCTAGCAACCATGGGTGCGTTAATCGATGTCAAAGGGGGTAAATTGACCCTTCGTGTGGAAGATGAGGAAGCGGTCTTTAATGTGTTCAATTGTGCTAGAAGCCAAAGCGACATGAATGCATGCTTTAGTGTGGACGTTGTGGATGAAGCGGTAAAGGAGGTTTTTGAGCAAGAATCTACCGATGATGAACTCGGTAACGTGTTGACTAATGGTCTCTTTGAAGAAGACGGTGATGAGAGCGAAAGAAAAGAATGTGTAATGCAATTGGGAGCAACACCCTTCCGGAAATTTTCAAGGCACCAACAATTCGAAGACTTGGGGCCTAAAAATGCTAAACCCCAACCGTCGGCGGAAGTGCCTCCACAACTCGAGCTTAAGCCATTACCCTCTCATTTAGAGTACGCTTACTTAGGGGCAAACTCTACCTTGCCCGTGATCATATCATCACATCTAAGTAAGTTGGAAAAAGAGAAGCTACTAAGAGTGTTAAGGGAGCACCAATCCGCCATCGGGTGGACAATCGCCGACTTGAAGGGGTTAAGCCCTTCCTTTTGCATGCACCGGATCAATATGGAGGATGGGTTAAAGCCATCCATTGAGCATCAAAGGAGGTTAAACCCCAATATGAAAGAAGTGGTACGAAAGGAAGTGATGAAGTTACTTGACGCGGGCATTATTTATTCGATTTTCGATAGTCCTTGGACTAGCCCCGTTCAAGTGGTTCCCAAGAAAGGTGGGGTAACGGTAGTGAAAAACGACAAGAACGAATTAATTCCAACAAGAACCGTTACCGGTTGGAGAGTGTGCATTGATTATCGCAAACTTAACAACGCCACTAGAAAAGATCATTTTCCTCTACCATTCATCGATCAAATGTTGGAGAGATTGGCCGGGCACGCCTACTATTGTTTCCTTGATGGCTATTCGGGATATAACCAAATCCCAATTGCCCCCGAAGATCAAGAGAAGACAACGTTCACTTGCCCATATGGCACTTTTGCCTATCAGTGTATGCCTTTCGGATTGTGCAACGCTCCTGCCACATTTCAACGTTGCATGATGGCTATCTTCTCCGACATGATAGAGAAAACAATGGAGATATTCATGGATGACTTCTCTATTTTTGGGGATTCTTATGATGTTTGCTTGGGAAATCTCAAAATGGTCCTCAAGAGATGTCAAGATACCGATTTAGTCTTGAATTGGGGGAAGTATCACTTCATGGTGACGGAAGGCATTGTATTGGGCCACAAGGTGTCGGCTAAGGGCATTGAAGTTGACAAGGCAAAAGTTGAAGTGATTGAGAAACTTCCATATCCCACTTCCGTGAAAGGGATCCGTAGCTTCTTGGGTCATGCGGGGTTCTACTGGCGGTTCATCAAGGATTTCTCCAAGATTGCCAAACCCCTCTCCGAGTTGCTATTCAAAGATGCCAAGTTTGACTTCACCGAGAATTGTGAAATAGCCTATGATAGGCTAAAGAAAGAACTCACACCCGCACCAATTCTTACCGCACGATTGGACTCTACCCTTCGAAGTCATGAGTGATGCTAGTGACTTGGCCGTGGGAGCTGTTTTGGGCCAACAAAAGGATAAGAAACTCCATGCAATATACTACGCTAGCAAAACCTTGGACGAGGCACAAGTCAATTATGCCACTACGGAAAAGGAGTTGCTAGCGGTTGTATTTGCATGTTAAAAATTCAGATCATATCTTGTTGGGTCTAAAGTCATTGTTTACACGGATCATTCCGCACTTAAATATCTTATGTCCAAGAAAGATGCAAAACCTAGACTAATCCGTTGGATTTTACTTTTGCAGGAATTTGATATCAAGATCGTGGACAAGAAGGGCACGGAGAACCTCGTGGCGGACCACCTATCCCGGCTAGAGGGAGTGAAACAAGAGGACGCCATCCCAATCAATGAATCCTTTCCGGATGAGAGATTGTATGCCATTGGGGTAACCGACCCATGGTACGCGGATGTGGTCAACTTTCTAGCAAGTGGTATCACTCCTCATGGCCTAAGCTCACATCAAAGCCGGAAATTCTTTGCCGATGTGAAGTACTATTTTTGGGAGGAGCCATATCTCTATAAGCATTGTGGGGACGGGATGATTCGGCGTTGTGTGCCCGATGAAGAAAAATCGAATGTACTAAAGTGTAACATCCCGAATTTTCGTTGTATAATTTTGTGAATTATAAATTAACTTGGGGGTTAAGTTTGTAATTGTTTACAAGTGTTGATTGAAGAGGATTTCCAATTTGAGGGTTGTATTGTTATTTCTTTAAAGTTGGAGGTTTGTTTGGTAATATACCTATGACTCATGTATAATTATATGAGGTGTCACTTAGCTAGTTAATAGAGACTAATTGAGAGTGTGTGAGTATGTATCTTTGTGTGTGTGTTACGGTTTGAGAAAATAGAAACCGAGAGAGAGATTGAGAAAGAGATATCGAGAAAGGGAAGGAGAAGGAAGAAAGGAATAACAGGAATTTATTCAATCTGTTGTTGGTTTGAAGAATCATAAGGTAAACATCTCCTTTTAAATTCTTCATCTTAGTAGTAAAAGTGTTTTTAGAAGATGTTGATGGGTTTTGGGTAAATTATGATGATTATAAGAATCTGAGTTTTAGGATATGTTAAGATAAGTGTATAAAACATATCTGCAAATTGGCATAAACAAACATGGATAAAAAGTATAAAAATCTAGGTTTTTGATGAATTTAGTGGACTGAGACTTGGATGAATATCATCGAAGTCGCAACCTTGAGTTGCGACATTCATCGTTGTCGCAGTGGGCAGTTGCGACTTGGTGATGGAGTCGCAATAGACCGCTGCGACTTGGAGTTGGAGTCGCAACCGTTGATTGCGACTTGGTACTGTAGTCGCAACCGTGGACTGCGACTTGAGGTGGAATCGCAATGGTGAGTTGCGACTTGAGGTGGAATCGCAATGGTGAGTTGCGACTTGGGGTGGAATCGCAACAGTTGGTTGCAATCTGGAATTGGAATCGCAATAGTTGACTGCGACTTCAGTCCATTGCGACTTGAGATGTAATTTTTAGAAATTAAGGATTTTCAGTTGTAGAGGGTTCTGTTTTGGAAAATTAATATCAGTATATGTAAACTGAATAATACAGTAAGCTGTGGTAGTGAAGAAAGGAGCCTTACGAGTTAAAAAGGACTAAAAGGAGTGATAACGCATCAGGTGAGTTTATTCAACTCTCTTTAAAATTCAGTAATTAATATTGGATTAGACGTTTTATATGTATGCATGAATGTGTTTTATATGGACTTGATTAAAATCCGAAATAAGACAAGAGAGCGATTAAAAGTTGTGCTATGTTGATTTTCATGCTAAAACTTCTATGATGAGTTAGCTATAAAGTTGATGAGCTAATATTTATTATTACTTTTATATGCTAAGATGGATTATCTACTATATGCATTTTGCTATATGGCTATAAACTCTAAATATGATTTGAAGCTTTATTGAGATAAACTATAAAGATCCATCCATGAGTTCAAAAATATAGATTAACAACTGATATATATATTAACTCTCGTGTTAAATTACTATGAGGGGATAGTTAAGAAGTTGATGAACAGGAATTATTCATATTCCTTATAATGAGCATGATTATCTGCTATATGCAATATGTTAGATGATTATAAACTCTAAATGTGATTGAGAAGCCAAATTAAGATATATTATAAAGGCCTATCTATGAGTTCAAAAATATAGATAACAATTGAGATGGTGATCCCCGTATTTAGATTTCAGAGAAGGGATAATAAAGAGATTGAGATGAGGAGAAAATAATATTCTTTATTTTATATATAGTATATGTTCAGAGAAATGATACATTCTATGTTGGCCGCATATAGTAGTATCGATTATATTATATTATGTGCTATGTGCTTTTACTAAAATAGGCACCCGGTCTTCGGGGGCACTTGAGTACGGTATAATGGGAACCGATTACTCGCCATAGACCAAAGGGGTGTAATTTTAGTAATTGGGTGAACCTCGAACCATCGTGAGTCCCGATTGAGTATCGCGATATTATAATCCCTTTGGGACCATTGATGCAGAGGTGGAATGTGGAATAGGCAGATTTTGATTTGTAATTCCCATTTCGATTTATGGAAGATCAGAGATTTCCATTGTTTTCAGGAAGATCGGAGATTTCCCTGTGATGAGAGGAAGATTAGAGGTAGGCATAAAGTAATTTGTAATCTCTACTTCCTGATTAAGAAATAGGCAAGTTTTGACTTGTAATTTCTTGTGTGTGAATATTGATTGTGAATCTAGAATGATTCAGAGTTTAACTCTTATTTTGTTGTTACGATTAAATGAGTTAGTCGTAGGAATGGGAGTGGGGTAGATTCCCCGATTTGGAAAGGAGTTGTCGTACGGTAAGATGGGTGAGAACAGGTTTGAGTTATCTGTTCATGTTTTAATTATTAAATTTTATTTTGATTTGAGTATTCTCACTAGGCGAAAGCCTAATGTTTCAAGTTGAATCTTCTTACCAGGTACAAGCTCCGGGAAGTAGCGGGAACGAGAGACGAGAACTTTTGGAGAGATTCAGACTTAGAGATAACAAAGGATCTAGTTATTCTTTGAAGTCTTTGGGACAGCTGTTTAGATAATTCGATTAATCTGATTGTTATGAGGTGACTAGATTAATAAGTTATTTAAGTAATGTCAATTGTATATAGAAACCTTACATTTGATCCTCAGGTTATATAAGTTTGAAAGTTTTTGATCATAACTGGTGGAAATTTCAAGGTTTAAATTGACTCTGTTTTTAGGGTGTTTCATAAAGCATTGCCACTCTCTCGAGTGTGGCGGTCATTTTAGCACCGATCGCACCGCGTCTAAGGTCTTACAATCCGGCTTCTATTGGCCGACCTTGTTCAAAGATGCCTGGAACTTCATAGCTTATTGTGATCGATGCCAAAGAGTTGGAAAGATCTCAAAACGAAACGAAATGCCCATGAATATATTCATGGAGGTAGAGATCTTTGATGTGTGGGGCATCGACTTCATGGGGCCATTCCCGCCGTCCTACAAGAACGAGTACATTTTGGTAGCGGTGGATTATGTGTCCAAGTGGGTCGAAGAAATCGCAACCCCCAAGAACGACTCAAAGGTAGTCATCAACTTTCTACGGAAGCATATCTTCTCTCGGTTTGGAGTTCCTAGAGCATTGGTGAGTGACGGAGGTAGTCACTTTTGTAATCGCTATTTGGATGCCGTGCTGAAAAAGTACCCCGTCACACATCGAGTCACTACCCCTTATCACCCCAAGCTAATGGGCTAGCCGAAGTGTCCAACCGAGAGCTCAAACAAATCTTGGAAAAGACGGTTAGTTCATCTAGAAAAGATTGGTCGGCGAAGCTTGATGACGCACTATGGGCGTACCGTACAGCATTTAAAACGCCCATAGGTATGTCACCGTACCGACTAATCTTCGGGAAATCATGTCATCTACCGGTGGAATTGGAGCACCGCGCTTATTGGGCAATCAAGGCCCTAAATTTTGAGCTCAATGCAGCGGGAAAGAAGCGAACATTGCAACTAAACGAGCTCGACGAAATCCGTCTAGAGGCATACGAGAATGCACACATCTACAAGGAGCGGACCAAACGCTTTCATGATAAATTTATCGTGAACCGGACGTTCTATGAAGGTCAAAAGGTGTTATTGTTCAATTCTCGTCTCCAATTGTTTCCGGGTAAATTGAAGTCACGATGGTCCGGTCCATTCACGGTGGTAAAAGTCCACTCATACGGGGCCATCGAGCTAAAGGGGGATGACGGAGAAGTATTCAAGGACAACGGTCAAAGAGTGAAGCCGTATCTCGAAGGCGAGTCGATGCAAGTGAAAGACTCGATCCCATTATCCATACCGTCCTGAGAATCGTCAAGGTCGTGCCACGACCCTAAATAAGGCGCTAGGTGGGAGGCAACCCACCAAGGTTAGTCGTATTTTTGTCAATACTTAGCCCGATTTTTGTTTGGCAATGCGTTTTCTCGTGAAAACCAGCCAAAATACCTCATTTTTGGTCATGTGTCAAAGTAGCAGCAAGTGTGACACACCCTTGAAAAGTCTGGTTTTCGGTACATTTTTGGCGAATATGACACAGCGAGCGTGACATTGGTCACTTTAGCAGGTCACTATCGCATCATTTAAAGAGTTGTGGAAATCTGCTCTCGGTACATATTCAGCGAAAGTGACCATGCGAAAGTGACTAAGTCATAATCGCTGTGTCACTCTCGCTAGCCTCCCAAATCCATAGTTTTTTTTGCTGAAACCTGGTAATCGCGGTACATTTCACGCGAAAGTGCCCTGCGAAAGTGACCAGGGCACTCTCGCCTGTCACTTTCGCCGACGGGGTGAGAGGCTTTAAAACCCTAGTTCAGTCATTTGGTCACTCACGCACAACACTTCAGTTTAAAGGGCGATTTTTTGGGCGATTTTGATAAGGTTTTTGGGTCGATTTTCTTACTTCTTCCTCCAAGATACTCCGATTTTGTTGCAATTCCACCCCAATGTAAGTGTTCTTCATCTCCTTTTCACTACTCCTCATCTCCATTGTTGAGATTTCAAGGTTTGGTCAAAAGTTCTTCCATGTTCATATATTTTGTGAAATGGTGCTACATTTTAGGTTTGGAGTTGTTTGCTACTTGTGAATACATTCTTTAACTCTACATTGTTCTTCATTCACACAATTTCACCATGGATTGAAGCTAGGGCACACATTTTGAATTTTATGCTAAAATGACTTACACATTGTGGGTTTGGGTTAATTGCTAGTTTAATTGAGCTTGTTGAGCTCTTGCACACTAGTACACTTAAATCCATCATTTGTTTGAGTATTATCCTCTTGATGTCAAGTTGTGCCAAACATGCATAGTAGTGTTTGAATTGCATATCTCTCTCTTGCGTGTTGTGTTAGTGACCTATAATACCCACTTTGAGCTCTTAAATCTTTTCCATTGTTCTACATTGCAATTATCATCTTTGGCTTGCTTCTTGTGTGGGTTAACCTTGGTTATTGATGATATGACATTGTGATCGCATTATGTACCGTTTTAGGTCGTATCATGCAATGTTTCGTGTCGAGTAATTGTTTTGTGCCCAATTAGGGGATTTATGACTTTGATAGCATGTTTTTAAGGTAATCTAAGTTATGATGCTTAATGTTGGGATATGTATGTCTTGGAAGCATGATTTACCTCCTTGTTCTTGTGGTTGAATTTTGCGCACAAGGATAGACCATTAAGACACTACATGCATTTCTTACTTTGATTGATCATCATGACTCCGTGCACTTCTTTCAACATGCTACCTTGTTAATTATCCATTTTTTATAAACCTTTACTCGTGGCTTAGCTTTCCAGTTTTCTTGCAGATTCCCAATATGGTGCGCATCAACCTCCTCTCCAAGGATCGGTTCCAACTCTATGATGAGCTTCCCGAAGAAGAGCAGGCACCGTTGATCAACGGTCCTAATGGCCATTTTGACGATCGAATGAGGCTCAATGAGGAGCGGGGATTTCTTGTAGAGAGGGGAATCGACATTCGAGGGCTCGATTCCACAACCATCCCAGATACTATTGGGCAGCGTGCTTGGGCTGACTTCACTCGCACTCGCCAGCCATATCACCCGGGTCTAGTGAGGGAATTCTACGCCTCCATGGTACCGGAAGTATTCAGGGCGCTCAGAAGAGTTTGGATGAGAGGAGTGCCGTTGGAAATCACCTCCCAAGCCATTAACGAGTATCTCCACGCCCTACCGATCCTGATGAGGAGTATCCTGACGGGTTCCCTGCTAGAGCCTGGTTCAACCCTCAATTGCGCGACATGGCAGCTATTCTTCGTCAAGACGGATCGGATATTTGGGTACCTAAAATGGCTGACCTGCACCACGGCGACCTAAAACCAGACATGGCTTTCTGGTCGGTTTTCCTCAAGCATAGCGTCATCCCATCTACTCACCGGACTCTAGTCTCCGTTGAGACAGCTCAGTTGCTCTACGCTATTCGAGTCGACGTGAATTTTGATGTGGGCCACTTCATTCTCAACAGTATACTGAAGACCGGCTGCAACACCCAGTGTCTCCTAAATTTTCATTGCCTTATCACTCATTTCTGTAGGAGGGCAGGGATTGCAGCAGCCTCCGTCCAGGCGGAACTTGTGGCACCCCCGGTGGATGTGTACAAAAAGACGTACAATCTTTTCTGTACACGCCAGGGATTGCCTAACATTTCGTCCGGACGTCGCTACCGGAATAGGGGAAGCCATGGAGCTGTTGTTCAGGAGGAGGAGCCACAGGTTCAGGATGCCAATCCACCACAGCAGCCACGCCCACCACGCCAGCCACGACAGCAAGCACCACCACCAGCTGATATTCTTGCGGTGATTCAGGAGGTGCGGACCACGCAGCTAGCCCACGGGGCGATTTTAGAGCGAGTTGCCGACTTTATTGCAACGCCGCCCTCTAGCCCGCAACGCTCTGAGCCACCACCCACTACCACGTTGCCCCCTCGCCAGAGCAGATCCACCAGCATATTAAGTTGTGTCTACGTGCGAAAACGTTGGCGTAATAGAGGTGCCAGCACATCTTCCTCGCGGCAGCCCTAGGGTGAAATATGACAGCTCGGTTTGTTTCCTTTTTCACTTTTGCGCGCTTTCATTTCTATTTGTATGTCAACCTTTTATATCTCAACGTGATGGTCAAAATTCCATGAACACTACTTTTGAACTATTTGTGCACATTGGGGACAATGTGTCTCAAAGGTTTGGAGTTTTTGTTTTTGTTTCTTTTCTTTGTGGGTCGATGTGTATGAACCTTTATTTTGATCGTTAACATGCGTTGTGGGTATAATGTTGAATTAATCGGAATGAATATATATGCTCGAAGTTATTGTTTAGGCGAATTGGAAAAACTTTCATTGACATGTAGTATCTATGTTGAGGCATGCTTGTGGAGGGATAAAGTAGTTGTGCATACTAATTGTGGACATTAGTGGAGACCACCCTAGTGAGACTTTGAGCCTTAATGCCATCAATTCTGAGTGATGTTCTATTTTTGTTCACCATCCTATACACGTCTGAATTCTTTCAATTTGATAGTGATCTCATTTTTCCTTGCATTGAGTAGTAAAGGTTAACTTCTAATTTAACATGTCTATTACTTGTGAATTATGTGTACCTTGAGAAATGATATCGGGCTATGTGTGCAAATTCTTTGGTCTATCATCTTTATCCTCTTTTCTCTTATCCCCTTGTTGATGTGTGATTCCCTTAGCCATTTTGCAGCCGCTACTAAGCCCAAAGACTTTGATCTATCCGGATACACTAACCTACCCGTAGTCTAAGTGCATCATGGAGTGAGAAATGCAAACAATAGCGCCAAAATAGTTGGGAATGATCGTTGAAGCATGAAGGGTAGTCACAAAAAAAAAATCAAAAATCAAAAATAAAAAATAGAATAAAACTTGCATCTGGTATAAGCAAGTCTCTGTACAAGTATGATAGTCGAAATTCTGCATTACATGCATTGATGGAAATTGTGCGTTCCAAAGAAAGGAAGACGAAAAAGGAAGAGCTAGTATTAGATTTGATGTACTTAGGACTATTGTACTTTACCATTCCTCCTATTCCACTACCTTAAACCATTTCTTACCCTTTAAGCCCCGATTGATCTTTTGGAAAGCATAATTTGTGAGTAATGCATATTTAAATTTTATCTTATTACTCAATTCCTTTCATGAGATCTTATTTGACTACTACGTGTTTCTATACTATCACATGCGGATGATCTTGTGAATTTTTGTATATCAACTCCCCCACATGTATTTGTGATGTGTGTGAACCTAGGATTCAAGAGTAAGAGAGCATCCCGTGAGGCTAGGGTCGAAGCAAAATCCTCCACTAGTTGTGTGCATGATGAAATTGATCAAAACGAGCATTCGCTTGATAATAGTCTCATGTCAATGATAGTTTTATCTAAACTCGGTTAATCAAGAAGCTAGGTAGTGTATGTTGGTTCTTATTAATTTCATATTAGTCTTGCTGCGCTTTTGATGATTAAAATGTTTGTTCATATTATCCCCTTTCGAAAACCCATCACTTTAGATGATTGCCTGTTTTATCATTATCATATTGTCTTACGCCAATTTTTGCTTGAGGACAAGCAAAAGCTAGGTTTGGAGTTGTTGATAACTTCGTTATCTGACGGGTTTTTACCCTCCAAATCATACGTTTGTGGCTTGTCTTGAAGCAAGAATTGGCATTTCGGACTAATATTTTGTACAAGTGTTGTGCAGACATACATGGTGTTAATTGGAAGGAAAATGCTTATTTATACTCCATTTTGACATACCGGGTGAAGGAAGCGTCGAACCAAGTGAACAAGCGAAGAAAAAGAGAACGTTGGATCCATGCTAAAGTGACATGCGAAAGTGACATGTGTCACTATCGCTCAAAATGTACCGAAAGTTTTCTGAAGTTCAACGAAAGTGACACAGCGAAAGTGACCATGTCACTCTCGCACGTCACTTTAGCCGTCGGGGGCTGATACTATAAAAAGCTGCAGAATCTTAATTTTTAGGGTTATCTCGGGATTACTGGAGGCTACACTTCTAGGGGAGCTGTTAGAACCGTTTTTGAGAGACAAAGAAGACCTTGCATTGATATTGAAGGTGGAGACTCATTTTGGAGCTATAAATCGGTAGTGTGTATCAATCTTGAGGGAATTTTCTTCATTTCCATAGTATTTGTTGAGAAACAATGTTCTTGGGTGTTGTTATCTTCTTCTCTTTGATGTTAGTTGCTACTAGTGACATGAGCTAAACATTTTGAGGTTGGGGGAAAGATGGATTTTGGATTTCTACCGTTAAATATATGAGTATTGCATTTATTTAGTCATTACACTTATTGGTTGAAGTTTGTCTTGCTTGTTCTTAATGTTGTGAGACTGGCCTTCTTACTCATCTTTTAGTTGTATTTCCTTTTGAGAAATTGGTTTTATAACTTGTTAAAAGCTAGATAAACCTAGGGTGAGATATTGGATAGAGATATACCAAGTAAACCCTAGTTTTGTGTATGTGATTCTTATGCTTAATGAGTTGAGTGTTTATGTTTATTGGTTGAGAGACTTTAATATACATTACATGATGCATTCTTGCTATTACTTGAGAGAGAATAGTAAGTATTTTGGGAATTGCTAAATTCAACCTTGTGTATTGATTTATGAATGTGTTTTATCTATTTGTTGGTGAAATCTAAATGAAATCTAACCCCTAACCTTTCCTCGTCATCTTGGTAATTTCTTTGTGTTACATGAATCATTGTTAACTTGCTCTCCTTTGCTTATCTTCATTTCTTGAGATAGTTAGTTAATTAATCAAAACTCAAACCAAATTTTATCAACCGTCCATTTTAGATGTGTGGCTAGCCTTTGTGATACTTAAACTCGTAGTTCCTTGGATCGATACTCGTACTTGGTACGTATTACTTGATTGACACCGTACATTTGCGGTAGATTTGGAGGGTTGCATAAACCTTCTATCATTGGGGTGTCAAAGGGTTGATCAGGGGCTGTTGCAGGTGCAAAATGGTTGTCCAGAGACTTGCGCGGCCTTCGGCGCGACTTCAAGTCGCGTGAGAAACCGCGCAACTCACTGTTTCAGCATTTCTCAGTTTTTGTTTCTTGCGTACCGGTGTCGTTTCAAGGCGTAATATAGGGGTATGGGTACTCGTTTTGAGTGTAGAATAGTATTTGAACTCATTAAACATGTTAGTTAGTGCCAATTCCAAATTCCAAGTCTCGGATTTGAAGTTGGTTGTCGGTTTCGATCCGTTGTCCGGTTTTGCTGATGTTGGTGACCATAATCAAGGTGAGTTTTCTTTTAACCATTTTCGAACTTAAATTCATAGATTTTGAAATGGTTAATATGTATTATGTGTAGTAATTTTTATGTTGTTCGATAAGAGAAAAGGTGACGAAAAAGGGAAGATTGAGTTCCATAGCAATTGAAGAAGGAAAATCACCAGTGATCATTATTTGAAAAAGGAAGTGGGATTATAATCTAATTCTATATTAAATCCATCAGGTAATTTCCTAATTTCAATTCTAATCTATGGATTTGTTACAAAAAGTAATTTCTGGATAATTGTACTCAATAAGAGAGGTGTGTAATGGAAGAATTAGAAGTGGGCTTTAGTGCCGGTTGTACGAGGTCGGTACCTTTGTTTGATGACGGAAAATACGATTGTCAAAGGATGGTTGTATCCGGAGGAAAGACTAGAACTCATCAATGCGTTGGTATTAGCAACTCATTATGAGTAGTGTGGTGAAGTAGGAATGAAATATCCTCGACGTCAAATAAGAATTTTAAGGTGATCTTGTGATAATAATGTTGCACGAGTAAGTTTGAGATGAAAACGATGGGAGGTGAATTGGATTATGATATGTTGGAAGGATTAGGTTCAGTTAGAGATCCTTGTTGAAGAATAGGTTAAATCCTTGTTGAAGAATAGGTTAAGGAAGTATCGATAGGTCGACTATGGACGTTGAAGTCGGCAGCTGTGTAAGGTGTATGAGACTGAAGTCTTGAATCAGAAGGTTGAAAGTTGAAGGATCACCTTGTAGGGGTATTCGGATAGTGAAAGACTGTTGTTTTAGATAAGCGTTTTACTTACGAGGTGGATGGTTTGTAAGGGATGAAGTATTAGGCACGAACGAAATGAATGTATAAACTATGTCGATCTGTGAGGGAATGTGCCCTGTCTATGTAATAGTTTGGAATCACAAAGAGCTAGCAAGAAACGAGTAAGTTTGAGTTAATTAGAAACTCGTAAGTTGTGGTTCAACTAAAGTTGGGGAGGGATAAAGTAGCGAAATAGACTCGGTTAATTATACGGAAGAACATGAAGGTAAGTTTGAAGTGTGTACGAATAACCATGAGAGACCTGGTCTGCTGTGAGATGTTATGGGTAGAGAATATACGGACGAGTAGTGGCATCAATTGCCAAGATAAATGTGTCAACCAGTATGTAATGTGATGTTAGAAAGAGGAAGCATCAGATGGAAGTCTTTTTGGAGACTTCGGATGAAGGGTACTATTTGTCAATAAAGTTGTTGGGGCATGTGGTTGTAAGATGGCGTGGTGATATGGCTAATGTCGGAGCGGTAGTGGGTGTTTATCTAAAGTGTTTTTGGTTGTGTGAGTTGCTTCTTATGTGTGGAAGAATTACCTATACTAATGACACCATTGAGTCTAACTGCTCCTGGAGAGATCTGAGCCGTATAAACTCAATTCTATTTTCAATCTTGGCCGTTCAAAATCATTAAGCCCACTATTAAGCCACGGTTCAATCACGGTTACTAGCTACTCCCTCAAACCCTCCTCCCTCTCCACTGCGGTTCCGCCCCACGCCCTGATTTTCTCACGAAAACTCTCCCCCTCACGCCTGATTTCTCTCACACGTACTCTCAAAACCGTTCCATCTCAAACCTTAAATACGTCTCCTAAATTCGAAGACGCACAAACTTAATCTCTGACATCAAACCCTAAGACCGAACCCTCTGCAAGGTTGTAGCTGTTAACGAAGAAATACCAGATGAAAGAGAGATGGATGTCGATCTACAGATGTCCAAGAACGAAGCCAAATTTGATAAATCAACAACTCTAAGGTAGAATTTATGTTTCTCTAAATGTGAATTTCTCTTCGTATGTTCAGAACAATGATCTGGTTATATAATAATTTATACCTTTTGCTATCTCCATTACTTGTGGTTTACTAAATTTAGTTTTGATTTATCTGTTGATTCAGATAGAAGGAGATTGAAATTTTGAATGAAAATTCAGTTCGGGATCCGGAGGAGGTTGCTGCTATGGTTTTGCCCTCCTAACACAATCAATCACCAAATTGCATCATTCACAGTTCCACACATACTGACATACCAGATCAGTAGAAGAGGAAGCAGATTCTGATGCCTGAGCCAGATAAATCCAAACGGTCTGTTTGAACTCTATGTACTTTGTTTTTCCTTATTTTGTAAATCCATGAACTAAAACAATTTTTAGCCATTTTTACCACACTGCTTCTCTCCATTTCTTAGTTTATTTTTGTTGTTTAGAGTATCTTTATGTCCGCTTCAAAGCACTTACTATTTTAATGATTTATGTTAAATCAGGACAAGTCTTGGGGTGTTCGTTATATGGTTGCTAATAAACTATGTGAAGATGTGGGCCCTGAACTACTAAGTATGTTCGAATCTGAAGCTATTTCTTTCTTCTTTTAATATTTTCATTGCAGAAGTCTCTATGCATTTCAAGCACCGTGCTTTGTTAAACAGAAGCAAGTATATCAGTATATGTGATATTTGATTCAGTTATATATTTTAATTTGATTGTTTTCTTTGGCTAATCACTATTTATTTTCTCTTATAATTTTCAATGCTTGCATAATCTATTACTCAGACGAAGTTTTCAAATGTCCTTGTGTGAGGAATTGTATACGCTGATAATATGTTTAAAAAATTTCTTTGTTATATATTGGGACCATAAAGTTTCAGCTTCTGTGAGGGCCATCTTGTGAGTATATCTCTCTCATTTTAATTTTTGCTAGAGTTGGGTGCTTTATTGTTACCTGGTCTTTGTCCATTCAAATAACCAATGGGTGACATTGTTATATTTGCAACTAAGGTGTCATAGTTACAGATCTAAGGGAATTATGTGGAAAGTATTGCTGAGAATAGTGATCTATGAAAGAGGATCTCTTCATAATTTCCAGTAACCAGTTTAACTTCTCTCTTCTGTAATTTACTTTTCTTTGTGGGTTTACAATTTTGGGTTTCTACAAGCTTTAGACAGGCACCATGGCCTCTGAAACCTATCTTTGCTTCATTGTGTATTGCTATCTCTCTTTTTTTTTTGGGGGGGGGGGGGGGGGGGGGGGGGGAATTGACACTTCACAGATTATGGTTTCTGTTTATGTTTTAACATCACAGTTTCTGGTTTTTTGTTTTAATATCACAGATTTTCTGGGTAAAAATCAAAGATTTTCTGCTTCTTTGTAAAACTCAGCAGGTGATGTAAAAAACACAGATTATGCCTTCAGCTTCAAATGGTGAAAAAATGATTTATTTTGGTATGGACCATTTGCCTTAACTTTAAATGTTTACTTTTTCCATAAATTTGATGAATATACATATGAGTTGATGTTTACTATTTCCAGATGATGAGTGTACATATGAGTTTTTACCATTTACTGTTTCCAGCTTAGTTGTTTACTGTTTCCTGATTATGGCTTAATTGCATTTTACTGTTTCCAGATCATGGCTCTTGAGTTGCTGTTTCCAGATGATGGCTTAACTTTAGTTGCTGTTTTCAATTGCTTTATGTAGTTCCCATACAATAGATAACCATGTGTTCTCAGGAGGCAGAAGATTGAAATAGGTTTATTAAATGGCAAATGGTTCCTTGATGTTCATTCTGTTGCCTTATGTTTACGAGAGATGTTAGTTTTTTTTTGCCAAAGTTGACATTATGGGTTTTGATCACTTCTTTTGTTGTTTAAGGTGATGAGGCTACAAGCATACAAAGTTCTCCAAGCTGCAGGTGCATCAGAGGTCCATATTTCTTTGCCAAAGTCTCTTAGGAGATGATGTGGAAGTGAGCCAATAAGATGATGAATGCTTCCTATAATTGGCAGCTTCCATGGCCCTGGAGGTAAGTTTGGTTTAGATTGCTTCAATAATTTCATAATCATCAATATGAAGATGATGGACGTAGAATGGATAGAAAACAGGCCGATTTGTGATTTGTATGAGTCTTTTCAGATGTCAAGAAATTGATTGCATATGTCAACGATAATCAGGTAGCTTACTTCTTTATTCTGGATTTTTTGCTTCTTTTTAAGAGCTTTCTTGCTGGTTTTAACTCCAAATGGTTATATTGTAATTCCTGAGGTGATATGTGGCCTTTTAGTTGATGCTGAACTCGCCCTTGAGGGTTGCATGCTATTCATTAGTTGCCTGGTCATTGAACCAAATGTTGTGGACCATCCATAGTCTTTTTTATTTTAGTTTGTATATATTTATATCTTCAATAATATTGCAGGATAAAATTGAAAAGGTTAAAAAGAGAAGGGAGGAAAGGGCTATTTAGAAAGCACAACACCAGAAGGAGATGGTAAGTTTGATTTGCATTAGATTTTCTTTTTTGTGTTAGAGTGTGTGTGTGTGTGTTCTTCTAGGTTTATTTGATCTTATCTTCAGATTATACTAAAAGGTGGTCATTTTCATTTACTATATACACTTCATTGTAAGAAAAAGGTAAATACATCAGGTTTTAAGATTATGTTTCATTGTTACTGAAAGTATTGTTTGGATCGAGCAACTTGGTGTTTTACATATTAAATACTGTGTAGCCTTTAAGAGGGCATCCTTTAAAATTTATTATTTAAGTGTAGCCTTGCTATTTTTATTTTATTTAATGTAGGTTGCAACCGGTAGATTACTGAAGAAATGGCATGGTCACTATAGGGCTGTTACTTGCTTGGTGTTTTCTGATGATCAGTCGCTTTTGATTTCTGAGGCTGTTACTTGCTTTTGATTTCTGAAGAAATGGCATGGTCACTATAGGGCTGTTACTTGCTTGGTATTTTATTTTTATCTCTTGTCTTTACATTGTTGAAATATTAACTGGTACCATCTTTCTTGCATGATTCAGTAGGATAAATGACAACAACTTAACTAACTGGGCCTATACCCGATCTTATACAGAATTGGAGACAACTCACAAGATTGTAAGATCAATCTCTCTTTGTAATATATTATCTTCTAAGAATCAAGATCATGCATTTTCTATTCAGAAGTGCGTTATTGCTTTCAACTTAATTACTTTTTCGAAATCTTTTTGAAGAGAAATGGTTGGGACTGGGCTGCAGGGACCGATTCCTTCAAATATATCCCTTCTTGAGAATTTAGTTAATTTGTGAGTGTGAAATCTCTTCTAGAAGTTTCTGTTCCAAGACCCCTTTTTGTGTTTAGAATGATTGATAGATATGGCCACCTTCTTTGCAGGAGGATTTGTGACTTAAATGGATCACCGACTCATGGAGTATAGTTTCTCTGAGCATGCTTTGCCCATTACTGATATTGTCACAGGCTATGGAGGATGTAATGCAATTATAATATCTGATTCGCAGGATCGTACATGCAAGGTTTATATTCCTCTTTAGAGAAGCATCTTTTTAAGATTCTTTTTCTTATGTAGTACTACTTATAGTCTATATGCTTGCATGTTAAATCTTATTGAGAAATGTTAAAATTCACCTGTTAGCATTTTTGGTTTCATGCATGGTATTTGGTTATGGTTGTGCTTCTATTTATGCTCAAAGTGTGGTGTCTTTTAGTTACCAGAACCTCCGACCTATTGCATAAAGTTACATGAAGTAGTGATCGTAATCTTTAATGAATTAATAGGGTCGTAAAATGATTGTAGGCTTCTATGCTTTTTCTTTAAGCATATCATACATCATTGTAGGTGTGGAGCCTAGCTAGGGGACTTTGTTGAGAAATATTGTGTTCCCTTCAATGATCGATGCAATTGCTTTGGATCTTGAGGAGCATGTTTTTTATGCTGGTGGTAGAGATGGAAAGATATACATTGCAGAACTCAATGCTCAAGGCACATCCAGCAACAGTTATGGGTTGCATATCGTCGGTACATTGTCGATCAAGGGTATGTCAACTTTTTTAGGATAAAGGTTTTTCTATCATATATATCTTTCTAGGCAAAATATTATCTTATCAATATACTTTTGCGTCTTTTCCATTTTATAAATGTTTATGTAATCTATTTTGTTTAAGAAATAACTTGAGAACTAGCTTAATGAATATTTGCATTATTGTTATAGTTTAGTTTTGCAATGTCTTAATTGCTTTAATAGTATTAGTTAAAAACGGACCACTCAAATAACTTATGGTTCTTTGTTTCTGTTTTCTTGTAGAAGATGGAACAACACTACATCTGGAGTTAAGTTTTATAGAACTTCCCCAGTGATCTTCTCAGGTAACTTTATGGTATGATTAGAAGAGAATAGCATAAAATTGTTGTCTTTAAACCACAACTGGTTTAATGCCTATAACCTCTCTTGGGTAGTCAAATAAAATGAAAGGTGATAGTAGTTTTGTAAATAATTTACTTCTGAAACTGAAGTCATCATTCACCTTTTTTGTTTCGTGTAGTGGGATCATCTTTTGAGAGATTACAAGGAAGCTGCAGAGTATATTGAAGACATTTGTGATGATTTTGAGGGACTTTGTGCTTCTCTATACATTAACAAAATTGCAGATTAACTGTTTGATGTTTTGCTCATTAGAGATTTTAATCAAATTCATGGAGTATCATTTAATCAAATCCACTTATCAAATTCACGAGAGGAGATGAGGTTTTATTTTATAATGAGATTTCAATTAAATAAAGTCATGTCGTATACCCAACCAACGGAAGGGTATAACACTAGGCTTACTGTTATGTCTTTCAGATTTTGTTACAATTTTCGTTACTAGAATTTTACGTCATGTTGTATACCCGGCCACCGGACGGGTATAGCACTAGTTGTTCAAGAAGGTATTAGTTAAAGATCAAAGAATGGGTAGTAACTGCAAATGGTGGTGTCGTTTCAAGATGACTTGGTTGAAAGCCTTAAGCTAGAATTTTGATGAAACTGTTTGGTTATGTATAGTAATGAGAAATTGTTATCAGCATGTGGAAAGGTTGGGAGGAAGAGGCAAGTAATGTTTGGAGGGTGGTGCTCCACGTTAACGTGGGGAAGCAATGATAGAAAGATCGGACCTAAGAATATAGCTATACGAAGTTCTTTTATGTTTTATGTGATGTTTGGTTTAACGATTTATGAACTTGAGAAATTTGAACCATTACCGGTATGTTTTGAGATTTATGGCCGATTATATGAATTGAAATCCTCAAAGATTTTATTAGTCTTGTTTTAAATAGTTACTTATTAATTCGACTAATTGAGTTTGAGTTATTGAATTAAATTTGAATAGGTTCAATACTTGGGGCACGGGAGTGGTGATATTCAAATGTCCAAACCGGTAGATGACGATGTTATGCACATAAAAGAATTTTAGTATTGCCCGACGAATTCGTAGGATTTGGTTAGTAAGTTGAAATCCTCAGACGGAATTTACTAGTATTATGATGTGTTCATGGAAATAAACCGATATCTAATGGAAGTGTGAGATCCCACATCGGCTAGAGGGGGAAACGAAGTCCTCCTTATAAGGGTGGATGGATACCTTCCTTGCATGAGGCCTTTTGCCTGTCACTGGGTGCGGTCTGGGTGCGTCCCGCGTATACCTGTGCGGGCACGAACAAAACCGTGAGCGGTACTGTTAGTCCCAGATGGCTTAACACGTATTGTAGAAGGGGGGGGGGGTTGAATACAATACTTAAAAGTTTTCACAATTTTAATTCTTTTATTGAAAATCTTTCAACTAGAATTACACAAAGAAACTTAAAGACTGTTGCGGAAAAGAACAGATAAACTATTCTAACAATCTTTCACAAAGTATACTAAACAAAACAGCAGAGAACACTAAGAGCAAAGCTATAAAGTTATCAAGCAATATGAAAATCTTTCACTGAGAGAAATCCAGAAAGCGTGGTAATGCATGGGGAGGTCTTCTTCCTTTTATAGTGGGATGGAGTGTACTGAGCATTAAATGCTTGGGACACTTGTCATCACCATATTTGTTGAGGATGTTGACTTCTGAAAAGCTGAGATGACCATATCACCTTTTACTAGATACTAGGAATAGAACCCATGCTGTTGACGGGGACTTGAACTGATAATGGATAAAAGGACAAATAGTCACTTTTATCTGTCAAAGGATATTGTCCCATAATAAATGATCTTCTTGGAATATCCCAAGGCATTTGCACCGATGAGGTTCCACCGATACAATTGACCTTGGAACTTGAAACAATCTGTAAAGAGAAAATCACTTATTTTGATAACACATAGATCCCACCGATTTGAGTGTCCTCATCGGTGGGTTGTGGTCCACCGTTTTCTGAAAACAACTTCGGTGGGAGGATGTCCACCGAATTTTGATGGTAACATCAGTGGAGAGAATGTCCACCGAATTGTGAGGATAAATTCGATGGACAATGACTTGTTTGTTTGTTGAGAAGAGTCTTCTATTTTCCACAAGTAGAGAGTCTTCAAGCTTGGTTTCGGTTGATCTTCGACTTCACCAAACATTTGCTATTTGTACAAGTCATGTAAAGAACTAAACTAAAATATTCAAAGTAGGATTTTTAGGGAAAACATCGGTGAGTCAATTTCAAATCTTTGGTGACCCAACAATCTCCCCCTATTTGAATTTGAGCTCCTTTCTTAGAATATTTAAGAGTATTGAAAAAGTAAAATGCATTTTGACCATTTTTACTCTTTTTGGGTTCTTTTCACATAGACCATTCTTTTTGTTCTTTTTGATCTTTTTCTTTTGTATGAGTATGTATACTATATATTGTATTTACAAGTAAATATAAGTAAGGTTATGTACTAAAAAAATTCAAATAGAAAGGTACTTGTATTTAGATAAGTTTTCTCGTACAATCGTAAGAAGAGAAACAGACTTTTACAAGCACCATTGAGAGAGAGAACCTACTTCTTGGAAGTTTGACGTTGCTTGATTTCGTCCAACAAATTTCGGTAGAACGGTTGAGCTTCGGGGATGTTGGGAAATAGGTTGGAGATGCCTTGAAGAAACATGGTATCGGCGATGGGAATTTGAGCAAATCTGAAGAAGGCACGATGACCGAAACCATCATTGAAGAACAGTCCAGGAATCGGTGAGAGGCTCAAGGTTGTGGTAGGATAAGGCACAGATGTGGGGAGGGACAGATTTAGATTGCTTACATTTGGAATATTCCCTTCACTTGCCATTTCTTTGAACACCTTGTCGATAGGATTCTTGACTTTGGGAAGACGAATTTCTTCTTTCATCGATTGAAGTCTCGCCCTTTCATCGGAGGAAAGGATGATGTTGTGTTTTCTTTTAATCTCCTTCATCTTTTCCATCAGTCCTTCAATGCATTTGATAAAAACGTCTTTCTTTGGGTTTGCACTTCTGACCAAGTTTTGAGAGATCTCATACCATTCGGGAAGACCGTAATGTTTGAGGTGGACATCTCTCACACTTTGTAACGAGCCATCTTCTCGATTGATGATTATCCTGATATCTTTCGGGTTGGCTCTGGAGGTGGCTATTTTGACATTTGTGACAGGGGATTTGAACATTCGGTGGTAAATTTTCTTTTTGTACTGTAACACCCCGCTTACCACGACACAATATTGTCCGCTTTGCCCCACTGGCTCACGGCTTTGTTCTTGGCGACCTGGCAAGGACTTCGCAAGGACTTCCCAGGAGGTCACCCATCCTGGTACTACTCCCACCCAAGCACGCTTAACCACAGAGTTCCCAAGGAACCCGCATGCTTGTGGCCCCAAAACGCGTTGTGTCTGGTAAGGCCAAGGTTTACTAATATACCCAACATCTCTCCTGTCCACGGCCGATGTGGGATATGCCTAAGGTGTTACACACACCCCCCCCTTAGGGACTCATCGTCCTCGATGAGGTTTGCCCCACCATCCCGAACGGCACAGGAGTGGCTCTGATACCATTTGTAACACCCCGCTTACCACGACACAATATTGTCCGCTTTGCCCCACTGGCTCACGGCTTTGTTCTTGGCGACCTGGCAAGGACTTCCCAGGAGGTCACCCATCCTGGTACTACTCCCACCCAAGCACGCTTAACCACAGAGTTCCCAAGGAACCCGCATGCTTGTGGCCCCAAAACGCGTTGTGTCTGGTAAGGCCAAGGTTTACTAATATACCCAGCATCTCTCCTGTCCACGGCCGATGTGGGATATGCCTAAGGTGTTACACAAGTTGTAAAGCCCGTATCTCGGTATGTAATTTATGTTATTAATTATTTTCTTTTAAGTTTGATTTAATGTGGTTTCCGTTAACGGGGTTAGTCGAGTTGGACCTAATGGTTAAAAATGTCGGAATTTTGGTTAGTTGCGAGAAGGTTTTAGTTGAGGGGACCATTTGTGTCAAGGGCCAAAACATGCATAAGTTTCAGCCCATGCAACCAAGAACCCAAAACCCATTTCTTTTGTGTGGTGTTGGTGTCGTGATTTGCAAGAAAGGATAGGAAGAGGAAACAAGAAAAAGTGAGAGAGCTCCATTTTTCGTATTTGTAAACCTAGCTGCAGAAAACTTCTGTTTCCCGGAGATTGAACGGTCGGATCGTCGTGATTTTTGATGAGCAACTTCACGACATCTTGTTCAACATTCTGAACGGTGGGATCGTGGTTTTGAGGTCCGGAGGTCATGGTTTCGTGGGGTTCTGCACAACAGTAACTTTGTGGTGATTTTTCTCCATTCTTGCTCTATTTTGGTTCCATACATCTTGATGTGCTTATTTCCAAGTGTATGATGGTTTTGTATGCCTCTAGTATAATCTAGAGAAGACTTTGTATTGCTCTAATATTGGTGGTAGTGGATTTGAAGCGGCTCTAGTAGTCCCGTGGTTTTTACTCTCGATTTTGAGGGGTTTTCCACGCTAAAATTTTGGGGTCTCATTGTGGTTGTTGATTGTATGTTTTGGGGTTGTTTTTACTTGCATTTAGAATACCCTATTTGTTTGCATCCTCAAAGGTTCATTCGGGTCTGTTTGGGTTAAGCTATGGCTTAATGGGTTACTAAGCATCATTTGTCATTTCATGTGAAAGTCACAGTTTCTAATACTGTTTTGTGAAAGCCATAACTTTTTATAGGAACGTCGTATTGGGGTGAAACTAGTGCCAAAAGCTCCCATTCTGAGTCTAGTAAGTTTCTTATGTTTTACGGAAAAACCAGTTCGGACCATAGCTAGTGTCAAATTTCTGTTTTGTACTGAAAGGTCCTGTTTTTCACTGTGCTGCAAGTCGGTTTTGTAAAATCCATAGTAAATTGTAGAAAAATCGTTAGAGAGCGTGCGATATGTCCATGAAACCCTAAGACATGGGAATTTGTGATTATGGAAAAATAATTCTGGTTTAAGCAGTTTATAAGGGGTTAAACAGGTACCGAACAGACCTGTGTGTTGAGAGTAAAAACTGGAAAAACGTATTTTTAAAGTTAGTAGTCGTGGCTTTGGTTTGGGGCGTCACTTTGACAATTGTTAACATTTATTTAGGTGGAAAAAGGTGAACTGGTGTTGGCCGGTTCGTGTTGTTGTTGAGGTCATAAGCTTTGCGTTTGAGGTGAGTTCTCTCACTGCGTAGACTAGGAGTTACATATATGTTGCGTTTGCTCTTGCGTGTTATTGTATGCTTAAGTGAGCTAGTTGTGATGTGATAGCTAGTTGTAAATTATATAATATGTGAATGGTATGTGTTTTGTGTACACCTCGGTGGGACTGAGGGGCTCGGTGGGACCGAGGGCTCGGTGGGACTGAGCTAGTATGGAGATCATTTAATGTGTACTCGGTGGGACCGAGGGCTCGGTGGGACTGAGCTAGTGTGGACATCATATAAGGTGTACTCGGTGGGACCGAGGGCTCGGTGGGACCGAGGTGTGTGATTACATGTTTAAACCTTGTTTTGTTATTATACTTGTAATTGCGGTGTTGTTTGCCTACTTGCGAGTAGGGGCGATGTATGTGTGATTGCTACCTGCGTAGGTGGTAGAATTCACTAAGCTTCGTGCTTACCCCTTCCCAAAATCTTATGTTTCAGGTACGAGTAGCAGTCGGGCATGACGGTACACACGGGCGCAAGGCGAAGATTGTTTAAATTGATTTTTAGTAAATGGGGATTGAATTATATAACTTTTCCGCTGCTTAAACTTTGTTGACGGTTTTAAATAACGACGTTTGTTTTTATTGTAATGGGATTTGTGAACTTGTGGTTTGATTATAGTGAAATGCATTAATTTTATAATTTAAATTCCTTGTAATTTTTGGGACGTTACAACTTGGTATCAGAGCACAGCTTGAGTGAATCAGACACATCTCGGTGTGTTTGGTCTCAAGTTGCGGCTATGAAGTTTTAAACTCTTTTACTAAAATCTTTGGGAATAACGGAAAAAGGAAAACCCGTTTGGGAAACGGTGATTGAGGGTGCAGTGTGTACAGTCAGCCGACGCTAAGTGGGAAGGTACAGTACTTAGTGTATTTATCGCTTTCTAGATCATAGAGTATGCATGCTAGATTGCCTATGTTGTTTACACTGTACTGTATGATGATTGCTTGCTAGTAGGAATCAATACTAGTTATAGTAGGTTGTTAAGTGAAGGCCCTATAGGTTGTATGCAGTAAGGATCATATAGCCTTAGAATATTTGATTTAGTTCTTGTTAGACAACCTAAGGGGGGGGTAAGGTTGTATTTAAATCTTTTACTTTCAAAAATTCTTTTTATAAACAAATACGGTATAAAATACAGTAAAAATACAGCAGAGTATAAATGAATAAATATACAACAATTATATAAACAGATATAATTAAATGCACAGCGGAAATGAAAAGAGATAAGGGAAAGAGAATACTTGACACCGATATTTAAAGTGGTTCACCAATCACGTGGTTGGCTAGTCCACCTCGAGAAAACACTTCTCGGAGATCCAATAAGAACGTGTTCTTTACGGTAGAACACAAACCTTAGTACAAAAATAATCACGGATATCTCTACTTCAGTTGATGAGATTTCTATGGATCACTCACTCTATTCAAACACTTACAAGAGGTGTATAATTTTAATATGATAATCACTCTTGTATAATGTTTATCACTTGGATATTTTTAGAGAGTTTGATCACTTGAGTTGTGTTGCTGATTCAACTAATCGAGAGATTTTAATCTGCTATGAACTCAAGTTTTCTTACTCAAAAAATGTTTTATAAATTTTAATAAGTGATTAAGTGAGAGAAGAAGCAGCAGAGTATTGATCAAATGTTGGGGTATTAATTGGTAAATTGGTAATTGAAACCTTCAGTAGAACCCTCTATTTATAGCCTCGTCGAACACTGTTCATAAACCAAGCAAGAACCAAATCTTGCAAATATTGTCTGGCACAAAATCTTGCTATCACATGGGATTTCTTCTACTGATCTTCAGTTGACAACAGAAAACAGCTGTGACATTTAATGCCATATGCAGCATGCAACTAAAGTCAACAACAAACACAATCCATGAGATTTGCCACCTTTCTTCTCTTCCATAAAACCCAGATAAATAGGAATAGGAATAGTATGTAGGAAATGATGAAATCCTAAATCATATTAAACAAAAGGTTGGTGGGCCCCACAACAAAGAGCTTTCCATCTTTTATTATAAAACAAAGTTTGGTGGGTCCCACAAGAAGAATATTATATATATATATGTAGTATGAAACGATATGTATATATATATATAATTTGATTTTTTAATTATTTCAAAAAAAATAGTATTGGGTTAGGTTTTTGAAATATCCAAGTGGTATATTATTTTAGGGTGTTTATCATTTTAAAAAATAAAATGACGTAAATCTTCAGTCTTGGATTCTTCATATAAATTTATCGAGATCATTTAAAAAGCTGCACACTCAGATAAAATATTAGATAACAAAGAATGCGGTGTGTTTTGTAATCATCAAAATAAATATGGAGATGTGATTTTATGTGTACCAAAAATATATCACAATATTAAAAGTTGGGTACACTTGCACCAACAATCTCCCCCTTTTTGATGATGACAAACACAACGCTAAACAGGAGAGCATACTCGGTTTCTCTCCCCCTTTTGTCAAAGCAAAAAGGGTTAGGAAAGACGCTATGCTCCCCCTTGATAGATGCTCCCCCTCAAAATATGAAACATTTGAGAGTTAGCATTTTCTCAAGGATTATACTCAAGCATGCCTAAACCTAGCCTTAATTTAAAGAACGCAGTTTTGTTTAGGGCTTTAGTGAAAATATCGGCCAAATTATCTTCCGAATCAACCTTTTCAAGCACGATTTGGCCTTTTTGAACATTATCTCGTAAAAAGTGATGTCTCAATTCAATATGTTTGGTACGAGAATGTAGCACGGGATTTTTGCTTAAGTTTATGGCACTTGAGTTATCACACATAATTGGAATTTTGGTTAGGTGTACCTCAAAATCGGTAAGTGTGTGTTTCATCCAAAGGACTTGAGCACATGCTATTGCGGCGGCTACATATTCCGCTTCGGTGGTAGACAAAGCTACAGATTGTTGTTTCTTAGAGAACCAAGATACAAGTGAGAGACCTATAAAGGCACATACCCCACTAGTACTTTTTCGGTCAACAATAGATCCACCAAGATCGGAATCGGTGAAACACGTTACTTCTAACTCGGGTTTCTTTGCATACCATAAGCCAAGATTAGTAGTACCTCGTAAATATCGAAAAATACGCTTGACAGCTTCATAGTGAGTTTGTTTAGGTGAAGATTGAAAACGAGCACATAAACATACACTGAACATAATATCAGGTCTACTAGCAGTTAAATATAATAAACTACCAATCATACCACGATAAATCTTTTCATTAAAATCGTTTCCCTCCTCGTCACGAGATAATTGTAAGTTTGTGGTCATTGGAGTTTCAACGGGTTTGACATTTTCAAAGTTAGATTTTTTCAACATATCTTTACAATATTTAGATTGACTAATAAAAATACCAGTTTCACATTGTTTGATTTGCAATCCTAAGAAGTATTTTAACTCTCCCATCATGCTCATTTCAAACTCGCTTGTCATTTTCGCAGAAAATTCATTACACAGTTTTTCATTAGTGGAACCAAAAATAATATCATCAACATATACTTGCACAACTACAATATCATTTTGATCATATTTCACAAATAAAGTATTATTTATTTTACCCATAATATAACCACTTACAATTAAAAAGGTTTTTAATCTATCATACCACGCACGCGGAGCTTGCTTTAAACCATAAAGCGCCTTTTTCAATTTATAAACATGTGTCGGATTTTCAAAATTTTCAAAACCGGGAGGTTGAGAAACGTATACCTCCTCATTTATAATACCATTTAAGAAAGCACTTTTAACATCCATTTGAAATAATTTAAAATCTTTAGCATTTGCAAAAGCGAGAAGCATTCGAATAGACTCCAACCTTGCAACCGGTGCAAAGGTTTCATCATAATCTATACCTTCTTGTTGATTGTACCCCTTGGCAACTAAACGTGCCTTGTTTCGTGTGACTCCACCGTTCTCGTCTACCTTGTTACGGAAGACCCATCTTGTGCCAATAATGGTTTGACTACTAGGGCAAGGAACTAAGTCCCACACATCATTCATAGTAAATTGGTTCAACTCTTCTTGCATGGCCATTATCCAATCCTCATCACCTAAAGCTTCATCTATGGTTTTAGGTTCTATGGTTGAGATAAAGGCATGGAAAGCACAATGGGTATGGATTTGAGATCTAGTTGTCCTTTGGTTTAGGTCACCTATAATTTGATCTACGGGATGGCCTCGAGCGGTTCTAAGGTTAGGATCATCTACACCTTGCGGAATAAAACACGGAGGGGCATCTGAGATTCAATATTATTTGTGGAAGGTTGGGTACCTAAATCCAAGGTACTAAGTTGTTGGGCTAAGACTTCTCCCTCACGGATATTGTCATTTGCTAAGGGTGCACTCGGTTTGGGAGGACTCTCGTCAAAGCTAACATTTAGGGATTCTTCTACAACCATGGTCTCCTTATTTAGGATTCTATAGGCTTTGTTATTCCAAGAATAACCTAGGAACACTCCCTCATAGGCTTTGGCATCGAATTTGGTTAGATAGGATTTGGTGTTTAAAATGAAACATTTACATCCAAAAACTTTTAGGTGGGCTAAGGAAGGTTTTCTACCACGGTAAAGCTCATAGGGTGTCTTATTTAGGATACTTCTAATTAGGACACGGTTAAGCACATAGGTCGCGGTAGCAACGGCATCACACCAAAACTTTTGGGGAACTTGATGTTCGTTTAGCATGGTTCTACTCATTTCTTGTAACGTTCTATTTTTCCTTTCAACAACCCCGTTAGATTGAGGTGTTCGAGGAGCCGAAAAATTATGAGTTATACCAAGTTTATCACAAAAGGCACCAAATTGGACATCATTATCGAATTCACGTCCATGGTCCGTACGTATGGAAACAATCGTACAACCTTGTTGGTTTTGAATTCGTTTTCCCAAAATTTTAAACTTTTCAAAAGCCTCATTTTTATGTCTCAAAAATAAAGTCCAAGTATAACGGGAATAATCATCCACAATAACCAAAGTGTAAAAATTTCCTCCAAAACTTTGAATCGCCATAGGGCCAAAAAGATCCATATGTAAAAGTTCTAAAACTCTTTTAGTTGAAATCATATTTTTTGATTTATGAGAAACGTGATGTTGTTTGCCGACACGACAAGCATCACAAAAATGATTATCAAACTTTAATTTTGGAAGGTCACTCACAAGCTCCTTATTTTTAAGTTTTGAATTAATCTAAGATTAGCGTGACCCAAACGTCTATGCCATAAAGTAGAATTATCATAAAGGGACGATAAACAAACATTTTTATTTACAAGAGTTTTACAAATGTATAAATTTCCTTTTACAAGACCCGTTAAAAGAACTTTGCCATTTTTCAAGATTTTACAAGAATCTTCTTCGAAGATAACGATTATACCATTTTTACAAAGTTGACGAACACTTAGCAAGTTAAATTTTAAATTATCAACATGATTAACATCAAGAAATTTAACATTATTGCAAGAAACTGTACCTCTCCCAATTATCTTTCCTTTGGAATTTCCTCCAAAAAATACCTGTCCACCATCACATGACTCATATGATGAAAATAGATTGCTATTTCCGGTCATGTGACGTGTGCAACCACTATCGAGAATCCAGTCCATATCAAGGTTTATCTACAATAATAAGGATGTAACTTTTATGGTCCCCATTTCTCGTGGGTCCTTCTTAATTAGTTTCAAGGTGACAACAACAAAAATATATAAAGGACTTAGAGTCTTTTATATATATAAGTAAGACAAAAGAATTGAATAGAATATATATAAATATATGTATGATATACGTATATATGAGGTATATATATATAAGTAAATAGAAAGTCAAACCTAATATATAAACAATAAAAAATTTAAACAAAACAAATATATATATATATATGTAGTACGTATGTATGTATGTATATATAAACAAAAAGTACATACAAAAGTATATTATTTATATATAATACATATAAGAAAATATATTATATATAGAATTAAAAAGAACTGCATATATATGTAACATATTTAAAACCATAAACGCATACCACCGGGATTATCATTATTAAACATTCCTTTTGGAATCCATTTATTTACCATTTTAATTTTGCGATTGTATTTATCATACACATAAAAAGAAGCATTTATATTCGCATTATTTTTCGGTCTAGAATATTTATCATGGTACATGCGAGCATACGGTTTTCTCGGTATATATTTTACATTATTTATTTTAGGTACATACGGAGGTTTTTGCACATATCGATTTCTTGTATTTATTTTAGGTGATTCAAAATATCTTTTAATTGGCATACAAGAACATTTTTCTTTGCAAGCATCGGAACCAATACCTTTTCTACATTTTATACGGTTAGACATATTTAGCATGTTAAGAACTTTTTCATTACTACTTTGAAATGCTTTAGCTAATAGATTGTCCTTTTCATATGAATCGCATTTAGCTTTTAAACATGCATTTTCATTTTTAAGAATATCACATTTTGTACATATAATATCTTCATGTGTCTTTTTATTTAAACATGCAATTTTTTTATTTAGAATATCACAAGATTTACAAAAATCCTTTTCACCTAATTTAGTTTCTAATTTAGCAATTATATTCATATCATTTTCAGATTTTTGTTTACCGTCATTAATTTTCTTTTCACATGCAGATACGGTTTCTTTTAATTTTGAGATTTCATCTTGATACCTATTTGCAAGAGCGGCCATGTCATGGAATGATTCATATAATTCGTCAAGATTATTTTCATCTTCATTTTCATAATCACTAGCGTAATCTGAGTAACAAGATTTTACCTCGTCGTCGCTTTCGGCCATAAGACAAATAGCTTGATATTCGTCTTCTTCTTCGCTTCCACTCCACGAGCCTCCAACGAAGGCTTTATCCTTTTTATTTTGAAATTTGTTCTTTTTAGGACATTCGTTGGCATAGTGGTCTTTATCACCACATGAGTAACAATAACCTCTCTTTGGTTTGGCTTTTTCGTCGTCACTCGAGTCGTCATTTTTCTTCACTTTATCTTCTCTTTTATGGAAGTTGCGACTCCGGTTTTCACCGCCACGACGGTAGTTACCGTTTCTTTGAAATCTGCTATTTTTAGAAAATTTATTGTTAGTAAAAAATTTAGAGAAGTTTCTTACCAACATAGCGACTTCGTCGAGTTTATTGGATTGATCTTTTGAAGTGCTAGCTTCCTCCTTTTTCTTTTTGTCATTCGGAGTTGAGACATTAAGAGCGATCGACTTCTTTTTGACTTGCTCCCGATCTTTGTTTCTTTTAAGTGCAATTTCGTGCACTTTAAGATTGCCGACGAGATCGTCGAGCTTCATTAGGGAGAGATCACGGGAGTCTTCTAATGATGTAATCTTTGCCATCCACTCCGAAGGAAGTGCTCGGAGGATTTTCCTTACGTAATCTTCATTAGGATAAGTGCGACCTAATCCTTTCAAAGTAGTCATAATGAGGTTAAAACGTTTAAACATTGAGTCGATTGACTCATCTTTTGACATTTCAAATAATTCATAATCATGAACTAAAATGTTTATTTTAGAACTTTTAACTTGTGTGTTTCCACGATGAGTGTTGTTTAAACTTTCCCAGATTTGATTAGCAGTTTTATATGTATACACTCTTTCAATTTCATCAGTAGTTAAAGCAGCATATAATATATTCTTAGCTTCAAAATTTAAACAGACATGAGATTCTTCAGCGGGAGTCCATTCTTTTAAAGGTTTATCAATAATAAGATCATCTTTTACAATAGTAGGATTAAAATTCCCATTTTCTATAATATCCCAAATTCTTTGATTTTTGCCACGAACGTGACATTCAAATAGTTCGGCCCAAATGCCAAACTTTTCAGTATCTATCATAGGAGGTTTTGAAAACATAATATTAGTTTGTTGAGCCATTAAAAAATATTTAAGCAGAAAATTTTGAAAGCCCTGCTCTGATACCAATTGTTAGACAACCTAAGGGGGGGGGGTAAGGTTGTATTTAAATCTTTTACTTTCAAAAATTCTTTTTATAAACAAATACGGTATAAAATACAGTAAAAATACAGCAGAGTATAAATGAATAAATATACAACAATTATATAAACAGATATAATTAAATGCACAACGGAAATGAAAAGAGATAAGGGAAAGAGAATACTTGACACCGATATTTAAAGTGGTTCACCAATCACGTGGTTGGCTAGTCCACCTCGAGAAAACACTTCTCGGAGATCCAATAAGAACGTGTTCTTTACGGTAGAACACAAACCTTAGTACAAAAATAATCACGGATATCTCTACTTCAGTTGATGAGATTTCTATGGATCACTCACTCTATTCAAACACTTACAAGAGGTGTATAATTTTAATATGATAATCACTCTTGTATAATGTTTATCACTTGGATATTTTTAGAGAGTTTGATCACTTGAGTTGTGTTGCTGATTCAACTAATCGAGAGATTTTAATCTGCTATGAACTCAAGTTTTCTTACTCAAAAAATGTTTTATAAATTTTAATAAGTGATTAAGTGAGAGAAGAAGCAGCAGAGTATTGATCAAATGCGGGGGTATTAATTGGTAAATTGGTAATTGAAACCTTCAGCAGAACCCTCTATTTATAGCCTCGTCGAGCACTGTTCATAAACCAAGCAAGAACCAAATCTTGCAAATATTGTCTGGCACAAAATCTTGCTATCACATGGGATTTCTTCTACTGATCTTCAGTTGACAACAGAAAACAGCTGTGACATTTAATGCCATATGCAGCATGCAACTAAAGTCAACAACAAACACAATCCATGAGATTTGCCACCTTTCTTCTCTTCCATAAAACCCAGATAAATAGGAATAGGAATAGTATGTAGGAAATGATGAAATCCTAAATCATATTAAACAAAAGGTTGGTGGGCCCCACAACAAAGAGATTTCCATCTTTTATTATAAAACAAAGTTTGGTGGGTCCCACAAGAAGAATATTATATATATATATATATATATATATATATATATATGTAGTATGAAACGATATGTATATATATATATAATTTGATTTTTTAATTATTTCAAAAAAAATAGTATTGGGTTAGGTTTTTGAAATATCCAAGTGGTATATTATTTTAGGGTGTTTATCATTTAAAAAAATAAAATGACGTAAATCTTCAGTCTTGGATTCTTCATATAAATTTATCGAGATCATTTAAAAAGCTGCACACTCAGATAAAATATTAGATAACAAAGAATGCGGTGTGTTTTGTAATCATCAAAATAAATATGGAGATGTGATTTTATGTGTACCAAAAATATATCACAATATTAAAAGCTGGGTACACTTGCACCAACAGTTCTATTGCACAGCTCTTGTTTGAGTCCAACCGTTCTAGGATAGAATCTTGTATTCGAATGTCTATTTGATTCACGCTGCATGTGACTGTGCATTCGCGAGGCGACTCGTCATGAATAGTGGGGATTTCGTCATAGCAAGGGTAGTGGAATTCCTAGGGAGCTAGGAAGAGTGTGTACATATGCCGGTGCGGGCATATGTGTGTAGTTTTCGGCAAGGAACTACTAGGACACATCGGATGGAACTCGAAACGAGTGATGATAGGTGTGGAAGGTAGTAGAGGAGCTCCTACTATCGGAAACACAGGATCAATGCTCGAGTCGGGGGATGTCACGAGGAATCCAAGGAGTTGAGCGCGGGCATTGTTAGTGTGAGCTATTATGTGCTAATAACTCATTGTAATATCTACCCAGAATAGCCATCACAAGGAGGAACGACTATAGTAAACCTACTAGTGCAGGTGTGTACTTGATTTGCCTTGATGGGATGATCGTTGGGGTAGTGACGAAGGTTGTAAATTAGTAGTCGTTGGAATAAAAGGACGATTCTAGTATTAATCACTTGGAGTGGCGATCAGGATGATGTTTGTTTTGGGCCAAGATGGATGATTGTGCTAGAATCATAGGCTTATAGAGCCGACTTTGATTTGAGGAAAAAAAAATCGTAGGGATTATTTGACGTAGTTTCCCAACTTGCCTAAGAGGTTTAAATGTCCGGATGACGTTAGAGAACCGGAGAGATTTGGAGGAGTAGGAGTCGAGGCACGTCTTTCTTTTATTTATTTAATTATTTAAAGCGTGTGCCGTTATTTGGTTTGGTTCGGGGTTTGATGTCGTTAAGGACCAAAATGTTAATTCCATATTTTATTCTAGGGTAGTTTGTGAAGGGAGAAAAGTAGGGGGGGCTAAAAAGGAAAAACTTTGGAAGAGTGCATGGATTCGGCCCATGGCCGGTTCCTTCCCCCGTTCCTTTTCTTTCGTGAAAGCCAAGTAACCCCAAACAACCCACGTGAAACCCTAGAGTACCTTTCTTGTTTTGTTAGTTCAGCCGTGGGAGAGATAGAGAGAGATAGGGAAGGACCGAGAAAGGGTTGGAGTGAGAGAGAGCTTCGTCGGAGGTGAAAGACGCCGGAGAAGGTGCCACTGCCGCTGCAGTCGCCGGAAAAGTTTCTGCTGTCGCCACCTCCCGCTGTTCGCCGGAGTCTCGAGGGAAGGAGGATCGTGTACGTTTACGTAGCGTCGTCGTAAGGTAATCACTTTTCTTGTTTCGTTTTCTTTCCTTCTCGTTCCCGTCGCCGCCGCCGTTCGCCGCCGCTGTGGCGGTGGTGGATGGACGGCCGTGGCTGCCGTTGTGGGTGCGTATGCGTGAGAATGGCCGAGAGAGAGAGAGAGGATGGTCGGGTGTTGTCTCGTGCGTTCGTAATCGAAAATCCACCGCCGGCCGCCGCTGGCCGCCGCCGGTCGCCGCCGGCAACCACCACTGCCGGTGATGGCAGTGGGTGGCGAGTGGCAGTAACCAGACCTTAGTAGCTTCAGAGCCTTAAACCGTGACTTAATCGTTAAGCCGTATAATTTAAACCGTTGCTTCCAAAATCATTCTTTTTATGCAGAAAAAATGGTCCAGCCCCTGTTTTGTGACGGCAATAACTTCTCCGTAGTAACTCCGATTGAGCCGAAACTGGCGCCCACGCTTCGAGCTCGGGACCGAGTACGTTTTCTGTGTTTTGGCGGAAAACTGGTTCGGCCTCGAGTTGGGAGAAAAAGTGGTCGCAAGTTCTGCGGTTCGTCATTTTATGTGAAATTTCCTGGAATCTGCCACTGTTTTGCGTGGACCGTAACTTTTTACTCGTAACTCGTTTTGAGGTGATTTTGGTGGCCATAGTTCCCTATTCGAGTCGGGAAGGTTTTTCGTGTTTTGCCGAAAGTCTGATTTAAACCGTAGCTAGGCTGTTTTGGACTGTTTATGCAGGCTGGACCGAAACTGGCAGTTTCGGGTAACCGTTCGTATTTAATTCACAGTAAATTATAGAAAAATCGTTAGGAGGCGTATAATATGTCCTTGGAACCCCAACTCAGAGGACTTTCTGGTCATGAAATAATATTGGGATTTTTCTAGATTTAAGAGGGTCGAAACGGGTCCCGAACAGACCTGTTTTGGGTGATTGGAAATTAGTTTTAGTGACGTTTTAAGCGTGTGTCGTGTCTTAGGGTCCGGGTCTCGTATTGACACGTTTTAACATGCGTTTAGGTACTGGAAGGTGACCGTAATTGTGGAGCTTGATTCGTGTTGATTAAGCTAGGCGCGCATTTGAGGTGAGTTCTCTCACTGTGTAGTTAGGGGTTGTATGCATGTCATAATAGTTGCTTGTATTACTGTCTTTGTGGTGTGAACTAGTTGTTGTGGTGCATAATATTTGATTGATTTGAATGTTTGGTATAATTGTGTTACCTTACAATTCGGTGGGACCGAGGCCTCGATGGTACTGAGGTGTTGGTTACGTTATAATTCGGTGGGACCGAGGCCTCGATGGTACTGAGGTGTTGTTTATGTTATAATTCGGCGGGACCGAGACCTCGATGGTACTGAGGTGTTGGTTATCTCGTAATTCGGTGGGACCGAGGCCTCGATGGTACTGAGGTGGTTGGATACATAATTACCTGTAGATGTTTACTCATTTTATGTATCTGTGATATTGTTGCTTATGTGCGGGTAGGGATGATGTGTATATAATTCCTACCTGCGCATGTGTTTGAATTCACTAAGCTTCGTGCTTACCCTTTTCCCAATAATCTGTGGTTTCAGGTACGAGTGGCTCTAAGGCGTGACGGGTACACACTGGCGCGCGAGATGAGCTGACTGATATTTGTTTTAATTATTGAACTTTGTTTCCGCTGGTTACTGATTACTCGAATAGTATTTATGTCCTTGCAATTAATATGTTGGAATTATTTATGGAGTTTTTATATAAAGCGTTTAATTTAAAATTTTAAATTCCCTGAAGTTTTGGGGCGTTACAACTTGGTATCAGAGCACAGCTTGAGTGAATCAAACGCACCTCGGTGTGTTTGGTCTCAAGTTGCGGCTGGAAAATTTTCGAATTCTTTATTAAATCTTTTTAGAAATAAAAGAAAAAGTAAAAAAAACCCGTTCGAGGAACGGTGATCGAGGGCGCAGTGTGTACAGTCAGCCGGAGCCGAAGGGAAAGGTACAATGCTTAGTGTTTTATTGCTTTCTAGATCATAGAGTATGCATGCTAGATTGCCTGTTGTTGACACTATGCGGTATGTGAATTGCTTGCTATTAGGAATTTTATGCTAATTATGATAGGTTACTAAGTGAATGCCCTCTAGGTTGTATGCAGTAAAAGACTTATAGCCTTAGAATATTCGATTTAGTTCTATTGCGCAGCTCTTGTTTGAGTCCAACCGTTCTAGGATAGAATCTTGTATTCGACGGTCTATTTGTTTTGCACTGCATGTAATCGGGTATTCGCGAGGCCACTTTTTATGATTAGTGAGGATGCATTAGTAGCAAGGATAGTTATTGGGATGGAAATTCCTAGGGAGCTAGGAAGAGTGAGTATATATGCCGGTGCGAGCATATATGTGTAGTTGCGGCGAGAAGCTACTTGAACCCCTCGGGATGGGACTCGGAACGAGCAATGATAGGTGTGGAAGGTAGTAGTAGAGCTCCTACTACCGGAAGCACATGATCAGTACTCGAGTCGGGGAAGTCGCGAGGATTCCAAGGAGCTGAGCGTGAGTGTTGTTGATGTGAGTTATTAGGTACTAATAACTCGTTGTATGTTTCTTCTTTATAGAATGGCCATCACTAGGAGGAGCAACGCGACTGAGCCGCGAGCTGAGGCGGGGATCACGGAGGAACGGATTCGTGAGTTGATTGCAACTGAGGTAGCGCATGCGATTGGGGAGGCAATCCCTGAGATTATCACCGCCATTCAAGATCAGGTGACGGTTCTAGTAGAGGAGCGCATTACAGCGATTCTGCCGCCTGCTGGGGGACATCCCCGTAATCGAGAGTTCCAGTACCGAGATCTCTCTGCCTGTTCTCCCCCGGAGTTCAAGGGAGACTCGAACCCAATTGTTAGCATGCGTTGGGTTTCTGATATGGAGTGTGCCTTCTTGACCTGTGGCTGCCCGGATAATCTGAAGGTCCGCTTTGCTGTGAATTTGCTTCGCGATGGGGCGAAGGATTGGTGCGCCTCAGCGCTGACTCTTGCTGAGCGTACTACCCTTACTTGGGAGGAGTTCGTTACTCGGTTCCGTGCCGAGTACGTGCCTCCGGTAGAGATGGAGAGGATAGCAAAGGAGTTCTTGGAGCTAACCCAGACCACGGAGACTGTTAAAGAGATGAACAAGAAATTTACTGAGATGGCGCTGTTTTGTCCTCAATATGCCGCTTCGGAGGAAATGAAGATGGCTCGGTATAAAGATATGTTACGTACCGAGATCAGGGAGTTCGTGAGCACGGTGCCGTACGCTTCTTTGTCAGCAATGATGGATGCAGCCCGGAGAAGGGAGCTGGAGCTAGAGACCCAAGCCAAAAAGAGGAAGGCAGCACAGGCTGTGACGCCAATCTCTGCGGTGCAGAAGAAGTCAAAGTTTTCTGATTCGCGCGGAAGTTCGAAGAGTGGTGGGTTTAATCACGGGGTTTCTAGTGGGAAGAAAACTGGCGGGTGTTTCAAATGTGGGCAGTCCGGTCATCACAGCCGGGATTGCAAGTCGCCTTTGATGATCTGTTTTAGCTGCAAGCAGACGGGTCACGTGAGGGCCAATTGTCCGAATGCTAGGGCAACTGATGGGGGTGGTGCACAGAGGGCTCCTGCAAATGCCCCACTGCGCATCACTGACGGTCGTACGGGTCAGCCGGGGACAGAGGCAGCCCGAGGTAGAGTCCACCAGCTGAAGGTGGAAGAGGCGCAGGCGACGCCTAAGGTGGTGACAGGTATGTTTATCACCCTCTTTCTTTTCGTCCTTCCTTTTCATGCCTTGTTTTTTTGTTGTTGTTTATATATGTTGTTATCTGTATGTTAGGTACGTTTCTAGTTAACTCGGTGCCTGCGGTTGTAATGTTTGATAGCGGGGCTACTCATTCATTTGTGTCTCGCACCTTTAGCGAGGGCTTGGGCCGAGTGGTGGGACGGTTAGGATGTCCTTTGGTAGTCGAGGTTGCCGATGACAGGACCTTGACGGTTACGGATGTGTATCGGGGATGCACGTTGGAAATCTCGGGTGTGAGGTTTCCCATAGATTTGATTCCGATAGCTATGCGAGAGCTTTGTGTGATTGTGGGCATGGATTGGATGGACGCGTTTGATGCGGAAATTATTTGTCGCCACAAACAAGTGCGGGTTCGAACCCCAAGCGGGGGAGAGCTGTTGATTCAGGGAGACTCGCCCAGACGGTCTACGGCAATATGTTCAGCGGCGAGGGCTCGGAGACACCTTCAGCATAGTGGTCAGGGGTATTTGGCGTATGTGATAGATACGCGCTTTGATGAGACGAAGAAGACTGCCGTAGATGTGCCAGTCGTGAGGGAGTTTGCCGATGTATTTCCCGACGAATTACCGGGGATACCTCCCGAACGACAGGTGGAGTTTCGAATCGATCTGATTCCGGGTGCTGCTCCGGTGGCCAAGGCACCCTATCGTCTGGCTCCACCGGAAATGAAGGAACTGTATGATCAGTTGCAGGAACTTCTCGAGAAAAAGTTTATTAAGCCGAGTTGTTCACCGTGGGGAGCTCCGATCTTGTTCGTGAAGAAGAAGGATGGATCTCAACGAATGTGTATTGATTACCGGGAACTGAATAAGCTTACGGTAAAGAATCGTTATCCTCTGCCAAGGATTGACGACTTGTTCGATCAGTTGCAGGGAGCCTCGTGGTTCTCTAAGATTGATCTGAGATCCGGGTATCATCAGATGCGGGTACGAAGTGAAGATACGGAGAAAACGGCCTTTCGAACACGGTATGGCCATTACGAGTTCGTGGTGATGCCTTTCGGGCTCACCAACGCACCAGCAGCGTTCATGGACCTCATGAACAGGGTATGCAGCCCGATGTTGGATCGCTCGGTGATCGTATTCATCGACGATATCCTCGTATATTCGAAGACGAAAGAGGAGCACGAGGTGCATTTGCGGGAAGTTTTGGATGTTTTGAGACGGGAGAAGCTTTATGCTAAGTTCTCCAAGTGTGAATTCTGGTTACGGGAGGTCCAATTCTTAGGACATGTTGTGAATCAGAACGGTATCATGGTCGATCCGGCCAAGATCTCGGCGGTAATGCGGTGGGAGGTGCCGAAAACTCCTACCGAGGTGCGGAGTTTTCTCGGGTTAGCAGGGTACTATCGGAGATTTATCCAAGACTTCTCCAAGATTGCCTTGCCTATGACTCGACTGACGAAGAAAACTGCAGCTTTCAGTTGGGGTGAAGATCAGCAGAAGGCATTTGAGGAGCTACGCAGACGCTTATGCGAGGCTCCTGTGTTGACTTTGCCCGAGGGTATGGAGGACTTGGTGGTTTATTGCGATGCTTCATATCAGGGGTTGGGTGCCGTGCTTATGCAACGCGGCAAGGTCATAGCTTACACTTCGAGGCAGCTGAAGCCTCACGAAGCGAACTACCCGACTCATGACTTGGAGTTGGGAGCAGTGGTGTTTGCTCTGAAGATTTGGAGACACTATCTTTATGGTGTCAAGTGTACTATTTACACTGATCATAAGAGCCTTAAATACCTGATGGACCAGCAAAATCTTAATATGCGACAACGAAGATGGCTTGATGTGGTCAAGGATTACGACTGCGAGATACTTTACCACCCGGGTAAAGCGAATGTAGTCGCGGACGCACTTAGCCGACATCCGGTTGGGGGACCGCTGAAGGGTCTGTGTCAGCGGTTGACAGTAGTTGCACCTCTTTTGGAGGCGATAGGTGTCGCTCAGGAGGTGGCCGTGTTGGCGGAAAATGCAAAACGTGAAAGAGTTTCGGGAGAAATTCCGAAATTAGTACGGGATAGTCGAGGATTATTGACCCGATATGGTAGAGTTTGGGTCCCATTCACCGGTGGAAACCGACAGATACTATTGGACGAGGCGCATAGGTCCAAGTTTTCGATCCATCCGGGAGCTACCAAAATGTACAGAGACTTACGGGAAGGCTATTGGTGGCCCGGCATGAAGCGGGATGTAGCCAAGTGTGTGGAGGTATGTTTGACCTGTCGGAAGGTCAAGGCGGAGCACCAGCGACCACACGGGAAATTGCAGCCTTTGGAGATTCCGGTGTGGAAGTGGGAGCAGATTGCGATGGACTTCATCACGAAGCTTCCCAAAACTCAGCGAGGGAATGATACCATCTGGGTAATTGTGGATCGTTTGACTAAGAGCGCTCACTTCTTGGCGATTAAAGAGAGCTTTTCGGCGGATAAGCTCGCGGAGGTTTTCATCCGAGAGATTGTAACTAGGCACGGGGTGCCAGTCTCGATTGTCTCGGATCGGGATACTCGTTTCACCTCCCGGTTTTGGGAGAAGTTTCAGAATGAGATGGGCACGCGGTTGCATTTCAGTACAGCATTTCATCCTCAGACTGACGGACAGAGTGAGCGTACTATTCAGACACTTGAGGACATGTTGCGAGCATGTGTGATTGACTTTGGCGGTAGTTGGGATCAGTATCTTCCACTAGCTGAGTTCTCCTACAATAACAGCTATCACGCTAGCATCGGTAGAGCGCCGTACGAAGTGTTGTATGGCAGGAAGTGTCGGACGCCCATTTGCTGGGGCGAGGTTGGTCACAGGGTGCTGGGAAGCACCGATGTGGTGCTAAAGACGACAGAGATGATTCAAATGGTGCGGGATCGGTTAGTCACTGCTCAGAGTCGACAAAAGAGTTACGCCGATAAGAGACGATCGGACTTGGAGTTCCAAGTCGGGGATTACGTTCTTTTGAAAGTCACCCTGGAAGGGGGTAATCCGTTTTCGCAAGCGGGGAAAGTTGGGTCCCCGATATATCGGACCATACAAAGTCATCGCGCGTGTGGGGAAAGTAGCTTACCGATTGGAGCTACCGGAGGAACTGAGCCTGATCCACAACACGTTCCATGTTTCTCAGTTGCGGAAGTGTGTGATGGATGAGTCTGCAGTAGTTCCCCTTGAAGATATTCAGATTGACGAGCGACTCAACTATGTAGAGAAGCCGGTAGCCATCGTCGAGAGAAAGACGAAGACTCTACGGAACAAAGTCATTGGATTGGTGAAGGTCCAGTGGCAGCACCGGAAAGGTTCGGAATGGACGTGGGAACCAGAAGCCGAGATGCGGGAGAATTACCCGGAGCTGTTTGCTGGCGTGGACTTCGGGGACGAAGTCTAATCCAAGCGGGGGAGAGTTGTAAAGCCCGTGTCCCGGTACGTCTTTCTTTTATTTATTTAATTATTTAAAGCGTGTGCCGTTATTTGGTTTGGTTTGGGGTTTGATGTCGTTAAGGACCAAAATGTTAATTCCATATTTTATTCTAGGGTAGTTTGTGAAGGGAGAAAAGTAGGGGGGGCTAAAAAGGAAAAACTTTGGAAGAGTGCATGGATTCAGCCCATGGCCGGTTCCTTCCCCCGTTCCTTTTCTTTCGTGAAAGCCAAGTAACCCCAAACAACCCACGTGAAACCCTAGAGTACCTTTCTTGTTTTGTTAGTTCAGCCGTGGGAGAGATAGAGAGAGATAGGGAAGGACCGAGAAAGGGTTGGAGTGAGAGAGAGCTTCGTCGGAGGTGAAAGACGCCGGAGAAGGTGCCACTGCCGCTGCAGTCGCCGGAAAAGTTTCTGCTGTCGCCACCTCCCGCTGTTCGCCGGAGTCTCGAGGGAAGGAGGATCGTGTACGTTTACGTAGCGTCGTCGTAAGGTAATCACTTTTCTTGTTTCGTTTTCTTTCCTTCTCGTTCCCGTCGCCGCCGCCGTTCGCCGCCGCTGTGGCGGTGGTGGATGGACGGCCGTGGCTGCCGTTGTGGGTGCGTATGCGTGAGAATGGCCGAGAGAGAGAGAGAGGATGGTCGGGTGTTGTCTCGTGCGTTCGTAATCGAAAATCCACCGCCGGCCGCCGCTGGCCGCCGCCGGTCGCCGCCGGCAACCACCACTGCCGGTGATGGCAGTGGGTGGCGAGTGGCAGTAACCAGACCTTAGTAGCTTCAGAGCCTTAAACCGTGACTTAATCGTTAAGCCGTATAATTTAAACCGTTGCTTCCAAAATCATTCTTTTTATGCGGAAAAAATGGTCCAGCCCCTGTTTTGTGACGGCAATAACTTCTCCGTCGTAACTCCGATTGAGCCGAAACTGGCGCCCACGCTTCGAGCTCGGGACCGAGTACGTTTTCTGTGTTTTGGCGGAAAACTGGTTCGGCCTCGAGTTGGGAGAAAAAGTGGTCGCAAGTTCTGCGGTTCGTCATTTTATGTGAAATTTCCTGGAATCTGCCACTGTTTTGCGTGGACCGTAACTTTTTACTCGTAACTCGTTTTGAGGTGATTTTGGTGGCCATAGTTCCCTATTCGAGTCGGGAAGGTTTTTCGTGTTTTGCCGAAAGTCTGATTTAAACCGTAGCTAGGCTGTTTTGGACTGTTTATGCAGGCTGGACCGAAACTGGCAGTTTCGGGTAACCGTTCGTATTTAATTCACAGTAAATTATAGAAAAATCGTTAGGAGGCGTATAATATGTCCTTGGAACCCCAACTCAGAGGACTTTCTGGTCATGAAATAATATTGGGATTTTTCTAGATTTAAGAGGGTCGAAACGGGTCCCGAACAGACCTGTTTTGGGTGATCGGAAATTAGTTTTAGTGACGTTTTAAGCGTGTGTCGTGTCTTAGGGTCCGGGTCTCGTATTGACACGTTTTAACATGCGTTTAGGTACTGGAAGGTGACCGTAATTGTGGAGCTTGATTCGTGTTGATTAAGCTAGGCGCGCATTTGAGGTGAGTTCTCTCACTGTGTAGTTAGGGGTTGTATGCATGTCATAATAGTTGCTTGTATTACTGTCTTTGTGGTGTGAACTAGTTGTTGTGGTGCATAATATTTGATTGATTTGAATGTTTGGTATAATTGTGTTACCTTACAATTCGGTGGGACCGAGGCCTCGATGGTACTGAGGTGTTGGTTACGTTATAATTCGGTGGGACCGAGGCCTCGATGGTACTGAGGTGTTGTTTATGTTATAATTCGGCGGGACCGAGACCTCGATGGTACTGAGGTGTTGGTTATCTCGTAATTCGGTGGGACCGAGGCCTCGATGGTACTGAGGTGGTTGGATACATAATTACCTGTAGATGTTTACTCATTTTATGTATCTGTGATATTGTTGCTTATGTGCGGGTAGGGATGATGTGTATATAATTCCTACCTGCGCATGTGTTTGAATTCACTAAGCTTCGTGCTTACCCTTTTCCCAATAATCTGTGGTTTCAGGTACGAGTGGCTCTAAGGCGTGACGGGTACACACTGGCGCGCGGGATGAGCTGACTGATATTTGTTTTAATTATTGAACTTTGTTTCCGCTGGTTACTGATTACTCGAATAGTATTTATGTCCTTGCAATTAATATGTTGGAATTATTTATGGAGTTTTTATATAAAGCGTTTAATTTAAAATTTTAAATTCCCTGAAGTTTTGGGGCGTTACAGTAGAATGCCGACTAAGTCATGCACAAAGTTTGATTTTTAAATAGATTGCATTAACAAATTCTTGTGTTTCAAATCATTTTTATGGATGGTGTTTTGGAATTTTGGGAAGTGTTCAGCACACACAAGATTTTGAAATATGGTTTTGAAAATGTATGAAATCGTTTTATTACGGGGGTGCAAACTTTGTTAGAATTTGTCTCATTTCTTTATTTTTCCAACGGTTCTTCCGGGTAAGATGATATCCGTGTTTTGTGGTGTTTAAAATGTCGGGAAAGTGACTACGGCTTGTGACTTTAACATTGGAACTCCTCCACATATGTTAGAGTTGAGACGGAAAGTTACATTCCACGATGTCTGTATAAAGCTATTTGAGTGATTTCGCTAAATAAGTTTTGTTTACGGCATGTTGAGTCGCGTGGGTTTAATTTCACGAGTTGCATATCTCATTTGTTTATGTGACCATTTGGGGAAATCTTGGAAATCAATTTAAAGAACCCCACCTTTTGAGATTTTATGAGATTTTAGTCGATATTTTCAAATGATGGAAACGGATTGGTTTTTATCTTTAAGTTGAAACTTACACGAGACAGTTGTGTTTTAACAAAAAAAAAATATATATTTGTAAACCATTTCATCGTTTTGTATGACTAGCCGACGCGCGTAAGATTTGTGGGTGAACCATGTGCCACGACATTTTATGTTGAAAAGGGAGAAATTTTGGGGTCAAATGTCGTGGAACTGATTTTGAAATTATGTGTACACTTTTGTTGCACCCGGTGTAAGGTCGAGCGATTACTTTAAATACATGTCATGAGTCAATTCATACTAGAACCGTGACGGTTCATTTTCAAAGAAATTATTTATTTCGCTTTACGTTTTGTGAGTAAACTAAGCTGCAATGAAATGATTTTCAACATGATTTTCATATGTGGGACGAGCGTGTCCATTTTTGCGTAACTACTGACCTGGTAATAGTAGTTTTATTGCTTACGGTCTTTTTGAAATGAAAAATCTTGACGTTGAAAATATTTTGTAAATGATTTTGTAAACCATTTGGAAAGTGCGCTTATAAGTGTTATGTGTCATTTTGAGAATTTTAAGGGTGTGAGTCCTTTTGGGAAACTCTTTGGTTTAACCCGTGTCGAGGTTGGGACTAATGTTGATTTTAGAGTATTGCTTGCTTATACTTTATTTAAACGCGTTTTTGACCGACTTATGGGTCTAGCAAGCGTGGAGCGTTTTGCTCGGTTTTGACTTTGATATAGTCATGGGTCAATTGCACGGTTTTTAATGGCTCGATGTGGAGTTTTGTTGATGGGTTGTTTTGTTGCACAGTTTTGCACTTATTGCACGTTGAGTATTTACATGTTGGGTGAGTGAGTCATTCCGGGATAGGCATGTTGTTGGTAGACTGTTTTGCATTGGATCCTTGGCCATGTCAGTCAATCGTTGGTAATGGTCGGTTGGGTATCTCGGGGTGGGACTCCGGTATTCATGTGTTATGACCTTGACTTTCCAGTAGGCACTGGGAGGATATAGTCTTGGGCACTTACCTGAGAGGTAGTCCTGATATGCCGGGCCTTGAGACGTACCTGGGAGGTAGACGTTAAGGTGTATCTTGATACGGTGTAACTAGGCTTCGTAGAGTGAGTGTGGAGGATAAGTAGACGGTGGAAGGTTGGGTATTCCACGCGTGTTGGTAATGTAGGCCGAATAGTGTCGGTTAAGGGAATGATGCCCTTTGTAATTAAGAGAATAAATGCGCAGTAACCTTTTTGAAATAAGTAGAATATATAGGTGTCGACTTTTGGGCTTGAGGCCAAACACCCTTAGTGTAATCGGAGATTTGTAACCGATTTTGAAATAATAATGGCGATGGTAGTAGTAACCCTGAAATGCTTAATTGTGATGAATGGTTATGGTGAAATGACCTTCGTGGGTGATTATAAGTTTACTGGTTTGATGATCCGCGTGAAATAAATTTTGGGAGCCTATAGAACTCGTGGAAGTAATCGGCAGTAATGGTAGGAATGATCGGATTCGAGTATCCTGTAGGGTATATTGGTGAGTACCTTTAGAATGGTTAGAGCTTGAAAGTTGAATCGGGATGTATGGAACATCTAAGGTTGGGAGGCAACCGAAGTCGTTTGGCTAGGAATGAATCCAGTTGTTGGAGTATTCTTCCGGTCATAATTTCAGTGTCCTAGAAAGAGTACGTTAGTAAGAAAAGTATTCGAGAAGTTTTAGAAGGGGTTTCAAGTGGACTTGGGAACCTGAGGTTGAGATGAGGGAGAACTATCCGGAGCTATTCGTAGGCAGAGACTTCGAGGACGAAGTCTAATCCAAGTGGGGGAGAGTTGTAAAGCCCGTATCTCGGTATGTAATTTATGTTATTAATTCTTTTCTTTTAAGTTTGATTTAATGTGGTTTCCGTTAACGGGGTTAGTCGAGTTGGACCTAATGGTTAAAAATGTCGGAATTTTGGTTAGTTGCGAGAAGGTTTTAGTTGAGGGGACCATTTGTGTCAAGGGCCAAAACATGCATAAGTTTCGGCCCATGCAACCAAGAACCCAAAACCCATTTCTTTTGTGTGGTGTTGGTGTCGTGATTTGCAAGAAAGGATAGGAAGAGGAAACAAGAAAAAGTGAGAGAGCTCCATTTTTCGTATTTGTAAACCTAGCTGCAGAAAACTTCTGTTTCCCGGAGATTGAACGGTCGGATCGTCGTGATTTTTGATGAGCAACTTCACGACATCTTGTTCAACATTCTGAACGGTGAGATCGTGGTTTTGAGGTCCGGAGGTCATGGTTTCGTGGGGTTCTGCACAACAGTAACTTTGTGGTGATTTTTCTCCATTCTTGCTCTATTTTGGTTCCATACATCTTGATGTGCTTATTTCCAAGTGTATGATGGTTTTGTATGCCTCTAGTATAATCTATAGAAGACTTTGTATTGCTCTAATATTGGTGGTAGTGGATTTGAAGCGGCTCTAGTAGTCCCGTGGTTTTTACTCTCGATTTTGAGGGGTTTTCCACGCTAAAATTTTGGGGTCTCATTGTGGTTGTTGATTGTATGTTTTGGGGTTGTTTTTACTTGCATTTAGAATACCCTATTTGTTTGCATCCTCAAAGGTTCATTCGGGTCTGTTTGGGTTAAGCTATGGCTTAATGGGTTACTAAGCATCATTTGTCATTTCATGTGAAAGTCACAGTTTCTAATACTGTTTTGTGAAAGCCATAACTTTTTATAGGAACGTCGTATTGGGGTGAAACTAGTGCCAAAAGCTCCCATTCTGAGTCTAGTAAGTTTCTTATGTTTTACGGAAAAACCAGTTCGGACCATAGCTAGTGTCAAATTTCTGTTTTGTACTGAAAGGTCCTGTTTTTCACTGTGCTGCAAGTCGGTTTTGTAAAATCCATAGTAAATTGTAGAAAAATCGTTAGAGAGCGTGCGATATGTCCATGAAACCCTAAGACATGGGACTTTGTGATTATGGAAAAATAATTCTGGTTTAAGCAGTTTATAAGGGGTTAAACAGGTCCCGAACAGACCTGTGTGTTGAGAGTAAAAACTGGAAAAACGTATTTTTAAAGTTAGTAGTCGTGGCTTTGGTTTGGGGCGTCACTTTGACAATTGTTAACATTTATTTAGGTGGAAAAAGGTGAACTGGTGTTGGCCGGTTCGTGTTGCTGTTGAGGTCATAAGCTTTGCGTTTGAGGTGAGTTCTCTCACTGCGTAGACTAGGAGTTACATATATGTTGCGTTTGCTCTTGCGTGTTATTGTATGCTTAAGTGAGCTAGTTGTGATGTGATAGCTAGTTGTAAATTATATAATATGTGAATGGTATGTGTTTTGTGTACACCTCGGTGGAACTGAGGGGCTCGGTGGGACCGAGGGCTCGGTGGGACTGAGCTAGTATGGAGATCATTTAATGTGTACTCGGTGGGACCGAGGGCTCGGTGGGACTGAGCTAGTGTGGACATCATATAAGGTGTACTCGGTGGGACCGAGGTGTGTGATTACATGTTTAAACCTTGTTTTGTTATTATACTTGTAATTGCGGTGTTGTTTGCCTACTTGCGAGTAGGGGCGATGTATGTGTGATTGCTACCTGCGTAGGTGGTAGAATTCACTAAGCTTCGTGCTTACCCCTTCCCAAAATCTTATGTTTCAGGTGCGAGTAGCAGTCGGGCATGACGGTACACACGGGCGCAAGGCGAAGATTGTTTAAATTATTTTTAGTAAATGGGGATTGAATTATATAACTTTTCCGCTGCTTAAACTTTGTTGACGGTTTTAAATAACGACGTTTGTTTTTATTGTAATGGGATTTGTGAACTTGTGGTTTGATTATAGTGAAATGCATTAATTTTATAATTTAAATTCCTTGTAATTTTTGGGACGTTACATGTACCAACTTATTTCTTCATTCGTTTCTTGTTCAATGGCACTCAGCGCCGATTTTTGGGTTTGAATGGCATCGGTGGATTTTGCTTTTGCGGCTTCTTCTTCGGCAGCTTTCAGAGAGAGGTCTCTAGATTTATCCAAAGCAATTTGAGCAAGTTTAGCTTCCTCAATTTCTTGAGGAGAAAGACCGAGATCGGTGGTGGTTTCTTGGGATGGAGGCTTGAGTTTAAGAGTTTCAGCACCTTCAGGTCGAGCCCCATACTTAGCCAAATCCTTTTTCTTCTTTTCTTCTTTTGCCAAGTCTTCGGCCGAAATAATTTTCTTGCCTTTGTCTTTAGGAGCTTTGCTGGATTGCTCCCTTTCAGTTGATGCATTAATTTCCACGGCCGATGGGGACTTGATCGGTGAAGAAACTGATTCGGTGGTCCTTGTATGTGTCGGTGAAGATTTAGGTGATTTCGGTGATGGCGGAGATGTTTTCGGTGGAGTCTTGTTGCTGGTAGATCTCTTGATGTATGGCAATTTCGGTCGAGCAGTAGTTTTCTCCCCCTCAGCAACAACCGGAAGCTTAAAACCCAATTCATGAAACACTGTGTCAAACTTTGAGTGCAGAGAAGCCAAGCTTGTAGTGGTGGTATCGGGAACCAAGGAGAAATCACCCAAGTCCATCTCCCATTGGGATTGATCGGTGTTGGTAGTGTCGGTGGAGGATTTTGAGAAAGACTCCACTTTTGAAGATAGGGAAGAGACTGTATCATTTATAGGCCGCAGGGCATCGGTAATGGTATCGAGAAGAATTTTTGGCAACTGAGACTCGAGCATGGTTATTCTGGAGTTTGCTTGGGAGATCAACGAAATGGTGGATTGAAGAAAAGCAGAGGGGTGGCCAATGTTTGAAGAGGTCTGACCACCGATTTCTGGGAAAGAAAATCGGAGGCGTTGGGGATCTGCTTCGGTGATGAGATTTGGGAGGTAAGTTGACATTTCATCGGTATAGAGGATTCTCGGTGGGGGAGGATTTTGGTGAGGAGAACCCTGACGTATCGGTGTGGGAGACCTTCGGGGTGTAGGTGATCGGTGTGGGGTGGGCGATCGGTGTGGGGATACGATCGGTGGTGTGGATTGGTTCTTCGGCGAGGGAGACTCGGTGGGATTCTCTTCGGTGGACGGGATGGTTCGGGGAGAACCAGTGTCCGCTAAAAGAAAAGCAAAGAAATCATGTGGGGTGGATTTAATGGGGGGGGGACTCAAGGCGAGTTGTGCTTCATCATCGATCTCATAGAGATCGGGTGGAAAGTCGTGAAGTGAAAAATCAGTACCCTCGATGGGAGAGACCTCGAGGTCATCTCCACCACCCAAAGAATCGAGTGGGGAGGTAGGTTGAGGTTCCTCCAATTGTACAACTGAAACCTTTTGAGAGGCAACAGAGGAGTCGGTGGGGTTAATGGCGGATTCCCTTGGCCCGGAGGGTTGAAGTTCAACAACTGACGATTTTCGAGAATCGACAGTTGGATTAGTCGGTGGGGCCGATGGTTTCCGAGACCTCTTTGAAAGAGATCTCGAAGGGGAAGACGAGTGCCTCCGCTTATGAGAAGGGGATTGAACCGGGGAAGCCTCTGAGGGATCTCTCGGTGGCATAGTTCTAGAAGCGGGTGCGGAGGTGTCGGGGGCCGTACGTTGTTTCTTTTTCGCGCCGCCCGACTTTACTCGAGTAAGGAAGGATGGGGCCACTACAGCATGGGGTGCTTCGGGAACTTCCGGGTGTTTAAATCCGGGAATTTCCGCATCGCCCCAATGTAGATCGGGAGAGAGAGCGAGAGAAATCATACCTTGTCTTAACGGGTTGTCGGTGGCGAGAGGTCCCACATTTAGTGTTTTGAGACCGACAACTGGGGAAGACCAATCATAGGTGAATCGGGGCGCTTGAGATTTTCGATCCGTCTCTAATGCCTTGTTGAGCTTGTGCTGAATGATCATCGAGATGAACCGCGGATAGGCAACGTAACACTTCTTGGGATGCTTGATTACCTCGACAAGTTCAGAAACGAAGTATTGGGCAAAGTCGACTTTTCTTTGAAAGATGAGGGCATGGGCGAGCTTTGTGATGTATGGCGGTGATTGATCATGCCCACTAGTTTTGCGAGAGAGGCAGTGAATAACATGGGCAAAGAAGAAGTTCCATATGCCTCCCATTTTGCTACGGAGAAGAGTACCGGGGCCTTTAGAACTTTTGGAGGAGGAGTCGATCACATATCCGGTTGCTTGAATAACATCTTCATGTATGGTTTCCACATACATGTCTTCGTAGGCTGGAAAAGCGTCAATCTTTAGGGCGAGGCGAACATCGTCGACCCCAAACGTAAGGTCGTGATCACCTTCTTCGTTGGTAAGAATGGAGGCGTGAATGGCTTCGTTTGAAGGATCGTACACACAGGTTAACCAAAAGTTCTTAATGAGCATTTTGCTCATCTTGGGGTTGCAAGAAAAAGCATGAAGGAGAGGGGAGCGAGTGAGAAACTTAGCTATCGTGGAGAACTCGAGATGAGATGGATCTGATTCGAAACGAGCGACGTGATTGCATGGGTTGAACTTGAGATCTTCAAACCATGTGGGAGTTGCATTTCTGGAAGATGCCATTGAGTGAGATGAGGTCGAGAGAGAGAGAGTAAGTGTGGGAAGTAAGATAATGGAGAAGAAGGGTTAAGGGATGAGAGGGGTTCGAGAGGTTGCAGGTTTGAGAGAATCGAAATGGTGAGGAAGATGGGTTTTTATAAGGGTGAGAGAGAAGAGTGTAGGAATTCAAAAGGAGAGAGGGAACGGTTAAAGATGTGAGAGAGATGGTTTAAATAAAGTAAATAAATTCGAAATGGTAATAATGATGTTTCGGGGTGAGAGGCTGAAACGGGTTTTCATGAAAAAGGAAGGGTCAAAGTCTCTGACACCTAGGATTGTAGGGGTGATGTAGGCATGGGCATGGGGAAGCGTAAGGGATAAGATTTGGGAATCGGTGGTTGATTTCGGTGGACAGAGATTTGAATCTCGGTGTAAACAAGTCGGTGTATACTTTTCTACCGAAGTTCAAGAAAGATGTCGGTGTAGCTGTTTTTGAACACCAAAAAAAAACTTCGGTGTTAAGGTTTAAGAGGCGTCGGTGGACTTTAGGATATAAACAAGAGATTGAGTCCACCGATATGTGATTTCGGTGGAGGCTTCGGAGTTGAAGCGGAGGTGGGTTTCGGTGTAGAAAGCACACAGATTTGAACACACAGAATTGGAACTTAAGGCCACCGAAATGTTATTTCGGTGGAGGAAAAGATGTCGGTGAAGAAGGCGAAAAGAGAAAGGTGTCTACCGATGAGAGATCGGTAGAAAGAGAGCACATAGTTATTGAAAGTTGCACATTCCAAGTTCACTTATGAGAAAGTTGAACCTGGCTTCATCTAGGGATTTGGTGAACAAATCAGCAAGCTGTAGATCGGTGGGAATGAAATGTAACTCAATGTCACCTTTGGAGATGTGGTCCTTGATGAAATGATATCTGATATCTATGTGCTTTGATCTGGAATGAAGAACTGGGTTGTTTGCAATAGCTATTGCGCTTGAGTTATCACACAGAATTGGGACTTTGGAGTAGATTTGAGCATAGTCTCGGAGTTGATTTCTCATCCATAGGATCTGAGCACAGCAGCTTCCAGCAGCTACATATTCAGCCTCAGCAGTAGAGGTTGACACAGAGTTTTGTTTCTTGCTGGACCAACTTACCAATTTGCCACCAAGAAGCTGGCAGCTTCCTGTAGTACTCTTTCTATCAATCTGGGAACCTGCATAATCTGAATCTGAATACCCAATTAGTTCAAAACCTGAGTCTTTGGGATACCAAAGCCCCAAGTGCAAGGTACCCTTGAGATACCAAAAAATCCGTTTTACAACCTTTAAATGTGATTCTTTAGGATTGGCCTGATAACGGGCACATAGACAAGTAGCAAACATAATATCCGGTCTGCTAGCAGTTAAGTACAGAAGAGAACCAATCATGCCTCGATAGAGGGTAACATCCACAGATTCACCTTTAAGATCAGCATTGAGTTTCAAAGGTGGAGCCATGGGGGTTTTCATAGGAGAGCTATCTAAAAAATTAAATTTCTTCAGAAGGTCACGAATATATTTACTTTGGTTTATAAAAATCCCTTCTGATGACTGTTTGACCTGAAGGCCCAAAAAGAATGTAAGCTCTCCCATCATGCTCATCTCATATTCACTCATCATGAGAGAAGCAAACTCATCACATAGTGACTCATTAGTGGCACCAAAGATGATGTCATCAACATAGATTTGGACAAGAATAAGATTACCTGAGGTTTCCTTGATGAAGAGAGTGTTGTCAATTTTACCTCTGGAATATCCATGCTTTAGAAGGAAGTTAGCAAGAGTGTCATACCAAGCACGTGGAGCTTGCTTGAGACCATAAAGTGCCTTGTCAAGTCTGTACACATAGTCTGGATGAGCTGGGTCTTCAAAGCCAGGAGGTTGTTTCACATAGACTTCCTCTGCAAGTTCCCCATTGAGGAAGGCACTTTTAACATCCATTTGAAATACTCTGAAATTTCGGTAGGCAGCATGAGCCAGAAAGATTCTTATTGCTTCAAGTCGTGCAACCGGGGCAAAGGTTTCATCATAATCAATGCCTTCTTCCTGTCGGTATCCTTGAGCAACCAGTCTAGCTTTATTTCTGATAACTGTACCATCTTCATCCATTTTATTTCTGAAGATCCATTTGGTTCCAATGATTGTTTTCTGTCGGGGTCTGGGAACCAATCTCCAAACTTTGTTTCTCTTAAATTGAGAGAGCTCTTCTTGCATGGCAGTGATCCAACAGGGATCTGCAAGAGCTTCATCAATCTTCTTAGGTTCAATAAGAGAGAAAATTCTGTAACGTCCCAAAAATTACAAGGAAATTTAAAATTTTTAAAACATACATATCATTATAAAACAACCATAATTTAGTAATTCACGTCTTAATTGAAATTAACATCGTTGACTCAAACCGTCAACAAAGTTTATGCAGCGGAAAATTACACAATTAAATTCAAAGGGTTCGAAAGTGAAAGTTTAACAATCTTTGATACTCCGCGCTTGATGTGTGTACGGTCACGCCCGACTGCCGCCCGCACCTGAAATAACAACATATTGGGAAAGGGTAAGCTAAACGCTTAGTGAATCCAACCACACACGTAGGTAGCAACCCCACGCATATCGTCCCTATTCGCAAGTAGGTAACATCACCATCACCACGAATATCAAACCACATAATGTTTATTATATAAGCACAAACCTCGGTCCCACCGAGTACACAAAATACATTAATGCAAGCTCAGTCCCACCGAGCCCTCGGTCCCACCGAGTAAAGATTGTTGTACTAGCTTAGTCCCACCAAGCCCTCGGTCCCACCGAGCCCCTCAGTCCCACCGAGGTGTACGCATGCATAAATATTCCACATACGAATTTAACAAATCACAACCAGTTATCACATCCCAACTAGTTCATGTAAGCACATAAATACACGTAATAACACGTAACACAAAAGAACGACATACATGAAATTCCTAACTACGCGGTGAGAGAACTCACCTCAAGGCTAAGCAACGTGCTCACGAATCGCAACACCAACACGGCAATCTTCTTCACTTTCTCCCACCTAAATACGTATAAAAAGTCAAAGGAAAGTCCCGACCCATAACACGTTTACTAGCTTCCAAAAGCCTAAATATTCCAGCTTTTTATTAAAAGTTACGGGTCTGTTCGGGACCTGTTTTACCCCCTTAAAACTGATAAATACAGAAATTAAAATCCATAATTACGGAGTTCTAAGTCTTACGATTTCAGGGACGTATCGCACGCGTCCTAACGATTTTTCTATAATTTACTATGGATTTTACAAAAATGATTCGCAGAACAGCGAACACCCGGACCTTTCAGTACAACATGGCAACTTCGCCCTATCTATGGTCCGAACTGGTCTTTCCGCGAAACAGAGGAAACTTAATAGACTCCGAAACGAAACTTTTGGCACCAGTCCCATCCCAAACCGACATTCCAAGCAAAAGTTATGCGTAAAACAAAACAGGGACAGAAAGCTGGAAGTTTTTCGGACCAGGCTGTATAAACAGCCCCATACGGCCCAGCTACAGGCCTAAACAGACTTTCGGCAAAACACGAAAAACTTTCCTGACTCGATTAGTGAACTTCGGCCACCGATTTCATTTCAATCCGAGCTACGAGTAAAAAGTTACGGCCACGACAAAACAGTGGCAGAAAATCGACATTCACATAAAATGACAAATCACCAAACTTGCGACCACTTTTTCACCTAGCTAGAGGCTGAACCAGTTTTCCGCTAAAACACGGAAAACGTGACCGACCCCGTACTGGAACCGTGGGTACCAATTTCGTCTCAATCGGAGTTATGACGGGAAAGTTATGGCCGTCGCAAAAACAGTGACTGAACAATTATTCACATGAAATGACGATTATAAAGAAAACGACGGTTTTATCGAATCGGCTTAATCGATTAAGTCACGACTTAAAGGGCTCTATGGGCATTAACAGGACACAGCCACGCACCACCCACTGCCACCTCCGGCAGTGGTGGTCGCCGGTGGCGGCCGGCGGCGGTACTTCGACAAAACAACTACAACGAGCCGCAGACCACCGCGAACTCCCTACTCTCTCGATCACCTTACCGCATGCACATATCTTATTCACACCACCACCACCACCACCCGACACCCAGCCACCACAGTGGCGGCGCACGGCGGCGGCGCTGCCGCTGCCCTTTCGCCGGAAACCAAAAACGGAAACAGAAAGTAACGAGAACCATACCTTACAACGACGACCCGCAACCGTGCCTGCAACCCCTTCTTCTCGACCTCTCCGACAAGGGACGTTGACACCGATGGTTCTCCGGCGACCGTGGCGGCGTTTCTCCGGCGACCTCTCTCTCTCGCTTTTCTTCCTCTCTCGGCTTCTCACACTCACGAACACACTCACGGCAAAATGAAAACAATGGAGAAAAGCAAACAAACAACAAAATGGGCTGTTTGTTGGTGCCATATGGAAACCGACGAGAAGAGGAAGAGGGGGGGGGGGGGGTCGGTCCCCCTTTCCTTGACCGTTCAACACTCCAACAACCTCCATTGTCCACATTTGGTCCCTAGGCTCAACACTTTGACACTTTTGGTCCCTGAATTTCTATAATATTGCAAAAGAGAGTAAGGTTTGCCACACATAACATTCAAGGTCCCCTTTGACAACTTCCGTTAAAGAGACTCACTTTAAAAATAAATACATTAAGAATTTTAAAAATCATACCGGGACACGGGTTTTACAACTCTCCCCCGCTTGAATTAGACTTCGTCCCCGAAGTCTACACCCGCAAACAGCTCCGGATAATTCTCTCGCATCTCCGCTTCAGGTTCCCAAGTCCACTCGGAACCCTTTCGGTGTCTCCATTGAACCTTCACCAAACCAACAACCTTGTTCCGCGAGGTTCTCGTCCTCCTGTCAAGAATAGCAACTGGCTTTTCCACGTAATTAAGCCGCTCATCGATCTGAATATCTTCAAGCGGTACTACTGCAGACTCATCCATCACACACTTCCGCAATTGCGAAACGTGGAAGGTGTTGTGAATCAAGTTCAGTTCCTCCGGTAGCTCCAACCGGTAAGCCACTTTCCCCACGCGGGCGATGATCTGGTAAGGCCCAATATAACGAGGCCCTAGCTTCCCCCGCTTACGAAACCGGATCACCCCTTTCCAGGGTGAAACCTTCAACAATACATAATCACCCACCTGAAACTCCAAGTCGGATCGCCTTTTGTCGGCGTAGCTCTTCTGCCGACTCTGTGCAGTAACCAAACGATCCCGCACCATCTGAATTGTCTCGGTCGTCTTCAACACGATGTCAGTACTCCCTAATACCCGATGCCCAACCTCGCCCCAACAAACGGGCGTCCTGCATTTCCTACCGTACAACAATTCGTATGGCGGCATGCCAATACTAGAGTGGTAGCTGTTGTTGTAGGAAAATTCCGCCAAAGGTAGGTACTGATCCCAACTACCTCCAAAATCGATGACACAAGCTCGAAGCATATCCTCGAGGGTCTGAATGGTTCGCTCGCTCTGTCCGTCCGTCTGTGGATGAAAGGCCGTGCTAAAGTGTAACCGTGTACCCATCTCCGATTGGAACTTCTCCCAAAACCGAGAGGTAAAACGAGTATCCCTGTCGGAGACAATCGAAACTGGCACCCCGTGCCTGGCCACGATCTCACGCACAAATACCTCCGCAAGCTTCTCCGCCGAGGAGCTCTCCCTGATGGCCAAGAAATGTGCACTCTTGGTCAGACGGTCAACGATCACCCAAATGGCATCGTTCCCACGGGGAGTCCTTGGGAGTTTCGTTATGAAGTCCATGGTAATCTCTTCCCATTTCCAAACCGGGACCTCCAACGGTTGCAATTTCCCATGAGGTCGTTGATGTTCCGCTTTGACCTTCCGACAGGTCATACATACCTCAACACATCTAGCAACATCCCGCTTCATGTCGGGCCACCAGTAACCTTCGCGCAAGTCCCTGTACATCTTTGTAGCCCCCGGGTGAATCGAGAACTTGGACTTATGCGCCTCATCCATTAGTACCTGCCGGTTCCCACCGATGGATGGAACCCAAACCCTACCATGTCGAGTTAACAACCCCCGACTATCACGAACAAAATTCGGGATTTCCCCCGACACTCTTTCCCGCTTTGCATGTTCCTCCAAGACAGCCACCTCCTGAGCGCTTCCTATCGACTCCAGGATAGGTGTAACCACTGTCAAACGCTGACATAGACCCCTCAATGACTCACCGACCGAATGTCGGCTGAGTGCGTCCGCGACCACGTTCGCTTTACCCGGGTGGTAAAGTATCTCGCAGCCATAATCCTTAACCACATCGAGCCACCTTCGCTGACGCATATTAAGGTTCTGCTGATCCATCAAGTACTTGAGGCTCTTATGGTCAGTGTAGATCGTACACTCGACACCATAGAGACAGTGCCTCCAAATTTTAAGGGCAAACACTACCGCTCCCAACTCCAGGTCGTGAGTCGGGTAGTTCGCCTCATGAGGTTTTAGCTGCCTCGAAGCATAAGCTATGACCTTACCGCGTTGCATGAGCACGGCTCCCAAACCCTGGTGAGAAGCGTCACAATACACCACCAGATCTTCCTTACCCTCGGGCAAAGTCAACACCGGAGCCTCGCATAAACGTCTGCGCAACTCCTCGAAAACCCTTTTCCGCTCCTCACCCCAGCTAAAAGCTGCAGATTTCTTCGTCAAACGGGTCATAGGTAAGGCAATCTTGGAGAAATCCTGAATCAATCTCCGGTAGTACCCTGCTAACCCCAGAAAACTCCGTACTTCAGTGGGAGTCTTCGGCACTTCCCACCGCATCACTGCTGTAATCTCGGCCGGATCGACCATAATACCATTCTGGTTCACGACATGTCCTAGGAATTGGACCTCTCGTAACCAGAACTCGCACTAGGAGAACTTAGCATAAAGTTTCTCCCGCCTCGAAACTTCCAAAATTACTCGCAATTGCATCTCGTGCTCTTCCTTCGACTTCAAACACACAGGAATATCTTCGATGAACGCAATCACCGACCAGTCCAGCATCGAGCTACACACCCTGTTCATAAAGTCCATGAACGTTGATGGTGCATTGGTGAGTCCGAAAAGCATCACCACAAACTCGAAACGGTCATAACGTGTACGAAATGCCGTCTTCTCCGAACCCTCACTCCTCACCCGCATCTGGTGATACCCCGATCTCAAATCAATCTGAGAGAACCACGATGCTCCCTGAAGCTGATCGAACAAGCCATCGATCCTTGGCAGAGGAATACGATTCTTCACCTTAAGCTTATTCAACTCTCGGTAGTCTATACACGTCCGTTAGAACCCGCCCTTCTTTTTCACAAACAAACTCGAGACTCCCAACGGTGAGCAACTCGGTTTAATAAACTCCTTTCGAGAAGTTCCCGCAACTGAGTCGTACGACTCATTCATTTCCGGTGGAGCCAGGCGATACGGTGCCTTAGCCCCCGGAGCAACTCCTGGAATCAAGTAAATGTGGAACTCCACCTGTCGCTCGGGAGGTATCCCCGGTAACTCCTCGGGAAATACGTCAGTAACTCCTGTACAACTGGCACATCTTCCACAGTCTTCTTCTCCTCGTCGACGCGCGTGTCGACCACATACGCCAAAAATCCCTGACCACTGTGCTGCAGGCACCTTCGAGCCCTCGCGGCCGAACGTACCGCTGAGGTCCGTCTGGGCGAGTCGCCCTGAACCAGCAATTCTCCCCCGCTTGGGGTTCTAACTCGCACTTGCTTGCGACGACAACCAATCTCAGCATCAAAATCATCCTACCACTCCATGCTCACAATCCCGCACAACGATCGGAAACAAAACAATAGGAAAATCTCACACTAGAGATTTCCAAAGTGCATCCCCGATACACGTCAGTAACCGTCAAGGTCCTGTCATCAGCCACCTCGACCACCAGTGGACAGCCTAACCGTTCTACAACTCGGCCCAACCCCTCGCTAAGAGCGCGAGACACAATGAATGAGTAGCCCCGCTATCAAACATCAGCACAGCAGGCACCGAGTTTACTAAGAACGTACCTGTCACTACTTTGGGCGTAGCTTGTGCCTCCTCCACTCCCAGTTGATGAACTCTACCTCGAGCCGCCTCCATCACCGCAGCAAGTGAAACGTACTGCGCAGTACTCACGAACTCTCTGATCTCGGTACGTAACATATCCTTGTACCGCGTCATCTTCATGTCCTCAGAAGCATCATGCTAAGAACAGAATAATGCCATTTCCATGAACCCTCGGTTCATCTCCTTTGTAGTCTTTGTAGACTGAGTGAGCTCCAGGAACTCCTTAGCAATCCTATCCATCTCTACTGGAGATACATACTCTGCACGGAACCGCACAACGAACGCCTCCCAGGTCAACGTAGTGCACTCACTAAGAGTCAAAGCGGTAGCACACCAATCTTTCGCTCCGACTCGAAACAGATTCACCGCGAAGCGAACCTTCAAGTTCTCAGGACAACAAATCCTGCTATTTATGCTCCCGCTCAACTCCTCGGGTTCCCCGTGACTTTCCCCGACTCGAGCACGGATCCTGTGCTTCAGATAGTATGAGCTCTACTACTACCCTTCACACCTATCCTTACTCGTTTCAAGTCCTGTCCAGGAGTGTCCAAGTAGTTTCTTACCCACAAATAAACACATATGCCCAATCCAGTAAATGCTAAAACTTTTCCTAGCTCCCTAGAAAAGTCATATCACCCCACTACCCTTGCTAGGACGGAAACCCCACTAACCCTGACGAGTTGCCTCGTGAATGCACAGTCGTATACAGTGTAAAACCAGATAGACGTTCGAATAAGAGATTCTATCCTAGAACGGTTGGACTCAAACAAGAGCTGCGCAATAGAACTAAATCCAATATTCTAAGGCTATTCAGTTCCTACTGCATACAACCTAAAGTGCATTCGCTTAACAACCTATCAAAGCTAGCATGAGTTCCTATAAGCAAGTAACAAGCATACAGTACCATACAGTCCACATAAGCAATCTAGCATGCATACACTATGCCTATAAAGTGATAAATACACTAAGTTCCTTACCTTCCCAGTTGGCGTCGGCTGACTGTACACACTGCGCCCACGATCACCGTTTCCCAAACGGGTTTTCTCTTTTCATTTAATTTTAAAAAAATTAGTAAAAGAATTTAAAGATCTCTTAGCCGCAACTTGAGACCAAACACACCGAGATGTGCTTGATTCACTCAAGCTGTGCTCTGATACCAAGTTGTAACGTCCCAAAAATTACAAGGAAATTTAAAATTTTTAAAACATACATATCATTATAAAACAACCATAATTTAGTAATTCACGTCTTAATTGAAATTAACATCGTTGACTCAAACCGTCAACAAAGTTTATGCAGCGGAAAATTACACAATTAAATTCAAAGGGTTCGAAAGTGAAAGTTTAACAATCTTTGATACTCCGCGCTTGATGTGTGTACGGTCACGCCCGACTGCCGCCCGCACCTGAAATAACAACATATTGGGAAAGGGTAAGCTAAACGCTTAGTGAATCCAACCACACACGTAGGTAGCAACCCCACGCATATCGTCCCTATTCGCAAGTAGGTAACATCACCATCACCACGAATATCAAACCACATAATGTTTATTATATAAGCACAAACCTCGGTCCCACCGAGTACACAAAATACATTAATGCAAGCTCAGTCCCACCGAGCCCTCGGTCCCACCGAGTAAAGATTGTTGTACTAGCTTAGTCCCACCAAGCCCTCGGTCCCACCGAGCCCCTCAGTCCCACCGAGGTGTACGCATGCATAAATATTCCACATACGAATTTAACAAATCACAACCAGTTATCACATCCCAACTAGTTCATGTAAGCACATAAATACACGTAATAACACGTAACACAAAAGAACGACATACATGAAATTCCTAACTACGCGGTGAGAGAACTCACCTCAAGGCTAAGCAACGTGCTCACGAATCGCAACACCAACACGGCAATCTTCTTCACTTTCTCCCACCTAAATACGTATAAAAAGTCAAAGGAAAGTCCCGACCCATAACACGTTTACTAGCTTCCAAAAGCCTAAATATTCCAGCTTTTTATTAAAAGTTACGGGTCTGTTCGGGACCTGTTTTACCCCCTTAAAACTGATAAATACAGAAATTAAAATCCATAATTACGGAGTTCTAAGTCTTACGATTTCAGGGACGTATCGCACGCGTCCTAACGATTTTTCTATAATTTACTATGGATTTTACAAAAATGATTCGCAGAACAGCGAACACCCGGACCTTTCAGTACAACATGGCAACTTCGCCCTATCTATGGTCCGAACTGGTCTTTCCGCGAAACAGAGGAAACTTAATAGACTCCGAAACGAAACTTTTGGCACCAGTCCCATCCCAAACCGACATTCCAAGCAAAAGTTATGCGTAAAACAAAACAGGGACAGAAAGCTGGAAGTTTTTCGGACCAGGCTGTATAAACAGCCCCATACGGCCCAGCTACAGGCCTAAACAGACTTTCGACAAAACACGAAAAACTTTCCTGACTCGATTAGTGAACTTCGGCCACCGATTTCATTTCAATCCGAGCTACGAGTAAAAAGTTACGGCCACGGCAAAACAGTGGCAGAAAATCGACATTCACATAAAATGACAAATCACCAAACTTGCGACCACTTTTTCACCTAGCTAGAGGCTGAACCAGTTTTCCGCTAAAACACGGAAAACGTGACCGACCCCGTACTGGAACCGTGGGTACCAATTTCGTCTCAATCGGAGTTATGACGGGAAAGTTATGGCCGTCGCAAAAACAGTGACTGAACAATTATTCACATGAAATGACGATTATAAAGAAAACGACGGTTTTATCGAATCGGCTTAATCGATTAAGTCACGACTTAAAGGGCTCTATGGGCATTAACAGGACACAGCCACGCACCACCCACTGCCACCTCCGGCAGTGGTGGTCGCCGGTGGCGGCCGGCGGCGGTACTTCGACAAAACAACTACAACGAGCCGCAAACCACCGCGAACTCCCTACTCTCTCGATCACCTTACCGCATGCACATATCTTATTCACACCACCACCACCACCACCCGACACCCAGCCACCACAGTGGCGGCGCACGGCGGCGGCGCTGCCGCTGCCCTTTCGCCGGAAACCAAAAACGGAAACAGAAAGTAACGAGAACCATACCTTACAACGACGACCCGCAACCGTGCCTGCAACCCCTTCTTCTCGACCTCTCCGACAAGGGACGTTGACACCGATGGTTCTCCGGCGACCGTGGCGGCGTTTCTCCGGCGACCTCTCTCTCTCGCTTTTCTTCCTCTCTCGGCTTCTCACACTCACGAACACACTCACGGCAAAATGAAAACAATGGAGAAAAGCAAACAAACAACAAAATGGGCTGTTTGTTGGTGCCATATGGAAACCGACGAGAAGAGGAAGAGGGGGGGGGGGGTCGGTCCCCCTTTCCTTGACCGTTCAACATTCCAACAACCTCCATTGTCCACATTTGGTCCCTAGGCTCAACACTTTGACACTTTTGGTCCCTGAATTTCTATAATATTGCAAAAGAGAGTAAGGTTTGCCACACATAACATTCAAGGTCCCCTTTGACAACTTCCGTTAAAGAGACTCACTTTAAAAATAAATACATTAAGAATTTTAAAAATCATACCGGGACACGGGTTTTACAAATTCACATAGAGACAAATATTCCCAATTCCTCTACGTGTTTGGACACCTGCTTGTTGATCAACGATGATTTGATCTATGGGGTGATCTTTGGTCCATTTGGTTGCAGGAGGTAAAGGTGGTGGAATATTTTGTGTTAGAGGTGAAGATGGAGTGGGATCAGAGGTTCGGTGGCAAGCAACATTTTCGGTGGAAGAAATTGGATCGGTGGAAGGCAGTTCGTCGGTGGAGAGTTGCACATCGGTGGGAGAGAGCACATCGGTGGAAACATGGTCAGTTTCGGTGGGAAATATAGAGGGTGACCCGACTTGGTTATTTGAAGGAGATGGATTGGAGGGTGTGAAAAGAGTATCGGTGGAGTTTGATAAAGGAGCATCACCGATGCATGAAGAGATCCATCTGTGTAATTCATCATCATCATTTGACAGAGATGATGATCTAAGATCATCAAATTTGACATGAATGGACTCATCAATGCATTTTCTCCTGAGGTTGAACACACGATATGCTTTGGAGGATAGAGAGTATCCAACAAATATTCCTTCATCAACTTTGGGATCAAACTTCCCAAGATTGTCACGGTCATTTAGAATAAAGCACACACAGCCAAAAACATGAAGAAAACCAATGTTTGGTTTTCTGCCATGGAAAACTTCATATGGGGTTTTATTATGTCTTTTGGATATCACAGACCTATTTTGGGTAAAGTAAGCAGTATTAACAGCTTCAGCCCAAAAATATGTGGGTAGGTTGGATTCACTTAGCATGGATCTTGCAGCCTCACATAGAGTTCTGTTTTTCCTTTCCACCACTCCATTTTGCTGAGGAGTACGGACTGCAGAGAAGTTTTGAGAAATTCCTTTCTCAGTGAAGAAGTCTTCAAGAGCACTATTTCTGAATTTAGTGCCGTTATCACTTCTTACCGAACGAACAAGTTGACCATTAAGAACTTCATTTTTCTTGACAAAGTTGATGATTTCTTCAGTTGCATCACTTTTATACCTGAGAAAAGACACCCAAGTATATCTAGTAAATTCATCAACAATCACAAGAATGTACCTTTTGCCTCCTAGACTTGGAGTGCTGACTGGTCCACATAGGTCCATGTGCAGCATTTGGAGAGGAAGAGTGATGGAAGAACATTGCTTGGTCCTGAAAGAAGTCTTGGTGAGCTTCCCTTTTTCACATGCATCACACAGCTTCTCTTTGACAAAGTTCAACTTGGGCATACCAGTCACCAGCTCTTTGTTGGAGATTTTATGAAGAGTTTTGAAATTTAGATGAGAGAGACGCTTATGCCACAACCAGTTTCTTTTGGATGTGTCATCTGACACAAAGCAGACATTTGATGAATTGTTATTTAGTCCCATATCAATGATATAGACATTTTCCATCCTTTTACCAGATAATACCACGTTAAAGTTCTTGTCCACCACAATACAGACACAAAGTTCAAAGATAACTTTATATCCAAGATCACACAGTTGGCTAATGCTGAGAAGATTATGCATGAGGCCTTCAACAAATGCCACTTTATTGAAAGTGACAGATCCATTAGTGAGAGTTCCATAACCTTTGGTGTAGCCTTTAGAGTTATCACCAAAAGTGACAGATGGACCTTTTCCAGACACATAGTTGATGAGAAGAGATTTGTTTCCCGTCATGTGGCGTGAGCACCCACTATCCAGATACCATATTTGATGGTGCTCAAAAACCTGAGCATAAGCTGTCGAGCACCCAGTCGACACAAGAGCCATTGGAGAGGTAGCTTTTTCAGAATCCTCCATCTCTTCAGAAATGGCCATGAAGCACATATTGTGAGAATCACTGTCAGAGGTGTCTTCTTCATCCCAGTCATGAGTTTCTGCCATTAGACCTTTTCCTTTTCTTTCAAGACCCTCACTCCTTTCTTTCTCTTTCTTGTACTTGGCTTTATACTTCTCAGCACGCTCCTGATGGTCTAAGGAAGAGGATTGGGAATCCTTTTTGGAAAAGGTTGATTTGAAAGGATTATTTCTGGGTTTCTCATTCTTTGAAGAATATTTGTCAGAGGATGGGTTCCTAGACTTAGTAACACGCTTGCTCCTACACTCAGATGCAAAGTGTCCTTTCTTGCCACAGTTATAGCACTCTTCATTTGACTTATCAGATGAAGTCTTGGAAGATGAAGATTTTCTAAAATTTCTGGATTTGTTGAAAGGACAAAATTTGTTCTTAGAGCTAGCCATCATTGCGATTTCTTCAGACAATTGTTCAACCATAATTTCCTCACCTTCATCATCAGCATCACTAAGATATGCCTCCGTTTGGTGGGTAGAGTTATTTTGGCTGTCATTATCAGAGTCTGATGACGGATAGGTGATTCTAGGAACATTTTGAGATTTCTTGGAACTTTCACTGACAAGAGCTATAGAAGAGCTCTTTATCTCTTTGATGAAAGATTTCCTTTGTAACTTGGTTTGCTCAAAATTGAAGAGAGTTCCATACAGGACAGTTAAGGGCATGAACTCAAGGTCCTTGGTAGTTTTAATGCAAGTACATATATTCTCCCAAAATTCTGGAAGACAATCCATGAACTTGCTTAAGACTTCCTCATTATCATAGACTCTGCCCAATAACTTCAGATCATTTAAAAGAGAGTTGAAACGATTATAGTAGCTAGGAAGAGATTCTCCTTTTTCAAAAGCAAAGAGTTCATATTTTCTAATAAGACCAATCTTTTTACATTTCTTTACTTCCACTGTACCATCGTACAGTACACACAGCGTGGTCCACATCTCTTTAGCAGTTTCAAAGTTAACTAGAGAGTGATAGACCTCATCAGGAAGTGAGAGTGCAATAATTGCTCTTAGCTTAGAGTCGAGAGAAACCAAACGTTTTTCCTCATCAGTATATTTCTTAGGATTTTTGAGGATGTAACGACCAGTAGCACTGGATTTTTCTTCATCAAAATCACTAGAGATTTCTTTTTCCATGGTTTCTTTACCAGGCCTCTGCGTTTCATAGCGAGCCCAAACTCTGGGGATGATAGGTCCCTCTTTGAGAATGGTTGGATATCTAGTATCCACTCCTTCCATGAATAGCATCATGCGGCTTTTCCACAGAGAAAAGTTGTTAGCATTAAACTTAGGCGGTTTTGTTATGGAGCCATTCTCAGAAAAATTGTTTTGAAAGGAGTTTTCAATGGTTGAAGAAGAAGAGGCAGTCATCGCAGATCAAATTTATGGAGTTAAACTTTCTGCTCTGATACCACTTGTTAGTCCCAGATGGCTTAACAAGTATTGTAGAGGGGGGGGGTTGAATACAATACTTAAAAGTTTTCACAATTTAAATTTTTTATTGAAAATCTTTCAACTAGAATTACATAAAGAAACTTAAAGACTGTTGCGGAAAAGAACAGATAAACTATTCTAATAATCTTTCACAAAGTATACTAAACAAAACAGCAGAGAACACTAAGAGCAAAGCTATAAAGTTATCAAGCAATATGAAAATCTTGCACTGAGAGAAATCCAGAAAGCGTGGTAATGCATGGGGAGGTCTTCTTCCTTTTATAGTGGGATGGAGTGTACTGAGCATTAAATGCTTGGGACACTTGTCATCACCATATTTGATGAGGATGTTGACTTCTGAAAAGCTGAGATGACCATATCACCTTTTACTAGATACTAGGAATAGAACCCATGTTGTTGACGAGGACTTGAACTGATAATGGATAAAAGGACAAATAGTCACTTTTATCTGTCAAAGGATATTGTCACATAATAAATGATCTTCTTGGAATATCCCAAGACATTTGCACCGATGAGGTTCCACCGATACAATTGACCTTGGAACTTGAAACAATCTGTAAAGAGAAAATCACTTATTTTGATAACACATAGATCCCACCGATTTGAGTGTCCTCATCGGTGGGTTGTGGTCCATCGATTTCTGAAAACAACTTCGGTGGGAGGATGTCCACCGAATTTTGATGGTAACATCGGTGGAGAGAATGTCCACCGAATTGTGAGGATAAATTCGGTGGACAATGACTTGTTTGTTTGTTGAGAAGAGTCTTCTATTTTCCACAAGTAGAGAGTCTTCAAGCTTGGTTTCGGTTGATCTTCGACTTCACCGAACATTTGCTATTTGTACAAGTCATGTAAAGAACTAAACTAAAATATTAAGTAGGATTTTTAGGGAAAACATCGGTGAGTCAATTTCAAATCTTTGGTGACCCAACAGGTACCGGTATGCTGTTATGCAGAGGGTATGCGCAAAGCAGACAATATCGTGTACGGTGCGCTGGGGATGTTACAATATGGTTACATAATGGGCTGATAGAATTTTAGGTCATTTTCAAGTTGGGGAGCGAGTAATGTTGAAGGATTTGAAATCCATAAAATGTGGAAAGTCGAGTCCTTGTTCTTCCTAGACTTTTAACTGTGATTAAGTATGTAAGACTAGAAATTGAAGGGGATATATGATATATTTCATGTTGGTATGTTGTGATTCAATTTACTGAAATCAGAGTAGGTGAGAAGAGTCATTGTGTGGAGAAACCGAAGGCGATTTAGAAAGATCGGTTAAGAAGTTACGACCGAAGAACGTGTTTATGTTGAGAATACAATGGAAACATCACCGAGGTGTTATTGTGATATTAGAAGTTGAAAAGGATATGAAGATTAGATATCTTCATTGATTTATCTAGCTTTGATTTCGAGGACGAAATCATTTTCAAGTTGGGGAGTATTGTAACATCTCGTTTTTTCTATAAAAGGATTACGTTTGGTTTATTAAATAATTTGAGTATAATTATTTGATAAGTTATGATCAGTTATTTGATAGATTAATTTTATAGTTTATCCCCGAGTAAGTTATATTATGTGTTTTATTGGAATAATAAGTAAGGGGTAAGCTTTAATTTTAATTTATAATTTTAGGGATTAAAGTTTTCATGTGATGAAAGATTGGGGTGTGTTTGGTTAAATTGATGAAAGTGGTTTCATCCACAGCCTCTTTTTGGACAAAAAGAGAGAGATGAGATATTTCTCATTATCTCTTAGTGTGTGTGTGTGTGTGTGTGTGTGTGTGTGTGTGTGTTATTCGGCAGAGAGAAAGAGGAGAAAAAGAAGAAAGAAAGAAGAAGAAAGGAAGAGAGAAAAAAGAAGAAATAGGCTGAAATTGTGGGTAAGATCATAAAGATTTTTGGTAAGATTGATGTCAGTTACAAGATGGCAAACATATCTTAATCTGATCTCTTCAAGGTGATGTCTGATTTGGGATTGGATTGTGCAAGAGAAGTGGGTTTTATCTCCATAAGGTGAGTTCATTCACTTTTGCTTAAAACCTTGTTATTGTCAAATTAAATGTTAAGACTCTTGTATAAACTGTTTTGGGACTGTATAGTTATGTTTAAAATAAGCTGAATGGAGCAGACATGGTTTTGGATTGAATTTCTAAGATGCAGGTCGGAGTTTCCGGGTAAAAAGTTAATATCCGAAAACCTCTGTATGAAGGTTTCCGGACATGGCAAAGTTATCCGGTAAGTCTTGATTTTTGGTAGTTTCCGGGTGAAATTAGATACCGGATGGTATCCGGATTACCTTGGTTTCCGGATGTCATCCGGATTGAGTATGTTTCCGGTAAGTATCCGGACAGTGTTAGTATACGGTATGTCCGGAAAGATTTATACATCCGGTAAGCTGGGTGTATCCGGAAAGTTATGTTGTCCGGATAGTTTCATGGTGTCCGGAAACTTTGGTTGTCCGGTCACCTTTGAGGTTTTGGGTATTTCTGAGTATCCGGTAACTTTGTGTTTTGTCGACTTTTGGATAGAGTATGAAGAATGGAAATACAATCCTAGTAGCTTGAACATACATACGGTTGGATGGTAGTGCGTTAGGTTTAAAGGTTGCTTTAGTTTGATACTAAGCATGTGTGTAGTATGTGTTATATAAATGTGATTTGCTCATACTGAATGCTATGAGGAATCTATAATAAATAATAATCTGCACGAATACGGTTAAGGGTATTGAATCCATATACACTAGATTTATTGGATAGTGTAGGATCGGTAAAGTATCATTACCATTATTGTTTATAGCGAAATATAAGGAATAGACAAATGTCATTCCCGTGTATCCTTGAAAAAGGAGGAATAGACAAATGTTATTCCCGTGTGCCCTTGAGATGATGGAATAGATGTAGATTTATTCGGAATTCCTGATACGGTTGAGTGTAATGGATCCATAGGCACTGTTATGTATTATAACGAGGAATAGGCATAAAGCAATTTGTAATTTCCGTTGACCTTAAATGAGGAATAGGCATAAAGTAAATTGTAATTCCCATTTCGTAAAGGTGTTATGAAATGAGAAATAGGCATAAAGGAAATTGTAATTTCTATTCCATAGTATAGAAATCGAGGAATAGGCATAACGTAAATTGTAATTCTTGATTTCTAGGGGAAGACCAGAATTAGACATAAAGTAACTTGCAATCTCTACTTCTAGGCCAAGAAATAGGCATAAAGCAACTTGTAATTTCTTGGATAAGAGCAATAGTCTAGAATCTATAAGGATTCGTAGTAGGCTCTTGATTGGGATAATATGACCTACTGAATGTTAGTCATACTCATGAGATAGGGTATGATCCTGTCATAGAGGTGAGCACGTGTATGGTAAGAACGGTGGAGAACAGGTTTGTTTATATGTATTGGATATTTTCAAACTGTTAATGTTTTTAATTTGAAATTGGATGTTCTCACTAGGCGTAAGCCTAATCGTTTCAAATTAAATTTTCTTACCAGGTACAGGCTCAGGGAAGTAAATGGGATGTGAGCCGAGAGCTTTTGAAGTATCCAACTTAAGAGATAAGCGGAGGAGTTAGCTATTACGTTGAGGCTTTTTGATGGATTGCTTAGATAACTTAGTTAATCTAATTATAGTAGACATGATTAGATTAATAAGTTATTGGGAGAATTACATGTTTGTAATTACGAAACCTCATAGTTAACTCTCTTCTTATATAAAAGTTTGGATGTTATTTTGTCATAGTTTGTTACAATTGAGGTTCGAATTAGCCCTGATTTTTAGGGTGTTACAGGATCTTTACTCTTTAGTCCATGGAGACATTAACTCAAACCGAGTCTCTAGTCTAATGAGGCATCAATCCAAACCGGATCTTTAGTCTATTGTGACATCAACCCAAACCGGATCTTTAGTCAAGTGAGGCATCAACCCAAACCGGATCTCTAGCCTAGTGAGACGTCAGTCCAAACCGAATCTTTAGTCCACGGAGACATCAACCCAAACCGGATCTTTAGTCTAGAACCACCAAGTTCGACCCAAACCGCATCTTTACCTTGGGATCTCACCATCCAAAACAAACTTGTTTAATTTGGAAATTCATAAATGACTCCAAAAGAATAACCAACGCATTCAAATCATGTAATTCCCAAATAAGATGCAATACATGCAAATCATAACCAAAACTCTACGTCGAGCTATCAAAATTGGACAAATGTCCTCAAGACCCAACAGAGTCAAAAACCGAGTCATAAGCTCCAAAGATCAAATGGCCATTTATTAAAAGGCAACGTATGCGAATACATGCTCTAAGGCATGACTAACTCAAAACCCCTTCATTGCCATTTTCCAAATTGTAACACCTCAAAATTTCCATAATTGGTACTTTGATTTTGGAGGATGTTTAAAATAATGAAAGATATTATTTAAAGGTTGTGTTATAAATTTTTTGTTGAAGGGTCAAAGTGTAATTTACAAAAGTGTCAAGCGATTAGTGAAATTATGTTACTTTGGGGTGAGTTTTGGCAATTGATGAAAGTGTGTGTTATATAAATCTAAGGTCGGCTAATTTTGGAAAGTATCTCAAATTCTCAAAGTGGAAGTCGGTGTTGAGCAGGAGAAAAAAAGAAGAAGAACTAAGCAATTTGAGTTCTTGCGGTAAGGGTTTTGAAATCATCTTCCTTATTTTCTAAATCAGATTGGTAATTGCAAGTTGGAATCACTTTCCAATAGGTATTGAATCAGGGGAAAGAAGGAATTCGATTTTTGGATTTTGGTTTTGGGTCAAGCTTCATCAGGTGAGTTCATCTCTTTGTTAAATCTTAAGGGATACCATTTAAATTATGAAAGATTTGAGTTTAGAAATGATATTGGTAAACTTTGATCACTGGTTTTGAAAGATATCTCGACTGGTTCGTAGAAATTGTATTGAAAATTTATGCGCAGATCGAGTCCCGATATCAAAGTCCCGGTGTTGAGTTCCGGTTCAATTGGGATCCGGTTTTAGTTTGGGATCCGGTATGGGATCCGGTTTCGTTTAGGATCCGGTTTCGTTTGGGATCCGCTTTGGGATCCGGTTTCAATGTGGGATCCGATTTCAATTTAGGATTCGGTTTCGATTTGAGTTCCGGTCTCAATTTGAGTCCTGGTTCCGGACAGTTCCGGACTTGGTAATGGATTCCAGATGATAGTCCGGATTTAGTCTTTTCCGGATGAGTTTCCGTGCTAAGTCGCCGAAGGGGGACATTTGAGGATAAGGATATGATAGGTTATTTAGGATTCTTAATTAGCGGTGAGAATATGATACGAGATGTTGCATGTTTAAGTTGTTATGCATATATGCTAGTAAGTGTAATGGATCCATAGGCACTGGCATTATTTGTAACGTGGAATAGGCATAAAGTAAATTGTAATTCCCATTTCGTATTGTGATGAGAAATCTAGGAATAGGCGAGAGTTAATCGTAATTCCTGATTTCTATGGGAAGGTAAGAGATATGCATAAAGTAAATTGTAATCTCTACTTCCATTCCAAGAAATAAGCATAAAGTAAATTGTAATTTCTTGGACATGAGCAATGATCTAGAATCTGTGATGATTCGTAGTAGGCTCTCGAACGTGATGATATGACTTACTGAGTGTTAGTCATATTCATATAATCGGGTATGTTCCCGTCATCGCAAGATGTTCATATGTACGGTAAGAATGATGGCAAACCAGGTTTGTTTATACGCTTTGTTTACATTGGTTTCCAAAGCTTATAACGTTTTAATTTGAAAATGGATGTTCTCACTAGGCGTAAGCCTAATCGTTTCAAATTAAATTTTCTTACCAGGTTCTAGCTCAGGAAAGGATAAGCTGGAATGAGCGTCGAGAGGTTCCTGAGTTATGCTTTTGATGACATGATGGAGAAGTTAATGGAAGTATTGATGTTTTGGAGATTTTGTAGACAACCTTTATAATCTAATTGTGAACGTTATGGATTAGATTAGTAGATTGTTTATAAAAGTTGGATGTATATACAAACCTTGTTATGACTTCTCCATTTATGTATGAAGTTTTTGGGAAATAGTTGTTGTGGACCTTGTAAAAGTAAGGTTTAAATTTGTCCTGATTTTTGGACGTTTCACAAATGAAGTCAAACCATATATACATATACTCAAACACTTTATAACTTGATAATGTATATAATTCGTAATGGTTTAGAAAACTCAAAATTACCAAAAGTGCATAAATGTCAAATGGTAATCACTTATGAGGCAAAACACTCAAAAGAGCATATTTTCAAATAAAACGCAATTAAGTGCATAACACATCCAAAGCTCCATCTCGAGCTACTAAAACCGATAAACACCCCAAACACCCATTTGAGTATAAATCAAGCCCAAAAAGGCAAAATAAACGTTTGGCTAAAAAACGTGTACCAAAACGGTGACATAAACCAAAATACATCGTTACCCAAATTCTTTGTCTCTTAACTCTCAATTGGCCTTTAGTCTAAAGTCAAAATGTTTATTATTCCTAAAATGTTCATAAGGTCAAGATTGACCAAAATCCACAACTCACACGTTCACATTTTCAAAACGTAATATATCATAAGCTTTGCATAATCTCAAAAAACACTAAAAGTGTATTTTTACCAAACAACCTCTACTTACGCAATAAATTAACAAAACACTTACATTCATGATTCATTTATCAATTACCCCAAAAATCCCAAATGTGGGTGTTTTACAAGATTTGTAAAGCTCAACAATTCAAATAATCAAAACCCACTAAATGACTCGACAATTGATAATTTTATGTAAACACATAAATGCTTTAAAATAAACATTTTGGCATTTACAACGTTTTCATAAATCAACTTGAACTCACCTTGCTAGATTTAGGCTAAATCTAGATTTTTCCCAATATGAGCTCCTTTGAAGAAATTGAATCCTAAAGCCAAAACTTCCAAAAACCTAGATCCATGAGTTTCCAACCATCAATAATCATATTTAACCATTTAGAATCGTTCCCCAAACATTTTACATCAATATCTCAATTCATACAAAAACCCTAATTTCCATAGATGAAGAAAATAGAAGATTATATTAACCACAACTTGGATGCAAAAACCAAACAACTCTAGAGTTACCAAAATGAACCACAAACTCTAAATCCTCAAAATAGAGAAACAGGGTTGGATGAAACCCTAGAAAACTTGATGAAGAAGATGAAATGAAATGGTTCTTACTTTAGCTTCTAAAACTATGATAGATGAAGAAGGGACACTTGAAAACTTGATTCTTGGGGTCTAAAAGACTCAAAATCGACATTGGGGGTGAAGGGTTTCGGTTCTTGGGGAGAAAAACGAAATGGGTGAAGTGAGAATGAGAAAAAGGTTAAAAATCGCGTTTTTAAGGTCCTGGTACCACCAGGCGATAGTGACATGCGATTGTGATAGTGTCACAATCGCTGGCACAATCGCACGAGTCGTACCGAGAGTTTTTGGCATCCGACGATTGTGACATGCGATTGTGACAGTGTCACAATCGTGGGCACTATAGCATAGAGTGTACCGAAACTTGTTTTAGTCATAACTTCTTCGTTTCAACTCCGTTTTTGCTCCGAAAAGAACCACTGGACTCGTATTTGAATTCTCCATCCAACAAGACTATAAAATCTAGGATTTAATCCAAAGTCCTATTTTTCATATTTATCTTAAAATGTCGATACCTTCCAAAGATCAGGGTGTAACATTAAGTATGTGTTATATAATATTATTTAAAAAATTGTAAGTAAAAAAGACAATAAAATTAGTATATAATAGGACCCAAAAAGAATTTAGCATTATATTAAGGGCCCAAACATGTATTAATTGATTATATTAGACAATACATTCTGTAAAAAAGTTAACTGGTCTTTCATTTACTTATTACTAGTGTGGGAACCACGCGTTGCGTGGTAGCATGATTAATTTGGACGATAATTGATAGATTGGTTGATAAATATAATAAACAATGAATCTTATTCATAATAAAGGAACATACATTTTCAGCAACTAAAACCATGTCCAAACTGATCAATTCCCCATTTCCCTTTGTACTCAAAGACTCCCACTACATACTCGAATCTTGACAACCCAACATTCATTATCCAAGGTCGTATTTTTTAGTACAAACTCCATATGTAGAAAGATTTGTAAAAGGAACTTATTGTATGCAAAGTATAATAAGGAAATAACAAATTATTTAGAACTATAATCATGTCTACAAATAATCTAAGCAAATAGGAATTCATCATTAATAGAAATCTGTAAGATAGAAATGAATGTTTTTATTAAAGGTTGATCAATGTTATTTACTATCTGTAACCATAAAATGAATTAAATGTAATCTAAAAGTCTAAATTAACACTGAATGTTACAATTCATATGATTAACTACATGCACAAACCTCCGTTGAGGCAATAACAAATTATCGAGGGCAATTTATTTATATAAATAATATACCAAAAAATTAATTTAAGCTAATCATTTGTAAAATGACTTGACCTCGGTGTTGTTTATGGGCTTGATCTTAATTTTAAGTATTTTATTGGTGAGAGTATTTTAAGTACCCAATGAAAAGAAGACGAAGCGATTAAGTACCGGAATTTCACCAGTCAAGTCAGTTCCTCCCACCTAGGTCCCCGGCTTTGCTTTCTTGTCCGGAATAGAACCAACTTTAGTTCCGAGGACGGAAGCCTTTTTTCTGGTTGGCTAGTTGGTTTTTATTTTCATCCGCCGGAAGAACACCAAAGAAGCGTCTTCGCAGAGCCAGTTTCCTCCTAGTCAAGACCTGGAAGCAGTTTGGTCTATTGCTTGTATTCAATTCGTTTTTGTTTTTGTATTTGTTGCGTAGTAATCTAAACTTATATACGTTTTGGAGAAGAAAACATTAATAAAATTGGTAGATTACAGATTGCTTGCATATATTGCTTTACATCTCTTGTGGTACATGAACTATAATCAAATCGTTTCGTAGACCTTGAGCTGGTGGATATGAAGTTTAGGGTTTAGGGTTTAAGTTAAGCTTAATAACTTGAGAAATTTTCATGTCGAAATCCAGAATTTGAAGTTTAGAAAAATGGAGGATCATAGTTACTATGCGGTTTCAGAAGATATTTGTGCAGAGTATCTAATCTTAATATTCTTTTAGTTTCCCCCCTGAAATGGCATGTGGCATAAGCATATTGACTTTGGAACTGGAAGTATCATTAACAATCTATTTTGAAATTACCAATTCCTAACCTCTTACCATCTCATTCATGCTTTTAGAGTTTAGATCCATGGTGAATGTGGATCTGATGAAGGAAAAACAATAGTGATAGAACTGACAATACACCTCAAAGGAGATAGTGTGAGAATTTTAGGCAAAGCACTCAACAAAGAGTTTCTTTCCTGACCTTGGTAAATATATACATATTTTGTTGTTATTATAATTTTCTTAATGTAGTTCGTTACTAAATGTCTTTGGTGATCCATGTAGTGCTATTTAAGCTTTTTTATGGAAGTAAACTGTGTATTGCAATACCTCAATCTTAATGCAGTTTTCACAGATAGACATTCTAACTTTAAGGTACTTTAATTAGTCTAATGGACACTGGTTTATAGTATATTGTACTAACATGATAATAGGATGAAACATACTATGAATTTGAAAGAACACCCTTTTCCATATTACCTAGTTTTATATGTAGTTAAAAGGTAGGAAAGAAGGAGAGATCAAAACAAAATGGAATTAAGTAGTTGTCATGCACATCTTCTGTTTATTTGTATGCCCACTCTCTTGAAACTTATCGCTTTCGTTCTTTACTTCTTAAAGGGATACCAAATCATAGAACCCCCGACCCTTTTCGTTTTTTATTCCCCCATGACTTGTGTGTATTTATTGCATCACAGTCATCTGTGGCTGGATTTATACCAGAATCATGTTCATGGTCCAGATTCACATGAGTTCGTCAGGTATTACCAATTCAAAGTACTTATTCTTATCTTTAAACTTTCTTGTTGAGTATATGAACTGGACTGCTGCTTCTCTCTGTACTATAGGTTCTGGTTACATAAATCTAACAGCTTAATATGCAAAAAGCAAGTTAGGGGCTGTTTACCAAAAGCTTACCCGGGTAAGTGCTTACCGGTAAAGTTCAACACTATGGCTTACAACCGGGTAAGATTTTAGTCCACCAAAATGGTATCATATGCAACAATTTACCTGGTAAAAACTAACCGTGGTAAGAGTCGTCGCCCTCACTTACCGGGTAAGACTCTCGTCCTTTGCTTTCGCTCTTACCGGGTAAGATTCTTGGTCTTTGCCATATTCATTCGACGATGGCGGAAAAACAGAGAATGCATCGACCATTGCTAGTGTGAGACTTGAACCCTATAGATATCACTATATAGTTTAGTGCCACGACAACCATTGTTATTATAATGTAAGGATTACGTTCACATGTCAGTAAAAGTAATATCAAGAAACCTGAAGTCACCATAATCAAGGAATGAACAATTATACTACTACAACCTATACCAAATTGTCACTTGGGTGGGGTGATAACTGACAACCAATCCATGGTGAAAATATATGCAAGCGCATAACAAATTTACGTTAATTCTACTCGCCTAAGATTCGGTTTTGGACTTGATTATGGCTCATTAAGTAAGAAGCAGGTAACAAATTCTTGGCTGTTTCACAATCAAAAGATACATAATTCAAACTGTTTCAGAATTCAAAAGATACAATTTCGCATAGAGTTTGTGTAAAATTGTGCTTAATTTGGAACTTTGTGATCCTAACATGAAGATTACCAACCGCTAATACGCCTTTTCAGTTATGCCAATCACAGAACATATAAGATCTTTCAATCTATTTTGTTTGCCCAAGTGACACATAACAATATTGAAGTCTTGCACTTTCAGCAAACATACACCTCAAGTCGAATGTTTTTTTAGGGATGAGCTATATACTTAACCTTGTTATGAATCATGCCTGTATAGAAATTCAAACAGAGTGATAGAAATCTTATCGGGGCCATAGAAAATAAGCAGAATGCTCTGTTATATTCAATAGTATGAAATTGAAGTTCAATCCAAACACACTGCAGGTTTACGGGCTAAAAAGTTGGAGAAAAAATTGACGTGCATGAATTAATTAGATCACAAGTTCAATTCTAGTAAACTTTTAAAAAAAGCAAACCATACCTTTCATTTTGAAATTCAAAATACGACTTGTGGGTAGAAGTTGATAGACCAAGCACAAAAGTAATGCATCCCAATAAACTCGTGAAAACCTCCAGCTCCATTGAATTCCGTGAACCCATCGCCTGAAAAACACACAAAAATTAGACGTAACATATGAGAAATCCCCCTTGTAATACCCCTGCTACTATTAAGAATCCATCACTTTTACTGAATATGAACCGTTCGCTAGTATTTAAAATAAACCTCTTGTTTTTTCCTAATAACCTTGAAAAACATGGTTAATGGGAGTTGCCAAGCAGGGAGTAATTTCGAAGCCATAAACCATAAAATCTTGACCCTGTTTTTGCATATGCCCTCTTTCCGTTTTCCCAACCCGGAACCCCAAAGACCGTACCTAATATTCTTGAAACATACACCGTTATAGGGAAAGTTGGGAATGATTTTGAATTCAGAAATCGGGAAAACCTAACCCCGTTTCTTGTGTCTGCCCTCAATCGTTTTTCCCAGCCATGAACCTCTTCCCAACCTCTGCAATGTTGAATGAAAGCATATATGATCAACAACTAAACTTGGTGTAAGAAATTTTTATCAAGTGGAAGAACATAAATAGTAGTTGCGTTCTTCCAACATGACGATACAAAACTACATATACAACAAAATCCACCTATGAGTGTCATCAGTAAAAGTGCTAATGAAATTGTTTTCGTTGAGGCATTTCATCATAAACATAATATGCATATGTTAAAAGTGCAATATGTAAGAAGTTATATGCATTAATAGTGCCACAATCATGTCAATGTTGGATGTGGAAATACCATAAAACAGGGTAAAGCTTGAAAACACATTTAGTACTCTATTAGAACTTTAAATGACTAAAATTACAACAATATTCACCCAGAAGCTAATATAATGGCATAAACGAACTGTATGATTGTTAATCAATTTGAATACTTATCTGTACCGGTTATGACCGTCGCCAAAATCAATCCTGAAAAAACATTTGAAGTGTTAAAAAGCTAAAGAATATTTGAAAATCAGCAAATCACATTTACTATCTTACTTGGTGATTGACGGTTCATGGCCTTCTAGGTAACTACACTGGAGAAGGCAAATTAGATAAATGAAAGGAAGCAGAAGGAAAAAAATGTTTATTGGTGAAAGTATTTTAAGTACCCGATGAAAAGAAGACGAACCGATTGGAGATGGAGAGGAACCATCCTTCGATTGGGGAAGACGAAGCGATTGGAGATGGAGAGGAACCATCCTTCGATTGGGGAAGACGAAGGGGACACTGTTTAAAGTTAAAACTGAAAATGAATAAACAATCAATGAAAAGAGGAGTAAGGCGACGATGGCGGAGAAAAAAGAAAAGTGGGTTTCCTGATTTTTGGAGGAGACACGTCAGCACCTTTGGGTTTTGTTTATATATATATATATATTGATGATTACTCTAAAACTATTTTTTCCTATAAATTTTGTTATATGCTTCATTACTCATCTTACACATACCCTTTGATTATTCCATCCGCATAAATTTTATTCTTGTGTTAGAATATAGTAGATTTCTTGTTATTAACTAAGAAAACTCCTACCTATTGAAAACAATTACCAACTATATGAGACGACCCAACTTATATCTATATTCAAGATTTCAAAATTATCTTCTTCTTTTTTCCATATATTATTGACTTCTTATTACTTAATATTGAGTGCATGGATTTTAAGTACTCTTTTTTCTGATTCTAAGATTGATGGTTTTAAAAAAGTTCGTTTCAACTTTAAAGATTAAAACGGTGATGAAAACCATTAACACCGGGTAACAAATAAAAACTCAACTGATTTATGTTGATTTACTTAAAGTGTTACTCCGAATGTTCAACATAATGACCTCAAATGATTTCAATTTATATATTAAAGACATATCATAAGATGTTTTGATGGTGGAATAGATTGACGATGTTATGTAAAAATGATATGGTAGATAATATTAGTTTAGAAATAATTATTGATTGATCTTGCGCTAGAAATACCGGAAAACGATTTTATAGAAATTAGTATTTCTTAACTTCAATGTTATTTTTGATGATATCAACAATATATTAAAAAAAATTGTAGTTATCGAGGGTCCATTTTTACATCTCGTCCAACGTCTAAAAAATGTGAGGAACGAGCCCTGATTATCTTTACCAAAAATTAGAAACATAGCCTATGAAATAGAGAAAAGAGTAAACCTCACTTTTGGTCCTTGTGGTTTGCAAAAAATAACGAAAATTGTCCCTAGAGTTCATTTATTACAAATCAGCCATTATTGTTTGCATTTTTGTTCGGTTTTGGTTCCTCTCACTAACGGAGGTTAACCCCCATCCATTAAATGAAGGGTATTTCTGTCTTTTTATATATTTCTTCATTTTAACATTAATTTTTTTGTCTTGTTGTATTTTAAGTTGTTGACTTTGACTTGTTCTTATTTTTATTTAAATAAACAATTGATAACTAATATATAAATATTTCTCTCTCCTCCTTCTTCCCCACTAACACACCACCGCCCCCACATCCCTACCCCATCAAAACCCTCCCACTAATATTCATAATCTCTCTGTTTACTTTATGAAAATCTTGTTGTTTTTGGCCGATTTTTGTGCTAATGAAGCATCAAAGAAACACAAACATGAATCAATCGCCACCGCCGTCGCTCAACGGATTTCCGTACCAGTCGTTATCTCCAGCGGTTTTGAATCAGATGCCTCTTAATAATCCAACGCCGATTGGCGTTGATTAGAGCTTGTCTCTTGCTATGTCCAACCTCAATCTCACACACAACACCCACAAGGACACAAGGACTGATGGTCGTTCCTGCCGCCGTCTCTCGACAACGAATACGGAGGCGTTGGCTCTCTGATAGGCGGCGAGGGTTTTATTAGCCCTTTTTCGTAGTAACACCGATGGGATGCAAGATAAATTGTAAAATCAACAATTTTTGAGTCTATTGCCTTTGAAAGAATTAAGGGGAATGATTTATTTTCTGGCCAAATATCAAAATGGGTGCAGAATACCTGTGCGTTTGTTCCTACATGGAGATGCTGTTTGGTTTCGAGTTTGGTAGCAGATTCCATGGCATCGTTTACTCCTCGCAAACAGGTGCTTGGGAGATGCTGCTCATTTCTTTTGTTAGCTTAATGATTGTGGGTTAGTTTTCCTGTACTGTTTCGTTTGGTCTGAATAGCCAGGTGGCTGTATTGATTCTTGTTGTACTTGGTATTTGGTTGATGGGTAATGAAATCTTTCTGCCGTTAAAAAAAAGATGAAAATGAGCTTGTTTTATCTGAGGTTTTGGGGTCAATTGATGATTTGATGAAGGATAAGTTTGGAAATTATTTAATTCAGAAGCTTGTTTCTGTATGCAACTCATAAATTGTTGAAGAATTTGAAAGACCCAAATCAGTTTATGATGGTAATCAGGGTTTTACACCGTGAGGCTGCAAAATTGGCCAATGATCCGAATGGTCATCGAAGAATCATTACTCTGGATTTGGCAATTGAAAAGTTGTTTCTTTTTTAGAAATTCCATTTGCTTCCATTATAATATTCCCTTTGACTTTGACTTTGACTGTGTGTTTTTTGTAGTTGGAGGTAGTGGGTTGTGTGGGGAAGAAGGAGGAGGAGAGAGAGAGGGAGAGAGGTGGGGTTGTGTGGGGAAGATGAAGGAGGAGAGAGGGGAGGGAGGAAGAGGATTGGATGGATGACAAGTGTCATAAAAGTTATAATAAATATTAAAAGATTAAATAGTAACAAGAAAAAAGACAAAAACAAAAGGAAAATGACCAATCTACCCATGAGGTAACACTTTTATTTAACGATCGTTAGTGAGAGGGACTAAAACCGGATTAAAATACAAACAGTAGTGGCTAATTTGTAATAAATGAACTATACGGCTGATTTTCGTTATTTTTTGCAAAGCACATGGACCAAAAGTGAGGTTTACTCTAGAGAAAATAATTGCAGCAAACATAGAAGCAAGTCAATTAGTCTTCACACCCACCGAACTATATATACACATACGATCTGCCTTCTTTTCTCTTCTAATAAAATCCCAAACTACTCTCGTCTCAAATCAAAATCAACAGTTTCTCTTACGGAGCTCCGTCTATGGCGATCTTGTTGTAATCCCAATGTAATTGCAATCCCTTGTTAAAGCATCAGGGTTTATCGGATTCCTTTGTAGAATTACTCCGATTTTCTCTGACAAGTGAATTTTATTTCCCCAATTTTGAATGACAATGAGGGTTTCTTTCAAGGTTTCGAAGACAGGTGCTCGATTTCGCCCCAAACCTAAACCTGAAACCCTTACGGTTCTAGAAGACGACGATGTCGACGCCCCTCCTGAAATTCCCAATAATCTATCTGTTATTGCTACTACAAAACCATCGGTATATTTTATCTTATTTCTGTTCAATTTCGTTGTCTGTGAAGTTTTTGTGTATTCAATTGTTCTAGCCGACTTACAAATTTTATGTTTGGTGTTAAACTCAACTTTCTGTATCCCAAATTAATTAATTTTAAGAGATCTTTCATCAAACTGAGTATAAGTTGCTCCGAAATCGATTTTTTTTGTAAAGTAGTGATAATACCCTAGGGAAGACCTCTTATTTTCTAACAAAATTGATGATTATGAGAACTTTTTTAGGGAAAAAAGAGTAGATTCAGTTGATTTTGAATTGAACACAGACGAAATTCGAGAATTACAGAGACATTGTAAAAGAGTTCTTTAAGAATTTAAAAAACTCAACGTTGGTTTTGTGGTTTGTTAAGGCTTGGATAATCTCCAGGCAAATACTATATTTCTCCCTTATTAATGCCTTAGGTTAACACGAAATTAGTATTGGGATAATTCAGAAAATTCATACCCATTTCAAGGCATAAAAACATGTATGTTTATTAACCATATCAACCATTTAAAAAACTCACTGCCTCTATGACCCCCCGCAAGGGTGTGCAGCCCCCTTGACCCCCCGCCTCATGGTGATCTAAGGTGATAGGGGCAAATTTTGTGAGTGTGCACTCCGCACCTCCTAACTCACGTTGTTTGCCTTTTCACCTTATCGATCTCAAGTGAATCACAATTACACCAAAATTGATTGATGACACTAAATATATCAACACTCAATTCGCTTGTTTTCTTTGGGGTAATATGTAAAGGTTTATAAGCCCATTTATTTCGGATGGAGGGAGTACCAATGTATGTTAGTAATTTACTTTTAGAATTTTCAGGTCACTTAGATTCTAGAAAAAAAGAAGTAGATGCAGGAGAGGATGAATTAGGGGTTTACTGCTGATCTGATCGATTTAATGGATAGCTCTTGTAATTCATCTGGGACTTAACTAATGATTAGTTGATCCAAATATACTAGGAAAGGGGCAAAAGAATAACTGAAAGATTCTCCACTTTTTTACTTACTTTGTATAATAAACTCTTTACCACTCTATAAAAAATAAAATAGATGGGCTATATCTCTAAAGGCACGGCATGGGTATCATTGATTTTGAACTCTGCTTCAAGTATTGCCATGTGTCGCTCAACTGTATTGGCTCATTTTTATACCATCAAGTTAACTCATATTGGTCTTTTGCATTGAACACTAATTTTACTGGCGCCAATTAGTTCTCCTTTAAGCCTTGTCCTACTATACTTTGTCATACTAAGTCTATACACTATTGGTCTGTTTATGTAGTTATATTTATCTTATATAAATGTTATGAGGATTTCTTTTGTAATTAAAGTTGCTTGGCGTTAAATATTATAAATCATATAAACTTGTCTTTTGTTTCTTCTACTAAGTTAAAGGAGAATGACCTTTTCGCATCTAAGCATCGAAGCATCCCTACTAAATTTAGGGATGGTTGTGTTGGGGATTTAGAAAGAAGTGGTCTCAGCTCATAGTTAATTTAGCTATTATACACTTTAACTGATCTTTTCAATATATTCAATGTGTCTTCTTCCATAACATATGCTGATATGTGTATAGGTTGATGTCATTGACGATTGCGATATCGATTCTGGAATTTCAGGTATCTTGCAACGGAACTATTACTCCCGTGCTTCAGTCTGCCTTTAGTCACAGTTGTGTTTCCGTTAATTGCTAGTTTTTAACTTCCATTTATTGTTTCTCAGATGCAGACGTTTCTTTCTTCATAAACCTGTTTCCTGATGGATATTCAATCGGGAACCCCTCTGAGGTTTGTTGCACATTCGTCAGTTTTCTGCTTTGCTTTTAACAGTCAAGGTTTGAAATTTGTATATTTTGTTAGTCTCCACTCTCAACTAACTATGTCTTTGTACACACTTTTAGAATCAGATTGGGCATCAAGGCGCTGTACAAGATGATCCAAAGTTTCTGCACCCGTACGATCGGACATCGGAAAGCCTATTCTTGGTATGTGTTAATCTTCTTACTTGTATCCAAATATTGGAAGTCTACAGTTGAAGTACCTATGCAAATGGGACTTACAAAACTTGTGAAGATTACTTGTTTCAGTTAGCTTTTAGTTGTATATTCTTACATTGTTGCATTTTCACTGTTCTCTTATGGCAATGAGTTGAGGCTTGGCCTACATTTATGTTCTATTAAGCTTGTTATGAGTGATTTGTGAAGAGGTTTTTCTCTGACCACTTGTTTTGCTCTTGTACTTGAAGGCTATTGAGCGTGGTCTGTTGCCTGCGGATTTCTTGGATGATATACCATGCAAATATATTAATGGAGCAGTTGTATGCGAGGTAAGTAATTGCGATTTGACCGTGTTTGGGATATCAAATCGCTGTGTGAAACTTGCTATTTTTTGGGCGTTTTAGCGATATTAGCGCACCAATTTCCTATCTTCTTCTCTTCCTTTCTTTGTCCATGAACTTGAAGAGGATGAAGAATAAAAGCCAGAAATTTAACGTTTCTTTCTTCTTTGTCATTTTCTTTCTTCTTCATCATTGTTGTGATCCTTCTTCTCTCTCTTAATATGTGTACAAATAGGTAAATCTCATTTTCATATGTTCCTGAGAAGGAAATGTACATGAATATATACTACTACTAGGAAACTATTTGAGGAAAATACAAAAAGGTAAAAAAAGGAAAATATCTACTTTTAGCTAACAAAATCCCTTCAGGTGGAGCATAGCTATTGATCATACCCAACTTGTTACAAAGATGACTAACCCGAACTCTGATGGAAACTTTCCTGAAGATGTCCCCTAATTGTTCTCTTGTCTTAACATTTTCTGTAGAAATGAAATCTTGTTTAATTTTCTCACGAACAAAATGACAATCAATTTCAATGTGCTTAGTCCGCTCATGAAATACTAAATTGATGCAATATGAAGAGCATCTTGGTTGTCACACATTCACACCACAATTTTGCTTTGCTGGTAATGAAGTCTTAAGTCATATTGTGGTAAACCGTTGATATATCCACGTTATCTTGCACATAGATTGTGTCATAATCTGACATTCTGACCCAACGTTGACATTCTGACTTTGCGTTAGATCGTGAGATTCACCACCCAAGAATGATGACAAAGAATCTAATAGGATAAAATTATTGGAATCGTTTTTGTAGCAACAACAAATGGATGTGCCGGAGAACATGAATGTTGTTGATAGATGCTTGGTTGACGAATCTATCAATTCAATGACTCCCTCATTTGATGTTTTACTCTGGTGGAAAGAAAGTGCTAATAGTTATAGCATTTAACTACAACAACATTAGTTTTATAGGATGCCTAAAATGTCCAAGCTTTCTAATATGATACTTTCTAGGACTTAAGTTTATAGGAAGAAACAGAAAAGCGTCCAATCTAAAAGTGTCACAATATGCTTATAGGACACTTTTGGTTTTGGGTTTCCTAAACAAGTTTTTACGACGCTTTTAAAATAAAATGTTCATATTAGTTATTTTATGTAAGTGTCATAAGAACACAAGTGCCCTATAAGTTAGATGAGTTTATTGGACACTTTCTATAAAATAGTCAATACGAAACTTTATATTAAAATGTTCTAAAAAACTTGTTGAAACGCCCAAAAATGTCCTATAAACCTAAACCTGTTATAACACTTTTAGATAGGACATTTTATAGTTTTGTCCTATAAACTTAAGTCATCTAAAGTATTTCATTCGTTCAGTTTTATGCAACTACTAACCCGCCAACCCATCCCAACCGGCAAGGGGTGGGTTGGGTTGAGATTTTCCAAACCGCCATAATTGGGTTGGTTGTATAAATGCCGTAAATCGCCCAACCCAACCCTGTGTTCGGAATGCAGTCTTAGTCACGTCTTCGTCGTTGACACGAATATGGTGATATCTCGACTTATTATCGAGTTTAAGAACACTTGTGCTCCTTGTAACTCATCAAACAACTCATCGATCACGGGAATGGGATACCTATCAGAAATTCTAGACAATACCCAAAACTATTCTTGGCAACAGATTGCGAAAAAGATCGGTAATTGCCATTATCTTTTTTCTTTTGTGAAGCCCTCTTTACTATGCTTCCCCGGACCTTTCCTTCGGCTATAAGTGGACGGAAGGGGAGGTAGCCTAACAAATTAATACATAAGTGCATCATCAATTAGAAGCAGACAATTTACAATGTTGTCAATAAGTAAATAAAAATAAAATATTCAAATATTAAGCACATATATTAAAGTACATGTATTAAAATATTTTAGGACGGTATTAACAACGTTATGATTGTATATTAAGTACTGCATATATATAATTTCTTTTACATTAATTGCTATTTGTTTCCCGCTGTACCACCGCGATGAGCAATATAGCTGATCACAGACCTGACCACGATTCCGGTTTAGGACTGTGATTAGTGCTTAGATTTAAATTTATTTCTGATGTGGGAAATGTTGCAGGTGCGAGATTACAGGAATTGTGCTTTCGAACCAGGAGTTAATGGTTCTTCTGCAGATGCTTCTCCTAGTACTATCAAAATACGGCTTAAGATGTCATTGGAGAATGTGGTGAAGGATATCCCTTTGATTTCTGATAGTTCTTGGACTTATGGTGATTTAATGGTGAGTATTTATTATCTGTTATGATAATATCCGGATGAAAATATATGACAATCTGACATCTAATTTTTTTTTGGACTGTAGGAAGCAGAATCCCGTATATTAAGAGCCCTACAACCAAAGCTGAATCTAGATCCCACACCCAACTTAGACAGACTCTGCAGAAGTCCAACTTCCTCGAAGGTAAGTGGTATAAAGCTCTTAATCATCTTACTAGTGTCCAGAGTTGCAGCTTTTCTAAGATTTGCTTACTTTGTTGCAGCTGAACTTGAATATACCGGATCTTAGACGGCAGAGGTTGAGGCAGATGCTGGGAGCTGCCGACAATCAGGTCCAAGGGAAGAAGGTTTGCATGGAAAGAGTCCCGGAAAACTCAAATTGCCGGTTGGCTGATTCGGGACAAATGGTTCAGCAACCTGATATTGTGAATCTGACTACCCAAAATGTTGGTCCTAGCAATATGCTTGCCTCAGGAACTAGAACCTTTTCAGCTGATAATAATATCTCTGTTCCAGCATCTCCTTCACTATCTTATCCATCAAAATATCAAATTGGTCCTGGATCAGGACCTGTGTTTAGTGCGCCAGGAGCTTCTCCTGGACAGGACATAATGAATTCATACGCTGACAGTATGAATTCGAATATATCTGGTAAGAGGGAAAACCAAGATGCCCAGTTGTCTCCCATGGCCAGTTTGAGTAAAAGAGCCAGGTCCAATTCCATTGGTCTTGATGGTAGTCAACAATCACATATGAATGAATTCAATGCACCAGACTCCCAGTGGAAAAATTCACTCATTCAGCAGCAGCAATCAGTTGGGAGAGGGATTCAGTTACCTAATGCAGCCGTTATTCAAAAATATCCTCAGCAATTGTTTGAAGGGAGTTTCAATCAGGAGCCATTTACAATGGGGCAGCAGCCAGGAGTTAGATACAATCTAAAACATGAGCCAGTTGAGTCTGAAAGACCAGATAAGTTTAAGTATGAGATGCAGCATATGGTGGATTCTGATGTTGACCCTCAGCAGTCCCGACTACAGCAACAGAGGTTGTCTCAGCAGTTCCCAAGATCCAATTTCCCCCCAACTCCCTGGAACAATCTTGGCCAATCACTTGATAATTCTAGAAAGGAGGAACAGTTCCAGAGAAGAAAATCAGCACAAAGTCCCCGTGTATCTGCTGGGGCTTTGCCTCAATCTCCCTTGTCATCAAAATCAGGGGAATTTTCCAGTGGGTCTTTGGGAGGCCAGTACGGTGTAGCTGCAACAACACCCGCATTGGGATCATCTCAAAGGGAGAAGTCAGCTGTCACTTCAGTTCCTACAGTTGGTGCAGGATCTTTAACTTCTAGTGCTAATGATTCCATGCAGCGGCAACACCAAGCTCAAATGGCAGCCAGGAGATCCAACTCCCTCCCAAAAACCCCTGCTATGAGTGGAGTAGGATCTCCTGCTAGTGTCGGTAACATGAGTGGGCCCTTTAATGCTAGCAGTCCTCTTGTTGGAAAGGAGGCTGATAAAGTTATGCGTGATAAGTTCTCCAAAATTGAGATGTTAACCGTCAGGTATCAACTAAACTGCAAAAAGAATAAGGTTGATGAGTACAGAAAGACTACAGCATTTCCTACTCAAGAGCTGAATCATTGTCTATTCAATGATCGCAACAATGACAATCCCAAAGATGAAGCCTGTAAAATGCCTCTGTCGAAGTCGCTGGTGGGAGGGAGCATGAATGCTTGTAAGACGAGAGTTTTGCATTTCGTGCAGACTGAACGTGTACCCCAAGGAAATGGGTTCTCACTTGTACCAAAATCTCGAACTAGAATGATATTGTCAGAGAGACGAGATGATGGAACTGTAGCAATGCATTACGGAGAACTCGATGATTGTGATTACTTGGCAGCAGAAGAATGCCTTCCTACTCTTCCAAATACTCATGTTGCAGACTTGCTTGCAGCCCAGTTCTGCTCACTGATATCACGTGAAGGTTATCATGTTGAAGGCGATCGTCTCCAACCAAAACCAACTAACACAGTTTGCTCATCTGGTGATCAACATAATAATAATAATAATAATAATGCATCTGGTGTAGAGATGCACCAAATTTCAGAAGCAGCACTTTCAGGCCAGCCATCTAATGAAGTTGCCAAACCATCCGATAGCGGAACAAATAATGTGTCAGTAAACTCATCCCAAAACATGCCAGGTGTACGGATGCACCCTCCTCCAACTAACTCGCAGATCTCTCAAACTGGGTTGTTACCTGGTGTCTCGATGCCGCCATCAAGGCCTCTGCAGTCGGAGTCACAATCGTCTTTCCAGCAGCAACAAAATCAACATTCTTTAATGCAACAACAGCTGCAAAGATCATCAGCTATGATGCTGGCATCAAATCCACTTTCGCATTTAAACGCAATGGGGCAGAATTCAAACATGCAACAATTGGGTCATATGCTTAATAAAGCGTCACCACTCCAGCTTCAGATGTTACAACAGCAGCAGCAACAGCAACAGCCGCAAATGCAGCAGAGGAAAATGATGATGGGACTTGGAAACGTTGGAATGGGAGGGAGTACTGGAAATAATATGGGTGGGATTCAAGGGATGGGAAACGTGATGGGCATGGGGGCTGCTCGTACAGGAACTGGCATTTCGCCCCCTATGGCTGGGCCTATAAATAGTATGGGGCGCAACCCAATTAATATAAACCAGGCTTCAAGTATCAGCAATTTAATAAGCCAACAGCTTCGTTCTGGGATGATAACGCCAGCACATGCTGCTATCATGACTACGAAGCTGAGGATGGCAGAGAGCAGAATGGGTGGGGCTGGGGGGCAATCCAGTAATATCAGTGCGTTGCCGGGTGCTAACAGGCAAGTGCATCCAGGCTCAAGTAACTATTCAATGCTGGGTCCCAGTATTAATCGAGCCAACACCATGAACCCAATGCAGCGAACCGCTATGGCCCCACCCAAGTTGATGTCGGGCATGAATGTCTACATGAATCAGCAGCAACAACAACAACAACAACAACAGTTGCATGTACAACAACAGTTGCCACAACAGCTTCAGCAATTGCCTCAACAACAACAGCAGCAGCAGGAATCGACATCTCCGCTACAGGCTGTGCTTTCGCCACCTCAGCAGCAGGTGGGGTCACCATCAATGGGACTGCCTCAGCAACAGGCTAGTCCCCAGCAGCAGCAAATGAGCCAGCGAACTCCAATGAGTCCGCAGTTGAGTTCTGGTGCCATCCACCCCCCGATGAGTGCAGAGGGTAATTGTCCTGCAAGCCCACAGTTAAGCTCGCAGACCATGGGATCCGTTAGTAGCATGACCAATTCACCGATGGAGATGCAGGGTGTGAACAAGAGTAGCTGATACAACATGCTCGCATTCCCATTATAAATTAATGATGTTGAAAAGGATGAGATGAATGTTGTTTGGTTTATTTTCTTGTGGTTATTCCTGTTCAAAGTAGGAAGACGGTAAAATGAAAAACGTGGGATTTTAGCATTTTTGTTGCTTTATCACCTATGTTATCCTTTATGCTAAAATAGAGAAAAAAATGAGAGAGATTGTAAAAATCTCTAAATTTCGAGAAATCTCTCAATAGATGATTTCCTTCCAAAACTAATTATTACTTCTAAAAAGCAAACTTTTCATCTCCCAACTTTCAATTTATTGAATATTTTTAATAATATAATTAAATAAATTGACTATTTTAATAATATAATTCATACTAGAGTAGTAGAGTTGATAAAATAGCATAGTTGTTAGAGTTTGATGCAATTTTTTTTTTTATTCTGTTATAACAAAATTTAACTTTTCATTTAGAGAAATTAAGAAGAAAAGTAGTTGACTTCATCACTCGTGTAACCAACAACTCAACAAGTCTTATATTCGGTTTCGTGTAATTACTGCTTTCATAAAGGATTCAAACTACAAAATCGTCCTCCTGCATCAATCTCTCTCTCTCTCTCTCTCTCTCTCTATATATATATATATATAAACCTAATAATCAGATTCATGAGCAGGCAGCCATGTCTGCAAATTCATCTCCCTTACTTACAGAAACCTCATCGTTTTCCAAATCCAGCAACCGTACCACTCCTTCACACGTCGTTCAAATTGTATCCAAATCGTTATCAGACGGATTGCTAAGCAAGTTTGTGGATACATCGGAATTCAATTTCGATTTCGATTACGAACAGAGTGCGTTGTGGTCTCCTCCGATTTCTCCTCCTAAATTCTTCCTAACATCGCCGGCAGGTTTCATCTGCTCCATCGACGAAATGCTCAACAAGTTTCAAACCATCCGTGAGACTAAATTCTCCAGATTCAAAAAGTTCTTCATCTCGTGTTGTTTTCATGTATGATTTGAATTTTAGCTTTTGCCTTTTTATTTCTACGTCGGTTTGAAATTTTTTGACCGTCGCTTAAACTGACGGTTAACGTCTCCAGTATTCTTTCTTCAATTTTTAATTTTATGATCATATGTTATTAGAGCATCTCCAATGGCATTTGATGATGACTTGAGGAAAAACTACTTGATGATTGGAGCAACAACTTGAAAATGAGTTTACTTCTCAAAGGGTTAAGAAGAAGGTACTTCAAGTCTTTGGTGGTCCCCACTAATTTTTTAGTATTATTTTCATTTTGATCAAGTCATTCAAAGGGTTAACCATTGTGGATGCCCTTACGTTTTAAAGCAATCTAGGGGTGTTCCATTTGTTTACCTCTTAATGGTTCCATTAATCGGCAACCTCTGAATTGATAAGAGATAAATTCTGTTTGGCCAAAAAAAATGTCTGACTCTTAATGGTTCTAAAACCTCTTGGGCCTCCCTTAACCATTCAACACCCTGATTTTATTCTAAACAACTACCAAACAACTATATTTCATTTTGCACTATATCATAAAAACCTCTTAATTATTCTGACCACTTAATCATTCTGTATCAAACCAGCAACTCCCAAACAGTCCCTAAGTTGTCTGTAGATATTAATTTATCTAAATAAATTAAGATAAGCTGTAGTTTGATTTTTGTGTTGAAAACTATGGTTTGAACAACAAAAATGTAAGGCAAGGGTAATGTTTTATCTCTGAAATTAAGAATCTGTTAGAGTTGGATGTGTTTTTCATTTAGAAATTTTAAATTTTCAAGTTTCATATTTTATTTTAATTTTTTTTTGAAAAATCTGCTGAAAATGGTTTTATATACAATGAATATTATAATATTTTAATGGGCAAAATGCGTCTAAATGTAACGAAGTTTAGTTTAGTTCCTATTTAATGTAACGGAGTTTGATTTTTCTCAATTAATATAGCAAACTTCTATTTTTTTCCTATTTTTTTCCTATTTTACATACTAAACAAATTACTAACCTACATGTCCTAAATATTTATTGACATGGATTTTTTCTTTTTTAATTCCTAATCAACCTAATTTAGAAAATAACAGCATATTTTAGAAAATGTGATAATTAACTGCCCCTAATCTACCATCATTATGTTAAAATAATATTTTAATTATGTATTAACTAAGTTAAACATTGTAATATAAAAAAGAAACAAACTAAAATATATAAAGGACAAGTATTTATCAAATAGTCAAATTCTCTTTTAAAATTACTGAAATAGCCTGCATCTGAAAGACCTTACAGTCACGAGGTCTTCCATCAGCCAACCCTAAAATATTCACTTTTAGTTGTATCTCGTGAAAAAAGGCTCGCAATTGCAAGTCTGCCCTAAAAGTTCTAAGTTCATTTAACTTTTAAAAATGAACAAATTAGAAAGTGTTGTATTTTGATTTAAATTTCAATAAAAACCGTCATGGTTGTGAATATTATAGCAAAATTAGAAACATGTTTGAATTTCTCTTATTAGTTATCCATACTACTTGTTTTTTTTACATTTCCTAAGATAGTTCACATCTCTTATAAGCATAGAAATGCATATTACCTAAGAGTGGTCCTAACCACATATCAGTGCTTAGTTTAGAAACTAAGACCAACCTAATGCGACTTTGAACGGCGACCTTGAACGGTTTTGATTGGTTTGCTCCTTATTAACAGGAGAAAAATCCCCCGTCTCAGCATTCCCTGTGCCAAACATGACATGTCTAACCAATCAAATAATTCCACCTAATTATCTTTTAATAATTAACTAATTTGGTGTTTAGGGTTAATCGGATGCATAATTTAGTGTTTGTGGTTAATGGAATGAAGTGAGATTTTCTCTCAGTAGGATCAAATTGCACCCCTCTTTCCAATTAAATAATAATGTCTCACTCTCACATCTAAAATAATTTCTTTCTTTTTCTCTAACATTTTAATTATTTTTACTTTTCCTTTTAACATCCGCCATTTTTAATAAAAAAATATCACCTTCTTTATTTCTTCTAATTAATTAGCATTGTCGTTTTTATGAGAAAAAAAAACATATTTTCTTTCTTCTAGTTTCTCCTCTTTGCTCCCAGGAAAATATATATTTAGTTATCTTATATCTTTTAGTTAAATAATAAATCATGATAAATATTGTAGAAATTAACATTTGATTGTTTTTTTTTGTTAAAGACAGTGAATGTTGAAAGTTGAAACAAGTGGTATCGAATATCATTATTATATATTTATATTAATATTAGGTTCGAACCGTGTATTGTAACGACCCAGACCTTTTTCGAAGAGTTTTGCGGTTGGTGTGGAGTTTTAAATAAAAGTAGAAGTTGAGGGGCCAATTGATAAATAAGAGAGGAAGTATAAAAGGGCACAAAACCCTAGCCAACCTTCCCATTTCCTGATTTTAGTGTGTGTGTGTCGGCTGGATTTGTGAGGGGAAAGAAGAGGAGAAGTTCTTGAAGGTTTTTGGTGCATTTGGAAGAAAGGAGCCATCAAACCTTGGGATTTGAAGGAGAAATAGCATTTGGATTTCGTTTATCGCAAGCAATCAACCAGGTAACACCCTCTTGTTTCATCGATTTATCTTTGATTAGGGAGCAGAATGGTTAGTCTTGGGGTTTTTGTTCAAAAGTGAAGTTTGAAGCTAAAATGAGAGAAATCGGGTCTTAGAGTGTGTTTCGATTGCTAATAACTCAGTAATTGTTAAGTTTAGTGATGTTGTTGCTATTGCTAATCTTTACTTCGAGAGAATCGAGCTAACCAGTAGATTTCAGCCTTAAAAAGGGTCCAGGTCGTCGTCCAGAAACCGCCCTGGACGTCCGGAAACCTTCTTGGGCGTCTGGACTCCTTGCTTGGGAGAAGGTCCCCGGACGAGGAAGTTTACCGGATAGGTTGGGTTTTTCGGGTAAGAGTTGTGTCCGGTAAGTTCGGTACCCGGAAAGGGGTATCGTCCGGAGAGTAGTAGTTACCCGGATAAGGGTGTTGTCCGGACTAGGTTATCGTCCGGTTAGTGTGGGCGTCCGGACTCTTTAGCGTCCGGAAAAGTAGGGTTGTCCGAAAAACCTGAGTTGTCCGGATACTTTTGCTGAGTTGTTGTTTTATGCCCGTTTATTCAGGGAAGTCGATTTGGAAGTTTGGAACTGTTTAGGAATGTGAAGTAAGAGCACCAGGTGAGTTTTCTAACTAAAACGCGTGGCTTTTATTGTGTTATCTAAAGTAAGACATGATGATTAATGCCATGTTATTTTATTAATGCGTTATCTATTTGAATGTTGCTTAAAGCTTTATATGTGAGGTGTATGCATACATTAATTTTGATGTAAATTGACTAAGTCGGGGGGGTGTGCCCGCCAGCTCTTGCCGGGAGGGTGTTCCCGTTTATGCCAAGGGAGGTGTGACCCTGTAAGGCAGCATGAGACTGACTCGTTGTCACCTTAGGGTGACTTCAGGGTGTCAATTTATGAGGGGCGGATCTATATCCGAAAATGATTTCATCTGAGCAGTCTTATGAAAGTTTTATGCTGAAAATGATAAGCTGTTTTAAATGCTTTGATAACTGTAGGAGGGGCTCACTAGACCTTATGGTCTAACCCTCGCATTTTCAAACTAAAATCTTTTCAGGAAAGCAGGTGATGAAAGACTCTAGCAAGAGAGCAAGGAGCTAGCGAGGCAGTTTGATAGTATAGCGACACTATAGTACTGTTTAGTTTACTTCTCAGTTGTGTAGGTTGTTTTCGCCAGCCAATTTTGTTAATGTAAAGAAGTTTTTGGGTCCTGATTCTGGGATACTCTATGATATTTGACCTTGCGTGTTTTATTTACATGAAACGAAATGTTTAAAATGTTGGGTTGTTATATGTATTACACGAGGTAATTTAAAAAAATTAAATCATGCTAGAAAACTTATCAACTATTATGAAAGATTAATTTAAAGTGAATTGTCGGTAAGCATAACATTTTGACTTTGAAAATATCATTAACTAACCATCTGTTGATAACTGATATTATGTAGTTCAATTAAAGTTAGAGGAAATAGTATAATCATGATTAAGAAAGTATATATAATTAAATATACTATACTGAAATATTTGCATATTTATATTTTTGAAAAATGTTCGAACTCATAATCCAAAAGTCAGTTGATAAGTGATATTTTTTTTTCCAAGTAATTAAATCTCTTATGATAATTCTAAGGGTGTTTCGTTGACAGAATGGAATTTGATAGAATTATGTAACAACCCAAATTTAGTAGGCTGGAAAATTTAGTGTCCAGAACTAAAAGAATGAAAGTTTGGGCTTAGGGACTATAGTGTAAATTGTGAAACATATTTAAATGAGCCAAATCCCTAGGTTTTCTTTGTGATTCAGTATTATTGTGTTGTGGCGGCTGAGAAGAAGAGCAGAAAGAGGGAGAAATAGGTTTGGCATCAGGATCGGGAGAAGACTCTTTTGGTAAGTAAAATCTCAAATCAGTGTTATCTTCTTGTGCATTAATAGCTAGAAAAGTTAGTTTCCTGGATGGGTTTTCATGTTTAAGCTGGGATATTGTTTAAAACCACTGTGGAGAGTTTTAGTTCACGAATGGGATTGTAATCTAATGAAATCAATGGACTAGAAATTTATGTTGTTTAAGGAGTTGTAATAGAACAAATTGGGTAAGAATGCTGTGTTAAATTCTCAATTTACTGGACTCCGTAGGAAGAAATCGAGTAATGAAGCGTATAAGGTTCGTCCCTGTTCGCTAGACCGAAGTACCGGGATTTCGGGGTACCGGGAGTTCGGGGCACCAGGAGTCGGGATACCAGGAGTTCGGGTACCGGGAGTCGAAACATGCCGGGATCGTCGGTTTGGGCTTCGTCTGTCAGGCCCGTAGTGTCTAGCTATTGGACCGATGTGTTTAGAGTTTAGCTTAAGTCTCGTGGGCTTAGTAAAGGATAAAAGAAATCCAATATGTAATAGATGGACCTAAATGAGTTATTTGAGACCGAATTAAGAGGATGACTTAGGATCAGAATTGGAGACGTGCCTAATTGATCTATACTTATGCATTAGGTGAACGGACGAAACGAGACACAAGGTTAGAAAGGAAATTGCTATCAGGTGAGTTCCCTAACCCTCTTTCACGACGTAAATGTTAAATGATTCTTTTACTGAATATGTTTTATCAAGCATGAAATATTTATGATCTGATATGCATGGAAAGAAAGGAATGTTTGACATGTTGAAATGATGCACATGATTTATGAAGAGTTAAATGTTTTTATAAAACGTATGTGCATGTTATGTGATGTCGGTCTGTACTGTGGGATCAATGAGCCTCGGGATCTGATGATCCCTTGGTTATGTATGACGAGACGGTAGGTTGGAATTTGTTTCCTCCTAGGCGGGTATCGGGGAGTCTGCTTGGGCCCCGATACGAGAGGGCGAAAGGGGAGTCTGCTTGGGCCCCGATCGCGAATGGTTAAGTGATCCATTACACAGTGCAGTACCATATGTGATGATTTAAGATTTATGATGCCTTTTAATAAAACGATATCGTATTGTTTTTACATGTTGTTTTCGGAGGGAATTCACTAGACCTTTTGGTCTAACCCTCGCTTTCAAAACTAAACCATTTTCAGGTAAGCGTACATCAAGTTCTTCTAATAAGAACTAGGGAAGGAGGCAAAGAGAACTTGGAGCTTTGATATCTCCAGATTCTGTTATGAGATAATGATTAGTTAGTACTCGGCTGTGAGTTTAGAGACTTCTGCTGTAATGTTTTGTTTAGTACGTTTAATGATGATGTAAAGACAAGCTTACTTAAGTAATTTGAATGCTTATGTTATGTTATAAAATGTTTTGAAAAGTGGGACGTTACAAATGGTATCAGAGCCATAGTTTAAGGGATTTAGGTGACCGTTAGGGCCTAAACTTAAACTGTAAGATGAGGAACACAGCCGAGACATAGGATTGCCTCTAGGAACGATCACTAAACGCGCTAGGAAATAAGGTGCCAAGAACAAACGTGTAAGGTAAGTTTGGGATTACACCTGGCCAGTGTAATTACGAACTTGCAGGTACATGTGCGTGCTTACAATACCTTACCTATAGCAAATCTGTTGTGTCATATCTAGCAAGAATTAATTGTCGGTTTCTTTCAGTTTAGCACCATGATTGGGAGAACCTTGAGGGGCAGGTCAGTACCGGGTGTCTCAAGAAAGATAGATGAGGAGGTCCTGAATGATGGGCCGGTGAAACCGTACCAGACTTATCTGTTACACTACTGCATGCTTAACCTACCTTATTATTCCAAAGTGGTAGTCAGAAGCTAGTGTTTATGTCGTGTTCCAGTACTTTAGAATGTCAGTAAGATCCCTGAGGGGTAGGCTGAGGCTCTTGTTGGGGAAGTTTCTTGAGAGGTCACTTATGATGTGATGTATGTATACATCGTAGAGAAGGAATGTCGTATAGAATGTTATGAGTCGTCTAGAGGTAGCTCTTCGTGGATTCAGAGAGGATGAATGTTTGAGTTTGGGTATGACTCCTGTTTCGAGTGAGTCCCAGTTCTAGAAATCTTGGAATAGAGCAGCCAGGATGGTAAGGATAGACCGTGTCGAAATCTTGAAAGTGTCAAGGGAGCTCTGACTTCTTAGTTGAGCTTTTCGATGGCAGGGTAAATGAAATAAAATGGCTATAGTGAAATGAAAGCGTGTAGAAATAGAAAGTGAGATAGTTGATCAGAACGAAAGTGGTATGAAGGGGTCGAGTAGGTGAGATGTGGAAAGCGTGTTCAGCAAGTTAATGCATAACCGAGGGGGCGACCATTGGTCGTAGGTGGAGTGTCAAGGATAAGTTGCGTAAGTAATACGGTTGGCCTTGTAGGGTGAGTAACCTTCAATTGCAAGTAGAGTCTCATGCATGGTGTCCTTTCTTTTGTAACGTGAAATTTTCACGATTTAAGCCAAATTTGTAAATACAAATTTTAATCGAAAGTGAGTCAGTATGCACCAGCGTATGTTTAAAGAAAAGACGATTTCATTTACATTGCACATTGAAATTTTGAGCTTAACAATTTGCAAAATATCCCACTCTTTTCATGATAAGCCAAATTTGTTGCAAAAGGCCAGGAAGATGGTTACCTGCAATTCTTTTATTACCAACATGCCTATTGACCTATCAGTATCATACGAATGAGTGTGAGATCTGACCGGTTTTCCTTGTGTCGGTATTTCTTTTAGAATTGTGTCATGCGAAAAGATTCTCATTCAATATATCACTGTCGTATTAGCATCGTCTGGATGGAGTAGGATTAAAGTTCGCGGGAATATGCATGCGAGAGACTCTTGAATCGTTGTGCAGGGCATTGAAGTTATAAGGGTGATGGGGTCGGGTGTACCCAAGATGTCTTCAAGTGTTGTTTTTTTTAATGATAAAATGTACGAAATGACTTATCTATTGCGTTGTCATGCATGAAGGCTATGAACTCACTAGGTCATAGGATATGGTATGTTAAGCTAAGAGAGAACTTCAAGAGTGGAGAAGAGTCGGACAAGTCAGGAAAGAATGTTGTAGCCTTAGTATTTGGGTTCAAGAGGAAAGGTGAAAAGTGGTAGAGTCGGAAGGGGGTTATAGTATCGGTTGTATGAGGGTTTGCACCCTTGTTCGGTAACTGGAAGTACGGTTGTCAAGGGACGGTTGTGTCCGGAGGAAGGATTTGAAGCCTTCAAGGTGTTGGTTTTGCAACTCGTTATGAGTAGTGTAGTGAGGAAGAATGAAATGTCTATGGCGTAGAAATATGAGTCGTGAGGTGAACTTGTAATGTTGATGTTACATGAGTAGGGTTCGAAAAGAGGGAGACAGATCATGAAGTTGTTTATGATATGTTGGAGGGATTAGGTTCCGTAAGGAACCCTTGTTAAAGAATAAGTTAAGAAAGTAGTTTCAGGTTGTCAGTTGATGTAGAAGTAGACAGTTGTGTAAGAATGGCCATGAGAGATTTAGTCTGCAGTGTGATGTGATGAGTGAGGAATGTACAATTATGTTATGGCAATAATTGCCAAGTTAAATGTACCAGCTAGTGTCGTAGTGATGTGATGTTAGAGAGAAAGAAAGAAAGCATCAGATAGAAGCCTTTTGGGGGTTTCGCATGAGGTGTTCGATTTGTTAACCAGATCGCTGGAGCTCGTAGGTGTAGGTTGACGTTGTGGTATGATTATGTTCGGAATAGAATGACGGAGTGGTGGTGGGTGATTACCCAAAGGAGAGACTAAGTGTTCTTAGTTGTAAGAGTCGCTAAGTAAGCATGTTTTGGGATCAGTGGAAGTTTAAAGAAGATGAGGGGTGTGTTAGTCAGAATGTGGTGGAATAGATGTGAAATCCTTAAGGAATGTGAGATGTTTCTTTGTGGGAAAGAAGTGTCTGAGAAAGTAAATGTTGGAAATTAAAGAATGTGTAGTGACGTCGGACGCTGGTGTCGTTTCAAGACGACCTGGTTGAATGCCTTAAGTTAAGATATGGATGCAACTGTTTGGTTATGTAAGTAATGAGGAAGTGATATTAGCATGTGGAAAGGTCGAGAGAGAAGGACAATTAATGTTTGGTGGGCGGTGCTTCACGCTACCGTGGGGAAGTGAAGACCGTATGTAGAAATAAGCAAGTAGATGGGAAGTAGCAACTTGCCAGTAGCGCCGAAAGGTGCAGTGTTGTGTAGAACGTCATTGATAAGTGTGTGAACCGTTAGAAAGAGTATTGAGGAAGGGAATCGGATATGACCTTGTGCAGGGAAGAAGTGGATGAAACAACTGAATGAGTTAAGTTAGTGACTCGATGAGAAATGTTTAAACGAATAGTCGCGCAGTGATAAAGCAGAGAGAATAGTATGGTGTGACCATGGTTACTTGTAACGACCCGGTTTCCCAAACATACAACAAATAACATACATTGCATAACTTCATTACATTCATAAGAAAAGATACATCACAAACCAAGTACGGTCTCAAAAGTCTTGACATTACAAAATATATAAAAGCTTCCTAATCAACATTCATCAAAAGCTTCCTACACTTCATCCTCTCCTGCCGATCCTTAACCTGGAAAACATATTTTTGAAAACAAAATGAGGGTTAGACCAAACGGGTCTAGTGAGTTAATCCCGGTCTTTTCCAAAATCAATATAAAACTCTTTTCACATAATACTTTGTATCAAAATAGTTTACATAAAACCTTTCGTATAAGCACGCATATACCACACGTATATAAATACCACATTAGGACTCGTGCACCGTGTATCTCTCCTCATCTCATATTCTTTCCCCTGGCCACATTAGTCGGTAGCAAGCCAACTAATCATCGTCACCGTACAATACAGTCGACTCCACTGTAATTACATACAGCCCCGCTGCAATTACCTACAGCTCCACTGCCATTTCATGCAGCCCCGCTGTATTTCCATACAGCCCCGCCGAACAATAATTCGGCTCACTTATACTCGTTTCGTGCAATATAACCATAGCATATATCTCAATATATTATCAATCATGTACACCATACATATAAGCACATTAATCACTAATTATCACATTCCCAAACCATACGTATGTATTCCAGTTGAAAATACTTTTAAAGTAAAACTCACCTCGATCGCTTATCCATAATCACTTCCAAGCTTTTCTCCAAAAGATTCAGTCTATCAATCCCAATCCACAGAGTCTGCAAATAGATTAAATACAAATATCCCCTTACTAACTGATCACATAAAACGTACTAGAAGACCAAGGACTCTAGATAACTCAAATCCTCAAAAGTGACTAAAACAGCTAAAGTATCCGGACAACCCAAACAACCCGGACAAAACCACCTTTTCCGGACAACACGACTTTTCCGGACAACCTCAGTAATCCGGACATCAAGACTAATCCGGACAACACAAGGAATCCGGATGCCATCCGGACTCTAAATCACCCGGAAACCCTCAAACAAATCATCCGGACACTATCAATAAACTACCCGGACACCACCCAAGAAACTACCCGGATACCTTCATATTATCCGGACACCTCTGACTGTTTATCCCATTTTCACCCAGAAATCGACAGAATCAACCCCAGATGTGTTTGTGATGTTTCTACTCCGATAGATACTTCCTACTAACCATTATAAACATAGTTTGTACTAGAAACATACCTTAATCAGCTTCAATAACTTCAATTTGGTCCTTTACCCTTCTTTCTCTTTTCTTCTTCTCTTTGCTCCCAATACACACACACACACACACTTACTAATCTGAGTTTTCTGAAATGAAGACACCTGGATATCTAATTCAGATATCATCCACTCTAATTACCATTTTAGACCCTAAACTATTCCATAATAACCAAAACACCCTTAACTTACTAAATCATCTCAACTTACCCAAAATAGTAACTTTAAAGTTAACTAAATTTAACGGAACTAGGATTTCACTAACGAACTTTTCCGGGGTATTACATTATCTCCCCCTTAAAAGAATTCCGTCCCGGAATTCGGTTAAGCAATAAACGAGGGTAACTACTATCATGTCCTATCCAATGGTCCTTCACTCTGATCATTACATTCGACTACTTCCTCCCATTCTCTTCTCAACATAAAACACGTTTTCTCCAAGGATAGCACACTAGAAAGTACTCACTCTTAACAGATCCTATAAGCTATCTTTCTTTCGCCTCCAAACCAATTGCACGCACCTAATTTCAACAACTACTATACTTTACTAACAACTTCACCATACCTCATATCATAAGCTTAATTGAGTCAATCCGAAATCATACTCAATGCTCAAAATAACTTCACATTTTCCATTTCTCAAACGGTAATACCCTATTCTTTAGCTAACTATCTACTGCCACTCCATTCTCTTATTCTTGAATAACACTACTACACACCGCCTAGACATCCATACCTCTCCCCACATACTTTTGACACCTTCACACAACTTACAAACAAAATTCCGAGCAGAGGTTTCCACTTATACTCACTCCATATCCTCACAAATCCACCACTTAATCTCACGAAATTCATCACTACTACACCTCGCACATTCACTAATTATAAACTGCCACCATCTTATCCACATTACCCCACACATTTAAACAATACCTTTCTTGATAGCGTCAACGATCACATTAAGTATAATCTACACAACATACTAAACTGTCGCCTTCATGACTAGGTCAAGACTTTACGCACTATCGTTACCTTCCACACATAATTCATCACGTTCTACATACCGCTATTATTCTTTACACTCAAGCCATCACACTCCACACTAACAGATTAGAACAACAATAATTAAACACACCCTTCTATATCTCTAACACAATTATCAAATATTTTTCTAACACAAATAATAAAATTGAAAACACAAAAGAATCGGTTTGCACCGAAGTCAGATAACACTTTAGCACGTATAAAGTTTATAGAAATATACCTGTCTTCATCTCTATCCATGGTTACTTGTAATGACCCGGTTTCCCAAACATACAACAAATAACATACATTGCATAACTTCATTACATTCATAAGAAAAGATACATCACAAACCAAGTACGGTCTCAAAAGTCTTGACATTACAAAATATATAAAAGCTTCCTAATCAACATTCATCAAAAGCTTCCTACACTTCATCCTCTCCTGCCGATCCTTAACCTGGAAAACATATTTTTGAAAACAAAATGAGGGTTAGACCAAACGGGTCTAGTGAGTTAATCCCGGTCTTTTCCAAAATCAATATAAAACTCTTTTCACATAATACTTTGTATCAAAATAGTTTACATAAAACCTTTCGTATAAGCACGCATATACCACACGTATATAAATACCACATTAGGACTCGTGCACCGTGTATCTCTCCTCATCTCATCTTCTTTCCCCTGGCCACATTAGTCGGTAGCAAGCCAACTAATCATCGTCACCGTACAATACAGTCGACTCCACTGTAATTACATACAGCCCCGCTGCAATTACCTACAGCTCCACTGCCATTTCATGCAGCCCCGCTGTATTTCCATACAGCCCCGCCGAACAATAATTCGGCTCACTTATACTCGTTTCGTGCAATATAACCATAACATATATCTCAATATATTATCAATCATGTACACCATACATATAAGCACATTAATCACTAATTATCTGTAACGTCCCGAAAATTACAAGCAAATTTAGATTTTTAAATTAACAATTCATTGATAACAACTCATTAAATGATCCCAACGTTTCGTTTGCAAACACCTAATTAATATCTTTATAAAATAAAACCAGCGGAATAAACGTTTAATTATCAAAATCATAAAGCAACCAGCTCTCCTCGCGCGCCAGTGTGTACTCGTCACGCCTTGAAGCCGCTCGGACCTGAAACCACAGTTTATTGGGAAAGGGTAAGCACGAAGCTTAGTGAATTCCAACACATGCGCAGATAGGAATTATATACACATCACCCCTATCCGCACATAAGCAACAACATCACGGTTACATAAAACGAGTAAACGCCTACAAGTAATTATGTATCCAACACCTCAGTACCATCGAGGCCTCGGTCCCACCGAATTGTAATGTATCCAACACCTCAGTACCATCGAGGCCTCGGTCCCACCGAATTGTAATGTATCCAACACCTCAGTACCATCGAGGCCTCGGTCCCACCGAATTGTAATGTAACCAACACCTCAGTACCATCGAGGCCTCGGTCCCACCGAATTGTAATGTAACACATTTATACCAAGCATTCAAACCAATCAAATATTACACACCACAAACAACTAGTTCACACCACAAAGACAGTAGTACATACAAACTATTATGACATGCATACAACCCCTAACTACACAGTGAGAGAACTCACCTCGAATGCGCGCCCAGCTTAATAACACAATTCAAGCTTCACAATTACGGTCACTTCCCAGCACCTAAATGCATGTTAAAACGTGTCAATACAAGACCCGGACCCTATGACACGACACACGCTTAAACCGTCACTAAAACTATTTTCCGTTCTCACTAAACAGGTCTGTTCGGGACCTGTTTCGACCCCTTTAAACCCAGAAAATTCCCAATATTATTTCATGACCAGAAAGTACTCTGAGTTAGGGTTCCAAGGACATATTATACGCCTCCTAACGATTTTTCTACAATTTACTACGGATTTTACAAAAACAGATTCCGGAACAGCGAAATTCAGCACCTTTCAGTATAAAACGACAAATCGACCCATGCTACGTCCCGAACTGGGTTTTGTACAAAACACAGAAAAGTTTCTAGACTCAAAAAGGGAACTTTTGACACCGAAATCACCCCAAACTGAGTTACGAGCAGAAAGTTATGGTCTACGCAAAACAGTGGCAGATTCCAGAATTTTGCACATAAAATGACGAATCACCGAACTTGCGACCACTTTTCCACCCAGCTAGAGACCGAACCAGTTTTCCGCTAAAACACGGAAAACGTGCCCGACCCCGAACTTGAACCGTGGGCGCCAGTTTCGGCTCAAACGGAGTTACGACAGAAAAGTTATGACTACACGAAAACTGGACAGCACACTAGAATTTTCATAAACTGATAGCTTTATAAAACGGTTCGCGGCTTAATCGATTCGGGATTTACGCTAAGAGTGTCACCCACTGCCACCGCCCTCCACCCACAGCCACCGTAGCGACGGCGTGCGGCGGTGGTGGTCTCGCCGGAAAAACGAAAAGGAAAAAGAAAAGAACGAGACGAACGAGAGAGCTACTTACCTCACGACGACGTCTCACCACCACAACCAAACCTCTCTCTCTCGATTCCTCCGACGACAGCAGGTGGTGGCGGTCTCCGACGACAGCAGCAGCGGCGGCGAAAGGGGTTGCCGCTGCGTTCTTCTTCTCCTCTCTCTCTCTCTCGCGATCTCTCTATCTCTCTTCGTTTCTCTCTTTCTCGGCCGCACATCGCAAGGAAACGAGAAGGGCTCTAGGGTTTAGGTGATTGGTTGCTTGAATCACAAGGAAAGGAAAAAGAAAACGAGAAGGGATTCAGCCATGGGCCGTGACCCATGCAACAAGTTCCAAAAAAATGCACAAATAGCCCCTCAACTATACCTCATCTCACAATCTATAACAAAAGACACGTAAGCTAACATTTTTGGTCCTTTTTGACACCAAACCACTAACCAAAAACAATTAAAGGTAAACACTTTAAAATGGTTTAAAGATTTATTACGCATTTGGTCAAACTTGCTAACCCCGTTAGTAAAGATTCGCTAAAAGAACGATATTAAAGCAATTAATTAAAATATATATAAACATACCGGGACACGGGCTTTACAACTCTCCCCCACTTGGATTAGACTTCGCCCTCGAAGTCTCTGCCTACGAATAGCTCCGGATAGATCTCCCTCATCTCAACCTCAGGTTCCTAAGTCCACTTGAAACCCCTACTAAACTTCTCGAATACTATTCTTACTAACATACTCTTTCTAAGACACTGGGATTATGATCAGCAAAACACCCCGACAATTGAAATCATTCCTAGCCAAGCGACTACGGTTGTCCCCCAACCTTAGATATTCCATACATCCCGAGTCCAATCTCAAGCTCTAACCACTCTAAAGCTGCTCACCAGTATACTCCACAGGATACTCGATTACGATCCCTCCTATCATTAATTGACGATTAACTTCTACGAATTCTAATAGACTCCAAAGATTTTCAATAACTTATATTAACAAAACATCGACCCCCTGCCGAACATCGGTCCAACCGATTACAATAACAAACATCGGCCACCCGCCGAACATCGGTCCAACCGATTACAATAACAAACATCGACCACCCGCCGAACATCAGTCCAACCGATTACAATAACTCACATAAGCGTGGTATTATCCTAGACATTAACACAATTAGCTATTCCCCACAACCAAATCAACTAACACACACGTAGGTCATTCCACCATAACCATCCATCACAAGTGATCATTTCAGGGTTACTACTACCGTCACCATGATTATCTTAAAATCGGCTACAACTCTCCGATTATACTAAAGGTGTTTGGCCTCAAGCCCAAAAGTCGACACCTAAACATACCACCTACCCCAAAATGGTTGATGCGCATTGATTCTCTTAATAACAAAGGGCATCAATCCCTTAACCGATACTATTCGGCCTACAGTACTAACGCGCGTGGAATATCTACCTTCCACCGTCGACGTATCATCCACACTTGCTCTACGAAGCCAAGTCACACTGTATCGAGGATACACCTTGACGTCTACCTCCCAGGTAACGCCTCAAGACCCAGCACACCGGAACTACCTCCCAGGTAAGTGCCCACAACTATATCCTCCTAGTACCTACTGGAAAGTCTAGGTTAAAACACATGAATACCGGGGTCCCACCCCGAGATACCCAACCGACCATTACCAACGACTGACTAACGTGTCTAAGGATCCAAAGCAAACAGCCTACCAACAACATGCCTATTCCGGATTGACTCACTCACCCAAACATGTAAACACTCAACGTGCAAAGAATGCCAAACGGTGCGACAAAAACAACTCATCAACTAGACTCCACATCGAGCCATTAAAACCGGGCAATTGGCCCATGACTAACTCCAAGTCAAAACCGAGCAAAATGCTCCACGCTTGCTAGACCCATAGGTCGGAAAATGCGTTTAAACAAAGTTTAAGCAAGCAATACCCTGAAATCAACCTTAGTCTCAGACTCAACACGGGTTAAACAAAAGAGTTTTCCAAAAGGACTCACACCCTAAAAATTCTCGAAATGACACATGACACTTAAAAGCACATTTCCCCAAATGGTTTACAAAATCATTTACAAAATATTTTCAACATCAGGATTTTCATCTCAAGAGATCATATGTAATAAAACTACTATTACCTGATCGATAGTTACGCAAATCTGGACACGCTCGTCCCACATAGGAAAATCATGTTGAAAATCGTTCCATTGCAGTTCAGTTTACTCACACAAAAGCAAGCGTAATAAATAATTTCTTTAAAATGAACCGCCTCGATTCCAGTATGGATTGACTCATGACGTGCACTTAAAGTAACCGCTTGACCTTAAACATGGTGCGACAAAGGTGTGCACATAATTCAAAATAAGTTTCACGACATTTGATTCAAAAATTCTTCTTCTTAATCATAAAAAAGACGTGGCACAGGATTCGCCACAAATTTTTCGCGCGTCAGCTAATCACACAAAACGATGACACGGTTTACAAATATATTTTTGTTAAAACACAACTATCTCGTGTAAGTTTCAAACTTGAAGACAGAAACCAGTCCGCTTCTATTAATTGGAAATATCGACTAAAACCTCATAAAATCTCAAACTGGGGGCAGGCATGCAAGCTTGTAACACTTCCTCAAGTTTCGTACTTGGGACATATAACGCCAAAACATTATAGTTTAAAATGTATTTATCGAAAATGCTCAAAATACTCGTTTCCTCCAAAGCAAAAGTTTTTAATTTCCCAAAAAGAAAAGATCGGTAATTCTAAATTAACCGAATGTCAACAATCTACGCATTTATATTTCCAAAATATAACACATTGTAATCGTATGCATGATGTTCACAACATTAAAACACTCCTTGGATCAAATGGTCTTTCATTTCGACAAAAAGGAACTAAAACATTTTCATGCACGACTCGTTCATCAAAATGTCGAGAACAAAGGTTACCCCAGTATGCATACCCCTAAGTCGATAAATCGCATTTTCATGGAAATGTCAAAAAAACCTTTAGCTGACAAAAAAAAAGCGCACAAAACAACTCCTTATGAAATGTTACCAAAATTCCTCCATGCATCACTTATGTCACGCATGAATCAATCCACACACTGAACTATTTGCAATAAAACACTTAGTAATACAAACTCTCGAACGAAAAGTTAAGCGACACATGAATTCCAAACTCATTTTAAACAAATCACCAAAATAGCCTTTATACAGACATCGTGGAATGTAACTTTTCGTCTCAACTCTAACACATGTGGAGGAGTTCCAATGTTAGAGTCTCAATCCGTAGTCACTTACCCAACATCTTAACCACCACAAAACACGGATAACATCGTACCCGAAAGAACCGTTGGAAAAATAACGAAAATGAGACAAATTCTAACAAAGTTTGCATTCCCGTGATAAAACGATTTCATGCACTTTCAAAACCATATTTCAAAATCTTGTGCGTGTGCTGAGCAGTTCCCAAAATTCCTAAACACCGTCCATACAAAGATTTGAAACACAAGAATTTGTTAATGCAATCTTATTTCCAAAATAACTTCGTGCATGACTCATTCGGCATTCAACGTCTCGACCCCTACTACTCCGAAACTCTCCGGTCTACTATTGTCATCCAGACATTTAAACCTCTTAAGGCAAGTTGGGAAATCACATCAAATCATCTTACGGGTTTTCCTCAAATCAAAGTCGACTCTATGAGCCTATGACTCTAGCACAATCTTCCATCTTGGCCCGAAATGATCTGCTTACAACAAATATCATCCTTATCGTCACTCCAAGTGACTAATATTAGAATCGTCTTTCTATTCCAACGACTACTAGTTTAGGACCTTCATCACTACCCCCAACGATCATCACCTCAAAACACTTCGAGTACACACCTGTACTAGTAGGTTTACTATAGTTGTTCATCCTGGTGATGGCTATTCTGGGTAGACAATACAACGCGTTATTAGCACATAATAACTCATACTAACAACACTCACGCTCAACTCCTTGGATTCCTCGTGACTTCCCCGACTCGAGCATTGATCCTGTGCTTCCGGTAGTAGGAGCTCTACTACTACCATCCACACCTATCATCGCCCGTTCCGAGTTCCATCCCAAGGGGTCCAAGTAGTTTCTCGCCGAAACTATACACATATGCCCGCACCGGCATATGTACACACTCTTCCTAGCTCCCTAGGAATTCCATCCAAACCACTACCCTTGCTACTGCCAAATCCCTAATAGCAAGCAGCAGACATGCAATACAGTGTAATAAGCACCAAGCAATTTAGCATACATACTCCTATGTTCTAGAAAGCAATCTAGCACGTATTTATACATAAACACCCTTCCCAGCTCTCTAGGAACTTCCTCTTATCCCACTACCCTTGCTACTACCGAATCCCTACTAATTATAACGGGTGACCTCGCGAATACCCGATTATATGCAGTGCGAAATAAATAGACAGTCGAATACAAGACTCTATCCTAGAACGGTTGGACTCAAACAAGAGCTGCGCAATAGAACTAAATCGAATATTCTAAGGCTATAAATCTCTTACTGCATACGACCTAGAGGGCATCCACTTAGTAACCTATCATAATTAGCATAAATTCCTAATAGCAAGCATTACAACATACAGCATAGTGTCCACAACAGGCAATCTAGCATGCATACTCTATGATCTAGAAAGCAATAAAACACTAAGCATTGTACCTTTCCCTTCGGCTCCGGCTGACTGTACACACTGCGCCCTTAATCACCGTTCCTCGAACGGGTTTTTACTTTTTCTTTTACCTCCAAAACGATTTTAAAACGAATTTGAAAATTTCCCAGCCGCAACTTGAGACCAAACGCACCGAGGTGCGTTTGATTCACTCAAGTTGTGCTCTGATACCAAGTTGTAACACCCCGCTTACCACCACACAATATTGTCCGCTTTGCCCCACTGGCTCACGACTTTGTTCTTGGCGGCCTGGCAAGGACTTCACAAGGACTTCCCAAGGACTTCCCAAGGACTTCCCAGGAGGTCACCCATCCTGGTACTACTCCCACTCAAGCACGCTTAACCACAGAGTTCCCAAGGAACCCGCATGCTTGTGGCCCCAAAACGCGTTGTGTCTGGTAAGGCCAAGGTTTACTAATATACCCAGCATCTCTCCTGTCCACGGCCGATGTGGGATATGCCTAAGGTGTTACACACCCCCCCCCCCTCAGGGACTCATCGTCCTCGATGAGGTTTGCCCCATCATCCCGAACGGCACAGGAGTGGCTCTGATACCATTTTGTAACGTCCCGAAAATTACAAGCAAATTTAGATTTTTAAATTAACAATTCATTGATAACAACTCATTAAATGATCCCAACGTTTCGTTTGCAAACACCTAATTAATATCTTTATAAAATAAAACCAGCGGAATAAACGTTTAATTATCAAAATCATAAAGCAACCAGCTCTCCTCGCGCGCCAGTGTGTACTCGTCACGCCTTGAAGCCGCTCGGACCTGAAACCACAGTTTATTGGGAAAGGGTAAGCACGAAGCTTAGAGAATTCCAACACATGCGCAGATAGGTATTATATACACATCACTCCTATCCGCACATAAGCAACAACATCACAGTTACATAAAACGAGTAAACGCCTACAAGTAATTATGTATCCAACACCTCAGTACCATCGAGGCCTCGGTCCCACCGAATTGTAATGTATCCAACACCTCAGTACCATCGAGGCCTCGGTCCCACCGAATTGTAATGTATCCAACACCTCAGTACCATCGAGGCCTCGGTCCCACCGAATTGTAATGTAACCAACACCTCAGTACCATCGAGGCCTCGGTCCCACCGAATTGTAATGTAACACATTTATACCAAGCATTCAAACCAATCAAATATTACACACCACAAACAACTAGTTCACACCACAAAGACAGTAGTACATACAAACTATTATGACATGCATACAACCCCTAACTACACAGTGAGAGAACTCACCTCGAATGCGCGCCCAGCTTAATAACACAATTCAAGCTTCACAATTACGGTCACTTCCCAGCACCTAAATGCATGTTAAAACGTGTCAATACAAGACCCGGACCCTATGACACGACACACGCTTAAACCGTCACTAAAACTATTTTCCGTTCTCACTAAACAGGTCTGTTCGGGACCTGTTTCGACCCCTTTAAACCCAGAAAATTCCCAATATTATTTCATGACCAGAAAGTACTCTGAGTTAGGGTTCCAAGGACATATTATACGCCTCCTAACGATTTTTCTACAATTTACTACGGATTTTACAAAAACAGATTCCGGAACAGCGAAATTCAGCACCTTTCAGTATAAAACGACAAATCGACCCATGCTACGTCCCGAACTGGGTTTTGTACAAAACACAGAAAAGTTTCTAGACTCAAAAAGGGAACTTTTGACACCGAAATCACCCCAAACTGAGTTACGAGCAGAAAGTTATGGTCTACGCAAAACAGTGGCAGATTCCAGAATTTTGCACATAAAATGACGAATCACCGAACTTGCGACCACTTTTCCACCCAGCTAGAGACCGAACCAGTTTTCCGCTAAAACACGGAAAACGTGCCCGACCCCGAACTTGAACCGTGGGCGCCAGTTTCGGCTCAAACGGAGTTACGACAGAAAAGTTATGACTACACGAAAACTGGACAGCACACTAGAATTTTCATAAACTGATAGCTTTATAAAACGGTTCGCGGCTTAATCGATTCGGGATTTACGCTAAGAGTGTCACCCACTGCCACCGCCCTCCACCCACAGCCACCGTAGCGACGGCGTGCGGCGGTGGTGGTCTCGCCGGAAAAACGAAAAGGAAAAAGAAAAGAACGAGACGAACGAGAGAGCTACTTACCTCACGACGACGTCTCACCACCACAACCAAACCTCTCTCTCTCTCGATTCCTCCGACGACAGCAGGTGGTGGCGGTCTCCGACGACAGCAGCAGCGGCGGCGAAAGGGGCTGCCGCTGCGTTCTTCTTCTCCTCTCTCTCTCTCTCGCGATCTCTCTCTCTCTCTTCGTTTCTCTCTTTCTCGGCCGCACATCGCAAGGAAACGAGAAGGGCTCTAGGGTTTAGGTGATTGGTTGCTTGAATCACAAGGAAAGGAAAAAGAAAACGAGAAGGGATTCAGCCATGGGCCGTGACCCATGCAACAAGTTCCAAAAAAATGCACAAATAGCCCCTCAACTATACCTCATCTCACAATCTATAACAAAAGACACGTAAGCTAACATTTTTGGTCCTTTTTGACACCAAACCACTAACCAAAAACAATTAAAGGTAAACACTTTAAAATGGTTTAAAGATTTATTACGCATTTGGTCAAACTTGCTAACCCCGTTAGTAAAGATTCGCTAAAAGAACGATATTAAAGCAATTAATTAAAATATATATAAACATACCGGGACACGGGCTTTACATTATCACATTCCCAAACCATACGTATGTATTCCAGTTAAAAATACTTTTAAAGTAAAACTCACCTCGATCGCTTATCCATAATCACTTCCAAGCTTTTCTCCAAAAGATTCAGTCTATCAATCCCAATCCACAGAGTCTGCAAATAGATTAAATACAAATATCCCCTTACTAACTGATCACATAAAACGTACTAGAAGACCAAGGACTCTAGATAACTCAAATCCTCAAAAGTGACTAAAACAGCTAAAGTATCCGGACAACCCAAACAACCAGGACAAAACCACCTTTTCCGGACAACACGACTTTTCCGGACAACCTCAGTAATCCGGACATCAAGACTAATCCGGACAACACAAGGAATCTGGATGCCATCCGGACTCTAAATCACCCGGAAACCCTCAAACAAATCATCCGGACACTATCAATAAACTACCCGGACACCACCCAAGAAACTACCCGGATACCTTCATATTATCCGGACACCTCTGACTGTTTATCCCATTTTCACCCAGAAATCGACAGAATCAACCCCAGATGTGTTTGTGATGTTTCTACTCCGATAGATACTTCCTACTAACCATTATAAACATAGTTTGTACTAGAAACATACCTTAATCAGCTTCAATAACTTCAATTTGGTCCTTTACCCTTCTTTCTCTTTTCTTCTTCTTTTTGCTCCCAATACACACACACACACACTTACTAATCTGAGTTTTCTGAAATGAAGACACCTGGATATCTAATTCAGATATCATTCACTCTAATTACCATTTTAGACCCTAAACTATTCCATAATAACCAAAACACCCTTAACTTACTAAATCATCTCAACTTACCCAAAATAGTAACTTTAAAGTTAACTAAATTTAACGGAACTAGGATTTCACTAACGAACTTTTCCGGGGTATTACATTACTCCTCCCAGTTGTGAGAGGGTAACCGGAGTTATGTTTTATATGACTGAACGAACGTGGCACTCAGCGAAGAATGGTCGTGTTTCAGGATAAGTTAATTCAAGTAGGTGGACACTCCAACGATGGGTTTGGAGGTTCCTACCCTTAGTTACGTATAAGTATGGAGCGATGAAGTGGTGGGGATATAAGAGACGGTTGACGAGTTGTGGTCGGGGTGGTCCGAGAAAGGGGAATGTTTCAGGTATAGGCGATTGTTGGATTGGGAGAAGTAATCTAGGATTGCTTGTATTACGACGAAGGAACTCCGAGTTGTGAGTTGTCGGGACGTACAGGGTTGGCCTTGTGCCAAGCTGTCTAGTGTGTGTTTGTCTCTTGGCAAATGAATTTCGTGTTGGGGTAGAGGATTTAGCCAAGTCCATCCTTTAAGGAAGTGTAGAGGCATGAGAAGTTTTAGTAAATTTTCTGTTGTCAGAACTGATCGAGTAGACACAGTAGCCTGCGAGTTAGAGTATCGTAAGGACTGAAGGGAATGTAACCACTGGTCCATGTTTCGAATGTAATAAGGTGGTGGACTGAGTTAGAAATGGCTTCTCTGTGGGGGAGTGTCAGTTTAGAGTGGGCAAGTTACCCGCATCTTCTCCAATAAGGAATTCCGGGGACGGAATTCTTTTAAGGGGGGAGTGTTGTAACAACCCAAATTTAGTAGGCTGGAAAATTTAGTGTCCAGAACTAAAAGAATGAAAGTTTGGGCTTAGGGACTATAGTGTAAATTGTGAAACATATTTAAATGAGCCAAATCCCTAGGTTTTCTTTGTGATTCAGTATTATTGTGTTGTGGCGGCTGAGAAGAAGAGCAGAAAGAGGGAGAAATAGGTTTGGCATCAGGATCGGGAGAAGACTCTTTTGGTAAGTAAAATCTCAAATCAGTGTTATCTTCTTGTGCATTAATAGCTAGAAAAGTTAGTTTCCTGGATGGGTTTTCATGTTTAAGCTGGGATATTGTTTAAAATCACTGTGGAGAGTTTTAGTTCACGAATGGGATTGTAATCTAATGAAATCAATGGACTAGAAATTTATGTTGTTTAAGGAGTTGTAATAGAACAAATTGGGTAAGAATGTTGTGTTAAATTCTCAATTTACTGGACTCCGTAGGAAGAAATCGAGTAATGAAGCGTATAAGGTTCGTCCCTGTTCGCTAGACCGAAGTACCAGGATTTCGGGGTACCGGGATTTCGGGGTACCGGGACTTCGGGGTACCGGGAGTCGGGGTACCGGGAGTCGGGGTACCGGGAGTCGGGGTACCGGGACTTAGGGGTACCGGGACTTCGGGGTACCGGGAGTTCGGGGCACCGGGAGTCGGGATACCAGGAGTACGGGTACCGGGAGTCGAAACATGCCGGGATCGTCGGTTTGGGCTACGTCTGTCAGGCCCGTAGTGTCTAGCTATTGGGCCGATGTGTTTAGAGTTTAGCTTAAGTCTCGTGGGCTTAGTAAAGGATAAAAGAAATCCAATATGTAATAGATGGACCTAAATGAGTTATTTGAGACCGAATTAAGAGGAGGACTTAGGATCAGAATTGGAGACGTGCCTAATTGATCTATAATTATGCATTAGGTGAACGGACGAAACGAGACACAAGGTTAGAAAGGAAATTGCTATCAGGTGAGTTCCCTAGCCCTCTTTCACGACGTAAATGTTAAATGATTCTTTTACTGAATATGGTTTTATCAAGCATGAAATATTTATGATCTGATATGCATGGAAAGAAAGGAATGTTTGACATGTTGAAATGATGCGCATGATATATGATGAGTTAAATGTTTTTATAAAACGTATGGGCATGTTATGTGACGTCGGTCTGTACTGTGGGATCAATGAGCCTCGGGATCTGATGATCCCTTGGTTATGTATGACGAGACGGTAGGTTGGAATTCGTTTCCTCCTAGGCGGGTATCGGGGAGTTTGCTTGGGCCCCGATACGAGAGGGCGAAAGGGGAGTCTGCTTGGGCCCCGATCGCGAATGGTTAAGTGATCCATTACACAGTGCAGTACCATATGTGATGATTTAAGATTTATGATGCCTTTTAATAAAACGATATCGTATTGTTTTTACATGTTGTTTTCGGAGGGAATTCACTAGACCTTTTGGTCTAACCCTCGCTTTCAAAACTAAACCATTTTCAGATAAGCGTACATCAAGTTCTTCTAATAAGAACTAGGGAAGGAGGCAAAGAGAACTTGGAGCTTAGAGATCTCCAGATTCTGTTATGAGATAATGATTAGTTAGTACTCGGCTGTGAGTTTAGAGACTTCTGCTGTAATGTTTTGTTTAGTACGTTTAATGATGATGTAAAGACAAGCTTGTTGGTGCAAGTGTGCCACATCTCTATATATTTATTTTGATGATTCCAAACACACCGTATTATTGTTTTTCTAACAATCTTATCCAAGTGTGCAGTTAATTGGACAACATGAAGATTTTATCTGAAGAGTCCAAGCCTGGTGTTTATGTCGTCATTATTTATATATATCTCATAATGATAAACACCCTAAAATAATATACCACTTGGATATTTCAAAAACCTAACCCAACTATTTCTTAAATTAATAAAATCCCTGATTTATCTATTTAGAAAAGATTTTGTTCTTTAAAATTCAATCTTTCAAAATTTAGCCAAAAGGAATGTGCTGATTTTTTTTGGAAGTAAGGAAAAAGCATTCAGAACCCTTTTTAAGCTATGGTCACTCAACAGGGTTCTGATCCATCTGACGCCGGTATACCGCATGGTGCTCGGCGGTATACCGCGGCTCTGCTGGTACGAGTTGCAGGCTTTGCAGGTTGACTCTCCTTTTTGTCAGGATCACTTTATCTGGGCGGTATACCGCGCCCATATAGGCGGTATACCGCGGTGAGCTTTTGACCGTTGCCACGTCCAGCTTAAATACATGCAGCTTCTCAGCATTTATGTCAAGACGAGTAGACATTGAATACCCAGCTCTTGAAAGAATACTCAGCTCCTCATCTTATTTAATAACTTATTCAAGTTATAATTTTTTGAGTGATCAACCTCTCACAAATCCAAGTGTTATACTTATACAAGAGTGATTAACATTGTGAGATATATTCTCTTGTAAGTATTTGAATAGTGTGAGTGATTCACGTTCTCGAGCAAAAGCAAGAGATTTTATTATCATTGTATCAAGGTTTGTGTTCTACCATAAAGAACACTTATAGTGAATCAGTGTGTCGAGAAGTGTCTCGGCAAGTGGACTAGCCAGCCAGTTGGTGGTGAACCACTTTAAATCTCGGTGTCGGTATCAATATTCTCTACCCTTATCTCTTTATATTCCCGTTGTGCACTTAATTTTATTTGTATATTTGTTGTGCATGCAATATTTGTTGTTGATTTTGATAAGAGAATTTTTATTTGTGAAATATTTTTAAATACAACCTTTACCCCCCCCCCCCCTAAGGTTGTCCTAACAATTGGTATCAGAGCGGGTTGCAAGTTTCTTTAAAAATATTTGTGCTTTTTAAAAACTTGTTCTTGTATTTTAAATGGCAACCTCTGAGGGAATTATTTCTACAAAAATTCCGCAAATTGACACCGAAAATTTTGGTCTTTGGGCAAATCTTTTTGAATGCTACGTTCGTGGCAAAAGTCGAAAAATTTGGGACATTATTAAAAATGGAGATTATAAACCCACCAAAACCAAAGATGGAGTAATTAGTGAAAAACCAGTAGCGGAATGGTCCGCCGCTGAGGATGCTTGGGTTTGCTTAAATTTTGAAGCTAAAAATATTCTTTTTTCGGCACTTACTAAAGATGAGATTGAACGTGTTTATTCTTGTGAAACTGCTCACGATATTTGGGAAAATCTAAATAACACTCATAGAGGAAATTCTCAAGTCAAAAGCTCAAAAATAAATATTCTTGTACATGATTATGAAATGTTTGAAATGTTAAAAGATGAGTCAATCGACTCAATGTTTAAACGTTTTAACCTTATCATGGTGAGCTTGAAAGGTCTTGGTAGAACTTATCCAAACGAAGATTACGTGCGAAAAATTCTTCGAGCGCTTCCTCCGGAGTGGATGCCGAAAATCACATCCTTGGAAGACTCCCGTGACCTCTCAATGATGAAATTAGATGATCTCATTGGAAATCTCAAAGTGCATGAAATTGCACTAAAAAGGAACAAAGATCGGGAGCATGATAAAAAGAAATCTTTGGCGCTTAAAGCTTCAACTTCAAGTGACGAGAAGGAGAAGAAGAAAAAGAAGGAGAAAGCTAGCTCCTCAAAGGATCAACCTGAACATCTTGACGATGTAGCCATGTTGGTAAGAAATTTTTCTAAATTTTTAGCTAACAAAAAGTTTTCAAGAAATGATAGGTTTCAAAGAAAAGGAGATTATCGCCGTGGTGGAGAAAACCGAAGCCGAAAGTTCCATAAACGGAACGACAAAATAAATAAAAATGGCGAATCAAGCGATGATGAAGAAGCCAAGAAAAAGAAGGGCTTTTGCTACTCATGTGGAGACAAGGATCACTATGCCAACGAGTGTCCAAAAAGAAATAAACCTAAAATCAAGAAGGAGAAAGCCTTCGTTGGAGGCGCGTGGAGCGCAAGTGAAGATGAAAATGAGTATGAAGCCACTTGTCTCATGGCGGAAGGCGACGATGAGGTAAACTCGTGTTACTCAAATTACTCTAGCGATGATGAATGTAATGATGATGATGATCTTGATATGTTAAATGATGCCTTTCAAAAAATGGTTATGCTTACAAATAATTATAAAGATGAGAACGCAAAACTAAAGGAAGAATTATTATTAAGTAAAAAGGAAATTCATGATAGCAAACAAAAAATTGCATGCGATAATGAAAAAATCATAAATTTAGAAAATAAATTAAGTGAAAAATATGTTTGCAATTCTTGTGACATTTTAAATAAAGAAATTGCATGCCTTGAGAAAAGAATAGTTGAAAATGATTTATGTGCTAATTGTGATGTGCTTAAAAAGGAAAATGCATGTTTAAAAGAAAAATGTGATAAACATGAAAAAGATAATTTGTTAGCACATGCCTTTCAAAGTAGCAATGAGAAAGTGCTTAAAATGTTAAATATGTCAAATAGCACTAATTGTAGAAAAGGCGTTGGTTCCGATATGTGTAAAGATAAGTGCTTATGTATGCCTATCAAAAGATATTTTGAACCACCTAAAAATGTTGAAATGAGAAAACCGTATGTGCAAAAATCCTCATATATGTCCAACATAAATAATGTGAATTATAAGTCTAGGAAATCTTACGCATGCATGTATAATAGTAAATTTTCTAGACCAAAAAATTGTGTGAATATGCATGCTCCTTTTTACGTCTTTGATAAATATGATCGTAAAATTAAAATGGTACCAAAGTGGATTCCTAAAGGCTCCTTTAGTGTTGATAATCCCGGTGGCATGCGTTTATGGTTTTAAATTTTTTTGTATATATATTATATACATATATATATATATATATATATATATTCTGTGTTTGAAAATTATGAATCAACTCCGAATAGGCTCACCTATTTGGATACGGTGTCTAGGAAAGATAAAGGCGAATTCTTCGAATTCTAATGAGGTCGGTTTTTAAAGTGCCTTCGCGCTTACCACCCTCACCGTCTTTCCTGGTCGCTTCCAAGTAGAGCTACCGAAAAGGGTTGAGTAAATAATTTTCTTGTCTGTATATTTTTTGTGAAAATATATTTATTATTATATGTGGTTTTCTATGCTAACTTTCAAAGGACCCATAAGATGTGTGGACCATAAAAGTTGTACTTTAAATGTTGTAGATAAATCTTGATATGGATTGGATTCTTGATAGTGGATGCACACGTCACATGACCGGAAACCATAATCTTTTTTCATCATATGAGTCATGTGATGGTGGACTAGTAATTTTTGGAGGAAACTCCAAAGGAAAGGTAATTGGGAAAGGTACAATTTCTTGCAACAATGTTACATTTTTAGATGTTACGCATGTTGATAATTTGAAATTTAACTTGCTAAGTGTTCGTCAACTGTGCAAAAATGGTATAATTGTTGTTTTTGAAGAAGACTCTTGCAAAATTCTGAAAAATGGTAAAGTTCTTTTGAATGGGGTTATAAAAGGAAATCTTTATGTTTGTAAAACTGATGTAAATGAAAATGTTTGTTTATCTTCCGTATATGATAATTCGACCTTGTGGCATAGACGTTTAGGTCACGCTAACCTTAGATTAATTCAAAATTTGAAAAATAAGGAGCTTGTGAGTAACCTTCCAAAATTAAAATTTGATAATCATTTTTGTGATGCATGTCGTGTCGGCAAACAAACTCATGTTTCTCATAAATCAAAAAATGTGATTTCAACTAAAAGAGTTTTAGAACTTTTACACATGGATCTTTTTGGCCCTATGGCCATTCAAAGTTTTGGAGGAAATTATTACACTCTAGTAATTGTAGATGATTTTTCCCGATATACGTGGACTTTATTTTTAAAACATAAAAATGAAGCTTTTGAAAAATTTAAGATTTTGGGAAAACGAATTCAAAACCAACAAGGTTGCACGATTGTTTCGATTCGTACGGACCATGGACGCGAATTCGATAATGAAACTCAATTTGGTGCGTTTTGCGACAAATATGGTATAACGCACAATTTTTCTGCTCCTCGCACTCCTCAATCTAATGGGGTTGTGGAGAGGAAAAATAGAACCCTACAAGAAATGAGTAGGACTATGCTCAATGAACATCAAGTTCCCCAAAAGTTTTGGTGTGATGCCGTAGCTACCGCGACCTATGTCCTCAATCGTATGCTAATTAGGAGTATCCTAAATAAGACCCCTTATGAGATCCTACGTGGTAGAAAGCCTTCCTTAGCCCATCTTAAGGTATTTGGTTGTAAATGTTTTATTTTAGATACCAAATCTTATTTGACCAAATTTGACCCAAAAGCCTATGAGGGAGTATTCCTTGGTTATTCTTGGAATAGCAAAGCCTATAGAGTCCTTAATAAAGAGACCATGGTTGTAGAAGAATCCCTAAATGTAAGCTTTGATGAAAGTCCTCCTAAACCTAGTGCACCCTTAGTAAATGATAATGGTTGTGAAGGAGATGCATTAGCCCAACATCTTAGAACCTTGGACTTAGGAACCCAATCTCTTACAAACAATGTAGAATCTAGTGATGCCCCTCCATGTTATGTTCCACAAGGAGTAGATGATCCTAACCTTAGAACATCTAGAGGCCATCCCGTAGATCAAATCATAGGTGACCTAAACCAAAGAACGACTAGATCACAAATCCATACCCTTTGTGCCTTTCACGCCTTTATCTCAGCCATAGAACCTAAAAACATAGAAGAAGCTTTAGGTGATGAGGATTGGATAATGGCCATGCAAGAAGAGTTAAACCAATTTACTAGGAATGATGTGTGGGACTTAGTTCCTTGCCCTAGCGGTCAAACCATTATTGGCACACGATGGGTCTTTCGTAACAAGGTAGATGAAAACGGTGAAGTCACCCGAAACAAGGCACGTTTAGTTGCCAAGGGGTACAATCAACAAGAAGGTATCGATTATGATGAAACCTTTGCACCAGTTGCAAGGTTAGAGTCTATTCGAATGCTTCTCGCTTTTGCAAATGCTAAAAATTTTAAATTATATCAAATGGATGTCAAAAGTGCTTTCCTAAATGGTTTTATAAATGAGGAGGTATACGTTTCCCAACCTCCCGGCTTTGAAAATTTTGAAAATCCGACGCATGTTTATAAATTAAAAAAGGCGCTTTATGGTTTAAAGCAAGCTCCGCGTGCGTCGTATGATAGATTAAAATCCTTTTTAATTACAAGTGGCTATATTATGGGTAAAATAGATAATACTTTGTTTGTCAAATATGCTCAAAATGATATTGTGGTTGTGCAAGTGTATGTTGATGATATTATCTTTGGTTCTACAAATGAAAATCTTTGTAATGAATTTGCTACAAAAATGACTAATGAATTTGAAATGAGCATGATGGGAGAATTAAAATTCTTCTTAGGATTGCAAATAAAACAAAGTGAAAATGGTACTTTTATAAGTCAATCAAAATACTGTAAAGACATGCTGAAAAAGTTTAATTTTGAAAATATCAAACCTGTTGAAACTCCGATGACCACCAATCTAAAATTATCTAGTGACGAAGAGGGAACCGATTTTAATGAAAAGATTTATCGTGGCATGATTGGTAGCTTATTGTATTTAACTGCTAGTAGACCTGATATCATGTATAGTGTGTGTTTATGTGCTCGCTTTCAATCTTCGCCTAAACAATCTCACTATGAAGCCGTCAAGCGTATTTTTAGATATCTTAGAGGGACTACGAATCTTGGCCTATGGTATCCAAAACAACCCGAGCTAGAAGTAACATGCTTCACCGATTCCGATCTTGGTGGCTCGATGGTTGATCGAAAAAGCACTAGTGGAGTATGTGCCTTTATAGGTCTCTCGCTTGTGTCTTGGTTTTCCAAGAAACAACATTCTGTAGCCTTATCCACTACCGAAGCGGAATATGTAGCCGCCGCGAGAGCGTGTGCTCAAGTTCTATGGATGAAGCAGACACTTACCGACTTTGAGGTACGTCAATCCAAAATTCCAATTATGTGTGATAACTCAAGTGCCATAAACCTAAGTAAAAATCCCGTTTTACATTCTCGTACCAAACATATTGAGTTGCGACATCATTTTCTACGAGATAATGTTCAAAAAGGCCACATCGTGCTTGAAAAAGTTGATTCCGAAGACAATTTGGCCGATATTTTTACTAAAGCCCTAAACAAAAAATCGTTCTTTAAATTAAGACTTGGTTTAGGCATGCTTGAGTATAACCCATGAGATAATGCTACTCTCAATTATATGCATATTTTGAGGGGGAGCATCTCTCGAGGGGGAGCATAGCGTCTTTCTTAACCCTTTTTGCTTCGACAAAAGGGGGAGAGAAACCGAGTATGCTCTCGTGTTTAGCGTTGTGTTTGTCATCATCAAAAAGGGGGAGATTGTTGGTGCAAGTGTGCCACATCTCTATATATTTATTTTGATGATTCCAAACACACCGTATTATTGTTTTTCTAACAATCTTATCCAAGTGTGCAGTTAATTGGACAACATGAAGATTTTATCTGAAGAGTCCAAGCCTGGTGTTTATGTCGTCATTATTTATATATATCTCATAATGATAAACACCCTAAAATAATATACCACTTGGATATTTCAAAAACCTAACCCAACTATTTCTTAAATTAATAAAATCCCTGATTTATCTATTTAGAAAAGATTTTGTTCTTTAAAATTCAATCTTTCAAAATTTAGCCAAAAGGAATGTGCTGATTTTTTTTGGAAGTAAGGAAAAAGCATTCAGAACCCTTTTTAAGCTATGGTCACTCAACAGGGTTCTGATCCATCTGACGCCGGTATACCGCATGGTGCTCGGCGGTATACCGCGGCTCTGCTGGTACGAGTTGCAGGCTTTGCAGGTTGACTCTCCTTTTTGTCAGGATCACTTTATCTGGGCGGTATACCGCGCCCAGCTTTTGACCGTTGCCACGTCCAGCTTAAATACATGCAGCTTCTCAGCATTTATGTCAAGACGAGTAGACATTGAATACCCAGCTCTTGAAAGAATACTCAGCTCCTCATCTTATTTAATAACTTATTCAAGTTATAATTTTTTGAGTGATCAACCTCTCACAAATCCAAGTGTTATACTTATACAAGAGTGATTAACATTGTGAGATATATTCTCTTGTAAGTATTTGAATAGTGTGAGTGATTCACGTTCTCGAGCAAAAGCAAGAGATTTTATTATCATTGTATCAAGGTTTGTGTTCTACCATAAAGAACACTTATAGTGAATCAGTGTGTCGAGAAGTGTCTCGGCAAGTGGACTAGCCAGCCAGTTGGTGGTGAACCACTTTAAATCTCGGTGTCGGTATCAATATTCTCTACCCTTATCTCTTTATATTCCCGTTGTGCACTTAATTTTATTTGTATATTTGTTGTGCATGCAATATTTGTTGTTGATTTTGATAAGAGAATTTTTATTTGTGAAATATTTTTAAATACAACCTTTACCCCCCCTAAGGTTGTCCTAACAAAGCTTACTTAAGTAATTTGAATGCTTATGTTATGTTATAAAATGTTTTGAAAAGTGGGACGTTACAAATTGTAATTCGTTGAAGGAATTCGACTTTGAAATAAAAATTGATATAAAATTGCAAAAAGAAAATCACGACAATTTAGTGATTATTTGTATCAAATCTCATACTAATTTCAACGAATCTCATACTAATCATGACACATTAATTCGTATATATTTATGATATTTAATAATATAATTAAATCCAAAAATATTCAATATTGGGTTAATTTCAAAGGTATTGACGAAGCCATTACAATGGTATAATTTGTAAAAAATAGAAATGTTTTTTTAATTCATTTTAGTTCATATACATTATTTATGTTAATATGATAGGAGTCTTAAATGAAAAATAAAAAAGTAAGGGATTAAAAGTAAACTACATATCTAATTATAAGGGTAGTAAATGTAACGTATAAATTAAAAAATTTGAATTAAGGAGAGATTTAAGGAGGAGTGAATGTGAGTGTGCTAATTGAACTTATAATGTAAACTGCGTCCAGATACATGTTTAGGCGGGAAAATACTGAAGTCGGCTTACTAGAAGACGACACGTGGCATGCTAGTTACTTATTTATTATATGTATAGATTGGTTATATTTTTAGTGCTCGTTAAAAGAGAATTTAATTAAAATACCCAAAGTTTGTGTTTGAATTACCAAAATACCCATTTTTTTCTTATTTTACCAAAATACCCATTTTTTCCGCGATGGGGGTCTGCGATCGCGGACAGGGACCAATTTTGAAAATATTTGCGTTTCATATTTACACTTTCAATCCCCATCGCGGACAGAGATTGAAAGTGTAAATATGAAACACAAAAAATTTCAAAATTGGTCCCTGTCCGCGATCGCGGACCCCCATCGCGAAAAAAATGAGTATTTTGGTAAAATCAGAGAGAAAATGAGTATTTTGGTAAGTCAATGTCAAACTTTGGGTATTTTAATTAAATTCTCTAATTAAATTGATTGACATGTTTGGATATTTTTTATTATATCAAATACGGGTTACACTTGTAATGTAATTGGTTGTCGTGTTTAAAATTTAATTATTATTTCAGATAATAATAATGTTACTGAATCATGTTATTTGTTTTACAAGTGTATCTTATTGACATATCATATAATAAAATAAATATTTAATCCGCATTAAAACACAACACTCTTCCAACTACACACTAAAACACAAAAATTTAAAAGCTTAGCTAGCACACATATTTTTGGGGCCATGAATAGTAAACCTCAAAATATAGAGGTCTCCTTCACTTTGCACAAAAAGTTTTGTGTTTCAATGGTGAGTTGGAGCAAACATGATCTCCAGTTTTATGTTTTAGTACCGGGTTATTGACACCTAACAATATTATACAACTAACCACAAGGGTTGTGGCGTACTGGTTAAGCCCCTGAGGAATGTGGTGGGATATCTCATCTGTCCAGGGTTCTAATCCAGACGTACACAACAATTGTGGCCACTGAGGTTTAATCGGGATTGATGTCTTACAGTCATAATTTGCCAAGGGATTAGTCTAGGCATAGCCTAGGACACCCTTCCAAAAAAAAATTATATATATTATACAACCATAATTTCTTTCTAAAACCTTCCAATTCATATCATAATTAATAAAGATTCATAAGAGTATCTCCAACAGTTATTCTAAATTTTCTTTCGTTTATTCTAAATTTAGAGATTTCTCCATTCTCTCTCATTTTATCTTCTCTATTTTAAAAGGGAATTTAGCGTAGCTAGTGGAGCAAACTTTTCTATTTCCAAAATTTCTAAAATATCATAGTTGTTGGAAGTGCTTTAAAAGGAATGTATGCCGTCGTTTTCTTTAAGTTTTGTAACTAATAGAGATAATTAAAAAAAATTAGTACAAAAAACTTGGTGAGTTACCAAAGGGCCTCTAGCCTAGCAGTATCGGAGCCCTTGGCCTTGTATGAGGTCATGAGTTCAAACCTCACTAAAGGTGAGGACTGAGGAGAGTGTGTGAATTTATTTGTTACATTTGACGTATATAAATATCACATACTAAAAAAAAAAACTTGGTGAGTTTGTCAAGGTGCCTTTTTACTAACATACAAAAGAATGGGGTGTTTTTGTCAAGTAATAAAAATCGGAAGGGTCTAAATCGAAAATACCTAGCTTTTGACGTATTTTTGAAATTCGGACCCGTCAACAAGCATGCACAGTAACAGTAGTATGAGTGTATAAAGCAGAATGTTCAAAGAAATTCTCTGTTGCCTTCTGCTAAAGCTCGCCAATGATCTCTGCATTCCAAACTTCAAAAACAAACATTAGCTGCAATCATCATCAATCAATCGTTATTTCTTCGAATTTGGTAAGTTTCAAAAGACTGATCTGTGATTCACAGCTTTTCTTTTGTGTCTAATCGTCTAGATTCAGTTAGATTCCTCCTCCTTTTTCTGCAAAATTCTTTTTGTGTTTGGGGATTTTTGTTGAAGAAGATATATGTTTGAATTTTTATATTGGGAATGGTAAATGGTTGCACGGAAGGTGTTCGATGAAATGACAAGCTGAGAACTTTGATGCTAATTAAATCAGTTTTGTCCCTAAGATTGGTGGGAAGGTAATTATAATAATCAATTGTTTCCTTTAAAGCCCTACTGGGTTTTTAAATAGGGAAATTGTACTAGCTTAGCCCCCTCGTCCGTGTTGCCCGGTCTCTACACTATGGGACAATTTGTACTCGTCTAGCCTCTATTGGAGGGGTCGTGTTAGAGTCTCACAACGGCTAGACTTGAACAAATTCTGTTGCGAACCGAATGTGTAGTCAAATCTTATTAAATTTCATTCAAATTTACCCTGGTTTCAAGTTGTGACAGATTTCATTTTTGGTAGATTCCATCATGCAAACCAAACACCACACATAGATTCCACACCATGAAATTGGAATTGGAGTTCTTTCTAGTCCAAATTTCTAGCTGATATTATCATCCAATACTAATACTGAGCAATTGAATTGGATTTCTAAAGAACTAGTGTCTTGATTCTTGCAATACAAAGATCAAAGTTGGTATGAAAAATAGAATACTTATCATGAATGAGGTTAGATCATTCTAATATAAAAAATCATTAAATCAGTCAAAAAACATTTAAAAAATAAAAAAGATTTTTTTTAATCTATGTCAAAAACAGAAAAAGTATTCGTTTCAATCTGTTAGGTGTTTAATGCCCTTAAAAATAATTCAACTCCAACCACACTTCAAAAAGACATTAAATTGGTGGGCCTATATAAAAATAGATGATGAAAGTGGGCCGGTCCAATTTGCCGTATGAACCGTGTGCCACACTAAATTTGTTGTCCGTTCTCCTTCTCTTTACACAGACCGGCTAAACGTTTGGTGATTTGCAGTACGATTGGGTCTAGTTTTGTTGTTTGATTGGAGCTGCTCTTAGCCGTTAAAACACATATTTGTTTTTCTTCCACCCTCTTTGAGCACTCTTATTGCATGAATCACAAATATCATATTATGGGAGAGGTAAATCGCAGTGTCCAAAGACAAAAACAAATGGATGACATCTGGATCAGATATTGAAACCTAACTTAAGCCGGAAAAAATAGTATGTGATGATGATTGTATTATTGATTTCTATCAAGCTCTTATTGCATTATGAATTATGATCACTTCTATTGAGAATCTTTTTTCTCTTACCACAATACTGAATTGTCATCATGATTTATGTATGTTTTTTGGCAAGTAAAATGTAGACCAACATTTGGCTCTTCTTGTGCTTTATGGTTTAGGGTACACATGAGGATGTGGGACATGGTAAACCACTAAAAAGGAGCAAGTAAGTTTGTGGGTTCTACACATCTATAGGTGTATAAATAAAGTAAGTAACAAGTCCGATATATCCCATCCAATTGTGAGATATGAAGAAATCGGAATGTACGTTGATCTGACATCTACTCCAAACCCAAATAATAGAGTGGCTTTTTCACTAATTGACCACTAATTGATCATTAATTGCCAATGAAATATAATACAACGAGATAAAGTGACTACTGAAACTGAAATCTCTCAAATGATATGTGTATTGGTCGAAGACGGTGATGGATGACGGTTGAAATGGTTGAGGAGTGTGAGAATAGCGCTTGAAAGGCCAATTTACCAACAAACCAAACAATTAACAATTATAGAAAAAAGAAAAAGACAATAATTTACGTAGAAACACCAAAATGGGAGAAAATCTACTATGTGAAAAATTGTTACAGCCACACAGTTCTGATCTAAATCACCCCCAATAATACTCACACTTTCAAAGATTTAATCGCACCTTTCTACTCTCTGAAACATGATCACAAGAAAGAATAAAATATTTAAAATGTATTACACCGGGATGCTTTGAAACCAAAGCTTTGGACCCCTTGTTATAGACACAAAATCCCTTTTAACATTTTATTGCTCTATTAATGTGGAACAAACCTTCCAAACTTTTATTTTATTTCAGCTAAACAATTGTCAACATTATGGACCAATCTGTTTGGATGGTTTTCCTTTAAGTCCTGTATAAATAAAGTTGTCTGTGTGGATTAATCTGTCTGTATAGATTGGAAAGATTTTTGTTAGGAAGGGTGTTTTCATAGATGGAAGGACCATGTTTTTTAATTGGGAGAGACTGGTTTGGACAAAACTTGGCTTTCTACATAAAGCTCCCTCCTAAAAGCTTTAATAAGTCACTTTCTATATCATTAAGCCACTACCAAACAAGCATGTATAGCTGACTGAATAAGCTATGAGTTCCATTAAGCTCATTAAGCTGCTAACAAACAGGTCCTAAGTTATGGTTATAGGTAAGATAGTGTGATAGTCGGGAGACCGATGGCCATCGACTAGAGTATCGTCCATTAGATTCTCAAAGTGAAACCGATGGCCGAAGGTCAAGACTTAAAATCAATGAATTGGTGATGAAAAACGATAAATTAGTGATATAAAACCAATGTTTATAATAATAATAATAATAAGTTGATGATAAAAAGAAAAATATATATTTTTAATTCACTTGTTACAAAAATTTAAGTTTTAAGGAAACTATTGGAGTAAAATTATAGCTTAAAATCCTCATATTCTTCATTTTCTCTGAAATGGAGAAGCTGTTGGAGATGCTCTAATGTCTTGTCTGTATCATCACATAATTCATCGATGATGAGTTGATTTTCTTCTAACAAAACGTCCCTTTATGACCTCTTAAGAAATATTTGAAGTCTAAAATATGCGTCTCTCTCGAAATAGTGTCAAATTTCAAACTTTAAGAAGTAACCCTCGGTCATAGACTAGTAGTGTGTTACAGGATGGTTCTGTCACGTCAATCTTTTCTTTTCTACACGATTATGTACTAAATTATTTTAGAGCAACTCGAATAGAATCTCTAAAATTTCTTTAAAATAAGAATCAAAAGTCAAAATCACCAAAAGTAAATACATTAATCTCCAACAAATTCTCTATTTTGAAGAAAAACATTGATTATAATATTAAAATATTTCATTCATCTGTTAAAATATTATTTATCTCTAAATATTTTTTTTCAAATATTTCTAGTGGTCCTCACATGTAGTAATCATTTTTTTGGAGAAAAACTTATTCTCTCTCTCCTATTTTCTCCATTTTGGAGATAGTTTTGGGGAAGTTGTTCCTCATATTCTCTATTTTCTCTAAAATGAGGAAGCTGTTGGAGATGCTCTTACAATCGTCTGCCCATTATTTATAGACGAGACATACATTATTCATGTACAAGAGAGTTGGGAAAATCTCAAAAAAAAAAAAACTAAATAACACTCTGGTAAGCGTTCATCTAGACGGTGTTCATATGTGTATATATAGGGAATATGAGTGGTTTCAACGGAGAACGCTAACTATTTAATAAAAATACAAGAACGACAGTTAATGTACAAAATCATATATGATTCACGTGACTTTGCCTCGCGACTTAATTCACAACCAAATTCGTCTGTGTCCATTTTTTGCCGTTAATGTAAAATCACATGTGATATTGCACATGATTTGTTGTTCTCGTGTTTTCTTAAATAGTTAGCGTTCTCGTTTGTTGTTTGGTGGGGATGAAAGTTACGGTGAAAGGGTAAGAAATGATCTCCACCCTGGGATGCATATTATGATGAGATGCACGGGATCGATTCTCCTATTAGGCACGATGCATGGTGAGTTTGATATATGGAGTCTAGATCCTTTCTTACCTTCTCACCTTAACTTTTCTTTTCTCACACAATCTTTCGCCTTAATATATAGGGTTGTGTTCTGATGAAAAGTTGAGGTTAATGTGAGAAACGTGAGAAGTGGTTATCAACCGTTGGATGATATATGCACATTAGGATGAGATGCACCGAGATAAGATGCACCCGATCAATTACCTTCTAAAACGCAATTCATGGGAGGACATGCGATTAAAAGTGATGAATGATTCAGATTTACTTCTCACGCTCCTTACATTAACCTCAATTTCTCAAACGATCCATCGCGTATGTATATATATATATATATATATATAAATATAATTATATATATATATATAAATATAATTATATATATAATACTTTTAAGTTTTTTTTTACCATAATACATAGAAACAAGATGAGATCATAAACCATTTATGGTTACCACGACAAATCCGTTCTAAATTGTCGTTTACCAAATATTTATCGAGGCACTTACCTTATTAGGAGAACACGTAAGGATTGATAATCTCACCTTATAAGAGGTAAGACAAAGATTGAGAGTCTTACCCAATAAGTAAGAGTGGTGACTCTTACCCGCCAAACACTTATGAGATGATAGATGCTTACCATCAATCCATTTTGATGGTCTGAAACATGTAGTAAATATTTACTAAACAACCCTTAATTAACATTTTAGAACATGCTCTTCCAAATGCTTGTTATACAAATTTTATGCAACGAATATTGATATCGTTTCTTCTCTAGAAATCAAAACTAAGTTTACCGAACAAATTTATCATCAAATAAAAATAAAATCTACATACATCTTACCCTTGTCTAACTCAATTAACTCAATCAAAACTAAAGGGCCGTTTACCTAATCACTTATCCGGGTAAGTGCTTACCGGTAAAATGCAACACTATCACTTACTTTCCCGGGTAAGAGTTTAGTCCACCAAAATGGCATCATATACAACAATTTAGCCGGTAAGTGCTAACCGTGGTAAGAGCCGTCGCACTCACTTACCGAGTAAGACTTTCGGTCCTTGCTTCTGCTCTTACCGGGTAAGATTCTTAATCCTTTCCATATTCATCTGATAAGCTAATGTAACTTGGTAAACACTTACCAGGTAAGCACTTAACTAGGTAAGCGTTTTTGTAGACCGCCCTAAGAGCATCTCCAACCGCACGGTAAATCCCATGATTTGCCGTGCGGAGCCCTCCAATCGCACTCCAAACGGCAAATTTTTTTGCCGGCCATTGATTTCAACCGGCAAATTTGCCGTGTAAATGTTGAACGGCAAAAGGTGGGTCCCCCCACTAGTGGTGGCCAAAAATCGGGTTCGGGCCGGGTCGGAACAAGAACCGGGTTCAAACAGTAAAGGGGAAAACCGGGTCAACCAAAAACCGGGCCGGGTGAAACCCTAAAACCCCTGGCCCGTATAGGGTTAAAAAAAACCGGTTTTTATAAAACCGGGCCGGGCCGGGCCAAGAACCGGTTCGGGATCGGGCCGGGTATTTTCCTTGTTTTTAAAAAAAAATAATTTCTTTGTATAATAATTAATTACTAAACTTTAGAAAGTAAAAAATTGGATTGGATCACTAAAATACACTTTAAAAATACGTTTTATTTATATAGCGAGAGCCGAGAAATGAGAATTGTATGCGTTTTTATATAACAAGAGCCGAGAAATGAGAATTGTAAGCGTTTTGTAAGCAATTGTAAGGTGGTGATCACTACAGAACACCCCTAGTATTTATATGGGGTTGGAGGGGATATTTTTGAGCCAAAAAACGGTCACAAAGGGATTCCCAACGGCTAGAAACGGCTCTCTAACGGTTATAATTTTTTGAAAAAAACCGGGTCGGGTCGAGAAAATTTCTAAATACACGAACCGGTCCCGGCTCTCGGGCTTGAAACTAGTTCTTGACCGGGCCGGGCCAGAACCGGTTCTTGGCCGGTTTCGGGTCGGGTCGGGTCAATTTGGCCACCACTACCCCCACTATATATAGGTTTTAATAATATTTAATTAACATATATATACAATTAAATTTAATTATAATATAAATTAAATATAGTATAAATAATATATATAGAATAAATTATAAAAAAATATAGAATATCATGTTATATTAATATTAAGAATAAATTACAAATTTAAGATTAATATAAAAGTCATAAAATACAAATTTATAACATAATTAAACATACATAACACTCGATGCATAATCTCATAGCATAAAATTTAAAAACTAAGACATAAATAAACATACATAACATAAATAAAAATACATAATTACTGATTATTTATTATTATATTTACAAATTATAATTATTGTTATTAAAAATAGTTAATAATAAATAAAATATGTTGTTTTAATGTGGGGTCCATAAATTTGGTGGTTTTTTTTAGTATGGTTGAAGTTGAAGGTTTTTTTTGGTGTTGGGTCCATCATAATTGGTGTTTTTGGTATTTTTTTTTTGTCAAGGTGGGAGATGTTCTAAGAGCATCTCCAATGGTGCACTTCAAAAGCTTGAAGAAAGACTTGAAATGGGCCCCACATATTTTTTTATTACAAAAAATTGGGTTTATTTGCTAAAGACTTGATGCAGATCAAGTCTTTGAAGAGTTGGTTGTGAGAGACTTGCCAAGCTATTCATCAAGTCATTGTGGGTCCCACATCTTTTTTTATTTTTTTATATTCATCAAGTCATTGGCAATTACTTTGCCATTGTGGATGCCCTAAGTTTACATAATATTAACAAAATTGAGCCAAGGCTTGAAAACATAATACCATTGGTTTTACGCGCCTTCTTTTTCAAAAAGCAAACAGCAGTGGCCCCACAGGCCACAGACTCATCACCACCACCAAAAGGCGAAACAGGTGATCCCTCTTTCGATGTTTGTGGGCCCAAATGCCCTCATCACCGTCCGATCAACTCAGGTACACGTGACACTGTACAACACTTTTACCCAACTTAAACCCCGGAACCACCGTGAACGCCACTTCCCGGCGACATTCCGGCGACGAGAATGCTTCTTCATTCACACACTCCATGAACACCTCCGAGAAACGGCTGCCGTTCCTCACCTGAAATATCGACGCTCCGTCTGGATCCAATGAGAAAGCCAGACAATGCAGGAGCCAGATCCGTTTCGCCGCCTCAGCAAACGCCGCGAAGAATGTCGTCTCCGGGAACTGGCCGGCGGTCACCAAGCTTCTCTGATTCAAGTTACCGAAAAGAGATGACTCCATTTTCGGATGAACAAGTCTCAAGTACTTGATCCAACAAAATTTAGCAAACGCAGATGACGGTTTCCATGCGATATACTCCCTTGCTTTCAAGTATTTCAACTCCATAAATCTATCGAAGAAGAACTGCTGGCGTTTCGCTTTCCGTGGCCGCCGATCGCCGGAAACGGAAAAATTAGGGTTTCCGAAGCAATCGAACATCTCTCTGCATACAAACGACTCGAATGCATAACATCTATGCGTCGTGTTCCCGTAAACAACATTGGGTTGAATTGATCCCGCCGCCGCGTCCAGATTCCAATCGGCAAATTCCATTTCAGTGATCATGAACTTCACCAGATTTTTAACGGATTTCATCGATTGTTTCAGAGCAGATACGAAATTACTCGGATTCAAGGTTGAGAAATGGAGATTCTCATGAGGAGATAAAGAACCACTCGAATTCAATCTCCTTTCTATCGATTTATTCTCTCTGTTCGCTTCTTCCAATTTCTCTTTCAAAAATATGATCTCAGAGTCTTTCAACCGGCTCTGGCTCTCCATCTTCTTCCCTGTTATTTCATATGTTTTCGAGAGATTTTTTTGCTCTTGGATATCAGCCAACAGTAGGGTGGTTTCAGGAGAATGGTCGTCGATATGATTCTTCAAGTAAGATTGTTTCAATTCCGATAATCTTTTCAACTCAGCCACCACGATCTCATCAGCCGACTGAATTCCTTCAGGATCGTAAGGAGATTGCGAATACTGCAACTGAGCGTATGCAGCTTTTACCGATGATAATGTAGCAAAAACTTTGGCAATGAAGGCATCCATTAACACTCTGTTGTGAAGCTTCTCATCTTCCTCATCGAACAGGTTTACTTTCTGAGCTTCATCAATGGCTGTTGCAGGTCGAATATGCAAAACTTTGGCAAAGGTACGTGACAATCTACTCTTACTTGGGGTCATGACGGATCTATGAACTGAATCCATCTGAATCAAAGAATCTGAAACTGTTTTTGGCTGAAAATGGGGTAATCTAATGAGATTATGAACTCTGATTGAAGTTCTAAACCGAAAATGGAAATGGGTAGATGGTGATAAGAAGAAATGATGAGCATGTGTTAACAAAAGATCAAAGCAGTAGACTTTTGTTTAAAAAACAGAAAAAGTAGTAAGCTTTAATCCTTAGATCGAGGCCATAACACAACCTTTTCCTGTTTAAGTTAATGGGAAGTTGTCCTTTTGTTTTGATTGGAAAACAGAGGTACTAAATTAAAAAGATTAATAGCACAGTAGTGAAGAAGATGAATATGTAAATGTCTGAGTTTGATTTTTACGCCGAATTCCACTATTACGAGGGATTTTCGAAGTTTTTTGGTTGATTTTGAGGGATTTTAAGGTTTAGCGTGTACACCTTTCGTACCAATTAAAAGAAGTCTACCTATGAAAATCAGTTGAGCGGTGGAAGGGACCCACCGCTGGGGCCTACGTAGGTCCGCCCCTTAGTTCGAATGTCGAACTTTGGAAAGAGAATATCTACCTAAATTGCTAAATTGAGAAATTCCATATTTTGACTTTCTAGTTTATTACACCGACGTCGATGGATGCCAATATATCATTCGGCTGGTTCAAATAAGAAGCTAAATATTGTGAGAAGGTAAGAATGGAATGTTTGTATACGAAAAAATCTTGAACCCATGTTACAAATTATTCCTAAGTTTCATATATGCATCTTGAAATGAAATTTTTCAGTAATTCATAATATATAAACTTCTGATTATATTCAGCCTTCTTATTTGAACCTCTCATATCATCTCCAAGCTCCAACCACCTAAAACATGTTGTTGTTATAAGTCCACATCAAGGAACATGTTCTTATCAGGTCCCATTCACACACCTTCTCTGAAAATAATTTGGTAACTTATTTAAAGATTGTGTATGATTTGATGAAGAAACTTTATTCTTATACCCCGACACCCGTATGTATACATGTACAATCGTTGTTTTCATTTTTATTTATTTATTTATTTATTTACAGTTATATAGGATTTGCTGACGCAGTGGGGGTTTGCGGAAGGATCGACAAGCGTCTAAACCCTTTGATAAACGTGATTACGAATTGTAAAACACGAAGAATTAGAGAATCCACTCTAAAAGAAACAAACTTTATTAATTAATCAACTGATTAACAAAAGAACCCTAATACCCTATTTATAATCTAGGAAAAGAAATCGATAAGCACTCAATAATCCTAACCTTATTCAACTAGAACTCAATAATCCTAACCTTATTCAACTAGAAGATGACCTAATAATAATAAAATAATTTAAATAACTTAAATAATAGAATAACTTAAATAACTTCAGCCAAGTGTGGAAATTGACGTGAACAAGGAAACTCAAACAGAGGCCAGCGCGCCCCATGGCGCTGCTCAACCCACGCTGGCATCCTCTGAATCGCTAAGAGGTAAATACTTTCTTCGAATTCTCCCTATATCATTTGCCAAGTCAAACAATAATGCAAAAACAATAACCGAGGGTCTTAGAAAGAAGATCTGTCTACATTAGACCCCCATACCTCAATAACCGAGGGTCTTAGAAAGAAGATCTGTCTACATTAGACCCCCATACCTCAATAACCGAGGGTCTTAGAAAGAAGATCTGTCTACATTAGACCCCCAGACCTCGAGATTTACTGGGTTCATTTAATTTGATATGGATTTAGAGAATGGACAACAATAAGCCAATGGGATCCACATCCTAAAGAACATGTATGTAATAAATATCATATAGTTTAATATCTAGATCCACTCACTTGTCCTTTATTCTGAAAAACTAGTTTTTAGTGCAACAATTAGAAAGAAATATTCTTTGTTTGCAACTACAAACGACAAGATTGGCATGCAAACATGATTCTACCACCTTAGAAGACATCGATCAACTGCATTAACAAAGTATCGGATGCACAAGATGACGTCCATAGTAGCAGTAGGGTTGCGTAAAACATGCCTAAGGATCGTTGGTCTATGTATATAAGTGCGTGGAGAAATACATCATCCGTATCATGTGTTAGGAGTTCTACACCGGCTAAACTTAGACCATTTTTACTCGATATATGTTGGAACCTCTGTTCTCTTCCCAATGGCTCTTTTGGAGAGTTATCTAATGGGTTCAAATGTTTTACATATTCTCACATGATAACAGAGTCAATCTACCACTCAAGAGTAATCTATATTCTCACACTGCACCAAGAGTCGGACTCGACACTCTAGGACAGACAATCTGTACTCATCTAGCTTCACTTAGAGGGGACATGTTGTAGTTCCACATCTGCTAAACCTGGACTGTTTCTCCTCGATATATATATGTTAGAGCCTCCGTTCTCTCGTCAAGGGTTCTTTTGGTAGACTAATAATAATCATGCCCAAATGATAGAAAGCAAGCTTTAGAAAGTGATACCTGCAACTCTAGATTGGATTTGGAAATTATTTGATAGACCCACCAGTTCTTGAGGCTTAAATTAGGGTATTCAATCAAAGTTTATACAACCAGAAAGGTTAAAATTATGGGTTTTATTATTATTATTATTTATTTATGAGTAACCAAACACAAAAAAGGTACAAAAAAACAGGTGGGTCCTGATGATATATATTGACCCAGATTTTACGTGAAAACATCCATGATTTCCATTAAACAAAGAGGGTGCTTGCATCGTCAATGGAGCCCTGATGTTTGACAGAAAAAGTAAAGCTTGTCTACATGCGGGTGAATAAAGAAAACGAAAGTAGTCTTGGCTTTTCGAACGTTGCTAATAACAACATCTTATTCTTATATATATTATATTATATTATAAATTAGTGGAAAATATTAAGGTTAATAGTAGAGATTCTTGACTTTAAAAGTTATACTATTTTTATAATTTTTTGAGCGAATTACACCGGTGGTCCCTACGGTTTACCCGAAGTTTGGATTTGGTCCATAAAGTACACTATGTACGATGGTGGTTCCAAACTTTTTGATTTTCTTTCATTCATGAGCCTTCTATGTTTAACATAGGAGGACCATGAGTGAAAGTAAATAAAACATAGGAGGACCATAAGTGAAAGTAAATTAAAAAGTTAAGGACTACCACCGTAGATAGTGTACTAATATCTTTTTAAAAAATAATCAAATCAAATCATACACTAATATCTTATTTTATTTATTTTGATATTGTTATATATATCTCTCTCTATATATATATATATATAGATATCTATCTCTCTCTCTCTCTATATATATATATATCTTGTGTATAAAAATATTGTTTTGTTTTTATAAGAAAAAGGCAAAAGAATATGCAAAATGACTAAAATGACCATTGATTTAACGGAGTTAACGAAGGCGTTAGTCAGAAGGACCATAGCCAAAACAAATTGAATACCACAAGGATTATATCCACAATAAACATACCATAGGGATCATAGTAAAAAAATCAATAAACCACAGGGACCAAATCCACAATTCACTCTATAATAAATTACATTAGAGCATCTCCAACAGCATTCCTAAAAATTTTCTAAAGTAGAGAAAAAAAAGTCAAAATTGCTAAAAAAAATCCATTCAACTCCAACAGCATTGCTAAAAAAATCTAAAGTAGAGACTTCTCTATATTTAGCAAACCATAGAGAATTTTTTGGAGAATTTCTATTTTAGCAAAATTTATAGCAAAGCTGTTGGAGATCAAAATTGCTAAAAAAATGGGTTTTTCCTATTATAGCAATGCTGTTGGAGATGCTCTTAATATATAATCTTTTATTTGACATAAAACTTTAAAATAAATGTAAACTATTGAAATAACATACATTTTTAGACATGTATAACTATTATTAAATATTTTTGTTAACCAAATGACATATTTATCATTATTTAATTTCTCTCTTTTCACACTCTTAAATATTTGTGTACAAGAGTAGATTTGAGAATTTAGTTATCAATTTTTAAATGTAGACATTTATTTTGGAACAAGCATAAAAAAATATATGGACCCTTATTTTAGAACATAGTAGATATATTTTTTGGGTTTTTAGGTAGGGATGAAATCAGTCTAAAAACCGTATAGTACCGAATTTTTGTGGGACTCAAAACTATGACTGAAAATTGAATCGTATGTACAAGTATGGTACCTTTTCGGTTTCTAGACAGTATATATAAGTTTCGGTTTTTGGAACCGAGAACCAAATAACCTAAACCCGAAATTGTATTGGGAACTGATAACCGAACCGATTACGTACATTAGGTTCAGTACCCGATTCGGATAAGGTATTTGGTCCATGATTCTCATCCCTATTTTTAGGCATAAACTTTGATTTTTATTAGTTTTTCATTCCATATTGACAACAAAATCATGTTACATCAAAATATAATTCATAGAAAATTACAAGAACTATACCTTTATTTGTGGAGAAGACGGTTTGGTTTCCTTGCAGCGCGACGTACAACTTAAGAAATCTTAACAGGTTTCCTCTAATAGCGATCCCTGAAATCTAAATCGAGCTTCCTGAGAGAAAAACTAAAATCGAAAGAAGATGAAATATAGAAACGAAAGCTAAAACCCCCAATTCATGTTTGTTCGCATTACACCTAAATAAATGGCAACACATTGATTTAATAAACAAATGATTTTGCTGTAAACAGGTGGTTAACATTATTAAATACAAATTAAAAAACAACATCAATCAGGTTAGGAACAAAGAATATCCTTAAAAACAATGATACGACAACATTCAAGATAATCGCATGAAAAACAACTCTTTTGGATCGATGATTATAACAACTTTGGAAAAAGGGAAGCTTGGAGCCTTGGACCATCTCCACCTTCACAACAACAACAACAACAACAAAAACACACGCCAAAAACACTAAATTTGGAAGGTTTTTGTAATAACCCAACTCAAAAATAAAGGTTTTTGTAATTTCAAATTTACCTTACATGACGGTCCTCACTACCCTATCATTAGCGTACTTATAGTGACCTTTCTTAAAAGCCTCCTATATCTCAGTCGTGTTCCCCTCTACTCCACAGTTTAAGTTTAGGCTCATCCGGTCATCTAAATTCCTTAAACTATGACTCTGATACCAACTGTAACAACTCAACCCAAAAATAAAGCTTAAACAACTCGCCGGAACGACTCCAAAATACTATCAAAACATACGAATGCATAACACGATTTGCGGAAACAACCTATTACACAACTGAGATTTCTAAAGACTATGTTTGACATGTTAACTATAACGGCTTCTTCTAGTCCAAAGCTTCACGCTCGCGCTTTCTCTTTACCCTTATTAGAGCCTTCTACTAAGTGCTTACCTGAAAATGGTTTAGTTTTTGAAATGCGAGGGTTAGACCATGCGGTCTAGTGAGTTCCCTCTAATAACAAACATTCGCGCCAACAACAACATTTAAAACAGTTTATAAATATTTATGAACAAGTCTCCACTTTAAAACAATAAACTTTCAAAACACAAGAATTGCACATGTAAATGGCACATTGAAGTCACGTACACCTGTGACAACGTGTCAGTCTCACACTGCCTTACTGGAACACACCCTCCATGGCATAAACGGGACCCCCCCGGTATGAGCATTGGCGGGACACCCCCCCCCCCGACTTAGTTGTATCATGTCCACTTTCAAATGTATGCATACATATTAACTCAACTTTCTCAAATCTAGCAGAACATGTAGTTTCATATAACAGATAAAAATGCAGTTTTATATCATCTCATGCGATTAACAACATAATATAAATCAACGCATTTTCAGTGAGAAAGACTCACCTGATGTTTTGATCGGATCCTTCTATTACCCTTGACCTCCAAAAGGAATACCTGAATGAAAGGATGGGGGAAAGTAAGCTAACCGGACACTACTTCCCCGGATACAAAACAACTCGGACACCACTTATCGGATACTACCCAATCCGGACACTGCTTACCAGATACCACACAATTCGGACATCACTTACCGGATACGAGATCCGGACACTTGCACAGAGCCACTTACCGGACGTGGGTTCTGTCGAACGATTGGATATGGAATCCACTGCTAAACCCAAACAAACTTGATTTCACAACAATACATGCATTACTGGCAATACTTAACCCTTTCTTAACAATCCCTTTGCTGATAAACGCAAAGATAATACTTAATAACCATTTAGAGCATCATTCACAATTATTCAACCACAAGGACCCCAACAATCAGTTTCTCTCAAAATAAGCCAAGAACAAGAATTAGAATCTGAGATTACCTGGAAGAATTAATGCAGAAGCTAGCTGCTAATTCCCACTTCTTTGATTTCTCCTGATTTGAGTGCGATCAAAGCTCACCAGAGTTCTCCGTATTCTTCCAGCCTCCACACACACACATTCAAATGAAATTTAGGGCAAAGAAGGTTTTTTTTTATACTTTTCACTAATTGCACAAGGGCCCTCTATCTTTTAATTATTTAAAGGCCCCCAACTTGAAGACCTCCCAAAACACCTTTATTCCTAACATCTTGGCAAAGAAGTTACGATTATTACAGTTTTGGGCCGAAAAAATTAGGGAAATGACGGTCGATTGGAGATGTGCTCTTATAAGAGCTGAAATCGATAGGAACAATCTGTACTCGATTAGATACTACAATCATAGTTTGTAAGGATATTATGGTCTTAAATGGAAGAGAAGAGTGGAGAGAAGAAGAAAGGTGAAAGTGTAAAATGGCAACATAGACGACATTGGGGATTTAAAAACGTTCAACGCTAGGTTTGAATCGTATCCTTCCATTTAAACTCTATTTGAATCATAAGGTGTTTGTTACATGTATTTTTTTGAAGTCAATTTAAAATATCACAAATAAAGTGGGGGCTTCAAATAAAAAGTTAAAAGTCAGTGAGTAGTTTTATATGTGAATTATTGAAAATTTTAATAGATAAAAGAGTGTTGCAATCCCATTATTTGTTCGAGATTTTCACGATTTTATATTTATGGAGCTTCAATTTTGACAAGGAAGGGGATGCGTCCGAATAAATAATATAGTTTGAGGCAATAATTTTGTGAAAAAAACACCTCATTTGGTTAGAAACGACCATGTTGTGCAATACAAATCATGAAGTTGGATGATCTAATCGGTAAACCTCAAAGTCCACAAAAATAATCTTGTAGACGAACAAGTATTGTGACCAAGGAAAGAAGAAACATTAGCTCTTCAAACTAGTGTTTGAAGTGAAAAAGCAAAAAACGACGATCGAGCTAACTAAAAGAAAAAAAAAACCACAACAATAACGACTCTACATATGACATTGTTCTTTAGGAAGAAAATCTAACCAATTTTTTACTAACAATTGTTTTGGAAGAAATGATAGGTCTCCTTTCAGCTACTCCTTTGACACCACCAGTCCACCACTGGCACTGCCTATTGCACATAGGCGGATCTATTCTAAGCCTTGTGGTCGCATGTGCATCCATGTCTTTGTTTTCATGAAGGGTAAAAAATTAATATTGATAAAGGTGAAATCATAGATTTTATTGTGTGCAACCATAATTATTGAAAGTTTAAAGAGTTGGATGAAATTTTATAAAGAAATACATAGAAAATTCTTGAAACCGGGAATAATTGTTAATATTCCAGGTTAATTTTTGCATATATTTGTTAAAGAACTGTATTTTTTAATTAAATTTTATTTTATTTAATGATAGTTAGTTGGTGCAACTACTTTGAAAATCTTCTGGATCCGCCTATGCTTCTGCACCTCTATCGTTGTTTCTTCTAGTATTTTTTGCTAGTTTTGCCACTATCATTGCTTCCACTTCTGCAACCGTTCTTCTTCTTCTTCTTTTTTACTACTCTTGAACAAAGTTGACTAAGTCAAGGCCAAATTCAAACCATGAGACACACACACACACACACACACACACACACACACACACTATTCTTAAATCAAGATTCATCACTTTTAAGGCTTCGATTTTGGTATTCATCTCATTTTGATTTATGATTTAGATTTACAATATATGGTTCCATATCGCAAATTTTTTAATACAAACTTGCAAAAATTTGTTGTGATTGTTCACGGTAACTGTTGTATACTTTCTTAATGCTTCCAAACATTCATACTTCCTTTTTCCTTTCAGACGTCACATTTAAGAAGTAAAATGACCAAAACAACCACACGGGAGGCACATATGGGGCACTTAACGAAACCCACTTGACTTAACACCCATAAGAGGGTGGGACGAAAACAAAAACAAAATACAAGTAGAAAAATATTTATAATAAACAAAGTTGGAGGACAAAAAGTAAAAATGTCAGCAAACCACAAGGACTAGAAGTGTAAATAACTCAATTATTGAAATTAATTTACTTTTTTGCCCCAATTAAGATACCAACCCACAATCATCTACCACCGACCACTAACAAACTCGGATGCGTGCTGTTTTGCACCTTATCCTTCCCGTTCAAAATCCCTTCTCGGCCCCCAATTTCCGACTCAAAAATTCGTTTTTTCATCGAAATTAGAAACCCTAAGAATCAGCAGCAACTGTTATCTGTTTCAATTTTGGAGTTCTTGAAGCTGTGGGTTACTTATGGAAGTTATCTGGTATGATTTCACTTGCTTGCTTTGATACTGTTTTCTGCTTTTGCCTGATTGGACGAATTTGAGTTTTTGGTGCTATAATTTTGAGAGGGGGAGATGTCTGTTGAGAGATCATTTGAAGCATGGGAAGAGGTACATCGACACGGATTAGATTTAGCAGATAGGTTAACACAGGGTTTTACGGATTTGATTCATCTGCAAATCACTCCTCCATCGTTTACATGGCCAAACCCTAATCCACACAAGCTATTTGATGTCGAATTCCATACTCAGAGTTTTATGGAACGAGATTTTAGGGTTTTGGTTGACAATACTAGTCATGGAATTAATGGCGTTTCGGCGATTTTTGATATTGGGAGTAAGTTTGGGCAAGTTGGGGCGGAGTTTGGGGCGAGTTTGAATGGTGTTGTTCAGCAGTTTTTTAGGAGGTTGCCTATGCCATTTCGGCATGAGGAAGATACAGTGATGTTAAGGGTGGATGCTGGTGTACAGAGGGCTGCTGATTTGGGGATTAATACGCAGGTTCATGAGGATTTGGGTACACTGGCGAAAAGGTTTAAGGATTTTGGGTTTGAGGAAACTGAGAAGGTGAAAGATGGGTCGGGTGGGGAGGAGGCTTTTGGAGTTAATGTGAAGGCTGCTGGATCTTCCGGCAGAAGTCAGGTAAATTCAGCTCAATGTTAATGATGTAAGTAGATTGAGGATATGAAATGTGAACTTTAGTTGTTAATTGTAATACCACATGTGTTTTATGCTTTTGAAATTTGAGTTGGTTTTTGGTAAGAATAGTAGTTGTCGTGAGAAGGGTGAGAAGGGATCTCCTCCACCCTTGGACAAATCCTAATTGAAGATTAATTGAAAATTTCTTTATGAGCTAATCCATGGGTTATTTTGAATTATAATCTAAACCATTAGATCAACACTAATTAAAAGTGATCAAGGGTTCAAATCCCATCTTATGGTTCACACCTTAACTCCTACTCCCACACGATCTTTCTTCTTTGTAATTGTGCCATTTGTTTTTATAATTTTTTTTTTGGTAATTCCTAATCTTCTTGATCGATTCATGTAGGATGTTTCTGTTATCTATTTAATTTTTTTGTTTACCTTCCTTGATGTTGTTTATTTGCCTACAATAACATGACCTCTTTAATTCAACATGGTATGGAAATATGTAATTCTTTCTGTTTGTTTCATTGCAGGGAATACTTAACTTTTCAACTATGTTTGATAGTCGGACTTGTGGTGTGGAGAGTTCTTTGGCTGCAAGGGGAGATTTCTGGAGGGTAGAAGCATCACATGGCAGTACCACTTCAGGAAATCCGAATTCATCTCTTTTCCTTGTCCAACTTGGACCAGTACTCTTCATTCGTGATTCAACTCTTCTTCTGCCAGTTCATTTGTCGAAACAGCATTTGCTTTGGTATGGTTACGACAGAAAGGTATAACCAATGTCCAATCGTATTTTAGTATGTTGGCTGTCTGTAAAACTGTAACCAAGATGGCTGCGATTTACCTCTTGGACACCGCAATTTCCGTCCCCATGATGGTCGTGATACTTGTATGGTTGGGCGCTTTGGAGGGTAGTGCAAACCCTTTTTCCACAACTTGCAGTGCCATTGAGGGGTGTAAGCATTGTTTGAAATTAGATGGTGTCACTTAATTATCTATCCTATGCACAAAACGTTGTCCATCAGGGTGCATTTGGTACACTGGACAGAACAGAACAGGATCGGTGCTCCACGTTTGATAGGAATTTTATGTGCCCCATGGGGCAAGGTGGAATGGACTTGTATTTTATCAATATAACCTCAAAATAAAACCCGATTCTCTTTTACAACATCAAATACGCCTCCCTCTTAATATTTTATTCAATTTTGAAACTTTATTTATTGTATTTTATGCTCTTTAAACTTTCACTTTACTTTCCTCAAAATGTTATTTTTATATGGTTTCTATATTTTGACTAATTTTTGTAATTTATTAAATATTAATAATTAAAAAAATAATATAGAAAAGGTATAAAATAAAAATTGGTACATAAACTTTTTATCTTGCTGTCACTCTAATCGTGTTGACTAAAACTTTATAATGATATATTTCGTCATAAAATAATTATTTTATTAATCAAAGTATATAGAATATATAAACAACTCATTAGGGGTAAATTGGTAAATTGGTCATTTTATCCGTTCCGTCTTACCAAACACCGAACAACTGTTTCGCCATGTTCTGTCCATCATGTCTGTATATCAAACGCATCCTAAATTAATAGTATTTTGTGTACTTAGGTTGATAGATTGCTGATTTTAAATTTTATGACTATTTTCTTTCGTAAGTATGCACTCGTTGATGTTCCATCTTCTATGTAAGTGGCAAAGACTCACCCTTCTTAGTTGATTTTCAGAATGGAATGCATTCTCTTTGTCCAGCTGTGTGGTCGAAACATAGAAGATGGCTATTGATGTCGATGCTATGTCTCAATCCTTTGGCTTGTGTAAGTAAAGATAAGCTCAAACATAAACCCTAAAGTATATGTATGTATGCAGTATGCACATGGTACAAGCATCTTATGCATGAAGGCACTCAGATGCGTGGAACCTTTGTGTGCAGGATCCCACCTCCATTGACCTCAAATTTTTTTTCCTGGCTTCGTAAGCTAATTTTGTTTTTCCATTGTTAGAACTCAGAAGAATATAATTTGAAAGGATATGAAGCTTCTTTAAGTTTGATTATCTAACTTCACTTTCTCTTGTATTGCAGTCGTTCATGGATTTGCAGTTTCCGAATGGTCAACTCACATACGCCGCTGGTGAAGGTATAACCACCAGTGCTTTCTTACCCCTTTTTGGTGGTCTGCTTCAAGCACAAGGTCAATATCCAGGAGAAATGAGATTCAGTTTCTCATGCAAGGTGAGTTATCATGCACATAGATTTAAGGGCAAAATGCAACCAAACTTAACCAAATTTGGTTTAATTACTATTTAGTGTAATGAAGATTTTTTTTTCTTCAATCAATGTAACGGAGTTCCAAAATTTCTTATTTAATGTAACAAAGTTTCAAAGTTTCCTATTTAATGTAACATTTGGTGACGTGAATGTCTATTTTTTTCTTCACCTTGGTATAAATCTTTCTTTAACGGGTATCCACGTCATCAAATGCTACAAGATCAAACGGATACTGGTCAAAATGGGTAGATAATGGGAAATTTTGGAGCTTTGCTAAACCAAACTTTATTGCATTTCGATGCATTTTTCCTTAGATTTAACAGTGAAGTTGTCGTTGTATTGAGCATGGCCATAAGCATGCAGATGAAACAATTTCTGATATAGAGATCTTTTGGCAGAATAAGTGGGGGACACGCATCACACCTATGGTACAATGGCCTGCAAAATCGTTTACTTTAGGTTTCGAACAAGCTTTGGCTTGGAAAAGATCTGGTCTCATGGTGAGGCCAACCGTCCAGTTCAGGTAATTAGATTTGGTGCACTGAGCCCATTATTTGAGTACCATTTACTTCATTTTAGTGGTCAACTTAGGCATTGCAATCCTCTCTGATTTGTTGATTTGATCTTTAGGTCATACCCCCTTCACTCCCAAAATAAATGTCCACATAAAAGCACAGTTTTAGAAGTTGGTAATTGTTAGACTTATCAATCAACTAAATGACAATTTTACCCTTAATAATGGAGGGAGTAATGAATTGGAAAGTAGACACTTATTTTGGGACAAACTAAAATAGAAACGTGGATACTTATTTTGGGATGGAGTATTACTTTAACTTCTGCAATCAGACCCTGAAATGCACGTCTTTTGCTTCCATTGGCTTAAATCATTGTGTTTCTTGACCAGTCTACAGCCAACAGTTGGTGGAAGCAATCCCGGAGTGAAGGCAGAAGTTGTGCATTCTTTAAATGAGGAACTGAGTCTGATTGGCGGTTGTTGTTTAGTGTCGCATCCTTGTGCATTTGCATCACTATCGGTAACTTTCTTAAATTCTGGACTCTTTGACATCTCACCAACAAAGTCATCATTTGTTGTCTTCTGTTATGATACTTCTTTTTTGAAGTATAAATATTTATATACGGCAAATAATCGCACACACTCCTCACTTCGGTGAGGTTTGAACCCATGACCCCTTGGGAGTCGGGCTCTACCAGTAACCCGAATACCATTGGGCCATTGACCCTTTGGTATGTTCTTGTTGGCATATATCTATCTACATATCCAAATACAAATACGTATACATATATATACAAATACATATACAAACGAAAGATTGTGTGAGAAGAAGAGTTAAGGTGAGAAGCTAAGAAGGGATCTGGATCCTTGATCACTTTTAATCTCAAACCCAACCATGAATTGCGCATTTGCGCTTGATACGTGGATTGATCCGGTGCATCTTGGTGCACCTCATCTTAATGTGCATCCAAGGGTGGAGACCCCTTCTTACCCTTCTCACCATAACTATAAGTCTCACCGGAACCCAACCCTACATATACAATAACCGTTTATTTGTCCGGTATGCACACATGCATTGAAACCAGGAAACATTTTCAGTTACTTTTGTGCACATGTGCATACCGGACAAATCAATGGTTATTAGGATTTTCCTAAGTTTTCCATTTTTTTTTGTGGTTTTGTGGTTTTCCCCTGAAAGTGTCTATATGTGACATATTATCAAGAAGTAGTTTTTAGCTTGTGGGTTATGATAGTAGTGTTGGTGTTTTTGCTGAGTAATTATTATTGATATTGAAAATGCAGGTAGGTAGGTCAAAGTGGAATGGAAATGTTGGGAAATCAGGGATTGTATTGAGAGCTGAAACGCCTCTTACAAATGTCGGTCGACCTTCTTTTTCAGTTCAGTTGAATACTGGTATCGAGTTTTAGAGTCGTACTGGTCGTTCCTTGTATATATATGTGATGATGATGGTTTTGTGTATTTACCCCGACTCTGTAAACATGTTACTGATGCTACTCACAACTTCTATAGAACATACATTATGTGTAGTTGTTTTTTTTTGTTCAACGGTCTAATATAGCAAATCCGTGTTCTTTTTTTGCTGGCTTTATAACTCGTCCTTTCGTTTCTATAAACGACTAACGGGCTAAAAGGCGATTTATTTTTAAGAAAAAACATAAAATATGTCTAAAAAAACCTTTTGTAGGAAGTTTGTTGCCAAGAGGATGTTAGAACCTGTTGTATAAAAAGGAGGGCATCAATTTTCTTGAGATTTGAGGTTAATCTTAACAGGTCATTTTGGGCATGTCCATTTTCTTTGAGCTGGTTGGCGACTTCTTCTGTGTATCCTCAATGAACGACTATGTAAACTAACATCTGAACAATTAAGCAGAATATGTCTGTATGGAGCGGTGCAAATAAGGTTAAATATTGCGAGAAGGTTAATATATGAATCGTTGAAAAATACCATTTGAAGATGTATATGCGAATCCATATGAATAATCTTTAAAACCTGTTCACATATGCATCTTCAGATAAATTTTTTTTTTCTATTTTTTCAATGATTCACATATGAACATTCTCTTCTTACATTCTAATGATATTTAGTCTTGTTATCTGAACCTCCCTACATGTTTGTAATTCAAACATGTATCGAAGTTCTCACGATATCAAGTCCTGCAAGGCCACTAGGGATTTTCCTGGTTGTTCACTCGAGAAGCTGACCCAGACACTCAGAGTTAACGAAAATGAAGAAAAAAAATCGACATGATAAGCAACAACCAAAAAATACAAATTTATTTACACATTATAAAAGAATCATAGCCCATGAATAATTTGCAATCTTTATACACATTTTCCTGAAAATATGAGAAATCATAAACAAAACTTTTACAACCTTTTAAACAATCTGTCTATAGATTAACCCTCATACCTGCAATTTTACATACATATTTTTAAAATACATGAAAACTATTCATCATAAAGATTTGAAAGAATGATGTTTTTAGACGGAGGAGTCGAGCGGTGGATCATCAATCGACATGCTCCTCTGTTGTTGAGTGCTCCCCGACATGAACGAGGTTTGGGTTTGACTATCTTGTGATAGCAATTCGAAGGCTCTAAACCTCATGTCGGCGCCATGATCCGTTCCACTCCGTTTCACCAGCGGTGGCTGAACCGGAATTTTTCCGTCCAGCATACTGACCACCGCGGACATGGCGGGCCTAAGTGTCGGGGATGGGTTGGTGCATAGCAGAGCTATGTTTAGCATCCTCATTGCCTCTTCTTTCGGGTACTTGGAACCGAGTACCGGGTCCACCAGTTCGAGTAAATTCCCTTGCTCTTGTAGAACATATGCCTTCGAGTTCATTCATGTAACAGATGAGAAAAAATTATGGCCTATATAATCAATGAAATTTGTTGAACCTTGGGGCCGTTTGGTTTGCGGGATTTCATGGGATTTGGAATTGGATTCCATTCTAATCCCGTGTTTGGTTTAAAGGGAAGTCCGGAATTGAAATCCCACATACATGGGATTTAGAAATCCCACGGGAAACTGGTATTTCGCGGGATTTCATAGGATTTGTTTGTAATAATGTCGTAAAATATGTTAAAAAACACTTGTTATGTAATAATTAATTTATAAAAGAATATAACTTAATTTCATAATTTGTTTTTATAAACTATTTATAATGAATGAAATTCAATTCCATTCCAAATCCTACAAACCAAACAAACTAAAGATTCCAAATCCTTTCACAAAATCCAAATCCTTCAAAAACATTCCGTCAAACCAAACAGGACCTTAGTTTTATCGTCTATTAGTGTTATTTTGTTGCAGACACACGTCGGCTAGACTTGGATCATTTCTCCTCAAGATATGTTGAAATCTCCATTCTCTCTTTTTGGAGAGTAATCTGATGGGATTCCATATATTTTCAAATGGTATCAGAATCAAGGTCTACCACTCTAGAACTCGACACTCTGGGACAATCTGTACAAGTGTAGCCCCCTCTTGACACTTTAGTATAATATGTTCCCATATAGCGTCTGTTGGACTCACACATCAGCTAGACATGAACCATTTCTTTTCAATATATGTTAAACCAGGTTCTCTCCCTAATAGCTCTTTTCGAGACTAATCTAACGGGGTTCCACATATTTTCACGGTTTTATTTTTACATACTGGAATTTATTTCCAACATTTTCATTTCGTGGTCATATTAAGCAAAATGAAAATGTTAAATGATCGTCCAAGTAAGAAAAGTTGGAAGTTACCCAATCAAGAAGGTAGACGAATTCCTCCTTCGGCCGGTAATTTGTATTGCTTTTCCCACTCACGATCTCTAATGCAACAACTCCGAAGCTGTAAACATCTGCTTTATCCGTCAAGTAACCTCTCATTGCATATTCCGGAGCCATATACCCGCTGCAAAACACACCATAAACATCTTAAATTAGAACCAACTCAGACGTGAAAACCATATAAAAACAGTAAAAATAAAAAATCAGTACATTGTTCCTGCGATCCGAGTGCTGATATGGGTGTTCTCTTCTTCATCAAGTTTAGCAAGACCGAAATCTGATATTTTCGCATTAAGTTCCTTATCGAGAAGCACATTGGTCGCCTTTATGTCTCTGTGAACGATTTTCAACCTCGATTCCTCATGGAGATAAGCTAATCCCCGAGCTACTCCCATACATATCTTTTTTCTTGTCGTCCAATCTAGATTAAGACGCTGGTCATCTCGACCTAAAGATGGAATCACCAAAAATATGGTTAACTTTTTTTTAAATGTATAATATTTATATACGGCAAAACTCACGTTTTAAACCCTTGACCTCCAGGGAGGCTGGGATCTATTGGTAATCTGAATACCGCTGCTGAGTCAATGACCATTTGATAAATGTCATTAACTTTTGCGGATAGGAAATGGAAATAGGGGACAATAAAGTCTTTTTACCAAAAAGAGCACGTGCAAGGCTATTGTTTTCGAGGTACTCGTATATCAGTAACAACTGGTTTCCTTCTATACAACAGCCAAAGAGCTTAACGAGGTTTGGGTGCTGCAAAGCAGATATCATGCCTATCTCAGTGACAAATTCGCGGTTCCCCTGCTTTGATTTTGAGGAGAGTTGCTTAACGGCGATTTCAGAACCATCTGAGAGTACACCCTAGAGATGGAAGGAAAAAAACATAAAATCGTGTTTAGAGTGATTAGTGATACAGGGGAAAGTAAATTTAGGAACTGTAAATATTTTGAGAACCAACTATTCAATATCTATTCATGATGAATATATCTAAATATTCAGCATGAATATCTATCATCATGAATGATTCATAAATTAATAGTTGGTTCTCAAGGTTCTCAAAATATTTACGGTTCTCAAATGAACCTGTCCTAGTGATATATAATGTAGCTTCTTTGCAATACAAGTTGACACCTTGTAAACGGGTCCAAAACCACCTTCACCAATCTTGTTTGCAGAGTCAAAGTTATGCGTAGCAGCTTTGATTTGTCGCAGACTAAAATAACCCGTTTGTAATTCAAGAGCTCGAAGTTCTGTTATGAGGACAGTCATCAGAAACAGCTAAGATCAGAAAAGATCTACTGTATACAGAAGTAGGAAAACATTTAAAAAGATTTACACCTGAAAAGAACTTTGATTACTTTGAAATGCTACTAGATTTTGCAACCATGGTGCATAGGGAAGAACTAGTGATTTCTGTGACATAATAATAAAGTTTTGGGGTCCCACGTCATCTAGACTTGGGACCATTTCTCCTCAATATATGTAGGAACCTTCCTTCTCTCCTAAAGAGCTCTTCTGGAGAGTAATTTGATGGGTTCCATATATCTGACATGGTATCCGAGGCAAGTTCTACCATTCTAGCGACTCGACACTCTTGGGGCATTTTTAATTCGTCTAGCGCCCTCACCCGTCTATCCCATTTCACCGCTCTGGGACAATTTGTGCCCGTCTAGCCTCCATTGGAGGGGGCACGTTAGAGTCCCACAACGGCAAGACTTGGACCATCTGGGCATTTTTGGAGAGTAAACTAACGGGGTTCCCCATATTCTCACATAAAGACTTCAATTAGGGGCCGTTTATCAAACGCTTACCCGCACGTAACTTATATGGTAAGATTTTAGTCCATTAAAACGACATCGTATGCGATATTTTTATCCGGTAAGCGCTTACTGGGTAAGTGTCGTCACTCTCACTTACCGGGTAATACTCTCGGATCTTGTCATCGCTCTTACCGGGTAAGATTCTCAATCCTTGTCATGTTCATCCAATAAGGTAAAGTAAGCTGGTAAGCACTTACCGGGTAAGCATTTAGCAAACGGCCCCTTAGACACAACGGTTTTATAGTGTTATTACCTTTGTCTTCTTTGTTCCCTCCCAGATAACCTTTTCTCCAAAGAACAGCTAGAATTAACAAAACAAATGCACACGAACCAATCACAATTCCAGCTATAGCTCCAGCAGATAGGCCTGTTGATACATCAAAGTCTACAAGAAGGAAGAGTAAATAGGTTAATCACACTCTTGATGTCGGAAAATAGAGTAGTTTTATGCTAAGAAAGGAATTTACTAACTTGGCGTTATTGTAATAGCCGAAATAAGAGGTCCATATACACCGCGATCTGGAATTGCAGTAGTCCCCTTCCCTGCCCAATACAAATGAATCTCTAGCGTGCTTCCGTTAACAAAAATATCATCAAAATCTCTGTAGATGCCTATGCCAGCACCATTAGCTTCATTCATGATATTAAAGTTTTTTAATTTCAGATCCCCCTACATAAAAGACCAAACTATATTTGTTAATTCTAACCAAACCAAACGAGCCCAGTATATCCCACCTGAAGATGGGCCTAAGGAGGGTAAGATGTACGCAGACCATTTTGAATACCTCGACTTGTGAAAAGTGACAAAAAGAGAAAGTCAAGATAAGAAGTTTTTGAAAATCTAGCTAAGAGTAAGGAATAACATACAAAATATAATTCTAACCAAACCAAACGAGCCCACTATATCCCACCTGAAGGTGGGGTCTAGGGAGGGTAAGATGTACACAGACCTTTGTGAATAGCTGACTTGTGAAAAGCGTGACAAAAGGAAAAAAGTCAAGATAAGATGAAGTTTTGAAAAGCTCATTAAGAGTAAGGAATAACATACAAAATACATTTGTTAATTCTAACCAAACCAAACGATCCCAGTATATCCCCCTGAAGGTAGGTGGGGTCTGGGGAGGGTAAGATGTACACAGACCTCTGTGAATACCTCGACTTGTGAAAAGTGTGACAAAAAGAGAAAGTCAAGATAAGATGAAGTTTTTAAAAGCTCGCTAAGAGTAAGAAATAACATACAAAATAACCAAAATCGGATGTGACTCACTTGGATTGATACATCAAAAAAGCGCCTTCCTAGACTGCTAAATGTCATATCATCGGAGTACATTATTTCAGCGAAATGTAGCCGCACTTTGTAGCTACCTCTTCTCAAACACCTTCCATAGTATCTGAGGGAAGTAGGCGAAAGGCGGGCCGTTCTGTATATGTCTCCACCGGTCACGTTGGTTGTGGTTGTGACAAATGGAGCATTATCGTTTCCCATGTAAACACCATTGCTGCTATAAGCCCATCCATCAGAAGGAAAAAAATAGGACTGCTCACTGGTCAAGTCTTCTTCATATTCATTTCCATCAAAGTCTACACTGCTTCCACCACAATTAATAAATAAAGAATAACCTGCAATGGCAATCAAGAAACTAAAGCAATGAGATGCTTAAATGGAATTCTTTTAGTTCTAATAAATCAGAAGGAATTTAACTACAGGACATGAATTCGAGTTCTGCATTTTAGAATTGAGAGAGATCAGAATTCTCACTATTTGTTAGATTCCTGGACCCCACTACCGTCTACCGGCCCAACAAATAAGAAAGGGTAGAGCAAAACTAATGCATAATGTTTGATAAAATAACCAAATAAAAATATATCCACATATAAGATGCATCTGTACCACTACAAACAAAATCGGCCACATCAAAAATGTGTAAATGTTATAATAGACCGCTTTATAGAATCATGCAAATATTATCCGTCGTACGTAAAGGTGTTACAATAGGGTGTTAGAACGTATTTGGGTGTCCTAACAAGTTTTTTAGAACACTTCTGCAATAAAGTGTCCTGTTAGTTTTTTATAGGACATATTATGGAAATGTCTTGTGAACACATCTTTTTACATGACACTTGTTTTTTTATAAGATACGTTTTGAAATAATGTCATATAAAAAGACTAATAAGACATTTTATTTCAAAATTGTCCTAAAAAGTAAAAACTTGTTAGGATGTCCAAAAGCCTCCTTTAAACTTATTGTAAGACATTTATATAGGCCACAATTGTTTGGTCCTATAAACTTAAGTCCTATAAAGCGTATTTACACATTTTTGGCATCCTATAAAGATGATTTTGTTGTAGTGTGATCTAGAGATAGGTTTGGGTTATGGGAATATAAAGTAACATAAATGGAATGCTTACGGTCGGGGTTGCTGCTGCAAGTGAGTCCCTCTGTCAAACACCATGAATCTCTACAATATAAATTCACGTTTAGCCACATCACTAGAATTATATTTGAACAAATTTTTTTTAATAATATATCTTTACTGGTTTTGAGGGAGGATACCTATTGGTTGCTGGTGAAGATGGAACGGAAGAAATTAAATTCCTGTGAATGGATTAAAGTGATCAAGTGGTAAAGCGAACATAAAAGAGAACATTTGCATATTGGGAAGGAAGGAAAACTTACAAGCTAGATGGCTGACAATTCCATTGTTGTGAACTTGTAAAATTGTTGTAGGATAAGTCACTGCAATCAGAAATGGGAACCATATGTAAATACATAAATTAGTACTAATTGTAAAGATATGTGGAACCCCTTTGAATCTCTCTTTAAAAGAACCCCTACAAGGAGAGGGGAGGTTCCAACATATATAGAGGTTTGATGGTCCAGTCTAGCCGATGTGGACTCCAACACACCCCTCAAACGGAGGCAAAAGAGTGTGTCGACTCATAGCACCGTGTCGAGCCATAGGTGCTAGACCCTGACTCTAATACCATGTGAGGGTATATGGATCCCCTTTGAATCTCTCCCTAAAAGTGCCTTTGTAGAGAGAGATAGAGAGAGATAGAGAGAGAAGGTTCTGACACACACACACACGTATATATATACATACAAGTTTGATTGTCCTTGTTTAGCTGATGTGGGACTTGAATACTAATAAAGGAAGGGAAATCACTAACATCTTTCTATTCTCGTTAAATGCCCATCCAGGAACGTCTCCAGTTAGCGAGTTGTTATTAAAAAACCTGCATCCGCGTAAAATATTCCATTTCAAATCTGACTGGAAAATCAAAATATGCAGGCAATGCAGCATACATATGCGCAGACAAAAGCTTCTGATTAGTAACATACAAGGTGTCATAACGCAGCCTCGCAATTGAATCAGGTATTTGACCAGTCAACCTGTTGAAACTCAGGTCTCTGCAAAGAATATGGTTCAGATGCTTCATTAAAAAAGGGAGATGGTCCATGTCAAGAAGTACATATAAAATCTCATGTAAAAAATAAACATATATACGTTCTTAGTTCAACCATAAAGACTGCAAATGCAAGAAAAATTGAAGTCGACTCCAAACGAAAGATGGTCAGGAGGTGAGCGTTTAGTTATACTTTAGGCGGGAAAAGATATTACCGAAAAAACAAGATTATGAAAGCACAACTGATAAATCAACGAGTAAGTGCAAGGTGCATAAGCTATGGGGTATAAAAGACATGCCAAGAAAACTGGTATAAATTACATTTCTAGTCTCTGACCTCTGTGGTTTGTTGAAAATTTCTATTTTCGTCCTTATCGTTTTGAAATTGCGATTTTCATCTCTATGGTTTATAATTCATCATCTTTTCCGTCTTTATGATTTAAATTATATTGCTATTTTCATTCCTATGGTTTACAGTTCATTTTTATTTTAGTCCTTCATACTTAAAAGTAGTATTTTGGACTCAGGGGCGAAAATAGAAATGAATTGCAAACCACAAGAATGAAAACCCAAAATTTCGAAAACACGGGTACGAAATCCGCAATTTTTAGCAAACCACGGGGACGAAAAAACGTAATTTGCTCTAAAAACTTTACAGTTTTATTGCCTGGTATGAAAGGGTATCTTTTGTGACTTCCATATGACCAACTATTAAAAGTATGATCAGCTGAAAGGACCAAAAAATTCTGCTTCAAGATTAATGTTCCTAATTAACTCACAAGTTTTTCATCTCACTCATCTGTCCAATGTATTCAGGTATTGGACCAGTAAGCAAGCAATTTCTCAGGTGCCTGCAGCAAAATAATTAAAAAATTGTCAAATTTCTGCACAAAATTCATAAATTACTCCGCCTACTTTCTGTCGCATAACCACGAAATCAACTCACAGTCTAATCATGCGAGACATATTCCGCAGATCAGGAAAGCTCGCACTTGATCCATTCAAATCAGTTATCCTCCTGAGAACCATAATACACAGTATGAAGTAAGTTATATGCTCAAATGAGTCAAATCTACTACCACATAGTCAAACATTTATTTAATGAAAACTAAACAAATATTGGTGACACAAAGTGGGCTCACAGTTCAGTTAAATTTCTCAACAGAGATATCGTAGAAGGAATAGGCCCCTCCATTGACGTTCCTTGCATGTCACTGTGCAGTAAATGATGTAACAAAGTTTAAATTAAAATGCAAATAGAAATATTTGAAACAGTTTTGGAAGAAATAAACTGGAAAAACGAAAAGCAAGATAATACTCACAGTCTCACGAGTCTTGTCCAGTTTCCAATGAAGCTAGGTATGCTCCCAGATAATGTACTCCCATCTATCCTACTGCAAGTAGTATACAGAAGTTTCAATCATCAGGATAAAAATATTTGATGAATGACTAAAAAGAATATAAAGATCACTAGTACTTACAAATCTTCTAGATTAGTCAGATTGCCAAACGATTCTGGAATGGTTCCTGTAAAATTATTCGCAGAAAGAAGGCTGCAAGGAAAACGTACTCTTCATTATGAATAAGATATGAGGAATTAGCATAATGGGGATTCGTAAGGCAATCAATAATAGTAATGGGAAAGTGGAATCAAGAATTAGTCTTACACTCTTCTTAATCGAGTCAAACGCCCAAGGTTCTGAGGAAGCGGTCCTTCAAGCAAATTGTCTTCCAAGACCCTGTTATAAGCTCTCATTTGTAAATAGTGAAATGTATGATACATGATAGACCTATCGAGTAAATTAAGATCTTTACTTACAGCTCCTCAAGTGTAGAGATATCACCTATTTCTCTAGGTAGAGAACCACTGAGGCGGTTTCCCAAAAGACTTCTGTAAAGAAAGAAATATCAGGAGGATGTTTCAACTAGCCTAGGCAAGGGGAAAGAATTAACAACCAATAACTCTTACAATATGGTAAGGGGAAGCTGACCAAAACGTGCTGGAATAGTCCCATTGATATAGTTGCGAGACAGATCACTGCGTGAAAGTATAAAATCACTAAGTTTCCTTTTTCAGTATAACAATGCACTACAATGGAACACATTATGGATAAATGTGTGTGAATATATATGTACGTATGTATAAATATATTCAATAAAATGTGAAAGGTGAGAATGAGATTATCAAACTTCGTATTCAATGTACATGGAGCACAACGCCAATTTGGTTTATTGCACCATGTCGCCATGATGACATCGGTACACAACTGTTGGATTAACGTTTCTTGAGTGCATTTGCAAGTCAAGACCTAGAAACTAGAAGGGGTAATATAGACATTGTTAGCAAAACGTCGAAAATGTACACTTACATCTCTTGCAGAAAAGTGAGATTTGCAAATTCTTCAGGTAGAACTCCTGTCAAGTTAAGTCCCTTTAACTGGCTGAAATTTAATATAAAATACTTAAAAGTATTAGTGGAAAACATATATAAATGTTGATTAGAGCTAAAATAGAATGGGAAGATCTGGTGTGGTTTCCAACCCTTTCTGAAAAAAAAAAGGATGAAAGTCATAGGACTTGACCCATTCTAATTATCAAGTACATGATGTTTCCCAACCAAGATTAATTCATTTGGCAATTTCACTCCAGCTACTTCCATATATATATATATATATATATGGAAAGGATGAAATATATATATATATATATATATATATCTCTGTAGGAAAGGATGAAATATGAAACCACATATTCATACATGTGTGTAATGTGGCAAACAGTGCTGTTACAGTTGCAGGTTACATTGCTGCCAATCCTGCCATTCAGAGAAATTGTTACATTAAGCCCTCCACCTCCGCTGCATGAATTTTGAGCAACCCGCCAATTGCTATACTGTAGCCTTGAAGATATCGTCTCAAGAGCTTCAACTGTCGTAGATCATAAAAGGAATGAAGTAATTTAAACAACAGGCATGAAATCATACATGACTGGTTATCTAGAACTACCATCCAAGTGATTTTCCTGGTTAAAAAATATGTAGATTTACATATTTTCAAAAATGTCAGCATACTAATGGTAGCTTATTTCTTTTAAAAGTATACATGATTTTCTCATCAAGATAGTGATAAGTTAATGCTAAAAGCTATACATAAATAAATAATAAATCGATGATAAAATTTGGTCAAAGTTAACAATTGGTGATGAGAAATACTGATTGGTGATAATGTTAAATCTTAAAAAGATTATATATTGGTAGCAAAACAACACATAAATTGCATCAAATCATGAGAAAATCCACATGTCTTGATTCATGAAAGACATATTCACATGCGATGAACATGTGAGGACGTATCCTAGAAGTAAGGGAGAAAAAAAAGAGATAAATATAGCATTTTTTGCTTGCGATATATGATTGGTTATATCCTTCTTAAGTTTTATTATTTTTTAAATACTGTACGTTTGGCCAAGCCAAAATTTTAAAATATAGCATGTTTGACCAGAATAGGCCACAGATCAACCATACGTACATTTATGACCCAATATCAACCGAACAGGGGAATTAATCACTCTTTTTTGAAGTTGAACATGTCAATATTTGGCTAATTAGGCAAATGCTAAAAAAGTTCCCTTAAATTTTGATGAATCAAGATATTCCTATTTTCTTCAAAATAAAGAATCTAAGTAGACTGATTATTTGTATATTCGGCAATTTAGAAATCAGCAGAAAGAGAAAAATGGTGTCAATTGAAAATATAAATAGGTTGTCCACTGTTAGCTAGGATATTATATTAATTATAAAATAATCAAAGGCACAGGCAAAAATAAAGAAGGCAACAACCAGAAAATAACAAGATGATGCCGGAGCATGACACGTAGTAGCTTTTGATATCCTAATACTATTCTATTACTTAAGGCCCTGATCGAGACATAAAGTAAAATCTGCAATAATTCTCAAACATATAGAACATGATTCAACAATCGAATGGAACCAATCAGAAATCAGATATTTGCGATCAGGAAACCGAATGATTTTGCAATTTTGCTTGTGATATCTTCTCTGTTGGTATTATTTACTAATTTCTTAAAATTTGATAAAAATGGAAACAGCTTTTAACACACACACACACACACACACACAAGAGTTTATGTGGTCATCATTATTAACGACATGGTAAGGATAAGGTTAATTATCCAGGATCAGATGTTTTATGCCTAAATCAACTTTCTCCGAATCAGAGATGAATAAATTAAAGGAACTGATTCAAATATTCAGAAACAAAGAGAAGTGATAATAAGCGAGGGAATCAAACGATGACTACTACACCTTCTTCAATCGGCAAAAGTTGAGCGGCGGATCTGAAATCATACAGAAGCGGCAACATAAATAGAAGAAAGGTGAGGAACTTCAATCCGGCCGTCGCCGTTGCTGGTCCCCGGAGAGACAACTCCATTATCGACTTCGTTTATCAAAATTACGCCAGAGATAAGAAATAATGAGATGATGGAAGGAGGGAAGACGATTGATGATCAGAGATTGGAGGCAAGGGTTTTACAGAGATTGAAGAACTTGAAAATTACAAATGGAGGAGGAGTTTGTAAGGATTTATAATTTAGCCATTGAAGAACAAACTGCTGCCACGTCAGCATGTTCGTCATTGATTTGACCATTTTTCAACTTAGTATCGCGGGTTAATAGTTATGCGGTGGCTTTTAACTTTTTATATTATATACTAGGTTCGAACCCGTGTGTTACACGGGGTTAATAGTTAGGCCATGAGTACCGCCTACCTACGAACCCACTGAACCCGAATGTCATCTCAACGCCACATCAGCTTTTCTCTTTCCTACCCTCCTTACCCTAAAATGGAGTACCGTCTACCCACCGAACCCACTCCTACCCGTTGAACCCAACCCTATGTATATATGTGGATAGAGAGAGAGATATGTTCGGGTAAGATGGGTTTGTGAACCCACTCGTACCCGCACGCTGCTACCCGATCGGAACCCGTGAGCATCGTACCGCCCTACCCGCTAACCCGATGAAGCTGATGGTCGAACCCGCCCTGGTACCCGAGAGCGGTACGCAGGGCCTTATGGACTTGGAGGATCCACACGTCTTCCAAGGTTTTGCAAGATGATATGACATGTCATCTGGCATTGACTTGCAAGTTTAGCAACTCCTTTCACAATTAAAAAGATATTTCACAAACAAATATATATTAAATAAAGGGAATTTAATTAAAATATCCAAAGTTTGACTTTGACTTACCAAAATACTCATTTTCTCGCTAAATTTACCAAAATACCCAAAACTTCTGCGGTGGACCCCCCGATCGCGGGATAGGGCTTACGTGGCACCCGTGTTGGGCCAAAGTGTCCCGCGGAGCCCCCAAACTATGCCCGCGGTGACACTTTTGGTCCCTCCCCGCGGAGGTTGCCCGTGGTGGGCAAAAAATTTCATTTTTGGTCCCTGTATTTGAACGAAACTTTGCATGCTTTTACTGTTTTTTTCCACAATTATTGTACTTTGAAGACCAATTTGTGGTTCAAATTCACTGGCATGTTTGAGATTTCATCCATAAATATCAGTAAAATGCAATTCATAATTCACACCATTCCATCCTTCTATCTTGATTTCTTTCACTTGCTTTCTTTCTTCAGTAAACAAATGGCATCGTCATCTAACCCATCGTCTACACGTGAAGGAATGCCACCTAAACTCCAGAAGGCGATAGCAGCAAAGGAAAAGAAGATAGACCAACTGACAGAAGAGTGGAAACAGATTATCGCCAGGAAGAAAGTCCACTTGACAAGGATCGAAGTGGAAGAAAAAGAGATCAAAAGGATGAAAGGGGATATAAAAGATAGGGAGGCTCGTATTCGTCGAGAAAAAGAAGAAATTCACCACTGTACGCAAGACTTCGCAATTCTTCAAGCGAAGATAAGCGACAAACAAAGTTGGATTGATCAAACTAAAGCAATTTTTCAGTAGGTGGTGGTACGGGTGTTGCTTTAGTACTTTGTTGTTTATGTGTTATTGTTTTGTAGTTTTCCAGTTCGACATTGTTGTTTCGTTCCTTTCCTGTTTGTATGTTGTTGTTTAATTTGTCATGAATAAAAGTCTTTAACTTGTGTGAAAAGTAGTGTTTAAGTAGTCTGAAATTTGTCAAAATAGTGGTTCATATTAAAAATACAACTCATAGATGTTATACAAGATTATTTCATAACAAACACATACTAATCATTGAATATTTTTTGATTTATTTATTTTATTATCGATGGTCCAAGTGTAAGTATTAAAAATTGGCGGAGGCTTTGTGATGGACATACATCGATCCTTTTGTGCATACTCTGTAACTGCAAATACTTCAGCTCCAAACACACATGAATCATCATTCGCCAAATACCCATTTTCACAATTCTTAAATGAGTCCAGTGATACCAACTTGTCAAAACCCCATTTCATATTCTTCTCGTGAAACCTTGTCCTATTGTCAAAACCCCATTTCTATATAACCATTACTATTCTCTCCATTTAGACTACTACCATTACTATTCTCTCCATTTAGACTACTACCATTATGATCATCATCCCATATTCTGTTTCAAGTACCTTTCAAGGGAAATCAACGTTCAGATCAACGGTATCTGTAACGACCCACTTTCCCATAACATACAACAAATAACATATATTGCATAACGTAGTTACATTTACAAAAGAAAATACACAATACATCACAAACGGTCTCTTCGGTCTCGAAACTACAAAAATACATAAAAGTCTCCTAATCAACGTCCATCAAAAGCTTCCTATTCTTATCCCATTCTTTCACCGATCCTCAACCTGGAAAAACATATTTTTGAAAACAAAATGAGGGTTAGACCAAACGGGTCTAGTGAGTTAGTTCTGGTCCTTTAAAAATCATTGTAAGACCTTTCAAGTAAATCCTTTGTATCCCAAAACCATTTATGTAAATTCAAGTATTACACGTATATAAATACCAATTCAAACTCGTACCTCACGTACCTTTCAACCACCTTATTACTCCACAATGGCCATAATATTGGTTGCGAGCCAATTAACACACCGGTCCAAAGCCCGGCCACGTATTATATTCCCATATAATACTTCACGTAATTATAATATCTTAACATATTATAATCACACCCGTATGACATATTCATACAAAGCATCAATTTATTATTATTCACATAATATTTTCCAGTAAAAATACTTTAAAGTAAAACTCACCTCGTGCGTTTATCACAAAAACTCTTTCAAGACAATTCACGTATGTTGCTCCTTCACAGAATCTGAAATCAGATAAAATACCAAATATTTCTTTTAACACTTAAACTTATAAAATTCTAAACTCAAATCGCAATGAACAGTACCCAAATCGCAATCTCATATTGCGATTTCATCTTGAAGTCGCAACCCTCTATTGCGATTCCACCATGGAGTCGCAACCCTCCATTGCGATTCCACCCTGGAGTCGCAACCCACTATTGCGATTCCAAACTCAAATCGCAATCAACTACTGCGATTCCAATCCAAGTCGCAATCGACCATTGCGACTTCAATCCCAAGTCGCAATCGACCATTGCGACTTCGTTGAATGTCGCAGTCCTCTATTGCGACTTCGATGAATATCACAGTTCACTGTTTCATCCTAAAACCCAGAATTTGTACTTTTAAGCTATGCATGTTGCTATAAAGATGCAGAAATGTTTAAGACTAACAACATAACCTAAACATAAACTTAGATTCATCAAAACATCCATTTTCTAACCAAAACCCACTTAGAACTTTATCTTGTAAACTCAAGAACACTTTAAAGAGATTAATACAAACACAAGGATAGATTTATTACCTGGATTACTTCAGATTAAGCCGTATATTACTGCTGTAAATCTTCTTGCTCTTCCTTCTTCTTCTTCTTTTCGATTCTCTCTCTAGTCTCTCTTTCTTTCTCACGTAACACACACCACACACCAAGATAAGCTAGATATTTTCTAAGACTTCATCTTGTAATTGAAGAGTTAAAGGCGGTTGTGGGCATAAGGATTGACAAAAGACCATTTAAACCTCAAGTTTACCCTAGTTGGCAAAACATAACCCTACACCTTTAATATAAAATTAAAACTTACCTCTTAACTTCTAATTCCATAAAACACTAACATAAAAACTTATAACATTTTAATATTTTAAGATAGATAAAATACCTGGTTATTACAGTATCATATGGTATAGTTTCATGTGGCTCAAGCTCCGATGGGCCCTGCGTGTTACTTACTTGGCTGACTGAACGTCTACTCCTTGGCACGGTTGAAGGGGCGGGATTTGGACACTCTCCACGAGTATGTCCTACGCATTGGCACCGAGTACATTTTTGCTGTATCGAACCTTCACCACGTGATGGACGTCGGTTGTTCTTTCTCGGTCTCCCGGCTCTGTTCTTATTGGATAGCATGGCGGAAGGGGGTCGGGTGGATACACCCATGCTTCAGGGGGTCCAGCTGGATTTATTACCTCTGCGTATGTTCTCTGGTAAGTTTCGGACTTGAAGAAAGTTACAGCCAAGTCGCTGCAATCTCTACGACCCATATGTCTTGCCGCAGCGATGGCATGGCCGCACGGTAACCCAGATTTTTGCCATTGGAAACAAGAACAAACATGGTCGGTCATATGGACAGTCGCGTGAAGATGGTTATCCTGAACCTCGTACCTCCCATACCCGATTTCTCTTACCCTCCATGTCGACGCGTGACGCGCTCTGAAGAGAATTATCTCCTCCGCCGCTGGTGTGAGTCTACTTTACAGCTCAGCTCCTTTTCGGCGTCGAAGTTGGTACTACTCTTGTTGAAAGCTCCGAAAGTAGTCCATAAGATTAACAATCGGACATCTACGCGCAAAACGGGAGAGTGCATTCACCGACTCTGCACTATTGGAGGTCAGAATGTCATACCGTTGTGCAGGAAAATGGGTCGCGGACCACCTCTCCGGTCCAACATCGTCCATGACTTTGGCTGCTTTGTGTGCACTAACTCGTAAAAGATTCATGTACCGGTCAAACTCCCGATCCGTATATGCTCTGCATGCCGCCCAGTAGACATCCTTGTAGGTGGTAATACGTTTGTCCTGGGTTTTGGCGTTCATCTCCAAATGTCGACAACAATAGGCGTGAGGGGCGTTTGGGTACATGGCAGAGATTGCGGCGTTTATGGAAGGAGCCCTGTCGAACATAAACACCAACCCTTGCGGGTCTCCGATAGCTTGTCTCAACATGGACAGAAACCAAGTCCACTCGTCCCCGGTTTCGGACTTTCCTACTCCGAAAGCTACTGGAACGATGGAGTTATCCCCGTCCATGGCAACCGCCAGGAACATCATACCCAAGTAAGGGCCCTTTAAATGGGCAGCGTCTATTACCAGGACACGACGCAGATTTTCTAGAAATGTGTGGATCTGCAAAAACGTAGGTGGTTTACCTTTGTAAATGTTATAGTTTATAATGTGCAAACATATGACGTGTTAAAATACGTACCGCGGGTCCAAGGGCCACGAAGCACATCTAAAACCGTCCATGTGAATCGGTCCTTAGCTGGGTGACAATACCTGGATTCTGCAGCTGCAAATTATATAAATATGCTGGGAGTCGTTTATACTCTCGAACGTGCCTCTCACCAATAGCAGTGTCCTGCATCGCGCACGCTAAGCTTGGTGGTAACCAATCGTGACGCCGAACTGCTGGTGTACATCGTCCATGATGTCCTTTGGACGCAATGACCTGCTAGCATCAAGAAATTTATTTTACAGTATCGCACCCAAAGTCCTTTTGGTGGCTTGTTTGTGGTTGGGATTCAGTTGCGTCCTCGAACAAGTGTGTACGTCGTCCAATTTTCTAATAAGTAACGCCCCTCCTTTCTCTCCCGCGGGAATCGCGTACATCCTCCACTTACAGTTTTCTCTCGCACATTCAACTTCGTATCGGGTTTTGTCGGATCTCGGCGTGTGACTTTCGAAACCCTCTTCCATGAACTTAAGTTCGACCTGACTTGCCAAGTGATCCTTCGAATCAAATATCTGACCTACTTTTAACCTTAAACTGCGATTATAAGGTGTAGGTTCGTAGGTTTGTGTATGGGTATTCTGATCTGGAAGAATAGGGGGCATATCAAAATAGTCATTTAACTGATTAAATGATTTATTACTAGGGGTATATTCTTCGTGATCATCACTATCGGTATCTGATCTGTCTATATCAGCATGACCCGTTTTGAAAACATAGGTTTCGTCATCAGCAACTCCAGCACAACGTCCTTCTTGTGGTTGTTGTTGCGTCTCCGGAACATAATCAGGAATACAGTCGTCAGGCTGAAATTGAGAATCAGGCTGCTCCATTTGGAGGTCTTCGTCTTCAGTGTCGTCATCACCTTCGTCGTCACTGTCGTCGTCACCGTCGTCATCACCTTCGTCGCACACCGATGAATCGGCATACACAAAAAGTAATGGCGGTCTTTCTGATTCGGCTGCAAAGTGCAGAAAACCAGAGATATCCCCATCGTTGGATAACTCTACAATTGACCCATCACCATTTTTAAACACTAACTTGCAAACATCAGAAGGGTCGATTCCACATTTTTGCATGCGTATGCAACAAACTTCTGATGAGTAAAGTTTACTGGCAATTTTACACCATTCTTAGATTTATAAGCAAAATTCCACTCATTGTTGTCTTGCACCCATTCACCATCGAAACAGAAAAATAACTTAGCTTTTGCAACAGATGAACTCATTTTTTCAGTAGTATCTCAAAAACAAAATACTGAAAAAAGAAAGCAAGAAAGAAGGATGGAATGGGTGTGAATTATGGATTGCATTTTACTGATATTTATGGATGAAACAACCAACATGAATTGCAACCACAAATTGGTATTCCAAGTACAATAATTCAACATTGATGAAACAAGCCAGTGAATTTGAACCACAAATTCGTCTTCCAAGTACAGTAATTGCGGAAAAAACAGAAAAAACAGTAAAAGCATGCAAAGTTTCGTTCAAATACAGGGACCAAAAATGAAATTTTTGCCCACCGCAGGCCCACCGCGGGCAACCACCGCGGGAGGGACCAAAAGTGTCACCGTGGGCATAGTTTAGGGGCTCCGCGGGATACTTTGGCCCAACTCGGGTGCCACGTAAGCCCTATCCCGCGATCGCGGGGTCCACCGCGGAAACTTTGGGTATTTTGGTAAATTCAGCGAGAAAATAGGTATTTTGGTAAGTCAAAGTCAAACTTTGGGTATTTTAATTAAATTCCCTTAAATAAATCCATATTTTTTAATTTAATTAATTTATTTGTTTGTTTAAACTATAACTATTAATATGTTTATTAAATTTAATTCATTTATTAGTTTATTTGAACATTATTTTTTTATTATTTAAATTAAAATTTCTTACCCACAATTTATTTTAAATATATGATATTTTTATGCAATATTTTTTATTTAAACTACTAAAATAAAAGTACATTAATATAACGTTAAGGGTAGCAAAAATGTTGAAATACCGGAAACGTTGGAAATTCCGATACCCCTACAACAAAAGTAAGAAAAATAATTTCATTTCGGTTACTTGGCATGATCGGCAGATAGGAAAAATCAAGAAAGTAAAGTGGACCATAACCACTTTCAAAAAGAAAGGTGGCACATTCCCACTGTTTCTCCTTACATTCAGGCTGTGATTTTGCAAAAAAGAAGAGGAATCAATTCATTGATCGCCTCCAGGTGAAATTGCAGGGGCCTTGCCTTTCCTCGGGAAGTTCAGGTTTGTCGGGAGATTATCTCCATCCATGCGGCGGATAGACAAGCTAACGAAGCGGCTCACTTGACTACGAGACACTTTCGTTTTTTATCTTGTCCAAAATGTTACGGTGTTTTTCCGTCTTTCATTTCGCTTTGTATTAATGTTTTCTGTAACGGTCAAAAGTTTAATGATATGATTGTTCTCCCGATCGGGTGATGGCTTGGCCGAAGCACGATCGTGATGCAATCATTTCTTTTCAAAAAAAAAGTACATTAATATAAAAAATTACAAAATTACAAAATGTTAATGGATAAACGTACACAAACATCAAAAAAATTACATAAGTAAATACAACATAAATATTACATCATCATTCGTTCAAAAGCATTAGAACAAATGATCAATTGTAAACCGATTTAGTGGAAGAGATTTGGAGTCGAATTGGAGAAGAAGAAAATAATTAGTAATGTAATGTTTATTGTGTATTTTGTGTAATATTTGTATTTTAATAAACGTTGCATGTTTTCAATATATCCATGTATTTTATTTGTTAATTAAATTATATTTACACAAAATATAGTAAAAGAAAACAAAAGTAAAATTTTAGTTATCTATATTTTATAATTAATTTATTAGTTATATTATAATTATCTATATTATTTATATTATAAATTATTGCTTTAGAAAGAAGTTTGGTCTTGCATGAGTGTGAAATGTGTTATTGCAAAGCTGATGTGTCACTTTAGAAAGGAGTTTGGTCTTGTACGAATGCAGGTAGTCTTATACGGTGGCTTTTAACTTTTTATATTTTATTTGGGGAAATTGACATGAATGTCTTCAACCAACATAAAGTTTTTTTGTTAACGATTTTAGTGTATCGGTCATTTAAGTGTAATTGGACTTAACACGAGTATTAATGGGAAAATATCTCTTTTTATGAGTCCTTTTTGTGCAAAAATTCCTTTCTAATCTAAAAATCGAGTTTATCCAAATGCTCAAGACATTCACGTAAATTCTGACTAAAATTAAATTCAATTAAAAAATGACTAAAAAGTAAATTTGGTTAGGAAGATTAGCTATTCGCGTCAATTTCTCTTTTATTTGGGTGCACTACAATTTTAACTTGGAAAATATCTCTTTTTTATGCACCAATAAGTTGTTTTTATTTATTTATTTATTTTTATTAAGTATGTTCATCTAAATTGTTAAACCGCACAAATCATCCGCATCACAACACACCGCATTGTAACATACGGTTTAGAATTTTCATGGTGGGTGCGGTGGTTTGCATTTTTAATTATCAAACTGTATTTTACTGTGCGATTTGTGGTTTTGTATCATTAAACTGCGGTTCAAACCACACTGCGCACACAATTTTACACCATTTTAAAATGTATATTATATATACATCATCTTTAATTAATTAAAAATCTAACATCATTGATTATTTATTAATTTTTTCAGTATTAATTTCAATTTTATGTTACAGATTTCTTATATGAATTATTTTCATTTATCTTTAGTTTATTTTAAACTTCACTTTTTTGGTATATTTAGATTAATATTGGAACTCTTTAGTTTGTTTTACCCTATTTTTAGTTATAAATTTCGGATGTAATCGTAACTTTTTATTCCATGGACATGGACACGTCATTGACGTATCTTGTTTGATGCTATATTTTATAATTTGTTGGAATTGAAATGTGATAGGTATAAACTGTATAAACTACGCCATAGCGCACCACATTTCACGGTGCGGCTAGAGGTATATGTGGTACAATTACGGGTTGTGAAAATCTTTAAACGACATATGCGGTAGGGTTTAATTTGGCCCTAAACTACTCCAAAGTCCAAACCACACAACAAATACCCTAAAATTTTCATGCATAATTTAATTAATTAATTATGAAAAAACTATATTGCCTTTTAAAAAGAAAAAAAATTATGCTTGAATTAAAAATAATTTTATCAATACTTTGTAATAATTATTAGAGTAAATTATCAAAATACAACATAGTTATCTTTAAGTTTACTTAATGAAATGATTTTTTTTTCTCAATGCATTGAGCTTTCACATCTTTGTATTTTATACATATTTTAATATTTAACCGGTAAATCTGAGTTTACTTGAGAAATAAGAATGAAAGATTCATATGTGAATTACTGAAAAACTAGAAAATATTCCATAACCGTCGTTAAAGATTATTCATATGAGTTTACATATGCATCTTCAAATAGAATTTTTTAACGATTCACATATAAACCTTCTTTTTTACCTTCTCATATCTAATCTTCATATTTAAACTTCCCACTATTTATATAATTTATGCAAAAAGAAAAAAATGAAAGTTGAAATCAAACATGGTTTTTTTGTTACAAAAGTATATTATATAAAGGTCTTTAAACACATATATATTTTCTAAAACAATAATTAAAATAAAAATACATAGTTTTTATATAATTTAAATTAAGGGGTAGTTTCATTTGCAAACCACTTTTATATTGCAAACCGTGTAAACCATCGATTTCATTGGATAAGTTGATGAAATTGATTCATTAAATTGTTTAATTTGATGAAAGTGTTTCATATCATTCTTTTCTTGATGAAATTGTTTCATATAATTGTATTCTTCATGTAAAAATGAGAAAGTTTCATCAGACTGAGAAAAATACATGAAACGGTTTCAATAGAATGAGAAAATGCATGAAACTACATACAAAACACAAATATATGAAACAATTTCATCAAGAAAAAATTATATGAAACAATTCCATCTAATTAAACAACTTCATGAACCAATTTCATTAACTTAACCAATGAAATCGACGGTTTGAACAGTTTGCAAAATAAAAGTGGTTTGTATTTGATCTCTCCCCCTTACATTAATAGCCCAAATAAATTATTTTAAAAAAACAATAATGCATGGTTGACTATTCTAGATTCCGACATCAATAACGATAGTAGGAAAGGAGAGTAGTTGGATGACGAAAAAGGCAAAACCCCTTTCTCCTATGAATTTTCCACGTTCAAACTAAATTATTTAAAAGAGTGAATTATATCGGTGGTCCATGTGGTTTATCCAAATTTTAAATTTGGTTTTTAAAGTATACTATATACGGTGGTGATTCTTAATTTTTTAATTTAGTCCTCCTATGTTTAATTTATTTTCATTCATGGTCCTTCTATGTTTAATTTGTTTTCACTCATAGTTCTCATGTATTTAACATATAAAGACCATGAATGAAAGTAAATCAAAATGTTATGGATCATCATCGTAGATAGTTTACTTTAAGGATCAAATCCAAAGTTTAGGTAAACCACATGGACCATCGGTGTAATTCACTCTAATTAAAAGTATTCATGTGATTGACATGTATGGTTTTTAGAAACTTAATAAATTTACTTTATAGTTAGATTTGAAACAAGTTCATAAAATAGCCGATCGGTATTTGTATAAACCATCATTTTTTAGTTAAACAAATCAAATAAATGAATTTTGTAACCATAAATATATAAAGTGTTGGGTATGATTTGAAGATGACCTCCTCATTCTATTGATTAACATTTTGTACTTAGATAAAAATAAGCTTTGTGTAATAGTTTAGTTATATTCAAATTGTTCGGCAAAATCGAAGACTAGCTGAAACTAGCAAAAAGTAAATCTACCGATGCGAATCAAATATGAACTTCCCAACTTATTAAGTTATTTCTGCCAATCCCACTTGACAAATCGGGGGATCCTTTAAAAATCAGAGGATATGTCCCTTTGTCTTTTTGTTGAGCAAATCGTCACCACCTTGTACCTGATAGAGACATTCTCTGATTTATGAGGAAATGATGTTTGTCTTTTTCACCTTTTTCAGACATTGTCTACAAATCATTATTGTTCATGATAAGACAAAAAGACACTTTGTCCCTGTCAAGAACAACTCTGATCTTAAATCCTATTGTGATAAGTGTCTCATTCATTTAATGCACATTTTGGTATATAAGGTTGAATATTCCTCTCATGCAAGTTTACGATTTTCAGAGAATTTGCAAGTGCTCAAGCAAAATCGACAAACTCTCTCTCTCTCTCTCTCTCTCTTGATAGCTTTTAACCTAGTGTTTTTAAGTTGTATTTAGTTTTCTACTATATTCGTAAAAGATTGTTAAAATATATTTTATCTGTTCTTTTTCACAAAAATCTTTTTTTTCTGTTTGTAATTCTTGGTTTTCATAATCAATATAGAATTAAAATTAAGTAAATTTTGAGTATTATATTCACCCCCTACAATATATGTTCTTGTTTGTCATTTCTTGTTGGGACTAACATAAATTACAACTATATAAATATTTAAAATAAATCATACGTATTTATTTTATTTTAATAATATGATTAAATTTAAAAATATTCAATATTGAGTTTATTTTGAAGGTAGACGACTTTTACAATGATACAATTTGTGAAAAACAAAAGTATTTTTTTAATTAATATAAGATGATGTATGTTAATATGATAAATATTTAATGAAAAGGTTAGAAATAATTATATATAAAAATTAAATAACTAGCTATAAGGGAATAAAGTGTAATTAAATAACTCTTTTATGCAATTTGGGCAAACCACATTTTTTTAATTAGAAAATGGTGCGTAAAATCTGGCTATTTTTGAAATTTGTTTCAAAAGTTGGTTATAAAATGAATTTAGTTAAGTAGTTTGGTTATTTCAGTTAATTTCTCATGGTTTTTTCTTATTTTTTTATCATGATTCTAAATACCTCGTTATGGCGTTAAGACTTGACTTCCATGTCACGTTAACATGGTGACTCCACTCTTAGGTTATGTTTGCATTATAACACGTTATTTTGTAAGGATAGGGGTTTTGTAATATATAACTTGATGGATAAATGATAAATATGTATGACAAAATGTCCACTTAATTACTTTAATCTCTTTATACAAAAAGTCGAACATGAATTATTTGAACATTAGTAGTAAAAGTTCAAGAGATTTAATCTCGATTTTGCACTCTTGATATTGTTTTTTATAAGCTCTAAATATTTGATATCAATGGATCTTCTTTCTTTTTTAGTTCTATTAACATAATTTGTTTTATTCCGTACTATTCAAAACACTAACAGACAAGTGTATGTATATGCCGCCTTAAAACATTTAAAAAAGGGAAATTGACTCAAATAGCCAAAGGGAAATTGAAAATTGGCCTCCTAGCCATTTTTTCCGGGTTTTGCACAAATAGTCAATGAGTCCGCACTCCGCACTCCAAGGTCCGCGCTCGCACTCCTAGGACCTGCTCAATCTGACAATTTTTCTTTAAAAAAAATTCCTAATAGTGTGGACCTGGGTCACTTTTTTTAAGGAAAATCGACTTTCTAGGGGTAATAAGGGATTGACACGTGTTTGATTGCGGTCCGCACTCTTCGGCAGTGGCGGATCTAGGATTTTTTCCTAATGGGGTCACCTTTACAGTAGTTTAAATGTCCGCAAAGTTGTTCGATGTATTTTTAGCCTACATCCAATGTTTCGAGTGTTTTTTAAAGTTTTTTAGTTGATTTTAAAGGATTTTTAGATTTTTTTTTGTCGATTTCGGGGAACTTTTTTAATTTTTTTGGTCAATTTCAAGAGTTAGTTTTGGTTTTTTGATTGATTTCGAGACATTTTTTTGATTCATGGGGTCCTGAACGAAAAATTTACTGGGGGATTCGAAGGTAGAAAGTAAAAAAACAATGTTTTTAACCTAATTTTTTTTCTTTTTAATGGGGTCCTCTCCCCCCCCCCCCTCTAATTACATAGTAGATCCGCAATGCTCTTCGGGTCGGGTCAAAGTGTTAACCCGTTGGCTATTTTGGTAAACCGGAAGAGTGTATGGCTAGGAGGCCAATTTTCAAATTTGGTTTGGCTATTCCAGCCAATTTCCCTTAAAAAACCAATGTGGTCTCCTCGTAACTTGTAAGACTTGAGATTTGATCTCGCTGTCCATTATAATTTACATCATTTATAACCTTAGAGCATCTCCAACAGTTTCTCTAAAATAGAGAAAATTGGACTTTTGTTCTTTAAATTGCTCCAACAGCTTCTTTATACGGTTCTCTAAAAAAATTAACAAAAGCTCCAAGTTTAAAGAATTCTCTAAAACTTGGTATATGGAGAGAGAAAAATTAATATTTTATTCATTCCCACTTATAGGATTGAGTTAATATTATTTTGTAAAAAATATTTTTAAAAAATGTATTGGGAGAATAAATTTCTAGATTATTTTAATAATATAATGAATGTTAAAATCTTTAAAATAGAGAATCTGTTGAAGTTAAATGTAATTCTTTTTAGAGATTTTGACTTTTGAGTCCCTATTTTACAAGATTTATATCTTCTTATTTTTACACAACAGGTTTTCTCTTTGAAGGTTTATGGTTTTTTTCCTGTCTCAAAATTTCCACATAAGTTTTTGTTTTGGAACTTTAAACTGAATATAAAATCTATATCTATCTATCTATATATATATAAAAACAAAAACCACGGGTCCTGACGTGGCACCCTCTCTCTTTTGGAGTTTGTAAAATCTATATGGCTTTTCTTACTGGATTTTTTCATGTTTATTAAGCCCATTATGTTAAGTGTTCATGATAATCGGAACAAATAGATAGGTTTCCTCCGGCTGTTTTCCGGTTGTCGGAGTGTGGTTCTCAGTGGGTTTTCAAATAGGTACTCATGGTTCTCAGTGGGTTTTCAGATATGTACTCAAGAACCCTAATTTTTTTGATTTGCTCATATGGTAACTTCTATTTTCCTGGTAGAACCCATTAAAATATGAATGTTTTGAAGCCAAAATAATCAACTGATAGTTTTTCTAATTATGTTGGTATCCTTAATAGCCTGTTTTTCGAGGCATAGCTTTACCATCTCCATATGCGGTTTATGGACTCCTGGTATTCCTTCTCTGTTCTCCTTCTCTTTTTCATTTATGTCTCCTGATGTTTGAGGTTGTGGTTTCTGTTATTTTTCTGGTACTTCTTCTTCCCCTCTTCAAAATCTCCCATTCACCTCTGTTTTTATTTATACAAACTTGTTGTATGTAACGTCCCAATTTTTTTTTCCTTAAAACATATATATATATATATATATATATATATATATATATATAAAACATCCATATATAAATAAACCGCAAATCTAATTGTTCGACGCAAAATAAAACTTGACTAAGTCTTGAATCCTTCTTCATCATGCCTTTATTCCAACGCCAACCCGATTCTAGATCTTCTCTTTCCCCTTGCTACTACTCCCGAGTGAGTGACGACCTGATTGCATAGTTATTTTGAAAAGGAGTTGGGTGAGCCTAGGGCCCAATGAATTCACGGTTTTATGCATGAAAATAATATCCATAACAATTTTCACAAAGCATCATAATTTAACATGCATACGGTAAAACAATATAATTCACAAAGCTATCGGCATCATAGAAGGTGCCTAACTCACACAGCTTTGCCTAGCGGACTCACACAGCATGTCCGCGCTTACGGCTTTAGACAAGCTCACACAGCATGCTCGTCTTACCATAGTACACCTCCATTGCCAAACAAGTTTTCACATATATATCATAAAACATGTCATGATTTATTGCATAAACGACATAATAACATTCTCGAGAACATTAAACAATTTTATAAAAATATGCAACCGTTTAAAAATCACGTTAACTCACAGTACTCGTCGTAGCCCAAACCGATCTTTGAAGTGGCTAGCGTCTCCCCTACAAATCCAATGTCATAAACTTTAGCTCTAATAATAAATACGAAACCCCTAGTAATGATCAAATGGTCCCTAAGCATATCAAATGTGTTTTTTTTTCGGGTTATTACAAACTTTCCCCTTAACATAATTTCGTCCTCGAAATTTGTCCTATCCAAATAAATGAGGGTACTTCAACATCATCTCCTTCTCGAGTTCCCAAGTTGCTTCTGGCCCTTTATGATGTCTCCAATGAACTTTAACGAGGGCAATCTCTTTCTTTCTTAGTTTCCTTACTTTTCTATCAACGATAGCTTCCGGTTCCTCAATGTAGCTCAAAGTTTTATCCACATTCACATCATTAAGAGGTACCTCAACACTTTCATCAGCCAGACACTTCCTTAAATTTGACATGTGGAACGTGTTATGAATGCCTTGAAGTTCTTCAGGAAGCTCCAACTTATAGGCAACCTCACCTACTCTTCCAGTTATCTTATAAGGGCCAATATAACGAGGACTTAGCTTTCCTCTCTTTCCAAAACGAACCACACCTTTCCATGGTGAGATCTTGAGCATAACCTTGTCCCCAACTTGAAATTCTATCGGCTTCCGCCTTCTATCAGCATAACTCTTTTGTCTGTCTTGAGCTACCTTCAACCTTTCCCTTATCTGGTGTATCTTATGGGTAGTTTGCTGAACTATCTCAGGTCCAGCCAATTGTTTTTCGCCTACCTCATTCCAACACAATGGTGTTCGACACTTCTTTCCATACAAAACTTCATATGGTGCAGCTTGGAGGCTAGTGATAACTCTATTTTTAGAGTTATTATTTCCATTTATTTTCCACTTTATTTTGTCAATTTTAGCCATTTCACTTCTAAAAACCCCCATTCTTGGTATGATTTACGAAAACGAGCAAAAGGAGTGAACCATGGTCTTTAATAAATTATTTGGGGAAGTTTTGGGTGTTTTCACGATTTTTCATCCGCAGTGACGTATACAGTGCCCACTCCGGTTCCCCACTCTTCGAGCTGGTCAAAAAGAAATCAAAAAGAAACTTTTAGTTGGGATCTAATTTTCTGGAGGAGGAAGGTTCAATGACAGAGAAGCTGAGATTTGGCTGTTACAAGTGTTCCTCAAGGCTTCACATCATGATTGTACCTTTGTACTTGCAAAAGTTGACTTCTAATGGACCATTGGGTAAAAAGGGCTATACATGGAGGATTGAAGTATTATCCTTTGAGCTGATTTCTGCATCTCCCTGCAGTCCTTGCACCTTGGAAAACCCTTTTTGTGTAAAGACCAACACCTCCTTCTTAGTATAAAAAGGGGTATTGGGTCTCATTTATGGTAAGCAATCTATCTTGCAATTTATCTAGCATTTCCTTAAGTTGTAAGCTTTCATTTACTGCAGTAACTTAGCATTTAATTTCAGTAATTTATTTTCTGTTGTAGTTCGAAATACACAGTGCAGGGACGACTTCTCGTTCCCCACTGTGAGCAGTTAATGCAAATCACTTTCAGTTTTATTATGTGCAATTCTTCATCTTTTGTTTTCTTTACTTCGGAAATGTTAGGCTAAACATCCTTTGGGATGTAGGAAGGAGAAGTACCTGGATTTTATCAAAAATGCTTGAGTAATCTTTATACTTAGAATATTTGTTGTTTTGGTCTTTCATTCTCGATATTTACCCAAGGATGCGAACAAGCTGATCACTTGCAAGGATCTAAAGTCTAGTTCTTAACTTAGAAATAAGTAGAGCGCAGTGACACGAGCTTGAATGATGCTAGGGGATTCGAAAGAATTCTTTTGACACTTACGAAAGTGAGGTCGGCACAGTGAGCTAATCTCTGCCCACTGGAGTAGTAGGCAAGCTAATTTGTGTATTAAAAACACTTAGAGTATTTGTCTCTACACATTCCATCGAGGCCTGAAAAGGTCCATTTAGAGATTACCATTGACAAAACAACAAGTACTAAGAGTATGGGATTTTTATCTAACGGTGTGAGTATTTTGTAACCGGACTTTTCTAGCGAAAACGTCCACCACGAATACGAGGATCACTCTAAGGACCGAGTATTTGAGATAAATTTTAGGGAAAATCCAACCTACATTCCTCCTTTTTAGCATTTAGTAAATCGTTTCAAGTAGCTATTTTACCAAACCAAACCAAAGTATTATTTTCCTCTCTAGTTGAAACTTGTAAAAGGAGCTCATGAGAACCGTATTGTCTTGATTGTCCAGTCTCTGTGGATTCGATTCTGGTATTTTACCAACTATTACTTGTTGTGACGATCATAGTGGACAGTGTACACTTGCACTTCCCACTGTGGACAGTTTGCAACCCACTGCGATTAAAACACACATTTCGCACGTAACAAGTTTTTGGCGCCGTTGCCGGGGACTGGCGTGATTTTAAATCTCAAGACATTAGTTTTTGTTCGAGCCCGAGTAACTAGTTTTTCTAAGCTGTTCGTATTGTATGCCACGGCGACAACTCGAACATTTGGTTCCAATAGATCTCGAAATAGAAAAAACGTTGCGAAAAACACGAAGAAAAAAGAAAACAAATCGACAACCTCCTGTGATCCCCACTGTGAACATGGCTGCAGTACCGCCACCTATAGTGGAAACCACAATCACGATTGCCGATAACAAAGATCGAAAAATACGGGACTATGCTACTTCCGGAGTTGGTGATTTAAGCTCCGGAATTTTGAGACCCAATATTGTTGCAACGCATTTTGAACTCAAACCGGTGATGTTTCAAATGATCCAAGCCATGGGTCAATTTGGAGGATCGCCATCTGAGGATCCGCACTCGCACTTAAAATCTTTTTTAGAAATGACCGATTCCTTTCAATTGCAAGGTGTTAGTGATGAGGCATTAAGACTAAGGCTTTTCCCTTTTTCATTAAGGGACAAAGCAAAATCTTGGCTGAACGCACATGCACCTCACTCGATAACCACTTGGCAAGAACTTGCCGATAGATTTTTGCAAAAATACTTTCCTCCAACAAGGAATGTTAGATTTCGAAATGATATAATTTTATTTAGGCAAGAGGAAGATGAGGCTGTTTCGGATGCATGGGAACGATTTAAAGATTTACTTCGAAAGTGCCCACATCATGGCATCCCACATTGCATCCAATTGGAGACCTTTTACAATGGTCTTTCCAATGCAGCCAAAATCATCTTAGATGCAACAGCCGGTGGAACATTTACGAGTATGACTTACAACGAAGGATATCAAATCTTAGAAAAAGTGTCCAACAACAATACCGAATGGTCAAATCCGAGAGCACCCATGTCTAAGACCAACACCATAGATTCCGAAGCACTCAAAACCATGAATGCACAATTAGTGGCCTTGACAAAAATCGTTTTAAATCAAAATCGAGGCCAAGTCAATTCCGCAACCCATCTCGCTGATAACTGCTCCCTTTGTGGAGAGGAGCATGTTTTCGACTATTGTCCAGCAAACCCCGAATCTGTTAATGTCATAGGGACCAACCAAAGGAACAACCCTTATTCGCAGACTTATAATCCAGGTTGGAGAAATCATCCGAATTTCTCTTGGTCCGGTAATCAAGGACTCCAACCCCAAGGACCGAGTCACATCCAGCAAAGACCATACAATCCCCCGGGATTTCAGCAACATCACAGTGGGCAATCCCCACATCACAGTGGGCAGTCCCCACAACCATACCAACCACGATCCAACCAACCAGCTGAGGCTCAACAATCGATCGAGTCGATTCTCAAAGGTTTTATGAATCAAACCCAAGCAGCCATTAGGAATATAGAGACCCAAGTAGGACAGCTAGCCGTTGAAGTTAAGAATAGACCACCAGGAACGTTACCGAGTGATACCGAGCAAGCTAGAGTGATAGGAAAAGGACCAGAACATGTCAAGTCCATAACTTTAAGGAGTGGAAAGGATCTGAAAAATATCATTTTTGAATCTGATGATTCGCCTCAAAAACCCACTGTGAGCACCACAGTGGGCACTCCTCAAGTCACTGTGATCCCCACAGTGGGGACCGACATCCCTGACCTTCCCACTTTTGGACCTGTCCCAAAGACTACTGTTCCAAAGCCAATACCACAACAAACTCAGATTGACCCACGAAACATTCCATTTCCTCAAAGAATGAAGCCTAAAAATGTCGATGTTCAGTTTAAAAAATTCTTAGACATTTTTAAGCAACTTCACATTAACATACCCTTGGTAGAAGCTCTCGAGCAGATGCCAAGCTATGTTAAATTCTTAAAAGATATTTTGAACAAAAAGAGGAAGTTGGGTGAATTTGAAACTGTGGCTTTGACCGAAGAATGTAGTGCCCTCCTTACAAGCAAGATTCCACCTAAGTTGAAAGACCCGGGTAGTTTCACCATTCCATGCATTATAGGAGGACAAGAAGTAGGCCAAGCACTCTGTGATTTAGGAGCTAGTGTCAACTTGATGCCTTTGTCCATTTTTAACAAGTTAGGGATTGGAGAGGCTAGACCCACAACCGTGACATTACAACTAGCCGACCGATCCATTGCCTATCCCAAAGGAAAAATAGAAGACGTTTTGGTCCAAGTGGATAAATTTATCTTCCCCGCCGATTTTCTTGTTTTAGATTATGAGGCCGATAAAGAAATCCCAATCATCTTAGGACGTCCGTTTCTTGCAACCGGACGTACTTTGATCGATGTGCACAAAGGAGAACTCACGATGCGAGTTAATGACCAAGAGGTAACTTTTAATGTTTTCAAATCTCTCAAATATATAGACACCGAAGATTGTTTTGCCTTAAGTTCGATTTATGAAACCCACAATTTTGGCAATTTGCCCACAGTGGGGAGTACAGTTCCCACGGTGGGGATTGACAGTGAGCACTCTGAATCAGAGAGTAATGACACTTTTAAGGATGAGTGTAATGAAATGGTTGCAGCTTTTGAACCTCTGGACTTCAAAGATAGAGATGTTCAATCCCCTTCAATAGAACAACCTCCCGAGTTAGAGCTTAAACCATTGCCTTCCCATTTAAAGTATGCTTATCTCGCTAAGGATAATAAACTTCCCGTCATTATCTCTTCCAAACTTAGTGAGAAACAAGAACAACTTCTGATTGATTTGTTGATAAAGCATAAGGGAGCAATTGGTTGGACCATAGCGGACATTCGAGGGATTAGCCCCTCTTTATGTCAACATAAGATTAACTTGGAGAGTGACCACCCGGGGAAAGTCCAACCCCAAAGAAGGTTGAACCCCATCATGAAGGAGGTAGTTAAGAAAGAAGTCTTGAAATGGTTAGATGCCGGTATTATCTATCCCATTGCCAGTAGTAGTTGGGTGAGCCCCGTTCAATGTGTCCCTAAAAAGGGAGGAACAACAGTGGTCAGAAATGAAAAGAACGAACTCATTCCAACTAGGACTGTTACGGGATGGAGAATATGCATGGACTATAGGCAACTGAATCTAGCAACAAAGAAAGACCATTTCCCGTTACCTTTTATTGATCAAATGCTTGATAGATTAGCGGGAAAGGAATTTTATTGTTTTCTAGATGGATACTCCGGATATAACCAAATCCACATCGCACCCGAGGACCAAGAAAAGACCACCTTTACTTGTCCATATGGTACTTTTGCATTCCGGAGAATGCCTTTTGGTTTATGTAATGCTCCCGCTACTTTTCAACGCTGTATGATGGCCATTTTTACTGATATGATAGAAGATACCATAGAAGTTTTTATGGACGATTTTTCTGTGATCGGCACATCATTTGATAACTGTTTGAGGAATCTAGAAAAAAGTTTGGTGAGATGTGAAACCCACGACCTTATTCTAAATTGGGAAAAATGTCATTTCATGGTCGAAGAGGGCATTGTTTTGGGTCATCTTGTGTCGAAAAAGGGTTTGGAAGTTGATAAAGCAAAACTAGAAGTAATCTCCCAACTTCCCGAGCCCACAACGGTAAAAGGCATTCGCAGTTTTTTAGGTCACGCAGGTTTCTATAGGAGGTTCATAAAAGATTTTTCCAAAATAACTAAACCCCTATGTAACCTGCTGCAACATGAAAGAGAGTTTGTTTTTACCAAAGAATGTAGAAACGCATTTGAAATAATCAAAAATGCCTTAGTTACTGCACCCATAGTGACCACTCCTGACTGGTCACTCCCATTCGAAGTCATGTGTGACGCCAGCGATTGGGCTATAGGTGCAGTACTAGGCCAACGAAAAGATAAGATTTTTCATCCAATATACTATGCAAGCAAGACTTTGATCGAGGCTCAAATCAACTACACTGTAACCGAAAAAGAACTACTTGCAGTAGTTTTTGCTTTTGATCGTTTCAGGTCTTACTTAATTGGAGCAAAGGTCATAGTACACACCGATCACGCAGCCATCAAATATTTGATCAACAAGGCTGACTCTAAACCGAGGTTGATCAGATGGGTGCTGTTGCTGCAGGAATTTGACCTCCAGATCGTCGACAGAAAAGGAACGAGCAATCAGGTTGCCGATCATCTGTCCAGGCTCGAGAAGACAGTGGGCACTGTTGACCCCACTCCTGACCCCACTCCGGTAAAAGAAACTTTTCCCGATGAACAATTATTATCTGCGCAACATCATAATGAAACTCCTTGGTATGCTGATATTGCAAACTTTTTAGCAAGTGGACTTAAGCCCCACGGGATGAGTGGACAACCATTCAAGAAATTTTTACACGACACACGACAATACGTTTGGGACGATCCCTTCTTATACAAGATAGGGGCGGACCAAATATTGAGGCGTTGTGTCCATGGGAGTGAACAACATCAAATACTCCATGGTTGTCACACATCCCACTACGGTGGCCACTTCGGTGGAAACCGTACCGCAGCAAAAATTTTGCAAAGTGGATTCTTTTGGCCCACTGTTTTTAAAGACTCATTTGAATTCGTGAAAAATTGTGAGCAATGTCAACGTACGGGGAATATATCGCAAAGAAATGAAATGCCTCTTAACAACATTCTAGAGGTCGAACTTTTTGATGTATGGGGGATAGATTTTATGGGACCTTTTCCAAATTCCAACAATAACTTTTACATCTTGGTTGCGGTAGATTATGTTTCAAAATGGGTAGAAGCCATTGCTTGTCACTCCAATGATGCTAACACTGTGGTGAAGTTCTTACACAAAAATATATTCACTCGCTTCGGAACACCACGAGCATTAATTAGTGACGAAGGCACCCATTTTGTAAACAAAGTCATGGCCTCGGTTCTTGCTAAATATGATATTCATCATAGAGTGGCCACCGCATACCACCCACAAACCAATGGGTTGGCCGAGCTTTCTAATCGTGAGATCAAGGGAATTTTGGAAAAAGTTGTTAAGCCACACCGTAAAGATTGGTCAATCAAACTCGATGATGCTCTTTGGGCCTATCGAACAGCCTATAAAACTCCTCTGGGAATGTCTCCATTCAAATTAGTTTTTGGCAAAGCTTGCCATTTACCGATTGAATTAGAGCACAAGGCGTTCTGGGCCCTTAAAGAGCTTAACATGAGTGAGGATGCCGCGGGAATCAAAAGGAGTCTGCAAATACATGAGCTAGAGGAGTTGCGATATCACTCCTATGAGAATGCAAAGTTGTACAAGGAAAAGACCAAGATGTGGCACGATCGTCGAATCAACCATAGGGAGTTCATGGAAGGACAACAGGTACTATTGTTCAATTCCCGTCTCAAACTCTTTCCAGGTAAACTTAAATCAAGATGGACGGGACCATACACCATTGTCAAGGTGAGTCCTTTCGGAACAGTGGAGTTGAAATCCCCACAATCGGGTCAAACCTTTAAAGTCAATGGGCAAAGGGTAAAGCATTTTTTGCATGAAAGTGCCCACATCCCTGCCCACTCTCCACCTCGCTATGGTTAGAGAAATTCACCACTGTTTGTAAATAATTTATTTCAGTATTGTTGTCTTTTTTTTTTATCTTTAGTATTTTTAATTCTGCATGGTAGTTTATTTCGATGTGTGTAGGAGCATTTTAGCACTTTTTGGAACAAAGAGGTTCGCAGTGGGCAAGGATTGGTCACTGCGCTCCTCACTCTCGGTCTGGCATAGGAAAAGACGGTTTGGGAGGGACCCACGGCTGACGCACATCATGCTTTTTCTTACAAACATCAACTTTTCCTGCCACTTGTCAAAAGCCCACCTATTCCCAAGATAAACCATCATTATCTTTTTCTCTCTCTACTAACCGTCCCCAATCAACTCAAAAACCATCACCCTCAAATCAGATTTTTACTTTAACTTCCCTAAACACACCAAGTTTCTTCATCTTCTCCATTTCTCTCTCAAAGAAAACACACAAACCTAAAACCCTTCCTAAAACCCTTGAAAAAAAATGGCGAGAAGCAAAAGATTGAACATCCGGCACGATGCACCCACACGAGCAGCCGTACGCCGTCGTCTCGCAGAAGAAAACCCGCCGGAAACTGTCACCGGCGATCTAAATGAATCACCACCTATTTCCAGTGACAACCCCATATTTTCCGACGATAACCCCATAACATCCGGCGTACCTGATGCGGATTCTTCTCAAATCTCCGACACTAGTGTCACCCACTTCGAAACCGAGGCATTGCTGGCCGAAGAAGAAGAGAAGCGATTGGCAGAGGAGTTTGAGAGGCGAATGTCGGTCATTCGAAAGCGAAAGGAAGAGGTTGAGAGGAGACGACGAGAAGAAGAAGAAAAGCGCAGAAAAGAAGAGGAAAGAATCAAACGAGAGGAGGAAGAAAGATTAAAAAGAGAGGAGGAAGAGAGATTGAGGAGGGAAGAAGCCGCAAGATTGGCTAGAGAGGAGGAGGAGCGATTGAAAGAGGAAGAACGAAAGAAGGATGAGGAAGCAAGGATATTCGAGCAGAAAAAGAAACAAGCAGAGGAGGAGTGTTTGGCTCGTGAGGAAGAAGAAAGACAGAAGAAGATTAAGGAGCAGACTCAGACTATAGACATTCCCCAGAACAAAAATGCTGATAGTGTGGAGGATGTCCACACCACTGCCCACAGTGAAGAAACCCCAACCAGAGCACTCCAGAGGAACAGGGGAGTGGTTACACGATCTGGTGCATCCAAGAAGGCATCGTCTGCAAAACCGAAAAGAAAAGCGTCGAGGAAAGGTAAGGGTATCGAACCCTCTTTAAGTTCTTCTTCTAGTGATACTAATACGGGAAGTGAACAAAACCTTTCTGAAAATCCACATCTGTCCACTGTGGGGACTGCTCATGCCCCCAGTGGGATACCGAGGCAATTCACTTCCCCAGCTGCTAGAGCCCACTTTGAGTGTATTTGCACTCGGAAGTTGAATTTAGAGAGGGGTTTCGACCCCGACTTTGTAGAAGCAAATCCCTTTGTCAAAGATAAACTTGTAGCGCAAGATTGGGCAACCATTGCCACTGCCAATCGCCGCGCTAATGCATCATTAGTCCGAGAATTTTATGCTGAGGCCTCCCAAGCCAAAGAATCATTTGTTAAGATCAGAGGAAAGGTTGTGGACTTTACTCCAGGCAATATAAACCGAGTGTTAGGTAGAGGAGCTCCGGAACCTTGTGCTTTCGGACAGTTCCTGGCAAAGATGACTCCGGCTGATGAGGAATTGATTTTAAAAGAAATAGCAGTTGAGGGAAGGCCATGGAATCAAGATGGCCAAAGAAGGTGTCTATATGCTGGCAGCCTCACCACTGAGGCTGCTGTGTGGTTCCAATTCCTAAGGGCCTCGGTGGCCCCAACATCGCACGACACAACTCTCTCCATGCATAAGTGTGCCATGCTTTACTGCGTTCTCACTAAAAAGAAGATCAATCTGGGAATCATAATGCATGGTGCCATCCATCAGGCCAGAACACGAACCAAGGTAATCCTACCCCTTCCTTGCCTTATTACACTATTGCTAATAGATGCCGGAGTGCCCACAGCTGAAGAAGACCAGTGGATCATTTCCACGAAAAACATCAGTATTCAGACAATTAAGAAGATGAGAAGAGAGATAGGAGGCCCGTCTGTTGAGCCTGCCCAGGTACAGCCCAATGTGCGAATAGCCGACGAGCACATAGTGGGCACTAAAGTGCCCACTGTGGAGAAGAAGGGTACCCCACTGCGACCAACAACTACGGGAGAAGCAAGCACCAGCACAGTAAGCCCAATGACCGCCATTCTGAACGCCATTTCAGCCCTCACATACAGGATCGAGTTGCTAGAAAGTGAGCAGCGATATCAGAACCGGGCCACGCAGAAATTTTGGATGTATACAAGAGAACGGGATGAGGTGACGGGCCTGATGATGCAAGAGGCCAACCCAATGCTAGCTGCTCAGCTACCGGAATTTCCGAAGGATATCTGCCCGGTTAATGACAGTGAGGATGAGTTCGATGATGATGATGCGGATCTGTCACCGCAAGCCACCCAAACCCCGTGAATGGTTTGTTTTAAAACAATGGTTTCGCTCTTTTGCTCACCAAAAACAATTTTATTTTGTTTGGTTGATCTTTTTGTGCCTATGGCTAGGCATTGACACTATTTGCTGTTTTAACTTTTTAAATATCGATGCATGAAAATCCTACCGGTAGGTAGGTACTTTTGGGTACTAACGTATTGATTGTTTGAATGATTGTTTGACCTCGTTTCCATTTCAAGGTACAACTTTCGGCTTCCGACTTAAAAGGTCACTTTTGTAAGTACAAATCTCAACTTGATACCATGAAATGATATAGGCCATTTTTCGCATCCAAACACGATCCTTTTTGTACCCCAAACCACCACCTTTGTTCATTAATTCAATGTCACAGTGGGGACACTGTGAGATTTTAAGTTTGAGGTGGGAACTTCCAGAGTGACCTCCAGTTTGCTCACAGTGAGGATACTGTGAAGTCCAAGTTTGAGGTGGGTAAGCCGTACCCCCCTCCCAAAAAAAAAAAAAAAAAAAAAAGAGAAAACACAAAAATACAAAAACAGAAGAAAATCGGAGTAGCACTAACAAAATTGATGGTGTGCCTTTTCTGGACCATCAAAGTGCTCACTCCCAGAAAACGATGGTGTGCCTATTCTGGACCATCAGAATACCCACCCTCACAAAAATAGCCATACTCATTATACCCAAATAAAGCCTGAAAGTGTACGTACTTATCATAGCAAAATACTAAACACCCACTTCTTGAAATAAAAATCTCAAAGCGAGATCTTCGGTCCATGTTTGGAAATTTTTGCCAAAACCCTTGGGAAAAGATTCAAAGCCATAAACCCTTCAAACCCAAGAAAGCCCTATTGATCAAAAGGTAAACAAGGGAAAGGTTTCGTCAAACACAAAAGTGAAATTTTCAAGTTTGGAACCGAAGGAAGTATCGAAGGAAGGAGATCAACGCCCATTCAAGTCAAGAAATATGTAAGTCCCTCAAAGTTTCAAATGCATTGTTTTTCATTTTATTTCTTTCTTTTTATTACTTGGGGACAAGTAATGATTTAAGTTTGAGGTTGTGATAACTCTATTTTTAGAGTTATTATTTCCATTTATTTTCCACTTTATTTTGTCAATTTTAGCCATTTCACTTCTAAAAACCCCCATTCTTGGTATGATTTACGAAAACGAGCAAAAGGAGTGAACCATGGTCTTTAATAAATTATTTGGGGAAGTTTTGGGTGTTTTCACGATTTTTCATCCGCAGTGACGTATACAGTGCCCACTCCGGTTCCCCACTCTTCGAGCTGGTCAAAAAGAAATCAAAAAGAAACTTTTAGTTGGGATCTAATTTTCTGGAGGAGGAAGGTTCAATGACAGAGAAGCTGAGATTTGGCTGTTACAAGTGTTCCTCAAGGCTTCACATCATGATTGTACCTTTGTACTTGCAAAAGTTGACTTCTAATGGACCATTGGGTAAAAAGGGCTATACATGGAGGATTGAAGTATTATCCTTTGAGCTGATTTCTGCATCTCCCTGCAGTCCTTGCACCTTGGAAAACCCTTTTTGTGTAAAGACCAACACCTCCTTCTTAGTATAAAAAGGGGTATTGGGTCTCATTTATGGTAAGCAATCTATCTTGCAATTTATCTAGCATTTCCTTAAGTTGTAAGCTTTCATTTACTGCAGTAACTTAGCATTTAATTTCAGTAATTTATTTTCTGTTGTAGTTCGAAATACACAGTGCAGGGACGACTTCTCGTTCCCCACTGTGAGCAGTTAATGCAAATCACTTTCAGTTTTATTATGTGCAATTCTTCATCTTTTGTTTTCTTTACTTCGGAAATGTTAGGCTAAACATCCTTTGGGATGTAGGAAGGAGAAGTACCTGGATTTTATCAAAAATGCTTGAGTAATCTTTATACTTAGAATATTTGTTGTTTTGGTCTTTCATTCTCGATATTTACCCAAGGATGCGAACAAGCTGATCACTTGCAAGGATCTAAAGTCTAGTTCTTAACTTAGAAATAAGTAGAGCGCAGTGACACGAGCTTGAATGATGCTAGGGGATTCGAAAGAATTCTTTTGACACTTACGAAAGTGAGGTCGGCACAGTGAGCTAATCTCTGCCCACTGGAGTAGTAGGCAAGCTAATTTGTGTATTAAAAACACTTAGAGTATTTGTCTCTACACATTCCATCGAGGCCTGAAAAGGTCCATTTAGAGATTACCATTGACAAAACAACAAGTACTAAGAGTATGGGATTTTTATCTAACGGTGTGAGTATTTTGTAACCGGGCTTTTCTAGCGAAAACGTCCACCACGAATACGAGGATCACTCTAAGGACCGAGTATTTGAGATAAATTTTAGGGAAAATCCAACCTACATTCCTCCTTTTTAGCATTTAGTAAATCGTTTCAAGTAGCTATTTTACCAAACCAAACCAAAGTATTATTTTCCTCTCTAGTTGAAACTTGTAAAAGGAGCTCATGAGAACCGTATTGTCTTGATTGTCCAGTCTCTGTGGATTCGATTCTGGTATTTTACCAACTATTACTTGCTGTGACGATCATAGTGGACAGTGTACACTTGCACTTCCCACTGTGGACAGTTTGCAACCCACTGCGATTAAAACACACATTTCGCACGTAACAGCTAGCATGGTAGCTGTTGTTATAGGCAAACTCTATCAATGGAAAATGACTCTCTCATGAACCTGGAAAATCGATAGCACATGCTCGCAACATATCCTCTAGGGTTTGAATGATCCTCTCGCTTTGACCATCCGTTTGCGGGTGATATGCTGTACTTAGCTTTACTTGTGAACCCAATTCCCTCTGAAAGCTTTGCCAAAATCTAGAGGTAAACCGACTGTCTCTATCAGAGATTATTGATGATGGAACACCATGCCGAGTCACAATCTCATCTATATAGAGCTTAGCTAGTCTCTCCATCGAGTATGTCTCTTTAATTGGCAAAAAATGTGCTGACTTGGTGAGTCTATCAACGATTACCCATATAGCATCATACCCTTTTGGTGTTCTTGGCAACTTTGTTACAAAATCCATTGTGATTTGGTCCCACTTCCACATAGGAATTTCCAAGGGTTGCAACTTACCATACGGTCGTTGGTGTTCAACTTTAACTTTCAGACATGTCAAGCACCGTTCGACATAATGAGCTATGTCCTTTTTCAACCCTGGCCACCAGTAAGATTGGCGAAGATCTCGATACATCTTATTGTTTCCTGGATGGATAGAATACCGGGATTTATGAGCTTCGTCTAACACTTGGTTACGAAAGTCGCCCAAGCGAGGAATCCAAATTCTACCCTTATAGCACTTTAATCCTTGATTGTTAACTTCAAGAAGGGAAACAACCCCTACCATTCTTTCGGCCTTCAAATTTTCTTCCGTTAGGGCTTCTTCCTGAACTCTCTTGAGTTCATCAATCCAATTTGGAGTCACCTCCATCCGCATTGCTTTAATCCTTATCCGATCACTCTTTTCTTTACGACTTAGAGCGTCAGCCACCACATTTGCCTTCCCGGGATGATACAAAATTTCACAGTCATAATCCTTCAACAACTCCATCCACCTTTGTTGTCTCATATTCAGTTCTTTTTTATCGAACAAATACTTTAGACTATTGTGATCAGTATAGATTTGACACTTCACCCCGTATAAGTAGTGTCTCCAGATTTTCAATGCAAACACCACCGCTGCCAATTCCAAGTCATGCGTCGGATATCGCTTCTCGTGATCCTTTAACTGACGAGAGGCATATGCTATAACTTTCCCTTGTTGCATTAATACACATCCAAGTCCTAACTTGGATGCGTCACTGTAAACCACGAACCCTTTGGTTCCTTCTGGTAAGGTCAATATCGGTGCGGTACTCAACTTTTCTTTCAAGACTCTAAATGCCTCTTCTTGAGTTGGTTTCCATTCAAACTTTACGCCCTTCTTTGTTAGTGAAGTCAATGGTGTTTCAATCCGCGAAAAGTCTTGAATGAACCTTCTGTAATAACCTGCTAATCCCAAGAAACTCCGTACCTCGGACGGGGTCCTTGGTGGTTCCCACTTCTTTATAGCATCCACTTTGGTTGGATCTACTTTTATTCCTTCTTGGGTTACCACATGCCCTAGAAATTGAACCTCACGGAGCCAGAACTCACACTTAGAAAATTTCGCATACAGTTTTTCTTGTTTTAGCAAACTCAAAACCGCTCGAAGGTGTTGCTCATGCTCCTTTTCGGTTCGTGAATAGATCAAAATATCGTCAATGAAAACGATGACGAACTTATCTAGATATGGTTTGCATACCCTATTCATCATATCCATAAAAGCTGCAGGTGTATTTGTCAACCCAAATGGCATCACTAAGAATTCATAATGCACATACCTAGTTCTGAAAGCTGTCTTAGGCACATCCTCCTCTCGGACCTTCAGCTGATGGTAACCCGATCGTAGATCAATCTTCGGGAAATAATTGGCACCCTGAAGTTGATCGAAAATATCATCATTCCTTGGTAGAGGGTACCTATTCTTTACCGTTACTTTGTTAAGCTCACGATAGTCGATGTACATTCGCATCGTACCATCCTTTTTCTTAACAAATAACACAGGCGCTCCCCAGGGAGAAGTGCTAGGGCGTATAAAACCCTTTGTCTAACAATTCTTGCAATTGGAACATCAACTCCTTCATTTCTGACGGTGCCAGACGATAGGGTGTTCGAGCGATAGGTGCGGCTCCAGGTATGAGATCAATCTGAAACTCTACCTGTCTCTCGGGTGGTAGACTTGTCAGATCATCTGGAAAGACTTCAGGAAACTCTCTTAGAACGTCAATGTCTTCCATACTCTTTTTCTCCTTCTTAGCATCTATCACGTATGCCAAATAGCTCTGACATCCCTTTCTTACACATCGTCTTGCCCTTGCCAAAGAAATCATACTAGATTTCCTATTTCTTCTATCTCCGTATATAACTGCGGTTCCACTATCAGGTGATTCAATTTGGATGATCTTTTTGTTGCACATAATCCTCGCCTGGTTTTCAGCTAGCCAATCCATTCCAATTATTATATCAAATTCCCCCAGGGTCATAGGGAGTAGTTTTAATGGGATCGAACGTCCGTCTATTTGAATATTGCAATCATCGTATTCTTCTCTAATAATCACCAGATTATCATTGGCGGTTTCTACTTCTAAGGCCGAACTTAAAGGCTTGGGCACTCTATGCAAGTAATCACAGAATGTAGTAGACACAAAAGAGCGATTTGCTCCAGAATCAAACAGTACTCTAGCATGCACAGAGTTGACCAGAAAAGTACCTGTCACCACGTCAGGTGTACCCTCGGCCTCTGTTGCCGTCATTTGAAAGACCCTTCCCTTTGGCTTTGTTGTTTCAGAAAGTTTTTCCTCCCATTTACCATTTCGACTTCCGCCCTGACCTGAGGCATACTCATTCTTTTGCTGAGGACAATTTGCTTGTATATGGTTGGGTGACTTACAGGTAAAACATAGTCGTTCCCTCCTTTCAACTTTGCAATCTTGAGATAGGTGTCCTGGCCTCCCACACCGGTAACACACCCTTGGTTTAATCAAACATTCTCCTTTGTGCACACGGTTGCATCTAGGACATGGTTTGACGGTTTGTCCTTGCCACGATTTCCTTTCTGGACCCGAGAACCTTGACTTTTTGATTTCATTGCTTGTACCTTTCCATTTCCTCTTTATCTGACCTCGCTCAGTCTCTTGACGGTTCTTTTCTTTTTCTCTTACTTCTGCTGCGTTCACTGCATCCTGGAATGTGGTTGGGTTCATAGTGAGAACAAACTCTCGAATGGATGCTTTTAATCCCGAGATGTACCGTTCAGCTCGCCTTTCCTCTGTCGACACATAGTGCTCGGCAAATCTTGCTTTTTCAGTAAAGCTAGTTGTATACTCCCTCAATGTCATCGTTCCCTGCTCCAACCTTAAAAATTCCTCCTCCAGTTGCTTCACTGCTATGCGTGGACAGAATTTCCCGTTAAACAGTACTTTAAACTCATCCCATGTCATTCTTGCCACCGCCTCGTCGCCTTTTAAGTTAGAGACTATCCCCCACCAAGAAAGGGCTTCTGATTTGAGCATCGTCGATCCATAGGTCACCTTGTCTTCTTCCGCACATTTGCTGGTTTTGAATACGACTTATGTCTCTCGTATCCATCTCATCGCCCTCACTGGGTCACAATCACCTTGAAAAGGTTGGGGCTTACAGGCCATAAAGTTCTTATAGCTACAACCCTTTTGTCCTGAACTCATACTGATAGGAATCACTGGTCTTGACCTGTTGCTTAAATCATTAATATCTTCCCTTCTGCTGCTTAGTACCCTATCCTCCTGATTTTTCAATTCCGCCTCTCGTACCTGAGCTATAACCATGGGTAAAGCAGCTTGCAAAGCTTTTGTTACCTCCTGAGCGATGATGTCTACAGGAGTTTCCATGGTTGCTTGGGTACGCCCTCGACCCCTTCCTCCACCTCGACCTCTTCCAGATGCAGAACTTGCTTGCACAGAGGGTTCAGGTTCATTCAGCACTGCTTGATTTCTACCTCGTCCTCTTCCCCTTCCCCGACCTCGTCCTTGTGTGCTAGCGGTCCTTGCAACCGCATCAGATGCTGGTTGGGTTTCATGTACATTTGGGGTAGCCCCTATTGGCGGCGGTTCTACCGCATCAGGTGTAACTGATGCCGTTCTTACCGATCGTCGTGACATATTTGTTGTATGCGATGAAAACTTACATTTATAAGCATAATTTAATCCATTCATAACCTAATTATCTCGTAAGTTCAATATTTGCATAATAATAAGATTAAACACCAAATGTTATTCATTCAAAAGATATTTTAGTACATAAGTCTTTTTGCATCATGCGCCAAACCGGCTAATACATATCCAAAACAAAACTCAAAATAGACCAAGTTCGGACTGCTAAACATTCAAGACATTTTATTAAGACAAAAGTACTTAAAGATAAACTATGTCTCTCCTCGCTCTCTCACTCAAGGCATATCCATAGGATAGTGAGTGATCCTAACAAATTCTTCATAAGTGTTCTCTGGACGGTACTCCCAGAGAAATCCCAAGCTTGGACCTTGATGAAACTGACGTGCCCAATCCGAAAAATACCCTCGGATCAAACCTACATACTCCGAGGCCGCTTTCCGATAGTAGCGAGCTCGATCTCCCAATCTCCTCTTCCAAGTCCGGGCAACGATCCTCCTCTCCCATTCCAATGCCACACACTTCCATGCCATGTCATGGTTGTCTTTCCAAAGCTTATCATTTTCATCCAACACCTTGTTCATCTCACTTCCTAACTTAACGTGTTCCCCTTGTAAGTTGCTCAGCCACCCTCCGACTTTGACATTTTCCTTTTGAACCCTCACCAATTCAGTTCTTAACTCGGTAATCTCCCCATTCAAGTTTGCTACGTTCTCTTCCAAGTCCTCACGAGTAGGCGTGCGCGGGGTGTACTCCATATGAGTTTCCTCCGATGGGTCATAGGAAGAATCCTCCACCGGGTTGGGTTGAGATGACTCGACCCTTTGATCACTCGCGCTACTCCTGGAATTGCTCCTCTCGCCTATAACGTGTCTGCTAGTGAGGCTAGAACTCGGACGGTCGTGTTGTCCAACTCCACCTCTTGGGCCTAATCCAGCAGCTACCGCGCGGCTTCCGGCCCTGCCTCTTCCACGACCAATACGCTTAGTCGTCTTGGTGTACACCATTTTCCTACAAACCGCAATAATGAACCTATCAATTTTCGATACATTGTCAAAACTTAAAATAGACTATAACATTTGCCTCATTTCTAACTTTTACATCTCCCATCAGTTTAAGCTTAGGCTAAAATAACCTATTTCTCTTAAACTAAGGCTCTTATACCACTTGTAACGTCCCAATTTTTTTTTCCTTAAAACATATATATATAAAACATCAATATATAAATAAACCGCAAATCTAATTGTTCGACGCAACGGAAGGTTTTCAATTACTAAATAACAAAATAAAACTTGACTAAGTCTTGAATCCTTCTTCATCATGCCTTTATTCAATTTAACATGCATGTGGTAAAACAATATAATTCACAAAGCTATCGGCATCATAGAAGGTGCCTAACTCACACAGCTTTGCCCGGCGGACTCATACAACATGTCCGCGCTTACGGCTTTAGACAAGCTCACACAACATGCTCGTCTTACCATAGTACACCTCCATTGCCAAACAAGTTTTCACATATATATCATAAAACATGTCATGATTTATTGCATAAACGACATAATAACATTCTCGAGAACATTAAACAATTTTATAAAAATATGCAACCGTTTAAAAATCACGTTAACTCACAGTACTCGTCGTAGCCCAAACCGATCTTTGAAGTGGCTAGCGTCTCCCCTACAAATCCAATGTCATAAACTTTAGCTCTAATAATAAATACGAAACCCCTAGTAATGATCGAATGGTCCCTAAGCATATCAAATGTGTTTTTTTTTTCGGGTTATTACATTGTAATTCATGTGTTCGACCACTTCAAGGCATTCCCCCGTTTTTTCTCCACATGTCAATTGTGGTAAGCTAGGTTTTTTCTTACTTATGGTCTTTTTAAACTTATTTATTTTATTTTGTTATTTTGAGTCCCTATTTTACAAGATTCATACAAGTTATTTTTATTCAAAATAGAATAAAAATTTACTATACATCTACATACTTAGTTGTGATTTGAATTAAAGAGGAATGGAAATTGATTACAGTTTCAAGGTCGTTGGGAATCTTGAAGCCTTCAAGGTCATTGAATCTAATTTTAGGATTATATTCACGTTATTAATCAAAGTGGAAAAGGTCAATACTCATGTTCATTCTATTTTGATGCATGAGTTTAGAAATAATTAATGGAACGGTAACACCATACACACAAGTATGTCCTAAAACGCTCTTATTTTTTCCTGATTGATTTACGTTTTTATGTTTCTTTAGGTATTATTGGTTTGTTAATTACTATTGATGACGTTAACACTTTGAAGGGTGAGTTCCAAGAAGGAGACTTGGAAATTATATAGGAATTGTAAGTTTTCATATAAGTTAAATGAATGTTTTCCCATTTTTAGCAAATAACTTGATATGGTTATTAACTACTTTATGTTGTTATTACTTAAGCTCAACAACATGTAAAGTTACCTTAAAGATTTTTTGGTAAAAATTTTTATAGTTCCCATATAGGAAAACGTACTACGGTTAACACTTCTATAATTATAATTACTTCTACTTAAGTGAAAACATTCCAAGGTAATTAGTTTTATACATTTTATTTACCAACGCTAGTAATATACATTTGATTGAACTTGAAGTTCAATCAAATAATATATTAATCCTAGAAACCGATTGTGATTTGTGCCTTGACGTTGACAAACAAGGTCATCAATATATAAACAATGTATTAATTATCCACGTGCCTATTGTCAATGTACTCATTTTATCTCACTTTACAATTTTATTTCTTAAAAAAAAAGTATACATGCCGCATATACTAAAATTTTGTTGGTTAAATTCTATTATTATTTACCAACTAATATTTATTTATATGGATAACCTATAGATTGATATCCGAACGTTTAAAACTATCGCGCAACGCGCGGTTCCCACACTAGTATAAATTAATAATCGATCAGTTCGGGGTTAAATTTTTGACTTATTTACCTAAAATTGAATTGATTTGAATTACTATATTTTATTTTCATGTGGGTAAATTTTAAAACTAAAACCAAAACAGGTTAAATGGATACAGTGTGTCAAACTGGTCCAAAGTCACCCAATCTATTTTCAAAATGTTACAACCCATAAAATAATTTCACTAATTTTTTTTATAGATTTTTATTTAATAGTATAGCTTTTGTAAGAGAAATTGACCCAAATAACTAATTTCTTCAACCAAATTCAATTTTTTGTTATTTTTTAATTGAAACTGGTCTTTTACCAGTCTACCTTTACAATTGGCAGAGAAATGGCCTGATTTGCCACATCTGAAGCACCTTCCATCATTTTGATTAATGGGTGGTGCAGTATCTGTTGGTTTCTGTGGAGCTGGTTGTATGTATAAAAGTTTACACAATGTCTTATGAATGCGTAAACTCAATTTTCAGATCAAAAAAGGATTTTTTTTGCGTAAGGATTCAAATTTTTTATTGCAATTTTTTAAATCTAAAAATAGGTTTTACGCAAATGCGTAGGACATTAGCGTAAACTCTAGCTAAAATGCGATTTTGGTTCCAAAAGTGGCTAAAAAGTGAAGTTAGTTGGGGAGATCAACTATTTTGGTCAATTCCTCATTTTTTGTAATTAAATTCAACTAGGGTTTGGTACCGCGCGTTGCGCGGTAGTGATAAATTCTTTAGAATATATTGAAGTTAAAAGGCCCGATAACCATATATCATATATTAAAATAATAAGAATCAATATTACAGTTGATATGAAGTGGTTCATAATCTTTAGTTGTCTCTTTTGATATATATATATATATATATATATATAATTAAATAATATTTTAGAAGTTCCACATCATTAAACTTTGTAATTGACTCAAAATGATAAAAGGAGTGATGTAATACCCCGGGTAAGTTCGTTAGTTAAATTTGAGTTCCGTTAAATTTATTTAACTCTATAATTGATGTTTAGGGTAAGTTTGGGTTAATTTATAAGTTTAGGGGTGATTTGGTCATTAATGGATAGCTTAAGGTCTAAATGGTAAATAGGAATAGACATTACCCTTAGGTATTCAGATATTTGCAAACATCAGAAAATATCAGCTCATTGTGTGTGTGTGTGTGTGTGTGTTTTGGGAAGAAAAGAAGAAAGGAAGAAAAGTGAGGTTAAGGCTTCATTTGGAGTACTTGGAAGTGAAATTGAGATACTGTGAATCGAAGGTGAAAGCAGAATTCTTTGTGCAAAAGACTGGAAAGAGTTTTTGTTAAGCAAACAAGTGAGTTTTTACTTAAAGTGTTTTCTAACTGGAATACATATATGTGGAATGAGTGTAATAATGTGCATATTATGTTTATATGAGTATTACACTGCATGGGTGCTAGTTGGCCGGGCTTAGGACCGGTGTATGTTGGCTGTACAGAGGGATAGTGGTGTTGGCTGTATTTAGTACAGTGGTGCAAATTAATTAATTGGCTCGCAACCAATTAATGTGGCCAAGAGAATGAAATGGAAAGATACATGATGCATGAGTTTTAATTGGTATTCCTATGTGAATTATGTGTATGATGTTGTGCAAATGATTTTTAACTAACGGGGATTTTCTCACTAGACCTCAAGGTCTAACCCTCATTTTGTTTTAAAAATATGTATTTCAGGCCGCGGATCGAGTAAGAGCAAATAAGAAGGTTAAACTGCGAATAGCTTTTGGAGGACTATGTAGTTGAAGACTATGATGTGTTTAGTAGTTATAGCACGTTATTAGTAATGATGTAAATTTACTAAGTAAACGTTTGTAATGATGTATTGAATGTTTGTAAAGACTAGGGGACCGTATTTGTTATATAATGTATCTCTTGTTTTAACGACGTTATGTAATGTATGCTATTTGAACTATGTTTGGAAAGTCGGGTTGTTACAGATGGTATCAGAGCCCTAGTTTAAGGGATTTAGGTATTTGTATCTGTACTTAGACTTAAACTGCATGTGAAGTAGGATGTCCCTATTATTGTAGAACCTTGGGGTGTTAAATATAAAAAGGTAGAAGGAACATCATGTAAGGTAATTTCATTTTACACCTGGCCAGTGTAATTGTGATCTTACAGGTACATGTTTGAACTGGAATACCTTGTTATATGGGGTATGTGCTTATGTGTATATTAACCTTGTCTGAATCAACAGAATGGCAAGTGGTACTAGACAAACGAATCGGGAAGGAGGAGGAAATCCGAATAGAACAAACCCAACAGCCGGAGGAAGGGGAAGAGGGGGAGAAAGAGGTGGAGGCAGAGTTGGAGGCAGAATTGGGGGTAGAACTGGGAGTGGAGCTCCGCCACGAGGTAATGAATTTGTTACTAGGGACGATTTAACAGCCGAAATGGGAAGACTGCAGGCCAGTATACAAGCCATGTTTGATCGAACTCGTCATAATGAAGCTGATACGCCAGATCATGGTCAGGAAGACGAGATGCCTATTACACCTACAATCACACCAGTACTAAGGAAGTGTGACTATAAAATGTTCTTAAGTTGTAAGCCTCCAACTTACTCGGGAGATCGGGATCCAGTGAAAGCTATGAAGTGGCTGAAGGAAATAGAAGCTATCTTCAAGACTAGTAAATGCGCTGAAGAGGATAGAGTACTCTATGGAACTGCAATGTTGAAAGGCGATGCCCTATACTGGTGGGAAGCACATATGTCCTCAAGAGGATCTGATATATATTCTACTTACTCTTGGGAAGAATTCGTGATAGCCTTCAGGAAACAGTTTTGTCCTCAAGCCGCAGTTAAACAATTGGAAGGGGAGTTTATGAACTTGCAGCAAGGGAATTTGTCAGTTCGGGACTACACCGCTCGTTTCTTGGAAAAGTCTCATTTTGCGGAATACTACGTTGCTACGGAGGCCATGAAGATTGAAAGGTTTATCTTTGGATTGAATGCAGAAGTCAGAAGTTTTGTGATTGCTAAAGGACCAGAAACTTTCTCCGCCGCAGTAGACGCCGCGGAAACTGTGGAACAAGATAAAGGGAGAAGTACTAGTGATAAGAATGTGGGGAAAAGAAAGTGGGAAGGACCGCAGTATGATCCGAAGAAGTCCAGGTTTCAGCGATTTGATAACCGTCCACCTTTTCGATCAGTTGAAAGACCTTGCCCAAAGTGCCATCGTTTTCATCAAGAAAGTTGTCAAGTTGATCCTAGAAACTGTTATAAGTGTGGAAAGATCGGTCATATTGCTAAAGACTGTCGAGTAGTTAGATTTTGTTACTCGTGCAATTCTCTTGATCACCTTCAGTCCGATTGTCCACTGGGAAGAATACAACTGGGTGGTACGTCAGTAAGACCAACGAGTGTTAGACCGGTAGTACCAAGGCCAGAAGTACCAAGAGCAAGGGGCCGTGCCTTCCAGATGACAGAGCAAGAAGCAGATGAGACCCCCGATGTGGTTACAGGTACATTCTTAATAAATTCTACACGTGCTAAAGTGTTGTTTGATTCCGGTGCAAACCGATCGTTTGTGTCGCCTTCTTTTGCTGCCTATATGCATTTAAAGCCTAAAATGTTAGATCATACGTTAATGGTAGATACGGCTAATGATAATCAAGTACCGGTTAATGAGGTATTTGATAGTTGTGTGATAAACATAGATGGGTGTGGAGTACCTATTCAGTTATTTCCTATAGCCTTGATCGAATTTGATGTGGTAGTAGGAATGGATTGGTTAGCCGAGAATCAGGCTAATATAGTTTGTGATAAGAAGTTGATAAATGTTGTCTTACCTGAGAAGGGACCAGTAGTGATTTATGGTGACCGTAGAAATCATCAGTCTTGCCTTATCTCTTTGTTGAAAGCTCGTAAGTGTATCAATAAAGGTTGCTCAAGTTACTTAGCTTATGTGATAGATATTAAGCTAGAAAAGAATAAGCAGGGAGATATTCCAGTTGTTTGTGAATTTCCGGAAGTTTTTCCAGAAGATTTGACTAGCCTTCCGCCCGTTAGACAAGTAGAGTTTGGTATAGATCTGATTCCTAGAGCCGCTCCTGTTGCCCGTGCACCGTATCGTTTGGCACCTCCAGAGATGAAAGAGATGATGACACAACTGCAAGATCTTTCAGATAAAGGCTTCATCAGACCCAGTTCTTCGCCGTGGGGAGCACCGGTTCTGTTTGTGAAAAAGAAGGATGGTTCGATGAGGATGTGTATTGATTATCGGGAACTGAATAAGCGCACGATCAAGAACAAATATCCGCTTCCCAGAATTGATGACCTCTTCGATCAATTAGTTGGAGCTTGTTATTTCTCCAAGATTGATCTAAGATCTGGCTACCATCAACTGAAGGTTAAAGAAGAAGACGTTCTGAAAACTGTTTTCGCACACGGTATGGTCACTATGAATTCTTAGTGATGCCTTTTGGATTGACGAACGCTCCAGCTGCTTTTATGGATTTAATGAATCGGGTATGTAAGCCGTATCTCGATAGATTTGTTATTGTATTTATCGATGATATACTTATCTATTCCCGATCCAAAGAGGATCACGCACAACATCTTCGGTTAATTCTGGAATTGTTAAAGAATGAACAGTTATACGCTAAGTTCTCTAAGTGTGAATTCTGGCTACGGGAAGTTCAGTTTCTGGGGCATGTAGTTTCCGAGAAAGGCATTCAAGTGGATCCGATGAAAGTGGAAGCGATTGAAAAGTGGGAACCGCCGAGAACGCCAACCGAAGTACGTAGTTTTCTGGGTTTAGCCGGCTACTATCGAAAGTTTATAAAGGACTTCTCTCGTATCGCTATGCCATTGACTAAGCTGACTCGAAAGAAGCTAAAGTTTGAATGGAAAGCAGAACATGATGAAGCATTCAGGGTATTGAAAGAGAAACTTTGCAGTGCGCCGATACTATCACTACCTGAAGGTTCCGATGATTTTGTTGTTTACAGTGATGCTTCCAAACTAGGATTGGGATGTGTACTAATGCAGCGTGGGAAAGTTATTGCTTATGCTTCTCGTCAACTGAAGGATCATGAACGGCAGTATCCTACACACGACATGGAACTTGCAGCAGTTGTTTTCGCGCTGAAAATTTGGAGACATTATCTTTACGGTTCTAAGTGTCAAATTTATACTGATCATAAGAGTCTCCAACATCTTTTTGATCAGCGGGAATTGAATATGAGACAAAGAAGATGGTTAGAACTGGTGAATGACTACGACTGTGAAATCCTTTATCATCCGGGAAAGGCGAACGTGGTAGCTGATGCGCTGAGTTGTCAAGAAAGAAGTGGAACAATAAAAGCTATTGCACTACGAGCTAAGCTTCTACCTAACATTTTCGACGAACTGAAGAAATGTCAAGTAAAAGCCTATCAGGAAGAATATCTGAAATCAGAACGGTTAGTGGGGTTATCAGCATTGATAGTGAAAGATGATCGTGGGTTTGTGTCTGGGGAACAGAATTTGGGTGCCTCGTTTGGGTGGTTTACGTGATCGGGTACTACAAGAAGCTCATCAATCTCGTTTCTCTATTCATCCAGGTACGAACAAGATGTACAAAGATCTGAAACAATTTTATTGGTGGCCGGGAATAAAAAGGAGTATTGCTCAACATGTGGAAGGTTGTACTACTTGTAAGAAGGTAAAGATTGAACATCAAAAGTCGTTTGGTCAGTTACAACGATTAGAAATACCAATGTGGAAATGGGATCAGATTACTACAGATTTCATCACAAAGCTACCAAGGACTCCGAAGGGATTTGATTCTATTTGGGTGATAGTCGACAGGTTGACGAAGTCTGCACACTTTTTACCGATAAAGGAAACTGATTCATTGGAACGATTAGCTAAATTGTACATTGACGAAATAGTAACTCGACATGGAGTTCCAATCTCGATCATTTCTGATCGTGATAGTCGTTTTACTTCAAGATTCTGGAGAAGTTTTCAAAAGGAAATGGGGACGCAGATAAAGTTAAGCACAACATATCATCCTCAAACTGACGGTCAGAGTGAACGAACGATTCAGACATTAGAATATATGCTTCGGGCTTGCATTGTTGACTTTGGGGGATCGTGGGATAAGCATTTACCATTGATCGAATTTGCTTACAATAACAGTTATCATTCCAGCATTCAAGTTGCACCGTTTGAATTTCTGTATGGTAGAAAATGCCGAACGCCTCTGTGTTGGAACGAAGTGGGAGAGAAACAGTTAGCAGGGCCAGATATAGTCCAGTTAACCGCGGATAAGATTACTCAGATTCGGGAACGTTTGAAAGTGGCTCAAGATAGACAGAAAAGCTACGCTGACCGACGCCGAAAGCCGTTAGAATTCCAAGTTGGAGATTTTGTGATGTTAAAAGTCTCTCCTTGGAAAGGAGTAATCCGATTTGGGAAACAGGGTAAACTGAGCCCGAGGTACATTGGGCCGTTTGCAATTATAGAAAGGATCGGTGAAGTAGCCTACAGGTTAGATCTTCCGCCAGAGTTAAGCAGGATTCACAACGCTTTTCTTGTTTCAAATTTTCGAAAGTGTTTGGTTACGCCAGATCAGGAAGTTTCTCTACCAGAAATACAGGTTGATGAAAAGTTGAATTACGTGGAGGATCCTGAAGCTATTTTAGACAGTAAAGTCAAAGTCTTGAGGAATGGAAAGGAGATCAAGCAAGTAAAAGTTCAGTGGCGACATCACAAAGGGCAGGATGCTACATGGGAATCAGAATCAGAAATGAGAACTAAGTACCCGTTCCTTTTTGCTTAACTGAATTTCGGGACGGAATTCTTTTTAGGGGGAGATGATGTAATACCCCGGGTAAGTTCGTTAGTTAAATTTGAGTTCCGTTAAATTTATTTAACTCTATAATTGATGTTTAGGGTAAGTTTGGGTTAATTTCTAAGTTTAGGGGTGATTTGGTCATTAATGGATAGCTTAAGGTCTAAATGGTAAATAGGAATAGATATTACCCTTAGGTATTCAAATATTTGCAAACATCAGAAAATATCAGCTCATTGTGTGTGTGTGTGTGTGTGTGTTTTGGGAAGAAAAGAAGAAAGGAAGAAAAGTGAGGTTAAGGCTTCATTTGGAGTACTTGGAAGGGAAATTGAGATACTGTGAATCGAAGGTGAAAGCAGAATTCTTTGTGGAAAAGACTGGAAAGAGTTTTTGTTAAGCAAACACGTGAGTTTTTACTTAAAATGTTTTCTAACTGGAATACATATATGTGGAATGAGTGTAATAATGTGCATATTATGTTTATATGAGTATTACACTGCATGGGTGCTAGTTGGCCGGACTTAGGACCGGTGTATGTTGGCTGTACAGAGGGACAGTGGTGTTGGTTGTATTTAGTACAGTGGTGCAAATTAATTAATTGGCTCGCAACCAATTAATATGGCCAAGAGAATGAGATGGAAAGATACATGAGTTTTAATTGGTATTCCTATGTGAATTATGTGTATGATGTTGTGCAAATGATTTTTAACTAACGGGGATTTTCTCACTAGACCTCAAGGTCTAACCCTCATTTTGTTTTAAAAATATGTATTCTAGGTCGCGAATCGAGTAAGAGCAAATAAGAAGGTTAAACTGCGAATAGCTTTTGGAGGACTATGTAGTTGAAGACTATGATGTGTTTAGTAGTTATAGCACGTTATTAGTAATGATGTAAAATTACTAAGTAAACGTTTGTAATGATGTATTGAATGTTTGTAAAGACTAGGGGACCGTATTTGTTATATAATGTATCTCTTGTTTTAACGACGTTATGCAATGTATGCTATTTGAACTATGTTTGGAAAGCCGGGTTGTTACAAGTGAGTGAGACTATTGGTTATAATAATTAGATGTACAATTAGTATTGTTTTGTCATAACTCGTAATATATCGATTATCCCATAAAATAATTATATTCATAATGCGACCATAATATTGCTACCTACTTTGTTTAATTGTGGGGCATCTTGGTAAACTGCATGCATTTGTTATAATGTCTCGTTTCAACTTCGGCTAAAAAAATTCATGAAGTCCCCGTTCCCAACCTACTGTTGGACGAATGAGTAACAAAAGTCGTCAGTATTGTGACCACTTCAAGTATATGTGAGCCTGATTGAATTGTTAAATTTTCACTGTTCGAGTTTTTTGATTTGCTTGAGACTGTTTCTTCATAACTTAGTTTCTTAGTAGATAATCTTGAAAAAAAAGGTTTTAGCCATATTATGTAAAATAAAACGTATTATATCAACTCTAATTTCATTTTTATACATAGTTTGATTTCAATTTAAATTAAAAGATGGAATTGAAATTATTATGTATTGATGATTCTAATAAGTTATTCTTTTTAATTTTATATATTTGGTTATTCTAATATATATATATATATATATATGTTTCTATCGTTTTGTAGATATTGTTATATTGATAATAATAAGTTTCAGTTTTGATTATACTTTAACTATATATATTGATTCATACTAATTTTTTATTTTATGTATTGATTTTAGTAGTGACATTAAATATAATAATTATTGATTTAATTAGTAAATTTAAATTTAAATGTAATAAGTATATTATTTATTAATGAGAGAGTTAGTAATAAGTATTTGATTATATATTAAATTTATTTAATGATATTAAATGTAATAAATATTTTATTTATTAAAGAGGGGTTAATAATAAGTATATAATTGTATATTGATTCCAATTTTATTCATATATATATATATATTGATTCTAATATTATTTATATTTATATATTGATTTTAATAAGACTTTAAATAATAACAATACTTTAGTTTTATAAATTGATTACTTTAAATATTAATTCAAATTTTAGATATTTAATTTTATTGAAAATAATATCAATATATATGTATATTGTAATAAATAAAAAGATTAAAACTCTTGTGGTATGTGACTTAAATATATTATTTTTTAAATAATATATATATATATATATATATATAAAGAGGGTTATGTAAATAATATAACTCACAATGATTATAAGGTATTATATTGATGTGAATAATAGTCATCTTTATATTAATTATAATAATTTTATTATTAAAATGCACATGTTATGATATTCAATTATAATCTAAATAGAAGTATACATATTGATCGTAATTTCGTTTATATAATGAGTTTTTAAATATGTTGACTATTTGTATTCCTAGAATGTTATGTGGGAAAAAAAAGAATAAGGTGAAATAAATTAAATAAACAAATTTAGGTGTAAACAAAGAACAAAATAGTTTAAATAATTAAACATTTTGCTAATAACTACAATAAAAAATGCAAAAGTTGAGGAAAATGAAGAAATTTGGAATTGAGATGCCTAGAAAATGTCGTCTCATGTGTTTTTTCTTATAAAATTACAAATTGAAAATTAAAAAACTATGTAGACATAAAAGAATGAGAAGAAAAATCTACAACTTAACAAAAACGAAGGTAACAATTGTAAATAAATAAATTGAATGAAAAAAATCAAAAACTTATTTAACAACAATATGTAAATCGCACAAAGTATAAGTAATATTTTATATAAAAACACAATGATATTGATTGGGAAGACACACACATATATACATATCAACAATATATAACTCACATAAATCATTATCTGAAAATTTTACGTAGGATGACAACAATATCGATGGAAAATAAATTCTACAAAGAAAAAAGTTCAAACAAACATAATAGAACATAGTATAGAACATAAAATTTGTTAGTTCAATGTTGATGAAGCATTATGATGTATTTATATATAATTTTGTTGTAGGTTTTTCTCTAATTAAAAGATGGAAAGATGAAGAGAGCAAACTTAATGTGTTTAAGAAGTTAGATAGTTTGAAAATTAAAGGTAATTAAGTTGCAAGTAAAGTTACCAAATAAACCTTTGTATAATGAAATACACAATTTTCATTTAGGGGTAGAATGGTCATTTATGAGAAGTTTTTTATTTAAAAAAATCAAAATTATGAGAAAATAAAGAAATGTGAATGAAGGCTGCTCATGATGCCACATAAGCAACTCCACATTTTGCTTTTATATATATATAGATTCTTGATAAAGTTTAAAAAGATGACAAGTCAATCCAATCCGAAATGTATTGACACATAATAAAAATTAGTTGTTTTAATACATTACTCGACCATTTTCTTTTTGAAGTATATAATAAATATATATATACGGCAACTGAACTTACACACTCTTCCTGATTTTTGGTGAAATTTGAGCCTCTGACTTTTAAGATGTTGGCTTTACCGATAATCAAGATATCACCTAGGCAAGGGCCCTTTGGCAACTCAACCCGTCTTTTTACTGATTTACAGCTTAACCTCTACTTTTTTTTAAACATAATTAAAGATTTGTCTGACAGCTAACTTCAATATCCCATAAAATTGGTCGATGTACGTGTAGGTTGGCTCAGACACCATGTTTATTTATAAGAGAAAAAAAACTTGATACCTATCTCATTAATCCGGCCAACACAATCAAATATTACAAATATTACCTATCTCATTGCATACTGATGACCATTTCATCATCTTGGAGTGATTAATTGGTACGATGGCCGGCAAAAGCTAAGGTTAACGTCTAAATATGCAACCTTTTGAGCCTGCATCGATAGAGATTTTTTGGAATATCGAATTTGGTTCGAAAATTAACAAGAGGAAAAAACACAATGGATATGGTTACAAGTGTTGCACTTGACATGAAAGTAATCAAGTGCTACAATCCATAGGAAAAAGGACAAACATTGAACAAAACATCATTAATTTCATCAAATATTATATATATATATATATATATATATATATATATATATATATATATATATGCACATGAAAAACTATATGCTTCTAATTAAGATGGCTGAGAACGGTGAACGAGGTTCGGGAGTTAAAATCATTGTCATTGTTGCCACCTTCTTATCTGCTGCTCTTGGGTTTTCTGCTGAAGCCACAAATCTCCAGGTAATTAAACCATGTCTACATACATACATATTACATACAACTGTAACACAAGTGTATATATGTACACTATATATATATATATATATAGAGGCGGGTTCAAACGAGAAGCGTAACAATTTAAAAAAACGCGAGGAACACCGCCCATGTACTGAATCACATGTGATTCACGTACAAAATCACATGTGATTCACACCTGATGGGGGGCTTCCGCCCATGTAGTGGATCACATGTGATTCACGCCTGAAATCACATGTGATCCGGGCGACTTCCACGTGACTCGCGAACCAGGTCGCCCGCTACCCGACTTTTTCGAGAGTAGTGGATCACATGTGATCCAGTACATGGAAGACGCTCATCGCGTTTCTCGTAAATAGGTACGCTCCTCGTTTGAACCTTCCTCTCTCTCTCTCTCTCTCTATATATATATATATATATATAGAGAGAGAGAGAGAGAGAGAGGGTAGAACAATAAAAAAATAAGAGAACAAGAAAATGGTCGAATCATATGTGATTCACTAGACTTTGGACGCAACGTGGGATCGGGTTCAGTGGCGGATCCAGAAAATTTTATTATTGGGGGCACACTTAAGGAGTTATGGATGTTAAAATTTTCTGAAACCAAATATTTCACCTGAACAAGACGATTTTAGGTTATTCGATTTTTGGCTTATACTGTGTAGTTAATCAAATAAATATAACTTTTTCGGGTTTTCGATTAACTTTTACTATTTCGGATAAACCAAGACATTATATTGCTATGTATATATTTTATTATTTATGTTTTTTTTGGAGTATATAATTTTTATGTACGACAAATGCAACAAATAAACTCACACACCCTTCTCACTTTTGGTGAGGTTTGAACCTCTGACCTCCTAGAAGACCAAAAGCTCACATACCACTCTGCCAAAAACTCTTTTAGTTTTTATTATTTAGGGACATTAGATTTTAATTGATGTTTAAATTGGTAACTTCTTGATATAAAATAATATGAAAGTTGTAAATGAGATGATAGGAATTAGATTTGAGGCCTCTCATTTAATTGTCGGGGGGCCTCTTAATATTTTTATGCTAATTTTTTGGTGGTTTGTTGGGGGCAGGTGGGGGATGGCCTCCACTAAAACGAAAAAACACGTTTTTTTAGCTTAAAAATATATTTTTTTAACATTTTATCATAATTCCCCTTAGTGATTTTTTGGTTGCCCCCCCCTCCCGGGCGCCAACTAAAAAAAAAGCACCATAAAATCAACTAAAAAACCAAAAAAGTCTCTTAAAATCAACCGAAAAAATTCAAAAATCTCTCGAAATCGTGGAACTAGGCTAAAAGCACATCGAACAGCTTTGCGGACATTTAACCTACCTTAAATGTGAAAATCCTGGATCTGTCACTGGACATGTGCCCCTATGGCTTGCTAGTATATTCGCCACTGGTCGGGTCGCAGGCCACGTCGCTCACATACTATTGCGTTGATCATTATTGTAAAACCACATATGATTTTGCACGTAATTTAACTAATTTTTCGGTTACCGTTCTAGTTTGAATCCCTTCTCTCTCTTATGCTCATTGAGATGATCTCTAACAACTTTTTCAAAACAAATATAAGATTTAAAAGAAAATTCTTTCAACATCTTTTTATTTTGAAATTATAGCAATATTTATATTATTAAAATATTCAATATATTTAATACTTCAATAGATTTTCAACAGTTTTATGAAATGCAGATTTTTTTTAAAAAAATTGCAAATTAATGCACAATTTTACTCATTCAAAAAGAAATAAATAACAAATAATGCAAATTATTTCTCCTCCAAAAGTGAATTTTGGAGATTTCTCTATACATAGATAATTCTCTCTTCCTTTCTTCATTTTGTATAATATGACATTTGGAGATTATGTTTAAGGCAATTTTTATTAATAAAAAAAAACTCCTAATCTTGATGTTATTCATTTTGGACAAGCAGCTTGCTGACGTTAAGAACACAACAGGATGCATTTACCCGAATCATCATAAAAGCCCAACACAAGAGCTATAAGTTTCTCGTGTTTATTGTTCTACAAGTCATCATATCTCGTCTCCCATGTCTCGACTCTCCTTTATTTCCTCCTGGTAGCTTTTATTTATCTGTGTACGTCTTTTTTAACGATTAAAGTTGTGGCGTACTGGTTAAGGCCATGGGGGATGTGGTGGAATATCCCATCTGCCCAGGGTTCTAATCCAGGCGTACACAACAATTGTGGCCACTGAGGTTTAATCACTCAGCGGTTTTGCTTTTTGTTTTGGTAAAAATTACACAAAATTCGTTAGAATTGCTCTTAATGTTTTGAAGATTTGAACATACGAGTCAAATACCATCCAATCAAATGCTTAAAACAAGATGACTAATTAATTAATCTTTGTGATGTAGGGTGGCATGGTTGGGTGCCTTTGGTTTTTACGTCGTTGGTTTGGCGATGATCGAAGCTCAAGGGAAAGAGACACGTTATCGACAATTTCAACAGATCTAGTAGCAGTAAATTAAGGGTTTAATTTGGTGAAAACAAAGGTATGTCTTCACATAATTTACTCCTCTTATGTATATAAAACTTTTTATTGGTTTAGAATTGGGTTTTGATATTTTTGAAAGATATGGAAAATCTGAGTTTATGAGTCTCTTCTACAAGTAATCTTAAGCATATCTGCAAGTTTATAGATTCAGACATGGCTTAAAGTAGCATTTTTGGCTTAATTACGATTTCTGTTAGTTGAGACAAAGATGATTGTCGCAACAGTTGGTTGCGATAAAAGAGCATGTCGCAACAGATGGCTGCGATAAAAGGTTATGTCGCAACAGTTGGTTGCGATAAGTATGGTTGTCGCAAGAAGTGGGTTGCGACAAGTGTTGTCGCAAACAGTAGGTTGCGACAAAGTGAAAATGTGGTTCCTTTGGTTTGCGATAAATGATGAAATTTTGGGTTATTTAGGATTCTTAGTCTTTAAAGAGTCCTATTTAGTAGATTGATACAAGTACCATTTGTATTCAGTTATTTCAGACCTTGTGGAGTTTGGTGACGGAAATTCTTACAAATTTAAGAAGTGAAGTAAGAGTTACGTTGTAGCTACCAGGTAAGTTCATTCTTACCTCACATTTTAAAAACATATTTAAATTATAGTATGGTATTTTTATGATGGAATGTTTTCCGGATAAATTGTGATGAATATGTACGAAATAAGATTGTCCTTGAATTAATGGTTTTGCTTAAATTCATTCACGTTATTTGAAAATGAATTATATTAAGCAATAGCATGCACTAGTACGGATATGTGTAATGGATCCTTAGGCACTAGTATTATATGAACACGTGGAATAAGCATACTTGTTTATAATTGTTATAGTGATTATTGAACGTTAAAGTACGTTTCCTTGTGTGTGGGTTGTGAATAATCATTTCTTATGGTTATTTGTTGTGCTTACCAGAATACGATGGTTAATACACTAAATAGGTCTTCTACTTCCTCGGAGGGTCGTGGGGCAAATGAAAGTGTGGAAGATCAACCTGAAGGAGGCGAAGCTAATGAGAATCCATCAAGGCTTCCTATCTAAGAATCATCATTTTGAATCCCGTCGAAAACCAATTTGGATCAGAAATGTTTCAAGTGCGGAGAAACTGGTCACACGATTAAAAACTGTTCTATTCAAGGATCAACCTGTTATGAATGTAAGAAGCCTGGTCATTACCGAAGGGACTGCCCAAAGCTGAAGAATAGTGGAAATCAAACAAGGAAACCCAATACCCCAAAGTCAACGGGTCGAACGTTTTATATGACGGCGGAAGAAGCTAAGGAATGTACGGATGTAGTGTCTGGTACATTCCTTATTAACTTTATATCTGCACGTGTTTTGTTTGATTGTGGTGCATATTTGTCTTTTGTGTCTCAATCGTTTTACCAAAAGTTAGCTATGTCTGTCACTATCTTGGAGGATGCCTTAGTAGTTGAAATAGCTAATGAGGTCAGGTCTTAGTTAGTGAGAAGCTTAAGGACTACACCCTTATGGTAGAAGGAAATGAATTTCGATTGATTAGATTTTAATGAAGATAGATGGGTTTGGGGTGTGTATTGATACAACGTGGCAAGGTAATTGCTCATGCATCAAGACAACTTAAAGAGTATGAAAAGAATTACCTTATTCAAGATTAGAACTGGCAGCAGTAGTGCTTGCTCTGAAGTTATGACGACATTACTTGTATGGACTACATTTATCGCTGTATGATCACATTATGTTCATGAACTACATTTTTTGATGATCAATGAAGGATAAGAAGGTGAAGTAAAGTTGTTTTTATCGTGAGAAATTGAAAGGAAAATGGAATAGAAATGAAGAAGAAAACATATGATTGAAGGTACTGTATTTTCACGATGCATGGTTTTAAAAATCATTTTTATGGTTTTAAAAATCATTTTTATGGTTTTTAACCATATTGAAACAATTAGAAGATTTTTTCTTGGAAAGTGGAGATTGAATGATAAGTGGAAGAATCAACAGTACGTGATTAAAGGTGATGATGAATAGTGACTAACGACTCCGTTAGTGACCAGTTAGTTTTTCTAACATTTTTGGTCCAATTTTTGTTAGTGTCGTCAAATTTCGTGGATTTTGCTAATGGAACTCGTGTGGCATCATTCTTACATTTCGTTTGTCACACATCCATCTCCACGACATCGATTTGTGTTCGATTTCTCGAAATCCCTACCGAGTAGCGCGTGTTTTTATCGTTCCTCCTTCGAGCAAATTCGGACCAAGTTCTTAAGCCGAATTCCTACTCAACTCGTGGTCCAACGACGGATTCTTTGTTTTACACTAAGAATGCATTTGGCTTATCACTCAAAACTCACTCGTTATCATTCTTGTGGGCTTATCGGAACGAGCTCGAGTTTCTACATTTTGGAGATGTTTTTCGTGCACTTAGTCGGGGTTATGGAGTACATTGAATCCGATTTTTTAAAGTTGAAAATATGATGAATAAGAGCAACTTTCAAGGGGGAGCCGAGCCTACTTTTGAAGAATTGCACCGCTAAAGTTTTTCAAGAAAATCAAGGGGGAGAGGAGTCAAAGACTTGAAGATGATTTACTTTCCAAAACTTTAGGGGGAGAATGTTAGGACATTTAAGTTGTCCTAATTAATTAAAAAGTTTTGTAAAGTAATAGATTTGGGCCTAATGGGCTTTGACATGTAAATGAGCTTGGGCTTACTTGTTGTAACAAGGGGGAAGGGCTATAAATAGGACTTGTATTGTAATTTTGTATGTAACAATTTCATAATTCAAAATGTAGCTCTTAAATCATCTTGTGTTCTCTGTCTAGATTAGTTTACTTTTCAATAAATAATTAGTCCTTCTCTACCTAATCTTGTTACACATTACTTGATTTGTTGAAGATCATGGACTCACATTTGTCTTATTTATTTTTCCCTCGTCGCACGTCTCGTCGAAAGATCCTTTCTTTAGTTGATTAAGTCCACATCGACCTTAAGTTGTTCCTTTGCTGCGATTTTTGGCATTAACAATTTGGCGCCATCCATGGGACTTCATCTAGAGAAAATCCTCGACGAACGTGCACTCTACTAACGGTTTCTTGGAGTTTCCTTTGTTATCTATCGCAGGTAAATGGCGAACTATCAAGATCCCATGATTCAACTCCAATCGGAATTGAATGCGGCTCGAAGCCTGGTTCAAGCCCTGAAAAAAGAAAAAATGCTCCGTCAAAGTATCGCATGTATCGCATCATCCAAAGGACTCGGGGGCTCGGAACACCTGTCACAAAATGAAGAGCACCATATTTTGATTTCAAAAATCCTTGGAGAGAGGCGTTTATTGACTCCATGTTATGGTAACTGTGACGTCTCACTTGGATGGAATATGGTATAACAACTCTATATATATACTCTAAGTATATTTTCCTCGTTCAATCATTATGATCTAACGTATGAATGTTGATTTAAGCATCAAAGGATCATTGTTCAAATCAACGACCACCCCCGATTTACATTGCAGGCTCGCAAGATTATATAAATACAGGTCTTACGATTTACATCGTAAGAAACAAAAGTCTCTACGGCTTAAAACGCAGATCCTACGATATATACTCGTCGATAAAAGACGTCTCCCATTTTTTATCTTATGATCGCTAGTCATTACATATGTCGTCAATAAAGACAACTTGTACATTGAATCTCACAATCACCAGTCATGATTCCAAGGGACCAGAATACTCAAACCGACACTTTAGCAAACCTTGCGTATGCTTTGGTCGAACCAATACTCGATAGCATTCCAATGACCCATCTGGCGACGTCATCCATCGAAAATGGCGATGTCATCCAGATGAAAGACCAAGAAGATAATTGGTCGAGCGACATCCGAAATTGTCTGCGACAAAGGATCCCAGTTCGTAATCAACAGGGCTCGATAGTTCTGTGAAGACCGCGACATCAAGATGTCGACCTCAACACCCAGGGGCAAGCGGTCAAGCGACACTTCAGCATGAACATCAAAGTTAAAGTCTTTCAAGAAGGCGACTACATTCCCCGTCGAGTGTTCCAAAGCACTCAAAAGCTCAATGCAGGTAAGCTTTCCACCAAATGGGAAGATCCTTGTCATATCTCAAAAGTCATGGATAAAAAGGCCTATCGGCTTCTAACCCTCGGCAATCAAGATATCCCACGTAGTGGGAATGCAACGCACCAGAAAAGGTATTTCCCCTAAGCCTTTCACATAATTTTTAGCGACTACTGACTTACGCATCGGAGGGTCGTTGGCTAGCCAGCGACCAACCTCTGACATTGTTTTACCGCAGGATCGCACGACATTAGTTGCTAAAGTCCATTATATGACTTTAGTCTCGCAGGATCGAACGATATATAAGTCCATCGTACGATCTTAACCTCGCAAGGTCGCACGACATAAGTAATCAGGACTTGATCATTCCATCACAGGAACACATGATTCAAAGTTCATCGTATGATCAAATCACACGATCATAAGGTCTAGCGACCCCACAATCTAAGTTCTTCAACTTAGAAAAACTTAATGAATGAATGCTGTAATCGCATGCGCTTATGTTTGCTTATACGATTCAGGAATATAAAAGTCTTATGACGTACGTTCTAGTCGTTGTATTACAATGGATGCCCAAGTCGCACGACTTCTTGTTCATTTTTGTACTTAATGAATTTTTACAGTCGACATTACATCTGTCCATGACATGTACGAATCAGGTTCAATAGAAAGGTAAACTTTTTACCGACTATCGCTAAAGCGAAACTTACAACTAGCTAAAAATGCTAGACACAATGTATCATAGGTCTCTAGCGACCGTTTCGGCTGTAAACGCCAGATCAAAGGTCTTTAACGACCAAATCGGCTCGAGCGCCAGAACATATGTCTCTAAACGACCGTATCGGCTGTGAACGCCAGACCACAGGACCACGTCGACCGAGAACACCAACCCGGCGACATGGACCCCTGTATCCTCGATAGGAAAGCGTTCCCTGAAAGATGGGAGCAAATATTTCCTTAGATGAGGAAACAACGTCGTCCTGTCTAGGACACCAACAACGTCGTCCCGTCTAGGACACCAACAACGTCGTCCCGTCTAGGACACCATCGGCCGATGACCCGTCCCCCTTGTCGGCAGACGCTAGGGACAACACCTTAGACACTGGCTTCGTCACTGTCGCCGGAAGCGCCGAACTTGCTGGTGTCGCGTCCATCGCACCAGAACGGCTGGATGACGCCCTCGCCTCTTTAGGCGTAACAACTCTCGACGAAACGTCATCCCGCGAAGACGGTTCCTTCAGGACTACCGTCCTTGTCTTCTTCAAGATTCCCGACCCAGCTGTCGGGGCATTCTTTCTCCTTTCCCGGCCTCGAAGGGCAAGCACAACTTGCGTCGCCTTCTTTGGCTGACCAAGTCAGTTTTCCTCTGAAGATCTTAGCGAAAATAACACGTCTCCGTAGCAACGCATTTTACTTTAGTGCGAGATCTGAATTTCCACTGGCTTTGAAATTCAGATCTCGGGGGGCTAACTGTTTGGGTAAAAAATCACACCCTCGACCGACTTGGGAAATCCCCTCGACATGACTTATGGACATTGATTACCCCCGACCGGCAAGGATAATACCCATTATTATCATATCCCCGACATACGTTAATAACCACGATAGTTGGTTATTAAAAGACATCTTGCGTCAATAGTCATCTTACATCTTGTGATCGCACGTCATACATCGCTAGTCACACGTCACTAGTCTTATGTCGCCAGTTACGACTCGTCGGTCTTACGTCGACAGTCTCCTGTCATCGATGTTAAATCGCTCTGGTCCTACGACAACGTCGTCCTGAAATCCTGGTCTTACGACCTGGTCTTACGATTATACTAACCGTTAAAACAGTCAAACATCCGTTTCTTCTGTTTATCAATGCAGGTCTTGACCACGACCAGAAAAGGTAAGACACTTGTTATGAACCATATCTTGTATTAAGATAAGGTCCCGACGAAGACCCAGAAAACCTCTGTCGTCCCCCCTGAAAGGTAAGTCGAGAGTTCCTCGCGACACTCGACCTCGACGTCGCCCGCTCCGCACGACCGCCGCATAAAGATCATGCGACCTCAACCAAGCTAACACATAATATAACTGTTATGTTTGTTAAGTGTTTAATGCAGGAGTCAACGTCATTATTGGACAACGGTCAGTAACGGACGAGTCATCAAAGCGCATTAATGACCCAACAGTGGTTACGAAAACCACTCATCAATGACATTAAAGCTCCCCGACGGTTACAAGACCAAACCATCAAAGCCTTTAATGAGCTAATTGAAGCTCCCGAAGACTATAAATATCAAGTTCAATCATCATTTCAAAGGGACCGGACATCGATCACCGAGCAGAGATCATCTGGAGAACAATCCACTACAGACTTCCGGGCTCAGAGAATCTAACACTCAAGCTCAAGAACTACGCTGCGAACTCAAGAACACTCGAAGAGCAGCTCAAGTTATCATTCTCGACGCACGACATCAGCCTTCGACCAACAGTTTACACTTTGTATTCACACACGGCAAACACTGTTTTTACATTCAAACACTTGTACTTTACATTTCGAAGCATTTCCTTCATCTGTATTGTAACCCTTGTACGACCGACGCCAGTACCGAAGGACATCGCCCCTGATTGGCGACCATAGTGCAGCGACGACACCCACTGTCGTCCGCAGGTTTTTTCCTCGATTGAGGTTTTTCCTGCGTCATCAAATCATTTGTCTTATTTATTTTTCCCTCGTCGCACGTCTCGTCGAAAGATCCTTTCTTTAGTTGATTAAGTCCACATCGACCTTAAGTTGTTCCTTTGGTGCGATTTTTGGCATTAACAGCTACCAGGTGAGTTCATTCTTACCTCACCTTTTAAAAACATATTTAAATTATAGTATGGTATTTTTATGATGGAATGTTTTCCGGATAAATTGTGATGAATATGTATGAAATAAGATTGTCTTTGAATTAATGGTTTTGCTTAAATTCATTCACGTTATTTGAAAATGAATTATATTAAGCAATAGCCTGCACTAGTACGAATATGTGTAATGGATCCATAGGCACTAGTATTATATGAACACATGGAATAGGCATGGACTAATCGTAATTTCCGTGTGTTTGATAAACGTGGAATAGGCGTAAAGTAAATTGTAATTCCCGTTTACATTTGATTAATGTGGAATAGGCAAGGGATGATTGCTATTCCCATTATTTGACAAATGTGGAATGGGCAAGGGATGATTGTTATTCCCATTATTTGAGAAATGTGGAATGGGCAAGGAATGATTGCTATTCCCATTCGTATTATGACGTGAAAATGTGAAATATGCATGATATAATTGCTATTTCTGTTTTCCACTCCAAAAAATAGGCATGGACTAATTGTAATTTCTTGGATATGAGTAATGATCTAGAATCCGTGGAGATTCGTAGTGGGCTCATAAACATGATGTCATGACTGACTCAGTGTTTGCCATACTCATGGAATCGGGTATGATTCCGCCATCGCAAGATGTTTATATGTATGATAAGAATGATGGTAAATCAGGTTTGTTAAGCCTTGTCTACATTAATTTCTAAAAGTATTATTTTGAAACTGAATGTTCTCACTAGGCGTTATCCTAATCGTTTCAAGTTAAATTTTCTTACCAGGTTCGAGCTCGGGGAAGTAACGAGATGAGTGGTGAGTATATGGTGGTGTCAAGTTTTGATGTGAATACCTTTTGAAGATCCGATAGTCTTTTAGAGATCCTTTAGACAATTCAGATAATCTAGAATCATGTATGAATGGTTTAGATTAATAAGTTGTCATTTAATGATCCTTTAATGTAATCTGAATTTTGTCACTATTTCCAATCTTTATGAATGAATATATTATGGATATTAGATACGTAAAACCTTTTAGTTCATGTTTAAATTTTGCCCTGATTTTTAGGGTGTTACAACTAGCTTGACAAATTGTAGTAATCGTTGAATCAGATTGAGGCCTGCTATTTGCAATGTCCTTTGAGATAAATTCGTCCCTGCTCCTCTAAAATTTGTGGACGTATCTAGAGGATACAACAATTTATTGAAATTGTACATTATTGAATATGATGAACTTAAGGGGCATTTGCCAAACGCTCACCGGCAAGAGAAATTACCTCACTTACCTTATAATGTAACGTTCTTAGCCATCAAAATGGATTGTTAGTAAGAGTCTTAAACCTGATAAGTGTTTATCGGGTAAGATCTTGGTTCTTGTTATATTTCTTACCGAGTAAGATTCCTGATCTTTATCATACTCAATCAATAAGATAAGTGATATTGATAAGCGGTTATCCGGTAAGCTTTCAATAAACTACCCCTTAGTTTATGTTTTCATGGAAGTAATGCATGAAGGGGGAAAAGCAAGAAACTTGTGCATGGAAGGGTTTATCAATAACTGTCAGAAATAACTGAAGTGGGACAATTTTATTGAATAATATCTAATGTGATATGTTAAAACATATTTTTTTAACATATTTTAGTATGTTAATGTGATATGTTAAAACATATTTTTTAACATATTTTAGTTATTAAACGATTATATGTGTTAATATGATGAATATGTAAAATTAAAATTAGGAAAGTAAAAGGTATAAAGTAAACTAAGGAAATAATTATAGGGGTACAAAGTGTAAATTTCTAATCAAAATCACCAATTTGATGGGTTTGTTGATGGGTTTGAGTGTACATCGCTGGACACGTGGCCTCCAAATCGCGGGGCACTTTTTTGGGACCGCGATCGCGGATATTTTCGCGGAAAAATGAGTATTTTTGCAAAATCAAAGAGATTTTGAGTATTTTTGCAAGTCAAAGTCAAACTTTTGGTATTTTAATTAATTTCCCTTAAAAAAGCTTCAATCTTTGACCATTTATGTATGTTAACATTCATGAGTTTCCATATTTGAGCTTAGAGCCATTTTTAAAAAATAAAATAAAAAAACATTTGACCATTTATAAAATAATCAATGTAACAACCGGGTTTTTAGCAAGTTTGAGAGTTTGGTGGCTAATGTTTAAGAATTTAAAGTTTGTGTTAAGGACCTATTTTCAATTTAAGAAAGATATAAAAGGGATGCTGATCCCTAGGTTTTCATTATTGAATATTCTTGCATTGATCGTGGCGGCTGAGAAGAAAATCAGGAAAGGATTAGAGAGAGAGAGCTTGGCAACGATTTCGTGGAGAGGCACCATTTTGGTAAGTAATCAATCACTCTATGTTAATTCCTGCATAGTAAATAGCTGGGTAAGTTAAATTTGTGGTTCATTCTTTATGCTTGAGCTGTGAAATCAAAGTAAGAACATTCATGGGGTTTAAACTATTAATCGGATTGATAAAGGGTAAAATCAACTATTTATTAGGGGTTTTGGGATGTTAAAGATTAATACGTACCATTTTATGAGAGGATATAATGTTAAAAATTCTCAATGTTGGGATAATTAGGAATGGTTTTGATTCTGGGGTTCGACATCGTCAATCGAAATTCCGGAAGTGTGTGATACCGAATCCTTAAGGGATTCCGGAAGAGTTTAATATCGGAACTAGGCCGAATGACACTTATGATCCGGAACTTAAGTCCTGGAATGCATTTTTTAGACAAGGGCCGAAACTTACAAATTGTTGGGCTTGGAACGAAAAGGATCCGGAATGAAATCGTGATGATCCGGAACCAATCCTTGATCCGGAACCCATCCATGATCCGGAACCCATCCATGATCCGGAACTAATCCCTGATCCGGAATTCTTTTAGGAGCCCAAAGCGTGAAATCCATTACTGTTTATAAGCCCGAGGCCCATTAGGGAATGATCCGGAGTGGGTGCGTCTTGGACCGGAGATAAAAATGGATTGGGCTTAGTTTTATTTTGATCCTGAAATTAATGAAAAGAGTCCCGAAATTTATTTAGTTTTGGGTACTTAGGTTTGGACTAAATTTTAGATCCGGTATTGATCAAAATGATCCAGTATTCTACAAATGATCTGAAATAATTATTTGGGTCCAGATTAGAAAAAGATCTAGGATCAGAAGTCGAGATATCGTTAATTAAATTATACGATATGATTTAGGTGTAAGATCGGTTCGGAACGAGACACGTGGTTAGGAGATTTACTGCTATTGTTTGGGCAAAAAATCACGTCGTACGACTACGACCAAAACAGGTAAGACGCACGTTATAATCCAAATCTTGTATTAAGGTAAGGTCTCGACAAGAACCCATAAAACATCCGTCGTCTCCCGTAAAAGGTAAGTCGTACGTCCCTCATGACGCTCGACCACAGCGTCGCCCGTCCCGCACGACCGTCGCGTAAGATTATGTAACCTCGGCCTAAGCTAACGTTAACCATGAATGTTACGTTTGTTAAGTATTTAATGCAGGATTCAAAGCCATTAACAGTGAGCACCGTAACGGACGAAGAACATTATGGATAATCACTCCGGCGACCATTTCCAGCCGTTGTAGCCGTTGATCAAAGCATTAATGGAGCTAATTAATGACGCAAATATTATAAATACCAAGCTAAGTCTTCACATCAGGGGGAATCAGTGAACATCTGAGAACACACCGGCGAATACCATCGAACAGCAGAGAAACAGCATCTGAATTCACAAAGAAGAGCATTCAAACTCTGGAAATCAAGTACTGAAGGCCAGAAGCACATAGCGAACTAAAGAACAACAGAAACAAAGAGATTTCTCCCGAAGAACAGCTCTCGACGCACGTCATCGGCTCCCGATCAACAGTTCCCACTCTGTATTCACACACGACAATCACTTGTTTTACATTTCAAAACACTTGTACTTTACATTTCGAAGCATTTCCTTCATTTGTATTGTAATCATCGTACGACCGACGCCAGTACCAAGGACATTGCCCCTGATTGGCGACCATAGTGCAGCAACGACACCCCCTGTCGTCTGCAGGTTTTTTCCTCGATTGAGGTTTTTTCTGCGTCATCAAATCCCTTGTCTCATTTATTTTATTTATCGTCGCACGTCTCGTCGAAGGATCCTTTCTTTAGTTGTTTAAGTCCACATCGACCTTAAGTTGTCCCTTTGGTGCGATTTTTGGCATTAACAGTTTGGCACCATCCGTGGGACTACATCTAGAGAAAATCCTCGACGAACGTGCATTCTACTAATAGTTTCTTGGAGTTTCTTCTATTTTCTGTTGCAGGAAAATGGCAGCCCCTGGAAATCCGCAGCAAGCCGTCGCTCAGATGTATCAGGAGATCGAGGTTGCCAGGAATCAACTCAATGCAATGGCAGAGCAGAATCGCAGAGCAGCTGAAGAGATCGCGCGGCTAAGGAATCCTTTTGGACCCCATAATGGTCCTAGACCATTCATCCAAAATCCAGGTCCGGGACCAGGCCCGTCCGCGCAGAATCAGCATCCAGGTCCATTCATACAGAATCAGCAGCCGGGTCCGTTCGTTCCGAATCCCCAGTCTGGGCAGATTCCCCCTCAGCACATCCGACCACCACCCTTGAACAATGGATCCCAACCATTGCAAGGTGGCACCCAGCCGTTCCAGAATGGATCCCAGCCGTTTTCCCAGCCGTTCCAAAGTGATCCGCAATCTTTCCAGCAGAGATCGCAGCCATTTCAGCATGGGCCGCAATCGTTTCAGAATGGACCGCAGCAATTCCACTATGGGTCGCAACCATATTTTGTTCCGTTCAACGGGGACACCAATGGTTCGTCGCATGGTAATGTCACTAGTCCAGGGACCAATCCCTCGACAGGGGCAAATCCTGATCTTAACGATCCCGTCGCCCAGCGTTTGAAGATGTTAGAAGACCAAAATGAGCGCGTACTGTCCTTGCTCGCCAAGTTGCCTGGGGCAGCCGTGCCTGTCGACGTCGAGCCTCGCTCAGGGTATCAGGCGTCGCCCTTCATCGACGAGATCGCCACCGTCGAGGTCCCAAAGAAGTATAACATTCCTGCCTTCACTCCCAAGTATTCGGGTGTGACCGATCCAACCGAGCATGTCGCGCAGTATAAGCAGCTCATATGGACAATCTCGATTCCACACATGTACCAGGAGGTATGCATGTGCAAGAGTTTCGGGGCGACTCTCACTGGTCCATCTCTCCAGTGGTTGATCAATCTCAAACCCAAATCTATCGGGTCGTTCGCCGAATTGGTTAACCAATTTTCCCGGCAATTCGCCAGCAGTCGTAAGATGGAAAAGCGGACTAGTGATCTGTACTATGTCGTGCAGAAGACCAATGAGTCTATTCGAAGTTATTTCAATAGATTCAATGCTGAAATGGTCAGTATCCTCAATTGTGACATCAAAACTGCGATCGAAGCTTATAAGCGTGGTCTAGACGATAGTTCAGGTTTATATATCGATCTGACCAAGTATCCCCCAGAGACTTTCGAAGACGTACGAGCTCGAACCTTAGCATATATGAGGGTCGAAGACGATGCAGCCTTTCGTCGCAAACACACTGGCGACAAGAAGCCGTTAGGTGTCAAGAAGCCAGAATTCAAGCCGAAAGCCATATCCAGAATAGAGCCAGCGTCAGATTTCAAACGTTCGATTCAAGACGAAGGCAGAAGCTAAAACCGCGACTAAATTCCCCGTGTACCCCAAGATCTCCTCTTATGGGTTCAAAGGGTCAGCTAAAGACTTAGTCGAAGCTCTGAAGACCACCCAAGCAACCATCCGGTGGCCGAAGAAGTCTGACTTGGACGATGCTAAGAATGATAAATCAAAGTGGTGCGACTTCCATGTCGACCATGGTCATGCGACAGATGATTATATCGCACTCAAGAAGGAATTGGCATATCATGTTCCACAAGGTAATCTCAAAGATATTATTGATGATGTCGTTCTTCTAGCTAATAGCCACCGATCGTCAGTACCCAAGCTTGTAAAAATCATCAATTGCATAACTGGTGGTTCGGACGTGTGTGGTCTGACGTACTCCACAGCTAAGCGTCATGCCAGTCAAGCGCCCGACGACCGGCCTATTCCTCGTTCATCCAGACCCAAAGGAGATTTGGAATTGGAAGCCATGAAGATCGTGTTCGACCAAGTCGACCTCGACGACTCGTACCAAAAGCATCACGACGGGTTGATCATTCAACTCACGGTCGGTAACTGTTTGACGCGTCGAGTATTGGTAGACGGGGGTAGTTCAGCAAATGTCATTTTTCTCAACACCATCAAAGCCATGGGAATTGATCGCTCGGAAATCATCCGACGTTCGACGACCTTGGTCGGCTTCAATGGAGAAGCGACAAGCATCTTCGGAGAGATAATCTTGCCCGTCTACGCCGGAGGAGTAAACAAGCAAACCAAGTTCAGCGTCATCGACTGTGCGTCGGCCTATAACATCATCTTAGGTCGACCATGGATCCATGATATGAAAGCTGTTCCTTCGACGTATCATCAAATGTTGAAATTCCCGACGCCATGGGGAATCCAGGAGATCAAGAGTGAACCAAAAGTCGCTCGTGAATGCTACAAGTCTACCTTGAAGCCGAGAAAATAAACTGAAGTCGCAAGATCAAGTTTTCGACAGGTTCGTTCTTCTATCCCTAAATTAATATCTTTTCCACAGGGATAAATCTACTATGGTGCCTTGTCGCACGACAACATAGTCAACGCAAGACAGTATTTCACAGGATCGTCGTGTCGTTCTGTCATTTAAAACCTATCTTTTCCCCCCAAAAAGAATAAGGTAATAAATGACAGGGGGCAAATAGAGAGAGTCTGAAATGGTACGTTCTCTAACTCTTTTTCATACGATTTTTTCTCACAAAACGACTACTGACTTAAGCATCGGAGGGTCGTTGGCTAGCCGACGACCAACCCCCGACATCGTTTTATCGCAGAATCGCACGACAGCTTATCGCAGAATCGCACGACATAAATGATCAGGTCTTTTCTTCCCAGATCATCCCTTACACAGGGGCATACGATACAATTTCATCGTACGATCTCGTCTTACAATCGCAAAGCCTAAAACAACTTACCTTTAAGTTTCTTAGCTTTCATACCCTGAATGGATGCTTTAATCGCGTGTTTTTATAACATGATTTCATATATACTTTATGTTCGATTTCATAACATGATTCGAATAGAGCATAAAATTCGAAACAAAAGATATATTCATTGAATAAACCATTAAGTACATACTCGACCATCAATAGGTCGAGCGGCAAAAACAAAGAAAGTGAAAATTTTAGTCTGCAGGGGGAACATCGGTCGCATCCTCGCCCGAAGTCCCGACCTGATGGCCTTCATCTGCCACTCCTCCCGCACGAATCTCCTGCAATTCATACTGAGCATCGAAAAGCTGGATGGCCAACTCATCGACACGCGCCAAAGCCAGCCTCTCCCTTTCTAACGCCGTTTCCTCTCTCTTCAAAGATGACGCCACCAACTCCTCAACTCTCGACATCTCGGCGTACAATGCCAAAGACGACTGGAACGTCTGAAAATACATAAGAAAATGTTAGACAACGACGAACAAACGATGAAACAAGTCATGAAAGATTGACACTTACTGTGAACGCCAGACTGGCAACTTGAGATCTTATCTTTCCGGCCGGAACCCCATGAAAACGCTCCCCGAAAGATGGGAGCAAATACTTCTCCAAGTGAGGAAACAACGTCGTCCCGTCTAGGACCCTATCTGCCACAAAATCAGACGGCAACGTGAAGTTAACCGTCATGACTTCGGCAGAGGACCCCTTGCTCCTATCGGCAGACGTAGGGGTCGACACCGGTTTCGTCACCGTCGCCGGAAGCGCAGAACTTGCTGGTGTCGCGTCCATCACGCCAGGATGGCTAGATGATGCCCTCGCCTTCTTAGGCAGAACAACTCCCGGTGAGTTATCAACCCTCGACGACGGTTCCCTCAGGACTGTCCTCTTGGTTCTCTTCTGGCTCGACCCAGCTGTCGAAACATTTTCACCCCGAAGGGCACGCATAACATGCTTCCCTCTCGCCCTAGAGACCGATTTCCTCTCGGTCGGCACTGATCAGGAAATACATGAAGCGTCAGACAGATAGAGTAAACAAAATAAAATAAAAACTATGGTACACTTACCAGTCGCCTCTTCCTACACGTCCTCGTCTCCTTCCTCTATCACGTCCTCATCCTCGTCCTCGACCACCAATTGCCACGTAACAAAAGATCGTTCATCAACGCTAAGACTCAAGAACTTGTTGATCTTAGCCTGGGAATCCGCAGTCGGTTTCACCTCGTCAAACTGAATCTCTGAGGATAACAGGAGAAGAATGGTAAGTAAAAGTCGTAAAAATGAAACTCAGAAAATGGCGAAGCATACCTGTCTTATTCCAGCCTGACCGCATCCAATCGCTGCTGAAACCCAATGAATCGGCAAAAACAAACACATACCTCGACTTCCACCCACGATCATTAACACCAGTTCCCAAAACCAAGGCACGATCACCCCTGAACTTAGAATAAGGACTATAACGCCAGTTCTTATCCTTTTTAACTTGGTACGCCGCCAAGAAATCATTCATGATCATAGGAGACTCCCATTTCGCGGACGCTTGCTCAATAACCAGCAAAACTCGCCAAAGTTGGGGCATCAATTGTCCCGGCGACACATCGAAATCATGCATGAATGACTTGGCTAAACCAGAAAACGGCCATTGAAACCCTATCTTAAAAGGATACTCGTACAAAACGAGATATCCCTCAGGGCAATCCTTAGAACGAACAATCCCCGGACACCGCAACTCTACATTTGCAGGAATTTTTGCTAAACTCCTAAAAGCGTCTAAGTCTACATGATTCGTGATAAGACTAGCAGGCTCTGTCGACATTGTGTATCAGAGGATAGAACAAGGTCCTATATAAATCAGTAGAATCTCCTACAAACTATGGAAAGGATTCGGAAAGAATTGGCAAGAAAATTGAAGAATCGCTGAATAGAAACTCTTGTAGAAAAGAGAAGGAGTCGCTAAGGAAGAATCAGAAAATATCCTTCGATCTCTCCGAAAGCGTAAAAAAGAATGGGTTCGCCAAAATCTCCATTTATGTAAAAGATCGTGCCAAATCAGGTTCTTTGATAAATCAATACGCGTCTACGTCCTTTCGCATACCCATACAGATCTTCGACACTTGTCTTCAACAGCTGGTAAGCATCATCGCGCGTCAGTATGACGTCACAACTTTTCAACTTCTCGTTCAGTTAAAGGCGAACCGGTCTAGTTCCACGACAACCAGGTAAGTCCCTCAACCCAGGTCACAAGTCTAAGCGTTCGACAAGCAAAATTTAAAACTTAAATTTGACATTCAATTTTCAAATTTTGGGGGCAAACTGTTTGGGCAAAAAATCACGTCGTACGACTACGACCAAAACAGGTAAGACGCACGTTATAATCCAAATCTTGTATTAAGGTAAGGTCTCGACAAGAACCCAGAAAACATCCGTCGTCTCCCGTAAAAGGTAAGTCGTACGTCCCTCATGACGCTCGACCACAGCGTCGCCCGTCCCGCACGACCATCGCGTAAGATTATGTAACCTCGGCCTAAGCTAACGTTAACCATGACTGTTACGTTTGTTAAATATTTAATGCAGGATTCAAAGCCATTAACAGTGAGCAGCCGTAACGGACGAAGAACATTATGGATAATCACTCCGGCGACCGTTTCCAGCCATTGTAGCCGTTGATCAAAGCATTAATGGAGCTAATTAATGACGCAAAGATTATAAATACCAAGCTAAGTCTTCACATCAGGGGGAATCAATGAACATCTGAGAACACACCGGCGAATACCATCGAACAACAGAGAAACAACATCTGAATTCACAAAGAAGAGCATTCAAACTCTGGAAATCAAGTACTGAAGGCCAGAAGCACATAGTGAACTCAAGAACAGCAGAAACAAAGAGATTTCTCCCGAAGAACAGCTCTCGACGCACGTCATCGGCTCCCGATCAACAGTTCCCACTCTGTATTCACACACGACAATCACTTGTTTTACATTTCAAAACACTTATACTTTACATTTCGAAGCATTTCCTTCATTTGTATTGTAATCATCGTACGACCGACGCCAGTACCAAGGACATTGCCCCTGATTGGCGACCATAGTGCAGCGACGACACCCCCTGTCGTCCGCAGGTTTTTTCCTCAATTGAGGTTTTTCTAGCGTCATCAAATCCCTTGTCTCATTTATTTTATTTATCGTCGTACGTCTCGTCGAAGGATCATTTCTTTAGTTGTTTAAGTCCACATCGACCTTAAGTTGTCCCTTTGGTGCGATTTTTGGCATTAACAGCTATCAGGTGAGTTCCCTAAACCCTTTTTACACGAAGTAAGATGTTAACTGTTTTTAACTGACTATGGTTCATTATGAGCATGAAATGTTTACCAACTGTTATGCATGCTTCCCATGAAAATTTATATTTTAATTAAAAGAATATTTAGCATGATGAACTGATTTACAATGGTTTACAAAGATTCCAAGTTTCATGATTAATGATATGTTATGTGTATGCTATGTGGAGTCGGTCTGCACCGTGGGATCAGAGTGCCTTGGGATCCGATGATCCCTTGGACAATTGTGATGAGCCGGTAGGTTGGAATTCGTTTCCCTCCTACTCGGATAGAGGGGAGTCTGCTTGGGCCCCGATCGCGGTTAGCTTATGTGATCCTCAACACGGTGCAGTACCATGATTGATGTTTATGTGAAGAATGACGATGAGTTTTATAAATGATTTCCTACTGTTTATATATGTTGTTTATGGAGGGAATTCACTAGACCTTTTGGTTTAACCCTCACTTTTCAAAACTTAACCATTTTCAGGTAAGCAAATAGTAGGAGGCTCAGGTAAGTGAGCAAGAGCAGGATAGAGTAGATGTTTGGAATCGAACCCGAGATAGATAAAATATTCCACCACATCCGAAGGACGAGAACGTCATTTGTCGATGAACAAAATGACAAGAAATCATTAATGTGATGGTTTTAGGGGAAAATTAAATAAAACAGTTAAAAACCCCAAAGGTTATTTCTCAAAAGTGTGATAACGTATATGATCTAGCATGAGTCTTCTATTTGGTTGGGTTTTTTGGACTAATATATATAACTATAAGTCTTATGTAAAGAAGTACTTATATACAAATCTCACTTGAACTCAATTATATGTTTATAAAGCAACCATAAACAAACAAGTGTTGGTGGTATTGAGCTTCATAACTCATACTACATGTTCAATTCACTGATTTTTTAAATTAACATCTAAGTGATGGAGTATGGAGCACATTTAGGGCATAAGATAGTCTTAGACATGAACTTTGAAAACCTTGATTTCAAAGTTAGAATATTAAGAAAAAAAGTGTATATGAATTCATGATTTTCAAAGTATTATCGTTTTTTTAACGTAAATCCTTATCTTGTTTTACTTACATATGTCTCGTTTACTCCAAGAAATGAACAAGAAGCAACTTTCGTCATTTTCTTAGTCTTAGACGACGAAATGACTTTTTTCATAAAATCAACCGCTATAATTCATATGAAAAATGACAAATGTCACACACATACACACACACACACACATCCTTAATTTTATCAAATAGTTACAATGACGAAAGATCGTGTGAGAAAAAGAGTTCAGGTTCGAAGCGTAAGAAGAGATCTAAACCATTGATCATTTTAATCTCACCTCATCGGAATTTTGATGCATCTCATTAGTGTTGATCTTCAATTATGATTGATCTGCTTTATAAGACTTCACTTATAAGACCAAAAATAAAGCGTTCCATCTAAAGACATAGTAAGTTTACAAGACGTTTTTGGGCATCTTAACAATTTTTTTAGAACACTTTTAAGACAAAGCAGTGCATTAGTTCTTTTTTTTGTAAAAAATGTCCGATAGACTCATCTTTTTGTAGGACACTTGTTTTTTAAGACATTTTTTCAAATAGTGTCCTATAAAATAATTAATACGATGTTTTTTTAATAAAAATATTCTAAAAGACTTGCTATGACTTATCAAAAACATCCTATAAGTTTATTTACAACGCCTTTATGTAAGACGCTTTATCTTTTGGTCTTATAAATTAAGTCCATTAGTACCCTTGGAAATTTTTCACGTCCTATTAATCCAATTTTGTTTTAGTCAGTAATATACATTCTTGTTTTCTTCACATATATTTCAAGGTGTAACAGATGGCACCAACAGTCCATAACATTAAACAAACATCTATATCTATATCTATATCTATATCCATATATATATATAAAAAGACTTCATCTTTCATTCATAATTGTTATATTCATCTAATGATGGTTAGCCTTAGCCATGAATCCCATGTTGATCAAAGTTCCAAAACTAACAACATTGCAATCACCATGGGCTTGCTATCTGCTGTTCTTGGGTTTGTTGTTGAAGCCACCAAGGTCCAGGTAATTAAACCATACATACATAATTACATATTCATATTATATAATTTAGAGATGGTTAAATTAGATCTGACTTGACTTGTCAGTTGGGACTGATTAAGGTCGACTAGGGTTGATTATAGTCTATTGATCCAAGTTCGGTTACTAAGTTTTATTAAATTTCACGGTCCGGTCTAGGATCAGTTACGACACCCGGCCAATTCAATAAGAAAATCGTTTTTTTAACTATAATACAAGTTTTTATTAATGTTACAAGTTTTTTAAAAGAAATTAAAGTTTTTAAAGATTTTTTTTTTTCAAGTAAATATATCGTTTAAAGTGTAATTCAATACTAAATTTTGAAAATCGTAGTTAAAAGATTATACTTTTATTTAAATTAGGTCGTAAGTGGGACAAATTTGGGACTTGTCCGATAGGACCGAAACCGAGAACCGGGCCAAGGTTTAGTCCTAGAATTTTGAGTAAACTTCAAATTTGGTCATTGTGGTTTGCCAAAATTTAACACTTTTCGATTCTACACTTTTGAAAATACAAGTTGGTCGTTGTGATTTGCATAAATATCCAGATTTGGTCTCTTTAACGGAAGTTAAAAAGTTATGTTAAATGAGGGGCATTTTCACTATTTTATCGAATTGTTTTGTCTTTTATCTAATTGAAATCGATTTTATGATTTTGGTCCATGTGATTTTTGATTGTGTAAAAGACAAAAAAAACTCAGTAAAATGCCGCATTTAAAAAAAATCTAACAAGCGCCAAATAGAGGGATAAAAATCTCTTGTCCCAAAATTTCATGTCTCATTCATGTTTTACCAATGAAATTAAGACACGTCAGATTTTATATATTTTTAATTTTATTTAATTTAAGTTCATATTCTCTCTCCAATGACATGTATTCATTTGATTGGTGGACATGAATGAGACGTGTTAATTTAGGACATGAGAATTTTATTCCAAGAATATGAAGATACAAGGAAGGGAAGGAGAAAAAAAAGATATCAGTATAATTTTTCACTTTAGCCCTTAAGGTTTTTCACCATAACTTTGATAACCTTCTTATTTCAGAATGTGAGTTGTAACCCCCCTTATATTTTGTTCCTTGTATTTAAGCAACCAATGTTTCCCCCTTTTACAACTTTACCCTGGTTGAACAAACTTTATTACAGATAAACCTACAGTAAAACAGTAAACACTTAACAAGAAGAATTTTATTTAACTAGTTCCAATTTCCATGTTAAAATTATTGAAAAACAATCATATATTTTTACATACTTCGTGTATTCATGAATTTGCAAGCAGCTTGCTGATGTTAAAGACGGAATGGAAAGAGGATGCACATATCCAACAAATTCTAAAAGCCCCACACAAGTTCTAGGAGTCGTAGTGGTTATGTTACTTTTGGTTTTTCGTGTTTGTTTCTCCAGAACCCCTATGCCGTCTCCGGTGGCTCGACTCGCCTTTATTTCTTCATGGTAAATTTCTTTTCTTTTGTTTGTCATTTTTTCTACATAAAACAAAATATAACGGCTATCATTAAGATATTAGAATATATATATATATATATATATATATATATATATAGAGAGAGAGAGAGAGAGAGAGAGAGGTTTAAGGGAAAACCTCAAAAAAACGGAAAACTGAAAAACACCCTAGGGTGTTCTTCAGTTTTCCGTTTTTTTTAGGTTTTCCCTTGAACCTGACCCTATATATATGTAGACACATATATATATAGGGAGAGAGAGAGAAAGGACAAATCAAATATAAACCATAAAAAACAATCGAATAAGATATTTATAAAAATAATGAAGGTTAATTTATTGTTATTTGAATACTTATGGAAAATAATTATAGTTCATTAACCATAATCAACGCTTTATATTAAGAAACAATTGATATATTTACGAAATCAAATATTTATTAAATTAAATTGACGATAAAGATTGATTTGTATGGTTTGTAGCCCTTCCATGGTTTATGTTTGATTGGGCTCTATATATGTGTGTGTTAGAGTTTACTTTGTTTTGTTATTTTGTTATTTTGTTATTTTATGTTATTTCCCAAAGTTCATGGACTAGTTCTTGCTTTTTCCCAATTGTTACTCTTCTATCAATTGTTAATGTCACATGTTAATTTTCAAACCTATTTAGGTGTGGAATTGTCCCAAAATATCAATGTTAATTTTGTGTCCTATCAATGAAATTAAGATATTAAAATTTTAATTATTTTAATTTATATTTATGTTCTCTGTATTTTATATATTCATGTAATTAGTGAATATGAATAAGACCGGAGAAATTGAAACAAAAAAAATTTATCCGTCAAAAACAACTTATTTGAAACAAAAACACACATTTAATTAATCTTCTCATAATCCTAACATGTGTTATCTTTGACATTTGATTACAAAATTACTAGTAAAGGGTTGTTGGTTCAAACTATGGAATGATAATGAAAATGGAAATGAATTTTATTCCCCTTCGTTTAATCTCTACCTTGAATGAAAATGTGTACTTCTAGAGAATAGACATATTATATTATACTAGAAGTTTGCTCGTGCAATGCAGCGCGATATTATAAAACGATACATAAAGCTTCATTAGTTGTTTTTAAAAGATTTTAAGTAATTAACATTAAATAGCGGTACATGAAGCTTTAGGTGTTGTTTTTATAAATGCTTTATAATATAGTATAGATAAAATCAAATATATGTTGTAGATGAGTCAACACCATGCATCGAATCAAATGCTTAAAAAAGAGATGGCTAACAAATGGTTTTGGTGTAGGGTGGCATGGTTAGGTGCAATGGGTTTCTACATTGTTGGTTTGGTGATGATCGCAAATCAAGGAGAACAAATACGATATGGAGAACGATTACGAGATGGAACTTTTCAAGGTTATTATGTGTGCAAAGTTGTAAGTCCTGGAATTTTCGGAGCTGGTGCCTCTTTTACTCTTACAAGCATTGTACTCCAAATTATTTACTTGGTTGCGATAACAGTCCCTCCTTCGACTTAACGTTCAGAGGTTACAATGTTTTGATCATCAATAAACAAGTGTTCGATTAGAGGGTGTTTCAGCTCTATGTTGATGTATATTCATTTTTGAATGACCAGAAACTTGTGACTTAAGACGTGTACAAGATCGCAAATATTTCCTTTATATCAATGTATATAGATAAATGACTTGCATGCACATGTACATACGTCTAGATAAATGATCACTAGGGTGTTCCTCAAATTTTCATTTATTCAATTATTTGGGGTTTTTCCTTGAACCCCCCCCCCCCCCTCCTCTCTCTACACACACACACACACACACACACATATATATATATATATAGGCGAATGATCGTGTGAGAAAAGTTGATGTTAATGTGAGAAGTGGATCTGAATTGTTGATCACATTTAATCAAATGCTCTCCCATGAATTGTATAACAACCCAAACAATTTTAAACATGCATTTCATAAAATTAGAACATCCCAAAATCGTATCCCGAAATTTCCTTACATAATATCCAAAATTTGGTTGGCGGAACAACCTACACAACTGAGAAATAAACTAAACTGAACTATAGTGTCGCTACATTATCAAGCCTCCTCGCTAACGCCCTGCTCACTTGCCAGAGCCTTTCATTACCTGCTTTCCTGAAAAGGTTTTAATTTGAAAATGCGAGGGTTAGACCATGAGGTCTAGTGAGTCCCTCTTAACAGTTATCAAAGCATTTAAAACAGTTTATCATTTTCAGTATAAATCATTCATAAAACTGTCCATATAAAATCGTTCACGGATAAAGGTCCGCCCCTCGTAAATTGCCACCCTGAAGTCACCCTAGGGTGACAACGAGTCAGTCTCATGCTGCCGTATAGGGTCACACTTCCCTGGCATAAACGGGACACACCCCCCGCATGATATGGCGGGCCACACCCCCCCGACTTAGCCAATTTACACCACAATCTATGTATGCATACATCCCATCAAACTTTAAAACATCATTCATGCAGTTAAAAGCATAAAAATTATACATGGTATTACTCATCATGTCTTACTTTAGAACACCCGTTAAAAGTCACGCATTTTAGTTTAGAAAACTCACCTGATGCTCTTACTTCTCTTTTCTAAACTGATCCTGACTCCCAAGCGTTTTTCCTGAACGAAAAGACACAAACATAATCTGATCAACACACTTTCCGGACAACCTCTACTTTCCGGATGACTATACTTTCCAGACGACTTCTACTTTCCGGATAATTCCCACTTTCCGGGTACTTACACTTACCGGATAATTCCCACTTTCCGGGTACTTACACTTACCGGATGCCCTTCCGAAAACCCTCATCAAATGAAACTTACTGGATACTTATCCGGAAACCTTCATCATTTGAGACTTTCCGAATACGGCGCTGATACGCATATCCGAGACTAAATCCCACTTAAAACCCTTAAAACGATGAAATAAAGTAGCAAAATAACCCCATAATGATCTACAATCAAATCCCGCAAAGTTTTACTTCTAAACACGATTTTAAGGCACTTAAATCTTCCTTTAGAGCCAAAAATGGCTTTAACTAGGAAAACCTTCAAATCCTAACAATCACCAACAGATCTTAAATAGAGTTGTGGAATAAGGATTACCTGTTACGTTTCTTGCAGAAAACGAATTCCAATCCTACTCTTTCTTCTGATTCGAGGCTTGCTAATTCTTCTCCCCAAATGTTCAAAACCTTCACAAGCTTTTTTCTCCTTTCTCACAAAATTCAGCCGCCAAGTGCACAGGATTAGAATGTTACCTAGGGTTTTGTGCACTTATATACTTTGTCCCTTATTTACCAACTAGCCCCTCAACTTTCATTTATAACAAAACTTAACACAAGGCATAAATGTCTATCGAAATTAAACTCGGTCGTTACAAATTGCGACTTAGAAGTGAGGCTTAGAAGTGAATTGATCTGGTACATCTTGGTGCGTGTAATTCTAATGTGTATCCATTTCTCATCCAACGATTGATAACCAGTTCTCACGTTAACCACAAATTCTCACAGAAACCCAACCATATATATATATAGGGGTGGGTTCAAATAAAAACTCAAATTCAATTGTAAACGTGAGGACAAACCACAGCCGTTGATTAATAATCTGGTGAAGAGATCAATGGCAAAAAAAACACGGTGGCAATTTTGTAAATAAGTTGAAAACTCTGTCCATGGCTTAATGAATATTTAGCGCGCAGGGGTAAAATTGGAAAGATGAGAATCAGCGCCTATTTTTGTTGAATTTTTATTTTCTTTTTTAATTAAAAAACTTTTACCCCCTTAAATTTTAAAATAAATTATCTCAAAAATTACTAACATTTTAATCAAACAAATTACATCAAAAAAACGAGAATTTCGTGCTCTTCGATATGACATCCATCATGATATAGTTTTTTTTTCGATTTAACCGTTTTTACGTGAAATCGTGTATATGTGTTATATTCAGACTGAATATAACACATATACACGATTTCACGTTATAACACATATTCAGTCTGAATATAACACATATTCAGACTGAATATAACACATATTCAGACTGAATATAACACATATGTTGCACTGGTTTGAGGGAAAATTCTGATATGACAAAATCAACAGACAAGGAAGAGCACATGTTGATGAATGTTTCGGAGATTGAACATAATAATACCGAACGACGGCAAGAATGGTGACGAACTTGACGAATACGTGCAATCGTTGTGTTCCCTTTCCAGCAAAAACAACAATGAGGTTTTAATTTTTGATTCTTTAAGTGGGTGTGTTAATCCCGAAGTAGAAGGAATTCTTCCAGTTGATGATTCTTCGCTTGAAGAACAACAACAAATTGATGCAGATGTTGAAATAGGTAATGATTTATGCTGTTTAATTTTGTGTGTAATATTATCAATTCTCTAGTGGTGATGGGTTGTGTATGTTTGTTGTTATTTTATGTTATTCTGTAAGCAATTATATTTTGTAGTGATGTTGATTGGAAATTGTTTTTTTTATTGTGTTATATTCAGACTGAATATGTGTTATATTCAGTCTGAATATGTGTTATATTCAGTCTGAATATGTGTTATATTCAGACTGAATATGTGTTATATTCAGTCTGAATATGTGTTATATTCAGTCTGAATATGTGTTATATTCAGTCTGAATATGTGTTATATTCAGACTGAATATGTGTTATATTCAGTCTGAATATGTGTTATAACGTGAAATCGTGTATATGTGTTATATTCAGTCTGAATTTTAGGAATGGCTTAAATATGGCTGCGATCAATGGACGAGATTTGTCCTCATGTTTACAATTGAATTTGAGTTTTCATTTGAACTTTCCTCTCTCTCTATATATATATACATGTTCCTTGAAATCCTTTTAGAAGTGTACAATATTATACTCACTTTGTTCCAAAAAAATGTATACATCATTATTTTAGCTTGTATCACAATAAGTGTACCCACTTTTAAAAGTAGACGAATGCTCATCTGAGAATAAGACTTAGAGGGTGTTTGGGAGTGCTTTTTGTGTCCAAAAGTGCTTTTGGCCAAAAGTGCTTATTGACTTATTGCTTTTGGAAAAGGAGTTTTTAAAAAAGTGTTTGGATTAGCTTTTGTGGTAGGAAAAGTCAATAAGTCAATAAGTTATTTTTTAAAAAGTGTTTGGCTTAGCTTATACATGTAAAATGACCAAAAAGGACATGCCTACATATTGACTATGAACTCGAACTCGAAATCTGCTCCTCAACTGGAAATCAAAATTGAATCAAAGTTTACCTGCTGTTGGGTCTGAGAGTAATCAACCCTGAAATCCAAATTAAAATAACACTGAAACTAAACTCGTCTGCTCCTCAAATCGAAATCAAAATCGAATCACAGTTTGCCTATTGTTGGGTTTGAGAGTAATCAACCCTGAAATCGAAATCAACCTTGAAATCGAACTCGTCTACTCCTCAAATCGAAATCAAAATCAGTAATCAACTTGAAATTGAAATCCAAATCAACCCTGAAATAGAACTCGAAATCTGCTCCTCAAGTCGTATTCAAATGTGAAATCGAACATAACATGCTGCTTGAAAACATATTGAACTCGAAACCTGTTTTCGTTTGCTTGGTCGGTCTTTGGATGTAATCAATTTGAGTTCAGGATGGAGGGTGGCGACGATGGAGGGTGGCGACGATGGAGGGTGGCGACGATGGAGCTGCAGATCGAGATTGATGAGAGATGGAGGTGCAGAGCTGTGGATGATGATCAGATAGAGATGGAGGCGCAGATATCAGATAGAGAGGAGAACGATGATGAGGTTAGGTTATTGAGGTTATTTTTGTAATTTTGGTATCAAAAAGCTATTTTCCAATCAAAAAGTCAAGAACTTGTTACTTCTCAAAAACCACGTTTTCAAGCTTTTGGAAATGGAGTTTCAAAAGTGCTTTTGAGTTTGCCAAACACTAATTTTAACTTATTGACTTCTTGAAAAGCCAATAAGTCAATAAGCACTTTTAAAACACACATCCAAACACCCTCTTAAGGTGATAAATAGTTAGTGTTATCGTATGAAACCACATTTATCTCTTTCTCTTTCTCTTTCTCTCTTTTCTCTCTCTCTCTCTCTCTCTATATATATATATATATATATATTGTGCACATTTATTTTGAGTTTGGGGAAATAATATAAGGTTATTAATGTTTGCAAAAAAAATGTTAAATGAATCACCTTCTTCCACTATTGCTCGTGCGGTGCTTCACTCTAAGGCGTAACTTCAAAATTTCAAAGAAATTAAGTCGCTTAACTTTTACTTTTATGTTAGTTATACCAAATCTTACATAAAATGACAATTTTGCCCTATGATTTAATTTTATATTTTAAAGTTTATTGATGAAAAGAGATACAAAGTTCAAATTGAATTTTTTATAAATAATTTTGGATTTAAAATATAATATAATTTGTAATCTACACAATCGATATCAATGATCCTAAAAATCTTATTAAATAGAAAATAAATTCATGGGTAGTTTTTGTTGCTATTAAGAATCAATGTCAAACATTAATCCCATGAAATTGATTTGGAAATTAAGTTATTCTCCACATTAAATACGAATTAATGCAATAAATAAATACTAGTAATTGACTTTTAAAATATATACTCCTTTTAATTTGTTTCTTTAAAAAAATTAGAGCATATCCAACAGTTTTGTTAAAATAGAAAAAATTGAGTTTTTGTTCTTTAAACCACTCCAACAACTTTGCTATCTTGTTTGTTATAATAGAGAAAATTTGAAAATTTCCCAAGTTTAGAGAGAGAAATTATTATTTTATTAAATCTCACCAATGAGATTTAGCTTTTATCAATTTATATTAAGTTTTTTTAAAAAGATGTATTGAAAAGATAAATTAGAGAATATTATATTAATATAACTTGTGTTAAAATCTCTAAAATAGATAATCTGCTGGAGATGAATACAACTCATTTTACAGATAATTTAACTTTTGATTCTTTATTTTAGAAAAATTATAGCAACTCTGTTGAAGATACTCTTTTTATAGTTATCTTTTGTAGGTTAGCTTTTGTAAGAATTAACGATTTTGGACCAAGAAAAACACATTTTTTATATATATTTATATCTTCAGAAACTCTTTCTAAATATTTATTATAGGTTGTTTTAATTTCTTACTTTAAATAAGCATGAAAATAACTAATCGTAACACTTGTGTTAGTCATTGAAAATATTTTGACCGAATTTAAAATAGTTGACTACTCATAAAAATACCTAGTGGTATTAAATGGCTGAAAAATAAATCATTAAATTCATTATTATGAGTATATATCTTGCATTTATTATTAATAAACAAATATGAAAATATAAATTGGAAACTTATTAAGAACAAAACATTGTAAATTTTATATAAAGCAACATAATTATTAAAAAAAAGATATATAAACTCTTTGGGATGCAGAAATTAATATTCTTTAAGGAATAAATTAACGAGCATAAATCTTGCCAGAATCAAAAAAAAAACTATAAACGCGTGAAAATCAATTTCAATGTGTTATTTTACATGATTTTGTTATCTAAAACTATAATTCAAGATATTGTTTTTTATATATATAAAGGCTCCATAAAATACAAACATTGTATTTGTTGCATACCTTACAAGCCACAATGTGCATATGTAAACAATCGGTGTGCATATGTGAACACTGTGCATATGCTTATACATACGTGCAAGAAGATACATATAATGGACATATATTCATATGGAATAATGTATATATACACATTGGTTTGTAAGGATGCAACAAATACATGGTTTGTATCCTATATGGATATATATATATATATATATATATATATATAGAGAGAGAGAGAGAGAGAGAGAGAGAGGTTCAGGAGAAAACCTCAAATAAATGAAAAACTAAAAAACACTTTATCGACCGTTAGATTAGATGATATGATGGATGTGATTAAACATACGGTTACAACAATATTAATTAAATTAAAAAAACTTCACCCCTCTATTTTTTATTCGAAAAAAGACGAAAAATAAACAAATTTCAAACGAAATAAATTACACCAAATAAACGACTATATTTTTCTCGTTAATTTGACATCCATATTGATATACTTTTTTTATCCGTTTTTTTGTGGTTTTTCGGTTTTCCATTTATTTAGGGTTTTCCCTTGAACCTGATATATATATTTAAAGTATTAATTTCACATTTATTTACTTAATAATATGAAACTTTATAACATGTATCTTTTGTTTAATAATATGAAACAATACCTCAAATCATAAAATTTGATGGAAAAAAAGTCATTAAAAAGATTTTGAGATCAGTTATTATGAATTGTAATCTTTTTGTTATTCTCATCCAATTACCTTCCTAAAAAATATATATATATATATATATATATATAATATTATAATTATATAGGGTTGGGTTCCAGTGGTGGTAAGCAGGGACGGACCTAGACAAATTTTCATACGGTGACACCATATTTTTTCATACGGTTTTTATCGATGTGTCTTTCATCTTTTTATCAACGTTCAATATCGTTATAATGTGTTTTAGCCAAATTTTGGCGTTTTGAGAGATTTTTAATGTTTTTTGCTTGATTTTGGAGGAATTTTAAGGTTTTTTTTATCAATTTCGAGAGATTTTTCGGTATTTTTTGTTGATTTTTTCGGTTTTTTTGGTTGAATGGGTATAAGATTTTGGTCTTTTTTTCAGTTTAGGTGCACCCCTTATAGTTTCCAAATGAATACGGTAGCACCTTCTAAATCGTTACGGTAGCACATTCACAACAAAAAAAAATTACACTTCGCCGGAAAATTCTAACAGTGACACGTGCCACCACGTGCCCCAAGAGAGGTCCGTCCATGGTGGTAAGTTGAGTTAATCGTAAGAAGTGGTTATCAAACGTTGGATGCACGTTAGGATGAGACGCATCAAGTACACCGAGCCACTCTCTTATCAAGCGCGATGTATAGGTGAACTTGAGATTAAAAGTGATCAATGGTTTAGATTCACTTCTCACGTTAACTCAACTTCTCACACGATTCTTCGTCTATATAATTATATATATATATATATATATATATATATATATATAGTGAGAGAGAGAGAGAGAGAGAGAGCCTATAAATACCTACTCTTCACCATAATATTGATATGCAAAAACACAAAGAGGCATCATATATATAGTATCTATGAAAATGGGTTTTAAATTTGTTGATTTGTGGTTTTATGTTGTTGTTGTTGTAGTGATGATGAATTTGGTAGAAGGGGAGAAGATCAAGTGTGATGTGTTCCAGGGGAATTGGGTGATCGACCAATCATATCCTCCCTACAATTCATCGGCCATCTGCCCTTTCGTTGGCACCGAATTCGACTGTCTCAACAATGGCCGCCCCGATCATCTCTATCTCAAGTATCGATGGCAACCCCATTCTTGCACCTTATCAAGGTACATATACATATACATATACATATACATATACAAGGTTGGGTTCCAGTGAGAAGTTGAGTTATCGTGAGAAGTGGTTATCAACCGTTGGATGCACACATTAGGATGAGATGCACGTATGAAATATTTTTTATCGGTCTTTTTGTCTTTCTCATTTGAACTACAATTATATTATGTTCATATTCCATCTTTTCGGAAATATTAAAGAGTGGTTATGTAAAGAAAACCACATCGAAACGGCACACCTACTCGAATTTTAATCGTATTAAAATTAATCTTATCGGTAATCATCTTTTTTTAGTAAATAGAGATACGAAAACACCTTTCATGTGTCCCATTATGTTCAAGATTTTGGGTCGATTTCACAACCGATAGCCTTTTTCTTCTTTACCAACATGAATTTATCAACACGAGACTCTTAATTATTCGTTTAGGAAATGTTTTGTTAGAGGTCGTAAACAGTAATCTACGAAAATGATAACATAAAAAAAATAAAAATAAAAATAAAAACTGTTTGGTTTTGTATAATATTATAATGAGATCATTCTCTCATAAGCCAAACAGCCTCTTAGATTATTTATCATATTTCATTTCATCTTAATTATCTTCAAATCACGTAAATAATACGTTTATTTATTGTATCAGATTCGACGGTATGAACTTCTTGGAGAAACTAAGGGACAAGACCATAATGTTTGTGGGAGATTCGTTGAGCAAAAACCAATGGTTGTCGTTATTATGTATGATTCATTCGTCTGTACCTTCTGCAAATTATGTTGTAAAAATTAAAGGGGCCGAAGGCATCACCGCTTACAATTTTACGGTATGCCATTTGATCTCGCACCCTCAGTAAATTGTAAAAAAAAATGATTTTTTTTTGAGAAATTGAAAACCTATTTGATAAAAACATGGTGATTTGGTTAGGATTATGGAGTGAAAGTTGTGTACCACCACAACTTATATTTGGTAGATATTGTCAAGGAGAAAATTGGAAGGGTGTTGAAATTGGATTTGATTACAAGTGGCAAGTTCTGGTTGGATGTCGATTACCTTGTCTTTAACACGTGGCACTGGTGGAGCCGTGTAGGCCCTTCCCGACCGTACGTTCTTGTTCTTCCCATCTATACATACATACATAGGGTATAAGTTGAGAATCGTGAGAACTATTGATCATGTGTTTTTTTTTTCACAATGTGAAACAAAAGATACAAAACATAGACATTAAATATAATCACATTGTGAAACGACACATGATTACTAAGCTAGTTCTTACGGTTCATGTTTGATTTTTCACCTACATACGTATATTATATATACACATACATACATACTTACTTACTTACATATTGCGATATAGATTTAAACAAGTTACAATCATGCAGGTTTGATTTTATACAAGACGGGGAAAAAATATATAAAGACATGGATCGTGTTGTTGCTTTCGGGAAGGCTATTGATACATGGGGTCGATGGGTTGATGGCAACATCGATCCTGTTAAATCGAAGGTTTTCTTTCAAGGGATTTCACCAACTCATTACAAGTAAGTTCAATTATTTGTTTCTTGGAGTTTGACATTAATTTTTTACCTGGCCCAACTCAATGTGGGTTGTGGTGTACTGGTAAAGCCTGTAGTGGAAGCTCATCTACCCAGGGTTCAAATCCAGGCACTTACATAAGATTGATTTACTAAATATTACGGTGACATGACAGCGGCAGCAGCTGGGGAGAACCAAAGGCACACAACTGCTTGGGACAAACTTTACCAGTTCCGGGCTCCAACTATCCTGGAGCTACGCCGAAAGCATTGACAGTTCTGAAGAATGAACTGAAATACATCAAGAAACCAGTGACTTTGTTGGACATAACAAACCTATCGTTGCTAAGAAAAGACGGACATCCGTCGAAATACGGGCTTGGCAAGGGAACGGGAATGGATTGCAGCCACTGGTGTCTCTCCGGAGTTCCCGATACTTGGAATGTATTGCTATACAATTTTTTGGTCGACAAACCAACCAAAATTTAATTATACAATTTTTTCTCCCATCCCAAGCACGTGTTCGAATCCCATTTCTATCATATTCTTAGTTATGAGCTTTTAATTTCAGGCTTACTATGTTTCTGAAAAAGAAAAAGGGTCGAACACAGGACCTCGCATACGAAAATCAAAAAACTAACCAACCAGTAGACCAAATTGTCTTCTTATAGTCAAATGATGTCATCACTTGAAAAAATTGCTAGGTCCGCCCCTATTGGCTCGGGCCTTGTTAGCAACCCCAATCCCAACAAATTTAAATCAATCCAACGGACCGAAACGATTCCTAAAACATTAAAATGGATTCAAATTATTACTAAAATAAAAGAATGTTGTACCAAAGTAAGGAAGGAAACAAAAAGCACACCTTCTAACTACCCCAAAGACACATGCACAAAAACTCTTATGTCTCTTGTGGTTTTGTTATCATGTTGAAAATGAGTGTGTGGACTATGTGTTTTGTTCTTGTTTATGTATGGAGTTTCGGAGGCGGTGTTAATGGGGACGAAAGAAGATGCGATTTGTTTAAAGGGAGGTGGGTGTGGGACAATTCGGGTACGAACCCGGTGTATACGGGTTCGGAATGCCCGTTCATAAACCCGGGATTGAACTGCCAGAAGAATGGTAGAGCAGATAACACGTACCTCAACTTCCGATGGCAGCCTCACGGTTGTTCGCTTCCGAGGTCTGTTTTTTTTTCAGCTTCTTGTTTCTGCATGCCACGTTTGGTTTGATGAAATGGTTTTGAGTGATTTGGATTTCATGGAAGGATTTGGATTTTGAAAGGATTTGGAATCTTTGTGCGTTTAGTTTGTAGGATTTGGAGTGGAATTGAATTTCGTTTTCTATAAATAATTTGTAAATAATTATAAAAAAACTAAATTATCTTTTTTTTAATTGATTATTATTAAAACAAATGTTTTAAACAAATTTTAAAACATTATTACACAAAAATCTTACGAAATCCCGTGAAATACCAAAAACCCCTACGAGATTTCTAAATCCCATGTTTGTGGGATTTCAATAAAATATGTCTAAATGTATGTTTTATACGACTTAGGTTTATAAGACCAAACAATTGTGCGCCCTGTATAAAAATGTTACAATAAATAGAATGTTTTTAGGCGTCTTATCAAGTTTATTAGGACACTATGGAAATAAATGTTCTATTAGTGTTTTTTATAGGACACATTTGAGAAGAGTTCTATGAACACATCTTTTTACAAAAACACTTTTGGGAATAATGTCACATAAAAAGACTTATAGGACGCTTTATTTCCAAAATGTCCTACAAACTTGTTAGGACGCTCAAAGACGTCATATCAACTTATTGCGACACTTTTTCATAAGACGCAACAATTGTTTGGTACTATAAATTTAAGTCCTGTAAAGTAGTTTATTAAGACATTTAGACATATCTGACCTTCTATAAAGCGGATTTTGTTGTAGTGATCGACTTTAAAAGGAACTGCGAAAACTGAAATTTCCTTTGAAATCTATAGATTCAATGGTGAAGAGTTTTTATGGAGAAACAGGGGTAAGAAGATTATGTTTGTAGGAGACTCGTTAAGTTCGAATCAGTGGCAATCGCTAGCATGCATGCTTTACAACCCTACTCGACGATCTAACCCCACCCTCACTCATCAAGGACAACTTTCAACTATTTCTTTTCCGGTGAGTCTTCATTTCCGACACCAAAAACCCGCTAAAATAATAATAGTTTGAACGAAAACCAGACGCTATAACTAAATTGAGTTGTTAGGACGCCAAAAATTTCTAAGCGTCCTAATAGACCGTTTTATAAGACTTGGGTGTTGTTTGTTTTTTAAGAGGTCTGAAATCTGATTTTACATCTAAAAAGTAAGAGGTGGTGCTGAAGTCTGAAATCTGAAATATTAAGACTGTTTGTTTTTATAAAATGATAAACATCTTAATTGACTAAAAATATTATGTTTTAAATTTCCAACTTGAAAGAGACCAATATTTGATAACACACACACATTCATGCCCATCAACCATGCGTGCAATTGAGGAGGAGATAGAAGGAACTAAATCCTTAAAAAAAATAAGAGGAATTAAGTGGATGGTGCACCTCTAAATTTTCAGAGGACATTAAAAGGTTTTCAGACTTTTTTCTAAAAATAAAACAAACAGTCTTAAATCTGAAAACCTCTTAATTTTCAGATTTAAGAGGTTTTAAGAGGTATTTTTTCAAAAACAAACAGCCCCTTAATCTATAGGACCAAAAAATAAAACTTCCTATCTAAATCCGCTGTAATAAATTTATATGACATTTTTTAGCGGCATAACAAGTTTTTTAGAACATTTTAGAGAAAAAAAAATGTCATATTATCTATTTTATAGGACACTATTTGAAAAAGTGTCTTTTAATAACAAGTGTCCTATAAAAAGATAGGTTTATGGGACATTTTCTCAAAAGTGTCATAAAATAGTTAACGCTGATGTTTTGTATTAAAATGGTCCTAAAAAACTTGTTAAACGCACAAGAACGTCCTATAAACATATTAAAGCGTCTTTAGATAGGATGTTTTGTTTTTTGGTACTATAGTTTTATAAAGCAGTCTCTTAAGACACTTAGAAATTAATGGCTCGTGTAAACCAATTTTGTTGCAGTGAGAAGCTTTCTTGATCTAAATGTTCAGTTTGTGTGATTGAAGGAGCATGGAGTTTCGATTATGTATTTGAAAAACGGGTTCCTTGTGGACCTAGAAGTGCAGCAAAAGGGTCGGGTTTTGAAGCTGGATTCGATCAGCAGAGGCAGCATATGGGAAGGAGCAGACATTTTGATCTTCAACAGCTATCACTGGTGGATTCATGCCGGACAGCTTAAATCGTATGACTTGTAGCTAATTCCTCAATACCGGTGGTTTCTTAGGTGTGTTTGGTACGTAGACATGACTGAACAAGATAGGATGGGACTGGCAAGAGCGAGGTAGGTGGATAAAAGAATTATTGAAGGTTTTAGGGTTTTAATTGGAAAAAGCCACAAGGGTAGTTTGGTAATTTACATACCATGCTTGTCTCATCTCACTATTTTTAAAAATTCATTTCCCCACTCAATCCTGCTATATCCCAGTCTAATGATGTATCGACCGTGGAACAAGTTTTTGTTCTGTCATGTCCTAGCGTACCAAATGCACCCTAAAGAGCTTCGTAAAATAGTAGTTTTGGTTGCAGATGGGACTACTATCAGGTTGGTGAAAAGCTATACAGAGACATGGCTCTTATGGATGCTTATAAGATCGCGTTGACTACATGGGCTCGATGGGTTGACTCCAACATCTCTAAGAAGACCCGAGTCTTTTTCCAAGGGATTTCCGCGGTTCATTACGAGTTAAGTGTTATCTTACTACAGGCTAAAGAGAAGTCTGCGGTATTTAGGTATATAACCTTAAGTGAGATTTTAATTAAATCCATGTCCTTTTAATGAGTATGAAGCCGTTTTTTAATAGGTCAGAAGATCATGGATTTAATTAAAATCTCATTTAAGGTTATATACCAAAATGACCCCTAAAGTCTCATGCTTTTGTTCTAACTGAGATTTTGCTTTGTGTTAATAGAGGCAAGGATTGGGGAGAACCAAGTGTAAGAAATTGCGATGGGCAAACTGAACCTATACCGGGATTCAGTTATCCGGGGACAAAATATGCAGCAGAACAAGTGGTGAAAGATGTATTGGCGAAAATGAAAAATCCGGCTTATTTGCTCGATATAACACTGCTTACCCAGTTGAGAAAAGATGGGCATCCATCCAAGTATGCTGGTGGAATGATGGATTGCAGCCACTGGTGCCTTGCCGGTGTTCCTGATACCTGGAATCAAATCTTGTACGCGATTTTGCTCAGGGATTAGTTTGACAGTGGCTTAATTATATAAAAAGTGGTTTATTCGGTAAGCTTTTAGAGCTTTATGTAGAAAGTCAGGTTTTTTCCCTCCGAATTAAAAAACACGTTCACGCTCTTCCCATCTATGAAAAACCCTCTTAATCTATACAAACAGATTAATCCACACAGACAGCTTTATCCACTTAATGGAAAACCAGCAAATAAAGTGCTATCTAATATTGTAAACATTTTAATACACTTTGGATGATATTAGGCTCGTTTTATTTCTGCTTAGTTTCTATAATTTACCAATTTGACTTGTTTAAACTAAGATATAACTTATATTAATCCATTTTAAGTAAATGAGTCACAATTATCAACTATAAGTACTATGAATCGAAAAAATAAATCGTAGTACAAAATATAAAAATCAATATCCAAATGTTATGCTAAGGGGTTGTTTATTAAACGCTTATCGGATCTTTTACCTTACCACATAAACATAACAAGGATTACCCGGTAAGAGCGATGATAAAGATGGACAGACAGTCTTATCTTGTAAGTGAGGGTGACAACTATTATCGGGTAAGTATTTACCGGGTAAATTATTGCATAAGTTACTATTTTGATGGCCTATAATCTTACCTGATAAAATAAGTTAGAGGTGTTGATTCTTACTGATAAGTGTTTATCAGGTAAGTGTTTAGGTACACGACCCCTACGATATTCAAAATCAGATATAGAATCTTAATCTTGTTGACTTTAAAGATATTTTGACAAGTGCATTGTGTTATATTGATGCATAATAAGTTTTGAAATTACCAATTTCATCAAGTTGCAATATGCAAAATGGTCATTGCTTGAAAGCTTTACTCTATAGATATTTTTTAAGAATCAATAACCAGTGGTTTTTTTAGAACGGCGGGATTTATTAAAACACTAGCAAGGGGCTGGAGAGAATTACAAAATAGCTAATTTAGGGCAACATAACCATCTATCCCAACAAAAGTTACAGTTTTTCTTCCTATTGCTAATCCAAAAGAAAGAGTTTGAAACGATGTCATCAAAAATGACGTCTCTCTTAGGTTTTTCCTTTCTAAAGATAAGGTTGTTCCTGTAGCCCCAGACGGTCCAAAACGTGGAGATAACAACCGCATCAAAAAGTTGTCTGTAGACAGGTTTCGAAGGCGCTCCGTCAGCCCAAGTGATCAGGTTATGAACGATGTCAGAGCAAACAGGGCACAAAACTGAATCCAAATCCACTCCTTTGTCCCTAAGATTAAGTCTAGTAGGGATTTTATCCCCCCCAATTCGCCAGATAAGGATGTTGAGCTTAATGGGGACCAGGTTATTCCATCTCGTCTGAGTGTCTGTGAATGCAAGAAAAAAGGAGTCCATGAAATGTCTCGCGGAAGCCACCACGTAAGTCCCCGAGATATCTAAATCCCACACCATTTTGTCTCTCGACTCCGAAAAAGGGAACCGCTGCAACTCGCTAAGGAGACCCTCCCATTGAGAAGACCGAATTCCAGCTGTCACCCTCAAGGGACGTAAAAAGCATAATTTCTCCTCGGAGTTGCGGTCCACCACCATGGCCTGGGAGTTTGTGTCTAAAGCGAAAATTCTGTGAAACCTCTCCTTTAACGGACAATCTCCCATCCACTTATCCAGTCAGAATCTAGTATTGTGGCCATTACCCATCTTCCGATTACAAAAGCTTTTTAAGTCGACTCCTCGCCCCTCAAGATTATCCAGAGCCCGTACAATAGAAATCCATAGTGGTTATTATTTGTTTAAATTATTATTAGTTATTCTACTTATGTTAACATTTGTATAACCTTTTTTTATTAACATTTATATGCTTCATATCAAATTACCTCTTATTTAACAGATTCTTTTAACAGTCGTTAATAAAAATGGCTAAAACCAAGCAAAATCAGATAAATTAGAGATGGCCAAAAAATCGGTCCCGGGCCAATCCCAAATCGGTACCGATCTCAAACAGTGTTGTTGTAACCGGTCCTGATCCCAACCAAAATACTCGATCCGATTAAGCATTATAAGACCCGGTTATGAAAACCGGTCACAGTCCCGATCAAGCCCAAACTGGTCCCACTTTTTTGTTTTAAATTGATTTTTAAAAATATAAAAAATCATTTTTTGAAGAATTTGATCAATCAAATACATCAACATATACATTTTTATTATGATCGAGTCAATCAAATACACTAAAAAATAAGTTTTTGTTATAAACTATTTTGGTCAATCAAATACTTTATAACAAATACGTTATAATACATTCATAATGATAGTAACATCTTTAAATATTTAATTGGGTTAATTGAATACACTAAAAAAACATGTTTTTATTATAAATTTATAATTCACTTAATAAATACACTTAAAATTACATTTTTGGTCTCGAATCAAATCCATCAAAAACTAAATTTAAAAAATACTTAAAAATAAATATATAAATAGATTTTAAATAAAAAATTGGTCCGGTCCAAAGCAAGGCCTTGTTTTCAGTGAAATATCGTAATTGGATACAACTGACGGTCCCAAACGATCCTGGGCCGAACCAATTCTAAGTCAGTCCCAACCTTGTTTCCTCTACCGGTCCGGGCTGAACAGAGCTCATTTGACCATTTGTGGATACAAATATGACAAATTTGTACATTAAATTTTAGGGATCAAAACTAAAAATTCGAAATAGAACAGGGACCGAAAATAAAGTTTACTCTTTTTCTTTTTCAATTCAATATCTTAAAGACTTCCGGTTGGTTGGACCGTTGGAGGCGGGAAAGTTGTACACGGTTCCATGTTTTAATATCTGATCACCAACCGTATAAGCCAGCTAAGCAATCTCCACACGATTGATCCACGTCATTAACTGACACGTGTCATTACCAAAATATCATTTATTTTATAATTAAAAAAAATAACTAACTCCAAGAATCCATAGTAGATATTATATTCAAACACTTGCTTCTCTCCTCCTTTTCCTGCTTATTTACCCTCTCAAAATCTCTCTGCAGATCTCAAATTTCAGAGAGAGAGAGAGAGGATAAGATTTGAAGTTTTCGGAATTTGAATTTTGAATTTTGAAGGATGAAGATCCAATGTAACGTGTGTGTGGCGGCGGAAGCCACCGTGCTTTGTTGCGCCGACGAGGCGGCATTGTGTTGGGCTTGCGACGAGAAGGTACATGCTGCGAACAAGCTCGCCAGTAAGCATCAGAGAGTTCCTCTTTCTAATTCCAATAATCAGATGCCTATGTGTGATATATGTCAGGTATGTGCAAATACTGTGTGTTTACGTGTGAGTTATCGATGTCTTCTATTGCGGTTGAGATTTTGATTATTGTTTGAATTTTGTGTGCATTCGATTCATTTTTCTATGACTGATTGTGATGGTTAGTTGTTTATGTGAGTTATGGATATATCATATGTATCATTTCGAGAGAAAGCACTTCGAAATTAGGTTTTGGGGCAAAGAGTGTTATGACTTGATCAATCACGGTTCACAATCGTGTATTTATTGATGAATTAAATACAACAAATCAAAAGATTATTTTACAAATTAATGAGAAAAACATAAAACAACAACAAAATCGTAAAATCTTACTTGTAAATGAAGATTATTCTTCCTACGAATCAGATTGAGTCCCGTATAAACGCAGTGTCCTAAGACAAAAATTCGCCGGTGTATTGGCGTTGTCTTGAGGATACAACAATCTATTCAAGTTCTACACTTGAATCTATCGAATTAAAACATGTTTGGTGATGGATGAAAGGAGAGAAACCCAGAAAAATGTGTAGAAATTCGTCTGAAAACGAAGATGGAACGGTGAGCCCCAAGGCCCAATCTTTGACATTTAATATATATATATATATATGTCAAAGAGAGCCCATCAAGAACACGCCCATCAAGAGCCCGTCTGAAAAATAATATATATATATATATATTATTTGGTAGTAGAATTTTGACCACGTAAAAGGAAGAAAGGTGGAGAAAAAGATGTTGCTGTCATTATGAATGTATTGTATGAGAAATGAATGTATTGTGCCAATGCTTTTGCTTTTAGAAGTGTTTGGGCTCCCCTGATCCTTTTCAGGCATTAATCTTTCAATATTGTATGATGTATTAATCTATGAACAGTGTCTAAAAGATCACTTATCATACAGGAAACAGACGGCTACTTCTTTTGTCTGGAAGATCGGGCTTTGCTGTGCCGAAAATGTGATGTTGCTATTCATTCACTCAATGATCTTGTTTCAGCGCACCAGCGGTTTTTGCTTACGGGTGTCAAAATAGGGGTCGAAACTGCTGATCTTGTTAAGTCACTCTCCCCTGAAAAGATCCCAGAATCAGCAGAATCACTTTGTCTACCAAGTAGTGCTCCAATGCCAACAAACGGTCAATACAGCAGAGTTCTGCCTACCCCAGCTTCTGGATCGGGTGACTTTGAATCTCCTAAGTCGCCTTTTGGTGGAGGTTCTTCAATCCAGCAATGGCAGTTTGATGAGTATTTCGGATTGTCTGATTTCAATCAGAATTATAATCACGTCGATAATGGCTCATCATGGGTAAGATATGAACTTTATGTGGTATTTATCATAGCACACCACGACAAACTCGAATTTATAAGACTGCCAAATATGTCTGTTTACTTACAGCTTAATGAGTTTAATGGTCTGGGCTGCTTATTCACTCAGCCATACATGACAGTTTCTTTACGACTTAGGGCCTGTTTGTTAGCAGCTTAATGGGCTTAATGGGACTCATAGCTTATTCAGTCAGCTATACATGACTGTTTGGTAGTGGCTTAATGATATAGAAAGTGACTTAGGTCTATAGGACCAAACAATTGCACTTCATGTGTAATAGTATTATAATAAAATGTTAAAACATATTTGGGCATTGTAACAAGTTTTTTAGAACATTTTTTGAAATAAAACGTTGTATTAGCTTTTGAGAAGTGTCCTATGGACACATCTTTTTATAAAACACTTGTTCTTGTAAGACCCTTTTTCAGATAGTGTCAAGTAAAAAGACTAATAGGACGTTTTATTTCAAAAGTGTTCAAAAAACTTGTTAGGATGCCCAAAAGCATCCTATCAACTTATTGCAACACCTTTACATATGACGGACTACTATAAACTTAAGTCCTATAAAGCAGTCTATAAGAACATTTAGACATATTTGGCGTCTTATAAAACCAATCTTGTTGTAGTGGCAGTTACTAATTTCCGTTTGATGCAACTAAAACTAATAGGCTGATAGTAACAAGATGGGAGACTCGGATTGTTCGTCCTCAATCTTACGAGCATGGGAGGTTGAATTGGACGATGAGGATTGCTCGAGTCGGGTTCCTGATTCATCTTGGGTGATCCCACATATATCTTCACCACCAACTGCATCAGGACTCTGCTGGTCAAAACAACATCATCATCAGATCAACTCATCTTCTGCTGCTGCTTTTGTTCCTGATGTAAGCTATCATTCTAAACAAACTCTAAAAAGGAGGAGGCAATTCTAATGGGTGTTCTTCAAGAATGCTAACTAAGAGTCACTAGACAGTATATGTGTTCATAGGTTTTAGTTTCTATAACCGGCTAAGAAACCAGTCCTCGTAACCGGTCATGTTGGATACGTGTATGACCGAGTTGGGTTTCAGATTGTGTAATTGGTTGGGTCTAATCGGCTGCATATCTAGCTTGAGTGGTGCCTCCTGAGTCCTGATCGGTTGCATATTCGGCCTGAGCGATCCCTCCACGAATGGTCAATGATAAGGTCCGATTTCAATTAACTTCGACGGGTTCCCAAGAACCGGTGACGCTTGCCCATATCTAAAGGCAACCTGTTGAACTTGCAGATGAATGAAATGAAAAAGGTGATAAAAGCTTTATTTGAGAATGAATATTGACATTGTTATATTGGATTTGCAAGGGATGTTTATAGATAAAGTTGTTTGTGTTGATTAATTTGGAAGATTTTTGTTTGGGAGGGGCAAGTTTGGAGAAACTTGACTTTCTGCATAGAGCTCTTCTCCGTAAGTGTATTGAATAAGCCACTTTCTGTATCATTGAGCCACTACCAAACAATTATGCATAGTTGATGGAATAAGCTGTGAGTCTTATGAAGATGCTAACAAACATGTCTTTAGTTTAGTGGTTCCTACATTATCGTAGTAGATAATGAATCGTAACATCTATTTCATGAAACAAATTACATAATCATAATAACTCATCGGTTGTTGAAGCAATTGCGTTGTACTCTACTTCAATGGTTGACTGTAGGGTTTTGCAATACCCGAATACCCCGAAATCCGAACCTGAATCCGAACCGAAAAAAAACCGTTGTTTATTGGAGCTTGAAGGAAACGATTGTCTGGAAAATGGAAATTTGTATAAAGAAGTTCATGGGAAGATTGAGGGATCAAAGTATATCATAACAAAGGGGAGCCAATTTATATTATTACAATTGGATATCCGAGAGTCAAATCGCTTATAAATTAAACGAGGAAATCTCAATTCTTACTCTATTTATATATTTTCCGTTGTCAATATCACAATATGTAGTCGGGTTTTCCAACTAAAAGAGACAGGTACAACCGTACAAGTGCTACTTGAGCCAGCATCGCTAAAATAGAAAAATTGGGAAATTGGGTTTTTGTATGCTATTCTTCTCCAACAGTATTGTTATTTTGTTTGCTAAAATAGAGATTCATGGAGAAATCTCTAAATATAAAGAATTCTCTATAGTTCTCTAAATAGGAGAGAAGGAAATAATTATTTTACTCAACTCACCAATAACATAATTTTTTTATCATTTTATATTAAGTTTTTCTTTTAAAGTGTAATGGGAATATAAATTAGAGAATATTATATAATATAATTTGTGTTAAAAATTTTAAAATAGCAAAAATGTTGGAGATGAATGCAACTCTTTTTAGAGATTTTTAATTTTTGATTCTCTATTTTAGAAAATTATAGCAGATGGAGTGAAATAACCTATTTGAGAAATGGTTTTCATTTTGAGGGGCTATTGAGTACTAGAAAAACGCTAAAGGACTAAACATGTTAATCATATAAACTACTCTCATATCATTCTCTCCCCTTCATTTTCAAGTTTCAACGCTTACGCACAATCTCTCCGGTGCTATTCCGGCGACACCTTCTCAGATCTGACTCAGAGGTTCCCCATCAATTGCACAGCAGATACAATGCAGGCTTTATCACTCTCATCTGATCACGGAACTTCTCTGTGCAAAACAAAAGGGGGTTTACGCTCACAATCACAAAGACTCCCTTTCAAACCCGATTCAGCAACACATCTCAAGTGCAACTACACTTTCACCTCCTCAACTTCACTCTCTGCAAAGTCCACTCCAACTCACCAAACGAATCTAATCTCTCCTCTGAGCACTCTAACATGGCGCCACTTAAGCAAGACTCGACATTTTCTACCTCCACTTCTCTGCGGCAATTCGTCGAACACCTTGAGTGCTAATGTTGGTAGTGGTAATAGCAGTGGTAGGGGTTGGGTGGAGGTGGTTGGGGAGGTAATATCCACGGCGTTTCCGATTTGGGTGGCGTTAGGTTGCTTTTTGGGTCTTGCGAGACCGAATTCGTTCAATTGGGTTCAACCCAAATGGACCATGATGGGTATTACCTTAACTATGCTTGGAATGGGGATGACTCTCACATTTGATGATCTTAAAGGGGCTTTAGCTATGCCTAAAGAGTTGTTGGTGGGCTTCTGTCTTCAGTATTCGGTTAGTTCTTTCTGTCCAACTTTATGCTAGTTTGATTTAATGATTTGTCATGCATTATTGTTAATTCTAGTAGCAGTGCAAAAAAATTTATTTTTGTAGTTCAAGATCAAATTCACTCGCCCATTTAGCTAAAATGTACAAGTTTTGCTATATTTAGCTGTTTTTAGGTTCTGCTGAAATCAAATGTGAGCTTGATTCAGATGACACACTTTTGCTTTAAAGACCCAATGAAAAGCCTCCATTTTCATCTTGAATGCAATGTAGGACCTATATGTGAACAGGTCGTTTAAATCAATGTGGTTTCTTGCCAACCAAATGGTCCAAAGGGCTCATGGACCTATGGATGCCAAAAACCGCTAGCGATCTTTCTCAAACCAATAGCGTATAAAGTATAAACTGCTCCAAAGATGATGAAACAGTTCATATCATATTCCACATCCAAGCTAACCATTGTGACCAACTTATCAGTAGCATTGGAGGAACAAATGTTATGAGATTCAACATGCATGTTGCACCATCCACGTAAAGCTTGACTAACGGAATAACTTGCCTATGCGTCTATGCAAATTAACAGTTGTCTAGTTGGAAGCTTGCTTAGTGTTGCAAGCCAGAAGACAGTATGCACTTTTGTTGGAATCTAGTCATCCCATATTAGTCTTGACCATATTATGTGATGCAACGAATAAAACCAAACAAAGATTAAACACGTTGATTCTTTGAATACCCGTGGATAATCTCTACCAAGGTTCGTTGATTCAACGAATACCGAACCTTAGGCTTCAAATTCTGATTCACGAGAACTCAAAATTTGGAAGAAAATCAAAGTTTCTGGATTCAAGTTCTGACCATTCAACTTACACAAACAGAAGATAAATAAGAAAGTCAAAACAAAATTGGCCTGAAAAAGATCATGGGCCGACGAAAATGCAAAAAAAGAGGTAAAATCACAAAAATGTCCATAAACATGCTTAAACAGCGTTTTTAGGCTTCAAAAGGGCCTACCCACAGCATGCACCTCGTTTCAAGCTTCGGATCGACTGGTCTTGGGCCTAAAACGGAGACCCGTAGGCCGCAGCAAAAGTTATGGTTGTTTAAGTGTGGTACCGTTTGTTAGCCTGGTCATGGGCCTCCATGAACAGCGAGGCCCGATCCTCCACGCCAAGGCCCACATCATTATGCCATGGGTCTCCTCCCCATAGGTCGCCATTTCGAGTCTCCTCAGTTCACTGGGGATTTTTCTGTCCGGGCCCCATGGGTGTGCAAGCTGGCCCGGACACCCACAGTTACCCAAAAAAATGGAGATTGTGCTATACACTGATGAAATTAGGGCTATAATAGGGCGATATTCATTAAGTTGTTGAAAATGGCTTTCGAGAGGCCATCTCTCTCCCAGAGCTCTCGCTCACAACAATTGACAAAATTCAGAATGCCCACTCACAACAAACCCCTCCCACTAAAAAGGAGTTCCCGCCCATTATTTTTAGCTAAATTCCCAAAATACCCTCACTTATTCTACTGACCAAAAAAGTGAGGAAACAATATCAAAACTAATAAAAGAGACGCATTACTTATTACGCCTTCTAAATGTAAAACGGATCGGAGGTCTAGCAATACTCCCCCCCAAAGCCTTCACCTTGTCCTCAAGGTGATCATTCGGGAAACGCTGCTGTAAGGCTTCAAGGTTTTCCAGGAAGCTTCAAATTCTGACATGCCCCTCCATTTTATCAACACCTCGAATTGACCTGGATCCCCGTTCTGTAATGGACGAGCATCCAAAACAGCTTCTGGTTCTGCCTGAATAACCATCTCTTCAGTCAATTGTGTGGGTAAATCTTTAGTCGAAGCACAGTCCCCAACGGCTCGTTTCAACTGGGAAACATGAAAGACGGGATGTATCTTGGTACCCACTGGTAACTCCAAACGGTATGCCACCTTGCCCACCTTCTCCAAAACTTTGTAAGGGCCATAGAAACGAGCTAACAACTTTGGACTGTTTCCACGAATTAAAGATTTTTGACGATAAGGTCGTAACTTCAAAAAGACCATATCTCCCACCTCAAAAATCACATCTTTCCTTCTTGCATCCTCATACTGTTTCATTTTACACTGAGCTTTTATGAGATGCATTCGGACTTCATCCCATATCTCATCACGTTCTACTAGCTCTTGTTCAACCGTTTGCAACTTAGTGGATGCTATTTTGTAACGAACCATAGCTGGTGGATCACGCCCATACAGCACCTTAAAAGGTGAGCATTTCAAAGAGGAATGAAATGATGTGTTATAGGATAATTCTGCCTACGCAAGCCATTTACTCCACTTCTTTGGCCTATCTGACACCCAACACCGCAGATATTGTTCGAGACACTTATTCACCACTTCAGTTTGCCCGTCAGACTGAGGGTGATATGCTATGCTGAATTGCAACTTCGTACCTTGCAATTTAAAGATTTCCTTCCAAAATTGACTTTGGAAGACCTTATCCCTATCAGACACAATAGACCTGGGAATTCCATGTAATCTAACAACTTCCTTAACAAAAATTTCAGCCACAGAATGCGCATTAAAAGGATGCCGAAGGCTGATGAAATGCGCAAATTTACTGAATCTATCAACTACCACCATAATCGTATTAAACCCATTTGATAAAGGAAGACCCTCTATAAAATCCATGGACAATTCTTCCCAAACTGTGTCTGGTAGAGAAAGAGGCTGTAATAGGCCAGCTGGTAACCCACTTAAAGTCTTATTGCGTTGACATACTTCGCAACGCTTGACCATGTCATTGATATCATTTCGCATTCCCACCCAAAAAACTTCAGCTGCTACCCTTTGGTAAGTGCGATCTTCCCCTGTATGACCACCAATTGGAGATGAATGAAATTCTTCCAGCAAAATAGGGATCATCGTTGATTTTCTGGGAAGAACTAATCGACCCTTGTACAACAGTACATCTTGTCGGACCTCAAAATTCTTATGCGATAAAGGATCTTGAGTAAGGTCGTCTTTAATTCTCTTCAACAATTCATCATGGTCAATCTCCTGTTTTAATATATCCCATTGACGCCATTGTGGTAGAACCATATTCGAAACTTCCAATTCCTCTACCTTTCGTGACAACGCATCAGCTGCCCGATTACTACTGCCAGGTTTATATACGATCGAAAAATGATAACCCAATAGTTTGCTGACCCATTTTTGATATTCAGGCTCCACCACACGTTGTTCCAACAAAAAACGGAGACTTTGTTGATCACTCCTCACTGTAAAGTGTCGCCCCAACAAATATGGTCTCCATTTTTTTACCGCCATAACAATCGCCATCAGCTCCTTTTCATAAACTGACTTCTGCCTTGCACGATCACCCAAAGCTTGGCTGAAGTAGGCTATAGGCTGTTCATTTTGCATCAGCACTGCACCCAACCCAAATCCAGAGGCGTCAGTCTCAATAATAAAGTCTGCAGAAAAATCAGGAAGCCTCAAAACCGGAGCTGGTGACAATTTCTGTTTCAACTCCATAAACGCCTCTTGAGCCTCTATTAACCACTTAAATTGGTTCTTTTTAAGTAAATCCGTGAGTGGTCGTGCTGTTACCCCGTATCCTTTAATAAACTTTCTGTAATATCCAGATAGCCCCAAAAATCCCCTCAATTCAGTCACATTTGATGGAATCTTCCAGTCCATAACAGCCTTAATTTTAGTCCCATCCACCTCAACACCCTTTTCAGATATGATATGACCAAGATATCCCAAACGAGACCTCCCAAACTCACATTTCTTTTTATTCGCGTACAGGTGGTGTTGAGCCAATAATTCGAAGACCTGTCTAAGGTGAATTATGTGCTCTGCCATGGTTTTACTGTAGACCAATATGTCGTCAAAAAATACAAGTACAAATTTCCTTAGATGCGGATTAAACACCCCATTCATCAAATTTTGAAAGGTCGCTGGAGCATTCACTAACCCAAAAGGCATAACACGGAATTCGTAATGTCCTTGATGAGTTCTAAAGGCTGTTTTCTGGATATCCTCTTCTTTCATACGGATCTGATGATATCCAGACTTCAAATCCAATTTTGAGAATACACAAGCTCCATAGAGTTCATCCAGCAACTCATCTATAACTGGAATCGGAAATTTATCAATTATAGTTACCTTGTTGAGAGCTCTATAATCAATACAGAAACGCCAACTGCCATCTTTTTTCTTGACTAGCAAAACTGGACTAGAGAAAGGACTTGAACTCGGTTGGATTATCCCTGCTCCCAACATCTCCTTAACTAATTTCTCGATCTCATCTTTTTGGTAATGTGGATAACGATAGGGTCTAACATTCACTGCTTCAGTACCCTCTTTTAACAAAATTCCATGTTCTTTACCTCTTAAAGGAGGCAGACCATTCGGCATATTGAACACTACTTCAAACTCCGATAGCAATTGAATCAAATCACCCGATTCCTCTAATCCATCTTGTTCTTCCATACTACAAAACCCCAATTCCACTAATATCCCCTGTCCTTCCTGTTGACAAACTTTTCCCATGGCCTTTAGTGATATTTTCGATCGTCCTAACGATGGATCACCTTTTAAAGTCACAGATCGTCCCCCTACATTAAACTTCATAATCTGTAACTTCCAATTAGTAAAGGTAGATCCCAATGTCTCCAACCATTGCATTCCAAGAATAAGATCACTATTACCGAGCTGAATTGGCAGAAAATCTTCCCTAATTTCGAGCTCCTGTACTGTAAGTGTGACCTGTCGGCAAACTCCACAGCCTTGAACAGTGTTTCCCGTGCCCATTGTGATGGTGTATTCATTAGTAGAATCAATCTTCAACTTCAATCGATTGACTACTTCCTTGGAAATGAAATTGTGCGTAGCTCCGCAATCAATTAACACTACAACTTTTAAATCTCCAATCATACCTTCCATTTTCATTGTTTTCGGATTCGAGATCCCAACCACCGAATTTAAATGGACTTCCACATTCTGTCCAATCTCTTTCACGACAGCAGTATCCAAAGTTGTCTCATCATTATCCACAACAGTTTCATCGTTCATCTCCTCTTGAACCACTAACACACTGACTTCCTTCTTCTTACATTTATGGCCTGGAGAGTACTTCTCATCACATCTATAGCACAAGCCTTGTGCTCTTCTCTGTTGTACCTCCTGATCTGACAATCTTCTAAACTCAGATCCACTTTTCGGTTGTATCACAGCAGACAGCAGTAGAGGATGAACCTGTCGATCCAGATCTGTTCTCTGAAGAACCTCCTGTGCTCCTTTTCGAACTGAATGGAACACGATCCTTACTTAGCAGCTTGTTCTTCAGTTCGATTTTTAACGCCGTTTCCATTGCTTCACTTAACGAAACCGGACTCAGTAATCTCAACTCCGCCTTAATTGCATTATCCAGACCGTTTATGAATTGACTGAGAAACACTTCTTCAGGAATTCCGTCCAAAGGTGCGGCTAACTCGACAAACTTACGTCGATATTCATCAATCGATCCTTCCTGTTTGACGGCTAAAAACTGCTCACATAGTGATCCTGCTGCCAACGATCGAAATTGACACAAAATTAGGCTCCTCAAAACCTCCCATCGTGTAATCGGATGTCTCTTATTCTCCCACTGGAACCACCGTAGCGCATCACCTTCAAACGCGATGAACGAGACATCAATTTGTTCTTCTGGAGACAATTGGTTAAGAGCGAAATACCTTTCTGCTCTCAAAATCCATCCGTCTGGATCAGTTCCATCAAAAGTCGGAATCTCCAGTTTTCTTCCTTTAACTGCTAGAAATCGATGTGGATCATGATTGCCAATCGTCGTCTTCAATACACCTCCAGATCCCAGCGTTCTTTCATTTTCTACCGATAGAGACGCATCCAATTTACTTATTACTTCTTCCTGTTGCTTTCCAAATGATTCCAATCGCGCCATAATCGATTGCATCGTACTCTCGATTGACGCTACAGAATTCTCCAAATCTTCGATCCTACTTGTCGAATTCCTGGTCGCCATCACTGGATCGAACTGCTCTGATACCAAATTTGCTATACACTGATGAAATTAGGGCTATAATAGGGCGATATTCATTAAGTTGTTGAAAATGGCTTTCGAGAGGCCATCTCTCTCCCAGAGCTCTCGCTCACAACAATTGATAAAATTCAGAATGCCCACTCACAACAAACCCCTCCCACTAAAAAGGAGTTCCCGCCCATTATTTTTAGCTAAATTCCCAAAATACCCTCACTTATTCTACTGACCAAAAAAGTGAGGAAACAATATCAAAACTAATAAAAGAGACGCATTACTTATTACGCCTTCTAAATGTAAAACGGATCGGAGGTCTAGCATTGCACCACAAGCACATCTCAACCAATCTTCCATAGATGCTGTAGAGCACATATGGCTCGCTCCTTTGTCTACTTTACACGTACCTTAGATAGTCCAAGAATGCTGCTTTTTTTACTATACACAGACATAATGAGTTTAGGATTAAGACTGGTTTCTACCTGTTATTTATATAAGAGTGTAGCTATATATTTGCCTTTTTATCGGGATAAGAATGTAAATTGATGAAGTATGAAAGATTTGCTACATGATGTTAACCTTTGCGTTTTTGAAATATGTGATATTTGAAACTGATAGTAGATTTAGACTGGGTGACTGTAAAGAAACGACCTATATTTGATTAGAGTACTTATTCTTTACTGTGGGCATAGCATATTTAGTTGACCAATTTACTGTGGGTAACTACTTATTCTTTACTCCATTAGTATAATAATTTTCTTATGTATGCGGGAGTACTTAAATGGTGTTTTTGTTGCAGGTAATGCCGTTAACAGCGTTTTTTGTCAGTAAACTTTTAAATTTGCCCTCATATTATGCTGCTGGTTTGATATTGGTTGGCTGCTGCCCTGGGGGTGCGTACACTGTTTTAGCTTCCTTTCCTTTTAGTGTTTACATATATTTTTTAAAATGTACATTTCTTAATCGCCGGGATTCAGATCACAAAAATTTCCATGTTTAATTTTAGGAACCGCGAGTAACATTGTGACTTACATTGCACGGTATGTAGGTTTTTATAAGTGATATAAACTGTGGCGAAGGATCGTGTGAGAAGTTGAGGTTAACGTGAGAAGTGGATCTTAACCGTTGATCACTTTTAATCAAATGCCCTCCCATGAATTGCGCCTTAGAAGGGAATTGATCGGTGCATCTCGGTGCATCCCATCCTAATATGCATCCATTTCTCATCCAACGGTTGATAACCACTTCTCACGCTTCTCACGTTAACCTCAACTTCTCACCGGAACCCAACCCTATAAACTGTATCCTCCTATTACGTGCCAGCACCAACTCATGTTTTTGGTACTTTTCCAGGGGAAATGTGGCCCTATCAGTATTAATGACTGCCGCAAGCACCGTGTCTGCCGTGGTTGGTACATAATTCATTGTTGTCTTAGTATATATGCAAGCATATATATATATATATATATATAGAGAGAGAGAGAGAGAGAGAGGGAGAGAGAGAGAGGGAAACCTCAAAAAAATGAAAAACCGAGGAACACCCTGGTAACCCTTTATCGAGACGGTATGCACATGTGCATACAAATTATTGAAGTTGTTTTTTGGCTTTTATGCACGTGTGCATGTTACAAATTACTTGTATGCACATGTGCATACCGTCTAGATGAACGGTTACCAGGGTATTCTCCAGTTTTTCATTTTTTTGCGGTTTTACCTAAATCGACCCTATATATATAATTATATATATAGGGTTGGGTTCCGGTGAGAAGCGTGAGAAGTGGTTATCAACTGTTGGATGAGAAATGAACGAACATTAGGATGAGATGCACCTGATCAATTCCCTTTTAAGCCGCAATTCATGGGAGGGTATTTGATTAAAAGTGATCAACGGTTTAAAAGTACTTCTCACCAAAAATGGCACTTCTCACATGATCCCATGCCTATATTGTTTTACCTAAACTACACAAATTCATCCCGTTGCATAAAGAGTGTTGCGTTATAGGGATGGAATGGGCCAGGGATGGGGAATCCAATTCCCCATCCCGTTTGGCATATGGGTTCATCCTCAGCCAGCCCATTCCCGACATAAACATGTTTAAATAAGTATGTTGTTGCAAACATATCTCTTAAAGATTTCGTTGTACAAAGAAACTCGAGTAAGTTAATAAGCTATTGTCTTATTTGGGTGGATCATTTTGATTAAAATTGCATATATAACAGTTGATTTTTATTTATATTGCTTAGAGTCTAATTCCTTATTGAGATTTCTAATTTCAGATTATGACTCCATTCCTCACCTCCAACTTAGCTGGGCAATATGTTGCAGTTGATGCAATTGGGCTCCTCAAGTCCACACTGCAGGTGACTCTCTTTCTAAAGTTTATTAGTCCCTCCTTTATTCCTATGGAAATAACAACATTTGACTTGAGACATAAGTGTCTAACTTTCGAAAGTAATTGCCTACTTTTCAATCATACCCTTAATTATGAGATTGAGAAATTCCTTATTATTAAGGGTAAAATTGTCATTTAGTAATTAAAAAGTGTAATAAATACACATTTCTAAAATCATGTGCCCTTTTCATTGTGAAATTTATTTGTGACGGAGGAAGCAAGTCTTTTTAGGTCTGTATCATGCATATACTCCCTCCATCAAAATAAGTGTCAAATTACATAAGTAATTGCCTACTTATACCCTTAATTACGAGATTGAGAAATTCATTATTAAGGGTAAAATGGTCATTTAGTTAATTAAAAAGTGTAATAGTTACATATTTCTAAAACCATGTGCCCTTTTCATTGTGGAATTTTATTTTGTGACGGAAGAAGCAAGTCATTTTAGATCTGTATTATACATATACCCCTCCATCAAAATAAGTATCAACTTAGAAAAGTAAAATGGTCATTTAGTTAATCAAAATGTGTAATAATTACACATTTCTAAAACCATCTGCATTTTTCATTGTGGACATTTATTTGGGGACGGAGGGAATATAACTGATCGTGTTTTGTTTTTCTCATCATATCTCGTGAAAATTTGCAAAAAGGTTGTGCTGCTTCCGGTGTTGGTGGGTGCATTCCTAAACCAGTACTTTAAAGGGGTTGTTAAATTTGTATCACCATTGATGCCACCAGTTGCTGTAGCAACAGTTGCTATACTTTGTGGGAATGCAATTGCTCAAAGCTCTTCTGCAATCCTTATGTCTGGTCAACAAGTGGTTCTTGCTACACTTCTGCTTCATCTATCTGGATTCTTTTTCGGTTACCTTCTTTCAAGATTTCTTGGCATTGATGTCTCCTCTTCAAGAACAATATCAATCGAGGTTGGCATGCAGGTAACCGCAATTTTCTATCAGTTTGTTACTATGGCTATGTTTGGCAAACTACCTGATATAGTTGTTGCTGATAAATTAGTCATGTTCAATAAGCTAGTTGTTACTTGCAGTAGCGTTTCAATAAGCTTCAGAGGCCTTTTTCTTCTTCTTCTTCTTCTAATTATACCACTTATATTTTTTGAATTAAGTTTTCAACATGTCCTTTTGGTCGTGTTTGGTATGCAGACCGGGTAGGGTAGGACAAGACTGGATAAGACATGTTGTCTGTCTGGTGTTTGGTACTATTAGTACCGGACAGGAGTGGACAAGGACAAGTTGCTCTTAAAATAGTTGTTGGGGACCACTAAAATAGATGGTATTTGGTTTAGTGGTGCACTGCCATCGCCGTGACCACTAAACCATATACCATAATATTTTAGGTCTGTCCTATCTTGTTCCACCTATTTTGGTGGGAAAAAAACATTTTTTGTCGTGTCCCACATAAGGTAGCCTTTATGTCATTTTACTTTGTCATCTAGCTTATCAACTGGTTTTTATCAAACATGACTAGTTTATCAGCTAACAACAAACTTATTAGCCAACATCTAGTTTGCCAAACACGGCTTTAAAAGTCGCATGGAATATTTTTCCAGCTTCAAGATCGATAAAAGTAACTCTTTATAATGCATTTGGATCGTGTTGTTTCAGAATTCGGTCCTTGGTGTAGTTCTTGCTACACAACACTTTGGAAATCCTTTGACTGCGGTACCATGCGCGGTTTCTAGCGTTTGTCACTCGATCCTTGGGAGTGCATTAGCAGGAATATGGAGACAAATTCAACCCAAGATTCAGGAGCGAAATGCATGAATATGAAATTATGAATCGTCGTTTGTATTTTTATTGTTTTTTGTAGTTCTTGTATTCAGGTGATCTGATGGTTATAAATTTTCGTGGCGTCTAGACTAGCAATCTTAGGGGCTGGTTGGTTTTCCATTAAGTCCTGTATGAATAAAACTGTCTGTGTGGATTAATATGTCTGTATAAATTGAAAAAGTTTTTGTTTGGGAGGGTGTTTTCATAGATGGAAGGACCGTGTTTTTTAATTGGGAGAGACTGGTTTGGACAAAACTTGGCTTTCTGCATAAAGCTCCCTCCTAAAAGCTTAATAAATAAGTCACTTTATATATCATTAAGCCACTACCAAACAATCATGTATAGCTATCAGTCCCATTAAGCTCATTAAGCTGCTAACAAACAGGCCCTTAAGTACCTTAAACACAATCACCCATGAACGATGCTTTGTTTTCTTTGTGTTTATTGTGTTATGGGTTGCCGAAGCCCTCGTCACGTTATTGTTTGACTTATGTCTAATTAGGGGTGTTCATTTAAACCGCATACACTGTGACAACTGTCAAATTTACACCTCATGTTAGAACTACACTGGATATTTCAATTATTCATGTCATAGTTCACACAGTGCGATTTTAGCAGTAAACTCGGTACGGTAGGAAAATTTGAGAAATTTTGCCTAGGAACCCCTTGATTTAGGAAATTATCCATAAATCTCATAAAATGCCAACTTAAGCTACAATTATACCACAAGTATTATATAATTAACAACTTGATCTATTTTCAACTAAATTATATAAATACTTTATTTTTATATAATTACTTTGCTATTTATAATTTATAAGAAAATACTTGTGTTTTAAAAATAAATCAAAAGGACAAGATTAGACTTTATTATTGCATCACACCACACCCCCCCCCCCCCCCATGGAGAGACCCCCCCCCCCCCCCCCCTACTCTTTATGTATTTCTTTTTGGCTATCACAGTTCATTTACACAACAATTCATTCTCTCTCTAAATTCTCTCTTCTTTCTCTCTCCATCTTCATCCACCTTCATCCACAAATTCAGCCTCTAAACACCTCTTTTCAAAGAGATAAAAGTGTTCAAGGTAAATACAAGTGTATTGGATGAAATCCACACACTCTCTTTTGTCTAAATTTTCATTTCTTGCATTTTCTTATGAATGTTCTTCACCTTCTTCTACATTTCTTTAATATTGTTAAAAATCATCTTACACATCTTAATGTTTGTAGATTTACCACCATAACACTTGCATGTTAGTAAAAGGGTGGTGAATCCATAATCAAACTCATGTTAAGATCAAAGATGAACTTTTAAGCACATGCATGTAGTTTTCTTGAAAAATCCATATCTTTTGATTCAAAGGTTTCATGAGTGGATCTTTAAATCCATTAAAAACATGTTTAACCAACATGCATGAGCTAAAAATACACAATTTTATGATACATGATGAAGATCTTGACATAAACACCAAAAAGAACCATTTTCAAGATTTATAAAAGATGAGATGATGGGTAACTTGCATGTAGTTTAAATGGATCAAAAACATGTTTTGGAACTGAAAATAAATGTATGGGGATGAGTCAAATCGTATTTTGCAGGCAAAGGAATATGAATTTTGGGTAAAAAGTCAATATAGGTGCACATGCACAAAGAGTGGTTTTGACAGCTTGCTGCCAGATTCCACACCTCTTTTCAAAAGGTCATATCTCACTCAATACTACTCCAAATTAAGTAATTCTTTTTCTGGAAATTATTTTAATATGTTAGGATTCAAACCCAAGTGGTTTCACTCAAGAACTCAAAGATTCCGTCTACCAAACAGTCTTCACAAAAACAGTGCGCAAACAGCAACGTTTTCTGTCGAGTTTTACGTCAAGTATTTTTTTCATGTACTTAAACACTTCTAAAAATTATGAAACTTATGCCAAAAGTTTCCTAACTCATTAAACCACTTGGACATAAAATATCTTGACCTAACTATACCTGGAAGTTATCCAAAAATGGACACAAAGTGACACCAAAATCTGGACAGCAAAGGACAATTTTCTTGTTATGATTGAAAGTTAACTCTTGATCCCATTTCATCATTTTATGATGAAATTGTGGAATATATATATATATATATATATATACTATATATTTATATAATTATGCAATTTATATACTTTAAACCCTTTTCATCATTATTATGAATAAATTGTGGTATATATAAATATATATATATATGTACTATACATTTATAAATTTATGCACTTTAAATACTTCATCTTTACATTTTGAACCTTTTTTATCATTCTTATGATAAAATTTCGGTATACGTATATATACTATATATAAAGTCTTTGGACCATTTTCGTTACTTATTGTGACGAAATTGCGGTAACTTTAATCTAACAAGAATGAAGCATACTTATGTTACGATTACAAATGTTGGTAACTCCATACGATTTATAATATTTAAATCACAATAAAGGCATTTTATGACGATTTGGATAGTTAGTACCGAACCTTCGAAATTAAAAACTCACTAGTGACCTTACGTTCATAGGTTTGAAGTAGGATCACACCGAAGTATCTTGTGGGATATCCCGGATTTCTATCGCGTATCAAGTGAGTTATCACAGCCCCCTTTTTCAATATTTTACATATTTGGGGTGAAAAGCATGTCGTTATTACAACTACTTTACGCACCGGTTAACTCGTTTTCTTGAAAATGTAAACTTTGCTATACTCTTTTATGCTCTATGGTGTGTATAGGTTACGCATGTTGTAAGTTTTTGAGCTTTTCTCTATCGTACGTAAGTCCCCATTTGACTCTACGTTACCCGTTTAACTCACGAGTGTGAGCCGTTGGTAATTATGGATAGCGCTATTTGGTTGACACCCCACTCACAAGTCGCGCTTGTTTGAGTGCATAATTATTGTTGTTCGTGCGCATTGTTGACGATAGAACATGCGTTAGGGCGGCTGTCATATAGGTCGGGTAACGGGTTCACTACTTAAACATAATACATACTATTTCCATGAGCAAGTGTTTTCATAACCGGTTGCCTTATCCACTTGTGCGGATTTAAACTGTTTTGCTATGATAAACAATGTTGTACTCATTAAACATGTGATCTCACCAACTAGTGCATTAGTTGACCTTTTCATTGACATGCTTTTCAGGTGAACGTCCTTAAGGTTGGAACTTAGGAAGGCTACACGTGTTGAAGCTTTCTATGTTATCTGTTGATTACGTTCATTTCCCTTTTTCGTAAAACGTTTGTAAAAGGCAATGTTGTAAACTTTTGAATGTATTTTGATGGTTGGTGTAATCCTGTAACTCTTGCTATGAAACTTGAGCTGCACATCCCGTGTTTCTGCTTTAGCGGGGTGTGACATACACCGGCCACACTACACCAAACGATTTAGAATTTTGGCGGTGTAGTTTGCAGTTTGCATTTTTATCATACCTGTTATGCGGTTTGGGTGTGCATTTTTATCAAAGCTCACTTTACGGTACGGTTTGTAGTTTTGAATTATCAAATAACGGTTCGAACCGAATCACATATTGCTACAAATTATATATCAAAAAATAAGATTTTATTCTTTTTAATTTGATAAACACGTCAAATATTTTTCGAATCTTTTCACCGGATTCATTTTATTATTGTATTTCATGTATTTATTGATGTATATTTTTATTGTTTGTAGTGTCTATAATATTATAAAGCATTTAGATTTTTTTTAAACACTTATTAATTTGGTCAAATACATAATCCCCTAAATTTTAAATTCACAAATAATTAATATATATGTACAATTTTTTTAAACTATTTGAACTCCAAAAAAACACACTAATAATCGACTGATAAACACATTCAAATATATATCGAACCCAACAGAATACTTCATCTCTATCTACACATAAAAAATATATCTTTTCATTATCTTAATCGACATAAAAATATGCATGTTATCAAAACTAGAATAATTACATTTTTATTTATAATCTAAATTATATAAAATTTTGATCTGACAAATTATATTTAAAAATTAATTTTAAGATATTTAATTTGACATCAATGTTGCTCCCTCCATCCCAAAATAAATGTCTACAATGAAAAATGCACACAGTTTTAGGAGTGTGCAATTATTACACTTTTTAATTAACCAAAGTACAATTTTACCCTTAGTTATAGAGAGAGAAAATTTATCCATCACATAATTAAGGGTAGAATGTGAAAATGAAATTATACTTTTGAAAGTTGACACTTATTTTGGGACAAACAAAAATAGTAATGTAAACACTTATTTTAGGACGAAGGGAGTAATATATAATGTTATATTAAAAAATGCTAGTTTGGTTTCACTGTACATGGAGTAAACTATAAATTTGGTTTGTGTGGTTAGTCGAAAACAACATTTTTCGTTTTCCTAGTGTAAAATTACAAGATGATTATCATGGTTTGTGAAAATATCTGATTTGATCATTTCCAATAACGATTGCAAATAATTTTATTAAATGAGAGACATTCTCAACTTTTTATCGATTATTTTGTTTTTTACGCAACTAAAACAATTTTATAATTTCAATCCTTATAGTTTTTAATTATATAAAAGACAAAAATCGATAAAAAAACAAAAATATCATTCATTTAACGAAATATTTTAACGACAAAAGAAAAGTTGGATGTTTCTACAAACCACGTAAATAGACAAAAAGTATTACTTTTAACAAACCACAAGGACTAAGTTTGTAACTTACTCTTGTATATATCCATCATTCTATATGTAAAATACAACATATATATATATATATATATATATATATATATATATATTAAAATACAACATATATATATATATATAGGGTTGAGTTCACGTGAAACCAACCTATTTTTGTGAGACCGTGAGACCAAAAAATTAACAATAAACCTGTGTCATTGTGAAGGTAAGAAAAACAGCAAACCTTCACAGCAAAAACACTATGAAGTTACCATCACAGTACATTTCACAATCTTTTGTTGTGAAGGTTTAATGTTAATTTTTGGTCTCACGGTGTCACAGAAATAGTTTAAGGGAAATTAATTAAAATACCCTAAGTTTGACCAACTGTTACCAAAATACCCTAAATTTTTTCAATTTTGCAAAAATACCCAAAATACCCGCGATGAGGTCCCGCGATCGCGGGATACGGTGACGTGGCACGTACTTTGGCCCCAAATGGCCCGCGAAGCCCCTCAACTTTGGCCGCGGTGCACTTTTGGTCCCTGCCCGCGATCGCAGCCCGCCAGTGGCGGACCCAGGATTTTAGGTGAGCGGATGCACAAACGAAAAGTCTAAGAAATTGTTGTCGATGTGTTTTAGCCGTAGGGGACTTTTTAAGTTTTTAGTTGATTTCTAGATATTTTTTTCAATCTTTTGGTTGATTTCAAATGATTTTTTAAGTTTTTTGTCGATTTCAATTAATTTTTTTGGTTTTTTTGTGTCGATTCGAGATTTTTGGGGGGTTTTTTATTGATTTCAAAATAAAATTTTGATTCTTTGGTTGATTTCGAGAATAAATTTTTATTTTTTTTTCGAATCAAAATTAACTATGCATATAAACCTTCATGTAATTAAATAAAAAAATGAAAATTTTAAAATTCTAGATATAGTTAATGATCAAATTAAATTATATTAATAGAGTATTTAATGTGTATTAAATGTAACTTATGAAGAGAAGTTATGAGCTTTCTATAGTTTTAACAAAAATTAAAAACATAAGTGCCAAGAGTAGGAATAGAACCCCAAACCTCTTGAAACTAGAAGCACTAATTAAGTTGACACAAACCATCTCACTAGAAGCTCATTTTGGTTAGGTATCCAGTTTAAAAATACTCAAGAGCACTCTAAAAATTAAGTGGGTGCACTGCCAAACGATCTACATTTTTTCCCTTACGGTAAACAAGTGAGCGGGTGCACGGGACCCCCCCGGAGGAAGGGTAGGTCCGCCCCTGCAGCCCGCGATGGCCCGCGATGGACCAAAATTTACAGTTTTGGTCCCTGAAAATTTACACTTTTGGTCCCTGAAAATTTACACTTTCAGCCCCTGTACTTAGACGAATCTTGCATTCTTTTACTGTTTTTTCCACAATTATTGTACTTTAAAGACCGATTTGTGGTTGAAATTCATTTGCATGTTTGAGATTTCATCCATAAATATCAGTAATATGCAATTCACAATTCACACTTGTTCTTGCTTTCTTTCTTGATTTCTCTCTTGCTTTCTTTCTTTGAATTGCTTTCTCTCTTGATTTCTCTTCTCTCATTTCATCCACAAATGGCATCGTCATCAAACCCTAAGTCTACTCTTGAAAAAATGTCACCTCAAATCGAGGTCGCCATAGCAAAAAAGGAAAAGGAGATAGATGAACTAACAGAAGAGTGGAAAAAAATGATGGACAGGAAGGCAGTCCATTTGAGAAAGATCGAAGAGGAAGACAGGGAGATCAAAAGGATGAAAGGGGATATAAAAGCTCGGGAGGCTCGTGTACGTCGAGAACAAGAAGCAATTCACCATATTCTGCAAGACTTCGCAATTATTCAAGCGAAGGTAAACGAGAAGCAAGCTTGGATTGATGAAACTAAATCAATTTTTAAGTAGGTGGTGGTTGTTTTAGTTGTTTTGTATTTTTTTTTCTTGTTTTGTATTTTTTTTACTGTGTTGTTATTTTGTAGTTTTTGTTGTTGTTAATTTCTCTGAAAAGTAGTTTTTAAGCCGCTGAACCACGGTTAGGTTGGATACATCATGCAAGGTCAAGCCAGAGGTTACCTCATTCGTGGGCCTACTCCTCTTGTAGAATATATGACAACCCTCAACTCATTTGCTAAAGTGTGTGCGGGTTGTGGTACACAATGGCCATATGTAACACCCGGAAAATCCTAGTAAGTAATAATAGTCCTAATATTTCTTTATATTTTGACTTCTTAGATTATAATTGATTTCCTAAGTAATTTCGGTGATTGTCACTTGTTATTTGATAACTTCCGATAGAAATCAGTAAGTTTATTCCTTAAGGAAATAAATGAAAAATAGATAATAAAGTTAAATATTAGATTTTATGGATTAGTTGGATGGGTAATTTGAATACGAGTCCAACGGTTCTTTCCGGAGCAAAAACGGAGTTCTAACGAAGAAGTTACGGCTAAATTAGTGGAGGTTGAGAAGACTAGCAAACAGAAGCCGGCGCCAATGGCTTGGCGCCGATGCATCGGCGCGGGTGATTGGCGCCGATTTCCTGACGTGCCAAAAGGGGGTTAAACCCACCTCTTTACCCTTAGTCATCCACCCTTTTCACATATAACTCTCAAATCCGATTTTTTTGGTTCTGTTATCCTCTTCTCAAGCGATATCCATCTAAGATTAAGGTAAATTCATATCTATTAATCCTAATCTAATTCAAGCAACTAGTATGTGAATCTTACCCATTTAAACTTGAATTAGGGCATTTCATCTTCACTCTTCTTCTTGGAGCAATTAGGTTCAAGTATTCAAGTTAGGGTGTTAGCAATTGAAGATTTGAGGTGAGTAACTTGTAATTAATTGTTTGTATTACATTTATATACTATTCCTCATCTTGATTTTTGGTATAGCTAATGGGAAATCTTGAATAAATGCTCTTAATGGTTAAGAGGGAAATAAGAGGAGTTCAAGTAAGTTTATGTGGCTTAATTGTGTTTATTACTTTGTATGCCATAATAAATGTTGATGTTAAGAGTTTGGTTGGATTATATATCCAAAGTATGTGATATTGAGATGATGACTTAATAGATGTCTTAATGATGAATTGATGGCTTAATGGTCAAAATGGACTTATTCTTGAATTGTAAACATGGTGGTTTATTATTGAAATCATATAGAAAGTAATTTAAATACATGTGGATGTATATGAACTACATGGAAGTAGTATTGATTATGATAAATGGTTGGACCATTGTTAAGTGCTTAATATGCTATGAATATTATTTGGATTAACATGTTTGGTATTCACATAATTGGAGGAGCACCTAGTAGGCATTGGAGGATATAATCATACATACCGTAGGGTAAAAATGTATTTTGTTCATACCTTCGGATACCGTGGGGTTTTCCGTTGTGTTATGCCTTGTGACAATACCGTGGGGTATCAATCAAGGTATATCTTCAATTATGATGTAACTGGGTAGCGATATGGGTCTTCTCCATGGAATCCAATTTGTGAATGTATCGAATTGTTATTCCTACATGCTATGATTATGCTCTATGTGCTATGTGTAAACCTCACTTAGGCTTTAAAAAGCCTAACACTTGTTATGTGTTTTATGTGTTACAGATTTTAGTGGTTCCGGACACAAGAAGGTCTAGAACGTGGTTGTGAGCATGGGATCATTATTGGAGAGTTAAAGATTGGAAGATTGATAATAGAACTTTTCGACATCCTTTTTATATTTGATTTGCTATAGTAGTGATCAAATAAGCTAGTGGTCCATTAGTAGTTATAATTAACTAGATCTTTGTATTAATGGTTATGTAATGATAATTATGAATACTTTTACTTTAGTAATGAGTACCACTCTTCCGTTTTATGGAAGTTTTTGTTAACCCCTGTTTTTGGGGTGTTACAAGTTGGTATCAGAGCTTTAGTTTAAGTGAACTAAGTATGATGAGGAAATACTTAGACTTAAGCTGGGATGAATTAAGTTATGAATTGTGAGAGTGGGTAGAAGTATTAAGACGGGATGGCCTTAGGGTCGACAGAAATACGTGAAATTAGTACGGTAACGACGGTAATGAGGATTCTCATGTATGATACATTCATAATCGCAATTAGCTACTGTTATTATGAATATATTGTTACATAAGTATACTTGTTTCTAAATTGTTCCAGTGACTAATGATCGGTAAGGTACGTTTCGTGTGTTTATATTTATATAACCATTTTTCAGGGTTAACTTTTGTTCGATAGCGTAGTGATGGTAAAAAAAAACACTACCAAGGTCTTTCAATTCTTTGGAGGACAGATCGGTAAATGATTGAGGATTGGAAAGACAACCTGGAACTGGTGGGACTCATGAAAGTCCGTCGAGACAACCTTAAGTAAGTGGATTAAATGTGTGGAGATAGAATGTAAGATGTTTGATCAAGATGGGAATAGTATGAAATGGTTGAGTAAGTGAGCCTTGGAAGGCATGTATATCAAGTGTTAGAAGGTTGAGAGGGTAACCACTGGTTGAAAAATAGGGCGTCAATGATAAGTTGCGAGAGTTAAACGATAGACCTTGTTTGAGTGAATAGCCTTCAATTACAAGTAGAGTTTTATGCATAGTGTTCTCGGGTGAGTGTTACATGGGTTTTTGTGATTTCAAAACAAATGCATAAATAACAATTTAGTCGATGATGAGTCAGTAGGTATACGTGGGTATTAAAAGAAAGAGGTAATACCATTTACGTCGCGCAGTCAAATTTTGAGTTTAGTAATTTGCAAAATACATTATACTTTACAAGAAAAGTTAAATAAAGATGAGTGTGAGAACCGACTAGCTTACTTTGTGTCGGTAATTTCTTGCAACTTTTGTCGTATGAAAAGATTTTCATTAAATATACTACGGTCATAACAATATCGTTTTGGTTGAAAAAGATTAAGTTTTGCGGAAAGTGGTATATAATTTATTCTCGTGATCGTTGAGCAGTACACTAAAGTTATAAGAATCTTGGGGTCATGTGTACCCAAGTTGCTCCAAGTGTTGTTCTTTAAAAGGAGGAAATGTGCGAAATAAGACATTTAATACATTGTTATGTATGAAGGTTATGAACGAATTAATTCGTAAAATATTGCTATAAGCTAAGAAAGAACTCTGAGATTGGAGAGGTATTAGATAAATCATGGGAGAATGTTTGTAGATTTGGTAATTGTGTTCAAGAGAAAGGTGAACAATGGGAGAGTTGAAAGTGGACTTTAGTGTCGATTGTAAGAAGGTCTATACCTTTGTTTGGTAACTAGAAATACAGTTGTCAAGGGACAGTAGTGTCCGGAGGAAGGATTAGTAGTAATCAAGGAGATGGAATTAGCAAATTGCTATGAGTAGTATGGTGAGACAGTAAGGAAATACTCTCGACGTTAAATAAGAATTTATGGTGATCTTGTGATATTAGTATTGCACGAATAAGTTTGAAATGAAGACGATGAGATGTAAATTGTATTATGTATTGTCGAAAGGATTAAGTTCAGTCCTTATTAATGAATAGATTAAAGAAGTATCGATAGGTCGACTATTGACATTGAAGTCGGCAGTTGTGTAAGATGTATGAGGCCTTTTGCCTGTCACAGGGTGCGGTCTGGGTGTGTCCCGCGTATGCTTGTGCGGGCAGAACTAAATTATGAGCGGTACCGGCATGCTGTTATGCAGAGGATATGCGCAAAGCGAATATTATCGTGTACGGTGGACTGAGAATGTTGTAGAATGCGGACAATACATATCTTGTGAAACACCATATGTGGGGATTTGAGTGATTGGCGAATAAATCACGAGTGGAAAAGGTTTTGGTTAAATTATTACATAAGTGGAAGTTAGGTGGTCGAAATACGCTTTTAGAAGTTTATTGTAGTTGTACAATAATTATGGTGTGTTATATGTTTAATCGCATTTTAATGAGTGTCGGTTTAACTTTTGGTCTTTTGTGCGAGGACAGTTTGATGGTCTTGTAATTTTAGTACTTTTGGGACTAGTGATCTAAGGCAAAATAATAATATGTATATTTATATTGTGGAGTATATAGAGTTGTACATACGTGTACATATAGATACATATATGAATTGACTTCATTGGGAAAGTAGCAATGAAGGGGTCGTAAGATTATCATGTCTCGAGGCGTGGGTTGCATGATGTGGGATTAGATGTATTTTAAATTTCATGAGTTGATAATTGATAAATGATCAATAGACCCTTTGAGCGGATGGCTTGGTTTTAGATTCGGTTGAGTCTTAAGGGTATTCGTCGGTTTAAATTAACTTGACATAGGCTTGAGGGTTGGAATTACATGAATTGTATTATAATTAAAGTTTACGTAACGTGAATACATTAATTTCTTCTTTTGAGATCATGTATGAAGGTCAAGTTGGAATCGGAAGATTAAAAGTTGAAGGATCACCTTGTGGAGGGGTGTTAGGATAGTGAAAGACTATTGTTGTAGATGAACATTCTACTTATGATATAGATGGTTTATATATAATGAAGAAATAGGCACGAACATAGTAAGAGTATGGACTATGTCGATTTGTGATGTAGTGTGCACTGTATATATAATGGTTTGGAGTCACAAAGAAGTAATAATAAGTGATAAAGAGGGGACATTAGATGAAAGTCTATTCGGGGATTCCAGATGAATAGTGCTAGTTGTCAATAAAGCTGTTGGAATATGTGGTTGTAAGATGGTGTAGTGATTTGGCTATTATTGGAATAGAATGTCGAGCGGTAGTATGAGTTTATCCAAAGTGATTTTGGTTGTGTGAGTCGCTAAATAAGTTTATGATTTTGAATCATAGGAAGTTTAATAAAGATGAGAAAGTGTTATCGGTAGGTGGAAAAGTTGGGGAAAAGAGACAAATAATGATTGGAGGGTAGTACTTCATGCTAACGTAGGAAGTAATGATAGAAAGGTCGGACCTAAGAATGTAGTTATACTACAGGTTCAATGGAATTATCACCTTTGATATATAATATTTTAGTGCTTGATTGCAATATGGTCGCGTAGTGCGATATTGATGTGAGGAAGTGGTAGTACGTATGGGTCATAGATGTAGTAATGGGTGCCGTAGATATAGAAGTATTCAAAAGTGGTGAGTATGCTCCATTTAAAGTGAGTATGGATTTTTTTAGCGGTATACGTTAATGTTATTTTGAGATTTGGAGATTGAGATGTGGATGATGACGGTATTGAAGACCAAGCAATAGTCGGATAAAGGTTTAATGATAAACGGTTACTTTAAGGAGGCTTACAAATCTAAGTTGGGGAGCGGATAATGGGGAAATAAGTAAGGTTCATGTAATATGAAAGATGAATCCTTGTTCCTTCTAGATTTTTATTTGTGAATGGAATTCATGTGTGGGTTTGGTTAGAGTGCAACGGTTGGTGATAATTAGGTGTCAACTTTTGGGCTTAAGATCAAACACCTTTAGTTTAATCGGGGAATTGTAACTGATTTTAAAAAGAATGATGGTGATGGTAGTAGTAACCTTAAGATACTCATTTGTGATGAGTGGTTTTAGGGAAATAATCTTTGTGTATGGTTAATGAACCTGTCCGTTTGATGATTAATTATTCGAGATGGATTTTGGAGTCTATTAGAGCTCTTTGGATGTGAATGGCCGTTAACGATAGGGACAATTGAAATTAGAGATTCGGTTGGTCTCAGTATTAATTGAACCTTAAATTGATGTAGAGTTTGAAACTGAAATCAAGATGTATAGAACATTTTAAGGTTGGGAGACGACTGAAGTCGTATGGTTGGGAATTTCTTTATGGTTGGAACATTTATCCGTACATAAATACAACGTATGTGTAGGGACTTTGTTAATAAACAATTGTTCGAGGAATTGTCTTTATAGACCGTGTGGATGGAATTTAGATTCCCGTTAGGAATTGTTGAATTTTGGTCGACAGTGAGTCGGTTGACTTTGGGTTGTAAAGAATATAGATTTCGAGGACGAAATCGTTTTAAGGTTGGGAAAATTGTAACACCCGGAAAATCCTAGTAAGTAATAATAGTCCTAATATTTCTTTATATTTTGACTTCTTAGATTATAATTGATTTCCTAAGTAATTTCGGTGATTGTCACTTGTTATTTGATAACTTCCGATAGAAATCAGTAAGTTTATTCCTTAAGGAAATAAATGAAAAATAGATAATAAAGTTAAATATTAGATTTTATGGATTAGTTGGATGGGTAATTTGAATACGAGTCCAGCGGTTCTTTCCGGAGCAAAAACGGAGTTCTAACGAAGAAGTTACGGCTAAATTAGTGGAGGTTGAGAAGACTAGCAAACAGAAGCCGGCGCCAATGGCTTGGCGCCGATGCATCGGCGCGGGTGATCGGCGCCGATTTCCTGACGTGCCAAAAGGGGGTTAAACCCACCTCTTTACCCTTAGTCATCCACCCTTTTCACATATAACTCTCAAATCCGATTTTTTTGGTTCTGCTATCCTCTTCTCAAGCGATATCCATCTAAGATTAAGGTAAATTCATATCTATTAATCCTAATCTAATTCAAGCAACTAGTATGTGAATCTTACCCATTTAAACTTGAATTAGGGCATTTCATCTTCACTCTTCTTCTTGGAGCAATTAGGTTCAAGTATTCAAGTTAGGGTGTTAGCAATTGAAGATTTGAGGTGAGTAACTTGTAATTAATTGTTTGTATTACATTTATATACTATTCCTCATCTTGATTTTTGGTATAGCTAATGGGAAATCTTGAATAAATGCTCTTAATGGTTAAGAGGGAAATAAGAGGAGTTCAAGTAAGTTTATGTGGCTTAATTGTGTTTATTACTTTGTATGCCATAATAAATGTTGATGTTAAGAGTTTGGTTGGATTATATATCCAAAGTATGTGATATTGAGATGATGACTTAATAGATGTCTTAATGATGAATTGATGGCTTAATGGTCAAAATGGACTTATTCTTGAATTGTAAACATGGTGGTTTATTATTGAAATCATATAGAAAGTAATTTAAATACATGTGGATGTATATGAACTACATGGAAGTAGTATTGATTATGATAAATGGTTGGACCATTGTTAAGTGCTTAATATGCTATGAATATTATTTGGATTAACATGTTTGGTATTCACATAATTGGAGGAGCACCTAGTAGGCATTGGAGGATATAATCATACATACCGTGGGGTAAAAATGTATTTTGTTCATACCTTCGGATACCGTGGGGTTTTCCGTTGTGTTATGCCTTGTGACAATACCGTGGGGTATCAATCAAGGTATATCTTCAATTATGATGTAACTGGGTAGCGATATGGGTCTTCTCCATGGAATCCAATTTGTGAATGTATCGAATTGTTATTCCTACATGCTATGATTATGCTCTATGTGCTATGTGTAAACCTCACTTAGGCTTTAAAAAGCCTAACACTTGTTATGTGTTTTATGTGTTACAGATTTTAGTGGTTCCGGACACAAGAAGGTCTAGAACGTGGTTGTGAGCATGGGATCATTATTGGAGAGTTAAAGATTGGAAGATTGATAATAGAACTTTCCGACATCCTTTTTATATTTGATTTGCTATAGTAGTGATCAAATAAGCTAGTGGTCCATTAGTAGTTATAATTAACTAGATCTTTGTATTAATGGTTATGTAATGATAATTATGAATACTTTTACTTTAGTAATGAGTACCACTCTTCCGTTTTATGGAAGTTTTTGTTAACCCCTGTTTTTGGGGTGTTACACCATACGTGGTTGCAAAAGCAGAAGCCGTTGAAGAAGGGTCAGAAAGATTGAAGATGAAGAGCTTGTTGGATGGAATACAAACTAGCTGTGTTATCAATGTTCATTTAGAAGCATATGTATGTGTGTATATATATAATATGAAATGGGGTTTTGACAAGTTGGTATCACTGGACTCATTTAAGAATTGTGAAAATGGGTATTTGACGAATGATGATTCATGTGTGTTTGGAGCTGAAGTATTTGCAGTTACAGAGTATGCACAAAATGATCGATAATAAAATAAATAAAACGTATTTTAACTATAAGGGTGCGTTTGGTACGCAGACTGGATGGGACGGGACGGGACTGAACTGAAGGAGATAATTTTAATATAAGTTACGTTGGAAATACATCGATCATTTTGTGCATACTCTGTAACTGCAAATACTTCAGCTCCAAACACACATGAATCATCATTCGCCAAATACCCATTTTCACAATTCTTAAATGAGTCCAGTGATACCAACTTGTCAAAACCCCATTTAATATTCTTCTCGTGAAACCTTCTCCTATTGCCATTCACGATATCTATAAACACATTCAAATAATAATAATTTAAAACGATTTAATGAATTAGTTAATATATGATTATTATGTTAATGCGATAGGAGTGTAAAACAAAATTGAAAAAAAAATAAGAGATGTACCATAAATTAAATAATTAACTATAAGGTTATGAATTTTAATGTATAACTGTATATGATATATATTAAAATATATAAATCCAAAAAAATTCAAGATTGGGCTCATTTCGAACGTATCGAAGAGACGATTATAATGGTGTAATTTGTTAAAATTAAAACGTATCGAATATGAATATATTTATCATTTACAAACTAGTTGTGTTATCAATGTTCATTTAGAAGCATATGTATGTGTGTAAATATATCATTTACAAATCAGTGTTTAGATCAACAGTATCATATGTGTTTGTTCCATATGGTTTAAGCTGTGACGGGCCCGGGGTGTGACTGACAGAATGTCTCCTTGGCACGGTTGAAGGGGCGGGATTTGGACACTCTCCACGAGTGTGTCATACGCATTGGCACCGAGTACATCTTCGTTGTATCGAACTTTCACCACGTGATGGACGTCGGTCGTTCTTTCTCGGTCTCCCGGCCCTGTTCTTATCCATTAAAGGTGGATAGCATGGTGGAAGCGGGTCGGGTGGATACACCCATGCTGCAGGGGGTCCAGCTGGGTTTATTACCTCCACGTATGTTTTCCGGTAATATTCGGACGTGAAGAAAGGTACAGCCAAGTCGCTGCAATCTGTACGACCCATATATGTTGCTGCAGCGATGTCATGGCCGCACGGTAACCCAGATTTATCCCATTCGCGACACGAACAAAGGTGGTCTTCCATATTCACAATCGCGTGAATATAGTCATCATGCACCTCGTACTTCCCATACCCGATTGCTCTTACCGGCCATGTCGCCGCACGTCGCGCCCTGTACTGAACGATATTCTCCGCCGTTGGTGTGAGTGCATTTTGTATCTTAGCTCCTTTTAGGCGTCGAATTTGGTACCACTCTTGTTGAAAGGCCCGAAAGTAGTCCATAAGATTAACAATCGGACATCTACGAGCAAAACGGGAGAGTGCATTCACAGACTCTGCACTATTCGAGGTCAGAATGTCATACCGTTGTCCAGAAAAATGGGCCGCGGACCACCTCTCCGGTCCAGCATCGTCAAAGACTTTGGCTGCTTCCTTGACACTGTATCGTAGCATATTCATGTACTTGTTAAACTCCCGATCCGTATATGCTCTGCATGCCGCCCAATAGACATCCTTGTAGGTGGTAATACGTTTGTCCTTGGATTTGGCGTTCATCTCCAAATGTCGACAGCATATGGCGTGAGGGGCGTTTGGGTACATGGCAGAGATTGCGGCGCTTATGGAAGGAGCCCTGTCAGACATAAACACCAACCCTTGCGGGTCTCCGATAGCTTGTCTCAACATGGACATAAACCAAGTCCACTCGTCCCCGGTTTCAGACTTGCCTACGCCGAAAGCTACTGGAACGATGGAGTTATCCCCGTCCATGGCAACCGCCAGGAACATCATACCCAAGTAACGGCCCTTTAAATGGGTTGCGTCTATTATCAGGACACGACGTAGATTTGCCAAAAATGTGCGGATCTGCAAAAACATAGGTTAAAATGTTATAGTTTATAATGTGTAAATGTTATAGTTTATAATGTGTAAACATATGACGTGTTAAAATACGTACCGCGGGTCCAAGGGCCACGAAGCACATCTCAAACCGTCCACGTGAATCGGTCCGTAGCTGCGTGACAGTACCAGGGTTCTGCAGCTGCAAATTATATAAATATGTCGGGAGTCGTTCATACGACTCCTCGAACGTGCCTCTCACCATAAACAGTGCATGGCAGCGCGCACGCCACGCTTGGTGGTAATCAATCGTGACGCCGAACTGCCGGTGAACGTCGTGGACGATGTCCTTTGGACGCAATGACCTGCTAACATCAAGAAATTTGTTTTTCAGGATCGCACCCAAAGTCTTTTTGTCGGCTTGTTTGTGGTGGGGATTAAGTTGCGTCCTCGTACAAGTGTGTACGTCGTGCAACTTTCTAATCATTATCGCCCCTCCTTTGGGACCCGTGTGAATCGCGTACAACCTCCACTCACACTTTTCTCTAGCACATTCAACTACGTATTTGCTTTTGTCAGATGCCCGCACGCGACTTTGGAAACCCTCTTCCAAGAACTTGAGTCCGATCTGACTTGCTAAGAGATCCTTCGAATTGAATATCTGACCTGCTGTTAAACTTTCACTGCGAATATAAGGTGTAGGTTCGTAGCTTTGTGTCTGGGTATGGGAGTCTAGAAGAATAGGGGGCATATCAAAAAAGTCATTTATCTGACTACATGATTTTCTACTAGGGGTATATTCTTCGTGATCATCATTATCGGTGTCTGATCTGTCTATTTCAGAATTACCCGTTCTGAAAACGTGGGTTTCGTCATCAGCAACTCCAGCAGTACGCCATTCGTGTGGTTGTGGTGGTTGTTGTTGTTGAGAATCAGGCTGCTCTATTTGTTGAGAATCAAGCTGCTCTATTTGTTGAGAATCACCCTCCTCGTCACCGTCGTCGTCACCGTCGTCGTCACCGTCGGATACGCCGGGATACACAAAGAGTAATGGGGGTCTTTCTGAATCGACTGCAAGGTGCAGAAAAGTAGAGATATCCCCATCGTTGGATAAATCCACAAATGACCCATCGCCATTTTTAAATACTAACTTGCAAATATCAGAAGAGTTGATTCCACATTTTTGCATGGCGTATGCAACAAACTTCTGATAAGTATAGTTTACTGACACTTTTACACCATGCTTAGATTTATAAGCAAAATTCCACTCGTTGTTATCTTGCACCCATTCACCATCAAAACAGAAATATAGCTTAACTTTTGCAACAGATGAACTCATTTTTTCAGTAGTATCTCAAACACAAAATATTGCAGAAAGAAATATTGCAACAATGAAATCGTTGTGTGGGGATTATGGCTTGCATTTTACGTCTATTTATCAATGAAACAACCAACATATCAGAAAACCAATCTCTCATTTCATCCACAAACTGGTATTCCAAAAACACTGATTTAACATTGATTCAAACATGCAAATGAATTTCAACCACAAATCGGTCTTTAAAGTGCAATAATTGTGGAAATAAACAGTAAAATATGCAAGATTCGTCTAAGTTTAGGGGCTGAAAGTGTAAATTTTCAGGGACCAAAAGTGTAAATTTTCAGAGACCAAAACTGTAAATTTTGGTCCATCGCGGGCTGCGATCGCGGGCAGGGACCAAAAATGCACCGCGACCAAAGTTGAGGGGCTTCGCGGGGCATTTGTACCCAAAGTACGTGTCACGTCAGCCCTAGCCCGCGATCGCGGGATTCATCGCGGGTATTTTGGGTATTTTTGCAAAATTAAAAAAACTTAGGGTATTTTGGTAACTCAATGTTTGACTTAGGATATTTTAATTAATTTCCCATAGTTTAATGTTAATTTTTTTAGAAATAGTTTAACCCCCAAAATATATAGATATATATATATATATATAGTTTGACTTGCACCTGGCAAACAACATATTTTGGGGGTTAAAATTTCACCCATTTTCAAGAATTGGTGGACACCCTAACCAACCGTTAAAGAAACAGCAGTCAAGAATCAAACAACTCCTCAAAGACCCTCTTCTTCTTGCCTTCTTGTTCGTAAAAACAACACCAACAAGAACACCCAATTCTCGTTTCTTTCTAAAAAAACAGAGTTCTGGTTCTCGCTCACTTTCTTTCTCACAACAATCTGTCAAAAAATGGGCAGTAATGTGGTTGAAGATGGTGGTTACTCTTCGCTAAACGACTTCAAATTCGAAATCGTCAATCACGAGGTCGACGTTAATGGCGGATTTTCTCTGTGCTTTTGGCTTTATCTACCAACAGATTCATCCCCTTTTCCTTCCACCCTTCTTCGCCAGGTCTGTTTCGTACAAATAATTTGTGGGTTTTCGTGCTTTATTTGAGATTTTGATTGTCGATGAGATGAATGGGCCTTTTGTAATCTGAATTTTGATTTGTGTTTTTATCAAGAACCCTTTTGTTACATGAAGGTTTTGCCCTCTTTTTTTGTTGTTGTTAAATTGTAATTGCTGTTTTGTTCTTGAAAATTAAGATTGTGATTTCATAAAGATTCATGGGTTTGTTTTTATTTAATAGATTTTGGTAACCAAGTTAAAAGTTGATGGATTATTGTTGAAAAATGTAACTTTTTGCATCTTGTAATCTGTAATTTACATGTTCTTGATGATGATGAATTGATGATGATTTTAATGGGGTTCAAATTCTTGAAATTGAATATATTCTTGTGGGTATTAATTGAAATGCCTTTTTTACCCTTTTGCAGCACCATTCTGAAACATCTAGCAATGCCCCATTTCTTGTTTTGACTGCAAATAAAGAAATGGTGGTTTACCCAATTCATTTTGTACCTGAAGAAGCACCGATCCCTAGCGATCAAACGGAAATTTTAAGTGCAAGAACCAAGGCGGAATTCGAATTCCCTCTAAATAAATGGGTTCACGTTGGATTTGAGGTATTATTGTAAGACCTATTCGAGAATTCTTATATATTATTAACTTCTATTGGTTGTTGTTAATAATTTGATGACCTTGATGATTTGAGTTCTTTGGTTGTTGTGTTATAAACCAAGATGTCTCATGGTATGATAAGCCTTTGCATTAATGGCGAGATTGTGGGAGAGACGTGTGTGAATTGCGAGGTTGATTTTTCAAGAAAAGTTTCTTTAGTTGGCGCTAACGAAGATGACTCAATTGACGGTTATGTCCATGGCGTGGAAATCTTGCCTCTTACGCCATCTATCAAAGATTTCTCTGTAAAGGTGCATTCTTGCGTTTTTCATTAGTTTTCATGCTCATTGTTGTCGTTTTTTGTATGCTATTTGCTTACTCTTAGCCGGGTTTTCAAGATTTTATCTTTTGTGACTTTCTCTTTGTCACAAGACATGGAAACAACTGTTTTACTCTTTGGGGGTAGAGGTCAGGGCTGCATACATCGTACCCACTGTGGGCCCCACCTCCAAGTGGGATATACTGGGTTCGGTTGGTTTACTTGTTATTTGTCGTTTTCTATTGTCAGGACCCTCCGGTTCAACTCCATGTTGACGGTTTGAGTGCAACCGATATCGAAGAAGACAGTGACGGAGTGTGGAGTGTTGTTGGTGGAAAGGTGAAGTTTTTGTAGACTCGTGTTGCTTCTCAAGATCACATATTTGATTTCAGATTTTGTTATAAATAGTTGCGTGATTCACTAGCCATATTTTCGATTTAAATTGTATATTATTCTTCTTTTCTATAAAAAAAGTCCGTTTCACTTACCTTTTAGCGTTCTCGGGACTTTATATTTAAAGGTTTTCGGGAATTTTATTTTATTTTTTTATTTTTATTTCATTGGCATTATTTGGCTCACTAGTTTTATCTGAAAATGCAGGCATCATGTCGTAGGAATTTCTCATTAGATGTTATTCTAACGGATGCATTTGGGCACTCGGTGAACAAAGAAATGGAGGTTCTTAAATCAAACCGACACTTTTCGTCCACGATTAACGCTCTCTTAAAAAAAGCTCAAAAAGTAGTATATATATATATATATATATTTTATCGGCAGGTTATTGCTTCACTTACGTATGCCGACAATGGTGCACATGTTGAGAAACCCGATGATGCGGAAGCTCCATTGCTGACAAGTTATGATGGAATCGAGTTTGCTTCTTGGGACAGGCCAAGTAAACTAATCAATGGTCGTGCTTCGTTTAAGCTTAAGATATCTCAGGTATCGTTTGGAAAATCTTGCCTATAGTATACTCCCTCCGTCCTGAAATAAGCGTTCACTTTCCAATTTTACCCTTAATTTTGAGATGGAGAAATTCATTAATCACTCTATTATTAAGGGTAAAATTGATATTTAGTTAATTAAAAAGTGTAGATAATTTCACGTTTTTAAAACTGTGCCTTTTTCATCGTGGACATTTATTTTACTCTTATTCTTTCTTTTTCAGCTTTCATCAAAGTGTGATAACAGGCTGTTTCGTATTAAATTCAACATTCCCAAGATGGGAAGAAGATATCCGTTCCTTGAAGCGTTTTCTCGTTCTATTCGGTGTATTTCACGTAATCGAAATACACGTCCATCTACTTTGATATGGAAACGATCAACTTCTGCTATGCATTCAGGTAGTGGAACCACTTGGCTCGATGGAGGGTCCGTAGAACACGTGCACAGCGTTGTTCATGAGGCAAAACCGAGCCCATCATCAAAACGGGTCAAGTTAGGACAAGGAAACCCGTTTGTGAATTTATCATCCGATAATCCATTCAAGCAAGGGGATCACAATGGCAATAAGGTAACTCTGCAATTTTCAGAAATTTTAGTGTTTTTTTTGGGATGATTTCGATATTTAAGATTGTTGTTTCTTTTGGAATGATCGTTAGTTTTGACAGATTATGCATTCTTTGCTGCTGTTAACTGTGATTTCCTAAGGATTTTCGAATAACCCAAAACCGTTTAACCTGAATATCATTCGGTTCAAATAAGTTATTCGACTTTGGATTTTCTTTGATATCCCTAGGTGGAACAAAAATAAGGTAGATGGGCCAAAAATTGTTAAATTACTAAACTACCCATGTCAGCACAATTATTTCACACGCCTACCTCACCCTCAAGTACGCCTTCCTCCTTACATTTTATTCATTCTTTAAGTTTTATTTATTGTATTTTATGTTCTTTAAACTTTTACTTATTGTCCTCGAAATATTATTTTTATAGGTTTTTTCAATTTTGGTTAATTTATGTAATTTATTAAATATCAATAATAAAAAATATAGAAAGGGTATAAAATAAAGATTGGAAACTACATAGACTTTTTGTTTTAATGGCATTTTAATTGGCTTGACGAAAACTTTTTAATGATATATTTTGTTATAAAAATATTTATTGTTATGTAATTTAATAAATTACATAAATGAATCAAAATATATAAAATATGTAAAGAACTCGATAAGGGTAAATTGGTCATTTTGTTTGTTCTGTCTTGTCCAGTTCTGTCTTACCAGAACAGTTCTGTCCTGTCCGGATACTATCCTTAGGGGTTGTTTACTTACAACTTAATGAGCTTAATGGTCTGTGCGGCTTATTCGCTCAGTCATACATGAGTGTTTCTTTACAGCTTAATCGTTAAGCCATTATGCTAAATTGGCTATATTGAATAAGCCAGAACCTCTCACTTGTCCCCATTAAGCCACCCCAAACAAATTAATACCAGAAATGCCCATAAATAATCCAACCCTCTCTCTTTGCCTCCCTCAAATCCATTGGTTCTCGTCCCTCAGACAGACAGATTTACGTAGACAGATAACTTAACTCATACAGGGCTTAATGTAAAAAAAAGGTAATCAGCCCCTTACTGTTCCGTGGGTTTTCTTTGGAAATCTCGTATTTCGATTTTCTAAACATGTTGTAGATTTTGACTTCTTATTTTATTCTACAGCAGGATGATAGATTGAATGATAGGATTTCAGAACGTAGACAAGAAACGCGTGAAGGAACTCATGATTCGTCATCTGATTCCGATAGTAGCGAAGCCACGAACTCATGTAAAAGCCGTTCAAGTAACGGGAGTTCGGTTTCGGACCTGACCGTCTTCAAATACTGCCTCGGAGCCCTAACGGAAAAGTCTCTTCTTCTAAAGGATCTTGCGAATTCAGCCTCCGAACGAGATCTTATGGAGTTTGCGGCGCAGGTTTCGCAGTTGTCGGGTTGTCTTCATCATCGGTAAATTCGCAAATTATTCTTGAAAAAGCAATAAGAGAAAATCTTAAGGAATTTTGTAATGATTTTGGGGTTTCAGGAACCAAATAAGAATTTCGAAGAGGATGATCGAGGAGGGAACAAATGCTTGGAATTTGATATCTCATAACAACCACAATGGTTTGTGGGATAATATGATTTTGGTGCTAAGAGAGCTGTTTATGAAGGTTGCATGCTGCCGAAACAGATTCTTGACACATCAGGTGTGCTTAATGAGCTTATCTTATCTTTGCATTACAAAAAAATCGGCTTTATAGGACGCCAAGTATGTTTGTTAGCTGCTTAATGAGCTGAATGGGACTCACAGCTTATTCGGTCAGCTATACGTGACTGTCTGGTACTGGCTTAATGATGTAGAAAGTGGCTTATTCAGTAAGCTTCTAGGAGGGAGCTTTATGGAGAAAACCGAGTTTTTTTTTTTCCAAACCTGCCCCTCCTAATAAAAAAACAAACGTTCATTCCGTCATGAAAAAACCCTCTCAAACAAAAACCTTCTGAATCTATACAGACAACTTTATCCATACAGGATTTAATGGAAAACCAACTAAACAACCCTTGCTTTAAAGGACTTAAGTTTTTTGGGACAATAAATTGATAGGACGCTTTTGGGTGGCCTAATAAGTTTTTAGGACAATTTGAAATAAAAAAAGGTCGTATAAACACTTAATTTCGAAAGTATTCTAAAAACGTTGTTAGGATGCCCAAATACGTCCTAACAAATTGAAGTCGTATAAAGCAGTTTATTATGACATTTAGACATTTTTGGCGTCCTATGAAGTCTGCTTTGTTTGTAGTGTTGACAGGAACCTGATAGAATCATGAGCTGTGATTTACTCGTATATTTTGCAGGATTTTGAGGTTTTAAGGAGAATCGGTGGTTGTCAGGAGTCGGTGAGTCGGGAAAGCTTTGAAAAGTTATGGTGTTGGCTATACCCTGTGGCTTTCGGGTTGTCACAAAACGGGCTTAACGAAATGTGGGATTCCAGATGGATCGAAGGGCTCGTTACAAAAGAAGAAGCGGAATCATCACTTCAAGGCCCCGGAGGCGGTCTGGTAGACCCTGGCACATTCGTGCTCAGATTTCCTACATCGAGGAGCTGGCCTCACCCAGACGCTGGTAACCTTATCGTCACTTATGTTGGTAGCGATTTTGCCATACACCATAGGCTGCTGTCGCTTGACTTCTTTCACAGGTGTGTAAAATACACACACGTATATATAATATATATATATATACACACACACACAAGATAGGGAAAGTTCAAATGAGAACCATAAATATTTTGAGAACCTGAGAGTATATTACTAATCATGAATATCATGTTTATTCACCATGAATATCATGTATATATTCATAATGAATAATTTTCACCATGAATATCTATCACGACATTCAATCTGAATAAAGCATGAATAGTTGGTTCTTAGGTTTTTAAAATATTTACGATTTTCATTTGAACATCCCCGTATGTGCAATTGTAGTATTTCTTCGTTCTCTAGATCGAACTTTTGGTCTTGCATTTGTAGTTATGGTGGCAATGGGAAATCGCTGAAGGAGATGCTATTGGAGGAGCGTGAACTATCTCGATTAGGAAGGCAAGATGATGTTTTTTGATTCAATCTTTTTCCGCACTCGGGTTTTCTATAGAAACTAATCGAGGGTATTCTTGATGCCGCAGGATTACAAGAAGTTTGCGGCTCGTTTGAGATAGATTCGTACATAGGAAAGAAAAGGGTCTTAGTTTCTAATGTTGAAATCTTCTTTTATCTAAAGATGACACCCTCCTTTTACCTGCATTACTACAAACTTTGTTCATTTGTATGTATATTATTGGAGGTTGAAGGATATATATTTAGTTATCTTTTTCAAGTTTTAGAGTAGGGGTCGTTTATTACAAACTCTGAGTAAGAGACGCTTATCTGGTCAGAGATTTTGTTGTTTACTAAGCCTTTCTTAGGCACCGTTTGTTAGCAGCTTAATGGGACATATAGCTTATTCAGTCAGCTATACATTACTGTTTGGTAGTGGCTTAATGATATAGAAAGTGACTTATTTATTATGCTTTTAGGAGGGAGTTTTATGCAGAAAACCAAGTTTTGTTCAAACCAGTCTCTCCCAATTAAAAAGCATGCTCCTTCCATCTATGAAAACACCCTCCCAAACAAAAATCTTTATCTATACAGACAGATTAATCCACACAGACAACTTTATTCATAGAGGACTTAATAAAAAACCAACCAAACAGTCCCTTACTCGTTCATGGTACGAGACGCTGAGCTGGTAAGATAAAGGAGGGACAGAGACTCTTAATCAATGATTATTGTTAACGGAGACTACATTCTTATTCGGTTAGCATTTATATCTGGTTTTTGTTGGTAAACGACCCCTAAATTACGGCTAGCATTTTTCTATTCTCAATTGTATTTTATCTTTTAACATTAAATGTTAAATATATCACAAATATGTTAAAGAAATACAAGAATCATTCCTAATCATTGGATGAGTTTCAAGTTTCAACTAAAGGTTACAATCAACCGATCATAATATATTCTTTAATTGAATTAAAGAATATTCTGGTAATTTTGTATCTTTTTCTTTAATTACAATTTTTTTTTAAAAAGTGAATTAAAATATACTATTATACTCTTTTTTGAAGGTTGTTCTTTAAGGGGTGCGTTTGGTTTGCAGACATGACAGAACAATTGTTCAACGTTTGGTAAAACATAACTAGACGGAACATGACAGCTAACATGACCAATTTACCTCTAATAAGTTGTTTATATATTTTGATTAATTATGTAATTTATTAAATTATAATGAAATAATTTTTTTTTATAACAAATATATTAGTAGAAAGTTTTCCTTGGAGACGATTAAAGTAACACCAAAATAAGAAAAAAGGTTTATGTAGTTTCCAATTATTATATTCTAACATTTTCTATATATGTTTGCTATTAATATTTTATAATTTACATAAATTAATCAAAATATAGAAACCATATAAAAATGATATTCTCAGGACGGTAAAATGAAAGTTTAAAAAACACAAAATAAATAAAATAAAATTTAAATAATGAATAAAATATAAAAAAGAAGGCACATTTGATGTTTTAGAAGCGAATTAAGATTTTATTTTGAGGTTATATTGGTAAAATATAAATCTGTACCAGTTTGTTCCATGGGGTGAGGCTGTGAGGGTGGAACATGTTTGTTCCACTATGTTCTTGTTTGTTCCACATAAAAGTCCTGCCAAACATGAAACAATATCCCTGTTCTATTTAGTCTTGTCATGTCCAGCATACCAAACACACCCTAAATTAACTCTATTATGATAACCCAAATTATTATATTAACTTTATGAACCAAAATCATAGCCCTTGATCTTAACATAGACGGTTCAGATGATGCACATTATAGATGGTTAATAATTTTAGTGAACTGGAAAATATATTTCTTTTACCTTTTGTATACCCCCCCCCCCCAACACACACACAAACTGCTCCCCAAACAATAATTTTAGTGAACATTGGTGTTTAGGGGCCGATGGTATATATGTTCGTATCACACGTTTTATTAATGGCCAAACACGTTTTATACAGGGTCGTGCCTGGTGCTGGGCAAAGTGGGTGGTGGCCCAGGGCAGCAAAGCCCAAGAGGGCATCAAAGCCCAACATCCATTAGTCCATTACTAGGTTCAGTTTATACTTTTTTTAAAAATTTGTAGCCGGCTGCCTCTCTCTCATCTCTCGATCAGATACAAATCCACATCAAAACGAAACGACGATTCTTCTTCTCCTTCTCTCATCTCTCGATCAGACTTTAGAAAATCAGAGCGCCGGTAGCCGGTGCGGTGACCTGGTGACTGACCTGGTGGGCAGTGGGCTCGTCGATCAGACTTCTTTCTGCCCGTTTCTCTCTCGATTGTGCAGGGGCAGCAGGGAAGTGGGTTTCATATCATTTGAATCATTTTAGAGGATTGCTATTTGCTTTTCAGATTTTGCTACAAATCAGGTGTTTTCCTTCTAGTTCTCACTTCTCATTGATTACTATTTGTCTATTTCAATTTGATTTTGAATATTTGATGTTATTTGCCTATTTGGTAATTGTTAAGTAAAAAATGTGCATAATATGAGTTGTTATTTCATATTTGTCTATTTGGTACTTGATAGTTGTTAATTGTTATTTGCATAATCTGAGTTTGTTATTTGCCGATTTATGAGAATCTGTTATTTGCCTATTTGGTACTTGTCTACTTGATAATTGGTTAAAAAATGTTTCCTAGATCACAACCGTCGGGTGCTCAAAATAGAAAAAGAAAGAAAAAACAAGACGAAATTGCACAATCTTTACAAGGATCGTTAAAAAAAAATTTGTTAGGCAAGAAAAGGCCATTGAAGTCAAAATTAAAGCTATTGAAGTCATATTTGCGAAGTACCATGAGTCAAGAGAGGCTTAACGGATTAGCAATTTTGAGCATCGAAAGTAAGTTTTTAGCAAATGTTGACTATGATAGATTAATTGATGATTTTGCTTCACGAAATGCACGAAGACAACGTTTTAGGTGATATTGTATTTGTTTTGTTGTTCGGGGTTTTGGTTTATGTCCCCCGTTGTAACTTTCTTTTTTTAATAATAATCGGCGTGGGGATGAGCCGCCTAGCTTGACTATGTTCCAAACCCCTTTAAAAAAAATCGTGTTCTTAGTTTATTAATTATTATATTAGGGGCATATTTTTTGCAATTCGCCCAGGGCATCCAAAACCATTGGCACGACCCTGGTTTTATAAGTTTGTATATCATTCATGTTTTAGATGCCTATTCATTTGTTCGTACATGTTCATATAAATAGAAAGTTGGACCTTATGGTTTTTGGTAATAGCATTTGCATATGTGTTCATGTACATCCAAATATTGTTTCACATGTTTTATTATTGTTCATATGCCTTCATGTCACACGTTTAATTCTTGTTCATATATGTTCATGTCACACGTTCAATTAACGGTCAAACACCTTATAAGTTTGTATATCATTCATGTTTAGATGTCTATTCATTTGTTCGTATATGTCCATATATGAAAAACTATAGCTAAAATCATGGACAATAATAGTTTTGTAACTCCTCATTAAAGGGTGTTAAAAAAATATGAAATTCCAAACATTACCCTACATTAATTGCATATGCATTCAAACAAGTATTAAATATGCATTCTTATTGGTCCATGAAAGTTAGTAAAGTTAACAACATTCTTTAGTTTAACATAATTTCCTCCCTCCCTCTCTCTCTCTCTCTCTCTCTCTCTATATATATATATATATATAGGGGTGGGTTCAAATAAAAACCAAATTTCAGTTGTAAACGTGAGGACAAACCACAGCCCTTGATTAAAAAATCGGAGATCAGATCAATGAATAAAAAACACGGTGGCAATTTTGTAAACAACTTGAAAACTATGTCCATGACTTAGTGAATTTTTAGCGCGCAGGGGTAAAATTGGAATCAGCCCTCTTTTGTTGACTTTTTATTTTCTTTTTTAATTAAAAAACTTTTACCCCCTTAAATTTTAAAATAAATTATCTCAAAAACTACTAACATTTTAATCAAACAAATTACATCAAAAAAACGAGAATTTCGTGCTCTTCGATATGACATCCATCATGATATAGTTTTTTTTCGATTTAACCGTTTTTTAAGTGAAATCGTGTATATATGTTATATTCAGACTGAATATAACACATATTCAGACTGAATATGTGTTATATTCAGACTAAATATAACACATATTCAGTCTGAATATATAAAAAAAAAATCTTCTTATAGTTGGGATGGCCCTAACTCCTAAGTAGAGAACCAACCTAACATAAGAAAGGAAAAAGCTAGTAGATTATTTTTAACTTACGAACTGGTATTTGGTATTGCTGAGTTGTATGCTTAATTAAAACATGCAACTAGATTCAGAACGTACGTACAAGCTCTTTGTTTTCATATAATGATCGCCATTGTTACCACATCTATCATATCATCATATGTGTCAATAAACATTATGATGCAAACACGTGTATGTTAAATGAAAGTTATAATTTGTGTGCAGTTACAAAGACAAAGCTCTTTGTTTGTTTGAGTTGTAAAAGTTGGTAGCTACACTATATATTGTGGTTGCACAAACTGCATGTTGGTATATATACATATAAATACATCAGTCTGAATATGTGTTATATTCAGTCTGAATATGTGTTATATTCAGACTGAATATGTGTTATATTCAGACTGAATATGTGTTATATTCAGTCTGAATATGTGTTATATTCAGACTGAATATGTGTTATATTCAGTCTGAATATGTGTTATATTCAGACTGAATATGTGTTATATTCAGTCTGAATATGTGTTATATTCAGACTGAATAAAGGTAGATATTCAAAACGAATAAATGTTTAAATTTTGTACCTTTATTCAGTCTGAATAACTCTATATATTCAGACTGAATAAAGGCAAATATTCAAAACTGAATAAATGTACCTTTATTCACTCTGAATATAACACATATACACGATTTCACGTAAAACGGTTAAAACGAAAAAAAAACTATATCATGATGGATGTCATATCGAAGAGCACGAAATTCTCGTTTTTTTGATGTAATTTGTTTGATTAAAATGTTAGTAATTTTTGAGATAATTTATTTTAAAATTTAAGGGGGTACAAGTTTTTTAATTAAAAAAGAAAATAAAAAGTCTATAAAGGATGCGCTCATTCTAATTTGACGAAAATACCCCTAAAGCTGAATTTTAGGAATGGCTTAAATATGGCTGCGATCAATGGACGAGATTTGTCCTCATGTTTACAATTGAATTTGAGTTTTCATTTGAACTTTCCTCTATATATATATATATATATATATAGAGAGGGAGGATAATTTGAAACCCTCCAAAAGGTTGAAACCAATGCAACCCATGATCTCACCATTGATTAAATATTTAACGGTTGAGATCAACTTCAGAATCTCCTAAAATTAAGCTTAGTGGATCGGTAGTTATTGGTGAGATCATGGGTTGCATTTGTTTCAACCTTTTGGAGGGTTTCAAATTATTTACTCCCTATATATATATATATATATTGGATCATGTGAGAATAAGAGTTGTGGTGAGAACAAAACTTTCATTTACCTTCATTGACCTATTTTATCATCATGACTAAAACTTTAATAAATACATGATAACTTCATTATCTGACGGGTTTTTACCCTCCAAATCATATGTTTACGGCTTGTCTTGAAGTAAGAATTGACACTTTGGACTAATATTTCGTACAAGTGTTGTGCAGACATACAAGGTGTCAAGTGGAAGGAAAAAGGCTTATTTATACTCCATTTGGACATCTCGGTAGGAAGGAACGTGGAACCAAGTGAACGAGCGAAGAAAACGATAACTTTATGGTAATATAAGATTATTATGTTAATATGATAAGAGTGTAAAACAAAATTGAAAAAATAAGAGATGTACCATAAATTAAATAATTAACTATAAGGGTATGAATTGTAAATATTAAAAATATTTTTATGAAATATATATGATATATAATAAAATAAATAAATCAAAAAAATATTCAATATTGGGCTCATTTCGAAGGTATCGAAGAGACGGGTACAATGATGTAACTTGTTAAAATTAAAACGTATTTTAGTTAATAAACGATTATATGTGTTAATATGATGAATGTGTAAAATTAAAATTAGAAAAATAAAAGGTATAAAACCTTGCATTTGTTGCACCCCTTACAAACCAATCCTAACCTTTCATTTTTACATCTAATGGTCTAGATTAAAATGGGTATAAATTGTAAATATCTAATTTGCACTTACCAAAACTGAAAAAGTAAAAGACACTGGAAGGGCAAAATTGGAAGAAAAATTAGAATTTCAAAAAGGAAAAGCATATCTAGGAGCATATCTCAGGATTTTCTAAACAAAATTTGGAATTTCAATGGTGACCCATCTCCTCCTCCACCATGTCTCCGGCGTCTCACCCTCCACCGTCTCTCCGCCGTCTCCTCCTCCACCGTCTCTCCGCCGTCTCTCCTCCACCGTCTCTCCGCCTCGTCCTCCTCCACCGTCTCTCCGCCTACTCCTCCTCCTCCTCATTCTTTTCGTGACAGCACCACTTTCTATCTGCCGCCTCCTCCACCGCCACGATATTCAGCTTAACCCAGACGACGACGGATGAAACAACGTGCAAAACCATAGAGAACCCAGTGTGCATAGATGCAGATCGAAACGATGTTGAACAGGATAAGCTTAGGGATGAAACAACTAAAAAGGGTAAATGAAGAAGACCTGTTATAAAGAATGAGTTTTTGGAAGGTAAGCATACGTACTTTTTTTGTATATGCAATTTACCGTTTTGATGGTTGCATATGTGCAATGATCTACCATTTTGAGGGTTGCATCTATGCAATGTTCTACCGGTTTGACGGTTGCATATATGCAATGTTCTACCGTTTTGACGGTTGCATATATGCAAATAGTTGCATATATGCAAATGTTCTACCGTTTTGATGATTGCACATATATAATGGTTATTTATTAATTATTGCATATATGATACAGGTTGGATTGCAAGGTTGGATTGCATGCTGTAGAATATGAATATGCTAGAGAGGATTCTAAAGATAATGACAAAATATTTAATAAATTAGATGTTAGGCAAAAATTTAGGAAATGATTTGATTAGTTGTATCAGTTACAATATTATCCAAAAATAACCAAAAAATCTGTATTTGTCGATTTACCATATTAACCCTGAATAATATTTTTTATTTTAATAAAATACTAAATGACATGGACAAATCAATGGTTGAGATGGGTTTGTAAAGGGGTGCAACAAATGCAAGGTTTGCATTTTACGGAGCCTCTCTCTCTCTCTCTCTCTATATATATATATATATATATATATATATATATATATTGGATCATGTGAGAATAAGAGTTGTGGTGAGAACAAAACTTTCATTTACCTTCATTGACCTATTTTATCATCATGGCTAAAACTTTAATAAATACATGATAACTTCATTATCTGACGGGTTTTTACCCTCCAAATCATATGTTTACGGCTTGTCTTGAAGTAAGAATTGACACTTTGGACTAATATTTCGTACAAGTGTTGTGCAGACATACAAGGTGTCAAGTGGAAGAGAAAAGGCTTATTTATACTCCATTTGGACATCTCGGTAGGAAGGAACGTGGAACCAAGTGAACAAGCGAAGAAAACGACAATTTTATGGTAATATAAGATTATTATGTTAATATGATAAGAGTGTAAAACAAAATTGAAAAAATAAGAGATGTACCATAAATTAAATAATTAACTATAAGGGTATGAATTGTAAATATTAAAAATATTTTTATGTAATATATATGATATATAATAAAATAAATAAATCAAAAAAATATTCAATATTGGGCTCATTTCGAAGGTATCGAAGAGACGAGTACAATGGTGTAACTTGTTAAAATTAAAACGTATTTTAGTTAATAAACGATTATATGTGTTAATATGATGAATGTGTAAAATTAAAATTAGAAAAATAAAAGGTATAAAATAAACTAAGTAAATAATTATAGGGGTATAAAGTGTAACATTGAAATCAAAAATCACCCATCTGAGTAATTACCGTGGGACACCCTCTCGCGGCCTTGCGGGGCATGTTTTGGGCTTTTTCTTGGGTCCTTGTCTTAGCTCTTACCGGGTAAGATTTTTGGTCCTTGTCATATTCATCCGGTAAAGTAATGTGAATTGGTAAATGCTTACCCAGATAAACATCTGGTAAACGACCCCTAACCATAAGAATTCTAATTTATTTGACATAAATGTCGGGTTTTGCTTGGATAGCTGCATCAAAATCGACCAAAAACTATTGTGGGTTTTTATTTTCGAGTTTTGAATATAAATCTTTTACAGTAAACACAATGTTGGGAATTTTTTGAGGCAGGATCACGGAGGGTGGAGGGGAAAGCCGACGGTGACCAACGCCGGGGACGATGTTATATACTATATATGATATTAAAGATAACAAGTGAATTTAAAAAAGGCAAAGAAAAGAAGATTATACAATATAATGACAATATCACCCTTGACTTAACGGATTATAGCTTAGTGGAGTTAGAACAAGGGATCTAATCCATAATAAAAGTGAAACCAAAGTGATAATAATCTATAAATGTAATTATTTCGTTTGAGAGACGCAATTCGAAACTTTTAATAACCATATGGACAAAATTTGCAATTTACTCTAAGAAATATGATAGTTTGATAATTATTTAATATTGATAAAAAAAGTTGTCTGTTAAATTATAAACATTGCATTAATATTTTAACAAATGTTAAATAATGCAAAATATAATTGATATTAAAATACAAATAAAATATAGGGAATTTAATTAAAAGGGAAATTAATTAAAATACCCCAAGTTTGACCAACTGTTACCGAAATACCAAAAAAAAATTCCATTTTGCAAAAATGCCTTAAACACCCGCGATGGATCCCGCGATCGCGGGCTAGGGCTGACGTGGCACGTACTTTGGGTACAAATGCCCCGCGAAGCCCCTCAACTTTGGCCGCGATGCACTTTTGGTCCCTGTCCGCGATCGCAGCCCGCGATGGACCAAAATTTACAGTTTTGGTCCCTGAAAATTTACAGTTTTGGTCCCTGCAAATTTACACTTTTGGTCCCTGTACTTAGACGAATCTTGCATGCTTTTACTGTTTTTTTCCACAATTATTGTACTTTGAAGACCGATTTGTGGTTGAAATTCATTTGCATGTTTGAGATTTCATCCATAAATATCAGTAATATGCAATTCACAATTCACACTTGTTCTTGTTTTCTTTCTTGATTTCTCTCTTGCTTTCTTTCTTTGAATTGCTTTCTCTCTTGATTTCTCTTCTCTCATTTCATCCACAAATGTCATCGTCATCAAACCCTAAGTCTACTCCTGAAAAAATGCCACCTCAAATCGAGGTCGCCATAGCAAAAAAGGAAAAGGAGATAGATGAACTAACAGAAGAGTGGAAAAAAATTATGGACAGGGAGGCAGTCCATTTGAGAAAGATCGAAGAGGAAGACAGGGAGATCAAAAGGATGAAAGGGGATATAAAAGCTAGGGAGGCTCGTGTTCGTCGAGAACAAGAAGCAATTCACCATATTCTGCAAGACTTTGCAATTATTCAAGCGAAGGTAAACGAGAAGCAAGTTTGGATTGATGAAACTAAATCAATTTTTAAGTAGGTGGTGGTTGTTTTAGTTGTTTTGTATTTTTTTTTCTTGTTTTGTATTTTTTACTGTGTTGTTGTTTTGTATTTTTTGTTGTTGTTAATTTCTCTGAAAAGTAGTTTTTAAGCCGCTGAACCACGGTTAGGTTGGATACATCATGCAAGGTCAAGTCAGAGGTTACCTCATTCGTGGGCCTACTCCTCTTGTAGAATATATGACAACCCTCAACTCATTTGCTAAAGTGTGGTTGTGGTACACAATGGCCATACGTGGTTGCAAAAGCAGAAGCCGTTGAAGAAGGGTCAGAAAGATTGAAGATGAAGAGCATGTTGGATGAAATACAAACTAGCTGTGTTATCAATGTTTATTTAAAAGCATATGTATGTGTGTATATATCTAATATGAATATATTTATCATTTACAAACTAGCTGTGTTATCAATGTTCATTTAGAAGCATATGTATGTGTGTATATATATCATTTACAAATCAGTGTTTAGATCAACAGTATCATATGTGTTTGTTCCAACAAAAATGTCAAGAAATGATCATTTCCAGATCTTACAGATAAAGGTCTCATTTTTTAAGTCTTCTTCTTCTTCATATATACATATAATATATATATATATATATATATATCTAAAAAGATAGAAACCTGCTTCCATTCTTGCTACTAATCTTTCTTGCTATATAAACAGACATGTGTACTCAGAGTTAACATTCACTGCCATGGTAACAATCAACCTTTCTTCTTTCTTTCGCTTATCATATCAAACTCCTATTTTCTTTATGTGTGTAAATATATAATACGAATATATATATCATTTACAAACTAGCTGTGTTATCAATGTTCATTTAGAAGCATATGTATGTGTGTATATATATCATTTACAAATCAGTGTTTAGATCAACAGTATCATATGGGTTTGTTCCATATGGTTCAAGCTGTGATGGGCCTGGGGTGTGACTGACAGAATGTCTCCTTGGCACGGTTGAAGGGGCGGGATTTGGACACTCTCCACGAGTGTGTCCTACGCATTGGCACCGAGTACATCTTCGTTGTATCGAACTTTCACCACGTGATGGACGTCGGTCGTTCTTTCTCGGTCTCTCGGCCTTGTTCTTATCAATTAAAGGTGGATAGCATGGTGGAAGCGGGTCGGATGGATACACCCATGCTGCAGGGGGTCCAGCTGGGTTTATTACCTCCACGTATGTTTTCCGGTAGTATTCGGACGTGAAGAAAGGTACAGCCAAGTCGCTGCAATCTGTACGACCCATATATGTTGCTGCAGCGATGACATGGCCGCACGGTAACCCAGATTTATCCCATTCGCGACACGAACAAAGGTGGTCTTCCATATTCACAATCGCGTGAATATAGTCATCATGCACCTCGTACTTCCCATACCCGATTGCTCTTACCGGCCATGTCGCCGCACGACGCGCCCTGTACTGAACGATATTCTCCGTCGTTGGTGTGAGTGCATTTTGCATCTCAGCTCCTTTTAGGCGTCGAATTTGGTACCACTCTTGTTGAAAGGCCCGAAAGTAGTCCATAAGATTAACAATCGGACATCTACGCACAAAACGGGAGAGTGCATTCACAGACTCTGCACTATTCGAGGTCAGAATGTCATACCGTTGTCCAGGAAAATGGGCCGCGGACCATCTCTCCGGTCCAGCATCGTCAAAGACTTTGGCTGCTTCCTTGACACTGTATCGTAGCATATTCATGTACTTGTTAACCTCCCGATCCGTATATGCTCTGCATGCCGCCCAATAGACATCCTTGTAGGTGGTAATACGTTTGTCCTTGGATTTGGCGTTCATCTCCAAATGTCGACAGCATATGGCGTGAGGGGCGTTTGGGTACATGGCAGAGATTGTGGCGCTTATGGAAGGAGCCATGTCAGACATAAACACCAACCCTTGCGGGTCTCCGATAGCTTGTCTCAACATGGACATAAACCAAGTCCACTCGTCCCCGGTTTCAGACTTGCCTACGCCGAAATCTACTGGAACGATGGAGTTATCCCCGTCCATGGCAACCGCCAGGAACATCATACCCAAGTAACGGCCCTTTAAATGGGCTGCGTCTATTATCAGGACACGACGTAGATTTGCCACAAATGTGCGGATCTGCAAAAACATAGGTTAAAATGTTATAGTTTATAATGTGTAAATGTTATAGTTTATAATGTGTAAACATATGACGTGTTAAAATACGTACCGCGGGTCCAAGGGCCACGAAGCACATCTCAAACCGTCCACGTGAATCGGTCCGTAGCTGCGTGACAGTACCAGGGTTCTGCAGCTGCAAATTATATAAATATGTCGGGAGTCGTTCATACGACTCCTCGAACGTGCCTCTCACCATAAACAGTGCATGGCAGCGCGCACGCCACGCTTGGTGGTAATCAATCGTGACGCCGAACTGCCGATGAACGTCGTGGACGATGTCCTTTGGACGCAATGACCTGCTAACATCAAGAAATTTGTTTTTCAGGATCGCACCCAAAGTCTTTTTGCCGGCTTGTTTGTGGTGGGGATTAAGTTGCGTCCTCGTACAAGTGTGTACGTCGTGCAACTTTCTAATCATTATCGCCCCTCCTTTGGGACCCGTGTGAATCGCGTACAACCTCCACTCACACTTTTCTCTAGCACATTCAACTACGTATTTGCTTTTGTCAGATGCCCGCACGCGACTTTGGAAACCCTCTTCCAAGAACTTGAGTCCGATCTGACTTGCTAAGAGATCCTTCGAATCGAATATCTGACCTGCTGTTAAACTTTCACTGCGAATATAAAGTGTAGGTTCGTAGCTTTGTGTCTGGGTATGGGAGTCTGGAAGAATAGGGGGCATATCAAAAAAGTCATTTATCTGACTACATGATTTTCTACTAGGGGTATATTCTTCGTGATCATCATTATCGGTGTCTGATCTGTCTATTTCAGAATTACCCGTTCTGAAAACGTGGGTTTCGTCATCAGCAACTCCAGCAGTACGCCATTCGTGTGGTTGTGGTGGTTGTTGTTGTTGAGAATCAGGCTGCTCTATTTGGAGGTCTTCGTCGTCGTCACCCTCCTCGTCACCGTCGGATACGCCGGGATACACAAAGAGTAATGGGGGTCTTTCTGAATCGACTGCAAGGTGCAGAAAAGTAGAGATATCCCCATCGTTGGATAAATCCACAAATGACCCATCGTCATTTTTAAACACCAACTTGCAAACATCAGAAGAGTTGATTCCACATTTTTGCATGGCGTATGCAACAAACTTCTGATAAGTATAGTTTACTGACACTTTTACACCATGCTTAGATTTATAAGCAAAATTCCACTCATTGTTATCTTGCACCCATTCACCATCAAAACAGAAATATAGCTTAGCTTTTGCAACAGATGAACTCATTTTTTCAGTAGTATCTCAAACACAAAATATTGCAGAAAGAAATATTGCAACAATGAAATCGTTGTGTGAGGATTATGGCTTGCATTTTACGTCTATTTATCAATGAAACAACCAACATATCAGAAAACCAATCTCTCATTTCATCCACAAACTGGTATTCCAAAAACATTGATTTAACATTGATTCAAACATGCAAATGAATTTCAACCACAAATCGGTCTTTAAAGTGCAATAATTGTGGGAAAAAACAGTAAAAACATGCAAAATTCGTCTAAGTTTAGGGGCTGAAAGTGTAAATTTTCAGGGGCTGAAAGTGTAAATTTCAGGGACCAAAAGTGTAAAATTTCGGGCCATCGCGGGCTGCGATCGCGGGCAGGGACCAAAAGTGCACCGCGGCCAAAGTTGAGGGGCTTCGCGGGGCATTTGGGGCCAAAATACGTGCCACGTCAGCCCTAGCCCGCGATCGCGGGATCCATCGCGGGTATTTTGAGTATTTTTGCAAAATTGAAAAAATTTAGGGTATTTTGGTAACTCAATGTTTGACTTAGGGTATTTTAATTAATTTCCCTAATTAAAATACCCAAAGTTTGACCTTTACTTACCAAAATACCCATTTTTTCAACTTTTGCCAAAATACTCATTTTTCCCACGATATATCCCGCGATCGCGGGATATGGTCCATTTTGAAAATTTTGATCCCGCTATAGCGGGATGAGTCCCCGCGGTTGCCCCAAATTGATCCCGCTATATTTACAATTCATACCCTATCCCGCGAATGGCGGGAGAGAAATTTTCAAAAACTACCCTATCCCGCGATCGCGGAAAAATGGATATTTTGGCAAAAGTTGAAAAAAATAGGTATTTTGGCAAGTCAAAGTCAAACTTTGGATATTTTAATTAAATTCCCTAAAATATATTACATAACACTCAATTAATATAGTTTTTTACTAATAATTAAATGTACGTAAATACAATAAAATGATACGAAACATAACAATTACTTTAAATTTTTAAAGCATAAATATAAATATTTATTTATTGAATCAGTAAATTAAAACAAAACATTGTATTAGATTAATTTATTTTATTTTACTTTATAATAATTATTTAATTGATAAACTATTTGTTATTTAGTTCTAATAAATAAAGCAATTGCAACTCGCCACATATGATTTCTAATTTAGAAATTTTGGTGGTTGTGCGTATGATTTTTTAATAGGAAATTTGGAATTTGGTAAATGCTTATGCCATATTATTACTTTTTTTTATGTGACAATGCAACAATATAAGATATAGTGGGTATAATTTCTAAATTAGAAATTGTTTTATTTCACATCAGACTTTGTGATATTTTGTGGAGTATGTATATGAAAATATGTATGAATAATTTCTTGTTTGTTATAAAAAATAAAATAGTATGATCGTTAATTAATATTGACATAATTTTTTTATATATTAAATTATAAATTTAACATTATATTTGATTTTCTTATGAATTTAACATTAATATATTAATGAACATTAAAAACGCAAAATATTATTTATAGGTCATCTCGTATGCGGTACAAAGAAATAGGTAATAGATCAAGGAAACATTGTTATAAAATCTCTCGTATACGTAATATGTCAACGAATCATTGTTTACAATCAGATTTGGTTGAAAAGATTTGGAGAAAAAAATGACGATTAATGTAAGGTGTTGACTTTTATTTTAATTTAATGTCTTAACATTTAATAATCGTTATGATTAAATATAAATATTTATTTATTGTATAACAACCCAACATTTTTAAACATGCATTTCATAAATATAGAATATCGCAGAAACGGGTCCCAAAATTTCTTACATCAAATCAAAATCTGGTTGGCGGAATCAACCTACACAACTGAGAAATACTAAATATTACTATAGTGTCACTACACTATCCGGCTTCCTCTTGCTAACTCCTTGCTCACTTGCTAGAGCCTTTCAATACCTGCTTTCCTGAAAATGTTTTATTTTGAAAATGCGAGGGTTAGACCATAAGGCCTACTGAGTCTCTCCTAACAGTTATCAAAGCATTCAAAAACAGTTTATCATTTTCAACATAAATCATTCATAAAACTGTTCATCCAAAATCATTCACGGATTAAGGTCCGCCCCTCGTAAATCGGCACCCTGAAGTCACCCGTAGATGACAACGAGTCAGTCTCATGCTGCCTTACAGGGTCACACCTCCCTTGGCATAAACGGGACACCCCCCCCGGCACGAGCTGGCGGAACACACCCCCCTACTTAGCCAATTTACATCAAAACCAATGTATGCATACATCCCACATATATTTTTCACGGAATAGGTCCGCCCCATAAATCATACACGGGATAGGCCCGCCCCATAACTCATACACGGGATAGGCCCGCCCCATAAATCATACACGGGATAGGCCCGCCCCATAAATCATTTACAAATCTCATTTAAAACTGTAAACAACTTTCATGCAGTCAAAGCATAAAAATAAAACATGGCATTTCTCATCATGTACTCGCTTTAGAAAACATGTTAAAATAACACGTATTTTAGTTAGAAAACTCACCTGACACGCTTGCTTGCTTTTCCCTACTCTGCTCTTTACATCCAAATTGTCTACCTGAATGAGGGGACAAATTTATAAGCTGACCAGGACTATCCGGACACTCCTCACCTGACACACAACTTTCCCGGACAGACTACCGGGTAAAACCATATTTTCCGGATGACAACACTTTTCCGGACAACAACACTTTTCCGGACGTCCAAACTTACCGGACGCTACAGATTTCCGGACGATTTACCTATCCGGACGGCACACTTATCCGGACGACTAAACTTATCCGGACAACACCATCTTTCCGGACGACCCCACACCCGGATACCTTCATCCTATCGGGATAGATGCTCTCCGGACGTTCTACCCGGATACCTTCTTAAACTGAAGGTGTCCGGACGATACGCTGGACGGGTTTAAGATTGAAAAATCCTATTACCTGCCTCTTAATCCTCAAGATAAGCCAATAAATTATCACTAAATGATCTGTAATCGATTTCCCATCAGTTATTATTATCAAAACACATTTAACGATGATTAAATCTCTCTATTGGCCTCAAATGTCTTAGAATAAGCTATAACCCACAAAACTCAGAAATCAGCAGATTAATCTTGAAAGGAGTTATGGTTTAGAGGTTACCTTAGAGGTTACTTGCAGAACACGAATACAATCCTTCCCTTCCTTCTGGAAATGAACTTGATGATTCCTCTCTTTCAAATGCACCCAAAACACCCAAGAACCCCATTCTCCTTTCTCTCCACAAACTCAGCCGTCACACACACAAATCAGGGAAAAATGGAATGTTACCTAGGGTTTTGAGCCCTTTTATACTCCATCCCAAAGATACCAATCAGCCCCTCAACTTCTACTTATTACCAAATCTTGACGAAAACGTAAAACTTTCCAGATTGGTCTGGGTCGTTACAACACTCCCCCCTCAAAAGAATTCCGTCCCCGGAATTCCATTTTCAAAAAGGTGAGGGTACCTAGACTTCATACTGGATTCTACTTCCCACGTTGCTTCTCGTCCCTTGTGATACTTCCACTGAACCTTCACTAAGCGGACTTCCTTGTTCCTCGTTTTCCGTACTTTACTGTCTCCGATCTCAATTGGCTCTTCCTCAAACATCAATTTCTCATCAATGCTGACATCTTCTAACGGAATGGCTACATCGGTCTCGGACAAGCATTTTCTTTAGATTGACACATGAAATGTTGGATGAACTCCTCTTACTTCTTCCGGCAAGTCCTACTTGTATGCCGCTGCTCTAACTTGCTCATTAAAGACGAAAGTCGACTTCTTATCGCCTGTAATTCTTGCAAGGTCGATCTCACTACAGCTACCCTCATCTGTTCCTCATAATAGAGACGCACATCACACTACGAATCCCTCCAAAATTTCATCTAGTACCTCAAGATCACGTGCTAACTATTCAACTTTCATAACTCCGACGGACCCACAGACGTAGTCCACTTAACATATCTCTCAATTCTCGAGGTTCCACAGTCTTATGTTTTCAATCCAACCACTCAGTTCTACTCGGCTGCCCCAAATCGTTCAGATGGGGAAACATAACCGCACTCCATGCGTGAAACCGCCTTCGGTGAGTCATCACTTGCTAAAACGTGCCATCTTGCACTATTTACTTGTACCCTCTTCGATCACTATACTTGCTTAAAACTATCTGATAAAACCAAGGCCAATCGTGCCTCCGTCCACACCTCGGGACTCACGGTTTTAAACACGTCTAGTTAAAGTCTCTCATACATTTATACTTCCTTAAGGAAAAGAACTTGGCAGAAATTTCCCGCCACAACAACGAGAATCTTCTACCAGGAAAACTCGCTCACTAACAACTTGGCACCAGGCCAACCTTGTACATCCCGACAAGCTCACACCCTTGAGCCTCTCCTTGGCATACCTGAAATTCTAGATTACTTCTTCCAACCGACATTCGTCTATGCAGATCATACTCCTTTCCCGAATCACATTGGCTACAACTCGTCAACTAATTCGTACGTTCTCACCACTTCATCATTTCACACTTAACGTGTCTAATAGAAGGAAACCTATATAATTCCTTATTGGGGTACTCACCTATCCGAATTGAACTTATCCTGAAGGCTCATCAATTTCTCACTACTTGCTACAAGCGTCCAGTTATATAACATAACTTTGGTTACTCCCACTCAACTAGGTGGGGTAACCACGATCACACCCTACTGTTCTCAATAGCTTACACTGAACGATCAGTTCGCTTGAACGTTTCTCACAAAATCACTGACTTAACTCATTCAGTCGTCTTACCCACTTCTTTTCTGCACAAAATCATTCACAATTTCCTTCCTCAATACTCTTTTCAAAAGTCCGCACACTTACCAAGGACAGTCTACACAACACTGCACTTATCGGCATTACTGTCAAGTTTACTATTTCCGGTTTACTATTTCCGGTTTACTTACTTAATCCGACATACTGTCTTCACCTCCCCACGTTAGCGTGGAGCACTGCTCACCAACATTACTCGCCCCTCTCTTCCGACAATTCTCAAGCTGCAAATACTGTCTCATTACTATGCATAACCAAACGGTTGCACTAACATTCTAACTTAAGGCTTTCGACCAAATCACCTAGAATCGACACCAGAGTTCGACGCCACTATACATTCTTTAAATTCTAACTTTTACTTTCTCAGACAATTCGCTCACACATAAGCAACAACTCACATTCTTTAAGGATTTCACATCTATTCCCCACATTTTGACTAATACATCCATCCTTTTCTTTAAACTTCCAATTATCCCAAAATATGCTTACCTAGCGACTCCTACAGCTAAAGACACTTGGTTTCTCCTTTGGGTATCTACCCACCACCACTCCGTGATGCTATCCCAAACATAATCCTATCACAACGTCAACTCACACCCTACGTGCTCCAACAACCTGATTAACAACACGAACACCCCAACCGAAACTTCCAAAAAGGCTTCTATCTGAAGTTTCCTCTTTCTCTAATCTCACATCACTACGACGCTAGCTGGCACATTCTACTTGGCAATTATTGCCACTACATAATTGTGCATCACTTACTTATAACATCACACTACAGACCAAAACTCTCATGGCCAATCATACACAACTCAAACTTATCTTCAAGACCTCATTCATAATTAACTGAGTCTATCTCGCTACATTGCCTTTCTCCCAGCTCTAGTTGAACCACAACACCCGAGTTCCTGATTAACTCTAACATGCTCGTTTCTCGCTAGCTCTTTGCAATACCAAACCCTTACTTCGGCAGGGCACATTTCTCACAGATCGACATAGTCTATACCCTCACTTCGTTTGTGCTAAATACTTCATTCTTAACGAACTATCCACCTTGTAAGTAAAACGCTTATCAAAAACAGCAGTCTTTCACAAACTTAATACCCCTACAAGGTGGTCCTTCAACTTTCAACCTTCTAATTCAAGTCTTCGGCCTCATACACTTTACACAACTGTCGACTTCAACGTCAATAGTTGAACTGTTGATACTTTCTTAACTTACTCTTCGACAAGGGTCCCTTATCCTAATCAAACTCACACCCCGCCGTCCTCATTTCAAACTCACTCGAGCATTGTCAGGCTTACAAGATCTCTTTAAAACTCTTACTCATGTCGAGGATATTCCATTCCTACTTCACCACCCTACTCATACCGAGTTGCTAATACCAACACCCTGATGACTTCTAGTCCTTCCCCTGAACACAACCGTCCCTCGGCAACTGTATTTCCAGTCACCACACAAGGGTACAGACCCTCATACGACCGACACTAAAAATCCACTTCCGACTCTTCCACTGCTCACCTTTCCTCTAGAACACAAATACCAAAGCTACAAACATTCTCCCCTGATTTGTCCAACACCTCTCCACTCTAGGAGTTCTTCCTTAGCTTAAAATGTAATACTCTACGACCTATTGAGTTCATAGCCTTCATGCTTGACCACGCGATAAATGAATCATTTCACACTTTTGATCATTTTAAAGAAATCACACTTGAAAACAACTTGGGTACATACGACCCCAACATTCTCATAGCTCTTGAGGGTCGTTTGCATGCAATCTTTCCGTAAAACTTAATCTTACTCAACCAAAAATGCGTTGTTACGACAGAAATAAATATCGGATGAAAAATCTTTCCATGCGACAGAATTTTGAGAGGACTTACCGACACGAAGTAAACCAGTCGGTCCTCACACTCATTTATATAACTTCAACATGTCAATACTCATTTTGGTTATAAAAGTTGTGCATTCAAACGTTTTCTTGACTTATCATGAAAAGAGCGGAATATTTTGAAATTCGTAAACCTCAAGACTTCATTGTACGATGTAAATGGATTTGCATTTTTCTTTAAACATACGCTTGCACACGTCGACTCATATTCGATCAAATTTGATACTTACACATTTACTTTAATTATGAAAAATCTCATGTACACATATACGAACTCAATGCATGAATCTCTACTTGCAATTGAAGGCTACTCACTCAAACAAGGTCAATCGCTTTACTCACGCAACTTATCATTGACACTCCACTTTCGACCAGTGGTCGCCCTCTAGGCCTTGCAACGACTTGCTATACATACATTCAACGATCCACTTACTCAACCATTCATACTAATTCATTTTGATCAACTATCTCACTTTCCACTTCTACCGGGTTTCATTTCACCATAGATATCTTATTTAATTCATCCTGCTAATGGAAAGCTCGACCAAGAACCCAGGGCTCCATTGATACCTTCAAGGTTTTGACATTGTCTTTCCTTACCAACCAAACTGATTTATCCCCCGATTTCTAGAACCGAGACACTCTAGAAACAGGAGTCGTACTCAAAAATCAACCATTCTTCTTCTCCGAATCCACGAAGAGCTACCTCTAGACGACTCGTAACACTCTATACAACATTTCTTCTCTACGATGTATACGTACATCACATCACCAGGACTTCTCATGAGACTTCCCCAACAAGGGGTCTCAGTCTACCCCTCAGGGATCTTACTGACATTCTAAAGTACTGGAACACGACATGAATACTAGCTTATGACTACCACTTCGGCATAATAGGGCAGGTTAAGCACATACATGTACCTGTAAGTTCGCAATTACACTGGCCAGGTGAAATTTCAAACTTACCTTACATGACAGTCCTTAGTACCCTATTAGTCCTATCTCTATAATAGTGTCCTCCTAACGCATTTCCTGATTCTCAGTTGTGATTTCTACTCCCAAGTTTAAGTTTAGGCCCGTCCGGTCACCTAAATCCCTTAAACTATGGCTCTGATACTAACTATAACAACCCAACATTTTTAAACATGCATTTCATAAATATAGAATATCCCAGAAACGGGTCCCAAAATTTCTTACATCAAATCAAAATCTGGTTGGCGGAATCAACCTACACAACTGAGAAATACTAAATATTACTATAGTGTCACTACACTATCCGGCTTCCTCTTGCTAACTCCTTGCTCACTTGCTAGAGCCTTTCAATACATGCTTTCCTGAAAAGGTTTTATTTTGAAAATGCGAGGGTTAGACCATAAGGCCTAGTGAGTCTCTCCTAACAGTTATCAAAGCATTCAAAAACAGTTTATCATTTTCAACATAAATCATTCATAAAACTGTTCATCCAAAATCATTCACGGATTAAGGTCCGCCCCTCGTAAATCGGCACCCTGAAGTCACCCGTAGATGACAACGAGTCAGTCTCATGCTGCCTTACAGGGTCACACCTCCCTTGGCATAAACGGGACACACCCCCCGGCACGAGCTGGCGGAACACACCCCCCGACTTAGCCAATTTACATCAAAACCAATGTATGCATACATCCCACATATATTTTTCACGGAATAGGTCCGCCCCATAAATCATACACGGGATAGGCCCGCCCCATAAATCATTTACAAATCTCATTTAAAACTGTAAACAACTTTCATGCAGTCAAAGCATAAAAATAAAACATGGCATTTCTCATCATGTACTCGCTTTAGAAAACATGTTAAAATAACACGTATTTTAGTTAGAAAACTCACCTGACACGCTTGCTTGCTTTTCCCTACTCTGCTCTTTACATCCAAATTGTCTACCTGAATGAGGGGACAAATTTATAAGCTGACCAGGACTATCCGGACACTCCTCACCTGACACACAACTTTCCCGGACAGACTACCGGGTAAAACCATATTTTCCGGACGACAACACTTTTCCGGACAACAACACTTTTCCAGACGTCCAAACTTACCGGACGCTACAGATTTCCGGACGATTTACCTATCCGGACGGCACACTTATCCGGACGACTAAACTTATCCGGACAACACCATCTTTCCGGACGACCCCACACCCGGATACCTTCATCCTATCGGGATAGAAACTCTCCGGACGTTCTACCCGGATACCTTCTTAAACTGAAGGTGTCCGGACGATACGCTGGACGGGTTTAAGATTGAAAAATCCTATTACCTGCCTCTTAATCCTCAAGATAAGCCAATAAAGTATCACTAAATGATCTGTAATCGATTTCCCATCAGTTATTATTATCAAAACACATTTAATGATGATTAAATCTCTCTATTGGCCTCAAATGTCTTAGAATAAGCTATAACCCACAAAACTCAGAAATCAGCAGATTAATCTTGAAAGGAGTTATGGTTTAGAGGTTACCTTAGAGGTTACTTGCAGAACACGAATACAATCCTTCCCTTCCTTCTGGAAATGAACTTGATGATTCCTCTCTTTCAAATGCACCCAAAACACCCAAGAACCCCATTCTCCTTTCTCTCCACAAACTCAGCCGTCACACACACAAATCAGGGAAAAATGGAATGTTACCTAGGGTTTTGAGCCCTTTTATACTCCATCCCAAAGATACCAATCAGCCCCTCAACTTCTACTTATTACCAAATCTTGACGAAAACGTAAAACTTTCCAGATTGGTCTGGGTCGTTACATATTGAGTAAAACATTTTATAAATTAAATATATTATTTATTTATTAGATTTAATTTAATTATAATTATTTAATTAATAAATTATTTGATATTAAATTATAGTAAAGTATATTTAATCATAGTTTTGTTATTTTTTATTAAAATATAATTTTTATGATAAAATGTAGAAATTATGTTAGAAATTGTAATATAATAAATGATATTAACGTTTATAGTAGTGACTTTTAGAAATCATATATACACAATGGGTAAAAATTGATCCACTTAAGGAATTTAAAACACTTGAGAACTACCATCACAAATCTATTAATTCATTTAGAGCCAATAACAAGATGTTTGTACTCAGGAAAGAAATTGAGGTGTTTTGAACAGAAGGGATGCAAATAAGGAGTCTGTTAACTTTATACGTTTAGCTCAACTAGTAATAAAACTTGAGGTTTTTTTTAACGGTTGATAATACCATTTTTTGGCGTTATTTTCGGTTCTCGAACCAATGAGATTGGATTGTGTTCTAGCAAAAAGGCGGAATTTTATGGGTCATCGAGTGAAATGTGCAGGTAATCCGAAGGAAGACAAACATCGATGAAAAGGAGCGGAAAAGAGCCCAAAATGAGTACAAAACAAAGCAAACGAAGCAAACGAAACCGAAGATCCAAGCCCAAGACCCGTACCCGAACCATGAACCAAACCTGACCCGAAGCTCCTCAGGAAACCGCGCGGTTTCCTGCGCGGTTTGCAAACCGCGACATAAACCGTGGGTGTCCCTGTTCTAGCTTTTATATTTTGGCGTTTTTCCGGATTTTAGGTGATGATCAGAGCACTTCACACACGGACGACGACAGACGACCTGGGGGCGATTTTCAGAGGTTTTTCGGAGCTTTTGGAGCCACGATAGAGGATCAATTGAGGAGGAAGTCACGACGCGAAGCGGATTAGAGCCGAGAGAAGGGAGTTCATCATTACATTCACCACGATCACGTTTACTATGTTTATATTGATTGGTTCCTTTCCTTCTCTTATGCTTGTATCCACCACCAACATGAACTAATCTTTAGATGTTGAGGGTTGGAATGAATTTGGTTTAAACATATGAACACGTGATTTGAGACATTTATCAGTTTTCCTAATTTAATAAAGCATGTGATTTGGTTTTTAATGCTTTTGTGAGTTTGGCCAACTTCCAATTGTTTTGTTGTTTTCAATTAAGTTCGAGAGAATTAGTTGTTACTTAGAACTAGAAATTGCATGCCTAAGGTGAGAAATTGGATAGAGATATACCAAGTAAGCCTTAGTCCCGTTAAATCTTGCTTTTAATGTGTTTTGAGTTTCATGAGTTGAGATCGAGAGATAAAACTTGTGCGTTCAAAATAAAACCCGTTGTTGCTCGAAAGAGAACAACGGTGATTTTAAAGATTGGGTATTCATTAAGGGGAATAATTGGTACTTGTTTTAAGTCAAATGTTCGTATGTGAAAACCTTAGGATTTTCAACCCTCAACTGTTTTCTCTATCAAAGTTTCTTAAGTTGTTTACTGTCCCGTTTACGATCTGTTTACTTGCAATTAATTAAGTCATACCAACCACTCAATTTGCGACCGTTCAGTTAATAGATCTTATAGTCATTGTGATACTTAGTTCCTAGTTCCCTGTGTTCGATACTCGTACTTTTGTACTATTACTTGATTTCGACCCGTACACTAGCGGTAAGATTTAGGGGGGTGTAAACCCGATATCAAGTTTTTGGCGCCGTTACTTTAAAAACCCGATTCTTCTAGTAGGTTTGAAAGTTTGGTGGTTAAAGTGAAAAGAATGAAAGTTGAGATGAGGGGCTTGTTGTGCAACTTTTGAAAGATATAAATAAGAACCAAATCCCTAGGTTTTCAGTGTTTTTTATTTTCCTTCTGGTTGGTGTGGCGGCTGAGAAAAACATCGGGGGAAGAAATCGATAGAAAGCTTGACAAAAATTATGAAGAGACTCTACTTGGTAAGTAATCCAGTAATCGATGATAATTTCTTGCATTCTAATTAGCTGAGTAAGATGGATTTCTAGTTATTCTTCATGTTTAATCTGGGTAATTGTTAAGAACACCATTGTGGGTTTAGCTTTGTCTCTTGAGCTGGGTAAATGTTTTAGTGGGATGTCTGTGTGAAGTAATCAATTATCAGTTTAAGAAAATAAAGAGATAGCTGAAATGCCGATAAGGAACTAATTAGAAACATTTTGAAATCGATATCTGTTCGAAATCTGCAAGTACGGGGCTTAGAAAAGTCTGATTTGGCGCAAACCAGGTTTGGCGCAAAGTCTGATTTGGCGCAAACCAGGTTTGGCGCAAAGTCTGATTTGGCGCAAAGTCTGATTTGGCTGTTGGGCCGATTTGAGTGTTGGGTCGAAAGGTTTCTTTAGTCCTTTTGGGCTTAGTTATTAATTTGGATTTGGACCAAAAACTAATTAATTTATTTAGAGATCTAGAGATGGCCGAGAGTTAAACTTAGCACGTTAATTAATTGAGGCAAATAGGGGTTTAATTAATCGAGAAGTGGATTATTATTTAAGCCCGGTTTGTGTGATGGGTGTAAATTGTAGGTTCGTGTTGAGATGATCGGTACGAGTAAACATCCAAATCTGGACCTCAGGTGAGTCTTTCTGAACCTAAATTATATACAAGTGTATGGTTGATGACTATTACCTAATTGTGAGTTTTCCAATTGCTTTTATTACAAACTGAAGAATTTGTGTGTGGCATGTTATTATTTAAACCGTGTGCTTATCAATTCCTTTTATTGCAAAAACGACGACCATGTGTGTGGTGTGGTTAATGTCTAACGGTGTACTTTTCAACTGTTTCTATCTCAAGCGGTGATTAATTGGTGTGATACTACGTGTGATAAATTTGTGTGTGACCATGCTCTGGCCTTGGTGTGAAATGGGGGTGTGCCCCATGATTAATATATATATATATATATATATATATATATATATATATATATATATATATATATATGAATTCGTTTCATATATGGGCGGTGTGTGCCCGATTACACTGTCACGATGTGTGTGACATGGGCGGTGTGTGCCCGATCGCGCTGTCACGGTGTGTGTGACTTTAGCGCGTGCCAGTAGCATGTGTCAGTGTGTGCTTACCAATTATGGGTGCTCGTTATGATTTATGCAAATGTTTCATAGCTTATTTTATAAATTGAAATATTTTGGTGTGACCTGGTGTGGAGGGAACTCACTAGACCTCATGGTCTAACCCTCGCTTTTCAAAACTAAAACCTTTTCAGGTAAGCAGGTAGCCGAGAGCAAGTTTAGCAGTTTGGCAAGACGTGAGTCAGGGATTGCGGTTTGAAGAAGTAGAAGAACTTCCTTTTTATGACCTATTAGAAATCTCAGCTGTAATTAGGGTTATTTTCCGCGAACCCTTTTTGTTGTAAATCTGGATAGTGTGAATTTGTTGAGCCGTTTATGGCGTTATGAATTGAAGAAGTAGCTCGTAGTTTGTATTCTTGGTTTTGGGTTGTTACAGTTACCGGAGAACTAGTTGCAACTGATAGCACTACCAGCTATAAGCGCTATTACATTGAACATTTTTTTTTATTTTATTTCATCACTTTCAGTTTTTGGACTGCTAATTTTGTTTACTTTCCATTTCAGGTACTAATTGGTGTATGCCAAGGAAAACCTGAAGGGAAGGAATCGAACCACTCGATCCGAAAATCGAAAGAACCGCCCGTCGATTACTCAAGGAATCAAAAGTCAAAAGACAATTGAAGATGGGTGACGAGAGACCTGTCAACGAACGACCTGTCAACAACCCTCCACCTCCTCCCGAGAGACGTCCTATGCGGTCGTTTGCCGATCCGAACGTGGCAGCCGCACGCATAGGCATCCAACCGCCCACTACTGGGGCGAACTATTTTGAGCTTAAACCGAGTACCATCATGATGGTACAACAAAATCAGTACAGAGGAGCGCCGACAGAAGATCCTCATGCACATCTCCGTGCATTTGAGAGGATTTGTAGCACATTTAAGATCAATGGGATGAGTGAAGATGCCATCAAGCTGAGGCTGTTCAGTTTTTCTCTCAAAGGCCGAACCGAAACATGGACCGAGAGCATCCAACCGGATTCAATCACTACCTGGGCGCTACTGAAGGCTGCTTTTCTTCAAAAATTCTTTCCACCAAGCAGAACCGCCCAGCTCATGGCCGAGATTACCCATTTTGCTCAATGGGATCAAGAGACCTTGTATGAAGCGTGGGAGAGATACAAATATATGATCAAGAAGTGCCCTCATCATGGGTTGCAAAGTTGGGTCATTATCCAAACATTCTTCAGTGGACTTCACCCGCAGTTCAAAAACGACATCACAGCTGCATCGGGTGGAGCGCTAATGGATAAATCATATGTGGAAGCATGCGCGTTGATCGATAATCTGGCCGAACACGGTTTTTCTACTCCAAGATCAGCCGTTAGAAGAGTTGCAAGTGTTCAAGAATCGGATGAGCTGAAAGAAATAAAAGCTCAACTAGCTGCGATCACGGCCCATCTGAAAGGAGGCAATCCGGAAGAACCCGAACAAGTTCAGATTTTACAGAACCGGAATAACCAGCCGAGGAACGACCCGTTCTCGAATACCTACAATGAGGGGTGGAAGAAACACCCTAATTTTTTATGGAGTCAACCCGGCCAACAACCACAAGGTAATAACTCTAACTTTTCTAATCCTCCTAATTCTAGCAATGTGTACCGTCCTCCAGGTTACAACCAACGAAGATATGATGAAGGACCATCCGGAGAGAAGAAACCGGGACTGGAAGATATGATGATGAAGTTTATTACGAAGATGGACAACACAGTTGGAGAATTAGCAAACACGGTGAGTACAGTGAAAGCTGCAACTGATCAGAACACCGCATCCATCAAGATCCTTGAAAGACAAGTGGGACAAATTTCTGAAGTCCTACAAAACCGAGCTCCTGGGACATTTCCGAGCCAACCTGAAAGGAAACCAAGAGAAGAGTGCAATGCCATTTATCTGAGAAGTGGCAAAGAGATAATCAAGGAGGCGAATGTTGGGCTGAACGATGAGCTTTCTCGTGATATGATTGATCGGGAGAAGCCGAAAAAAAAAGAGGTGACACCTCCATCGAAGCCGGTAGTCAAACGTTTGTACCACCGCTACCATTTCCGAGTCGAGTAAAGGCACATAAAGATGAGGAACAGTTCAAGAAGTTCCTTGACATCTTCAAAAAGCTGCACATCAACATTCCATTTGCAGAAGCACTTGCCCAAATGCCAACATATCTCAAATTCATGAAAGAGATCCTATCCAAGAAGAGGGCAATCGAACACCAGTCTACCATTGCACTTACTGAAGAGTGCAGTGCAATCATTCAGAACAAGCTTCCCCCCGAAGCTTAAAGATCCAGGGAGTTTTTCGATACCTATACAAATTGGAAATCTTAATTTTGATAAGGTGTTATGTGACTTAGGAGCCAGTATTAATTTAATGCCTTTATCTGTTTTCAGGAAACTTGGCTTGGGAGAAGTGAAGCCAACATACATGACACTTCAGCTCGCGGATAGATCTATAATGTACCTGTATGGAGTGGTGGGGGATGTGTTGATTAAAGTCGACAAGTTCTACTTTCCGGTGGACTTCGAGGTGATCGACATAGATGAAGATGAAGAAGTCCCGCTGATACTGGGAAGACCTTTTCTGGCCACGAGCAAAGCGCTTATCGACATGGAAGAAGGTGAGATGACGTTAAGAGTTAGTGGCGAAAAGGAGACATTCAAGATGTTCGAGAGGGTACAAGGTCAAGTTGAAGAGGAACCTAGTAATCACGAAAAGCCTAAGGAGTGATCAGAAGGAAGGTCGAGCCATGACCGAAACCAAGGCACTGGGTGGGAGGCAACCCACCGAGGTTTGCATTCGTTTTAATTTATGTTTTTGAGTGTTTTATTTACAAAAAAAAAATTAACAGAGACATACGCGGTTTTGGCCGCGCGCCAAACCGCGCAACTCTCTGTTGGGTTTTTCCTTTCTTGCTTTGTGTGTTTCGTTTCCTTGTTTTCTTTCACCGTTTGCTTTGATTTCTTTTGCTCCCACATTCTCTTTCCATCCTCTCCGATGTCTCTCATCCGAGATGCAACAAACCTAAGTTTCACTTAGGTTTGGGGTGCCTAATATTTCAACATCTACACACTCACTTTTTGTAACACCCCGCTTACCACGACACAATATTGTCCGCTTTGCCCCACTGGCTCACGGCTTTGTTCTTGGCGACCTGGAAAGGACTTCGCAAGGACTTCCCAGGAGGTCATCCATCCTGGTACTACTCCCACCCAAGCACGCTTAACCACAGAGTTCCCAAGGAACCCGCATGCTTGTGGCCCCAAAACGCGTTGTGTCTGGTAAGGCCAAGGTTTACTAATATACCCAGCATCTCTCCTGCCCTCTAAAGGATGTGGGATATGCCTAAGGTGTTACACACACCCCCCTTAGGGACTCGTCGTCCTCGATGAGGTTTGCCCCACCATCCCGAACGGCACAGGAGTGGCTCCAATACCATTTGTAACACCCCGCTTACCACGACACAATATTGTCCGCTTTGCCCCACTGGCTCACGACTTTGTTCTTGGCGACCTGGAAAGGACTTCGCAAGGACTTCCCAGGAGGTCACCCATCCTGGTACTACTCCCACCCAAGCACGCTTAACCACAGAGTTCCCAAGGAACCCGCATGCTTGTGGCCCCAAAACGCGTTGTGTCTGGTAAGGCCAAGGTTTACTAATATACCCAACATCTCTCCTGCCCTCTAAAGGATGTGGGATATGCCTAAGGTGTTACACTTTTACCCCTGTGCAAACCTCGATTTCACCGAGGTTTGGGGTTGGCTTTAGTTGGCAAACCTAGGTCACGGCCTAGGTTTGGGGTGCCCCTTTTTGAAAAACTTTGGGCCCGCTGTTTGATATAATATGTTAATGTTTGTCCTTCCTGTTTGATGACTGCAATAACTGCACAATGATGCGTGTCACACTTGTGTATCGCCTGCACCGACACTTGCACATTGGGGACAATGTGTGGGTAAGGTTTGGGGTTGCCCAATCGGGCCCACGCATATGCACGTAGATTTCCTGCACATCTGAATGGTTAGATCGCATTAGCTAAATTTTTTGTTTTGGATGATTGAGACCGACCATTGTGGGGAGAATCTTGTGATAGTGAAGTGACCATTAGGGAAGGACCGGGAAAAGACATGACTAGGGACATTAGTGGATACCACCCAATAGCGAGATTTGAGCCTAAATGACGTTCTTCACTTCGAGGGATTTAAACACTTAATTCATATACACCTTTCGAAGTCCTTGTCGTGATTATAGAATGATCTCGCTATAATATTGCATTGAGTAGCAAAGACAGCCATCGGGATATTGGGTAAGGGTATAGTAAACCATATCGTGTGTACCTTAAGAGATGATTCCAGGCATTGTGTGTATTTTTAACCCAATTTTTGTCTAACGTACCTTTTGACCCATTATGTGTGTACCCACAACCCATTTTGCAGCCAAACACTCACCCTGTTCATTTCAAACCCACCATTAAACCCTAGCCAAAAAACCTTAGCCAAACCCTTATCCGAAAGTGTATCAATCAGAGGCGGTAATGAACAGTAGAAGATAGAGCAGAAAAAGAACAAGTACAGGCCAATCATTGAAAATAAATTGGGTGCATTTTAACCCAAAAGATAGAAAAGAGGGCCAATGCAGCCCCAATCAAATAAAGAGGACCAATGAAGTCCCAACTTGGAAAAAAATACAGTTGTTTTACAGCAACTAAATAAGAGAGTCAAAGCGACTCCAGTAGTGACAAATAGGGCCAAGTGATAGCAATTGAAGCTAGAAAAGTTCATAACTGCTAAAGGTTGACACACCGAGGATCTTTGATCCGCATACCCTTCATTTCTTAGCCATTACCTTAGCCTCGTTACAACCCTTATAAAGACCTGGATGATCTTCTGGAAAACGTGATTAGGGTATACGACTACCTTTACTGATATTCCTTGTCTTTCTACTTGATTCCTTTCTGAGATCAACTTTTTGGACATTTGTGCGTCTTTCATTAGAGTTGTCATGTAATCTTTCGAATATTCTTGTACATAACTTCCTTATACATGACAACATGTGCGACAACCTAGGTTCAGTGAAATGAGAGTATCCCGTGAGGTAGGGTCGAGGCGAAATGTTTTCCCTAATATGTTTGGACCTAGTACGACCTTAATGGAATCGGAGCAGTCACGAGTTCAACTCACAATGGAAGGCCATAGATCAAACAGAATAAGAATGAGGCGAGAGTGAGATAGGCATTCACGGGTATGGGAAATCACCAGTGCATCACATGGTACTGATTGAGAATTGTGCAGTTATTATTTCGCTGATGTGTGCTTTTATTTTATTTTATCGCTAATTTGCTTGAGGACAAGCAACGCTCGGTTTGGGGTTGTTGATAACGCCACTTTTTGGCGTTTTTTTCGTTTCTCAAACCAATGAGATTGGCTTGTGTTCTAGCAAAAAGGCGGGATTTTATGGGTCATCGAGTGAAATGTGCAGGTAATCCGAAGGAAGACAAACATCGAGGAAAAGGAGCGGAAAGAGCCCAAAACGAGTACAAAACGAAGCAAACGAAGCCGAAGATCCAAGCCCAAGACCCGTACCCGAACCATGAACCAAACCTGACCCGAAGCTCCTCAGGAAACCGCGCGGTTTCCTGCCCGGTTTGCAAACCGCGGCATAAACCGCGCGTGTCCCTGTTCCAGCTTTTATATTTTGGCGTTTTTCCGGATTTTAGGTGATGATCAGAGCACTTCACACACGGACGACGGCAGACGACCTGGGGGCGATTTTCAGAGGTTTTTCGGAGCTTTTGGAGCCACGATAGAGGATCAATTGAGGAGGAAGTCACGACGCGAAGCGGATTAGAGCCGAGAGAAGGGAGTTCATCATTACATTCACCACGATCACGTTTACTATGTTTATATTGATTGTTTCCTTTCCTTCTCTTATGTTTGTATCCACCACCAACATGAACTAATCTTTAGATGTTGGGGGTTGGAATGAATTTGGTTTAAACATATGAACACGTGATTTGAGACATTTATCAGTTTTCCTAATTTAATGAAGCATGTGATTTGGTTTTTAATGCTTTTGTGAGTTTGGCCAACTTCCAATTGTTTTGTTGTTTTCAATTAAGTTCGAGAGAATTAGTTGTTACTTAGAACTAGAAATTGCATGCCTAAGGTGAGAAATTGGATAGAGATATACCAAGTAAACCTTAGTCCCGTTAAATCTTGCAACATTTTGTGTTTTTTTCCCCATATGTTGTAGTTTGAAATCCGAAGATCCATTCTAAAATTTTAGAAGTGTATAAAATTTGAATTGAGATTCTTCTATATTGTTTGAATAACGAGTTGAGTGAAATATCAGTAAACTAAAAAACACACACACGAGTTCGCTTGTCCATTCCTATTTTTTTAGATCTCCACTGTTTAAGAAGCATAATTTGAATATGTCAAGATGTAATGTTTGTGCAAAGAGTCTGTTGAACTCTTGTTTTAGGTATTGGGTTATTTCTTCTACTGTTTAAGAAGCATAATTTGAATACTTAAGAGTTCAACGTTGACAAGAAACCCAATACCTAAAACAAATTTATAACAAAATAATATGTTAATTAATACAACCAATGTAATAATGAAAAATTAAATAATATAATATGTTAATTAAAAGAAATTTAAAACTTATTATTACATATATACTATAAATTTTGATTTTTGTTAAAACAAGTTTTAGAAAAAAAATATATATTAACTTATGATTTTAAATAACCGTTACATACAATATGAAAAAATAATCAAATAATACTAATTGATAATTAAAATATATTCATTAATATTAAAAAATAAATAAAAAATAATTTATATGATTAACAATAATTCTAAATAATTAAAACTTAATATCAATGTATAATTAATGTTTAATTTAATAATTTTCAGTTAATATTTATTAATTAATTATAATTAAATTTAAAAAATTAATATTTATTATTAATAATAGTTAATAAATAATAATAAGGGGTAATATTAGAATATTCACAAAAAACTACTGAACGCTACTCCAAGTAGCATTTTAAAAAGCTAGTTTATAATCATCCAAACATGTACATAAAAAAAAAGCTAGTTTATAAGCCAACTTTTTTTTTGCCAAACAATGCCCAAATTGATGAGTCCCACATGTTTGATAAATGGTAGAAAAAACGAGTACATTTTTTCAATAAATCAAAACCGACCGGATCAATTTAATTGGACCCGACAATATATTGTTATTCCACTTTTCCAATTTCATAAGTAACTAATATATTAAATAAAAATACAAAAATCATCATTAAAAACATTAATTCCTTAATAAAACAATCTAGAAAAAATGTAAAATCTTGAATATATTTTACGCAACATTTTAAATCGTTTTTATAAGTGTTACCCTATTTGACCAATTTGAATAAAAAAATACAATTTAAATATGTTCATTTAAACCAAAATAAATTGAAGAGTAAATTACTGTTTTGGACCCCGTGGTTTGTCAAAAAATACGGAATTGGTCCTTAAACTTCATTTATTATTGTTTTGGTCCTTGTGGTATGCAGAATTTTACGGAATTGGTCCTTAGGGGTGACGTCCGTTTGATTGTTGCCGTTAACCCTCACCACGTGAGACGCACACGAGGGTATTTTTGTCAAAACCCTTCTCTCTTTTTTCCCTCTCGTTTAAAACACCGAGAAAACCCCAGGTTTGCCTTTCCCATCTTCATTATTACACTCCATGTCCCTCTGGTCTTCTTCTTCTTCCTCACTTCTTCTCTGCTACAGAAACTTCTACAATGGCTCACATGTGGATGATACGACAACCAAACCTACCTATAGACCCATACGAAGTTTATGGTAAGCTTAATTTTTGAGTTCTCTGCTACAGAAACTTCTACAATGGCACATATTGATGCTCTATTTTTTTACAAAAAATACTGTTGTCTTTGTTTTTGCAAAACATTATCCATGTTTGATTTCGATTAAGGTTCATCATGGTGGGGTATTTACTAGAAGTCCAGGAAGGAAGTACATTATTGGTAAGGTCGATCATGTTGATTTAATAGATATTGATGAGCTTACTATGCATGAAATACACTTGATGATGGTAAAGCTAGGTTATGATCCTGGGGACTTGATGTACTATCACTTTTGCATTCCAGAACATGACCTAGACTTTGGCCTTGAAGCTTTGGGCAATGATCTGGATATTTTAAACTTATTGGGGTATACAACCAAGTTTAAAATCATAGACATATACATTGAGCATGGTAGAACTACCCTGAACACATATGCAAGGTCTCCTAGTAAAAGGAAAGTGGTTATAGAGGAGATTGTAGAGAATAACTCTCCAGAAATGAATATAACAAGAAGAAAAGCAATTGAGACTGGTTCTTCTTCCACCTCTGCTAAAAAGTAATTATTCATTGAATGGAGTCAGCCTGATGAGAACACTCAACAAAGTGAGGTTGTTGAGAACACCCAAGTCTGTGATGCCAATGCAGTAGTGGTGGAGTTTGACAGAAATAGAAGGGAGCTTGACCTAAATGAGGTTCTGTGTGAGGCAGAAGCAATGGAGTTTGACAGAAATCAACTAGATGATGATGAGCATCAAGAGCAGGGCAATACAGTGGGACTGGATTTTGACTTGAATTACCTGGATGGATATGATCAAAATGTTTTGGGTGATGACTACACTGACTATATTGTGTTTGAGGATGAGCATCAAGAGCAGGGAAATACAGTGGGACTGGAGTTTGTAGAGCAGGAACAGGTGCATCAACAAGAGCAGATGCTTTACAGGGCCAAGGCACAAGAAGAGCTTGATAAGGGAAAGACAGTACAAAAGGTTGATGAAGATGTTGACATGGAAGGGTTTGAGGATACAACTATGGAGATGGAAGAGTTTGAGGATACAACTATGGACATGGAAGAGTTTGAGAGTGGTGAGGAGTCTGAGTTTGAAACTGGAAGGAAAAGGGCACTGCATAAACTTAGAAAGGTTAATGAAGTTAAGCCAATACAGTTTTATGTTGGTCAATAGTTTGGAAGTAAGAAAGACATAAGAAAAGCAGTCACAGACCACTCAATTCAGACTAGGAGGGATCTGTTTTTTGGTAAAAATGATAAGGTAAGAATGAGGGTGATATGCAGAGGAAAAGTTCTTCAAAATGGAGGTACAAGTACTAATGGGCCTAACACTGATGGGCCTAACACTGGTGGGCCTGAGGTAGCATGTCCTTGGGTGTTACTTATTTCCACAGATAACAAACATAAAACATGGACTGTGAAGACCTACAAAGACCAACACAAGTGTTTACAATCCAGGCATGTGAGGCAGTGTACACCCACTTTTCTCTCTCAACAGGTTGAAGAAACCATAGTTCTCAACCCAAATATCCCCATGAAAGCTTTGGCAGACCAACTGGCTAAGAAGTATGAGCTTAGGGTTCATAAAATGAAGGCATATAGAGCAAAGTTAATTGCAACCAAAAAGGTGAGAGGAGATTACAGTGAGCAATATGACGAATTGAGGGACTATGTCTTGGAGCTTAAGAGAGCAAACCCAGGTACCACAGTGAAATTGGCAGTGGAAGATGAAACCAACCCACACTCCCCAACAAGACAGTTCAAACGGGTCTACATTTGTATTGGTTCCCTTAAGGAAGGCTTCAAAGCTTGTGGCAAAGAGTTGTTGGGTGACAGTGCTTTGAATACACCGATAGACGTGTGATAATTAAACCTCAACGCAAGTATACATCGAGATCTAATGTCGTCTTTTCAAGTAATAAAGTGGTAAAATACCAGATATCGTTCCCACAGAGATTGGAGTAAAAGCGCAATAAAAGTCTAATAAAAGAAATGATTTCCAAGGATCAATTCGAAGATAATATTTTTAGTTGGTTTTGGATTATCACAGATTAACATATAAATAAAGAAAGCAAGCAAGGGTGTAAGACGTTGGGGTGAAGCTTAATTATAAATTCCAGCAGACCAATGCTATGTTAATGCTACAACATTGGTTCCTCAATAATTAAATTCACCATCTATTTGTTAGGATGTCCTTCCGGATCTTCAACATTATATTATTAATCTAGCTTTCAACAACCCATTCCTGGTGATGTATTAGGACTATTAATAATAAAATGACGCCTTTCAAATATATGGATAAACAAATTACTTTGTTAAAAATCACTCTTCCAAGTTGATCCCATATCTGTTAAGTTGACGTGTCTGAGTGGTCCATTCCTGATACGCACTCTACACTTTTACCATCATCACGATGACCAACTTATCGGGCAAAATCAACCTAGAAAAGACAGAGACGACAAATTCCTTTGTCAGTAGCTCTTCCAAGTCTTACTTTCTTTGTCATTCGGATTGACGTGCATATCAATGGCTCATTCCTGATGCCTTGGCACTTTAACACTTTCAAAGTGATCAAAACGTCACGAAGTAAACTTATCTTTATAAAACTTAACATGAAATGGTGAACATCATTATTGAGAAATAATGTCCACTATTCTTTATAATTAAAACTCCACCCTTTAATCTCACACCCAAGCTTATAAAAGTTAGCTACTCATACTTGTATTTAAATTGCAATAAATATAAATGACTGAATTTAAAGACGTAATGTAAATGACGTAAACGTAAATGACCATAATGTAAATTGCAAGAATTAAAACACTTAAAGAAGTGCAGCAATGTTGTTGCCGATGCTGCAGCAACTCAAGTATATGGCTAAGAACAACAAGAAAAAGATGAATAACATGAAGATAACTTGCATATATTTAAAGAAAGCAATTTAGATGGTTTCCAATTCAGTTTCTAAGCTGATCGAACACACTTACAACAACATAGGACACCTCCTATTTATACACAAATGGAGTGAAGACAAGGCCATACCAAAACACAACAACTACTACTATTAATGTACCATACATGCACTATTCATGGTACTAAATACTATGCTAAGGAGATGTCAATTGTACTAAGGATATTACAACACTCCAAGTCTATTTTAGGATGTAACCAAGGCATTGAAATTCAGATTGCATGCTGCTGTTTTTCCCAAAAATCGCATTTCCAGCCTTGTTATTCATCTCGTTGCCATCAGTCTTGGATGCTGCAGCATTGAAGTAGCATTGGCTGCAGTTTTCTTATTTTTAGCCATTCTACTTAGTAAAACAAGTAAAATCCATCACTTAGCTCCATGATTAATAAAGATACAAATAAGAGAATAAAATGACACAAAAGTTGGGATAAAACAAAATATTATATATAAAAATATAAGAAAAAGACACAATATGCATTAAATAAATAATGCATATCATTGGGCCTGGATGGATGTTTCATGAAAGGACCTTTTCCAGGACAGATCTTGACTGCAGTTGGTGTTGATCCAAATCAGGGTATCTATCCCTTAGCATATGCCATAGTTGAAGCTGAGACAACCGATTCTTGGACATGGTTCTTGGAGTGCTTGGGTGATGACTTGGATCTTGGTTCAAATTCAAATTTTACCTTCATAAGTGATAGGCAAAAGGTAAATTTCTATGCTTTGCAAATTTTTTCCATGGTTCTTGTTGCTAATGTAGTACTAACTTGTGGTACCTTTGTTCCAATTAGGGAATTATAACTGCAATGGCTAGGGTATTCCCATGTGCAGAGCACATGTTCTGTCTTAGGCACATTCATGAAAACATGAATAAGAGTTGGAAGGGAAAAGTGTACAAGGATGCTCTGTGGAGATGTGCAACAGCACCAACACTGCCCCAATTTCAGAAATGCATGGATGACTTGCAGGCAATGGATAAGAAGGCTTTTGACTATTTGAAGGACATTCCAGCTGTTCATTGGTCAAGAGCCCATTTTACAGGTTAATTATCTTTCTTATACTTGACATGAGTTGAGTGAATTGCATAGTAACCCATATCTGTTTCACATGTACAGGTAGAGCTCACTGTGATGTTCTATTGAACAACATGTGTGAGGTCTTCAATAGACAACTTGTAGATGGTCGTGACAAGCCTATCATAACAGCTTTGGAGTATATTATAGAATACCTCATGAAGAGGATTGTCAATGTAGGGAGGGTAATTGCAAAAAGTGAGGGGCTTCTGACAACCACAGCCACAAAGATTTTGGAGTTGAACAAGACACAAGCTGCACAGTATGTGGTTCTTTGGAATGGTGGGGACAAGTACCAAGTCAGTGGGCCATGGCAAGATCAATGTGTTGTTGATTCAGGAAGGTGGACATGCACATGTAGGAAGTGGGACTTGACAGGAATACCATGTAGGCATGCAGTTGCCATAATTTGGTATATGGTAGCTAATGGAGAGGGGATTGGTTTACCTGAAGATTTGGTGCATGAGAGTTACAAGCTGGCAACTTGGAAGAAGGTGTATGAGTTCAAGGTTGGCCCTCTGAGTGGGAAGGAATTTTGGCCAAAGAGTGATTGTGCAGTAAAGCTAATTCCACCAGTCCATCATACACAGGTTGAGAGGCCCAAGAAGAAGAGAAGGAAGGGTGCAGATGAGTTAAGCCAACCTGTTAAAGGTTCCAAGCTTTCCAGGGCTGGAAAGACTGTGACTTGTACATCCTGCAAGAAGCCTGGGCACAACTCCAGGACTTGTAAAGGACAGTAACCCAAGCCTTAGTTGGATGGATGTTGGATGTTTGATCTCTTTGGATGTTGGATCTTTTGTAACCAAGCCTTAGTTGATGCTTGCTTTAGTTTATTTAACATGGTATTATGTTGTTAGCTGGATGAACATTACTTTTTGTGGTTGATGTACTTTTGTTCAAGTTATGGTAATATATTGTTAGTTGGCTTAACATTCCAGTGATGAAACTTTTGTGGTACATTACTTTTGTGGCTTAACATTCCAGTGATTGGCGTAACATTCCAGTGATTGCAGTGATTGGCTTTTGTGGTGCATTCCTTTTGATGCTTGCTTTAGTTGGCTTAACATTCCAGTGATTGGCTTAACATATAGTTGGTTATTAACAAGGAAATACTAAACACAAAAATAAAGAACACTGCAACTAACACCAAACTTCTGCTATTTCATTAAATTGGTACAAAAACCAAATGTTACAGCAAATACCAGACTTCTTCATTCCCACATAAGGAAATGGTTACAGTTACTCAAAACACAAGGAAAAGGATAACAAACATGACCCAACTGATTAACAGTAACTTCTTCATTCTTCTAGCCTCCACAGCTTGTGCCCTCAATTTTTCTTCAATCAGATTTCTTGACCTCAATAAACCAGGTATAACCACCAACGATCGAGCACACATTGGTGGATCAACCCAACCAATAAAGGGGCAGGCAATTGCTTCCCTGTAAAAAATTGATTTAAGAGACAAACATAAAATTGAACTACTCCCACAAACCCTAAAAACTTACAGGGCGGGAACAGGAGTAGAATCTTCTCCCTGGGTTAGCATTTGTCCACGAAGTTACAATCACCGTATACGCACCACAGCAACACAACACCATGGTCAGTCTTTGGCTTCAGAGCTTCAATGGAGAAGAAGGGTTGTTGATGAAGATGTTAATTAACGGGTCTCGGTGTTTTAAACGAGAGGGAAAAAAGAGAGAAGGGTTTTGACAAAAATACCCTCGTGCGCGTCTCACGTGGTGAGGGTTAACGCAACAATCAAACGGACGTCACCCCTAAGGACCAATTCCGTAAAATTCTGCATACCACAGGGACCAAAATAATAATAAATGAAGTTTAAGGACCAATTCCGTATTTTTTGACAAACCACAGGGACCAAAACCATAATTTACTCTAAATTGAAACTAGGGGCGGATCCGGTAGTAACTGTGATGTGCAACTGTATCTTTAGGGTCGTCAAAAGTTACCAAATTATTTTGTGATGTGCGACTGTATCTTCTTTGAAATAATAATAATAATATAAGTTTCTCTCAGTAGAATTGTTTGAATGATCTCTCCATTCCTGGCGGATGTTAAAATCTCATTTTATATCATCTTCTTAGTTTTTAACTTTTAATTTCAGCTTTATTATAATTTTTAAAAAGTCGGGATAAAAAACTTGAACAAATAACTTCACATATAAAAAAAGTAAAGAACTAACTAACAGATCAATGATGATTTGTAAAAAATACCCATAACTTTTTTTTTACAATTAAGGGCAATGCTACTGGCACCCTCTTTGATGTCAGAATCGAGTCATATTATGCATTGAAGATGTAAAAAGTGGTATTTGATGTAACGTGTCTGATGAGGAATTTAATATATAAGGGTGCCGTTAGCCCATTAGCAATATGTAGGATGCCATTAGCCTCTATTTTATTTTCTAAACCTGTCTCTCTCTCAATTAAAAAACATGTTCTTCCATACATAAACAATTCCATATAAAAACTATTCTAATTTATATATGCAAACTAATATATTAAAAATAAGGGAATTTAATTAAAATACTCAAAGTTTGACTTTAACTTACCAAAATACCCATTTTTTTCAACTTTTGCAAAAATACCCAAAAATCCCGCGATATGTCCCGCGATCGCGGGATAAGGTAGTTTTTGAAACTTTGCATCCCGCGACACACACAAAATTGTGGATTGAATTTGATATTTACACTTTCAACCCCTATACTTATTTACTTACTTTACTTTATACCTTTTACTTTCCTAATTTTAATTTTACATTTAACACATATAATCGTTTATTAACTAAAATTATGAAAGTACGTTTTAATTTTAACAAGTTACACCATTATAATCGTCTCTTCGATACGTTCGAAATGAGCCCAATCTTGAATTTTTTTGGATTTATATATTTTAATATATATCATATACACTACATAAAAAATATTTTTTATATTTAAAATTCATATCTTTATAGTTAATTATTTAATTTATGGTACATCTTTTATTTTTTTTCATTTTTTTTACACTCCTATCGCATTAACATAATAATCATATATTAACTAATTCATTAAATCGTTTTAAATTATTATTATTTGTATGTGTTTATAGATATCGTGAATGACAATAGGACAAGCTTTCACGAGAAGAATATGAAATGGAGTTTTAACAAGTTGGTATCACTGGACTCATTTAAAAATTATGAAAATGGGTATTTGGCGAATGATGATTCATGTGTGTTTGGAGCTGAAGTATTTGCAGTTACAGAGTATGCACAAAAAGATCGATGTGTGTCCATCACAAAACCTCCGCCAATTTTTAATACTTACACTTGGACCATCGATAATAAAATAAATAAAACGTATTTTAACTATAAGAGTACCATAAATTAAATAATTAACTATAAGGGTATGAATTTTAAATATAAAAAATATTTTTATGTAGTTTATATGATATATATTAAAATATATAAATTCAAAAAAATTCAATGTTGGGCTCATTTCGAACGTATCGAATAGACGATTATAATGGTGTAAGTTGTTAAATTTAAAACGTATTTTTTAACGTATTATAGTTAATAAACGATTATACGTGTTAAATGTAAAATTAAAATTATAAAAGTAAAAGGTATAAAGTAAAGTAAGTAAATAAGTATAAAGGTTGAAAGTGTAAATATGAATTCAAAAGTCACAAAACTCACGAATTGAATTCATATTTACACTTTCAACCCTTATACTTATTTACTTACTTTACTTTATACCTTTTACTTTCATAATTTTAATTTTACGATTATAATTTTAGTTAATAAACGATTATATGTGTTAAATGTAAAATTAAAATTAGGAAAGTAAAAGGTATAAAGTAAAGTAAGTAAATAAGTATAGGGGTTAAAAGTGTAACATTTCAATTCAAAATCATTAAATTAATCGAATTTGGTCCACCGCGGGGTGTACGCGGGCTCAAAGTATCAAAAATGGTCCCTGCAAGTTTTAAAAAGTGTCAAAAATGGTCCCTGTCCTGTGATCGCGGGCTCCCATCGCGGAAAAAATGGCATTTTGGTAAAGTGAAAGAGATTTGTGGCATTTTGATAAGTCAAAGTCAAACTTGTGGCATTTTAATTAATTTCCCTATATATATATATATATATATATATATATATATATATATACGTTTTAACATATCACATTAACATACATAATTACGTTAAAATATGTTAAGGAGTTCGATATATATATATATATATAATCCAAATAATTTGACGATTTAATGAATTAGTTAATATATGATTATTATGTTAATGCGATAGGAGTGTAAAACAAAATTGAAAAAATAAGAGATGTACCATAAATCAAATAATTAACTATAAGTGTATGAATTGTAAATATTAAAAATATTTTTATGTAGTATATATGATATATAATAAAATAAATAAATCCAAAAATATTCAATATTGAGCTCATTTCGAAGGTATCGAAGAGACGAGTACAATGGTGTAACTTGTTAAAATTAAAACGTATTTTAGTTAATAAACGATTATATGTGTTAAATGTAAAATTAAAATTAGAAAAGTAAAATGTATAAAGTAAAGTAAGTAAATAAGTATAGGGGTTGAAAGTGTAAATATCAAATTCAATTCACAAGTTTGTGTGTCGTGGGATGCAAAGTTTCAAAAACTACCATATCCCGCGATCGCAGGATATATCGCAGGATTTTTGGGTATTTTTGCAAAAGTTGAAAAAATTGAGTATTTTGATAAGTTAAAGTCAAACTTTGGGTATTTTAATTAAATTCCCTAAAAATAATATTATCTATATTTGACTTAGTAGAAAAATCAACTCTGTAATTTATAATTAATTGAAGAAGAGCAAGTAGGGCAGAAAATAGGAAAATAGAAATACATCGATGATCACACAACTCATGAATGTTTGTGAATTGGCCACCACCTGCAACGCCACACCCACAAATTCACCCTTAGATAAGGTGCCCTTTTCTTCCTCCAATTTAGTGTCAAATCAAGAACCCCGTATATACACCACAATCGCTGTTTTCCCCCCTTCTTGCTTCTACTTTCCAATTAAAGCAAAACTCAATTTTACAACTAAATTCACAGTTTAACATATGTGGACCTTTAGGATCCACTAAAAAAACCTTATATCTATCCCAGATTACAGTTTTCAAGCCTCCCAACTTTGCTTTTCTCTCCTTATTTACTTCTTCTTCCATTTCGCATTGTTCTTCGATTGTTATGGCTTTTTGCTTCGTGGGTATTTGGTTATACTCCAATTAGCAGGATTTCCGAGTTGGGTTTTCGGTTTTATTCAAGAAAGATTGAAGGGTTGGGATTATTTAGGAAGATGATGCCGGCGACATGCCATAATCTTGATTTTGGTCGAATTGATTTCACTGCTTGTGGGTGTTCTTTCAATTCGTCATTTGCTTCAAGAAATTATGCAAGAAAAGTGATTAGGGGTGCCGGAAAATTGATATGTTGCCGGCGGGAAGGTAATTTTGCAAAGTGTCGAGTGTTTTCCACTGAAGCTCCTGAGACTTTGCTCAATGGTAATTTGTTTTTTTTATTCATTTCCATTTTCAGTTTCTTTAAGAAAACTGTGATTCAATTCAGTGAATTTGAACATGTTTTCTGTGAATACAGGTACTCCACCAACATTGAATGAGAAGAAAGAATCAAGGAGTCTTAATTCTCCATCTGATTTGTTTGAAGTTGTTTCTGATGATCTTTTAACATTGAACAAGAATCTGCAATCTGTGAGTGTTTTCTGTTGTTTTTGGCTACTGGATTTGTGTTGGTTTGGATGTTCTTGATAACTTTGAATTGAAATTTGTACCTGCAATATGTGGTTTCTTTCTGTTTTTCTTTACCCCGTTTTTGGATGAATCTTGAAAACATATGCTGCAAATGCATTTGTGTGTTTTTGGGGGATGAGATCATGGTCTAAATTTATCATTGCTTTGATCTTGCATCAGAAAAGAAAGCACAAAGATGTGTGTTTTGCTTAATTTTGTCTAAAACCAAACGAAACCAGCATATCCGAGAGGGTAGAGAGGTTGTTTCCGTGATTCTACTTGGTTATTCACATGTGAATAAAACATCCTACCAAATCCTATTTGTCTTAATTATTACGGGTTATTTTTTTTTTCTCAAACTTTACGTATGTATCAGTAGACATCAATGGTAGCATTTCAATTCACAATCGTGGCGGCTACTGTTTCAGAAATTTAAAGATTCTTGCAAATAGGAAGTAAAATTACGGGTGGAATTGTGATACACTTATGAAAAGAGCTAACAACGGTAATATATGTTTAGCAGCAAATGCATATAACATATAAGAGGGGTATCGGGTTCATTTGGTTGAGTTGGGTTTAAATGGGTCCAACCCAGTATCTACTGTTTGAAGATTTTACAATTCGATTAGACTTTTGTGCACCCATATTGTTTCTTTTGCTTTATTCTTTTGGCTAAGAAGTTGCCCTCACTTTGTTGCTGATATTATTTCATTCGGTAGATTGTTGGTGCCGAAAATCCGGTCTTAATGTCGGCAGCTGAACAGATATTTAGTGCTGGTGGAAAGAGAATGAGACCCGCCTTGGTTTTTCTAGTGTCAAGAGCCACGTTAGCTCTTGCCGGTTTAGAGTGAGCGTCTTTTTTATTTTTTTTATTTCTTGTAATCCGCTGGTGGTTTGATGTAGATTGTGATAAGTTTGTTTTCGTAACTCAGGGAACTCACAAGAGAACATAGGCGTTTGGCGGAGATCATTGAAATGATTCATACCGCAAGCTTAATACACGATGACGTGTTGGATGAAAGCGACATGAGAAGAGGTAGAAACTTTTGAAGTCGTAGAAATGTTTTTTTGATAATGTCGTGTTTCTAATGTAAACCAAACAAACCCAGTATATCCTACTTGAGGTGGGGTCCGCTGAGGGTAAGATATACGCAGACCTGCAATTTAATGATATAGAAAGTGGCTTATTGAGTAAGCTTTTAAGGGGGAGCTTTATGCAGAAAGTCAAGTTTTTTTTCCAAATTTGTGAATCCCAATTAAAAAACACGCTCCTTCCATCTATGAAAAAAACCCTACTAAACAAAAGCCTTCCCGATCTATATAGAATGATTAGTCCGCACAGACAGCTTTATTCATAAGGACTTAATGGAAAACCAACCAAACAGCCCCTTAGCAACCCTGTCTGCTAATACGGGAAAAAGACTTGGGAAAACTTCGTTTTAGTTTGTGAAATTTTGAACAAGTAATGTGCCGTTGTTGGTTTTTTCCTTCGGTCTTTTCATCGGAAGATTCTAGAAATCAAGCGTTTTTCTTTTCTGTATGCAGGCCAAGAAACAGTCCATCAGATATACGGTACACGAGTAGCTGTTCTAGCTGGTGATTTTATGTTTGCACAATCGTCATGGTACCTGGCGAATCTTGAAAATCTTGAGGTCATAAAGCTTATTAGTCAGGTATATCCTCGCCTTCTAAGTTCGTTATACTTCAAAAGCCTTAAAACATCACATTACAATAAAATCTGACGCCAAAGATGTCTGAAGAATGTCTTAATAGACTGCTTTATAGGACTTAATTATATAGGACGAAACAATTGTGGGTCCTATATAAAGGTGTTACAGTAGGATGTTATGGTGTAACACGTTTTTTACGATATTTTTGAAATAAAGTTTTCTATTAGCTTTTTTTATTAGACATTTTTTTGAGAAGTGTCCTATGCACACATATTTTTATAGGACACTTATTCAAATAATGTCGTATAAAAAGGACTAATATAACGCTTTATTTCAAAATTATCCTGCAAAACTTGTTAGGACAACCGAAAGCATTCTATCGGCTTATTGTAACACATGATGCATAATTGTTTGATCCTATAAATTTAAGTTCTGTTAAGCAATCTATCATGACAATCAAACATTATATGATGTCTTAGAAAACCGATTTTTTCAAGAAACGAAAAGGGAGGCTAAATTTTTACTTGAACGATGGCAGGTGATCAAAGATTTTGCAAGTGGTGAAATAAAGCAGGCGTCGAGTTTGTTCGATTGTGACGTTAAACTCGACGAATATTTGATCAAGAGCTACTACAAAACCGCCTCGTTGATTGCCGCTAGTACGAAAGGCGCAGCCATCTTTAGTGGGGTCGGCAATGATGTCAGCGAACAGATGTATCAATACGGCAAGAACCTGGGCTTATCGTTCCAAGTTGTGGATGACATCTTGGATTTCACACAATCGGCCGAGCAATTGGGAAAGCCAGCTGGCAGTGACCTGGCGAAAGGAAACCTGACCGCACCCGTGATCTTTGCTCTTGAAAAAGAGTCAAAACTGCGAGAGATCATTGAGTCAGAGTTTTGCGAAACGGGGTCTCTTGATGAAGCTATTGGGTTGGTGATGGGTAGTGGTGGGATAGAAAGGGCTCGGGTTCTAGCCCAAAAGAAAGCCGATGCTGCAATCCAGTGTCTCAACTGCCTGCCTCAGGGTGCGTTTCGGCTAGCCCTTGAGGGGATGGTCAAGTTCAACCTCGAACGTATCGACTGAAGGGTGGGTAATTTGGGAAAGTGGTCGATATTTTAGAACCGCTGATGGCGGGTTTCAAGATGATGGCTCGATGTGTGTTTGAGGCCGTCAAGAAACGACTGTTGGTTTTTTGAGATTCCGAGGTATTCTTGGTCTCTGATCGGTTTCTATTTCACATATGAAATTATTATAGGAAATTCATATAATTGGAAGAAAGGAAATAAATGTTCATGAGTGTTGTTGTATACTAATTATATTCTTTAAAGATGATCATGATTTTATATGTTCTTGTCACATTCTTGGTGTCATAGAAAGATTTTTATCGTTTACTCTTGAGATATCGAAAAAATCTGTTGAACGTGGGTTGTTTTTATATATTTATGGTAACTACGGGGGTTCGGATCAGCTTGTGCGTACATCGACTAATTCCATGGGGTCTTGAAGATGATAGTCCTCAAGATGTATTGATTGCTAGTTAGGGAGCATCTGGTATATGGGACAAGAAAGGAGAAAACTTACTGTTCCACGTTTGGAGCAACATAAGACAAAATAAAAACTCGTTGTTCCATCTTTTGGCTGGATATGACAAAACATCAAAATAGATGGAACAAGTCAATCAGGTTGTAGCGCAGTGGTTGATCGCCCTGGGTGATGTGGTGGAATATCCCATCCACCCAGGGTTCGATTCCAGGCGTCCTCAACATTGATAAGACATCTTTAAGTTTCAAAATTGCCAGGGATTAGTCCAGTTTTTCAACTTGTTTCACTGTCTCTTAACGATCTTTTTAGAAATTTACTGACATGATTTTCGGCCTTTATATATTCTTTTGTATCTTGTTCGATATCTTATCTTACACCAACATTATTGAAGTTGTAAAAACGGTGGGCACATAATTGAAACCTTTTGGGTTATTACCCAATCTGAAAACCCAAATTTGTAGAGGGGGTATAATTAGAAAAAAACATAAAGATCAAGGTGTATATGTAAATACATAAAGTTTCGTGACAAAATTGAAAATTTGTTCAAACCTTACCCCATTATCCCAAATTGGATTGGGGGATGACCAATTTCATCATAAATTCTCCCCCAAAATTTCAGGCGGGTCGATTTTTCTTTGATTCGGTAGAGATATGAGATTATGGTTCGGTAAATGGACCGCCATTGCTAAAGAATCAGCTGGTCGAGCTGCCATTTTCGCCAAATTCCTCTGCTTGCTTCACGTCACTAATACCTACATATTTTCCCCAATTCTCGTAATGCTTCGATTTCTCTCTCTGAAATGTATATGCATATGTATCTGTTTGTGTTGTGATGGTGGTGGAATTTTGGTTTCAGGTGTATGGGCCAAGTATGCTGCCGACGTTGAATTTGACTGGCGATGTTGTATTATCGGAATACATATCGCATAGGTTAGGGAAGGTAGGTCCAGGTGATGTTGTATTGATTCAATCGCCTGAAAACCCTAGAAAAATTATCACGAAACGCATTGTCGCCATGGAAGGCGAAATTGTTTCGTTTTTGGTTGATCCTAGCCGCAGTGATAGATCTCGTACTGTAGTGGTAACACTCTTACAACCTGTTTCTCATTTTTTCCTTCGAAAATTGCTTAGAGTTTTCTTATATTTCTCATTGGATATGGAAGAACATAAGAATGAGGCAAAGAAGAGATTATCTGGTTTGTTTTTTCTATGTTCAATGGCTTTGATGATAAGTTCAGAAACTTATAACCACTAGTTTGATCTTTGGTAATGAATTGAACATATAATTTTTAGGGTTTTTTCTAATGCCTACATTTATATGTAGTCTTTGATGCACCAAGATTGTTGATTGTTACCAAAGGGTCATTGGCCCAGCGGTATAGCAGTATCCAAGTTACTGGTAAATCCTAGCCTTTGTGGAGGTCTAGGGTTCAAAACCAAAGATGAGGAGTGTGCGTGAGTATTTGCCGCATGTAAATGTTAGGGGCAGGTCTGTTAGGAACCTAAAATTGATTAGGAACCGGGGGACCGCCCACAACATGACAAGTGACATTCATTAGGAATATGGACGTGTTATTCATCATGAATGTTGTAACATATTCATCATGATGTGTGATTCATGATGAATAACACCTCCATGTTCCTCATGAATGTGTGATTCACGATGAATAACACCTCTATATTCATCATGAATGTGTTATTCACGATGAATATTCATCTTGAAGAAAGACAAGTGGCGCGCTGTCGGCAGGATCTAATCAGTTTTGGGTTCCTAAGGGAACTTCCCTCATAAAAGTTACATACTTTAAATAAATTGTTCATTGTTTTTGTGATTGTACTTATAGGTGCCAAAGGGACATGTATGGATCCAAGGGGATAACATTTACGCCTCCCATGATTCTCGGAACTTTGGTCCAATTCCGTATGGTCTTATTCAAGGCAAAGTTTGTTGCAGGGTAAGTACGTAATTTCATCACTGTTGCTTTTTCTATATATGAATATGATCAATGAAGCTTCAATCTATAAACCGTTCGATGCTGACTCCAGTAGATTAGTTAATGGGTCATCGTTATATCTGATCTTGCACTTGTGTATGCTTCGACTATAGGTGTGGCCCGTAGATTGTTTTGGATCGCTATGACATCAGGATCAGCAGGATATCCAAGATTTCTAGGATAGTGGTAGGTCCAAATAAGAATCGTAAATATTTTGAGAACCTTGGAACCAACTATTTTAGGAATTAATCATCATAAATATCATGCATGTTCGTTGTTCATGATACTCATTGTGTGCATCTATCACAATATTCATCATGAATAGCTGCTTCACGAGTTCTCAAGTTATTTACGGTTTTCACTTGAACCTGTTCCTTCTAGGATATTAAGCATGCTTCTTAGAATATGCTAAAGCACGTTTCGGGGTTATCTACATGTAGAGTAGATCGTGGCCCCACTTCATGTGGGATTTACTGGGTTTGTTTGATTTGATTTGGTTTTACATGTAGAGGTTATGAAATGTAAGAACGTGAAATAATCAACATTTTGAATACAAACCCATATATTTGAAACAGATTTTGTCAATGATTGTTGATAGAGAAGCACACAATTATTCTTGATAGCCATTGGTACGATGAGTTGGGGGTCGTGTTAATCCAAATATAACACGAAAACCACGGGTTTGGATGCTATATCTTGTGGAGAATCAGGTGAGCGCCATATCGGGGTTGAAGGGTAACAACGTATGAAGGCGAGTGAGTGTAAGAAGGTGATAATTCGAATGAAAAATGTTGTAGGATCGTCGATATGGCCAACTTAGCTTCCATCAATGCGAAGTTATTCCCGATGCATATTCGTGGACCCCAACTAAAAGGGAAAAAGGCGAGCTTGTTCTTCGTTGCCTTTGCAATTCCCTCGGAAAATCTCTCTGGATTGAACTCCTTCACGTCTTCCCCCCAAATTTCGCGATCGTGATGTACAAATATTACCGGCAACAGGAATTGTACTCCCGCAGGTACGGTTAGGTCTCCGAGTTTGGTCTCGTTGTATGTGATTCGTGTGAATATGGTTGCCGGTGAGTATAGCCGGAGAACCTCGTATAGAATCATGGTTACCTGTTTACATCGAAAATTAGGACATTTGATTTGTCATATAATTTAGTAAAAAAATATTTGATCTATTATAAACCTCAAAAAAATGAAAAACTAAAGAACACATTGGTAATCGTTCATCTGAACGGTATGCACATGTGCATACAAGTAATTTGAAGTTGTTTTTTGGTTTTTATGCATGTATGCATATTGCACATGTGCATGTTACAAATTATATGTATGCACATGTGCATGTTACAAATTATAAGTTTGCACATGTGCATACCGTCCAGATGAACCATTACAAGGTGTTTCTCAGTTTTTCATTCTTTTGTGGTTTTTCTCATAACCTGACCCTATAACAAATGATAGCTATTACTTACGATTTTTAGGCGACTTAACCCTTCGTAATTCGGTTTATTTTTCCCAAAAACTTCGCGGACGTCCTCTTGTGCTCTTTTTTGCCATATCGGGTGTTGGCTCAACAAAATCATAGTCCAAACCAAAAGATTCGAAGAGCTCTCTTGCCCCGCAAAATAGAATGATTTGCACTCTTCGATTGCCTCGTTCACGCTCATACCTAGATCCCCGTTTGTTTTCATGGTCGATTTCAACAACAACGATAGTAAATCTTCGTGATCGTCTTTTTCCCTTGAAATCATTGTCCGCTCTTTTTTCTCCATTATTTTGGTTAGAATCGACCTTAGCTCATTGTCGATTTGCTTCATTCTCTTGTTCGTTTTGGTCGGTAAAAACCTGCATTTCTTTTTACGGTTACTAAAACCGTTGGATTTTAATGGGGGGAAAACGAATTATGAAAAATATCGTTTACCTCCATCCAGGGAGGTATACCGACTGTAGAACTTGACGTGTGAGCACGGCTTGTTCTTTCTGGAGTCGATATATCATTCTACCTTGTTCATAGCTACTCCCGAAAGCGTTTCGAGAAATCACATCACTTGTGAAATCATCGATATAAGGTTGCACGTCTAACTCGCACCAACCATTCTCCGAAACCAACTTGGACCATTCGGTCACTAATATGTCGTTACAACTCGTGTACATAGCCGAAAACATATGCTACGATACAAACAACATTTCAAATGAGTGGCGTGTGCATAAATCGTCTAACGGGATTTTTACTAACCCGATTGGCAAAATATAAAAAAATTACTGTAATTGACAATAGAACAAGTTGAAACGTTTAAAAGGTTACCTTGCCCGACTAGGCTTTGGGGTTAAAACTAAAACGGATCCAATCAGGCTTTTGAGGCGTTGAGTTCTTTGGCTTTTTTCACCCAAAATTTTGGTTTGATCGGGCTGAGGTCTAGGCAAGACCAGACTTCGGTTGGGTCGGGTCGGGTCGGGTCGGGCTTAGGCTTATTTCATATATATCCCCTAATTAACACACTCCTTGTCCCAAATTGCCTTTTATGCGAAATAATTACATCAAACTTTAACACAAATGATATAATCTATACAAATATAATTACATAAAATGTCAATTGTATGTACCTTCAATTTGTCTCGAGTAAGAGCAGGTGCGACAATCTTGCGATGTTTGGCCCATTTTTGATCTTCGTAACTCGTCATCCCGGAAACCAGGAACCTGACGAGCGGGTTGGGGGTTGGTTTCTTGTAAACCCTATTATTCACTAAAACCTCTTTGATAAGTTCAGGATCCATGATGTTGATCCTTGCAATCGGCCCCATCCACGCAAACGAATTTTTACCTGCAATTTATCATCTTCAACATATTCTCTAAAATTTCATATAATAGAGAATCAAAATTCTAAAGAGAGATTCTCATTCAACTCCAACAACTTTTTCATATTAAATATATTATTAAAATAATTCTAATATTTAATAAAATGTTATTTTTCTCTCTTAAACATTTAATTTCAAAGTTGAATATGATTTTAAAAAATATTTTCTCTCATGGTAATTATATTTGGAGAGTTTTACACTCTTTTCGTGTGTTCTCGTTTTAGAGATTTTGTTGGAGCAAAAAACTTTCCTAAAATCCCCTTTTGGAGTATATGTTAGAGCCCTAAATCGGCAAGTCTTGAATAATTTCTTCTCCGTGGAACATCTATTTTCTCCCCAGGAACCCTTTTGAAAATTAATTTAACGAGTGTTTCACATATTATCACAATATATATGGTTTTTTTTGGAAAGGGTATCCCAGGCACAACCCGGACTAATCCCTGTCAATTTTGAAACTTAAAGATGTCTTGTCAATGTTGAGGACGTCTAGGATCGAACACTGGATAGATGGGATATTCCACCACATCACCCAGGACGATCAACCACTGCGCTACAACCTGATTGACCACAATATATATGGTTTGGTTCGGTCGAAATGATGGGTTTTATCACTTTAAACCCATAACAAAACCGAATGTTACGGTTAAAAAATCAAACTAACCAAATTGCTTCGATTTGGTTGATTTAATGTTAGGGTCTATTTGTTAGCAACTTAATGAGTTTAATGAGACTCACCACTTATTCAACCAACTATATATGATTGTTTGATGATGGCTTAATGATATAGAAAATGACTTATTCAGTAAGCTTTGCAGAAAACCAAATTTGTCCCTCTCAAATAAAAAACACGCTCCTTAAAAAAAAAACCTCTCAAACAAGAATCTCCTTAATTTTATCTATACTTAACGAAAAAATCAAACAAACAATTCACTGTATCTGGCCAGGGGCAAATGGGTACATGACCCACCTCTCTCCGCCATTATCGCCACCATTGCACCACCGACGTACACCCTAGTGGCACTACTTGGTGTAGACGTAGGTATGGTTTAATATTCAAAACCCTAGTGACAATAAAATAACAATATTAAAACACTTAAAAAAAACGAAGTTAATTACCATAGGTATGGATGATGTGGTGGTGGAAGGGCAGAATGGTGGGTAGAAAGTCGTCGGAAAAGCTCATGGGTTTGGAATTCACGGCGGCGTGGCGAGCCATGGTGGCCATCTGGTTCATGTCTCCATGCAACAACCTGTATTGTGGTCCATTCAGACCTTGTTTCCTCAAACATCTTTCGATGGCTCTTGGCCTGAGCCAGACCCACCTCACCACCGTCCATGCCCACCATGCTCCGCCGATCGCCGCCAATAACGCCGCCAACGACAACATCGTGGTCATAGATATAGATATAGATAGCAGTTAATGATGAAAAGTATATATGTTTGTTTGTTTCTTTTAGGGTGGTAACAAATTTATAAGCTTAAAAGGGTATCCTTAGAGGGAGCTGCTACAAAACCATTGGTTTGATTAAACACTAACCCAAGTTTGGAATCTAGGGTTGGACCACTTTGATTTAATATACACATGTTTTTTTTATAGGTTCTATATATTTTTTTAAATGAGGCTATATACATATATTATCATAATAAAATATTATGATAATGGACCATAATCGAGTAATCGACGGCAATTTTTCACAGTGACGGATTTTCGACGGATGACTCATGAAACATATTTTTTTCCGATAAATTAAACATAATTACTGACTGATGTTAAATTATTTTTATTTTTTAAAAATGAAAATTTCACGTGTCCGTCGGTAAATAGCGATGGATCACTGACGACTATATCGAGTTTTGTGTTTTTTCAAGATTTTGTTATCCACATGAGTTTTAATTTGATTGATTTTGTATAATTTGTTAGGTGTGTATATGTATATTTATGCATGTGTGTATGTATGTATATGTATATTTATGTATGCATATATAATCAAATGATTTTTGTTTGAATACAAAACTTATAAATGCTAAGAAGGAATATTGAAATTCTTTTATTTAAAAATAGAAAAAGAAAAAAGCAAAGAAACAAAAAGAGTGGTTTAAGATGGTTTGATGGTTTTTCATGATATAAAAACATATGTAGATGCTAAAATGTATCATGGCACATATGTTGCTTAGGAATTTGGGTCACCTTTTTTATTTTATCTTTTATAAAAATAGGTTGCATAAATGTATCTTCTAATTATCTATCTATATTGTTAGTCCCAGATGGCTAATAAGAACAAGAACATGTATTGTAGAAGAGGGGGGTTGAATACAATACACAATTTTTTCACTTTAATTAATTCTTTTATTGAAAATATTCAAATCAAGAATTACACATAGAACACATAGAACAATTAAATTGTTGAGGAAATAACAGATAAAATTTATTCTAACAATCTTCACAAAGTAATACTGAAAACTATATAACTTCTAAAACACAAAGATTGAAAGCTATAAAGTTCAAAGAGAGAAAGAAGCAGAATGTCTTGAGCACAAAGTAAACTTCAAGAGTTGTAAGTGTTTCTGCATGGAGAAATCTTCATCTTTATATAGTGCAATGAGTATGTGATGCATGGGACACTTGTCACTTTGTCATTTGAAGGTCAGGTTTGACTCTCAAAAGTTGATGTGTCTTTTCCTATAATACTAGAAATGTTTGATGGAGACAATATCTAAGAATGGGAAAAATGACAAATGAACCTTTTTCTTCCATACCCAGACATTTCTTCTTTGATGATAAAACCTTTTAGCATGGACACAAGGGAGGATCCGCCTATTTGAGAATCCCACCGATTTGTCAAGGACAAAGTAGGTGGAAGTCTTCTTAGGAAGGATGTAAGAGAGGATCCTCCAATTTTGAGGGTCCCACCGATTTTCATGGGGACAATCGGTGGGATAGCCAAACTTACTTCTTATGATGAAGGCTTTCTTGGCAAGGAGATAAGGGAGGATTCTCCTGTTTGATGATCTCATTGATTTTCATAGTGACAATCGGTGAGACAACTTAGTTTGGGTTGAGAAGTCCATCTTCAATCCGCATTGGTAGATTTACTTCTTCTTGATTTCGGCTGATCTTTGACTTCACCGAACTTTGACAGTATGACTAAGTCATTACAAAGAACCATCTAAAATTTCTCTAAGTATGAAAATGTTTTTCAAAGTATGTAAGGAGATTATGAGGTCATCTTCAAATCTTTGATGACCCAACAAATCAAATACAAACCATGTATTTGTTGCACCTCTTACAAACTACAGTCTGCATATGTGCACAACCAATCTGCATATATGCATTGTCCCATATGAATGTATGTCCATTATCTTTCTAGTGTTTAGTCGTCATCTAAACTAGTGAATTGCCAAACAATAGGGGAATACTTAAAACAATTGAACAGAAACTTAGATAATGAATCATCTTTACAAACTTAATACAAGTAGTAAACTAGCATAAAGTCAACTAAACAACATGAGATAAATAGATTACAATTTGCTCTTTCTCTTGTTGGTCATTGTCGTGGCTACTCTTAATTAATACTATTTGTTTTACGCTAAGTGAGATGATAGTTTTAAACTGAATGACAATTGAACACATTCAACCACCTAATCTTTTATGTGATGTGTAAAATGGTTCCTCGCCCTCTCATTTCTTCTGAATCATGAAGCATGCATATATACTTGAATATGTTAGTTTGGACTATCGTTTGATCCCCAATGTTGATCTCTACCTCATCGTCGATATGTTCCTTAAAAGACGCTAAAATAAAAAGGTATAAGAAAAACAAAAAATGTCTAGAGATTGTAGAGTTACATGCAAAATTGCAAATGGTAGGGTCAATTATAGTGAGGGGTTTTGATGGATCTAAATCGCTTGTATTTTTTGTTCTCTCTCCTGCTCAATCGTCCAACCCAAGACGCTAACAGTTCACTTAAACCCAACCTGCTAAAGCTAACGACCCCGTAGATGAGTTTATAGGACGTTTCTCAAAATCGTTCTATAAAATAGCTAATACCACACTTTATTTAAATTAAAAGAATGTTACAAAACTTGTTGAAATGGCAAAAAAGTCCTATATGCAACACATTTAGATATGTGCTTTATAATTTGGTCCTATAAATTATTTCATTCGTCAAACTTATCTAACTACTAACCCGTCAACCCAAACCCAACACGCAAGGGTTGCATGGGTTATATAAATGGGTTGGGTTGGGTTGGCTTAAGATTTTTCCAAAACGTCATAATTGGGTTAGGTTGTATAAATGTCGTAATTTGCCCAACCCAATCCGCATACACCCCTAGTTCTATACTAAGAGCATCTCCAACAGGTTTGCTATAAGAGCACTCCAACATCATTGCTAAAATAGAAAAAAATGGGTTTTTTTTTGCTATTCATCTCCAACAGCATTGCTATCTTGTTTGCTAAAAGAAGGATTCTTGGAGAAATCTCTAAATATAGAGAATTCTCTATAATTCTCTAAATAGGAGAGAGAAATAATTATTTTATTCAATCCACCAATAACATAATTTATTTATCATTTTATATTAAGTTTTTTTAAAGTGTATTGGGAATATAAATTAGAGAATATTATATTAATATAATTTATGTTAAAATCTCTAAAATAGCAAAATTGTTGGAGATGAATGTAATTTTTTTTAGAGATTTTAACTTTTGATTCTCTATTTTAGAAAAATTATAGCAAACCTGTTGGAGATGCTCTAATTTTTCTAAAATAGAGAATCAAAAGTTTAAAATCTATAAAAAGAGTTACATTCATCTCCAACAGCTTTGTTATTTTAGAGATTTTAACACTAATTATATTAATATAATATTCTCTAATTTATATTTCCAATACATTTTAAAATAAAAACTTAATATAAAATAATAAAAGATTTATGTTATTGGTGGGTTGAATAAAATAATTATTTCTCTCTCATATTTAGAGAATTATAGAGAGTTCTCTATATTTGGAGATTTTTCCATGAATCTATATTTTAGCAAACAATATAGCAAAGCTGTTGGAGAAGGATAGCAAACAAAAACCCATTTTTTCTATTTTAACATTGATGTTGAAGATGCTCTAACTTAAGTTAACTTTTAACTTTTATATTTTAATTGATGCTCCCCTCACATAAATTTCTAGCTCGGACTCTGCTGTTAAATTTGGTCTAAAGATGTGAAAGTATTTTATTAAAAAGTGAAACAATTTAAATATTAAAAGGTTAGAAAATAAATTTAATAAAATAATTAGTGGTTAAAGAATCTAGCTTTCATGGTCAATGGCTCAATGCAATCACTTTGGTGAAGCATCAATTTAACATGTTAGGCCTAAAATTTATAGGCAGGGGACCATTTAATTTCTGAAGAGTTTTAATTAAAATATACCTTTTTAAATAAACATATAGCTTTATCTAGAAAAAAATGTTCTTGATTTAACAATTTTCTTTTTTGTGTGTTACAAGATAAGAAAATATTGAAAATTGGTTATTTATATAAAAGATTATAGAATATGAAAATGCAAATTATGTATGCATGATATTTGTTTTTCTAATATAATATTTAATTTAATTTGATACATCATTTATTTTATCGGGTAAAAATCTAGTACATCAAAACAACATTGTATGCAATAGTTTATCGGGTAAGCGTTTACCGAGTAAGAGTCGTCACCATCACTTATTTAGAGCATCTCCAATGCTTGTTTGAATATGACTTGAAAAATGTTTGACCATTGGAGACAAAACTTGAAAAAGATTTTACTTATCAAATACTCGATGTTCCTCAATTGTTTGAAAAAAAAATGTGAGAAAACAATAGAGAGAGAAAGTATATTATGGTGGACCCAACAATTTTTGTATATATTTTTATTTTTTTCAAGTCATTCATACAACTTTACCATTGTGGACGCCCTCTTTAAAGTTGAAGAAAATCTCTAAAACTTATTATTGTAAAGAAAAAAGAATATTATTTTAATTCTTCTTATCCAATAAGGTTAAATACATCATTGTTTTTAATGAAAAAATAAGATAGTGTATTAAAGTAGTGACTTTTATGGAAAGTTTTGATAATATAACTTATATAGACATATTATTTATTGAAATTACTTTTAATTTTCTTTTAGAAAGCTAAAATTTATTGTAAGGATTCATTTTGATGAATAATTCAATTTTGTCATCTAGCAAGACACTTTTTACTAGGCTCTAAAATCCGTTCCCTGTGGGCCTAGAAGACCATCTCCGACCCATCTTTAAAAATACTAAATTAAGGTTGTTTTCATCTTCAACTCATCATTAAAACATAAAAAAGGGAGGTTAATAAATCATCCTTCTATATTTTGAGGCCAATAAAGTATGTTTCTAAAAATAATATTAGTATTATATTCAACTTTTATGATTACATATATAGAGTCGGGTTCAAACGAGAATGATATCTATTTAAAAGAATAAAGGAATAATTTTGGGTCAACCATTTTACTAAATAATATCTTAAATAAAACTTTCTTAATAATCACCCAAAAGGGGATCATAGTCATTTGTTATATAGATTATATATAGAAACTAATTTATTTTTATATAGATTATGTAATAAATTTAATTAAGGTATTTATTCATTTTTTAATAATTTTGTATTTTAAGCATGATTATTTATTTATTTATTATTTTTTACAATATTAAAATAAGTGTGATTTAGTTTTTCATTTTAGATATTTATTTTTATTGGATTAGGTTATTTAATAATTTTTTACAATTTCGTCAAAAATCACTTGTGATATTCACAATTAATTCATGGTGAATCACATTTGATGTCCACAATTAATTTTAAATCACATGTGATTAGAAAAACAGTTCGAAAAAAAAATTAATTCATTATGAATCACAAGTGATTTGATGAAAAATTATGAATTATGTTTTGAATCACATGTAATTTTATACATTTTAAATTAGAAAAACGGTTCAAAAAAAAATTAATTCATTATGAATCACAAGTGATTTTGATAAAAAAATTATGAATTATGTTTTGAATCACATGTGATTTTATACATTTTAAATGTATTTTTACACACCATATATGATTATTTTTTAATTACTTTTCTTTTTTAATATTAAAGTTGAATCATTGTTTTCATATTTAAAATCACATATGATTAGTAAAACATTTTTAAAAAATAATAATTCACGAATCACAATTGATTTTACGTGTTACTTTAAATTAAAAAAAATTATTTATTTATAGAGAAAATTAAATATGCTTATTTTAAGTGAAATAAATATAAGATATTTTATTTAAAAAAATTAAATCATATTAAATTCACAAATATGGTAAACATAAGTTATTTAATAAATACCTAAAATAACTTTTGTATGACTAAATTACATTTATATCCTTATTTAGTTATTTTTAGAATTAATTAATTAAGGTATTATTTAATGAAATGATTGGCCTGTAATTATTCTCTTATTCTTTTAAATCGATAACATTCTCGTTTGATTCTTCATATATATATATATATATATAGATTAATAATTTAATAGATTAAGTAATATTTTGTATTAAGTTTACATTATTTTATTATTATAGATGTTTTTAGTGTTGGGTTGAAGTTGTTTTTTTTAGTGTGTAATGGTCCCACCATTTTTAGTGTTTTATTTTCAGTGTTTGGGTTGGAGATGCTCCTACTAACCGAGCCTCGGAAATAATCTTTTTAATACATAATCGTATATAATTTATTAAAATTAAATAATTCTTAAATTATATTATATTTTAGGGAAATTGATACAAATAGCTATTTTACATCTTTAAATTGGTATCTTAGTCATTCCACTTTTATGAAAATGTCGCTACATCCACAATTCCACAATTTTCACGCCCAAGTCCACAAAAAATAAGGAAAATCGATCGAATTCGTTTTTTTATATCTTTTAGCAAGGTTCGCAGTTTTTGCAGACGTAGTGATGTTTTAGTCAAAATGAGAGAGAAATGACTTGGAAACCGAGTGAAATGGCTAGTTGGGTCAATTCCCTATATTAAATGATCACATGAATCTCTTTGCTTTTTGTGCGTCTAAGAAAGTACAACGTCGAGGCATGTCCCTGCTGCGCTCGATGTCTCATCTGCATGCATAAGAAAATGTCAGAAACCACAAGAAAATGGGTTTTGCAATCTGGCCTATTTCATATCGGTCTTGTTCATAGTATATCCCGCCGATAGGTGAGCGGGAAAGAAAGCTTGTCAATAATCAATGTTGTTTAGAACCCGTCATAAGAAGATGTTGTTGCAACTAAACTTAGTATAAGGAAATTTTGTCCCATATAGGATCCTCATGGAAACTTAACCCACTTAATAAAGACTAACCCATTAGTATTAAGTGAATTTTAAGAGCTTAAGCTTTGATGTGTTGTGTCCGTCATTCACATATGCATATACTCAAAGACCTGGGACCCGTTTATGGGCATAGAAACCTGAATTCGTTGTTGTATCCTCTAAGCAAACCCCGGTGAACTTTTATCTTAGGACACTTTATTAGTACGGGCCTCAATCAGTTACATTCTACAAAGAATTGTGAATTACAAGTACAATTCTTGGATTCTATCTTTTGTTATTGTTGATTTATGTTTAGTTCATATATTTATATAAGAATCTCTATTTTCTGTGTTGTTTTCTATACATAAATATATACATCTTTCAATGTTTGATTGATTACTCCTCCTGACAAATGTAGCATTAATTGAACACATAATAAATCTTTGTATGTATATACAACAGACAAATGCAATTCATCATCAACTAGGCCCATTTAACAAATTCACACCACAATACACAACCATTCATATAAATAAATAAATAAATAAAAACGACCACTAGATGCATTTCATATATATATATATATATATATATAAATGCAGCAGCAGCAGCAGCAGCAGCTTGACTTGTGGCTTGTTTTGTTTGTACAACTCTCATCACCTCAATTAACAATCAGTCAAGCATTTGTAACACCACAAATCACAGCAATTGTTCCAAGAATAGCCTGCAATCATATTAGAGACACAACACTTGGGGATTTATACATATTTAAGATCATAAATCTGTCTTTTCTTTTCCTACCGTAACATTAATCCAAACGTATCCAATACAAGTCTCGGTAATAAGAGTTTCACCCATTCGGTGTGGCTTCCGTTTACCAATACAAATTCGGTAAGCCTGGGTCAGCACTGACCAAGTAAGGGTAGCTTACCGGGTCAGCGTCATCAGAGGGACTTGGTAAAAACCAGGCCCAATAAGAGACGGTAAGTAAGTAGTAAACCACCCCAAAATCTTTCTACTTTAATCCGATAGAGCAAATCTACTACAAACTTGGTCCATGAGGCAGATATAGTAAAAGCACCAATTTCAACCCATTTATGGTCAAATTGGGTTAAACGAATAAGATTTAATAAATTAGCTTCAAAAAACACGTCAAAAATTGTCCAAAATATACTCGAATGGGTATAACCTCTTTAAATTGGATAATCATTTTACAAATATGTTTTCTAATTATATATGGAGCAAAATGCAACAAAGTTTGGTTTAGTTCCTACTTAGTGCAACGATTTTTTTTTCAATCTATGTAACATATTTTGCACCAATTTTGACCGGTACGCTACTGATCTAGTAACACTAATATTTAAAACTTGGTTACATTAACCAGAACATTTTGCAACTTTGTTACATTAAATAGAAAATTTTGCAACTTCGTTACATTGATTGAGAAAGATTTATTTGTTACGTTAATTAGGCATGCAACATATCCAAAATATTTTTCTACTAGGAAAATGAATAGAAGGGTCCAAGAGTAGAGAAATTTTACGGCAATTAGGCATGCAACATATCCAGGTTTCTCTCGATCATCATATCTAGCACATAGTAGAACAAATGCTCCAAGATACCACGGGATTGCAGCTAAGAAGAAACCCACAATGAACCTTCAACAAAACAAAATAGCAACAATCAGATCAATGCATTTTCGATTTGTATCATAAAGTTAAACCTTCTGTAATAACTACTAAATGAAAACCAAAACTTTTAATAAAGAAAATGGTTCAGAAGAATAAGGACACTGATACATAATCGTAATGTTCTAAGATGCCCACTTATAATACAATGTAAAACAAGTGAATTTTAATAATAAGAACCCCGAGATACATAGGAATAGATGCATATTCTGATCTCAACTGAACCAAGAATATAACATTATAAACCATCATTTAAAAAAAAATTGGAACTTGGAGTAAAAAGAAAGCTTTACTTAAGCTTCCTTTCTTTCACCCACTTGTTAAAACTTAAAAGTATCATTTTATCAAGAAAAAGAGAAGTCGTTGCAGACATTCGAGAGGTTAAACAAAAAGGCCCTATGACATGTAAAAGAACAGCCAGGAAGTGCCTTTGAAACAATAATTAAGAAAAACCTTAACAAAGGTAGGCTTATTATGAGCATAGTCTAAAATTATTAGTTTATTACACATTAAATAGAAACAATTGCTAGGATTTTCGGATGGTGGTCAACTAGACACTGTACAAAACAGCACATGGTGTTACCCTATCTCACAAATACTAAGCTTTTATCAAATCCCTCAAAAGCAACTAATAATTATCGAAATTTAAAAGTAACCCCACATAAGAAAAGCTTTATCCCCAATCTGGCAAGTTATACCATAAAAAAATTAAAAAGAAAAACATCATTTGGCTCATTTAATTTTGGAAGAGCGAATCTATGCAAAAAGCAAACATATACAAGAAACTAATAATGTAACAAGAAGACAACTTACAAGAGCCACCCAATACCAATACCACAGCAAGGAAGGCGGGGTTCTCTCACGGGTCTTCCTTCAGCAACTGCATAACCTGGAATGCCATACAGAATGTTAAAGCAAAGGTAATGTATCTTCAAATAAATTATCATCAATCCAGAAATTAATTGTGCCTATGTAAAGCTAGCATATGACAACTTTGATATCAGTCTCAATAATAGAGGTTCATTGTTTGCTCAAGAGAGATCTTAATTCCTATTATCTTATATGGTGTCCATTAGTTGAACCTTGCCAGATTTATTCTAAAGGATTGATTAACCTCCAGGCCACCATTCTATTACCATAACTCCATAAGAACATGATGCTACCCATCAACAACATCCCTGGTTTTTCAACTCAAAAAATGGTTAAAAATCACTTTCTACTTAGGTTTGATCTAGAAATGAGGATTTAACTCCCCAAAGTGATAGACTAACTCAATAGTCTTCAAATCAACTAAAACAATGGGAGGAAGCTTGAAGGTCTCCCAATTCTATCTCCCAAAAAAGTGAGGTAAAATGTCAGTAGGTCACAATGATCTATCTCACCCACAAGTAGTATCAGAAATTGAGCATCATTTCTAAATGAAAAGATCTCAAAAATTGAAAAGTCAATTCTCATCCCATAGGCCCATTAGAGATATCATGCATACAGATCATTCTATTGACACTAATTGGAAAAACAATAGGCATCTTATAGTTTGTGAACTCTTCATCGTGTTCAATGAAATCCATCTTAATCCAATTTAGAATTCGATGAGTCCGATTAAGCTACCTCTTTGTTATTCAATTGAAAAGTCCGATCATTTACATTGCGAGGTATTGGAGTTAATCCTGTTCTATATGCAACTCGTTTAACTTAACTATGTATTATAAAAAACTCAGGAAGTTTCAAAAACAGGTGTTGAATGATTAAGTGGTCAGAATGATTAAGAGGCTCTTACGATATAGTGCAAAATGAAATATGGTTGTTTTGTAATTGTCCATAATTGAAATTAGTTGGCTAAATGGTTAAGGGAGACCCAAGATACAAATCATTGAGAGGGTTTTAGAACCATTAGGAGGCAGACTTAATTTTTGCCAAACAAGATTCACCTCTTAGCAATTCAGAGGTTGCCTCTTAACGGAACTATTAATTGGTAAACAAACGGCCCCATATGATCGGGTATTTGACTTTGATCTAAGGGAGTTTGAAATAGTCGTACCTTGGACGGCCTGGTAGCCATGAACGTAAGGGTTAACGGTAGGTCCACCTGATGCTTCGGGCGGCGGCATAGGCTGAGGGAAGCCGATCACCGGCGGAGGAGGAGGATAATTGCGAACGCCCTGAAAAGTACCATACTGATTCGGCGGCGGTTGCGGCTGATCCTGATGATGCTGGTACTCCTGCTGCTTCACATCCTTTCCTGATTCACTCATAGTGTTTTTTATTTTTGGAGATGAAATCGAACGAATGAAGGAAGAAACAAACAGAAATTTTTTCTAGGGTTTATTAGATTGGATCTTTGGATCACAAGAAAATGGATCGTAATGGGTTTCTGTACATCTAATTCTGTACAGCACCGCCTAATTATACCTGGACACGTGGATGTAGATTTCATGGCACGCATGTAGTAAAACAAGATTTTCATTTGGGAACGAGTCAATGAGTGGTTGTGAGTCGAGTCGGATAACTAATGAGGCAACTCAGTCAAATCGACACCCTTTTTTTATAAAGCAAGAGACTCGTCAGAGCCTCCTCGTAATGGTTCCATTAAGAGACAACCTCTAAATCGCTAAGAGATAAATCTTGTTTGGCAAAAAAAAAATCTACCTCTTAATGGTTCTAAAACCCTCTGAATGATTTAGCATCATGGGCCTCCCTTAACCATTCAGCACTCAGATTTCATCCTAAATAATTACCAAACAATTATATTTTATTTTGCACTATATCATAAAAGTCTCTTAATCATTCTGACGACTTAATCATTCTACACTAAACCATTCAGCAACTGCCAAACAACCCCTCGGTCGTTCCATTAAATGATAACCATAGAAGTTCGGTAAAGTTTGAAATAAACTAGGACAAGATAAGGAACGAGCATGCTGCGCCAACAAGTGAGCCGCCTCGTTTGCTTGTCTACCAATCCCATGAACTGAAAAATTGTTGTGGTTCTGGAGAAGCAATCGGATATGCGCGATAATATCACCAAACTCAGAGTTGTCTTGGTCCAAATAGCATCTGCAGACACCCTTAGCATCCGTTTCGAAGATTGCATGAGAGAAGCCAAACTGGAGACCCAAGTCATGTCATTCAGAAAGAGCCAAAGCTGCTTCACACTCCTTGATGGGAGGGAGGAAGTTGATAGGGGTGGTATTGGCCATAAGGAACACGCCTCTAGCATCCCGAATGATAGCCCTGAAGCCGACCGAATTATTATACGCGAAGGTAACGGCATCGATATTGCACTTGTTAAATCCCTGTTTTGGAGGATGGAACGGAGTTTGGGTTTTGATCGGACTGTATTAGAACCCAGGCCTGAGTCCACTCCGTCTGCCAAAGGCTCCAAAGAATCATGATAAAGAGGTCACCCATATACGTCGGGTAATCACGGAGCATTCTGAAAAGCAAGATCCCTGAAGAAATCCGTCACACGCGCAACCTTGACAGTCGACACCCTTGATTTAATGCAATGCAAGTTATTTTACGAAAAAGGTAAAGTGATACCATTGTAAATATTTTTAATAAAAATCCATCTTTTTTAGGTTTTAAATAAAGACATCGACTCTTATATTAATATTGGTGTGAAGTAACATATTTTATTTTTATTTTTATTTTAAATTAAGTATTTTTTTTATAAATATTAATTATTGTGGTTGAAAAAATATATGAAACCCACAATAAAAGAAATACCATTGTAGACTTTTATTTATTTCTTATTCATTTAAATTTATGTCAATACCATCTTTATAAATAAATTGACACATCAGTAATATTATAACTGGGATCTGTTATTCATTTGTAATTCAGTTGTGATTTACAAAGTTTGATTTATATATATTTATCTTGTAGATGAAGCATACATAGAGGTATAACAGCATATATCATGCAGCTTTTGACTCCAAATCTTGCAATCCACAAACCATATTCGATGGTACTGCTACATCGATCATCTTTGGATACGACAGCTTCAAATCTGTGTAACAATTATAATATTGGTTACACACACACACACACACACATATATATATATATAATGAAAAGCTGAGGAACACCCTAGTAAACGTTTATTTTGACGGTATGCACATGTGCATATAAGTAATTCGTAAGAAATTTGTCCGGTATGCACATGTGCATAACATGCACACATACATAAAACCATAAACAAAACAACTTCAATTACTTGTATACACATGTACATACTGTCCAAATAAACGATTACCAGAATGATCTTCAGTTTTTGGAGTTTTTCGTGAACCTCCCTCTACTATTATATACTTACTTTCCATGATGCTTTTGAATGTTTCCTGAAAAACGAAATATTCTCACATAAGTATGCAGAAAACCAAACAAAATCTCCATAAATAAATAGCTAATTATTTACATATAGACTTGCCATCTAATACATTGGATTTTGATTTTTCATCGACTGATTGAATCAAGATATTCGATACAGACCTATGTTTGACAACATATTCACGTATTACGATTTTAGGCAGGATCGTGTCTGACAGTCTTACCAATTCAGCACCTGAAATCCCTAGCTTTCTAATTTGTAACTTTTATGACTCTATCAAGAATAATTACGATTGAACTCCCCTAGTCCCCTCTTTAATCGTCTTTGATTCTATAAGTGAATTTCACATGTTATGTTGTCATTTTAGTACTTTTTTGTTGTTTTAATTTGTAAGACTTTTAAAATAATATATATTATAAGTTTTTTTTATTTTATTTTGTTTTTAAAACAATTAGTCTAGTGGATTTTTATGTTGACACAAGTGTAATATGGCCTTCAAAAAGATTGGAACGACCTTATTCTTTGGTCTCGTCTAAATTCTCGTGAATGACAAGACGAAAATGAAAATTTTGAATATCAGATGGCCGAAAAACGAATAGTAGCATAGTACCTCATCTTTTGTGAGGCGCGGGTTATAGAGCATCTCCTCTCCGACTGTGCTAACCTGACAATCAACGGGTTCTTTGAGCATTCATTTTATGTGGGTGTATATATATATAGAGAGAGAGAGAGAAAATCCTAAAAAATGAAGAAATGGAGAACATCCCTGGTAACCAACCGTTCATCTGGACGGTATGCACACGTGCATCTAAGTAATTGAAGCGGTTTTTTGGTTTTTATGCACATGTGCATACCGTCCAGATCAACGATTTCCAGGGTGTTCCTCAGTTTTTTGTTTTTTGTATTTTTTTGTGTGTTTTCCCCTTAAACCTGAACCCATATATATATATATATATATATATATCGAAAAACCAGATGGAATGATGCCTACTAACCGTGAACCCTTTGTAATCATGAGCAGGATAAATGAATGTATCCTTTGGCAATGTGAAGATCTGAACAGATCACAACAAAAGTAATGAGTTTTCACTGAAGGAAAAATCAAGAACAAGATGCATACTTGTTCTTTCATCTTTCAATTGTCAACTTCCATATTCTTGCCTGTGAATGGACCGATTCATATAGCTGCTGCGAACTTCCACCCTGCAATACATCAATGATAATATTTATCTATTTATATTACAATCTGGGTAGAGACAAGGTCTGCATGCATCCTACTCATCAGACACCATCCGAGTGTATACTGGGTTTGTTTGGTTTGATTTATATAGCAAAAGATTGTCTGCTATAACTTTTCTCCATTTATTCTCGCTATTAGAATCCTAACTATCCTACTATACCTGAAAATCGGTTCTCCCACATCCACGGATTAGTAAAGCATCACCCGTAAATGCCATTCTTGGTTGAGGCTGATCAGGATCATCTCCGGTGATATAGGTGACACAACCTAATGTATGACCTGGAGTTGCACGAACCTGGAGTAAAACATGATCGTAAATGGTGATAGTTAAGTTAAAGATTCAACAATCAAATCTTTTTAGAAAAATATCTCAAATTGGAAGCGACAGTTAGAGAAAGAATATATGCTTTTGTACCTCCAAATAAAGATCACCAAATTGAATCTTATCACCAGCTTCGACATGAAGATCGGCTGATGCTTTGCTTGCTTTGGAAATGATAGACTTGACACCGGGAACTTTAGTCTGCATAAAATGATTTATCTCAAACGCCATAAATAACTTGACACCTAGCTTTTATTAAACGTGACTAGTTTATCAGCTAACAACTAGCTTATCAACCAACAGGCCAAAATGATGATTCAACATTGCAATTCTTGATTTGGAAGTGTTATATACCTTGATCAGCCCACTCCCAGTGACATGATCGGCATGCACATGGGTGTTGATAGCATATACAAGTTTCAATCCCAGATCTTTTACAAGAGAAAGATCCCTATCCACTGTCTTATCTACAGGGTCAACTAACTGCAACATCAAGTAAAGTCCATTTTGAAGTAAGTTGCCAGACAAAAGAAAGAATACATCAAATAAATAGTCCTCTAAAGTCTAAACACAAATGATATCACACAGCCATGTCTAGAAACAGTCTTTCGCACAAAAAAAACACAAATTGTGATATAATATTGTTTCTTCTAAAGAATGATTCATTCTCAAATCTGAACCTCTGGCTTTATAGAATCCCTCATATCCAAGATATAGGAATTCATCCGCAGCTAGGTGGATCTATAAGACCATAACTTGATCTCAACTGGTACTATCAACTATGAAAGCCTCAAGAGACATTCTCCAACAATGGAGATCAAATTCAAACACTACCCTGTGAATTTTTTAATCAGATTCTGCCATGTCAATGAATGAAATGCGTAATTTTAAGTTGAATACAACTCTTATGCACCTCACCGTTCATATAACATTTTATATTGCTGGAAGTTAACATATGAACACAAAATTTGGTGTAAACAAGTACCAGAGCAAATCCAACCAATCCTACTCATTCATGGCTATTGGATACTTTTAGAATTGAAGAGTCGATTGATAGATTGAGAGACAGACTTGAGATGGCTGAATCGGCCGGTTTTCATATATTGAGAGAGAAATACAAAAGAGATTAACCTAATAATAAACCCTAAGAGATCTATTTATACAAGGGAAGTTTTACATAATTACAGAAAGGAACCTGAACTATACATATTAACAATAATACTCTAACAATACTCTCTTCATCCCAAAATTTGACAATTCAGACAAATTCACCTACATTAAACCCATTAATTCTTTAACCCTATCTTTAATAAGAAACGCAATTCAGGAACATCAAATTTCGGTGGACTCAGGATAACTGGTGACTCAAAACTCAATAGCTTGTAACAACAACTGGAGTAACATTAATTAACAAGCTTCAATTCCAAATCCAAAACCCTAAATTACATATCAGGAGTGAAGTTTTTTATTGCAAAGGAGTACGAATCGAACAACAAGTATTAGCTAAAATATACAATCCACAAATCAACACAATTGAGCTGCATCTTAAAATCGGAAAGGAGAAATACGAACCAAAGCAGGCTTATCTGGATGAGAAGAATCAGCTAGAAGGTAGGTGTAAGTAGATGATTCCTTCTCGAACAACTGACGAAACAACAACTTCTTTGATGGCGATGATGATCGTGTTGAATACGATACCGCTTCCATCTTTGATCTGAATGATGATGAAGATAGGATTCGAGGAGGACGAAATTGATGATTAGAATGAAGAGAAGAACAGTTGGTCCACCATAAACATCGTAATCGTAGCATATCTTTAATTCTTTTTTCGAATTGTGAGCGATTATAACAACATTCTAACTAACTGTAATTCTTTTTTGCTTTGATTTCTGCTCTCGTACCAAAGTTGGTTAATAAACAAATGAATGGAATCTCCAATTCCATTGGCCTGCCATGGCGGTTGCTTCTTCTTTGTTGCTTCTTATTGGTCCAAGTGTTATGCTGATGTTTCAACTTTTACCCTTCGAGTTTAGAGGGTGCTTTTGAACCCATAACCTACCATATAGGTGTGGGCAAGGGCTTCGATACCACTAGACCAAAGAACCTTTGGTTTAAATTTATTTTTAGTTAATGCATAAATATTTAAAAGTTGTGAATAGAGATAAACTAAACAAGAGTAAAAGAATGAGTATTACTTATGTAAACTTTGTTTATGATAAAATTATATAATATTTTACTAATATTATCAATGTTAAAATATCTAAAATAGAAAATCTTTTGGAGTTAAATATATTTTGTTTTTAAATTGTTTAACTTTTGATTTAATATTTCAGAAAAATTATAGAAAATTTGTTGGATATACTCTTAACAAGTGATATTTGTATTCCATATAACACACTACACAATCATAAAACGTTACGAGACCCGTTCTTTAAACGTTGAAAGTGCTTTGTATCGTTGATCTTTATCATGGCAAGTCATCAAATAAATCACCACACAACGAAATGAAATTAAAATCCCATAAAACTCATTGGTTTTAGGTGATACAAATGGATGAAACCGACATCCGGAGTGGTAAAAATTTATGGTATAACGCTTCAAGCAGAAGACTAACTCAATAAATATGAATTCAACTTAAAATCATGATAAAAATTGTAACTTACTCAAAATCTTTTTTTTTGGAAAGGGTGTCCTAGGCTATGCCTAGACTAATCCCTTGGCAAATCAATCATCAATATATATATAAAAACAAAAACCAAGTGTGATGACATGGAGCCTTCTCAAGCCTAAAATCTCTTCTTTCTTTTTTCTTAATTTTTTGATTTTTTAAATGTTGAAATATGTTAAAGACATTTTCACCCCTATATGGGAAATGTGTAATTCATTATTAAGTTGGGTTTCTAGTTATGAACATGTATTTAGAAATTTTAGTCAAACATGTCGTTATAAACATGTCTGATTGATACTTTTACTTCGATCTGTTTGAATTTTAGGTTATGTCTTGAATCTCGATCTCGACCACTCTCTTCTTTATTTTGAGTTATGAACATGTATTTAGAAATTTTAGCCAATCATGTCGTGATGACTCGGGATATTTCTATTATATGACGGTGATATCATATATTTCATGTCTATTGTAAGTTACTTTGTCCGGTGTAATGGATTTCATACGATTGATGCTTATTTTTCATAGAGTTTATGTTAATAAGTTGCTGCTGCACGTCCGTTGCTGATGTGTTTTTGTGATTTTAATACTGATGGACATTCCAAATCTGTCTCAGGAAAACATTGTTTAAAGGAGTTTGAGTCAACGGAGTGGAGTATGCAGCGGTGGTGGGTATTTCTCTGTCTCAGCCATTTCAGTTTAAATGCCAAAAAGATTGTAGGTATTCTTTTGCTCTTTGTCAAATGTACTTTCATATTGAAAATAGTTATTAAGTTGTATTTTTTTGAAGCCAAATTTTCAAATATACAAAGTGGAATATATGTTGTAAGTACGTACTATTTGAAACTTGGATCTTTTTACATTGATCAAGATACGACTTAGGGGTTGATTACCCAAACGTTTCTCACTTACTGGTAAAATTAAATCTAACGCTCTAGCTTACTTATTTGGGTAAGATTGTAGTTTATCAGAACGGTATCGTATGTATGCAACAATTTAGTAGGTTAGTGCTTACATGGTAAGAGTCTTACCGGTCACCCCCTTACCGGGTAAGATGTGGTGAGGTAAATGATTTGATAAACACTTACGGGATAAGCATTTCATAAACAACCTCTTTATATTTATATCGCATTAATTGATTATTCATGTATTTTTGTAACTATAATATATCAATATACCTCATTAATTGATCTAACTTTTCATATTCTTTTTTTAATTATTATGAATATATATACATAAATAAAATACTTATGATAATTTAATACATTTCAATATACATGATAAAAAAATTAATGAGTATGTGCACTCATATTTATATATTTGTTTTGTCATTTTGATTTATTTTTAATCTAAACTCAACGCATTAATTTCTAAACCTTTCATTTTCATTTTTTATTGACGGATGCCGAGTCCACCAAATAATAATAACCAACTATTCCCTTGTTAACAATAAAAATTGTAACAGTGGTAAGTCGGGTCGATTCCACAGAGACTCGGTTTAACTTATTACAACTAGATAATTCACGTGCAAGAACGAAACTGATTTGATTTACTAAACTACGCATACGATTAAAATTAATTATAAACTTGCAATTAATTAAAAACCAACATTAGATCACTCTCGATTATGATGTGAACACTTATCATCGATTTCGCAACCGTAAAGGAGTAGGACAAGTTTAAGCCGGCTATGGCTATCAACAAGCTCTGAAAGCCTTTGTTTTCTCTTAATTGACATTAACTAAAATAAGCTCTTTAGTCAAATCTTAACTACAATTGGATTATTGAATAAGCTCTCAAACATCCTAATTGTAATTAGCCTTCTGAAATTAAGAAAACGCCAACTCAAAGCACTTAAACTCACAAGCTTGGTTTAATACCACTTTGATTGTGAAATTTCAAGAATTCAAGTTGAAAACTTTTCGAATTCAAAGAATTCTATTGTCACTTTATCAAGCCATAAAACAATTACGTATTTTATGTTTTGACTAACAAACATTCAAAAGAACATTAACTAATTGGCCATTTCAATTAACCTTCTAATGAAATTGACATTCAACATAGAAATCCCACAAATAAACTTGTTCAAAAACCAAATACAACGAAACCTCAAATTGACTACATCAAAATCTAAAGTTAACTAATGTTGGAATGGGAAATTTAGCCACACATGGCTAAGGGTGTGTTTACTTGTGGCTTATTGGGCTTAATGAGAAAAATGGCTTATTCGCGCAGACGTTCCTAGGTGTTTACTTGTGACTTAATCGCGCAGCCGGTGTCTTATTCGCGCAGATCATTTTAGGCTGTTGTCCCCATTCAGATGGAATTTTTGACAAATTTTGACTATTTTACCCTTGAGCCTCCACTCTCACGTCTCTCCCTCCAGCCCCTCTCATCGACGCATCAGCTTGCTCTCTTCTCTCTATCGCCTCCCTTCTCTCTATCGCCTCTGCTGTGGGATTTGTAGAGGTCGCCGGTGTGTGGTGGTTGTTCTTGGCGGAGGTCGATTAGGACAGAATCGCGAGTGAGAGGGGAGGAGCAGGTGTGTGAAATGGCGACCGAGATGAGAGGTGCAGGTCGCCGGTGGTCAGGGACGATGGCTGAAAGCGGCTGCCGGTGGTCAGGGACGATGGCGATTTGTGGAGGTCGCTGGTGGTCAGGGAGAGGAGCAGTTATTTAGGTTTTTTATCGATTTCAGGTATTGTCGATTTCTTCTTCTTCGTGTTCCATCTCTCTGATTTCTTCTTCTTCGTGTTCCATCTCTCTAAACAAACAGCCCCTAATGTCTCTGTCGATTTGTTCTATTTGCTACTGTTGAAATCTTCTCTTATCTTATTGATTTTGTTTATATGTACTACTCTATAAATGTTACTGTTTATATGTACTTCTCTTATCTTAAGTTGATTTGTACTAGTTGGGTTAACAAGATTCTTTGCATTTTAATTGTTTTTGTAATTGGAATAGTGATTGGTTTGGTTCCAAGTTCACATGTAATTTTGTGTTTAAGATATATACTTTGGCTTAAAAAATAAACTGAATATATAAAACAGCTTATAATTCATACTCCGGGGTAAATCGGTCATTTCTGCTATTCAGACTGTTGATTCAGATAAAAAAGTAAACAACAACAACAATTTATCCAGACAGAAAAATTTAACCAGACAGACATATTTATCCATACAGGACTTAATGAAAATTTTGGTAAACAGCCCCTAAATTAGGTTACCAAAGTGAAAAACACAAGAAATTACCTAAGAAATTAGAAGGAATTGGATGAGAAAATTGCTCCCCAATCGTTTTTCTTGTTGTTTTCTCCTCAAAATCGTCTTCTTCCAAGTGAGTTCTCCTCAATTTCAGTTTTTCGCCAGTTTTTAAGCCCCAAAAGAGGAGAAACCGCCAAAAAACGCACGCACTGATTTTCTGGAACGCGCGGTATGGTGCGCGGGTTGAAGGCCGCGTAATAAGCCGCTGATGTCTCTGTTTGATTTTTTGCTGCTGCTGCGGTTTTTTTTTGCCGACGTCGAGAGAGCTGCGATTGTTTGTTGGGCTGCAGATGACTTGGGCGCTGCTGGGCCTCTCCTTTCTTTGTTTTTTTTTTCTTTCTCAATTCGTGGGCCTACTAAATGACTGCATACAAGGACCAAATTAATTCATCTCTTTTTTTTTTTCTGTCACGTGAAGAGCCACACCAAAATAAGATACATATATATATTTTTTTCTTTTTCTTTATATGCCTACTAATAGAAATTAAGAGTTTATTTCTTTTTTTTTGTTTTTTTTTTTTTTATATTTTTTTTTTCATTTTTGGCTTAAATATATTTATAAACAATAAAAACTAAAACTTAATTAAATAAGGGTACTTTAGACATCTAATGGATACTAAATTTAGGGAATTTTGACGTAAAAGTATATATAAATCAACACTAATCATTTATTACACTAGTCATCGTACCCGTGCAATGCAGCGGGAGGTAAAATTTCGGGGTCGTTTACCAAATGCTTACTCGAATGAGCACTTACCAAGGCATATTACCTTACGGTTGAATATGGCAAGGACCAAGAATCTAACTCGATAAGAGTTAAGGCAATGACTGAGAGTCTTAGCCGGTAAGTAAATGATGGTGTTAATTTTATCGGTAAGTGCTTACCGAGATAAACATTTAGTAAACGTCCCCTTAATTATAAAACATGAAGAAAAGTACTTTTGCCAAAAATCTTAGGGTACTGGTGAAATTCAAGTACTCGAAACATTGTTAACTATACCATATGATAGCAATTTGATTCCATATGGTATATTATGGGAAAGGTAAAAACAACTTGGGTAGTTAGGTTGTGGAGCAGCCATTCGTGTTCACTTAGGCTGCGTTTGGTTGCAGGACAGGATAGGATAGAACAGGACAGAACAGAACAGCTGTTCAGCGTTTGGTAGAACATAACTAAACTGGACAGAACAGAACAAGACTGACAAAATGACCAATTTACCCCTAGTGAGTTATTTAGTGTTTTTTACCAAATAATGTTTAGTAGTGGCGGCGGTGGCGGTGGCGGCGGTGGCGGTGGCGGCGGTGGCGGTGGCGGGAAACAAAGAAGAAGAAGAAGGGGGTATTTTTGTCAAAAAATCCTTGTTCCACTTAGTTCCATGGTTTTTGGTGGAACACACTTGTTCCACATTTGTTCTACTTAGTTCTGTTTTGTTCCTGTCTTGTCCCACAACCAAACGCAGCCTTAGGGAATAGTCGATGCATGTAATCTGGCTCAAAACATTTGCATATTTGCTCGATGCTAAGTAATAAACACGTTAAAATCGTTGCTCCAAGACATTGGAAATGGGTGTTGATCACCATCTATGTACAAGATGTCATCAGTTTTTAGAGTTTAAGGTCCGAAGTTATAGTTGCAATACTATAAAGCCATATAGTTGTGTACAAAATTTACATATTAGTTGCATCCTTAAGCTCATACATCATACAAAATTTTAATCAAAACATTAATCAAATTAAAGCTGAAAAACAATTTACAAAGTTCCAATAGTTTTTTTGAGATCCATAACTCATGACATATTGAGGATATTCAAGAGTCTCTATTCTTAAGCTTTCTTGGTTGCTAAACTATAAAGCAGGTAGTCATTTGCAAAAGAATAGCCTCACCAAATTCCTACTCCGCCAATATTATTTAGTCTGCAAACATATTAATACCTGTGGACAAGAACCAAATTGTAGTTATTTATATTACAATTTCAATCGTTTCCCTTTCTACCCGCTTACTTTTAAATTCAGAAATGTTGCAGAATAAGGATGACAGGCTCAGATCTGCAGAGCTGGAATCAGACAAAAGGATCAAAACACCGCCATGGCTGCAACACCATTCATTTTGCCCAACCAGGATACAGGCCAAGTTTCACCCACTTGCCTAGAAACCTATGCTCGGAAATGTTAAATGCAATATTTCACATGTGAATGTAATTTCATATAATCAAAAGAAAATTATAGACGTCTTTTTTGCTACTCCAATATTTCAGTTAATTTCATGAGCATGAAGCTCATTTCAACTTATGTTGCTCCACTTATATAAGATATGCTTTCGACCGTGTACTATCGACTCGTAACTCTTAATACATTAAAGTTTGTAGTCAATATTTCATAGATGTTATACTTTTAAAGTTTAATAGTTTTACATAAAATGTTTTAGGTATAAACAAGGATCTGGCTTCCAAAAAAATGTATAAACTTGGGTAAATCTATGACAATGGGGCAATGGGCTATGGTCTATGGGTCACTTGCCCAGTTGCCCCCAACAAAAAAATCACTATATGTTTAAATATATTTTCTAGCTAAAATTCCTATTATGCTTCCTTAATGCCCTACCCTACCCTACCTTAATTATCAAATGTTAAGTCTCAAGTATGTAATTTCATATTAACAGGTAGGCATGGTAATTTGGCCCGACCCGGTGGGGAACCCGGTCCACCCAACCCGACCGGGGCCGGGGACGGGGAAACCCGCTTGCAGAAAACCGGGGATGGGGCCGGGGTGACCATCCCCCGACCCGACCCGCCCCGGGCCCGGTATATATATATTATTAAAAAAATTATATATTTTATATATTTATTAAATATATTATATATTTTAAAAATCTTCATCGGGGAACCGGGGACGGGTCTTGACCGCAAGTTGATCGGGGACGGGATTGAAATCCCCGTACCCGCCCGGGGCCGGGTGAGGGTATAAAAAACCGGGGCCGAGGCCGGGGATGGAGAACCCCGCCTCATACCCGCCCCGTTGGCATGCCTATTAACAGGGATGAGTTCAGTTGAATGAACTTATATAAATTGCATGGTGCAAATAGAAAGGTATTTGAGTTAGATTCATTCTTTTTATTTACTGATTAATTTAAAGATGAAAAGTTAGTAAATCGCTACTAATTGTAAAAACTAACAATTTTTGAAGGACTACACCAAAAAATTACCAATTTTAGTTTATTTAAAATTTATTATTAATTATAGCTCTCATTTTTATATAAAGTATTTTAATCATTATTGTTTTTTATAAAAGCTTTCATTTGAGATCATTCTAATTTTTGAGATCCATTTTAGTCCATAAATCATATCCAATATAAAAGTTGTAATTTTGTTAATGTTAACTAATGATTTAAATAAAGGCATATTGTGCACCCATCTTATCTTGTTATTATGCACATTATAACGGAATAATATATTATTTGACGAACAGAGGAAAGAGGAGATAGATATTACAAAACACCCACTATGTCGATAATAACATTCACACCATCTACACTTAACTGGTGTAGATATTGTAATATGTCTGGTTCATATTGTGATATTGTATTCACAATGTGATCTCGATATGTTCATTATTTGAAACATTAATAATTTTAATGTGTTCATAGTGTGATTTAAGTATATTCATTATTTGAAACCTTATTATTTTAGTTAGTTAACATTATGTACATAACTTGTTAGTTAAAGTAATAGTTTTCTTCTACTTGGATGAAAACGAAACGGATAAGGAAGGTGAGAAAAAGAATCTGCCAGTTCCAAGATATATATATATATATATATATATATATATATGGTTGATTTCCGGTGAGAATTAGTTATATCAATCGTTGGATGAGAAATCGTTGCACACATTAGGATGAGATGCACCGAGATAAGATGCAATGCTATTCATGAGTGGGCATTTGATTAAAAGTGATCAATAATTCAGATCTATCCTTATGCTTTTCACGTTAACTCAACTTTTTACACGATTCTTCACTTCCATATATATATATATATATGGAGATTATTATTTATTTCTTAATCCATATAGTTGTTCACTATATTTTTTTTATAAATAATCATTTTATAATAGTATTTTCATTTACTTACCTTATACAAATCATAATAAATAAGTAGTTAAATAAATTGAATAATTGGTCAAAACTACAAGATATCCCGAGCAATTTTAGAAAGTCACATATCCTTTTCCTACAATATTTTATGGTATATAATTTTGAAACGTAATTCAGTCTTTTGTTGATATGAACAAAAATTCATGGGATATATCAAGAGTATGTCTAAAAAATTGACTAATGGATTAGGTGCCATCATTAAAATAAAATGATTGAAAAAAACAGAGTAATTTATTAAAATGCCTCAAGTTTGTCTCTAGACTTACTAAAATACCCAAATTCTCCCCAATTTAAACAAAAAATCCGTGAAATACCCCGTGATCACGGACTCTTTTAAATTGTATTGTTTCGCGGACCCAATTGATGTGCATCGCGGAAATTTCATGAGCATCACGAAATAATTTTCATGTGGATCGTGGAGATATTCATCTCCTTCGCGGACAAAAATGCCTGGTTCACGGACAATTTCAAGGGTGTAATCCAATTTTTTTAGGACTCCGTGATCACGGGGTATTTTTATGAATTTTTTTGGGTATTTTGGTTAAATTGGAGGAGAGTTTTGACATTTTAGTAAGTCAGGAGACAAACTTGGGGCATTTTAAATAATTTCTCAAAAAAATATGTTTTTATTTTATTTGTAAACTTCATTCTATTAATTAAAAGGTTTATAATTTACGAGAATTATATATTTCATTTTCTCTATTCACTGCTGTTCTGTCATGTTTTTTTTCACAAATATTTATAAATTAGCAACTTAATTGTCGTTATTCACTGTTACTAAATGGTTGCTCTATCTGTTGTCATCAATTACTACAACAATCCAAATAAGCATATTTATATGAATTTACAATTTTTTATGTGTGTATGAATTGCTATTAACAATGCCTGATAAATGTTTCTTATCCATAATCACATTATTGTTAATTTCTTATTTAATATTGAAATTCTTTATTTCATATGATGGAATAATCAAATCCATAAATAATAGAATATTTAAAATTCAATCACTTGAATGGAATTTAATCAATAAAGTTAATCACGGCAAACCCAAACTAAATTAGGGGCCGTTTATCAGACACTTATCCGGGTAAGTGCTTACCAAATCATATTATCTACCGAATTGATATCGCAAGGACCAAAAATCTTATCCAGTAGGAGCGAATGCAAGCACCGACATTCTTACCCCGGTAAGTGAGTGCGATGACTCTTACACAAGCGCTTACCACGTGAATTGTTGCATACGAAACAGATTTGACGAACTAAAATCTTACCCAGTAAGTAAATGATAGTGTTAAATTTGACTGATAAGTGCTAAGCGTTTGGTAAACTACCCCTCTAGTTTTTTTTTTTTGAATGTTTTTCTAAAGAATTTGATACAAGTTCTCGAATTATTTAGATTCCGACAAATAATCATTTTCCGGTTGTTAATAAAACATGAATTATCACGACACGTGTCATAGCCGACATTGCCAAATGTATAGAGAGAGAAAATATCCGGTGTGATGGCACCACGTTTGCATGCGATGAACACGCATCAGACCCGTTCAACTCAAGTCAACCAAACTCAAATCAAATCAAAATCAAAATCAAAATCAAAATCACTCGCTGTTTCAATTCCATCCACCAATTCCATCTTCTTCACTTCCCAAATCATTCTAGGGTTCTTTTCTGTTCAAAAACCTTGACGAATTTCGATGAAGTCAGTTTGCTTTGAATCTTCAAATTGCTCGATTTAAATAGTTGCATTGAGGATTTTGAATCCGAATCTCACTCGTTTTCGAGATGGATGTAACAGAGGTTTCGATCATTCATCATGTGGGCATTGTGTTCTTGGTGATATGGTTACTCACTTCATTCGAGTATTGCAACCCGAATGACCCGGTAGTTTACTTCGTCTCTTTGATCTATCTCTATCTGGTAAGCAAAAGTAAGATCTGTATTGAATTTGATGTCGATTTGGGATTAAGATCGTGGGGTTTTGAATTGTTTTTTTTTGTGTGTGTGTTAAAGGTTCATGAGAATTTTTCAACGAGATTCAGGAGAAAAGTGCGATTTGAAGAAAGAAGGCAGGCGAATCAAAAGAGGGTGAATCTCTTGAACTTCAGTTACTTTTGCATCAATTCTACTTTGTTCCTTTTGAAGAAATGCTTTAATGATTGAAGTAAATGCATCCCAGTAGCCCAAAACTAAGATCAAAGTGAAACATGAAGTTGATTCAACTGGGGTGTTCAAAAACCCGACCCAACGCAAAATAATCCAACGTGAAGCAACCCAATGTCTAATCGAGTTGTAAAGTATTCAAACCATAGGTATTGGGTTGGAATCGGGTCATGGTCATAAGTCATTTGAACCCCACGCAAACCCATGAACTGGATATCTTATTTTTTCGATTTAATATGATTGTTAAGTCCCTATTAATATGTACATTAGACAATTACACCATCACGTACCCTCTTGTTATACATATATTTTCAATCACTTCTCCATCTTCATATAACTTCTTCGTATATATGTATATCGGGTTGGGTTCCGGTGAGAAGTGCCAAATTTGGTGTGAGAAGTATGAGATGTGGTTATCAACGTTTCGATTAGAAATGGACGAACACTAGGATGAGATGCACCGAGATGTACCGGATCAATTCCCTTTTAAGCCCCAATTCATGGGAGGGTATTTGATTAAAAGTGATAGCGGTTTAAAAGTACTTTTCACACTTCTCACATGATCCGATGCCTATGTGTGTGTGCATATATATATATATATGCAAATTGAGAAAAGTAGTTGAATGTGACATACTTCAGATTCAAGGAGGATAAGCTGTGCCGAATGATTGATAATGAAAAAGGAATTATGAGTAGAGAAAACAATATATTCAAGTTTAGAAAAATATTTTGATGTACCAAAGTATCAACCCGACCAACCTGTACTGTTTGGGTTGATCAAATACCTTCAACCCGATCAAACCAACCCATGAGCACCCCTAATTGTTACATTTTAGATGATTATGTTAGAATCCTGCATCGGCTTAATTTGGACCATTTCACCATGTGTATATGTTGGCTCTTGCTTATTTGGAGCGTAATATGGGGGTTCTGTATATTCTCACATGGTATCAGAGCCAAGGTCTACTTGACACTATGTGGAAATCTTACTCATCAAGCCCTTCACCAGCCTCACACATCTATCACCTTCTCGATACTCCGAGAATCTGTCGCGGGAACGTGTTGAGTACTTGAGTCCCACATTAGACTTCGGACCATTTCACCTCTGGATATGTTGGAACCTCTCTTCTCTCCTGAAGGGCTCTTTTAACTCTTTTGAAGAGTAATCTGATGGTTTTCCACATATTCTCACATATAAATTTGGTGATTTGCTATTGGTTTCTTTAATTATTCTCTTTATTTTCAGATCTTTTAATTATGCATCATTTGTTTGCTTATCTTTGTGATCAAGTTGAGATGATTGAATCTAGTGCAATGAAAACTCATATTTATCAACCCCCTTTCGTTTTATGTAGGTACTCTCTGATTCTGAATCGGTTCGGTGGTTGAATCATATGGTTGAAAAAATCTGGCCTATATGTATGGAAAATATTGTCTCACAGAAAGTTCTCCTCCCGATCATACCTTGGTTCTTGGAAAAGTATAAACCATGGACAGTGGTACGAATCTGATTTTAGTTTTATCCTTTTTACACTATGTTTGACAAGCTACCCGTTGGCCCAAAAATTACATTTGGTAAAAACTAGCTTATAAGATGACGATGTAAAATGACCGAAAAAGACATGTTAAAAAACTAGTTAGAGGGCATAATTGGAAAAAGCTTCTAGAGCTTATTGAATACAAGCAGCGTTTGAAAAAGAAGCTAGATTATGGTTGCCAAACATGGTTTTAAGCTTGTATGATCGAACCCAGGCTCTTTATACACACACACACACACACACACACATATATATATATATATATATATATATTTGGTATAGTATCTTATCATGCACACACTTTGAAGTCAAACAAAGTTGAATGGTGGACCAGGTACTTGGTATAAATCTTTATACATGAAGAAAAGGGGTTGAAATGTTTTGTATTTTCTTGGTGTTTGATTGAGAAGTGGCGATTTGTTAATCTTTTATGTGTGACGAAATATGCAGAAAGAAGCTATGGTTTCAAAATTATACATGGGAAGATCTCCGCCTATGATTACCGAAATGAGGGTTTGTCGACAATCTACCGGCGACGACCATTTGGTAAATTAACTTGGATTCTCGTGTAGTAAACGGTTCTCTTTTTGGTAATTTCTTGTTCGCTTTTGATTCTTTCCGTTAAAGGTTTTGGAGCTGGGACTAAATTTTCGAACAGCTGATGACATGAGTGCAATATTAGCTGTGAAACTGACGAAAAGATTGGGTTTTGGAATGTCGGCTAAAATGCATTTGACCGGAATGCACGTTGAAGGAAAGGTCCGTTTGTAAAGATGATCTAGAAGTTTCTGTTTTCAACAATAAACCAAACCAAACAAACAACCCCGTTTTCAACAATGTTTTCACCAATTATCTGTCTTAATAATCAAGATTCACGAGCTTTCTTATATAGTTGTGTTATTTGGAATTCTTTTAGGTTTTGGTCGGGGTGAAGTTCTTGCCAAAATGGCCGTTTCTTGGACGTGTGAGGTTGTGTTTCGTGGAACCACCGTACTTTCAGATGACGGTCAAACCGATGTTTGCTCACGGTCTTGACGTTACTGAAGTGCCCGGGATTGCTGGATGGCTTGATAAGCTTTTGACGGTTGCATTTGAGGAGACATTAGTTGAGGTAACGATGTTCCGTTTTCTTTGTATTCCTTAACGAAATGGTTTCTGATGACTGATTTAAAATGTCGTTTTTCATTCAGCCGAATATGTTGGTGGTGGATTTCGAGAAATTTGTTTCACCAGAAGCAGGTATAACAAGTTTTTTTAGGTCCTATTGTTTCTCAATTATTATTCATCTTTTCGAACCTAATTTTTTTGTGTTCTATTTTTAGAAACTTGGTTCTCTGTTGATGCAAAGGATCCCGTTGCTTACATTTTAGTGGAAGTTATGGAAGGATCGGGTATGAAACCATCGGATATGAACGGTGAGTTCACTTGAAAAGTTTGGTGGATTTCCAAACGGTTTTTTGTTAAACATGACGGCTAACTGGACCGCTTTTTTTCAGGGTTGGCTGATCCTTACGTAAAAGGTCAGCTTGGTGCATACAGGTTCAAGACCAAGATAAAAAGGAAGACGTTGACTCCAAAATGGCTCGAGGAGTTCAAGATTCCTATCACTTCATGGGATTCACCTAATGTTCTCGAGATCGAAGTTCGTGACAAAGATCACTTCGTTGATGACACCCTGGGGTTCGTTTCCATTTCCTACATCTTGATCATTAACTCAATTGATACAAAAAAACCAAACCAAACGAGCCCAATATATATAAATACATGATTGTATTTATATGACTGGATTTATATTATTTGTGAATATGTATTAATAGAACGCACCCTTTTATGCAGCGATTGCTGTATAAAGATTAATGATTATAGAGATGGCGAGAGACATGACATATGGTTGCCTCTTCGGAACATTAAAATGGGAAGATTGCATCTTGCAGTAAGAGTTATTGGAGTCGAAGGAAAGGTATTTCATTTAATTCACAAATGTCAGAATGAATCAAGTCTATAATTGTTGTGTCCCTTTTAACCGAAGGAAATGGTTTCTTTGTAAATTTTGATTTTACACAAGTTTCACATTTTCCAAAATATTTGTTATCGATTTTAATTAATCCTTAATTTTGCATTTTTTCAATATTTTTCACATTTGTATAAGCTAAGCGTTTATGCCATAAAGAACAGAACAAAAATATTTGGTCCCATGTTTGGTGCGACATTACTTGCACATGACTAGGACTAAGTATTTTTTTTATCCCGTCAAAATAGGTGGAAGCAAAATCAGGGAGACGGGATAATATTGGTAAATTACTAAACTACCCATCCCTAAAACTTTCCACAATAATTTCACCCGCCTACCTCACTCTCACCCGCCAGTCCCAAATGCACCCTCACTAGTGGTTTGATATTAGAAACCACTTCTATTTTTGTTTTATTTATTTGGTATTGTTTTGCTACGTTCGTTGAAATGGTCGGTTCTTTACAGGTACTTGAACAACCGTGTGACGCAGATGCATCAAAGAGCGAAAACGAGAAAATTTCTTCCGCAGCTGAGAAAGGAGACAGGACGGGTAATTTACCCGAAAAATCTAAACAAGCGGTGGCGGATGATTATGAACCCATCGACGTTGGAGGGCAAAGAGAGACCGGAATATGGGTTCACCGGCCAGGAGATGAAGTACCACAAGTATGGGAGCAAAGAAAGGGGAAGAATAAGGTCCGTAAAGATGGCGAATCAGTGAGCAGTAGCATCAGGCCCAAATCATATCCGAACGACTCTAGCAGCACCGACGAAAGCCTTGAGGGTAACAAAACGAAATCACGAAACCCAGTTAGAAGGGGGTTCCGTAAGATTAGTTCATTGTTTCATAGAAGCCCGAAAGCAGAAGATGATAAATCAAGAACCCTAGATGAAGATTGTGATTCTCCACATCAAAATGTTAGGGCGGTGAATGCAAAGGGGATTGGTGTGACGTTGGTAATGTCACCGGAGGAAAACCTTTTATCCCCTGGTCAGGATTCTAGAGTCGGATTTGAAGAGAGCACGGAGGGAAGTGATCAAGAAAGCCCGGAAAAGAGGAAAGTCAAAGATAAAGTCAAAGGTATTCTGAAGCATACCGGGAATTCAGCTCGTGGGATGTTTCATGCACTTTCTCGAAAAGGATCTGATAAAGATAGAAACGTAGGTTCGCCGGTGCAGTCGGAGTATTCCAGCGAGGGATCCACTTTGTCGCCTGAGTGCAGACCTAGAGGTTTAGTGATTCCAGATGTTCCTGATACTAATCGTATTAGCAGTTCAGCGAAACCCGAGGATGAACCTGATCAGAATGATGCAAGTAAAACTGACACTAGTCCTTTGAACCCAATTGGTGAAGTTAAAGAAGAAGATGATCCAAATAAGCTTACAATGGATGCTGTGGATGTAAAGGCAACAGATATTGATGATTTTGGAAGGATGAGCCAAGAAACTCCAGACTCTGGAGGGATGACCCAAGAAAGGCCCGGCTCTGGAGGGATGACCCAAGAAAAGCCCGACAATGGAGGGACGACCCAAGAAACACCCGACGCTGGAACGGTGACCCAAGAAATTCTAAAGAGGACCGAAGAAACACCTTTAGATTTCACAGGGAACCAAGTAACATCTTCTCCTTCATCACCTAAATAATGCAGACGATGATTGTGTGTGTAGCCTGTATATCTTGCAAATAGTAGTTCACCATTTGTTGAGGGTGAATGTGTGTGGAGTCGTCGTTTTACTTTGGCTTGCTTGGATATAATATATATGTAAATGGCAAGAATTTTGTTGATAAACTCCCTGCTTTGAATCTTTTTAGCTTTTCACTTTCGAATAAAGATAGATTGCGGCTGAAATGAGGGTAAAAAGCATGTAGACGAGGCTTACAACTTCATTCAGGAAATTCATCAAACACATGGTGTGCAACATCAAATTTTCAGACAGCAAGCATTGCATCTCATGAAACTGCTTAGTGCTCACAACAAAATTCAGCAGGAGAAAGAGAAACAACAATGGTTTGGCATATATCAAGAAGGGTGTAGTCCCGTTCTTTTCAAGATTGATTCTTTAAATGACTTCTTATATTAATCTCAAGAGTTCTTGGCTACACAAAGATTACTTGCTAGTCTATAAACCTAAAAAAATGGCTGTTATGTGCACTACACTATGATGATATACGTAATAATACGATATATATAATTATATATCATGTACACAGAATTTTGAAAGCTAGATGTGTTTCTTTTTCGCTTTGAGAATTGGTTGAATCTGCAGTCTCCTACTGAAAGCTCGGTTGAAAAGAATTTGCGTCTGAAAAGCCGAAATGCTCGGAAGCCATGCCAAACAAGCTATCGGTGTGAAAAGAATAATCCCCATCCCGAAATCATATGCTTGGGCGAAAACCCGTGTGAACTTCCACAGAACCGTACCTTGAATCAACGGTCTGAAGGCTTGAGCAACCTAGAAATCGAAGAAAGATGGTTACTTTGGATTCAAGATAATCAAAAAGAAAAAGCTTTCAGCCATTTTCACAGATTCTAGAGATCTTTCGGCTTACCAGAATCAGACCCCATCCGGTGGGCAGAAATGCGAGACAACAATTTATCAAATCCGATACAGATAATTGACAGATGTAAGAAAGAGCGATTATGGTTGCGATAACTGATAGAAATAGAGAAGCTTTGAATAGCCTGAAAGAAAGCTGATGGTTATCACTGAGATACTGCCTGCCCAGATTTACGACCTGCGTAAAGATATTCAAACGTTAGAAATATGCAAGTATTTTGAGAACCATGAATAATATTCATTATGAATATCTTGAATTTTCATTATTCATTATGAATATCGTGAATTTTCATTATTCATTGATGAATATCTCAACTATTCATTATGAATATCGTGCATTTTTATCATTCCTGATGAATATCTATCAACTATTCAGTGGATTTTCATTATTCGTGATGAATATCCATCAACTTTTCATCATGAATATCGTGCGTTTTCATTATTCATGATGAATATCTAACAACAAGATATTCATCATGAATAGTTGGTTCTCACAGTTAATGAACCTGCCCAAGTATTAGAATAGAGAGGAGTTTTACCTTGACCAACAGGAAAATGACAACGATTACGACCCACGAAAGGACATAAACAACAACGGTCTTATTCGACCCAGCTATATCAAGATGATATACTAAACCATACTGATAAATAAAGAACCGCAACGAAAGAAGAATCTCAATGATCCGAGAACCCCATCCCGAATACCGAAGATGGTCTTGTTCATCATACCACCACGACTGCCAGCTCTTATCTTGCTGAATCCCGATCCCACCCTGCTGCTTAATCCATTTGTTCCAATCTTTCCAATCATCAACAATCTTCCCCCAATCAAAACCCGAAGGATTAAACAAAAACGGAGCAAACAACCACGTTAACGATAAGAAATAGATGGCAGACGTAATCATCACATACATCATGTGGATTCGGTACGATCTTCTGATAATATCATGAACGATCAAAAGTAGTAGCAGCTCGAACCCTTTCATGAAATGGCTCCGTGAGTATAATCTATAGTTCTCGGTGAAACTAGCGTGAAAGACCACGACTTTTCTTCCCGTGGGTCGGTATTTGGCACCGCCGTGAAGTATGGTTCGGCCAAAATAGTGGGTTTTTGTGCCGAGTGAAAATGTGAAGAAAACGGCTGCGAATTGCAGCTGCATAAGAACGAAATCTTTGAGGGCGCTAAGTAATCCTCTTTCGAGCGCAATCTCCATTACCATTGGTAAGCCCGTTAACAATCCGAGCTGAATAAACGACTGTGATGCTAGTGCTGTCTCCAAAGACTGAATGTTATGCACTTTAGCCTCGAGGATTAGCGCTTTTTCTAACCCACTTAGCACGAGATAGAGTTGCCCGTATAGGAACACGTAAATTCCAATCACCGATATCTGCCGGATTCCAAAATAGATCCAACATTTATGTCATTTTCATGCAAAAGAGACCCGGTAAGCGCTTATCCAGTAAGTGCTTACCCAGATGACCTTAAAATTGTTCTCGATTTGAAGCAAAACTAAAAAAGTAAGCCAATTACTGGCTAACAATAGTCTAATTTTTATGCTTACGGGGTAAGCGTTTACCCATACCCGGTAAGCGCTGACCCAGTAAGCACAAAAATTAGACTGTTTTTAGCCAGTAGTAGGCTTAAATTTTTTTAGGTCATGCTTCAAATCGAAAACAAATTTAAGGTGATTTATCGAAAGGACCGAACAAATTACCAGGCTGCTGAAGTAGAAACCAACTGTTGTGAAGTAACAAGAAAGCATGCGGAAAAAGTCAAAGCGGCGTCCGAGCCGGTAGATATCACGGCTAAGAGTTTGTTCGCTGTTCCCGTTTGCTGCTTTCGCTTCAAACTTTGAGATTTGATTCAGGCTCACGTCACGACCTTTACCGACCTGTATGTACTCGTGGTATGTAATATGTCCACGGCGTAATGTCGTATTATATCCTATAAGATATATATTATGTATCTTATGTAGTTAAATAAAGATAAACTGAAGTTAGAAACAAGTAATTATAAGGTTTTAAAATGAAGTAATTATTATACCTGCAAAAATGTCTTCACTCAAGTTAATTGTCTTTGAAGCTTTGCTTATGCCACCTCTTGTTAGATGAAATACTCTGTCAAAAAGATCTGGATGCCCATAATGGAACCTAATCCTGTTTAATGGAGAAATCACAAACTGCTGAGCAAGTTTCAGAAGCGACTCTAGAACTGTGTAGAGAATCACAAATTGCGGGGCTGGGCCGGGCCGGGCCAGGCTTTGGGGTTGAAAAAGGGCCCAGTCGCGTCTTTTTGGGCTTAACCTGGCTTTTTCGGGCATGCCCCAAAAATTTCGGCCTGATCAAGCTTTAAGGCCTGATCCTAACCGGGCTTCGGGCTCAATAGGGCCGGGCTTTTTCAGACCAGGCTTGGGCTTTTTGTGCGTGTGAGCCTTTGAACATGGCTAAAAGGTCATAGCACTACAATAAATGTGGCTTTATAAGATGTTAAGTCTGTATTTCATAACAGACTGCGCTATAGGACCAAACAATTGTCGGTCTTTTAAATTATATATAAGTGTTACAATAGGATGTTAGTGCGTATTTAGGCATCCTAACAATTTTTTAAGACACTTGAAATAAAGGGTGCTATTAGTTTTTTTAATAGGACACCGACACTTCTTTCGAATAATGTCATAAAAAGACCAAAATGACTTTTTAGATCACAGTTGTTTGGTTTTATAAACTTAAGTCCTATAAAGTAGTGTTTTAGGATATTTAGACTTATTTTGGGTTCTATAAAGCCGATTTTGTTGTAATGTGAGTTCTGTTGGAGTCCCACATCGGCTAGACATGGTCCCTCAAACCTCTATATACGTTGGAACCTCCCTTCTCTTTATAAGGTCTGTTTTAAACAGAGATTTAAGCCTAGGTGGACGGAGTCGTGTTGGGTAGGTAGTTTATTTAAACGAGTCCGTAATAACAAGAAACCGATACCTGAGAGGATTGGCTAGAAGCCTTTGACCGATTGTGACGAAACTAGTCTCCTGATAAGACATGAACCATGCTAAAGAAGAAACACTGCAAGAAAGAAAGATAATGCAAGACTTAGAACAAGAGTAGCTTCAAGATCAATAACAAAGTAGGCAACATTCATCTTTGTTAACAAAAGATTCAACCTTTGACTTTAGAAAGTCAAACCCGCAGTAGTGACGAAATTCAAGAATCATATAAACGTTCTTATCAAACGAACCTTCCCGTGAATATGTGTTCCCTCAAACCGAGGATTTTAGGACGTTTTCCCAATTTTGGCAGAAATTCTTGAAGGAGATTTCTCATTTTGATCGCTTCTTCCAAGTAGTTGTCCTGTACAGATGCATATAAAGCAGTCTATTAGGACATTTGGTTGGTTTCCTAGTAAGTCATGTATTGATAAAGTTGTCTGTGTGGATTAATCTGTCTATATAAGATCAGGAAGATGTTTGTTTGAGAGGGTTTTTTGATAGATGGAAGGAGCATGTTTTTTAATTGGGAGCATAAAACTCCTTCCTAGAAGCCTACTGAATAAGTCACTTTCTATATCATTAAGCCACTGCCAGACAGTCATGTATAACCGACCGAATAAGTTGTGAGTCTCATTAAGCTCATTGAGCTGCTAACCAACGGGCGTAGCAGTCTATTAGGACATTTAGACATCTTTGGTGTCATATATAGCAGTCTCTTAGGACATTTAGACATCTTTGGCGTCATATAAAGCAGTATGTTAGGACATTTAGACATCTTTGGCATCATATAAAGCAGTCTATTAGGACATTTAGACATCTTTGGGTCATATAAAGCAGTCTATCAGAACATTTATTCACATTAAAACTTAGCATACTTGATTCATATCAATTGCTTGTAGAGCTTCGCCACGAGTGAAAATTAAGGCATGGTTTTGATTTTCGGGTTTCCCTTCTCCAATATTCGGTGGACCAGGGAGCTTTATGCGATATATCTCCTGCAACCACATTAACAAACGCTTAACATCTTTTCTAGAAAAATCCTTAGTGGTCAGTTTGAGTTCATATCACTTCGTACCTGATCAAAACCGTTGACCGCTTTGACTAAAACCGACGAATAAGTCGTTAGTGGCTTGTTTTCGACTATTTCTTCTCTCTCTTCAACATAAGCCACACGTAGGGAAGGGTACCTTCTCAAAACAATAAACATAAGTCGTTAGAGTCTAAGCGCTCTTTGGGAGAGTAATCTAATGGGGTCCCACATATTCTAACATGGTATCAGAGCCAGGTTTAGATTGGTTGATTACCTTATCATAAGTTCGATGATTTCTTGTGCCTGAGGGTCGCCAGACGTCTTTTGTGATCCAAACAATTGACAGGAGACGACATGAGTGAATTTCAAGTCCGCAAGTGCATCAAGCTGAGCGGATAACGTATCATTCCCCCCTTCGATTGCAGCATAACCTTGAAGAATATCTGAAAAACCCGATAGAAACGAACAAAATCAGACCATGTTGCCAAATGGGTACTACCTTGGATTTCAACCATTAATCGAAAATTATAAACAAACCATCATCTTCAGCCATGTCAAGAAAAGCTTGCAGCTTTAGAGCCTTCTGGTAGTACATCATCCCTCTGACTGTTGGCAAAATGAAAATATTTAAGGTATGTTGAATGTGAACATTCATATGTGAATATCAAAAGAACTAAGCATTTCGGTATGTTGAGTGTGACCATTCACATGTGAATATCAAAAGAATTAATCATTTCTTGAAACTCACTTACTACCCGGGTTCGAACCCCGTGGTGATCACGCGGAGGTATCCCCGAATCAAGGGGCTGTTCGTGGGCCTGCTGTTATGGGCCGGATCGTGGCCGGGTCGAAGGGGGATTAGTCTGGACATAGTTCAGGATACCCCCGAAGTGCAATTGCCTTTCAAAAAAAAAAAAAACTTGAAACTCACTCGTCCTGCTTAGAGTCTGCCCTCGAAAAGAAGCCCAATCTCGAAGCTCCTCCTTGCCATGATCGTCTAGCTCCTCTAGATTCTCAACCCCCATTCGTTCTAGGAAATTTTCCAACTCATCTGAGAAAATAGATGGACAAAATCATAATGCTAGAATACGTGGAGCCCAATTAGATTACTTTCCAAAAGAGCCCTTGAGGAGAGACAGGGGTTTCCAACATATATCAATGAGAAACAGTACAAGTCTAGCAGTATGGGACTCCAACAATAAAAAGATACGTAGTGGCGTACCTGGAAATATTTTCTGCATATAGAAGCCGATGGAAACGTAATCTTTTTGTGAATTTAGCTCCTTAGTAGAGAATTTAACTTCTTCCATTAAATGTGGAGTCAAAACGCTTTCATCACAACGCAAATAACCGATTATCAGATGTTTATGGTGAATCTAGAAATGATTCACTATGGGGAATATGATCAATGCAAACCTGAAAGATAGCATGTTGCGCACTTTTGGAGCTCGAGGTATATCCATGAACAGGGAAGTTGCAAAAAACGATATACGCCTCCGTGCATCAAGGTTTGAAGGTATGTCCACTGCTGTATCTTTGACGGTAAGCAGCAAAAGAAAACGCTTGATCTATGCAGCCGAGAGTCGTATTAGTTTTCTAGCAAAAATATAGCCACTACAACAAAATCATCTTTATATAGTACGCCAAATATGTCAAAGAGGGAGGTTCAGGGGAAACCACAAAAAATGAAAAACTGAGGAACACTCTTGATAACCGTTCATCTGGACGATATGCACGTGTGCATACAAGTAAATAAAACTATTTTTTGGTTTTTATGCACGTGTGCATTATGCATATGTGCATATGCACGAGTGCATTATGCATATGCACGAGTGCATGTTACAAATTACTTCTATGCACAGGTGCATACGGTCCAGATGAATCGCTGCCAGGGTGTTTCTCAGTTTTTTATTTTTTTGCGGTTTTCCCTGAACCTTGACCCATATCCCATATGTCTAAATATCTTAACCGCTTTATAAGATTTACGTTTATATGACCAAACAATTGTGCGTCAATAAGTTGATAGGACGCATTTGGGCATCCTAACAAGTTCTGTACGACACTTGCACATCTTTTTTATAAGTCACTTGTTTTTATAAGACGATTTTTCAAATAATGTCATATAAAAAGACTAATAGGACGCTTTATTTCAAATTATTTTGTTTGGTCCTATAAACTTAAGTCCTATAAAGCAGTCTATTAGAACATTTAAACGGATTTGGCATAGTGTAAAGCCGGTTTTGTTAAGTATTGAAAGTTGTCTAGATATGGAAGAGAAAACCTTCTCATTGAGAGAATCACTAATTGTCAATGGGAAATGGATAGAATGCTTTGATGCAAATAGTGGTGGTTCGGGTTCAACATCATCAAAATATGAACATCCTTCGGTTTGTTGGTAAGCGTTGACCGACTCGAGTGTTCTGTATGCAAATCGAATAAACTTCCCAAAAAGATCCCAAAAACCGAACAATCAAAAGAAATCAACACGAGATGCAAACCTTGATCCATTTCTCATCATATCATTAGTTATGATTTCAAAAACATCTTGCAGCACTTTCACAACTTTCGGATGATGTTCCTTGTTGCCCTCAACCTGATTAAAACCGAAAACTAGAATCAGATTTGCAGCGAAAAAAACTGGAAATCCGAGTTCTAGGATTCGGGATTTACCAAAAGTTCAACCAAATCTATGCATTTAGCATATAGAGTTAGAAGCGAGCTTAGATCAAAATCTTTAAGGACCGTTGATTTCCTAATGCTTTCTTCAATCTCGTCCACAATCCCAGATATGATTCTAGAAAAAGATCGTAACTTTAGAATTTAGTTTTGCAGGGACACCATTTTCCAACAATCTTGGAACGAAATCAAGAATTACCTTCTATCAAGATCTCCAACAACTAGTATATCAAGAACGTATTTTAGCGAATCGTAACACTCTTTTACAGCAATATACATGTAAACATCTCTTCTGATCCTTTTAGAAAGATTAGCATCTTCACCCACAAAATCTTTTGCAATGGTTAAGGCCACGGGCAACTGTAAACGGAAAGATTAGTCCACACGGGATTGTATGAAGAATGGGTGGTGAAAACTGAGAATTACCTTATTTGCTAGGAGGAAAATAGGCCAATAAACGACGCCAGAATGTAACTCGGATGATAACGGCATCTTCATCAATTCAACTTCTCTGTTGTGTTCATATTTTGACAACATTTGTTTATATGTCTGCTAATTCTTGCTGAAAACGAACAACGTAAAATGGAGATAATTAACCTATTACTTATGAGATCCTCCTCCCGAAAGCAGTTAATGATTTCATTCCATACGACAACGAACTTCACAAGACCGTTCCTCATTTGTTTCTCGGACACCTACAAAGAGCCAATGCATCTTAAAAAATGAGTCTGAAACCCACACTACAGCTTTATGGGACGCCAAATATGTCTAAATGTTCTAATAGACTGCTTTATAAGACTTGAGTTACAGCGTCCTATGTAAAAGTGTTGCAATAAGTTGATACGACGCTTTGGGACGTCATAAATGTTTTAAAGACACTTTTGAAATAAAGTGTCATATTAGTATTTTTATAATACATTATTTGAAAAAATGTCTTATAAAAACAAGTGTCCTATGTAAAGATGTGCTCATTAGACACCGCTTAAAACTATCCTAAAAACTTGTTTGGAAAACCAAAAGCTTCCTATCAACTTATTGCCACTTTTACATAGGACGCATAACTGTTTGGTCTATAAAGCAGTTTATTAGGACATTCAGACATATTATGCATCCTATAAAGCCTTGTAGTTTCGGGAATGAGTTGAAGAAAAGATTTCATACCTTCTGAAACATCTCGCTCAAGAAAGATTTCCTGTTTAGATGTTTATCAGTTTTTGAAGGATGCGGGATGAGAGAATTCATGAATGCCAACGGTAAATCTTGAAATCTACTTCTCAACATGCCTAAGGTGCGAATCTACACAAAAAAAGAGCGTTAGATAATATCGAATTAACTTTAAAATGAACTAATTAATCGTTACCTCTCCAAGATGATGCAAGATTCCATAGAGTCCTCCAAAGATTGCACAAAAAACAGAATACCAAATCTGGGTGTCCATGAAATATACCTAAAACGACATATATCAACGTTAAACCTCGTATCAAAATGTTAGGGATGACGATGTTCTTGAGATAACTCACCATTATGACCGGTGCCCAGATAGCAGCAATTGCACCAGCGTTGTTCTTTACTGGTTTAGATAAGGTTATGTAAGATAAACGAACGATATTGATTTTACTTATTGAAGAACATACGGAAGACTACAACAAAACCGGCTTTATAGGACATTAAAGTTGTCTAAATGTCCTAATAGACTGTTTTATAGGACTTAAGTTTATAGGACCTCACAACTGTGTGTCCTATATAAAAGTGTACAATGGGATGTTAGGACGTATTTGGGCATCCTAAGTTTTTTATAACACTTTTGAAATAAAGCATCGTATTATGCTTTTATAGGACCTTTGTTTATAGAAGACACTTTTCAAACGTGATATAAAAAGACTAATAGGATGTTTTATTTCAAAACTTGTTAGGATGCCCAAAAGCGATTTTGAAAAGGGAAAACTGAAATTTGCTAATTGGCCCAAAAAAGAAACGAATGATTCACTACAACACCTTTACATTGGAAGCACAATTGCTTGGCTTTATAAACTAGTGTCCTATAAAGCAGTCTATTAGGACATTTAGATATATTTGGCGTCCTATAAAGCAGTCTATCAAGACATTTAGACATATTTTGCATCCTATAAAGCCGATTTTATTATAGTGAACATCAAACAGGCCTAACCTCTTGGGAAAAGCTCATGCCAGTCATACTTTGTGACCCCAATGCTCATTATCTGTCTTGTTGGGGCTATGAGTGGTTTTATCTGATGGTTCCATCAATAGTATAAAAGTCAATAAGTCAACTCATATACGTAAGTTCGGATTCAAACCAAAATCCTCACCTCAAAGCTGTAGCTAAATGCCAATTTGCTTAATAACAACAACACCCAAAACAAACTGTACCTGAAAACAACACCATAACACACATTTCAGCATACATTCCCACAAAAAGAATATCGACCAAATAAACCTCTAGAAACGAGTTTAGAACGTACTTCAGGAGGGAGAATTGCGACTCTTGCATTCCTCTTCCCACATATAACCTAGGCTAAATACCCACAAAAAGTTAGAAACATATTTTGATCCCATATATATAAAACACATGTATTTTGATCGATAATACCTGAGTCCACCACGATAAAATAGAAGAAATCTTGGAATTTGAGGTTTCAATGTATCTGCCAATTGCGGGTACGGAAAAGAGGATCATATTGACCGCATTAGACATCAAGTAGAACGCGACTACGAGCATATACGATGAATAACACCACTCTCCAAGCCAGCTTCTGTATGGGTTTGAATAACAAGTATACTTTCTTCTAGTTTTCGAATAAAATATAGGTAGGACAATAGTCCATATCACTGCAATCACCACCTTCAATGTATGCTTTCTAGCTCTAGAATGGTCCATTGTGGATCTAGCCTTCCATGTGAATGAGATATCAAGAATGGCTGAAAAATTCAACAAGAATCTCATTATGATCTCACATACTGACGCTACAACAAAATCGGCTTTATAGGATGTCAAAAATATCTAGACTGCTTTACAGGACTTAAGTTTATAGAGCCAAACAATACATAAAAGTGTTACAATAGATAGCTAGGATGTATTTGGGCATTCTAACAAGCTTTTTAGGACATTTTTGAAATTAAGAGTCGTTAGCTTTTTATATGACATTTTTGAGAAATGTCATATGGACACATATTTTTTCCAAGACACTTTTTCAAATAATTTCATAAAAAAGACTAATACGATGGTTGAGGGAGGTTAACTTAGTAACCCAGAACTACCCTTTTGTGTGTATTCATGATGAATAACGTGATAAAATATTCATGATGAATAATATTTATTATGAACTCACAAAATAGGTGCGATGGTTTATTTCAAAATTGCCTTAAAAACTTGTCATGGCACCCAAAAGTGTCCTATCAACTTATTTAACACCTTTACATACTCACAATTATTTGGTTCTATAAACCTAGTCCTATATATATATATATATATATCGTTCTATTAGGACATTTAGACATATTTGGCGTCATATAAAGCCGATTTTGTTGTAGTGTGAATACCAAAAAGTACAAATGTTATCATCTTTATTGTGTCCTTATGATTGTTTTAAAGTAGCACAAGACCTTGAACTAGTTTAAGAACTGCGGATGTGATGAAGATGCTCATAATATCCTCGAGTATAGGTGTATCAAACATCTGTAACGGGGAGTCTAGATCATGACATGCCATAATTATCATTGCCTGAGAAAGAAAAGTAGTTTTCAGAACGAAAGCAACACTATAAGTGATAAATTAACATTTAACGCAATTTGGAAGCTTTCAAACGCACCTGAAGCGATAGAATTAGGAATGCCCACATTCTATCAAAGCTTCTGAAGACATGCCAGAATGAGCGGAACTCTACGAAATTTGTTTTTCCTAACCATTTTCTCTCCTTCTTGTCCTCCACGTTAGACTGATCATCTTTAGATTGATCGTCTTCATTGAGCTAACAAAAACAATCATTTATAAGTATCAACTTTCACACTCTTATTCATAGTGAACACATGAAATCCATAAGCGCGCATTTGGTAACAGGACAGGCCAGTTGTACAGCTTTTGGTAAGACAGAACTGGACAAAAAATATAAAATGACCAATTTACCCCTATTGAGTTGCAGGACAGGACAGAACAGGACAACTGTTCAGCGGGTAAGACAGAATTGGACAGAACATAACAGATAAAATGACCGATTTACCCCTATTGATTTGTTTATATCTTTTATATATTTTGATTAAATTGTGTAATTTATCAAATTATAATAAAATAAATATTTTTGATAACAAAATATATCATTAGAGTACCACATCTGCTAGACTTGGACCGGTTCTCCTCAATATATGTTGGAACCTCCCTTCTCTTCTTAAGGGCTTTTTTGGAGAGTAATCTAATGAGGTTCAACATATTCTTATAAAATCATACAAAAATCATCTATAGATTAAGGTTTACCTCCATTTCTTCATCGTTCTTTTCTCTCTTCTTGTCTGTCTTAGGTTTACCCGACCCCCTAGTGTTTTTGCTTTTAGGATCCTCGGGAGACTGTACGTAGAAGAAGTCATGGTCCTGATTCATCGGCCAGCCCAGCTCGAAACAATCTGGCAACCTAGTGATATAAAACATACGATTATTTCCTTAAATACGTCAACATTGCATTCATAACTTCAGAAGAAATACACAAGCAATTAAGTCGGTTAAAGTCGGGTATTAACCAGAAGAACTCATTCAAATCATCATAGTTTCTCCAGGTGGAATGATCAGTCATCCCATTTTGATTTTTCATAGCTTCCTTCAGTAATATGATAAGAAATATTAGAAACTAGACCGCTAAAATGAAGAGGAAATAGAATAACGAATGTTTGTAGGACGAAGTACCTTCCGAATAACCTCATATATTGGAGTGACCACGTTAACAAGAAAAGACTCGGGACCTCCGCCATATGAAGGCGTGAAACTTTCGCCCGTGGATAGGATGGTATCACCCATCAAAATACTATGCAAGTCGTATGCTATCTACGAAAACAAGAATGCAATTAAGTGTGTGATGATAATGAATGAAGGCCACTACAGTTAAATTGGCTTTATAGAACGCCAAATATGTCTGAATGTTATAATAGACTGCTTTATCTATAACAATTGTGTGTCTCAAGTATAACAGCATAAGTGTTGCAATAAGTTGATTGGACGTTTTTGGGTGTCCTAAAAAGTCAACTAGATACTCTTGAAATAAAGCGTCTTGTTAGTTTTTTTTACATAGGACTTATAATTGTCTGGTTGGTCCTATAAAGCAGTATTATGACATTTAGACATATCTGGCGTCCTTATAAAGCCGATTTTGTTGTATTGTATCGGTGATAAGAAATGGGCAACCTACATGGTGAAAAATGTAAGCAAGACACTCTGGCATGAACCGTAAATTAGCAGCTTCTCCCCATATAAGAAGATAAAGGCCTATATACAGAAGTTTGTATTGTTCCGCTTCTGGATTTGTAAACGGCAACCTACATAAATAAGTAAACAAGAATCACAAAAGTGCGGTTTTAGACTAATTTCTAGGAAAATTGACCTGAATAGCCATTTTCTCTCCCCTAAATTGATCTCCTAGACATTCATCTCCCAATTTTACCAGAATGTCACTACCTCCGCAAGTGGCAACTCCTCAATTTGCGGAGGGGTCAAAAAAAATATAAATGAAGAAAGAAGTTTCTGAACATGGTCCGCAAGTACAGGGACCAAATCCGTAATTTTCGTCTACATCCGCAAGCAATGGTCCACAAGTTGCAGACATGTTTAGATTATTTTACTCTGATTTGGCCCCTGCACTTTGCGGAACATGTTCAGAAACTTCTTCTTTTTTTTACTTTTTGACCCCTCCGCAATGCACTTGCGGAAGTAGGGACATTTTGGTAAAATGGGGAAAGAAATGGCTAGGAGACCAATTTAGGAGAGAGGAATGGCTATTTGGGTCAATTTCCCTAATTTCTAAGACACGATAAAGAAATTACTAGATTCTCCCTGACCTTATGCTGTTCTTCTTCTCTAAGAATTTGCACCATTCTGTATAATTCTTGAAAAACTTCTTCATCAGCTCATCAAGAACGCCATCTGCTAACTGTGATCTCGAAATTTAACGAATATTGCATTCTCTAAAATAAACAAAATCGACATAGTATATTATTATATAACTGTGGGATACCTTCAATGTATTTGCTGGTTTATTGCAGCGACGAATATGGATGTTTGCAAGAAGTAGAATCAAATGCTCCCTTTGGTTCGCAACGTTTCCTTTCTGAAAGTAGATAATGGTATATATTATTGTATATATACAATAATATATATATATATAGGGTTGGGTTCCGGCGAGAAGTTGAGGTTAACGTGAGAAGCGTGAGAAATGGTTATCAACCGTTGGATGAGAAATGGATGCACATTAGGATGAGATGCACCGAGAAAGGATGCATCGAGATGCACCGAGATAGGATGCATCGAGATGCACCATATCAATTCCCTTATAAGCCGCAATTCATGGGAGGGCATTTGATTAAAAGTGATCAACGGTTCAGATCCGCTTCTCACGTTAACCTCAACTTCTCACGCGATCCTTCGTCTCTCTCTCTATATATATAGATATAGATATATTACTGCTAAGAAGATGTTAAAAACCAAAAAGGTGTTCTACCTGAAATCCGAAGCAATGCTGGAGCCAATCAAACAAATCAAAATGACGCTCGTGATTGCTGAACTCTTCGATGAAAGGTATGCCAACGACATTGCGAACAGCTCCAACTGCAGCTTTAATCTGTAGCGTTTCGTTAGAGGGTTATAAAAATACTGAGAATTTATGTGGAACCATGTTAGGGTCTGTTTGTTCGCAGCTTAATGAGCTTAATAAGACTCACAGCTTATACGGTCAGCTATACATGACCGCTTGCTAGTGGCTTAATGATATAGAAAGTGGCTTATTGAGTAAGCTTCTAGGGGAAGCTTTATGCAGAAAACCAAGTTTTTTCCAAATTTACCCCTCCCAATAAGTTTCTAGTGGCTTAATGATATAGAAAGTGGCTTATTCAGTAAGCTTATAGGGGGAACTTTATGCAGAAAGCCAAGTTTTTTTTTTCAAATTTGCCCCTCCCAGTAAGCTTCTAGTGGCTTAATGATATAGAAAGTGGCTTAATGAACCTCCCCTTTCTCCTCAAGGACTCTTTCAGAGAGTAATTAATCTAATGGGGTTCCACATATTCTCACAAGAATGTCAGTAGATAATCTATTATCACCAAACCTCGGGGAGTTGCATGATTGCTTGATGAACGCCTCCTTGATCAAGGGGAAGAATGTTATAATCATAGAATTCGGATCTTCCTCTAGCGTCATTATCGGCATGGGCCTAGCAAGAAAAGATACGAGATAATTGAAATCATATGAATGAATGTAAAATGAAAACATCTGGTTTTGGGATAATGAAAAACATATAACATTATAAGAACCTGAGTGCCAGCAGCCTTAGTAAGTGTATTCGACACTTCATGTAATACAGGAGCAATCGCACGAGCTTTAATCAGCGCATCCCTGCAATATAGTTATTTGTCAACGTCAGATATGTTACAGAGTCCCACATTGGCTAGACTTGGATCATTTCTCTTGTATATATGTTGGAACCTTCCTTATCCGCTCAATCAACGGCTCTTTTGGAAAGTAATTAATCTAATGGGGTTCCAAATATTCTCCCATGGTATCAGAGCTAAATTCTATTCTACGTTTTCAAACAAGAAACTTGAAGAATTAAGCCGAAAACAGAACAATATCAATAGAAGTAGCAACTACCTGTTCTCCAAAGTAGTTTCTCCACCATGTTTGATTATGTAATCTTTGTATTCGCGATAAACACGCCTGACTTCACGTACATCGCTCTTTTCCTTCCTTTTTCTGTAAGTAACTTCTTCATCCTATCAATCTCGGCCGCCAAAAGGTGGTTAATTACTTAATTATGATTATGGGGATGAAAGCAATTCAAACTAATGAATCTTTATGTGAATTTGTTTCAACTTTCAAGTGGGTTTGCCATTCACCTGTTCAAGCCGCTGAAGAAGAGCAGTCTTGAACTGCCGTACTCCACGCCCACTTGAATTACGATCCAAATCATGTGCAACTACAAAAGCATGAAAACGGCCTGCACCCAGAAACCGGTCAGTAAAAGTAATTTCATTTTGAAGATCGATAACTTCAAGCCGCTAGTAGATATTATAGAACAGCAACAAGATTCACAACTTTGGTAGTGGGAATTCATCCTTTCTTCATTATGGGAATCAAGAAATTCAAGAAACTAGCATTAGATTACATTTGCCAAATACCCACAAAAAGAAAACACAAAAAACAACTTCCTTTCATCCAAATAAGATCAAGAAAGCATAACAAAAATCATCTAATTACACTTGTTTTTTAAAGAAACAGAATCTTGGGCAAGTGGGCATACAAGATTCACATTCATTCAAACCTTCTTTTGAGTATTTGAAACCATACATGAGATACCATGTTATCCCATTTCAAGAATCTTCTATACATATGTTTAAAGAATCAAATATTCAACTTATATGAACAACTAAAAAAATCAAGAATCTTGGGTGCAAGAAAACTAAAAAAAATCAAGAATCTTGGGTGCAAGAAAACTAAAAAAAAATCAAGAATCTTGGGTGCAAGAAAAACTTAAAAAAATGGGAATCAAGAAATTCAAGAAACTAGCTTAGATTACATTTGCCAAATACCCACAAAAAGAAAACACAGAAACAACCTCCTTTCATCCAAATAAGATCAAGAAAGCATAACAAGAATGTCAAGAATCATCTAATTCCACCTGTTTTTTAAGAAACAGAATCTTGGGCAAGTGAGCACACAAGATTCACATTCATTCAAACTTTCTTTTGAGTATTTGAAACCATACATATTATCCCATTTCAAGAATCTTCTATACATATTTAAAGAATCAAATATTCAACTCATTTGAAACAACAAAAAAGAATCAAGAATCTTGGGTTAAATTTCTTTAAAAAAATGGCTTACATAAACAAGCAACACGAGGCTCTTGCGCATCAATCAAATTAGCAACACGAAGAAATCTCTGAATTTCTGATTTCAAAGTGACTGGCAATTTCTCAGAATCAAATGGCTCAGGAACATACTCATCATTCCCAGATGTAATCGATCGCATATAAAAGGGTTTCGTCCCATTACTACCTCTACCAGTATTGCTACTCGTACTTGCAATACTGGGCTCTGCAACCACAATTTCCGCCATTGTTGAACAAGAACAAGAAACACAGTAAACAGGTGAGTAGGATATGAAGGGGATCTTGTATATACATGATTTGATAATGTGATGCTGTAAACTTTATGAGAAAGATGCTGGAGTTGCTTTTTTGATTATAATTTAGTGGTTAGTGGTGGTGTGATCTTTTTTGCTTTTGCTTTTACATGGATGTGTTTATATGGGGTTTGCTTTTGTGAGAAGAATTATGCAGTAAAAACTAAAAAGATATGCAGAGAACAAAAGGCTTCTTCACTCCTCTTCGTTTCATTGCTCCTGCTCCTGCTCCGGCTAGAAATTTAAAAGGGAATAAAAAATCAATATTTTTAAAGATAAAATACGAATTGGGAAATTTGAGTTTCTATGCTTCATATTGCCTCGGATGTAGGGGTGCTTAACCCGACCAACCTAATCTAATCCAACGTGAAATAATCCAACCCGAAGCAATTCGATCACCAATTGAGTTGTAAAATCTCCTACCCGTATGTATTGGGTTGATATCGAGTTACGATCATTTGATCCCAACCCGATGAACCCGATACCTTTTATTTCTTGAATTTAATATGATTGTTAAGTCTCTAATAGTATGTACATTAGACAGTTACACCATTACGTACTCTCTTTATATACATATATTTTCAATCTCTTATCCATCTTTATATAACTCCATATATATATTCAGTAAATGTGAACATATGTATATATAGGGTCAGGTTCAGGAGAAAACCTCAAAAAAACAGAAAACTAAGAAATACTTTGGTAGCCCTCCATCTGGACGGTATGCACTTGTGCATAAAACCAAAAAAACAACTTAACTTACTTGTATGCACATGTGCATACCGTGTATATATATATATATATATATGCAAATTGAAAAAAATAGTTGAATGCGATATGTTTAAGATTTAAGAAATATGGCTAAGTTGTATCATATGATTGACGGCGAAAAGAAATTATGAGTCGAGAAAACAACATGTTCAATGTTACGAGAATATTTTGATGTACCAAAGTATCAACCCGACCAACCCGTACGGTTTGGGTTGGGTTTCACTTTGGGTTGCGATTTTTCAAACCGCCAAACATTGGGTTGGGTTGTTCAAGTGTCTTCAACCCGATCAACCCAACCCGTGAGCACCCCTACTCGGATGAATGTCTGAATTCTTAAATTTGCTCAATAATATTTTAATCTTTTCACCAATAAGAATTATTGGAGTAAAATATTTAGAAAAAAGAAATAATATTTTATCAATGTATTAGTTATTTTAATAATTTAATCAGTGCTACAATCTCTAAAATAGAATAGTTGTTGAAGTTAAAAGTGAGTTTTTATAGAGATTTTAACTTTTAATATTCTATTTTAGAAAGAAAAAAAAAATAGTATAACCGTTGGAGATGCTCTTAATATTAAAATAAGTGTACACAGTATAAATGACACACAATTTTAGACATTGACACATGTATTGTTATAGTTTTTAGTTGAGCAAGTGATAACTTTACCCTTAATTAACTTATATCTGTCACAATTTTTAAATATTTGTTCATTAATTAAGGGTAGATTTTGATAATTTAGTTATCTATTTTTGAAACTCTACTATTTTTTTGGGACAAACATAGATAGAAAAAACGGATATTTATTTTGGATAGAGGGACTACCATCTTTAAAAATATACTTAACTTTGGAATAATTCTTAAAATACTCCTATTGGCCAGATACAAAACTTGCTTACCACTATGGTCTACCTAAATTCCACGTTTACGTTTCTTAAGGCCATGAGTAGCGCCCTCGGGTGGGGTAGCGGGTTCGACCGAGGTGGCACATCGGGTACGGGGGGGTTTCATCGGGTAGGGGTACGGGGGGCGGGTAGGGAGCTCGGGTAAGGGGAGTGGGTTCATGAACCCGATCAACCCGTTGCAATTTTATTTATTTATTTTTTTAAAAAAATATTTTTGAAACAATACCGTTGTAAAACGGCTAATTTTAGAAAATTATTTTTTTTAATTTTTTTTTTCAAATTAATCACACTATATATATTAACCTATACCATCTTATTTTTTCACACCAAAACATACTTTCTTCCATTTCTCTCAAATTCAATACCTTCTTTCATTTCTCTCAAATTTCATCATGAATCCAAACACCACACCTACATCCCGTCGTAACCGATCGGATACACCGCAACAAGACCCGGAGCTTGGCTTCCAAGCGTTTTCTTAACAAGGTTATATTCCGCAACAAGCGTTTTCTCAACAAGTTCCGCAACACCCGTATATTCCTTATCAATTTACACGTCATGGTTTGCTTCAACAAGGTTTTACTCCCGCCAATTACCAACTTCCTCAACCCGCAATCAATCTCGACGACGACTTTGTTCCTGCAACCGCAACTTCAACGACCCATCGGGAGAAACAAGGCAAAAAAACATCAACGAGTAATACGACCGGGTCGAACCCGGGCGAAGGTGTTACTCAGTTGTTGACGACCATAAGCTCGTTCAACGAGCAGATTGAGGGTACAATGGAGTACAAAATGAAAAAACTTGAACTCGAACAACAAAAGTTGGATCTCGAACAAGAAAAACAATATCAACAAGACTTCGAGTTTTTCATAGCCCCGCATGATCACCTTTCGGGAGATGTTTTGAGGGCTACTTTAGCGAGAAAGAGAAAATTAGAAAATATCATAATTTTTAGTGTTTGTATTTTGTAATTTTTAATTTTTTAATGAATGATATGAATTTTTATTTTTATTATTTATCTTGTTTTTATTTATTAAAAATATATAAATATTTTTATTTTTTTAAATAATTAAATGTATAAATAAAAGAATTAAAAAAGATGAGGTGGCAAGTGGGTTCATTGGGTAGTGGTACTCCACTTTTGGGTAAGGATTGGATAAGGAGGGTAGGAAAGAGAAAAGCTGATGTCGCGCTGAGGTGGCAAGTGGGTTCATTGGGTAGCGGTACTCATGGCCTAATAGCCTCGACACAATTTTGATTGCTCTTTGACGTTTTATAAAGATATCATCTTAGGGTTTAGGGTTTAAAGTTTAGGGTTTTTATAAGGTGACTCGCCCGAGGGTGGAGCTAGAATTTTTTATTACGTTGCTCCTCTTAAATATAATTAAGTAAATACACAGATAAATAAATAAAACATATATATATATATATATATATAGCCTTAGGTTCAATAGAGAAGTCCAAATATTTTGAGAAATAGAGAAGTGATTTTGGCCATTTATTCGGTCAAGATCGGTTATAATTGGTCAAAAGTTGCGGCTTTAACTGGTCAAAAATTGCGGTTTTGACTGGTCAAAAATTGCGGCTTTGACTGGTCAAAAGTTGCGGTTGTTCCAAAAATAGAAGGGCAATTTCGTAACTTTTACAAAAAACACGGGCTGAGTTCATATATGAATCTGTGTGATTCACATATGAACTATACGTTCATATATGAACCTTTGTAATTCATATATGAACTCTTTATAACTAATTCATATATGAATCACACATATATGAATCTTGTGATTCATATATGAACCTTTGTGTTTCATATATAAAATAATTAACTGTAGGTTCATATATGAATCAGTAAACCAATTAATTGATTTATATATGATTTTTTTTAACTACTTCTCATATGAACAAATTAACTGATTCATATATGAATCACAAAGATTCATATATGAATTAGTTAAAAAGAGTTTATATGTGAATTACAAAGGTTCATATATGAACGTATAGTTCATATGTGAATCACACAGATTCATATATGAACTCAACCCGTGTATTTTTTATGAAACTACCCCTCTATCTTGTGCAGACCACGCGAGTAATTATCCGTTGCTTCTCGGTCAAAGCTGTCGATCTTGACCGAATAAATGGCCAAGATCACTTTCTATTTCTCTAAATATTTGAACTTCTCTATTGAACCCTTCCCTATATATATATATATATATATAAAGATATCATATTGATGAAGTTATCTACCAAAAAATAAATTTATATAACTTTATAAAGTGGAACACTAATCTTCACACATTCAAAACTTGACGAGTTTTCATTTCCGATCATATCAATGTTAACGTCAATAAAAATATTATTTTCGATATAAATAACCACATATAAATATGGGAAATTAATTAAAATACCCTAAGTCAAACCATCTTTTACTGAAATGCCCAAAATCTCTCACACTTTGCAAAAATACCCCAAAAATCCGCGATGGGAGCCCGCGATCGCGGGCCAGGGACCTTTTCTGACACTTTTTAAAACTTGCAGGGACCATTTTTGAAAAATGGAATCCCGCGATCGCGGGCTCATCCCGCGATGGGGTTATTTTTGTGACTTTTCAATTGCAAGGGACCATTTTTGAAAAATTCCAGGGGCCATTTATGAAAATTTTGATATTTTGGCACTGTTCACCCCATTTCGTCCATTTTTACGAATTTAAAATGAAATGTTACACTTTCAACCCCTATACTTATTTACTAAATTTACTTTATACATTTTACTTTCATTATTTTAATTTTACATTTAACACATATAATCGTTTATTAACTAAAATACGTTAAAAAATACGTTTTAATTTTAACAAATTACACCATTATAATCGTCTCTTCGATATGTTCGAAATGAGCCCAATCTTGAATTTTTTTGGATTTATATATTTTAATATATATCATATACAGTTATACACTACATAAAAAAAATATTTTTTATATTTAAAATTCATACTCTTATAGTTAATTATTTAATTTATGGTACATCTCTTTTTTTTTTTCAATTTTGTTTTACACTCCTATCGCATTAACATAATAATCATATATTAACTAATTCATTAAATCGTTTTAAATTATTATTATTTGAATGTGTTTATAGATTTCGTCTGAAAAAGTTGTCTGCATGATTCCACTGAAAAAGTAACTGCAATATTCGTCTGCTCTTGAATAAAGGTCTTTCATTAGGCAGAAAATTAGTCTTTAAGTAGTCAAACATAGCTAATTAATGAGAATTTAGATCAGATTTATATGGTACTATCAAATGCAAGTTTCTATAATATAGATATTGTTCTACATTACATGATACCAATTTTTGCATCATATGAATCACTTCCAGACAACAAGAACCAATACCCCAATAATCAAGAAATAAATGTTTGTTCATCCAATAATCTCTGTATTAGGATTATCGCAAGTTTCATAAACCTACTTAATAGGTGTTGGAAATATGGGTTTTACTAAACTTTGGACGCATTTAAATTTATATATATGTGTTATATATAACTAACTTTTAGTAGGTTTATGTTCTTCTATATGAGATCTTCGAAATGATATATAATGCGTCCAAAATAGAGTATGTGTGAAAGAGATATCGATACTCAAAGTTGAGTAAATGGATGAAATTAGCAAAAACCAAATGAAGTAAACAGTAAGTCAATCACAATACTTTAACAAAATAAGTTAATACTAAAAATAACAATTATTTAATGTTACATAAACAACCTAACGTGGCCCTATTTGACAATGTTCATAAATGGACTCCGCCATATGTATGCGGAAATCTTTGGCAACAACCTCGGCCTCGTCAGGGTGTACCCATACCTCATTTTTATTTATCAACATTTGGACATTACGGCATACCCAGACACCGCAATCTGCAGTTATCCCGGCCTGCTGGGGTGCATTCTTGGCGAACTTATAGCGAAAGGCACCTGTCATTTCGCGACGTCTAACATCCTTGACCCGACAAAAGAAGTCATTCAGCACAGCTTTAAACTTTGTCATTTGCTCTTCCAATTGCTGTCTGAAGAGACTGGCACTGTCGCTATCATATATGGTCATGGTCATAGCGTCAAGTTCAAACACTCCAAGCAGCCAATGTTGGGGATTAAGGCATATAGGGATGTACACCTGAAATATTACAATATTAGACAACTTAGTTAGCAACAAAACAAGTTAAATAAAATCAGAGTAAAACGATTTACATACCACATCGAGGAGAGCCCAAGAGGTCCCTTCCACGCCATTGCATGAATTAACCACGGAGGTGGGACCTAGATGCTCAATCAACAAGTAATGAAAGAACATACTGAACATCATGGTCCACCTCGTGTCTGTTCCACGATGTCTTTGCAACAACGAGACCCAACAATCGATGTGCTATACATAAAAAATAGATGGTTAGACATGTAAAATAAATATATTTGATTATATGACTATAATTAAACTTCATACTAACCACATCCAGTAAGTCAGACTCCAAAGGGTCAACGGCCAGCAATACATTGAAAAACGAGGGGGTGATTTCCATGTTCAAGTGAGGGATGAAGATCAAGGGGGGGAGGCGACCAGTCCGGCACATCCTCAATATTTCCGATGCCGGTTGAGGCTCCGGTGAAGGCACCTTTCCCTTTTTCGTTCCTCCCTTCTTTCCCCCCGTTTTCTTTGCTTGTTTTTTAGCGGCCGGTGGTGTCGTAGATCCTTGTTGGCCAAACGGGTGACGAAACCATTGTGAAATTGATCGCGTCCGCTTTTGAGGGAGCGGGGTCACCTGTGGTGGTGGATCTACAACATCCATCGAGTCATCGTCAGGCTCCGAGAAGTGCTCCGAGAAGTGATCCTGGATAATAGGAGACCCCGTCTGAAAATTACGTTACTCAATGTTTTAAGTACAATTTAGGAAATGTTCACAATTAAACCAAAACTACCAAAATAACGTACAGTATGCATTTCCGGCCTGTAATAGTCATCGGCCGAACCGCCAAAGATGTTTGTGATTGATGTGGTGGCGAACGGCGGCGGCATCTGCGAGGTGTATGCCCCCGACATCCCGGCCTGCGTGACATTGATCATTAAAATAGTTACAAAATTAGGAACAAACATATAACTATAATGGTTACTCAGTGTCACTTACACTCTCCGGGATAGTAGAATAGGATGTGGTGGCGAACGGCGTTTGGGACATCCCGGCCCCCGACATCCCGGCCTGCGTGACATTGATCATTATAAGAGTTACAAACTTAGGAACAAACATATAACTATAATGGTTACTCAATGTCACTTACATTTTCAGGGAATGACGGATGGGATGTGGTGGCAAACGTCGCATGTGCCCCCTGTCCGAACGGAGCGTGGATCGGTGTCGTACTCGACAACTAAAACAAATTTAGAACGTAATATTAATATACAAACTAAATAAACGTGGCCAACAAATTAAGTTAAACACTAACATTGACAGCGCTAAACTGTCTGTAGACTTCCTCCAGATAGTGTACACGTGTCTCTAGCGGCCCGTGGACGTAGTCCCACAGGACTTCATGTGAGCCACGTTGTGGCTCGTAGGAAGGGGCTGCCTGATATGGATTGTAGGAGGAGGAAGGGGGCGCCTGGTAGGAGGAGGAACGGGTCGGCTGGTAGGAGGAGGAAGGGGGCGGCTGGTATCCACCGGAAGGGGGCCTGTCGTCGTCTTCCTCATCTTCGGAAGTAGGGGGACGTCGAGCCCTTTCCGCCTCTGCGTCAATAAAGGCCACGCTGTCTCTGTACCAATCTGTGCCCATCTCGTCGACAGTAGGCACAAGGCGATCGGCGGGCAAGAGTGGCTGCTAAATATATGATAAAACATAAAAGAAATTAATAAGCGGGACTAACGTATGCAAATTGTAAACATAGTAAAAGAACTTACATTTCTAGACGCTTTGAAGAACTCAATCCAAAGCGACCTACTTAGGGTAACACGTTTGTCCCAACGGGTTCCCCTAAGTACTCGATCGTCGCGCTTGACGAAATATCGGATTGATGCGGGAAACATCTCCAAGATCCATATCTGGAATTAGACAAGAAGAGCAAGTACGTAAAAAGAAAAGCCAAACAGTTTGTATGTATTATTAACAATTGTTATACTACGTATCTAACCTTGAAGGCGTATGTAAAACCACAAAGATTCATCTTTGCATGTCGATCGGCGCGTCTGCCTATGGCTCGGTGCAGATTAGAGTAGCAATGTGTCCAGATATGGCTACCCCACGGGTAGCTGTTAAACAGCTCAAGGTCCTCGACGGCCCTAAGGACCGTCGATGAAGCATGCTGGCTATACTCACGACCCAGGAAGCCCATATCCACGATCACCACCAAGCATACACGGACAACATCGTCGTCGGTTAGGGCACTAAGGCCCTCTTTCATCTTTTCCCGGGCTGCCTTCAGCTTCAAACGAGATGCTGAAATGCCGAAAACCCTAGGAACGAAGGAGCAGTCTTCTAAGGGAGGAAGGGGGGAGCCTCTCCAAAACGTAGTCCTGTAATTAGACAGAACTCCCGACGCCCAAAATGCAATTGAGAGCCGAAGAAATCAAAATGCATCTCCTCCGGCTCAGCGTTGGCGTCCTCGACCTCCAACTGTAGAAACATGTGTACTAGCGTAGGGTCGCCACCAGAGTAAGACACATCCATCCATGGCCCGAACGGTGTCCCTCTATAGATGGTCTCAAGGGTATCTGCGCGATCACCTAATCCCCTAAACAGCGCTCCTAATTCCTCGATGTATGAAACTTTGCACCTTACCGTCAAGTCGATGTTAAAGAAATCCTTCTACATAGTCATTCACAGATGTTATAGTTAGTGTTATATATAGATGCTGCAGTTTATTTTATTTTATATAGATGTTGCGGTTTATTTTATTTCAACGTATAATAGTGTTATATATAGATAAAGTGCGGTTTATTTCATTTCAACGTATCATATTGTTATATATAGATAAAGTGCGGTGGTATTTTATTTCAACGTATAATAGTGTTATATATAGATAAAGTGTGGTGGTATTTTATTTCAACGTATAATAGTGTTATATATAGATAAAGTGCGGTTTATTTTATTTCAACGTATAATAGTGTTATATATAGATAAAGTGCGGTTTATTTTATTTCAACGTATAATAGTGTTATATAAAGATAAAGTGCGGTTGTATTTTATTTCAACGTATAATAGTGTTATACATAGATAAAGTGCGGTGGTATTTTATTTCAACGTATAATAGTGTTATATATAGATAAAGTGCGGTTGTATTTTATTTCAACGTATAATAGTGTTATATATAGATAAAGTGCGGTTTATTTTATTTCAACGTATAATAGTGTTATATATAGATAAAGTGTGGTGGTATTTTATTTCAACGTATAATAGTGTTATATATAGATAAAGTGCGGTTGTATTTTATTTCAACGTATAATAGTGTTATATATAGATAAAGTGCGGTTTATTTTATTTCAACGTATAATAGTGTTATATATAGATAAAGTGCGGTTTATTTTATTTCAACGTATAATAGTGTTATATAAAGATAAAGTGCGGTTGTATTTTATTTCAACGTATAATAGTGTTATACATAGATAAAGTGCGGTTTATTTTATTTCAACGTATAATAGTGTTATATATAGATAAAGTGCGGTTTATTTTATTTCAACGTATAATAGTGTTATATATAGATAAAGTGCGGTTTATTTTATTTCAACGTATCATATTGTTATATATAGATAAAGTGCGGTTGTATTTTATTTCAACGTATAATAGTGTTATATAAAGATAAAGTGCGATTGTATTTTATTTCAACGTATAATAGTGTTATACATAGATAAAGTGCGGTTTATTTTATTTCAACGTATAATAGTGTTATATATAGATAAAGTGCGGTTTATTTTATTTCAACGTATAATAGTGTTATATATAGATAAAGTGCGGTTTATTTTATTTCAACGTATCATATTGTTATATAGAGATAAAGTGCGGTTTAGGAACCCTAGTTGTCATTCTTAAAAGTTTAGGACCTAATTGGCATTCTTAAAAGTTTAGGAACCTAAGTTGTCATTCTTAAAACCGTAGGGACCTAAGTTGTCATTCTTAACATTTTTTTATAAAAAACACATATTTAACAATTTTTTATAAAATGTGTTTTTTTATAAAAAATTGTTAAGAGTGTGTTTTTATAAAAAAAATGTTATAGTTTTATGGTTTTATGTTTGAATGTGATATTTGTATGTTATAATGTGTATGTTGTTATAGTGTGTTTTTTCATATAAAAATTGTTAAAAATGTGTTTTTTTTTTTATAAAAACACACCCTTAACAATTTTTTATAAAAACACACTCTTAACAATTTTTTTTTATAAAAAAACCTGTTTTTATAAAAAATTGTTAAGGGTGTGTTTTTATAAAAAAATTGTTAAGAGTGTGTTTTTATAAAAAAAAAACATTGTTAACAATTTTTTTTTTATAAAAACACACTCTTAACAATTTTTTTATAAAAAAACACTCTTAACAATTTTTATATGAAAAAACACACTATAACAACATACATATTATAACATACAAATATCACATTCAAACATAAAACCATAAAACTATAACAATTTTTTTATAAAAACACACTCTTAACAATTTTTTATAAAAAAAACACATTTTTAACATTTTTTTATAAAAACTGTTTTTATAAAAAAAAAATTAACAATTTTTTTTATAAAAAAACACATTATAAAAACCATAAAACTATAACAATTTTTTATAAAAACACACTATTAAACATTTTTTATAAAAAAACTGTTTTTATAAAAAATTGTTAAGGGTGTGTTTTTATAAAAAAATTGTTAAGAGTGTGTTTTTATAAAAAAAAACACATTGTTAACAATTTTTTTATAAAAACACACTCTTAACAATTTTTTATAAAAAAACACTCTTAACAATTTTTATATGAAAAAACACACTATAACAACATACACATTATAACATACAAATATCACATTCAAACATAAAACCATACATATCATGTTAAACATAGAACATATTCAAACATAAGTTATAAACACTATAACAACCTACAAATCATATATCTTAACTTAAAATAACATACAAAAAATAACAAATAACATAAGGAAAACATACCAAAGAGGTAATACGAGACATCTTCACAAAACCCGAACGCGTACTCCACACGACAAAATTGAGAGAGTGGGAGAAAATTGAGAGAGTTTGATTAAAAATTGAGAGAGTGATTAAAAAAATTGAGAGTGGCCGTGTCTTGGTCCCCCCCCCCCCCCCTTATATAGTGCGGCCGAAGAAACAATTAGGGTTTAGGGTTCGTCAAAGGGATTTTAGGGTTAACCCTGTGCCGACACGTGGCACAGGAGCCCGCGATCGCGGGAGGTCAAAGAAAGTCAATCGCGGGCAGGGACCAAAAATGCACACGCGGGCATTCTTGAGGGGGGAAAGTTGTACCGCGGGTATTCTTGAGGGACCAACGCGGGCAAAGTGGGCAAACTTTGGTGACACGTGTAGCCCGCGATCGCGGGGATCAACGAGTCAAACGCGGGCAGGGACCAAAACTGTACACGCGGGCATTCTTGAGGGGGGAAAGCTGGACCGCGGGCATTCTTGAGGGACCAGCGCGGGCAAAGTGGGTAAACATTGGTGACACGTGGCCTGGAGCCCGCGATCGCGGGCTCCATCGCGGATTTTTAGGGCATTTTTGCAAAATGGGAGAGATTTTGGGTATTTCAGTAAAAGATGGTCAAACTTAGGGTATTTTAATTAATTTCCCTATAAATATATCCATGGAGTTTCTTCATAGTGCATTAGAATTATCTTAGGGGTGTTTGGGATTGCTTAATTATTTAAAACAACATATGTTTTTTTTATAAAAGTGCTTATCAACTTATCACATGTTAAATTAGAGTTTTACAGAAAAAGTAAATTAGGTTTCAAGGCTAATAAATTGTTTTCAATAAGTTAGAATCATTTGACTTATCAAAAAGTGTTTATCACCGGTTTGTCACCGCTATAAGCACTTTTCTTTTTCCTCATCTAAACACTCAAAAGTGCTTATCACCGATTTGGCACCGGAATAAGTCAAAAAGCCCTTAAAATAAGCAATCCCAAACACCCCCTTAGAAGGTTGAAGGTGTGTGTGTGTGTGTGTTCACGATGACCCTGGCCAAGGTTGGCTCTGCTAGCGGACTCGCCGTAGTCTTTTGTGGTTACCTGTCTTGAATCTTGATGATGTAATATTGATTTGGCATAATTACCGTCAAAGTCATTTGTTGCAAACATTTTAATCCGCTTTCTGATATTTGTAAGACAACTTATATATCTCTAAAACATCAAGGAGTTATTGAAGTATCAAGAAGCGTAAATAGACAAGTTCAGATAAACCTCATTAAACATACTTTGCTCTTTGTATCTAGCAACAAATATATTTTTAGGATTTGATTTTTTTTAATATTGATAACATTAGGTATATTGTTTGTATTTGAGATAACATTAAGCATAGATACTTCAGTTTATATATAAATCACTTTAATTTTTTTGAAAGGAAATAACTATGAAAAAGGGGGTCATAGCCATTAAAATGAGATCCACCCTCAACAAAAGTGGATCCTATGATATTTCTTTCTCATTTCCTAATAATACATAATATGATGAATTAATAATTAAATCATTTTAATAACATATAAAGTCTTAATCTTTCTCATCTTTTCCAATATTAAAGATTTTTTAAATAAAGCATGACAGATGATTCATTATGGACATGTATACTAAGGCTATGTTTGGCAAACTAGTTGATAAGCTAGCTGATGAAAAAGTCACGTTTGACAAAACTAGCTTATAAACATGTAAAATGACCAAAAAAGACATATTCAAAAAAGTTATCAATTACGATATTTACTTATATAATTAAAACAAATTTAAAAAATTATAATATGTTAATTAATACAACCAATGTAGTAAAGAAAAATTAAATAATACAACATATTAATTAAAAGAATTTATAATTTATAATTACATATATACCATAAATTTTTAATTTATTAAAACAGGGTTTAGAAAAAAAATATTAACTTATTGATTTTAAATAACCGTTACATATAATATGAAAAAAATAATCAAATGTTACATAAAAAGATAATAGTAGTTGGTAATTAAAATATATTAATTAATATTATAAAATATATAAAAATAATTTATATGATTAACAATAATTCTAAATAATTAAAAATTAATAGCAATATATAATTAAAATTTAATTTAATAATTTTCAGTTAATATTAATTAATTTTTATTAATTAATGATAATTAAATTTAAAAATTAATATTTAGTAGTAATAATAGTTAGTAAATAATAATAAGGGGCAATATTGGAATATTTACAAAAAACTACTGAAACGCTATTCCAAGTAACGTTTTAAAAAGCTAGTTTTTTTTGCCTGACAATGCCTAAAAGTTATACCCAAATTCTCATCTTTATTTTTCAAATTGTGTATAATTTTTTTTTTGCATATTATACAACTTATAATTGGGTGTGGTTAAATAAAATTTAAGTATGTGATCTATTAAACTTTTTTCTTGATACTTTCAATATTATGATATGATTCAGAACAGCTTAACCAGTAGTACAGACTGTAATTAAAAATTGTGCTATATATAAAGATAATATTATAAAGATAGTGAAATTAGGCAAGCACAAGTGAAAAGTAATGGAGTCTTGAAATATGAAGGGTTTTTAGGTGTTTGCTTTAATGAAAGATATCCAAATGTGAATAAAATAATGGCAATTGAATCCACAATAATTTGTCTCTTTCTTTCTTTCTTTTTATATATATATATATATATATAAAATATAAGCATGAAAACTCCAAGGCTAAGTAATGCAAAAAGTTAGAATGCCAAATGGTCAAAACCACATGTATTTTCACTTTCTGAAAAGCCATCTTCCAAGTCTTTGCACTTTGGTCCTTAACTTAGTCTTGTTTGTTACCTACTCACTCTTTTTTGGTTTTATTGGAGGTTTTCTTTGTCAGTTACTCTTGTTACAAGACTAATTTTGATTTTTGCTTTCAAATAACTGTATGTGTCTTGATTAGTTTACGTATACATCGATTAATCCCAATCAGTACTAAAGATAACAGTTAGAAAAAAAAAATTAATGATCCTAAAGATACTCGAACTGTCTGTGACATGTGTGAATGCAGAAGGAAAACTTTGTTCAATTCACTTGGAAAGACACTCGAACTAACGTATATGTGTGAATGGGAAAGGAAAACTTTGTTTAATTCGTGTCGAACAAATGTTCTATATGAATTGCATGCACATAAAAGGGTAGAGCAATAAAGGTAAAACGTGTTCGATAAAATATCTGATTGAAATGTTGGATACTTACGTTTTCCTTATTTAAGAATATATTCCTTGTACATGAATCGAACACATTTTTATTTGTCTCATTTAAAAAAGATTATATTTTTATCATTTTGAAGCCAAAGTTCTTTAATAAAATCTTTGAATGTTAGACATAAGTTGAGGTCATTTTTGTGTTTCTTGTTGCTTACCTTCTTTGAATATGTTGAAACAAATTTTATTTACTCTGGATCAATTAATTAACATCAGTCCATAATTAAACCAAAAAGCTATTCATCAACCTATTTGCAAATTAACAAATAATAATTTGGAGGTTGAGAACAAAACATTATAATCAGAGGCTAATAATCAAAGCTATTGTTATGGAAATCTTCCAGCAAAAATTAAAGAAGACAAAATTGATGTAGATGATGGGGGAAGAAATCGTCACCGGAAAGAAGAGCAAGAAATTGATCTGGGAAAATTGATCTAGAAATCCATCTCGGAAATACCACGGAAATGAAATCGATGTAAGAATCGTCACTAGTGAAATCCCTCTCCAAAAATCGATATGGGAAAATGTAACACCCTAAAAACAGGGTCAATTTAAAACTTAAAAATTGCCACAAGTTATGATCATAAAACTTCAAACTTCTATAACCTGAGGATCAAATGTAAAGGTTTTATATACAATACATCTAATTCAAATAACCTATTAATCTAATCATACATCATAATCAGATTAATTAAGTTATCTAATCCTTTGTCCCAAAAGCGTCCAAATTAACTAGATCCTCCGTTATCTCTAAGTTTGAGTCTTTCCAAAAATCCTCATCACACTTTCCCGCTTACTTCCCGGAGCTTGTACCTGGTAAGAAAATTCAACTTGAAACATTAGGCTTTCGCCTAGTGAGAATATTCAAATCAAATTAAAGTTAAACAATTAAAATCTCAACAGATACATCAAACCTGTTCTCGCTCATCTTACCGTACAATAACTCCTTTCAATACTGGGAATCTACCCCACTCCCATACTTATGACTAATTCGTCTAGCCATAACCACACTACCAAGAGTCTACTATAAATCATCCCATATTCAAAGTCAAAACTCTTATCTAAGAAATTACAAGTCAAAACCTGCCTATTTCTTATTCCTCTTTTCATAATTGGGAAATCTCTGATCTTCCCTGTAACAATGGAAATCTCCGATCTTCCATTTGAAATGGGAATTACAAATCAAAATCTGCCTATTCCACATTTCATATTTTCCTCACCTCAGAATCAATGGTCCCAATGGGATTATTATATCGCGATAAACAACCGGGACCCCCGATGATTCAAGGTACACTCAATTACTAAAAATTACATCCCTTTGGTCAATGGCTAGTAAGCGGTTCCCATTATACCGTACTAAGGTGCCCCCGATGACCGAATGCCTACTTTTAGCAATTACAACATAATACATAAGTATTATAACTCTTATCAGTGTATATGCGTACACACAATGTAATACATCTCAATATATATTTTACATATACATTTATAAAGAATCTCAAAATTCTAACACCTCGACTTCTTAGCTATCCCCTCTTGCCTTTTAGCACGGGGATCAACATAACATAACTTTTAATTATCTACTCGGACTCATTACTGATTAAGACGAGTCCTTTATCAACATGTGCAGACATACCTATTACATATCTATTTCAATATTAATTGTTGAATTTTAAAGAGAGTTGAATAAACTCACCTGATATGAAGTCACTCTTCTTTTTAATTCTTTTAAAAACGTAAGGACTTCTGTCTTCACCACCACAGTTTACTGTAATACCCAATACACAAATATACTGATATTAATTTACAGAACAGGACTTTCTAAGAACTAAGAATCCTTAATCTCTAAAATCTACGTCTCAAGTCGCAACACACTGGGCCAAGTCGCAACCAACTACTGCGACTCCAACCCCAAATCGCAACCCACTATTGCGATTCCAACCCAAGTCGCAACCTTCTATTGCGATTTCGACACCAAGTCGCAATCAACTGTTGCGACTCCAATGCCAAGTCGCAACCCTCTATTGCGACTTCAACACCAAATCGCAACCGTCTATTGCGACTTCAACCCAAATCGCAACCTTCTATTGCGACTTGCTTGAATGTCGCAATGCACTACTGCGACTTGCTTGAATGTCTCAACCCTCTGCAATTATCTAAAACCCAGATTTTTATACTTTTAAGCTATGTTTGATTCTGTAAACATGCAGATATGTTTTCTACTACTAACATAACATATCTACTAACCCAGATTCTCATAATCATCCAAAAATTCTCAAAACCCATTTTATCTTCATAAAAGTTTATGAACACAATTCATACTTTCAAACTATTAATGATTATATAAATCTACATATATGTTTAGAACTAATAACTGAACATTAACATATACTCAGATTTCTCAAATCATCTAAAAATCATAAAAACCCAATTTTAACTCATAGTAACTTTCTCTACATAATATGAAAAATTCAATGAAGAAGATTACCTTTAATTCCACAAGTTACTTGTAAATCTTCTAGCTGAATTTTATCTTCTTCCTTCTTCCTTCTTCCTCTTTCTTCTTTCTCAACGTCTCTCTCTCTCTCTTCTCTCTTTTACACCAAATACACACACCAAATATGACACAATTCTCACAAGTATTTAGGAATCAAACACCTCAACCTCCATCACGTGAATGGGGCGGTGATGTGATTAAATTAATCACAATTACCAAACAGTCCCTCCATCTTTTAACACTTGACAACCTTGATCCCTTCACTTATAAATTAAAATTAAAGTTTACCCCTTAACTTGTTACTCCACAAAAACATTAACGTAACTTAATCGGGGATAAACTCTAGAATTAATCTATCACATAATAAATCATAATTTATTAATTCAATTCGTCTTAATATTTTATATCCAAAAATCGAGATGTTACAATACTCCCCAACTTGAAAATGATTTCGTCCTCGAAATCAAAGCTAGGTAAACAGATGAGGATATCTGATCTTCATATCTTCCTCTGATTCTAAAGTCACATTTGCACCTCAATGATATAATACCACATCCTTAGGTTACAACTTCTTAACCGATCTTTTATAATACCTGACCGTTCCTCCAAACAACTACTCTTACTATCCACACTCATTTTAGTAAGTGAAATCTCATCATACCAACATGAAATATTTTGTGAATCCTTTCACTTCAAGCCTTACATACTTTAATCACATATAAAAGTCCAGAAAGAACAAGGATTCATCTTTTCATATTTTCTGAACATTACTTCTTTCATCATTACTCACTCCCCAACTTAAAATTTACAAACCTCCTTAGAGCAACTATTATCGGCAAATCCTTATCCGACTATTTCTTGGTCTACCATACCGTTATCATTTCTATCATGCTTACACGGAACATCCACCACACACAGCTATAGTCCTAAAGGACAATTTCTCTAGAATCATCAGCTACAACCTTTAGCCAAGTCTTCGTAACACCGAGAACTGCATTCAATGCATTTCTTTTACATCCACAGAATACTCCAACACTCTTGACTAAACTTCATAACGAAGTATTATAGTTTAACAGTTGCAGTATTCTCTTCAATAATAAAATGAAGTATAAAAATTCACCTAAAATTCAATGAGATCGAGAAGAACAAAGGTTCTCCTTTCACTCCATCATCACCCCAACTCAATCTCCAGGTCTCAAAATAACATTAATGTATACTACCTGAAAACCTACATACTTTAAATCAAGCATACTTATCACTTTTGTATACTTCAATAATTACGGCAGACCATCATTACATCCCTGACTTACACGTTTCTTCGATACAAAGCGCTACCACTTCCCCACACCGATATTGTACCACTCAACCATAATGCAACCAAGCACCTATTGTAACCAAGCACCAAAGTGTTGTATATCAAGAGTGATAGTTCTATTGAACCTGTAGTATGACTACATTCTTAAGTCCAATCTTTCTATCATTGCTTCCCCACGTTAACGTGGAGTACTACCCCCCAAGTATTACTTGTCTCTTTCTCCCAATTTTTCCACATGCCAAAAACACTTTCCCATTACTTATACATAACCAAACAGTTTCACTAAAATTCTAACTTAAAGTATTCAGCCAAATTATTTTGAAACGACATCACCGCTCGATGTCACTACCCATTCTTCGGTCTTCAATTAATACTTTCTCGGATAATTCTTTCATACATAAGAAACAATTCACATTCCTTAAAGATTTTGCATCTATCACACCACAATTTAACTAACACACTCCTCATCTTTATTTAAACTTACTATGATTCAAAATCATAAACTATTTAGCGACTCACCCAACCAAAATCACTTTGGATAAACACCCACTCCCGTTCCGACATTCTATCCCGATATTAGCCAAATTACTACTTTGTTCATCCTCAACATTAGTTGAACTACAACTCACAAGTTTCTAATTAATTTAAACTTACTCGTTTCTTACTAGCTCTTTAGGATTCCAAACCATTACACAGACAGGGCACAATCCCTCACCGATCGACATTGTTTATACACTTACTTCCTTCGTGCCTAATAATTCTTCCTTTATAAACCATCCACATCGTGATTAGAATGCTTATCTAAAACAATAGTCTTTCACAATCTGAACACCTCTACAAAGTGGTCCTTCAACTTTTAATCTTCCGATTCAAAACTTAACATTCATACATGACCTCAAAAGAATAACCAATACATTCACATTATGTACTTCAATTATAATACAAATCATGTAATTCCAACCCCAAGCCTCCATCGAGTTTATTAAACCAGGCAATTATCCTCAAGACTCAACCGAGTCCAAAATCAAGTTATCTACTCAAAAGATATAATGATCATTTATCAATATCAACTCATGCAATTTAAATACGTCTAACTCACATCATGTGACACACGCTCCAAGGCGTAATAATTTCACAACCCTTCATTGCTACCTTCCCAATGAAGTCAAATCATATACGTATCTATATGTACACGTACATGCAGCTCTTTTATACTCAACATTATATATATATATATATATTATCAAAGTTCATTAGCTTCCAAGGGTACTAAGAGTACTAGATCATCAAACGATCCTTACACATAAAACCAAAACTTAAAACGACACTTATTTAAATAAAACGCAAGTAAGCACATAACATATCATAATTATTGCACAACCACAATAAACTCTAAAAGCGTATTTTGACCACATAACTTTCACTTATGCACTAATTTAACCAAAACCTCTTTCACCCGTAATTTATTCATCCATCACTAAAATCTCCAAATATGAGTGTTTCACAAGATATATATATACCATTCTATAACGAGCTAGTAACATCCCTAGTCCACCATACATGATATTGTCCGCTTTGCGGATACCCTCTGCATAACAGCATGCCGGTACCGCTCACGGTTTTGTTCCTGCCCGCACAGGCATACACGGGACGCACCCAGACCGCACCCAGTGACAGGCAAAAGGCCTCATATATCTTACGCAACTGTGGACTTCAACATCAATAGTCAATCTGTCAATACTCCTTACCCTATTCTTTAACAAGGGTCCCTAACTGAAGCTAATCCTTCCAACATATCATAATCCAATTCACATCCCATCGTCTTTATCTCAATTTATTCGTGCAACGTTAATATCTCAAGATTACCATAAATTCTTATTTGACGTCGAGGATATTTCCTTTCGGTCTCATCACACTACTCATAACGATTTGCTAATTCCATTACCTTGATGACAACTAGTCCTTCCTCCGGACGCAATCGTCCCTCGGCAACTTTATTTCTAGTCATCGAACAAGGGTACAAACCCTCATACATCTGACACTAAAGTCCACTTTCGACTCTCCCACTGTTCACCTCTCATCCTGAACACAAAATCCAAAACTTCAAACATCCTCCCATGATTTATCTAACATCTCTCCACTCTCTGAGTTCTTTCTTAGCTTATAGTGTAATACTCTACGACCTAGTGAGTTCATAGCCTTCATGCATGACAACACGATAAATAAATCATTTCACACATTTTCTCATTTTAAAGAACAACGCTTGAAACAACTTGGGCACACATGACCCCAACATTGTCATAACTCCAATGTACTGCACAACGATCTCGAGAACCGTTTGCATACAACTTTCCGTAAAACTTAATCTTTCTCAACCAAAATGATGTTGTTACGACAGCAATGTATTAAATGAAAATCTTTTCATACTACAAAAGTTTTAAAAGAATTTTCCAACACGAAGCAAATTAGTCGGTCCTCATATGATATCATCAAGTCAATACTCTTGTTGGTTATAAAAGTTTTGTTGACCAACGTGCTACAATTTAACCTTTCATGTAAAACACGAATTATTTTGCAATTTTTTTTAAACTCAAAACTTCATTGTGCGTCGTAAATGAAATTGCCTTTTTCTTTAAATACACAATTGTGCATGCTGACTCAACCTCGACTAAAATTGTTATTTATGCAATTGTTTTAAAATCACGAAAACTTATATAACACACACACTATGACACCATGCATAAAACTCTACTCACAATTGAAGTCTACTCACTCAAACAAGGTCAATCGTTTTATTTACGCAACTTATCATTGACACTGTACTTCCGACCAGTGGTTGCCCTCTCGGCCTTGTAACACTTACTATACATGCATTCTATGGCCCACTTACTCAATCATTTCATACTATTTCCGTCTTAATCAATCATCTCCCATTCTATCTCTACACATTTTAATCCACCTATTAAAGGTTGCCTCGGCGGACTTTCCTGGGTCTCGCCAGTTCCAGGTTGTCCTTCCAACCTCCAATAGTTTACCGCTATGTCCTCCAAAGAATTAGAGGACCTTAGTGACGTATTCACCATCGTTCTGCCATAACACAAAAGCATACCCATAAAAATGGTTACATCTATTTAAACATACGAAACATATAATACTGATCGTTAGTCACTGTAACAATTTATAAACAAGTATACTCGCGTAGTAATATATTCATAATAACAATAGCTAATTGAGATTGTGAACATATCATACATGAGAATTATCGTTACCATCGCTATAGTACTAATTTCACGTATTTCCATCGACTCTAAGACTACCCAATCTTAGTACTTCTACCCATAACTCACGAATCATAACATAATTCATCACAGCTTAAGTCTAGGTATCTCAAATTCATACCTAGTTCGCTTAAACTAATGCTCTGATACCATAATGTAACACCCTAAAAACAGGGCCAATTTAAAACTTAAAAATTGCCACAAGTTATGATCATAAAACTTCAAACTTCTATAACCTGAGGATCAAATGTAAAGGTTTTATATACAATACATCTAATTCAAATAACCTATTAATCTAATCATACATCATAATCAGATTAATTAAGTTATCTAATCCTTTGTCCCAAAAGCGTCCAAATTAACTAGATCCTCCGTTATCTCTAAGTTTGAGTCTTTCCAAAAATCCTCATCACACTTTCCCGCTTACTTCCCGGAGCTTGTACCTGGTAAGAAAATTCAACTTGAAACATTAGGCTTTCGCCTAGTGAGAATATTCAAATCAAATTAAAGTTAAACAATTAAAATCTCAACAGATACATCAAACCTGTTCTCGCTCATCTTACCGTACAATAACTCCTTTCAATACTGGGAATCTACCCCACTCCCATACTTATGACTAATTCGTCTAGCCATAACCACACTACCAAGAGTCTACTATAAATCATCCCAGATTCAAAGTCAAAACTCTTATCTAAGAAATTACAAGTCAAAACCTGCCTATTTCTTATTCCTCTTTTCATAATTGGGAAATCTCTGATCTTCCCTGTAACAATGGAAATCTCCGATCTTCCATTTGAAATGGGAATTACAAATCAAAATCTGCCTATTCCACATTTCATATTTTCCTCACCTCAGAATCAATGGTCCCAATGGGATTATTATATCGCGATAAACAACCGGGACCCCCGATGATTCAAGGTACACTCAATTACTAAAAATTACATCCCTTTGGTCAATGGCTAGTAAGCGGTTCCCATTATACCGTACTAAGGTGCCCCCGATGACCGAATGCCTACTTTTAGCAATTACAACATAATACATAAGTATTATAACTCTTATCAGTGTATATGCGTACACACAATGTAATACATCTCAATATATATTTTACATATACATTTATAAAGAATCTCAAAATTCTAACACCTCGACTTCTTAGCTATCCCCTCTTGCCTTTTAGCACGGGGATCAACATAACATAACTTTTAATTATCTACTCGGACTCATTACTGATTAAGACGAGTCCTTTATCAACATGTGCAGACATACCTATTACATATCTATTTCAATATTAATTGTTGAATTTTAAAGAGAGTTGAATAAACTCACCTGATATGAAGTCACTCTTCTTTTTAATTCTTTTAAAAACGTAAGGACTTCTGTCTTCACCACCACAGTTTACTGTAATACCCAATACACAAATATACTGATATTAATTTACAGAACAGGACTTTCTAAGAACTAAGAATCCTTAATCTCTAAAATCTACGTCTCAAGTCGCAACACACTGGGCCAAGTCACAACCAACTACTGCGACTCCAACCCCAAATCGCAACCCACTATTGTGATTCCAACCCAAGTCGCAACCTTCTATTGCGATTTCGACACCAAGTCGCAATCAACTGTTGCGACTCCAATGCCAAGTTGCAACCCTCTATTGCGACTTCAACACCAAATCGCAACCGTCTATTGCGACTTCAACCCAAATCGCAACCTTCTATTGCGACTTGCTTGAATGTCGCAATGCACTACTGCGACTTGCTTGAATGTCTCAACCCTCTGCAATTATCTAAAACCCAGATTTTTATACTTTTAAGCTATGTTTGATTCTGTAAACATGCAGATATGTTTTCTACTACTAACATAACATATCTACTAACCCAGATTCTCATAATCATCCAAAAATTCTCAAAACCCATTTTATCTTCATAAAAGTTTATGAACACAATTCATACTTTCAAACTATTAATGATTATATAAATCTACATATATGTTTAGAACTAATAACTGAACATTAACATATACTCAAATTTCTCAAATCATCTAAAAATCATAAAAACCCAATTTTAACTCATAGTAACTTTCTCTACATAATATGAAAAATTCAATGAAGAAGATTACCTTTAATTCCACAAGTTACTTGTAAATCTTCTAGCTGAATTTTATCTTCTTCCTTCTTCCTCTTTCTTCTTTCTCAACGTCTCTCTCTCTCTCTCTCTCTTCTCTCTTTTACACCAAATACACACACCAAATATGACACAATTCTCACAAGTATTTAGGAATTAAACACCTCAACCTCCATCACGTGAATGGGGCGGTGATGTGATTAAATTAATCACAATTACCAAACAGTCCCTCCATCTTTTAACACTTGACAACCTTGATCCCTTCACTTATAAATTAAAATTAAACTTTACCCCTTAACTTGTTACTCCACAAAAACATTAACGTAACTTAATCGGGGATAAACTCTAGAATTAATCTATCACATAATAAATCATAATTTATTAATTCAATTCGTCTTAATATTTTATATCCAAAAATCGAGATGTTACAGAAAATCTGAATCGATAATCGATCTGGGAAATCCATCTCCGAGAATCGATGGTCGCCGGAAGATGCAGGCGTGGATCGATCGTCGATGCAGCCGTGGATTAATGATGGCCGATAGATGTAGTCGTCGGAAGATGCAGGCGTGGATCGATGGTCGCCAGAAACAGATGTAGTCGGCAATGTAGATTGTAGAGGGGAAGGGGGAAGAAAGAGATCAGGCGAGAAGAGAGTGTGAATAGGTTTCATGAGCGCTTTTTTTCGGGAAGTAAAGTTTGGGCTGAATGGGGACAAGTGAGGTATTTGGGTTGTGCGAATAAGCCCACTTATTTTTCATTAAGCTGCAAGTAAACACATCAATATGTCTGTGCGAATAAGCCCAATCTGCTATTAAGCCCATTAAGTCAAAAGTAAATAGACCCTTAGTCAAACAATAAACTTTGTTTTCTCAATTAGTACAACAAATGTTGATTCTTTCTGTAACACCTTATGTCCATAAAATCTTAATCTTTTGAAAGTTAGGGACTAATTTGCAATTTGTGAGCTTTGGGGACCTAAAGCTAATTTTTGGAGGAATAAAAAAGGGTAAAACCGTAAACCCTTTTCATTTTGGTTCATACGTATTTGAGAGGCTAGAGATTGGTGGAGAGAAATCTGATTCATCTTCATTGGGAGTCGAGTGCAAGGATTGATTTGGAGATAGAACTCCATCTTCACCAAGGTTGTAATACCCCGGGTAAGTTCGTTAGTTAAATGTTAGTTTCGTTAAATTTATTTAACTCTTTAATAGAAGTTTAGAGTAAATTTAGAGTAAATTATAAGTTTAAGGGTGTTTTTGTCTTTAGTGAGAAGTTCAAGGGCTAAATGGGTAAATTAGGTTGATATTACCCCTTTGAGAATTCAGATATTTCATTCAGCAAAATATCCAGATTAGTGTTGGGTGTGTGTGTGTTTGGAGAAGAAAAGAAGAAGAAATAAAGTTTTGTGGCTAGGGATCCAAATTGGTACACTTGGAAGTGATTTCAGGTATGTTTCCTTTACAATTTATGTGTGTAATTTCTATTAGGTAGTTTCTATCGGAGTAGAATAGTCAAATTCATGTTTGGTAATGAATCAATCGGTTTTTGGGTTAAATTTGTGTAAGATCCCACATTGGTTGGGGAGGGGAACAAAGGTTTCCTTATAAGAGGAACTTGATACCTCCCCTATCAGACGCGTTTTAAAACCATGAGTCCAGGTGTGTGGACAAAGCGGACAATATCTGGTACGGTTGGCCTGGGATGTTACAGTTGGTATCAGAGCACAGCTGGAGCGAATCAAACACATTTCGGTGTGTTTGAACTCAAGTTTGCGGCTCGGGATTATCTTTTTCTTTTTTTTTATTTTTATTAAAAATTTTGAGAAGTAAAAGGAAAGGAAAAGTCCGTTTGGGAAACGGTGATCGAAGGCGCAGTGTGTACAGTCAGCCGATGCCAAGGGAAAAGGTAAAGTACTTAGTGTAATTTATTGCTTTCTAGAACATAGGAGTATGTATGCTAGATTGCTTGGTGCTTATTACACTGTACTGCATGTTTGTTGCTTGCTAATAGGAATTTATGCTAGCCTTGATAGGTTGATAAGTGAATGCACTATAGGTTGTATGCAGTAGGAACCGAATAGCCTTAGAATGTTGGATTTAGTTCTATTGCGCAGCTCTTGTTTGAGTCCAACCGTTGTAGGATAGAATCTTTTATTCGAAAGTCTCTGTGGTTTTACACTGTATGAAACTGTGCATTCGCGAGGCGACTCGTCATGACTAGTAGGGATTCCGTCATAGCAAGGGTAGCGGGATGAGGTGAAATTCCTAGGGAGCTAGGAAGAGTGTTTGCATATGCTGGTACGGGCATATGGGTGGAACTGTCGGCAAGGAACTACTTGGGCACTTCGGGACGGGACTCGAAACGAGTAAGTATAGGTGTGGAAGGTAGTAGTAGAGCTCCTACTATCTGAAGCACAGGATCCGTGCTCGAGTCGGGGAAAGTCACGGAGAATCCGAGGAGTTGAGCGTGAGCGTAGTTAGCAGGTTTAGTGTGTGCTAATAGCTCGTTAAGGAGGAACAACAATACTGACTCAGATTCTGGTACCGGAGTTACCACTGAGCAGATTCGAGAGATGATTGCGGCTGAGGTGACGCACGCTACTGGGGAGGCGATCCCCGAGATTGTACCGCCATTCGTAATGAGGTAGTAGTGTTGGTAGAGGAGTGCATCGCGGCGATTCCACCCCTGCCGGTGGACAGCCCCGAACGAGAGAGTTGTAGTATCAGGATCGGTTATGGAGTGCACATTCCTTACCAGTGGTTGTCCTGAGAACTTGAAAGTTCACTTCGCGGTGAATCTGTTACGAGACAGAGCGAAAGACTGGTGTGCTACTGCTTGACGCTTAACGAGCGCACTACTTTGACCTGGGAGGAGTTTGTCGTACCTTTTCGTGCAGAGTATGTGCCTCCTGTGGAGATGGAGAGGATTGCTAAAGAGTTCTTGAAGCTCTCTCAGATTGCGGAGACTGTAAAGGAGATGAACCGAAAGTTCACGGAAATTGCATTTTATGTCCTTAGTATGCTGCTTCTGAGGACATGAAGAAGATGCGGTACAAGAAATTGTTACGTACCGAGATCAGGGAGTTCGTGAGTACTGCGCAATATGCTTCACTTGCTGCGGTGATGGAGGCGGCCCGAGGTAGAGTTCATCAACTGAGAGTGGAGGAGGCACAAGCTACGCATAAAGTGGTGACAGGTACGTTCTTAGTTAACTCGGTGCCTGCTGTGGTGATGTATGATAGCGGGGCTACTCATCATTTCGTGTCTCACACTGTTAGTGAGTGTTGGGGCCGAGTTGTAGGACGGTTAGGTTGTCCACTTGTGGTTGAGGTTGCGGATGACAGGACTTGACGATTACTGACGTGTACCGGGGGTGCACTTTGGAGATCTCTGGCGTGAGGTTCCCGATTGATTTGATTCCGATCGCTATGCGAGAGCTGTGCGTGATTGTGGGCCTGGATTGGATGGATGCTTTCGATGCGGAGATTGTTTGCCGTCGCAAACATGTACGAGTTCGAACCCCAAGCGGGGGAGAACTGTTAGTTCAGCCCAGGCGGACCTCAGCGATATGTTCGGCTGCGAGGGCTCGGAGGTACTTACAGCAGTGGCCAGGGGTATCTAGCGTATGTGATAGACACACGCGTCGACGGAGAGAAGAAGACTGCAGAGGATGTGTCAGTTGTACGGGAGTTTACTGATGTATTTCCCGACGATTTACCGGGGGTACCTCCCGAGCGACAGGTAGAGTTCCGCATTGACTTGATTTCGGGTGCTGCTCCGGTGGCCAAGGCACCTTATCGCCTGGCTCCACCGGAATTGAAAGAGCTGTACGCTCAGTTGCAGGAACTTCTCGAAAAGGAGTTCATTAAGCCGAGCTGTTCACCGTGGGGAGCCCCTATTTTGTTTGTGAAGAAGAAGGACGTGTCTCAACGGATGTGTATAGACTACCGCGAGCTGAATAAGCTTACGGTGAAGAATCGTTATCCTCTGCCGAGGATCGATGATTTGTTCGATCAGCTTCAGGGAGCCTCGTGGTTCTCTAAGATTGATCTGAGATCGGGGTATCGTCAGATACGGGTGAGGAGTGAGGATACGGAGAAGACGACATTTCGTACACGTTATGGCCATTGCGAGTTTGTGGTGATGCCTTTCGGGCTCACCAATGCACCAGCAGCGTTCATGGACCTTATGAACCGGGAGTGTAGCCCGATGTTGGACCGGTCGGTGATTGTGTTCATCAACGATATTCTCGTATATTAGAAGTCGAAGGAAGAGCACGAGATGCATTTACGAGAAGTTTTGGAGGTTTTGAGACGGGAGAAGCTGTACGCTAAGTTCTCCAAGTGTGAGTTCTGGTTACGGGAGGTCCAATTCCTAGGACATGTCGTGAACCAGAATGGTATTATGGTCGATCCGGCCAAGATTTCGGCAGTGATGCGGTGGGAAGTGCCGAAGACTCCCACTGAAGTACGAAGTTTTCTAGGGTTAGCAGGGTACTATCGGAGATTTATCCAAGATTTCTCCAAGATTGTGTTGCCTATGACCCGATTGACGAAGAAATCTGCTGCTTTTAGCTGGGGAGAAGAGCAACAGAGGGCTTTTGAGGAGCTACGCAGACGTTTATGCGAGGCTCCGGTGTTGACCTTGCCCGAGGGCATGGAGGATTTGGTGGTGTACTGTGACGCATCTCACCAAGGTTTGGGTGCCGTGCTCATGCAGCGCGGTAAGGTTATAGCTTACGCCTCGAGGCAGTTGAAGCCTCATGACCTAGAGTTGGGAGCGGTGGTGTTTGCTCTCAAGATTTGGAGGCATTATCTGTATGGTGTCGAGTGTACGATATACACTAACCATAAAGAGCCTCAAATACTTGATGGACCAGCAAAACCTCAATATGCGTCAGAGGAGGTGGCTTGACGTGGTCAAGGATTATGATTGCGAGATACTTTACTACCCGGGTAAAGCGGATGTCGTTGCGGACACATTAGTCGACATCCGGTTGGTGAACCACTACGGGGTTTATGTCAACGGTTAATAGTGGTTGCACCTCTCCTTGAGTCAATAGGTAGTACTCAGGAAGTGGCAGTTCTGGAGGAGAATGCCAAACGCGAGAGAGCTTCGGGTGAAATTCCGAGTTTTGTCCGTGATAGTCGGGGTTTGTTGACGCGATATGGTCGAGTTTGGGTTCCCTTCACTGGTGGGAACAGGCAGATATTGTTGGACGAGGCACATAAGTCCAAGTTTTCTATTCATCCTGGAGCTATGAAGATGTACCGCGACTTGCGATTGTTGTTTTTGCATGTAACTTTCCAATAACGACCTCTTTTGAGTTTCATTGCTTCTTGACGAGTTGTTTTTGTCAACCTATACACATTAAAGAGAATACAACAAAGTAAACAAACACTCAAACAAGCATAATAAAATAAATTAAACTAACCTTATCATCATCATCTCCACACTCAACATTGTAGCCTTCAAACAACTCGTTAAGGATTTGTTCCACCTTCACAATAATCTTGGCAACGGTTGTACTATCATAAAGGCACTCAAAAAGAAACTTCAAATATTTCATCTTATACCTTGGATCGAGTACAACGGCCAAAAACAACATTGGATTGATATTATCCGGATCCCCCCAATATTTGTCAAACTTGGACTTCATCTTCTTAGCCATGGTAGACAATATAGAATCACTATTTTTACACAAAGAATCCAAGTGTGTATGGATCTCACAAATCTCATGATAGAAATTGTTAGAAGTAACATGCAAAGTGCCACTAAACTTTAAAGTAGCTTCATAAAAAGTGGAAAGAAATTTGACAAAAGCCGAAGCACACTTCCAATCAATACTCTTAGGTGGTCCAATCCTCTTTTTCCCATTGTCATCTTCTAAAAAGTGAATCAAATACTTGTGGTCTTCATCCTCATAACTTGCAAAAGCCTTTTCAAATTTAAGTGCCACATCTAACATCATAAAAGTTGAATTCCATCTCGTAGGCACATCTAAGACCAACCCACCCTTGTAATTAATCTTTTCCCTTTCAACACAAACATTAAACTTTTGTAACCTTGAAGGAGATGCTCGAATGTACCTCACACTATTACGAATGGCGGCAATTGAATCATGCATCTCTTTCAAGCCATCACCAACAATTAAATTCAATATGTGAGCACCACATCTCAAATGGATGAACTCACCATCAAGAACCGAACCTTTCCATGCATTAATCCTTCTCTTAACATAACCAATAGCCACATCGTTAGCGGATGCATTATCAACAGTCACATTTAAAACCTGTTGGTGCAAGTGTACCCAGCTTTAAATATTGTGATATATTTTTGGTACACATAAAATCACACCTCCATATTTATTTTGATGATTACAAAACACACCGCATTATTTGTTATCTAATATTTTATCTGAGTGTGCAGATATTTAAATGATCCCGATAAATTTTTTATCTGAAAAATCCAAGTCTGAAGAGTTTCGTCATTTTATTTTAAAATGATAAACACCCTAAAATATTTTATCACTTGGATATTTCGTATCTATATAAATATATTTGAATCAAATATATATATAATATTTTTTATATAAATCGCATGATATATATATATATGTTTTTTATTTAAATCACATCTCATGCTTTTTTTACTGTTGCACATTAAATGCAAAGAAGTGTGATCAGCCGAAAGAAGCCTTCCAGCGCACTGCCCTTTTGTACGAATGTCAGGCGGTATACCGCCAAGGTCCACGCGGTATACCGCGGCAGCATGCTTTTCTCTGTTGATTGGACCACCGACTGTCAGGCGGTATACCGCCGTGTGCAACGCGGTATACCGCGGGTACAAGTACCGTTGGTTTTTGCAGGGTTGACCTTCTCCTTGCAGTGTACTTTTTCTGACGCAGGTATACCGCGATGGGCTGCCGGTATACCGCGAAAGCTTATGCCCAGTTGCTCATCCAGTATAAATATCATGCAACCTCCAGCATTCAAGTCTACACCAACTTCAGCAATAAATTCTCCCTCAGCATTTCATTATTATTCTGCTGCCTTCTTACTCACACTAAATCACTTAAACTGATAAAATTAATTTTTGAGTAAGAAATCTTGAGTTGATAGCAGATTAAAATCTCTCGATTAGTTGAATCAGCAACACAACTCAAGTGATCAAACTCTCTAAAAATATCCAAGTGATAAACCTTATTCAAGAGTGATTATTCATATTAAAATTATACCCTCTTGTAAGTGTTTGAATAGAGTGAGTGATCCACATTAATCTCTCAAAGAAGAGTGTTTCGCGTTTGTTGTATTAAGGTTTGTGTTTCTACCGTAAAGAACATGTTTCGTATTGGATCTCCGAGAAGGGTTATTTTCTCGAGGTGGACTAGCCAACTTTGTGTTTGGTGAACCACTTTAAAAATATCGTTGTCAAGTATTCTCTTTCCCTTATCTATTTACATTTCCGCTGTGCATTTAAATTATATCTGTTTATATAATTGTTGTATACTTATTTATTTATACTCTGCTTTATTTATTCTGTATTTATTTATAAAAGATTTTTTGAAAGTAAAAGATTTTAAATACAACCTTACCCCCCCTAGGTTGTCCAACATTTGGTATCAGAGCAGGTCTTTCAAAAATATTCTGCATAATTTTCTCTTATTCTTCTAAATGGCTCAACAAACTAATATCGTGTTTTCAAAACCTCCTTTGATAGATACTGAAAAGTTTGGCATTTGGGCCGAGCTATTTGAATGTCACGTGCGTGGCAAAAATCAAAAGATTTGGAATATTATAGAAAAAGGGAATTTTAAACCCACCATTGTGAAAGATGATGTTTATATTGATAAACCTATAGATGACTGGACTACTTCTGATGAAGCTCATTTTTGTTTAAACTTTGAAGCTAAGAATATATTATATGCTGCTTTAACAACTGATGAAATTGAAAGAGTATATACATATAAAACTGCAAATCAAATATGGGAAAGTTTAAATAATACTCATCGTGGAAACACGGAGGTTAAATCTAGTAAAGTGAATATTTTAGTTCACGATTATGAACTATTCGAAATGAAACAAGATGAGTCAATTGACTCAATGTTTAAAAGATTTAACCTTATTGTGACTACTTTGAAAGGTTTGGATCGCACTTATCCTAACGAGGACTATATAAGGAAAATCCTACGAGCCCTTCCTTCGGAGTGGATGCAAAAGATAACATCTTTAGAAGACTCCCGTGACCTTTCCATAATGAAGATAGATGACTTGATCGGTAATCTTAAAGTGCATGAAATTGCACTTAAAAGAAACAAAGATCGGGAGCAAGTTAAAAAGAAATCAATCGCTCTCAATGTCTCAACACCAAAAGATGAGAAGAAAAAGGAGAAAGCTAGCTCCTCGAAAGATCCATCCGAAACTCTCGATGAAGTCGCCATGTTGGTAAGAAACTTTTCCAAATTTCTTAATAATAATAATAAATTTTCTAACAATGGCAGATTTCAAAGAAACGGTAACTACCGTCGTGGTGGTGAAAATCGAAGTCGTAAGTTCCATAAACGAGACGAAAAAGTTAAGAAAAATGGCGACTCGAGTGAAGACGATAAAGCTAAGCCAAAGAGAGGCTTTTGCTACTCATGTGGTGACAAAGACCACTACGCCAATGAATGTCCGAAAAAGAACAAGTTCCAAAAGAAGAAGGAGAAAGCCTTCATTGGAGGCGCGTGGAGCGAGAGTGAAGAAGAAGACGACTATCAAGCCATTTGTCTTATGGCCGAAAGCGACGACGAGGTAAAATCTTCTTACTCGGATTACGATAATGATTATGAAAGTGATAATGAAAATAATCTTGAAGAATTATATGAATCTTTTCATAAAATGGCCGCTCTTGCAAATCGTTACCAAGATGAGAATGCTATGTTAAAAGAAACTGTAAATGCATGTAAAAAGGAAATAAATAATGTTAAACAAAAATCTGAAAATGATATGGATATAATTGCTAAATTAGAAACTAAATTAGGAGAAAAAGATTTTTGTAAATCTTGTGATGTTTTAAATAAAGAAATTGCATGCTTAAATAAAAAATCACATGAAAATATTATTTGTACAAAATGTGATATTCTTGAGAATGAGATTACATGTTTAAAGGCTAAATGTGCTTCATATGAAAAAGATAACATGCTAGCTAAAGCCTTTGAAAGTAGTAATAAGAAAGTCTTTAACATGCTAAATATGCCTAACCGTATAAATTGTAGAAAAGGCATTGGTTCCAATACTTGTGTTGATAAATGTTCATGTATACCCATCAAAAGATTTTATGAATCACCTAAAGTAAATACAAGAAATCAATATGTGCAAAAACCTCCGTATGTGCGTAAAATAAATAATGTAAATTATAATACGAGAAAACCGTATGCTCGCATGTACCATGATAAATATTCTAAACCTAATAATAATGCGAATGTAAATGCTTGTTTTTATGTGTATGATAAATATAATCGCAAAATTAAAATGGTAAATAAATGGATTCCAAAAGGAATGTTTAGTAATGATAATCCCGGTGGTATGCGTTTATGGTTTTAAATGTGTTATGTATATGTGTTATATATTATATATAAGTAAAATATTGTTATTTGTACTTTTTATACTATTCATATATATATATATACATACGTACTGCAAATATATATATATATTTTATTTAATTTTTTTTTAATTCTTATATATATATATTTTGTTTGACTTGACATGTATTATATATATATATTTGTGTTTGATATATTATATATTAAAGTTGTGTAATGTATTATATATATATATATTCTGTTTGACTTTATATATATGCATGTTGGTTGACATTGAAACTAATTGTCAAGGACCCACGAGAAATGGGGACCATAAAAGTTACATCTTCATTATTGTAGATTGACCTTGATATGGACTGGATACTCGATAGTGGTTGCACACGTCACATGACCGGAAACAATAATCTCTTTTCATCATATAAGTCATGTGATGGTGGACAGGTAATTTTTGGAGGAAACTCCAAAGGAAATATAATTGGTAGAGGTACAGTCTCTTGCAATAATGTTCAATTTCTTAATGTTAATCATGTTGATAATTTACATTTTAATTTGTTAAGTGTTCGCCAATTGTGTAAAAATAATACAACTGTTGTCTTCGAAGAAGATTCTTGTAAAATCATAAAAAATGGCAAAGTTCTTTTAAATGGTTTTGTAAAAGGAAATTTATATATTTGTAAAACTGTTGTATCTGAAAGTGTATGCTTATCTTCTATTAATGATGTTTCTACTTTATGGCATAGGCGTTTAGGTCACGCTAATCTAAGATTAATGCAAAACTTAAAAAATAAGGAGCTTGTGAGTGACCTGCCAAAATTAAAGTTTGATAATCATTTTTGTGATGCTTGTCGTGTCGGCAAACAACATCACGCTTCTCATAAATCAAAAAATGTTATTTCTACTCAAAGAGTTTTAGAACTTTTACATATGGATCTTTTTGGCCCGATGGCTATTCAAAGTTTTGGAGGAAATTTTTATACTTTGGTTATTGTGGATGATTATTCCCGTTATACTTGGACTTTATTTTTGAGACATAAAAATGAGGCTTTTGAAAAGTTTAAAATTTTGGGAAAACGAATTCAAAACCAACAAGGTTGTACGATTGTTTCCATACGTACGGACCATGGACGAGAATTCGATAATGATGTACAATTTGGTGCCTTTTGTGATAAACATGGTATAACTCATAACTTTTCGGCTCCTCGAACTCCTCAGTCAAACGGGGTTGTTGAAAGGAAAAATCGAACGTTGCAAGAAATGAGTAGAACTATGCTAAACGAACATCAAGTTCCCCAAAAGTTTTGGTGTGATGCCGTTGCTACCGCGACCTATGTGCTTAACCGTGTCCTAATTAGAGGTATCCTAAATAAGACACCCTATGAACTTTACCGTGGTAGAAAACCTTCCCTAGCTCACCTGAAAGTTTTTGGTTGTAAATGTTTCATTTTAAACACCAAATCCTACTTAACCAAATTTGACCCTAAAGCCTATGAAGGAGTGTTCCTAGGTTACTCTTGGAATAGCAAAGCCTATAGAATCCTAAATAAGGAGACCATGGTAGTAGAAGAATCCTTAAATGTTAGCTTTGACGAGAGTCCTCCCAAACCTAGTGCACCCTTAGCAAATGACAATATCCGTGAAGGAGACGTCTTAGCACAACAACTTAGCAACTTGGATTTAAGTACCCAACCTTCCACAAATAATATTGAATCTAGTGATGCCCCTCCGTGCTTTATTCCACAAGGTATAGATGATCCTAACCTTAGAACCGCTCGAGGCCATCCCGTAGATCAAATTATAGGTGACCTAAACCAAAGGACAACTAGATCACAAATCCATACCCATTGTGCTTTCCATGCTTTTATCTCAACCATAGAACCTAAAACCATAGATGAAGCTTTAGGTGATGAGGATTGGATTATGGCCATGCAAGAAGAGTTAAACCAATTTTCTAGGAATGATGTGTGGGACTTAGTGCCTAGCCCTAGTAGTCAAACCATTATTGGCACAAGATGGGTCTTCCGAAATAAGGTAGACGAGAACGGTGGAGTCACACGAAACAAGGCACGTTTAGTTGCCAAGGGGTACAGTCAACAAGAAGGTATAGATTATGACGAAACCTTTGCACCGGTTGCAAGGTTGGAGTCTATTCGAATGCTTCTCGCTTTTGCAAATGCTAAAGATTTTAAGTTATTTCAAATGGATGTTAAAAGTGCTTTCTTAAATGGTGTTATAAATGAGGAGGTATACGTTTCTCAACCTCCCGGTTTTGAAAGTTTTGAAAACCCGACACATGTTTATAAATTAAAAAAGGCGCTTTATGGTTTAAAGCAGGCTCCGCGTGCTTGGTATGATAGATTAAAAACCTTTTTAATTTCTAGTGGCTATATTATGGGTAAAATTGATAATACTTTATTTGTGAAATATGTTCAAAATGATATTGTGGTTGTGCAAGTATATGTTGATGATATTATTTTTGGTTCCACTAATGAAAAATTGTGTAATGAATTTTCTGCGAAAATGACTAGCGAATTTGAAATGAGCATGATGGGAGAGTTAAAATACTTCTTAGGATTGCAAATAAAACAATGTGAAACTGGTATTTTTATTAGTCAATCTAAATATTGTAAAGATATGTTGAAAAAGTTTAACTTTGAAAATGTCAAACCCGTTGAAACTCCAATGACCACAAATTTGCAATTATCTCGTGACGAGGAGGGAAACGATTTTAATGAAAAGATTTATCGTGGTATGATTGGTAGCTTGTTATATTTAACTGCTAGTAGACCTGATATTATGTTTAGTGTATGTTTATGTGCTCGTTTTCAATCTTCACCTAAACAAACTCACTATGAAGCTGTCAAGCGTATTTTTCGATATTTACGAGGTACTACTAATCTTGGCTTATGGTACGCAAAGAAACCCGAGTTAGAAGTAACGTGTTTCGCCGATTCCGATCTTGGTGGATCTATTGTTGACCGAAAGAGTACTAGTGGGGTATGTGCCTTTATAGGTCTCTCACTTGTATCTTGGTTCTCTAAGAAACAACAATCCGTAGCTTTGTCTACCACCGAAGCGGAATATGTAGCCGCCGCAAGAGCATGTGCTCAAGTCCTTTGGATGAAACACACACTTACCGATTTTGAGGTACATCTAACCAAAATTCCAATTATGTGTGATAACTCAAGTGCCATAAACTTAAGTAAAAATCCCGTTTTACATTCTCGTACCAAACATATTGAGTTGAGACATCACTTTTTACGAGATAATGTTCAAAAAGGCAAAATCGTGCTTGAAAAGGTTGATTCGGAAGATAATTTGGCCGATATTTTCACAAAAGCCCTTAACAAAAAAGCCTTCTTTAAATTAAGACTTGGTTTAGGCATGCTTGAGTATAACCCTTAAAAATACTAACTCTCAAATATTTCATATTTTGAGGGGGAGCATCTTTCGAGGGGGAGCATAAGCGACTCTCTTAAACCCTTTTTGCTTCGACAAAAGGGGGAGAGAAACCGAGTATGCTCTCGTGTTTAGCGTTGTGTTTGTCATCATCAAAAAGGGGGAGATTGTTGGTGCAAGTGTACCCAGCTTTAAATATTGTGATATATTTTTGGTACACATAAAATCACATCTCCATATTTATTTTGATGATTACAAAACACACCGCATTATTTGTTATCTAATATTTTATCTGAGTGTGCAGATATTTAAATGATCCCGATAAATTTTTTATCTGAAAAATCCAAGTCTGAAGAGTTTCGTCATTTTATTTTAAAATGATAAACACCCTAAAATATTTTATCACTTGGATATTTCGTATCTATATAAATATATTTGAATCAAATATATATATAATATTTTTTATATAAATCGCATGATATATATATATATGTTTTTTATTTAAATCACATCTCATGCTTTTTTTACTGTTGCACATTAAATGCAAAGAAGTGTGATCAGCCGAAAGAAGCCTTCCAGCGCACTGCCCTTTTGTACGAATGTCAGGCGGTATACCGCCAAGGTCCACGCGGTATACCGCGGCAGCATGCTTTTCTCTGTTGATTGGACCACCGACTGTCAGGCGGTATACCGCCGTGTGCAACGCGGTATACCGCGGGTACAAGTACCGTTGGTTTTTGCAGGGTTGACCTTCTCCTTGCAGTGTACTTTTTCTGACGCAGGTATACCGCGATGGGCTGCCGGTATACCGCGAAAGCTTATGCCCAGTTGCTCATCCAGTATAAATATCATGCAACCTCCAGCATTCAAGTCTACACCAACTTCAGCAATAAATTCTCCCTCAGCATTTGATTATTATTCTGCTGCCTTCTTACTCACACTAAATCACTTAAACTGATAAAATTAATTTTTGAGTAAGAAATCTTGAGTTGATAGCAGATTAAAATCTCTCGATTAGTTGAATCAGCAACACAACTCAAGTGATCAAACTCTCTAAAAATATCCAAGTGATAAACCTTATTCAAGAGTGATTATTCATATTAAAATTATACCCTCTTGTAAGTGTTTGAATAGAGTGAGTGATCCACATTAATCTCTCAAAGAAGAGTGTTTCGCGTTTGTTGTATTAAGGTTTGTGTTTCTACCGTAAAGAACACGTTTCGTATTGGATCTCCGAGAAGGGTTATTTTCTCGAGGTGGACTAGCCAACTTTGTGTTTGGTGAACCACTTTAAAAATATCGTTGTCAAGTATTCTCTTTCCCTTATCTATTTACATTTCCGCTGTGCATTTAAATTATATCTGTTTATATAATTGTTGTATACTTATTTATTTATACTCTGCTTTATTTATTCTGTATTTATTTATAAAAGATTTTTTGAAAGTAAAAGATTTTAAATACAACCTTACCCCCCCCCTAGGTTGTCCAACAAAACCTTTTCTACCCCCCAACTAAGCAAACAAGTCTCGATAACCTTACCAATAGTCTCGCCTTTGTGATTTTCAATTTGACAAAAATTTACAATTTTTTTGTGCAAAAGCCAATCACTATCAATGTAATGCGCGGTTAAGCACATATAAGCCATTTGAGTACAAGAAGTCCAACAATCTGTGGTTAAACATACTCTTTGCCCACTCTTAGTTAACTCTTTCTTCAATTTAACACGTTCCTCACAAAACAACTTGAATATATCCCTACTAACAGTCATTCTACCGGGGACATCAAACTTAGGTTGCAAGACTTTAATAAACTCTCTAAATCCTTCACCAAATAAACAGATTATTAGAAAAATCAACACTACAAACCATATTAAATTTCTTCATGTTTGAATAGAATTTGGAGCATGGTGGTAAAAGAAATATGAGGCTGTAATCTGATATTCAAATGATTTTCAAAGATAGATATGAGTGCTAATAACTAGTGTGTTGTCAGATTTTCAAACCCATATATCCAACATTAGAAAGCAAACATCAAAACAAACTACCCTTATTCACAAGAGATAATGCCAACTGCCAAGCACCATAAGACTGGTATACACTATACAGATAACAAAAGCTATAGACACTTGCAGCCACAAACCCAAAATAAACAGTATAAAAGAAATGGAACAAAAAGATGATATGGATGAAGACGTTTGAGAAATTAGAAGGCTTTGATTGTGAGGAATTTGTTATACAGGAAACATATTATAAACTAAGCATATCAAGTTTACAAAATGGAAGAGGTTTAGATGTGTGAACTTGAAGTATCATATCCATACGATTACCTGTGAAGTATCGATGAGAGTGAGAGTGAGAGTGAGATCGCTGAGGGCTGAGGTTGTCGTCTTGTCGAAGTGTCGATGACGACGATGAGAGTGAGACTGTGAGAGGGAAACGGTAGTGGCTGTGGAGACGAGAGATAATCAGATTTAATTTCAGATAACCCTAAAAAATAGCGGCTAAAGTCTAAATTTGGGCCTGGTCAGTCGGTGTATCGGGTTGGGTCGGGTTCTATTGGGCCTGACCCAATTCCGACCCAAATGCTTCGGGTTGGCCAATTTTTTGATCGATAATGCTTCGGGTTACCTCGGGTTGGGATTTTTCGGGTTTTTTCGGGTTGGGTTGATCGGGTTGGTCGGGTTGGTCGGGTTTTTGAGCACCCCTATGTAGAGGTGTGCTTGACTTGTCGGAAAATCAAGGCTGAGCATCGGCGGCCGCATGGGAAATTGCAGCCTTTAGAGATTCCGGTATGGAAATGGGAGCAGATTACGATGGATCTCATTACGAAACTCCCAAAGACTCCGCGGGGGAATGATGTTATTTGGGTGATCGTCGACCGTCTGACCAAGAGTGCTCACTTTTTGGCCATCAGGGAGAGCTCCTCGGCGGAGAAGCTCACAGAGATTTTCGTGCGAGAGATTGTAGCCAGGCACGGGGTGCCAGTTTCGATTGTCTCTGAGAGGGACAGCCGTTTTACCTCCCGGTTTTGGGAGAGGTTTCAAGAGGAGATGGGTACGCGGTTACATTTTAGCACGACTTTTCATCCTCAGACTGACGGGCAGAGTGAGCGTACTATTCAGACACTCGAGGATATGCTTCAGGCATGTGCCCTTGATTTTGGAGGTAGTTGGGATCAGTACCTTCCGTTGGCGGAGTTTTCCTACAACAACAGCTTCCATTCCAGTATCGACATGCCGCCGTACGAGATGTTGTATGGTAGGAAGTGCAGGACGCCCGTTTGTTGGGGCGAGGTTGGTCAGCGGGTATTAGGGAGCACTGATATCGTGCTGAAGACGACTGAAATGTTTCATGTAACAACCCAGTCTAAATTAAGCATAACTAGCATTAATATTAAACAATTACAAAACTGGATCCATAAAATTTCTTTACATCTGACTAAACAACTTAGGTTGGCGGAAACAACCTATACACAACCGAGAATAACTATTACTAGAATATGAGTGACGATATCCCTATCTGCATCCGTGCTCTATCCTGCTCTTGCTCGACTACCTGAGCCTCATGCAATCTGCTTGCCTGAAAAGGTTTAGTTTGGAAAATGCGAGGGTTAGACCATGAGGTCTAGTGAGTCCCTCCTGACAGTCCTCAAAAATTTTAAAAAAACAGTTTCTAACTTTCAAATATCTTTGCATAAAACTTTCTCATAACTTTCAAATGTATACAAGACTTTCAATAATAAACTTTCACAAAGCTGAACAGTAAAAAAATCTTTCACGGATAAATCCGCTCCCGTAAATGGCACCCTGAAGTCACCCGAGGGTGACAACGAGTCAGTATCACGCTGCCTTACTGGGACTCATTCCAATGGCATAAACGGAACCTCCCCCCGACGTGAGTACTGGCGGAACCTCCCCCCGACGTGAGTACTGGCGGAACCTCCCCCCGACTTAGCCAATTTACGTCTACACAATGTATGCATACATCTCACATAAAACTTTCACATAAAAGCATTCACGGAATAGGTCCGCCCCATAAATCATACACGGGATAGGCCCGCCCCATAAATCATACACAAATCTTATTTAAAACTGTAAACAACTTTCATGCAATTTAAAGCATAAGAATAAAACATGGCATTTCTCATCATGTACTTGCTTTAGAAAACATGTTAAAATCCACGCGTTTTAGTTTAGAAAACTCACCTGATACGTTTGCTTGCTTTTTCCTACTCTGCTCTTTACTCCCAAATTGCCTACATGAACGAAGGGACAGATTTATAAGCTGACTAGAACTATCCGGACACTTCTCACTTGCCACCCTAATCAATTCCGGACATCACTACTTTTCCGGACAACCACACTTTTCCGGACATCACTACTTTTCCGGACAACCATACTTTTCCGGACAACCACACTTTTCCGGACAACCACACTTTTCCGGACGATTAATTTATCCGGATGGCACACTTATCCGGACGACTAATTCATCCGGACAACACAATATCCGGACACCTCCACAACCCGACCAAGAAGCTATCCGGACACTCACCCGGACACTCTCATGCTTGAAGGTGTCCGGACGAGCGCTGGACGAGTTTAATGGTTGAAAATCCTAATACATGCCTCTTAATCCTCAAGATAAGCTAATAAACTGTCAATAAATGATCTGTAATCGATTTCCCATCAGTTATCATTATCAAAACATAATTAAAGGTGATTAAATCCCTCTATTTGGCCTCAAATGACTTTAACCAAAGAAAACTCTCAACTACTTCAATAATCATCTGCCAAATCCTAAATGGAGTTATGGATTAAAGATTACCTGGTATGATTCTCGCAGAAACGAATTCCAAATCCTTCTCTTCCTTCTGATTTCGAGACTTGAAGACTCTTCTCCTCCAAATGCACAAAAACCCTCAAGAAAGCCCTTTCCTCCTTTCTCACCAAACCCAGCCGTCAACAACAATCAAATTCAGTAAATGGAAAGTTTCTTCTAGGGTTTTGTGCCCATATATACCCTATCTCATATTTACAAACTGGCCCCTCAACTTCTACTTTTGCTTAAAACTCCACACTAAACGCAAAACATTTCGAAAAAAGGGTTGGGTCGTTACATTTCAGATGGTGCGGGACCGTCTAGTTACTGCACAGAGTCGGCAGAAGAGTCCAGTGGCAGCACAGAAAGGGTTCCGAGTGGACTTGGGAACCCGAGGCTGAGATGCGGGAGAGCTATCCGGAGCAGTTTGAGGGCGTAGACTTCGAGGACGAAGTCTAATTCAAGCGGGGGAGAGTTGTAAAGCCCGTGTCTCGGTATGGTTTTACTTCACTTATTTTAATTAGTTATTATTGTTGTTAAAATGAATTTATTATCGGGATTTGGCGGCGAGGACCAAAAATGTTAATCTATCTTAAAAATTGTTTGTTTGGCAAAGGGTTAGAAGTGCAGGGACTAAAAATGGCAAGTGGGCATAGGTTGTTGCATGGGATCGACTTAAAGAAGCCGACCCCCTTCTCTCTCGGTTGTTTCGTCTCTCGCAATCAATAAACCACAAAACCCTAGCGTCGCCCCTGCCGTTTGTTTCTTTGCTGCCACCGTTGATCCGCCCAGAATCGCCGAACCACCCCCTTCCTCTTGCTGCCGCCGTGAGCCACCCACAAACAGCCGGCGCCGGCGCTGCTGGTTCTGCCGGCGAAGAGGAGAGAGTAGCAATAGAGAGTGAAGGAGTCGGGTTTCGTCGATGTGTCGTCGTCGAGGTAAGGTCTCACTTCTCTGTTCGTTTTCTTTCCTTCGTCATCACCGGTAAGCCGTGAGAAAAGAAACCCACCGCCACCGCCGCTGCTTGCGGCCATGGCTGCGAACGGCTGTTGCCGCCGGGAACCACCAGTCTGGTGTTTGCGTTGGCGGGTCTGCGGCCATTAGGCGGTGTGTGGGTGTGGATGTGGTGAGATGGATTAGGTAGTTATCGTTTTGTCTCGCCGGAAGGTTTTTACCGAACCACCACCGCCGCCGCCGACCACCACTGCCGGAGATGGCAGTGGGTGGTGATGTTCGTGGTCCATCTTTTAGAGGCGAAACTCTAATCCTAAACCTAAACGTAAAACGCTAAAACGAGAAAACGAAGTTATCATTTTATGTGAAATCGCCTTTTCTGCCACTGTTTTGTATCGGCCATAATTTTTCCGTCGTAGCTCGGTTGGAGGCGAAACTGGTTCCCACGGTTCACATTCTGTGTCGGGCACATTTTTCGTGCTTTAGCAAAAATCTGGTTAGGCCTCTAGCTAGGTGCAAAAGGGCCGTTTTTGCAGCAGGTCCGAATCTGCCAGCCTTACGTTTCGATATTAGAATAATTGTATAAAATCGTAGGAAAATCGTTAGAACGCGTATAATATGTCCCTGAAAAGCTAAGACCCAGACCCTTCTGTTTGTGGGATTTGATTTCTGGATTAGTGGGTCTAGAGGGGGCTAAACAGGTCCCGAACAGACCTGCAGTTTAGACCGAAAAGCTGAAATGTTACTCTTTTAGTCTTATGGTTATTTTTGAGGGTTGGGGCTTCGCTTTGACACTTTGTAGCACTTCTTTAGGTGACGAGAAGTGATTTTGGAGTTGGCAAGCTTGTGTGGTCAGTTGGGAACTTCTGCAACGCTTTCGAGGTGAGTTCTCTCACTGTGTAGGATAAGGATTATATATGCATTGCGGTAGCACGTGTGTGTTAGTTGATTTGGTTGTGGGTAATATCCAATTGTATTAATGTCTAGGAGAATACCTTTACTGTTGTATTTATTCGGTTGGACCGATGTTTGGCGGGGCCGATGGTTGTATTTATTCGGTTGGACCGATGTTCGGCGGGGCCGATGGTTGTATTTATTCGGTTGGACCGATGTTCGGCGGGGCCGATGGTTTTATTTATTCGGTTGGACCGATGTTCGGCGGGGCCGATGGTTGTATTTATTCGGTTGGACCGATGTTCGGCGGGGCCGATGGTTGTATTGACTATGTAGACCTCGGGGTGCCGAGGTGGACTGTTATGTCCTTGCATGAGTTTGCCTGTTTAGGACGTATTCTCAGACCAGTATGTAATGAGTATTTAAGTCTATCTGTTGATAGGAGTGGTGTATGTATAATTGCTATCTACGTATGTGTTTGAATTCACTAAGCTTCGTGCTTACCCCTTCCCTATAAATTATGATTTCAGGTGCGAGTGGCAGTAAGGCGTGACGGTACACACTGGCGCGTTGAGACTCTCGGCATTTTCACTTGGAGACATTATGTTTTATTATTTACATTTCCCGCTGTGTTAACTAATTGAATGTTTATATTAACGAGGTTTTGTTAAACGTTTGAATTACCTATGGTTTTATTTAATAAAATGGTATTTTAAAAAGTTCAAATTTATTGTAATTTTTGGGACGTTACAGATGGTATCAGAGCCGGAAACCGGACTCGTGTGCCAGCGAGGACGCTGGGCTCCCAAGGGGGGTGGATTGTAAGATCCCACATTGGTTGGGGAGGGGAACAAAGGTTGCCTTATAAGAGGAACTTGATACCTCCCCTATCAGACGCGTTTTAAAACCGTGAGTCCAGGTGTGTGGACAAAGCGGACAATATCTGGTACGGTTGGCCTGGGATGTTACAGATTTGGGTAAACAGTCAGAGGTTCCCGGACAAGATGAATGTGTCCGGGTAGTTTTGTTGGTGGTGTCCGGATAATGTTCTTAAGGTGTCCGGACGGGTTCTTTATCCGGGTAAGTTCTATTTTCACTAGTTTTCCGGATGAAATGAGTTACCGGATAGTATCCGGATTGATATGATGTCCGGGTAGTTGGGTTGTCCGGATTATTGAGGTTGTCCGGAAAGTCATGTTGTCCGGAAAGGTTGTGTTGTCCGGGTTGTTTGGGTTGTCCAGAAAGTTTGGGCTGTTTGGTCAATTTTGAGAGTTTAGATGCTTTTGACTTTCCAGTAACCTATGTATTGTTAGTTATTGGACAAGGAGTGAATGGAGACTAAATGTACTATGGACTCGACTTAAGTTCGGGTTTGGGGGTAACATTTGAGGATTGGAGTTCTTTAGAGTTCCTAGCTTTAGTAAGACTTATGTGTTCTATTTGGTAAAAATATATCTGTATCTATTTGTTTCAGATACTGTGAATCGAAGGTGAAAGCAGAATTCTTTGTGGAAAAGACTAGAAAGAGTTTTTGATAAGCAAACATGTGAGTTTTACTTTAAAACGTTTTTAAACTGGAATACATTTATGTGTGGATTGGGAATCTAATAGATGGTGTGATTATGTGTTTATGTCTGAAATATAATATATTGAGATATTGTATTTACATGAGTATTCTACTATACGAGAATACGTTGGCCGAGCTTAGGACCGGTGTGTTGGCTGTAATATTCGTACATCGTTGTTGGCTGTAATTGTCGTACAACGAAGTTAATTTATTAGTTGGCTTGCAACCAACTAATATGGCCAAGAGAATGAGATGGGAAAATACATGATGATTGAGTCATAACTGGTAATTGTATTTGTATTATGTGAATGGTGGTGTGCAAAGGGTTTTCAAAGAAACGGGGATTTTCTCACTTATACCATTAGGTCTAACCCTCATTTTGTTTTAAATATGTATTCCAGGGCGTGGATCAGATAAGAGCAAGTAAGAGAAATAATCAGTGGATAGCTTTTGTGAAGACTTATGATTTGAAGACTAAGATGTGTTTTGTAGTTATAGTTTCATTACTAAATATCAGAGAAAAGTTTGTAACGAAATACCATATTTTGGTTGTAAAGACTAAAGGACCTTATTTGATATATGATGTATCTTTGTTATGTAACGATGTTAGACAATGTATGTTATTTGTTATCTATTTGGAAACCGGGTTGTTACAAAGGTAAGCATTCATCTTCTTTACCTTTTTGGCTTGGTTTTGGGTTGGAGTATGTTTGGGGTTTTGATTGATAATCCATTTTGATGGTTTGATTCATGTCTAGTGGAAAGTAGATGCTAGTTATTGATACTTGTTGGGTTTATTGATCTTCTTTGAGAAAAACTCCCTCATTGCAATGGTGACTTCTTAAATGGCAAGAAATGGGTTTGTGGGGTTTGAAATTATGAATCAATAGATGAATTTGTTGGGGTAAATGTATTTTAGATGTTCGCTTCCTAAAGGTTTGGGTATCAAAAACTATCGATTTTGGAGGTTTACAACCAATTTGGAGCATTTTAGGGGTTTTAGAATTGAGATTTTGGGTTGATATTGTTGTGCAGACCTGAGAGGCACGTACAGGAAGTTGTGCGGTTTCTCATGCGGTTTGCAAACCACATGAGAAGTGGCGCAAGTCTCTGTTTGGTGCACCTTCTTCGGTTTGCTTCGTTTTTCGTGTCTAGAGTCGAGGCGTCGTTTGAGGGTTTGTTTTAGTAGAGATGTTTTGGGATGTAATTAGATGGTTTAACAACATTCTTATGGCGTCCAATTCAGGTGTTCGGTTTGAGCTAGAGTGAGCTCGGAGCGCGTGTTGATTTGCTAAGGCTCGGGTGAGTTCCCTTATCCCCTACTTAATTGGAAAATGATTTGTGAATGTTTTAAATGACTGAATTTGGTATCATGATGATAATATGCATATGTAACCTTTGAAATGAAACATGATCTTTATGCATTATGAAAGTATGTTTCTGCATACGCATTGATTGCATGTTCTTATGAGTTATTTTTTATACGTGGGGTCGGGTTGCACAGTGGGGGAGGTGAACCTTGGATTGTTGAGAATCCTTGGAGAGTTGATTGGATCGTGTGCCTTGAATCCGTTTCTTGTGCACACGGATATGACATCTTCTGGGGGCCGTGGGGATCTATTGATGGCCCCGAGTGTGGACATCACATGAGGTGATGGGAGTTGAGGGGATCTACTGGTGGCCCCGAGTGTGGACATCACATGAGGTGATGAGGAGTTGAGACCACTGTGCAAATACTCTTATGTGGAGTCGATCATTTAAACTGTATTTACATTTATTAATGTGACAGTTTGTACGTTTAAATTGCCGTTTGTGTGGAGCTGTTTTAAATAGAGAATTCACTAGACCTCGTGGTCTAACCCTCGTTTTTCAAAAATAAAACCATTTTCAGGTAAGAGTTTTTTTTGGAGTTTCATCTAGAGAAGATGGAAAGAGGTGCCGTTGTAAAAGAGGTATAGTCTAGTGGAGGCTTGTAGATCACCGTCGGGCATCCTGTAGCATCTCAGTTGTGAAAGTGTTATCTGCTGCGTACCTAGAGTTGGGATTGATGTAATTTGTATACTTTGAGACCGATTTTGGTTGTAATGTTAAGAATTATGTTTTATGGATTTTGGGTTGTTACACTTTCTAATTAGTTTCAATTTTGACCATTAACTGATAGCCTGGTAGGAGTTGAGTTCCGATAAGAAGTGTCAAATTTGATGAGAAGTGGTTATCAACCGTTGGATGAGAAATGGACGAACATTAGGATGAGATGCACCGAGATGCACCAGATCAATTCCCCTTTAAGCTGCAATTCATGAGAGGGTATTTGATTAAACGTGATTTAACGGTTTAAAAACACTTCTCACAAAAAAATGACATTTCTCACATGATCCTATGCCTAACCAATAGATCTTGTAACTATTATGTCGTGTATGTCACATTGTGAGCTTATATTGTAATTATTGATTATGTGAAAAGGAAATATCATATCAATATCAAGCGATGGCATGTAGGTTGAAAATCAATATGAATATGAAATAAGAAGAATTAAACGCTTGTTGCACTAATGAAGAAAAATATTACGGTTATATTAAATAAGAATAAAACAATTTTCATTACATTTTGTCCTAAGAGCATAAAAGGTTGTTTGGTTGTTTTTTCATTAGCATGTTTGTTAACAGCTTAATGATATACAAAGTGACTTATTCAATGAGCTGGATGTTTGGTAATGATTTAATGATATAGAACGTGACTTATTCAATGAGTTTCTAAGGTGGATGTTTGGTAGTGACTTAATGATATAAAAGTGATTTATTCAGTGAGCTTCTAAGGTGGGGCTTTATGCAGAAAACCAAGTTTATTCCAAATCTGTCCCTCACAATTGAAAAACACGTCCTTTACATATATATAAAAAAAACCTCTAAAACAAAAACGTTTCATATCTATACATACAAATTAATCCACCCGGTCAACTATATCCATGCAGGACTTAATGAAAAGTCAATCAAACACCCAATGTTCTATATCGGTTAAGTTGTATGCATAGTTTAATTTACCTTTGTAAGTCAAGATAAAATGTTATTTGTTTGTCGTGTTGAATAAAATGTCTTTATGTTATCTAAATGCTCCAAAGCAAAAACATCAGGGGGTGTTTTTGATAATTACAAAAGATAAAGGTGTCAAATTAATCTTACTAACAGTTTAAGGCGTGGTCGTATAAACGAGTTGCAGAAGATATGGCGATCACGCACATTTGAAATCTGAACCCCTCTTTCTCTATGATGGATTGCTATCCGCCATGTTAGCAAGACGAAGTTGCATCCATATTTACAATTTGATGTATTGCAATGTGGTTAAATTTAGTTGCTCAACTTCGTTGTCACCAATTTCCTTAAAACCCACTTACAGATCAAGCAAATCGATCATCTATTGCAACTCCAAGATCAGTGAAAATGGTCGAATTGGTAATATTAAGGAGTCAGAACTCATATTTAATAGCATGCCCACCAGGAATGTCATATCCTGGACTGCTATGCTCACTGCATATGCACAAAATGGACAGATTAAGGAAGCTCGTAAGGTGTTCGATGAAATGCCTGAACGAAATGTTGCTTCTTGGAATGCAATGATTACGGGTTATATGCGTAACAAGAATGGGATAGATAAGGCTTGTCAATTGTTTTTAATGTCACCCGAGAAAAACGCGGTTTCTTATACTTCAATGATCACGGGTTATGCTCGTGCAGGACGGATGGATGATGCAGAGAAGTTGTACCGTAGTATGCCAATGGAATGGAGGGACCCGTTCTGTTCGAATGCGTTGATGAACGGGTATTTGAAGAAGGGTAAACTGGAAGATGCTGTTCGGGTTTACGAGGGCATGGTGGAGAAAAATGTGGTTTCTTGGAGCTCAATGGTTGATGGGTATTGCAAATTAGGGTTCATTGAGAAAGCAAGAGAGTTGTTCGATTCAATACCCGATAAAAATATCATTACTTGGACTGCAATGCTTGATGGGTATATGAAAACCATGTGTTTCGAAGATGGGTTTTTGTTATTTCTGCAAATGAGACGTGAAAACGGGATAAAACTTGTTTCAAACACATTGACTGTAGTATTCGATGGTTGTGGAAGATCGAATAGATGTAAAGAAGGGATTCAAGTCCACGCTTTAGCTATGATTATGGGATTCGACTTCGATACTTTCTTAGGCAATTCCTTGATCACCATGTACTGTAGATTCAGTGATTTAAACGCAGCTCTTAACTTGTTTAACGTAATGCAGACAAAAGACGTGGTTACATGGAACTCGTTGATTGGTGGTTACATTCAGACCCAAGATCTTGAAAAGGGTTATGAACTTTTCGAAAAGATGCCACAAAAAGATGCGTATTCATGGACAACGATGATTACTGGATTCAGTAGCAAAGGGTTTACGAAAAAGGCAGTGGAGTTGTTCAACAAGATGCCACAAAAAGACGATGTTTCATGGACTGCTTTAATCTCGGGGTTTGTGAGTAACGGAGAATTCGAAGAATCCATCAGTTGGTTTATTCTGATGATTCAGACAGCGGTTAAGCCGAATCCACTTACGTTCAGCAGCGTTCTTAGTTCTTCGGCTTCTTTGGCGACACTGAATCAAGGCCTGCAAATTCACACCCACGTGCTCAAAATGGGGATGGAATTCGACTTATCCGTTCAGAACTCACTGGTTTCATTCTATGCAAAATGTGGATCTGTAGATGACGCCTGTAAGATATTCCATTCCATTAAGACACCCAATTCCGTTTCTTATAACTCTATGATTAACGGATTTGCACAAAACGGGTATGGGAAAGAAGCACTTGAGGTATTTAAAGAAATGGAGGAAAATGGTGGAGAGCTGAATGAGATTACGTTTCTTGGCGTTCTTTCTGCGTGCACCCATGTTGGGTTGGTGGAGGAAGGTCGTAGGTACTTTAGAACGATGAGATTATTATATAAGATTGAACCAAATGGCGACCATTATGCGTGCATGGTTGATCTCTTGGGCCGTGCTGGTTTTCTTGATGAAGCTTTTGATTTGATTGGTTCGATGCCATTTGAACCGCATTCTGGAGTTTGGGGTGCGCTTCTTGGTGCAAGCAGGAGTCATTTTTGTTTGGATCTTGCGGAGATTGCAGCTCAGCGTGTTTTGGAATTGGAGCCCGATAATGCTACGCCTTATGTGGTGTTGTCGGATTTGTACTTGGTTTTGGGGGGGAAAGAAGATGAGGAAGTGGTGAGAAGAGCGAAGAGAGCGAAAGGAATAAAAAAGAGTCCTGGTTGTAGTTGGATTGCGGTGAAGGACGAGGCTCACTTGTTTTTATCGGGGGATCGGGATCATGTGAACTCGAAAGAGATTAAAACCACACTTGGGAGACTTGTGGGTGAAATGAAACAAGTTGATTTTACTCACTTTGAATTCATATGAAAAACTATCACTTTGCACTAGAGATGTACAAGGACCGGTCGCTAGATAGCCTCGTCAAAGAAAAATAAATTAAAAACTGGTACTTTGAAGGACGAGGCCGTTCCTAGAGTTGCATATTGATGATTGTTAGCCGCATAGTTTTGTCCACATCTTGACTTACAGTTTTAAACGCGTACGATAGAGGAGGTATTTAGAAAAAGCTGTTAAAAAGCTATTATCTTTGTCTCCTAGGATCTCACAATCCACCCCCAAATGTCCTCGTGGTCAAACCAGTCCATTTGTAATATCCCGACAAACCGTACCAGATATCGCATACTTTGTCCAAACCTGTAACACGTGTCTGATAGATGAGGGATCCAATAGGCGTGAACCGACTTATTTCATAACTATTTTTTTTTAATAGTAATTGTGTAAATTTGATACCGGTCCAAACCGATTTGTGGTCATTCTATGACGTCATTATTAAATGTCCACACATTTTGCATTGTGGTTTTTGCTTCCCATCAACCACGAGATTGTATAAAAACATTACTTTAAAATAGTTGTTGTCAATAACTACATATTTTTGGAAGTGGTTGAGGGGTGGAAGAAAGAACCAACCATTTTGATGTGATATCATGTAGAAAAAAATAGAGTATTCCTCTCCACGATACATAGAAAACAAAGATAAAGATCAACAGAGAACCTTGGAAAAAAAAGAACCAGAGAATTATGAAAAAAAGAGTGAAAAAATATTTCAAAATGGATGTCAAATTAAAGATAATAAAAAGATGGATTTTTGGTGTAATTTGTTTCGCATCAATTTTTGCTATATTTCGCCAATTTTGGATTTAAGAAGTAGAGAGTAAGTAATTTTTTTTTAAAAAGTGGTTATAACCACTTTGAGATCATAACCATTGGATCATCTTAATTTAACACTTTGGATGGGTTCTTCGGTTCTTTCTTTTTTCAAGAAGAGCATCGTGAAATATGGCCACATAATGTAAAAAAACCATAACAAATGTTCGTTCATTTAATTTAACCGAACAAACAAACAATATTTTGTGTTCATTTCATTAGAAAATGTGCTTGTTCGTTTATGTTGGTTCACTAGGATATTAAACGAAAAACGAACGAACACAAAAAAACAAAAAAACAACCACCACTACACATTATTTCGTTCCGAAAAATCCACATATAACAAAATAAAAACCGGGCAATTTTAGGAAGGATTTAAAAAAGAATCCTAAAGAACTTTACTTAATTAATGTTTTTACATATTAATGTCATAATATTATATATTTATCTATATAAACAAACTTAAACGAACACAAACAAATGAATGAGATCATTGTTTATATTTATTCATCTAACTAAACGAACAAAAAAATTAGTTCAAGTTTGTTCATTTAGGGTGCGTTTGGTATGTAGACAGGATATGATAGGACAAGGTGGGACAGGACAGACCAGAACAGATAACATTGACCAATTTACCCTTACTAAATTTAAAGAATGAATAAAATATGAAATAGAAGGTTTATTTGATGTTTTAGAGGAGGATTAGATTTTATTTTGAGGTTATATTGGTAAAACACAAGTCTGTTCCAGCTTGTTCCATGAGGTGGGGGTGGAACAAGCCTTGTTCCACATAAAAATCCTGCCAAACGTGAAACAATGGACCCTGTTCTGTCATGTCCAGTGTACCAAACACACCCTTATTAAATAAATGAACTTCTGTTGAACGGTTCACCATCGATTCATTGAACATTCGGTTCATTTACAGCCCTGCTACAATTAAGCCAAAACAAAAATCTGTTACATCATCCTTTTCTTAAACATTAAATTGCATAGACTACAACACGAAATACAAATTCTCTCGTCAAGTGACTGATATTTAATGGAAGTATGAACAGAATTTCTAGGTTTGACTTTTGGGTTTGGTGTGTAAGTCTAAAATAAACCCAAAAAGAAACATTTCAGGTTTCAGTTATCATCTATCTGTACAAGACTCTATCAAAGCCAAGCTGGAAAGATTTTTGAACCAACACCAAAAGTAGAAGCTATCGTAAAACTTTACCAAACCAAACGAACCCAGTAAATCCCACACAGACCCAATAGAAGCAAAGAGGTTGTTTCCATAAATACCCCTAGCTTGCATATAGTAAAACTACATTTCTTGTTTCTTTTAATCACCATCTCTTTTATTTCATCATTTTTATAGTTACATTTAAAACACAGGAATACTGTACAAGTATAAAGAAAAAAACACATTTCATAACCAACCTACACCTTTATGTTGGATATTTTGAAGCTTTTTGTACATATTTTTAGCCTCAAGGGTTCTTTCTGGATATAAATATCTAACGTCAATCAACCTCCACCACCACCTCCACAGCCGCCGCCACCACATCCACCGCCATCACTATCACTAATGATCACAGCAGCTGTAGCTATAGAAACTCCAGCTGCTGCTAGAATAACCATTCCTCCATCTTTTTCTGTGGAAGTACTGCTTTTGTTCCTTCTACCTATTTCAATGTCATGATTAGGTTGGAGTTGTGGACGGGTGATTGGTGGTCTTGTGGTGGTTTGAACTTTAGATTTCTTTTTCCTACCGCTGTTGCAGAGATAACACAAGACCATCACTGCCGCTCCATAGACTATGAAGCATATGCTTTCATGAATCAAATGTTGCCTTGTTATCCTATTTATAGCATTAGGTTGCTTTGAGCTTGGGCTACAAACATAGCTTATCTTATGGAAGACCTTTATGCACCTTCATAAGTTTATCTTTCCTCAGTTGACTTCCTATGTATGTATATATATATATATAGGGTCAAGTTCAGGGAAAAACCGCAAAAAAATGAAGAACTGAGAAACACCCTGGTAATTGTTATCCGGACAGTATGCACCTGTGCATACAAGTAATTTGTAACATGCACACGTACATAAAAACCAAAAAACAGCTTCAATTATTTGAATGCACATACGCATACCATCCAGATTTTTTTGGAGTTTTCCCCTGAACCTACCTCTGTATATATAGTTAATTTGAGCCCAATAGAAATCATCATATACATTGAATGAATATATTTATGAAGACTCTTTCAAAGCAATGAAAATGAAGAAGAAATGCTAAGGAAAGTTGATTGATTTAAGCAATTGATCATAGTCAACGCCCCACATTTCTGCGAAGTTTAATTAGAAGATTTTTTTATCGACTGCTATTATATTAGAAATGGGGTTGCAATACTAATGCCAATGAAAGGCTCAAGCTATACCATTACCTAGGCCTTTTCTTTTGTCGGCCTTTTCTTTTGTCGCATCTCATGAATCTCCATGATATTATTTTTTCCTGTAAAAATCAAGAAGACTTGCGGTGATCATATATTGAAAAAAAAACTAAAGATTTATATTAAACGTAGTAAAGAAATCTTGAACATTTGATTTCAACATCACAGGACTTGATATTGATCTTTTTGAAGCCTTGATGATACACCGACAGAAGGAATCAGCAAGCAATTGATTTATAATCATTCGGCACAACCATGATGGCTGCACCAGGAGAACATCTAAGCTATGAACAAATCAGAATACGCCATTGAGACCATGTTAACTTCATCTACGAGTCGACATGAATTTCGTATCAATAGCATGAGCAAAATAGTATATCTCTAATACCACTAGTGTATGAGCAACTTGGTGATGCACGTATATAAGTGGATATTAATCAAAGCATGTGGTTTTGATTTTTTATATATTTTTCTGATATATCTCTTAATAAAGAAAACCTATGAACAAATCAGAATACGCCATTGAGACCATGTTAACTTCATCTACGAGTCGACATGAATTTCGTATCAATAGCATGAGCAAAATAGTATATCTCTAATACCACTAGTGTATGAGCAACTTGGTGATGCACGTATATAAGTGGATATTAATCAAAGCATGTGGTTTTGATTTTTTATATATTTTTCTGATATATCTCTTAATAAAGAAATCCTATGAACAAATCAGAATACGCCATTGAGACCATGTTAACTTCATCTACGAGTCGACATGAATTTCGTATCAATAGCATGAGCAAAATAGTATATCTCTAATACCACTAGTGTATGGCAACTTGATGATGCACGTATATAAGTGGATATTAATCAAAGCATGTGGTTTTGATTTTTTATATATTTTTCTGATATATCTCTTAATAAAGAAATCCTATGAACAAATCAGAATACGCCATTGAGACCATGTTAACTTCATCTACGAGTCGACAGGAATTTCGTATCAATAGCATGAGCAAAATAGTATATCTCTACCAACTACAAGCATCTAGCCCCTAAATCGTGTTGTTACACTGTCAAAGCCAAGGTAAAAAAGAACAAGAAGCTATAAGCAATGGAATTATTTGAAGCCTATCATGCTATCATTATAAAGTATAGACTTGTTAATCATAGCGCAATTGAAACTGCGACAAACTGTAGTAAGTGCATTTCTTCGTTTCTTTTAATCACCCTTTCTTTTATTTCATCGTTGTCTTATTTACAATTAAACCACTGTAATATGGTACAAAAACAAAGAAAAAAACACATTTCACATAAGTCCATAACCATTCTGCACCGACTAATATACAGGGAGATGACTATCATTATGGTTGAAAGCCAAAATGGTGGCTGATTGGAGGAGTTCCTTATGCTGGCATTAGAAGAAAAAGTAAGACACTGAACTTTTGAATTTTTCTTACATATTTTAAGCCTCAAGGGTACTTTCACTGATTAGGAGCAGGTTCTCTCTGGACAGAGCGATCAAACCTTAATCAACCTCCACAACCCCCTCCACAGCCCCCTCCACATCCACCACCGCCACCGCCATCACCAGCACAAATGATCACAGCAGCCGTAGCTACAGAAGCTCCATCTTTTTCTGTGGAAGTACCGTTTTTGCTCCTTCTACCCATTTCAAGGTCATGATTCACTTGGAGTTGTGGGCGGGTGGTTGGGACTTTGGGTTTCTTTTTCCAACCATTGTTGCAGCACAAGAAAATCACTGCTGCAGCAACACAACCGCAGAGACTATGAGAGCAATAGCATATGCTTTCATTTTACTCTTTGTACATGAGAACCAAATGTTGCCTTGTTATCCCTTTTATAGCATTAGGCTGCTTGGAACCAACATAGTTTATTTCAAGGGTAGCTTTCTTTCTGAGTTGACTTGTGGTATATATTATATAAGTATATTTACTAATTTGAACCCAATATATTTCATCATATACCAAACCAAACAAGTGAAAAAAATGAATAGAATTCATTTATGTAGGAAGACTCGGTCAAAGCAATGCAAATGAAGCAGAAATGCTAGGAAAGTTATTTGATTTAAGCATTGATTATAGTCAACAGCCCCACATTTCAGAGAAGTTTACTTGGAAGAAATTTCAACTGTGCCCACATTTTATGGAAGTTTAATAAGAATAATTTATTTATATATACTGTGTTACGTAATCAACTGATTACGTAAGTAATTTGTATTATAATGGCTGGGATTGATTACAAACTCGAAGAATGAAAGGAAACGTTAATGGAGGGAAGAAAGGAAAAGTACATAATGAAATATCAACCACAGTGGATCCCAGGGAAGAATCCCTCCTCTATGCTATTGCAAGAGTCTAACAAACTAGATATTTTTTGCCTGCCATTCCACATGACACACTACCTCTTATTATATGGCTAACTACTACTTCTCTTTATGGGCTTTGAGATTCCTTATGGGCCTTGGTCCTCCTAGAATAAACCTTCCATGTTATGGGCTTAGACATAGGTGGACTTAATTGTTGTTCTTGGTCTGGATTCGCATCACTTGGCCCTCCTTCAAAATTGGTCTTGTCCTCAAGACCAGCTTCAGAAAATTGACTCTGAATCGTCAAGACATCCTCCCATGTTACATATTCCAGCACTTGACCTTTCCACGGAATTAGCCATTGACGAACCGCATCACCTTGACGATTAAACAACTGTGACTTCGGATACAAGCGATCTGCCACTTCCAAATCAAATTCCATTGGTAATATCTTGTCCACAACGGTTCCCGGTATCGCTTTCTTTAACAATGAAATGTGAAAGACGGAATGAACCTTAGAGGAAAGAGGTAATTTTAGGCGATATGCTACTGGTCCTACACACTCCTGTATCTCGAATGGACCAAAAAAACGAGCTGCCAATTTTTGATTAAGAAGTTGAGCCACCGATAATTGGCGATGAGGACGTAGTTTAACGTAAGCATGTTCACCAACTTGGAAGGATACGTCGCGTCGCCATTTATCAGCTTGAAACTTCATATGGCTTTGTAATTGTTGCTGTTATTGTTCGGTCAAATCAGATGCCCCAGGTAACAGCCCTTTGTTTCCTTGAGGTAATGACAAATTCCCTTCAACATTTGAAAGCCACCTTGAAATGAGAGATGGCCTGAACAGGATGAACAGACTCCTTGTAAACTGACCTCTTGACCCTTATAAAAGAATTTCATCGAGTGAGATTCCCAATTATGCATCACATCACCAAGAGTTTGTAGCCACTCTATTCCCAACACCATATCCCAGTTGTCCATATCAAAAATTAGCGCATCTACAACAAATTCACATGTACCTAAAGTGATTGGTACCGCTGTGCATTTTTGGGATACAAACACCTTGTGCCCATTACTCAATTTGATTTGTAAACCTGCAAACAATGTTATTGGGAGGTCTAACGCATTTGCCAATTTTTTTGAGATGAAATTATGTGTTGCCCCGCTATCGATCAACACTACAATCGGTATACCTCTTAAGCAACCTTCTAATTTGACCGTATTTAGTGCTGACTTCGAATCACCCGCTCCCATGAACTCAACCACGGAAAATTCTCCACCAACCACGTCTGGTTCATCTCCTATCTCGTCTCCCTTACTTAAATCGATAGCACACAAATTTCCTTTTAAATCTGAATCTTCATCGTCGGCCAATAACATTACTCTCAAATTGGCTTCTGGACATTTGTGCGAAGGACCAAATCGCTGTCCACATTTGAAACACAAACCCTTTTTTCTTCGGTCTTCCCACTCGGTACGGGATAACGTTCGAAATCCATGATTTCTAGAGGTCGAGTTTTGGCTACCTTCGTTTCTCACAGATCCCCCAATCGTCGAATTAGAACCTGACCGAGAAGGATCAACTCTAGTCGATGGTCCTCGATCGTTTCCAGTATTAGGGTTTTGGGCCTTAACACCATCTGGCCCATTTGAGTAATAGTAAGCCCAAATGAATTATTATTAGAGACATTAGATTGGGTCTGGTAACGATACCTTGACGATAACGTCTGATGTTCAGAGGGATGGAGCATCTCTTCAACATCTTTCGCCAAATACATGGCATCGAGACGAGTTTGAGGTCGATGGAGGCGCACCCATCGCTTAACCTCAGGTTGTAACCCCGCCAAAAAATAGCCCAATGCTTGAGACTCCGGTAAACTAGGAACAAGAGATAATAGGTATTCAAAATCGTCGATGTAATCGTGAATGGAATTGACCTGTTTGATCGTCGATAGTTGTTCATAAGGATTTTGGATCTCCAGTCCGCTAAATCGTTGCAGTAACTCCTGTGTCAATTTCTCCCAACTCAGATTCTCATGGATGTCTTTGACCACCGAAAACCAGTGCTGAGCCACACCGATCATACACAATTGAGCCAAACGCGTTTGTAAATCTGGAGGGGTTCCATGAATTTCGAAGTAGAGCTCGGCCTTTGCAAACTACCCTCGAGGATCGAACCCAGAAAATTCAGGCAGTTTGATTTTCTTAGTTGCACAAAAAGGATTTTCTCCCAATCGACCACTGTTCACGTTGAACGACTGAAGAGGAGGAGTTTGATTTGGTGGAGTATGGATACCTGAACCGTTAGAGCTATTGGGTGGAATAGGATGACCTGAACCAGATGCATCTCCGGTTCCCGCATCCAGGCCCTGTCGAGATTTCATCCACGCCATCACAAACGATCTGAATTCCTTTTGCTCAGCTTGGTCGTCCTCTAGATTTTTTATTGCTCCTTTGATCTCTAGCACATCAGTGTGTAATGCCTGAATTCGTTCTTCATGATTTTCGATTCGAGATTGCAAGCGTGTCTCCATCAGATCCGGTAGGTCGGACCAATGTTACGTAATCAACTGATTACGTAAGTAATTTGTATTATAATGGCTGGGATTGATTACAAACTGGAAGAATGAAAGGAAACGTTAATGGAGGGAAGAAAGGAAAAGTACATAATTTGCAAGAGTCTAACAAACTAGATATTTTCTGCCTGCCATTCCACATGACACTACCTCTTATTATATAGCTAACTACTACTTCTCTTTATGGGCTTTGAGATTCCTTATGGGCCTTGGTCCTCCTAGAATAAACCTTCCATGTTATGGGCTTAGACATAGGTGGACTTAATTGTTGTTCTTGGTCTGGATTCGCATCATACTGCTATTATACTAGATATGGGGCTGCAATATTAATGCCAATGAAAGGCACAACCTGTGGAAGCCATTTGCACATATTTATAATTCAATCATCGACAATTTTCTACCTGATGTTGGAGTCCCACATAGGCAAGACACGTCCTGTAAATACATAGGAACCTACCCTCTAACATGTGTATGTATGTAGGGGTGGTTTCATTTGCAAACCATTTTTATATTGCAAACCGTGCAAACCATCGATTTCATTGGATAAGTTGATGAAATTGATTCATGAAATTGTTTAATTTGATGAAATTGTTTCATATCATTCTTTTCTTGATGAAATTGTTTCATATAGTTGTGTTTTTCATGTAAAAATGAGAAAGTTTCATCAGACTGAGAAAAATACATGAAACAGTTTCACAAGAATGGGAAAATGCATGAAACTACATAAAAACACAAATATATGAAACAATTTCATCAAGAAAAGAATTATATGAAACAATTTCATCAAATTAAACAACTTCATGAACCAATTTCATTAACTTAACCAATGAAATCGACGGTTTGCACAATTTGCAAAATAAAAGTGGTTTGCATTTGATCCCTCTATATATATATATATATGTAGGAACTTCATCTCTCTCTGTAAGGGCATTTTTAAATAGAGAATCAAATGTGTTCACATGTCCTAAAATCATAAGATAGCCAAATGGATTAATATGGCCCATAGGAAGCAGGTTAATAATCCCAACAACAAAAATCCCCAAATACCATCAGAAGCCCCAAAGGGCTGCCATCCGAAGAGGTACAGGCTCAAAGGAGCAGGAAACGGCATGCCATATCAACCAATCTCTAGAAAAGAGGTAATGAGAACTGACGATTATATTAAATTATAATATAGTAAAGAAATTTCAAACAGGAAGACATATGACTTTTGATTTTAACATCAGAGTTTGATATTGATCTTTTTGCGGTGTGATGAAAGCTTATGATACAGTGACAGAAGGAATCAGCAAGCAATTGATAAATCATTTGGTATATAACCTCGGAAGCTCGGCACAACCACAATGGCTGCACCAGGAGAACATCTAAGTTATGATACCTTCGTAAGTACCTGCTATATTTCATCATTTCCCATTCTGTCTCATTTTCTTGATTTCTGGTTCCTCTTGAGTTTAACCTCTTAATCATATGCAAATAATCCAACTGATTCCATTTACAAACAAGTCCTATAACTTCCTCAAAATCAGTTCTGTTGCTTCAATGTGTTATTATGGTGATTCATGACTTAGTACTGTAATTAAGGGAGCTCTATACTTTTTGAAACATGCGTCTTCTCATAGTTATTGGTAAAAATGCCAAAAGAAACACTATAATTTGTAAACAAGAATTGTTTTGAACAAACTGCAAGAACAACCACTACTTTTTTGACCAAAATAGATCATTTTGGCAATAAATATGGTTTGTTTTGGAACAAAAAACAGAGAAACTCAACCAGAAATAATATGAACAAATTAGAAGACTCAGATGAGTAAGGAAGTATCATCAAATCAGGCCATATGACTTAAAACCGCCTGCAGCATAAAGCTGGGCAGTAATAGTCATCAAGCACAGAATCAGGGAACATATATGTCATCCTCATGGTCATCTTGTAACATATATCCCCTTCATTCAAAGGGAGAAGTGAGAACCCACACTTCGACTCTCACTTAATTAGGGTTACAATTTAAAACAAAATCTTACACCAATACTCAACAAATTACTTACTTAAGAACAGAAAAAAGTTTGTAACAAGCAATACAAATAGAATAACGTTACCATTCATATTTGCTTCAAATCACACATTGATTTCTACTCACATTAAGAAGTGATTCCACATTACAGCACACAAATCTACATCTATTTGGATCTTCTTTGGAAGATGAAACAGAATTAAGGTTTAAGCATTCGTCATATATATTCAAAGGATTAAACAAACAACTATCGAACAATTAACCAATAAGTACAGGATCCGATAGGGAAAGAAAGAAACCTGAGAAAGGCGTCTTCAAATCAAATGCATGACCGCCGTCCGCCGACAGCCCTCCATGACCGGCATGGCCTCGTTTCATCGCATCGTTAGCATTATATAATCTCTATGTATTACATCAACACTCCTTCATCTATATTACTGTTTCTCGAATTCACCCCCAACTTATTCAATAGACCTTTCTAGAACCCTCGTTGATGTTAAAATGACAGAATTGACCTCAAACATTCTATATTTATTCAAGTGATTCTATTATAAAAACATTTGATGAAAATGCCAAATACACATGATTAATATCAAAATATATATTTTTATTATAAGATTAAAATTAATCAATGTTATTTATTTTATTAGGTTATGATATCTCAAATTTATCTAATTATTATACTTAAAAATATTTATGTTTAACCATTTAAAAAACTCAATAAATTGTATAAACTTACGAATAAGTTGTTATATGTTATTTCATATGAAATACCATGTGTGAAAATCTTACAATTAATCAATGTTATCTATTTTTGTTATATTTTGATTATGACAAATTTATATAATCACAATACATAGAAATATTGACGTGTAATTATTTACAAAACTCAATAAAACGTACAAACTTATAAACTAGTCTTTATATTTTGTTTCATATATGAAACAACACATGTGAAAACATTAATATTAATCAATGTTATCGATTTCGCTATGTTATGATATGATAAATTTATCACACATGAAACAACAAGTGTGAAAATGCAGTGTTTATACAATGTTGTTTTCATATGTTAAACATTCGAGACTGTTTTGTGTGGGAAAAAAACAGTCTATAATGTTCTGCATATGAAACAACCTTGTATAAACATTGTACTTTCACACCTGTTATCTCATATATAAAACAAACAATACATGAAAACCAGTTTGTAAGTTACTAAGTTTATAAGAATTATTGGGTTTGTAAGAAATGGAAGCTCCGAAAATATTTATAGAGGTATATCATAAATAAATCAAAAAGGAAAAAAAAGTGAAGGCAAACTTGGGCCAAACTAGAGATTCACAAGTTCCATGCTTTTGTCAGTACGAGCCTCTATGCCTTCTAAGCCCGTGTAGATGGAGGATTCTTTTGAGAGGGCTATTAGAGCGAAGGGTATGAGAGTCTTTTTATGGCTGAATGTAGACAAGGAGGTTCCAAAATCTGAGCGAATAAGCATTCTTTTAACCAAATAAATCACAACCAAACACTTCTGCATAGCTTAGCGAAGAAGCCATACAGGCTATAAAGCCCGTTAAGGGGCTGTTTGGTTGGTTTTTCATTAAGTCATGTATGAATAAAGTTGTCTGTGTGGATTAATCTGTCTGTATAGATTGGAAAAGTTTTTGTTTGGGAAGGTGTTTTCATAGATGGAAGGACCATGTTTTTTAATTGGGAGAAACTGGTTTGGACAAAACTTGGCTTTCTACATAAAGCTCCCTCCTAAAAGCTTAATAAATAAGTCACATTCTATATCATTAAGCCACTACCAAACAGTCATGTATAACTGACTGAATAAACTATGTATCCCATTAAGCTCATTAAACTGCTAACAAACAGGCCATAAGTCAGTACCAAAGAGGCCCTCAATCTTTTTATAGGTCTATGTTGGGCTTTGGAGTTAAAAAAGGTTCAATCATGCTTTCTCAAGCTTAACCGAGATTTTCCACACCTTTTCAGTTTACCTCCAAAATTTTGGTCTGATCAAGCTTTAAGTTCGACCCGAACCAGACTTCAGGTTTGAACCTTTTTCAGCCTGGACTCGGTTAAGAAAACCGGACTTTGGGCTTGGGCTTGGGCTTTTTCCTAATGGGCTCTTTTGTTATGTCTAAGGCCAGACCAAGGCCCAAATTGATTATTGATCTAAATAGTGGCCCATAAAAAAGAGGAAAAGAAAAAAAAAAAAAAAAAAACTATCGACGTGTAGCAATGTCACCCTCTGAATTCCAAACTACACACAGAAGGCATTGATCAATCCTCAATGTGTGGCCATTCTCCATTGTTGTTATATCATTAATACTCCTCTCCACCTCTTCTTCATCTAAACTTCAAACTGAAAATGGCGGCTTTCAATCTGTTTAAGCTGTCGATGCTACTGAGCCTATTCTCCGACGTCAAGTTAGGGTCATGGCCGGGAAATTTGACGCAGAAACAAACCGTCGCAGTCGGCGGATTTCCAGCGCAGTGCAACCGTATCGAGTGTCCGACATATGACGTCATTCACTCCGGCGATGGCTACGAAATTCGCGTTTATAACTCCAGTATGTGGGCGACTACTTCTCCAATCGATGACATCTCCTTCGTCGATGGCACTAGCACCGGTTTCCTACAGTATGATTACGATTTTACTCACTTTATCGCTCAATTCATCTCAGAAATCAAGTGGTTTTTGATACTGAAAATTTGAACCTTACTTCAAATTTGTTTATGAATTATGAATCTCGTTTCTAGGTCAAAAACTGTTTTATAAATTTAACTATGGTTTTTGATATTGAAAATTTGAACCATGTTTTTTTTTCTCAATACTGTGTACCTAACCAATTATAATTGGTAAAAATATGTACCAACCAACTATAATTGGTACCTACTTTATTGATATCAATTTTTTTCGGTTCTTACATGTTGGTACGGTTTTGTACAAACATCTCAAAAGTTTACAAATTTGTTGTCCATTTAAAACAATAAAATGTCTAGTTGAGGTCTTTGAGTTTGAGGGGCTGAGTAAACTTTTAGTTTTTTACTTTAAATTGTAAAACAATAAAATGTTTTAAATCTCTTTAAAATATTGCAATTCATTGATTTTTTGCAATTCTCATCTCATTATCAAATGCATAAATAATACATTAATAATCAAATATATTGCAATTCATTGATTTTTTATGTAATAAATAATTAAAAATCATGTATATATAAGCCGGTACGGTACGATATTACCGTAGTAGACGATTTTTAATACAACGTATCAACCAAGTTTGTGAAGTTGGTACGTTAGTACCAACCAATTTAATTGGTACCAATTGAATTTGTACAATTGTTATTTTTGTACAAAAAGGTTGATACCGGCAACCCCAACCGGCCCACAATCGGCTGTCTATCCATAATGTGGGGGGCATACCTGACTCACTCAGCGGTTGTGGCTATGGGGGTGTCTTGGGTTCGAACCCGAGACCTTCTGCTTTTTGTACAAAGATGCCCCCACGCCATTGGCTTGTACAATTGTTATTAAATTGATTGGTTTGTTACGGTACAAATTTGACACTCCTAAATTTAACCGGTTATTCGTCTGTTCACCTTAGGTTATTCAAGTACATCCAAGGGGGAAACAGCTACAATCAACAGATAGAAATGACAGCTCCAGTTGTAACCGAGATTGCTCCGAGTGACGGACCGTTTTGCGAATCTTCATTTCTGGTGAGTTTTTATGTCCCGAAGAAGAACCAAGCCGATCCACCACCTGCTAAGGGGATTACGATCCAAAAATGGGGACCAACTTATGTAGCAGTACGGCAATTTGGCGGATTTGTGAAGGATTCAGAAATTGGCGTGGAGGCTGCGGCGTTGTCTGCCAGTCTCTCCGGCAGCGTTTGGTCGGATGCTATTGAAAAGAGCCATTCCGGTGAGATCACGACGGTGTACACGGTAGCACAGTACAATTCTCCATTCGAGTTCGATAACAGGGTAAATGAGATTTGGTTCACGTTTGATATGTAAGAAATGGTTGGAAGAGGTAACGAGAATAAGCATAGCAGAATTTTTGTTGATGAACAAGCTATATACATAGATATGCATTTCATTTCATTTCAATAAACCTTCGTAATCTTTATTGCATAACTATTTATGATTGCTAAGTATATGTCACAACGATCGTTAATTTTTAAGTTTCGAATCGGCGTATCATGGGTCCGAAATTAAGACCCATAGTAAAAGTTATGCATGTTTAAGCGCAGCTTGACCTGTCTCAGGTAACACAAAGGCCCGGTTAGGGGTGTTCATCGGTTGACATCCAATGGATGTGAGGGGAACCGAACCGATCCAATCATCCGTTGGATGTCCGATTTTTCCAACCGAATCGATCCAATCATTCATTGGATGTTGGATTTTTCCAATCCAATGGATGATTGGATCGGTTCAGTTCCATCCATTAGATATTCTCATTGGATATCCGTTGAATCGGATCGGATCCATCCAATGTTTTTATGTTTCTTTCTAAAAAAATTAGTTTTTATTTTTTACAAATGTTTTTTAATTATAATGTTCTTAAAATAAAAACTTTTTACTTTTGAAACTTTGGATTATAACGTATTGGATGGTAGTTGGATGATAACCGGATGGGTGGTTGGATGATAATCGGATGAGTGGTTGGATGATAATTGGATGGATGATGAATCGGTTTTGGTCGGTTCTGGACTGTCATCCAAGAACCGACCAATAAAATTAGATGTTGAAAATTTTGATCCGATCCGATCCAATTACAATTATCCAATCAAGGTCAGTCGGTTCTAATTGGATCGGTTGACTTTCTGCACATCCTTAGCCCCGTACTCCGTATAATAAAGCAAGGGTAGGATTTTTTGTGTGTGATAGAACTTACCATTAAGTAGATCTTGACAAGGAAGATTGATCTGTGCCGGTTCCAGTGCCTGTGCCTGTCCGGTTTCTGGGCCTGTGCCTGTGTGGTTTCTGGTGCCTGTGACGATGCCAGTTCCGGTTCCTGTTCTAGCGTCGATCCTAATTCCAGTTCTTCTTGTAGAAGAAAAGTAACTTGAACAGAAAACAAAGTTGAATACAGCAAGCTTAATTGAGAGCAAACTCTGAACTTCTTATTGAAAGCAAAAGATTACTACTGGCTTTATAGCCTTTACAGAGAGAGAAAACTACGAATAAGAGGCCTAAATAATAGCAACAAACAATGATAAAATCAAAGCCTATCTAATAGACGTGGTCCTCCAAAAAACTGAAGAATCGGTCTTTATTGTTCAAAGCAGAGAAGACTTGTACTTTGCAGAACTATCTGGAAAGCACAAGACCAACAAACCCTCCTTTAAGCTGAACACCATAGTGTATCAGCTTACCTCTGATATCTCAACAAGACCCAGTGACCTTCGAAGTTTGACAAACTGTTCCATCTTCAAGGGCTTAGTCAAAACATCAGCAATTTGATCCTGAGTACTGCAATAGCACAACTGCACTGCTCCATCGCTCACCAGATCTCTTAAGAAATGAAACTTGATGTCGATGTGTTTGCTCTTACCATGAAACACGGGGTGTTTTGAAAGTTGAATTGTTGAGCTATTGTCACATCGAATTATGCTACTTCCTCCTTCTTTGTGCCCAAGAGCTGCTAGGATTCTTCTAAGCCAAATACATTGACACGCACACGTTGCTGCTGCTATGTATTCGGCCTCGGTGGTGGACAACGTCACTACCGGTTGTTTCTTCGACGACCAAGAAATGGCACCTCCGGCTAGTAAAAACACCGAACCAGTAGTACTTTTTCGATCATCTACATCACCAGCGAAGTCGCTATCCGAGTAGGCTACCATCTTCGAATCTTCCTCCCTCTTGTAGAGTATCCCCAACTCAGTAGTGCCTTGAATGTATCTCAGAATCCTCTTCGCTGCACACCAATGTTCTTCGGTAGGAGACTCCATGTACCTGCTAATCAAACTCACCCCGTAAGTAATATCATGCCTTGTTGAAGTTAAATACATGAGACTCCCAACAATCTGCTTGAACTTGGTAGAATCAACCCTTGTTCCCTCCTTGTTACTGGAAATTCTCGTTCCGGGTACTATTGGATTCCCGACAGGATTACTATTCTCCATGCCGAACCTTCCCAGAATTTCCTTCGCATACCTCCTTTGACAAATAAAAATTCCTTTGTTGTTCTGTAAGACTTCCATTCCCAGAAAATGTCTCATCTTTCCAAGATCGGACATGTCGAATTCAGTCATCATAGAAGTCTTGAACTCTTCACACATTCTTCTACAGTTTCCTGTGTAGATCAGATCATCTACATATAAACTCACTATCAGTAAGAAACCTCCCTCCTTTATTTTTGTAAATAGCGTATGTTCACTAGTACATCTCTTGAATCCTTCTTTAAGAAAATAGGACTCAATACGACTGTACTAGGCTCTCGGCGCCTGTTTCAAGCCATAGAGCGCTTTGTGCAGCTTATACACCTTCTCTTATGCTCCTTTTACTTCAAAACCAGTCGGTTGTTGAACAAAGACCGTCTCTTCCAAGTTCCCTTGAAGAAATGCGCTTTTAACGTCCATTTGGAAAACTTCCCAGTCCTTTTGAGCTGCTGTTGCTAGAATGGCTCGAATGGTGTCGAGACGAGCAACTGGTGCGAAGACCTCTGTGTAGTCGATCCCATACTGCTGAGAATACCCTTTAGCTACGAGTCTTGCTTTGTGCTTCTCAACTTCACCATTTTCGTTTAACTTTGTCTTGAATATCCATTTCGTACCTACAGCTTTGCATCCTTCTGGTAAACTTGTGAGTTCCCAAGTTTTGTTCTTCTCTATCGACTCTATCTCTTTCATCATCGCGTCTCTCCATTTTTGATCTTTCATCGCTTCATCGAACGTTAGAGGATCTTCGGACCGCACCATCATAGCTTCTTCTTCAGAAAGATCATCACCTGGAACATAATCAGACAGCCTTGCAGGAGCCCTTCGGATTCTTTCACCATGAGCCCTTTGAACTCTTTCACCTGGGGAACTTGGGTTACTATTATTTGGCATGTTTGATGGTGAACTATCTTCACTGTTATGGGAGCTTGAACCAGAAGACATAGAGTTACTTGCATTTGATCCTTCTGTCACATGTTCTTCATTATCGTAATCAGGATCGCTGTCCGGCCACTCGAGCACGTCGCTTTTCTTTTCTTTCTCGGTCTTTTCCCAATTCCAGCCTTCATTCTCCTCAAACTTCACATCTCGACTTACGATAATCTTTCGAGTAGCGGGATCAACAAACCTGTACGCTTTGGATTCTTTGCTTACACCAAGAAACACGTGAGCTTTGCTTTTATCATCAAGCTTATGTCTTTTCTGATCTGGTATGTGAACATAAGCTAAACATCCAAAAATGCGAAAGTGGTCTACTCTAGGTTTCGTACCTGACCAGGCCTCTTGAGGAGTCATTCCTTCCAATGCTGAAGTTGGACTTCTATTGAGGATATGCACCGACCAATTGACCGCTTCTGCCCAGAATTCCTTTGGCATTTGCTTTTCGTCTAGCATAGAACGAACCATGTTCATGATTGTCCTATTTTTGCGTTCGGCTACACCGTTCTGATGTGGTGTATATGCTGTTGTAAGCTGGCGATTAATCCCATGCTCATTACAAAACTCCGTGAACTCATTTGAGTTGAACTCCCCACCCCTGTCTGTTCTTAAGCATTTGATGCTCGTCCCTGCTTCTTTCTCAATCAAAGTCTTGAAATCCTTGAATTTATTGAATGTTTCTGATTTCTCATTCAACAAATAAATCCAAGTTTTTCTAGAAAAATCATCTATAAAACTCAAAAAATATCTTTTTTCACTATTGGAAATAGGACTTACAGGGCCACATATGTCTGAGTGTATGAGTTGTAGCTTTTGTGTTGCTCTCCAGGAAGATTTCTTTGGAATGAAATCTCGATGTTGTTTTCCTATTAGACAATGGGCACACAACTTTTGTGGAGTTCTTATTGCCGGCATTCCTTCAACCATTCCATTATAAACCAGAGTTCTGAGTGCTTTGTAGTGCAGATGGCCAAATCGAGAATGCCATAACTGTGACTCATCTTCTGCTCAAGTCTGAAAGCACTTGGAGTTTTTGGCTGCCATAGTTGCTTTGAAATAGAACATCCGATTCCCGCTCATTTCAGATAGCATGATCAGCCCTCTTCTTGGATGAAATACTTTATACAGATTGTTTTGAATTAAAATGGTCAACCCTTTCTCCTGTAGTTGACCAACACTAAGAAGATTGGATTTAAGCTCAGGAACATAGTATACGTCTGTGATTACTTGAGTAACGCCATTAACTTCCATGCGCACATCTTCTTTTCCAGTCACAGTAATTCGAGTGTCGTTCCCTAGTTTCACAGTGTGTTTGAAGTTCTCATTCAAATTTGTGAACCATTCTTTGTTGCCACTCATATGGTTACTGCAGCCTGAGTCAAAGAACCAAACCTCCTCAATCGAACCATTTTGACGTTCAATAGATGCCATCAGCAAAAGTTCCTCCTCTTCATCCATTTCCGCAAAATTGGCTCTTTTTCCCGACTCTGGACACTCGAACTGAAAGTGTCCCAATTTGTGACATTTATAGCACTCTGTTGGTGCAAGTGTACCACATCTCTATATATTTATATATATTTATTTTGATGATTACAAACACACCGTATTATTATTTATCTAACAATCCAATCCAAGTGTACAGTTCTTGAAGAACACGAAGATTTTATCTGAAGAGTTCAAGACGGAAGATTTACGTTGTCATTAGTGTTTATATCTTATAATGATAAACACCCTAAAATAATATATCACTTGGATATTACGTATCTATATAAATATATTTGAATCAAATATATATATATATAATACATATTTTTTTTATATTAAAAAAATATAAATCGTATATATATATATATAAAAAGTATAAAGCATGGAGACATCATCTTCATCATTGCTTTTGCTTTTTTTTGCTCTTTGACAAATTGAAAAGGAGCAGTTGAAATATTTGTCAAACTCAGCTCTCAAATCAGATATCAAGAAGTGGTTACTGTTCATGCATTTATTGAAGAAGAAAAGCTGTGCATCTCTCATTGGCTGGAAGAACACTTTTCGTCAGGCGGTATACCGCCAAGGACACCGCGGTATACCGCGCCTCATATATCCGTTGGAGATGCTGATATATAAAGAAGCATGCTGGTGATGAAGAAGAAAGAACACAAAAAACAGCAACAACAACAATCCAAACTCTCAGCTCTCTCACTCTCACTTATTTTATATATATATATTTTATAAAACATTTTTTATAAAATATCCAAGTGTGAGATATTATACAAGAGTGATTACCCATTGTGAGTTATACTCCTCTTGTAAGCATTTGAATAACGGGTGTGTGATCCTGTACATCTCATAGCAGAAGCTTGAGAATCAATTACGTTACCTTTGTACTTGGTTTGTATTTCTACCGTAAAGAATACATTTATTGGATCGTGTCGAGAAGTGTCTCGGCTGCTGGTTTATCACAGTTGGTGGTAAATCAGTAAATCTCCGTGTCAAGTATCTCTTACCTTTATTTCTTTATTTATTCCGTTGTGCTTTATTATATTTGTTTATATAAACTGCTTTGCATTTATATTTATTTATACAATCTCTGTGTATTTGTTTATATTTACACTCTTCTTTATTATTTGTATACTCTGATTTATTTTTTACTGTTTCCGTACTGTATTTATTTATAAAAGAATTTTTGAAAGTAAAAGATTTTAAATACAACCTTACCCCCCCTAGGTTGTCTAACATTTGGTATCAGAGCGGGTCTTTCAAAAAATTTCTGTTTAAATATTTTTTTAAATGGCTCAACAAACTAATTTTGTGTTTTCTAAACCTCCTTTGATAGATACTGAAAAGTTTGGCATTTGGGCCGAGCTATTTGAATGTCACGTTCGTGGCAAAAGTCAAAAAATTTGGGATATTATAGAAAATGGGAATTTTAGACCAACCAAAGTTGAAAATGATCTTATTGTTGATAAACCCATAAAAGATTGGACTCCCGCTGAAGAATCTCATTATTGTTTAAATTTTGAAGCTAAAAATATATTATATGCTGCTTTAACCTCTGATGAAATTGAAAGAGTTTATACTTATAAAACTGCTAATCAAATCTGGCAAAGCTTGAGCGACACTCATCGTGGAAATACTCAAGTTAAAAGCTCTAAAATAAATATTCTTGTTCATGATTATGAATTATTTGAAATGTCAAAAGATGAGTCAATCGACTCAATGTTTAAACGTTTTAACCTCATTATGACTACTTTGAAGGGATTAGGTCGTACTTATCCTAATGAGGATTATGTAAGGAAAATTCTTCGAGCACTTCCTTCGGAGTGGATGGCAAAAATCACATCCTTGGAAGACTCCCGAGATCTCGCAACTATGAAGCTCGATGATCTCATCGGCAATCTTAAAGTGCACGAAATTGCACTAAAAAGAAATCAGGTCCGGGAGCAAGTCAAAAAGAAATCCATAGCTTTAGAAGCCGTTGCCTCTAAAGATGAGAAAGAAAAAGAAGAGGAGGAAGATGCAAGTTCCTCGGATGATGAACCCGAAAATCTTGACGATTTAGTCAAGTTGGTAAGAAAACTTTCTAAACTTTTATCTAACAGAAAGTTTGCCAAAAATGATAGGTTTCAAGAAAATGGAGACTACCGTCGTGGTGGTAAAAACCAAAGTCGCAACGTCCATAAAAGTGAAGACAAATATGACGAATCTAGCGACGATGAAAAAGCCAATAAAAAGAAAGGCTTTTGCTATGTGTGTGGTGATAAGGATCACTATGCAAGTGTGTGTCCAAAACGAGCAAAACAAATCAACACACCAAAAGCTCTCGTTGGAGGCGCGTTGAGCGCAAGCATAAATGAGGCCAAAAATTTTTGTTTCATGGCCGACCATGATAATGAGGTATCTTCATCATATTCTTCTAAAAATAATTGTGATAGTAATTATAGTGATAATTATTATAGTGACGATGAAAATAATCTTGACGAATTATATAAATCATTTCATGATATGGCCGCTCTTGCAAATAGGTATAAAGATGAAATCTCTAATTTAAAAGAAACCGTATCCGCATATAAAAAGGAAATAGATGACGGTAAACAAAAATCTGCTTATGATTTAGATATTATCACTAAATTAGAAAATAAATTAAGTGAAAAAGATATTTGCAAATCTTGTGATATTTTAAAAAATAAAATTGCATGCTTAAATAAAAAGACACATGAAAATGTTGTATGTACAAAATGCGAGATTCTTGAAAATGAAATTGCATGTTTAAATGCTAAATGTAAATCGCATGAGAAAAATGACTTATTAGCAAATGCTTTTAATAGTAGCAATGATAAAGTGCTTAAAATGCTTAATATATCAAATCGTATAAATTGCCGAAAAGGCATTGGTTCAAATACGTGTATTGAAAAATGTGATTGTATGCCAATTAAAAAGGTTTTTGAAAAACCTAAATTTGTTGTTAAAATTAAAACGCAAAAACCTCCGTATGTTCCTAAAATGAATTATGTGAATTATATGTCGAGAAAATCACATGCGTTTATGTATAATAATAAGTTTGCGAATCCTAAGAAAAATGTTAATCCGCATACTTCTTTTTACGTCTATGATGAATACGATCGTAAAATTAAAATGGTTAGAAAATGGATTCCGAAAGGAATGTTTAATGTTGATAATCCCGGTGGGATGCGTTTGTGGTTTTAAACCATTTATATGGTTTTGTATGTTTGTCGTGTTTTATTTTATGTCGACAACATGTTCTTTTTTTTGCAGTTTATGTTTTATACTAACTGTTAAAAGGACCCATAAGAAAAGGGTACCACAAAAATATTCTTTGCCTTTTGTAGGTGTTACCTGCCGAGGTTATAATACGTGGTTACCTGCCGAGGTTATAATACGTGGTTACCTGCCGAGGTTATAATACGTGGTTACCTGCCGAGGTTATAATACGTGGTTACCTGCCGAGGTTATAATACGTGGTTACCTGACGAGGTCATAATACGTGGTGATTTTTTTTATCACATAAAATTAACCGAAAATTGAAGCCTTAAGATCCGTTTTGGTGCAAGTGTTTCGTATTGGTTTGTATATCTTTGTCTCTATTGCTTTTTGCATTTTATTTTATCCCTCAAATTTTATAAAATCAAATTGATATCGTTATTAATTTGAGGGGGAGCGTTTTAGCTCTTTTACCCATGAGTTTATGCTACCTCAAATATATGCATATTTTGAGGGGGAGCATCTCTCGAGGGGGAGCATACCGTCTTTCTTAACCCTTTTTGCTTCGACAAACGGGGGAGAGAAACCGCATATGCTCATGCTTAGCGGTTGTGTTTGTCATCATCAAAAAGGGGGAGATTGTTGGTGCAAGTGTACCACATCTCTATATATTTATATATATTTATTTTGATGATTACAAACACACCGTATTATTATTTATCTAACAATCCAATCCAAGTGTACAGTTCTTGAAGAACACGAAGATTTTATCTGAAGAGTTCAAGACGGAAGATTTACGTTGTCATTAGTGTTTATATCTTATAATGATAAACACCCTAAAATAATATATCACTTGGATATTACGTATCTATATAAATATATTTGAATCAAATATATATATATAATACATATTTTTTTTTATATTAAAAAAATATAAATCGTATATATATATATAAAAAGTATAAAGCATGGAGACATCATCTTCATCATTGCTTTTGCTTTTTTTTGCTCTTTGACAAATTGAAAAGGAGCAGTTGAAATATTTGTCAAACTCAGCTCTCAAATCAGATATCAAGAAGTGGTTACTGTTCATGCATTTATTGAAGAAGAAAAGCTGTGCATCTCTCATTGGCTGGAAGAACACTTTTCGTCAGGCGGTATACCGCCAAGGACACCGCGGTATACCGCGCCTCATATATCCGTTGGAGATGCTGATATATAAAGAAGCATGCTGGTGATGAAGAAGAAAGAACACAAAAAAACAGCAACAACAACAATCCAAACTCTCAGCTCTCTCACTCTCACTTATTTTTTATATATATATTTTATAAAACATTTTTTATAAAATATCCAAGTGTGAGATATTATACAAGAGTGATTACCCATTGTGAGTTATACTCCTCTTGTAAGCATTTGAATAACGGGTGTGTGATCCTGTACATCTCATAGCAGAAGCTTGAGAATCAATTACGTTACCTTTGTACTTGGTTTGTATTTCTACCGTAAAGAATACATTTATTGGATCGTGTCGAGAAGTGTCTCGGCTGCTGGTTTATCACAGTTGGTGGTAAATCAGTAAATCTCCGTGTCAAGTATCTCTTACCTTTATCTCTTTATTTATTCCGCTGTGCTTTATTATATTTGTTTATATAAACTGCTTTGCATTTATATTTATTTATATAATCTCTGTGTATTTGTTTATATTTACACTCTTCTTTATTATTTGTATACTCTGATTTATTTTTTACTGTTTCCGTACTGTATTTATTTATAAAAGAATTTTTGAAAGTAAAAGATTTTAAATACAACCTTACCCCCCCCTAGGTTGTGTAACATTTGGTATCAGAGCGGGTCTTTCAAAAATTTTCTGTTTAAATATTTTTTTAAATGGCTCAACAAACTAATTTTGTGTTTTCTAAACCTCCTTTGATAGATACTGAAAAGTTTGGCATTTGGGCCGAGCTATTTGAATGTCACGTTCGTGGCAAAAGTCAAAAAATTTGGGATATTATAGAAAATGGGAATTTTAGACCAACCAAAGTTGAAAATGATCTTATTGTTGATAAACCCATAAAAGATTGGACTCCCGCTGAAGAATCTCATTATTGTTTAAATTTTGAAGCTAAAAATATATTATATGCTGCTTTAACCTCTGATGAAATTGAAAGAGTTTATACTTATAAAACTGCTAATCAAATCTGGCAAAGCTTGAGCGACACTCATCGTGGAAATACTCAAGTTAAAAGCTCTAAAATAAATATTCTTGTTCATGATTATGAATTATTTGAAATGTCAAAAGATGAGTCAATCGACTCAATGTTTAAACGTTTTAACCTCATTATGACTACTTTGAAGGGATTAGGTCGTACTTATCCTAATGAGGATTATGTAAGGAAAATTCTTCGAGCACTTCCTTCGGAGTGGATGGCAAAAATCACATCCTTGGAAGACTCCCGAGATCTCGCAACTATGAAGCTCGATGATCTCATCGGCAATCTTAAAGTGCACGAAATTGCACTAAAAAGAAATCAGGTCCGGGAGCAAGTCAAAAAGAAATCCATAGCTTTAGAAGCCGTTGCCTCTAAAGATGAGAAAGAAAAAGAAGAGGAGGAAGATGCAAGTTCCTCGGATGATGAACCCGAAAATCTTGACGATTTAGTCAAGTTGGTAAGAAAACTTTCTAAACTTTTATCTAACAGAAAGTTTGCCAAAAATGATAGGTTTCAAGAAAATGGAGACTACCGTCGTGGTGGTAAAAACCAAAGTCGCAACGTCCATAAAAGTGAAGACAAATATGACGAATCTAGCGACGATGAAAAAGCCAATAAAAAGAAAGGCTTTTGCTATGTGTGTGGTGATAAGGATCACTATGCAAGTGTGTGTCCAAAACGAGCAAAACAAATCAACACACCAAAAGCTCTCGTTGGAGGCGCGTTGAGCGCAAGCATAAATGAGGCCAAAAATTTTTGTTTCATGGCCGACCATGATAATGAGGTATCTTCATCATATTCTTCTAAAAATAATTGTGATAGTAATTATAGTGATAATTATTATAGTGACGATGAAAATAATCTTGACGAATTATATAAATCATTTCATGATATGGCCGCTCTTGCAAATAGGTATAAAGATGAAATCTCTAATTTAAAAGAAACCGTATCCGCATATAAAAAGGAAATAGATGACGGTAAACAAAAATCTGCTTATGATTTAGATATTATCACTAAATTAGAAAATAAATTAAGTGAAAAAGATATTTGCAAATCTTGTGATATTTTAAAAAATAAAATTGCATGCTTAAATAAAAAGACACATGAAAATGTTGTATGTACAAAATGCGAGATTCTTGAAAATGAAATTGCATGTTTAAATGCTAAATGTAAATCGCATGAGAAAAATGACTTATTAGCAAATGCTTTTAATAGTAGCAATGATAAAGTGCTTAAAATGCTTAATATATCAAATCGTATAAATTGCCGAAAAGGCATTGGTTCAAATACGTGTATTGAAAAATGTGATTGTATGCCAATTAAAAAGGTTTTTGAAAAACCTAAATTTGTTGTTAAAATTAAAACGCAAAAACCTCCGTATGTTCCTAAAATGAATTATGTGAATTATATGTCGAGAAAATCACATGCGTTTATGTATAATAATAAGTTTGCGAATCCTAAGAAAAATGTTAATCCGCATACTTCTTTTTACGTCTATGATGAATACGATCGTAAAATTAAAATGGTTAGAAAATGGATTCCGAAAGGAATGTTTAATGTTGATAATCCCGGTGGGATGCGTTTGTGGTTTTAAACCATTTATATGGTTTTGTATGTTTGTCGTGTTTTATTTTATGTCGACAACATGTTCTTTTTTTTGCAGTTTATGTTTTATACTAACTGTTAAAAGGACCCATAAGAAAAGGGTACCACAAAAATATTCTTTGCCTTTTGTAGGTGTTACCTGCCGAGGTTATAATACGTGGTTACCTGCCGAGGTTATAATACGTGGTTACCTGCCGAGGTTATAATACGTGGTTACCTGCCGAGGTTATAATACGTGGTTACCTGCCGAGGTTATAATACGTGGTTACCTGCCGAGGTTATAATACGTGGTTACCTGACGAGGTCATAATACGTGGTGATTTTTTTTATCACATAAAATTAACCGAAAATTGAAGCCTTAAGATCCGTTTTGGTGCAAGTGTTTCGTATTGGTTTGTATATCTTTGTCTCTATTGCTTTTTGCATTTTATTTTATCCCTCAAATTTTATAAAATCAAATTGATATCGTTATTAATTTGAGGGGGAGCGTTTTAGCTCTTTTACCCATGAGTTTATGCTACCTCAAATATATGCATATTTTGAGGGGGAGCATCTCTCGAGGGGGAGCATACCGTCTTTCTTAACCCTTTTTGCTTCGACAAACGGGGGAGAGAAACCGCATATGCTCATGCTTAGCGGTTGTGTTTGTCATCATCAAAAAGGGGGAGATTGTTGGTGCAAGTGTACCACATCTCTATATATTTATATATATTTATTTTGATGATTACAAACACACCGTATTATTATTTATCTAACAATCCAATCCAAGTGTACAGTTCTTGAAGAACACGAAGATTTTATCTGAAGAGTTCAAGACGGAAGATTTACGTTGTCATTAGTGTTTATATCTTATAATGATAAACACCCTAAAATAATATATCACTTGGATATTACGTATCTATATAAATATATTTGAATCAAATATATATATATATAATACATATTTTTTTTTATATTAAAAAAATATAAATCGTATATATATATATAAAAAGTATAAAGCATGGAGACATCATCTTCATCATTGCTTTTGCTTTTTTTTGCTCTTTGACAAATTGAAAAGGAGCAGTTGAAATATTTGTCAAACTCAGCTCTCAAATCAGATATCAAGAAGTGGTTACTGTTCATGCATTTATTGAAGAAGAAAAGCTGTGCATCTCTCATTGGCTGGAAGAACACTTTTCGTCAGGCGGTATACCGCCAAGGACACCGCGGTATACCGCGCCTCATATATCCGTTGGAGATGCTGATATATAAAGAAGCATGCTGGTGATGAAGAAGAAAGAACACAAAAAAACAGCAACAACAACAATCCAAACTCTCAGCTCTCTCACTCTCACTTATTTTATATATATATATTTTATAAAACATTTTTTATAAAATATCCAAGTGTGAGATATTATACAAGAGTGATTACCCATTGTGAGTTATACTCCTCTTGTAAGCATTTGAATAACGGGTGTGTGATCCTGTACATCTCATAGCAGAAGCTTGAGAATCAATTACGTTACCTTTGTACTTGGTTTGTATTTCTACCGTAAAGAATACATTTATTGGATCGTGTCGAGAAGTGTCTCGGCTGCTGGTTTATCACAGTTGGTGGTAAATCAGTAAATCTCCGTGTCAAGTATCTCTTACCTTTATCTCTTTATTTATTCCGCTGTGCTTTATTATATTTGTTTATATAAACTGCTTTGCATTTATATTTATTTATATAATCTCTGTGTATTTGTTTATATTTACACTCTTCTTTATTATTTGTATACTCTGATTTATTTTTTACTGTTTCCGTACTGTATTTATTTATAAAAGAATTTTTGAAAGTAAAAGATTTTAAATACAACCTTACCCCCCCTAGGTTGTCTAACACACTCCACGATAGCTTTTCCCGGTGAGGATCTTCCTCTTCCTCGACCCCTGAAGCTTCCACTTGCAATTCTGCCTCGACCTCTTCCTAATCCTTCTTCTTGTGTCACTTTCAACACATGCTCTTCTTCCTTAACCTTCCTCCTGAATTTTTGTTCATGGACCACCAACGAACTGTGAAGCTCGTCAATGGAGAGACTAGCAATGTCTTTGGACTCCTCAATTGACACCACGATGTAATTGAATTTCTCCGTGAGAGTCCTCAAGATCTTTTCCACAATCTGAAATTCTTGCAACACTTCTCCATTGTTACTCATGTTGTTTACCACCGACATTACTCTAGCAAAGTAGTCGGAAATGGCTTCTCCTTCCTTCATCTCTAGTACTTCGAATTCTCTCTTGAGAGCTTGCAGTTGAGCTCTCTTTACCTTTGCATTACCCTGGTATTTTTTTCTCATCGACTCCCAAAGCTGTGCTGCAATGTCCTTCTTCAGAATGGTCCTCAAAATGTTCTTATCGATCGCTGAAAAAAGGTAGTTTTTTACCTTTAGATCTTTCAGCTTCAACTGCTCTCGTGCAGCCTTCTCAGCTTCTGTCTCTCGCGTGCCTGCCGCCGGCTCAACGTAGCCAGGCTCAATCAGGTTCCACCATTCTTTCGATCGAAGGAGATTTTCCATCAGCATTCTCCAATGATCGTAGTCCCCGTCAAACTTCGGGATGCTAAGCAGGTTCTGTCCCTCGTTCGACATACTGGATTGCTCTCTTTACGGTATCGAAGAAGCTGCTGTGTTTACGCTCACACTCGTGTTTACCTCACAAAGTCACTCGTGTTTATCTACTTTCAGAAATCAGGCCCCTTGACGGTGCTCTGATACCAATTGTAGAAGAAAAGTAACTTGAAAAGAAAACAAAGTTGAATACAGCAAGCTTAATTGAGAGCAAACTCTGAACTTCTTATTGAAAGCAAAAGATTACTACTGGCTTTATAGCCTTTACAGAGAGAGAAAGCTACGAATAAGAGGCCTAAATAATAGCAACAAACAATGATAAAATCAAAGCCTATCTAATAGACGTGGTCCTCCAAAAAACTGAAGAATCGGTCTTTATTGTTCAAAGCAGAGAAGACTTGTACTTTGCAGAACTATCTGGAAAGCACAAGACCAACACTTCTGTCAATACTGGTTCCGTTGTCTGTTCTGCCTGTGCCGTTTCCGGTGACACTGCCGATGACAGTTCAAGTTCCTGTGTCAGTAATGGTGGTTCCAATGCCTGTGCTAGAGACGATGCCAGTTCATGTGCCAGTACTGATTGACGTGCCTCCAAAACTAGTGTCGGTGCTGATTCTTGTTTCTGTTCTAAATTATTTAGTTAATTATTTACTTAAAACAAGGTGCAGGCCCAAATTTCTTAATTGAAAGTTACATTTCACACCCCTATAATTATTTAGTTAATTTACTTTATACCTTTTAGTTTTCTATTTTTTATTTTACACATTCATCATATTAACACATATAATCGTATATTAACTAAAATACGTTAAAAATACGTTTTAATTTTAACAAGTTACATCATTATAATCGTCTCGTCGATACCTTCGAAATGAGCCAAATATTGAATATTTTTTGATTTAATTATATTATACTTATTTAGTTAATTTACTTTACACCTTTTAGTTTTTTATTTTGCATTTAGTTAATATATGACTATTATGTTAATGTGATAAGAGTGTAAAACGAAAATTGAAAAAGTAAGATGTACCATAAATTAAATAGTTAACTATAAGGGTATGAATTGTAAATATTAAAAATATTTTTATGTAGTATATATGATATATAATAAAATAATTAAATCAAAAAATATTCAATATTGGGCTCATTTCGAAGGTATCGAAGAGACGATTATAATGGTGTAACTTGTTAAAATTAAAACGTATTTTTAACGTATTTTAGTTAATATACGATTATATGTGTTAATATGATGAAGATATAAAATGAAAATTAGAAAAATAAAAGGTATAAAGTAAATTAACTAAATAAGTATAAGGATGTGAAATGTAACATTTAAATCAAAAAATGAAAAATCGAGGACAAGGGGGTTAAAATGTAAATTTTCATCGCGGACCACGGGGTTAAAATGTAAATTTCATCGCGGATAAGGGGTATCGCGGGTAAAATTCGAGGGGTGTTTGGTCAGAGTTCAAGATCGCGGGATAAATCGCAAAATTATGGGGCATTTTGGCAAATCCAAAGAGATTTGGGGCATTTTGGTAACGGATTTATCAACTTGGGACATTTTAATTAATTTCCCTAAATTTATTATAAATATTTGTATTTGGTTATACGAATCCAAAATTTTAAATATCATATTTATTTATATATAATCAAATTTATATGCTATTAGTTATATTTCTGACAGATTTTTATAATTTGTTACAATAAATTGGGTATTTTAGGACGTCTTAATTTATTATTTAATGAGACTTTAAATTTATAGGATCAATAATATAAAGACATTACAAAAAGTTGTTAGCATGTAATTTAACAGTCAAATAGAACTTGTTAGGTTGTCTAACTTCGTTATAACATTTATCTTTATATAAGATGTCGATTTTTAACTGTATAAACTTAGACCTTTTTTGTTTTTCATTTTAAGTTTTTAATCGCCACGTATGTCAGACGTTTTATAACTCAGACTATTTGTTTTTTTTTTCAGAGCATCTTATCTCTTAATATGGTCTTGCCAAAAAAGTGGTAATCATATATCTTAATTTTTCTCTTATTTTCGTCCAACACCATTCTTTCGATTTCAACATTGGTTTTAGCTCAGATGTATCCCGAATTTGCAAAAACTCAGAACACGAAGATTGTAGATTTATGTGTTTGCTTTCCAGGACATCTTTAATCACTTAAATCGGGCCTTCAGTGTGTGATATATGATTAAAACTCCACATGCTCGCAAATCTACCAACATCCTTCTTTTGTTTTTTTCGTCTCGTCTTTCGATCATCGATGCTCACATCAATTGACGTATCTAAGTTGAATTTTTTAGGGATAGAATAGATAATAATTATACATATTCAGACGTTTGTCAGTTTATAAAAACAAATAGTTTTATTGATTCAGATTTCAGACTTTAGCACCACCTATTAAAAATCAAAAGTGAAATCTGACTTGAGACTTCAACACCTCTTAAAAGCGCCTCCTTAAAGTCCTATTAAGTACGACCCAAGGTCTTTGACCTAGCAGTACCTTATAACCCAATTTCTTAGAGGTCAATCTAGATTGAGGTCTTGTTAAAGAGAAGAATACATGCAAGTTTAATTGTCGTATATAAATTTTATATACCTACAAAAAGTTCCATTTTGTTGCACAAAATCTCCAAATTAGATAAACAAAAGTCAAAACCTCCAAAACTTTTGAGGTTGTTTCGAACATGGTAAACGCTACATTTTGTCTTCCACTTTCTCAAAATATATTCCGTAGAATCTGTTAGAGCCCAAATTCACTTAAAAATATTAAAATCTACAACTTTTTGTGGGAATACCGAGGCCCAAGGGATATGATGGAACATCCTATCTCTGCCTTGGGTTTGATTCCGAGGTCCACAACAATTATGGTCGCTAAGTTTATCAATGTTGATATCTTACAATAACAATTCATCGAGATTTGAGCAAAAAGTTGATTACCGGCAACCCTAACTGGCCCCACACGGAACCTGCCTCCAAGGACACCAATGTGAGGGGGCATTTTTTGGCTCACTCAGCAGTTGAGGCTAGTGGAGGGGCCTGGGTTTGAACCTTCGACCTGTTATGTATTTGAGCAAAGTCACCCCACCCCTTTGCCAACTGAGCTACACGCCAGAGGTTGGGACACACTTCGTTACAAGATGCTGAAAAAGACAGGTGCAACCATATGCCAACTTTAATCAAAAGAAAAGTAACTCTATAACTTCAAGGGGCCTCATTTATAGAACAATTGGAAAATTTTGAGGCACCAATTCCTACCCCTATATTACAAAATCTTCAAGCAAATTTAAACCACTTCTACTTACATACCATCTATATGTATAAACTGCTACTACTAGAAGCAAAAGCTTCATTTGGATAGCAATAAGCCTTTTCTGTGTTATGTAATCTATACGATTTCAAGGCCGACCGTTTCTCCTCTTCCATGAATCTCGTGTGGGCCCCACTTGTCGAAAACCTGCTACATGAGATTGTATTACGAGAAAGGTAATCACGGGGAGCGTACAGGGTGGTGTTAAAGATCGAAGAAACTGGATCAGTGTTATTGTCAGCATAATCAACGGTGCTAAATGAATCACGGGTGCTCTCAGTGGTGAAAGATGCATCATCTGAGTTTGATAAAATCGACCAATCGCTTGATGTGGCATCTGAGAAATCAAGATTTGATGGCTTTGCGTAATTGTGCATGTTTCCGTTGAAACCGGTTGATTGTTGGCGGTGATCCAAGGTTGACGTTGGTGGTTTTGACTTTGTGAAGGTGGAAGGCTGGTGGTTAGAGGGTTTTCCGGCAGAGCTTCTTGGGGGTCGAGGGGATGATCTACAAGAAAGATTGAAGATTTGAAGATGGTGATAAATAGAGAAGAAAACTGCAATTCAGATTGGTTACCTCATGTAAAACAGTATGTATGCCCCTTCTGACATCACCTGGCTCAATGGCACTTGGTGAACCTGCAACCAACAAGATGAATATTGGTAAAGAGTTGCTTATTCATTCTGCATTAGTATGCTTAGGATGCTTATTCATTCTGTGTTAGTATTTATTCATTCCGCATTAGTATGCTTATTCATTCTGCGTTAATATGCTTATTCATTTATTCATTCTGCATTAGCATGCTTATTCATTCTGCATTGGTAAATTACTAAACCACCCATGTCAAATTAAACCCCTAAAACCGTCAACAATTCTTTCACCCGCCCACCTCACTCTCGCCCATTCAGTCAGTCCCATCCTGTACGCATACCAAGTGCACACGTCTCGATCAATATTAGATACGAATACGAGAAAGTTGATTACCTGAGCGTCATCTATCCGTGACCAATTTCCTTGAAGATCTTTCACGTACGATATATAGTGACCAGAAAAAGATGCATTCATCGTGTCTAAGTGCACCACCACACCATAAAGCAAGTATAACGGAGGAACGTCATCCGTTCCCGTCATATACGGGATCATGTCCAACGTGTCGGGATATGTGATACACTTGTTCAGTTTCCCATAATTCCCTTCCTGATAAAAAAAACACTAATGTTTATGGGCATCTTAAAAAGTTTTTAGGACATTTTTTAAAATAAAGTGTTTGTAATACCTGAAATCTCTTCAATACAATTGTCAATATATTCGGAGCCTCGTGTATTGCCAATTGCTTTCGTGCTCGAACATAAGCAGCGCACCTTCAAAACGTAATGTTTTACTAGACCATAAGTTTTCAAACTCGTACAGAATGCAGGATTCATATATGAATATGGATGTTGATATCAAGTGATAAATGATTAACGAACCTTCCACATCTATACATGTTTTCTCCATCCAAATCTTCCGGGCTTGTGAATTGGGTAAGTGCGTCTTCTAGCGACTCGACCCACCCAAATATCTCTAGGTGAAGGTCCATAATGTTTTCGTATCTATCTGATTCGTGATGACATCTCAGACATTTAACCTGATATGCAAAGTGAATAATGCTTCCTTTCAAATAGAAAAGACGTAAAAGTTCATAGAGGAACCGCATTAACTATTCATGATGAATATACATAGATATTCATGAACATTATTTATCATGAAAATCTTGCATTTTCATTAACGAACATTCATTCATGATATTCATTATGAATATTTATCATGATCTTGATCATATTCAAAATGAATATTTGGTTCTCACGGTTCTCAAATGAACCTTCCCCTTAACAAATATATGCATCTCCATTCTGCGATTGTTGCTTCTGATAAAAAAGTTTGGCTTGAAATGACGTTTGTCTTTTCAGTACTTAAACCGAGAATATAAATGCAAGAAAGCCGCTTCACCTTTGACCGGAGTTGACCCGCAAACGTATGTTGAATAAAGGTCGTCTCTTGCAATTTAGGATCAACAGCATCTTCCCCACCCAAACCCTCCAAACATATAGATTGCATCGAGGTGATCAAAAGCCTAATAAAAAACGGAAAAACGCAGCAATCAGCATTAATATTAACACGAAATCACTATCTTGATATTTGACCATGAAAGTCAACAGCTTTTTATATTCCAAGATTGCATATGAACCCAGAAACAAAAGTCAACAAAATCGTTCAAAGCCATTGACCAACCTTAAAAATTCATGAGCATCTTCCTGGCTACCTTCGCCAATTTGGTAACTAACGCTCCGCATATGCAAAAGAATGCTGCGCAGAGACAACGGCTCTCCGTTTTCCCGTAACATCATTACATGGTGCTCGAGTTCACACATTAAGCACCAAGAAATTGCACAACCTAACCGTAAACAAGAAAAAAAATCGCAAAAAAGAATAAATGAGGTTATATAGTCCACAAGTAATCCCAAATGACATAATAACCCACCTGAAGGTGGGGTCTACGAAGGGTAAGATGTATGCAGACCTGACCTCTACCCCAAATAGTAGATAGTGGTTGTTTCCATAAAAACCCCTGCCTTGTGAAAAAGTGTGACAAAGAGAGAAAGACAGAGCAAATAGAGAATGTGTTAATTACATGTTCTTGAATGTGATCTATGGAGCAAATAGATAGTTAGAGGCTTTGTAGACATCAAGCACTGCAGCACAGCATTTGCATAGCAACTGCCAAAAAAACACACAAGTAATAAGAAAAAATGTGTTCCAAATTTGGGTGCGTTTGGTATGTGGACAGGATTGGACGGGCGAGAATGAGGTAAGCGGGTGAAAAGATCCCGGAAGGTTTTGGGGGTAGTTTAGTAATTTATCAATCTTGTCTCATCTCCCTGATTTGTGTTCCACCTATTTTAGTAGGATAGAAAAAACGCAATTTTGTCACACTCAAGTCCTGCGTACCAAACACACCCTAAATGATACTAAGAAATGACGAAATAATTTCATATTTCTCTGTGTATGCAATATGCTAACGGACCTATTTCCGCAATTTACAAGGCCCCTTGGTGAGAAGTCAAAAGCTTCGTACTTGAAGTACTTCAAAAATTCTTCATACGGAAATAGCATCTGAAATTGTAAAAAAACGATCACTATAAGAAAGATTCCATATAGCTGATAAACTAGTCATGTTTGGTAAAAACCAACCGATAAGCTATAGCCTATATGGCAATGTACAATGACCAAAAATGACATGTTGAAAAACCAATTAAAAAAATATTAAGGGGTATAATTGGAAAAAACCCGTAGAGCTTACTGAAACGCTATTTGAAGTAGCTTTTCAACAAGCTAGCATTCGGCTAACCAAACGGGGCTTTTTCAATAAGCTCAAAAAATAAGCCGGCTTATGGTTGCCAAACGAGGCCTTAGTTTATTTACGTTATCCATGTCTAATTAATGATTTTGAATCTAATAACTTGCTTTGGTTTTCTTATGCTTGTCATCGTTAACTTCTGAAGTTTCCACTCGTTCATGCTTTGATGACTTCTTTAAACCAATCATCTTCATAAATCCCTTGTTAATGATACCGTTTCCTTTGGCATCCCTCGTTCGCAATATATCTGCATCGCATTATATAAGATAAAAGTTTATTACTTTAAATAAAATTAGATCACAATGAAATAACGATCTTGAAACCTACCCAACTCGTCATCAATTTCTCCCGTTTTATCTGTTCCTAAGCATGTTTGATCTTTCAACACTTCAGTCGATTTCGCAAACTTATGCACTTTGCTTCCAGAAGAATGCCATCTCGATTTCACCAAATTACTTTTCTTTAGCGGGCCATCGTGTGTCGCAATATCGGTGTTATTTTTCTCCGGAATAACTTCTTTCGAGACCACAAAGTGACTCCGTTTGGGCTGCTGTGAGCAATTTTGATATTAAAACACAGTAAAAAGAGATGAAAACAAAAAAATCGATGAAAAAATACGGCAGATAAGGTAAGAACCTTATGTCTGATGAAAGTTTCATTATTATCGTATGACGTAGAACAGGCATCTGCCGATGAATTTGATGTAGAAATCTCTCCTCTTCTCGAAATTTCGGGGTTCAATTTGCAACGATTGTGTTTATCTGAGGTTCTTTTTTCCGAAATGAGTGCAGAAGATGAATCGGGTGACTCATCTAAAGCGGCATTTTCATGCCCATTTTGGTCGATATTGGATTCAAAGCACTCGGAATCCGAGTTCTTACTCGATGATACTTGTTCATGGACAGATACAAATTCTTCATTCGATGCAGACTTAGGAGATGGGCAACTGCCGTTGTGCTCTAACGGTTGGCACACTTGTTTGTGAACTTGCCTCCAATGAATTATCTGACACTTGCCGGAACTGCACAAATGTTATGAATTATAAAGGAAATGCTTAGGTGGCGTTTGGTTCGCGGAATGGAATCTGTCGGAATTGGAATCCGTCAAATGAATTGGAAGTTGAAGGAATTGTAATGGAATTTAATCGGGTTTGACCACACATTTGGTTGGAGGAATTGGAGCCTGTTTGGTAATGTAGCTTCGGAATTGGAATGAAATAATGATAAATGACCAAAATACCCTTTATGACCTTTTCATACTTTCTTTCTTAAATTGTAAATACTATGTAATAATAAACATAAGCAACCCATAAAATCTCTACATCCCAAAACATACTATACTTACAAGAATGACATGAAACCTCTTCAGATTTAATCAATTAAAACTTAAACTAAACTTATAATTGTAGTAGGTATCCATTTCAAGATCAATGCAAATAAAGGCTACACATTGGGGCTCCTCCCCATAAGTCCACAAGTATTATTCTCCTTAGGGCTTCTGTGGATTTTCTTGGCTATTATCTTTAAGTCCACTGGGGATTTTCTTGGTTGTTATCTTTAGCGTGTGTTTGGTACACTGAACAGAACATAACAGAGATCATTGTTCCACGTTTGGCAGAACTTTTATGCGGAACAGACAGGCACAAAGTGGACCAAGGTGGATCAGGTGTGTTCCACCTTCACCCCATGAAACAGTGTGGGACAAGGTGGATAGACTCATATCTATACATATAATAAATAAGTAACTAGCATGCCACTTGTCGTCTTCTGATGAGTCGACTTCAGTATTTTCTCGCCTAAACATGTATCTGAATGCAGTTTACATTATAAGTTCAATTAACACACCCACATTCACTCCTCCTTAAATCTCTCCTTAATTCAATTTTTTTAATTTATACGTTACATTTACTACCCTTATAATTAGGTATATAGTTTACTTTTAATCCTTTACTTTTTATTTTTCATTTTAGACTCTTATCATATTAACATAAATAATGTATATGAACTAAAATGCATTAAAAAAACATTTCTATTTTTTACAAATTATACCATTGTAATCGCTTTGTCAATACCTTCGAAATGAGCACAATATTAAATATTTTTGGATTTAATTATATTATTAAATATCATAAATATATACGAATTAATGTGTCGTGATTCGGTAACATCCTGGGGGGGTAAGTGGTTGGCAGCCCTTACTACCCGGGTTCGAACCCCGTGGTGATCATGCGGAGGTATCCCCGAATCAAGGGGCAGTTCGTGGGCCTGTTGTTTGGGCCGGGTCGTGGATCGTGGGCCGAATTGTGGCCGGGTCGAAGGGGGATTAGTCTGGACTAAGTCCAGGATACCCCCGAAATGCAATTGCCTTTCAAAAAAAAAATGTGTCGTGATTAGTATGGGATTTGTTGAAATTAGTATGTGATTTGATACAAATAATCACTAAATTTTCGTGATTTTCTTTTTGCAATTTCATATCAATTTTTACTTCAAAGTCGAATTCCTTCAGCGAATTACAATTCTGTCAACGAAACACCCTTAGAATTATCATAATAGATTTAATTACTTGGAAAAAAAATATCACTTATCAACTGACTTTTGAATTATGAGTTCGAACTTTTTTCAAAAATATAAATATGCAAATATTTTAGTATAGTATATTTAATTATTTATACTTTCCTAATCATGATTATATTATTTCCTCTAATTTTAATTGAACTACATAATATCAGTTATCAACAGATGGTTAGTTAATGATATTTTCAAAGTCAAATTGTTATGTTTCCCGTCAATTCACTTTAAATTAATCTTTCATAATAATTGATAAGTTTTCTGGCATGATTTAATTTTTTTATATTACCCCGTGTAATACACGGTTCGAACCTAGTTTTACTAATATAACCTCAAAATAAAACCTAATTCTCTTCTAAAAATCAAATACACCTTACTCGTTACATTTTATTCATTCTTTAGATTTTATTTATTGTATTCTATGTTCTTTAAACTTTCACTTATTGTCCACACAATATTATTTTTATACAATTTTATGTTTTGATTAATTTAAGTAATTTGTTAAATATTAGTAATAAAAAATAATATAGAAAAGGTATAAAATAAAAATTGAAAACTACATAGACTTTTTATTTTGATGTCATTTTAATAGTCTTAATGAAAACTTTCTAATGATATATTTTGTAATAAAAATATTTATTTTATTATAATTTGATAAGTTACACAAATGAATCTAAATATATAAAAGATATAAACAACTCAATAGGGGTAAATTGATCATTTTATCTATTATGTTCTATCCAATTTTGTCTTTGTTCTATTCTGTCCGGAAACCAAACGCACCTTGGCCACTGCGGATTTTCTTGGTTGTTATCTTTAAGGCCACTCGGGATTTCCTCGGCTTTTATCTATAAGGCCACTCGGGATTTTCTTGGCTTTTATCTTTAAGGCCACTTGGGATTTTCTTGGTAGTTATGACTCATGAGTTATCTTTAAGGCCACTCAGATTTTCTTGGCTGATATCTTTAAGGCCACCGGGGATTTTCTTGGCTATTATCTTTAGGGTCATTTAAGATTTTTCCGGTTGCTATTTTCAGAGGGCCCATGGGATTAGTCGAGGCCAGATTCTTGTAAAACCAAACAAAAAGAGTTAAAACATACCAGTATCGTACAGTTTTGCAGCGTGAACATCGAGTGGTGGCTAAACCAAAGCATCTTGCACATTCATGAAACCCATTGTTCGGTTTCGGCAAGGATACAAGAGGGATAACAGTTGCGGCAGCAGCCATAGCCTCGGCACGAAAAGATTCTTCCGCAGCAATCTCAGCAAGAACCCTTATCCGATCTTTCTTCCTTGAAACCTCACTCCATTTTCCTAGCAATATATAAGCAACGAGCGGTAGCACAACGAACACCAGAACCAAACCCGCTAAATCCGTTCCCGTTGGATGGAGCATGTCCCCACCAGCATACTCATATCCAATTTTTCCTCACACAAACTACGCCACCGATCGATTCTTTTCTTAAATTTGCGTAACGAAAAGGTAGCTGCAAATCAATATATAGATATGATTGAATTCCAACATCATGTTTTGAGGGCATCAAATGAAACCAATTGAATCAAGCATGGGATCATGTGAGAATGGTCATTTTTGGTGAAAAGTGTGAGAAGTACTTTTAAACCGTTGATCACTTTTAATCAAATACTCTCCCATGAATTGTGGCTTAAAAAGGAATTGATCAAGTGCATCTTATCTCGGTGCATCTCATCCTAATGTTTATCCATTTCTCATCCAATCGGTTGATAACCACTACTCATACTTTTCACCATATTTGGCACTTCTCACGGGAACCCAACCAATTGAATCAAATCATCAATTGGAGTATTACAAATCTTGAAATATTGGATCATATAGTTGAATTGAATTACAGCATGCTTCATGCAATCAAATGAATTAAATTCAAGAAAACAACAAACACAAGCGACAAGTGAAAAAGCCCTGATTTTTAATGTACAAAAATGGCATACATAGCTCTTTGACCTACTACTACTTTTTTTTATATTCGAGTTTACCCTTTTTAGGGAAACAAATTTTCAAGAAAACCCATAAAGACTAATTACGAAAAAGCCCCAGATGAATTGGGTAATCAGTCAAAGAAGTTTCAAACAAATGGAAATCATGGTTCTCTTTAGAAACAATGGCATTTGATATCACTTATTTGGGGTTTTCAAACAGTTAAAATTAAACCAAGAACACAAAAACCCAATATCAAGATTTCATTTATGGCAAAAACCCAGATGAAATCAAGCCAAAAAAAACAAGATTCAATCCAAATTGAAAGAGGGTTTAGAAGTACAACATACCTGTTTTACTTAAAAACAACAAAATCTGCAGAAACAAACCCTAATCACCACTGTTTCTTCTGCAAGAACTCACAAACAATGAAGAAGATGAAGATGAAGAAATGAAGAAAGAAGAAGAAATATTCCTTTTTTCCACGTAAAGAACTAGTGTTTACACACACACACTTGCCTTCTTTTTTTCTCTTTCTTGTTTTGTAGTGAATAAATACAAAATTTGCACCTAGACTTTACACTCACACTCTCATCTTTTTTCTCTTTTGAATACTTACAATGATACAAATGTTGTTGCTTCTAGTACTCTCCTTTTCGTCTTCAAAGATTCGGGACGTTACGGACGTATTGTGTTTCTGCAAAAAATTAGGTGCTTTGCTGAGCTGGCAGACATCTACTGGATCATGATTGTAATTTATGGGGTATGAGATAGATAAATATAGGGAAATTCTTTCTCCACCCCGCAACAATCGTGCACCTCCTTCCTCTCACAACTTTTTTATTTTTATTTTTAATTTCAAATTTACACTTTATATCCTTAAACTTTTTTATATAATTTACTTTATAACTTTTAGTTTTTTAATTTTCATTTTACATCTTCATTATATTAACACATATAATCGTATATTGATTAAAATACGTTAAAAAATTACGTTTTAATTTTAACAAATTACACCATTATAATCGTCTCTTCGATACGTTCGAAATGAACCCAATATTAAATATTTTTGATTTAATTATATTATTATATGTCATACGTTTACGTTATTTTTTTATATTGAATAATTTTGATTTAATTATATTATTATATGTCATACGTTTACGTTATTTTTTGATTTAATTATATTATTATTCATCGATATCTTCTTATTTTTTGAATTAATTATATTATTTCGAAATAAGGCAAATATTAACTAAAATACGTTAAAAAATATCCAACAAATTCCAACTCTGATTACTCATTTAAATCAATATATTCACGAGTACGAGTACGCTCTATATATTTTGTATACATATCTAATCTACGTTTGTATGGGTCGATCAATGTACTTGTAACTGGAAATCGACAACGTCTCCAATGGGTTGTGAGTGTGGGCATTGGGTATTCTCCGTTTAATACCACTTTTATGTAATGATTACCATTAACATGCACTATTGCAATTGACACGTGTTGGGATGGTGACGGCGGCGGTGTCCTGAATGGTAAGTATGTCACACTACCTGCCATATTGAGAACATGTAGTATGACATTGAACCTTGAAGCAGCTAGAGTTTCCATTTCAGCATAACGATCCAATACATAGATGGTGCAAAGACGTCCATCTTGAAAAAATTCAACGCATCATAAGTTCTTTGACACTCGTCACTGCCAATCACACAAGAGTAGTATTCTTGATACTCAGTTAGTTCATCAATTAACACTCTGCGGATATTGTCCCATTGGTCTTCATGACCACCCAGACAATTAGATATGGCTCGAAATCCACAATTTTCATCGCCCAATACATCTTGTATTTGTGTGACGTATGGATGAAATAAACTCGGGATTTGCTCAAGATATGGATTTGGGGGGGGGGGGGGGGGGTGGGTTGTCGCGGAAAATAGGAGTTATGCCTCGCTGATTGAGTATGACCAAAATCTTCAGAGTTGATAAATGTTGGCGCTGTTGGTGCAAGTGTACCACATCTCTATATATTTATATATATTTATTTTGATGATTACAAACACACCGTATTATTGTTTATCTAACAATTTAATCCAAGTGTGCAGTTGTTGAAGAACACGAAGATTTAAACTGAAGGGTTCAAAACGGAAGTGTTTACGTCGTCATCATTGTTTATAACTAATAATGATAAACACCCTAAAATAATATACCACTTGGATATTTCTAAAAACCCTAATTGATTTTAATTAAAAGGGTTTATTGAGAAGATTCAGCAAGATTGGTTGCGTCCTGGAAAGTGTCCTTTTCTGACGCCGGTATACCGCGGCGATAGAGCCGGTATACCGCGGGTACATACAGCCGGTATACCGCGGGTGTTCAGCCGGTATACCGCGGCAGTTTCCGTGTGCATCTCTGGTTGGTTGAAAGTTGCTTTTTCTGACGGCGGTATACCGCGAGTCCTAGCCGGTATACCGCGGGTACGTTTTTCCAGAAGTCAACTTTGCATGTAGCCGTTGGTATGTCAGTGTACTTTGTCTGCACGGTATACCGCGTGCATTTGGCGGTATACCGCGGATGCACAATGCCGTTGGAGCTTCCTGATATATATACATGCATGCTGGTGAAGAAAGATTCAAACACACATACAATACAGATACAACCAACACCATCACTGCTCATCTGATCTCTCTCATTTATAATATATATATTTTATAAAACCTTTTTTATAAAATATCCAAGTGTGAGATATTATACAAGAGTGATTACCCATTGTGAGTTATACTCCTCTTGTAAGTATTTGAATAACGGGTGTGTGATCCTGTACATCTCAATAAGCTGAGGCTTAGAGAACCGTTTACTTTGCTCTGTATTTGGTTTGTATTCTACCGTAAAGAATGCATTTATTGGATCGTGTCGGGAAGTGTCTCGGCTGCTGGTTTATCACAGTTGGTGGTAAATCAGTAAATCTCCGTGTCAAGTATCTCTTACCTTTATCTCTTTATTTATTCCGCTGTGCTTTATTATATTTGTTTATATAAACTGCTTTGCATTTATATTTATTTATATAATCTCTGTGTATTTGTTTATATTTACACTCTTCTTTATTATTTGTATACTCTGATTTATTTTTACTGTTTCCGTACTGTATTTTTTTTTAAAAGGATTTTTGAAAGTAAAAGATTTATATACAACCTTACCCCCCCTAGGTTGTCTAACATTTGGTATCAGAGCAGGGCTTTCAAAAATCGTCTATTTAATTTTTTAAAATCCGTTTTTGTTATGGCTCAACAAAATGCTTGGTTTTCTAAATCTCTTCTTATTGATTTCGAAAATTTTGATCTTTGGGCAAATTCTTTTGAACGTTATGTTCGTGGGATAAATCAAAAAATTTGGGATATTATTATTAAAGGAAATTTCAAACCCACAAAATTTCAAAACAACAAAGTTGTTGAAAAACCTAGCTCGGAATGGTCCGACGAAGATGAGGCTAATTATTGTTTAAATTATGAAGCCAAAAATTTTCTCTTTTCGGTTCTTACTAACGATGATATTGAGCGTGTTTATCTCTTTGAAACTGCTCGTGATATTTGGGAGAACTTGAACATCACCTATGGTGAAAACTCAAAAGAAAAGAGAGACGAAACCCGAGATCAAAGAAATGAAGAAACGTGTCTCATGGCCGACCATGATAATGAGGTATCTTCATCATATTCTTCTAAAAATAATTGTGATAGTAATTATAGTGATAATTATTATAGTGACGATGAAAATAATCTTGACGAATTATATAAATCATTTCATGATATGGCTGCTCTCGCAAATAAATATAAAGATGAAATTTCTAATTTAAAAGAAACCGTATCTGTATATAAAAAGGAAATAGATGACGGTAAACAAAAATCTGCTCATGATTTAGATGTTATCACTAAATTAGAAAATAAATTAAGTGAAAAAGATATTTGTAAATCTTGTGTTATTTTAAATGATAAAATTGCATGTTTAGAGAAAAGAACATGTGAAAATATTTTATGTACAAAATGTGATATACTTGAAAATGATAATGCATGTTTAAAAGCTAAATGCGATTTATATGAAAAAGATAATCTGTTAGCTAATGCATTTCAAAATAGCAATGATAAAGTGTTAAAAATGCTAAATATGTCTAATCGCATTAATTGTAGAAAAGGCATTGGTTCTAATACATGTATTGATACGTGCTCGTGTATTCAAATTAAAAGGTGTTTTGAACCACCTAAAGTTAAAACGAGAAAACCTTATGTGCAAAAACCTCCGTATGTATCCAAAATGAATAATGTGAATTATATGCCGAGGAAACCGTATGCTTGCATGTATAATAGCAAATTTTCTAGACCAAAGAATAATGTAAATTTGCATGCTTCATTTTACGTCTATGATAAATACGATCGTAAAATAAAAATGGTTAGAAAATGGATTCCGAAAGGAATTTTTAATGTTGATAATCCGGGTGGAATGCGTTTATGGTTTTAAACCATTTATATGGCTTTGTATGTTTGTCGTGTTTGTTTTATGTCGACAACATATTTTTTGCAGTTTATGTTTTATACTAACTGTTAAAAGGACCCATAAGAAAAGGGTACCACGAAAAATTTTCTTTGCCTTTTGTAGGTGTTTCCTGGCGAGGATACAATACGTGGTTTCCTGACGAGGATATAATACGTGGTTTCCTGGCGAGGATATAATACGTGTTACCTGCCGAGGTTATAATACGTGGTTTCCTGGCGAGGATATAATACGTGTTACCTGCCGAGGTTATAATACGTGGTTTCCTGACGAGGTTATAATACGTGGTTACCTGCCGAGGTTATAATACGTGGTTACCTGCCGAGGTTATAATACGTGGTTACCTGCCGAGGTTATAATACGTGGTTACCTGCCGAGGTTATAATACGTGGTTACCTGACGAGGTCATAATACGTGGTGATTTTTTTTAAATCACATAAAATTAACCGAAAATTGAAGCCTTAAGATCCGTTTTGGTGCAAGTGTTTCGTATTGGTTTGTATATCTTATGTCTCTATTGCTTTTTGCATTTTATTTTATCCCTCAAATTTTATAAAATCAAATTGATATCGTTATTAATTTGAGGGGGAGCGTTTTATTATATTTACCCATGAGTTTATGCTACCTCAATTATATGCATATTTTGAGGGGGAGCATCTCTCGAGGGGAAGCATACCGTCTTTCTTGACCCTTTTTGTTTCGACAAACGGGGGAGAGAAACCGCATATGCTCTTGCTTAGCGGTTGTGTTTGTCATCATCAAAAAGGGGGAGATTGTTGGTGCAAGTGTACCACATCTCTATATATTTATATATATTTATTTTGATGATTACAAACACACCGTATTATTGTTTATCTAACAATTTAATCCAAGTGTGCAGTTGTTGAAGAACACGAAGATTTAAACTGAAGGGTTCAAAACGGAAGTGTTTACGTCGTCATCATTGTTTATAACTAATAATGATAAACACCCTAAAATAATATACCACTTGGATATTTCTAAAAACCCTAATTGATTTTAATTAAAAGGGTTTATTGAGAAGATTCAGCAAGATTGGTTGCGTCCTGGAAAGTGTCCTTTTCTGACGCCGGTATACCGCGGCGATAGAGCCGGTATACCGCGGGTACATACAGCCGGTATACCGTGGGTGTTCAGCCGGTATACCGCGGCAGTTTCCGTGTGCATCTTTGGTTGGTTGAAAGTTGCTTTTTCTGACGGCGGTATACCGCGAGTCCTAGCCGGTATACCGCGGGTACGTTTTTCCAGAAGTCAACTTTGCATGTAGCCGTTGGTATGTCAGTGTACTTTGTCTGCACGGTATACCGCGTGCATTTGGCGGTATACCGCGGATGCACAATGCCGTTGGAGCTTCCTGATATATATACATGCATGCTGGTGAAGAAAGATTCAAACACACAGACAATACAGATACAACCAACACCATCACTGCTCATCTGATCTCTCTCATTTATAATATATATATTTTATAAAACCTTTTTTATAAAATATCCAAGTGTGAGATATTATACAAGAGTGATTACCCATTGTGAGTTATACTCCTCTTGTAAGTATTTGAATAACGGGTGTGTGATCCTGTACATCTCAATAAGCTGAGGCTTAGAGAACCGTTTACTTTGCTCTGTATTTGGTTTGTATTCTACCGTAAAGAATACATTTATTGGATCGTGTCGGGAAGTGTCTCGGCTGCTGGTTTATCACAGTTGGTGGTAAATCAGTAAATCTCCGTGTCAAGTATCTCTTACCTTTATCTCTTTATTTATTCCGCTGTGCTTTATTATATTTGTTTATATAAACTGCTTTGCATTTATATTTATTTATATAATCTCTGTGTATTTGTTTATATTTACACTCTTCTTTATTATTTGTATACTCTGATTTATTTTTACTGTTTCCGTACTGTATTTTTTTTAAAAGGATTTTTGAAAGTAAAAGATTTATATACAACCTTACCCCCCCTAGGTTGTCTAACAGGCGCGTTAGAACAACTGCGTCTAGCAGGGTCTTCAAGAATCTTTTTCTTTAGAGCTTGATTCTTTAGAGACGGACGTCCACGAGTGGTTCTATGAGCCGAAGGTTCATCAAACGACGGTTTTGATGACATTATTATATCCTTTAACTTTTTAACAAACTTTTATGTCCATGAATTGGTTGTTTATTGAAATGATCTTTAAACACTTGAACTTCATCATCACATTGAATATCATCGCCTTGTGCGGACGCACATGGTGAGAAATCAAGTTTTTTTCCAAAATACGTCGATCACATCAAGTGGAATGGATTTGTTTTGACAAGTATATAGTGCTTGTTCATGCGTACATGGCAACCCATGACTTGTACGCAGTTTACAACCACAATTTTCAGAAAATACGCCAGTCTTGAAAGACCGCTCATATTCACTGTAAATTATATCAAGTGCATAAGATGAAACAAAGCCCCGCAAATTTTGAAAGTGTGATTTTTGAAAACGATGTTTTCTTTATTTTAAATCAATAATTTTTCTTTATTTCAAATCAATAACTTTTCTTTATTTCAAATCAAATTATTTATCGATATATATATATATATATATATATATATATATATATATACATATATATATATAAAGATTTTTTTTCAAAACTGGTTTTTTATATATATAACAATTGTACACAATATTCAAAATACTTATGATAAAAACTGATTTTTTTGTATATATAATAATTGTACACTCTAACATTTTTAGAGAGAAAATACTTAAAAGATAAATATTTTACTTATAAAACAATACAACAATTTTATTTTCATATTAAAAAATATTAAGATTTCGTTCTAAAATATTTTTTAGTATATATGATATATAATTAAATAATTAAATCAAAAATATTCAATATTGGGCTCATTTCGAACGTATCGAAGAGACGATTATAATGGTGTAATTTGTTAAAATTAAAACGTATTTTTTTAACGTATTTTAGCTAATATACGATTTTATGTGTTAATATGATTAAGGTGAAAAATAAAAATTGAAAAATAAAAGGTATAAAGTAAATTTATTAAATAAGTATAGGGAGGTAAAATGTAAATATTAAACTTTAATTTGGTTTGTGAGAAAGAATTGATTGGGGGACAAGTTGCATGGGGGTGTGAAATACGCATGGGTATCGATAGGAACACCCTAAATATATATATATATATATATATAGATGGAGGTTCAGGGGAAAACCTCAAATAAATGAAAAACTAAAAAACACCTTGTCAACCGTCAGATTAGATGATCTGATGGATGTGATTAGACGGGCGGTTACAACCATATTAATTAAATTAAAAAACCTCACCCCCTATTTTTTATTCGAAAAAATACGAAAAATAAACAAAATTCGAACGAAATAAATTACACCAAATAAACGATCATATTTTTCTCGTTAATTTGACATCCACATTGGTATACTTTTTCCTCCGTATTTTTGTGGTTTTCCGGTTTTCCAGTTATTTAGGGTTTTCCCTTAAACCTGACCCTATATATATATATATATATATATATATTGGTAACAATTATTTGTGCATCATTTTCGCTATATAAAAAACAAAGATTACATATGCAGAAACTGTAATAATTATGTCGATATTGGGTTGATTTTGTTGCCCAAAATCAAGATTTTGTAGCCAAAAATCAAGATTTTTGTTTTATTTGTTCGGAAATAAAAATGAAGGAATTTTTACTAATTATTTTAAGATTGGTTAAGATATAAAAGTAGGGGTGTGCATCGGGCGGGTTCGGATGGACAAACCGAAAACCTGATCGGATTTCGGATATGAAAATCAAGACCCACACTTTAGGTTTCGGATTTCGGATTTCTTCGGGTTCGGGTTGGTCGAGTTTCGGGTTAATGTCGGTCTGGTTCGGGTATTATTATAATACAAAAAGTATATATAAATTCAATCGATTTTAAGGATTTATTCAATCAAACGAGAGATTGATGAAATCGATAATAAGTTTAAAAATTAAAAAAACATCTCTACCGACTATAATTTACGATTTTCTAAAGATAATTAGATAATTAAATATATTTATATAATATTGAAAATATATATGTATATTATTTCGGGTTTTCGGACGGCTCGGGTGGCCAAAGATCAAACCCGACCCGAACCCAAATATTCCCCCAAAAGTTGGGTTTCGAATTTTCGGATTTCGGGTATCGCAAAAAATACTTTATTTTCGGGTTCGGGTTCGGATTTCGGATTATTCGGGTTTTGCACACCCCTATATAAAAGTAAATGATTTTTATTTACCATGGATTTCCGGGTCAGATTATGGACACCGATTAATATCTGAGCTACCCTGGAGTCATCACAGGTGAACCTTCATGGCCACAAAGGCTTTGGTAAGTGGTAACGTCTGGATTTGAACCCTGGATAGATGAGACTTTTCACTACATTCCCAAAAACTTTACAAATACGCCACAGGGCCACAACCCAAGTGACTAAATAAATGAAAATTTTCTATTAGTGAAATGAGATTTACAAATTTTAATGGGTTAGATGGATAAATGATAAATCTTGAAGATTTTGTTTTGATATGTAATAGCAATGCTAGTAATGTGCAAGTTAAGTTTGTAATATTTTTTTATTAACTTTGGGTAGTCGAAGAGCTCCTGCATCTCATAGAGATCTCTCAAGACTCGAACCAATAAGACATAAATCTTTTGCCAATTGAGTTAACTTGATAAGAGCATTTCCAACAGATTTCCTAAAATTTTCTCCAAAATAGAGAACCAAAAGTCAAACTCTTAAAAAAAAATTACATTCATTTTCAACAGATTCCTCATTTTGAAGAAAAAACATTGATTATAATATTAAAATATTTCATTCATCTATTAAAATATTATTTCTCTCTCTACATAATTTTTTTCAAATATTTCTATTGGTCCTCTTATATATTATCATTTTTGGTTATCTTCATATTTTGAGAAAAACTTCTCTCTCATATTTTCTTCATTTTGGAGATAATTTTGGGGAAACTATTGAAGCAAAAATTCAGCCCAAAATTCTCATATTCTCTATTTTCTTCAAAATGGGGAAGCCGCTAGAGATGCTCTAATGATGGTCTATTTATGTTTATGATTTTGTATGAAACTTGCCGTTTCATTTGCTGTAAATGTATTAAAAAGAATTGAAATCTTGAATTGTTATTTTAAAAAAGAATTCAAATCTTAAATAGTTATTTTAAGAAATAATTCATACATCCCTTTCATGACAACGTTAAATCTCATCTTAAACCAATCAAGTCATTTTCTTAATTATTTTTTGTAAGAAATTTGTTCTTAAATTACTATTTGTTTTTTAAGGATTAAAAAAAGTGGGTGATCAAAATTCATCGATACATATTTTAGGAAAAAGCGTGGGAAATGGTTATTAACCATTGGATGAAAAATTAGAGCACATTAGAATGAAATACACCAAGATGCATCAGATTAATTTTCTTTTAAGGCGCAATTCAAGGGAGGACATTTGACTAAAAGTGATCAACGGTTCAGATCCATTTCTCACGCTTCTCATGGTAACCTCAACTTCTCACACGATATATGTGTGTGTGGAACGTTTCATTTATAAACCTTCCAATTCTAATAAACTATATATAAATCAATCTTAGTCGTTCATCTAGTTCAACAAATATATGATTTTATTTTGTTTTCTAATCTAAAGTCACAATTATAATGAATTAACGTATCATCTTTTATATATATGTCAATCATAATTAATGAATCTTGATAATTGTCTATAAATATCTTTTTTATTTCTTAATATAATGGTTTGTAGGGGTGAACATGGTACGGTACCATATTTTTTTTCGGAATACCGTGTACCAACCAATTATAATTGGTACACTAAAATTTATACCGTGTACCAACCAATTATAATTGGTACCAACTTAATTGGTACCAACATTTTTCGGTTGGTACATGTTGGTACGGTTTTGTACCAACATCTCAAACCTGATGTTCAACAAAAATAAAAACCTGTAAATCTGCTGCTGCTGTTAAAAAAACCCTATAAACTAACAGAATATATGTGGTTCACTGTGGAATAGGTATAGATAAACTAACAGTATCTTAACTAACAATACATAAATAGGTATAGATAAACTAACAGAATACTTAAATAAGTATGGATAAACTAACACAATACTTAAATAGGTATAGATAAACATCATAAACTAACAGTATCTTAACTAACAGAATATATGTGGTTCACTATGGAATGCAGACATCCTAAATGCAAAATAGGTATAGATTTCACTATGGATTAAGTACCATTATCATCTATATAGAATGAGAAATTGATCAAACCAAAGATAAAAACTTCATCAATTCGAAGAACACAGCTGCTGTAAATTTTTTATTTATCCTTTTTCCCAAATGTACAAGCTACTGCTTATATAACCCTAAAACTTCAAATCAACGCATATTTCACAAAGAATCGATCCAATAGAGTAACAGATGTGTTTCAACATGTGTATCATTGAGCTAGATAAACAAAATAGTACCTGAAATTCACAAAATACGTGCGACAGCAACAAGAAATAAAGTCGTCTGAGGTGAGGTCGATTACTGTAGCCAGAGAAATCGAGAGTAGAACATGAGTCGAAATGTCGAATGAAGTTAGGGTTTCGTTTCGTACAGTGAGTGTGATTGTTAGGGTTTAGTAGTCTGTACTCTGTAGTTTGACACTTTGAGAGTTTGAGGCTTTGAGCGTCTTTGAGCGTTTGAGGCTTTGAGAGTCCATTAGTGTAATATAGTTCCAGGTCCAAGAATGACACTTAACTACTTAAGGCCCAAACTAAAAGAAGGTTATTGAAACAATGAAATTGAAACATGAACTAATGACATTAATTGATTTAATTCATCAAATATCTTGTATTTTATTTTCTATTTAATAAATAAAATATATATATATATATATATATATATATATATATATATAATAAAGTCGGTACGGTACGGTACTACCGTGGTATTCGATTCTCAGTACCACGTACCAACCAAGTGTTCGAAGTTGGTACGGTAGTACCAACCAATTTAGTTGGTACCAACTTAATTGGTACCAATTTAATTGGTACGGTTGGTATGTAATTGGTTGGTTTGTCTCGGTACGAATTTGACACCCCTAATGGTTTGTATAGTTTGTTACAATTAGATGGTTTATGAATAAAACTAACCATATATATATACACATCATGTGACATATATGCATATATATTCACAATTAAATATGTACACAATTCGAACACAATAAAAACAACTTTAAATTTTTTTGTATTGGCGTGTTTAGAATGTGTTGGCAGTTCTGTAACAACCCACATTTATCATTCATGCCAAAAGTTACTTCTTTACATTAAAAAGCCAATATGGTTCAACACATGGTTTGCGAAAATAACCCTAGATACAGCTGAGAAATCTAACTGGATATAAAAGAGAAGTTCTTCTAATCCTTCTAAACGCAAGCTCCGACCCACGTCTTGCCAAAACTCTAAATGTGCTCTCGGCTATCTGCTTACCTGAAAAAGGTTTTAGTTTTGAAAAACGAGGGTTAGACCATGAGGTCTAGTGAGTTCCCTCCACACCAAGTCACACAAAAAATATAACAGTTTATAAATCAGTCATGAAAGGGTTTATACTAATCATAACAAACACACTTAAAATGATATGCACACATTGACACATGCTACTGGCATACGCTATAGTCACTGTAACGACCCGGTTTCCCAAACATGCGTCAAATAACATATATTGCATAACATCGTTACATTCATAACAAAAATACATAATAAATCACTTACGGTCCCATAGTCTCAAAACTATACAATATAAAACATAAGCATTTCCTAATATTCGTCAGCTATCAACTGCATCCTATACTTTATCCTTCCCTTTGCTATTAAAAGTTCCTCGACCTGGAATACATATTTTTGAAAACAAAATGAGGGTTAGACCAAACGGTCTAGTGAGATAATCCATGTCAGTTTAGTAATCCTTTTTGTAAAAACACACATATACAACAAGTAATTAAATACCAAGCAAGACTTGTGCATCGTGTACAACTCTTCCTTCACATGACCAAATTAGTTGGTTGCAATCCAACTAATCAATTTACTCCGCTGTACGAAAATTACAGCCAACACCAATGTCCCTCTGTACAGCCAACTCCATCGGTCCTAATGTAATAACCCAAATTAATATTTCGATTTAAATAAAAGATAGGGGTTGAATTGGTTCTTTGTGAGAAAGATTGAGGGCAATATGTGAAAATGTAGGAAATAAATTTCCTTTCTTTTTGGAGTGTGCAGTATTTTGGTATTAGAAAAGAAAAAAATCAGTTTTAGGGTTTGTGGAGGCTGCCATGTAGATAGACAAAAAGAGAGAAAGAGAATGGGTCTTGTGTGTGTGTTTTGTGTGTGCAGCCGGCAGAGAGGGACGACGAGGGAGAGACTGCCGGCGAGGAGAGAGAGAGATGACGAGGGAGAGACCGCCGGCGAGGGGAGAGAGAGATGACGAGGGAGAGACCGCCGGCGAGGAGAGAGAGAGAGAGAGAGAAACAGCCGGAGAGAGAGACTGCGAGAGAGAGAGAGCAGCGAGAGGGAGAGAGAGATCGCGTGAGAGAGAGAGAGAGAGAGCAGCGAGAGAGAGATAGAGCTGCGAGAGAGAGAGAGAGATAGATGACGAGAGAGGGAGGGTGGCTGTGTTCGCCGACGACGGAGAAGATGACCGGAGGGGCGGCTGGGAGCGCCGGCAGTCGGCTGCCGGCGGTGGTCGTCGGCGGCGGCATGGCTGGTCAATAACTTTCCGTTTCGTGAAGTTTTTCGCGGGTAAGAAACCATTCCCTTGCGTTTTCTCTTTAGCAAGTAATGTTAGATTGGTTAAATTCTTATTGTGCTCGGTTATGTAAAGTGAGAAAGCAAGTAAAAGTGTTAATAGAGTTTTCCTAATTCATATTGTCAAGTTAAGCATTGTTATGTGAATTCTTGGTTAGGGAATCGTGTAACGGTTAATTAATAAAAGAAGAGGTTGTCGCCAAATTTTGTGTAGAATTAGAATAATGACGAAGAATGTGGGTTTTTGTTTTGAACCGTGTGTATCGGAAATCGGTATGTTCCAGGAGTTGGCTCGTAACTCAAGTTTGGGCCGGGATTGGTTTATTGGGCCGAATTGAGTGTTGGGCCGAGAGAGTTATTAAGTCCTTTTGGGCTTAGTTATTAAGATTGGGCTTAGTTAATTAATAAAGTCTATAATTATTTAAAGGGGCCTAGTACGTAATCGATAGTCTATTTATTAAATTTGGTCATATTATTATTATCATGAACCGGCTTTGATATTTAGAATCTGGAGTTATAATTTTATGTCGGGGGGAAATCTAGAGTCGGGTAAATTAATGGATCCGGTATAGCATTTCAATTGGATAAATAAGCAAAGACCATTAATTATGATTTGTGGACTAGAAGTGGAAGTTACCAACTTAGATAAGTTTGGGTTAAGTTCGGGGTAAGTTCAAATATAAATTATTAGATATTGATATACATTCCTATATAATAGGTGTTCCACCTAGACATCAGAAGCGTAAGTGAGGAGCTTTGGAGCAAGCAAGCCAGGTGAGTTCCCTTAACCCCTTTTTGGTAACTGGAAGTACGGTTGTCAAGGGACGGTTGTGTTAGGAGGGAGGGCTTGAAGTCTTCAAGGTGATGGTCTTAGCGACTCGTTAAAGAGTAGGGTGGCCAGGAAGAATGAAATGCCCGTGGTGTGGAAAAAGGGAGTTTCGAGGTGAGCTTGTAATGTTGATGACACGTGAGTAGGTATCGAAAAGAGAGAGACAGATCAGGGAGTTGATTTTGATATGTTGGAAGGATTAGGTTCCGTAAGGAACCCTTGTTAAAAAAAAATTAAGGTAAGAAAGTAGTTACAGGTTGTCAGTTGATGTAGAAGTCGGCAGTTGCGTAAGATGGCCGAGGCCGAAAGCGTGACCCAGAAGGTTAAAAGTTGATAGAACACCTTGTAGGGGTGTTAAAAGGACGAGAAGTTTTCATTTTGAATGAGCGTTCTATTTACGAGGTATGGAGGGATATGTAGAATGATGAGGTATGTAGCACAAACGAAGCGAGTGTGTAGATTTTATCAGTCAGTAAGGAATGTGTCGTGTCTATGTAAGGGCTCGGATCGTAAAGAGTTAGCTAGAGTGGTATGTTTGAATTAATTGAGAACTCGTGAGTTATAGTTCAACAATTTGGGGAAAGGACTACTTAGCGAGATAGACTTGCTTGTGTTTACGGGAGGATATGAAGACAGGTTTGAAGTGTGTACGAATAACCATGAGAGATTTGGTCGGCAGGGTGAGGTTATGGGTGAGGAATGTACAGTTATGTAATGGCATTAATTGCCAAGGTAAATGTATCAGCTAGTGTCGTAGTGATGTGGTGATAGAGAGAATGAAAGCATCAAATAGAAGCATTTTGGGGGTTTCGTGTGAGATGTATGATTGTTAACCAGAATGTTCGAGCACGTAGGGGTAAGTTGACGTTGTGGTATGTTTTTGTTTGGGATGGAGTGACAGAGTGATGGAGGGTGGTTACCCAATTGAGAAACCAAGTGTTATGATGGTAAGAGTCGCTTAGTAAGCATGTTTTGGAATCACTAGAAGTTTAAAGGAAGATGAGAAATGGATCGGTCAGAATGTGTTATAGTAAACGCTAGATCTTTAAAGAACGTGAAATGTTTCGTATGTGAGAGGGAAGGACCCTGGTAAGAGTCAGTTAGAGATATGGTTAAAGTTTAACGAATGGCATGATGACGTTTATGGGTCGAAATGGTAATGTAAGCATTAATTGTTTGGAATTGTCAGGTTAGATGTATAAGCCTTGGGTTGGTTGATTAAAATTATGGAATTGATAAGTAGTGACATTTATTAGTTACTACAGGATGCGCTGAAATTCTACCAAAATTCTTACTAAGAATTAATAAGGGAGGATCGTTATGCTAAAGTAAAGGGTTGATGATAGTAGGATGGGATAAGCAATTCTCAATCTATGTTGGAAAATTGTAAATTGCTGGGTTACTTAGTGGAATTGTTTGGAGTAATCTAAATAAGAAAGCCGGGATGACTTTAAATATATCTATCTGATTTTATGTCATTGTGGTTAATCGATAGAGTTTTAGAACCCGAGTTTCATGGTGTTCCTGAAGTAATAGATCCGATTTGGAAGATGAAGGATGGGATGATTGTATGTTTCAGTTATAAGCAAAGATTGTGAGTTTAATCAGGATTGCGCAGCTAGGGCGTGAAGGTGTGTTACTATTGTTTTGTTATTAGAAAGACTATTTCGAGAGCTGAGATTTAAGCTTTGTTAATAATTTTCGCCAGTTATCCTTGGAGTGAATTCCGGGACGGAATTCCATTAAGGATGGGAGATTGTAATAACCCAAATTAATATTTCGATTTAAATAAAAGATAGGGGTTGAATTGGTTCTTTGTGAGAAAGATTGAGGGCAATATGTGAAAATGTAGGAAATAAATTTCCTTTCTTTTTGGAGTGTGCAGTATTTTGGTATTAGAAAAGAAAAAAAATCAGTTTTAGGGTTTGTGGAGGCTGCCATGTAGATAGACAAAAAGAGAGAAAGAGAATGGGTCTTGTGTGTGTGTTTTGTGTGTGCAGCCGGCAGAGAGGGACGACGAGGGAGAGACTGTCGGCGAGGAGAGAGAGAGAGATGACGAGGGAGAGACCGCCGGCGAGGGGAGAGAGAGATGACGAGGGAGAGACCGCCGACGAGGAGAGAGAGAGAGAGAAACAGCCGGAGAGAGAGACTGCGAGAGAGAGAGAGAGCAGCGAGAGGGAGAGAGAGAGAGCAGCGAGAGAGAGATAGAGCTGCGAGAGAGAGATAGACGACGAGAGAGGGAGGGTGGCTGTGTTCGCCGGCGATGGAGAAGATGACCGGAGGGGCGGCTGGGAGCGCCGACAGTCGGCTGCCGGCGGTGGTCGTCGGCGGCGGCATGGCTGGTCAATAACTTTCCGTTTCGTGAAGTTTTTCGCGGATAAGAAACCATTCCCTTGCGTTTTCTCTTTAGCAAGTAATGTTAGATTGGTTAAATTCTTATTGTGCTCGGTTATGTAAAGTGAGAAAGCAAGTAAAAGTGTTAATAGAGTTTTCCTAATTCATATTGTCAAGTTAAGCATTGTTATGTGAATTCTTGGTTAGGGAATTGTGTAACGGTTAATTAATAAAAGAAGAGGTTGTCGCCAAATTTTGTGTAGAATTAGAATAATGACGAAGAATGTGGGTTTTTGTTTTGAACCGTGTGTATCGGAAATCGGTATGTTCCGGGAGTTGGCTCGTAACTCAAGTTTGGGCCGGGATTGGTTTATTGGGCCGAATTGAGTGTTGGGCCGAGAGAGTTATTAAGTCCTTTTGGGCTTAGTTATTAAGATTGGGCTTAGTTAATTAATAAAGTCTATAATTATTTAAAGGGGCCTAGTACGTAATCGATAGTCTATTTATTAAATTTGGTCATATTATTATTATCATGAACCGGCTTTGATATTTAGAATCTGGAGTTATAATTTTATGTCGGGGGGAAATCTAGAGTCGGGTAAATTAATGGATCCGGTATAGCATTTCAATTGGATAAATAAGCAAAGACCATTAATTATGATTTGTGGACTAGAAGTGGAAGTTACCAACTTAGATAAGTTTGGGTTAAGTTCGGGGCAAGTTCAAATATAAATTATTAGATATTGATATACATTCCTATATAATAGGTGTTCCACCTAGACATCAGAAGCGTAAGTGAGGAGCTTTGGAGCAAGCAAGCCAGGTGAGTTCCCTTAACCCCTTTTTGGTGCAAATAAAATGTGTTGCTAAAGTTTTTCATAACTGAATATGGTTTTGAGCATGACGACATGATTAAACGTTTTGGAAAGATCTTATTGCGCATGACATAGAAATGTTTACAATCGCATACAAGTTGTTTATACGTACAGTTACGCGTGAATGTTGAATACATGCTTTTATGATTATTGCCATGGTAGAGTCGGGTTGCACAGTGGAAGACTCCTTGAGTTGCCGTGCCTGGCTTTGTAAGGTGTTGAGTTGCCGTGCCTGGCTTTGTAAGGTGATATTAGTCTATGCCACTGTGTACACCCTTGTTGAGAACATGATTGATATGTTACTGTTTTGAAATGAAACGTGTTTCTTTAAATGGTTTGTGGTCACGCTTTTAAAGGGGAATTCACTAGACCTTTTGGTCTAACCCTCGCTTTTCAAAACTAAACCATTTTCAGGTAAGCTTTTAGTGGAAGGCTCAGGTAAGTGAGCAAGAGCAAGATAGGGTGCAGACGCAGCTAGAGACTGTACCAGTATCTCTTATAGAAGTAGACTATTCTCAGTTGTGTATAGGTTGTTTCCGCCAACCTTAGTTTACGTATGATGTGACGAAAATGTTGGGACCCAGTTTTGTAAATTTATGCTTAAATGCCATGTTTGTTCTATTGTACTTTTGGGTTGTTACACCTAAGCCCGGCCAACGTGCTCTCGTGTAGTGTAATGTTCATGTAAATACAATATACATCTCAATATATTATATTTCAAACATAAACACATAATCACACCATCTATCACATTCCCAATCCATACATACATGTCTTCCAGTTTTGAAAACATTTTAAAGTAAAACTCACCTGATTGTAATCGCGTTACTCTAATTAAAGTCGTAAGAATCTTCGTCACCAACTTCACAGAAATCTGAAATACTCAAATACATAAAGTACTGGTATTAATCTACTGTTCAGGACCCTTAAAGACTAAGAATCTTAAATAATCCAAAATCTTCGGCTGTTATCGCAACCAACTAAATGTAATAACCCCTTGTCGCAACACATAGTACATGTCGCAATTAACTACTGCGACACAGTAAGGGTTTTGTGGCAGAAACCCCCAATCTGGAGCCCACTATGTGGGCCCTACAAGTCCTCCCTCCTAGACTTGCACCGGTTAAGAGATCCTGTCCCCCCTGGAATCGAACCCTTAAAGTCACGCCCAGGGCAGAGCGTTTACGGAACAGAGGTGGCCACTACGACACAGTAACTGTTAGTCCCAGATGGCTTACAAGAACAAGAACAAGTATTGTAGAAGGGGGGTTGAATACAATACACAATTTTTTCACTTTAATTAATTCTTTTATTGAAAATCTTTCAACAAGAATTACACATAGAACACATAGAACAATTAGATTATTGCGGAAAGAACAGATAAAATCTATTCTAACAATCTTCACAAAGCAATACTGAAAACAAAATAACTTCTAAAACACAAAGATTGAAAGTTATAAAATTCAAAGAGAGAAAGGAGTAGAATATCTTGAGCACAAAGTAATCTTCAAGAGTTGTAAAAAAATCTGCATGGAGAGGTCTTCCTCTTTATATAGTGCCAAGAGTATGTGTAGCATAGGACACTTGTCACTTTGTCATTTGAAGGATAGGTTTAGCTCTCAAAAGTTGATGTGTCATTTTCACCTTTTCCTTGGTATCAGGAAGAATGCCCATGCTAGAAGAGACTTTATATGGTAATGGATAAAAGGACAAATTGTCACTTTTATCTGACAATAGGATATTGTCCCATAATAAAAGATCTTCTCATTTTGTCTTCAAGGAGTACACCACCGATGCATGCTATGAGATATGTGACACATCTTGAAGAAAATCATCCTTGAGACTTAGAAGAGTTCCCACCAAAATTGGACTTTCATTGGTGGGAAGCAATTTGGCCGACCAAGAGATATGTCGGTGGAGAAGTGTCCACCGATGTGTGAGACAACCATCGGTGGACAATGACTTGCATGTGTTGATAAAGAGTCTCTTACTTCCACAATGAGAGATTCTTCAATCTTGACTTTGGTTG